>OY728138.1:281477839-286477839 GCA_963277665.1 Viscum album | reverse complement strand
AAATGGGGGTGGGCATTGGCCTAAATTACCTGTACACACATTCACATATATAATGCCACACAACGATTCAATGTAAAATAACTAAGAAAATGCACACATAAATCTATGATCTCCAAATATAGTACAATAAAAAAAGTACTAAAAATCAAATATGGGCCAATTATAATCCCATCCAACAACTTTAATGATTCCAACCTTATCCAAGGGTGAGGACTAAAGTGAAATGTGAGGTCTCGATAAAACACCTTGGTCTGAAATGATCCCCCTCTACTCCAACCTCTCCTTATCCTTCAAGGAAACCATTAAATGGGTCTCCCTATACATATGACATGACACATGCCTTGAAATATAATATAGGGGTGAGTAAACCAATACTCATTAGGGCACTCCGAAAGCAATAAACATCAAGAAACAATTATATTCATCTAAAGAAAATTATAACAGTTACTTTATAACAATAACACATTGATATACTCAGGAAAGGCATCACGCCACCAGGTGGTCTTAGCCAACTATCATCTAGAGGATTCTACATGAAGTAATGATAATTCTAGGAATCCCACTTTATGAGTCATGCATTCATCAGAAAAAATCCATGAAATGTTGTAGATCATTATTCTATGAAGACATTAATGCATAGATACAGGGTCACACCCAGAACCACTGGCCATGAACCCATTCTAGATCAACCCACTACGTATGGGATCATATGCTAATGATTCCATAAACTATATTGATATGGTCTAGTAGATGTAGGATTAATTACCTAATCGGGGAGTTCATGTTGATTCTGTAATCCCGACATAGGTAACAATAGTGATAGAGGATTTCACTCTAGTATCATAGAGGGATTTCACAAGCCTATCTGAGACTTGACCTCTAAAGAGGATCATAATCCTATAATATCGATGTAATGAATAATTGTTCCCAAAAGGGAATGGACCAAGCGAATGAACTCAACCTATAATCATCCAAAATAAAAAAACGAAGAACCAAAATCTCTCTTAAATGGAGTACACAACATGTACTGGGGTGTACATAGTGTGTCCAACTATCCCTATGTCTACCCATGTGGGAAAGCGTCACAAGGAATGTAGACTCCATATACACGGAATGAATAAGGTGTACATGGAATATAGTGACATAACTTTTCCCACATGTGTCTTATAGCTGTTTCTGTGTATCAAGGAAAAGTCCATTTATTGTATTATGAATTCCAATATGTGTTTGTATACAATTACATGATGTGTCATATGGTTGTGTACTTTTCCTAATGTTTTTGTACTTCTATATGTATACACTGAGTCATAGGGAAGGCTTCACATGTCGTGTGATCCTTAACTATTGTTGAAACCCTTTCTGTATTCCCAGGGGTCCCACATGGAAGTTATATTTGACATAAACATTATGGGACATAGATATTTTTAGAAATATAGATCTACTTCTTCATGTACGAACTATTCATCCATCCTTTTATCCTGTTATTTTTTCACTACAAAATTTTATATTGAGCCTAGTTAAGTCAAGATTTTATTGAATCAAAGATATCGGGATCTTAGATCTACTATAAAAACCCTGATTTCTGTTTCCTTTAATGAGTGTTGAATAACATGAAAATTGAGTACTATAATTTTGGATTGGTTAATGTATCCATCATCACACCACTATCATGTAATTCTAGTCCCATGTCTACGATATCAGATTGTTTTCCATGAAATTGGTCTGCAATGATCTATTAATCGGGATATGTTGAACCCATGGCCTAACAAGGAACACCCATAGTGAATGAAGAACTGGGGGAGAAAATGACTAGATAAATCAATAGGAATGACCCGTGATCAATTTTTATGGTGATAAAAATCCACTTCCATGAGAACAAAAATGAAGAAATCAATAATTAAAAAATAATTCTTTTAAGCCGATTAGTTTAACCCATCCTATAAAACACATGATCCATGAATCAATCCATTAGTCGAATGATTTTAATATTTCATAGATATTAGTTGTGGGTAATAACTAAAATTAAAAAAAAAATCCTAAACTTTGTTTGGATTGATCATTAATGAAGATCGGTTTCCTTTTCATTGTTGATGAGATCCTCCAACCCCATCGGGGCAATGATCCACAATCTGATCTCGATCTGTCATTATTCACCAAGAAATATATCCATCAATACTCCTTGGTCTCTATGGTTTATCATCCATTCCTGGGACAAAATCCATAACCATAATCTTATTGGGGAAAAACAATCCATGCATCAAAATATCCAAATAATTAGTTATATGAATTTATTTCATTAATTTATGAATGTGATAAAATTTTCACAAAGGCCCATCCCAATAATGGTTATGTCACACCTAGGGTAAAACCATAATTATGGAATAATTGATTCCCTTCAATTTCTAATCTTTTCTCCTATTTAAGAGTTATTCTATTTTTTGGAAACTTTCGTTAACTTTCTATATAATATATTTAATATATATTCAATCATATATTCTTAGAATAGTGGTCCTGAAAATTTCACTTAATCTTAGTGTATGATCTCAAATATAATCCATATAATACCCAAAAGTAATAAATGAATGTCTAAGACATTAAATTCTCCCAATGGTAGGTTTTTCAACACAAAAAGAGAGAAAATTACTAAAAAAGAGGGGTGTACTGTGCACACATCTGGCTCTCACACTCCTATGACATATCCAAAAGAGTCCCATGCAGCCATCAGACATGTACAAGGGGAATAGTTTGAAGATGAAGAATCCTCACATAATGATCCTTGATCTTTGTCGAGTAATCAACATAGGAAGATCCATCATCGATTTTCAGTTCTCCCCAATTGATAATGTGTGATTGTTCATTCACATACTTCCACAGTTGTGACACATGGAAGATGTCAGGAACCCAGTCAAGTATGATGGTAGATCTATATGGTGCACCACCTCACCATCTCTACAAAGTATCTGGAATGGGCCAATAAATCCTGAAGATAACATTCTTCAACACACAAATCACCTCAAGCCACATTTAGGTGAGAATCGTAGGAACACATAGTCTCCCCCTTCGTTCTCTAGAGAACATCTTCGTTGATCTACAAAAGATATATGATGGATTTGTTTAGTCCTCATCCTCTCTTGTTTTATCTTAACCTTATCTATAGTATCTTGCACAATCCCCGAACCCATGAGTGTGGACTCACCTATATTAGTCCAACAATGTGGTGACCTGCACATTCACCCATAAAAATCCACTAACGGTTCTATACCAATGGTGGAATGGTAGTTTTTTTTGTATGAAAAATACTTCAAGTATATTTTATCCTCCCAAATACATTTAGAGTCCAACACTAAATCTCACTACATTTCCTCAAAGACCTAGATGTTTCGCTCCATCTGGTCATTCTTCCAGGGATGAAACGATGTGATCAAGCATAATTGACTCATAAATGCTTTCTCCAATCCTCTTTATAACTAAAAAGTTATGTGATCATCATGGTAATAAATTATCACAATGTTAATTCCATGAAATGTGACTATCTCATGTACATAAAGGCTTCACTAGCTCTCTAATAAACTCTTCTCTCGAATAGATAGTAAGTGGTCCAACCTGATGAGTTGGTCTATGATCACCAATATGGAATCATGTCCCCAAGTTGTAAGTGGTAATCATTTATTGAAGTATATGGATTTCTCATACCAATTCCACTATAGAACTTCAAGGTGATGAGATAATCTCACTAGAACTTGGCGATCAGTCTTTACTTTCTTACAATTAATGCGTCGAGAGTCAAAAATTGAAACTCCCTTCTTCATACATAGACTCCTAAACTGATGTCAAATGACTTGGTACATATTTGAATCTCTTGGATGTACCTCCAAATGGGATTTATGAGACACCAATAGTACCTCTTTCCATACTATCAAAGGTACCATCATCCACCCTATGAAAAGAATAATGTGCTCCCCGCCTTCAGAATATCCATCAGGAGCATTTCCAATTGATATCTGAGTGCCTATGGTCTCATAGTCTATATCACCTCATTATGTATCCCTGACATGCTATAAAAGTGGTGGTGTAACATCTCTCAGCTGATAATATAAAACACCATAATTTTCTATGATGGACAAAATGTAATGAGGCTCCCAACTCTAACACCTCGTCTAACAACTAAGAGAATGATATTCTAAAAAAAGAATATTCGACCACATTCCCCTCCATAAGAGAATAGAACGTATCAATTTCATAGTCCTAGAGGAACACTATCCATCACCTCTATATCATGTTATGATCTTTATGTGAGATGATATTCTTGACACTCTTATGGTCAGACTAGATGAAAAAAACCACTCTCCCATTAAGTAGTATCACCACATAGTCAAAGTTAAGACTACAATTTCTAACACAAGATAATGGGTCATTTAGTTATACACTTATGGTATCAACTAGAAATATTCATTGGAAATAACCCCATTCGTCTACAACATCACTGAACCATGTCTTGTCGATGATGTATTGAAGAACACTAGGTACTCAATACCATCTTATAGAAATAACATGATGGGAGCCCAAGTCAGCCTCTATAAAAACTATTAAAATCTCTACTGGAACCTTTCTATATATATGAATGGATGCCCCTTCCAAGACTATTCTTTCATGTGTGATGCCAATCTAGAGATGTTTGGTATAGACCACCGATAATAACCTGACAACACAAGGAATCTCTACACATCAATAACACGCATAGTTGGATACCAAGAAAGCATTGATTCAACCTTCATTGGATCCACTACTACTCTGACCTATAAAATTAAGTGTCCTGGAATGTGTACCTCATGAATCCAAAACATAAACTTTAGGTGGTTCCCATGATGCTGGTGCTCTCAAATTGTGTCCATGATCGTCCTAAAGTGTCTCACGTGTTCCTTTTAAAACTCTGATAATAGTTGGATGTATTCAATTAATACAACCAAGAATCATAATTTTAATGGTTGAAAGATATAGGTCATGATTCCCATTAATACAGTGGGGTAATTTGTTATGGAGAAAAATATCACCATGTACTCTTAGTGAGTATAAAAACATATGAATTTATTCTTTAGTATATCATTTTCTCGTACTCATATTCACTGATTTCCTAATTTAAGGTTAGTCTTTAAGAAATATCATTCCCCTTTTAACTGATACAATAGGCCGTCAATCCTCAGTAATGGATACTTATTCTTCACAGACACCAGATTCAAACTTATATATTCCACAAAAAACCTCAATTTCCTATCACATTCCTGGAGAACAAGATTGGTACTTCTCATTGGGAAATTATGGGTATCAAAATCCCAATCTCAAGAAGCTCCTTCAATTTCATACTCAGCTCTATAAGCTCTATATGAGCCATCCGATATGCTGGTGTAGATGTTTATTCCATCCTGGGATGAAAGTTGACGCAGAATCCTATCTCTTGGTAGGGAGGTAAATTTGGTACATCCTCAAGAAATACATCATCACACTCCACCACCACTAATGTAAACTGGTAGCCTAAATCATCCATTACTCCACGTGACATGCTGGCTAACTGGTGAATAATCGGCTACACTCTCATATAAATGAGGTCGTCTTTCTCCCCCAAGGTTTCATTTTCACCCAAAAAGTAAAATGTTATTCTTTCACTGTAGACACATTGCATCTACCACCTAAGATAATAAATACATGAATTAACTTTGGATAGGCAGTCCATACACCAGATTACATCATAAACCCTCATAGATGTAACAAATAAATCCTATAAAAAACTCTCAACTCCAAAAATCAGATCATACTATCATCATATGCATGCAATCACTGAGTCACCACCTATCAGAGTCTCCAACATCAAGGGTCAATCCAATGGTTTAACCATAATCTCAATGCATTGAACCAGATAAGTGGAAAGGAAGGAATTCATAGCACCAAACTCTATCAATAGTATAACTGAATTAGAAAATAAAAATATCATACATTGTATTTCCCAACAGCCTCAGGGTAACAGGTCTCCATAGCATGTATCTATCCTCATCCCTTCCTACCAACTCCATAATCCTTTCATGGACCACATGGGGGTGGTGGTGGCAATATATCAAACCTTTGAACACCTCTTATAGCCCTAACAGCCCATATTCCATGATCATCACCCATCAGACAACCATTATCCTACTTCATCCTCTGCTATTATGGTCCTTAAATCGTTTCACAATCTTCTATATGGTGTTTTGTAATGTCCTAAGAAAAATTTAATTGATCGTTTCGAGGAAAAAACCACCTATCCCTCGGCTGATTTGGGATAACCTTATAGCCATGCACTGGTGGCCCTGAGTCATAGGATTGCCTACACAAGAGTATGATGCTCTTGGATCCCTATAATTTTCATTTGATACCATTTTTCGAGGTCTCACCTCTTGGGATCACACTACTAGCTCCCACCACTGGTGTTTACACTTCCATAAGGCACTCTACCGATAAGGCTCGCTGAATCACTCCATCATTGGTGGAAATTAAAATAGAAACCACTGAAGCCTTGATATCCCCATGCAATCCATGCATAATATCCTTAGGTCTAAAGAACTGGTCTGACACCAAATATAAGGAGTAACATGAGATAATTTTAATCCTCATTGAATACTCCTAATAGTTATTACTTTCTTGATACTGATATAGAAGCTGTTGTATACATAAAAATCACAACATGAATGTATTTAAATAATCTCTGAAGAGATTCTAAATGTCTATCTAATATAAATGTTCCTCATCATGTGACTGAGTAACCAATCTAAAACATCACCCATCAGAGTCATGAATAATATTATATATAAGGGCATCCATATGATCTATTTTAATCCTCACAATATGGACAACATGATTGACTTCCTCTACCTAGTCATCAAACACCTGTGGGTCTGGATCACCCTAATACCTTAGAGATAGTTTTCCTTTAAATTCAGGATATTCACTCAACCTACAAGAATCTATATTTGTTACTTCAAACTATTTCTACATCTCAATGGGTGGTGGTATAGCTGGTATACCACATGGAGGTTCTATCTCTAGTACATGCCCATATACTGATGACTCATCACTAGGAGAATAATCCTTGTGATCACATAGGGGAATCTTGTTTGGATGTCTGGGAGGAGGCATCCTGAAATTAAAACATCATGTACCAAAGTCAAAATAGAATATTCGGGGAGATGACTCAAAAAAAAACAGAAAAATAAACTAATCTTATATTATGCATGTACAAAACAATTTCTCTACAACTAAAGATTAATTGTACCGAGTTTAAAGGAATGTTATTTGAGTCCAACTGTATGGATGCGTCAGTCATTCCACCAACACATTAGTCCCTAACCTAAAAGAAAAACTCAAAACACTATGCATTACTTCCCCAAACCAATCTCACTAACTCTGGTCCTATAGTTGAACATGACTTTAATAATACTCTATCACAACTATACCTTCTGAGGATTAATGTGTCACTACCCCAAAACTGCATATAATTTCCCATAGACTAAAAACCATCTTTAAATAGGCATATCCCATAAATGGGAGGTGTTATCCTAATGTACATGTATACATCCACATATATTCAAACCCACACAATGAAAAATGTAAAATAACTGACAATGAATGCATTCATCTAGGATCTCACAATATAGGATGATAGAAAATGTATTGAAAACGAAAAAGTGGCCAAATAAAAGAACAAGAATAAGCATTGAAGAGTCAGCCCATTTCCATGAGTGAGGACTAAAGTCAAATTCAATATCCTGGTAAAACGCATGAGCTTGACAACCTTCAGTTATGCTCCTCCCACTCCCTATCCTCCCAGAACACCATCAAATGGGACTTCGTCAGTATAATACAAGACATGTGTGGGAAAATCCCATGGAGTGGTGAGTATAACTATACTCAATAAGACACCCCAAATACACTAAACATGAAGCACCAAGTATATTAAGATCATTAAAATATATATAAATTAATATATAATAGAGACGCCATGATACACTAAATAAAAACCTCAGGCCACCATGAAATTATAACAAATAGTCATCCATAGTATTCTTCTTGAAGAAACTCTTGCTTAAGGATAAACCAATCCACAAGCAATGCTAGCATCAGATTTATTCAAGGAAAATGTCGAGAATATTGTTATAATAATTCTTTGACACATAAATAAGGGGTCACTCCTAGAACTGATGGGGGACACTATAAACCCAATATGGATCAACTAGCTATGTATGGGAACATTTTCTAACAATTCCACAAACTGTACTAGTATGTACTACTTGATGGATGATAAAAACACAACTTAGGGAGTTTATATTTATTCCACAAACCCCAACTATGGATAAAAGGTGATGGGGATCTCACTCCAGTCTCATGAGGGGATTCAACAACACAATCTGAGACTCGACCTCAAGAAGGGATTACTATCATGTGATATGAATGTAATGATGCACTATACCCTTGAGGGAAATTATAAAGGGAATGAAAAATAATTATACTGGTCCAAACTAAGTTAACGAAGATCCATAAGCACTCTTGAAAGGAGTACATAGAGTTTACTTGGGTGTACATGGTGTTTCCATAGATGCTTATACAATTATATATGTCATATCCTCATAAAGCATGTAGTCTCCATATACATATAGTGTAGAAGGATTTCATGGCATGTAGAGACACATGGTTTCTTGTTTATCTTACATATTCATTTCTGGGTACCAAGTCGATGTATATTTTATGGATTGTGAATTCCATGTCATGTCTCTATACAAGTACATGGTGTGCTATCTAGTCATGTACTTTTTCCCATGTTCTTGTACTTCCTAATGTACATTCCAAGTCACATTGAAGGGGTCACATTTCATGTGATCAGGGTCACTTTTTGTGTGATCCTTAACATTGGTTGAATCTTAGAGCTCATCCAATGGGGGCCCACATGGTGTGTAGATCCCACGTACATGTCGTGTGCTGCTGATTTTTCCAAAAATCCAGATCTACTTTTATGCATCTTGAAGATTCCTATATCCTTCGATCTAGCTATCATTTCACTACCAAATCATATATCATTCCTCATCGAGTAATTTTATCACTGAATCAACATGATACAAGCCATCAAACCACTTGGAAAATGTGATTTTTATTTTTATTTTTTCCATTCTGAAGAACAAAAAATAAAGTACATGTTTCATCTATTTTTTCTTCTTCTCCATCGTCACACCACCATCATGTGATGTTGGTCCCAAATCTATGATATCATACCATTTCCCCACAAAACAGGTGCATAATGATCAATTGATTAGCAAAAGTCGAACCACATACCAAATAATGAATTCTCGTGGTGAAAGGAGAATCATAGAGAAAAGAACAAAATCATTCAAGATGAACAAGCCTGGAACAATGTTTGTGTTGATCTTGGTCTGTTTCCACAATAATAAAAACAAATAAAAACAAATGACAAAATAATCCCCCCAAAGCTGATTAGTCCACAAAATCTGCAATTTTCCCATCTATCCATTAATATATTGATTGACATTCATCATAAAAATCAAGAATAAGAAATAAATCAAACTAAATCAATGTCCTACCTAGATCTTGGATCAATCGGTGATGACCATTTGTTATGTTTCTATCATTGACGAGATCCTCTTACTCCATCAGTGCAATAATCCGTGAACTTATCTCGATCCATCATCATTGAAAAGTAAATATATTCTCTATGGCTCTTAGACCTCCATGGTTTAGTGGTCAACAATAGGAAAAAATCTATACACATTCTCTTATAGGATAAAAATAGTCACTACATCGAACTAGGAAAATAAATTATTTATTTTAATATATTTCATTATTTTACACCTATGATAACTTTTACAAAAACATATTGTTCCAACAATGGTTATGACTCACCTAGGGTAAACCCCTCAGTAAGAACTCAACGGCGCCCTAATATTTCTTAGTTAGTCCCCAATTTAAGAGTATTTCCACCTTTTCTAGAAAATGGCATGTATGTTCTATTTAATATATTTAATATATTTTAAACATTTTTTCTAGGAACACCAAACCAAAGATTTGCATGTCATCTAAGAGCCCCATCTCAAGGATAATCCATATAATATCTAAAAATAACACAAGGAAAATATAATATTAAAATTCCATATCCAAAAACATCTATAATTTCAACCCAAGATTTCAAATTCAAAGATTTAATTTCAAAAAAAATGAGCCCCTAAATATGACTGAAGATTAAAATACACCAATAATTCCATTTCTAAATTTCCTATAAAATATAATGAACTAGGTAAAGGCTATCACAGACTCCCCCACTATATTATTTTCCATCCCAAAAAAATCATCACCAACTGATGATTTTTTAAGTCTCTATTCAATAAAATTTACTACATTAAATATAATTTAATACCACAATTTCTATTCACATACCCAAGGTAAGAAATCCATTATATAATGATCTATATGAATTTCCAGATTTTGTCACTAAGAAGTACAAACTAAAATTCTAATATACACTAAAACATTCATTATCATGAATAATAAATCACAACCACCAAAACAAGTACAACTAAATCATATATTTCTATAAATAATTGGATTATACATATTATACACATCATATAAAATCCTAAGAGGAAAGAATCCGCAGGAAATTTATTATTTTCCTAGAAACTAAATTTCAAAATATTCTTCATACTATGGTGATCCCAACTAAAAGAGTCACCTAGAATATTATCATGTTGATCTATTTCTTATAAATTATTCACTAAAACTATTTACATAATGAAATAAATTTATAAAATCCCATTCAAAATAAAATTAAAAAAGATATTTTACAACACTTACATCATTAAAAAGATGATCATTAACCATTCATTGTTTTATTAGTTTTCAATTACATTACATTGAATATCAATATTTTTTTAAAGTAAATTAAACATAACATAAAAGATTTTATTAAACATTCATCAATGAAGACAGTTTTAAATTTCCCAAAAAAATAATTTTTAATTTGATTATAAAACAAATCATTAAGAAAATGGTTTTCCATACCACATCTGAATAAATTAATAGGATCATAAAAAATTCTATGAAAATAATATAATTATTGTCTTATTTTTACCCCTTTATTATAACATAAATTTATTGGTACTACTCGATGAAAACATATACCTTGGTTATATAATGATTAGTTAAACGATAGAAACAAACTTGGTAACTATAATTGAATTGAGAATATTACATAAATTAAACTACGAACATTACTTATATATAATAATTATACAAAAATCGAGAAGCATCATGTCAATTTATATACATGAAATACTAATAGTAATCCATGTGGTTGCGTTAATTAATTACATCTCCCCAAATACAGTATATAAGAAAATTTTCTATACATTATTACATTCTTGTAATTGATTAATGTTTCATAAGGTTTTTATTATATCATAAGTAAACACAAATTCAAGTGTACCTAACTATATGACACTTTAATCGCAAACCTATTTAGCATTCTGTCACTTTTAAAAAAAACATTATATATTCCTACATCCTGATAAGTTATGTATTGATACTAATACCTACTCTTTACTGGTGGGTCTACAAAACCACATGTATTCCCTTGAAAACATGATCTTCCATAATAAATTATTTAATGATTTATTTTTTATGAGTTACTTCTTAAGACCTAAAAATAATATCTTCTATTTAGTCTCAATATAAACTAACCTGATAGTATAAACTAAGAAAATATATCATTTTTATACTTTTATATAACTTTTTAGCAAACGTGACATGATTCACCAAAATGGAATTGAGCGAGGCTACCATATAACCCCATGATTATTCCCCAATCTCGAGGTGTTGGAGACTAGAAATGATGCTTCTAATTATTCTTTATGGAATGATTTTCCCACTATAAGTAAACTAAACAATAACCTAATAATAAAAATTATTTAATAAAAACTACTTGTATAGATCCATTAATGTATAGAAACAAAATCAAATCAGAACCAAAATACAAAACATAAACAATCACCTCTAATAGTATGAAAATAGTGCAAAACACAATCCACAATCACAAAATCCATCATGGACTATAACTCAACATGAACCAATTAAGAATATTAACAACTTAAATAATCCCAAATACAAACTAAAACTTATAAATACGTTAAAAATAGACCGTAAAATTAAATTTTCTATTGAGGTTCATATACAAGGTTTTAGAATATAGTTCTTAATAGGTAACCGATATAACTCTAATGAATATAGAGTGAATATATGTGTATGTGATAAGTAAATATACAAATATATATAGATTAAAAATATTTTTCTTAATATATAAATTCATAAACATAATTTGAGAAAAAAAAATAATATAAAGAAGACTCAATACATAACTACATGTACTAGGAGGATACATACCAGATATACCTACTTCAAACCTAGAACATTTAATATGAGGGGATTATCATTCGACATCCCCTGTGTAAGGAAATATAAGAGAATATAATAACTCATAAATTTACCCATATACACAAAAGAGTATTGTGATATATGTTAAAAATAATTTACTGTCCTAAGGACCTTTCTTAGTAAAATATAACTATTCCTAGACAATTAAATAAATATTACATTCTGTCCAAGGGAATAGAATATTTGGTATAATGAGTCTAGGTGTTTTGATTCCAACCCATAATCGGGCATATATATCTTGATGATCATCTCTTAAAAACATTTTTCTAGTGTAGCTTCATGCAATTTATAAAATAATAACATATATAAATATATATATCTACTTGCAAGCTCATAATTTAAAACAATAGTATCCAATCTCAAATAGTACTAAAACTATTAAATCTATAAATATTATTGTTATTATGGATAAACATTCTAGTATACACTACCTTAAAAATAATTTTCACAATATTTTCTCAAATTAATATATAGAAATAAATTCAATAAGAGAAATCCTGGGAAATTACATTATAGAAACCAAAAAACTATACAAGTATCAGTTCAAAAAAGTCATGGATCATGAAACTCCTTTTTCCACATGATAGGTAAAATGAATGCTTTTGAAATTTCACATTATGTAGTATGTTAACTTCATAGTATGTTAAAAATCTATCCTAATGAGAATTTAACTCATTCAAGTGTAGTAAATAGTGTACAATTGAAAATAAAAGGTAACATTTCAACATTTGTTTCAAAGATAAACTACCCCTACCCAATGTAACCAAATATTATAATTTGAAAAGTAACATTTATTCAATTACTATAGTAATTTAATGATAAAAGACCATAAAAATATTTTCCACTTTGTTAATATTTTAATTATTCTGAAATTCTTATCATTTCTCACCACTTAAGTATCCCATTCATTACCTCGTCATTGATGCAACCTCTTAAATCATGATTCGTGAGGATCGCTAACTTCTGATATATGAAATGTATGGTGGAAATTAAATATCATTGAATAACATGTTTAATTAATTGAGAAAAAAGTTTTTTCATTAAATATAATTTGACAACCCATTCTTCATAATTTATTGTATACCAATTAAATAATTTCTATTTTTATTGTATGTCTATACAGTTTTAAGAAGACCTATTTAATTTATGCAAATAGTTCTACCTAATTACACAAGTTAAGTAGATATGAAATAAAAATATGTATTTTAAATTCCCTTTCACCGAAGTTGAAAATTACAATCCAAATTTGAGGCTTATAAAGGTTACAACATCTTAAAACATTAATAGAATTTTAAGTAAAAAAAATTTATTTACTACTTTTTTATGAATAAATAAGATCTTTATAGTTCATTAGAAACTAATTAAACTACTAGGATTCCTCTGGATTATAATTTAATGATAAAATAAGACAATTATAAAAATATATATACTTTTAATACTTCAAGAATGTGTAAATAAGTAAAATATATTAGTGGTATCATTAACTTCTACATGATTTACATAACACTTATTGAAAAGTGATTATTTATTCTTTAAAAATTAAACATAATATTAGATATAAGTATTAATTAAATAAATTTCCAAAATTATTGGAGATGGTCTTCTTATAAAATTGACCTGAGTATTTAATTGAAATATTCATTGATAAATCCAAATTTTAATCATTTTTATGTAATTAGAAATTCATTTATTATATTAAATGATATATTGTAATAAAAATAAAAATAAAGTCCTAAGAGGTTATATATGGGTTGAAACCACCTACAATTCACATCAACTTGATGTGTTCATTTCCATACTATAAAAACACAATATTATCCTGAAATATTCAAAAAATCAAAATACATAATCAGTCATAAAAAATTACATATAAAATCAAAATCAATATATTGAATCTCAATCAATAAAAATCCATAACCAAGGTAGAAAACAACCATTCTGAAAATAATAATCCATCATTAAAAATTCCTAATTATAATTTACCTAAAGAGACTAATTTCAAATCTACATGTAATAAAACCCATAAATTGATAATTATATAGTCTAATTTTACAAAAAACATAACTAAGTCTTATTTAGACCATGAAAGGCGAATGTGAGGCACTAAAAAGGATTTCATAATGACATTGGTGAAATACCTATTTATAAGGCTTTTTTATATTAATGATATTTTATGTGAATATAAATGGATGTATGAAGAGAAGAGAGGGAATTTATGACCTATTA
This sequence comes from Viscum album, assembly GCA_963277665.1. NCBI lineage: Eukaryota > Viridiplantae > Streptophyta > Magnoliopsida > Santalales > Viscaceae > Viscum > Viscum album. The sequence continues at coordinate 286,463,094 of OY728138.1, read as the reverse complement.
GTTTTTCTAGAAAAGTCCCACAGACCACCTTGAATCAAGAGATGAGAATAAATTGAAGAGGGGACATCAATTAGGCTAAAGAGGAGCTATAAATGGGTAAAATGATATGTTATTCAAGGGAATATGGAAGGGGGAATTTAAATAGGTTTCCATAGAAAATACAAAATTGTCATTATTTTATAGGGAAATGCACCTGTGTTTAAAGGGTTCTGGAAGTAATTTCCCCAGGAACCTCATGATATTTTAGAATCACCCTTTAAAATCATGTTTTCATGTATATCTAATAACCCAAATTGGGTACCTAGTTTTACTTAATGTATTAAGATATTAGGTGGTTCCATTTCAAGGCCTCATGAACCCTTGACCCTTCCATAGATTCCCAAACTCCATAAAAGACAACTATAATTTCTTCATAATATTTCATGTGTAATGATGAAATTTTAAAAATAAATGGCCACATATCCAAAAACTATAAAATAATATCCCAAAATTCAATAACTAAATTTCCGCAAAACCATAATGGCCACAGTCATGGTCATTATGAGTTACCCCTTTGATAGGGTAATGGAACACTTAGATGTCCTAATGATTGATATGGGGGCCATCCTGTGGAAGGAAAAATGTCTGTCATGGGAGACTTCTTTATAGGAGGATTGATTATAAAATACTTTACTACACTGACTATCAATATTTCCAAATGGTTTTATGTACACTAAATTTTAGAAAAAAATTACATGGAAAAATATTTATTGAATTTAATATAAAGGATATTCATATGGCCTTATTGAAATATTTGTCAATCTAATATTAAACATACAATGTATTTGATCAAAATCACTTAGTAACAGTTAAAATAATCATATCTAAACATGAAATTAATAAAATATTGGAATAAAGGATCAAATACATGGTGTAATTACCCATAGTGGCATGATCCTGCAATTTGGAAAATCCACTAATTAGCACAAAGTGAATCCCCTTATTATAAGATGATGAAAACTGAAATCATTTTATTTAAATAACCATGATTAATGATTTATCCATTAGACATCATTAGTATATTCTTAAAATTAATAAGTAAATAAATATAAAAAAGAAATAATAAATAATAAATTTCTCCATAAAAAACTAAATATTAATTTTTCAATGATAATTCATAGAAATTCATATGGAATATCACATTTAACCTAAGCTAATAAAAATTGGTTATAGACCATAAATTCATAATGTGATATAAATAAAACATAATTAAATAAATAAGATACCACATTTTACACCATTACATAGTCTTCACAACACATCCTCTATCATTCCCCTCAAATTTAATCTAGCGTATCATTTTACCAACATTTCAATAGAATTTTCAAGTGGACTAAGGTGTATGAAAATAGTGTGTGTATGAAAAACATTATAGGATTATTATAATTACCCCAACCACCCCTATAGTGTAACCTAAAATGTATGGGTTTGTTTTTTGATAGTAAATTCAAGTTTCACCACAACAACCCCAACCAATAATATTACATTGTATGATGAAAAACATTATAAATTAATTAAAATAAAAAAAATCCAATAAGAAATATAAATATAATAACCTCTGTTCTTACCAATCCACCATAGAAACTAATATTTACCTAAAAAGAGTGACACTCTTAATACTCTTATAAATGGAAAATTCTTATAGCCATAATTTCATCTCATGAGTGGATATAAAGTTAGCATATAGCTAACCACCTCATCTAATTTGTAAAAATAAAAACATATCATTATATTAAACTTATTATATTGAAAAAAAAGTATAATAATATTTATCAACTAATATCTTCAATGAGACAAAAAATTGAAATATTATCAATTTTTTAATTTTAAAATATTAGAGGGAATATTATAATAACATCATTATTTTAAAATCCTCGTAATATAAGGAAATAAAAATTAATGTCATTCCACATGTCACATATTAGGATTATTCTTAATTCGACCAATCATTCTTAATTTTGATGTTTTCCATAATCTCTGACACAATAATCAATCATATAACCTAGATTTATTCCCAAAAACCATTTAAAATTAATATTAATTTTTATTTCATAGCTAATATACCTCAATATAAATCATTTTTTTATAAAATTAGACGTGTTATCCTAGAATAAACATGTTAATTAATCATAAAATCCAAACAACTTTCCCATTCACATCACTTTATATTTTATTTACCACAATTTATTCCATAATTGAATAATATTTATCATATTTAATAAGTATACTAAGCATAATGAATCGCATATTCCACTATAATAATAATAAATTTATTAATATGATATGTATGTAATTCATACAGGTACATTTAACCATTTCTATGTAAAATTACCCTTTCATACTAGTTAACAATTTAATTATTCAAATTCCATGAAATATAACATAAAATTTCAAAATAAATATTTTTCTTGATCATTTTATTGATGACACAAAATATATTATTCATTTAATTTTATAATTATCATTTTCGACCATTATTCATAAACAAATTAAATGTGGCTAATCTTGGAATGTACTCAACCACACATTAATTAGAAAACCTAAAACATTTATATCCAAATCAACTACAACATTTGAACCCATAAATAATAACCCAAATTAAAAATTTACTCACTCTTTTATGAAATATTTAGAGGAAAAAATTCATAATAACATCTAAAAAATGCTATTATGTGAGTATTAGACATTCTAGCCATGTCATCATGATCCAAAGTTTTCATTTTCATATAGTCTCAATGACATTCATATTATGTTGTATGTGCATAGTTAGTGTCCAAATAAAACTTTCAAACATACATAATACAATAAATAATTGAAAATGGATGGAATTGGCTATCATATTTCATTCATGAATGTTATACATTAAAGTATAAACTCTAATTTTTATAATTATTTTTATTCCTTAAAACCTAGAAAATAGTTCCCAAATACATAATTTTTAGGAAGACCAAAAATTATATAATGAATCCAAAAAACCAATTCGGATTGATTTATCTAGGTTTTTTGGATAAAAAAAGTTAATAACAATCAAAACTATCCAATGATAAATTCTGAATCCAAAGGGACACATAAGATAATGGAAATCATAGGGAAAGGTATATTATCTACTTTCATGACCATGATACCTCAAACTCGTTGTGGGTTTTTTAAAATACAACACATTCCACAAAATTAATGATATGGAAATTCCGAACCCACAACATGAATATGGACACCAAAAATATTATGAAATTACAGTAGAAGTCCAGTGGGAGCAGGAAAACGTTTGGGTAGAAACCTCTAAAAAATTTCACTTTATTCGACTCATATTATAGTAAAGCAATATAAAACATTTGTTTGTTAAGATGATCCCATAAATTATTTTTTCTACATAGAATTTACCATCCCCATTCATCCTATATATAATTCCTTTCACATTTCTGAATCAATTATAATTTAATTGACAATAATGGATAAAATTTTCTCTAAAATTTAATAAAATATTGCTTTCTAAAAACTTCCTAATATCATTTTATCATCCTTAAAAATCGTCACAATAAAATTTGTATCGTCATTCTCATTTTGATCACCTCATCATACAAAATTGTAATGAATTCTAGATCAATATAGTATCTTGATGTTCTAATAACCTATTTTTTTATTCATCACATAGAGTTTCCCCCATCATCCTATTCCATGTAAAAATGTTTTAATTTTATATCTAAAAACATGTATGTTATACCATCACATAGAGAATACATTTTAAAATTCACATGAATGATTTCAAAAATTATACTCATATTTTTTTCATTTTCTTTTACAATAAAATCAATAATTATTAAGGAATGTCATCATTATTCAATAAAAATTATAGTAATTATCTTTTATGAACACGACTACCCCCTCACGGTTATCGATGCATAAACTTATTAAAACATTAACTCTCATTTAATTTACATGCACCCCAACAATAAATAAAATCCATACATTTCACATTATTTATTTCAATCCATATTAATTTTTATTTGACACGATTTACCATGGAAATTCTATTGGCTGGTATTCATTAGAATTATAAAACATTTGTTAATAACCTTGATCCCAACACAAATAAATTCATATATAATTGTCTCCTTGACTCAATTTATATATAATAACGTCAATGTCTACATGGGATACTTTAGAGGAAGAAATGTTAATATCCCCTACTATTAAATATACACCTTGTAAAGTATGTCAATGAATATTCACCCATTCCATGATTATCCATCATCAAATCGTAGGTGATAACCTATCACTTAACTTATATTAATATAAACATAAATTTTTTTATTCCTATAATAGTAATTTATAATTATTTGTTGATTTCATTTTCCATACAAATTTCATTAAATGGATAATTGATTACAACCCTAGTATCCATATCCCAACACATCAATAGACACTGAAAGTTGTAGGAAGGATCCGAGATTTTATGGAATATGATGTAAGATTATTAATTCAGATATTCATATTTAAATGAATCAATAGAGATTAAACATTTCTTCTTCTATCAATGATTAAAATCATCACTTCAATCATACCCCTTATAATATTAAAATTCCTGTATTTATGATAAAATACCTAGGTAAAAACCACAATTATGTTATACCCCTTATATGTACACATTACTATATTATCTTAAACCCCCCCCCAAAAAAACCAATTTTATTACCATTACAACTTTCTTTCAACCATAAATAATCAAATTCACAATTTTGGATTCGTTCCTATTTAAATTTGATTCAATATCCTCCAACAAAACTTTTATTATCTCTCTCCAATATTTCTAAAAGGGTCACACTCATGCAAGAAATACTTCTTATAATCATTTATTTATTATTAAACTCATTTAAGGACATAGTGCATCTTTATTATCAAAGAACATGATGTAAATTATCATCATAATATGACCCCCATCAGCTCAAACTTCATTCACTACAACTTTTGATCACGCGTATTTTTTTTAAAAAAAACATAAAATTATTAGATAAAAACACATAATTTTTTGAGCATGATTATAGAATGATTCATGAATCATTTCACTGAATTTTAATATTTTCAAATCTCCTTTATACAACTAATATATATCACATAGTAAAGTAATGATATAAAACATTTAACATAAAAATATCTTTTTAAATGTATTATTATGTTATGAATTTTAAAATATGTCATCCCAATAGCATAAAAATCCCAATTATTTATTATTTGGATACTTTTTAATCCTAAGATTTTGCAGGTAACCCTATAGGTTCTACAAAAGTAACCCATTAATTGTCACAAACCGACCCACATGGGACCTCTAGACCAATGGTAAATTGATTATGACAGCCCAATCCAACCTTTTATTAGAAATGGGATAGAGACCAATGCTGAGTAGGCATATCACTTAAATGGAAGTCCTTAGAATATATTACATACACACACACACACACATGTCCATACACTAGTATAATGTAGAATGGTAAAAAAATCATATTGTAAATTTTTTATAACATCTATCCCACATTATAATATATAAAATAGTGAAAAAATATACATAGATTAAATACAAGCCAACCAAAACTAAAAAATAATCCAACATGATTGTAATAAAGGGGATGTTACCCAAACCCAACACGTAGAATCATCCTCTATATGTCTAGTATAACTATGCTCCAAATACCTTTCTTCCTCCTTGGAATCCATTGAAATTAATTTCATCATCAAAATACTTGACATGTGGATAAAAATCCAATGTATAGGTGAGTTTAATCATAAAAAGTAGTATATATTAAAATCACAAAACACAAATCACAAAAAGGGGACTCATCTATAAATTATGACGCCATGGGAATAAAAAAGACAAACCAGATATGCTCAAGGGTATACAACATGTCTCATGGTGATGTCACATCCTTACTACAAGCCTAGGATTCTACTTGATGATACAATGTAACATAATTTTTAGAGTACTCACTTATAAGGTTTTATTATACTGATGGAACTTTTCTGAGATAAAATACTCATATGATATTTCCATGAAGAAGAACTATGAAACATAGATGGATCATATGAGATACTCCCTTGATCATGAAATAACTTCTTAGAAGACAACATATATTGATACATAGATATTGGATCATGACCAACCCCTTTTGGGGATAGATATCCCTAATTGGATTATCCCACAAGGATGGGGATCACATGACCTAGATGATACAAATGGGATACATTACCCAACCTAGGGAAGAACGATATAAGACCCTAGCCATGTCAATATAGAGGGATACATGAATCTATCTAGAATTAACATATAGAGGGGATCAATCAATTGTGCTTTGGATGTGATACCTCATTGTAATCGCCTTGTAAAAGACTAAGGGAACACACCCACATTAAAACAGTTTAAGGGATTTGACCCAATATCATAAAAAAATATGAAGGGAAAAGGGATCTAAATTTAACATTAAGATGTACATAGTGTCTCTTATGAGTTAAATGATGCGTATCCTTGATAAGGTCTTCTCCCATGTCCTACTATCTCACGTGGAATTAAATTATCTAGATACAAGGCATGTCCACCATGGTATACAAAATGTAGAGTTTGGGATGAAACTCACCATGTTTTGTCTTCCAAATATGTATACATTATAAAGCACACAATATGTAATCAACATCGCATTGTGTGTAAAGGTCAGGTTGAAACATGGTATGTTTCATCCTCCCAATCCAATGTTAATTATAAAACACAAGGGATGTTCCTTTGAACACATGATGTGTAGGGGTACATGGCCTTCATGGTGTTTACTCCTTGTACAGGTTAATCTAGATAGATAAGGGTCACATGATGTATGGGATAACCACACAGCATGTGATACTAAAAAAATGAAAAACACTATCTATAGCATAGAAGGATCTATACAGTGTGTTCTCTTCCAAATTACATTCCATGTAATGAATAATTTCATAGAAAATCCATTGTAGTCATGTGTTTTTTACATTTCCTTTGTCGTTGCCTTTCATTTTCCAACCAATTTCACTATAACACATAGATATGATTTATGAACTCTCAATGGTATTATATATGCTGGAATTTATCCATTACTTGTGGTAAAAAGTTAATCTCGCCACCACCCTAAATCTCTTTGTTTTCTGGATCACGAGATCACCACCATACATACCAATACTAGATCGCTATAATTTCTAGTGGCTAGTTATTGGCCACCACATGTTTATAAACCCACATCATCACAAAAATATAGGTATATGGTCAATTGGATTTTAGAATCAACCTTCACATGTACCATTTAAAAATTCCCATCATTAACAATACACCTTCATCATTACTTTATACCCAGAAACTTAACCCATAGCCATGATTCGTTGGGACCAAGACTGAATTCATAGTGATCATTCTTCTTATGTATTATTTAATAATCAACATCAAACAAAAATTTCATTGATGAATATTTAAGAATGGAAGGAGAAAGAAACATAACACAACATGATATTTGATTTATGTCTATGTTCATTTTTTCATCATCATCAGAATCTTAATAAAGAGATTTTTTATCAAATCAATTAATTGAAATAAAAATAAATCTCAAATTCCAAAATCCATGAATAAAAATAAACTATTGGAAACCCCAAAAAGAATGATCCGGGAATTAATGTATAAATAATTATTTTTTATTCACCTTAAACTATAAATGGTGATTAAAACATAAAATCTAACACCCTTCCTAATGTTTAGATTGAACACTGATGAAGAGAATTTCAAAAAAAAATTGTGATATCCATAAAATCATTCAATGATGATTATCCTCACATAAATTTAATATTTGATCCCACAACCATCCCCCAACACACTCACCACTATGTTTTCCCTCTTCATCCTCCCTCTTCCCTATGGTTATGCTTATGACCGGATGGACTTATACATAGAGGGGAATATAATGGGTAATCTAATACGGTTTTAAGATTAATGAAAATTAATTAATAAATAAATTTTATTCATTTAATCTACCCATGATAGCATTATATTAAAGTAACTGATTATTGAATGAATTATATTGTAACAAGGGTATAACCTGCACTACAATTTTAATAGAGGTATTGACTATACCATTCAAGAAAATATTCAGAGTTATTCCGTTATTTATAAACCATTTTATGTGCATGATATTTTTTATTAGAATATATATATATATACAATGTGGATCTGTAGGCCCCAAAATTCCAAATAGACTCTTTACCTTACTATGAAAATATACATTAAATTATTACGAAGTGTTAAATGATCAATGTTGATTCATTACATTGTCTGAAAATAATGGTTTCTCATTTGGAAAAGTGAAAACATATTCAAATAGGTGAGGCTAATGAGCTCACACTTGAATCTCTCACTCCCAAAATCTCTCTTGGAGGTTCCCATTCCACCAAAAAACATAAACCCAAGGAAAGAACATCCTATGAAGTGTCTTATCAAATAGGTTTTCAAGCACCACTGAACACTTCAAATGGTAACTATATCTTCAATCTACAGTTCACCACATTCAACAACATTAATAGGGTAATATATATATATATATATATATATATATATCTTCTTAGCTATGAAATTTGGAATACATTGGGACCTAATATAACTACAATGGTAGGGAAATTCTATATTCCACCTTGCTGATAATATATAGTGAATAGAAAAATGGACTATAAACCTAAAAGATGGGTTTTCTCCATACTCAAACCTCTATAACCACAATTGAGGTGATTCCCACTGGAAACCATAGTATCCATAACATATCTATAAATTCCTCCATCATCAGTCCACATAGGACAACTTGTGTCACTAGGAAGTCCTCATTATTCCCTGGATGAAACACTTTAATGTCCATCACTCTCACCAACTCTATGCCATTAATAATTATTCCCTTACCTCTTAACAGTAACATAGTGACTTGTAGGGTCTCCTGTAAATGGACCTAATTGGTGATACACTATTGTGGAATTGTTAACTATTATTATACACAAACCCCACCATTGGTAGATTATCATCCCAACCATGGAAAAAATAACATGTAATCTTGAAGCATTTTCTCCATTACCAGAATATTACACATCGAACAGCCATTATTTTGGGGGTAGAAACATCATGCTAAAAAAAATTATTCCAAAAATCCTCTTATAAACCTATCTATAATAATTATGTGAATAAAGTATCATAGTCCAAAATTATCATTGTGGGAACACCCTAAAGTCATTCAGACTCACACACACACATGATTCTCACCATCTCAACTAAATTATACTCATGTATAGTTAGGATGTAACCCACATGGTGAGAAAATATATAATTAATCAAATATAATTATGACCTCTCTATGACCATGGATATCCTATAATTAAATCTTTTATGGTAGAATCTCATTTCCACTCACATCCCATCACCTAGGCTATTACTTGATAGTAGTGGAGGCATCAAGAAGTATACTCTAGAATAAGATACTACATACATGTCCACCTAACCTAGTTTAAAATAATCCAAGAATATCCTCACCTCTCTAGTATGTATTGTTAAGGGAAATATTGAATCCTCTATATAAATCCATCTTGTATCTTGTCTAGTCTCATCTTCCATCCTCTAAAAATAATGGTATACTCCCCAACTTCAAAAAAACTATAAAGAACATGGATTGTGTATATCATGTCACAAAAGATAAAATAGTAGATATCACCATGTTGTGCCCCTCAGACATGATGAAGAATCATGTGGGTGAAAACCATCATCGAGATGTACACTATAATATATTTTTCATTAATGGTCATGTATAGAGAGGTAAAATTATCCATCACCAATATCAATAGAAGTTAATGGAAAACATTTTGTGAGAATTTTCAATGAAAATCATGATCTTGGGTAGACCAAAACCTAAGAATTACTCAACATTTATTGGGTCCACTATTACAATCATATATGATAATACATATCCAATAATGTGTAACTCTCGAAACTGGAACTGGTTCTTCAAGAGATTCTCATAATGACAGCACTCTCAAAGCATGTCTAGAACCCTCCCCAGGGGTATCGAATTCACCAGTAATGATGCTGAGTACCCAAGGGTTTCATCACCGAAGACTACAAAAAACCAATACAATAAGGGTTTAAAGATATGTCTCATAAATCTCACAAACACTATTGGAGTGTCCACTATTCTAAAAGGTATCACCCCAAACTCAATGTAATCTTAGTGGATCTAGAAATATACCGTTGGAATATCCTCCTATCAAACTGATACCTAGTGATAACCTACCCAATATTCCATCATCAATAAACACTCTACCCCTAACCATTGGTTGATGAATTCATCAATTATTGGGGGTGGATAGTGCTTCTTAATAGTCACTATGTTCATGTGATGTTAGTCCATTCCATCCCAAAAGTACACATCATAATTCTTAGAAAAACATGGGGGATTACCAAGGGAACACAATAGGTCAAAATAATCCTCTTACTATCGATATTTCTCAAATATACCTTCACCTCTCATTGATCTATGGGGTCATCTGATATGGTATCATAGATATTTTTTCATAGTTGGGTGTAGATATATGACGAAAAATGTATAATGAGAGAGGTAAGAATGTAACATCCTTTAAAAAGGTACCCTCATGTTCCCCAACCATCATAAGAAACAAAAATATCTTATAATTCATTGATCCAAGGGTAATAATATATATATAAAAATAAATCTATTGTATCCTCCTTCACATTATCTCATCATTATCTACCTCAAAACATTTATCACCAAAAAAGGAAAATTTCATCCGACCAAGATGGATACACTACAACCCACACTAGTAATAAAAAATTGAGCATGGATGGAAGGAAACCAATAAATACGGGGGAAATCATCATAGGGTCTCACCACTACTAGTTAATTATTCCACCTTAGTCTCTCTCTCTCTATCTCTATCCTGATAGTGTCATGTCACACTATTAGATGAAGTGTGTGATCATTGAAAATTATTATGTAGGAGACTCCAAATGAATTGTCTAATCATAAAGGATCCAATAGAATCACTAGTTATTGAATAATGGGTGTGATTATTTAAATGAGTGGGTTTCATTTGTATATTACAACTATAACTGGATAAGAGAAGACACAAGTCATTCCTTCAAATAATTTCAATGCATCTAAGATATAATCCCTTACTACCTGAATCAATCCTTCTCTTTAGCCACCAATTCACTAACATTAGGGCTCACTTTGTCACCTTACCACATCAAAATTAGTTGTAGATATAAAAATAAAAGGAACTCCCCACCACACATAGATACTGTCAACATTGGGAAAAAAGAACTCACCTCCATGGATTTAAATCTCATCATAATAGAATGCATATTAGTGGAAAAAGTGTCCCTCATATTTTTATAACAAAAATAAAATCATAAATAACCTAAACAGAGCTCCTCCAATTCCCAATTTTTCCTTTGCAAATCACCACCTCCTTGACAACAATCTTGAGGGATTAAAACATGGATATACAATCACACCATAGGATCGATCTAGTCCTCTAACACCCAATAAGGTGGGCTGGTTCACCAAAAAACCTGGGTTTTCTCTATCTCAAAAACTCATAAAATGTACTCAGTATAACTATAAAGATCAATCACTAGTCAACATGGTAGGGATCATCCACCGAATCTACCATAAGTGTACCGATATGCCACTCAACAGATGGAGACATCACTAGGTATCCTCTTTGAAGAATATCATTCTACAATGGTCCTAAGACTAAATCCTCATTTCCATACAACCATGATCCTGGTAAGAAGTAATGTGATTCAATCATCTGGTAGGTATCTAACAATAGAAATGATGCACCAGGGTCTAAAGGTCATATCTTGTGAGGTGACTCAAGAAGAGAATGGAAACCCTAACAAATTTATATATGATTCTTGTACCAATGTTTTTCCTACAACCATTGCCTATATGAGTTGACTCAACAAGTAGTTACTCAGAATCATGCGGAATGGATATGTTAGTTGTCACACCATAACTAGGTTCCCTATCCCAAGTTACAACCTTAAAACACATTAACATTGTTTTCCGAGTTCCCAAACAACCCTCATAGATAGAAAATATGCATACGTTGGTTTAAAGATGATCAACCTCTAATATCACTCTCTCTTGACCTAAATAAAAGAGACCATCATTTATATCATTAAGATAAGAATGAAAACCCATTATCACCTCCAATAGGATAAGGGATAGAAACTAGCACCTAGTAGGAAAATCACACACATGAGAGGCCTCAGACTAACATACCTATACACATGAAAAAACCACTATACAACATTATAATGAAGAATGAAAAAAAAACTCATAATATAAATACATTTATAACATCTATCCCACGTCATACATCAGAATGTAGTAAATCAAAAGTGAAATATGCCAAATAAAATACTAGTGAACTACATATTAAAATATATGTATGAAAACAAAGGGGAATATACCCAAAAGAAACTCCAAGAAACATCTTCTATTATGATAAAAATATATAATATCCATAGGGTTATGGTCCTCCTAGGACTTTGTCAAAAACTCTATCATCTTCATAAGAAATGATAGGTGTGAAAAATTTCCATTAAGGGGTGAGTATAAACTTATATAGTATTCCACGATGAAATACCCAATCAAAAATATAAATGTGGTTTTCATATCTTAATCGTAATTCCATGGGAATAAACAAGATAAACCAAATATAGTCAAGGGTATAAACTAAGACTCATGGTGTGGTAATGTCCTAACAGTTAGCCTAGGATTATTATAGAGGATCAATAGTAACATAAAAATTAGATAACTCACTCATCGGGTCTCCCTATACTAATGGAACTCATCCAAGATGAAAACAATTGCTAGTATTTCCATGAAGAAGCTCCATGGAAACTGAGAGTTATCAGCCATGATATAGATTTGATTAGGAAAAACATTCTAAAGGATAATATATATGGATACATAGATAGGGGATCATACCCAGGGCCTTTGGAGGACATATAACCCTTATTGGATTAACCCACCATGAAGGGGATGAAACTCCATGGATGATATAAATCGAATACCTAACCCAACCTATGGAAAAATGATAGAGGATCATGCCCTAGACCAAATGAAGGGATACCTAACTCTACCTAGTACTAACTAGTATATGAGATCATTCATCTTATTAATGGGATTATAATCCTCACTATACCCTATAGTTATGTTTTATGGGGCCACACCAGTACTAAAATATTCCAAGGGAACTCACCCAATCCAATAACCATGTTTTTTCGGAAGAGAACAATGACTCTAAATTTCCCATAAAGAAGTACACAGTCTGTCCTATGGGGTGATTTATTTGTATCCTTGAGTCTAGAACCACTTATTTCCATCATTATAATACATCATGTATCTCTACATATAAATGATATGTCTACTATGGATCACAAAATGTACACTAGGGTAAAAATAGTTTATAGGTTGGGTTGGAACATGATGTGTGCCAAGCTCCCTGTCACTTGTACTTTCTGAAGAACATATGGTGTACTCAACATCACATGATGTGTAATGGTTGGATGGACACAAATTTTGTTTCATCATCCATATACCATGTATGTTCTGGAGTAAATTGTATGTTCCTCATGACATATGGAATATAGAGACAAATGGAATCCTGGTATTTTACTCTTATTACACGCCAAGCTATCCTGATAAGGGTCATACATCTTGTTGGATTCCCACATGGGATGTGATAATTAACTCAATAAAACACCTATAAAAACATTTATAGGACTATATAACATGTTTTCTTATAATGGGCATGTAATTTAACACAAAATCTTAATGAAACTCTACCATGTTCAGATGTTTTCACCATTTACACTACCATTTTCTTTTCTTTTATCACTAATCATGCAACAATGCTTGTATCATGGTTCACCACCCTCCACAAATATATAAAAGTAAACTTAAGTCTATAATTTAGTGAAAAAATGAATCCCATATATATACCAATGATATAAATAGTCTGGATAACATGAACACCACCATATTCACCAAAAATGAATCTTTACCATCACCATTGGTCGGATGTCATCAATGCACAACTCAGAAACACCTATCATCACACCACCAAATAGATCTTCTCATTAAAAATCATAGATACATCCTCCCTAATACAATTTCTTGTTTCATGTCATCACCATCTTTCCTCCCTCATGTCTCCAAACTTTAAAATTAAACTAGTAACCACAATTCATTGTTCTAATGATTGAATGGGAAACGATCGGTCCTCCCATGTATCGTCAAATCATCAACCACTTTAAATTTCATTGACAAACATCAAATCAAGGATGGATAAAGAAAATTAACAAAAAGTGAAATTCAATAGATGACTATTTTGATCATTATCATTGAAATAAAAAATGGTTGGTTTAATAAATGAATCATTAAAATAAGAATAAATTTCAAATTTCTAAATCTTTGAAGAGAAATCAACGTTTGGAAAAACCAATGAAGGACGATCATGAATTAATCTTGAAGGAATTAATGTACATTTTTTATGCTAAAAATGGTAATCATATCAAAAAAAACAAATGAACATCCTCCAGTTTGAATCAATCACTGAAAAGAACCTAGTTTCACTATATTCATTGGCTTTGTGTAAGAACTCCGTCGAAGAGGACGATCCTTGTGGTACTCTGATCCTCAACCCCACAACCATATGCTAAAACACTCACCAACATAGTTTCTCACTCAATCCTCAGCATTTCTAAAGGGTTATGTGGATAACCATATTTAATTCTATATGGAGGGGAATATAATGGTGAATCAATTAAGATATTTATATTTAATGAAATTAAATCAACAAATCCATCTAATTTGTTCAAAACTAACAAGAAAACACTCTACCAATGTCCATCGTGCAAACATGACTTATATCATGCCTAGGGTAAAACTGACACTTCTGAGTTAATTGGAGTCTTAGTACTTCTATCTGTAACACTATTTTGAAGTTATTTTATTATTTCTATAAATATAGATGTGATAGATATATTATTATTTTTATATTAATTATATCTACATTGAGGCTCAATAGGATCTATAATTCCTCACCTTACTTGAAAAATAAACCTTCAAATATTTCAAACATTTACCTATTGTATATAGAGTCATTGAATTCAAAGATCTATAAATAAAAATAATTAAAAAATCTATTTTTCACATTATATTTCTATATTATATTAAAAAATATATCTCAATCCTATATTATAAAAATATCATTGTTAATTCATCACATAAAATTGGTCTCATGATATTTTAATTCCCCATACCTTATTTGATATAAATTATACTATAAAAATCATTATCTTATTCAACTAATATAATATGTGTCATAATGTAGTTCAGATTATTTTAAATTAGTTCCTATGTTATATTTTATCACAATGTATTTTAAAAATAAATAGTGAGATTATAGTTTCATTTATTCTTATATATGTTGTATCATGATGTAGAAGTTTAATGTCCCAATCAATTACTTTTTTATATATTATCATTAAATTCTCTTTGGTGGAATCTAATAAAATTATGATAACCCCAACTATAGGATCTATTGTGTTCTAAATATAATAATTAACCACTAATTTTATATTTAATTAAACATTACATATCAAATGGTGAATTTTAATTAGCATCGTGACATTTTTTATATAATAAATATATATATAACCATTCCAATAAATATCATATCATAAATCAAATATCACTTTAGTTAGTATCTCAAATAATAGATATAATAAAAACATTTATCATAACTTAATACGATCTATTAATATTATATAATTACAATAAAAACATCAACATACACTCGAATGTATTTATATATATTTTTCAAACATTATATATATAAAACAAATTTAGAGGTTTACTAGGAACCTAAAACATGATCATTGGTTAAATATTAATACCCTTATAGATAACCAAGACATAAAACTTCACAAACTGAGGACCAAACAATATAAAACTAAAATAAGATTCAACTGGGATATATAATCCATAAAATATAGTTAAAGCATGAAATATTCTGACCATGTTCCTGAGAAGAAAACCATATCAAACAAGCAGTTCTATTATTATTAATATACTCTCATAGGATATCGATGTCGATATGCTAGGAGTATCCACTAGAGTATCACCCATAAATATTGAGGTAAAAATCCTCTATAACTATCTAATTTTAACATGAATATGTCCCATAAATATGGTATGGTTTATCTTTGTTGCCCAATAAATGATTCTAAGAAACACAGATGACTAAGGAAAAAAACCAAAAACATAAAAGTAAAATAATTTACCCCTGAACCCCACGATAAACAAATATATATTCAAAATAATACACCACTGCCACTATCACCCTTATGGGAGAATAACATTCCAATGAACCAAGAGGGCTTTGCGTCAATGAAGGTAATATAATGATACTCTCGGAAAGAAGCACTTCCAAATAAACAACAAACATCACCAAATATGGAACTTATTTTAACCAAGTATGAGGGTTAATAGTACTGTATTAAGACCTGAATTAAATAAAAAAAAATAAGAGAACAGGTTCAAAGGGTTTAAAAATCGAAAAACAACTCCAACAAGATGAAAAATTTATGAAATTTACATCAAATTTTTTATGAAGTGTGGAGTCAAAATGATATTGATGACGAAATAAAAGAATACCTAAATATAAATCAAATTCATAAAAGTAAGAGTAAATATTATTAAATCTTGGACAAAATCAACAATAAGGGGTATAAAATATAACAACCAATGGTACATATTACCACTGGAAGGGAAAACTAACATTACTAACGTTTAATATTTTTTAGAATGGTTTATATAATCATTCTTCCTCATATGGAATTGAATATAAGAGGACCCCAACATTGTAAAAATCTATGTTAACATAAGGGTTTGAAGATACATAACCTTTAGAAAATTTCACAGATTTTTTTTCAGGTTAGGAGTAAGAAAACATGAAGTCGTTATTGAACATGATATTTCATTGATCATATTATAAAAAAATAAAGATCCATATTCAAATAAAAATATAATATCATTTACTTGATTCATAATTATTTCAATAAGGTTCCCCCCTTTATCATTCCTTAATTTAAAAAAGAATGTATTTTTCACATGCAATCATACTAAAAAAATTGTAAATACATTAAATATAATATACACTAACTTATGATTACCCACTCATCATACAAAATATATTTACAATACATGATTCTTAAATAAAAATATCTATTAATATTTTAAAAAATAATAATTCAATAAATTATTTTAAATTCAATTTGTCTTAAACCATCACTAATATTCCTTATCAAGTAGATATTAACAAGGAAATAAATATAATCATGCTTTTAATAAGAAAATATTTCTAACATAATTCCTAGTAATTTTATGTTCCCTTGATTATTTACACAAAAACATTCTTAATATGTAAATTTCACATTAAAATAGAAAATAAAACATTTTTTTTACACTCCCTAGATATTTAATTCATTTACTACAATTAATTACAATTATTAACATTATAAAATTTTTAAAATGAAGAACTAATTAAGTGATTGAATTATATATGTATACAATATTCATAAAACATTGCATGTTTTTGAAATTATCCATAGGAACCAATGTTGAGACCTCATATAGATAAAAATAATATTATCCTCTCAAATGATATTTTTTTGTGATCATGAGACACCCATTATATTTTCAATGATTAATTTCTTAATATTTTTACGCTAAATATATTTTAAAATGATACAAACAAGACAAAACTATGAAATATTATATACTATAACTAGATAAAAAACCTATAAAAAGGTCCAAATAGTATCATGGAGTTACATAAAGTTCATATATCTATGACTGAATTGTAAAAAAAAGATAAATTATCACAAAATAAAATAACATGTTATACTTCTTGTGGAACATAAATGAATCATATGATATGATGAACACTTTTTGAAATCAGTTCATAAGATTGATGAACAATATAGAGGAATGATATTTAATCATCCAAAATATAATACATAAAATACAAGAAGGAAAAAATACTTACTGAAAATGGATGAATGAATATATAGATTAAGAGTTCTATAAAATCTCTCAATTATACATAATAAAATTTATATTATAACATTAAGATAAATGGAGGCACTTTGAATTGATAAATAAAATTTAGATTATGAGCTATATAAAATCTACAACATGATCCATATATAGAAATACAAAATAAAATAATAAGTTTAATAATTAACAGAATGACCTTAACATGTCTTAGAAAATCATATATGCCCACAATGTCGTCAATCCAATATTCCATTGCTACATAACCTTTATATGAGAAATATCAAAGGCCCTAAAAATTAATATTTAGTAATTTACCAAAGATGTCCAATAGCTATATTTCTCCCTGATATTCATCACATTCCAATGGTCATAATCCATTTATTTTTAAGTAAAAAAATTAATTTCCATGATATCTTAAAATTGATTAAATAATAATATCCATAATGATAAAAATACATAAGTCGTGGTAGTCCAAGGAGTGTTCTCCAAATGAGAGGACACTTCAATCTCTGATTGCTATATTTCGAATATATTAGACTCTTAATTTTATATAATGTAATACAAATATTTTATTTCGCAATCCACCCCCACTATAACCTCTATAGGGCTATTGGATAAAAAAAATTCATCCATGAATCACACCTTCAATAGTGAATGACTTAGTAACTTTCACTGAGCCTATCTATCTTATGTATTGGATGCATTACCAAAAGTAATTCTATGAAAATAAAGTTATACAACCAATAAACTCCACATATAATATAAAAATATAATAACTCACATACCAAAAGCATCTTCAAATTCCAATTTAGAAAGTATAGTTAAGGAAAATGGATGACCATCATCCAAGAACTCCTCTCCAATGACCTGAACACAACATCCTCTCTCTCTCTCTCTTGAGCTATCCTATAAAAAAGTCATAAAATCTTTATAGGTGTGATAACTTTTGTGGGGATCCAAGAACAATATAAATTCATATAAAAACATTGTATATAAAAATTATTTACATATCATAATAAACCACACCCCAAAACCGATAGTTTTTATTTCTTGGGAGACTATATACATAATTGACTTATTTTACAAAATCTTGAAAATAACCCACAAATAGTATTTTCACAAGATACCCATTTTTACATAATATAGATAATAATTTCATGTATAAAATTGGTAATGGAACCAAAATAAAATATTGAAATCTTATAATAATTAAGAGTAAATATATTTATCAACTTTCAAATATCATAATTTTGTATAAGAAGGGGCGTGTGGGTGTCAGAAAATAATTACGATTTATGAAAAAACAAAAGAGTATCACACCAAGTAAATCATATATCATAAATCCTAGATAATGAAAAAAGTATTTTGGAATTAAATAATACATGATTAAGAAGAGTGGTTAAAAATGATTCAATAATCATGATCTATGAAATCATAACCTTTGAATATGATTGCAGAATATATTTACGAATAGAAAACCATTACTTATGTCAATGGTAAATGTCAATACCATAATCACAAAGTGTATAGATTTCCTCTTTTTTTAAGTAACACCTTGACCCAAATCACTATGACCGAGTTGAAGTGCCAAATAACCTCATATGTTCATCCTCATACACAAGAGTCCACCGACTAGTGACTAGGATCTGAATTGATGTGTCAAGAATATACCCCCAGTATTCATAGTTATATATATGAAATAAAAATATAATCATATGCCTAAAAAATACAATAGAAGATAACATGAATAAATTCGATAACAGGTTGTGTTGCAAGTAAAAAAACATCAACTCAAATGGACAACTAATGTGGCAATTCAACAAATAAAATAAGTATAACTAGAAATGATTATAAATAAAATAAAAGTATAAACTATTAAATTTAAATATCAATACCAATTATATCACCAAAATCCAAGATATTTTGTAACCAACCATAGGCCCATTTAACTTATCTAGATCTCTGATCATGAATTCTACCAGTTCACAAAGATACTCATGTATGGTGTCAGTAAAACCAAGTAGAATGCTGTTAATGATTCCACAACACATGTTCACATGTATAAAAGTGTATTACATAAAAATATTTAAAATATGAAAATAATTAATATTCAATTATTTATCATGTGTTCATTCAGAAACCAAGTAGTTTTGAACCATGAACATACCTCCTTTGGCTTCATACTAGTATAGTGATAATAACAGAAATCATGATAATATTTTGACTATAAGAACAACTTGTATAACTCAACAACCATATTACCATTGAGTCTCAGGCCATGCCACTAGGATTTAAAGACCCATTTAGATCATGATTTAGGCTACATAGTCATTATATCTTAACAATGCCTCATGTGAGGCCACAAGTTTGCTGTACCCCTAAACTGCATTGGATCATTCCACAAGGTCTTAGTACCCCTTCTCTGTGTCACATTACATCATTTTCACCATCACACATCTCATATTCTCCAAATAAATGGTGATAAAAAATCCATTATGGTCCATCAATAATTTTCTAATATAGAAAAATCCTCCAAAGGACATACCACACACACAACAAGTTGTAGGCATGACATAACATATCA
Source organism: Viscum album (assembly GCA_963277665.1). Lineage (NCBI taxonomy): Eukaryota > Viridiplantae > Streptophyta > Magnoliopsida > Santalales > Viscaceae > Viscum > Viscum album. Next base: position 286,442,286 of record OY728138.1, on the reverse strand, counting down.
CAAATGAGAGTCAGTATCCATACACTAAAACATATATGATCAAACATCAAACATAGGTACCATAGTCTACAAACACCTAAACATGTGATAAAACTCAATCTTGAATTTCAAAAATACAATAAAATTCTATCAAATCATGATAAGCATCATATACAAGGGAACTATATGGTAAAGAACATCTTACCATTAATGTAATTCTATTAATGTCTTTATTTTTCAGGGGTTCATCATCCATATCACATCTTTCCACCAAATAGAACAAGGATGTGCACCAAGGATTCCATAGAACCAATCCGCATAAATTATATTAATGGTTTTAGAGTGATATTAAAGAATAGATTTGTCACCATAGAAATGGAACCCATCAACATACCCAAGGATATATATGGAAAACCAAATAGATTAAAAGATTATTTATCCTACCATCTCTAAGAGTTAATCTTCATATGTTAGGGATGAATACAAATGTTTGAGGTCTAGAAGCACTCTCAATGAATACTCAAAGTAATCTATGGATCAATATAGAATTCTAAGAGAATAATTGGTTTTTAGGGCCTCAAAAATAAGTATATAATCGTGATTAAAAAGGTATCATAGTGAAAAAAAATTAGGCATTTCCGTAATGATCCCCAAATTAAAAAAATGATTCAAATATATGGAAATTTAGTAATAGTGTCTGGTCAAAATCATGTATGGAATCATTATCCTATTCAATAGAGAGACCCTATAAACTAGAAAAAGTGACCATGGACCAATGCCCATAAAAACATCGCATCCTCAAAGCCTTCAAAATGACACAACCTCGTATCCATTTCCCCATGTCATAATTATACCAAATATGGTAGATATAACAAACCCCACTCAATTTTTTCACCCCATTGATGAATCTTAGTATCATAACTATAACAATATAACCTAGATCATAAAAACTAGATTCCTTTTCATAGTTCCCCAATGCTGGCATAGACACAACCACTATGGTGAAAAATAAGATCCACTCCATAAAATCTATTTCCTCCAAAAAAAATGGTTATTCCAATATCACCATACAGTTACTTATTATCCTTGATAAGTGTTTCTATAGTTAAAACTAAAGAAACTCAAGTTCTTTATTTTATACATTTAATTATCCAAGCCAAATATGTTATTATAAATTTCCATATTTCTTTTAGACTCTATAAAGTGGAACCATATTTACTCACAACACTTCCTCGCGTTGATCTATATTCTACAAAGGGCACTGCACAAATGATGATTGAGCCTCTAGATAAATTTTCTTATAGATGATCATAGGTATATGATCATTCATATATCTTTGATTATAATACACAAGGAACACATCATGAATAACTCAAGATAATATAAGAACATCAAAATGCTAGAACACCATCCTAAAACAATATATAACATAAAGTAGTCTGACGAATATCGATTATGACATTATAAAATTCAAAATTCTTTAATGCCTTAGTCATGAATTCACCATCCTAAAACATTACTCACTGATATTGAACTCGAAGGGTTGTATCCTCCTTTCATATTATGATCGATATTTACTTTGATAAAGGACAATTCTCTTTTAGATCAACTTTACTCTCGAGAGGTTCTCTTTTACTAGACTCGACCGAACAACTATTACCTCACCCACCTCATTCCAATTGAGAGATGAGTGACATGGATGTCTATAAAGAGCCTCAAACTCTATCATCTAAATGGAAGACTAGAAGATATTTTGGTATAAAAACACCATGAAGCATATATGATCATCATAATGTCCGCTATATCTTAGAATACATGACTAAAAGATATCCTCCAAAATGTATATTTTACACTATAACAATCCATTAGTATTAAAATGATATGTTATAATCAGTTTCAGTTTAGTATGCTAATAATTTTTTAATCCCTAACCAAATAGTTATGTGAAATGTGCATCTATGTATGGTATAATGATCAAAGGGGCTCTATGGAGGTATATAATCTCTCATAAGTATATTTTCCTAACAATTCCATAGAAAGGATCTCTTAAATTGGAAACTAATGATCCACTTTCATCAACTAAACATTTACCAACGAAACAGCATAAAAACTCCTCTGGGTCCTAGGAAACCCTACTATGAATACCATTGTAACATTTACCCACTTTCACAATGGCACCACAAGTCCCTGAATAAAACAGAAAAGGAATTGGTGCTCATCCTTTAACCTCTGAAATGTATGGCATTTCAAGACAAACCATGTGATGTCTATCTTCATACATGGCCTCCAAAAATGACATTGGATATCATAGTCTATATATATTGACTCTGTATTCATTGAAAATTTTGATGAATTTGAATCTCTCATTATCTCCTCCCTTTAGAAATATAGCATTACTAACCTCCCATGAATATATATCATATCTTCATCATCTCAGGAACACCATAGAATTGGGTCACACCCTAAAAAATGTCCATGTATAACCACTGTAAGAACCCAAATCATCATTTCGGGTATAGATATTCTTTTTGGGATGTTTTTGAAGAAGAATGAATAAAAGGGAAATTTTCAAAGTACACACCATGTACTTTTGGGTACACATCATGTACCCAGTTGTTGTGTATAGTCGTGTAATGGCCTAGTACATGGACATGTAGGTGACCTGTCAGAATTCTTGAAGTGGGGGATGGTTAAGGCTAATATACAACGGGTACATTAAATGAACATGCTGTGTATGTTTATTTTTATTTGAAAGATCTGTGCAGGGTCATGCCTCATCTTCTAAAACCATTTCCTCTAACAATGGTTCGTATAAGAGAGCGATGAATAGCCAAAGAAAATGAAAACCCTCTCTATTCTCCATCTGAAATCCAATTTAGACGTCGTCAGGTGTGTTGGAATCCCACAAATGAGTTATAAATTCCCTTAGAGCCTTTCTTCTTGACTCCTCCTCTCTAGTGAGTTATTCAATGTTTATCAATTTTACCCTTTTTATAGATCTACATTTTTCGAGGCCAATTCAAGAGAATATTTTCAGGTATATCGATTGTACGATATCAATGTTGGTGGTTTGTGCCTTTCATTGATTTTTTGTTTATTATATATGATAAAAGTGGTGTATAACCATGTTTGGGGTTTTGTGTTTTTAGAATTAGACCCTTTTTATTACCTGTTATGGTTTGGTAGATTGATAAAAGTGTAATTACTTATATATAAGAATTTATACATTGATTATGGGTGTGTTTCCCCTTTTTTATTGATTATGGATGTTTAGTCTAGAAATCATGTTAGGCTTCCATAGTTCTCCATGCCTCGTATTGTTTGGATAGTGTTACTGATTATAAGAGATGTATGTGATTCGGATTATGAATGTTTGACCAAGGGGAATTTTACTTCGAGATCTTCCCAAGGTAGGGTAATTTACGTATGTATTATTGTAATGTTGACAAAGAGGTATTGAATGTTAGAGCGTACAGGTGGTCATACACCAAAGGGTGTAAACTATGAGATCTACCCAAAAGGTCTTTATTAAATGAATTAATGATAGGTTGACCAAGGGGTATTGACTGTGTGAGCTACCAGGTGGTCATTTGTAATTTTTTAGTGCTAATGTAGACCAAAGGGGTTGGACCGTGAGAGGTACATAGATGGTCATTATTAAATTAATTTTATTAACATAGAAAATGGGGATTAGATTGTGATAAATTTATATAGATATGTTATTGAATAATTAAATGATTATGACGAGTCTTCCATGCCAAAGAAAAAGCTTGGACTCAGTCTTACTTGTTTGTCTAGATGGTCTTCTGAGATTTCTGTTATCACTATTACACTGGGGATACATAGCTTAGTCTGGATTTTATGGTTTAAATGATTCAATGGAATAAATAATAAATTTCAAATAAATGTAATTTAAAACTGTAGGAATGTTTACTTATGAGTACTTCCTAGTTTATTACTTCATTTATGCATATTGACTGCTATGTATATTCAATGACAGTTAGGAATATATATTTTGGTTGTTTCTTACAAGGATTTTTATCCCACCCTATTTGGGTCATGTTTTTTGACCCAAATAGATTATATCGTTGCAGGTATAGATAAGGGAAATCTCCCTTCTTTATCAGGTACATGATTGTTGTCAGAGCAAGAGAACATGGGACCAAGCTAAGGCTTGTGATGCCACTAGAGTTTACTTTTTCCTGTTGTAATTTGATTTCTATATTTTTTTTCCTATATTATGACTTGTTTGGTTGCTTTCATAGAATCATGTGACATGCATCATTTACATATATGCTATAGTTTTTTTATTACTATTAGTTTTCCACTATTTTTTCTATTTGGTATTACAGCTTCCACTATTGTTTACTATTTGTTATTCCACAGTGTATACTCTTCCAAAGAGGGTACGGTTTCTCCAATTTATTAACTTAGAACTTGATGCTAGTCGGCAGCATCTCTCATTTGGGGAAATGTGTTTGAGGTTATGTGACCAATCGGGTTCAAGCACCTTTGGGCAGCACCCGAATCCAAGATGTTACATAGTGGTATCAGAGACATTTTCTATTATTCTTCATCATAAAATATGGAGCCTATATAATGGGATAAGAAGGAAGACATAGATGGTAAAAAAAATTGGTCGGGAGTAACTAACCCATGTATAGGTAAACGCCAAGTTAACCTGAATAATGAAATTTTTCTATTTTTGGAATTTGTTATTGTTGATTTGATTTCACAGTTGGGTTATTCACTTTTTTTGTGATTTAATGATTAATATCATTTTTTCCTATTTATGTTTCAACCAGATGAGATGAGGGTATTCCCTCTCATGAATCATATAGGCACTTGCTAAAGATCACATGTCATTCATTCTTGTCATGCCATTTAGGATGCATTACTAATTATATGTTGTTTTGATATATGTTCTACTAGATACACATTATATTGGGATATATTTCATGTCAGAATACCTACTATTTTGATAGGTTATTAGAATATGTAAGTTTTTATTTGTACAGACTCAAATCTTTGGTCCCTGAGGTGTTATGGGCCTACATGGATCAAAATTTGGTGGATCATGATTGAACATTAATTGAATTTTTTGAAGTTACGATCTGAAAAAGTATGAAAATAATTTATCGTGGGTAGTAAGGGATCCCACGGGTTGGAATTTTTCATGCCTTTGTCGAAATGTTATTTTATAAGGGTTCTGGCGAAGTTTCCAAGGCTTTCTATTTCGAAACATTGAAAACATGGCATGTGTTGTTGTGAACACAGGACATGTGTTCTTGTGATTTGGAAGAAAAACTCTTTTTATGTATACGTTGTGTAGAGAATGTACATGTCATGTAGACTTTGACCGTGTGACTGACTGTGTGATCAAAGACATGGGGTTGATAAATATTTGGTAGAACACACCATGTATTGTATGTACACACAATGTTGTAGAGGCCTTGTATCCGGCTATGTGACTAACTGCATAGGTGGATAAAATTTGGATGGTACACACCATCTCTATCTTATACATGTCATGTAGTGATCGACCATGTATCTAACCATGTGACAAATGACATAGGTGTATGGACCTTTCATAGTACACACTGTGTCTGGGGTGAAAACACCATGTAGTGTTACCCAATAGAGAATTGGGTAGTTATATCCATGTAGAATAACCAGGGATGGAGGGAAAATTCAAGTACACACCATGTCTCGGGATGAACATGTTGTGTGTTTAGGTTGTTACATGCCCAGGTTGGTAGATGTACACACCCATGATAAGGATTAAGGGAACACACCATGTAGTGGTTTTACACAACGTGTAAACCTCTTTTGTAAAACATTAATTCCTTCTTATCATGTTCATTTCATTCACTTTTATGTTGTTTTACATGATATTATTTAACAAAGTTGTGCACTTGAACATGCTGAGTTAGGCCACCAAGACATCCTCTGGTTGTGCTCTAGGTACATGGGGATGATCATACACAAGAAATGGTAGATCAAGGATTAATAGCATATCCTCCCATTGTTCCAATCTTAACACCTGCTATTATACCAGACGTAGGTGTTGATGCACAGTTCCATGAATGATTTTTTAGGATGTTATAGAATTTTCCAGAAGCACCACATCCAACCCTGACTGTGGAGAAGTTCATGATGGTTCTCTAGTAGCAGCATCCACCCACTTTTTTAGAGGATGGAGGACCATAGTATGTAGAGTCATGTTGAAGGTCATGCTTTCTATCTTTGAGAATCTGAATATGCCTATGGATAAAAGGATTAAGCGTGTGATGTACATGCTACCTGATTCCGCCAAGAGGTAGTAGGATGTTATATCACATGAGGGGCATCATCAGGATATGGTTTGGAAGTAGTTTTAGAGAACCTTATATGATTACTTATACCCCTAGATGTTGAGGCCCAACCAAACTTGAGAGTTTATGCATTTGTAGTAGGGTACTCTTTCATTAATGGATTAGTCTTCTTGTTTTACAGAGCATCAGTGCTTCGTACTTGTTCTGGGAGGTGACGAGTTATCATTGGATAATATATTTGAGGATGGTCTTAAGTATGACTTCTGATTGTAGGTGACTATTTTTAGTCTATCTTTGGTGAATATTGAAGTGGGGAAAGTGCTGATTACCGAGCGTAATATGAGAGAGTTGGGTGTTGTGAGCCAGGGCAGTTTAGCATCCAGGGTGGGTACTCTGTTGACAGATATTAAGAAGGGCTAAAGGGAGATTTCATGTGATGTTTCTTCCAGTAGCCAGTTTTTATACTATCAGTGTGTTATGAGTGGTCATATGAGACCACATTTCCTGAAGGAACAAGTCCAGTGTCGATCTTATGATATGATGGGTCATATTCGACATGTTTTCTAGATGTTCTCACTAGTAGTGAGTGAGGGGTTATCTATTATGACCCCGTGTTCAAGAGCATCACCATTAGTTTCTCATCAGTCAGGGAACTTGAGTTTGTCAGGTTGTTCATGCTGAGGGGGATATTGTTGTTGTGGTTTCCATATTATAGGTTTTCAGTGATAGTGGGGTGGATCTTCTCAACGTAGTCAGGTTAGGATGTAGGGCCACAGTACATGCCAGACTTTTTTGATGGAATAGACCCTGCAAGAGCAAGATCACAAACCCTCTATAGTTATAGGTATGTATCTATTTTCCTTATTTTTAGCTTCTTCAATATTAAATACATGGGCTTCCGATATTTTGATATATATTTTCAATGTAGAGAACCTTGGGCCCTGCATCTTTACTTATGATGATTTTATGGAACTAGTCATTCAATTGGGTATTTTGACCACTATGGTACATCAGTGAAAGGAGTGACCTCTTGAGGTTGGTGGGTGTCACTTCTTATGGTACACTTATGTCTTAGTTATGACAGGCTTCGATGTGATTCTCAAAATGGACTGGTTGGTCTCTTTCCAGGCATATGCTGACTGATATCACCGTAGGGTGAGTTTCAAATTACCAGAGGGTGGGCCTTTTCTACAAAATGGTGAATGGGATGTCTATGTGGGTAGACCTGGACCCTAGGAACAAGTGTTGAATGGAATAATAGCTCATATTGGTAGGTTATATTTGGATTACCAGGGGACTTAACAGATGGACTTTCCTCCAGTTTTGGATCATTTCAGAGATATATTTCCTAATGACTTTACAGGTTTACCTCCAAAAATATACGTAGATATATCTATTGATATTTTTTTAATAATGGAATTGGTATCCATTCCTCTATATAATACGGATACACCATAGTTAAAAGATCATAAGAAGTGGTTAGAGGAGTTTTAGGAAAAGGGATTCATCTGACCCAATAATTATTCATGGGGTTCACCTACCCTTTTGTGAAGAGGGTATATGGAACCCTTAGAATCTATATGGATTATCAGAATATGAACAATTTGATGGTCAAGAACTAATATCCCTTTATGAGTATTGATGAACTCTTCAATCAAATTCGAGGATCCTGTGTGTTCTCAAATATTTAATTGAGATCTACTTATCATCAGTAGTGTATTAGACAATTATATGTTCGTATTATAACCTTTCGGAGTAGGTATGTTCTATAAAAGATTTTTTATGTCGTTCGGTCTCACGAACATGATGATAGTTTTCATTGAAAAGATTAACCAAGTGTTCCATCCTTTCTTGGATTCTTTCATAGTATTATTTTGGGATAATATCATGGTGTACTCTCACACTTGAAACAACTAGGAAATCTATCTTGATATAGTATAGTGTACACTTATAGATCATCAGTTATATACTAAGCTCTCAAAATGCCACCATTGGATGTACTAGATTCACTTTTTGTGTCATGTCATCATGGAAGAAAAACTATCTATATACCCAAAGAAATTGAGGGAAGTAGTTTCCTAGGAGCACCTAAATAACTTTTTTAGGTATGGAGTTTTCTGGGGATGGTTGGTCAATACAAGCGCTTTTTACAAGACTTTTCATGCATAGTAGTACCACTGAAGGTCCTATCCAAGAAGGGTGAAAATTACTTGTGGATAGATTCCTACGATTCATCATTTCAGGAGCTAAAGATGAGATTGAATTTAGTACTAGTACTATTTTTTCTAGATTAGGGAAAGAGTTACACAATTTATTGTGATGCATCAGGTATTGGGTTGGGGCAGTGTTAATACAAGGGGGTGGATTCGTTGCATATGGATCTTGACAGTTGAGGCCACATGAGAGAAATTACCCAACACATGATCTCATGTTGGCTAAATTTGTACATGTATTATGCTATTGGATCCATTGTCTTTTGGGAGAGCATTTTTTTGTATACACTAACCAAAAATGTCTTATGTATATATATACTCAGCGTGATCTGAATTTGTGATAGTGAAGGTGGATTGAGTAACTTATGTCTTTTGACATTGAGCCTTCCTAGAAACCTGGGAATGGCAATGCAGTGGGTGATGCGTTGAGTAGGAGGACTCATATATTGGCAGTTTAGGAGGTTAGTAGTGAGTGGTAGCGTATAGATCTATTCTATGAAACTCATTTTGAGTGGAACGATAGATATGGGCATATGTTTTATTTTTCTATAGTTGTTACCTCTAATAAACATGATCAAATCTGAATGATGATTCTATCAGATTTTATAGGCCTAGTCCTATGATAGAGTGTTTCAAGTGAGGAACCTACTCAATGGAAGACCATAAGAGATGATGTGGTCTTTCATTTTCATGGATGCATATGGGTGTCAGTAGAAAAACATGAGGAGTTGATCAAAGATTGTCATTCCTCTATTTTGGCAGTTCATCCTAGTGTCAGCAGGATGTATTGAGATCTACATCATTAGTATTGGTGGCAATGTATGATGAGGGATGTAGTTGGCATTGTTATGAGATTTTCCACATGTCAGCAGGTGAAGGTAGAGAATTAGTGAGTGACAGGGCCTTTGCTACAGTTACAATTCCACAGTGGAAGAAGAATGATGTCGTGATGGATTTTTTGACGGGTTTACCGAGGTCTCCTTAAGGGAATGATGTGGTTTGGGTTGTTTTATATAGATACAGAAAGGTTTCACATATCATGTTTATCTAGTAAACCTTCAGTGTTGATGAGGTTGTATGGTTATACATCGAAGATATTGTATGTTTTCATGGGTTTATGCACTATATCATTTCATACAGGGATGCATGGTTTACTTATCATGTCTTTCCAGGACTACATAGGTATTTAGGTACATAGGTACTTCTGAGTACAACCTACCTTTTCTAGAAAGAAGTCCAGTTCGAGCACACAATTCCAGTTTTTGAGGACATGCTATGAGAATGAATACTAAATTTTTGGGTCTCTTGGGAGAGACGCATAGCCATAGTAGAGTTTTCCTACAATAACAGTTCTCAAGAAATGATTCAGATGGAATCATTTGAGGCTTTTTACAGTAGGACATGTCGATAACCCCTATGTTGGGTGGAGGTAGGAGAGGCAGCTATGTAGGGACCTCTTCTTATCTAGGACACCACTGAGTATGTGGAGTTGATTCAAAATATTATGAATACTACACAATCTCACTATAAATTGTATGTTAATTTATGGACATGTCATATGGAGTTCAAGGTCGGTGATCAGGTTTTCTTATGTGTCACACTGAGGTTGGGACATTGGAGGATTATGAAACTGGAAAAGCTTTCAACATGATTTGTTGGGTCGTTTGAGTTTTTAAGAGAGTTAGGTTGGTTTCATATTAGTTTAAGTTACCTCATAGGTATCGGGCTATGCACGGAGTCTTTCATGTTTCTCAGCTATGATGATACTTTTCAGAATCATATCATGTTTTCCAAACCGAGAGGTTGAGTAGGAGGGGGATTCATCCTTCATGGAACACCCTATTCAGATTATGGATCACAGAATGAAGCTTCTATGTGGATGGTTTGTTTCTTTTGTATGAGTGTTATTCTATAATGGGTGAGTACATAATCAGACTAGGAAGAGGGAGGCCAATGTATGATCATAGTGGCCATAGTTGTTTGATGTTTTTTCTTCACCACCCATGGAAGGGAAATTTGGGAAAGAATTTCTTTATTGGGGGTGTTTATAGGAACCTGGAACTTTATTTCAGGTATGGATCTTCTTTTCTAGTTTTTTTTAGGAAAATGAAGATATGGGAAATTTTCTATGTACATGACATGTAATTTTGGGTACATATCATATACCCAGTTGTTGTGTATAGCCATGTAATGGCCATGTACATGGATGTATCGGTGACCTAGGAGACTGCATAAAGTGGGGGCTAGTTGAGTCTAATACATGGAATGTACAATAATTAAACACTCTATATATGATTCATTTTATATTATAAATCTGTGTAGGGTCACATCTCATCCTCAGAAAACTTTTCTTGCACGTGCGGTTCATACAGGAGAGTGAAGAACGACTGAAGAACCATGAAACCCTCCTAATTCACCGTCCAACCTCTGATTGAGATGTTGAAGGGTGCATTAGAATCCCACCAGTGAGTTATCAATTACCCAAAATACTTTCTTTATGATTCCTCCTCTCTAGTATGTTATTCATGTTTTTTATATTTTACCCTTTTTGTATATCTAAATCATTTTAGGCGATTCAAATGTTGATATACAAGTATACCCATCGTACGATATCGAGGTAGGTGGTTTGTTCTTTTAATTGAATGTATTTGGATTATATATAATACATGTTCCATATAATAGTGTTTGGGGTTTTGCGTGTTGCGAATTAGACCCTATTTATTTCATGTTATGGTTTGGTAGATTGAAAAAATGGTAAATTATTTACTCAAAAGGTTTTACAGGATTATTATGGGTGTGTTTGCCTTGTTTTGTTGATTATGGATATTTTTCTAGAATACCTATTAGTCTTTCCTTGTTTTCTATGACTTTTTCTTTTAGGATGGAGTTACTGAATATATGAGATGCATGTGATTCATATTTTTGAAGTCTGAACAAGAGGAATTTGATAGTGAGAGCTTCTGGGGGAATGGTAATTTATGTATGGATTGTTGTTATGTTGACCCAGAGGTATTCGCTATGAGAGTTTCCAGGTGGTTATAGACCAGATGGGTTAGACCATGAGAGCTATGCATGGGGTTCTTATTAAATAATTTGATACTATTTTGACCATGGGGTATTGACCATGTGATCTACAGTGTGGTCATTTGTAAATGATTAGTGCTAATGTAGACCAAAGTGTTTAGATAATGAGAGAAAACAAGAGGTTCGTTATTAAATAAATTAATGTTATTTTGGACTTGGAGGATTAGACTATGAGAACATTACCATAGGGTTGTTATTGAATAATTGAATGACTGTCAAGAGTCGGCTAAGCCAAATCTCATGATTGAGCTCTGTCTTACATGATTGATTATATGTTCTTCTGAGATGTCAGTTGTCACTATTTCACCGGGGATACAAATCATTGGCTAGATACAGTGTTTTACATGGTTCAATGGATGGAATAATAAATGTTAAAAGAATGTAATTGACAACTATGATATTATATACTTTTGATTACTTACTAGTTTATTGCCTCATTTATGTATAGTGCCTTCTATATATATTCATTGATAGTTAAGAATAGTTCATTAAGTGGTTGCCTTCTAGGATTCATCTCAGACCCTTTTTTCATAATGTTTTTGGACCCGAACTGATTATATGGTTGTATGTATAGGTAAAGGAAACCAACCTTTTTTATGGGGTACTTGATTGCTATCGGAGCTGGGGAGCATGGGACCAAGATTAGGCTTGCAATACAGCTAGAGTTTACTTGTTTTCTGTTGTGCTTTGGTTTCTGTTTCTTTTTCAACATTGTGACTTGTTTAGATTATATACTAGACACATGTGATGTGCCTCATTTAAATATATACTCCAATTTGTTTTATTATTATCCGTATTTCATTATTTATTTCGGTTTTGTTTTACTACTTCTCCTAATATTTACTATTTGTTATTTTGTTCTGTATATTATGACAATGAGATCATATTTTCCCCCAATGACTTACCAAATCCCTTGGTATTAGTCTTCCTCATATGGAATTTTGGGAAATTTTCTATAGGATATATAACCAACCGGGCTCAGGGCACCTTTGGGAAGCACCGGTATCCAGCATATTACAACCGCACACTTTTGATCCAACTCTATGGGGAGTTTAATCATTCCACTAATAAATATTTGATTACCAAAGGGATATATTTCATAAATCCATGACCTAAATTTGTATCCACAATCGACATAGCCATAAAAATCATCATATTAAACTAATCATGTAAATTCCACTCTAAAAGGTCCAACATCTCTAGTGTTTTCCTAGTAAGAGCATTTACAATGACATTATTTTTTTGTAGAGCATAAGTCACCCTAATGTAAAATTTCTATAGATAATCCACACAGTTTATATATCTAAAAATCTGGTCTTGTTGAGAGGATGAGTATCAAAATATAATGTAGTCTATATAGATGATAAAACTCTCACTAAAGAGATAATGTCTCCAACACTATAGAGTGCAGACAAAACATTCATATACTAATTTATGTAATAAGTAGTTATATTCAAGGATTCATTCCTAATGTGACCCATAGATGACTACCTAATCTCCATAAAGGAACAAAACTCCCAACCCAAAAATTGAAATATCATAGTGTAGTATGTATCCAATCTTATGCTCATGAATAATCAAAACTAGTGGTGTCATCAATATCTTAATCAGTTCTAGGAAGGCCTCTTCACACTAATTAGACCATTCAAAATTCAACCCCTTTTTAGTCATATCTATTATTGTAACATTCTAATTGAAAAAATACCATATGAAACATTGATAGTATCCCAGAACCCAGTGAATCCCTTAAACTCAAACACATTTATACGGTTTTCCCAATACATTACAGCCTCTATTATACCAGTTTCCACTAACACCCCCCATAGAAATAACATATCCAAGGAACCAGTATCATGAATCTAGAAGTTCCAATTATACACAATAGAATAATTTTAATGTGATCAAAGTGTACTCAATAGAATATCAAGTTTCTTATCATTCATGCTTTAAGTACCATAATATTTAGTGATATAATTCAGTAATATAATGAATAAATATTCAATATATGGATAGAAAATCCTATCCATGAGATTTATGAACATTTTTGGATCATTTTTCCCCAAAAATGAAAGAACATATACTCACTAAATTCATGAATTATCTTAAATTTATATTGGGAATATCCATATCTTTGAAAAAAAATCGATGGTATCATGAATAATGATCAATCTTGTAAAACCACATTGCTCCATAAAAGTAATCAAACTGATTATCAATCGTAGGTAAAGGGTACAAGTTCCTCACTAATATTTTATATAGTTTCATGGAGTTTATAAATAGTCAAATAATTCTATCTTCCTTCTTGGAAAATAACACTAGATCACCCTAAGGAGATGTGACCCATTAGATAAAACTTTTTTCCTTCAATACATGTAAATACACATTCATCTCTCTCAACTCAACTTGTCGAATATTATTATGGGAAATATATATTGGGTGAATCCTAGTAATAATATCAATAGAAAATGTAGTTTTTATTTCTAAATAAATAACTAAGAAGTAATCTTTAATACATCCTAATAATGGTCTACCACTTGATGGAAGAGAGTGGGAGATACTGTTGATTCTACTCCACGGTTTAAGCATGCTACTTGTTTAGTAATAAAATTAATCTACCACATTTATATTATAATCATTCATAATCAAACATCTGAATCACCGGTCAACAATAAAATCTATCCACTAGGCCTTCTGGATGATACAATTATTTAAAAAATGATATAAAATCGATAACTATTCAACCAATCATTTATAATGTTAAAATTAAATCTATTTTCCTATAATATCTGGAAAAAACATAAGTTTCATTAGAATGAAATTAATATGAGAAACACCAGACATCACTGGATATTGTATACTTTCATTCCAAATGTTTTATCGAGAGAGAGAAACAATAAAAATTAATCCATAAATATGGGCTAGAAATAACATGAGAAAATATAAAAAATGGGAAGCCACTGTATCAAAAAAATAGTTTATAGTAAAGAGGAAATAAATATCATGCATCTAACTATTGATCTCAGTCATAATAGTATTCTTACTATTAATTTTTTATCATTCCTTAAAAGGATGGTGTTTTCTTAAAAAAATATGGTTCTAATGAAAATTTTAATTTTTATGATCTTATCCTTATAAAATATTGACTTTTAAGATTATAAAACCATTTAGGATATAAATTATGAATTTATGAAATAAAATTATTCATTTTAGAATATTATTAGAGATTATAAACCATATGTCCACCATTTTTAAAAATAATTAAAATGTTACTTTAATAAAATTTTATTTCTAGTATTGTATTTTGTTATGTATTTTCATGGGAGATTCGGTTTTAGATTGACATGAAATTAATAATTCCCATTAATTTTTTTATAAAAAAAATTATTTAATTAAAATCAGTGTCCAATATAATATTTCATTTTACGAAAATTTAATGTTAGAAAATATTATATTTCTAAAAACTAGTTTAACATAATTATGTGTGTTTATTTTGAAACTTCTTATTCAAACCATTTGAAATTTTATTTGCTGAAATTATTTTCATATTTGAAATAATTAGTATCCAATTAGTTAAAAGGGTCAAGAATAATCTTTTTCATTAAAATTCATTACAAAGGATCGAAATTAATTACCAACATAAAACAAAATTATGGTAAAATACCAAATATAAAAAATTATTTAAACACTCAAATTTGAATAATAAATGAAGGGGTTTTTGTGGGTTTTGAACCACACTGACTATACACACCAATTATTCCATTTTTTCTCCATTTAACCTTGAATAGTAACCTTATATTATTGAAAAAGTAAGGGTTACTCTTAGATCTAAAATATTATTCATTTATAAAAGTGAAATATCTATCACAATTCTTTACTCACCTATAATTTTAATTTCCTATTGAAATGATTATATATATTATACTTTTATAACCCTATAACATGATTTAAAGTTTTTTCATTATTTATTTGTACGAGACCTTCATTTCCGTGGAGACCACTAAGGAAACTTTATGTCCTCAATGTGAGTATAATCAATTACTAATATCTTCTTCATAATTGTCTTCCATTAAATTTATTATAGTCACACTAATATAATAATATTTGTATAATTTATATACTATAATATTTACGGTAAAAACAATCTTTATTCATCTACCCCACCCATTAATAAAAAACCCAATGTTTCTATATTGTGAAGACTATGTCCACCACATTTAAAAATGTTTCATTTTCCATCACCACCTCACAAAGATGGGTGATAAAATGGTATTAAATGATAAATATGAATTTTATGATACCATTAATGTTTTTTGATGACATATTATTTAACCTATTAATGACATTAACAAAAAAATCATCATCAATTTAATCAATTAAAATATGCATACTAAAAGGATAACCATTTATTGAAATTATATAATATCTTCATATCAAAAAATTTATATTACGTTCAACAAAATCATTATATATTAAAATAAATACAAAATTGGAGCATTATGATTTTTTATAATTATATTACAATAAAAATATTAAATAATCATTCATTAAATTATGATATGTTCGTGTTTGGATTGGTTCAACAACATACATGAAAAATAATATGAATTTATATATTGAATAAATATTAAAAAATAATTTATCTTACAATATATTAAAATATAACTTTTTATAGAATTATTTTTTATTTATTTTGGATATTTATTATCAATACTTAATTCAGTAATTCAAAAAACACCATTTGATCATCATGAATCACCAAAACAGGCTTGGTATGGATGTTATCTTCATGGATAAGGACTAAAACACACATGAAAATAGTTTTGAAACATCATGAATTCTAACTAATAATCCTTAATAATAACTTTAATGATTTATATATGATGTAGTTTTGAATAATAATTAATATGGACACCATTATTATTAAACCACTAAAAAATATCAAAAATATATACACTATGTGTCGAAAATTAGTAAAATTCATATAGATATTGATTTTTTATGAAAATTATATATGAATATGTATATTAGTATGTTTTTTAATCAATTTATATATATGTGTGTGTGTGTGTGTGTTTTATACATGATATTAAAACATATTCATGGAATTTATGAAAATATGTTGGGGGTTTTCATCTCCAATTCCCCTCTTTGATATATGTTTGGTATTATACACCTAATTTATTTTATGTGGTGTATATAATAAATATTTAAAATATAATATAATTAATTAACATTAAATAATGGAATTTTTTGTTCCATGACATGACCTATCTTCCAAGGGATTTTTTTTAATGTGTTTCTCAATCCCAAAGAGTTTGATAGACTCAATTATGATTCCATCAAACATGTTAGATGTTATAATCTATGATCCCTTTGTATGGAGTTCTATACATTTACTATTCCATTAATTCTATATACATTATTTCCTTATATTAATTGGGATTTACTATCCATATCATTTTCCAATTTTCAAGTGGATATTAATTTAGTTCATTATCTAGTATTAATAATTATTTGTAACTAATATTTTATTCATTGATTTAGGGTCATTATGTTTGAATTATTTCATATATATTTGATAAATTACACCCTTTTATTGTATTATGGGTTATTATATAATTGTTTTCTAGTGATATACATTCCTATCATATAAAACTGTTCATAAATATTTCTCACTTCTTGGGTTATTTTCATTTGATAGTATCCCCTTTCCTTATTTCGATGGATTATGATCATGTTATTAAAGTATTGACATTGTTATTTACTCATTGATAATGAATTTGTGAACATAAAATTTTACATAATTCAGAGTGGATTGTGTTCAACTAGAAATTATGATATTCTATTGACATGTGGAAAATTATTTTTGTCCCATATATTGTCATTCTACCATGGATTATTATTAAAATGTTGAATATGTATTTTTTGACCATCCGCCATCATTATACATATGGGTTATTATCATATTATCCCTTTATTGAAAAGGGGAAAATAATAACATTATTGAAGATTATTTTATGATAACTAAGGATGATCATGTATTGTTATTTTTTATTATTTTTTATATAGATAACCATATTTTTATCTAAAAAACCATTCCTTATGAAATTTTATAAATGGTCCAATTGATATTTATTAAGAGTTAATTACAATTAATCTAGACATGGGTGGGGCTTAGAATTATATATACCCTAAATTAATCGACAGGTCTTATGAGATATAACTTATATTGGTGTTGGTTTTATTCCTACCCAATCTATAAAGATGTGCTCATTGTGCTCTCCATGAAAATTAATTAACATGGAATAAGGCCTTGACAAAAAGTTTTTTATTTACACCATTATGGATTTTATTAGGGAAATGTCATCCTTATTGATGTATTTGTCTTTTTTTATTTTCCTTCAAAGATCATACTCCCAATTTCATTTTGATTTTGGATTAATGAGTTTTACCTAGTCTTCCCCTAATATTTATGCCATGTTTATACAGTTATTTCTTTAGTTGTAGGCTTTACTTTTTTTGATATTTTGTGCTCACCCATTTTTAGGTTTCCATTCCCTAATTTCTTGAATAAATGCCTTATAAATGACATTTAATGAATGATAACATGTGTGGATGAATATATAAGTGATATTGAAGACACCTTATGGATATATTAGTTTTATATAAATTGGAAAAATTGTATTCTTTATAAAAAGATCATGGGATTTATTAGTTTTTTATGCATTATAATTATCTAGAGATATGAACCTGAAAATATCCTTAGAATGTTTGATATGTAATTTTTTTTACTTGGGGACTTTAATGTCATTTATATCATATTTTGTATCTATATGAGTATGTAATGTGTGTGTTTATAACACTATATTTGGAAATTTGGTTCTAGGGTATTAAAATTATTATCAATGGAAATTTTTAGTTAACGTTAGATGTCAGCATGTTTGTTGAGGAAAATTAAAGGATTGATATGTTAAGGTTGGTCAAAATTTCAAATATATATATATAATTTGAATATTATATGATTTATTTCTATGGAAATAGTTCACATTTCATTTTTGGATTAGTATGAGAGAACAATAATGAAAACACTAGTAATATGTCTATGTATTTGATGAAAAACTGATGTTTTTGTAAATTCATGAGTATGATGTTTTCTTATAAATTGATGGCCTATACAGATATTGGCATGTAGATGTTGTTCTGGTGTAGATGTACTAAGGGGACGTAACAATCAAGGAGGAAATCTTGTATATTAACATAGATGCGACCAAGTGCATGATAAATAAGCTTTAGTACAAACCTAGATTCACAGTTTTGGTTTATAATCATTGGTTAATCACATTATCCTTACGAACCATCTAGAGATATTTAATGTGATTCGGATATAAAACTTAATTAGAAAATGACCATGGCTAACTAAGGAATAAAAATTGATACTCATAAGTTGATCCAAAATAATAATATATTAAAAATAAAGGTTTCATAAAGGAAAACATATTTAGATTCATTATTTCAATTTTCATATTTTTTATATTATAATAATCGTTATGGTTTTAGTATTTTATTGAAATATGATCATAGAAATAATGTTGAGATGGGTATGTTCCTAGAAAAAACTATGTCTTACAATCGAATATGGAAACATACTTAAATTGTTGATAACCTAATTATTTTATTATTATTATATAAAATGTAATTTTCATAGTCTTACTAAAGGTAGTGATACAGATATTTTAATAATTTTTAATTTCATATCTACTCTCATTCGTGAGATATATTTATAGATGATATTCTATTATATTCATAATTTAATGAGGATATTTTAGAAATATTGTATTCTTTTTCTTTAAGTGGTTATACTAAAATGGTATGGAAAATTAAATTAAATTGTATTAATAACCATAAAGAGTTATTTTATCAAAGGGATTTATTTTTTGGGATTACAATTCAAGAACACATGATTAAGGTATGGATAAATATTATAACAAATATACAATTGATTTATTGATAATAAAGGGTGGTTGGATCGTTAATAAGTAAGTATTATTCTAATTTGGATCCTTGGGATTGATAATTGATTCATGATATTTTTAGAGATGTTCGACTCAATTTTTGGATTATGATATATAATGAATAGTTTGGGACCTTAAGAAATAATGGTTAATTCCATTTTATGTTCATTGATAGAGATAATTTTTTATGAAATATATAATCACGTAGTGGATTAATTTCTGATAGATTCAAATAGGTTTTTAGAATGGTAGGTTATTGAGAGTGTATAATTATGATATATAATTATGTTGGTTTATGATTGTACTAATGATTATTCTTGTTTTTGGAAGGATAAGTTATATTTTGAGCGAATAAATATCCATGATTTTTCAGTTTAGGGTATTTTTAAAAAGTACATGATAATTTTGGATCCCTATTTTATTGATTAGATTTATAAGTATGAGGAACAAATCCCAAATCAACCTATGTAAAACCAGTAATGATATATTTTAATTAAATATTGATATTAGTTTGACTGAGCCATATACAAGTTGATTTTTATAAACTATATGATGAAATGCGAGTGTAATAAAGTGATACATCTTGACGTAAATTTACCCTCAGTTATTTAGGATAATTAACTTATAATTATTTACACTCGTGTTAAATAAATTGGTTTTGGTAAGGGATAAAATTATAAGTAATCACAAGTGTGAAGAAAAATATATAGATTACATCAATGAAAAACTCATCATAATGGGAGCTCATGTGAGATGCCTCATTATTATACCAAACTATCTATCACAAAATATTATAAACAATGTGAACATAGTCTATATACCAAAAAAACAAGGGGAAAAAATTTACAGTCTCACGAAAGATCATGTGATGAAGATGATGATGGAAAGAGGGTTTGATATCATATGTGTCAAAAATGTGGGATGAAGTGTTAGGAAATTTTATTAAAGGGATGGTTAAATTCTATAAGTGTTGAGATAAAGGTTATACTACTCACAATTGTAAGGGAAAGAGAGAAACTAAATAAACCTATTTCAACTATTATAAGAAAAATGGAAGTTATGTGACTCATTATCCTAATCCAAATTCCAATCTGTGATGATTTCACCTAAAATAATGTGATATTATATAATACTATGAAACTAATACTAATGAATTTGATTGATATTTTTCCCTAAATATTTTCTATTGTCTTATATGATGTAAGTATTCACTAACTACTAGTTATTGAGTTATAAATAAAAAACCCAATTGGTATGATTATTTTATAAATAATTTTTATGTTTTTTGTGAATATATTTACTATAGGTCTATCTTTACATATCTTTTTATAATTCTATTTTAAATTTTCTAAGGGTTATCTCTCTTTATAAAGTTCTTATAATGATTTTTTATATTGATTAAACTTATTCAATGTCCTAAATAAGCTATGTACCATCTAGCGTAGTATGGACAATTCTGTTTTTCTTAGAGAAATTACACTAATAATCTGAGTAAATTTATGAGGATACAGTTTATTTATGGGGGTAGAATGCAACACCATAAAATTATAATATATTATTACCTTTAAATAAGTCATTGTGTTTAATAGCATTCTCCACATGAAAAACCAAAGTAAAATGAATTTTGATATGTTAATACCATTAAAACATAACTATTTAAATAATGGGAATGAATAATAGTTATCTTTTTATGATTATATGTGTCTATAAAATAAAATGATTCTTTAAATATAAATGAAAATCAATTAGTTTACCAAAAATAACTAACAAGATCCTTGATTCATTAGAAAAATATTTTTCTAATAAATTTCCTTTTACATGAAATGATTTTAAATTTCAAGAAAAATATTATTAATGATATATTAATATTTATATTAATAATTGGTTTTCACTAATTTATATGTTAATAGATATGAAATAAGAATAATAATAGTTAATATATTAAAATTTTATTTTCTAATAAAAATGATTTTTAATTAAAATTTAACATTTTATTCAAAGAAAAATTTTATAATTTTATAATTTGAAACAAATAAAAATTGAACATAATTTTTTAATTCCTCATATAAAAATTGTCTTCGACTGTATTTTTTATCTTTTTCTATAATGGTTGATTTTTATTAAAAAAATATAGTTTTCTAGAAACAATTAATTTTTATGACATTGTCAATATATAATAATTATATATAATATTAAAAAACCATTTATCTGATAAAATATGAATCTATTAAATAATTTTATGAAATTTATTTTTTTGTACTTATAGACCCTACATTTAACATTTTTCGAACTAATTAAAATGTGACATTAATTGAAAAATAGTTTTAACCATTCCCTTTGAATCATGTATTTTCATTGGTGATTCGGTAGTGCATTTTCTTAAAAAGATCATAACCATAATTTTTTAGAATAAATAAATTTTTAAATTAGAATTATTATCCCAAATAACTTATATTATGTTTTATTTTAAATCATAAAAACATTATAAATTTTTAAACCCATTTTATAAAATTTAAACTGTTTATTTAAAAAATAAACTTTCTCTCCTTATGAAATTTTAATTCATAATTTTATTACATAATTTTAATTCATTAGTATGAAATTATGTAGAATTTTAAATATTATTCTTTATCATTGAAATTAAATACTATGTTTATAAATTAATTAGGAACGAAAAAGGTAAATTAGGGGAAAAGATCAAATTTTAATGAAAAATAACATCAAATAGAAAAAATTATCAAAAAAATGTGTGGTTTATGTTAGTTTATATCCAAAATCACTATGACTACATTTTTTAATTTTATATCCATTTAACCTTGAATAGAAATATTACTTAATTTATAATCTAAGGTTTTCTCTAAAAAAATTCCATTCTCCTCACTTAAATACGGGTAGAATATCCACCAATAAATGACTCACCTATGATTTTAATTTATCATTGAAATTATAAATTATTTTCCTCATATAACACTCTATTGAGATTAAAATATTAGTATCACTATTCTATTGAGTTAAAAAAAAATTTATTACTTCTTCCTTCCCTTTTTGTTTTAAAAATTACAAACACATTTCCTTATTAATTATTTTTATTTATAATTAAATTTATATGCAACTTATTTATATAAAAAAATTTATATACATGTTAGTTTTGTAGAGAAGTATAACATTATGTTTCTAAAATCCAAATAGTTACTAGAATAAATTAGAAACTTAATAATTCTCAGAATCGTTCTTACATTCTAATTTACCTTATTTTCCTCAATTCTGAATTCGTACTTTTCATAGAATGCAAATTGCTCAAAAATACAATTTTGAATCACTCGGTTTCTTATTTTCCAAATCACTTAGAAAATATGATTCTGAATCACACTATTTCATTGATTAATAATCAATAAAAAACCAATTATTGAATCATATTGTTTGTTAGTTTTCAAATCGCTCAAAAAAATTGTTTATGGATCACACAATTTCTTAGATACCGAATTCCTTAAAAAATTGAATCTGATTTACCATGTTTCATAGATTTTGATTCCTAATATTTTTCATATTTTATTCTTAACATTCCAACAATATAATTTCATATCTTTCTTAATTTTTTCATACCTTTCTTAATGTTATGATATATCCTTAATTTTATTTTTTCATAACTTTTATAAAAAATTTATATTTCCTTAATATTAATATTTTATGAAATTCATAAAATTTTTATATTGCCTTAATGTAATGTTTCATACATTGATTTTCTTAAATATTAATGGAAAAATAATGTTATTTGTGACTATTTTTATTATATTAACGATGTCGGTGCTTCAGTAAAAATATGATCATTACAAATGCCACCTATCCAAGTACCTCTGATATTTTAGAAAAAATATGACTATTGGAGGAAAATTTTACCATTAGATATCTCACATATAAATACCCAATAATTTGAATACTTTCAATGTGGTGATCATTTGGGAGAATTGGCACTCTGTGAGAGCTATTTCAAATTTTCTTCATGTGAAATCCTTCAAGATTTTATTTTATGAACATCTTGTTCTAGTAACTTATTTCTGCAATGATCTTTTTTAGACATGTGCGATTTTTCTTTTTCTTTTATACAATAGAGGGATTCCAAGCTGAATAAATAGAGGGATTGTGATTACCTTACTAGTTGAGTAATTCTATGTGGAACGAAGATATAGGTGCTGATCACCTTAGAGTTCAAGGGCTTTCAAGTATACCAAGATAGATTCTGATATTCATATTGAAGGCTTACCCTAGTGTGTGTCAGATAGACATTCTTGAATATGTAAATCAAGGGACAATTATCCAAGGTTATGTGATACCATTATATTTGGATAAAAATATTTCATTACACTTATATTACATGTTTAATTACATTATATTTATTTCTGATGAATTTTATATAGATAGAAATTGTAACTTTCTTACACATTCTCTATTTTAATAACTCTAATTTTAGATTCTATATGCTTTAAGTTATAACATTAATTAAGTATATAGATGTGATTATTTATTTATAATATCTTTTTAATTGGACCTTTTTCCCATCAGATCTCTTTGTTAAATATATTAGTGGGTATTTTAAATCTTTTTTGTTTGACTTTGTTAAATGATGTCTCTTTAAGGTAAAAAATTAATGTTTTTAAATATACAATTCCCATCCCTCTAGTAATTTAGTATCAACATCTCATATTTCAATACTAAATGGTATGAGAGGAGGTATATGAGATATTGATACATATACTTAGTATCATAAGGAATATTTTTATTTCATAGTTTACATATACATTTTTTACTTCTACAAGTAATATTTATTTCTTTGATAAACTTTCTATTTATAAATACTTACAAGTCTAAATTTTGGAGTGGAAAAGATTTTTTTTTACTATGGTAGTAATGAGTGTTGGATCCTTAGATAGTCTAATTCCTAAAATACCACCAATTTTTATGGTAATGATTATGAATACTGGAGCGATAGAATGAACACTTTTGTTATCAACACTTGAGATGAAATTTTTTTTGTGCTTACTAGTCACTATAAGATACCAGACAAGGATGTCTAAACATTTTCCAATCAAGAAAAAGGTTGAATATTAGCTAAAATATAAGATATAAAATAATTTTTTTGTTCCAATACCATGAATATATATAGCCAAATATCTTGTTATAAATAATCTAGCAGTATTTGGAATAAACTTTATGTTCCACATTTTAGAACATAGAATGTTATAGAATCTAGAAGTTCTATTCTTTGAGAAGATTACCATGGTTTTATTTTTCCTTACGGATAACCAATTCTTAATGTTCAAAAAAGCATCATGAATATTGTGAACATCTTACATTCAATGGGAGAAAATGTATTAGATGATGAGATCATTGTTTAGAATATTATTGACTTCATGCAGAATGATTGGGAATCATAGAAAACAATTATTGATGAGTCTATGAAAGTTAAAATTGTTAATATTGATGAGTTATTTGGGAATCTCTTATAACATGAGAATAGATCAAAGAGAGATATTGATAATATAAATAATAAAAGTGGGAGTGTTAATTTTAAAACTACTTCAAATCATATGAAATCCATGACTATTGATAATTTTTATAATTCATCAAAATCTCTAAAAAATATTATTCAGTCAGACTCAACTGAATCTGAATAGTCAGATAATGAGTTATCCAATCTTTCTCAAAGGATGAAAAGGAGTTTGGCTATGATGGAATTTCAATACAGATATTTGAAAATTTATAATAAGGATAAGAAATATTCGGAATTCACATGTTACGAATTCAAGAGTGTTGGACATATTGGACCTAATTATTCTAAACATAACACAAAGGACATGAAAGACAAAAACTCTGAATTTAATTAGAGAACATACAATATGTCTAAGGGAAATAAAGTCTTAAATGAAAATGATTCATGGAGTGAAATTGGTGGAGACTCATCAGATGAATCATCAGATATTGAATCTTCTGGATATAAGAATATTGGTTTTATTTCTCGAATTCTTATTGAGAATAAATGTCTTATGGGTAAGCAGCACATGGATGAATCTTTAACTAATATATCTTTATGAGCAAATTATCCTGATGATGAAAATTATGAATCATTGTATGAATAATATTCCTCATCAAAAAATAATTCATTACCTTATTTTGAATAAATCTCTAGGTTTTCCATGTTACTTGAGAATGAAAATTGTATTATCAATAAGAAACATGATAAGGAAAATTCAAGAATAAATATTTTGAAAAATTAAGTATCATATTATTCAAAATATCTTGATAAAAAATCTATTGAAATTATTTATATTTCCAAAAAACCTTGAGGAAGTTATTTCTGAGAATTAGAAACATTATAAGTATTTATAAAATGTTATTTCAAACAATATTTGTTTAGAGACAAGCTCCAATTATAAGACTTATTACTATTAGTATGACAATCCTTTATTTTTATTACATAATTAAACATAATTTATTAAATAATCCTCACTTGATACAACATAAAAGATCAAGAGGTCTAGTGTATTTGGGGCTTAGTATCATTACATAACAACATAAAACATGGAAGACAACATCCTTATTGAAAAATTCCTTTACATGACCAGTACATTCCCTCGTACTTAACATTGCATGGGATAACCTGACGACATGCATAAGAAAAGGGTGACCTATAAAGACCAGTAAGGGAATAAACATGGAGTAACATGAGGAATACAATATATGTTAGAAAATAGTCATATCATTAGAGCACAATAGAATAATGAACATATAGGCATGATAAAGCATGATAATCATAAAACGAAAATGTGGCAACAACACTTAACATGGAATTAGCATGAGCCAGGGCTCATTGCACATAGAGCATGAGTAAATCCACATTGCACATGAAGAAAGATTAAACACTAGTTTTACTTGAATTAGCATGAGTAAAAACCCATTTCACATGACATATCATGATACTATACTTTACCCAATGCATTGGAGTGCTATAAGGGTGCACCATTCTTAAACATTTCATTTCATGCATAAGTGTGCCACATGGATCAAATAACATGGATTCATAAAACATCATCATTTATTGCATGATAAAAGAATTTGGAATTAATAAATGAAACATTATAATCAATAAGTAAATGTGTATAAAGTTGAATACCCTTGATAGTGAATTGGGAATGGTATTCACTACACAATGACTTTGGCTTGGAAAAGCGCAGTGCAATTTCGGCAGCATAACAGCATGACATAAGAACTCATAAAAATGGATGATGAGAGAAAAAGGGGTGTATCATAATATATACGTGACATGTATAGTAATGGTTTAATATAGATACATGTCCCAAAAAATGTAATGCAATTTATATTCATGATACAAAATAATTTCTTGAATGTAAATGAGGAGAGAGAATCTTATATTGGAATTTCAGCATAGTAACAGGTGTACATGAGAGGCATTTAATGAGAGAGAGAGGGGTATACCATCATTCAAATATAAATAGGGCATTATTTGGGAGGTTAGAAACCATACCACAAAATTTATTATTTAAATTAAAAGGGCATAACAATTTAAAGAATATTGCACAAAAATAAGAAAGGAAGAAAAAACCCTTACTTGAAGTGTGCTTCCAAAGGCTTGATAGAGTCTTGAGAAAGACTTCATGGGATATTGGGGAACCTGGGGAGGATTCTAGAGAGAGGATAGCAGAGTATGGATGATCTCTAAAGGCTTTTAGTGAGGATTAAGTGGGAGCTCGGGTGAGTTTATATAAGAAATGTGAGGTAAATCTTTATTGTTTAGGTTTGCGACACCTCACATTTCACTAATCCAAACCACAAACCATCCCCTGTTTTTTGCCCTCGGTTTTTAGAAAAGGGAATTGGAAAAAAAATTATAAGGCCAAAGTCCTAACTTTTAAAAAATAATGGGGTTGCTTATGTGGAGGTGAGTCACACTACCAAGGAAAGTAATTTAAAAAGACAAGATGTTTAATAAGTCTTGAAGGGTCCATTAATTCTTTGTAAAATAAGATAAAAACCCAAAATAACATTATTTTAATGGTAAAAAAAAAATTGGCCGAACATAAAGCTTATAGTATTTTATTACATCACTATTGGGACATTATGATTTCATAAAACACATTATATATTTAAACGCTATTTAATTTTTACCCAAAAGATTGTCAGTCTCAGAAAATTATGAAAAATTCACCGTTGGATAATTTTGATATCCTGATTCCAGAAATAATATTAATTTAAATAAATAAATTTCTAAATATGTTAATTTTCACTTTTAAAATAAAAACTGACATTTATTGAAAATTCACGGGTTTTGACAAAAATTTCTTTCAAACCTTATAAAAATTACGATTGCATTCATAAAATTGTATGATCATTTATATTTAATAGAAATTAATTTAATAAAAATAATTATATTCTATTAAAGTATTATTTATTTCAAAAATCCATTAATTCATCAAAATGTATTTCTTAGTTGAACATTATCTAAAAATACTATTTGTGATTTAAAGAAAATATTTACAAGGTAACAATAATAAAATGAAAGTATATTCAATATTATATACAAAAATATTGTACACAACCATAGTACTAGGTTCTTGTTATATAACCCCTTATAATACCTGCATAAGACCAAAGAGTAAGGTGTGTGATGGTGACAGACTCTTAGGGTGGCTCGGATTACATTGCTCGGGTGGTAATCTCTATCAACTTGCATTTCTCATGTAGGCGGTCCTGCTTGAGCTTAATATATTCAAGCTCAGCTTGGGCTTGGTCAAGAGAGAAGCCCAATGACGCCACCTCATTTCTAATCTCTAAAAAATGGACTTCGTATGGGTAATATCTACTGGATGAGGCCATCTCTTACTTTGACTGAGTAAATTTGATTTCTTAAAGCCCTATATTTATTCTAATCAGGTGATCACTGTTCAATGACTATATTAGAAAAGGTCACCATTCTTAACATAAAACCACAGAAGTTCACATTTTATATAAAAAATATACATAAAGAGATATTTAATTAGATCAAGATGTATTTCCATTAATGAGTGTTTGGGTTGTTACAATCCCCCCCCCCCTTTAAAAATGTTCACCCTCGAAATTTTATTTTCCCACACTAAAACAGATGTGGGTAACTCTGCTACATCATTTCTTACGATTCCCACGTTGCTTCTTCAAACATGCAGTTTCTCCACAACATGTTGATGAGGGGCATTGTCTTATTTCATAGAACTTTTTCTCTATAATCGAATATCTTCACTAGCTTCTCTACATAAGAAACATCATCCTATAACTGTACCACCTCTAAAGAGAGTACTTGTGAAGGGTCTGGTACATACTTCCATAAGAGTGATATATGAAAGAGATCATGTACTTTGTCCATGGTAGGTGGAAGTTCTAGTATATAGGCCACACCCCCAACACAATCACGAATATCAAAGGGGTCGATGTACCTTGGAATTAACTTACCTTTATTTTCAAATCTCATGAACTTCTTCCAAGGAGATATTTGTAGAAATACAATATCACCAACTATAAACTCAAGGTCTCATCAACGGTTATCTGCATAACTCTTCTGTCGACTCTAGGCTGCCTTGATATGCTACTGAATGGTTTTCACATTCTCCACCATTTCATTGACCATTTCTGGTCCATGTAGCTTATGCTCACTGACCTCATCCCAACACGTTGTTGTTCTACACCTTCTCCAATAAAGGGCATCATATGGTGCCATTTAGATGCTCGTGTGGAAACTGTTATTATAAGAGAACTCAACTAGAGGAAGATGTGGATCCCAACCTCCATTAAAGTCCATTGAGCATTCTCTCAACATGATCTCATGTTTTTTAGTAGTCCGCTCAGATTGACCATCAGTTTGAGGATGATAGGTCGTACTGTAGTTCAGTTCAGTATTTAGAGCATATGGGAGACTCTTCCAAAACATAGAGGTGAATCTTGGATCTCGATCAGAAATAATAGACAGTGGTACTCCATGCTACCTTAACACTTCCCTGATATATATCCATGCCATCTGATCCAATGATAAATCCTCTAGAATTACAATGATGTGTGCAGACTTTGTAAGATGATCTACAACAACCCAGATTGCATTGTTGCCTTTGGATGTCTTCGGAGGTCTGGTGACAAAGTCCATGGTGATGTTCTCCCATTTCCATTATGGTATGGGAAATGGTTGCATCATCACTTTAGACTTTTTCCTCTCTACCTTCACTTTTTGACACACCAAAAACATTAATGTATATTCAGCGATATCCTTCTTCATATTATCCCACCAATAATTCTCTCAGAGATCTCGATACATCTTTGTGTTTCCTGGGTGAATAGAGAAATTTGAATTATGTGCATCATCCAGAAGTTCCTTCTTCAGCTCCAGACATGATAGAACACATATAATTTTCCCAAATATCAAAATTCCTTCTTCATTAACATTAAACCCTAAGTATTTACCTTTTTCCGATAGCTTCCTCTTTTTCCGGAATTCCCACATCATACTTTTGAGCATCCTTTAACCATTCCAAAAGTGACGTTTGAGAAATAATTTGTGGAAGGATTGATAATAATCCCTTATTTATGATTTTCATGTCTATCTTCATAAAATATAAGAATATTGGATCCTTTTATATTCTCATTAATGAAATAATTTTTGGGTCCTTATTACTTAGGGCATCCACCACCTTGTTTTCTTTCCCAGGGGGGTAATGGATTGGGAAGTCATAGTATTTGATCAGCTCTAACCATCTTCATTGGAGAATGTTCAACTCATTCTATGTGAATATATACTTGAGGATTCTGTGGTCTATATATATTTCACACTTCTCCCCAAAGAGATATTGCCGCAAATTATCAAATAGAATATCACTACAGCAATCTCGAGGTCATGTGTTGGATATTTCTGTTCATAAACATTAAATTTCCTTGAAGCATAGGCAATGACTTTTTCATTTTTCATCAACACACATCTCAAGCCCTCCTCTGAAGCATCATTGAAGACCAGAAAAAGATCTAAACTTGTGGGTAAAGTGAGCACGGGTGTATTTATAAGCCTCCTTTTCAACACCTTGAAGCGTTCTTCACATTCATCACTCCAAGAAAAATTTACTCCCTTTTGAGTTAGATTGGGAAAGGTGTTGGAAAAGAGTGATAAATATCTCACAAATTGTCGAAAATATTCTGCTAACCCCAAGAAAGTTTGTATATCTATTACTGATGTTGGCCTCAGCCATCCCTCAATTTCATCTATTTTGGAGGGATCCACAGATATCTCATTGCTCGTGATGATATGGCCGAATAATGATACCTCCTTCAACCAGAACTCACACTTCATATACTTTTCATAGATCTTCTCCTTCTTTAAGGTCTCTAGTACAGTTCTCAGATGCTCCTTATGATCCTCCTTGGTTTTGGAGAATATCAGAATATCATCTATAAAGACAACCACAAAATATTCAAGGTAATCTCTAATGACGCTATTCATCAAGTACATGAAGATTACTGGAGCATTAGTGAGTTCGAAATGCATTGCTATGAATTCATAGTGCCCATATATTGTACAAAAAGTAGTCTTGGTGATATATTCCTTTTTCACCCTTTCGTGATAATATCCCGATGGAAAATACACCTTGGATAAGTATTGTGATCCATGGAGCAGATTGAACAAGTAATCTATTCCAGGGAGATGATACTTTTTCTTTATATAGATTTTTTTAAGCTCATGATAATTGATGCAAAGGTTCATTGACCCATCTTTATTCTTAACGAAGAGGACTAATGCACCCTATGGTGAATCACTTGGGTGTATAAACCCTTTATCCTGATTCTCTTGTAGTTGTTTCTTCAGCGCATCAAGATCCACAAGAGACATTCTATATGGAGTCTGGGATATTGGAAACACCCCAGGTATATGTTCAATTGAGAATTAAACATCTCTTCTAGTAGGAATACCAGGAAATTCCTCAGGAAACACTTCAGAAAATTCCCTCACAATAGGCATGTCCTCTTGGATGGTTGCCTCCTTAGACTCAATCATCTGAGCCAGATATGCATTCTCATAGGGCAGTAACATCCGCTCTTGAGATGCCGTATATAAATAAGATTCATCTTCCTCCTTGAACTTGTAATGAATTTGGGGTCGATTCTCCACATGGAGAGTGATTTCCCTCTCACAACAATTTCTGTTGTCTTTATAAGGAAATCCAATAACTGCCACGAATTGCATCAAATTCCACCATAGGGAGTATGAAGAGGTTCACTAGGATGATTAATCCACATATTATTATACGATATGAGTTATATTCGTGGGATTCAATGATTTCCCCATTTTCCGTACTCATTGACATCTTCACTTCCATGATTTGTGGTGTTGTTGTGATTTTTCAACTAGAATTTCAAGAAACAAAATAATGTGTTGAACGTGAATAAAAAAGAACATTCTCTATTCTTGAATGAATAACTAGCGTACCTATCATCAATTCGTTGTTGGGGTTCACTTCGGTAGTAAGGATAGAAAAATCTCACCATTACTACCTTGGAGGTTGTTGGTTTCTTCTGAAAACCCTTCGCTAGGGCACTAATTTGCAATATTCATTGGTTCTTTGCTGTTGTAGAAATGAAGAATGTGTTGAGGTTCGAATGGATTGTTACTAACCTCTGCTGCATCTGTGGGTTTTTCTTCTCAGTATTTAATAGCTAGGTGCCCTTATTTTTCACACCTAAAGCATTTCCGCATCCCCTTCACGCAATTTCCGGGGTGCTTCTTTCTGCACCTTTGTCAAGTGGGGTGATGGATCTTCAGAGCACCATTGGATTTATTTATCTGACTTCCAGAATTGAATTCCACCTTATTTTTCTTATCCCCATGATACCCATGATATTCTCCAAACTCCATTTCAACCTTGGGGGCACATCAGACAATTTCATCATAGCTTTCGAAGTCACGGATCGCCAACACATTCCGTAGGCTGGGTTTCATCCCACCAAAGAAGCGGTCAACCTTGAATTCAAGGGGTAACGACAAAGCTAGAAGCAAATCGTGCAATCCTTGTGAATTTTTTCTCATACGTTCTAATAGATTCGTTTCCTTTTTTGCTTGAGGGAAAATAATTCACTTTCCATCTTGCGTTGGAGGGTGCACGGAAAATTTTTATCGAAAAACATCTTTCGGAAATCCTACCATTCCAACACCTCGATCACCTCCTCGGGCTTCTTATTTTTAATCAATTACCACCATTGATAAGCTTCACCCTCCATATGATAAGAACCCAGGATAACCTTCTCTTGTTCAGAACATTGAAAGATGGAGATGATCTTTTCAATTGAGTTGATCCATTGTTTGAAAATTGAGGGATCAAATGATCTATTAAAAGTAGGAGGCCTTTGCCCCATGAAGCTCTCAATAGAAACTTGTTTTTTCTTAGGGGGGTTGAACATTCATCTTGACCCATGTTATTATTCAAAGCATGAGTTCTCTTAGAGATAATCATGACAATGTTCTCGATTCCCACTCCCATTGGATTAGGAATCTCATTAGTATAGTCATCACATTGATCTTCACATCGGTTGTTTTCCCAAGTCCTCCTATTACCGGTCATTAAATGGAATAAAAGGAAAGTTAGGGGTAACACATAAAGGTTAATCGAAGGAAAAAACTAATGACTTATAAATAAATTTTATTTCCTTAACGTATGAGTCTATTGTCTTTAGTATATGTTATCCATGATCTACTTTCTAACATATATTCTCTAGGAATTTTTTTGTCCCTTAATAATGGTTCACACTAAGCTTTTGAATTTACCAAAGCATAACCCTTGGGAGTTTCATAACCAAAAGTGAAGCAAGGCCCATTGTCATGCACTAGTTCCTGTTTGAGTCTAACTCAAAGAAGTGTTTTCGGGGATTACCCCTAGGATACATCTGTACCAGAGCCGCCTCTACCTACTCGTATCAAGATAGGGATTCATTTTCATGATAAACCACTTACTCAATACTCACCAAAAACATAGGTATGTTTTTATTAAACTTATTCGTGTCTATAAGGCTTCACTAGGTTTTTTAATCCTAATCCCAAAAATAACTAAAGCTATCTTATGATACCAATTATGACAGACCAGCTTTTTATTACACAAGTAAACATAATTTATTACATAAAATTCACTTGATACAACATAGAATATCGAGTGGTATAATATCTTTGGGGCTTAATATCATTACGTAACAACTTAAAACATGAAAAACAACATCGTATTTAAAAACATCCTTTACATGACCTCTATATTCCCTCGTACATAGCATTGCATGGGATAACCTAAGGACATGCATAAGAAAAGTGTGAGCTATAAAGCCCAGTAACGGAATAAACATGGAGTAACATGAAAAATACATTACATATTACACAATAGGAATATCATTAGAGCACAATAGAAGCATAAACATAATGGCATGATAAAGCATGATAATCATAACATGGAAATGTGGCAACAACACTTAACATGGAATTAGTATGAACCAAGGATCATTGCACATGGAGCATGAGTAAATCCACATTACACATGAAGCATGAGTAAACCCCTGTTGTACTTCAATTATCATGAGTAAACACCCATTTCACATGATGTATCATGATACTATACTTTACCCAATGCATTAGAGCGCTATAAGGGTGCATCGTTCTTAAACATTTCATTTCATACATAAGTGTTCC
The DNA here is from genome assembly GCA_963277665.1 of Viscum album. Classification (NCBI taxonomy): domain Eukaryota; kingdom Viridiplantae; phylum Streptophyta; class Magnoliopsida; order Santalales; family Viscaceae; genus Viscum; species Viscum album. Next base: position 286,407,938 of record OY728138.1, on the reverse strand, counting down.
ATATGGATCATATATCACGGATTCATAAAACATCATCATTTATTCCACAATAAAGGAATTTGTAATTAACACATGAAAATTTATAATGAATATGTAAATATGCATAATGGTGAATACCCTTGATAGAGAAAAGGGCATTGTATTCGCTACACAATGACATATGAACTCATTAAAATGGTTGATGAGAGAGAAAGGGGTGCCTCATCATATTTACAAGACAAGGAAAGTGAGGGGTAATATAGATACATGCCCCAAAAAATTTAATCCAATTTAGATTCATGATCCAAAAGAATTTTTTGAATGTAAATGAGGAGATAAAAATTCCTTTCGGAATTTCAGCATAGTAACGAGAGTACATGGGAGGAATTTAATGAAATAGAAACGGGTCTCCCACCATTCCAACATAAAGAGGGCAGTATAGGGGAGGTTTGAAACCATACCCCAACATTTATAATTGAAATTAAAAGGTAATATAAATTTAAATAATATTAGACAAAAATGAGAAAGGATGAAAACCCCTTCCTTGGAAGTGTGCTTCCAAAGGCTTGAGAGAATCTTGAGAGAGGATTATTGGGAGCTTGGGGAACCTTGAGAGGATTATAGAGAGAGCTTTTTAGTCATGGGAAGAACTCCAAAGGCTTTTAGTGAGGAGGAAGTGGGAGCTTGGGTGGGTTTATATAGGAAATGCGAGGAAATTATTTATTATTTAGGTTTGGGACACCTCACATTAAACTAATCCAAACCACAAATGGTGATATATTTTTATATATGATATTATATTATATTCATAATGTAATGAGTATTTTTGGGAAATATTGGATTATCTTTTTTTAAGTGGTTATACATTAATGGTTTGGAAAAATAAATTAAACTGTATTAATAACCTTGAGGTGTTGTTTTATGAAAGGGATATATTTTTGGGGATTACAATTGAATAACACATGATTGAGGTATGGATAATAATTGTAACAAATATACAAATTATTTATAGATAATAAAGGATTTTATTGATCATTAATAAGTAAGTATTATGGTAATTTGAATCCTTGGTATTGATAATTGATTCATGATATTTTAGAGAATTTCGACTCATTTTTTGGATTATGATATATAATAATTAGTTTGGGACCTAAATAACTAATGGTTATTTTCATTTTATGTTCAATGATAGAGATACTTTTTTATGAAATATAAAATCACATAGTGGATTAATTTCGTACAGATTTAAAAAGGTTTTTAGAATGGTAGGTTATTGAGATCGTATAATTAGGATATATAATTATGTTGGTATATGATTGTAGTAATGATTAATCTCGTTTTTGGAAGGATAAGTTATAATTTGAGAGAATAAATATCAATGTTTTTTTAGTTTAGGGTATTTTTAAAAAGTACATGATAATTTTGGATGCCTATTTTATTGATTAGATTTATAAGTATGAGGAACAAATCCCAAATCAACCTATGTTATACCAATAATGATATATGTTAATTTGTTATTGATATTGGTCCAACTGATCTATATACAATTTGATTTGTATAAACAATGTGATGACATGAGAGTGTAATAAATTGATACATCTTGACGTAAAATTACCCTCAGTTATTTAGGATAATTAACTTATAATTATTTACACTCGTGTTAAATAAATTGGTTTTGGTAATGGATAAAACTATAAGGAATCACAAGTGTGAGGAACAATATAGATATTGCATCAATGAAAAACCCATCAGAATGGGAGCTCGTGGGAGAAATCTTATTATTATACCAAACTAGTTATCACAAAATATTATAAACAATGTGAACATAGTCTATATACCAAAAAAACAAGGAGAATAAATTTAGAGTCTCATGAAAGATCAAGTGATGAAGATGATGATGGAAAGAAGGTTTGATATCATATATGACAAAAATGTGGGAAGAAGTATGGAGAAATTGTATTAAAGGGATGGGTAAATTCTATAAATTTTGAGATAAAGGTTACTATACTCATAATTGTAAGGGAAAGAGATAAACTAAATAAACCTATATCAACTATTATAAGAGAATTGGAAATTATGTGACTCATTATCCAAATCCAAAGTCTAATTTGGGATGATTTCACATAAAATAATGTGATAATATAAAATCCTATGAAACTACTGCTAATTAATTAGATAGATATTTTAACTAAATATTTTCTATTGTCTTATGTGATGTAAGTATTCACTAACTACTATTTGTTGAGTTATAAATAAAAAACCGGATTGGTATGATTATTTTATAAATAATTTTTAGGGTATGTGTGATGTTATTTAATATAGGTCTAGATTTACATACCTTTGTATAATTATATTTTAAATTTGTTAAGGGTTAGATCTCTTTATAAACATCTTATAATGATTTTTTATATTGATAAAACTTATTTAATGTCTTAAATGAGATGTGTGGCTTCTAGCATAGTATGGAAAATTATGTTTTCATGAGAGAAATTACACTAATACTCTGAGTAAATTTATGAGGATACAGTTTATTTATGGGGGTATAATGTAAGACCATAAAATTATAATATATGATTACCTTTAAATAATTCGGTGTGTTCGATATCTTTCTCTACATGCAAAACCAAAGTAAAATAAATTTTGACATGTTTATACCATTAAAACATAAGTATTGAAATAATGGGAATGAGAAATAGTTATATTTTAATGATTATATGTATCTATAAAATAAAAATATTCTTAAAATATGAATGGAAATCAACTAGTATACCAAAAATAACTAACAAGATCATTTATTCGTTAGAAAATTATTTTTCTAAAAAATATCCTTTTACATGATATTATTTTAGATTTTATGAAAAATATTATTAATGGTATATAATTATTGATATTAAAAAAAATTACCCTAATGTATTAGTTAATATATATGAAATAAGAATAATAACAGTTAATATATGAAAATTTTGTTTTCCAATATAAATGATTTTTTATTAAAAATTAACATTTTTTTCAAAATTAAATTTTATAATTTTATAATTTAAAAAAAATAAAAACCGAACATAATTTTTTAATTCATCATCTAAAAGTTGACTTCAATTGTATTTTTTATCTTTTTCTAGAAAGGTTTATTTTTATTCAAAAAATATAGTTTTATATAAACAATAAATTTTTATGACATTTTCAATATATAATAATGATATATAAGATTAAAAAACCATTTACCTAATAAAATATGAATCTATTAATTAAATTTCTGAAATTGTTTTTTTGTACTTATAAACCCTACATTTAACATTTTTAGAACTAATTAAAATGTGACATTAATTGAAAAACAGTTTCAACTATTCTCTTTGAATCATGTATTTTCATTGGTTATTCGGTAATGTATTTTCTTAAAAGGAACATAACCTTAATTTTTTATAATAAATATATGTTTTTAATTCTAATTATTATCCAAAATAACTTATATTATGTTCCACTTTAAAGTGTAAAAACATTATTATTTTTAAAACCCACTTTTATAAAATTTTGACTGTTTATTTAAAAAATAAACTTTCTCAAATTATGAAATTTCAATCCATAAATTTATTACATAATTTTAAATCATAAGTATGTAATGAAATAAAATTTTAAATATTAATCTTTATCATTGAAATTAAATACTATGTTTATAAATTAATTAGGAATAAAAAAACTAAATTAGGGTAAAGGTTCAAATTTTAATGAAAAATAACATCAAATAAACAAATTTATCAAAATTTTGAGTGGTTTATGTTGGTTTATATCCAAAATCATTGTCACTAATTTTTTTCATTTTATATCAGTTTACCCATGACTAGAAACCATACATCATTTATAATATAAGGGTTACTCTAAAAAATATCATTCTCCTCCCATAAAAAAGGGTATAATATCCACCAATAAATGACTCACCTATAATTCTTATTTATCATTGAAACTTTTTTTTATTTTCCTCATATAACCTTCTATTAGGTTAAAAATCTTATTATCACCATTATGTTGAGTCAAAAACTTCTTTATGACTTTTTCCATTCCTTTTTTTAAAATCACAAACACATTTCCTTTTTAATTTTTTTAATCTATAAAGAAATTTATATGCAACTTATTTATATAATAAAATTTATATACATGTTAGTTTTCTAGGAAATTCTAACATTATATTTATTAAATTAAAATAGTTACAAGAATAAATTAGAAACATAATAAACCTTAGAATCATTCTTATATTCTGATTTACCATATTTTTCTCAATTCTGAAACAGCACATTTCATATAATCCAAATTGCTCAAAAAAATTATTAATCACTCTATTTATTATATATGAAATCGCTCAGAAAAAATGGTTCTGAATCACACTGTTTCATTGATTCATCATCAATCAGAAAGACCAATTCTTGAAGCACGTTGTTTCTTAGATTTCAAATCCCTGAAATAATCGTTTCTACATCACACAATTTCTTAGATACTGACTTCCTCAGAAAATTGAATATGATTTACAATGTTTCATAGATTCTAATTCCTAATATTTTACATATTTTATTCTTAACATTCCTAGAATCTAATTTCATATCTTTATTAATGTTTTCATACCTTTTTTAAGGTCTTGATACTTCCATAATTTTATGATATCATAACATTTATAAATATTATATATTTCATTAATATTATGATTTTATGACATTCATAACTTTTTAATATTACCTTAATGTAATGTTTCATACATTCATATTCTTACATATTAAAACTAAAACTATTGTTACTAGTGACAGTTTTTTTATATTAACGTTTTCGTTGCTTCAGTAACAATATGACCATTACGAATGCCACCTATCCAAGTCCCTCTGTGATTTTGGGAAAAAGATGAATGTTGGACGAAAATTTGACCATTGGAGATCTCACATATAAATACCCAATAATTTAAATATTTTCAATGTTATGATCATTTGGTAGAATTCGTACTCTGTGAGAGCTATTCCAAATATTATTCATGTGAAATACTTTAGGATTTTAATTTGTGAACATCTTTTGCTAGTTACTTATATCTTCAATGAGATTTTTTGGACTTGTGTGATTTTGATTATTATTTCATAAAATCTAGGGATTCAAAGATGAATGAAGATAGGGGTTATGATTACCTTCCTAGTTGAGGACATCCAAGTGGAACAAAGATAGAGGTGCTGATCACCTTAGAGTTCGAGGGATTTCAGGTATAGCAAGATAGATTCTGATCTTCATATCGAGGGATTACACTAGTGTGGGTAAGACATACATTATTTAATGTATAAATAAAGGGACCATTATCCAAGGTTGTTGGATACCATTATCTTTGGTTAAAAAGATGTCATTACACTTATATTACTTTTTTAGCTACATGTTATTTAATTCTGATGAATTTTTTAGATTGAAATTGTAACATTCTTACACTTTCTCTATTGTAATAACTCTTATTTTAGATTATATTTGCTTTAAGTTATAATCTTAATTAAGTATATAAATTTGATTATTTCCTTATAATATCTTTTTAATCGTACCTTTGTCCCTTCTGATCTCTTTGTTAAAGATATTATTGGGTATTTTTAATCATTTTTGTTTGACTTTGTCAAACGATGTCTCCTTAAGGTTAAAAATGAATGTTTTTTAAAATAAAATTCCCCACCCTATAGTAATTCAGTATCAACATCTCATATTTCAATCCTACAATTGGTATTAGAGGAGGAATATTAGATACTGATACCTATACCTAGTATAATAAAGAATATTTTTATTTCATAGTTTACATATACATTGTTTACTTCTACAAGTTATATTTATTTCTTTGATAAACATTCTATTTATAAATACTTACAACACTTAATATTGGAGTGGAAAAGATTTTTTTTTACTATGGTAGTAATGAATGTCGAATCCTTAGATAGTATAAATCCTAAAATACCATCTATTTTTATGGTAATGATTATGAATACTAAAGATATAAAAAGAACACTTTTGATATCAACACAAGAGATGAAATTTTTTTTGCTTACTAGTGAATATAAGATTCCAGAAAAGGAAGTCTAAACATTTTCCAATCAAGAAAAAGGTTGAATATAAACTAAAAAATAAGGTATATAATACATTTTTTTGTTCCAAGACCATGAATATATATAGACAAATATATTGTTATGAATAAGCTAGCAGTATTTGGCAGAAACATGATGTTCCACATGTTGGGACATCGAATGTTATAGAATCTAGAAGTGTTATGCTTTGAGAAGATTATCATGGTTTTAATTTTCCTTATGTAGAACCAATTTTTAATGTTCAACCAAGAGTAATGACTATTGTGAACATATTACAGTCAATGGGAGAAAAATTATTAGATGGTGAGATTCTTGTTGAGAAAATTATTGACTTCATGCATAATTACTAGGAATCATAGAAAACTACTATTGATGAGTCTATGAAAGTTACAATTGTTAATCTTGAGGCGTTATTTGGAAATCTCTTCCAACATGAGAATAGATTGAAGAAAGATGTTGCGAATATATAAAAAATAAAAATGGTAGTGTTAACTTTACAACTACTTCAAAACATATGAAATCAATGACTATTGAGAATTTTTCTAAGTCATCAAATTCTATAAAAATTATTATTCAATCAGACTAAAGTGAATATGAATAGTCAAAGAATGATTTATCCAATCTTGATCAATGTATGAAAGCTATTTTGGGTAAGATGGAAATTCAATAAATATATAAGAAAATTGATATGAAGGATAAGAATTATTCTAATGTCACGTGTTATGAATTCAAGAAACCTGGACATATTAGACCTAATTTTCTTAATCATAAAAAAAGGACATGAAAGAAAAAAAGTCTGAAGTTAATCAAATAATATACTCTAAGTATAAGGAAAATAAAGTGTAAATGGAAAATTATTGTTGGAGTAAAAGTGTGAGAGACTCATTGGATGAGTCTTCACATATTGAATCTTCTGGGTAGAAGAATATTGGTCTTATTTCTAGAATGCCTATTGAGAATAAATGTTTTATGGGAAAGCTACACACGGCTAAATCATTAACCAATATTTCTTTTTGTGATAATTATCCTCGTGAAGAAAATTATTAATATTTCTATGAATAATATTCCTCATCAAAAGATAATTTGTTACCTTATTTTGATGAAATCTCTAGGTTTTCCATGTTACATGAGAATGAAAATAGTATTATCAATAAGAAACGTGATAATGAAAATTCAAGAACCAATATTTTGAGAAATTAAGTATCATATCATTCCAAATATCTTGACGAAAAATCTTTTAAAATTATTTATATTAACAAAATCCTTGAGGATGTTTTTTTGAGAATCATAAACATTATATGGAATTATAAAATGTTATTTCAAACAATATTATTTTAGAGACAAACTCAAATTATAAGACTAATAACTACTAGAATGGAAACCCTTTTTTTACACTATTAAACATAATTTATTACATAAACTTCACTTGATACAACATATAATATTTAAAGGTATAGTGACTTTGGGGATTAGGATCATTACATAACAACTTAAAACATGAAAAACAATATCTTTATTGAAAAATTCTTTTACATGACCACTACATTCCCTTGTACTTATCATTTCATGGGATAACCAGAGGACATGCATGAGAAAAGGGTGATCTATAAAGCTCAGTAAGGGAATAAACATGGAGTAACATGAAGAATACAATACATGTTAGACAATAGGAATATCATTAGAGAACAATAGAATCATAAACATAAATCCATTATAAATCATGATAATCATAACATGGAAATGTGGCAACAACCCTTAACATGGAATTAGCATGAACCAAGGCTCATTGCACATAGAGCATGAGTAAATCCTCATTGCACATGAATCATGAATAACCCCTCATTGCACATGAATTGGCATGAGTAAACACACGTTTCACATGACGTATCATGATACAATAATTTACCCAATGCATTGGATAACTATTAGGCCCACCCTTCTTAAACATTTCATTTCATGCATAAGTGTGCCACATGGATCATATAATATTGATTCATAAAACATAAACATTTATTCCATGATAAAAGAATGTTTAATTAATACAAGAAAAATTACAATCAATATTTAAATTTTCATAAAGGTGAATACTGTTGATATAGAAATGGGCATGGTATTCACTACACAATGACTTTGGCTTGGAAAAGCGCGGTGCAATTTCGGCAGCATAACGGTGTGACATAAGAACTCATAAAAATTGTGGATGAAACACAAAGGGGTGTATCATAATATTTAAAATACATAGACAATAAGTGGGTCATATAGATATATTTCCCAAAAAAAATTAATGAAATTTAGATTCATGATACAAAATAATTTCTTGAATGTAAATGAAGTGAGAGAAATTTCTTTCAGAATTTTGTCATAGTAACGAGTGTACAGGGGATGCATTTAATGAGAGATAAAGAGGTGTACCATCATTCAAACATAAAGAGGGTAGTATGGGAGAGGTAAAAATATATACCCCAACGTTTATAATTGAAATTAAAAGGCAATAACAATTTAAAGAATATTGGACAAAAATGAGAAAGGATGAAAAAACCCTTACTTAGAAGTGTACTTCCAATGGCTTGAGAGAGGCTTGAGAGAGGCTTCTTGGGAGCTTGGGGAACCTTGGGAGGATTCCAGAGAGGGGATGGAAGAGGTTTGACTAACTCTAAAGTCTTTGAGTGAGGAGTAAGTGGGATCTTGGGTGGGTTTATATACGAAAGGTTAGGAAATTCTTTATTATTTAGATTTGGGACACCTCACATTAAACTAATCCAAAAAAAAACCAGAACATGATTTTTTCCCTTGGTATCTAGAAAAGGGAAGTGGAAAAACATATTTTATAAGGCCAAAGTCCTAACTTTATAAAATAATGGGGTTTCTTATGTGGAGGTGAGTCACGCTCCAAAAGAAAACAACTTAAAAAGACAAGATATTTAATAAGTCTTGAAGGGTCCATTAATGCTTTGTTAAATAATTCGAAAAACCCCAAAATCACATTATTTTATTTGTAAAACATATATTGGCCGAACATAAAGCTTGTAGTATTTTATTACATCACTATTGGGTCATTATGATGTCATAAAACAGATTATATATTGAAACGGTATTTAATTTTTACCGAAAAGTTTGACTGTCTCAAAAAATTATGAAAAATTCACCATTAGATAATTTCGACATCCATATTCCATAAATAATATTTATTTTATCTGAATAATTTTCTAAATATTTTAATTTTCCCTTTTAAATTAAGCACTATCATTTATCGACAATTCAATGTTTTTGAAAAAAATGCCTTTCAAACCTTAATAAAAATTACGATTGCATTCATAAAATTATACAATAATTTATTTATAATAAAAAATATTTTAATAAAAATAATAATATTTTATTAAAATATTATTTAATTCAAAAATCCATTAATTCATCAAAATATATTTCGTATTTGAACATTAACTAAAAATATTATTTTTGTTTTAAAAAAACTATTTACAACATAACAATAATAAAATGAAAGTACATTCATTATTATATACAAAAAATAAAGTACATAACCATAGTACTGGGGTATTGTTGCATAACCCCTTATAACACCCGTATAAGACCGAAAAGTAAGCTGTGCGATGGTGACCAACTCTTGGGGTGGATCGGATAACATTGATCGGGTGGTAATCTCTATCAACATCCATTTCTTTCATAGGCGGTCCCATTCGAGCTTAACATATTCAAACTCAGCTTGGGATTGGTCAAGAGAGAGGCCCAATGATGCCACCTCCTTTCCGAGCTCTGACAAATGGGCTTCGTCTGGGGCACATCTAATGGCTGAGGTCATCACTTCCTTTGTCTGAGTAAATTTGATTTGTTAAAGACCTATATTTATACTAATAAGGTGATCACATTTCAATGACTATATTAGCAATGGTCAAAATTATTAACATACAACCAAATAAGTTAACATTTTTTATAAACTTTTCAAATAAAGAGACATTTAATTAGATCAAGATGGATTTCTATTAATGATAGTTTGGGTCCTTAAAATCTTCCCCCCCTTAAAAAAAATTTCCATCGAAATTTTATTTTCCCACACTAAAATAGATGTGGGTAACTCTAATACATCATTTCCTAGATTCCCGTGTTGCTTCTTAAAACTTTTGGTTTCGCCACAACACCTTAACGAGGGGCATTGTCTTATTTCGTAGAACTTTTTCTCTATGATCTAAGATCTTCACTAGTTTATCTTCATAAGAAAGATCGTCCTCTAACTATACCACCTCTAAAGAGAGTACATGTAAAGGGTATGCTATGTACTTCCTTAAGAGGGGTACATGAATGACATCATGTACATTGACCATGGTAGTTGGAAGTGATAATCGATAGGCCACAACCCCGACATGATCAATAATCTCAAAGGGGCCGATGTACCTTAGACTTGACTTCCCTTTCATTCCAAATCTCATGACCTTCCTCCATGGAGATATGTGTAGAAATACAATGTATCCGTCTTTAAACTCATGGTCTCATCAACGGTTATCTGCATAACTCTTCTGTCATATCTGTGCTGCCTTGATAGGATACTGAATGGTTTTAACCTTCTCCGACATTTCTTTGACCATTTCTGGTCCAAGTATCTTATGCTCACTGACCTCATCCCAACACGCTGGTGTTCTACACCTTTTCCCATAAAGGTCTTTATATGGATCCATTTGGATGCTCGAGTGGAAACTATTATTATAAGAGAACTCAACAAGAGGATGATTTTGATCCCATACTCCATTAAAGTTCATTGAGCACGCTTTCAACATGTCCTCATGTTTTTGAATAGTATGCATGGATTGGCCATCAGTTTGAGGATGATAGGTCGTACTGAAGTTCAGTTCAGTATCTAGAGCATGTTGAAGACTCTTCTAAAACATAGAGGTGAATCATGGATCTAAGTCAGACTCAATAGATAGTGGTACTCCATTTATCCTTACCACTTTCCTGATATATATCCATGCCATATGATCCAATGAGAAATCCTCCCGAATTTTAATGAAGTGCGCAGACCTTATAAGATGATCCACAACAACCCAGACTGCATTGTTGCCTTTGGATGTCTTTGGAAGTCTAGTGACAATGTTCATGGTGATGTTCTCCCATTTCCATTCTGGTATGGGTAATGGTTTCATCATCCACTTATACATATCCCTCTCTTCATTCACTTGCTGACACACCAGGCACATTTATGTATATTCTGCGATCTCCTTATTCGTATTATCCCACCAATAATGCTCTCGGATATCTCAATACATCTTTGTGTTTCCAAGGTGAATAGAGAAATTTGAACTATGTGCATCATACAGAAGTTCCTTCTTCAACTACAGACTTTATAGAACACGTAGTCCTTCCTAAATCTCCCAATTACTTCTTCATTTAAATTAAGGTCCGAGGAATTCCCTTTTTCGTTAGCTTCAACTTTTTTTCTGAATTTTTACATCATCCTTTTGAGCATCCTTTAACCTTACCAAAAGTGATGGTTGAGCAATAATTTGTGAACGGATTGATGGTGTTCCCTTATTTATGATTCCCATGTCCATCTTCATCAAATCTAAGAATATTGGATCCTTTTCAATTCTCATTAATGATAGTATTTTTGGGTCCTTTTCTACACAGGGCATCTGATACCTTGTTTGCTTTCCCAGGGTGGTAATAGATTGAGCAGTCACAGTCTTTGATCAGATCTAACCATATTCATTTGGAACATGTTCATCTCTTTCTGTGTGAATATATATTTGAGGCTTTTGTGGTCTGTATATATTTCACACATATCCTTAAAGATATAATGCCGCCAAATTTTCAAAGTGAAGATCACTGTAGCCAACTATAGGTCATGTGTTGGATAGTTCAATTGATGAACATTCAATTTCCTTGAATCATAGGCAATGACTTTGTCATTTTTCATCAACACACATCTCAGGCCCTTCATTAAATCATCGCTTAATACCACAAAAATTTCTCCAGTTGTGGGTAAAATGAGCACGGGCGTAGTGATAAGCCTCCTTTTCAACTCCTTGAAGCTTTTTTCGTATTCATCACTCCATGAAAACTTTACTCCCTTAGAAGTTAGCTTTGTAAGAGGGATGGAAAATCGTGAGAAATTTATCACAAATCATCGATAATATCCAGCTAACCCCAAGAAGCTACGGATATCTGTTACTGATGTTGGCCTCAGTCATCCCTCAATTGCATCTGTTTTGAAATGATCCATAGATATCCCATTGATTGTGATGATATGGCCCAAGAATGAGACGTCCTTCAACCAGAAATCACATTTGTTGTACTTTTCATAGAGGTTCTCCTTCCGCAAGGTCTCTAGTACAGTTCTCAGATGATCCTCATGATCCTCCTTGGTTTTGGCGTATATCAGAATATCATCTATAAAGACTACCACAAATTTGTCGAGGTAATCTCTAAAGACTATATTCATCAAGTAAATGAAGATATTTGGAGAATTAGTTAGTCTGAAAGGCATTACTATGAATTCATAGTGCCTGTATCTTGTACGAAAAGAAGCCTTGGGGATATCATCTTTCATCACCCTTACTTGATAATATCCCGGCCGCAAATCCACCTCGAATAAGTATTGTGCTCCATGTAGTATAGCAAAAAATTCATCTATTTGTGGGAGAGGATACTTTTTCTTTATTGTGATTTTGTTAAGATCATGATAATAGATGCAAAGTCACAATGACCCATATTTCTTCTTGATGAAGAGGAATGGTGCACCCCATAGTGAACCACTTGGGTGTATAAACCTTTTATCCAGATTCTTTTATAGTTGTTTCTTCAGCTCCTCAAGCTCCACAACATCCATTCTATACGGAGTCTTGGATATTTGAAATGCCCCAGGTATAAGTTCAATTGAGAATTCAACATCTCTTCTAGGAGGAAGACCTGAAAATTCCCCAAGAAACACTTCAGCGAATTCCCTCACAATTGGCATGTCCTCTAGGATGGTTTCCTCCTTAGAGTCAATCATCTGAGCTAGATATGCATGCTCATAGTGTAGTAACATCCACAGTTGAGATGATTGATCTAAAGAAGATTCATCTTCTTCCTTTCACTTGTAAATAATTGGGGGTCGATTCTCCACATGGAGAGTGATTTCCCTCTCACGGTAATTTATGTTGGCTCTATATTAGGAAAGACAATACATGCCAAGAATTGCATAAAATTCAACCAGAGGGAGTATGATGAGGTTCGTTGGGAAGTTAATCCACATATTATGACAGAGGAGGAGTGATATTCATGGGATGCAATGATTTTCCCATTTTCTGTATTCACCGACATCTTCACCTCCATGATTTGTGGTGGTGTTGTGATTGTTCTAATAAATGTTCATGATATAAAAGAATGTATAAAACATGAAACAAAAAGTATGTTCACTATTCTTGAATGTATAACTATCGTACCTATCCCCACTTCATTTTCGGGATTCACTTCGGTAGTAGTGATGGAAAAAGATCACCTTTGCTTCCTTGGTGGTTGGTGGTTTCCTTCGAAAACCCTTGGCTTATGGAACTGATTTGCAAGATTCCCTGGTTCTTTTTAGTTGTATCAATGAACAATGCATTGAGTTTTGAAAAAATCGTTTATATCCTCTGTTGTAGCTGTAGGTTTTTCTTATCAGGAGTTAACAACTAGGTTCCCTCCTCTTCCACCCCTAATGCATTTCCTCATCCCCTTCAGGAAATTTCCGTGGTGTTTCATTCCACACCTTTGGCAACTGGGGTGATGGATCTTCAGAGAAGCATTGGATTTATGCATCAGACCACTAGAATTGAATTCCACCTTACGCTTCATATCCCCGTGATACCAATGTGATTTTCTGATCTCTATTTCGACCTTGAGGGCACATTGGATGATTTCATCATAGTTGTCGAAGTCTAAGATCACCAATGCTTTCAATAGGCTTAGTTCATCCCACCAAAGAAGAATACAACCTTGAATTTGGGGGTAACGATAAAGCTGGAAGTGTATCGTCCAAGCCTTGTGAAGTTATCCTCATATTCTCCAATAGATTCGTCATCTTTTTTCTTGAGGGCAAGGAAGTCCCTTTCCATCTTAAGCAGAAGAGTGCACAAAAAATATTTATTGAAAAACAACTTCTAGAAATCCTTCCATTCCAACACCTCGATCACCTCCTATGGATTTGTATTTTTTATCAATTCCCACCATTGATCAGCTTTACCCTCCATAAAATAAGCATCCAAGAGAACCTTCTCTTGTTCAGAACATTGAAGGATGGAGAAGATCTTTTCAATGGTGTAGATATGTTGTTCGGTAATTGAAGGATCAGATGATCCCTTAAAAGTAGAAAGCCATTGTCTTATAAAGCTCTCAATAGAGACTTGTTCTTTCGTAGAGGGGTTGAACGTTCCTCTTGACTAATTTTCCAATTCAAATCATGAGTTAGCTGAGAGAGAAGCATGAAAAAGTTCTTGATTCTCAGTCCCTTTGGATTGGGAATCTCATTAGTACATTAATCACATTGATCTTCACATTGGTTGTTTGACCAAGTCCCCTTATTACCAATATTAGCTGGAATAAATGGAATGTTATGGGTAAAATATAAAGGGTAATCCAAGGAAAAAACTAACAAATTATAAATAAATTTTATTTCATTAACATATGAACTTATTGACTTCAGTCTATGTTATCCATGATCTACTTTCTAACATATATTCTCAGGGAATTTTTTTTTGTCCCTTAATAATGGTTCATAATAATCTTGTGAATTTTCCAAAGCATATCCCCTGGTAGTGTCGTAGCCAAGAGTGAAGAAAGGCCCATTTTTGTGCACCAGTTCCCGTTTGAGTCTAGCTCAAAGCATTGTTTTCGGGTTTTACCCTAGGATACATATGTTCCAGAGCAACCTCTACCTGCTCGTATCTAGATATGGATGTATTTTCTTGATAAACCACTTACTCAATACTCACCAAAACATAGGTAGGTTTTTATTATACATAGTCTTATCTCTAAGGCTTTACTAGGATTTTTTATTCCTAATCCCAAAAATAACTAAACCTAAACTCTTATACCAACTATGACAGCACTTATTTTTATTACACAATTAAACATAATTTATTACAAAAAATTTGATTGATTCAACATAGAAGATAGATCGGTATATTGTCTTTGGGGATTAATATCATTAAATCACAACATAAAACATGAAAAACAACATCTTTATTGAAAACATCCTTTACATGACCATTATATTCCCTCATACATAGCATTGCTGGGATAACCTGAGGACACGCATAAGAAAATGGTGAGCTATAATGCCCAGTAAGGGAATAAACATGGAGTAACATGAGGAATAAAATACATGTTAGACAATAGGAATATCAATATATCACAATTGAAGCATAAAAAAGTCATGATAAAGAATGATAATCATAACATGGAAATGTGGAAAGAACACTTAACATGGAATTAGCATGAGCCAAGGATCATAGCACATGGATCATGAGTAAATCCTCATTAAACATGAACCATGAGTAAACCCTTGTCGCACTTGAATTATCATGAGTAAATACCAAATGCACATGAGGTATCATGATACTATACTTTACCCAATGTAGTGGATCGCTATAAGGGTTCACCCTTCTTAAACATTTCATTTCATGCATAAGTGTTACACATGGATCATATAACATGGGTTCATAAAACATCATCATTTATTCAATGATAAAGGAATATGGAATTCATAAATGAAAATTTATAATGAATAAGTAAATGTTCATAAATGTGGATACCCTTGATAGAGAAATGGGCATGGTATTCACTACACAATGACATTTTCTTGGAAAAGCGCGGTGCAATTTCGGCAGCATAACAGTGTGACATAATAACTCATTAAAATGTTTGATGAGAGAAAAGGGGTGTCTCAACATATTTGCAAGACATGGATAGTAAAGGGTCATATAGATACATTTCCCAACATATTTAATGCAATTTAGATTCCTGATACAAAAGAATTTCTTGAATGTAAATGAAGAGAGGGAAATTCCTTTCAGAAATTAGGCATAGTAACAACTGTATGTGGGAGGAATTAAATGAGAGATAAAGGGGTCTACCATCATTCCAACATAAAAAGGGCAGTATGGGTGAGGTGCGAAACCATACTACAAATTTTATAATTTTAATTAAAAGGGCATAACAATTTAAATAATATTGAAAAAAAATGAGATAGGATGAAAAACACTTACATGGAAGTGTGCTTCCAAAGGCTTGAGAGAGGTTTGAGAGATGATTCTTGAGAGATAGGTGAAACTTATGTGGATTCTAGAGAGAGTAGGGAAGAGGTTGGAAGAACTTCAAAGGCTTTATGTGAGGAGGAAGTGGGAGCTTGGGTGGGTTTATATGGTTATTAACATTCAAAACCTATTTTTATTCATAATTATTTTGTTCCACTAAGTGCCGCTTTTTTAACTAAGTTCCAATGTTGTGGAAGTTGGGAGAAAATTTATTCTTTTAAAAAAATCATTCCTTAAGTTTTCATAAATCCGACTTTCCTTTGAAAATGTGGATAGCTGAGATTTTACTTTTAAATTTTTTTGTATCCAAGAATATTTGGATTTCGAAAGTCTAATTTTTTTATTATCTATATAACAAAGGAAGTACACAAAAATTACATGGTATATAGATATTGCATGTTCCGGGCACATGACTGGTAACAGAAACTTCTTTGAAAATAGTATTAAGATGAATGGTGGAAGAGTCACATTCGGAGAAAATGCTCAAGTGGGAATTTTTGGTATATGTAATATATTTCTTATTTGAAAATACTTAATTAAAAATGTTTTATTTTTTAATAGTCTTAATCACAACTTTATAATCATAATCCAATTATTTGATGGAGTTTACCTTGTTAATTTTAGGAATGTTAAATTTTCGGTGCATAATTCGAAGGAGGAGTTAATTATTTTTTCCCATCATCATGAGAATGTTTATAAAATTAACATAAAAGACCGTTTGAGATAATACATACCTTTCCTTAATGAAATGGAAGAAAAATATTAGTTATAGAATAGAATACTAGAACAGTGTATCCTTCTAAACTTATGTATACTATCTATAAAAATACTTGTTAATGATCTATCATATCGTTGAATTGATTATTCAAGAAATTGTGGTTCTTGAAAATATAGAAAGAAACAGAAATCTAGATTTAAATAAATAAGTGAATTCGTAACTTCTAATGCATTAAATCTATTATGTCTGGATTTTTTCATTCCAAAACAAACTAGAAGTATTGGAGTAAAATAATATGTATTTTTTCAAGTTGATAATTACACCGGATTTACATGGGGTCTATTTTCTAGCAAAGAAATTTGAATTGTTTTCTTATTTTAAATCTTTTTTACCCAAATAATATAATGAGAAAACCCTTACATTGTTATCTATTTGTAGTAATCATTATGGATAATTTAGAAATTAATATTTGGAATCATTTTTTAGTAAGAAAGAAATTACTCATGTCCTCTCTACCCAGAGAACTCCTCAACAAAATGGTATTTCTTAAAGAAGAAACTAAATTCCCAAATAAATAACAAGAACCATGTTGAGTGAATACTCAATTTCTAGACTCTTTTCGGATAAATCTATAAGTAATACTTGTTATACTATTAATCGAGTTTTAATAATTACATTTCTTAATAAAAATCTTTATGTGTTATAGACAAAATGAGAACAAAAAGTTCTATTAGTCATTGTATTTGGATGCAAATTATTCATTTTGAGTACTAATGATAACTTACAAAAGTTCGCACGAAAATCCGATGAAGGAATATTCTTAGGCTATTCTACTAATTCTTATTCCTATAGAGTTTTTAATAAAAATTCTATTACAATTGAGGACAGTCTACATGTTAAATTTGACGAAACTGGTCCATCTATTTTTAAACAACCTCAACCAACATCATCAGATGTGTTTCCAAAAATCGATTATCAACCATTTTTTAAAGATTCTTATAATCATGATAATACTCAAGATAATTTTTTCAGAAGCTTTCACTCCCAAAGATTTTCTAACCTATGTTGATGAACATGTTTTAGAAAACCCATTTCAGTTGTTTCTAAGGAATCATCCCACTTATAGTATCATTGGTGATGTATATCCACAAGTAAGGACTAAAAGTTCCATAAGGAACAAATTAGAAGATATAGAATTTATTTTCCAATAAGAACCTAAGATTACTGATAATTCTATAGGCAATGAAAATTGGATTAAATCTACTCAAGATGAATTAAATTAATTTGAAAGGAACAATGTCTGGACCTTGGATGAAAGACCTAAAGAAAATTCTATAATTGGAGTAAAATGGGTTTTTAGATATAAATTTGATGAAAATCAAATCATAGAACAAAATAATGAAATATTATTTTCTAAAGGCTATAATAAACAAGAAGGAATATATTATTAAGAAACCTATTCTCTGGTTTCTAAACAGGAATCTATTCGAATTCTCATAGAATATGAAGCTTTCTATAACTTAAATTTTTTTCCAATGGATGTAAAGTGATCTTTCATAACAGATATGTCTAAGAGGAATTTTATGTTGAACATACTCCTAGTTTTGAAGACACAAAACATAGTAAACATTTTTCTAAACATACCAATGCATTATATGGTCTTAAACAAGCCCCTAGATCATGGTATGATATACTTAAAGGATTTTTGTTACAAAATAATTATGTTAAGGGAATATTTGATCCATGGATTTTTTAAATGAATGAAAAGAATCATATTTTAATTTCTAAAATTTATGTTTATGAAATCTTATTTGGATCAACATAGAAATAAATAACTGATTAATTTTTGAATCTTATAAAATATGAGTTTGAAATTACTACGATTGGTGAGTAAACATTTTTTATTTGTTTTTAAATTTCTCAAAATCTAGATGGAACATATATATATCAAAATAACTATTTTAAATATCTTCCTAAAATGTATGAATATGACAATACTAAAAGTATAAGTACTCCAATAGGTACCTCAAACACTCTTGATCATACTGAAGCTAGGAAACAAGAAAATCAAACATCTTTTAGAGGTATGGTAGGAAGTTTACTATTCATAACAAATAATATTCCCGATTTAATGTTTTTTGTCTTATTATGTGAAATATATCAATATAATACAAAGGAATTCCATTTGAAATCTATAAAATGAATTTTCTCTACCTAATGGGTAATATGGACTACGGACTTTTCTAATATTCTGGAAATGAATTGGTTTTAAAAAGTATTTTAGATACTGAATTTAGTGGTTATTGAATGGATAGGAAAAGTAAATCTGGAACTTATCTGTTCTGAGTAGATTCATTATTTTCAAGTTCATGTACGAAATAACACTTTGTAGTACATTCCACTATTGAAGATGAATTTTTATCAATTGGAAGTTGTTGTTTTCAAGTATTGTGGAAGCAACGCACACTCATAGATTATAGTATGATTTTTACTAAAACTCATATAATATGTTATAAAAATACTACCATAGCCTTAAGAGAAAACCTAGCCCATCACTCTAATGAAAGGCACATTGATATTTGGAATCAATTTCTTAGTGATCGTACACTTAATGGATGTATTATTTTAGAATTTATCATAATTCAAGAACAACATGCAGATATTTTTTCAAAACCATTAACTTCTGATATATTTCAATACATTAAATAAAAGTTAGGAATGATAATTGTAAAGTAATAATTCATATATATTTATTTTTTAAACAAAATCCTAACATTATGATATATCTTTTCATAGAGGTAGTACTTTTTTTCGCTTAAAATTTCACATTCATAATCTTAAAAAAAGTTTTTGTGACCTTAAAATTTTTTTGTAAACATAAAAAAAGTTATTGTAACCTTAATAAAATATTTCAAAACCTTATAAAAATTTTTTTTAACCTTAACACAAATTTTTAGAATCTAATAAATCTTTTAAAACTCTAAAAAAAAGATTTCTGAATATAAGATGTCAATGAAGAATCTTATCTAATACTAACAAATCATCTAAAAACTCTGAAGGGTACATTTTCTTACTTATTATTGTTTGTCATACAGTTTTGTTTTTTGGAATTTCAAATATATTTTAAGAAAAACCTTAAAGGATTCCAAATTTTTTTAGATCCATTTTATTTTCATAAAACCTAAAAAGATTGAAAACATTAAATATTATTCCACACAATTTTAACAGTCATATCAAATCAGATCAATCTCACTTGTTTCATCCTATCTACAATATGAATCGTCACCACAAGGTCTATATAAAGAGGGCCCCTTTTGGTTACCCACATTAGTTTTATAGTTCTCTTGATGATTATATTCCTCCCATAAAAGCCTCCATTATATTTTTTAGTTCACCTTCATTAATGTTGTGAATGTCTCTAGAGATAGCTTCGCAAAAATCACTGCAATATCATAAAGAACTTAATGATTCGGTGATATTCAGATAATGGTTAGTGGATCATGATTTCATTCTAAAATATGATTCTTCGATTTAAAAAATTATTTTGTTTAGGTATTGGAAAAAAATTTAATCTTATAGAATAAGAGATAACATGATCCAGTGTATGTATATTTGGTTATCGAATTCTATTAGTTAGTAGAATATTTCAGTGATGTTGGAAAATAGAATTTTCGTTTTAAGAGTTAGAGAAATCCATTTTGATGCCTTATAAGAAAGATGGTAACATTATTCAAAAACTTTATGATGTAGAAGAATATTATCCTCCTCATAAGATTCCATATTTTGAAGTTACTTATAGCAGGTTTGAAGATACTTAATCCTTTGGCATTAAGAGATTCATGAACCCAAAACATTCTAATCTTTTAGATAACTTACATATTATATCTTTATGGTTACAAGGCTTATTAATACCAAGGAAAGAAGATAATGATGCATTGAAAATCATAAATATTGTCATATTATATTCCATGATTAATATAAGGAATATTAACTTGGTTAAATTTATCTTTCTTTCGATTAGTAAGATAAAGGATAAGACAATCAAGAATGATGTTCTTGTGTTCCTAGTAACTATGTCAAATCTCATCATGAGTTCTTTATATTTTATCAATGTTCCTTGCATCTCAAATCCTATGAAATTTAATATCCTCTTATTATGTGATGACACTTTGAAAATAATGAAATACTCTTTATGTGATAAGACGAATGATTTTATTGATCTCATGGGAAAAATATTTCATGATAGAGAAAACTACTAATCATAACCAAAGAAAAGAAAATCTGAATTGTCGGAACCATAGACATATTAATTTTTAGAACCCTTGCAGTTTAAGAAACCAAAATCTTACCCTGATGAAGTTATATCTATGTGGAGAGAATATATGGAGCAATGAAAACAATGAAGTCCAGTGTTTAGGATAAACCCAGATGAAGCTTAGGATTTAATTGTTTAAGCTGCAGAAGAGAATGAGAGGCAAGCTAAGACAAATAATCTTAGTAAAAGGAATTAAGAAGAATAGATAATTCAAGTCATGCTGAGTGATACATAAAGGGACATATAATATATTCAAGTCCTAGAATCTATTCTCCAAGAAATACAACCTCATTAATAATAACAAGAAATGGTTTTAGTAACCCCTTCAGTAAATAAAGAATAAATATTGATTCAAAATCAATACTGAATTTTCATGTTCAAGAAGGAGAACTGAATATATAAGAGAAATAAAGTGATAATGAGATTTAAAAAATTTATGAAACTCGAGGGAAAATTCAGTCAGACAAAATATTGATAATAACATCCCAAGCCTCCACTTCTAAGCTTCAATAAGAAGGAAAATAAATTTATAAATCTACTCAACAGAAAGAAAATATTGTTTAAACCTATATCAATAAAATCCCTTCTAATGATTATGATGTTAATGATGATAATGTTGATAACGTAGATGATGTGAATCCAAATCATGATGGTAGTAATGATGATGATGGTGGTGGTGGTAATAATGGTAATAAGATTCATCAAATTTCTGAATAAATTCAAGTAGTTTAGAAAACAGATAAGCCAATACATGTAAAATATAAAGGGGAGAAAGAAGATATAGGGACATCCATGGAAGTTGCATCAGAATCAGAGCATCCTTCCCCCTCTTTAAGAGAATAATTTTGTGTTTAATCATGGGAGAAGTTGGTGAACTCCGTTCCTTATTTTCAAAATCAAGATTCTAGATTCCAGCTTATTCACTAATCAGTAAACCAGTAGTCAGACTCTATAACTATTTTCATTGAGAAACTAGTAAATCTTGAGAGTGATCTCAAAATTGTGTTCTCGATTATGATTCTTATAGGAAGTAATGAAATGAAATCAAAAGGTGGTTAGTGAAAGTCAACCATGATCTTAAATTTTTTATGAATGGTTTTCAACAATCAAGGGAGCTTTCAAAGAATCCAAGGACAATATAAAAGATCGTTCTAACAAATTATCAGAGAATATTGTGGATGAGAAAGATATTTTGTTTCAAGAAATTTGGGATCTAAATGGGAAACTCAACATTGTCTCTCATGAAGTCAAAAGAATAAACATTTACAGAGATGTATTGGATAGAAAGCATAAGTATCAGGATGAGAAGATTCAATGTTAGTATGAAAAGGAAAAGTTTCTTGAAATGAAAAGTAAAGATCATGAATAGATTATCATGAAGCTCCAATAAGATCACAATGAGCTAAAAATGATTAAGGCTATTCACAAAGAAATAATTCCAAATAAGGATGATTAGTTTCCTTTCATTCCAATCCTTTTATCTAAAAAAACATTTTCAATATTAAAATGTAGTTATCCATTGTTTTGTATTGTATATTTCCTAACATTTTAAGGTTACTTATACTTCCCTCTATTTCATTTTGAAAATAAAAAAGGAGGGAAGGGATAATATGTTATAAGAATAATATAAATATAAGGATTAAAATGTCAATATAGGGGGGATATTACATAAAGAAGATATCCTTAAGAAAAGGAGGAGTTGTTTTCTTATGAAAAGATAACAATTTCACTAAGTCGAGATTACAATCCTTAGGGGGTTTCACAACCTAGGGGTTAGTCATATTCACTATATGTCATAAAAAAAGGGGTTGAAATTTATTTATTTTAAGATTTAAATACGAATTATTACAGTGTTAATATTTTTTCATAAATATTTTTTATGCCTTCCAAAAAATGGTATATTATTGATTCATAAGTTACCTTTTGAATTTTTCCATTCAATTATGTTTTCTAAATCACAAGAACATTTCCTTATTAATTCCTTCTATCTATAAGGAAATTTATATGCAACATATTTCTATTTTAAAATTTAAATGAATATTAATTTTGTATCAAAATCTTACAATATTTTATTAAATCAGAATTGTTACTAGAATAAATTTGATCCTTCATAAATCTCATAATATTTCTTACATTTTGATTCACCTAGTTTTTTAATTCTGAATCAGTGAATTTCATAGATTCTAAATCACATAGAAAAACCAATTCTAAATCATAATTTTTCTTATATTCTGAATCACCTAGAAAGCCTGATTTAGAATCAGGCTGTTTCTTAGATTCTAAATCGATCATAAAAACTGATTATGAATCACATTTTGTCTCAGATTCTGAATCACTTATAAAAATAGATTTTGAATCACACCATTTCTTGGATACATAATTTCTTCATAAATCAAATATGATTTTCCATGTTTCTTATATTTTGATTCATAATATTTTTCTGATCCAACTCTTATCATTCTTAGAATATAATTTCATATCTTTCTCAGTGTTTTCATAACTCACTTAATGTTACGATACTCACTTAAAGTCATGATTTCATAACATTATTAATGTATTTTTATTTCCATAATATTGTGATTTTATAACTTTCTTAAATTTTTTATATTTCCTTATTGTAATGTTTGTTACATATTGTTGCGATGATAATTTTACTTGTGAAAGTTTGTATTATCTAAACTGTGTAATTGTTTCAGTTACAATATGATCGTTACAAATTCCAAGTTCCCAAGTCTTTCTGATATTACAGGAAAAATATGATAGTTCGATGAAAATGTAACTTTTAGAGGTCTCGCCTAAAAATAGAAAATCATTTCAATGTTTTTAATGCTATTTACATTTGGGATAATTAACACTCTGTGAGGGGTCTTCCATATTTTCTTCTTGTGAAATCCTTGAGGAGTTTATGTTGTGAGAATCTTGTTCTATATACATAAATCATCACCATGCTTTTTTCCTTATACGATTCTGATTATTTATGTATTCAATTGAGCTCTTTTAAGATGAATGGAGACATAGGTTTTGATTTCCTTCTAAATCGAGGCCTTCCATGTTTAAGGAAGCCAGTGGTGTCCATCACCTTGCAGATCGAGGGCTTGCGAGGATGACAAGACATATTCTAATCTTCATGTTGAGGGATTTCACTGGTCTTGGTATAACAGAATTTCATGAAAGTGTAAATGAAGTTACCTTTATCCAAGGTTATTTGATACCCTTTTATTTGGGTCAAATGATTTCAATACACTTGTATTACTTGTTTAATTTCAATTTCATTAATTCCGTTGCATTTTTATTAATGATAGAATGTGTAACTTTCTTTCACATTCTCTATTTTAATATCTCTGATTTTAGATTCTATACACTTTAAGTAGAATCTTACATAAGTGTATATTTGTGCTTATTTATTTATAATATCTTTTTTAATTGGATCATGCAACCTTCTGGTATATTTTTTAATGATAGTAGAGGGTCTTGTGAATCTTGTATGTTTCTATTTGATAAACAATGTTTCCTTAAGGTAAAAAATGAATGTTTTTAAACATAAAATTCAACCCCTATTGTAATTTAATATCTACAACTCATATTTTGATCCTACGAATTATTTATCATAAGACCTTAATTTCTAGGAGACTTATAAGGAATGTTGAATTCCATGATGTGGGTATTATTAACTAATTATCTTTTAATATTATTTATATTTGTTAAATTTTATTATAGACGGAGTAAGATAATGATATTAGAGTAATTTATATAATATATTATTATTGTTATTATACTTTTTTATTCTTTTACCTAATCCATTATAGAATAAAACAACTGTCATTCATGTGTTATAATGACTACCACCTCTATGACACAACCTATATCATTTTCTATAAATTCCTTAAAAGGATAGATATAAGGATGTTATTAAGGGATATATATGTTGTTTATGAAGTCACTAATTTTAAACCGTGATAATTTATGATATATTTATCATTGAATTAATTTAATTTATTTTATAAAATTCTTTACACACAACACTAATTTTAAACTAACAATGACATACAATTAAGATACTATTAGTTCATGGGGATGTTATTTCCTAGATACATGATTAAAGGGTATGAATAAGAATAACTAAATTATCAAGAAAATTTCATTAACACATGTATAAATGGAATTCATTGGTTATAAAATGATTATAAATGAAAATATGATCATTCTAAATTGAATGATATGTTTTAATGAAAAACCATTATACACAAAATGCGTATTTATCATACTAAATTTTATTAATACATATTAATTAATTATTTTAATGAATTTTCTATACCATATATTCAATAGAATTATTTATTATTCATATAAATGTTTTTATTAGGCATGAGATTAGAATAAATACCATTTTATGTTCAAATATTTATATTTTTTTCAAAACAATTTTGTTTTATTTTGATAACACAATATAAAATGAATTTGTTCTATTTTAAAAAAATTATTTTTTAAAATGTATACCATTTTTTATTCACAATTTCATATTTATATTACAAGGATATTTATCATATTTCTGTATAATGGATCATTTTTTCAATAGTGAAAGTTTCTTTTCAAGAACTATCACTTTTAGAAGACTAACATGATTTTAAAATGAATTATTAAATTATGATAATCATTTTAAAAAAAATATTTCTAATGACATAAACAATAATTTTAAAACAAAAATTTTAATTTGTGGACCAATGCATGGATTTTTAAAAATAAATAATATTCAATGGAAATTAAAAACTATTTTGAGTCTTTGAAATTGATAGCATAGTTATAAGATTTAATTATGTTTTGGTGTTCTCTAAATTTATGAAATACATAATTTTTTATTATTTAAGCAAGAATTCATTTCATCTAGTTTACTTTTTTATTTAAATGAGATATTATTTTTATTCTTAAATTGGATATTTTCATAAAAACTCTTTTTCATGTGTTTTTTGTTCTTATACTAAAGAAAATTTTTACCCCCTATATAAATTAAATATTACATAATTGATCCTAAATTTTTAATCATCATGAATATTTTTATAGATGGACAATTTCTGTTTTTTTTATAACTATTGTATCATGTTAAAATTATAAATTATCATGGTTAATGTTAAAATGAGTTTAAAGTAGTTTTATTAGAAGATAATGATTAAAATTTATCTAAAACATGCCTAAATGTGATTGGTTTATTTTATCGAGACCTGATAAAAAATTATCTTCAAATTTTTTGTTTATTAGTGTGACAATACAATATTATTATATATATATATATATATTAGATTTTTTATGTAATTATAGGTGTGTCATTTCCCTCACTTATAAAAGTTATCATCCTCTCCTACCTTATTTAAAACATTTTATCCTTGTCACTTAAAAAATACCTACCATAAGACCTTAACATCATCCATCACCATATTTACATGTTTCTATTCCTTCAAAAATACAATTCTTTTAAGGCTAATGATGTAAGCTAAAAGAGGTTTCCCAATGAAGTGGTATAAATTTTAAAATAGTAAATTAATTTTTATTTTTTATTCTAAATCCTGAAACTATAGTGCACCCATAAAATAACAGTGAATAAATTTTAATAAATATTGTATTATTTTATTATTTTTATAGGATAACCATTTTCCACATCTATTTTATTGTATAAAATGTAGAAACATCGCTCATACAAATATTTGACCTCACATCTCCACCTAGTCGTGTAATTAATTTTTCAGTAACATTTTAATTGCAATGTAATAAATAAGTAACCAATAATTATAGATTATATTTATTACATAATTATGGTTATATGAATATAATATATCATTTACCTTCTTACCCATTCACTTGTTAAAAAATTATAATGTTGCTCATGTGTAGGTGTGGGTTACCACTTCTACAAAGTGATATGATCCAATTATCATGTCTAACATTAAAGGATGATTTTAATATGTATAAAAAAGTCATATTATATGTATAACATGATTAAAATTATATAAATGTTGAAAAAAAGAGAACTATGTAAGGACTAAAACAATTGAACTGAATCTTACCAGAAAAATGAGACAGTTAACAGATAGAAATGATAATTTTAATAAAAAAATTATTAATAAACATGTATCTAAAGGATATAATTAAATAATATATGTTATCATTATTATGTATATGGTTCTTGTGTATAATTATAATAAATTAAAATTCATTACACCAATGGTAAAAATAACTTATAAATTATGTTGGACAAGAGGTAAGGGTTTATTTCAAAATCTCATCCATATTTGGGATTGTTTATGATTTTAGTTTTTATTTAGATAACTATTGGATCATTCTATATTAAAAAAATTTCATTTAAATTATCCTATATTTATTTTTTAATGTGAATTTTTTTAATTTCATTTTACATTCATTAAGTAATCAAGATACAAAAATAATGTACATAAGGAAACCTAATTTTACATTACAATCAGTCAAGAATATCATTCTTCCAGATCCATATTTTTATTAAAACAATTTTAATAATGTTTTAATTGTTCTCCAATAATTATGTAAATATTTTATTACCCATGATTTATATTATATTAATTTATTTAAAATGAATCTTATTTCCATTATCCAAATTAGTTACTTTCTATCTAAGCATTGAATAGAATCTTTATTTTATTATACAATACATGATCAACTTTTCCCACTATTAGGAATACTATTCATTTACATGTATCCTTTTAATTTATTCATTATATTTTTTAACTTAAATATTTTTCATAATATTCTTTAAATTTTAGGATTTTAAAAAAGTAATTACAAAGTTAGAATGTTATTTTCCTACGAAAATCTACTGATATTTTATAAGTATTTTCAACCATATCAATATATTTTCCTGAATCATATGATTTATAGAGGTTAAACTATAATGATACAATGGAAATTATTTCTCATGATTGTTTATGATTATTTCAACTGCTGGATGTATTTATATTTTTTTACTAGTTTTTCGAATACTTATAGTTATTTATTATTAAGTCACTTAAATTATGTTTATTAATATGATAATAACATGAATTCATTGGCCTTATTAATTTATTGTTGGGGTTTGAAATTAAATATCCCATCAATACATCGGTAGGTCTCATGACACAAAATACGTTTGGATTTTTTTTCCATGGCCTTACCCATTTATGTATGATGTTATAGCACAAGGCATAAATGGAATGTTTTAGATGTCGAGAATTATGAATTTCATATTTTCAAAATTATTAACTTATGTACCTTTGATTATTAAAATAGTTATTATATTCATGGATTATTTTACATATAATTTTATTATTTATATGGAATTATTTGATCATCATTTATTCATTCCATAATACTCTTTACTTATTTATTCTATAATAGCTTATATTTTACGTATTTCTTTTCTGATCATCAGATCTCACCCCTTTCTTATGTTTTATATTCCTCATGATTATGTTTTGTGTATAATGGATGATATGTAAGGATATGATCGAGTGAGTAATGATTCCCTCATGAAAATATTATTTTTGTAATTTATATATTAAAATGTGATCTGAGATTCAATCATGTATCTAGTTTAACAAGACTACTAAACTATTAAGTATTTTGGAATTTGGTCACATGTGTCTAGTTTTAATGTAATGAACTAACCACCATCTCCAAGAAACTTGGGTTGTATTATTTATAGTTAGTATCAAATAATGATTACTAGATTCCTTGGGAACTAGGTTTGGGAAATCAATTATTATGGAGAATAACACTATGAATGTATATGAGGATAAGAATAAGTATATGAAAACATCCTAGTGTTTTATTGAGGTAGATATCATATGGGTTTCCCAGAAATATAGCTCTACTTAGATACTACATGGGGACATGGTTGTGGAATAGATGCATGTAGCAATAATAAACCTGAAAAGAGTTAGTTGAGTATATATCATCCATCATTATGGTGAATGGTGAATGGTCTATTATTGTACACCTAGTTTGACAATACTAGGGGGAATTATTTGGTAAATTCACATTATATTTTCAAACCATTGTGAAATATTTTAAAACACTTTTATTATTTTAAGATATTCCTAATGATACTATGATTATTATTCTGAGATTAACTATTCATAAATTTTCAATTAATGTTCTGTGTTTCATCAGTTTTGATATTATACATTATGATTCATAATGTTAAGTTAAAATATAGAGTATGATATTATTTAAAAATGGTAAATTGTGAAAGGAATTGAAACAATATAAATCCATGTAATCTATTTTGTGATTCCCATCATGGAAAATATATTTAAACTATAGAATAACCTAGAGCTAGAATTTTGAAAATTATATCTTTATTATGGAATCTAATCTAGATTATGTTGAATAAAATTTCTCATATGTATTATCCAACTAATCTTAAATTTAATTTAGTAATTAAAGACCCTTTCATCTTATAAAATCGTTCATCATTCATTGGAACGACAAATCCATCAGTTACCCAGCAGTGGATATGTTATTTAGTAATGATATTTCATTCCATGGGAAGTAAATAAAGATATTCCATGTCATAGTGTTTTTGTTTTTGTATTATTATTTTTATATTGAGTGATTTTGAGTTTCTGGTTCTAGGTTCCTAGTGGGATTTTATTATTATCTTTGGGGCTGGAATGGGCTATGTAGGTATGTATTGAGAAACCAGAGGTTGTGAGGATGGTTTGGGATTGGGTGTAATTTTCTGCAGTTATTTTATTTTTATATTTTTTTATTTGTTTCCTTTTTATATTCCTTATGTTTATAGATGATGTTTAGGTTTATTCAAATGGGTTATATCATTCTAGATTTTTATGAACTTTTTACTTTCTTATTTCTTTTAGATCATTCATTAGTTTACTCACTTATCATTAACTTTGAGATATGTTATATCCTTACCAAAGGTATTCATCTGATGCCCTAGACCTGGTTTTTGGCCCATGGGAATTGGGAATTCTCTTTGAGCCATACGATGGCTTGGGTCGGTTACAAGGTTTGCTTGAAACAGGGGATGTTTCATTACAAAATTATATCAATGTTTTGTTGTTCATTAGTAAGAGGATAATCATTATATTCATCCCTTTTTATTTGTTAATTTCATAGTTGAAATGTAATTATGATTTTTAGGGCTTTTATAAGTAAGCATGGGGGGTGTGAAGCTAGTTCTTCCTCAGCCGAAACTTTAAGAAGCTTGGTGAAGTTGGATTTTGAATTTTATATTTGAGGTAGTTTTTTTTTTCAAATTGTTTTTATTTGGATTTATTGTTTCTCCCATTTTATTATAAATGTGTTATTAGGGGTCTCTCATTAGATTTGAGGT
The DNA here is from genome assembly GCA_963277665.1 of Viscum album. Taxonomy (NCBI): domain Eukaryota; kingdom Viridiplantae; phylum Streptophyta; class Magnoliopsida; order Santalales; family Viscaceae; genus Viscum; species Viscum album. Next base: position 286,377,205 of record OY728138.1, on the reverse strand, counting down.
GATGTTGAGGGAAACATGAGTTTCACAGTTATCTGACACTTATTGGGAAACAATGTGGTGCACATGTGGTTTTTTATGCATCTTTTAAATAGTGTGTTGTGAAATTGTCACAACGATTCTCAACCCATGTTTCTTAATCATACTTGACACTAGTTATTCCCACCAAATATAATTTTCTGAAACCTATTTCTATATTTCTCTAAAAACATTTCACACTTGATAGTGGTGGATTGACAAGTTTTTGATTCCCTTTAAGGATGTGGTTTGTGTTAACCTTGTTTGAAATGTTTTTTAGTTATTGTTTGGGATTTTTTTTAAACCGTGCTTTGGAAAATAAATAGGTTTTTTTAAATTTAATTTTTAAATTTTGTTTCATGAAATAATTTATAAAATAATTTATTCTCTTATGGTACTTGGAAAGTATTTTTTTTAATTCCTTCTTATTTAGGGTTTAATTAAATAAATTGTGTTTAAATATGATTGTTGGAATAATTTAAAGATCAGAATTGAGTTTTTTCTTGAAAAAAATTAAATAGTGTTTTAAAAAGGGAAATTAGTTTTCATGATAATTAATTGGGTGTCTGGTTTCAAGTAAAAATTGAATTTTGAAAATTATTTTTGTGACATGACAGGTTTAGATGGGATATACACCATAGAGGCGGGTATTTTAAAGATCTGTTTTGCATGGTTTTCAACCAAACACCTTGGTGGTGGGTGATTTCAAAATACCTTAGTGAATATTTTTCATTTTAATAGAGGATTGTAATTTTATGTTGTCAATTATGTGTGAGTTTTGTTGTATTGATTATATGATCACAGTAGGTTCATTAGGTTTATGTTTTTTAGCATTAATTATTGTTGTTCATGTATATTTTTGTTTTTAGTATTCCCCTTGGAATAGTCAAAAAGGATTCTCAAATTTTGGTACCTACCCAGTCTCCAACTTGAGTGGTGGATATGGGTACTTCTTTAATCTCGGGACCCATCTTGGGCTACTTAAATCAATATACACCTTAATTTTCTAATGATAAAGGTATAGTGGAACTATTGAGGTGGTTGGAAGTGATTTGGATAATCCTAAATACTCCCAGTACACCTAAAACATAATAAGTAAGATATTTGTATATCGTTATTTCTGATATTGGATAACTTTGGTGGGATTCTATGGTACCATCTATGTTGTATGGAGGTATGTCTAATGAGCTCTTCTGGATGGATTTTGTTACATGGGTTTTCCCCTATAAATTGAATGAATATAAATCACTTCAGATTGTGTGCCTTTTTTATGGTGACTGATCTATGATAGATTTTGCCGATCAATTTTTAAATATTTCAATATTTTCAATAAAGATGGTGGTTAGTTACTCTGATAAATCGTGTTTCTATAGAGGTAACCTTTTCCCGAATCATTATTCATCTATACATGCATCAGTTTTAGCATATTTTTTGAGACTCTTACCAAGTACATGTGACTGGAATCTAACTGACTTTGGAAACCTTTTGTGGGTGATTCCTTAGAACCATCTACTACACTGTGGAAGAACTACAGGAATATAGATAACCCAAAAGATAAGTACGTGAAAAATATTATACAAATCATGGGGAAAATTATGTTTGTCATAGGGAAAAACAAAAATCATTTGCTTCTAGTTTGGGGATTATATGAAAGTTGAGCCCTCATATATTAGGTCTCCATGATTTTGCATCTTTTTCCCCCATTTGGATTATTTCTAGAAGTTTTATAGGCTGATATTTTGGGAGAGGTCTCTAGTTTTATCCTTTTGTAAATGGGTTATTTGTTTGGGACATTTCCTGTAATAGTTCTAATATTATTTTGGATGTTTCAACTATGGTTATTAGGATCTTTTAGAAGGATTATTTTGCGGATGTTTGTTGTGGAATTCATTTATAGAATTCCTTATTTTCTTTTTATAATGCACCCCCTCTCCTACACACTTTTCAGTTTTTTTTGGTTAGAACTAATTTCCATTTGGTTAAGACTCATTGTTTGGGAGAACCTTTCTAAAGAGTTTTGGTAGTAATAATTCTTGTATAAACCCTTTATGTTGAATGTTTTGGGGACACGAGATACACTTTCAGAGCGTGATTGGTAAATAAGTGTTTTTTACCTATAATTATTGTATCTTATGATAGATGGTTTTTGGTTGTGGTTGTGTTGATGTACCAAGTGGGAGTGATCCAGTTTTGACTATTTTTTGTCTATGAATGTGCTGACTTGAGGTAAGAACCCATGTTCTTATTATAAACCTTCACAATTTTTTTCTTCCTACCATTGAGTTTGGAAGCATATTTGGGTTTAGCGATAATTTCTCTCATGGTTTTTTGTTGTTTGAGTGTGTGTTTCTTAGGGTATTTTCCAAGGTTAAACCATGTTAGTGTAATTATACAAATTTTGAAGACCGTGTTAGGTCTCTCAATCTCCTTAGAATTATTTGTTTTTCTCATAATGGTTTTTCTTGGAGAAGTTTGGAAACATTATGGTAGATTAGTTCAATGATTTTAAGGATCATAGCTATTGGTTTTGAGGTTGAATAATGTTTACTTATTTACTTATATAGATCCATCATTGATATTTACTTTTCTATCTTCATTATTTTTTACCTTGGAATATATTGGGGTTGAAAGTGGAATGGTTGGGTGATTTTGAAACCCCATTGTTCACATTGATGTCTTATTCTTATTAGTGTATCTTTTCTATAAAATTTTCTCGTTTTAGTTAGTTGTGGAATAAAATATCATGTTTTTATGGTTTTTAAGAGGATCATGGTTATCCTAAAAATTTTGGATTAAAATTTTGGTGACCATATTAGAATTTATATCAGTTTAGAAAATATAATTTTCATAGATTCCACATTGGTTTTCATCTTTTGTATAGCTCCCCCAAAGTCATGATGGGCCTCAGGTGTGTGTGAGATGAGGTGCACGGTTTTTGGAAACCATGAAACACACCAAGAGTAATTTTCCATGGTTTGGAAAACTATGTGGCCAAACCATGTAGGCTTCTAGTGTCATTGGAATGTGTTGTGCACCATTGTCTCATGGTTTGGAAAATGATGAAAACATTCTCGGAGTTTAAATTTATGGAAAATTCACTTTTTTCATTGAAATTTTGAGTGGTTTCTTGAACATTATCACTTATTCATATTGGTAAACCCTTATGATCTCTTTGAGGAGTTACAAGATATTAATCCTTTAATTAATTCCCTTCCTTTGAAAATTTCTAGGATATTTTTAGGTATTTGTTCCTCCCTTACTCACTTCTTTCCACCCCTTCTATTCTCTATTATTTTTTGGCTTCCCCTGTGAATTCTATATATCATGTGTCTAATTTTTGGGTTCTATTTGTGTCTAATGTTGGGTTTAGTGGTATTTAAGGTTTATAAACACCAATACTATCCTCGTTGGTGTAATCTCTAGTGAAGGAGACATGTTCTGAAGTGTATTAATTTTATTCTAATCTCTTTAAGAAATTTTATCCAAGGAAAATGTTTATTTTTGGAATTCATAGTATTATTATGATTTCATAATACCTTTTAATGAGATTAGGAATATATTTTATAACTTTCTCGTGATTTTAATCCATTTCAAGGTGTTTTAATCTTTTCATAAATGGTATTACTTCTAAATTTCCAATTTTTTTGTCAGAAATGGAATATTAAAATGTTATAATAAAACTTTAGATGACTATATGGATTTTTTAAATGGTTTTAATATTGTGGATTGGGTTTTGAAACATATTTCGTTTTCAATGTGTAAAAATAAAAAATAAATTTAATTGTGTGTTAAAGTGAGGTGTTGACCTCGAAGTAGTTTTAAAAACAGCGATCTTTTTTGTATTTCGAATTTTGATTTAAAATAGTTGTGTGATTTTACCCATTATAAAATACCAGGATGGGTTATTTAAAATATTTTAATGAAGATTGATGGAATATGGATTTCTTTATGTTTTCTAAGATGAATACCCTATTGGATTTGTAGATTTGATACTATTTAATGATGTCGGTTGTGTTGTTGAGCATCTAAAAATATGTTAAGTGGCTTTTTAAAAAAAATTAATGGGATTGGAATCTCAATTCATGTTTTATTGTTAAATATTATGTTTTCAATTTGGTTGTTAAATAGTGGTTGTGAAATACAATGCTTGATTTCTCCTTTTTATATTTAACACTTTTGAGGGTTCTTGATCACTATGTAAAGAATTTTTACTAATTTTTTTGTAGGAATGTGATTATTATGTTGTGTTGAATTTTTATATATATGCATATATTAATCATTGGGTGTAACAACCCAATCCTAGTTACCCAGCGTCGGTGCATTATTAAATAACTTTGGCATGATCACAAGGGATCAAATCCTGAAAGACCTATCAGTTTAGTATCCTTGTAAGTACTAGATATATTCATAAGTTTTACATTACATCATAAACTAAAAACATCAACAACAGTTTTCCACTTTTTAAACAAACTTATATCGTTATACTATCCCTAAAAGTCAACCATAAAATACTTTCTTCACATCCTGGTAAAAATAAAACATAGAAAGGGGTGAGCTTAGATGCTCAGTAAGGATAACAATATAGCGGAAAATTTCATAAATAAGCATAAAAATTTAATGAAATGTATAAGACTAATACAAAATCATTTTAAACATAAACTTCAGCATAATATAGAAAAGATAAAATCAAACAAATTCAATTACTTATTCACATGGACATTCTACTAGTCGACTAATCTCATGCAATATCAATAGCCACTTTCAAAATGATGGAATACATAATGCCAGAATTCATAACCACATTGTCAAGGACTTGTGCCAAGACTACAAATATGATTTTGTCAAGGCCTGGTGCCAAGACACTAGTTTGTCTCTTGAGACCTACCGATGCATCGAGGGACTATAGTGGGCTCCACCTGTCACTTTCTAAGTCCAATGCATTCCTTATATGAAAAGGTTTAAACATAACATAAACATTCATATTAAAACTAGAATACGAAATGGAAATACATTATCCACAAACTTTGAATGGTGCAAAAATAACACATCCACAATAAAAAATATCACAAAACCTTCAATACAATATGGATGTTTTGGATCATAATAAATCAACTTCAAACCAGCTTAAAATCCATCAATGGATGTTGACAGAGATGAAATAAAAACTTTTTTAGATAAATATCTCTTCATATTTTGAAATCATTTAAAGGTAATATAATTATAAAAGAAAAAATTTATTTCAAAAATATTATTATTAGAATTTATGGGAAGCTTTGATGTTGTTATAACAGCGGAAAATAGCCGCACCCACCGTATAAGTTAAAAAGAGACATTCTTACAATAATTTTGTCGAAATGGTTTTAAAGTACCATGTTTGGAAAATGACGGAAAGATTCCTTTAAAAACATATATGGTAAAATAAGGGTATAAACGACATTAACTCATAGTCTAGTAAATAGTAAGAGTTTTTTGAATTACATTTTTAAGAAAAAACGTATGTGGATGATAAAGAGTTCCCAGTAGATACTTACGTAAAAACAACCTCAGATAATAAAGAGACTGTAAAATTAACCCTTATAATTACTTTTCCTTGGTTGAGGGTATGTTAAAATCTTCTATAATAGTTAAATCATTGTAATTAAATTATAAAAAACAATATACATAAATATGATATCATATATGATCCTCTAATATTTCTTTGTTAATAATATTTTAGTAATGTCATCGTTTCGAGTGTTAACTGATCTGTTTTCCTTTATATAATCTGTTACATAAGACATGTCTGTTATGGATTGGATGTATTTTATTCATATCCATAATTATATTAAATTCATACACATTATTTTTAATCATAAAATGAAAATTATTCTTCAATTATTACGATGGGAAATGAATCTCATCTCGTTCATGGAGACCGTAATCTGTACGTACGCACGAGCGAAAATATCAATATATTGACGGTGAAATCATATGTAATTGGATGGTATATAATATATACAAAATAATTAACATTTTATATTTATTATTAACATAAGTTATACTCATTTTTATACCATTACAAATAATGAAGTGTTTGAATAACAAACTACACCACGATGTGGAGATGTTGAGTTGTACGTACACACATATGGTGACATTGTCATTCATATGATAGATAGAATAATGAATATGGTTGTAACATTTTAATAAAATCAAATAATATATAATATACAAGAGTTATTATTTTATAATGGAAAAAAAAGAGAAAGAAAAAGTGGAAGAAGAAAAGAACTTGAAAGAGGTGATGAAATATTTACCTCTTCTTCGGGTTCTTCCTTTTGATTTGATCAAAAGGGCTCCATAGGTTGGATTTCTGATCAAATTAAGGCCTCTAGTTTGAAGGGATAATATTTTAGAGGATATTTGTGTTGGATTTTTCCGATATAAATGGCTTTTAATGTGTGAAATTAAGAGAAGGAGAAGTACCCTTTTATCAGAGAGGTGAGGGTCACTTTAGGAAAAGATTGAAATATTATTTTATAATAAAATAATTTTCGGTTTCTAATGGCTCCGAAATAAATTATTTTTGGGATAAGGTGGTTATGGGTCAAAAAACCCTCAACCAATAGGTTTTATACTATTTTATTTCAGCATGTTAACCTTACCTTTTATATTTAACTCTTAGTTAAATAGTTTGACATTTACCATGTCTTTTTGTATTTTTATAGTATATGGTTAATAAAAATACTATAAAAAGACAATATAACCCCATATGGTTTATTATTAATATATATAACCTTACTTAAGTCCTTTTTATTAACCATAGATTTTTAGAAATATCATATCAATTAATAATATAGTATTGGTTTTAAAAACTCAATTATGTCAATTTTGACACTATTTTGAATTTTATTTTTTTGAAAGCAATAAAAACATTATCACTTCGAATAAAAGTTATTTAACCAATACTAACATGTCATAGTAACATATAAAATTATTTTAATTCATCATAAGTCTCAATTTTCATTTATTTAAACATTTATAATATCAATTATTTTAATATTTCACTAATAATATAATTACTTCATTATCATTGTGTCATAAATAAATTAAATTATTTAAAGTATAAAAATTATAAATAAAATACCATTATGTATTAAATCATTTTATATTTCTAATTAATATTTATAGTTGAATTTATATTGTGTGTAACCCTATATTAAAAATGTTTTAGTTATTAAACATTGAATTTAACTCTTTTAACTCTTCTTTAAATAAAATAATAATAAATGTCCTAATCTAATCCATGTGGGCCAAAAAGGATCATATTTTATTCCTAAGGTTTTTTTGGTCTAATTATACTAATCTAATTGAATTAGGATTGGTGTTAGGGTAATTATGATATCATTTTTACCCTTAATTACCCTATTAACTTTTAACTGTGGTAAAAAAAGTCAAAAATTACTATTAAACAAAAACTATTTTCATCTTATTGAACCACGTTTTACATACTAATATTAACTGTGTCTCTTGGATTTTTGAAATTCAAATCACAGAAGCGGTAAAGTTAGGTTTTATGCAAATTTTCAAATTCTCCTAGGATGTGGGTAAAAGACGGTAAAAAGTTCTATAAAATTTTTATATATCTAAACATATTATAAAATGACTCCAATTAATTACATTGAACTTAAATAGGTATTATATATCTATTTTGACCTAAAATAAATTTAAATAAAATAAATAAATATTTAAATAAATATTTGGTTTTGACCAATAATGTAGTGTTTTTAACTATTCATCAAAAATTGAATGTTTTTAGAAAAATACCAGAAATTCACCATAAGCTAATTTCGATTATCCAAATTCAAAAATGAAGTCCATTTTGAAAAATAAAATTTATAATATTTCAAAAATTGGGTATTACTATTCATAATGTCTAGTTTGATTGGTCACTGTGTGTTAGAATCTCGAAGTTGCGTACAATGCAAGCTATTGCATTATTCAAAGGGAAACGTATTGTGGAAGCTTGGGGTGTTACATTCTTCCCTCTATCAAATAATTTCATCCTCAAAATTTCTATAATAGTACCACACAAAAATATTTGGTTGGTTCTTCATCATAAGTTCCTCTAGTTCCCATGTTGCCTCTTCCATCTTATGGTTTCTCCATAGAACTTTCACCAGACGAGTCATCCAGTTTCTCATCACATGTTCTCTTGTATCAAAATTTTGACAGGCTCTTCACTATAAGGAATATCAGCTTCTAGTTCAATTTCCTCAAAGGTGAGTACATTCATTGGTCTAGGCATGTATTTTCTCAATATTTATACATGGAACACATCATTAACTTTGGAGAGACTTGGTGGCATCGCCAAACGGTATGCTACAACTCCAATTCGTTCTAGAATTTTGAAAGGTCCAATGTGCCTGGGACTCAATTTACCCTTCTTACTAAAATGTATAAAACCCTTCCAATGAGATACCTTCCTGAAAATATGGTCTCTTACTACAAATTTCACATTCTTCCATTAGTTATTAGCAAAGATCTTTTTCCATCTTTGGGCTTCTTTGATGTGGGTTTGGATAATCATCACTTTTTCCATTGTTTACTCAACAAGTTCTTGTCCTACGAGTTTTCTTTCACCAACATAATCGTAACAAGTTGGTGTGCAACATATCTTTCCATATAACGCTTCATATGGTGCCATCTGAATACTTGAATGGAAGCTATTGTTATAGTAAAATTATACCAGAGGTACATATTTATCCCACATACATTGAAAGTCATTTGATCAAGATCTCAACATGTTTTCTAAGGTTTGAATAGTCCATTCTATGTGTCCATTGGTTTGAGGGTGGTAGGTAGTGCTCAAATGACATTCAGTATCCAAGGCCTTCTAATGACTTTTACAGAAACTTAACGTAAAAAATGGATCACGATTAGAAAAAATTGATAGGGGTACACTATGGAGTCTTACAACTTTATTAATATATAGTCTTTCCTGACGTTCAAGTGGTAAATATTCTCTTATATCTAGAAAATGGGCTGACTTGGTAAGACGATCAACAATGACCCATATTTCATCATTACTCTAAGAGGATTTGGTAGCCCCATGACAATGTTCATCTTAATATTATCCCATTTCCACTTAGGTATGGGAAGAGGTTGCATGAATCCTCCAGGTTGTTTCCTTCCAGCTTTGACTTGTGGACAAACCATAAATCTTGAAACAAAATCAGCAATCTCCCTCTTCATGTTGTCCTACTAAAAATGTTCATTCAAATCTCTATACATCTTAGTGCTATGATAGAGTATAGAGAAATTGGAGCTATTAGCATCATGCAACAATTCTGTTTTTAGATCAGGTATATCGGGAACACAATGTCTCTTCCGAAATTTCAAATTTCCATCTTTATATATGAAGTCGATCAATCTCCCATCATTCAGAGCTATAATTTTCTTATGAAATTTCTCATCATCGGTCTAAAAACATTTTATCCTTTCTAGTAAATATGGTGTGGGAACCATTTGAAAAAGCATTGATGTTTCACCATCCATGGTTATTCCAATATCCATCTTTACTAGATCCATGTATATAGGATTATTTTCAACTCTCATCTTGTTCAAAACTCCAAGATCCTTTCTTCTCAAAGCATCTTCCACCTTATTTTCCTTCCCTAGGTGGTATTGTATAGTTCAATCATAATCCTTGAGTAGTTCAAGTCATCCTCTTTTCTCCATGTTGAGTCCTTTCTGTGAGAAAATATATTTCAAACTCTTGTTATCAGTACAAATCTATAATTTTTCACCACATAGATAATGTTTCAATATTTTCATAGCAACGATTATAGCTGCTACATAAATATCATGAGTAGTATAGTTCTTCTCATGAATTTTTAGTTGTCGTGATGCATAAGAAATAACTCTATCGTTCTGCATAATGACAAAACCATGTCATTTCTTTAAAGAATCACTAAAAATAACAAACCCATCATTCCCCAATGGTAGATTCAATATAGGAGCATTGAATAATATTATCTTCTTTTCTTCAAAACATTCTTCACACTATTTTGTCCAAACAAATTCAACACCTTTATGTGTCATCTTTGTTAATGGTTTTTCCAATCAGGAAAAACTCTGGAAAATCCGATAATAACCTGCTAAACCAATAGAACTATATAACTCAGTTATACTCGTCATTGTTGGCCATTATTGGATTGTCTTGGTCTTCGAAGGATCAACATAGATTTCATCCTTAGAGACAATATTTCCAAGAAAAGAAATATCATGATGCCATAATTACACTTTCTAAACATCCCTTATAATTACTATCTTCTAAGAGTCTTTAGAATAATGTGTAAGTGATTTTCATGATCTTCCTATCTTTTGTATTATACCAAGATATAATAAATAAATACCACAACAATGTCACCAAGATATTCTTTGAAAAATCTATTTATTAGATCCATGAAGACAAAGGGATAATTAGTCAATCCAAAAGGCAATATTGTAAACTCGTAATGCTTGTACATGGTTCAAAGGGTAGTTTTGGGAATGTCTTCCATATTCACCCACAACTGATGATATCTAGATCAAATTTCAATCATTGTAAAATATTGTGCGCTATGATGTTGGTCGAATAAATCATCAATGTGACATAGGGGATATTTCTTATTTATTGTTATAGCATTGATCTCCCTGTATTCATTGCACTACCTCATAGATAAATCATTATTCTTAACAAAAAAGACAGGGGATCCCCATGGAGAAACACTAGGGATAATAGATCCCTTATTACTCAATTACTCTAGTTCTTTATTTAGTTCCACTAATTAAATTGTGGATATTCTATAAGGGGTCTTCGATATGGGCCTTGAACCAGAAATCAAACCAATGGAAAACTCAATTTCTCCTTTTGTAGGATGTCTAGGTATATCCTCTGGAAACACATCAACATATTCTTGCCCAATAGGTAGAACATATTTTCAAACATTCTTTTCCTCACCCATAATTATTTCATTATCATCCTCCCCAATAATTGAATTTAGTAGATCTAATGTGAGTGGACCTAGATAAGAATCGGATGGTGACGTTTCTGCTCTAAAGATAAGGTACTCCTTCTCATAATCGAGAATTGAATCCTCCTTCTTCTTAAAATAAATTTTCGCATAATAGTTTGAAATCCAATCTATACTAATGATTATATCAAATTCAATCACAGGTATGATAATGAGGTCAGTAGATAAAGAACATTTTAATGCCCTAATGGGAACCGATTCACAAAACTATGTTGTAATGATACTTCCCATATTAGTTTTGACAGATATCTCCCATTGTAAATCAAACTGGAAATACCTAATTTTCTTAGAAAACCGGGAAGATATGAAACAATATGATGAGCTATAATTAAAAAAATCATTGTATAAACTTGAGGTAACCATTAAATTACATGCCACCATGTCTTTCAGAACTTCAACCACAGCAGTAGTGATTGCATAAGCCTAGCCTTACTCCCTTGTCCTTTTTTAAGGTATGTTCCCTTGGCACATAGGACATTTATTTTCATAATTCCTTATTTCTCAACAATTTTATCATTCAAAATTAATAGACTCTTTCTTCCCCTTACAATCATGAGCTTGGTGGCCTTTTTAACCACACTTGTAACAGACTCTCATTCCCTCCAGGAAAGTACCATGGTGATTCATCCCACATTTACCACATATTGGATATTCAACCTTTCCCTTATTCCCCATATTTTAATTTCCAGAGTGTTTAGCATATCTCTTTCTCTCTTAATTTTCTTTAAATTTGTAAGACATAGAGAATTCATTTTCTGTCTTAATAGCGCATGAGACAATATATTCATATAATGAGAAGGATTTTTATACTAATTCTTAAAGTAGAAAAGGTTTTAACCCATCAAAAAATTGATTAATATTACTACTTGGGTTACGTATATAATATATTTCTTGGATTGCTTGCCTTATAAATTTAGCCTCAAACTTTGCAACATTCGTATCCTCCTTTTTCCTCAGACTCCAAAATTGTCTTTCCATATCTGCTCGATGGTCATGAGGAAAGTATTTTTCTATGAAAATCTATTTAATCTCCCTACATTCCATGTTCAATACTTCCTCTTCCTCCTTTGTGTTTTGGATTAATGACCACCATTGATCTGCATCTCCCGTGAGGTGATAAACTGCCATGAAAACTTTTTCCATTTTGCTACTCCCCAAAGCATAAAATATTTTCTATAAGGAATTTATATATTTCTCAGAAAATATTGGATTTATACTCCCATTTAATTATGGTGGTTATTTCCTCATTAAATGGTCTAACATTGATCCTCTGCATGGTGGATCTGGGTTATCCAAATGGGTAATGTTATTATTCATAACTTGAGTGAGTTGTCCTAGTATAGTGATAAGATGATCAGCACCAGTTGCATCAACAGATCAACTATAATTATCTTAATTTGGAGGGAAATCCCAAAATGGATCATGTGGGTTGATACAGTTTCCATTCCATTCACTATTCAAAATTTCTAAACAATGGAATACACTAGATTAGTTTATAAATCACAATACATAATTCCATAATTGAAAAACAGTTAACATAAATTGAACAGTTTATGTATTTAATCCATAATCATAAAAATGTTTTCAATTGGGAGGTATATACTCATAAATCATTTATAATTGTTTGTAAATAAAGTTTGAATTATCATAATAATATCCATCGGGAGTGTCGTAACCAAGAGTGCAGCAAGGCCCATTGTCGTGCACCAGTTCTCGTTCGAGTCTAGCTCAATGTGGTGTTTTTGGGTTTTACCCCTAGGTAAATCTGTTCTAGAGCCTCCTCTACCATCTCATATCCAGAAAGGTATGTATTTCTTGGAAAACTCAAAAAATATCTATAGTACCAAAATTATAGGAAGTTATTCTATACTAATCCTCAAGGTCTATCTTAGTGTAGTGTTCTCTAATCAGAGTTTTTCTAAATCTAGTTTCCACGGTTTTTACTAAACTTCCTATGATATCAACTGTAATGCCCCGACCCCAGTTACCTAGATTTGGTGCATTATTACTTAACATAGGCATGATCACAAGGTATCAAATCCTGAAAACCCAATCAGTTTAGTAGCCTTGGAAGTACTAATTACATTCATAAGTTTTACATTACATCATCAAATAAAAACATCAATAACATTTTTTCCCCTTTTTAAACACACTTATATCCTCATCTTATCCCTTCAGGTTAGCCATAAAATACTTCTTCACATCCTGGGAAAAATAAAACATTGAAATGGGTGAGCTCAGATGCTCAGTTAGGATAACAAGATAGCAGAAACATTCATAAATAAGCATCAACATTTAAGGCAATGTATAAGACTAAAACAAAAGTATTTTAAACATAAACTTCATAATAATATATAAAATAAAAAATTAAATAATTCTATTTAACTATTCACATGGACATTCTACTAGTCGAATAATCACATGCAATATCAATAGCCACATTAATAATGATGGAATGCATAATGCCAGAATTCATGACCACATAGTCAAGGCCTTGTGCCAAGACTACAAATAATATTTTGTCAAAGACATGTTTCAAGACACTAGTCTTTCTTATAAGAACTAATAATGCATCGAGGACCAATAGCGGGATCCACCAGTCACTTACTAAGTCCAAAGCATTCCTCATATGAAGAGGTTTAAACATTACATAAACATTCATACTAAAACTAGCATACGAAATGTCAATAATTTAGCCATAAACCATGAATGGTGTAAAAATAACACATACATAGTCAAACATATCAAAAAATATTCAATACAATATAGATGTTTTGTATATTAAAAAATCAACTTTAAACAAGCTTAAAATCCATCAAAGGATGTTGACATAGATGAACTAATTTTTTGTAGAGAAATATGTCTTTCTATTTTGAAATCATTTAAAAGTCCTCTAATTATAAATTAAAACATTTATTTTGAAATTATTCTTATAAGATTGTATGGGAATCTTATATTATGTTATATTGATGGAAAATAGCCTCACCCACTATATAAGTTGAAAAAAGACATTCTTGACATAATTTTTCGAAAAGTTATAAAGAACCCTCTTTGGAAAATGATGGAAAGATTAATTTCAGAACATATATGGTAAAATAATGTTATAAATGACTTTAACCCATAGTATAGTAAAATAGTAAGAGTTTTATGAATTTTATTTTTAAGAAAACTCAAATTTGGATGATAAATAAGTCCAAGTACATACTTAAGTAAAAACAAACTCGGATAATAGAGAAATTGTGAAATTAAACCTTAATTTGTACTTTTCCTTGGTCGATGGTAAATTAAACTCTTGTATAATAGTTAAATCATTGTTACAAAATTACACAAAACCTTTATACATTAATATGATATCATAAATGATCCTCTAGTATTGCATGTTAATAATATTATAGTAATATCATCATTTCGGGTGTTAACTGAAATGGTTACCTTTATATGCCCGATTATGTAATCCATGTTTGTTTTAGATAGAATGTATTTTATTCATATTCAAAATAATATTAAGTTCTTGAACATTATTTTTAATCATAAAAGTAAAATTATTCTTGAATGATTACAATGGAAAATGAATCTCATCATGTTCATGGAGACGGTAATCCGTACGTACGCACGAGTGACAATATCATTATATTGATAGTTAAAGCATATGTAATTGGATGTTATATAATATATACATAATCATTAACATTTTATAGTTATTATTTACATATGTTATACACATTATTATACCCATCCAAATAATGAAGTATTTGAATAACAAACTACACCACGACGGGGAGACGGTAAGCTGTACGTATGCACGTATGGCGACTTTTTCATTCATATGTTGGATAGAATAATGAATATGGTTTTACAATTTTAATAACATAACAGTATATATAAGATACTGGAGTTATTAATTTATAATGGAAACAATAAAGAAAGAGGAACTGGAAAAATAAAAGAACATGAAATTGGTGATAAATATTTACCTCCTCTTCGGGTTCTTCCATTTGATTTGATCAAAAGGGATCTTTAGGTTGTATTTCTAATCCAATTAAGGCCTATAGTTTTATGGTAGGATATTTTATAGGATATTGGATCATAATATTTATATGAAATTGTCTTTGGAGTTTTGAAATTATGAGAATTAGAAGTACCCTTTTATAAGAGAGGTGATGGTCACTTTAGATAAAGTTTGAAATATTGTTTTATAATAAAATCATTTTCGGTGTGTAATGGCTCCATAATGAATTATTTAGAGTCTAAGGTGGGGATAAGTTGAAAACTTCTCAACCAATAGTTTTTATAAAGGTTTAGGTCGTCATATTTACCTTATATTTTAGATTAAACTCTTACATAAATTGTTTGACATTTACCATGTCACTTTGTAATTTTATATTATATGGTTAATAAACATAGTATAATAAGACAATAGAACCCTATGTGGTTCATTATTAATATAGATAACCTTATATATGTTCTTTGGATGGAACTTAGATTTTTAGTAATGTTATATCAATTAGTAACATAGTATTTGTTTTAAAAACTCAATTATGTCAATTTTGATAATATTTAGCATTTCATTTTTTTTAAATCCATAAAAACATTATAACATTGAATATAATTTATTTAACCAATCCTAACATGTAATATTAAACAAAAAAATTGTTGAATTAATAATAAGTCTCAATTTACATTTATTTGGATATTTATAATATCAATTATTTTAATATTTTATTAATAAGGTAATTACTGCATCATCATTGTGTCCTAAATAAATTAAATTATTTAATGCCTAAAAATTATAAATAAAATACAATTATGTATGAAATATTTTTATCATTATAATTATTATTTATAGTTGAATTTATATTGTGTGTAACCCTATATTGAAATTTGTTTAGTTATTAAACATTGAATTTAACTCTTTTAACTCTTCTTTAAATAAAATAATAATAAATGTCTTAATCTATTCCAAGTGGACCCAAAAGGATCATATTTTTTCCCAAGGTTGTTATAGGTCGAATTATACTTATCCAATAGAATTAGGACATGTTTTTGGGTAATTATTATATCATTTTTACCCTTAATTACCCTATTTACTATTAACCATGGTAAATAAAAGTCAAAAGTTACTATTCAACAAAAATTATTATCTTTTTATTGAACCAAATTTTACTCACTAATATAAATCATGTGTCTCAGATTTTTTAAATTAAACTCACAGAAGTGGTAAAATTATGTTTTATGCAAATTTTCAAATGCTCCTAGGATGTGGGTAAAAGACGGAAAAAAGTTTTATAATAATTTTATATATCTAAACATATTATAAAATGACTCAGTTGAATTACATTGAACTTATATAGGTATTATGTATCTATTTATACCTAAACAAATTTAAAAATATTAAATAATTATTTAAATATAAAGTCTATTTTAACCAATAACGCTGTGTTTTTCACTATTCATAAAAAATTTGAAGTTTTCGGAAAAATACCAAAAATTCTCCCTAAACTAATATTGATATTCTGAATTCAAAAATAAAGTCTATTTGTAAAAATAAAATTTATAAAATTTCAAAAAGTGGGTATTACAATTCATAACGGCTAGTTTTATTGGTTGTGGTGTGTTAGAATCTCGAAGTTACGTACAATGCAATTTATAGCATTATTAAAAGGGAAAAATACTTTGGAAGCTTGGGGTGTTACATTGGTATCTAGGGGGAGGGGTATATAGTTATTCATTGTGTGTTGAAATTGGATATCATGTTCTTATTTCTCACTTCATTTATTGTGCATGGGAAATTGGGTAATAATTTAGAGACATAGTCTGTTCCTCTAATTTGTTCATGTTTCTCTTGTGGTCCTCTAGTTGTGTTAAGAACAAGGGTTAGGAGTGGGTTTTTACCACAATGAGGATTATTTGGGCTGGATGGATGAATTTTGTATTGAACATCATTTCATTATGGTTGGTAGGTCATGGTTTGGTATACTATTATACTATTATGTGATTCATAGGTTAAGAATCTCTGGATAGATCCCATGATACATTCATTTGATTGGATTTCTATTCATTGGTGGGATTTTGATCGAGTTTTTTTGTAGCATTTCACCTATATTCATTATTATGGTACCTCATCTTGCTTATTTTGGTATATTCCTTGTGATATGCATGGTGCCTACTTTATTGAATTGGATCCATGTATTTTGGATCATGTTTATTTCAAAATGGGGTTCTAATTATGCTTTTAAAACCATTTAGAAATTAAATAATCTAGTGTGATATATTTAATGTGCATTTCAAAATGGGGTTCTGATTTATATGTTTCTTTGGTCTGGGATGTGTTTTGATGTTACCATTTTTACATAGATAAAACAAATGTGTTATTTTAAGAAATATAAATGGGTGTGATGTTTTGGAATTGAAAAGGTTGATAGTTTATTTTCAAATCATTTTTCTTCATTTTGGTAAAACAAATAGAAATGATTTGAAAAGTAATTATAAATATATTTGGTTTTCCATATGTTATTTTTAAAAATCCTGTATACTTTTTATAAAACTAAAATTGATAAATTTACTGATGAAAAAAATTTCATAGATTTGATATCTTTTGGTGGCTTAGTAGTATTTTTAGATCATGCCTATATATTTTAGGATCCAGGTTACTAATTAGATTCTATTTTGAACATCATGGATAACATAGGGTGAGTGGGATAGTGGTGATAATATGATTTTTGGAGAGATAGTTTGGGTTTATCTTGAGTGTTTTTTGTATTTTTTTTAAATGATTTTGTATATGTTACCTTATTATGTTCTTTTTATTTATAGATGATTTTTATGTGTAGTCAAATGGGTTGGATAATTTTTGTTGGTTATGGTCTATTTTCATGTTTATTTATTTAGGATTTGTTTCTCATGCCTTTATCTATGATTTTGGTGAAATCAATCCCAAATGGGTTTATTTGGTTCTCAGGCACTAGTTTATATCCCATGGGAATAAAAAATTCCCATCAATACTTCTAAATGGTTGGTTCAGGTGTAGGTTTTGGTGGAATCCTTGGACGATTCTTTATAACTATGATTAATGGTGTCCATTGATTCAAAACACTAAATATGTGGATGAAACTGCAAGAATGGTGTCCATGATTTTAAGGTACTCCTCTTAGAAAAAACTTCCCCTGTAAAAAACAAGTTTATATAGAGAAGAAATTCTTTAATATAACACAAATAGACGTAGAAAATGTTTATAATTATAAATCTATCTTTATAACGCTAGAAATGCATGTTATGGACTATGTGTGTAATCAAAATAGAAATATTGATCATATATTTGAGGGTTTAAAGACAATCTTAAAAATTTAACTAGTATCAAAAACATTCTCATCATATTAATATATAATATCATGTGCTATGAAGATTGGGAAATTATTTTCTAAGCCTTACAACTTCAAATAAATGCAAGGGAAGAAGATAATGGGTGAGAAAAAATAGATAAGGGGGAGGAAAAAAAGTAGAAAATTCTAATATTAGATAGTTTTTTAAGGAAACACATTGTTATATGATTAAATTTAAAGGTAGTTTGGTTTATTTGTTGATAGAAAGTCCATCATTATCACAAATGAAATGGTATGGTAGAATGCATCATAGTATAACAATTTTACTACAATGAGATGGGAAATAAACTAATAATTTCTGAAAAAACACAATATCTTTCCATTGAATAATCCAATTGGGTAAAGATAATCTTAAATATTTACAATTGAATAAGTGTAAGTTACTCTATATGTGGTGATAGTTATACTTATTATCCACTCTATGTTGTAAAATGCATTATTTTATTTAGTTTCTACCAACTCTTTTACATCTAAATCATTTTCTAAGTTTATCACATCTGCACATTAATTATTATATATTTAGTTGGTATTGAAATATCATAATGGTAGGATAACCACAAGTGACCACTATAGCTCCACTCTAATATATGTTTGTGGGAATTTACTTCTTGAAAATAATTTTATTCACTTACAAGTAGAATTTGATTTACTTTTGTTAATGAATTTTCTCTCTCAATATTGAGCTTATAACTATTGTAGAGGAAATGATGTTATAATCTTTATCCTGAATCAAATTATTATCATTTATCTGTGTGAGGATGAACCTAAAAAGAAATGAAAATTACTTCTATCATATGTATTTTACTAACTATTCATGAGTGATATTTATCTCAAATGGTATGTGAGAAACACCATATTGAAATTTTGAATATTTTTCATTAATACCCTTATTTACTCCCTATGTAATTTCTTAGCCTTCCATAAAGTTATGATGTTGAGATTCCTATAGAACTCATACCTAATGAATCTCCAATTTTACATAATCCATATATAATAGTCCTCTTTGATTTTTAGGAATTAAGGAGGAAAATTATAGAGAATCTATATAAGGGATTCATTTATCATAGTGCTTCTCCATGGGGTAAGCATTTAATTTATAATAAGAAAAAATAGAGGGAAATGGATATTAGGATTCATTATCAGGAACATTACAAGATCATTTTTATGAACAAGTTTCTTCTACCCTATATTGATGATCTGTTTGATCAATTACAAGTTTCCCAATATTTTCAACAGATTGATCTTTGACGTAGATATCATAAAATAAAGGGAAATTTTGATATATTTATATCATCCATTTATAAAATATACAGATTATGACATTCCAATACTTATGATATCAACATAGATTTTATGAGTAGTGTATTTAGAGACTACCTTGACTAGTTTTTGGTGGTATTTATACATAATATTATTATATATTCTAAGAGTATGGAAGATCATGAATGCCATTTGTGAATTTTGTTTATGAATCTATAGGAGGATAATTTATATTCTCAATTTAACTAGTGTAAATTTTTGAATCTAAAAGATTATTTATTTGGTAATATAATCTCAAGTGGAGTATATCGGTTGATCCTATAAATAAGAAAGATATTGAGAAATGTCCTAGACCATCCATGGTAACTGAGATCTATAGTTTCATTTGGTTTGACGAATAATTCTAACTCATTATCTGATATCTCTCATGGCTATCTAATCCACTAACAATGTTAACATGGAAAGGGGTTAAGATCCCATGGATGG
Source organism: Viscum album (assembly GCA_963277665.1). NCBI lineage: Eukaryota > Viridiplantae > Streptophyta > Magnoliopsida > Santalales > Viscaceae > Viscum > Viscum album. The sequence continues at coordinate 286,357,008 of OY728138.1, read as the reverse complement.
ATTGATGTAATGAAAATTTCAAAGAACTAAAGATAAGGCCAGTTAGTGTAGAGATTCTTACACTACCCAATAGTGTAGAATGGTTTTTAATATATATTGATGCATAAAATAAGGGTTTCAAATTCATCCTCGTGAAAAATTATATGTTGATAACTTATTGATCACACTAAATGATAATTATTAAAAAAAATTGACTCATTATTTTAAAGTGGAAGTGGCATTTTTTTCATTGATGGTATGGATAAATTATTTATATAGATAAATGTGTGATATATATATATATATATTAAAAATAAAATATTAAATTCTATATTTACATACAAATATATGAATATACACCATAAGAGATTACATTTATTTGATTAAATATTATGATTTCTCAATACATCACTACACTCGGAAGGCAAATAAGTGGTTAATTCTCTATGAAAGAAAGACCACGCTAGTTTTCCTATGATAAGGATTGTATGAGGTCCAAATTTTTTTTTCAGAATATTGATTTTGAATTCACGATTAAAGTAGATAGATTGTACTTTTTTTAGATTAAATTTCATCCATCTTTCCATTAGAATAATAACATGGTGTATAAGGAAGTTATGGAAATACAGATGAAGGTGTAAAGTGTTCCTGAGTTCAATTATGATCTTACTAGAGTGATAAGGTTTTAAAATTGAGTATGTATACTATAAGTACCAATCATCAAGAATTAGTAGTTCTTTGAAGCCCATAATTCATAATTATCTACTAATCTCATTGGTAGAAATATATATATATATATATAATTGAAATAGTATTTCTTGTGGGATAACATGAAAATGGATATTGATTATTGTGTATCATGATTTCTGGTGTGATTTACAGTTAAGGATAGGAGATAGAAATCTAAATAGATAAAATAACCATTACCCATAACAAAATTAATGTTGGAAAATATTACCCTATATTTCATCATCATACTCCCGTAAACATCTAAATGTTACTATGTTATTTACAATTTAGTCCACCACCTTATCAATTTGGAACATTTTATTTCAATAAGAGAAGATTTATCACTTGACGAACATACTCATTTATACATGAAGGAAGTTGTGAGATTGGATGGAGTACCATTCTTAAGTTTATTCGATCAGGATCTTATTTTTTACATGATGTTCTGGAAAATTATTTAGTAATTTATTGATACATAGTTTAATTTCATCACTATTAATCATCATCAAATATATTTCCAGAATAATAGGATGATTAATACTATATACAACCTATTGATATATTTCTCTATGTATTTAAAATGTGGTTGCAATCAAGACCTTCCTTTGGTGAAATTTTCAAACAATAATATCATTCTTTCGAGTATATAGATAGATCCTTATAAATACCTATATGGTACGAAATGTGTTACTCCAATATAGTAGAATTATATTTGAGGTGGAAATATATTTAGACCCAATTTATCTTAGTAAATGGATTAAAGGCTAGATCCATTCAATAGCACATTAAATCATCTTATAGTCAACCTAAAAGTAATGATGAAAATCATTGATGATATCTAGAGTTCAAAGTTCATGAAAACATATTCCTATATATTTCCCATTATAATAAATTTGTGATATTTAGAAATAATGGAAATTTAAACCCTACATATATCATTCCCATTGAAATTATTGATCGTATAAGGATGGGATAGTATCATTTAGAAATTTCAATGAATTTCTCTTATGTTCAGGATGTGTTTTATGTATCTCTCCAGGTAAAGTACATATATGATTATTACATGTGTTCAACTTAGAGCTTATAAAAATAGATCAAGATATCTCTTATTAGGGAAAACTAGTGGATATTAAATATAATAAATTGAAATTTATATATAATAAGGCCACTCACCGTGTCAAAATTTAATGGAAAACCAGAAATTATAGTGAGTTGCATGCGAATCTGAGGGTGTGATAAGGCAGAAGTATCTTGAGTTTTTTATTGAAGATATGTAACTCAAAAGGAAGATTTTTTAAAGGGGGAATAATGTAATAACCCCCTTTTTATGATATATTTCGAATTATGTAATTTTCATTTCATTGATAGCATTCCTTACACACAACACTATGCTTAATCAAACCTTGATGTACGATTCAAATACTATTATTTAAGAAGTTATCACCTATTTTTGGATTGGAGGGTATTAATAGATATAACTAAATTATAAAATATATTTTTTACGCATGTATAACATTAATTTATTGGTCATTTTATGATTATAAATGAAAATAAAATCATTTTAAAGAAAAAAAAGATATTCATCAGAAAAACTATTTTTATGTGCACACTATGTATTTATCTTAATAAATTAAATAAATAAATATTTTTTAAATATTTTAATTAATTTTATCTATTATATATTCAATAAATTTTTTTAATATTCATCTCATGGTTTTTCTTGGGATGGGATAAGAATAAATCCAAATTTATGTTTTAATATGAAATTTTCTAAAAATGCTTTTGTGCATTTTATGAACTTATCATAAAATAAATTTCTGACTCTTTTATGAAATTTATTTGAAAAAATGGGTTTCATTTTAGGATGATGCACATTGAATTAATAATAGAGTTAATTTTTTATATTTTTCAAAAATAGATTATTTTTTGGTGAATAGTGAAAATTCAAATATTTCAAATATGAACACTTTTAAGACATTAATATGATGTAATCAAGGATTAATAAATTGGTATAATAAATTTATTAATGAAATATATTTTAAATGAGTTATATTTTTTATTTTAAAAAATTATTTTCTATATGGGAATGCATTATTGACTTTTGTGAGTACTAGTTATATTTTATTCTAATTAAAAACTATTTTTCAGTCCATAAAATTAATGGCATGGTTGGAAGATTCCATTCGATTATGCCTTTCTAATAAAATTCATAAAACATACTAATTTTAAAATAATTCTAAAAAAATCATATAAACCATTTTATGACATTATTTGAAGGGAAATTTATTTTTATGCATAAATCATGTATTCTCCTAAAAATTGTCTTTTATGCATTTTATGCCCATATATAATATGTAATTTCAAATACATATAGAAATTAAATCCAATAAAATGTATTATAAATTTTATATCATCATATAGAAAATTTTTTATAACGACCCTATTTGTCTTTTTCTTATAATTATGTTATCATGGTAAAATTTTAAATAATCATATTTAAGGTAAAATGGTTTTAAAGTATATTAACTATATAATAAAGTATAAAATGTATCAAAATCATACCAAAATGTAATTTTTTTAGTATATTTATACTAAATCCAATATTATGTTCTAATATTTTCTGTCTTGGTACCATTTCATTGGATTTTGATATATCAATTATTTTATATTTTAAGTAATTCAAAGGGTTCCCTTTCCCTCATTTATAAAAGGGCACGTCATCCTTCCTCCATTATTCCCAAATTTTGGGCCTTATATATTATCTTATATATACCATAATAATTTCCTAAATTTTTTCCCATGTTCTAGAGCTTATTGTGTTTCCAAAATACCACCCTTTCCATGTTTATGGTGTAATCTAGAAGAGATTTCTCAAAAAATAGGTATAATACTTAACCGAATATAGTCAATTATATCTCTTCTTATAATTCCTCAAAATATAATTTAAACCTCATAAAATAATTACTCCTGTATAAAAAAATATTCAAATATGTTATTAATATTATTATATGATAATCGTTTAAATCATATATTCTATTTTATGAAAAGAGAAAGAATTGCATGTGTGTAAGTACTTCCCCCCATCTCTACATAGCGGTGTAATTTTGTTTTCATCAAAAAAATTCAAGGATGGTTGTAAATATGAAACTAGTGAATATATATGAAATTTATATCGTAATTATGGTCCTTTGAGTATAATATATCATTTATCTTTTACCCCTTTCACCCGTTAAAAATGACAATGTCGCACATTCTTATGTGTGGACTACCACCTTAATAAAGTGATGGAATTCATTTATCATCCCCTGTATTAAATGATTTTTAAAAATATTTATATAATGACTTTATATGAAATTTATATTATGAGTATAATTTCTTATATAGATTAACCCCAAAAATTATGCAGTGAATGAAACTACCAAACTGAATCCTACAAGAAAATGTGACATTTAATAGTCAGAAACATCCAGTTTACGAAGGATTTTTTAGTAAATGTGTATTTAAAGGTTACAAGTAGACTATATATGATATCATAATTCTTTATATGGTTCATGTACATAATTATATTAAATTTATATTTATTATACATGAGTTTAACAGAACATATAAAGAAATCTAGACATTAGGTAATGGTTTATTTCACAAAATGATCCTTATTAAGGATTATTTATGATTCAGGATTCCATTGAAAAAATTATATGATATTTATATCTTAAACCCATTTATTTTTTATTTTCCTAGAGTTATTTATAGGGATTACAAATATTCATTTTATCTTCCTCACTTTATGTAAAGAAGACAATGATTAAATATTTTTGAAGAAAGCTGACTTTCTTTCTATTCTGTCGAGAAATTTTTTATTACATGCCCATATATTATATAAGAGGCCTTTATGAATCAATTAACTATTCAAAAATTATTTATTAATGAAACTAATACTCAAGTTTTACTATATATAAAAATGTATGAAATTAATATTCTTTTCATTTACCAGATGAGGTGTTATTTACCAAAGGTTTTAAGGGAATATTTTTTTTAACATAAAAAGAAAGAAGACTTTTTCCCACTATAATAATTACTCTTTATTTATAATTTTACATTGAAATTGTTATTTATCCTTTATAAATAAAATCATTTTCATAATATTTTTAAAAAATTTATATTTTAAATAACTAATTTCACAACCATAATGTTATTTTACTAAAAAATGTTCCATATTTATTTTAAATGTATATTTATCAATGTCACCATCCTACAATGAATCTTATACATTACTGAGGTAATAATATAATGATATAATACACCTTGTTTATATATATTTAATATTATTAGTTTTAATTGGGAATATATTGATATTATATATGTTAGTTCTTCTAATACATATAATTATTGATTATTACAGCATGTTTATTATGTTTTGTGATCTATTCATATTTTGAATTAATTAGCCAAATTTAGTGTTATTTAGGGCCCAAAATTATAAATCACTTCAATACATTAGTAGATTTCTTGAGAAAAATTAGATTATTATTGAGAAAAGGTCTAACCCATTTCTATAACATGACTTGGAACGAGACGGGGAGTGAATGTTTTAGATGTCTTTAACTATGAATTCCATCATTATGAAATTAGTTATTGATTTCCATTTTATTGTTATATTTTTTATGTTATCCATGGATATATTTAAATCTCATGTTATTATTTATATTCCATTATTTGATCATAATTTACACTCATTATATTTTATATTCCTTATCATTCTATGATATCTTAAACTATACATATTACCTTAATAATAGTATGATCTCAACCCTTTATTTATTTCTTTTCCAAAGTATTACAAGAAATTAACTATTAATTATAAATAAGGATATTATAAAAATAATAAAAATGTTCTGGTGAAAATACTATTTTTTTCTTTTTCAAATGTATTCTAAGATTAATAATTATGTCTAGTTTTCCAATACTAATAAGTTATTCAACGTTTTGGGATGCGATCACTTTTAACTAGTTCCAATGTAATTAATTAACCACTGAATCTAAGATACTAGGTTCAAAATCATTATAACTAATGTTTTTTATAAAAAACTACATATACTATTAATGATAGGATCATTAAATTATCAACATTAGTATATTAATTTAAAATGGGGTTACTGAGAGTATAGACATTGATTAAAATTGTGTAATATTTTCATATCTAATAGTTATTTATATAATTCCTTTAAATTTTAATATATCACAATAATAAACCCTGAATAAAATAATTATTCTTCATCTATAATAATATTGAAACAAAGAACCACGTAGTAATTCATTAAATTTGGGTATGTTCATGTTTGGTTTGATTTAACCACATACTTTAAAATAATATAAATTTATATCATGAATGGGTATAGTGATATAATAAATATTAAAATATAATATAATTTTTTTTGTAATGATTTTTTTATTTTTATTCTGTTATATAAATATTTAATTTTTCATATTTGAAATAACCATTAGATCATTTAGAATCAGAAAAACATGCTTGTCATCAATTTCATCTTCAAGGATAAAGAATAAAAACATATGAAAGGAATTTAAAACATCATAAATAATAATAAAGTAACCCTAATAGTATATTTAATGATCTAGTATTGATAATCTTTGGAAAAATAATTCATACATACACTACTATTAGGAAACTAGTACAAATGATCACAAACATAAACAATTGATGTGGAATACCAGTATATTTCATTTAGAGAATGATTGATTTAGAAAATTATAAATTAAAATTGATATGAGTTATTTAAGTAATTAATTAATGATGATATATATGTGTGTGATACATTATGTTAAAATACATTCATGGAATTCATGATAAGAGAGGTTTTTCGTCTCAAATTAAACTCTTTGAGAATGCTTACTATTATGAACCTAATATCATTTATGTGGTTAATATGGTACCTATTTGAGTTATAATGACAAGATTTATTTCTTTTTTATAGTTTTTAATGCTATATTACAATACCTCTCTCTTTAAGTGTTTTTTATTAATGTGATACTCAAGTCGCATTATTTTTCCTGGTCTCAATTATGATTCTTTGAGACATGTTACATATTACGTACCTTGTTCTCTTTATATGGTTTTAAAATGATTTAGTATCCCATGAATGTTTAATAATTTATTTCCTTTAATTTCATGGTATTTACATTCCTAATAACATTTCCATATTCAAGTGACTATTGATTTAGTGGTTTCCCCAATAGTAAATATTGTTTGTAACTCACCTTCTATTCATTGAGTAAGGATAATTTTGTTTCAATTATTTCATATAATTTGGGTACATCCTACCCATTTATTATATGATGTGTTGTTATCACATTTTTTCTATGGATTTACATTATTTCCACATAAGCTCTATGAAAATTATTTCTCACTTCTTGGTTTTTGTTCTTTTAAAATAATCTATTTTATTTCTTTGGATAGATTATAGTCATGTTATTCCAATATTAAATTAATCTTATACACATTTATCTATATGGTGGAAACATTACATTTTACAAAATTCAAATTGGATTATGTTAACCTAGAATGTATAACAATCTATTGACATGGGTAAAATTACACGGTCACCATATATTGTTATTCTAATACATATAATTATCAGCAAGATGAATATGTATTGTATAAAAATCCTCCTTATTTCTCATAATGGGTTATCATCATGTAATTCATTTACTGACATGGGGAAATGTATGGAAATTATTGATGATTATTGGCTTCTATCACATGTTTATCATGTCTTAATATTATATATTATTCATTATATAGATATCTATATTTATATTCAGCCAAAGGATCCTTAATGAATGTTATGAAAGGAATTGTTGATACATATTGGTAATGAATTTGAAATAATTAGGAAATGGGTAGGGTCCGGAATAATATAGACCATCAATGCATCATTATGTCTCACGAGAAAAAAAAATGTTTTGGTATTTTTGGAATGGATTCACAAGTCAGTAATATTTGTTAACTTTATTCTCAATAATATTTAATAATCTTCGAGTAAGGCCTTGAAATAAGTTTTTTGATGTTTAGAATTATGTATTCTATTGGTATTAGATTAGTATAATTGATTTCCATTTATTTTTTTAGTATCTTGGATAATGAATTATATTAGTTTCATGTTTTTTATTTAATTTGTTTACATATCCCTTCCATAAAATTTATGTGATAGTTATTTCATGATTATGTTAGTTATATGTTTTCACTTACTGAGTGTTACAGTTCACACCATTTTAGGCATCCATTTTATTAGTTTTTTAAAATAATTGTAACACATTAAATGTTTATATTTATATTTCATGTGGGGGAATTTATGGGAGATGATGAATATTCTACATAGATTAATTATTTTCCCAAAAAGTCATAAAAATTTCTGCATAATACAAAGAAAAATGGATTAATATTTTCTATCTGTCTTATTTATCTAATGCTCTAAAACTAAAAAGTTACTCATAATTAATGCAATGTAGTAATAATTTTATATTTTCATATTAATTGTGGTTTTTATATGATTTTTATAGTTTATTTGAAAATGAGTATTTAAATTATTTTTTTACGGTACCATATATTGATGTTTGGGTCTAAGGTAACACATCATATCCTTATGCACATCATTATAATCCAAATATTATATAAGAATAGAATCTATATAAATAAAGTTGAGTTTTAAGAAACTAAAATCATCTCCTACTGATGTTCCCAAAACTCCTGTGCATAGTACGGAATCATTGTTTTCAGAAATAAATACATGAATAATATCCCCATAAATGAATCATAAGTAAGTCCTTTGTGACTTCTGGTCTATTCCACAATTCCCCACCACTTACATGAAGTTTCATAAATCATAAAAGTTGTTAGCTTCACTCTTTTATCCATTTGAGAATATACTATATCAAATATTTCCCCAATAATTTTAATATAGTCTTCAGTATCATGAGTAACATCAATGCCCCAAAATAATGGAACATAATAGATTTAAAAGTCTTGCGTATACTCAATAATCATTATTTATTCCCCTCTTACCAAAGAAGGTGCTATTTTTTGATACTCTAGTTTGGGGTTTTTTCTTCCTAGACCACCGAAGTAGGTGTGGAATAATTCTTAGGTAAATCATCATGTATAGCTTGTGGTGGAAATATCATTCTCTCCCTATTCAAATCATTATGGTATATCAAATGTGAAATTTTTATAAAATTTAAAATAAATTCTTAGAATTCATACATTAAATTTCTAATGGTAATATCTTATGAAATTGTATGGAATCCATAAGGGATTTCTACCAAAAGACTTATCCTAGTAGATACCCCAACACATGAATAACTCTATTAGTTCTACCCAAGGATTAACACAAGTCATTTTTACATTCATAATAGGAATAATTATATATATATATATAATATCATTACCAATTTTTACAAACTAATTTCATCATAGATATATCATAAAATAAATGAACATAGATATATCACTAAATAGATTTATGAAAATAAGTGAATTAAATTAAATACTATTATGTTGTGCACAACTAATATATATATATATGACATGTGATATTAGTTTCCTATTCATGATGAATGAACACCCCCAAATCCCAAAAAAATAGTAATTGAAATAAATAAATGCTAACATGGAGATCTATTTTAAATGAGTTGGAAAAGCACATTGAAACTGTCAAATCTGAGTTCCACACAATGTATCTCTTTTATACCATAACCCCCAAAAAAGGAAACATCCTCTATGATACCACTTTATAACACCCTGTCCCGAATCATAATTTCTGATCCAAAGTGCCACATTATATTATACATTACTCCTTGTATGGAAGAGTATTTTGAATAGTGATGAAGGTCTGTATTTACATGGGGAGACTATACCCTTGGTGTTAATTGAAAAAATATAGAAATAACAATGTAAACATAATCTAATTAAACAATATAAAGGAAGATAACCTGAATAATTACTATAATATATGTTGTTTCTTATCATACAACATCAAAATAAATAGACCCTCAGTGTGGAAAATCAACACATAAAAACAGTATAACTATAAATGATTATAAATAAATGTGTTTTAGTAACTATTTCTAGATCATCTCCATTATGCACCCATCTCCCAAATCAAAGCTCTTTAGTAACCTTATTGTGTGGACCTTTTTCTTTCTCTAGATCCTTGGTAATTAGGTCTACATATGCACCAAGATTCCCATGTAGGGAGTGAGTAAAACCTAGTAGGACACTGTCGATGAATATATGTTCACATTCATAAGAGGTTTTTATCATGGAAATAATGATAATCACAAAAACTGAACTGTAAATTATGTACTTTGTGTTCGTATACTAAATAAAGTTGTCAAGAACCTCAGTTATACCTATATAGCTTCCATAATAAGCGAATGATCATAATATAAGTCATGATCATAATTCATTATCAAGCACACCTCATATAACCTGGCCACAAGTCTAATGAAATTAGGTCAGATCATAAGGTCATCAGTCCCACTCTCAATCACGGTTCAAGACACGTGGTTATTATATCTCGAAAATGCATCTGGTTATCCCAAAAGTTCATCATACACCTTTACTACCACATCTCATGGCACATGTTAATCATTCCCCTACCTTATTTCTTGGTCTATCATTGTCATCATCACAGGTCACACATGATCCCCCTCTAAGGGAGTGACCATGCCACGATGATATATATATCATTTTATACCAAAATGAATAATCCATATTTCATACATAACACAGATCAGGGATCATACATAATATAGTATATCATGTTTGGGTATTATTTTCTACAAAAACACATGTTATCAGGCATAAAACATTAGTCTAGTGGGAATACGTACATACACATGTGGTCAAAATCATACCTGGGTCTTGGAAAACAAGCACATACCATCATATCATAACAAAAATCATATACAATGGATATTTATGGTAAGGATATTCCTAACTCAAATTTTTCTATGTTAATGTTAATATTTTCCTATAGGGTCATCACCAGTATCATTTCTGTGAACCAACCATAACAAAATTGCATGTCAAGGATTCAGATAACCGATCCTAATCTAGAAAAACCAAGGAAATAGAGTGAGATTAAAGAATAAATCCATGTCTATAGGATATCTCCTCATTAACTTACCCAATTATAATGAATAAATATTAAGTAAAACAAAATTAAAACTCACTTAGAAATACTAAGAGTTGATCTTGTGGTTTCAGTGATGAATCTATGAAATCGAGGCAAAGAATCACTCTTCCTGAATCAAACTATAACCCAAAAGTTCAAGAGGAACGTATGAGAGAATAATGGGTATGATGGTTCATAGGGATTTATAAGAAACATGAAAATAGCTATCATAAAAAACACATAACTTTACACTGCAAAGGGTCCCAAATCTGAATGTCTTATTGTTCAAAGAAGGTTTATATTCTATGGTGTATTCTGGAAAATAATTTTTCTAAAATCCGAATTGTTGTCAACATAGAGATCCTATAAACCATGGAATAGAAATATGGTTTAACAGAAATTACTAAATCATTTCCCATAATCCCATATAAAGCATTTGTGTTATAGACAACACACCATGTCATAGCTATAACAAATTTGGAAAAACATCCCAACTCACCTTCACGCCATTCACATCATTATAAATTCTCCACATCACATATATTCCAATATAATAAAACCCATAAAAATATGATTCTAATTGTAGTCCAAAAATATTTCCAAAACCCTAGCCTCTGTGGAACAAAATAAACACCATTCCATATATACTAGTTGAACCAAAAAACCCCATTATAGTTACACCTTTTATTTTATCTCATATGATATAAGCCTAGACGCAGTGCATTATAGGGATATATAATTTACGAACACCCATTAATATGTAGAAATACTCTATTAATAGTTTTGGTTCACTACCCATTCTCAATCCACTCATGAGAAAATTATTTACCTAATGCATTGGAGGGAAATAAAATTTAGTCACACATATCACATAATGAAATATATATGTGTGTGTGTCACATGAACATGAAACAAATACTTAATTATATCATAGATTAATTAACCAATGGGAATGAAATCAGTTCAATGATAACTTCCATAAGACATTATCATAAGCAATTCAGATAAATAACGTAAGACCTAATAACAAAAAAAGGCAATATACAAAAAATTTATTTATATTCCATCTAAATTGAAAAAATAAAATAAAAAATATTATGATTAAATATTAGTAGTTAGATATAATGTACAGTAATTAATAAACAGTATTATATGTGAAAACATTTGTCTTAGAATAAAATTGTATTTACTAGAGGAAGAGTTTTCAAACATTATGCTCTAAATGTGTGATTCTGAGATATATAATAATTAAATAACATATAAATAAAGAATTATTTTCATGAAAAGTATGTTATATTTTGAATATTTATATCCAAATTATATAATAATTTTATTTTCAATTAAATTACATACCAATGTAAATACTAATTTAGATGGTAAAAAGGTAAATTTTCAAATACTTTAATTTTTATAATAATTATATATTATATCATAATAAATTAAATTGATTACTAATATTATATGAAAATAGAATAATGTTTCAAAGTGTAAAAAAATATATTAAAATTAGAAAAAAAATTATTTATATTAAATATGGTTTTTAAACCCAAAAAGTTTTAAAATATATTTCTTATGAAAATATATTTGCATAATATATTACATCTTTTTACTTAAATGTTAATTTTTAACAATATAGAAATTTATTTTCTTTAAATGGATTCAAAAGATTTAATAAACACTTTATAATCTAGTAAGAGGTGTTATATTATATTTTTTGTTTAAAACAATAATCCCCATGGTAAATAATTACACAAGTTAATGAGTGTAAAAAAGAAGCAATTTACGATGGGATGAATTTTGTTAAAATTGCATGAAATAAAAATCATTTAGAATAAAAAAAATTGGTTAGAATGTTGTAACCACATGTCTCACCAACTTCCCTTTACCTAACCCACCCAAACTATTTGTGACTCCAGCTATTCCCATAACCTAACATATGTTTTCAAATAAATGACTCTCTTTTCTCCCATAAAAGGAGATCTCATTGATAATGATTCAAGATTTTAATATATGTTTCCCCCTAATTAGGTCAAATATGCTCTATATCATGATTCAGACACAACACTAATCAAAAATAAACTATGACATGTTTATACCATTAGAACATGGTCATTGAATTAATATGTATTAATATAAGTTACCAAGTTATGAAAAATTAATATGTATTAATAGAATTAACCAAGTAATGAAACATGTTATTATGTGTATTTGGGTAAAGGTTAGTTTATACTAATTTACTTAAATCACTAATATATTTAATAATCTATATTTTTATGAATTTTATTTTTATTAAATTAAATTATTATTATTATCTTCAAATTATGATGTTAATAAAATATAATTTTTACTGGTTAAATTATTCTTTATTTGTGTTTTATAGAAATTAAAAAAAACTCATATTTCAAAAAATTAATTTTCTAACCAACATTTTTTCTCAATGATTTTTAACTTTATTGAAAATTTTAAATTTATATATGTTAGAATTGTTATTTTAAAAAATAACCTTCATTTCTTGATCCATCATAAAAATATTATCTTAGAATAATTTTATTATATCATTCTAAAAAAATTGATTTTTAGTTGAATAGTACAATATATCATTTTTGCTACTAGTGCAAATTTTATGTCAATGATAGTGTGCATGTTCAAAAAAAAAATTTAAGAAACATTTTTCCATAAAAAAATTATTTTATAATTGAAATTATAGATTTTAAAATATTTATTATAGTTTAAAAAAATATAATTTATATTTTAGAACTCAAGCAATATTTTTCTGAAAAACAGTTTTAATATATTATAAATTTATTTATCTAAAATTAATTTTTAAAAAATTAAGAAATTTAACCAAAAAATGGATTTAAATTTTATAATAATTAATTTTAAATTTTTTAATTCTGTCAAAATTATTTTCAGTCATAAATATTATGTTACTGTAGGAATGATGAACTTACCATGGAAAAAGATTAAATGGAAATGTAATAATTGAAGGATAAAATTTATTGAAACATGTTAAAAAGCATTTATAATTGTTTTTTTGTTATATTTTAAACATTATATCAACCTAAAATCAATTATTGTCTATTTTTTGGATCCACCTAGAAATTTAAACATGTTATCCCTTTATATAATGTTGAAATATTTACAAAAAAATTAATTCTCACCACTTATAGAATAGTCCTCTCACCACCCCTTAAAGGAACTCCTAAAAATAATGTTTATTAACAAAAAACCTTAATTTTTCCATACCATAGAATCCTGTATCACTCTATTTAGCTTCCATTAGAACTATATTTTACTATGGAATCCATTTATAGGGATTATTCGAAGAAAATATCAGTGTGATAAATGTGTTTGATCTTTTTTAATTAACTCATTAATTTGTACTTTCCTTTTCCAATTATAATTTTAAAGTACCTATGTAGTTATATATTTTTTATTTTTATAATTAATATTATAATTCTATTTTGATAATTATTTATCATGTTTTCCATTAATCGCTTAATAATATTGAAAACGAAATGTGTGTGTGTCTATGCGGACTACAGCCTTCTCAAAATGTCATGTTTTTTATTAACAACTATACAATATTGGTTCTAATAATTAATTTAATATATAAAAATAATATTTAAAATATGTTTTGGATTTTTTAAACAATAAAACATAAATTACATTTCTCCCCTTCAATATTAAATGAAATAATTATCCATGTGTACATACAGACTATCACCTCCAAAAAAAGATTGATTTCTATTTTTATTGTTATTATTTCCTTACATGCATATTGAGGAGAATTGATTTAAAGGATAAATATAACCTTAATTCCATTACTAATGTTCTATTATAAATAATAGAGAACCAATTAGGGATATTATCAAGAAACAATTTTCTTTATTTCAATTGTTTAAAAACAATCTTACTATGAAGAAAATTATTTTTTCAAATTATATAATATTTTTATATAAATTACATCTTCAACTAATTACTTTATAATTCTAACATATCACAGTAATAATAGCTAAATGATATATTTCTATTTCTATTATAATTTAATTACAACTAAAACACCTCAAAATCATCAATAGTCATGGTATTTTCATGTTTGGGTTGGTTGGACCACCAATATGAACAATGGTAAAAAACTATATCCTGAATAAATATTAAAAAAATAATTTATGATTTAATATGATATATATACTTATATAAATATTTTTTTTGGATTTATTAATGATACATTAATATTTAACTCATTAATTAATAAAACACTCTTTTTTATTAAAAACACTAAAAACTGCTTATTATCAATTTCATCTTACAATATAAAGAATGAAAGACTCATGAATGGAAATTGAAACAATAAATTTCATAATAAATATCCCCACATAGTGACTTTAAATATTTTTGATAAAGGGACTTATGAAGTAAAACAAACACTCACATCGCTCCTAAGAAATTAGTATAGACCATTAATGTTATAAGACACAAGATGTGGGAAAATAGGTACAAAAATGATTAATATAAATATAGGTGTATAGAATTATTATAAATAGGGAGTATAAATGGTTATATTTAAGAAAAAATTTACTATATATGAAATTAACAATGTAATTTAATTATTCGAGATGTTTGGTACAAGCGTGGAAGGAGTTAGGAACATGGTAAGGGACTTCATCTCAAAACTCATCTCTTTGAGATATGTTTTTTTATTATAAGCCTAATTTCATTTTTTTGCCTTTTATACAATTTATTTGAGATATTATATCATGTAATAAATTTCATTCATTATAATTTAATTCCAATTTTAATCTCCCTCTTTAAATAGGTTTTTATTTAAATGATCTTCATGTTAGAAGGGGATTTCTTGACTCAAATAGTTTTATTGAGTAGTAATCAGTCGATATTGATTTTGATCATTCATTATTTCCTTATTAAATCCTATGATGATTTCAAGATATTTTTACATATTCTATTTTGAGCGAATCATGTTTCCCACCAAATTATATTTCCCTGGTAAATATATTCTTTTTTTAATTATCAAGAATAATCCCCATTTATTTTAATGGTTTTTTATTCCATATTCATATTTTTTACATCAAACTAATTTTCTATTTTCTTTAGCGGAAAATAAAATTGTTTCTATCTCCATTAATGATTTAAATCCCATTAATTTATTTTTCTAAAAGGATTTATTATCCTTTAGATGATGGGGGTTCTCAATAAAGGTGTTTTAAAATATTTAAAAGGATTTACATTAACATGATATTATATTATTTCATTATAAATCAAATATGGAAATATAATTTTTTCTTATTGAAGTATCATAATTTTAATTTATTTTCAATTAATATTTTTGGAATTTTACTCCTCTTTTTAATAAAAATAGGAAAGATACATGAAAATCATATTTTTTAAAAGATTTTACGGAAAACAAATTAACAAAATACATTTTTGATATTTTATTCCATTTTCAATGAATTATTATATAATAGAGTGATGGTTAATAAATCATACTATATTTTCAATTATTAAATACTCATTTTGGATGATTTTGTTTTTGTTATGAAATTATTATGTTTTAATGTAATCCCTTTTAGAAAATTTGTGAAACCGATTTTTCCCCTTGGGGTACTAATTATCAGATGAATGATTTGATTTTTTGTTGAATTCATATATATGTATGATGATGTATGGGGTCCAATATCACACTCAAATTAATTGATTAATGATTTATTTATCATGATAAATGTAAGATAAGTATGGATTTTTTTCATAACTTGATTAATGATCATTTAATTATTATCAATATGGAGAATTAATATATTTTTTCCACAACACAACATTTAGGAAATTTTTTATTCACAATATAATTTGAATGAATTTTTTTCCAAATCATGAACCATGGAGTTTTTTTAATCACAACTTAAAGTGTGGGATTATTTACCAAATATGAAGCATATAGTCTTCTTCACAACATAATTCATGGAAATTTTTTCTCTTCACTATGTTTTAATTTCTACATACTTATTTTTATTCTATAGTTTTTTTATTCTTGGTTTCATGGACTTTTAAAATTTCCAAGCCATATGCCATAGATTATTCTATATGGATTAGGTTTATTATCATCTGATTTAACAATTTTTTTAATTTTTTGTTCATTTAAGATTGGATTTATTTTAATATTGACTAACGGAATACACTTATTATTATATGTTATTTAAAACAATATATTTTTCTACTACTCTTGTTTTCTCTTATAATTATTATCTAAACCATGAGGACATTTTGATAGGTCTTCCATTACTATTCATTTTAAATCACACCTTTCTTATATTCCATTGATTATGTTATTAAAAAAAATTGTCTGATTTAATATGTCTCTAAAATTTTCCAGAGGAAAATAGTATAAAACAAATGTAAGAAAGTATTATATAATTATTTTTTTATATTTATACTATCTAATACAATAAACCATTAATTCTTCAATTTTTGTGACTATTTTTTATATTTTTTATATAAAACATGCAATTAATGTATTTTTAATGTTTGTTTAGCTTGGTTTACTAATGTTGATAATATTTTGTTCATTTTTTATATATTTTATTAAAATTAATGAAGTTTTTAATGTCAAAATTATGTTTGTAGTTGATAAATTTGAAACATTTGGTAATTTGGTTTTAAACAATTTAAATGGTGATTCTATTTTATAATACATATTTTGTTGATTATTTAATTTATTTTTTTATCATTTATATTTCTTTAGTATTTATTTAGTATGCTATCATTTTTTTCTAAATATTGTGTTGAATTATGTATAGAAATTCTTTTTATTCATTATTAATTTTTTATTATTAATTATAATAATATTAATCATTGAATGTTGTTCTATTATTTTATTTTGTCAATTTTATTTCAAAATAATAAATATTTAATGTTTTTTTAAATTTTATTAGCGTTAAAAAAATTAATTTATTCTATATTTAATTTTTTTAATTTTTAATTCACATTTCTATTATTTCAAAATTTAATTTTCATACTTTTTTTGTCTTGTGTAATGTTTTAATAATTTTACTTCATTTAATTACTTTTTCATGAAATGTCATTCTTGGGTCAACATAATGAACTCTCTGAGTGACTACGGACATGAAAGGTTATCGTTAGTTATGTGAATGTGCCAACCTACTATGAATGAAAGTATACAAACCATGTGCAATGTGAATGTATAAAGTCCATAGTGAGTCTGATGACCAAGAAAGTTAGCACATCATCTATACTGGGACTCCAACTATAATGATCCTACACTCACCAGTCTAATTTCCAGGAGTTGGGACATCAATCAACCATATGGAAACCCTATCTGCCTTTTTCACCATTGTGTCATACTACCATCATTGAGATATTAGGAGTACCAAATCCATGATAATCTTCAAACTACTATGCACTACACCGGTGATATATGGTACTCCACTACAGTTTAGATCCTTTATAGCATGGTCCAGTTTAGAAAAAACCAATCAAATCTCGCCACATGACTAAATATTCACTCATATCCCCCCCTAAGTTGTGGAAGCAACAGCCTAATCCTGGTCCTTTCTTATAGATCATGATGCTCATGATAGGAACCACTACTATTATCTAGAGAGGACAATGCCGTGGATAAATAAAATTATAACCATATCTAAAAACCTAAGTCTCTCCATGCCATTTAAACCTTGAATATAACCAAGATGTTTCCTCAGTACCATCGTCAAAACTAGAATTGAGAAATTTGTCATTATTTTAGGGTGAATCCACCCCTCACTATAAGGGGTAATCCATGATGAAACCCACCATCGCACACTTCAATAAACATACCTGATTCACCACCATAAATGATGATATCTAATGATTTCTAATAAAGGAAACTATTCAAGTGTAAAATATACCTTTTATTCTCTCACTGAAATGTAGGTTGGTTCGGATTTTTGATTTTTGAGGAATAGAATTAAGGGATTGGAATGTTATATCAATCTCAAATTAGATTTTATAGAGATATTCAGTTCATTGATAAAGAAACATGGGTATGAATTTATCTGAAGATGGTGAGGATAGAGGTTTTACTGAATATTGAGGATGGACAATCCAATGGATTAGTACTAATGTGATTCTATTTAAATAATTTTCAAAATTGATGATTAACATATGAATCTCAATGATTCAGTTTGTAAGGATAGTTTTTTGTGCGTATGATTCTTTTAGGCAATGAGATTTTTCAAATAATTGAAAAATATATATTTGATCTTGGTCCTCTAAAATTACATAATCACATGTTGTCCACATACTGATTAATTTTAAATATAGAGCACTAAATTTTCAATCTGGAAATGGAGAAAAATTAATTTGATCTTGAGTGTGAGAAGAGGTCCTGGAATATTAAATAGTTCATATGAGTCCCAAGAGAATATTTCAAGGAAGTTATAGGTATTGTTGCATGCAGGTAGCAATCACATGTACAAGGAGCGCAATTTCTTGGAGGATAATTACTGAACTGAGTTGGGTTTAATGTTTAATAGTGAATTATTTTGATTTGAAGTCCAAATAATTGTTACCATGAAATGAAAATGAGCTTAAAAATACCAATAATATGAAATTTTATATTTAAAAGCAATAAGATACACTAGATACATTGAAGTGTTATCCAAAATCCATAATACACTGATAAATGAGATCTTGATCCATTATTTCACTTGAGAGTATAGTGAAGATACTAACAATGAGTAGTACTAGTTATCATTAATGGAAATAAAGGTCATATATCACTTATTATTCTTATTTCATTATATCATAATTAGTAAATTTTTATTGAAAAATTTCACAATGTTTATTGGCTAAATAACTTATCATATCGAAGTTAAATTGATATATTTTATCTTTTCTCCCTTGTGTGGGAAATAATTTTGACATTATAATCTACTTATTATTCTTTTAAATTGAATTGGTTTTTTATTAATGAACTTTATATTCATCCAATCGCAAGTCAATGTTTTCAATATAGATTTTATCATCATTTTTTTAATATTAATTGAAAAAACATCACAAACCGGAAATACATTAACTGAAGAATCAAAATTTCTCCCACATTCTAATCAATATTTATACTTTTTTCACTATTTCTTTCATATCATATTTTGAAAAAATATTTTTACTCTCTCTTTTTTGTCTTCTTAATAAGTCATAATCTTAATAATAGTTAACTCGTACGTAATTTTTTTCTATTGTTTTATTTGTTTTTTAGATATTTTATTAGACATGTACCAACCTTTTCCTTCCATGTGGATATGATTTCCTATAAACTACAATATATTAGTTTTAGGAATTTAATTTTAGCTAATAAATATCTAGATTTATCAAATTTTACTACATTCTCAGGGGAAGGCAACACTCATTTAGAAAATTCAAAAATAATCTTTTAAAAACGTACACCCAAAAAATATCCCTGGTGGGTTGTTGTTAACATCATTAGTGCCTGAACACTAGATATATGTCTCAAAAACCTAGATACCATTACACCAAAAATTGAAAAAAAATTAAGCCCAATGATTAAATATAAATGTAAAATTAAAAATTTGAGTGATAGGTATATTGATGATACTCAACAAAGAAATAATTGGAAGAAATGTTGAATAGACTATTTTGATGGAGTATAATCTCCCTCAAGTGCTATGTAATCATTCACTCATATAGCATACACCTAGATCCCAAAACAAATAATTAATGCAATCATACCATTCCTAAATACCTTTATTTAATGGAATACGTAATGAGGACTCCTTATCCTTCATTAGGTATTTTTAAAATACAATCAAGAAACTAACAATCTAACAGATGAGTGAGAATTAGTTGAAAATGAGAGTTTTTGTTTTTTTCTTAAATTTAAATTCAATGTATTTGTTTTTTAACCATGAAGGAAACTATTTTTAAACAAGGGAATAGATATACAAATACTTCTTATCGAAATTTTTTTTATAGAGACATATGGGGGACCAGATAAAATATCACTAGCTTTTGTCAAGAAGATAGATTGGATTTTCATAAAGACCGGGGTATATTTACAAGAACTTCTTAGTTACTTTACTTACCCCCAAATACCTTTCTACAAACTCAAGGAAGAAATATTTGAAGGTCTATCAAATATTTTTAAAATCATGGTTGACTAATAAATTAGAGTACATTACACCATCAATATTGATAAAGATCTTAAAAAAATTTCAATCCATAGGCTCATAATTTAGAAAATATATATTCAAGGAGAATAATAGGGAATATATGAGTGAATTGTATTAGTTCAGGGCTAATAATGAATTCTCTATTTTATGAAATAAAAAATCAACTATAGTCCCTAACGAATCAAAATGTAAAACAAATATCTAATCAAATCTGTTGGCAATAGAATGACCAATGTCTATGAGAACATTTTCAATAGTGTAGAATGTTTTGAAACTCAACTAATGCATATCAAAACATTAATATGAAATCCAAAAAATCAGAAGGTTCTAATTTCACTATATATCGTCAATGGACACAAGTTAAAGATGACATACTTTCAAAAAAACTATAATCCTATCTATAGAAACCACCTCAATATATCCTAGAGAGAACAAGGAATGATTATATAGCATCATTTTTCCTTTGTCATTCATAATCAGAAAAAAATAGTTTTAGAATCAAACTAAGGATAAAACATCTCACTGTCTATATGATGTTAAATGTATTTTTCAACAGTTGATGGATAAACATAATACAAATAAATATATAAAAGATTTTGATATATGAAAAATGATTCTTGAATGCATAATTTAGAAATAAAATGGATTATTTGATTAGATTAATTAGTTAAATAGATAATTTTTTTCCTAGACCAACTAAGATTAATCATAGGGAGAGTTCCATGGATTTGGTTACTAGGGGATGTTTAAAAACTCACGAGGATATTAGATTTGACTCTAGGTGTTCCTAAATTGAAAATTTAGAAGAATTTTATCACCGTAATTTAAGAAAAACCCAATATATAAATGTTTAAATCATTGTTATAACATAATAGAATCAAGATTTTATACCTAATAATGAAAGATAAAAAAACTACAAAAAGAAAAATAATAAGTGGATAGAAAAATATGGGGATGAAATTAGGAAAATTATTTCTATTCATAGGAAATTTTTCCTATCCATTATTTTCCACCATATGATGAAATACAATAGTCAAAAACCATAATTCATTCAATTCTATGGGATATTCAACAAGATCTAGGTTACCAAAAACATAATAAAATCATTAATAGAGACTTTATCGTACTTAAAATCACTCAAAAATTGATTCAAATAAGAAATCATTAAAATATTTCTCAATATAAAACCTCACTAAAGAGTGAAGTTATATAGTTCAGAATAACATTCCCCCCAAACTCGAAGCCCTAGGGGGGTTCATCATTTCCTTCACTTTAGGGGTAAAATATAAATTTTGTTTTCTTCTTAATCATGCTACCTTTTTCACTATTCAAATAGATGGGATTTGGGGAACTGAAACCTAGAACTTTGATTCTATATATATCTAACATAACATTAAATAATCCTATAGGTAGATTCATTTAACTAATCATGGGTGTTGGTAGGTTTTTTCCACCTACAATGTTTTTTGGTTCTAAACATAGAGAGTGATCAATTGGTTAACATAATTCTTGGATTTCCATTTGTATCGGTTGTAGGGGATGTTATCAATGTGGGAATGTGTAGTATTATTTTGATTATTATTGAAAAGATATAAGAGTTTTATATGTTTATGAAAGGGAAAGAAACAAAATTATATGATAAATATTCTGGATTAAAGTAGTTATAAGCTAAAAACTCATTTGATCATTTGGAGGAATTGGAAACAAAGTCATGGGTTGAAGTAATTAATCTGGAAGTACAATGTATAATTTCACACACTAATTAGTCTCTTATATGTGAAAATATGGGTTATTTCTCAAATCTAGACAGCAACACTATTCCAATTCTAGAATTTTTTCATGAAGATGAATTTCCTATATTGAAGATTAGGAAATTTCTATCAGGACTTGAGACTGATTTCGATTTTCAAAACAATTTATAACAATTTGATAAGGTTTATAGAGATTTATTTAATGAAAATTCTGATTTTTCATAAAATAAAGTTTCTTAAATATAAAATGTAAATTTATTAGAATTTTATTTCCATCGTGTTATGTATTAAATAACAATTCTGGTTCAAAAATTCAAAATCTGTCTAGTTTTCAAAATCATTTTATGAATCTTTTCTGAAGTAATTGGACCTCCCATGACCCAAATTCTAACCTAAAATTAGGATAAACCCTATCTAGAGAATAAACCACTCACTAAACACTATAAATATACATTCCTAGCTTAAAACTCGATAATAAAAGTTATAATTTATATAGAATTGATTGAGAGTAAAGATGAAAAAAATTCAGTGTTCTTCATGAATTCAAAACTAGAATAAGTTAGTCTATAGTTTCCATCAATCCAACTGTCCCTCTATTCTATATGAAAAATATTCTTATTTTACTAAACTTTAAACCAAGAGTATAATTTTAAGGTATTTTGAACCAAAACAAGAAAGAGGTTTTGATATAATAGGTAATTATGTTATTGAATGATGGGATAATCTAGCCTACTCCACACAGTTCTTGGGACAGTTTGGTCTAATTAGTCTTAATGAAATTGGGGTTATTGGTTGTGACTAATGAAAATAATGAAAAAAACCATGTTTGGAAAGAAACCTAAAGATGAATCTATATACATAATAAAAATTTTAGTTATTGGAGATGAAAATATTTTTTTACCATGAAATTTTGAGATCCAATTCTTGAGAGGCTCTATGGAAATAGATTATTCTATTTTCTAGATGGATATTATGGAAATATAATGATTTTGGAATCCTCATAAGGTTAGGATTAAAACAATTTCATAATCCCATTCTGGAAATTTTTCAACTGGTGAATTTCATTTCTATTTTTTGGTGTTCTATATACATCATAAAGGTCTATGATGGAAATATTATTAGACATGATTGAGATAATTTTTGAGGTTTTTATGGATTATCTTTCCATTATGGGGCATAATTTTGATATGGTTTCATAGAGTCTAAAATTGGTTTTAGAAATGTTCTTAGAGACTAACATAGTTCCAAACTCAAGGAAATTCATGTTTATAGCTACTAAAGGAATAGTTCTAGTACACAATGTTTCTAATAGGGGATTATTTGTTGATATTTTCAAAATCGGGGTCCTTAAATAGTTTACCCCACCTAAGAATCTTAATGGTGTTTGAAGCTTTCATGGGAATGCTGGCTTTTACCAATGGAATATCAAATAATTTTCAGAATTTAAAAAACTGCAGTGTTCGCTACTTACCAATGACACTCCATTTTTATTTTAGGAAAATTGGTGGAAATATTTTTTCATTATTAAGGGAAATTGCACTTATTCACCGATTATCACTGCACCTAATTGGAAAAATTCATATAAACTTATGTGTGACTCTGGTGATGTGGTTTTTTGTGTATTTTTGGAGAATTCTACTGGACGATTCTCAAATAAATTACACCACTGATGAGAAGCAGTGGTTGTCTGTTATTTATATATATATATTTTTAGTAAGTACCGTTAGTTTCCAAAATCATAGTTTTTATAGAACATACTTCTTTGATATTTTTTTTGTTAAAGAAATAAGACAAACCTCGAATCATTATCTGCATACTTTTACTACAGGAATTAGATTTTTAGATTAAAGATATAAAGTGGATAATAATGTTGTTAGAGTTCATAAATATCGATTTTATAGTACATAGTGTGAATATCCAAAGGAAATTACTTCTATAGACCCAGATGAAATGTTTCACACAATTTTAGTTTATCTCTTTTATTGGTGTGTAATCTTTACTAATTTCATCATATCAAGTGCCCCCCTAACGATTTTTCAAATAATAAAATGAATTATTTTCTCTCTTGACATAAGTACTATTTTGGGATTATCCTTTTTTATTTAGAAGTTCTACATATGGGATCCATATAAGGTTTTTGATAGATGGTTTAATGATTCCTATATTGGATAATTTTCACTCCGAGCGTTACGGAGGTCATCATGGAGGTAGGAAAACATCCTAAAAAGTCCTTAAAGATAAATTTCATAGGAATAAATTGTTTAAGGAGTATACGAGTTTATTGGTGTCATTTGATAAGTGTAACATGTTAGTAAATGATATAAGGAAGAAGGAGGTGCCTTATAAAGGTTTTTTAGAGGATGTGATGTCTGATTTCTGGAGATTAGATTTCATGGAACCATTACCTTCTTCTCATTGTAATGAATACATATAATATTTTTTAGACTTTTTTTCCAAATGGGTTAAGGTGATGGAACAACCAAAATCCCAAGATAATTTTGTGATTATATTCATTATAAGGGATTTCTTTTCATGTTTTGTAATGACATACGTTTTCATAATTGATAATGTAAACCATTTTAAAAAATTTAATTTCAACTAATTATTTGAAATTTATGGGTTTTACCATATAATAATAACCTATTACCATCCACAATCATGTGGATTGGTGGAAATTTCAAATATAAAATTAATGGAAATCATAGATAAAACTATTTTATGTTCTTGGAAGGACTATTCATTAAAACTTTATGAGGCATTATGAGAATATATAACTATAGTAAAAACACCTATAGGTATTTCTATATATATAATATTTTTTTGGTAAACATATAATTTTATTATAGAGCATAAACAGAATACTTTATGGGATATGAAATCCATAAATTTTTATTTTTGGACTATTGGAGAAAAAAGGTTGCTTGATTTTAGTGAGCATGATGAGATTAAGAGAGATTCATGTGAAAATTATAGATTCTAAATGGTTAGGTATAAATATTTTCATGATTATTTCATTCAAAATATAAATTTTAAAGACTTTATAAAGGTTCTTCTTTATGATTCAGAACATAGACTTTTTCTTGGGAGGCTCAATTATTTGTAGTCTCGACCTCTCATCATTTTTCTAGTTCTTTTGAATGGATCTATTGGGTTGGTATGATAATAAAACCATATTTTCTTAGTGCATGTCCAATGAATCAAACATCACTATGAGAGGTTGGAAAAAGGATTGTGGAAAATCACCATATCTGAAAATTAATAAATATTTGAGTCCTTTTTGAGACTGTAAACCTAGTTCTTCATTGGAGGAAATTTATGAAATTCATGTTTTTATCTATTATATTTTGTTTAAATAAATAGTCAACCTTTAGTTGTGTGTCTAAAAAAGTATTTAAACAATATTTCTGGAGTTATTATTAATATTATAAATCATTCAATGTTTATTTACATTTTGTAAGGGGGTGGATCAACCGACCATGAGGTACATATGGTGTTTTGTTGGTGAATTGATTATGACAAGAGACTATTTGGAAGGTCAAGTGACTATAAAGAATTTTACACAATGTATTTTGATAACTTTTTAATTGTATAATAATCCTTTTGAACTCCAATTATAGAAATAGATTATTGTGTAGAACACTAGATAAAACACCCCATAACACAAATATATTTTTTTGTCAATACTATGTGGAAATTGTTTTAGAACATTTTTGTCACCCATCAATACAAAATCTATTCCATGATACATTTCTGAAACAATTTGAATAAAATATTTTCAACTAGTTCTCCCATATTGATATTTTAAGATAAAAGTTTTTTTCAATTTTAAGTGTAACATAGAGGGGTATTTTAAATATTCATGAGCAATTCTTCAATGAATTACCAATCAAAAAACCCTATTTTTTCAAAAGTACTATCCCATCTATTATAATTTTAGGATTTATATAAATGAATATAATTTTTAAAATAATTTTTTGTTTTTATTTAGGTTTGGAAAATAAATGTTCAGTTTATCCTACATAAGGGGAAAATGTCGTGATCATTTTGGAGGATTTCCATATGTTTGATGTTGTGATAATTGAATGATTTTTGAGTGATGTTTTTCCAGTATTTTTATAAAAATAATGTTTCATAACTATGAAGGGAAGTGTGAGAGGTTAGATTCTTGTGGAATTAGAATTTTATCATGATGAAACATAAGATTTAAACTAAAGCTAGTAACTTGTTATTGGTTAAATGGTACAGATTTGGGGGATAGAGTAATCAAGAGTAATATAAATCATCTGAATCTAGTTTAACATGGGGAACTAGGATCCCACGGTTAGTCTTTCAGACAAGGGAATTGGGTGT
Organism: Viscum album; assembly: GCA_963277665.1. NCBI lineage: Eukaryota > Viridiplantae > Streptophyta > Magnoliopsida > Santalales > Viscaceae > Viscum > Viscum album. The sequence continues at coordinate 286,329,807 of OY728138.1, read as the reverse complement.
GTTTTGTGAATAATTTCATTTTCAACTTCCATAACATCATGGCATAGTGACTTTATCAAACTCATGGTTGGGTAAGATGGAAATAATGGACTATGTAGAAATTGAGATTATTAAGGTGAGGATAATATTGAACCCAAATAAAAATGGTTATAATTTATTTATAAAAAAATGTTTTGAGTTGTTTAAATGAGGTTTAAATTAGAATTTTTTTGGAAGCTAAGAGAGAATGAGATCTGGTTGTTCCTATTTTTATAGATATAATTCCATTTTATTATCTCTAGTCTTAAAACCAAGAACTAAAACATGATTTAGTATTAATATAGGTTAGTGTGAAGAATACCTATAGGAGGAATGAAAAATTTTATAAATATAATAATTTGTGGTTTTCTTAAATTCATTCATTGCATTTGAACCTATGCAGGATATTCAGAACATTTATTTTTAAGAATGATATAAATAAATAAAATTCTTATAATTACCTTACAGTGTGGTATATTTAGTGATTGGGGTTTTTATGTGAGTTTTATTTCATCGATTTTGGAAAATATTTTAATGAAATTAGCTGAGTTTTTAATGTCAGAATTACATTTTTAGTTGACTGATTTTGAATTTTTTTCAATTTGGTTTTATTTTATTAAACATTTTATTTTTTGTTACAACTTATATCTTATTTATTATTTAAGTTTTCTTGTTATATTTTATATTTTTTTATAATTTATTTAGTAAGATTCATTTATTTATATTTTTTGGTTGAATTATGTACATATACTATTTTAATTCTTTATTAATTTTTTATTTTTTTAAATTATAATATTAATAATTTAATATTATTCTTTAATTAGTTTATTTCAATTTTATTTCAAAACAATAAATTTCTTATGTTTTTAAAATTTATTTTTATGTTAAAAAAATTAATTTTTTCTTTATTAAATTTATAAATAAATATTGTTCATTTTTATTATTTTTAAAATTTATTTTTCATATTTTAATCTATTATTTTGTAAATTATTTCTAATTTATATTCTATTTTTATCTCTTAATCCTGAAATGTCATAGTGTGGTCCTTATATAGACCATGCCATGTGATTTTACTCATTAAGTTCCATGGTTAGATATTTATCATGTCATCCTACAATTAATGGATGTATAATGATTGTGTGAAAAGTGGTCTTATAACGGTAACCATCATTCTACTTACCATGAATGTTGGTACTGCTCCCACCATGGGACTGCAACTATACTGATTGTTCCCTCACTAGTCTACCTATAATGATACGGGACATCAACCTACCTTGAGGAAAACACTTATATCATAGTCACTATCATTCCCTGCAACCATCATCAATCTACCATGGGTACTGTAGTCATGGTCATCGTAAACAAATGACACACTCTATATTGAACACCTGTACTCCACACCTGTTGAGATCCAATTATACCATGACCAATATGATTAATCAACCCAACAATCCTCACTGATCTACTACAAAATCCATCACATTCACCTGGATATATGGAAATGAGAACCCAATCCTGATCGATGCATGAAAATCCAGATGCATGTGAGATCAACCACCAATATTATCTAGAATGGCTAGAACCATGCTTGATAAAGAGGTCATCCAAATCTGAAAACTTGAGTCAATTCTTAAAATTGGAATCTTGAAGATGAAGAATATTTTGGATTTCCACTGATAAAAAAATAGGGTTTGAAGAAGTCATATTCATTTGAGGATGATTCTAAACATCACCTGAAGGGGGGATCCATGATCGAACCCACAATCACACACTACCACAACTGAAACTGATCTGTGGCAAGAAATGAGTAAATACCAAGATTTTTATTGAAGGTGACAATGCACGTGGAAGTTATACCTAGTATTTATATGATTAAAATGTCATTTGGTTTTTGATTGTTGAGATTCTGTGAAGATAATTAAGAGATTGTGATGTAGTACCGAGCTAAAATTTTATGTTGTGGAGAGCCAAAGGACAATGAAGAAGCATCAAGTCTAAGAGTCAATCTGATGATGGAAAGGATGGATAATTTATTAAATGTTGGGGATGGAAAATAAAATAGATTAATGGTAATAATGTGATCCTAGATCAATATTCTCACCAATTCAGGTTATAAGTAGTAAGATGTATGATTCAGTATTCAAGGAAAGGTTTTGACGGGTCTGATGCTGTTGGACCATGATATTTTTATGGTGAAAGAATAAGTTGAGTTTGAGCTTAGTATTCCAATTATTAGGTAACCATGTTCTGGTTATGTTTCGATTAAATTTTAATATAGAGAAAAAAATTCAATTTATGAAATGGAAAAATGGAAGCTAGGATCTAGCATGAGTAGAGTTCCTGGAAAGTTCCATAGTTATTTAGAGTTGGGGGAAACTGTTCCAAGAATGTTAAAGCTTGTGTTGTTACTTATGGGGTAGAAAACCCATAGTGAATGAGAACAATTTTTTTGGAGGACCAATTCTGATTCGATCTGAGGTTAAATTTGAACATTCAAGCCATGACACATAAAATATAGTGAGCTATTTACAAGAAGTGATTGTGTTTTTACAATTTATAGCTGAAACAAAAATTGGATAAAATGATGAAGGAACACAAAATAGAGCAGTGTATTATAAACAATCCATAATATGTCAATCATTGAGATCCTGGTCCATTTTTTCAGCTAATCACACAGTAAAAAGGAAGCCAATGGGTAGTACTAGTTCTTAGATATAGAAATAAATGGATTGTAACATCCCAAGTAAGTAATGAATAATAGATATTTTTATCTATTACTATTAATGATTAAGATAGTGTTATAGAGGCTTAAAATAAAAATAAATACAATCTTATGCATGGAATACACTAATATTCTTAAAAGATTGTTTTACTGCATTTTGATGGAAAACCATTTTTTAATCTATATTTTGACAATTTTATAAACTATGTTTGTCAAAATAAACTTATACTTTATGATTGCGACATCAAAATTTACCTTGTGTGAATTTTTGGTATTTTTCTGACAATGTTCATTTTTTAATGAATAGTGAAAAATACTGCATTTTACATCAAAACTTCTTTTTAATCTAATTTATTTATATGATTAGATTATGTTTTGAATTGGTTTTGAAGTGAAATTAGAATATATTTTTACCATTTTATCCAATGGTGGTCATTGGAATCAATTTTACTTTGAAATTAGACTTAAACTGGTGTCAATCTTTTGATACTTATTGTTTTGTAAAAACACGCTATTTGCTCTGGCAGCGGGAATTAATTATTAAATTAATTAATGTGACTTATATGATTTTAATTTTGTAAAATATACTTCATTTTTGAATTCGGAATATAAAATATAGCTTAGGGTAAATTTTTGGTAATTTTCTGAAAAACTTCAATTTTTGATGAATAGTGAAACCACTAAGTGGTAATCAAGCAAACTGATTTTTCAGTTAAATGAATGTTTACCACTAATGTGTATTGAATTTTGAAAATCTGACATACATGGTTGTCATTAAGAAGTAAAATGTGGTTCAATGAGATTATAATAATTTTTTGGTGAATAGTAACTTATTAAGTTCTTAATCACGATTAGTGGTAATTAGGGTAGTTTAAGGTATAAATAATGCTTTAATAATAGGAAATGACCTAGACACATGTCCCAACCTTATTTGTTGTGTCATGGCCGACCAAGACAAGTCATGGGTCAACTTGGGGACCCCATGGGGACATTTTGGTTGGGAAATGACATAAATAACTTTTTATTTAATGTAAAAATAAAAATGACACAAACATAATATGTTTCACGAAACAAATTTTTACATAGGGTTATAAAGATCAGATATTTGATTATAAATAGTCATTGGAAAGCTAAAAAGATTTCCTATATCATAGTATTTGTTTTATGATTTTTAGACATTAAATAAATTAAATTATTTATGACATAATAATGATGCAACGATGACATCATTATTTGACGATTTAAATAAAATGGAAAGACAATGTAAAATCTATGAACTAAACATGGCCAAAACCAATTTTATGAGTGGATTTAGAACCCTTATCACCTTATCCACGAATTATATCAATGTGGGACCTTTTAAAACCGAAACACAATTTCAAATAAAGTAATATTTCTTTACCTTCCAAAAGTGCCCCTTCTCTCCTCTTATAAAAGGCCCCCACCTCTACCTCATTTCACACACTACTCAAGCCTTTGGCTCGGCCAACCCATGAACATTTACTCTCTCCACATCCCTCTCCTAATCCTAGAGGATTACCTTTGGGCATAATCCTTTCAAAGTAAGCCTTTAGGCTCAAATCAAAAGGAGTTACACTTTTAAAGGTAATTCATTCTCTCATGTTCATTTGTTTTATTTTGCTTCTCCAACCCCCTAAACTCTTTTTATTTACTTCTTTTGTAACAACACCAGTATATTCAATATACTAGGATGTTGTTATAAGATTTATTTGAGCTACACTCTCACACAACTGCATCAAATGGTTAAAGAACATACAGTTTCCTTGGATGGCGAAATTCTGCCTCCCGAAACGATGATTGTTCAATACTCATTTAACACCTTAAAAGGTGGCCATTATGATGTCACTATTTTTATATATGATATATAATATGTTTATGTTTTCCTTAAGCTTCTGTTTTTTTCATTTTGGGCATACCATTATGGTTTCCATTATGGGTAAACATGATATCTTCATTTTAGGAAGTGCGGACTACCGCCCCCTCAAAGTGATTTGATTCGTTAAATACCATATGTGTGACATATAAAGGATGGAACTATGATATTATATATGATATTATACTGGAATTATAATATACCTTTATATCATTATGATTCCATTCTATAAAATACTAAATATAAATGAAAGTAGAGTTCATGCGTACGTACGGCTTACCGTCTCCATGAACTGTGCATTTCATTTCTTACCTCTAAATGTGATGTAATATTATAAATACATGTATATGATGAATATATATGATATATATGCTATTCAAATCATTAATATCAATCTGGATATAACGAACCTTTGACCAAATTAACAACATGTAAGTGTAAGAAGTCTATTTTTGACTTAAGAACCAAATACCGACAAAATGAACATTATTAACTTAACTGATTACATGATGTTCATAACATGGTATAAAAGGAATAATGAACTTGAAAAAGATTCATAAGCAAGTAGAGATTAACTCAAGTTTATTATTCAGGAGATTAAAGAACGGTTGGGTCAAGTCGGATACGAGGTATGGGACTTCGTCTCAATCTCCTTTCATTGAGGCATATTTTATTTTATACACAAGTTTCTTTTATACGGTGTATAAACCCCATTGACTTTAACATTTATTCAAAAGGAATCATTTCTATATGAAGCGTTTTCTAAATGAAAAAAAGGAATGTTTTTGTCATACGTATGCGGCGTCAACGACTTCTCCGCCGTCGTGACCGTTATTTGAGTTTCGGCTTCCTCTACAAGCCATACCTTCTTTTTAAAAGAAAAATAAATACCATGTTTTAATTTTCTTATATTTTGGTATTGAAAATGGTTTTCATAATGTTTTTATATCAATGTGTTGTATTGATATCTCGTGATTGAAATGTGGAAATGTTATGTTTCCTTTATGCATGTTTTATGTGATATGATTATTTATGGTTCTTGGGCATTATTATGAAGACGGGTGGTTCCGTGATAAACTAAGGGCAGGTGAGCCCGTTATAGCTCTCCAATGCATTGGGTAACGTGAAGGAGTGAAACGTTAAGGTTTCTCTGAAGAGATTTTAGGGAATATACTGTGATGGGTATTCCAAACATAACCAAGAGGGTTACTCCCTACGTAAGAATGTTATGAATGCCTCAAGTTACCTTTATGTCTTATGATTTCTATGATTTATTCATGATTTTATGAGGTATGTTAAAGTGCCTATGTTTTATGTGTAAAGTATGATTTCATTCTTATGTATATATGAACCCATGTTTCCTTTCCATATTTTTATAACCCATACTGAGCTTTTTATGCTCATCCCAAGTTTTTTTGAAATGTTTTCACAGGTCAAGGGAAAGGTACATGATATGATGATAGTGTCAAGGAAGTGTCAAGAATGAATCCATGTTTTATTTTAGATATGTTTCCTTTGATGGGAATGAAGAATACTATCTTTATGTAACCACTTGGTTTATATGTGGAATGTAATGCAAGTTTTATGATCTAATTCTCTAAAACTCTAAACCCGAAAAGATCCTCAATGTGTAATCTTGTAATAACTCAAGATTAAGTAAGGTTTAAGGCTGGGGCCTTATAGTTTGTATCAAAGGTCGGTTTAGATAACTTTAGGAGTTAGAATTCTAATAAATGATTATCCAAATTTTTTTTTTTTTAAATGATATAGCATTTAAAGATTACCATGTTGCTTCATCTAAGACATGTTTGTTCAGAATGGTTTTCCGCAGAGGAAACAGGGAAGCAGTGCTAGGAAGGCATACAGAAGGAAATAACCTTCCGAATCAGCATCCAGAAATGGTTGGAATTGGAACTGAACAGTTTGTTGCAGTAATGGCGCAGTTGACTCAAGCGATAAATGGCAGTGGTATCCATGTACGAGATCATCCAGATCAACCGCAGAGGAACATGTTAGTGGTGGAACATTTCATGAGGCAACATCCACCATCATTTAGAGGATCATCTGACCCTGTGCTAGATGAAGGGTGGATTAAAGCACTGGAGAAGATTTTTGATGTCATGGGGTGTTCAGACAGTCAAAAGGTTAGTCTTGCTATTTACCGTTTGGAGGGTGAAGCAGATCGGTGGTGGTCTATGGTTAAAAATATCAGGGACGCCGATGAGATTGATGCTCTTGACTGGGATGAATTCAAAGGTATGTTTCTTGAGAAGTATTTTCCTAAGGCTGTTCGACTAAGGATGGAAAAGAAATTCTTGGAATTGAGGCAAGAGGAAGACTCAGTGGCTGCCTATGAAGAAAGGTTCACTCGATTGGCAAGGTATGCTCCAAATTTTATCCAGAACCTTGATAGTAAAATCAATCGTTTCTACTCAGGATTAAAGCCAAAGTATCAAAGAGAATTAGCTTCTCATGAGTTTAAATGTTATGAAAAGCTTGTTCGATGTGCTGAGAAGGTGGAAATGGAGTTTGTCGATGACCAAGTTTTCTATAACAACCAGCAGAAGAAGAGACCGAGGTGGCAGGAGAAATGTAAGAATTCTTCAAAAAAATCTGATGGTAAGAGAACTAAGTTTCCAGTTTGTGATAAATGTGGCAAAAGGCATACTGGGGAATGTCTTCTGAATTCTGGGAAGTGCTACCTATGTGGTAAGATGGGACATAAGGCTCGTGATTACACTGAAAAGGATCAAGGTGAAGGTAAGAACAAATTTGATTTACAGTTAGTGAAATGTTATAAGTGCAATGAGATGGGTCACTATGCAAACGAGGGTCCGACAAGGAGCTTGAGTGTTGGGAAGCAGTTAGACTACAAGTAGAAAGGGGTGGTGAAATCCTTTGCAACTACTTCAGCAGATGTCGGGCCATCAAATGATGTTGTATCAGGTACTTTGTTTTTTTTTTCAGATTATGCCAGTGTGTTGTTTGATTCGGGGTCTACACATTCTTTCATCTCTGAAACCTTTCCTAGTAAAATGGGAATACCATCTCAAGAAATGACTCCTGAACTTTTGGTAAAAACACCTGGGGGAAGTGTCGAGGCAAAAAGAATTTATAAGAATCTTCCTATCCTTATCTGTGGAAAGAACCTACTTGCAAACCTTATTGTTCTACCTCTAGTAGAGTTTGATGTCATCCTGGGTATGGATTGGCTCTCTATTTACCATGCTAAGATTGACTGTAGAGCTAAAGAAGTTTCTTTTCAGAAAGACTTTCAGTTTGTTTACAAGAATGAACCCTTACTTTTGATAACATATCCAGAGGCCGAGAAACTTGTAAAAGATGGAAATGAATGTTACCTTGCACACGTCGTTGAAAATAAAGGAACTGTTTAGATTAATGATGTGCCAGTGGTAAATGAGTATCCTGATGTTTTTCCTGATGAGTTGCCTGAAATAATACCAGATCGGGAAGTTGAGTTTACTGTTGACTTAGTTCCTGATGCTAAGCCAATTTCAAAACCCCCTTATCGAATGGCACAAATTGAACTTTTAGAGTTGAAGGAGCAATTGCAAGATTTATTAGAGAAAGGTTTCATTATACCTAGCACATCACCATGGGGTGATCCTGTTTTATTTGTTAAAAAGAAAGATGGTTCTATGAGACTTTGCATTGATTATAGAGCCTTGAATAATATCACTGTTAAAAACAAATATCCTTTGCCTCATATCGATTATTTGTTTGATCAGCTCCAGGGAGCTCAGTTTTTTTCAAAGATTGACTTGAGATCGGGGTACCATCAGTTGAAGGTAAAGGAGGCAGATATTCCGAAGACCGCGTTCCATACGAGATATGGCCATTATGAATTTGTAGTAATGCCTTTTGGGCTAACCAATGCACCTGCTGTATTCATGGACTTAATGAATAGAATTTTCCATGAGTTCTTGGATAAGTTTGTGGTGGTTTTCCTTGATGATATTTTGGTGTTTTCTAAAAGTAAAGAGGAGCGTGAAAAACAATTAAGGGTTATCTTGCAAACCTTAAAAGAAAAGAAACTGTATGGGAAATTCAGCAAATGTGAGTTTTGGTTACAACAAATTTTATTCCTTGGTCACATTGTTTCTAAAGATGGAATAACTGTTGATCCTGCAAAAACAAAAGTTGTGGAAGAATGGACAAGACCCACAAATGGAACCGAGATTCGTAGCTTCCTTGGTTTGGTGGGCTATTACCGAAGGTTTGTTAGAAATTTTTCACGGCTATCTAGTCCAATGACTAAGATAACTCGGAAGGGTGTTAAGTTTATCTGGACAAAATAATGTGATGATTGTTTTCAGGAATTGAAAAGAAGATTGGTGAATGCTCCAGTTTTGGCACTACCTTCCAGGAATGGTGAGTTTGTTATATACAGTGATGCTTCATTTAAAATACTTGGTTGCGTCCTAATGCAGAATGATCAGGTAATTGCTTATGCTTCACGACAGTTGAAAACTGATGAGGTAAATTACCCTACACATGATTTGGAATTAGCTGCTGTTGTTTTTGCTTTAAAAATTTGGAGGCATCATTTGTATGGAGTAAAGTGTGAAATATATACCGATCAAAAAAGTTTAAAGTATATATTCACTCAGAAATTGTTAAACATGAGACAAAGGAGATGGCTGGAATTAATCAAGGATTATGATTGTACAATTTATTACCATCCGGGAAAAGAAAATAAAGTGGCGGATGCTTTGAGTCGAAAAAGTAATGCTTCATTAACAATGTTGCGTTTGGAATGTGATCCGTTGGTTAAGGATTTGATGAACTTCGGCATAGAAGTTGTTGGTGCAGGAAGTCCTTCTGTTTTGTTTCAGGTATCAGTGAGATCATCTCTATCAGATAGAATCAAGAAAGCACAAGAAACAAAACAGTGAGTTGCAGAAAAAGGTAGAGCTAGTTCATAAAGGTAAGTTGCCTGAATTCAACATTGATAATGATTGCGTTTTGAGAATTGTGAAGAGATTGTGTGTGCCTTTTGATTCACAGTTGAAGAGAGATTTGTTATGTGAAGCTCATATTTCTCCATTTTCAGTTCATCCGGGCAGTACTAAGATGTATAGAGATCTGCGGGAGTATTACTGGTGGGATGGAATGAAAAGAGACATTGCTGATTTTACTGTGAAGTGTTTGACTTGTCAGTAGGTTAAAGCAGAGTGGCAGTTACCGAAATGGATGCTTCAGCCTTTAACAGTGCCAGAGTGGAAATGGGAGAATATATCCACGGACTTTGTTGTTGGATTACCGAAGACATCTCAAGAAAATAATGGAATCTGGGTTATTGTTGATCGCTTGACTAAATCTGCTCATTTCCTTGCTATACGAGATACTTTCTCTCTTGATCAACTTTCCCGTTTGTATCTTAAAGAGATAGTCAGGTTACATGGAGTTCCTCTCTCCATTGTATCGGATCGTGATCCCAGGTTTACTTCTAACTTTTGGAAAGGCCTTCAGAAGTCGTTGGGTACTGAATTAAATTTTAGTACAGCTTTTCATCCTCAATCAGATGGGCAGTCAGAACGAACAATTCAGACATTGGAGGATATGCTACGAGCTTGTTCTATGGATTATCAGGGAAGTTGGGACCAACATCTTTCTTTGGTTGAGTTTTCATATAATAAAATTTTTCATTCCAGTATACAGATGGCACCATTTCAGGCATTATATGGGAAGCGGTGTCGAACTCTAGCTTTCTGGGATGAAGTGGGTGAAAGGAAGTTGATGGGACCAGAATTGGTAGAAGAGATGGGAGAAAAAGTTCAGCTGATTCAGAAACACATGAGAACAGCTCAGAGCAGGCAGAAGAGTTATGCGGATAACCGGAGGAAGGATCTATCTTTCGAGGTAGGTGATCATGTTTTTCTCAAGGTTTCTCCTTGGAAAAGTGTGATGAGATTTGGCAAGAAAGGAAAGCTAAGTCCAAGGTTTATTGGACCATACGAAATTCTTGAGTGAGTTGGATCAGTTGCATACCGAGTGGCTTTACCTCCGAGTTTATCTCAGGTACACAATGTTTTTCACGTTTCGATGTTGAGAAAGTATATGCCAGATCCATCTCATGTTTTGAGTCCAGAGGTAGTTCAGCTGGAAGAGAACCTATCATATGAGGAACAACCGGTCCAGATTCTTGACCACAGGGAGCAAGTGTTACGGAATAAGGTGATTAAGCAGGTAAAGGTTTTGTGGAAAAACCACATGATTGAAGAGGCAACATTGGAATCTGAAAATGCAATGAGGGATAAGTACCCCCATTTATTCGATAATTAAATAAATTGCGGGGACGCAATTTTCTAAAGGGGGGAAGGATGTAACATCCCAAGTAAGTAATGAATAATAGATATTTTTATCTATGTCTATTAATGATTAAGATAGTCTTATAGAGGCTTAAAATGAAAATAAATACAATCTTATGCATGGAATACACTAATATTCTTAAAAGATAGTTTTACTGCCTTTTGATGGAAAACCATTTTTGAATCTATATTTTGACAATTTTATAAACTATGTTTGTCAAAATAAACTTATCCTTTATGATTGCGATATCAAAATTTACCTTGTGTGAATTTTTGGTATTTTTCCGACAATGTTCATTTTTAAATGAATAGTGTAAAATACTGCATTTTACATCAAAACTGCTTTTTAATCTAATTTATTTATATGATTATATTATGTTTTGAAGTGGTTTTGAAGTGAAATTAGAATATATTTTTACCATTTTATCCAATGGTGGTCATTGGAATCAATTTCACTTTGAAATTAGACTTAAACTGGTGTCAATCTTTTGATACTTATTGTTTTGTAAAAACACGCTATTTTCTCTGGTAGCGGGAATTAATTATTAAATTAATTAATGTGACTTATATGATTTGAATTTTGTAAAATAGACTTCATTTTTGAATTCGGAATATCAAATATAGCTTAGGGTGAATTTTTGGTAATTTTCTGAAAAACTTCAATTTTGATGAATAGTGAAACCACTAGGTGGTAATCAAGCAAACTGATTTTTCAGTTAAATGAAAGTTTACCACTAATGTGTATTGAATTTTGAAAATCTGACATACATGGTTGTCATTAAGAAGTAAAATGTGGTTCAATGAGATCATAATAATTTTTTTGTGAATAGTAACTTATTAAGTTCTTAATCGTGATTAGTGGTAATTAGGGTAGTTTAAGGTATAAATAATGATTTAATAATAGGAAATGACCTAGAAACATGTCCCAACATTATTTGTTGTGTCATGGCCGACCAAGAAAAGCCATGGGTCAACCTGGGGACCCCATGGGGACATTTTGGTTGGGAAATGACATAAATAACTTTTTATTTAATGTAAAAGTAAAAATGACACAAACATAGTATGTTTCACGAAAACAATTTTTACATAGGGTTATAAAGATAAGATATTTGATTATAAATAGTCATTGGAAAGCTAAAAAGCTTTACTATATCATAATATTTTTTTATGATTTTTAGACATTAAATAAATTAAATTATTTATGACATAATAATGATGCAGCGATGACATCATTATTTGACGATTTAAATAAAATTGAAAGACAATGTAAAATCTATGAACTACACATGGCCAAAACCAATTTTATGAGTGGATTTCGAACCCTTATCACCTTATCCACGAATTATATCAATGTGGGACCTTTTAAAACCGAAACACATTTTCAAATAAAGTGATATTTCTTTACTTTCCAAAAGTGCCCCTCCTCTCCTCTTATAAAAGGGCCCCACCTCTACCTCATTTCACACATTACTCAAGCCTTTGGCTCGGCCAACCCCTGCCCATTTACTCTCTACACATCCCTCTCCTAATCCTAGAGGATTCTCTTTGGGAAGAATCCTTTCCAAGGAAGCCTTTAGGCTCAAATCAAAAGGAGTTACACTTTTAAAGGTAATTCATTCTCTCATGTTCATTTGTTTTATTTTTCTTCTCCAACCCCCTAAACTCTTTTTATTTACTTCTTTTGTAACAAAACCAGTATCTTAAATATACTAGGATGTTTTTATAAGATTTATTTGAGCTACACTCTCACACAACTGCATCAAATGGTTAAAGAACATACGGTTTCCGTGGATGGCGAAATTCTGCCTCCCGAAACGATGATTGTTCAATACTCATTTAACACCTTCAAAGGTGGCCATTATGATGTCACTATTTTTATATATGATATATAATATGTTTATGTTTTCCTTAAGCTTCTGTTTTTTTCATTTTGGTCATACCTTTATGGTTTCTATTTTGGGTAAACACGATATCTTCATTTTAGGAAGTGCGGACTACCGCACCCTCAAAGTGATTTGATTCGTTAAATAACATATGTGGGAAATATAAAGGATGGAACTATGATATTATATATGATATTATACTGGAATAAAATATACCTTTATATAATTATGATTTCATTCTATAAAATACGAAATAGAAATGAAAGTAGCGTTCATGCGTACGTACGGCTTACCGTCTCCATGAACGATGCATTTCATTTCTTACCTCTAAATGTGATGTAATATTATAAATACATGTATATGATGAATATATATGATATATATGCTATCCAAATCATTAATATCATTCTGGATATAACGAACCTTTGACCAAATTAACAACATGTAAGTGTAAGAAGTCTATTTTTGACTTAAGAACGAAATACCGACAAAATGAACATTATTAACTTAACTGATTACATGATGTTCATAACATGGTATAAAATGAATAATGAACTTGAAAAAGATTCATAAGCAAGTAGAGATTAACTCAAGTTTATTATTCAGGAGATTAAAGAACTGTCGGGTCAACTCGGATACGAGGTATGGGACTTCGTCTCAATCTCCTTTCATTGAGGCATATTTTATTTTATACACAACTTTCTTTTATACGGTGTATAAACCCCTTTGAGTTTTACGTTTATTCAAAAGGAATCTTTTTTATAAGAAGCGTTTACTAAACGACAAAAGGGAATGTTTTTGTTGTACGTATGCGGCGTCAACGACTTCTCCGCCGTCGTGACCGTTATTTGAGTTTCGGCTTCCTTTACAAGCCATACCTTCTTTTTAAAAGAAAAATAAATACCATGTTTTAATTTTCTTATATTTTGGTATTGAAAATGGTTTTCATAATGTTTTTATTTCAATGTGTTGTATTGATATCTCGTGATTGAAATGTGGAAATGTTATGTTTCCTTTATGCATGTTTTATGTTATATGATTATGTTATGGTTCTTAGGCATTATTATGAAGACGGGTGGTTCCGTGATAAACTAAGGGCGGGTGAGCCCGTTATAGCTCTCCAATGCATTGGGTAACATGAAGGAGTGAAACGTTAAGGTTTCTCTGAAGAGATTTTAGGAAATATACTATGATGGGTATTCCAAACGTAACCAAGAGGGTTACTCCCTACGTAAGAATGTTATGAATGCCTCAAGTTACCTTTATGTCTTATGATTTCTATGATTTATTCATGATTTTATGAGGTATGTTAAAGTGCCTATGTTTTATGTGTAAAGTATGATTTCATTCTTATGTATATATGAACCCATGTTTCCTTTCCATATTTTTATAACCCATACTGAGCTTTTTATGATCATCCCATGTTTTTTTGAAATGTTTTCACAGGTCAAGGGAAAGGTACATTATATGATGATAGTGTCAAGGAAGTGTTAAGAATGAATCCGTGTTTTATTTTAGATATGTTTCCTTTGATGGGAATGAAGAATACTATCTTTATGTAACCACTTGGTTTATATGTGGAATGTAATTCAAGTTTTATGATCTAATTCTCTAAAACTCTAAACCCGAAAAGATCCTCAATGTGTAATCTTCTAATAACTCAAGATTAAGTAAGGTTTAAGGCTGGGGCCTTATATGGATGACTCCATATATTCATCTTAATTGTTTATCTCTTGATCAAAAATTTTTTGTTGATTAATTTCAGAATTATTTTTTCGAAAATATATTTTCTTTTGGAGATAGATTGACCAAGTTTTTCTTTTCTATACTTATTAATGCAATAGTTTTTCCATTATAATCAACTTCTTCTTCAATGAAATTGAATGAGTTCTATAGTGGTAAACTGAAATATCATTTTTTAAGTATCCCTCCTCAACTATTATTTTTAAATCATGTTTTCAAAATGTTATGTGATTAAAAAAAATTGAAAATGTAACTACTTTAACCATATAATAAAAAATTCCCCCATCTTACAATTAATCACTTATTAGTTGTCACAAACACTTTGTCTCCATCTATTGAAAAATAATTTTTAGTAACTCATATATTCATTCATGAAATGTATTCGTAGTGATAGTGTTCATTTCAAACATAACTGTTTTTTAGTTATTATATTTTAAATAAACACACCATTTATTTCCTTTTGAATATGATACCATTATCATTTCTTTCTATTAGTTTTAGGAAATTAATTTGATCTTGTCATCAATATAGAATTATCATTCACCATAACATCCCTCCATTATGTCACCCCACCCCACCATATATACATTGATAATGAATCCATTATCATTTTCACTCTCATGTTTCTCTCTAATTGGTTCCAAATGTTACATGTAGTTCTTCTCATCTTTATGATGATACCTTGGAAGTAAGGGTTTTATATCATCTTCTTTCTTTTTCAAGATTATATATTTATTAAAAATTATTTTATTTTTTTTATATAAAACCATTATTGTTATTCCATTTTATCAAAATCCATTTGATATATTGGTAATAAATTATTTATTATTTCATCTAATTATAGCATTTTATTTATCCATTTTATGTTAGTGTAAGGGTTTCTAACAACTTCCCTAAAATTATTTTTGAAATAATTCCATTTTATTTTATTTTCATTGATATACATTATATGATTTATTACTATAAAGTCACTATCATATCATAAATGATATATCATCATTCTTTATCATTATACTATCATCATAAGACGTTATAATACTCAAAAACCCTTCTATCAATAAAGAACCCAGAAATTTTGGGAACGTAAAGAGTGTATGGATTTCAAGAAATTTAATCCCTCTATTGATACAAACAATATGATACTATATATGTAATAGATTCACCTATGGGTAATATCCTCAAAAAATGTTCTTTGGGTTTTAACTCGGCCTTTACTCGTTGTGTATCTTGTGGGCCTAACTACACACCTGGTTTGACACTCCTGGGTGATATGATTTTCATGAATCTTGAGCTCCTTACAAACCATAATGAAGTATAATTTCCTATCGGTACCCACACACTATAAAATTACTATTAACTACTTCATCATTATCATTCCTTTGATAATGATTATTTCTATTTCATTATGAATATCGTTTTGTTTCAATGTATATTTTGGGATATTCACCAAGATAAACTTATTGTTCTATTGACTAGGGAATGTGTTGACTTCCCACATGTTTTTTATTCTCTAATTAATGTTATTTTTTTAAATATAGATGATTTTTTATTGTATTATTATTATTTTCTTTCATATAATTAATTCTTTGGACTTATTATGTAATGGGTGGGTTAATTAATTATATAACCCATCGATGTATTATTAAGTCTCATGTCTAAAATTAGTTTGGGTAATTTATCATATGCATTACCTTTTTAATTATAATTTCTTTCATGAGTAATTTCTAGTAACTAAGATTTCATCGAATGATTCTTATACTATAACGTTAAGATGTATGGAATTATGCATTTTATTACTATGAAATCAGGAATTGGGTATAGTGTAATGCATTCCATCATTATGAAATTAGTTATTATTGTCCATGTGATTATTTATATATTTTTTATATCTATAGATATATTAATATCATATGTGGAATCAATCAAGTAATTTTTTCTTACAAATTATTTTTTCAATTTTATTCTATGACATATTTTGTTGTATGGTACCCCTTACTGAGTATCTGAGATCACACTTTTCTTTATTTTTTTCATTTCCCTAGGAAACCATGGAGACTAATACATATAATATATGAAATTTGAAAGAGAAAAAATAATTTTTTTATGTTTTAGTAGGATGTATCTTAGGTTTTAAATCCAATGTATCAATCAATTATATATCTAGTTTCATTTGAACACAGAACTACTAGGGAATGATTTATGTATCCTATGTATTATATATCATTGTAATAAAATAAGCTATAATTATATGTTACTAGAGTAAAGGTGTTACATTTGGTGTCAATGAATATTTAATAGAATCCTTAGGAAATAGATTTAGAAGAACATTATTATAGAAAACATCCATCTGATGAACCCTTAAAATATTATAGAAATATTTATATATTACATGATATAAATTTTTATTAAATGTATATAATTATATACTATGATTTAAATTCGATATTTTTATTTAAACAGTAAATATGTATATACCAATATTTATAAATTATTCATTATTCAATGGAAGAAAATAGTTCCAACACCTATAATTAGTCTATAAATTTACCTCCTAACCAAATCAATGAACCTAGTGTTGAAATTTAGTATATTATGAAGATTTTTCCACAATTTTATGAGCTTATGAAAAATAACATTGAAATTTAAAACAATCTACTGCCACTCTTCATGGTGTAATAACATTGTATCACAATATATAAAAGAAACAACTATTATTCAATGGGACCACTAAAATGAGTCGTTCTAGAGTCCTGAGTTTTTAAAAGAAAACACTATGTTCGATAGCATAATGATATTCCACATCGTACTTAAACAAAGTAAATATTTTTAATTAATATAGTAGTTTTCACATAATCATTAAATTCCCATGAATGAACAAGACTTACTATATTAATTTTAAGAACATATATATTTTTTTTACATTCATAGGTATATTATATAGGCATAGGATAATAATATATATAGTTTACTAATTAAAAAATATATTTTTTCTAAAAACTAGTTTTACTACCTTTTGATCATGCGTTTGTTAAAGAAATAAATTATTAAACATTTAAAAATATCATTTTAAAAAAATTATCATTTTTAAATTTGAAATATCAAAATTTAAATTTGTTGAATTTTTTTATTTCTATTATAATTTATATTTATTGATGAATATTAAAAACCAATGAATTTAATTAAAAACTACATTTTCATCTACTTTATTTATATAGTTAAATTATATTTTTTGAATGGTTTTTAAGTATAATTAGATTAAATATAAAAAAATCTAATTTAGTTCATTTATATAACATTCACATTGAAATTTGATGTAATAACATTTCACACTATTGAATATTTTTACTATAAAATCGTTGTTTCGTCTTACATGTAGAATAATTTTAAAACAAATTACTATAATTTATTTGTTTTTTATTTTGAAAAATAGATTCTATATTTGTAATAACATGGTAAAATTTTATTAATTAGTTCAACTTAATGTTTAGCCAATATGAATAGTAGAATTTTTTAGTTTTGTTACCACGATAAAGGCTAAATCATATAAAACATCTTGTAATTAAGGGTACAAATAATATAATATTGACTATTAGATTACCATCAAACTAGCCCCAAATTTATTTTATGATTATGTTTCATCCATAAGAACGTAGGTTTCGAATATATTTCCTTTTTTTATTCTTAAGTAATTATGAAAATCATAATGTTTTATTTAATGAAAATACAATTATGTCACAATCATATTCTTACCAAATTAAATATTTTTAATAAGGGGTTATACAAAGTCATTTTTAAACAATAAATAATCATTTTAAATATAAATGGTTTTTTTCATCATTGTAATTTAATTTTTATTTTTACTGAATAAATAATTACATTAAATACTTTCATGAAAGTGTTGTCGTGATTATTTTACTAATGTAAATATCAAATAAAATATCTTTAAAATATTAAAATAAATAAAATTTGATATAATTAATATCATAAATGAATTTAATATATGAACTTCATATATTAATTATTTACTAAAATACATTTTTTAATAATAATTTTTCAGGATCAATTAAGAGTTAAGGTAATGAATAGTGTCAAAATTGACATTAATGATATTTGAAAATAAATATTACTTTCTTAAATGATATAAAATTCATGAAAATCATAAATTCGATCATATAATTTAAAAAAGTTATAAATTTAATCCATTATCCATTTATTATTATTTTGGTATTATATATTAATTATATTCACCATTAAAGTGTATAAATATATGTTGTCACGGTAAGAGTTAAAATGGCCAAATAAGGGTTAAATTCAAAAGATAAGTATTATAACATTGTCAAAAAATGTGTGATTTTCATTATAGAAATTTAATTTGACCCATAATTATCATTTATTATAAATAATTCACTTTTGATCCATTTTGAATAGAAATGTTTTTATAATAATTTAAAACATTAATCAATTCACTGAGTGACCCTACCCTATCTTATAAAAGGCCACATATTATCCACTTTTCTTCACACTTGAAAACATATTTTTTGTGACAAAATCCTCCCAAATAAATTCCTTTAATCTAAAATCACAATTTAGATCTCTTATTTTAGTCATAACATACACTTTAGAGGTGTTATGATTTTAATCAAATTAGATTGTTCCAGGAAGAGATATCATTTTTAATAAATATTTTATATTATATATCTTACTTAAATTCCTTCAAATATTATTCAAGCATGAAAAAATTATTAACTTTGTATCTTCTACATACAGATATTTTATTAAGTTTGTTGAATGAAAAACATTAATCTAATTTTCCTTTAAATTGAAAAATAATTCATCATTTGTGTGTATGGTAGATTACAGCCTCGTGAACTGATGTGATTTTCATTCTATCACTCTCTCTTAAGACTACTTATAATGATGGTATTAATTTAAATATATAATATTAATGAAATTTTTATCATTATAAATATTAATATATTATTTATGTTATTACCTTTCTATAAATAGAAAAATGATATTATTGTTCATGTGTATGTTTGAATTATCTCCTCCACGATGTTATGTGATTCATTTTCATCACCACATCAAATAGATGATATATAAAAGTATATATAAATAAATAATATTATAAATATATATATTATATTATGATAATTATCTAAAGATAAAATTATCCTTTTTTTATTCTATAATTGTCAATGAAAAATGAAAACATTACTCATGTGTGACTACTGCCTATTGTCTCTATGATTGTAACATGGTTCATTTTTCATATCCTTATTTAATTGAAGGATTTAAATGTATTATTGTTTTATAATAATTATTATAATTTCATTAAAGTTATTCTTTAGATAATTTAATGATTTCATTTTCTACCATATTCGACTTAATAAATCCGTTTTGGACTTAGGTATCTAATATCTTCCAAACATCAAATGTTAACAAAAATGTTTTTTTATTTGTATATAAGATAGAAATATGTGATATAAAAGTAATAATCAAAGTGAAAATGGTTCTAAAAAACTATCAATTAACCTATAGTTATTATACATGATGATAAATAATGAACATGATGATTCAGACTCAATTTAAAGGATATATTAACTAAAAACATCATTTTAAATGTTTTGAAGATTAATTTTCTAAAATATTTATCTTTCATGTCAATGTTTTTATAAATTATTTTTATTAATATATTAATATGGACTTGTATTTTTTAAATTTTTATTATTCTAATTTCTCCCAAATGATCTCAAAAAATGACCATTTTAATGTTTTATGTAGATGATTTTTTTTTAAATACTCTTTAAATGTTCCCATTTTAGAGCTTCTTAAATTTGTCAAAAGAAATTTCTTTTCACATATACATAATTAATAAAATTTCCCAATTTCATGACACATTAATATTTTCATTTTTCCTCTATATGTTTTCATAGTTATTTTGAAATAAAAAAATTTCATTATTATGTGTGCAGTTTTTATATTTTAAATGTTTTTTTAAATAAATTTGTATTTTGATATCTAAAAATGTTTTAAACATGGGTTTAGAAGAGTTTCCAAGGGTTTTATTCATCATTAGCTTCTTGGAAATTATATAAAAATGTTTTATCCCCATTATCTTTCACTGGTAAGTCTCATATAGCTTATATGAAGGGTTTGTCCCCATTATACCTCATGAATAAGGGGTGAGCCTGATATAACTTGTATGAACACTGAGATCCATTACAGCTGTCCAACGCATTGGGTACTATATATATAGAATTATAATGTATGGTTATTCTATTTGTGTGAGTTCTGTAGGGTTTTATTATGATTATTTCCCAAGGATCCAACATGAATTTTATGGGTTACAATGAGTTTTCATTGAATTCATTTGATTTTAATAGGGTAATATAATCTTCTTCTTGAACAAAAATGATTCATTTTTTATGGTAAAAATGTTTGTTTTATGAAAATATTTTTTATTATTTTTCAATGGACTAATAGTTTTCTTTCTATTATGTACCTTTCTAATATTTTTTTCACATAATAATTTTTAAAATGTTTTCATAGGATTTATGAGTGAATAGATACAATAATGCTATTAATGGGATAATTATGAAGGTTTATCATGTTTTATTTTGAAGACGCATATTTTTATAGGAAATAATTAAAATTTTGTGTATGTTTCCACTGAAAAATTATGGGTTTACATTGTAATAATGTATACTATATCTCTAAAACTCTAAAAAAAACATCCTTAAGTGAATATTTAGATTCAAAAACACTAGAATATGAAATTTTTAAGGTCAAGTCTTCGTAGTTTGTATCAAAAGAGGGTTTAAAAAAATTTGTAGATTATGATGTTTTCTTATGATTTTATGTCATTAGTAATATATAAAATCTTGGGTTTATATTTTTATTGATTATCTTATTAATAGAGTTTTAGAAAACCCTTTTGAGGCTTTATGTTATTTAAGTTTAATGTGGCTAACGGTATTTCTAGAGACATTAATTTTTTTATGTAATTATTGGTTATTAAATAATGGGATGGAAGATGAAAGGTATGAGATATCCATTGAGGTTAAAACATAAAATGAATATATTTTATGATGCATATCACATTTATATAATTTTAAAGTGTTTCTAATAGTATAGTTTTAGAAGAATGTCAACCCGTAGACCATGTGACAACTCATCGCGTCAAGAAGAGACACAAGAACTGAACCAACAATTGATGATTGATAAGGGTGTGTCACCTACCATTGGCCTACATAATGTCCCAGTAAGTATGATTTTTTCTTTTTTAATTAATGTTTTTGATATATGAAGAATAATTTTATTTTAGGGAAATTTTGGAATGGATAATAATTTTATAAAGAAGTCATCAATGTTGTTTTAGATTACATTGTCTATTTTGGGAACCATGAAGGATGATTTTGTATTTTCTCTAATGAATAAAGAGTTAATTTTCTTTTGAAATCATGTATTATTTTATGGTGATTCAGTTTAATTGTAGAAATCATTATCATGTCTTGGAGATTATGTTATTTGGGAACATAAATTTTGGAAAAAGGCATTGAGAGTAATTAATGTGTTCTAGAGGTAAATATTAAATTCATTTTGGAAGACTATATCATCAAGTAACCCTAAATTTTGGGTTTTGATATTAGTATGGAATATTTTGAGTATTTTTAAGGATAGTTAGTTTTTGAATGATCTATGTTGAAGTCATTACTATTGAATTATAGATATTAAGGTATTTTTTCTTTATATAATGCTTTTTTCTTATTTGGGAGATCTCTTATCATATACAATCAAATTTAATTTTGGTTAATTTTTAATGATAATAAGAATAAATAGATATAATTTAAGGTATTTTTTTCTAAATAAGTTTACTCTAGTGATTCATGCCTAAAAATTTCATCATGAATGCTCATCATTTGCAGAAACAGATGATTTTGGGGTGAAAACTTATTAAAGGGTGAAATAGTACTTTTAAAGTAAGAATATTTCATTATGTTCTTAATCTAGATAGTAAAATATGTCACCAACACTATGAAAAATATCTTGAAACAAAAAAAGTTATATGTTTACTTTTCAAACTAAAAATCAATGTCCTTTTAACCCATCACATATTTAAATTTTTTTATGGTTGACTTTATAATGACTATGATCTCTACCACTATCCATCCAAAAATGATTGTTATTTTTCTCTTCCATGTCCAGGTTTTCCTGCATCAAACCCTAGTATGTGTAATCTCCTATAGCATCTATACATCCATTTATTTCCTTTAAAATAATAGTTTTACTAAGCATTTTTCTAATGTGGGATTTTAAAAAAGATATTTTGAAAAGTCAAAACATAGATACCCAAACCGAATTCCATATTTTGAAGAAAAAGATCCCATAAGGGTAGAGAATTTAACATCTCATTTTTTTAAAATAAAATATTATGTCAAATAGTGTACCGATACACCACATTGAGCTTAAAAAATAGATATTATTATTTAATATAGTATTTATCACATAGTAGTTATATCGAAGGATATGAATAGGACTAATAGCATTATTTTTACGGACATATAGTAATTGTTTTACATTCATCCAATATATTTGATAGGCATAGGATAAAAATAAATCTAGTCCCCCACTTAAAAATTATATTTTTCTAAAAATAAATTTTATCACCTTTTGATGGACCACTTGTTTTTTAAAAAAGTTATGATAAATATAAAAAAAATGAAAAAATAAAAGTTATTTTTTAAGTTTAAATATCAAAAAATTTTATTTAAATTTTTCAATTTTTATGAGATGTTTTATTTTTTGATGAGTAATGAATATTAAGGAATTTTAATTCAAAATTTCATTTTCATATCATTTATTTTATAGTAAAATTGTATTTTTAATAATTTTTTAAGTATAATTAATTCAGTAAAAATTTAATAAATTCAATTTTGGGCATTGGAATCAATTTAAATTTCAATTTGGATATAAAAATCGTTCAAACATTTGAACATTTTTTATTATAGAACATGTTGTTTCATCCCTTTTGTGGAATTAATATTAAATTAATTTCTCTAACTTATTTATTTGAAATTTGAAAAATGGATTAAAAATTTGGAATCATAAGGTCAAAAAAATTTAAATAATTACCCTTTATTTTTTTTCCAATATGAATAGTAATATTCGTTGTTATTCATACCATGATAAATGGTAAATAGGGTAAAAATTGTGTAATTAAGGTTAAAAATAAGATAATAAAGACTCTAAAATTACACTTATACATATCCAAATGGTATTAGATGATTAAATTTCATGCATAAAAACTCACATTTTGAATATATGTACTTTTTTCAATTTATAAGTGATTATTAAATTTATAATTGTTTATTTAAAGAAAAAATAAAGTTACAACATTCATATTCATAATAAATAAGATATTTTTAATAATGGTTGATCTAGTGTTTATGTTAAACTACTAATTTTAATTTTAATTATTAATTACTTATACTAGTCATGGTAATTTATTTTTAATTTTTATTGGAAAAGTAATTACCTTAAATTCGTCAATAATAGTGATGCAAAAATAATTTCACAAATGGAAATATGAAATAAAGTTTATTAAAAATGTTAAAATAAATATAATTTTAGATAATTAATGTCATGAATGAATTTTTTATATTACTTGACATATTATAGATTTAAAATAAATTTTTTTCACAAATATATTATTGTATTAATTTTTATAAATGCCAAAGTAATGAATAGAGTCAATATTGAAATTAATAATATATCAAAAATAAATAATATTTTATTACATGATATAAAATTCATAAAATCTATTATTATTCCTACCAATTGGAATAAAGTTAAAAAATCAATCATGATCCATTTTTTGTTCTTTTGTTATATTTTTGAAACTATATTAACCCTTAAAAGGTAGATATTTAAGTTGTCACAGTAAGAGTTAAAAGGGATGAATAATGGTTTAAGCCAAAATATAAGGTTTAAAAATAGTAAAAACATGTATAACTTTTTGGGATAATTAATATTGACCCATCACCATCATATATTACAAATAAATCATTTTTCATACTTTTTTAATAGAAAATTAATTTATATTAATTTAATATTTCGAGTAATCCAAAGGGCACCCCTACCCTCTCTTATAAATGGCCACCCCTTCTTCTATATTTATTGAAAATTAAAAAAGAATTTATTCAGCCAATATCTTCCCAAATAACATACTATAATCTATACCTACATTATATATCTCTTATATTAGGCATAAATTTCACAATAGAGGTGTTGAAGTTTTAATTAAGGGAGATTGTTCTATGAAGATATATCATTATTAATAATGTCTTTCCGTTTTATTTCATCTTTAAAATCATTAAAATAATGATTATATATTCCAAAATAATAACTCTACAATAAAATATATACTTATATGTTATTATATTTTATAAAAACTAATATCCATATTATTTTATAAAAAAATGGGAAAATAATTTATCATCCGTGTGTATGGCTGACTACCACATCGCGAACTAATAGAATTCATTTTCCATCACCATACTTTAAGAATTTATAAAATGATGTAATTAAATTTATATATGTTATTCCTGACATATTTATATGTCTTTAAATATAATATAATTTACATTATTTCCCTTCCATAAACCTAAAAATGATAATTTATTCCGTGTGTACGTGGGAATTATCACCTATGAAAAGAGGTGTGATTTTTTCCATCACCACATCACATGGATGAAATATATATGTATATTTATAATAAATAATATTATATATTTGATATTATGATCATTTTGGAAATATAAAATGATACTTACATCTTTCCATAATGATCATTAAAAAATTAAAATGTTACCCATGTGTATGTATGTCTTATTGTCTCCCTAATTGTGACATTGTCAATGTTTCATATCTATATTTAATGGATGGATTGAATAGTATAATTTAGGTATAATAATTATTATTATTAAATTAATATTATCTTTTTTATGATTTTTTGATGACAACTTTCACCATAGTTGACTTACCGAATCCATTTTGGACATAGGTATCAAATATTGTTAAAACATATACCATGAACATGGATAATTGAGTAATTGAATATAACATAGAAATGAGTGATATAAAAGTAAAAATAAACATGAAATTGGATCCCAAGAAATTTTATATTATCATATATTTATTATTCCTTATGGTAAAAAATGTACGTGATAAGTTTGACTCCAGGTAAGGGACTCTTTAACTAAAAACATCATTTTAGATTTTTTTACAGATTTATATTCAAAAATCATTATCTTTCATGTCCATGTGTTTTTGAAATGATTTTTATTAATGTATTTATAAGGAAAATAATTTTTTAAAATAATAATATTTTAATTTCACTCAAATATTTTATAAAATGGATTTTTTATATTTTTATTTATAGGAAAATCATTTACAAAACCACTTTTAAATTTCCTCATTCGTGTAATGGCCCGGGTTTTTGGGGTCCATTACTATGTGAAAATATTATATTGGGTTTTCCGGTCTGGGAATATCGGTGAATTTTGGCCAACGGTAGGCCTACCGGTAGCCTTAGCCTAATGGTAGCAGGCCTACCAGTAGCTCAGTCTACCTGTATCCGCAACCTACTGGTAGCTCTATCTACCGGTAGCTCAGTCTACTGGTAGTTGCAACTACCATTTGGTGTAGCCTACTGGTACCTCGGCTACAAGTAGTTGTCACCTGCTAGTAGCTCTTAGCTACCTGTGGCTCTGGCCTACCCCCGCGGGTTCTTTCCAGTGGCGCTCCTTGTGAAATTAGGGTTTTAAACCCTATTTTGACTCCTTTATGCGTGTTTTAAAGCCCAGTAATGCCCATAAATGTTCTAATTAAATTTTTAATGAATTAACCTTGTGTCTGTGTCAGTTTAAACCACCCGACCCCTTTAATAACGTGTGGGGCCGCGTGGTCAACTCACGACTCCCGCTCCACACGCAGTTTGGCGTTCTTATCTCAACCGTCCGTGGCCCTTATATTTAAAGGGTTCGTCGTGGGTCTCTTCTTTTCTCATTCACCTTGCGCAAGAGTACCCTTCATTTAGGAGAGCCATATCACTATGCATGAAGTTCCGCATCCGTCCTAAACGTTGATAGACGAGGCAATTTTTGTTTAGGTGAGCCGCATCGCTATCCGTGAAGTTCCGCGCCCAGCCTCAGCGTCGATTGTTGACCAACAAGTAAGGAATTTTCTCCTTAGTCTCTAAATTTTGTGTATCATGCGGGGTGGGCATGCTTTGTCTTTATATAATTGGATAAACCAGACCTAAATAAAGATAATGAACTGATTATATAGGGAAATAAAGGGGGGTTGTGATCGTTGATGCTGTTTTATATTATGATCTTCTTTCTGAGTTGTGCGGGATTACACCTACTAAAAATCATGGATGTTGGTGATCTTTCTCTATGCACTAATGAACCCTTCATGATTTTTTTAAGTGGCTAGTTTGTCTTTGTGAGCTCCTACTATAAAAAGGAATTAATCACTTACACCTGGATAAATAAATTGAAAGCACCAGGATCAATCCTTATGTGATAACCCCCGGTTAAAGCACACGGAAATTGAAATCATGGAGTGTGTAAAATAATTTAAATCTGAAAATACCGGAATGTCCCTGCTTAGTGTTGGTGGTAGTGGTTTGGCTATTTTCCTTCAAGGGACGATTGGTGGATATGTGGGAGGGGATGGAATCCCCTATTTTTATACTCTCGATGGTTGTGTGAAATCGGGGATGGGATCCCCTGTTGTTATGGATTCAGTGGTAAAAAGTCTTAAGACCGGGTGGTTACCTTGTTTATATCACAAATTGGGGTGGGATCCTCTATTTATGAGAAGTCGTTGGGGGGGGGGGGGGGTACGGGGCAGTGTCTCGGGGTTTTCTTTGGTTCCAGTACTTCAAGGGATCTCTTTTATCCCTTTTTTGTTGTGACTTTACAAGAGAACCATGTGTGAATGTTTAAATTTACTTTTGGATGGATCTTTTCCTTGTTTTTTGCTTATGATATTAGTTTCCATGTTGTGCATGAACTTATTTAAACATTATTACTAAACATGAAAACAAGAATGGGACAAATGGGTTTTGTTGGCGAGAGTCGTGACTCGGCCTTGAGTGCTCTTGTTATCTGTAGGTTGTTTGAAGAAAAACCAAACTTTGGGTGAGTGCTTTTTACCTATTTATATACTTGTATATTTGTGTTTCTTATTCATTCCCCACCAAAGTTGGGCACTTAGTTCTGAACACACCCATTTCATGGGGGAGGGTGTTTTTCCAACACTATTCTTAGTGGCTGGTTATTAGCTCCTTTTCTGCTCCCTTTCCCAGATATCCCAAGTATCTTCGGGCAGGCTGTGATGTCTTGAGATCCATTATTATCCCAAGAACCATCTGGCAGGGTAGCGTGGTGGTTATGGCCCAGGTATGTGCGGGAAGGTAGTTTCCCAAGTATCATCGGGATGAGGCACAGGTGTCTTCGGGCGTGGTGGTGGTTGACCTAGTCTAGGTGTT
This sequence comes from Viscum album, assembly GCA_963277665.1. Classification (NCBI taxonomy): domain Eukaryota; kingdom Viridiplantae; phylum Streptophyta; class Magnoliopsida; order Santalales; family Viscaceae; genus Viscum; species Viscum album. The sequence continues at coordinate 286,301,654 of OY728138.1, read as the reverse complement.
TGCAGGAGTGGTTACGTGTGATTGTTGCAGCCCAGGTGTTTGCGGGTGGGATTCGTAAGTGGGACTGTGTGCGGTTGTGGCCAAGGTGTGTGCGGGGGGGGTGGAAGTGGGACTGTGGTGAGACTTGCGGGATTGGTTCGATGCGTAGGATGTCTCAATAACCAGTGGGAAAGTGGCACAGGGTACCCAGACATATATGTGCTCTTATTATATATATTACTTGAATTGTTTTATTTGGGGAGTGTTCCTTGATGAGGCTTGGTTGGATAGTTTACCTTGTTAGGTGTTTGGTTTATTCCTTTTCTCACGGGACTTTAGTACGTTCCCCCACTTGTGCACAAGAGTCCTTGGTTTTCCCTACTGAGTGTACTTGTATGCTCACCCTACATATATAAAACTGCTTTCAGGTTTCTAGGAGGACTTCAGGGATCAAGCGAGACCATACTAGCTCGGACCTTTGGGGCAGTCGTAGTTGCTGTTTTCCTTCTTTGGTACTTACCCTAGTAGTCACTTTTGTACTTTTTGGATTTTACTTTTAGAACATGCATGTGGGAATGATTTACTTTTGGATTTACTTTTCTTTTAATTTGGTTTTGTTGGGTCTCATCATCTTATATCATGATCCTATAAAACAAAAAGGTTAATGGCTTCCATTTGTGTGAAATATCCATACCCTTGGTGCTAGTCTCCACTCCGGAACCTATAGAAGGCGGGTTTCGGGGGCCATTATCTCTCCTTAAACATAAATAAGGAAGGGTTTGGAAATCTTTTGTCCCTTCCCTCCTTTTGGTGAAGGTGGGTCGTGAGAGAATGGTATCAGAGCCTGATGGTTGAGAGATAGGATGGAGTCTGGTGTTAGGCACAGTAAGGATTGCATGGGATGGTAGGGAAATAGTGTTGGGTGACCTTGTTGCATGAATTAGGCCAGGGAAGACTAGCTAGGACATGGGATTTTAGGTGGCCCCGTGATCTGATGCAAGGACATTGGACCTACCGAACGACCAAGTGAGGCCACGCTGATTTTGGGGTAGAGGCCCTAGGAAAGGTAAATGCATCATGATGACTTGTGTTCTCATGTTTCTGTGATGTCTTTGGAATTAAGAATAAATGAAATGTTTAAAAAGTTTTAAGAAAATATTCTTCACTACTTGGGCTTAGACATTCCTTGTTTACCTTGCAGCTATGGCACCTGGAAGGTGACCACGTGTGGTACAGGTGATCGAGGCCCCGGAGAATACTTGGCCGATCAGCAGAGAGCTGATCGAGATGAGGAGGATGACCAGTGGCATAAGACACTTTGGGCCTTCCAGCAACAGACCCTCGAGAAGTATGAGGGAAGCACCTCTGACATGAAGATGGAAGGCTTACTAGAGGAGCTAGTGGTAGAATTCGGCTTGATTCGGGCCCCAACCGAGTACTGGGTTCCTCTGGCCATCATCTAGATGCGGGGAGCAGTGCGTCATTGGTAGATGCTTTACCTTGGGGAGAGGTGAGAGGCGGAGGTGGCATGCGCTGATTTCAAGAGGGAGTTCTAGGCAGAATTCCTCTCTTCGACGACGAAGGCGGAAAAGAGACAGGAGTTACTCCCCCTCCAGTAGGGGAGTATGTCAGTGAGGGAGCTAGGAATCAAGTTCTAGGACCTCCTATGTTTTTCTCCGGACCTCTTTCCCGGCAAGGAGTCTCGGGAAAGATGTTTAGTGGAGGTGCTCCGACCCTCCCTCCAATATGATGTTACCCCCTTTTACCCTGCTGACGTACTTGGAGGTCCAGAAGAAGGCCAATGTAGTGAAGAGGATGCACACTCTAAGAGGAGTTTCATGAGAGGGGATCCAGCTAGGACCATCAAGGGGGAAGGCCATCAGCACCAGGACTCCAACGTCAGGACCCTCCAGGTTCTGACCAGCAGGGAGCAGACCACAACGGTTTCAGTTTCCATCCCCTGGTCCTTGCCCTTTTCCATCGGGCCTGGGACCGTGGTGCTTCGTATGTGGGAGCCATGGACATCTCCAGAGTCAGTTCCCGGGCCGGGTATAGTATGGCGGTGGTGGACACCCCCACCACCCGCCCCAGCAGCAGCTTCCAGCTAGGCCTTTCTAGCACAGCAGCAGGGACAGCGAGCTCCCGCTCCTTTGAGTGCAGACGTAGGAGGAGGAGGCCGACCTCAGGGAACTCCTCAGGGAAATCAACCGGGGCGTGTTCGGGGAGGTGGCTGAGAGCTGAGGGGCAGAGGAGCTGGGCGTGGACAGTTACACACCATAGAGGGAGCAGTTCCAGTAGGGCCGGAGGTTGTTCGAGTTACGATCTGTTTGTTTGGTACCCTTCCTTATGCCTTGTTCGATACCGGAGCTGTGCACTCCTTTGTTTCACCCTGTCTAGCCCGTTCCTTGGGTTTAGATGCCGAGAGACTCCCAGTGCCCCTGGTGTTGAGCACACTAGTCAGGGGTCAGACCGACTTGTTGTTTGTTTGTCGGGGATGCAGACTGATGATAGGGCCAAATCAGTCGGTTAGGGATCTTCCTCTGCTACCAATACAACCATATGATGTCATCCTAGGCATCGAATAGATATTATCTGTGTGTTCCGTCATCGACTGTTTCCGAGGAAGGGTCGTGTTCTTAGACTTGAACGGTCGGCGTGTTACCTTCGCCGGTGAGCGGAGCAGTCAGAAGGGCAGTAGGTGAGAGGATCCCCTCCTCTCCTTGTTAGCTGAGCTATCAGTAGAGCTAGTAGATGCTGAAATGGTGGAGGTTCCATAGATCATCCGTGAGTTTATGGATATCTTCCCTGAGGAGGTGATGACTTTACCCCCTCGACGTGATATCGAGTTCGGGATAGATCTGCAGCCCGTCGCTCATCCGATCTCGATGGCTCCTTACCGGATGGAACCTTCAGAGCTATGGGAGTTGCGGATCCAGATTGACGATCTGATGAAGAGGGGTTACATTCGGACGAGTGCGTCACTGTGGGTTTCTCTAGTCTTGTTCGCAAAGAAGGAAGATGGTGGTCTCCGGTTGTGCATAGACTATAGGAGGATGAACAAGGTGATGATTAAGAATCGCTACCCTCTTCCGAGGATAGAAGATCTTTTAGACCAGCTGAAATGAGCAGGGTGGTCCTCGAAGATTGACCTGCAGTCCGGGTACCACCAGATGAGAGTAAAGGAGGGCGGCATCCCAAAGATAGAGTTCAGGTGCAGATAGGGACACTTGGAGTTCATAGTCATGCCCTTCGGTGTTACGAACTCCCCGGCTTTGTTCATGGGGCTTTTGAACTCCATCTTCAGGGAGTACATGGATTGGTTCGTAGTTGTGTTCATCGACGACATCTTGGTCTATTCATGATCAGGTGAGGACCATGCGAGGCACTTGAGGAAGGTTTTGGAGGTCCTCTGACAGCACCATCTCTATGGTAAGTTGTCAAAATGCATGTTCTAGACACGAGAAGTGCACTTCCTCAGGCACGTGGTGTCCGAGCAGGGGGTAGCGATGGACCCATCAAAGGTTGAGGCAGTTGTTTCTTGAGACACACCCAAGAATGTGGCAGAGGTTCGTAGTTTCCTCAGGCTGGCAGGTTACTATCGGAGGTTCGTACCCAACTTCTCCCGAGTAGAAGCCCCTTTGACAGCCTTGACCAAGAAAGATCAGGTTTTTGTATGGAGTGAGCAGTGCAAGGAAGCCTTCAGCTATCTGAAAGAGAAGTTGGTTAGTGCCCCAGTGCTGAGATTACCAGAAGAAGGGGGGGCGTATGAGGTGTTCGGTGATGCTTCAGGAAAAGGCCTGGGATGTGTGTGGATGCAGCGACAAGGGGTGATCTCTTATGGGTCTAGGCAATTATGCCCTCACGAGCATTATTATTCCACCCACGACCTAGAGCTTGCAGCGGTCATTTTTGCACTGAAGTTATGGAAGCACTACCTCATCGGAGAATGCTTTTTGGTCTTCACAGATCATAAAAGCTTGAGGTATATCTTATCTCAGTGGGACCTAAACTTGCGGCAGCGAAGGTGGATGGAGTTCCTCCAGGATTACGACTTCGAGGTTTCCTACACATCAGGGAAGGGAAATGTAGTGTACGATACCTTGAGAAGGAGGATGCAGAAGGATGTGGTCTGAGAGTCGGCGGACACCTGGAAAGTAATGGAGGAGTTGGCTGCCTTACACCTGGATGCGAGGATGGGTAGCGGTAGAGGCTGCTTGTATCAGATGAAAGTGCAGTCTTCTCTGTTGCAGCAACTGTAGGAGTCTTAATGGGAAGACCCAGAGTGAGAATTGATGCAGGACTGAGTTTACCAGGGCTATGCTCTAGAAGGATGGATGGAGGAAGGTAAGAACCCGATGCTTTTCTAGGAAAGGATGTTTGTTCCAGAAGTGATGCACGACAAGGTTCTCAGTGAGTTTCACAGCTCACCCTTAGCAGTACACCCTAGAGTGTCCAAGATGTACAAGGGACAGAAGAGACAGTTTTGGTGGCCAAGAGTTAAGTGAGTGGTGGAAGAGTTTGTTGCCAAGTGAATAGTGTGTCAGTAAGTAAAGGTTGAACACCAAGTTTGAGGCAGCCTACTACAGTCTCTAGATGTCCCCTAGTGAAAGTGGGATGACATATTGATGGATTTCATCACAATACTACCCAAGTTCCATGGGGGATACTACGCCATCTGGGTGGTAGTGGACCAGTTGACGAAATCGGCTCACATTATGGTGATCAGGGAGTCACGTTCAGTGGATGCTTTGGCGTGAAAATACGTGGAAGAGGTGGTGCGGTTTCATGGAGTTCCGAGGTCTATAGTATTGGATAGGGATGCATGGTTTACCTCGCGAGTCTGGAGGGGAATGAAGCATTCCTTTGGCACCCACCTGCGTCTTAGCAATGCTTTACATCCCCAGACATATGTACTGACAAAGCGCACCATCGAGAACATGGAGGATATGTTGCGGGCATGTGTTCTGAACTCAGGAGGATCATGTGTGTGATACCTGCCTCTAGTAGAGTTTGCCTACAGTAACAGCTATCACTCTACAATTGGTACGGCCCCATTTAAAGACTTGTACAGGAGGCCATGTCACTAACCTGTGTGTTGGACCGAAGTCGGAGAGGCGGGCATCCTTGATCTGGAGGTGGTGTAGAGCACGACAGAGAAGGTTCTGCTCATACAAGAAAGGATGAAGGTGGCACAGGAGCGAAAAAAATCATATGCCGATACCAGGAGGAGGCCCTTGGAGTTTGAGGATGGATACCACGTGTTCTTGACAGTCTCCCCTCGATGTGGACAATAGTTGTTCGGCAAGGGGATTAAGCATTCTCCCAGGTTCATCGGGCCCTTAGAAGTGTTGCGGTGGGTCGGCGAAGTGGATTATCAGCTAGAATTACCACCGCTGCTACTTAGGATACATGATGTATTCAATGTGTCCCAACTCTGTCGGTATCTGCACGACAATTCACGCGTCCTCAGCTGGGGAGAGCTGGACATCGAGGACGACGTGACTTTTGTGGAGAGACTACTGATGATCGAGGATCGCAAAGAAATTGTGCTTCGTGGGTGAACCATTCCCTTGGTTCTTGTGTTGTGGAGATATGGTAGGCTTGAGGAGAGTACGTGGGAAAGGGAAGCATAGATGTGTGCCCAATACCCAAAGTTGTTTTGAGTTTTGAGTTGGTAATGTTCTGTTTGTTATACCTATTATGGTAGAATGTTTTACCTTTTTGGATATGAATACTAGTTTTCTTTCCTCTGAATGTGTGTGAAAAGTCCCCGCTATGGGGGAGGAGAGAACTTGACCCCTAATCAAGACGCATTAAGGTGGATGCGATTAAACCCGTTCGGGCGAGTCAGTGCCGCCCAAAGCTGATAATATCTTGACATAGAGAAGGAGACTCCCCAAACCCTGTATGCCTGGGTAGTTTGACATGATATGTTTCTTGGTTCGTGACAGGAAAGTGTTCTTAGTTAACAATGAGATTCAATCCAAAGAGGTATCTTTCGAGGTGGATGTTCGGACCCTCTATTTCCTTCTGGGTTGTATTGATTCTCGAGGATGAGAATCATTTAAGAGCTATCTGATATAATGGCACGGGTTTTGGGGGTCCATTACTTTGTGAAAATCTCATGTTGGGTTTTCTGGTCTGGGAATCTCGGTGACGTTTGGCCAACGGTAGGCCTACCGGTAGCCCTAGCCTACCGGTAGAAGGCCTACCAGTAGCTCGGTCTACCGGTAGCTGAAACATACTGGTAGCTCTATCTACCGGTAGCTCGGTCTACCGGTAGCTACCACAGCAAGTAGCTCTGTCTACCTGTAGCTCGATCTACCGGTAGCTGCAGGCTACCGGTAGCTCGGCCTACTAGTAGCTGCAGCCTACCGGTAGCTCGGTCTACCTGTGGCTGTAGCCTACCGGTACCTCGGCTACCAGTAGCTTTCAGCTACCTGTAGCTCTCGGCTACCGGTAGCTATCACCCGCTAGTTTCTCTCAGCTACCGGTGGCTCTAGCCTACCCCCCGCGGGTTCTTTCCAGTGGCGCTTCTTGTAGAATTAGGGTTTTAAACCCTATTTTTACCCCTTTAAGCATGTTTTAAAGCCCGGTAATGCCCATAAATGTTCTAATTAAATATTTTATGAATTAACCTGGTGTCTGCATCGGTCTAAACCACCTGACCCCTTTAATAATGTGTGGGGCCGCATTATCAACCCACGACCCCCACTCCTTACACGGTTTGGTGTTCTTATCTCAACCGTCAGTGGGCCTTATAAGTAAAGGGATCACCGTGGGTCTCTTCTTTTCTCATTCACCCTGCGCTAGAGTACCCTTCGTTCAGGTGAGCCATTTCACTATGCGTGATGTTCTGCATCCGGCCTAAGTGTTGATAGACGAGGCGATTTTCATTCAGGTGAGCCGCATCGCTATCCGTGAAGTTTCACGCCCGGCCTCAGCGTCGATCGTTGTCCAAAAAATATGGAATTTTCTCCTTAGTATCTCCCTTGTGTATCTTGCGGGGTGGTTGTGCTTTGTCTTTGTAAAATTGGATAAGCTAGACCTAATTAATGATAATTAATTGATTATATAAGGAATTAAGGGGGGCAGGGATCGTTGATGTTGTTTTATATTATGATCTTCTTTCTGAATTGTGTGAGATTAGCCTATTGAAAATCATGGTTGTTGGTGGTCTTTCTCTGTGCACTAATGAACCCTTCGTGATGTTTTTATGTGGTTAGTTTTTGGTTGTGAGCTCCTGCTATAAAAAGTAATTAATCACGTATACCCGGCTAAATAAATTGAAAGCACCACGATCAATCCTTCTGTGATAACCCCCGGTTAAAGCACACAGAAATTGAAATCATGGAATGTGTAAAATCTTTTAAATCTGAAAATACTGGCATGGCCCTGCATAGTGTTGGTGGTAGTGGTTTGGCTATTTTCTTTCACGGGCCGGTTGGTGGATATGTGGGAGGAGATGGGATCACCTATTTTTATACTCTCAGTGGTTGTGTGAAATCGGGGATGGGATCCCCTGTTGTTATGGATTCAGTGGTTGTGAGTCTTAAGACCGGGTGGTTACCTTGTTTAAATCACGAATTGGGGTGGGATCCTCTGTTTATGAGAAACCTTTTTGGGGGGGGGGACACGGGGCAGTGTCTCAGGGTTGTCTTTGGTTCCAGTACTTCGAGAGATCTCTCTTATCCCTTTGTTGTTGTGACTTTACAAGAGAACCAGGTATGGATGTTTAAATTGACTTTTGGCTGGATTTTTTGCATTGGTTTGTGCTTATGATATTAGTTTCCTAGTAGTGAATGAACTTATTTAAACATTATTACTGAACATGAAAACAAAAATGGGGAAAATGGGTTTTTTTGGTGAGAGTCATGACTCGGACTTGAATGTTGTTGTGATCTTCAGGTCGTCTGAAGAAAAACATAACTTTGTTTGAGTGCATTTTACCTATATATATACATGTAGCTTTATGTTTCTTATTCGTGCCCCACCCAAGTTGGGAACATAGTGCCGAACACCCCCATTTCGTGGGGGAGGGTGTTTTTCCCAACACTATTCTTAGTGGCTGGTTATTAGCTAATTTTCTGCTCCTTTTCCCAGATACCCCAAGTATCTTCAGGCAGGCTGTGATGGCATAAGGTCCATTATTAGCCCGAGAACCTTCAGGCAGGGTAGCGTGCTGGTTATGGCCCAGGTGTGTGCGGGCAGGTAGTTTCCCAGGTATCTTCGGGATGATTCCCAGGTATCTCCGGGGGTGGTGGTGGTTGTTCTGGCCTAGGTGTTTGTAGGTGTGGTTACGTGTGACAGTTGTGGCCCAGGTTTTTGCAGGAGGGATTGGGCAGTGGGGCTGCGTGCGATTGTGGCCCAGGTGTGTGCGGGCGGGTGTGGCAGTGGAATTGCGGTGAGAATGGAAGGATTAGTTCGATTCGTAGGATGTCTCAATAACCAGTGGAAAAGTGGCATAGGGTACCCAGACATCGATGTTCTCATATTATATATATTACTTGACTTTCATTATTTGAAGAGTGTGCCTTGGTGAGGATTGGGTGGATAGTTTACCTTGTTAGGTGTTTGGTTTATTCCTTTTCTCACGGGACTTTAGTACGTTCCCCCACTTGTGCATGAGAGTCTTTGGTTTTCCCTACTGAGTGTACTTGTATGCTCACCCTACGTATATAAAACGGGTTTCAGGTTTCCAGGAGGACTTCGGGGATCACGCGGGACCATACTAGCTCGGACCTTTGGGGCAGTCACAGTTGTTGTTTTCCTTCTTAGGTACTTATCCTTGTAGTCACTTTTGTACTTTTTGGCTTTTACTTTTGTAACATGCATGTGGGAATGGTTTACTTTTGTCTTTAATTTTCTTTTACTTTGGTGTTGTTGGGTTTCATCATCTTATCTCCCGATCCTATCAAACAAAAAGGGTAATGCCATCCATTTGTGTGAAATTTCCATACCCTTGGTGCTAGTCGCCACTCCGGAACCTATAGAAGGGGGTTTCGGGGGTTATTATCTCTCCTTCAACTTAAAGAATGATGGGCTTGGCAACCTACTGACCCTTCCCTCCTTTTGGTGAAGGTGGGTCGTGACAATTCATATCTTCTAACAAAGGTCAAAAGAAATGTTTTTTACAAAAACAACATGTACATAATTTTCTTTTAAAATGAATCCTTAATTAATTAATGTTTCCTTTATACTTTTTGTAGTTATTTTTAATGAAAATGTTTTCATTATATTTTAAAGGTGACTTTAAAAAAAATTAATATTTTTATATGAAAAGGTTTTTCACACATGGGTTTGAAAGTGTTTTTCAATGGTTTTATTCTTGATTTGGTTCATGTAAATTATATATGAGGGAATGACCCCAATTATGGCTCACGGGTGAGCCAAATATAGCTTTTATGAATGGTTAATCTCCATTGTAGCTCATAAAAATTAGAAATCCCAATGTATAATATATGAAGGGTGATCCCCATTATTGCTCCCCAAAGATTTCGGAACTTTGGAGATGGAACTCTACCATATGGTTATTTCATTTTTAAGGATCCTATTTGGTTTTTATTATGAGGATGTCCCAAGGCACCTACAAGAGATTTATATATTTTATAATGATTTCTTATTGAAATTGTTTGATTTTTAAAATGTAGGAAAATATCTTATTGAAAAAAATATTCATTTTTAGGGTAAAAAGGTTTGTTTTATAGAAAATATTTTTATGTATTTTCAATGGAAATATTGTTTCCTTTTTTTTCCCTTACTTATATCTAGTGCTCATCTTATGTTTTAAAATGTTTTTTATAGCATTTTTTGGGGGATAGAGACAATGATTAAATTAATGGAATAATTATGAGGAAATATCACATTTTATTTTAATGAATTTTATTTAGATAGGAAAAATGGATACCGTGTATAACTATCCACATGTAATTTATAGGTTTAATTTCTACGATTATTTATATAATTATATAAAACTATAAATTTAATTGATCCTAGAAATTAAATTCTATTTCCCAAACACTATAATATATAATGATGACAGTCGGGTACTTATATTGGTAGGGAATAGATCATGTATATGGTTACGATCAGGTCCTTATAATGGTAGGTCAATATATCAAGTATTTATTGCACATATCTCTTTCATTTGGATATAGTGAATTTGAGAAAGTTGACATTGTTTTATATATTCTATGATAGAAATTTATCAATAGAGGACTTTATATCAAAAAAAAAACAGTAAGAGATATAAAACATGTAGTAGAAATAATTTAATGTGATATAACATGAGAAATAAATTTCTCATGAGCAATAAGCTAACATGAAAATGAAATTTATGAATATAAGGAAACAATAAGTGGAAATTATTATTGAATAAATTTATTACATTAAAATATTTGCAGGATATGTTTTTATTTATGTACTCAATCCTAGAATAAATATATATTGGTTGTTTTACGGATTAATGATAATTAATAGAAGCGTATTAGTATCTCAATATTTTTTTACTTTTAAGGATATTGTAAAATATTCTATAAATAATATATATTTTTTCAAGTATTATACATTAAAATGTAAGTAAGTTAAAGAAATGGGGATTAACAACCATGTTGAAAAGAATTTTAAAAAATATAATATGGGAAGGGTTGAAATCTTATCATGTAAGAGTCGTGGGGAGAAGCAGAAAAGGAATTTCTTAAAGGTAAATAGACTTTATTACAAGTGTGGAGATAAGGGCCATCATGCACACTAGTGAAAAGGGAAGAGAGAAACCGTAAACTTATGATGATTCATAGTAAGGAGATGATATATTATTCAGGTTCACTCCCTAATAGTTAAGGGAATCAACCTTCGAAGAACCCATATGATCAAGGACAATGTGATTCTATCACAAAAATAGAAGTTTATCACAAAATTTTATCATATAGATTAATTTAATCATAATATCAAATTTATATTTTACATTATAGGATTATATATCTACACGCTCATCTATATCTTTTAATCTTGACAAGAAATTTTTGTCATCCCCTAAAGTACTAAAAAATGAGTTTTTAGGTAAAACACCTTGTCATAATATTGTGGGTAAGAAAGAATATTTTTATTTATATATTAAAATTCAATTATGTTCTTAATTTCAAGCGCGTTTTTTATTCAAATGGTTGAATATTTCATAATACTTGGTATGGATTTGTTATTAATGTATATTTCACTAATTTATTTTCAATAGAAGAATGTTATAATATCTAATTATGGACTAGAATCCCTATTTTTTAATGGAGATACTTTATTTCCTATGTAACATTTGGAACCAGCTCCATAATTTCATCTTAATTAACTTATAGGGGAAGTTGAATTAATAAAAGGTAATGATATTCATAAAATTGAGGACATGTCCACTCTAATATATTCTATTGATGTATTCCCAGAGTAAATACATGGATACGCACCTAATCATGAGGTTGAAATTTCTATTGATCTCATACCTAAACCGAAGCAGATATCTAAGAAACCATATAGAGTGGTTCCATTGGAATTAGGGAAATTAAAGAAATAACTTCCTGATTATTTTTATAAAGTATTCATACAACCTATTCTTTCCACCAAGGGGAACCTATACCATTTATGAAAAATAAGGATTGATTTATGAGGTTGTTCGTCAATTATAGAGAAACCAGTGTCATTACTATATATAAAAAGTAAATTTTACCTCGCACTTATGATCTACTTAGTCAGATAAAAGGGGATTATTACTTCTCAATGATTTACTACCATTCTGGATGATACACCAAATATGAATTTTCACATAATTTATGGGAATTATGAGTGAATAGTAATTCACTTTAGGATTACCAATTCCCCATTAGTGTTCATGGATTTAATTAGTGGCGTATCTGATGATTTCATTTAAAAATTAGTGGATTTTATTAATGATATATTGATAAACTATAATCATAATGAATTGAATAAATAGTAATTACGAGTCATCCTTCGCACACTATGGGAGAGGGCTATATGGAAAATTTAGTAAGTGTCACATTTGGATGAAAAAAGTCTTTTTTAATGGATATATTACATCCAAGCATGGAATATCAGTTGATCCCACAAAGAAAATGGTTGTAAAATAATGTCTCATTCTAAAGAAATATAGTATATATACATAATATAAATAGTTTATCTATTTAATATTGGTCATATGTTGAAAAAAATTAATATTAGCTAACCCATTAACTATATTGATACGTAAATGATTTATGTTTCAATGGTCAATGTAATCTGAAGTATCCTTTGGGTATCTAATGAATATATTAATAAATGAACCATCATTTTCCTTAACATTATTAATGGAAAGGTTTTTTATATTAATTGATTCATTAAAGAAATAATTTTGGTGTATCCTTATTGAAAATTATTGAGATAATACTTATGTATCTTGAAAATTGAACACTCGTGATAAAAACAATCCAACTCATGATCCTAAACATGTAGTTGTAATCTTTTTATTGAAAATATTGAGGCACAATCTTTATGTTTAAATATTTGACATATATACAGATTATGATATTCTGATGTATATATTCACAAAGAGAGATCTGAACATTAGAAAAAGGGAGATATCTAGAATGATTGATAGACTATGACAATACAAGACAATACCACACTAGGATGGAAAAAAAGGGAGATGATACATTAGTATGAAATATCATGGAGTTATATATATGATGAGGATAGAAAAGGGTCCAAAATCCATAGATTAAGTAAATTTGAATATGGAAATTTTTAAGGATAGTGAATCATCAATCATTTTCAAAAATAATTTCCCAACCATATTTTATGGAGAAGATTAATGTCTCAAAATGATGAAAGGGTTCATTAAAAGAAGATTCAATCCATGATAGATTTGATATTTTCAAGCATAATTTATGAATATAGTTTGTTTATGTTTGAAATAATCCTTTCTATACCCTAAATAAATGAGTTAATGATTTAATTTATATATTATGCTCATATCTAGAATTTCAGTGCAACCTAGTAACACCAATATGTGTAAGGACCTATGTGAGTACATGTGGTGGGAAACATAAATGGAGAAATTTATGACTGAATGAAATGATTCTTAGATTACCAATAAATAAAATCTAAGAAACCACTCCCAAAGGGTATAACAAAACCCCTACCTATACTAATATGGGTCTGGGAAAATAACAAAATTGAATATTTTTACAATACTACCTATGTAATAAAATAATAATGATGTTATGTATCCACACATCCTAGCTATAAGGGTCGTCTACCACTCGAATGACTTTCACAATACTATATCAATAATTTTTTGGGGATTCATGGTGAAACATTATCAATTTTATCTCTTCTAGATCATCTTTTCACATATAAGTTTACAAAGAGTTTTCAAAAGTATTTGAACACAAATATACACTTGAGCACTTCTTACCATTCTCAAATATGTGTGGAATGTTACATAAATATCCAAACATTAGAGGATATGATGAGAAACTTCTCAATTGACTTCAAAGGAACATGGGAGATTGAGGAATCAATGAGTAATATTTACCCTCATTCTTTATATAATTTTGTTTTACCCAAATTTTAAGGATAAAATTATTTCTAGGGAATGTAATACATAAGAACCAACTAAATAAATTTAACTATTATTTATTCATATTCTCATTAAATTTCGTAAAAGTTTTTATTAGAATATGATTAATAATTAAAAAATTAAAAAATATACATTAATTTTTAATAGTAAACAGTTACACCCAAATGCTTTGGAAAAAAATCTTATTTGCTAAAAGAAGAGTTTACAAATGTATGGCGCAAAATTTGATATTTTGATATATATATTTATGTTTATATAATTATGAAATTACAAATATATAGAAAATTATTTTTTATAAAAATTACATTAAATTTAGAATTAGAATTTGCAAATAAAATAATTAGGTCATTTTCAAAAAAATAAGATACCATGGGAAATATTAATTTCCATAGAAAAACAATTATTTTTAAAATAATTGTATTTTTTATAAACATTTTTTTTCATCATAATAAACTAAATTGATATAATTTAAAAGACTAATATTGTATAATGTTTCAATTCATAGATATTATGTTTACAAAATTTAATAGGTTCTTGATATCAAATAATATTAAGAACCCTTAATATTAAAAAATATTTAAAATAAAATATATGTTTTATATGTTTTTATTTAACTAAAAATATTTCCATATCTTGAAAATATTCTATATTATGTGGATACTAAATTTGTAACCATCACATAAATTTTTTCTAACAAGGTTCATCTAATTGTTTTAGTGAAAAATAATTATCATCGTAAAAAAACATGTTGATAAGGGTAAAAATGAGGTAATCTAATATAGATCAGATTTTGTTAAACCTAAATGACAAAAATACCTTATTTTGGTAATTTTTTAGATTATAAATTCATACCCACATGTCTTACCAATATACCATTTTCTATCTCACCTGTCACCAATGTATTTCTAATTTTATCCCTCACATTACATACATTACCAAATAAATTTCTCGCTTTTTCACCTATAAAAAGAGATCACTTCCACCCATTATCTCATACCACTCCACTAAAATTCCATTTATAACAAATTACCGTTATATTTTCCTCTCATGGGTATCTCCAATTACTTTTTAAGTTTCTGTGTATTTCTACTCATACATTAGGAATCTACCATACAAATAATGGTTTATAATCCACCTATTTTATTTTTAATTGAATTTCATCTAATAATGTCATTAAAAATCATATTTAATATAATTAATTTCTTTTAATTATATAAAATTAACATCAATTTAATATATTATTGATTATATATTACTTATTCACTCTCATTATTTCATATTCATTTTCCATTATTATGCAGAAGTAATGTTTTATAACTACTTCTCTAATTTTATTTTCAAAATATTTCAATTTATTTTCAAATTAAAAAAGAAAATTTCTTCTGATTAATTTATTTAAATTCCTTATCATAAAATAATTTTTATATCAGCATTCCTTCTAGTTATATTGACTTCATAATCCATTATAATTCTTAAACACTCCTATATCCATAAAACATCAAACAATTTTGGTAAACTGGTGATCAAGTGGTTTCGTAGAAATGTTATATGAATCATGACAGAAAAAGTGGATAAAATATTAGGAGTCCAATAACATAGAATTTATAAGACCAAAAAATGTTGGTTTGGTGTTAAATCAACCTTCACTTGACACACAATTAGTGTACTTTACTATATACCCAATTTGATAGTCCAAGGGGATAAGTTATGGATGACTCACAAACTCTTTATGGACCATAATGAATGATTATTTCCTAGTTATATCTATACAACATAAATGTAATATTAAATACTCCATTGTTATCATTCTTATAAAAAGTGTTATTTGCATTATATTTTGAGTATCCTATTTTTTTATATTGATCGTGGAATTTCTTCAAATATAGACTTATTATTCTATTGACTGGGGAATCTTTTAAATTTAGAGTATATTTATTATTTCAATATTGATTTTGTTAATTAATAATTAAATATGGTTATGTATTTTATTATTATTTATTTCTTTTATATGATGAATTCATTAGAATTATAAAGTGATAGGTGGGTCCTAGAATTTTCTATCCCCTCAATACATCATCTTGTCTCATTAGAAAAAATAGTTTAGATAATTTTATGTATATCATACCAATTTATGGATATTATCTTAGAATGATCCCATTATGGTATGTAATATTTTTTGGAATGTGGTGTTTAATGTAAGATTATGTTTCTTGGTATAATGCATTCCATAACTATGAGATCAGTTTTCTTTTTCCAAGTGATTATTTATATTATTAGGCAATATATGGAAATGTTAACCTCATTTATGGAATCATGCATTTTATTTATTCCTGCGATTTTATGTATTCTATTTTTATCCAACGACAGCTTCTATTATGTAGTATCCCATACTCAGCATAAAAGATCACTCTATTCTTTATTTTTTACCATTTTTCTAGTACACAATGAAGACTATTATATATGATTTATGAAATTTCACGGATGAATAATCAAGTTTTTTATGTTTTTGTATGATGTATCATAATTTTAAAAAGTAATGTAAAGTCCAAATATGTATCTTGTTTTTTATACTACTAAATGGATGAATCCTAATTAACGTAATCCATGTGTTATGTACCCTAATAATAAAATAACCATTATATCCAGGTTACTAGATTCAAGGTGTTATAAATATTTTTTGATTCTATCATTAGATCATATTCATTGTAAATAATAATAAATGTAAAATAATATTGGTATAAATAAAAAACAAATTCATAATAACATTAAAATTTTATTTTTGAATGATAAATAAATACCCAATAATGATTTTATAAAATTAATTTTAAAAGAGAATATTATTTAACGCAATGGGAATATAAATTTATTTCAAAAAATATATAAAAACATTAGTGGGGTTTTAATTAAAAAACAATGAAGACATTGAGAGAATGTGTTTGGGTGACGGACTGTTGTCTCATGAACCAATAAAATGTTTTTTCCATAAACATCTCCAAAGAATGATTATAATGATGAATTTAAATTATATATATGATATTAAGGAATTTTTTATCACTCTAAATTTATAAAATTTAATTTACATTATTGGCATTCTATGAAATAATATGATAGCGACATTCGAGCGTAGGTGTGAATTATCACCTCCATAAAGCGATGCTATTAGTTTTCCATAACCACATCACAATAATTGTATATATAATTATATTTATAGAATTAGTATTATATTTCTTTATATTATGATAATTCTAGAAAGATAAAATTATACTGACCTTCTTTCCATAATGATCATTGAAAATTGGAATCATTACTCGTCTGTACATATACCTTATCATCTCCATGATTGTAGCATAGTTCAATATTTAGATCCATGTGTAATGGATGGATTAAAAATTATAATTTATATATAAAATGATAATTATTTCATAGAAATTATTCTTTTGATGATGTAATGATGACTTATTTGACCATAATCGACCTACTGATGTCATTTTGGACTCAAGTATAGAATATTGTCAAAACATCCAATGTAGACATAAATAATTAAATAATTAATATAAAATTGTATTAAATGACATAAAAGGAATAATAAGTTTTACCTAGGTTATAAATGAATTAAATAATTAACATAATTTTTTTATTCATGAAGATAAAAGACATATGTGGAAAATAAAACTCATGGTATGGGAATTTCATTTGAAAGATATAATTTTATTGTTTGGAAGACATGCACTATTTTGGGATATTTATATGATTAAGTTAAATAGAATAAAATTGGATTTTATTTGATTAATAAATTTTGAATTATAATTTTTATCAATATATGATTTTATTACTGATTTATGGAGATTAAATTTATTTATAGAAATGGTTACCATATCAATAATATTATTAGGTACATTAATTTTTGGTATTAGACTTCAATAGTAAATGAAGTTATTTTGATATAATTATTAAAATTCATCTTGGAACAGTGGGGGATTTATATGATTATTGGGTTTCAATCTTGGTTTAGAATATTTTAGATGAATTTTAAGGATTTTTATTTATCAAATGATCTATGTTGAACATTGGGTATTAATGTTTGAATTTTAGATATTAAAGTATTTTTAATTATATAATTCTTTATTGTTTATGGGGAATTACCTTATATTATCCTAAAAACATTAATTTTGGCTAATATAAATAGAAAATAGGAATATATTTTAATAATTTTTAGATTTATTTATCTATAGAGATTAATTATAATGCATCATGAATGAAAAATTCATCTTGAATACACATCATTTAGAGAAACAGAAGAGATTTGATGGAGATTTATTAATGAATGAAATTATAATTATAATATAAGTATATTTCCTTATGTTCTTATTCTCATTCATAAAATAATATGACCACTCTAGGAAAATTACTTAGGAAAAAAAATTTATTCATTCTTACATATAATCAATGTTCTTTTAACGTATCACAAATTTAGGATTTTATGATGCTTAGATTCTTAATGACAAAATTCTACATCACTATAAATTAGAAAATTATAGTTTGAATTATACTCTATGTCCATATTTTCATTTTCTAATAACTATAATCCATGTCTTTTGGTGGAATTTTCTTTTTCCTTTCCATGTTTTTAGAAGTTTTATTGATCCTTCTTGCAATGTGGTATTTCAACAAACGTATTTTGAAAAGTCAAAATCCTAGTTTTAGATCCCAAGTTAAAAAATTTTGTTTTATTTTTATTAAATAGAGGATAATTTAACATCAAAATATTTTAAATTGATATGATATGTTTGATAGCCTGCAAGACATGCCACATTGATCATAAAAAACAACTAAATATTATTATTTAAATGTGATCATTGTCCCATAGATGTTATATATGAGGCTATGAATATGAATAACTATATAATGTATATACTCATTTATAAAATATTTTTACATTTATATAGTATACATAATAAGAAAAATATAATAATAAATCAATTTTTATGCTTAAAACTATATTTTCCTTTTAAGTTATTTTATTACCCTTTAAGGGAACACTTGTTTTAAACAAAATTTGGAAAATTTAATAAATTTTATTTAAAAATATAATATTTATTTTTAAATAAATAATATCAATATTTACCTTCATTTATTTATTTATTTATGTTTTTAACGGAATATTTTTTTTTGACAAATAGCGAAAAACACTGAATTTTTATTCAAAACTGCATTTTCATCTGATTTATTAATATAGTTTGATTATATTTAAATTTGGTTATAAAGAATAATTTTATAAAGTATAAATCAATAAATAAAATTTATGTCATTTAAATCAATTTAACATTCAAATTTTATTTATAAAAATTTCAAACTTTTGAAATTGTTTACTTTAAAAACTCATTGTTTCGTCCCTTTATGAGATTATTTTTAAATTTATTTATGAAACCTATTATAATTTAATTTTGAAAAATGGATTAAATATTTTAAATAAAAATGTATAAATTTATTAAATAGGTTCCTCTTATTTTTAGACAATGTGAATAGTAACTTTATTAAATTTAGATACCACGGTAAAGGGTAAATCGGGTAAAAATTGAGTATTTAAAGGTAAAAATAATATGATAATAACTATAATGTGACCATTAAACTCAAACAAATATTATTAGATGAGTTAATTTTTTACATAATAAATTATGTATCAAATATATGTCTATTTTTTCATTTATAAGTTATTATGAAGTTTATAATATTTTTTTAAAGAAAATACAAAGATGGCGCAATAATATTCTTAATAACTAAAATATTTTTAATAAGGGTCTATATGGAATATATGTTTGACTATGAATATTATTTGGAAATATAAAATATTTATCATTATAGTGGAAATTTATTTTTAATTTTTAGGGAATAATTATTTACCTTAAATGATTTCACAACATTGATGTGTACAATAATTATTTTACTAAAAAAAATATAAAATAAGTGATATTAACAATATTAAAATAAAAATAATTTGGGATAATTTATTTCATCCATGAATATTATAGATTACCATTATATTTTATGGATGTGTTGGGATATTTAGTTCTAATATATATTTTATTATCGTTATTTTTAAATGTCAATCTCAGGAATAGTGTCAAAATTTACATTAATGATATTTTAAAATAAATATTATTTTATTAAATGGTATGAAACTCCTAAAAATATTTAATTTGGAAAGAATTTTGGAATAAGTGTATAAATTTCATACATTATACATTTATGGTTATTTTTTCATTTTAGTGTAACTATATAAACCCTCAAATAGTAGAAACCCATGTTGTCATGGAAAGAATTAAGGGAGTTAAATATGGGTTAAAACCAAAATATAAGGGTATAATTATAATAAAATTGACTAATTTTTATTTAATGGGATTATTTTGAACCATAATCATATTATATTCTAAATAAATTAGTTTTGATCAATTTTTAATAAAAACAATATATTAATTTAATATTTTGATAAATTCCAAGAGTGCCCCACCACTATCCAATTAAAAGGGAACCCCAACTTCTCTTTTATTCATACTTAAAATCCTGTAAGGTTCATTGAAAATATTCCTTAATACCATCATATAATATCTCTCCACATTATATAGGTATTATTATAGGCATAAAACCATCCATAGTAGTCTTAACGTGTAAAGTATTGAAGGATTCCTAAATTACACGTATCGTTTCTAATTAAGTGTTTCGGTTTTGGTTATTATTTCACATCCATGAAATTTTCTTCAACCATGATGAGATAATAACTCCAGTATCATAAATATTCTGATATTTCATTATGTTAATATAATCACATAAATTCATATCCACTTTAATGAAATGTAAAAATGAGTTATTATTCGTATATGTGTCGGACTACAACCTCATGAACTGATAAAATTTGTTTTCCATCACCATCACTAAAGACTATTTATAATGAAGTAGTTATTATTAATATGTGATTTTAATGTTATTTTTAAAATTAATTAAATATAATACATCATATATATTCTAACATTTCCATGGATGAAAAAATGATAACACCATTCATGCGAAAATGTGAATTATCACCTCCATGAAGTGATGTGATTAGTTTTTCATTAAAAAATAACATGAATGAAATATATAATTATATATAGATAATTAATATGATATTTATGATATTATAATAATTATTTAAAGATAAAATTATTATTACCTTCTCTCCATAATTATCATTGGAAAAAGGACTTGTTCCTCATGCATACGTACAACCTACAATCTCAATTATTATAACATAGTTCATTTCTTCATTTCCATAAGTTATATAAGTATTTAAATTTATAATTTATATATTGAAATTTTAATTATTTCATGAATATTATTCTGGAAGAGATTTTATATGAGACTTTCCAATGTTATTTTGGACTCAGGTATCGAATATCCTGAAAACGTCTATCATGAAGGTAAATAATTAAATAATTCTCATGATATGGTAAAAAGTGATATAAAAGGAATTAAAAAACATTAAGAAAGATTCCAATAAAGTAAATATTTAAAATAAAATTATTATTCAGTAATATAAAAAACTTACTTGACAAATCAAACTCATGGTAAGGGACAATATTTTGAAAAATCTAATTTTGTTACTTTGTAGAAAGACCAAAAGGTTAGTTTTTTATTTTATACTACATTAGAGTATTTTACCACATTCATGAACATAAATAATTTTAATCTTACATTAAATGGTTACTATTAAAAGAAATTTTTTCCATTGTATGTGAACAGTTTTTTTATAATTATTGATTCAGAAATAAAAAGTTTATTTTTATTAAAATAGTGTTTCTATGATGCAATATATTAGTATTTATGTTTATGTAATAGTTATTTGTCATTTTTATGATTATTTGTGGTTAAATGATAACCCAATGAATTTTGGTTACATGATAAACTTATAATTGGAGGTTCCGTGATAAACCATGGATGGGTGGTTACGTTATAACCAACAATGCATTGGGTGCTCTGGAGTTTGAGGTTGGACATATTGGTTACTCCATTTGTTATAGTGATATGAAGAATGATGTCCCAAGTTACCTATATAAATTTTATTTACTTAATAAATTGTTTTCAAGGAAAATAGTTTTATTTTCAAAAGGTAATATGGTGATGTTTTTTAATTTATGATTCCTTTTTTTTGGATAAAAATGTATATTTTATGAAAATTTTATTATGGATTTTCACTTGAATAGTATTTTATTTTATTTTATTTCCCTTTATTACCTTTTACAATCATCTTAAATTTTAAAAAAAAATCACAGGATTTAATGGGGAATAATCACAAGGATGAGATTATGGGAAAATCGTGAATATTTTTCCTTAAATATGACATGTTTTATTTTAAGGGATTTTATTTTTTTCAAAAAATGGTTATTGTGTATAAGTGTCTACTTATAGATTATGGGTTTACAAGGTAATGGTTTTTTCTATTTCTTCAAAAAATTAAACCTGAATGATATTTAGGAAAAAAAATAAATATAATTATAGTTTACAATCAAGAGAATATGTAATGTTTAAGGTAGGGAGCATACAATATTGAAAAAAAAATTGTACTTTTATTTCTTTATATATTTATTTTATTATTTTATTATTATTTTTTATAAATTACACAACTTACTCATTGTATATTATCAAAAATCACATATCCAAAGACCATATTTCTATCGACCATATATCCACTGACCATATTTCCAATTACCATATATATAACACTCATATTTCATTCTTGTATATAACTTTAATAAAGTCATGAATTCATCTTATTCACTTATCTCCAAATATGTATATGATATTTTGAATTCTATATTATATATCCATAGTTTCTAACGAGGTGATGACCTTGATGGGAAACCGTGATGATTAATATTATATGTTTTTGTAATTTTTATTAAACTTTGAATTTATTCATCTTGAACATTTTTTGTTGATTTCTCATATAGATTTATCATATTAAAAAAATTATCTTACATCATAATTATTTAACATTAATTTTATTATGGTTTGTTTTTGTTCTGTTTTTCATGTGAAAAAATATATATTAAACACAGTATTTGTTTAAAGGAGATAAATACATTATAAAATCACTTGGTGGTAAATTATACCCCCCTAAATAATATTACACTCAAATTTTCATTAAATTGGTGGAACAATTAGTATATTTATACCACAATATGTATTCAAGTTCCCATATTTCTTCCTCAAACATATTTCCTGCATAGAACTTTATCAAGGTGAGTGGTAGTATTTTATCATATTTTATCTCTGTGATCTAAGATTTCTTCTAGTTCCTCCTCATAAGAATGATCATGTTTCTACTATAAACTTATTAGTTATATACATGTGATGAGTTAGGATATTAATTCCTCAAGATTGTTGCATGAAATACATCATTAACATAAGAGAGGTTTAGTGGAAGTGAAAGATAATAAGGTCTCATATATAAAACATTAATTATTTTGAAATGTCCAATGTATCTATGTATTAATTTTCTATTTTTCCAAAATTTCATGACCCCATTCCATGCAGATATTAAAATGAATACCTTCCCTACCACATTAAACTCTAAATATCTTCAATAATTATCTGCAGAGATCTTTTTCTACATTATTCAGTTCAAATGTTATGAAAAATTGTTTAAATATTATATTTCGTTTCTTGAGATAGATCTATCTTGGTAGATTAAATTCTATAATTTTATCCCAACATGTTCTTATTTTGAACCTCTTCCCATATAAAGCCTAATATGGTGAAATTTTAATTCTGTAATAGAATCTTTTATTATATGATAACTCCAAAAGTGGTATATTTTGTAGTGCCTCAAGTAGGATTGACCACTATGTAGGGAAGAGTGAATCTAGGGTTTCTTTTTCTGAATTTATTTTATTTTTAATTATACCTCTTAAACTTTTTGAGGTTCTTCATCCACTCAATTTTATCTCTTTTATTCACTATCTATGTAGTAATAACAATATAAAGAGAAATACACAGTATTTACAAGGTTATTCATAAAGACCTATTATTTACCATGTTGGTTATTCCCCAAAAAAAGGATTCTTAATTATATTAAACTACCAAACAATTGATTATATTGGATTTCAACTACAACTAAAATATGTTTTCTCCATATCCAATTCAGAGACTCTATTTTCTTTTCCCTCTAACGAATATGATTCTTTCTTCATCTCTAACCAAGATTTTGTTTTATCCTAGATCCTACAAGAAGACTTTACATAAACCTGAAACCAACTGAAAGGCTTAACATCTATTAAATGGATTGATACACTATATTATTATTCCTTGATATTCCTCCTAGATCTTGAAATATTGGAATTTCTCGTGTACCTATTCATAAACCTTTAGTAGCCCATGAATATATATGTCGATCTTTCTCAATAATCTATGATCACCTATTCATGATCAGTTTGTTCAATGAAATAATTCTCTTAATAAAATTTATTCTTCAACTAATGAATACCCAACCACATTGATCTGTGTGAAAGTGGTGAAAAAAATTATTCTTTATATTATATTGTAATAGTTTTTGTAAAATCTAAATATTATTAAAATACAAATTATGAATTAATTTCATGGAATCAAATAAATATTATTTTTGGTATGTTAAGTTGTTTCATTTGTTCATGTTTTATGCATGACTTCAAGTATTTTTTCCTCATGAAAACCTGATATCCTTTGCACAACCTGAATTAGTGTTAGTTCAATATTATTAAAAATTTATTTCATAAACACACTATCCACTGGTTATTTAGTTTCATAATAATGAATGTGTTTCATGTATGTGTTTAAAAATACCCTTAATAGAAGGATGGTAATTTTCAGGAAATGAGAGCCCCTCAAAAAAATGGTAGATTTCTCATATGGAATTACTTGGTAATTATAGGTAGTTAACCATCACCTTGGATCTACATTTCATGCCACATCATGGCCTTATTCACTCACCCCACAAATACTATCAACTTCTGGCCTGATAAATTCCCAATGATATCGAGTTAATTAAATCTTCATGTGATGCCAAAAAGCATGGTGTCTCAGCTTCACAAACCTCCTTTCTATTGATAACTTCACATTCATGTTATGAGGATAAAATTATCTTCACCTTTTATTCTTAAACTCCTTGGATTCTCAAATTCCATCTACAAATCATGTATTCATCCAGGAGATAATTCTTTGTTGAATTCAATCCATGAATGTTAGAAGTTAGATCAAATGTAAGATTTCAGTTGGATCAAACAATCCTCATTCTTTTGGAATGATCTTAAAATATGTAATAAGATCGACCATTATGGTCCTATCAGTGTTTTGGTGTACTAGTGTACATTAAGGAGGTTTGATGAATTAGATAACATTCCAATAGGATAGGGCGGCCGAGATTAAATGATCAACTATTGGTCCTTCTGTCTATCATTTAAAAGATAGATGAATAGTGTCTAGTGACTTCTTTGTGCCATGTCACTTCTTATGTACATCGTTGTTATGTCATGATAATTAAGTGTTACCACTTAGCATCTAGAATTCCAAAACCCATGTGCCATATTGCTTCCCCACTTGGTGGTTCCACCTCTCTTCCCATATTCTCTTTGTGGTACACCTATCGGTCATTACACACGGGTGTTCCCACTTGGACGATAGTATGATGGCCCAAGGATGTTTCCATTTATCATGGTTGATATTGGTCTTACATGATCCCTCAGTTGAGCCTTTTCCATGGATGGATATGCGATAACCTATTTTATATTTATGCCCACAAATAATACTTGGAAAAAAAGAGAAGTATAGAACAAGTGAAATTCAATGAAATCCTCATATTAAATGTCAACCCAACATATTTCTTAATTATTTTCTCAAAAATTCAACATCATGAAACATTATTAAATTTTATTCACATAATCATAAAGCATATTTCAATTGCTTGTTCTTCAAAACTATATTATGCTATTATTTTTTTGAAGGATTTCACTTTTTGAAACTAATTTGGGAACTCATTATAACATTTTTTTAATCATTAAACATCAATTCAAAGAATCAATAGATTTGACAAGGATAATTGTATAAGTGTGACATTCAACACCATAAAATTTAACCATAAAAATTTCCAAAAAACCATAACTTCTCATAATCATATCACTCAGCACATGTTGACATATCATTGAAAATAAATGTGACACCAGTCCAAACAATCGCCCTGTTTTATTTTTTCAATAACTCTTTGGGACACTTTGTTAGAGTCAATATGAGTGCTCACCATTTTATCCCCCTTATTGGAAATCAAATGTAAAAGAAAAGTGTGCATTTTCTCAACAACATGTTCTCATTCCTTTGAATATTATTTATTTAATACCTATAAGAGATGAATGATATCACATGGTTATTTTTGAAAGGATCCTTTAGTTGGACAACTCTATATCTACTTTAGCTAGCATGTTGTAGAAAACAATATAAAATTAACTAAAATTTTCGAATGTGGTTTATAAACAACCATATATGTGAAATATTTCTCAACATATTTCAATAATCATCTTGGGGTTGTAAATAATTATATTTTTCCATGAAATGCTAAATTTTACACATATTTCTTAAAATACATTTTAAAGATACAAGGAAAAGATGAATCAAATTTTTATCTTTTTGTGATCCACAAACGCCCCTTTAACATATATAGTTAATGAAATTCTTAAAACTAGATGAAAGTGTGATTATAATTTTAAAGATATTTAGAAATTCCACATTAACTAGGTAGTGAAGATTTAAGAGCTTCATCTCATCATTTATCCCCCTCAAGGGATGTATCCATCTCCTTCAATTACCCTCATGTAAGTATGAAATAAATATATATAATGAAATAAGGAGGGATCTTAATTTTTCATTAATATTAAAAGAAAAGTTGAGAATTTTTTCTCAACCATATTTCCCAATTTTCACTAATATTCATGCTTCCACATCTAATATTTTAATCTGATTTATCTTGTGGTAACATGTATCTTATCAATACTATAACTTTTTTATTGGATATTGTTCATTCTTTATCCATCCAATCATATGGATCTCATAATACAAAATTAATTCCTATTAAGGATTGTTCTTATAATATAAAAGTGGTTAAACATACTCCTACACTATGTCTAACATTATTTCATCTCTCACTCAAATAATCTTTAATACACAATTTTTCATTTGTAGAGAACCTACCATGAAATTCATCTTCTTCACGTGAAAACTTAATTTTTCCTTTATCATTATATTTTTATAATAATTCTTATAAAATTATATATTTTGTAAAATGAATTATAAAAATCACAAGAACGTCTTTTGGGATGTTGATAGATTGTTTAGAGTTTCTAGGTGGATTTACATTTCTTTCATCATTTGTTACTACAGAGGATATCTCGTATCTCTTCTTGGGGATTATTGGATTGAAAATATTCTTATTTTGTTCATATTCTATGTATGAATTGTAACTTTTTTTTATGGGTTTCTCTACTCTGATGAAGGTATTCTACATTATTTTTCTTTGATCTCCTAAAATATAGGCCTTCTGTTATCCCCATTAATTGACAAGTTATTCCAATATTCCAATGCCTTATTCCCAAACTTACAGCTACATCAAAAATAACATTATATCCATATTATTTTCTATTGAGTTGTTTTCTATTTAGATTTCAGATATTATTAACCTTTCTTGTTTCAATTGAAACCTTCACTCTTAGAGACACTTCATGGGGAATATTTCCTTATGTTTCTTTTCAAATCCTCTCTTTATGTGGTTTATTTGACATTATTTTTCACCATTAATAATTTCCTATAGTTTTGTTTAAATAATTTCTAGAACTTGAAACACCATAAGTACATAAGAAAAATATTAGGGTTTGGGAGTCATTTATCTAGAAGGATGATTCATTTTGATTATATAATTATCTCATGCACTTCTTGGAGTCTGGATCTTCTTAGGAAACTTATGTAAAAACAATTTTCATAGAAATATTGGAAGATCCATCTTGTATTCATTCCTAATTATTTTATCTCACCTATTACTCTAAGAAATTTATGTTGAGATATTTATTCTCATGTTAAACAGATCTCGTATTGGCATCCCATTCAACTTTTATCATGTCATTTTCTCATCATCCATATTTTTTTATTATGGAAGAAAAATGTAAACATAAATTACCATATTACCTTTTTCAACTAGTTTATCATCATTGAAAACTATAGAAACTATGTACAAATTCTTAATTTAATATAGAGTTTATAGAAATGCAATCTTAAATAATTATTTCTGATGAACACTTCCTTGAAATTATTCAACTTCTTCAACATACCGCTCACTGTGATGAGAAATTGTCCCTTCCTTTTCATTGAAATTTTTTCTGTGAGTGTTGGATATTCCATCCTTTTATCTAATTTCTCTTCCCATGGTATCATCTTCATTTTCCAATTGTAATATTAGATTATGAATAGACTTGAAACCTCCAATAATAAAATTTACAACATATTTGGGGAGTCTCTTTAGATGCTATTTGAATTCAAAAATAGGATCACTAAGTGACAAATCACCATCACATATTCAATATGATTCACCAAATTAAAATTATTTAAATGGATTATTGCATTTTTTTTACGATTTATATTACCTTTAATTTGGAATGTCTCTCTAGATTCAATGAAATTCTTCTTTGGATTCATTTCATGTTTCTTATTATTATTATTATTATGAGTCCTGGAAGGGACATCCATCAGATATATCTCACTCATTTCCTAAAATATTCACGTCACAAAGACTTATTTGGATCTTTATTTGATACATATGCTCTGATAACACTAGTCATTCCCCAAACTATATTTAACACTGAGAGGAGAGGGTTTAATCAGTTGTTTCTTATTAAAAATTTATTTTATTTTCAATTCAACCTCTTAAACTTGTTAAGGTTCTTGGAGCACTCAATATTTTCTCTCAATCTATCCCCATGTGTAGTAATAACAATAGGAGTATTATCACATGATACTTATTAGATTCTATATAAATACCAACTCTTTTTAAAGTTGGTTATTCCTCCCAACATAGATTCTTAATTATATATCACTATTAGACAAGTGATTGCAATGGTTTTCAGCTCCAACTGAAAGACTTATGTTATAGATCTAACTGAGAGACTTTGTATTCTTTTAGACCCAACCAATAGACTTTATAATCTAGATTTAAATGAGTTACTCTATTTTCTCCTAACCCATACAAGAAAACATCATGTGCTCCTAAAACCAACTAGAAGGATTCATCTCTGTTCAAATGATTGATCCACTATATGACGATTCAATTAAATTACTCCATGATCTTGTAGGGTCTAAATATAATGTGTACTTGTTCAAGTACCTTCAATATACACTAAATATGACTTTCTCTATTTCTCAACAATCACTGATCACCAATTATTGATCAATTTTTTCAGTGTAATAATGATTCGACTATAATTATTTTTACAACCGATAATGTCCATACATCATCGAGATGCGTGAATGTGTTTCATGAAAATTCATCATTATATTATTCAATAATAAAATTTTTACAGTACCAGTCTTCATTAATTTCACTTCCTATATGAATTTCATGTAATTTTAATATCTTGTTTCATGTATCTTAAGATGTTTCACATATGCATAGATTATTCAGGAATTCATGTAAACGTTTCCATATACAACCTATGTCTCTTTACACAACCCGAATGAGTATATGATAAATATTATTCTAAAGTAATTTTACACACAATGCCTACTAGTATTTTAGTTTAGGATCAATTCATGTGTTCCATGTATGTGTTCATGAATTTCATTCACACAATGATTGGTTTAGACACCCCGCCTCCTTCAATTATTTGTTCACACTCATTCCACTTGAAAAACACATTGGTGAAAGTTTTATGATGCCTATGTGTTTTTAGTACTGATTTGATGCATGTGTGTGTATGATATAATTTTAGAAACATTCACACCCTCAGCTTATTCCTCGTGAAACTTATTATACACGTCTTTCTCAAAATCTCCTTCGCCAAATACAGTGTGGATAAAAATATCTCAACTTTTGTATACAGATCATGTGAGCTAAGAAATATTTAAGGAACTAGTTCTTTATGAAATGGATTGAGTGTTCGTGTCACATGTAGAATACCCCATAGGTTCTTGATCCTTCACAAAAATAATGGATACACGTTTTACATTAGCTTATGTTCTTCATGGGAACTACATTTCTCAGGAATAAATTTAATAGTGATTTTGAAGAAGTTGAATTATCATGGGATTCCTCTCTTTCATACAAGTAGTATAATTGTGGGATGTATTATCCTTCACAAACTAGAGGATAGTGGTTCGCTATTTTTCAGAAAACAGGAGCTTATGAAAACTAAATTTTATCAATATCCTTAGAGATACCTTGTGTTTATCGGTAGTTCTAGACCACCTTAGATCTTTAATTCATTCCATATCAAGGACTTTTTAAAATTCCCCAAAAATACTACATAATCTTGGCCTATAAAATTCCCTTTGATCACACGTTAATTTAATATTCATGTGACATTAAAAACATGGTGTCTCAGCTTCATGAAACTCATTTGCGGTGATAAACTTCAATTCATGTGATGAGGATTTCATTACCATCACTAATTAATATGAAACA
Source organism: Viscum album (assembly GCA_963277665.1). NCBI lineage: Eukaryota > Viridiplantae > Streptophyta > Magnoliopsida > Santalales > Viscaceae > Viscum > Viscum album. The sequence goes on along the minus strand of OY728138.1, from coordinate 286,271,334 downwards.
CCTTCTCCTCTCAAATTTCACCTGGAACTCACATTCTCATACTTCAGAGATGTGTTCTTTAAATTATATGCATGCATGAGAAATATTATATCACATTCATGAATTCAGTTCGATCGACCAGTAGTCCTTTTTTTAAAGGATCTCCAGTGATGGCTGAAGATTTTCCATCATGTTTATATGGAGTTTCAGTGTACTAGTGTTCATAAAGGGGGCCAGATAAAGAAGACAATGTGACAAAAATATCAGATGGTTGAGATCAGAGGATCGAGTGGCACTCATTCTATCTAAAATATAAATGATGGATGAATATTTTCCCATGACTCCTCTTTCCAAAATCACTTATCACGTGCATCGGGCTTGTGGCATAACAATCAGACACCTCAACTTAGAATCTAGGATTACATAACCCCTCTACCACTATGCCCCACCACAAGGTGGTGCAGACTCTCTTCTCAGGCACTCATTGTGGGGTACCTATAGGGCCTTATACATGGTCCCGCCCTCTCTTTTTCTCGTATGTTGGACCGAGGTTTGTTACCTTGGGCATGGTTAGCATGGGACCCACAAGAACCCTCATTCAAGCCTTATCTATGGAAGGCATTTTTGTTTCTCGTTTTTTCTATAAGGCCTCAAATTATAATTGCAAAAATAATCTAGTACAGAATAAATGAAATTCAAAGCCTTCCTCGATTAAAATGTCAACCCAACATCTTTATTTTTTCTTTTCTCCAAAATTATTCCTCATGAAACTTTAGTACATGATATTAAAATCATCATGAAACATATTTCAATTTCTTGGCCTTCAAAACATCTTAATTCAATTACAATTTTCGTGGACTTCACTTGTTGAATCCAATGTGAAAACTCATTAGCACAGGTGTTTAATCATTGAAGATTAGTTCAATCAATAATCATATTTGACATGGATAATTATCCGAGAATGAAATACAATGAAATAAAATGAATTCATGGAAATTCTTTAACCATCACCACTTCCCATCATCAGCTCACTAAAATGATGTAGACATATCATTATCAAAAATTACAACACTAGTCCAAAATGTTTTGATTCCATCCTCATTTCAAATCTACTAAACAAGATATAAACATATATTCTATAGTTTTAATGGTCCTATTAAATTAGAAATTACTAAAATGATGATAAGTAGTATATAATCTCTATTTATATTTAATTATTATTTGAAACTTGCCCAAAAATTTGACAAAAACCACTGTTCTCAATCAGATATTATTAAGAGAGATAATCAATGAAGCCTATGTTCATCTTCTATATATTTCCCAGAATTTTTATAAAGGAATAAATATTCTATAATATAAACAAAATGTGTTGTATTATTAAGGATATCACCTATAGAAAAATTTTCATTTTGTCCTATAGAGGTCTTAGGAAGGCCTACTATTAAATACACGGTGATGCTATCCCTTTTCTATATATTTATGGGTAATGGTTTAATCATCCCCTTAGGATTATATCATTATCCCATAACATGATAGCATACCAAGAATCTATATAGATACTAAGTATTCACTCTCTTCATGTTTTCCCACTATAAATGATTCATTAGATATCTACACATATTTTTGCTTCCCAAATTCAAAGATAAAAATGATCTATGTCCATCATATGATGTATATTTCTTCAATTTTGGTATTGATCAAATATATATTCACTTCCTATGTCATATAATTTGATCACTATCAAATTTAAACTCCAAAATATTTTTTAACTTATTCTATAGTTCCATATCCTCCATATGAACCTCTTTGATCTTTACATGGATGGATGTGTAAAAACCTTGAAATTCCATATATTTTTTATTATTTATTTAGGATTATTACTTGTCTATGAAAATTGAAGGCGCTTGATTCTGAGGCCCGGTGTGCCTGGAATGGATTTTTAAACTTTTTTTAATGTACGTTCAGTAAACACATGGGCAGCATTTTCTATCTTTTAAATTCATGAATGGATTAAAAATAAAAGGGCACCATTGAATACACAATGTTGGGATTCAATTAGGGGAGGCTTAACTTTGACCACAGTTGGTGGGGTGAAGAAGTTATTTTTTGTGACTTTTAATGAAATAATAAAATAACAAAAAATTGTTATTTTATTATCCTACCTTTTTTTGAGCAGTGGTGGTGGGAATGACGGGTTTTCAATCCATTTAATTTCATTACACTTCTGTTTCATAAGCACACCATTGGGAATTAATTGGTTAATTAATTAAAAGTCATTAATGAACCTCATTAATTATTTCGATGTGTCACTCACCCTCCCCCTCTATTTAAATGCAGCTTGGGTTGGGGTTTTTGTCACAACTTCATCAAGCAAGAAACCTCTGGAAAATTACCATGACATCTTCCACCGATGAAGAACCGAATCATGGACGACAACGATTTGGGATCGACAAATGCCAGTGGCTTCATTAGGAAAGAACTCTTCTCCCTCCACGACCGCGATGTCACCTCCATTTACAAGGTAGGGTTGTTATTAAATTCAAGAAACTCTCCTTTCTTATCATTATTCTACAATTTAGGGGTGTTTGTTACATAATATTTGAATGGGGATTAATAAATATCTATGTGATGTTTTTTTATTCCTATATGTTATGGTTCTAACACGGAGGGAGCATGCCAAACGAACAAGGCCCGAGCCCTCTACTACTTGTTTAATCATTGCGTTCTTCGTGAGAGAATTCTGAATTTGATAGAAACGTGAATCAGTGGGTCACTCCGCGATGGAAGCATCCTGAGAGGCCCGTAGTCACAGACGGGAGTGGAAACAAAGATTTGGAGCATCACTGGTGCCCTGCAAATGAGTGATGGCGAGGCAGTGTCGTGGCAGACCAAGGGAGCTGCCGGCTCTCGGCTGGCCACGTTGGTGGATGGGTGGTGCGTTGTCGCATGCCATAGGTGGAGGTCATGCTATTGAAGATGTGGTGGAAGGTAAGGGACCTACTCCCTATGGGTCACGCGGACAACCAGGCGATGCCATGTAGTGTCGCCACATAAAGAGCCAAACCGTTCTTTGAGTCGTTTGAGAAACAGGGGTTGTGCAACCCCTCATGCGGGTCGCGCCAGCTGGTGGGCCAGGTCGGTCCGCCTCTCAGTGGTCTGATCCCACCACAGCCTATCCGGTTCGAGCTGGGAAGAGCCACGGCCAGGACCCTCTTCAGCTCAGACTGGGTCGGGTCAGACCGGACTCTGACCCTCTTCAGCCCAGATACGCTTAAAAGGTCGTATATTGCAAACCAGAAGTCTAATTGATTAATCTTCTATGGTGATGAAATCCATGGAATGAATTAGTCCTTTTGAGATACTCCACCTATGTTTTTGAGAAAGATGTATTACGACAAAGTTGGATTATACCTGAATCCAACCGTGCCCTCAGCACTAAAATGCCTATAACTCACAGACCGGGTGTCTGATTGATGTGTCGTCTATTTCTTTGGAACCCTTATGACAAGACAAATCATCGGGTTACTTTTTCAGGGTACATCGTGCTAGTTGAAAAACAACTTAGGGATTGAGGAATGGATTCTCTCGTAATCAAGTATTCTTTGTTCGGGATTCTAGTGGATGGTCGTGAGGTGGAGTTTGGAGGATGATCTTGCGGAGGTGATCACCTAGCGATCATGTGTGGGTCAGCACCTATCCTGTGTGGGTTAGATCCTATATGAGTTAGTGTTCAGCTATCCTATGTGGGTCAATGCATATCGATCTTGTGTGGGTTAGATCCTATGTGGGTCAGTGCTCAGTGATCCTATGTGGGTCAGTGATTACTGACTCTGTGTTGGTCAGATCATGTGTGGGTTAGCGAGGGTTAGTACCTATCAATCCGGGGTGGGTCGGATCCTGTGTGGGTCGGCGGGGGTTAGTACCTATTGATTTAGTGTGAGTTAGCAGTAATGCCTCTTAATAGAATAAGATGATCTAGCCTTATGACTAATCATATCTACTTCTGTACTTTTGTTATACCTAGTTTGATATGAGTATTTTTCTTTGTTCTTTTTGATTGAGATCATGTTTTTTGGTTTTCCTTTGTGGATTTATGAGAGACCTTTGGGGGTCTCGGGGTTCTTACTTGGTATTGTTATACTCACCCATGTACAGTCTTTGAACGTACATTGTTGTGTCTTGTGGAGATGACAGGAATCCAGGAATGAGTCTTAGGGAGCTAGGAACTGATGGTGGACGGCTGTGACGGTTGACATAGAGAGATGTAGAGATGATATGTACCTACCATTTAGGTTGGATCCTTGTAGGATGAACTCATGAGTTGTTTTTTATTTTTCTGTTGAATTGTATCTTTCAGTTGGGTTTGTATTCTAAACCCTTTACATTCAATACACACTTTTACAACTGCAGTTTACTTTGTGGCTATATATTGTTGTTTTATTGTACTATGGTTTTGTACAGGTTTAAAGGAAATGCCTTCTCGTTTTAGGGATATGCCTTTCTTGTACTATTTTCCACCACCTGGACTATGGAAGTCGGGCTTTCGGTAGTCACGGCATGGGCCCCGATGGACAGTTCATGACAAAGTGGTATTAGAGGAGTCGATTCTACTAATGAACTAGGACTGTGATCATTCCAATGTAGCAATAGTGTCAAGTGTTTCAAGTGTGGTTTTAAGTTCAGGGTGTCAAGTGTTGGTGAAGTGACTGGTGTATTCATTCACTAGGACCCTGAGTTCTGATGTCTGACCTGGTGCATGAAAACACTGATTGCGTGTGTTTTGGAAATGTTTTACTTTTGATATCTTTTGAGTTATCTCACTAGGTATAACTTATTTACTGTGGGTCACCTGTTTAATTTCATGATACCTCCACTTAGACAACCAGCAAGGATTCCAGAGAGACTACAAGATGATGGCTCACCAAACAACGAGGATTCGGTGCAGGGCCCTCTTACTATGTTGGCACCTCCGGGTGGGGTGCCAGCAGAACCACCACTCAGATGGCAGCAGTTTCCACTATCCCCACTTGCAGACAATGCATGCTGACTGAGAATGTTGCACCTGTCTCAAAGACAGAGGCCTCTGAGTTTCCTAGGTGAGATTGATCCATAGGCAGTTGAGGACTATCTGGAGGTTGTAGCATGATTTTTTCTCTGGGTTGAGAAAGTAGCAGAGAAAATGGTGATCCTATCTATTATCCTATTCTAGGGAATAACAGGGAGATGGTGGAGTTTGAAACTCCAAACGTATGAGGAGGTGACACTCTCCTAGTTGGACTTCAGGACCCTCTTCAGTGTAGAGTTTGTACCAGTGATTTTACACTCAGTGTCTATCCAGGAGATGCTACACATATAGCAGGGTAGCCTATCAGTGGCCTAGTACTCGGTGAGATTCACTAACCTCTCACGCTACTCCACTGACATGGTACGGGACCCTTTATTCATGGACCAAACCTTTGATCATGGTCTCCAATGGGTGATCATATCGTCAATGATATCACTCAATATCTCGACGCAACATGCAGTTCCCAGGAGAGAATTATTGGTGGAGAGATTCTTAGCTGAGTAGACATCGATCGTGAGAGCCACCACCGAACGATAGGTAGCCGAGTCATCTATAGCGGGTAGTAGGTAGATTATGAAGAGGTCCAAGAGGGCCAGACCTTCTGGGGGATGACCCCAGGATGTAGGGTCGGAGGTGCGGAGCTCACGAGGTGGAGCAGGCCAGCAGAGGACTAGACTGTGCTTCACGTGTGGCGGGTTGGGCCACATGGCTCGTCACTACCTAATTTGTCATACCAAAAATCAGAATACAATTGAAGGACCACTGAGGAAGTGTTCGTGGTTTGAGTGTTGGGGTGCATAGGGAATTGGGTGAGGCAGAGGAGTAGGTCATGTAGCAGGTGGTGGAAGATGGTTTGAGGTTCTAACACCACCACCGAAAGATTGTCCACCCCGACCAGGGGGACTATGTGGATAACGGAAATCTCAGCTTCAAGAGGTAGAGGCCAAATACCACGGCTCTCCAGAGATTATTATAGGTATGATCTTAGTCTATTCCACCCTTGCTGTAGTTCTTATAGACATAGGTTCTAGTCACTATTTTATTGCGACAACACTGGTTCGGAGATTGGAGATTCCAATGGAGTTGTTTTCCTGATCCTTATGATTATATTCTCTTATTGGAGAAGATTTCATGATTACACACTGGTAGATAGTGTGAGCTCACTCTAGGAGGGAAAAGATTCAGCAGGGATCTCTTAGTAGCAGCGTCGAGGCCATATGATGTCATCTTGGGTATGGATTGGCTATCCATAGTCTATGCTCAAATCAATTGTTTTAGGAATAATTTGAGGTGTGTTAGTGAGGATGGAAATAGGTTTTCCATCACCGGTGAGAAGGGAACCTTCACATCACAGGATGGACTTACTCAGAGGAGGGTACATCCAATCACTCATTAGTTGTCCAGCCATACCCTCAGAGAAGTTAATGTGAGAAGTCTGAGTAATCTTATAGTGGTGGACCATTATACTGATGTATTTTCTGATTTTGTTCTATGACTACATCCTCACAGAGTGGTAGACTTCCACATCGACCTATATGTTGGGATGACACCAATATCTAAACCAACATATCGGATGGATCCCACAGTTCTTTGTGAGTTTCAGGTACAGTTAGAGTACTTACAGAGGAAGGGGTTCATAAGGCCTAGTGTTTCTCCATGGGCATCACCAATTTTGTTTTCCAAGAAGGCAAATGAGAGTCTGAGGCTTTTTGTGGATTATCTGCGCCTTAACCAGATGACCGTGAAGAACAAGTAACCACTCCTGAGGATTGATGATCTCTTCGACCAGTTGAAGAGAGCTTAATGTATTTTAAAGATATACCATAGATCAGGTTATCACCATATCATGGTACGGGATGAGGACATACCAAATATGGAATTCAGATGTCGTTATGGCCATTACAAGTTCTTGGTGATTCCCTTATGCATGACCAATGCTCATGTAGTGTTCTTGGGGATCCTAAATAAGATCATCCAGCCTTACCGTGATCTCTTTGTGGTTTTCTTCATTAACAACATCTTGATATACTCAATATCAAAGGAGGAGCACACCACGCACCTATAGATATTTCTGCATACACTCCGAGAGAACCAGCTTTATGGAAATCTCTTGAAGTGCAAGTTTTGGATACAGGAAGTCCACTTCTTGGGGAACGTTAATTTCAAAGGTTGTAGTTGCAATGGATCTGGTGGAGATAGCGGTAGTGCTTTCTTAGGACATACCCAGGAGTGTGACCAAGGTGCGTAGTTTCCTGGGATTGGCTGGGTACTACCGGAGATTCATACCCGACTTTTCCATAGTTTCAGCACCCTTTTCAGCTTTGACAAAGAAGGTACAACCCTTCTTGTGGATGGATAGATGCCAGTAGAGTTTTAAAAATTTGTGGCAGAGGCTGATGATTGCATTAATCTTGAGGCTACCAGAAGAATGTGTTGGGTATGTAGTCTACTATGATGCATCAGAGAGAGGACTTGGTTGTGTCCTAATGCTGGAGTGACCAGTGATCACCTAAGGCTCACAGAAATTGATATAAAATGAGTAGAACTACGCTACCCATGACATGAAGATAGAAGGAGTGGTCTATGTGCTGAATATGTGCTAGAACTACTTGATGAGTGAATGGTTTACTGTTTACTCTGATAATAAGATTCTCATGTATGTGTTCTCAGAGAACTACATGAACCTAAGACAACATCGATGTTTGGAGTTCCACCCGGACTATGAATTTGAGATATTCTACACTCCTGGGAAGGTAAATATAGTAGCAGACACACTCAACAGGAGGTCTGTTCTGCAGTTGTTGAGTGAGGTGATAGATAAGCTAGCCACATTGTAGTTATCCTTTATGGATAGTGATGGAGCATCTTCCCTCCAGTCTATGATAGTTACTCCTCCACTCCATTAGTTAGTCAAAGAGGCACATCTTGGGGATAAAGATTGCGAGGCTTGACGTGCTTAGATATCCTCAGTACAGGCTCCTAGTGGATTTTTTAATGGTATGGAGAATGTCATCCCCTTCAGAGGATTCACCACAATACTAGTGGCATTACGAGAGGAGTTGTTGAGGGAGTTACACACTTCCCCTTTGGCGGTACATCCTGGTGTGGAAAAGATATACCATGATCTTTGCTGTTAGTACTAGTGGCCAGGGATGAAAAACTCAGTGGTAGAGTTCATATCACGATGCCTTAGTTGTCAACAAGTGAAGGCTGAGCATCAGGTACCAGCAGGCTTAGCTCAGCTAAATGAGGTACCAGAGTGGAAGTGGGATCGTATATCCATGGACATCATGATGGGTATAACACGTATGTCTAGGGGCCATGATTCCATCTGGGTGATTGTTGACCGACTCACCAATCGGCCCACTTTCTACCCATCCAAGAGTAGGGATCAGTAGAGATCTTGGGATGTCTCTATATAAAATAGATTTTACAACTTCACTGGGTGATATCAATGATCATCTCAGATCACAAATCACATTTTAAATCCTTCTTGTGGAAGGGGTTGCAGAATGCGTTCAGGACTCATCTATGATTGAGAACTACCCTTCATCCTCAAATCGATGGTCAAATGGAGTGGACCATTCTGACACTCAAGTAAAAGTTGTGTGCTTGTAACATCGATTTTGGTCGTAGTTTGGAGGACTACCTACCACTGGTGGATTTTTCGTAAAACAACAGTTATCACTCCACCATCAACACGGCTCTTTTTGAGGCCTTGTATGGGAAACCTTGCAGATCACCTCTATGTTATACAAACCCAAGGGAGTCAACACTTATGGGTCTAGATTTGTTACAGGGTATCGTAGAGAAGGTTTAGAACATCCAAGAGATGAGTAAGACTACACAGTGGCGACAGAAGTCTTATTCCAATAAGAGATGGAGACCCTTGGAGTTTGAGGAGGGATACCACATCTTCTTATGTGTGTCACCCTGATGAGGATTATAGAGGTTTGTCCAGGGGAGCAAGCTATCTTTGAGGTCTAATAGAACTTTCTAGATCCTTTGTAGAGTAGTTGAGGTGGTGTACTATCTAGCTCTTCCCCCACACATGCACTGGGGGAATAATGTTTTCCATATATCACAGCTGAGGTGGTATGTTCATGATCCATCACACGTTATCGACTGCGGAATGTTGGACATCGATGATGGGTTGATGTTTGTGGAGTTCCTGGTGGATATAGAGGATCGATAGGAGTTGGTCCTTCATGGACGGTGAATTCCCCTAGTGTCAGTTCGTTGGCATCACGAGAATCTCATGGAGAGCACATGGGAGAGAGAGGCTCTGATATGTGCTCAGTACCCCCATTTTCACTCCTAGTTTTTTTTAGCTTTCAGGGATGAAAATCCCAAAGGTGGGGAGAATGTAAAGACCCCAAAATTTCACATTATGTTTTTTAAATTATTTTGGATTATTACGAGTCCGCAAAAATTGATGGTGCTTGATTCCGTAGCCCGGTGTGCCTGTAATGGATTTTTGAACTTTTTTAAGGTATATTTAGTAAATGCATGGGTGAAATTTACTATCTTTTGAACTAGTTCTCAGATTAAAAATCTGAGGGCACCGTTGAATCTGCAACACCAGGATTCGCTTAAGGGAGGCTTAACTTTGAACGTAGTAGGTTGGGTTATAATGTTAGTTTTTGTGACTTTTAAAGATATAATAAGATAACAAAAAATTGTTATTTTATTATCCTACATTCTGTTGAGTGGTGGTGGTGGGTCCAACGGGTTTTCAATCCATTTATTGGATTAAATCTTCATTTTTGTGACCCTATCATTAGTAATTAAGAGGTTCATGAATTAAAAAATCATTAATGAACCTCATTAATTATTTCGATGTGTTACTCACCCTACCACTCAATTTAAATGGAGAATGGGTTGGGGTTTTTTCACAGCTTCATCATACGAGGAAACTATGGAAAAGTAATGCGGCATCTTCCACCGATGAAGAATGAATGCTTTGATGGAAACGATCCAGGATCGATGAACCTCAGCGGCTTCATCAAGAAAGGACTCTTCCCCATCCAAAATCACGATGTCACCTCCATTAACGAGGTCGGGGTTGTTATTAAATTCAAGAAACATTCATTTCTTTTCCTCATTCATGAGTTTTTGGGGTGTTTTTTGTGGGAGATTTGAACAGGGATTACTAAATATCTATTTTATGTTTTTAATACCTGCATGTTATGATGCAAACACGGAGGACATGGGCCAAACGAACAAGTCACGGACCCTCCGTTGCTTGTTTATTTGTTGCGTTCTTCGCGAACAAATTATTAATTTGAAGTCAATGTGAATCAGAGGGTCATGTAGTGACAGCAGAATCTCGGGAGGTTCTTAGGCCCATACGGGAGTGGAAACTAAGCTCCGGAGCATCGTCGGAGCCCTGCGGAAGAAGCATCGGCACGACGGTGCCGACGGGCGAAGGTGGCGGCCAGTGCTCACCAACCGTGGAAGGATGTGGCTCTGCATGACACCGTGACAGACCAAAGGGGTGGCCCTCTCTTGGTCATCCGCGTTGGTAGATGAGTTCCACACTGTCATGCATCACTGGTAGAGGTCGTGGCATCGAAGTCGTGGTGGAAGGTGAGTGACCCGCTCTCTATGGGTCTTGTAGACCTCTAGGTGGTGCCATGTGGCGTCGCCGTATAAATAACCAAACTTCTCTTTGATTTTCTCGGGAAGGAGGGTCTGCATGACCTCCCATGCGGATCGCGCTAGCCGATGGGCCGGGTCGGTCCACTTCACCACGGGTCGAGCCCACCACGGCCCAGCCCAGCCGGTTCGGGACGGACCGGTTCGCGGCCATGGGGGGCAATGAAACACCCCAAGCTTCTACGGTACACTTCTCTTTGAATAATGTGATAGCGTGTGTTGTACGCAACACCGAGTTCTAACACACCATAACAAATCAAACTAGCCATTATGAATAGTAATACCTACTTTTTGAAATTATATATATTTTATATTTTAAAATGGACTTCATTTTTGGATTCGGAATATCAAATTTATCCTAAGGTGAAATTTTGGTACTTTGCGGATAACTTTCATATTTTGATGAATAGTGAAAATTACTAAATTTTAATTAAAAACAACCTTTTTAATCAAAATAATTAATAGTGATAAATTATAAATTTGAGTATATTTAAAGTATATTTATAATATATTTTTACCATTTAATATAATGTTGGTCATTAGACATAATTTTACAATTAAACCGAACATAAACAAGTGTCAATCTTTTGATAGTTATTATCTCTTAAAAACACGCTTTTTGTATTGACAGTGGGAATTAATTTTAAATTAATTTCTGCCACTTCTGTGTTTTGAATTTAGAAAAATGGATTCCATATTTGGAATCAGTATTTCCAAATTGTGTAAATAGGTAACTTTTATTTTTAGACATTTTGAATAATTACTGCGGTAAATATTTTATTTACCATGATTAAGGGTAAACCTGGTAAATAAGGATTAACAAAATAATATTATAATAATACTGAATTACCATAAAACGTGTCCTAGCCTTATTGGTTGATACATGTTCGACCATAGGCATCTTTGGGTCGATTTTGGGACCCCATGGTGCCACTTGTAGGTGATAGTGACACTTTTTTTTAATTTAGTTAAAATGAATACAAAAATGACACAAGAATATATCTTTTAGAAAAACAATTCTTACATAGGGTTATATATTTTTTATTTTAGATTATAAATATTAATTAGAAAGATAAAAAGATGTACTACATAATGATATTTTATTTATAATTTTTAGACATTAAATAACTTAATTTATTTATGACAAAATGATGATGAATTAATTACTATAATAGTGAAAAATTAAAATAATTGATATTATAAATACCCAAATAAATATAATATGAAACTTTTATTGAATTAAACTAATTTTATAGGATAATATAATATATTAGGATTTATTTAATTGACTTTTTTCGAAGTAATCAATCTGTTATGAGTTTCACAAAAATCAACTATTGAATAGTGTCAAAATTGACATAAAAGAGTTCTTAAAAAAATATTATATTATTAATTGATATTAAATTCCTAAAAATATAAGTTTTGGCCAAGAGACTTTTGTCATGATAGGTTCATCATTAATGGACCACTTGGGGGGTCTCTTTTATGTATATAGTAAGTTTATTAACCATATTATATAAAAATACAAAGAGACATTGTAAAAGTGAAACTAATTAACTTAGAGTTAATACATAAAGATAAGGTTAATATAAGTACCCAAACCTGTCTAAATTCTATTGGTTGAGTGTTTTTCGACCCATCCCGACCTTAACCTCTGAATAATCAACTTTGGAGACATTGGAATCAGAATATGAATTTATTATAAACTAATATCTCTAGCTTTTCCAAAGGTTCACCTCACCCCACTTATAAAAAGGGCACTCCTCCTTCTCATTTCTTCACACCATCAAAGCCTTTTGGTTAGTCCAAAATCTGCCCAAATACTCTCCCAACTTCCCTAACTTCAACCTAGAGGCCTCAGTTTGATCATAAAGCCAACCTAAGGAGCCCTTTTGATCAAATCAAAAGGAAGAACCTGAAGAAGTGGTAACGTTTTCACCATCCCTTTTCAAGTTCCTTTCTTCTTCCACTTCTTCTTTCTTTGTTATTACCATTCTAAAATAATAACTCCATTATATTATATATACTGTGATATTATTATAAATATGGTACCACCATATTCAGTATTCTATCCACCCTTTGAATAACATGTCACCATACGTGCGTACGTACGGCTTACCGTCTCCACGTCGTGGTGTAATTGTTATTCAATATATTATTATTTGGATGGGTATAATAATGATGTGTAACTCATGTAAATAATAAATATAACATGTTAATGATTCTGTATATATGATATACCATCCATTTATATATTATTTTAATATCAAAGAATGATATTGTCGCTCGTGCGTACGTACGGACTACCGTCTCCATGAACGCGATGAGATTCATTCTCCATCTATCCATTCAAGTATAATTACCATTTGATGATTTAAAAAATGATTTTTAAGGACTTGATATCATTCTGGATATGAATAATATAAAACCTACCCTTTACAAACTTGTCTTACGTAACAAAACATATAAAAGAAAACAAGTAAGTTAACACCCGAAACAACAATAATACTAAGATATTATTATCAAATAAATATTAAAAGATAATATATGATATCATATTAATGTATATGATTCTTGTATAATTTAATAACAATTATTTCACCATTATACAGGAGGTTAACCTACCCCAACCAAGGAAAAGTACAAGGTAAGGGTTATTTCACAATCTCTTCATTATCTGAGGTTGTTTATATGTAATAATCTACTGGGATCTCTTTATCATCCACATCCATGTTTTCTTAAAAATGTATTTCAAAACATTATTATTATTTACAATAATATGGGTTAAAGTCATTTATACCCTTGTTTGACTTTTTATAAGAGGAATCTTTCCGTTGTTTTCAAAACAAGGTCCTTTTTAACCTTTTCGACAGAATTAAGGTAAGAATGTTTTTTTAACTTATACGGCGGGTGCGGCTATTTTCCGCCATTATAAAATCTTCGAAGATTTCCTTACAAGCTTATAAGAATATTTTCAATGAAAATGTTTTATTTTATATGGATCTTAAATGATTTCAAAAATAGAAAGAGATATTTCTCTAAAAAGAGTTTTGATTTCATCTATGTCAACATCCTTTGATGGATTTTACACTTATTTGAAGTTGATTTATTATGATACAAAACTTCTATATTGTATTGAAGGTTTTGTGATATGTTTGACTGTGGATGTGCTATTTTTATACCATTCATAGTTTATGCTGAAATTATTGACATTTCGTATTCTAGTTTTAATACGAATGTTTATGTTATGTTTAAACCTTTTCATATGGGAATGCATTGGACTTAATATGTGACGGGTGGAGCCCGCTATAGCTCTTCGATGCATCAGTAGGTCTCATGAGACAAACTAGTGTCTTGACACAAGGCCTTGGAAAAATCTTATTTGTTGTCTTGGCACGAGGCCTTGGATATGTGGTTATGATAGTCTGGCATTATGCATTCCAACATTATGAAAGTGGTTATTGATATTGCATGTGATTTTTCGATTAGTAGAATATCCATGTGAACATGTAAATTGAATTATTTCATTTTACTTTTGCCATACTATATTGAAGTTCATGTTTAAAAGGATTTTGTTTTAGTAATGCATTGCCTTAAATGTTTATGCTTATTTTGAATGTTCCGCTATATTGTTATCCTTACTGGGCATTTGAGCTCACCCCTTTTCTATGTTTTATTTTTCCCAGGATGTGAAGAAGTAAGTTATGAATGACCTGCAGGGATATTATGAGGGGATAATTGTGTGGACTGTGGAGACATTATGTTGTTGTAGTAGTTTTTCATTTTAAGATGTAATGTAAAACTTATGAATATATCTAGTGTTTCCAAGGCTACTAGACCAATCGGTCTTTAGAGATTTGATCTTTCTTGTGATCATGCCAATGTTATGTAATAATGCACTGACTCTGGGTAACTAGGGTCGGGGCGTTACAGTTGGTATCAGAGGAATTTTAGTACAAACCTTGGAAGCTAGATTTTGATAAACTCTGATTAGAGCACGTAGACCTAAGATGAACTTTGAGGATTAGTATAGAAGGACTTCCTGGAATTTTGGTATTGTAGAGATTTTGTGAGTTTTCCAAGAAATACATCCCTGTGTGGATACGAGCAGGTAGAGGCAGCTCTAGGACAGATGTACCTAGGGGTAAAACCCGAAAACAGCGCTTTGAGCTAGACTCTAACGGGAACTGGTGCACGACAACGGGCCTTGCTGCACTCTTGGTTACGACACTCCCGGAGGATATGCTTTGGATAACTCTCATTTTCTTTACAAATCATTATGAAGGGTTTATGAGTATATACTTCCTCAAAGAAAACATTTTTATGATTATGGATTATATCCATAAATAGTTCAATTTATGTTAAGTGTTTTATAAGTATGGGATTATGTATTTAGATTAATAAACTGATCTAGTTTATGACATTGTATTGAAATGGCGCCTAGTGGAAGAAATGGAAATTGTATCAATGCATGCACTCCATGTAGGGATTTCCATCCTTCTCAAGATAATTATAGTGGAGCTGGTGATGCAACTGGTGCCGATCAGCTAATCCCCATACTGGGACAACTCACTCATGTTATGAATAATAACCTTACCCATATGGACCACCCTAATCTGCAGCATGGAAGATCAATGTTAGATCGATTCATGAGGCAACAACCACCAACGTTCAATGGGAGTACAAATCCCTTAGTAGCTGAGAAATGGATATTTTCCCTAGAGAAAATATATCAGGCTTTGGGGAGTAATGAAAGGGAAAAAGTTATCATGGCAGTTTACCGTCTCACTGGAGATGCTGATCAATGGTGGTCATTGATTCA
Source organism: Viscum album (assembly GCA_963277665.1). Lineage (NCBI taxonomy): Eukaryota > Viridiplantae > Streptophyta > Magnoliopsida > Santalales > Viscaceae > Viscum > Viscum album. The sequence goes on along the minus strand of OY728138.1, from coordinate 286,255,810 downwards.
AAATACGAAGGAAGATGATGAAGTATCAAATATGGAATGGAGGGAGTTCAAAGATATGTTTTTAGAAAAATACTTTCCTCACGACCATCGAGCAGATATGGAAAGGTAATTTCTGAGTTTGAGACAGAAGGAGGATGAGAATGTCACAAAGTATGAGGCTAACTTTACAAGGTTAGCAAGGTATGCTGGAGATTATATACATAACCCAAGAAGTAAGATTGATCGTTTCTTTGATGGGTTAAAACCATTTCTCCGTCGAGCATTATTCTCACAATCCTTTTCATCGTACGAAGACATTGTCTCATGTGCTATCAAGACCGAAAAGGAATTATCTAAGTCTTATGACTTTAAAGCAAAGCAAGAGAAGAAGAGGCCTGCTGATCAATCTGGGAATGGAAATAAGGTAAAGAAAGGAAAGGTTGAATATCCATCCTGTGATAAATGTGGGAAGAAACACCCCGGTACTTGCTTGAAGGGAATGGGATTCTATTACAAGTGTGGTGAAAAAGGCCACCAAGCTCATGATTGCAAAGGGAAGAAGGAATCCACAAACGTTCAGTGCTACAATTGCATGGAGATGGGACATTATACAAATGAATTTCCTAAGAGTTAGGAGAACTTATCTCAGAAAAGTCCAACGGATCAAGGCTAGGCTTATGCTATCACTACTGCTGAGGTAGAAGCTCCGAAAGACGTGGTGGCAGGTAATTTAATGGTTTCCTCAGGTTTAGAAAATGCATTATTTGATTCTGTATCATCTCATTGTTTCATATCTTCCCAGTTTTCTAAGAAAATTAGATATTTACAATTTGATTTAACAAGGGATTTTTCAGTTAAAACTCCTAAGGGAAGTATCATTGCAACAAAGTTTTGTGAATCAGTCCCCATTAGAGCACATAAATGTTCTTTATCTGCTGATCTCATCGACATACCTGTGATTGAGTTTGACATATTCCTCGGTATGGACTGGCTTTCGGACTATGATGCAAAGATTTATTATAATAAGAAAGAGGTTACGATTCTTGATGATAATGATAAGGAACACCTTATCTTTAGAGAAGAATCATCACCACCTAATTCTTATTTAGATCCACCCTCAATAGCTCAAATAAATTCAATTATTGGGGAGGAAGAGAATGAAATAACTGTGGGTGAGGAAAGGAATGTTCAAATAGAGGATGTACCTATTGTGTAATAATTTGTAGATGTATTTCCGGAATATCTACCTGGACATCCTCCAGAACGAGAAGATGAGTTTTCCATTGATATGATTCCTGGATCAAGGCCAATATCGAAGACCCCTTATATAATGGCCACTGTATAATTAGTTGAGCTAAAGAAACCACTAGAGGAATTGAGTAATAGAGGATTTATTCTCCCTAGTGTTTCTCCATGGGGATCCCCTGTTCTTTTTGTTAAAAAGAATGATGGATCTATGAGGTTATGTATCGACTACAGGGAGATCAATGCCATAACGATAATGAACAAGTATCCCCTACCTCGCATTGATGATTTATTTGACCAACTGCATGGAGCTCACTACTTTTCAAAGATTGACCTTCGATCTGGATACCATCATTTGTGTGTGAAGAAGGAATACATTCCGAAGACAGCATTTCGAACCAGGTACGGGCATTACGAGTTTACTGTAATGCCGTCCGGATTGACTAATGCACCCTCTGTATTCATGGATATGATTAATAGAGTTTTCAAGGAGTATCACGATGAATTTGTGGTGGTATTTATTTATGATATCTTGGTATACTCCAAAACCTACGAAGATCATGAAAATCACTTGCGCATTATCTTGAAGACCCTGAGGAGGCATAAATTATATGGGAAGTTTAGCAAGTGTGAATTCTGGCTTTAGGAGATTTCTTTTCTTGGCCATATTGTCTCTAAAGATGGAATCTTTGTTAATCCTTTTAAGACCAAGGCAATACTAGAATGGCCACCACCTACGAGTATAACTGAGGTTCACCATTTTATTGGTTTGGTAGGTTATTATCGACGTTTCGTCCGGAATTTTTCCCGATTGTCTAACCCATTAACGAAGCTCAACCATAAAGGGGTTAAATTTTTTTGGACAAAAGAGTGTGAAGAATGTTTATAAGAACTAAAGAGAAGATTAGTCAATGCTCCTATATTGACTCTACCATTGGGGAATGATGGGTTCATTAATTATAGTGATGCATCGAAGAAAGGACTTGGTTTTGTCCTTATGCAGAATGATAGAGTTATTGCCTATGCATCACGACAGTTGAAAATTCATGAACAAAACTATCCTACTCATGATCTCGAGTTAGCAGCTGTGATCTTTTCTTTGAAGATATGGAGGCGCTACCTCTATGGTGAAAAATGTGAGATTTATACTGATCACAAGAGTTTGAAGTATATTTTCTCACAAAAAAACTCAACATGAGGCAAAGGAGATGGCTTGAATTACTCACGGATTATGATTTCATGATACACTAACACCCAGGGAAAGCAAACAAGGTGGCAGATGCTTTGAGTAGAAAAGACCATGGAGTTTTGAACAATATGAGAATTGAAAGGGATCCAATTTTCATGGATCTAGTGAAGATGGACATGGGAATAACCAGGGAAGGTGAAACATCAATGCTTTTTCAAATGGTTGCAAAACCATCTTTACTAGAAAGGATTAAGAGTTCTCAGATTGATGATGATGAATTTCAAAAGAAGATTAAAGCTGTGAATGATGGGAGATTGAGAGACTTTGTGTATGAAGATGTAATTTTGATATTCGGGAAGAGACTTTGTGTTCCCAATATACCTGATCTAAAAAGGGAATTGTTGGATGATTCTCATAGTTCCCATTTCTCTATACACCCTGGGAGCACCAAAATGTATAGAGATTTGAAGGAACATTTTTGGTGGGACAACATGAAGAGGGAGATTGCTGATTTTGTGTCAAGATGTATGGTTTGTTAGCAAGTGAAAGCTAGAAGGCAACAACCTGGAGGAGTCATGCATCCTCTTCCCATACCGGAGTGGAAATGGGACAATATTACGATGGACTTTGTCATGGGTCTACCAAAGACTCCTAGAAGGAACGATGCAATATGGGTTATTGTTGATCGTCTTACCAAGTCATCACATTTTCTTGCTATAATAGAAGATCTACCCCTGGAATGTCTAGAAATACTATATATTAATTAATTTTTGAGACTTCATGGAGTACCCCTATCAATTGTTTCTGATTGTGATCCCCATTTTACTTCAATATTTTGGAAAAGTCTTCAGAAATCCCTAGATACTGAACTTCATTTGAGCACTGCTTACCACCCTCAGACAGATGGACAATCAGAATGGACTATTCAAACCCTAGAATACATTTTGAGATCTTGCTCACTTGACTTTCAGGGTATGTGGGATCAATACTTACCTCTCGTAGAATTTTCCTATAACAATAGCTTCCATTCGAGTATTCAGATGGCACCATATGAAGCGTTATATGGAAAGAGATGTCATACACCAACCTGTTGGGATGACGTTGGTGAAAGAAAACTTATAGGCCCAGAACTGGTGGAGGAAACGATGGAAAAGGTGAAGGTAATCCAAAATAACATCAAAGCAGCTCAAAGTAGGCAGAAGAGCTATGCCGATAATCGAAGGAAGGATTTGGAATTTCAAGTCAGCGATCATGTTTTCCTGAAGGTATCTCCTTGTAATGGAGTCATACGTTTTGGTAAGAAAGGTAAATTGAGTCACAGGTACATCGGACCTTTCGAAATTCTAGAACGAATTGGGATAGTATCTTACCGATTGGCAATGCCGCCAAGTCTCTCCAAAGATCACGATGTGTTCCACGTATCTCTGTTGAGGAAATACATGCCTGACCCAACGCATGTACTCACCTATGAAGAATTAGAACTGGAACCCGATCTGTCTTATTGCGAAGAGCCATTCAAGATTCTTGATACGAGAGAACAAGTGCTGAGAAACTGGACGACGCGTCTGGTAAAAGTTTTGTGGAAAAACCATAAGATGGAAGAGGCAACGTGGGAACCCGAGGAACTTATGATGAAGAACCACCCGATTCTTTTCATACGGTAGTATTCTAGAAATTTCGAGGAAGAAATTATTTAAATTAGGGGAGAATGTAACACCCCAAGCTTCTACGGTACGCTTCTCTTTGAATAATGTGATAGCGTGTGTTGTACGCAACACCGAGTTCTAACACACCATAACCAATCAAACTGGCCGTTATGAATAGTAATACCTACTTTTTGAAATTATATATATTTTATATTTTAAAATGGAATTCATTTTTTGATTCGGAATATCGAATTTAGCCTAAGGTAAAATTTTGGTACTTTGCGGATAACTTTCATATTTTGATGAATAGTGAAAATTACTAAATTTTAATTACAAACAGCTTTTTTAATCAAAATAATTAATAGTGATAAATTATTAATTTGAGTGGTTTTAAAGTATATTTAGAAAATATTTTTAACATTTAATATAATTTTGGTCCTTGGACATAAGTTTACAATTAAACCGAACATAAACAAGTATCAATCTTTTGATAGTTATTATCTCTTAAAAACACGCTTTTTGTTTTGACAGCGGGAATTAATTTTAAATTAATTTCTGCCACTTCTATGTTTTGAATTTAGAAAAATGGATTCCTCATTTGGAATCAGGATGTCCAAATTTTGTAAATAGGTAACTTTTATTTTTAGACATTTTGAATAATTACTGCGGTAAATATTTTATTTACCATGGTAAAGGGTAAACCCGGTAAATAAGGGTTAAAAAATAATATTATAATAATTCTAAATTACCCTAAAACGTGTCCTAGCCTTATTGGTTGATACATGTTCGACCATAGACATCTTTGGGTCGATTTTGGGACCCCATGGTGCCACTTGTAGGTAATAGGGACACTTTTTATTAATTAAGTTAAAATGAATACAAAAATGACACAAGAATATATCTTTTAGAAAAACAATTTTTACATAGGGTTATATATGATGGATTTTTTATTATAAATATTCATTAGAAAAATGAAAACATTTCCTACATAATGATATTTTATTTATAATTTTTAGACATTAAATAATTTAATTTATTTATGACACAATGATGATGAATTAATTACTATAATAGTGAAAAATTAAAATAATTGATATTATAAATACCCAAATAAATATAATATGAAACTTTTAAGGAATTAAACTAATTTTATAGGATAATATGATATATTAGGATTGATTAAATTGAATTTTTTCTAAGTAATAAATCTGTTATGAGTTTCACAAAAAATCAACTATTGAATAGTGTCAAAATTGACATAAAAGAGTTATTAAAACAAATATTATATTATTAATTGATATTAAATTCCTAAAAATCTAAGGTTCGGCCAAGAGACATATATCATGATAGGTTCATCATCAATGGACCACTTGGGGGTCTCTTTGATGTATATAGTACGTTTATTAACCATATTATATAAAAATACAAAGAGACATTGTAAAAGTTAAACTAATTAACTTAGAGTTAATACTTAAAGATAAGGTTAATATAAGTACCCAAACCTCTATAAATTCTATTTGTTGAGTTTTTTTCGACCCATCCCCACCTTAACCTTTGAATAATAAACTTTGAAGTGATTGGAAACCGAATATAAATTTATTATAAACTAATATCTCTAGCTTTTCCAAAGGTTCCCCTCACCCCTCTTATAAAAAGGGCACTCCTCCTTATCATTTCTTCACACCTTCAAAGCCTTTTTTGTTCGGCAAAAAACTGCCCAAATACTCTCTAAACTTCCCCCACTACAACCTAGAGGCCTTAGTTTGATCAGAAAGCCAACCTAAGGAGCCCTTTCGATCAAATCAAAAGGAAGAACCTGAAGAAGAGGTAACATTTTCACCACCCCTTTTCAAGTTCCTTTCTTCTTCCACTTCTTCTTTCTTTGTTATTACCATTATAAAATAATAACTCCATTATCTTATATATACTGTGATGTTATTATAAATATGGTACAACCATATTCAGTATTCTATCCACCCTTTGAATAACATGTCACCATACGTGCGTACGTACGGCTTACCGTCTCCACGTCTTGGTGTAATTGTTATCCAATATATTATTATTTGGATGGGTATAATAATTATGTGTAACTCATGTAAATAATAAATATAACATGTTAATGATTCTGTATATATGATATACCATCTATTTATATATTATTTTAATATCAAAAGAATGATATTGTCGCTCGTGCGTACGTACGGACTACCGTCTCCACGAACGCGATGAGATTCATTCTCCATTGTATCCATTCAAGTATAATTATCATTTGATGATTTAAAAAATGATGTTTAAGGACTTGATATCATTCTAGATATGAATAATATACAACATATCCTTTACAAACATGTCTTACGTAACAAAACATATAAAAGAAAACAAGTAAGTTAACACCCGAAACAACGATAATACTAAGATATTATTATCAAATCAATATTTCAAGATCATATATGATATCATATTAATGTATATGATTCTTGTATAATTTAATAAAAATTATTTCACCATTATACAGAAGTTTAACCTACCCCAACCAAGGAAAATTACAAGGTAAAGGTTATTTCACAATCTCCTCATTATCTGAGGTTGTTTATATGTAATAATCTACTCGGATCTCTTTATCATCCACATCCATGTTTTCTTAAAAATATATTTCAAAAAAAATTATTATTTACAAGAATATGGGTTAAAGTCATTTATACCCTTTTTTGACTTTTTATACGAGGAATCTTTCCGTCATTATCAAAACAAGGTCCTTTTTAACCTTTTCGACAGAATTAAGGTAAGAATGTTTTTTTAACAGATACGGCAGGTGCGGCTATTTTCCGCCGTTATAAAATCTTCAAAACATTACATACAAGATTATAAGAATATTTTCAAAGAAAATGTTTTATTTTATATGGCTCTTAAATGATTTCAAAAATAGAAAGAGATATTTATCTAAAAAGAGTTTTGATTTCATCTATGTCAACATCCTTTGATGGATTTTACGCTTATTAGAAGTTGATTTATTATGATACAAAACTTCTATATTGTATTGAAGGTTTTGTGATATGTTTGACTGTGGATGTGCTATTTTATACCATTCATAGTTTATGGTGAAATTATTGACATTTCATATGCTAGTTTTAATACGAATGTTTACGTTATGTTTAAACCTTTTCATATGAGAATGCATTGGACTTAATATGTGATGGGTGGAGCCCGCTATAGCTCCTCGATGCATCGGTAGGTCTCATGAGACAAACTAGTATCTTGGCACAAGTCCTTGGCAAAATCTTATTTGTAGTCTTGGCATGAGGCCTTGGCTATGTGGGTATGATAGTCTGGCATTATGCATTGAAACATTATTTAAGTGCTTATTGATATTGCATGTGATTATTCGATTAGTAGAATATCCATGTGAACAGGTAAATGGAATTATTTCATTTTACTTTTTCCATACTATGTTGATGTTCAAGTTTAAAAGGCTTTTGCTTTAGTAATGCATTGCCTAAAATGTTTATTCTTATTTTGAATGTTCTTCTATATTGTTATCCTTAATGGGCATTTGAGCTCACCCCTTTTCTATGTTTTATTTTTCCCAGGATGTGAAGAAGTTAGTTATGAATGACCTGCAGGGATATTATGAGGGGATAATAGTGTGGACTGTGGAGACATTATGTAGTTGTAGTAGTTTTTCATTTTATGATGTAATGTAAAACTTATGAATATATCTAGTGTTTCCAAGGCTACTAAACCAATCGGTCTTTTGAGATTTGATCTTTCTTGTGATCATGCCAATGTTATGTAATAATGCACCGACTCTGGGTAACTAGGGTCGGGGCGTTACAGCCAAGCCCACCACGACACCTCTGGTTCATGCTAGGCTGAACCATGACCCAGCTGGTTCGAGCTAGTCTAGATCAGACCCAAACCAGGTTAGGTCGGTCCAACCGGGTCGGACCGGACTTAGGCCCTCTTCAGCCAAGATATGCATAAAAGGTCATTTCTCGCAAACCAGATGTCCAATTGATGAACCTTCTATGGTGTTAGAATCCATTGAATGAGTTGGTCCTTTTGAGATACTCCACCTGAGTTTTGGAGAAATTTTGTGTATGTCCAGGTAGGATCGTACCCATATCCAACTAGGCCCTCGACACTAAAATTCCATTAACTCATAGATCGGGCATCTGATTCACATGCCATTTATTGCGTTGGAACCCTTATGAAATGATAGATCATCGGGTTACTTATTCCTAGGAATTTGTGCATATTAAAATATAACCGATGGCTTGAGGATAGGATTATCTCGGAATCAAGCGTGCTTTGTGAGGGCATCTAGTGGCAGGCAGTGTGGTGGGGTTTGTAGGAAGATCTTGCGGAGGTGAGTACCTAGAGATCCTATGTGGGTCAGCACTGAGTGATCCTATGTGGGTTAGCACCTACTGATCCTATGTGGGTTAGCACCGATCATGTGTGGGTCAGATATATTGTGGGTTAGCACTCAGTGATCCTGTGTGGGTAAACGCATACCGATCTTGTGTGGTCATATCCTGTGTGGGTCATCGCTTAGTGATCCTATGTGGGTCAACACATACTGATCCTGTGTGGGTCAGATCATGTATGGGTCACCGGGGGTTAGTACCTATCGATCATGGGTGGGTCGGATCTTGTGTGGGTTAGTGGGGGTTCGTACCTATCGATCTTGTGTTGGTCAGCAACAGTGCCTCTTAATAGAATAAGATAATCTATCCTTACGACTAATAATCAGTACTTCTGTACTTATGTTATACCTATATTTAGCTGAGTCTTTCTCTCTATTTTTTTGATTCATATCATGATTTTTGGTTTTCCTTTGTGGAATTCTGAGAGACCTTAGGGGGTCTCGGGGTCCCTACTAAATATTGTTATACTCAACCATGCACAGTCTTCGTTCACACCTTGTTGTGTCTTATGCATATGACATGCAGCCTTGACTGAGACTCAGGAAGCTAGGACATAATACTGGATGGAAGTAACGGTTGACGTGGAGAGCTGTGGAGATGAGATATACCAACCCTTCAGGTAGGATCCTTGTAGAAATAACTACAGAGTTGTTTTCTATTTTTCATTGTATTGTATCTTTCAGTTGTGCTTGTATATCGACCCCTTTACATTCAGTACACACCTTTACTACTACAGTTTTACTTCGTGGTTGCATATTGTTGTGTTCTTGTACTGTGGGTTCATACAAGATTAATGAAAATTCCTTCCCATTTTATGGATGCACCTTTACGGTGCTAGTCGCCAATCCCTGGACTATGGAAGGTGGGATAGGGGTAGTCACGGCACGGGCCATGGGGGATGGGTCTTTATAGGATAGTTGAGCAGTAATTTTGTGAAGAGAGGATTTCTCTTCTTCCCTTCTGATTTAAAGATTCATCCAATAGAAATCCATTATTATTGTGTCTCTCTAAATACTTAAAATAGATAAGGTATCATCATCCTTCTTACTCATATCATCATACACAATTTTCCATCCCAAGGTGTTGATATATTAAAAAGTCACAATCCTTGATCAACTCCAACCATCTTAATTGGAGAATTCATAACAACTTATGGGAGAATATATAATTTAATATCTAGTAATTGTTATATATGTCAAATTTTTTCACTATATAGATAATTCCTACATATCTTCAATGAAATAATACTACTTCTACCTCTAAATATTTCATTGGATAATTTTTATCATGAATCATTAATTAATGTGATTCATAAGATAACACCATGTCTTTATGCATGAGTAATTATCCCAATACTTTCATTAATAAATTATTTTATATCACAAATAATTATATAATATAGGTTGGTTATAGTACATGTGTTGTGACCAATATTCTCTTGAGTTTTATAGAATATTATTCACATTAATGTGTAAAGAAGAGTTTGACATCCATTTCAATTAAATTGGTTAGTATATTTGATATTCATGATATATTTATCAAAAATCATTGATAGTATCCATCCAATGAAAGAAAACAATGGATCTCTCTTAAATTTATTTCTTTGAGCCATTCTTCAATAACTTATGACTTTAATGGATCCATAGATATACTATTCCATGTGATTATATGAGCCAATAATTATATTTTTTTATCTTGAATTCACACTTGCTAAATTTATCAAAGACTTTTACTTTCTTAATATCTTCAGTGAAATCCTTAAATGATATTAATTCTCTTACTTTCTCATCGATGATGAGGATATCATATTTAGAGAATATCACAAACGGATCAAGATATTCTTTAAAGACTCTATTCATCATATCTATGAGCATATTGGGGATAATTTTGAGTTCATCACAATGAATTCATAATGAACATATATTTTATGGAAGGATGACTTGGTTGCATTATCTCTTGTCACCCTTAATTGATGATATCTAGAATGAAATTAAATATTTGAGAAGTATTAGGACCCTCAAAACATATTAAATAATTCATAAATATAAGGTGGAGGACACATGTTCGTGATCATCATTTTTTAAAATTCTTGATAAAAAATATAGATCTATTTTGATCCATTTTTTTCTTTAAAAAACGTATATGTTTACCCCATGTTGAAGAACATGGTTTTATGAAACCCTTATCGAGATTTTCATTGGGTTTATCCTTAAATTTCAACAGTTAAATCATGTTCATTCTATATGAAGTATTTTATATTGGAATAGACCTTGGTTTTATTTCTATATGAAACTCAACCACTTGTTTTGGAGGAAGACCAGGAAACTCGTCAAGAAAATCATCAACATATTCTTTCACAATAGGCATATATTTACTATCATGATTTACCTATCCATTTGAGATAAATGTGTCACATGATTGTGCATTATAACCTATATTATGGAAATAATGTCAATGGAGATTTCATTTTACGATTTTAATTGATATATAATCATGGTTTAAATCATTATATGAAATTTTATTTCCCTATCATGAAAACTGATATGGGATTTCTCATAACCAATTCCACTGGGGAATGTCTAAATAAAAGTAAGCTGAGTGTGACACCCCAAGCCTACCTTTAATAGGATTGAGTATGGATACTAGTGTTGATAAGGAATATCACTTAAATTGGAGGCATTAGACTATTTACATGTATGCATTCACACAACAATTTTCATGAATCTATGGAGAGATATAACTAATGAATGAACATCTAGATTGTAAAACATTCATGAAAAAACCTTTAGGAATGTATAAAAGTACATCAGTGGGGTATAAAATGTATAAAGGAAGAAAATACCAACCCAAACATAAATGAGGTCCTAAACTGACAAAAATGAAAAAGGGAGACTGAAGAGAGTCTATCTCACAATATCCAAGGTCAACCACTAAACATGGTCAAATTTTCTAAGTATATCTATTTCCCACTAACATGATGTACACACCAACAATATTCTTTTCCTATATATAAAAAACATGTATGTAAATACCTTTCATGGGTGAGTTTATTCATGCCTATTATGTAAGTTCCTAGATTCATCATAAGGTATGTTTGTATATGTTTTAGTTAAAGTCCATTAATTTTGTTAAATAAGTGGTCCCCAATTTCACAAGAAGGCTTTGGGGTGTTCCGAGGGTTTGGGGCACGAAAAAGGAGGACAAAATAATTTTCTAGGCATGTTTCACGGTTTGCGCATGGTTAGTTCAAACCGTGTGGAGCATCCCAGGTGACTATACAGCCCTGAACATAGGCTTGTGCATGGTTATCTCACGATAAATCTAACCATATGGAATTCCAAGGAAACCATGTGAATGAGTGATTTGTTTATAGTGGCTCACACATAGTTTGTGCATTATTTGGAAAACTGTGCAGGTAAACCATACAGTCTAGTATAGTTGCTAAATTTAAAAATTATCCACTTTGGGATTATAAAGCCTCACTCAGTATTTTCCCCCTTTATTCTACCATAAACCCAAGTGATGAATAATATCTCCAAAGAGCTTCCATGTCTGATTCTACTTCATCTCTTGGATGTTTAGAGAACCATTGGTTGTTGATCAATGTTCTAGGTAATTATAATCTCATCCTTGCTTCCTTTTCTTGATTAGGGTTTGTATCTTTCTATCTTCTCCATCCAAATCTCTAAAACCCTTGTTTTTTAGTGAAATCTAGGTTAATTCTTAAATAGGTGGATGAATCCATATCTATGGTTGTTTTTGGGAGTGTGATCACCAATGTATTTTAGGTATCTGGTCTATAAGTTATATCCCATAGTTTTGTGGTAGACTTTTTCATTTCTGGCCTTGTTCTTCATCACCTCTTATTGTGGTTTTCATCCCTTTTCTTAGTTTTGTAAATTTGGGTGTATAAATGATAAGTAGGAGCCCTCATGGTCTCTAAGGGATCCATCGAGTATGATTTAACCCATTTAAGGTCATCCCTGGGATGTACTGATATTTCCAAACCTAGAATTAGCTAAGTAAGTTCTTCGTTGTTGTGAGATCATTTATATCCCTTATTGAGTATGTTTACATTCTTAATGGAAGCCAAAATAAGGTATTTGTTAAATTTGGTTGGTGTATTAGACTTATTAAATATGATAGATATTCATAAGAGAGTTACTTAAACTAAAACAGTGAATATGCTAAATTGATAACGGTATGTGAATAGGAAATATGTTGAAGGGGGTTTATGAATATGTATAATGGGTTGATAAAATGGAATTATTGAATATGACTAGTGATATAGGCTTTAGAATGGGAATTGGGCTAAATGGGATAAGTTAGGAAAATGGAAATTTGTTGATGGGTTTTTCAATAAAATGATTTACTATGTTTATTAATATGGATTATGATTGTTATATGTATTGGTTGTGTTTGGTTTAGGTATAGTTGTGTGTGGTGAATGGATGGATAATAATGTTCATAAGTCTTGACGTGTGGGATAAAGGACAAAAACCTCATCACATGGTTCGAGTTGGACTGATGTTCTAACTCCACCAATAACGCATGGGTTAGGGAAGGGAACAGATCGATATTCCCATAATGGTTGTATTACACCTAGATTGAGGGATCGAGGAGAGTATATTTTGATGTTGTGATATGTTATCCCCATTGAGTTGGGGACTTATTTATTCCATTATGAAAAATGATAAATATCTTGATCCTTGTGTGAATGATGTGAATTCATAACTTATGAACATCATAATTATTGAAAAAGTATTAATAAAAGAGACATAATGAATTAGAACCTTGGTTAATAATATCTACGTAGAGATTATTAACTAGTGGCCCCCAAATTTTCATTCCATTCATTGTTATTTATTTATACTTTAATACACTATCTCTTAGACTGGATATTTTTAGGCACGGGTTGGTGGTGGTCTACTGAGTTTCACTCACACCCTGCCAAGGCCGTCATTGGATACCCGAGTAGATTTCATGCTTGTAGGTCAGGAAAAGGGAAATATCCCTATACAAGGGTGTTGAGTAGGACATGGGACATGCATGGATGAGGTTCTAGACATGATGTCAAGACCATTTTTGGATTTCTATATTTGTTTTTATTTTGGGTTTCTTTCACATGGAATTATAGCATGGCATGACATATTTACTATTGGTTGTGGTTTGTACCCAGTTGGTAAATGGTTGTTTATGTTTATTCATTGATTAGCTGATGTAATATTTGATGTTTTATATGTTTTTATTATATGGATCACTCTAGTAAGATGGTATATATCCCAACATGAGTAATCTAGACCCTCTCTCGTAGTCAGAAATCGCTATCATTTGGTGAGGCGTGCTTGAGGTCATGTGACGACCTGGCATGAGGCAAGAGTTTAGTGGAACCCAGTTCGGGGATGTTACATATTAAGATGCATCGAAAACAAATAATGGAGAAATATAAAGACAAAATAGTCATCTATACCTGCAAATAAATAAGGTAAATAGATTTCAGAAAGATATACTCATAAAGAAACCTAAGAAATAGAGAAGGGTGATCTCCATCTCCACATCCCATCAAATAATGATGAGTTAGCTTATTGCTCCAATGGTATATCACTAATCCCTAGAACTGTAGGCACACTCAAAATAATTTTAGTGGATGGGTTTGATCCTCACTATTATACTCCACATTTGAGGGAGTAATAACTCCCACAGAAGGACCCACTCATCTCTAGTGTTCAATAATTGGTGAATTCCACTCCATATTTAGAGGAATTGTACCTTTCTATACTAAGGGATTTCAATTATATCTATAAAAAGAGTATGGGATCCTATGACCTGATGTTCAAGGGGACTAATAACCCTGACATCTCTCTAATTATCCAAAATTATCACTATCAACTACCAAGCACCACCATATGAGTTTTAATGCTCATAAAACCTTATTCAATGTCTCCAATTCCTAATTGAAATCTACTATAGAAGCCCATATGGGAAACCACTTTGGATAGGCTACTCATGGGACAAAATATGAGTCCCAAAGAAGACATACATAATGTTGATGTACCTGGAAAAAAACTATTATGTGTATAGTGTGTACACTATGTGTCGTGATACCCTATGTGTTCTCATTCCTTCCATCCCATGCTTGTGTACTGTGGTTGTCCCACAGTAAACTAGTTGTCTGGGTACCCTAGTCAGGTCATAGAACCTGGTCATTCTTCTGTATTCTAGCCATTCCCAGGTATCTATTCAATTATATTCCCATGTACCCATGGGATACAAGACAATAGTTCATAACATGGTCACATGGTGTGTGTATGGGAATAAACTATGTGTGATTATTAAGACTATCTAAAACCCTATCCTCTATAGATTGTGGAGTACACAGTGGGTGTTCTTGGAATACACATTGTGTGTGTATGGATTTTCCAGAAACTAAAGAACCCTTGATGCATCTCACTCATGTATCCCCAAAAAATTTCAACACAAATCACATAAGGGATCTGGGATTATGGATTACTATGTCTGATCTATCATCAATGGGGAAATTCTAGCCACTCAAAACGCTCATGATTTGATCCCTTTTTTCAACTCCTCTAAACACTAAAACCCTGAATGAAGGACACTAATCTACCTTTAATCCATCTCTAACATCCCATTAGACCACATATCACCTCATAAATTCTCTCAGTACCAAATCCAAAGTAGCATCAATGCTCCATTTCACCAATGAACTATTTCATTACAATCATTTATCGAGTATGTGTCGAACCACCAGCCAAAGGAAACACCGATGATGAATGAGAGAAAAATGATGGGGCACATGAAATAACATGTTAAGAAACAAATGTGTCCTTTTTTAAAGGTTGGGTCTGAAGCCTCATTTTATTATTAAATCAAAGAAAGAACTATTTTAACTAGGTAGAGGGAGACCCATTCCCTAGCCTGAAGGTCTAGTGGGATTGTAGCCCATTACATAGCACGTAGGCACAAGTTTTTGGCCTAAGGCCCATTCTGTAAATAATAACCCAACTGCAACAGTATCAGTCGCTACTACAGTACCCTGCAGCCACTACAGTGTCATGTCGCCACTACAGTACCCACCGATCAACAGTACCACCACTACTACATTAGCGCTATAGTACTACTACAGTACCTGTTCCCAATGGGTTTTTAACCCCCATTTTTCATTTAGTATTATGTAGTGCTTACCACTAAGCCAAACCCCAACTATAGAAACAAATGTGTCCTTTAATTGGGTTAGAATCCATTGATTAGTGTAATATTTGATGATTTCATGGGATAAATCAAGAAACTACAAGTAAATAAATAAATTTATTAATATAAAGATGATTCTATTAAGGAATGATAATTTCTCCAGGATCTATTATCATTCATAAATGATTCTGCTCCTTGGATCCTCTAATGTCATAGGATTTTTTAGGCTTACCATGGTGATTCATTAAAAAATTTATTTATATAGGATAATTATGTTTTTTTTAATTAAATAAATAAATAATTTAAATTATTTAAAACTCCTAATATTTGACATTAACTAAATGCCTAATACCAACCAACATTATGATGTTCCTGTGTTGAGATGCATGTTTCAAAAATAGTTGTGGTCATGGGTTCCCCATACAAGGTCTTGATTAATTTGAAATCCACTTATTCTAAAGATATGTATTCATGTGCTTATATATATATATATTAATTTTTATTATACAAATTTTGGGTTCCAGAAACACCCCATCATTGTGCCAACTATGAGTAAAAACTCAAATATATATATATATATTCAATTCAATAATCCAAAAAAACAGGAGACCTTAAATTCAATCCTCATTCAAGTCTTTTCACCCCAAAACGCAAAAGATATATAAAAATATTTGGTTAATGAGACCATATTTGTCTCTCACGCTCCTAAGATCTATTCTGTATATTCTCATGTTCTCAAAAAACTCTCACTAAAAGAATATTTCATCTATATAGTATCCTCCCCTTATGAGGCATGATCTCCACTAGGTAATCCATGAAGGTGGATCCATTCTTGATGTCTATATCTCTCAGTTCAATAACATGGGTTGGGATATTAATTTCTCTCCTAAGTTGTGACACATAGAAGAAATCATTATCTTGGTCTAACTAAATTGGAAAGGCTAATATATGAGAAATTTTTCTAACTCTCCAAATGATATGGACTAGCCTGATGAACCTTATGGATAACTCACTTCCTTGGGAAATCCTCTATAATTATCATTATAGGGAGGCTCTATAGAAAATATGGAATCTCTTATCGAACTCCATTTCATATGACATCGATATGTCTAAGATATTAAATGGATCTAGGTTTTCCGTGAACTCGCATGGATCACCTATAGTTTCTTTTTTCATTGCATGCACCAGCTCTATCCCAACAAGTGAAGTCCCACACACCTTGATCCAACACAACGATGAACTTCATGGTCTCCCATATATGTCCTTGAAATGTTCCATGTGAATATTATGGTGATAGCTGTTATTATAAGAAAATTCCACCAAGGTTAGGTGATCCATTAAACTCTAGATGAAATCCAACACAGAAGATATTATAATATTGTCTAACACCTAGATTTTCCTCTCAGTTTTCCTATCCTTCTAGGTTTGAATGGATGTTATCATACGTACCTCGGTCCTAAGATCCTCAAAAAAACAATTCAACCCCATGAAATTAACTAAGCAACACATTATAAGGAAATCATTGTGGGTTCCTCGTGAATATAGATGATCTCCCACACATACAACTGACCCAATCTTTCAACCAAACTCTACTTATAACTAAAAATAAAGTGTATCAATATGTAAATTAATCCAAAAATCACCCAAATAGAGTCATGGCCTCTCACTTTCCATTGAATCCCCCTCAAAAAAACCATTGATAATTTATCCAAAAACCATTTAGAGATATTAAAAGGTTTATTCAAAACATGAGGAAACTGATGTTTAGCGTTTACCTATTGAAATTTGAGAAACTGATATACAAAATCAATTATATTTCACCTCAATCCATCCCAAAAAACAATAACTGATGTTCCTCGTATATCTCTTCCATAGTGATAAATATAGAAAAGGGAGAGGTATGAAACTCCCTCGACACCTCATCACTTAACATTACAAGAACTTCCATCCATCGCTATAAAAGGATGATGAGATTGACTCTTTATAAAATCCATCTAGATAATATCCTAAGGATATATGGTAATGAAAAACCTCATATGTGAAATCTCCCAAATGAACATCTCTCAGATATTGAAGAAGTGATGGAGTCACTACTATGTACAATTGATAATTTCCACCCCTCTTATCAACCTAGGTCATCTGAAATAAGGAAAACTACTCATCTGACTCCTCTAACAATTGAGAATTGTATTTTATTCTAGGGTAATCAGCTAAAAATGTAACTTTCCTAGATTATAGACTATCTAAAATTCATATTACAATAGAAACTCCATCCAATACATCTATATCAGGTTGATATCTAATTGAGTAAAGATGTACCAGAGAATTTGATGGTATGAATATATTATAAAATTCTCATTGAGAATATTGTTCTTCCACATCATCCAAGAGAAGAATATATCTACCAATACTAAGTAGTGGGTTTCATAATTATTCCCAAGGGGTCTCAGTTAACTCAACCTATAATCAATCACTAATTTCCTATTTATCAATACACAACTAATCCCAGGTCTAGAAGCATCACAAAATACCATGTACATAACTCCCACCTTTGGTAGTCTCTAAATTA
The DNA here is from genome assembly GCA_963277665.1 of Viscum album. NCBI lineage: Eukaryota > Viridiplantae > Streptophyta > Magnoliopsida > Santalales > Viscaceae > Viscum > Viscum album. The sequence goes on along the minus strand of OY728138.1, from coordinate 286,237,546 downwards.
GATCCCTGATTGACCACTACTTCATTTTATTAAGGGATTCATAACACTGTCCATGCAATGTAAATTGATAGCCTTTACAAATCAATATAGTCAATGGGACTGATATCCATGATAATTCTATCATGATATTTTGGTGATACACCACCAAACAAAGAAAAAACCATACCTCAAACATACTCTTGGGTGGATCCCAAGAAATAACCGCATTATTGTTCACTAGATCTATAGATAAATCAAGATCAGAAATGAAATGGACTCTAAATTAAACCTCACATATCAAAAACAAACTCTCAGAGAGGTTACTATAAAGTTGGTTCTCCCATAGTAAGTCTATAACCATGTTTAAGTGGTTGTGTGAAACTCCTCTATCACAGAGTAAATAAGAGTGTCATTGATAAAGAAAACTATGAATACGTCCAATTATGGCTGGAATATTCTATTTATATGATCCATGAACATTTTGGATGAATTAGTCACACTAAAAGGCATTACAAAGAACTCATACTATCGATATATATATTATAATGACATCTTTTTAGTATCATCCTTGTAAACCCTCTACAGATGGTAGTTAGAACTGAGAATGATCTCTGAGAACCAACTTTAAGCATTGAAAAAATCAAAAAATTCATAAATACTTTGTATGTGGTAATTATTCTTTATTAATTCCTAATTTAGGATATATTAGTCAACACAAAGAATCAAACTATCATATGCCTTTTTCATGAAAAAAAATTTGATCTTCCCAAGGGGACACACTATGTTATGATACAAAGTCTCTCTCAATGGTCTTACAACTGCACCCTCATCTCTAAATGCTTAGTGTGGGACATTTTATATGTTGTTGAAGATATCATTGTAGTCTTATGTTGTAAATTAATGCAGAATCTAATCTCCCACCTTCAAGGTAGTCTTGGAACATCTTCAGGAAAGATCCCATATAATCCTCCACTTCCATGGAAAACTAAATGGTTGATGATCCCACTTAACTAATTGATAAAATCTTCAACTAATGGGTGATATGTTGAAACATTTTGCTAGAAAACCCACCTATGAAACCATAAGATCTCTCTAAACCAAGAAGGGGAATCTCATCTTCTCTATACAGAGGAATATATATCTCATTTGTTTTTATTCTATAAGGAAATGAACAATAAACACATATTATATAACTAACATGACATTATAACATTTAATTATATAGAATAAGAGGTCCCACAAGTACCTATCTCTACAAAATGCAATCTTTCACTGACAATAGTCATGTGATATAGAATAACCTCTCTTTTTTGGATGTTCTAGCCATATTTGTTTGGATAATGAATAAAATGGATGATCTTAGTATCAAAAAATGGATATGAAGATAAATAAATTACATGTTCCTATGTCTACAAGTATTAAAAACTTGTAAAAAATACAGAGATCATACCTTGAATCATATCATGAGTATCCTGGTCATATCCCACTATAGCATGCAAATGTTTGTTTCCTCGACCGTGAGACCACTATTCCTTGCATGGCCCACCTTGTGGTGGTGGTGGGAGAATCATGTATACTTTTTTCGACCAGCATCACCACCTTCTCCTCTATTAGCACATCCTCCTTAGGGTCTTCTCTAACCACACATGGGAGATCCTTGATCACACGGTGATGCAACCATCACATAGGTCCATCAACTTCCTTCCCACCATCCTCAACATTACAAGTCCATAAAGCATGAGTAATGTGACTTCACCCATCACAAGAATAACATTTACCCTCTTCTACCTGACTATACCCTTGGGTCCACCCCTATGAGAAAGATACACATGTCTAAATCTCGTAATGGGTATGCCTTTTACACCATTACCCTACTGAATAACTAATACAAGCTGTTATAGATAATTAAAACATACTATTCCCACTATAGGATAAAGTTTCATGATGCCACTCTTCTTGTAATATTTCAATAACTATGTCCTAATCGAACACTGAAATGGATTTTAAAATGCATAAAGAGACCACACTAGTATATATGTCTCTATAAGTGCACTGTTGAAACATATATTCATTGAATTATCCATCCCACACCATAATGAGAGAGTAATGTGTGTGTTTTTTAATCTTAATGGTATAATAACAAACTAGAATATCACCCTATTGAATAATGAGAATCTCTTGAGTCTATATAGAGTGCAAGATCAAAGGGAAATACTCATCATAGGAAATCAACTAAAAGTATAACCATGTGAGTGTCACCTAATCATTATTCAATGTGATAAGAATCAATGTGTTTCCTATAGCTCCATGAATATTATTGGATATAAGTGAAAGTATCCGATCATATAGGTTTGGATCAAGAATGAAAAATCATTCTACTACTTCATGAAAATACTTTGCTTCTTGAGGGTATATATCACCATTAAACCTCGGTGGTCTCTATCATCATAACGTGTGTAACATGATTAGTCCATGTGTATCATCATCCTAGCCTTTCGTAACTATCATATTTATAACATGAATTCAGTTCTATTTGTTGAAAACTAAGAGAAGAATCAAAATATAAGGCCCCTTAATAGAGGCACAATCTCTCAGCCGATCATAATCACGATCCAATATCAATATCTTAGTTGTATTTCATCATAAGGGCATCCTGAATGTTATCAGGATGTACCATAGTAAGACGAAAATATATGGGAAGTTAAATCAAGAAGGATATGAAATTTAAAAAGACACAATCCTATATGATTCATTTACCATTATTTACCTACAACATAATACTTGATATTTTGAGTCGATAATAAGGTAGTTAGAGGCCTGGTGTAGGGATGATTTGAAAATTGCACCAAAAATGGGTTACTTGTCCTAATAGATCTATTGACTTCATTCCCCTAAATTTCAAAACAAGACCTCACATAGATTTCAACTCCAAACACTGGAATGTAGGAAAGAGGCCCTCTAATACCACTCTACCAAGACCAGACCCACAGAGGCCTACCTGGATAGTCATAAGCTGAGTGTGACACCCCATTTATGCCTCAAATAGGTTAGGGGATGGTGATTATCCCCAAGAATGAATATCACTTAAATGGGAGGCCTTAACCTATGTACCTTTATATAGACACAAAACCTTCTTCATGTAGTAGTCTAGATATAGAAATAAAGGCTGAAGATCGGTGGATTCTTTCATGCATGAAGCTACCTCTTGAATGGTAGAAAAGTATAGTAGTTTGTACAAAATATTTAAAATAGAAAAATACAAACCCAGCAAGAAATGAGGTCCCAACCTAACTACAATTGGAAAAGTGTGATTGAAGGAAGCCCGACTGACAATCTCCAAGGCCAACCATCAAATATCTCCATCTCTTCAAGGTATAATTGTACTCCTTTGAAAATCAGTCCATTGAGGTAACCTCCAATCTCTATATATTCATCATAAGACATAACAAGTGTGTTTGATATATATATGTGGGGTGTGTATATAAAAACCCAATAAGATTCCCTAAAAACCAATAAGTAGTAATTGAAAGATACAATTGTCATATTGACCCATAAAGAGAGAGGATAAAAAGAAATCTAACAAAAATTCTCATAATGAAACCCAATTTTGAATGAAATGGGATATCTATCTTCATAGTCCATCTAAGAACAATTATTCATCCTTCATCTCTAAAGGCCAATCTCGAATTTCCAACACCATATGAATCCTCACAATAATAAGATTGGAGGGGCCCACTCCTCACTACAATTCTTCACATTCGAGGGAGAACTAACTCTCATGGAGGAACCACTCACTACAAGAGATTGAAAATGGGGGATTACCACTCTGTAGATGGAGGAAACATGCCTTGAAATAGTATAGGGGTGTATTGACTCTACCTGCGTACATAGTCTAGGGGACTTGTGCCCTAGTGTTTTCGAGGAGTAATGACCCTTGTATCTATCAGGTGATCCAACTGGGTCACTTCCACTAGCCAAGAATCCCTGAAAGAAAAATAATTCTTCTAACACCTCGTTTCATAACTCTAATCTCCAAATAAAGGCTACTATTGCATACTATGTGGAAACTCACTATGGATAGGCTACGGATGGGTAAAAATCAAAGTCTTAATTATGAGATACTATAAAAACTCGCTATTTTAAAATACAAACATAATGTTTGATAGTGTATATAACATTAAACACCAATATTAGAAGATTATTTAACACATTGAGTCTTTATAATAAATTTTCATTTTATTTATTTCAATATTTATGATATCTTACGATTCATGCAACCCCAGGTTTAAAAAGACAAGATACTCTATTAAAATTTTATTATGACCATTATAACCTAGACATTAAGTTATAAGGTATGAATAGAACTAACTAAATTATGCGAATTATATTTTTTCTAAAAATGTATATAATAAATTCAATGGTTATCTATTGATTGTTAATAACATAAGAGCTATTTGAAAGGGAAAAAGCTTTTCTAAAAATGGTATTTTTTTTCTAGAAGGCAGATTAGTCACACATTGTACATATAGTTTAAAATTAATATTAACAAACTTTAAAAAATTTATTTTAAAAAATAAACATAATTATTTAAAGTATTATATCTATATCCACTTATGGTGATAATATAATATTGTTCAGAAAAAAAAACATATGTTTTAGTGAATAGTGAAAATGCTTATATTCATATAATTATAATTTCTTTTTAATAAATTTAGTATCATTATTATTATAATTTTATTTTAAATTAAAATTTATTTTATTTAGTAATATGTTTTCAAATTAATTATATTTAAGTCAAATTTATACAAGATTTTATCATAAGTTTATTTTTAGCCTTTAAAACACATTTTTTTTTGGAAATCTGTTTTCAAGTGTATAATGTTTATCCATTTTAAATAATTAAAATAACCCCTAATCATGAATGATTTAAATTAATTTTATATATATTATTATATAAATATTTTTGAAAATTTAAGTAATTGTGATTAATTTTCATTTAGTAAATTTGATATCTTCTTTTCCTTCAAAATTTATATTTCATGAAAAATAGTTTTTTCAACATCAATATGGGTTTAATTTTAAATTAATATGTTTCATTTTCATTTTTATCTGGATTACATATGAATGAAATTCAATTGAAGTAAATTATTTGATCATTTACTAATAAAACATTTAATATTACTCTCCTAAAGTTATTCATGAAATTTTCAAGTAATATTACCATTTCAATCTCTTTGGTACTTAAAATTATTTAGAAATTTTTTTTAATAAAATCAAAATACATTTCTCTCTTTAGTAAAACAAACACTATTTTTAGTCCATGTATTATGATAATATTTTTAAAAATGAATTACTTTGATAGTTTAAATTCATTTATACCCTTAATTGGATTTTAACAAATAAATTTAAAAATAATCAACCTATCATTTTTCTAAAAAAAATTCTTTTTGACTTTTCTTAATGAAATGTGAGAGTAATATTTTTTTTCTTAATGTATTATTCATGAATTTAAATCTTTTCTATCATGACCACCTAATGTATTAAAGATTCCTTTTTCAGTTTCAAATTTTATTTTAAAAAAATCAATATTGTAATAAAAAATGATGTTATATATTGTTTAATAAAATGGAAGGGATATTTTCCTCAACAGATTCAAATTGATCTTTATAAATAATTTTTTATCTATTATGGAATTCATTGATGTTACTTAATATGAAAATGTAATTCTACTGAATAATTTTTAACTATTTTTAAAATTATTTTCGTAAATGATAACAAACATTGATATTATTTAATTATAATAAATTATGTATATATATTTCTCAAAAATATTCTGAGTTTGTTCTCACTTCATTTCATGGGGTAATACATGCCTTATGATAATTTACTAAATGACATGGTTATAAAATTTCCTTTGAATATGATATTACAAAATATTATGACAACCATTTTAATTTAATCAGTAATTATAATGTTATGCATAATTATTGGTTTAAATTATTTGGAACACATAGACCATGAACATTTTATGATGGGTACACCCAGATAACATTCCATTGAATTTGGTAAATCTTTATTCCCATGAGTTTATGTGTATGGTATTAAGGAGTATTCCTAATCTGTTATGGGACCTTGAACTCCATGTGATGTTGTCTTGGAAGTTATCCTTTACTTACATTTATATCATGTTTTTTGTATCTTTTATTTTTCCATGCTTTTATGAGCTTATGATACCATTCTATGTTATTATAATTATACATGATTACTTTTGTACCTTCTCTTTTATGATATCTTGTTAAAAAATTTAGTCATCTGTTATGATTTCTTATCATGTTTATTCCCTTACTAGTATTCTTAGATCACACAATTATTTCATGTATTACCCAGTTTATCCCACATATATTTAAGAGTTTCAATTGTATTTAAGACCTCGCAATTAATAATAAGATAAGTATTCAAAATTTCGATTTACTTTTATGTGTTATGAATCTTTTCTTCTAAATACACAAGGCCTATACAGTCCTTATGTGGTATTAATGGATTATTATATTTAAAATCATGAAATAATATGTGTAAAAGGCTTGGGTCACAATAGTTTATATAATAGAAAAGGTTTACTGATCCTATGAAAATAATGATGAGAAGAACATAGTGAAAACCTTTTGGATTAGTATAAGGATAAGTATAAGGATAAGAAGATGTATAATATCCTAGAATCTTGGTAATGTATAAAGTGATTGGTTTTTAAGAAATTACTTCCCTATTAGATTCTACAATTATATGGGGTTATTAAAAATATGTACCTTGGGGAAATAACAGTGAATAAAGAATATCTATTTTGATTTGAGTGTTACATAGTACATGAAAACAGGCCTTCCTAGGAACCTTGTTTGAAAATCTTAGGGGATTTGTTTTAAAAATTCACTAAATCATTTCGAAAAACATGATGAAGTTGAATATATGAATATCGTGGATGGAATAGGTTAAAACTAATGTTTCTTAGGTTAATAGGTCTAAGGATGATCATATTTTTAAAGGCATAAATAACCCTTTAAAGGTTTCATGTTATGGATGACTACCATTATTAAGAGTATTTTGGGAGATATTTATGGTAAAATACCCCTTGGGTTTCATATTGGTTTTAATAAAAAAATTATTTTCTGATGAATTAAATTATATTTTGTGGAAATGATTTTAATGTTATGGGTTAGGTTTTATGCTATTAGGATTTTTTTACTTTCAAGGAAAGATAAGTTGTACAGAAAAACATAGTGGTTGAAAATTTATTTAATAATAAATTTTAATTTTAAGTTGTTCAATGTTTTTTTATGTAAACTTTTATTGGTTTGAGATGTATATATTCATTTGGTTTAACAGAAATTATCATTTTTAAGGATTTCTATTACGATTTTAGAGAAGTAACTTTAATGGAATGAGATACCCATTATGGTGAAGAAATTATTTCATGTTAAGGTTATTAAGTTTATATAGGATATTGAGTTATTTAATTAAAATAATGATCGATGTTAATGATTTGGATTTATTTCTGAGTTTTATAAATTAATATTTTCATAATCCTTTTGGGAATTATTTTAATTTTTTCTAACAATTTTTTAAATAGAGATAAGAGGAATAGTGTGTTACTCTTTTATAGATCTTCTGATATGTTAAAAGTTAATTTTAGTGATTGGATCAGAAAAAAATATTGGTGATTAATTCTTTAGACTAATTGGAGAAGTAGAAATTGGTCTAATAATAATGAAATTAAGAAATAATTTTTTTGAAAAAAACAATATCTGGTAAGTGTATTTATCGGGGTGATATATCTTAATAGTAAAAGAATCCCTGAACTCTAGGGAAATATAATTAAAACAAAAATGTTACCCTATTACCTTTATATCTTATGAATCAATGAGATTTTAATTCATCGCAGATTTATGGTTTTTTTTCATTTAAATTATCAGGATAATTCACTTTTTTTTAGAAATGATCATTACCACTATCTATAATTATTTACGATTTACTTCTATGTCCATATTTGTATTTCCCACCAACATTCTCCAACATGGAACCGCAGTTATGTTTTATTATCAATTACCTTTATAATTATCTTTACAACTTTTATGAGAAATTTGTATTAAACCTTCTTATAATTTTATATTTTTCAAAAAGAATTTTTTAAACCCTTTATTTCTGAGATCAAGATTAAATTGAGAGGACATAATTTATTTAGGGGGAGTAGAATGATACACCCTGAAATTTTAAAATAGGAACATCGAGTCAAATAAAATATATGAAACACATAACAATCATTATAAGAGAATGTGACACATCAATATTTTATGATACACTTTATTTTGGAATAAATTCATGCTCTATAATATTTTACGATCTATCCAATATTGGGTTTAAGAGAAACATGATAGCCTATTATATTTTTATTGTGATCATTATTACCTTGTTTTTATATTGAAGGGTATGAATCGAAAAAACTTAATTATTAAATTTATATTTTCTAAACATATATAAAATAAATTCAATGGTTTTATACTAATTATAAATAAAATAGAAACCATTTGAAAGAAAAAAATGTTTTTCTAAAAACAAGTTTTTTAAAGGCATTTTTGTCACATTTTGTACATATAATTTAAAATTAGTTTTTAAATTTTTTTAAAATTTATTATTCAAAAAAAAATTGGAATCATCATATTAATATTAGCTGATGGTGAAATTTTGGTATTTTTTAGAAAATAATAATTTTTTAGTGAATAGTGAAAATACTACTTTTTAAAAATAATACCTTTTCTTTTTAACATTTTAAGTCATACTATTATTTAAATTTGATTTAAAATTAACATTAGTAGTGTATATATATTAAATAAAATTAATTACATTTAAATTTACTTTATATTATAATTTATTGAAAATTAATTTTTAGGCATTAAAACAAATTTTTCTAAAAACTATTTTAATGTGTATAATTTTTATCCATTTAAAATAATGAAAATAAAAATTAATCAAAAATTATATAAATGAAATTTATAGATTATATATCTATAAATAGGATTTTAAATTCATCTAATTATGATTACTATTCTTGTAGTTAATATGTTTTCATTTATTCTTTAAAAAATGTATTTCTTGAAAAATGATTCTTTGGACATATCATTGAGTTTAAATTTAAATTATATTCTACAAGTTATGTGAGTTGAATTTTAAAATTAGATTCAATATTTTTAATCTTAATAATTTATATTAAATAATAAATTAAAATTTTTTTCCTAGTGAATAGTTAAACCGGTAAAAATTACTTACCATAGATAAGTTAAAAGTGGATTTATATGTGGTGAAATAAAAAAATAAGGGTTAAACATGTTCCAAGATATCTATAATTAATATTTTATGTCCATATTTAGATGATATAATTTATAATGGTTCTAATATGGTCCATTTGGGAGTCTTGTGGCTTCATAAAATCATGGGTGGAATTCTTTCTTTTAAAAAATATCAAATGTGTCCTCTAACCCACTTATAGAAGCCGACCCCCTCTCCTCTTAAATACACACCTCAAAAAACAATTGTTTCATTAAATACCTACCCAAATAAATTCCATAATTCCATCCCCATATCATATAATCCTTTATTTTGTTATAAATTCGTCCCATGAAGGATTTTTATGAAAACCAAAGAATGTTTTTTAAAGAAGAGCTAGTGTCCATAACTGATAATTTTTATTCCATCTTCCAACTCCTTAAAACATTATTAATATATTATAATATGAAAAAAAATTATCGTAAATATAAATATATTTTATTATGTTAATTTCATGACCTATAACCATCCCCTCCTCCCTCAAATGGGAAATGTAACTAGTGATCATGTGTACAGCTGACTACAATTTCGTGAACCGACATAATTCCTTTTCTATCAATACTTCCCATGAACTAATATAATAATGAGTAAACATATTTTTTTATTATATATTTATAATTATGGATATATAATATAACATAAACCTACTTTTTTTATTCATTTGTCAATATGATAACGTCACTCGTCTGTACGACGGACTACCAAATCACAAATCTATGTGATTTATCTATTTTACTTTTAATATAAATGGAAGTTAATAAGGATTAATTTGATGTTTATATATTATATTAATTAAATATTAATAATTCAATAAAATATATAAATCCTATACTTTCTTACCTTACCATCCATTGAATAAATGTTAATGGGGTTCCTGTATATGATGCACTACCGCCTCGTGAAGCGATGTAATTTACTTTTCACTAACTCTTTAAATGAAGAAAAATAAAGTATAAATTTAATCAATATTAGTGGTATATATGATATATTATTTATTCTGTAAAATTAATCTTCAATCAATTTCTTTACCCTAAAACCAATTAAGGAAATGATAATGTTATCAGTTTGTATAAACAACATATTGTTCACATGAAGCAGTGTGATTAATTATCCATGATCAAAAGTAAATAATTATTCTCAAGATGTGTATTATTAAGTAAATTATTTTATATCATTAATATTATTCTTTATATGATTTAACTATGACCAGAATTCAGGATCCATAATTTTTGTGACAAAACATGCTGGATAAAATGAAGAAGTTAACACAAAAAATAACAGTGATAATTAATGATTATTAACAAATGGATAATAATGTGTCGTAAAAGGATAATATATGATATTATAAATAATAATAACAATATAATTCTATTATAATTTAATAACTTGCTTAAGACCACTATACATTACATTAATGATCGCTCAACTAAAGGGAAGCGTGCAGTAGGGGGTCTTGTAACTCAATATTCATTCATTGGGTTATACGTTTACTTAATTTATAATATTATGAAAATTATATGTGTGAAATGAATTTTTATTTCATTATACTTTATTTATAATTGTATCTTTGTGGATTAGTAATTTTTACACATAATTACCCCATTTATTAGCTCTCACCTCAATGATATGAACATTGTAAGGGTCTCAACTCAAACATCCTTCTTTGATTCATATGTTATTTTATGTGTCTAATTTATTTTGAATGGTGTATATACAAAAAATTTACATACTATATCACAAATAATTTTTAAATAATTATATTTTATGTTACAATTTATCTACTTTATTAATGGTAGTTTTTTAATCAAATGTTACAAAATTGGTAAAGGTTTTTGTTTCAATATCGGTTTAAACAGGATTTCTTAAGCTTGAATTTCCTTTGAAATAAATTATATTGACAATTTTATAATAGTTATTACCTTTTGTTTATTCATTATTTTCATGTAATAATACAATTTTCCTCTATTTATGACTTAAAATTATTGAGAATGTTTTTTAGAAAATAGGACTTTATTTCTATCTTCATTCCAAAATAATTTTTCATCCAAATCCATGTTTCCTAAAAAGTCAAAAATTCTTTCCAATAATTGTTTTATATTTTATTAAACTTAATTATATAATTTTTAAATAAATAAAAGTAATAATTCTATCATATTTTAGATAATGTACTTAATTATTTTTATTTAAAAGATGTGAAAGTAATATTTGTTTTTTGAAGTATTCGATATGAATGGAACTATTCCACCTTCATGAATGATAAATTATTTTAATGATCATTTTTATGTTTCAATGGTTAAAAGTAATTATTTTTTAGAAGGTATTAGATTTTAAATATGTTATTTCAAAATGGAATGAACATTTTTTTCACGAAATGTTCAAAGATATCTTTCAAAATTATTTTCCATATATGATTAAATCCTTTAATGTCACTAAAAGTGAAAAGTCAATTTTCCCCAATAATGATTTAGTCGTTTTAAAATTATTTTTCATAAATGACAACAACCTTTTATTTTATGGATTGATTCTGAATTATGTATATATGTATCTCATTAATGTACCTAATGTGTTCCCTCTTCCCTTGATGGGGTAATATGTGCCTTATTATATTTTCTAAAATGTTTTCATTATAAAATTTTCATTAAATATAATATGTATCATTATTATTAAAATAATTTTCTTTTGTCTTTATGAATTATTTCCTTTGGGAGGAACACATAAATAATTCACATGTTATAATGGGTATACCAAGATAAAACTCCAATTCATTGGGTAAATCATTAGTCTCATGAGGTGTAATGTAAGGTATTAGGGTGTAAACATAATGAATTATAGGAAATTTCTACCATGTAATTTCTAATTGGCAGTTAGCCTTAACATGTTCTTATTCCATGTTTTATGTCATTTCAACTTTCCAATGTTTCTAGTATCTTATTATAAATTGATCATTAGGTCATTTTCCATTTCATTACTCATGTACCTTCTCTTTTATGATATCATATTATACCTTTGACTTAGATGTTATGCTTCCTTATTATGTTTATTCCCATAATGGGATTTTTATATCACCACTTTCATTCTTGTATTCCCTAATATATCCCATATAGATTTAAGAGATTGATTGGATTTTGGGATCTTACTATGGTGAACAAAATAAGGATTCCATGCTTTTTTTTAAATTTAGGTATAATGAACGTAGTTTTCCAACAAAACTAGGTCTTTACAATCCTTGTTTTTTTATAAATGTATATTTATATTTCAAAAAAAAAGTTAAAATATGTGTCAAAGTATTGGTTTTTTATAGATACAGTAGGTGGAGGTCCATAAAAAAGTACATGACATTTATAGAGTATACATAGAATGTATTTTCTTCCCTTTTTCATCCAATGTATTTCAGTCCATCCTCGTGTACTATCGTTATTCCTATGTACACTAGTAATGTCTATGTACCCAAGAATTATCTAAATGCATGGTTGTGTCTATGTAATCTTTTCAAGTATATGTATCTAGTTGATTCCATTCCTGGGTTACCATGTGGTACACACTAAGAAACACATATTTTTTCACACAATGTAGTTGGTTTATACACAATTTTTGATATTTCAATCAACTAAACCCCTATGGGTCGTAGTAGAGGGACTACACACCGTGTACTCTAAAACTACAGGTAGTGTATATCAATATTTTCCAATAACTGAAAAATATTCATAAATCAATCACAGATCACCACTACAACCATTCAATCCACAAATCACGATGAGGAACTCATATCTTGGGATGACCTCACTTGATTCTTTGAAAGTGGCCAGATTTCAAAATCCCAAATTGCTTAGGTTTTGGTCCTATTGTGTCACTCTACATTAAAGTAAAACCCATTTATGGAGGACCCTAACCTTTCTCAAATTAATCAATGACATTTATTCACACCACATCATACCATGGTCATTCTCTCAATTCTGAATATGAACCAATGGTATCGATTTGTTGCACCAAATAATGGATGTGTGATGGTTGTCTATAAGATATTTGTTGAACCACTGACTAACTTTATATCATACCTAGGGTAAACTAAATGTTCCAAAAACATCCATGGTATCAAAATTTACATATTATTTCCTGATTAATTGAAATGTATCTTATTCAAAAATTATTAATTTGATTTATTTTATATATGTTACTATTCTCGATATATTAATTTCATGGTCCAATGATAACCAAACATAGAACCAAATCTGAGGAAAAATACAATGATATATATAAAAATATTTACATAATTGCACCAACATAATCTGATAATTCATAGGATTTATGTAGATAGAGGTTCAGTCCATTCCAAAAATCACATCAAATTGGACCATGGAGTGAATAATAATATTTATTGGAAATACATTCCAACCTAATTCTATCAGATAATAGTTATATATTTTGGATTAAATCATCGACCACTAGGATTTTTCATAAATAATTCAATATCTATCCATTTTGGTTTTGATTTGAATTACTTATAAGAAAAATTCCATGATATGAAGGATGGGTAGATCTATAATAAAATAATACATTTTTAATTATTGATTCAATGAGATGTTTACCTTTCCCCACACCATTTTAATGAACCACATAAATAGTTGTGATTATATAGGACTTGCCATTATCCCTAGGATTTAGAGTTTTCTTATTTTGACTGTAATCATTAACACTTGGATTGGTGTATAATTAGAATAATTCCCATACTACTTATAATTATATTATTGAAGTTCATGTAGTTCATTAGGCTAAGCTTTATGTTCATCAATATTGTTGGTTGGCCTCTTCATATATCTTCAAACTTCATGTTCTTTATGGAAATTCATCTACACATGAACCACATACACATTCCCTTATGAAAATTCTCATTATTCCTCTTCCCACATTTTTTGAAAGTAAAAGATGAATTTTATTTCATCCATGGTATTTTTCATTATAGTTTTCTCAAATTTCAATTTTTCTCTTCTTTTATCTAAACCCCCAAGAAAAATGAGAGGCTCAAATCTTCATTTCCATCATCTGAGTATATACAATGATATATTTATATCTAACAAAGTCTCGTATATCCAATTAAATTAAAGACTTGGTTTCAGGCCATAAAAGAAATTATCAATGTTTCATTTAGGGTCAATGATAAAACCTAAAGAATACCATTAATGTCTTGTAATGGTTTAATCATAATTATAAATGGATTCATCCCCTTTTTATTTTAAATTGATTAATTACCTCCCCTTTTTTATGAGTTATTGGAATGATTGTATTAATGTATACCTTCATAAACTCATCCCATTCTATGGATTTTATTTCCTTCAATTACCTAAAACTCTTAATAATGGTCCAATGTTGGTCAAATTCCCCTTTAAAATGATAAGCATATAATGAAATATTTACATTCTCAAATCATTAGATAACTAAAAATATTTTTTCTATAGTATTGATCTATTTATTAGAAACTGGTGGGTTGGGAGGCCCACTAATGTTTAAATTAAATTGATTCATGAAGGACTCAATGAATAATTTATCTATTGTTAAACTCATATAGTGTTAAGAATGAATTTTGTTATCAATCATAGTTAGAGATATTTGTCTGATCGTAGATATGATATTTTTAAACTTCTCCCATTCCATTTTGTTACTAATTGGGAAAATCATTTCATTTTCCCTGAATCTCATTTTTATCTTTATTCCTCCTACTTCCAACCATTCACTAAAACAAAATAAAAGTTTGTGTGAGTAGAAAGGCACAATAATTATAGAAAGCAATGAAATGATCATGAAAATCAATTCTAAGATGACAAAAATTATAATACTCTATAGAGACTCAGATCTTAACATACATGGACATTACATTACTTTTGTGGAATACTGAGTACATAACAAAAACACACACACAAGGACCGTAATATTTTAGTGTCTTTGGAAACTCGGAATATAATCTTCTAATCGTGGTGAAAGATCTTCAACATCTCCCATAAAGAGATTCTTTTTTTTAAACCTAAATCCTTTCTTTATATCTGGGGGAAAAGAAAACATAAAGGGGTGAGCTCAAATTCTCATTAAGGGTAAACAAAAGAAATATCAATCACGTCATATTCATAAGAACATATCTTTTGGAAATCTTAACCTGCAAAAGAGATCATAATTTCATAGCATGGGATAAATCATAGTAGTGAAATGTAATCCCAATAATCATAACATAAAACATTATACTTTGTGTCATACACACATAATCATAGAGAATCATTTCTTATTATTCAAGACTCATTTCCAAGACTATCTTAGTGGACAAAGTCCCTTTCTGAACCGAGTTTACTCCTCATTTCAGTCCTGTTTCACTAAACCGATATAACCTACCGTTCCAGCCATGTCTATCTCATGAGATATAAAATATTTACCCAATTCATTGGAGGGAGATATAGGTCCCATCCATCTCATAATGATACCATTCTTATGTGTTCCACAAAATCCTAAATCATACATCATTGCATAACCCATGTAATAAAAATGGGATTCTTAAACAACATGACATCATAAAACAATTCATATAAGATAAAGTAATTAATAAAAATAATTCCATAACAATATAATCAAATCAAGGTAATAATAGGGTTAGAAACAGAACCGTATATTATCTTAGATGGAAAATAATTTTGATAAAACACTTGAACTCCATTCTTGAAAAAAATATCCTTTCTACTTCAAAAAAAACATTTTCCTTTCTAAACATGCCATACAATTTTAAACAAAAAGAAGTTGATTAAAAATAAACTTGAAAACTTGTAAAGGAATATTCATGGAAATAATGTTTTAAAAATCCATTCATGCCGTATATGTTAAAAAACATTATTCTCGTACTTTTGTCGAAAAAGTCAAAAAGTACCTCGTACGAAAAATGACAAAAGATTACTTTCTTATATTTTACTAAAAACTCACCGAAGTGTAAAATTGGATTTAAACAATTGTTGGTGGATGGAAACAATATTATATATTGAGGAAATATGGATGTGGATGATAAAATACACCCCAGTAAATACCAGAGTATAAACAATCTCGGATAAAATGAGATTGTGATATTTTCCCTTACCTTAGGTCTGATTTGCTTCATAAGTGTCCAAACCTCATGTATAATGATTTAAATAATGTTATTAACTTATTACAGAATCATAAATATTTTTATGATAACATATATGGTCATATTATTAGCTTATTATTAGTAATATTGCATTGCTACTTGTTATTCGGGTGTTTATTACTTTTTTGTTCTTAAGCGTGTTTGTCGAATAAATTATTATTCTATTCTTTAGGTTATAGATACCTCATTTATAGAATGGTATTATTGTAATATATATCATATTCATTAATTAAATTCATTTATATAATCATTATTCAATAAAGATCATGTAGAACGAATCGCATCACATTGTGGAGACGGTATTCCGTACGTACGCACGAGCGATGATATCATTCCCATGATCGTGGAATTGTATTAAAGTGTATGTATACTATTTCAGAATCAATATCACTTTTTAATAGTCGTATATATTCATTATTTACACCATTATACCCATCCATGTAAGGTGGTGGTGGAAAATAGATTACAACACGGCGTGGAGACGGTATTCCGTACGTACGCACGCGCGGTGATTTCTTTTTCTGTAGAATGGATAGATGGTGAAATAGGGTTGTTTCATAATTATAATTACATATCCTTATATGATTGATACTGATGTTATTACTTCATAATGAAACAACTAAATAAGAAGAAGTGGAAGAAGAAATAAAGATGAAAGAATCGGTAACAGACATTACCTCTTCTTTGAAGTGCTTCTTTGAGACCTCCTTTTTGGGTATTAAAATTGGCCTTTGAAGGATACCAGAACCTCTAGGATGTTTCTATGGAAGTGTAGAGGATAAATTGTCTGGGGTTGTCCGAGCTTGAAGTCTCAATGTGGTGTGAGGAAGAGGGAGGAGGAGGTGCCCTTTTATAAGGGAGGAGAGGGGTACCTTTGGAATAACAAAAACTATTATTTTCATATAAAGTCAAATTCGGTTTTAAATAGCTCCAAATTGATTTATTTCTAAGATAAGGTGGGGATGGATCTAAATTCTCTCATCCAATTGAATTTACACAAATTTAAGTTCCTATTTTAACCTTATCATTTAGATTTAACATTAAGTAAAATAATTTTACTTTTACCGTGTCTTCTTGTGTTCTTATACTATAAGGTTAATAAACTTACTATAAGAAGCCAAACGAACCCCAAGTTGTTTATAATTAATATATATAACCTTATCTAAGTCATTTGGCCGAACCATAGATTTTTAGGAATAAAATAACAATTAATAATATAATATTTGTTTTAAAAACTATTTTATGAAAATTTTGACACTATTTAGTAATTGATTTTTGTGAAAATAATTACAGAATTATTAGTTCTAAAAAAGTTAATTAAATAAATAATAACATGTCATATTAACCTATAAAATTATTTTAATTCATAAAAAGTCTTAAATTACATTTATTTGGGTATTTATAACATCAATTATGTCAATATTTCATTAATAAGACAATTACTGCATCATCTTTGTGTCACAATAAATGATAATTATTTAATCCCTAAAAATTCTAAATAAATTCATATGATGTAGATAATTGTATTATATTTCTGTAGAATATTCATGTTCTAAGTTTCATGAAGTGTATCACTAATGTAAAATTATTATACTTATAAGATTTAAGAAAGTGACATGTTGTCAGATTCTTTGGTTTTAATAATAATTAAATTATTTTCATGGAAAAAAGTCTATTAAATTAATCGAATCCGACCCTTAGGTGATATGGTTCGACTTTTAGTCATCCAATATGATTTTTACATTTGTTAGGGTAGTTTTATAATATTATATTTACCCTTAATTACTAGATTTACCTTTAATTATGGTAAATAAAATTTACCATAGTTACTATTCATAATTCCCAAAAATAAAAAGTACCTTATTAACATAATTTGGATCCACTGATTCCAAATATGGAATCCATTTTTCCAAATTCAATATACAAAAGTTGTAGAAATTAAATTAAAATTAATCCCGTTGTCGAAAGAAAATAGGTTTTTCTTTAAAACATTGCAAAAGATTGAATTGATTTATCCTAGGAATTCAAGGTAGAATCAATGCTAATAAAATACATTATATTAAATGGTAAAAATATATTATATTTATACTTTAAAACCATTCAATATTATAATTTAACCATATAAATTATTGCAATGAAAAAGTTGTTTTTAATTAAAATAGAGCGTGTTTTTACTATTCATCAAAATATGAAAGTTGCCAGAATAATATGAAAATTTTATCCAAAGTAAATTTTTATTTCATGATTTCAAAGAAAAATTTTATTTTGTCAAATTTATCTTATAAACATTTCAAAAACTAGATTTAAAGTGGGTGCGCCATCAAAAGGTGGCAAAACTGCATTTTTTTAAAAATACTTATTTTACCCGAAAAATTTATTTTGTTCTTATACCATGTTTTAGAAAATGTGTAAGACGAACAATAATGTTATAAGATTAAAAATTTATTTAATACTATTCATAACGGCTAGTTCATAATAATATTATAATAATATATCGTTGTTTAGTAAAACCCAGTATTGCATACGACACACGCTATCGAAGAAGGTCGCAATTGCGTGTAATGAAAAACAAGTCAGGGTCGCGTGCTGTGCAAGAATCATTCATTATTTCGTATAACATAATGCAACAATATTTCATTTATACATTGAATATATATATATATATACTCAATGTTGAGTAGAATAACTATTATCAAAATTGCGTGTAACACGATCCAAGAATAGTGTTGCGTATACTACAAGCTGATATGGTGTTGCGTATAGCGCAAGGTAATCTTGGTGTACCATAAAAAACAATGCATTAATGAAATTAAAAGAATATTTTTCATAGAATCTCGGGGTGTTGCATTCTACCCCCCTTAAAAATGAATTTCTCCCTCGAAATTCGTCGAAGATATAATTGGTTTACTATTCGAAAGTTTCTTTAATAGAAACCCACATTGTAAAATGGAATACCCAAACAAATCATTAAATAAAAAAGTATGAAACGTAACTATTACCCAAATAAACTAATCACTGGGTTTCCCCATAGGTGAAAATATGGATATGGAAGAGAAATCTAATCATCACGTTCTGATGGAGAGTGGTAGAGAACATGTCTATGGAAAAGCCAGCAATCACAAAGCCATAAATTTGTGATGATCTAAGGTACCATCTGATTCATCAGGTATAAGAGCACTAGGACAACATTTTTGGTTTTCAAGATCATTTCCCTAATGTTGATGAAATTGGAATTAGAAGAAATACTTTTGTGATTTTGGTATAGTCTCACCGTTTGTTGTTCTTTGGACAATTTCCACTTCATCTCTTAAAGAAATGAAGTTGAATTTGTCATTCATGATGTGTTAGCTGATCTTGTGATAGAATGATGGGTCATTCCATCTGTCTTAAACAAAAGGTTAGAAAAGTTATCAAAAAATACATAAGTCCATCTATAGTGAGATTAATCATATATGGTTCCTAAAATTGACTTATACTTCATATATCATTCTGCTTAATATAATAAAACTAGTTTCTACTAAACAGGGACATCTTGTAGGCTAGTGGTAGGCGATAAAGGCCAGTCCCACTTCGGTTATGGGTTCGATTCCCACAGCCTTGTCCGACGCGATGGGATGTCGCCCGTCCTGCAGGTTGTCCTTTTTCTAAAGCTATATTACTATAACATCCCATCAATAATATCAACAAAATGTTTTATCCTTAATCAATACTAACTTATTTGCAACATAATACATTCCAATATTTAGGCTAATCTAAAATACTTCGGTCCAAGCTCATAGTACAAAGAAAATGATCGCGTGAATGCCATCATTTATCCCCCATATATCATAAGATATATCTTGTTGGTCAAATTAAAAATATGTGAATACCTTAATCATGTATTCTCTTGAAGAATGAATATCCATTGAACCTTAGTGAAAACATGAATGCAGTTAAAAGTTAACACTTTCCACATACCAAAATCCTCAAAATTCTATATCCTGAAACCATGATATCACTTAGTCCTTATATCAATCATGAGCTCATGAATACTATCAAAAATATTAGATTCTCTTTATCCTTTCATTATGTGCATATCATCTGCTTTCCAAAAATATTTCAATCACTTTTCATGGTTACCGATGCCATAAAATTATTGAAAACCACAATAGACCAAAACATAAATATTCTAATATTCCACAATACTATATACAACATTATTCTGGAATCCCATTACATAAACACTTAATCATTCCACCACATCGTTTTCATATTCAACATCGCCAATGGTGATCGCATGTGACTTCCCTTTGTCCTTTGCCTTAAGTGGTTTCTCATGTCGATCATCACTAACCCTTGGATTAGGGCATTTATTAACATAATTCCCCATTTCCTTGTACTTGAAGCATGGAAGTGTAGTAGGTTCATTCTGTGTATCCCTTCCTTTGTTTGCATCATTAGGCATCTTCTTCCCATCATTGCAGAATTCAAATGCCTGATGACCTTCCTTTCCACATTTGAAACTTTTACTTGTCCCTTTAAGACAATCTCCACCATGCTTCTTTCCACACTTTGAGCATAAGGAAACATTCATCTTCCATTCACCATTATTCTGAGATTTCTCCTTGAACTCCATCTTTCGTTTCTTGTCAAAACTATGAGATAGATAAGTAACACCAACTTCCATTTCTACCTCGATAGCACAACGCACAATTTCTTCATAGCTTTTGATGTCTCATATAGCTAATTCCCTTCGAAGATTTGGTTTTAAGCCACTGAAGAATCGATCAACTTTACTTTTAGGTTGGATGATAAATCCAGATGCATACCTTGCTAGCCTTGTAAAATTCGCATCGTATATACCAACAGATTCATTATCCTTTTTCTTTAGTTCAAGAAACTCCTTCTCTATATTTTTCAAAGAATACGAGGGAAGTACTTATTGAAAAATAAGTTCTTGAACTCGTCCCATTCTATGGACTCAATTTCATCTCTTTGCCTCGTATTCTTGATAAGATTCCACCATTGATCAGCTTCACCTTCCAAACGATATACTGCTAAAATTAATTTGTCATGTTCAGAACATTGAAGAACTGAAAATATCTTTTCAGTGGTACTGATCCATTGTTCAGCAGCAAGTGGATCAGAAGTCCCACTGAAAGAAGGGGGACGTTGCCTCATGAAGGACTCAATAGAATTTTGTTCCCTTCTCTGCTCATTTGGAAGTCCAGAATGATTCATAACTTGTGTAAGTATAGAAATAAGTTTTTCCACTCCATCTCCCATAACATTTGTTTGTTTAGGAGGACAACAATTGCATTGTCCATTACATTGATCAACATGGTTCCTTCGGGTTTTAGCCATCGTCTAAAACCCAAAAAAAAAGTGTGAGAGGCAAAAATCATGTTAGGGAAAACAACATAACAAAGGGGGAGTACCTTCAATATCTAACATTTTAGGTTTAATTCTATGATCGTTAGAGTAATTCTAGTACTATAACCTATACGTATACTTAACCTTAGGAACATCCCTAGACATTCCTTAGAAATATCTCTAGGGATCTCACTAAAGTTAACACATCCTAGTTTCCAAAGGTTAACTAAACCTTTCCTCTGATACCAACTGTAGAGACCCATAGCTTAACGTACATGGACATTACATTACATTTTCATAATACTTAGTACATAACAAAAACACACACACAAGGACAGTAATATCTTTGTGTCTTTGGAAACTCGGAATATAATCTTCTAATCGTGGCAAAATATCATCAACATCTCCCATAAAGATCTTCTTTTTTTAAACCTAAATCCTTTTTTTTATATCCTGGGGAAAAGAAAACATTAAGGGGTGAGCTCAAATGCTCAGTAAGGGTAAACAAAAGAAATATGAATCACGTCATATTCATAAGAACATATCTTTTGGAAATCTTAACCTGCAAAAGAGATCATAATTTCATAGCATGGGATAAATCATAGTAATGAAATGTAATCCCAATAATCATAACTTAAAACATGAAACTTTGTGGCATACACACATAATCATAAAGAATAATTTATTATTAGTCAAGACTCATTGCCAAGACTATCTTAGTGGACAAAGTCCCGTTCTGAACCGAGTTCACTCCTTGTTTCAGTCCGGTTTCACTGAACCGGTATAACCTACCGTTCCAGCCATGTCTATCTCATGAGATATAAAATCTTTACCCAATTCATTGGAGGGAGATATAGGTCCCACCCATGTCATAATGATACCATTCTTATGTGTTCCACAAAATCATAAATCATACATCATTTCATAACCCATGTAATAAAAATGGGATTCTTAAACAACATGACATCATAAAACAATTCATATAAGATAAAGGAATTCATAAAAATAATTCCATAACAACATAATCAAATAAATTTAATAATAGGGTTAGAAACAGAACCCTATATTATCTTATATGGAAAATAATTTTGATAAAACACTTGAACTCTATTCTTGAAGAAAATATCCTTTCTACTTCAAAAAAACATTTTCCTTTCTTAACATGTCATACAATTTTAAACTAAAAGAAGTTGATTAAAAATAAACTTGAAAACTTTTAAATAAAGCTTCTTGGAAGTAATGTTTTAAAAATCCATTCATGTCGTATAAGTTAAAAAAATATTCTTCTCGTACTTTTTTCGGAAAAGTCAAAAAGTACCCCGTACGAGAAACGACAAAAGATTCCTTTCTTATCTTTTACTAAAAACTCATCGAAGGGTAAAATTGGATTTAAATAATTGTAGTTGGATGGAAATAATATTACATATTTAGGAAACATGGATGTGGATGATAAAATACACCCCAGTAAATACCAATGTATAAACAATCTCGGATAAAATGAGATTGTGATATTTTCCCTTACCTTAAGTCTGATTTGCTTCGTAAGTGTCCAAAACTACTGTATAATGATTTAAATAATGTTATTAACTTATTCCAGAATCATACATATTGTTATGATATCATATATGGTCATATTCTTAGCTTATTATTAGTAATATTTCAATACTACTTGTTATTCGGGTGTTTATTACTTTTTTTGTTCTTATGCGTGTTTGTCGAATAAATTCTTATTATTCTCTTTAGGTTATAGATACCTCATTTAAAGAATGGTATTATTGTAATATATATCATATTAATTCATTCAATTCATTTATATAATCATTATGCAATAAATATCGTGTAGAACGAATCATATCACATCGTGGAGACGATATTCCATACGTACGCACGAGCGATGATATCATTTCCATGATCGTGGAATTGTATTGGAGTGTATGTATACTATTTCAGAATCAATATCACTTTTTAATAGTCATATATAGTAATTATTTACACCGTTATACCCATCCAAGTAAGGTGGTGGTGGAAAATAGATTACACCACGGCGTGGAGATGGTATTTCGTACGTACGCACGCGCGGTGATTTCTTTTTCTGTAGGATGGATAGATGGTGAAATAGGGTTGTTTCATACTTATAATAACATGTTAGTATATGAGTGATACTGATGTTATTACTTCATAATGAAACAACTAAAGAAGAAGAAGTGGAAGAAGAAATAAAGATGAAAGAATCGGTAACGGACATTACCTCTTCTTTGAAGTGCTTCATTGAGACCTCCTTTTAGGGTACTATAATAGGTCTTTGAAGAGGACCAGAACCTATAGGATTTTTCTAGGGAAGTGGATAGGAGAAACTGTCAGGGTTTGGCCAAGCTTGAAGGCTCAATGTTGTGTGAGGAAGAGGGAGGAGGAGGTGCCCTTTTATAAGGGAGGAGAGGGGTACCTTTGGAATAACTAAAACTATTATTTTATTATAAAGTCAAATTCAGTTTTAAATAGCTCCAAATTGATTTATTTATAAACTAAGGTGGTGATGGGTCGAAATTATCTCATCCAATAGAATTTAGACATGTTTAGGTTCCTATTTTAACCTTATCATTTAGATTTAACATTAAGTTAAATAATTTTACTTTTACCGTGTCTTCTTGTGTTCTTACACTATAAGGTTAATAAAATTACTATAAGAATCCAAACGGACCCCAAGTTGTTTTTTATTAATATATATAACATTATCTAAGACATTTGTCCGAACCTTAGATTTTTAGGAATAAAATAACAATTAATAATATAATATTTTTTAAAAAAACTATTTTATGTCATTTTTGACACTATTTAGTAATTGATTTTTCTGAAAATCATAACAGAATAATTAGTTCGAAAAAGTTAACTAAATAAATACTAACATGTCATATTAACCTATAAAATTATTTTAATTCATAAAAAGTCTTAAATTACATTTATTTGGGTATTTATAACATCAATTATGTCAATATTTCATTAATAAGACAATTACTGCATCATCTTTGTGTCATGATAAATGATAATTATTTAATTCCTAAAAATAATAAATAAATTCCTTTGATGTAGATAATGTTATTAGATTTCTTCAGACTATTCATGTTTGATGATTCATGAAGTGTATCACTAAATTAAAATTATTATACTTATATGATTTAAGAAAGTGACATGTTGTCACATTCTTTGGTTTTAATAATAATTAAATTATTTTCATAGACAAAAGTTCATTAAATGAATCTAATCCGACCCTTAGGTGATATGGGTCTACTTTTAGTCATCCAATAAGATTTTGACATGTGTTAGGGTAATTTTATAATATTATATTTACCCTTAATTACCCGATTTACCTTTAACTATGGTAAATAAAATTTACCGTAGTTACTATTCATAATTCCCAAAAATAAAAAGTAGCTTATTAACATAATTTGGATCCACTGATTCCAAATATGGAATCCATTTTTCTAAATTCAGTACACAAAATTTGCAGAAATTAAATTATAATTAATCTCGTTGTCGAAAGAAAATAGGTTTTTCTTTAAAACATTGCAAAAGATTGAATTGATTTATCCTACGAATTTAAGGTAGAATCAATGATAATGACATAAATTATATTAAATGGTAAAAATATATTCTATTTATAATTTAAAACCATTCAATATTATAATTTAACCATATAAATTATTGTGATGAAAAATGTTGTTTTTAATTAAAATATAGCGTGTTTTTACTATTCATCAAAATATGAAAGTTACCAGAATAATATGAAAAATTTATCCAAAGTAAATTTATATTTTATGATTCCAAAGAAAAATTTTATTTTTTCAAATTGAACTTATAAACATGTCAAAAAATAGATTTAATGTGGGTGTGCCATCAAAAGGCGGAAAAACTGCATTTTTTTAAAAATACTTATTTTACCCGAAAAATTTATTTTGTTCTTATACCATGTTTTAGAAAATGGGTAAGATGAATAATAATGTTATAAGATTCAAAATTTAGTTAATACTATTCACAATGGATAGTTCATAATAATATTATAATAATATATCGTTGTTTAGTAAAACCCAGTATTGCGTACAACACACGCTATCGAGGAAGGTCGCGATTGCGTGTAATGCAAGACAAGTCAGGGTTGCGTGATGTGAAAGAATCCTTCGTTGTTTCGTATAACATAATCCAACCATATTTCATTTATACATTGAATATATATATATATATACTCAATGATGCGTAGAATAACTATTATCAAAATTGTGTGTAACACGATCCAAGAATAGTGTTGCGTATACTACAAGCTAATACGGTGTTGCGTATAGCACAAGGTAATCTTGGTGTAGCATACAACACAAGACATTAATGAAATTAAAAGAATATTTTTCATAAAATCTCGGGGTGTTACGTACTCTCATTTCATCATATGTCAAGTCAGGTTTATCCTACATCACTTTTGGTCCATATTGTGTTATTTAGGGATATATACTTCTATTATATATCCCAAAATTTAACTAAAACACACTCTGATACTAATTGAGGTGACTCAAGTACAAAATACATAAAAATTACATCATTTTATATGAATATTTATTACTTCCCTTAATAAAACACACCCTATATCCTATAGTTTTGGTGTATCTATAGGACAAAAAATAATAAACTTATTTTACAACATATTTAACTTATCAAAAAAATATCCCTCTCTCAAGATACTCATTTTAACTATCATACATAATATTATTATTTATAACCTTGTGAATGGAAATAAAATAAAGGGTGATCTCAGATTATCAGTAAGGGTAAATAGAAAAGATAACATTTAATGATCAAACATGGTCATACTAAGTAGCATGTGGGTGTGAGAACATAATGAAGGTGCATGAAAAAAAATATGTGATCAAGTCCAATAAATCAAAAATCAAAAATCTTAAATCATGTAATATGAATATTTTATAACATGCAAACTGGAAAATCAGAGTGGGAAAACCTGAGTTAATAATCATAGATAATGAAAATGTATCATATGTATAAGAATTTGGTATATAAAGAAGTATAAATACGCATTCCTTATGTTAGTATAATATCCATCACCATCATCACCAAGTGGAAAGAGTCCCATAGTTGATTGTTTTTTCTACCAATTAATTACAGGGATGTATAATTTTAGGACCACAAATCACTCAGTGAACAAAGCCCCTTAATGGTTTTGGTTTACACCTTATTCCTAGTCATCTCATGATATAATGATTTATCCAATTTATTGTAAGGATATATATTTATTTTTCCACACATCATATAATGAAAACTATACATATGTTTTCCACATAAACATATAATTTTTTTAATTCCACCATATATTATTTAAATCATGTGAAAGAAATTATTTCATTGAGAAATTATATATCTCAATATTATGAGACTTTTAGAGAAATAAGTTTTATGGGTTAATTAGAATATGTTATTAGTGAATAATAAGTAACATTAAAGTATGTTGAAATTGATGAAAAACAATTTTTTTAGAGTAATAAAATTTATATTAATCAGGAAGAAGAAATATACTTTATATTTTTTATAACCATTTATTTAAAAGATTTTTTTATAAAAAAGGCAGAAGGTTTTTTTGAAAAACATTAAAACATAAAGAGGATGTTTATTTATTAAACCCAATTTTTATATTAGGAAAAAAAATTAATTTAAAACATGTAAAAATATTTTTCTTTTATAAGTTTTAACGTAGTTAATAGGGAAAAACAGGACTGTATAAAAACATTCAAATAATATTCCTTTTGTAATGAAAATCATGCTCCTTGAAAAAAGATCAAAAAAACATGTTAGTATAGATAAGGAAATATATATAATAAAATAATTATTAAATACTTTGATGATTAAAATTATCAACCAAAAATAAGTGGTATGGTTGGTTTCTCTTACAAGCATTATTTCAGGAAAATTATAAAATGGGAAAGCCTATCGAGGGATTCTATTTTCGCCTCGTAGAGGAAAATATTAGATATTTATATAATTGCAAACATAAACTACTAAAAAATCTCATAGAATGATGGTTGCATATTATTTAATCCACTTTGGGGTAGAATAGGTTGGTTTCACCTTCAAATAAGGACATAGGGTCAACTATTAAAATAAATTTGGGTTAATGGATTCAATTTAAGTGTTTAAATAGATATTAAAATTATTATACAATTGTTTGAAATCAATTTCATATATTTCTGTCATGGAATTCCATTAATCTAAACCTGGTTAATTCTAAAGGAATTTATCATAAAGGTATTTAAATATTTTTAATTACTTTTGTTCAAATTAATTTATTATACATAAATAAACAACTACCATTTTTAAAAAAAGTAATTATCAATCTGGGTGAATTAACAAGAATATTAAAAGAATAAAATGAAATAATGAAATTTTTTAGAAGTAAATTTTTTATAATTATATTTTATTTCATCATCCAAAATTTCTAGAATCAGTTTTATACAAAATAATGCTATGAGATTGACTAATTAATAAAATTCCTTTCTGATTAGATCACCGATGTTCCTATTAATAATTCATTTATGTTTATCCCACCTTACTCTTAATTCCTAACCCCAATTGGATTATCCCGGAATAATAAAAGTTGAATTTTTTATGTGTGGTGGATGGAGATTAGACTTAGATAACATGACTATAGATATCATCAATGATAAAAAATTCAAATAAAAACAACAAACTTGAAAAGAGAAAATATATAATGGAATGACAAGTGGAATTAAAAATTAACTCAACTAAGAGGATAATAGAAATTGGGAAAGGCCTCAAACGTTAACATAATAGTGAAAATTATATAAAATAAAGAAACAAAGGTGAAAATAATTATTTTTAAAATGTTTTAGGTACCTATATAATTATAGGAAAAATGTTTTGTGATGTGAATAGTAATTCATGTCACAATTTGGCATGTAATCCTTTTAATGGGAGGTTTTCCCAAGATATAACATCATGGTATCTTCTATTATGATGTAAATTTAAATTTTAGTTATTAATATCATGGGTCTTACTTTATTTTTGGAATTTGAGATAGGCATGAAATCATTAGAGGGTTCAATGACGGTTTACTGGTGGATAACACATGATTAGTTCATATTGTGAATATTATTCGTGTAATGTGTTTTCTTGATCTCATGTATGCATTACCCAAATGAGTTTCAGTCCTTATAGAAATTTTATGGTTCTGTCGTACAATTTTTGTGTCTTTAATAAATGATTCTTGTAGTGAATCGTCATAAATTATAGCATTCGACAGCATTTTCTCCAAAATCATCAATTTAAAATTATCTGCAAAACTCAAGACAAAAATAAAGCCCCCATAAGATAAATGATTTAATAATATTAATAAATTTAACCCAAAATGTGAATATAAATTCAACACATAATATCCTCCCACAATTAAACAATTTCACGTCCTTACACAAAAAGTGTCTCAAAAATGATCTCAAATGATTGTAATTTATAACAACAAAATCACAATAAAAAGAATGAAGATAAACTGAAGTATTGGTAAAAAAATTATTCCACAATTTCCATTTTTTAAAAGAAAACTATCCATGCCTCATAGTCAAGTATTTAATTTAAATCCTATATTTATCTATTATTATTTCTCAAATGTTTCTTAGGTGACCATACCCATGTTGTGATCTAACTCACTATGAATTTTCTCTCAATACTCAAGGAAAAATAAAATTGTATTAATGCCCATCTGATCAATATATTCTCCCAACCATAACACTAAATTAAATATCATTTCTTTTCCACATAAAGAAAAATATGTAAATTAATCATAAGGTTCTAACATCAAGTATTAAATGACTCTAAGGATGAGGATGGGTAGGAGTTGATGTTTAAAAAAAGTAATGCACAATAAGTAGGATAAAAACTAAATTACATCTCATGATTATCTAAAGATAATCTCATTGAAATACTCCTCTCAAAACTAACATCACCCACACTTATAAAAACTCCAATTAAAGGTTCGTGAACAATGCAATTATAAATAATAATGACCCTATATTTTTGTGTTTTTTTTTATTGTTTTATGAAATATCTTAGCAGAATAAGTCTCACATCCACTGCCTAACCCTATATAATTTTCAAATAATCATTCTAATACTTTTTATTATTTACCTACCTAATAAACAACCTATTTTAAAAAAATGGTATTTTTTTCAAAAAGAGGGATAAACAATGCAATAAAATGAATGATTAATAATTAAACTCTTCTAATACCTATGAAAACACCATATATTCTCTTACCAAAAAACAAAATCCAATTTTCAACATGAACAATCCCTCCCCTAAACTCAATTAATTCAGTATCATGATGATTACAAAGAGTACTATGGGAAAAGAAAATATAGGTTTATTACATGGCTCAGTCCTAACATGTATATTCATGGATTAAATGGGAATAGTAAAATAAAAATATAGGTGGATATCTAGATATGAGGAATCATTAATAAAATTCCTCAATAATTTTTAAAGTGAATTTTTTTAGTTGTATCTTTAAAAAGATATTAACAAAAACTCTATTATGTTTGTAAACACCAAGTATCACTCAAGGAATATGCTCCAAAAAGATTTTGAAATGGAAGTTTTTGAAGACTCTAAGGAATGGGAAGAATAAATAAAATGGAAATATCTCATGGAATGGATACTAATTAAAGGGTTAATCAATAAACATTTTCATTAATTTGTAATTAGCATTAAAATTATCAACTCATCAATCATGAAAAAATTATAATAATGTAAAGGGAATGGATTATTAAAAAATTTCATCAAAACAATTCACTTTTATTTACATTGATTCAATGATATTTTTATATTAAATCTTACAATCAATGAATATTTCTTTGAGACCAACGAAAATAAGAAAAAATCCAAGTGAAAACCACATAACACACATGAAATTTACTCCCACAATTATAATCAACTATGTTCAAACAATTTGTAGTAAAGATGATAGAAATGACCAAGAAATCTGAATAATGAATGGAATAATAAAAGTAAAAAAAGAAAAAAAGAGATATCCCTCAATTATTTTAGTTTTCTTGGGGAATTAGTTGAACATTATTCATTATGAGTACCTAAATAATATATGAAAAACCTATATTTTCAAAATGGTGAGTTCAAATACATATAAGGAATAAAAATACATGTAGAAAAGGTGACCTATAAAATATATCATCCCCCTATTTTTATTACATGAATATCATTTTAATGTTCCAGGTGATTCCCAAAAAATAACAACAAAACTAAACTGAAAAAAATAGTTCAAAAAACGATAGGAAAAGACAAATGATATGTTTCCTCTAATAAAGCATGAATATTAATGTCTTAAACTAGATTTACAGAATAAGGTCACTTATTGAGTTAAATTATTGTAGAAGTTCCTAACATATTCCATAATCTAAAGTATGTATCCTCTAACTCTATAAAATGATTTGGGTGTAACATGTGGCTGAAGGTTCCATGGGAAATATGAACTAACAATATAAACAGGGTTTGAAGTTTCAATTTTAATTATTTTGTAACACTCATAATGTTAGTTTTTAGTTTATGATATCATTTTGTAATTTAGGATGTCAATAATAAATTTTTAATATTAAAAACTCAACAAAAAACTCAAGATTTGAATATTAAATTCATAACATCAATATAAATGTACAAAATATTTGTTCTCCTAATTTTATAATAATTCAATGATCTAACATTAAAATGTCCTATCTTTTATAAAATCAAAACTAATATAAATAATCATACATTATTTCCTCCTAGTTGGTTCGTTATTTAAATTATAGTGGTAGGCATAATTTTTTAGGTACATAAGTGAATTTCAATCTGCAGATGATTCCCTATGGGAAAGGTTCCATGTAAAATTTATTTAATTTTATATAAAAATTTAATATTGGTTTCATTATTATTTTTATTTTCAATACTCCATAATGGAAAAATATGAATGCTTCAAATGGTTATTACCATCTGGATTTCAATTTTCCTATAAATAATTTTATATGTGATTTAAAAAATTCACTATTTTTTCATGGTGTAAATTTACTCCTTATAGTCACTCATCATTCCATTTCAAGGTTTTCTCTTTATATATCTTTTTATTGTAAAACTAATATCTCCAAAACTCCATGATCTAATTAATTTTCAAAAAAAAATCCATAATTTTTCATTAAAAATGGATAAAATAATGTTTTCATCCAAAAACAATTAATACTTCCTCCATAGCAATTTCATTCATCGTGTTAGTGAAAATTCATCGAGGTTTGTGGCTTGGTTTCATTCCATATTATATTTGGATTATTCATGGGAAATCATGTAATTGGTTACCTTGATTCCATCTATGTACTAGGTTATTTATTGTTTTCTCTTCTTAAAAAGATATTAACATTTTACCTTCTTTTTCTTGAGTTTTGTATAGTTTTGTTGACTGTGATAATTTTATGAACCTCCAAAAAATATTAGTTGGGTGTACTTGTTAGTGGTTTTAGTTCAAATGTTTGTGGATTGATAACTGATGGTGCAAACATTGAGTATGATTATATTGACAATGGTTCGATTTATTTTATTTCCTTGAAATCACTATTATTTTATTCCTCATGAGAATTTTTATTTTTAATAGTTACCATTTCATTAATGAGATACATCATATCATCTACTAACAATTTTATTAATTTTTTAATGAAATTTCATGCAAAGTTCCTTCTTTTCTAGCCATAGAAATGGATTTGTGTTCAAACAAAGCAGCTCCATATTAATATTATTTTGATAAATCAAACACAAGTTTCTCTTTCTTACTTGAAGAATAATCCTTTATTTGTTCATTTTGGTTAAAAACATCCCAGTTTAAACAAGTTTTATTTCAAAAATAAATAAAATATAACATTCTTCTTCCATTATAAGAATGAGGAAGTCAATGGAAAAAAATAAATTTCTTAACTTTTACTATAAAATATTTAATAATTTTGTGAGGGGTTTTTACTAATTGATGAGAATGTTACAATGATTATATTATTCTATTAGGTTCATCAATTCCCAAATGCTTAAAGATTCTCATTTTTATTATGCAAACACATACACTGAGATAGCATAATGAATTTCTATAATTACAGGTGCCAATGGTTTTTGGGAAGTATAAACTTCTGGGGTCACCCATTTTTTGTGGATGTTTGTAATAATTAACTATGGAGAAATCTTAATTATGAAGATTACTACCAAGTCTTCCATGTTATTTTATTAAAATTAAATTCTTTTGAAAACTTAAGATATAGCATAATTTTTTAAATAACCAATGTGAAGAGGATATAGATATGAATTTTCTTAAACATATCGAAAAACATATTATATTAACCCTCTATATATCACTTTTTTATTATCATTAGAAAAATAAGAGGGGATTTTTATGATCTTGGTTCCAATAAGTGTCTTATTTTCAAACTTTTTATTGAGGGTTATTTATCTGGTTATTATTTACATGTATTTGGATAATTAATATGTTTATTTTTTATAGAATATGGTTGTTTATTTTGTCAGATAGTATGCCATTAACTGACTCCACATGCTTTCATGACTAATCTTCCTCTTATGTCTCACATTTTTTAAAAAATTTATTTATATCATAAACACTTCTTTTTTTCACATCAATGGCCTTTCCCCAAGTGTGATTCTATGTATTACCAGTAAATTTACCTGGTTGTCATATTGATAGAGTTTAGTAAATTTTTTAACCTCATGTTTATGTTTTCTAAGGATATCTATATGATTTTTTATTTTAATTTCCTATATACGAATCCATTAATATTATTTTTGAATCAATGTAGAATGTAAACTCTTGATATTTTACAATTTTTATTGTGTATCTTACTAATGTGTTTTTTGGTGTACACTCTATAACTTTTATTTAAGTGGAAATTATTGAGTTCATTAATGAGAATATGGATAGAATGGTTGTTGGATTATGGTAGATGTGGATACTGAGGTGGTCCATGAGCTCTTGGCTGATCATAACTATTTATTTTTTTATATTACCCATAATATCCCTTTTTTTTTGAAAAGTGTATTAATTGATAGTATTTTTGTTGATATTGTAGGGTCGATTGATTGTAAATCAAATAAATATAATCATGAGGTAGTTTTTCATCAAACCTTGCATAAAACTTTAAATAAGGGTGTGGGTAGACAGATGTTTCAAATGAATGTACTTCCACATTAGGAGTTAGTTAGGGTGCTTGTTATTGTGGGAACTGAACTATTTCCATCTTATTAGAAATATATTCTACTTGATCTCTGAGGTGATTATACTCCTATACTTGATGTATACATCAAAACATTAGTCCATGATGACTGTGAAAAAAACTATAATTTAGACAAACCTCATCGAAGAGATCCCATAGACTTTTGGTGTCATAAATATAAGACTGGCATCAGCAGAGGCATGAAATCCAACTCTCACTATATGATACAATCAGTAGTATAATTTTTTTAGTTGAATCTAAACATGGATCATGTTGTGTGTTAATTTATTTAAAATATAGTTGATTTTCCAATACATGTCAGATAGATTCACCATCTAGCTATGAAAACTCATGAATATCACTTTCTAATTTTCATGTTACTATAGATGGAAAATATTTATCCAAATATTTTTTAACTAGTTAATCCCAAGTGGTAATGGTTCTTGATTTTTGATTCTACATCCAATCCTTGTCCTAGTATCTCAATGAAAATGGAAACACTATGAGTCTAATTGTTTTTCTCGTTATACCATGGTGTTTCAATTTTTCACATACTTCTAATAAATTTGAAAAGCTTCCATGGAGGTCCTCATTATTTATTCCACTAAATTTACACATATTTTAAATCATTTTTATAAGGATTGGTTTAATTACAAATCTATTACTCTATATTAGGGGAGTACAATGATCGGTGCATCACTATAAAGATTGTAAAATCATAATCCATAATATAGTGCTCTAGAAATAGTGATTTAACTATATATTATTCTTATTTTGAAACATAATCATTAGGGTAATTATGAGATGTAGATTTTTTGTGTTTGTACATGTTTAAAAAAATTCATAAAAACAATTCCTTTTCAGTTTTTCTGTCAAAATAAAGTGGTTCATGAAATTTTTTCCTCTATTAAAAACTGAGAAAGCCTCTCTCACGAACTATTAATCCATCATTGAAAAAATTCATATCCATAAGAAGGATGTAAAAAATTAAAAATTAAGTGAATAATCCTAGGGTTGTTTCAAAATCTCACTATGTCTACCTAGAAATTGTTTCGAAGTTTTGGAACTCTCAATGGTTTCATTATATTCCAATGGGAGCAGACATGATTAAAGAATTATATAATTTCTAAATTACACTAATATAAACACTCATATTATTTTCACAGAAAGGGGTCAACTCTATGGTGAGATGAGTGTTATTACTGAAACCTCAGAATTGGAACTTAGGTTCGACTCTTCCCAAAAATTTGGGTGAATGAATTCAATTTAAATATTTAAACAAAGTTTAAAATGATTAAACAAGGGTCCATAATCAATTTAATGGATTTTTTATAAGGGATGTTAGTAATATAAACCTAGGTAATTAGAATGGAATTTTTGAAATAGATATTCAAAAGATATCGATTAATTTTTAATCAAATTTATTGATTTTACATAAACTAATAGCTCATATTGGGTCCAAAAGTAGCTTTCAATCTAGGACCTTTAAGAATAACTTTTAAGTGGATAATGAGTGTATGTAATTGTTAATATAAAAATTTATTCCATTTTTATTATATATAAAAATTCACATTTCCCTATATTAGGTTCATGTGAAAGGATGATATATTATATATTTTTTCTTGATTTAATTCCTTATAAATTAGATTAACCAAGATTTGATGAAGCTTTCATTTAAGTTCTTCCTCTCTTACTCTCTATTCCTAAACCCCAAGAGGAGTAGTCATGCATAATGAAATTATAGTTTTCATGTATAATAGAAGGATATTATTATTAGATAACTTGAAAATATAAATATTGAAGGTAACACAACTAATATCAAAAGAACATACTTGGAAATATAAAAAATCACAATGAAACAAAAAATGTATCTGAAAAAACACTTGTCTTGGAACATAACAGGGAGTGGAAAAGGCTCTATTATTTAAAATAAAAGCAAAAAATATAGAAAAAGTTGAAATAAATTTTGATTAAATTATTAATAAAAATTTCATTCTTTTTTGTTGTTTATAGGATAAAATAGTTCATGATTTCAATAGTAATTCACATTGTGAGTTATCCTAAGATCCTTATGATGAGATGTTATCATGGAATTTCATACCGTGAACAATTATTTTTCATCATGAATGAAAAAATAAAATTTTAATGGATTAGTTATTCCATGATTCACATATTGTATCATAACCTTGATATTTTTTAAGGCTTTGTTAATAGCTTACTAGTGGACAGAGGATGATCGGTTCACATAGTGAATATTATTCATATCATGATTTGTCTTGATCTTATAGATTTATGAGTTGAATGAATATCAAGACTTTGAGTATCTCTTTTATTATATGTATTAATTTTTATATTGTGCATGGATGATTAATGATATGAATTTTCTTCAATTATTAAGTTCAAAAACATTTTATCCAAACTATTAAATTTCCATTTATCTTCATAGCTCCAGCATAAATCAAGGAATCACATCATAAAATATTTAATAAACTTAAGAAATTTGACCAAAAATGTAAATATAAATTTAACACATCAGAAATAGCGGTTAGGTGAAATGGTAAGAGGACTTGTAAAACACAAAAAAAATGTAAAATAAAATAGAGGTAGTTTTAGAGTTAATGTTCATATAACGTTCCTAAATATATATTTATTTATAATAATTTCACGTTCAATGTGATATTGGAAAGAATACACTTTCCTTTACTCGCGGCCTCCAAAAAAAATTAACCTACTATATAATAAACATATCCATATTAATCACTTATTTTAGAACCTTATTAACATCTATTACCATTAATAATTTTAAATTACAATCAATCATTACTCATATAATAGCTAGTTTATACTTATTTTCATCATCTGATGTTAGTAATTTTTTATTGTTTTGTAAAAGTTCAATAATGGTAGTGTTGGTAATCACTATTTGATACCAAGTTCATCAATAATAGATTATTAAAGGAAATGTAACCATTTTTTTCAGTGATTTATCGAATACCATGTTTTTTATAGAAATTATGGGTATGGTTTGGGAGAATGGAATCCATTACAAGCATGATTAGGGTAATTTTACAATAATATCAAGTTAATTTATATTGATCATTAAATTTTATGTTACCCTTATTGACCCATATTTATAAAATATATTACTCTATGTTATCAAATATTACCATTATTAATGTCATTATATTTATATAGGGATAAAATTAGTGATGTTTGTGTGGCATCGTTTATATAAGTGGTTGTACTGACCTAAATAAGATTATGCTATACTAGTGAAAGAGTAAAAGTTTAGATTTATTCAATAGTAGTATCATTTTTTAAGAAGATTAATTATATTATTAAAACATAATAATAGTGGAGAATTTGTTTTATAAATAGTGGATATGAGATCGTAAATGACATAGTATGTGGATAATTCATCTATAAACTTGATGACTTTTCCCTATCGTGAAAAAATTTCCATTGAAATGAAGAATTTGGGATTTATTCCCAAAAGTGGAATCTCTTAAAAATATTATAAGTGTTTAATAAAGTATTAATGGGTAAGGATTCAAGAATTATTATAAGGAATATAGAGGTTTATAATGGGTGGAGGAGATCACCTTATATAAGTGAGAATAAGGGATATTTTTAAGGAAAATTAATTTCGGTTAAGTGTAAATATAGAATCACATTTGATCTAGGTGATGATGTTTTTGTGAGAAATTATGGTATGAATCCCATATTATAAAAAAGTCTTATTGGAGTTATAAATATCATATTAATTTCAAAAGGTGGTATCTGTGATAATTTCTCCAGTTTTACCTTGTTTTATTTTTTTTACCATGGTTAATTAATTTACTAAAAATATAACATTAACCCAATTACACAATTTTATTTTCTTCAATCCAATTTATTAATCCTTATAATATAATTCAAATTATAAAATTCATAAAATTTTCTTTCAAATGAAAATAAAAATAATTTCCAAAAACACTTTTTATATAAAAATGACTTTTAAAACATTAACTGTTCTTATTCTTATTTCATATCAATTAATAATTAAATATGTTTTAATATATGTATATATATATAAACATTAAATTAAAGTATTAATTTTCAATATATCATTTTAATCTATTTATATAAAAAAATAAAAAAAATAAGAAGAACAATTCCTTGAAAATATCATTTTTTAACATTAAACAATTATAACAATATTATACTAAATTTATTTATTTATAACATAAAATTTTGATTTTATTAGTCTATTAGTATTAAAATATTTCCATAAATTTTATTAATTCATGAAATAAATATTTAATAATAATAATAACAAAAATATCAATCCTAATATTATATTTTATAATATATTATTTAAAAAATATCATTTTATTTTATTCTAGATTTATATTATTATTTTTGAATTATTTTCTATTCAATTACACTATATTCCCAATGATATACCCAATTTCCATATATACAATGACTATATTTCCAAGAACTATAAATCTTACATCCATATTTCCAATGACCATTTATATAATGGTTATATTACATTTCTATATATAGACATACTAAAATCATTTATTCAATTCCTTTACTTCCCTCTCAACATGTATTCATTTTTTCTCATTCACTAAATTATTTCCATAGTTTATATAAAGGTGATATTATTCCCTATAAACCATGATGAAAAATATTTTAAGTCCAATGTATTTTTTATTTACATACGGAATTAGTCCACCAGTAATTTTCTTAAGAATGTTTCATATGGAGTTATAATAGAGTGTTAATATTTATCTTTTATTATAATTTATCAGATCTATGGAATGTCTCATGAAATATTTTATATTAGTATTTTGTGTGAAACATTATTTTCAACAAAGTAATTATTTGTAGGAAATAAATACACCATAAAATTGTGGGCTGTTACAACAAAGTAATACTAAATAGGATCATACTTCTAAACAATTATGAATTGATGTGAAAAAATAGTATTGGAATAGAAACATCTATAATTAACTATAAAAGGAAAAAATGGAATAAAGAATATGTTTTAGGAAAACAATCATAGTAAATGGATAATTTTAACATCTCATAATATTATAATATCAATCATTAACTACTTTTCATGAATCCCTATCAATATGTCAATAAATTAAAATCATTAATCATTAAGGAAAATATCATTATAATATAATAATAAGAATATTTTGGGAAATATTCCATTTATATTATATATATATAAGTTCAAAATTCATTCAAACATATTCATGTAGCAAGTCATTGGGAAAACCTCTCACCAAATGATCTCGATGCCAAGAATGAAATGGAAATCCTGACAACAAAATATCTCATGTCACCATCCAACCACTATATCATAAATATCATACCACATCTCTATATCCATAGCGATATCACTATCTATTCATCATCTTTGTCATCTTGAAACATACCTTTAACCATTATAATCTACATGTATACATTTCATATACCATGATCCACCAAATTCTATTTTCACATAAGACCAAGTCATATGAATAAAACATATCATATAAATAATCCCCTCTTTAGAAGATACATTAATTATACCAGAAATATACAATATTTTACAACAAAATAATCATGGTAACAGGAAAACATAAATATTTACTATATCAAATAAGATATTACAACTAATGCAACATTAATTTCTAAAATGAAAATCCTCACCTTACCAATTTTCTTATTTTATCCAACTAACCTTTAATTTGTCAATTAATCATATCTGAAATGTTTATATCATTAAAATTTAAACCATTCATTTTATTACTCCATCATTTATCACATTCATAATTTAATCCAGACCCAGATTAAAATTTAATTTATTAAATTAATTATCTCATAATATTAAACAATTCATCTTATTAATTCATTCATAATCACAATACAAATATTTAAATACACATTAAAATTAATAATTTATTTATTTATTTTTGTGTAGTATTATGTTAATTAGTCAATTCGTATAATTATTACACATATATATTCATTTTTTAAATTTCAAACATTGACTCAAATCCTATTACAACTAAAAAATACAACTTAAATTATCATTCGAACACAAATACACACTAATCTCGAACTTCAAAATCAAAAATCTTTAATCCCACATTACTTGTTTAATACCAAAAAATCCACCCCACTAAGATCTTACCTATAATACCTTCCAAAAACAACACCTAAACTTATCCAACTCTCCCAAAAACACCCTTACACTTATTCTTTTTATTCTATAATCTCACATAACCTATCTTCTATACAGAACCAGTAGCACCACCCTAGTAAGAAACACTAAACTTCCCCCTTTAAATGACCTTTACATAAACACTGATAAACCCATGGTAGAAAAATAATTTTAAATATAGAAAATTAATTACAAATGACCATACTTAAAGAGGATAACAAGAACACACTATATCCCACATATAGAATAAAACTATCTCTATCTTACCCACCAAAACCGAAAATATATGACTTTATTCCTAATCAAAAATGGAACCAAATCTACCTCTTGAAAACAACATAAGACATGAACCTATTTAACTTCAGTGATACCCCATATCCATAAGAACCAAAATTACATTACTTTAATAATTATATTTATTAATCAAAATTTAATCTATATTACCTTCATATTCTTATTTACATTTCCAAAGTACCATATATTACATTAATATCAGTTCTAGTTTTAAATAATAATACTTGTGTCCATCATAGGAACTCATTATAGTATAGTATTATTAAAATATATACAGTTTAATATATCAATATAAATATACAAAATCAATATATTAACATAGACTAAAGATGAATCAAGTCAACGTGATTAAATTTTCACTTCATATTTATAATCAGGTTCACATGTTTTTTAAAAACATTATTTATAAGAAAATACAGAACAAAAATATTCTATAATATATATAAAAAATGATATAATTGTAATAATGGAAAAAAAATATAAAACAATAAAAAAATAAGAAATAAACTATATTATATTGTCCTTGACCGAAATCTGCATCATTCATCCTCAGAGAAGAGAGTAACAGAAGTAGGTAAGGCTTAAAATAACCCCTTCCCCCAAACCAAAACAATGATAATGGGTCTTAGGGAAGTATTTGATAATAAAATGGATCATCTAAATAGATTCCCTCCCACCCCATAAAATAAAATATACATCATTATTAAGGGAATGTTTTGAATATACCATGTAAAAAAGGAATATCTAGAGATCCTAAATGATTAGGATATCAATGTTTTCTGTGGTGTAGTAAAAGAGTTTCGATGTGAAGGTTCCATAGAAAGAGTAATGGTAAATAAGTTTATGGAAAACAATTAAAAAAGAATAAATTAATTATAATTTGATTGGGATTACAATTAAAATAATTAAGAATCAATAAGTTTAACTTACAATATTATAGATATTTTCGTGTAAACATGTTATTCAAGGAGATATAATAAAATTTTAAAAGTAACTCCTATTAATGAATATAACAGATCCTACATTGAGAAGATCTAATTCGAACACCCGTAAATCCATTAGAAACATTCACTAATTTTTTTCGTATAAATTACATTCAAATAATTCACCAACACCAAATATATTCACCATTTACACCTTTTAAGAATAGGTATAATAAAGTTAAAATTAAAAGATATGAATGGGGAACTCTAGATTGAAGAATAATTTACAATATGAATGAAGAAGTTAGAATTTGAAAAAGTATGATAGAAATTCATCACAAGGGATATATAAATTATAACCATTGATAAAGTTACATCCAAATTTATATAAAAAAATATCCCAACATATAGCATCCCACCTTTTTATTACGTAACATTTCATTAAATTTTACAAAGAGAAGATGTTTAAAGTTTAGTGTCTTGGGAATCAAGAACACAAAACATTATTCTAAACCACTTGTAAGGATTAATCATAGGTTCATCCTATGTGCATTTACTTCATATCATATCCTAGAGATAGACATTAAAGGAAAGGGTGAGCAGAAGGCCTAGTAGGGTAAACAAGGGAGTCAATGTACCTGTGATATCAATAAGAACTTGAATAAAAACATGAAAACATGAGCAATGGAAGAATAGGAATATCATAAAGAAAATAACATGGAACATAACTTGAATATGTGGCTACAACATTTCATTTATACATTCATGATCATATCACCAAGGTCCATCCCCAAGGTGTCATAAAAATTACCAAGGTTATTCACCAAGGTATCGTAAAACATGTCATCTCTAGAGATTAATTCTTTTCCCAATGCATTGGAACACTATCAGGTCACACCCTTAATATGTCTTTAATTTAATGTGAGATACATAGATCCTAATCAAACATATCATAAAATAATCCAAATGGAATCAAAGAAATGGGTTCTATGCCAAAATCGTGACATTTAAAAAGAGCATAAAAATAAGATCATTATGTCATTTATAACCCATGTAAAGGGAGTGAGGGTTATATGTATTTCAATTATAGAATAAAATATATCATTTTTATATATTTATTATCACCCATATAAATTAAATAGGTTTGGGTATTCACAAAAACAAACAATAGAATCTCTTGGGAGAAAGAGATAGAAATTTTGAGACGAAATTTCTACAGCATAACGGTTGTATAACATGGTTTTAGAAAATAATAAAAAGAGAAGGGACAAGGGTATCCCATCCATGAATAGATCATTTTTCAGTAGAGGGACAAAATATAAATAAATAATATCATGTTGTAGACATTTGAATGACACACCAAATGAAAAGAAAACTTGAAAGGAAATAAAAAGTGCGATTTCTTTTACAAAAAATTTAACAGCCTAACGACGTCACTTAAAAATTCAGAAAACAAATTGATGAGAGTGGTAAGGGTATCTCAAAAATTAGATATGAGAAGGATAGTAATGATAAAATATAAGAACATACCCTAAACATAAATAGATGGAAATTATAAGACACAACATAAAGGAGGTTATGACTTAAAAGAGCAAGGTGAAAGAATCCCTTACCTTGAAGAGTATCTTGGAATGATTGAAGGTCGGGACCTTGGGACCCTTGAGGTCACATTGGTTGAACTTATTGTGATGTAGAGAGACCAGAACTTCGTTGGGGAGAATTTTTAAATTGAATGAATGAGGGAAAGGCTTGATATTTATAGGAGAGGTGAGGGGACAAAGCTT
Organism: Viscum album; assembly: GCA_963277665.1. Lineage (NCBI taxonomy): Eukaryota > Viridiplantae > Streptophyta > Magnoliopsida > Santalales > Viscaceae > Viscum > Viscum album. The sequence continues at coordinate 286,194,176 of OY728138.1, read as the reverse complement.
TATTTTCCAAGGGACACCTCATCAGTGGTATTGGAAAAACCATGGGCTTGCCTAGGGTATTTGACCATGGTATTGTCCACTTGGGACACCAAAAACCTTATCTTAAAATTCATATGTCTACCATAATTATTTCATAATTATTACATCCTTATTGATGTCATTAAACACTCAAAATTCAAAAACTGTATTTTCACTATTCACTGATAATTCAACTTTCTCAGAAAAATCCCAAAATTTCACCTTAACCAAATATCGATGCTCTGATTTCAAAAATGAGCTCCATTTTATGAATATAATTTTCTAAATATTTTTAATTTAATTTTTAAATAAAAAAACTATTCACTGAAAATTCAACTGTTTCAGAAAAATCCCAAAAATTCACTTTAACCGAATATTGATGCTCCGATTTCAAAAAGGAACTCTATTTTATGAAAATAATTTTCGAAATATTTTTAATTTAATTTATAAATAAAATCACAATTCATTCGAAAAAAACTAATACTTAACCAATAATTTCTAAAACGGTTATTTACCTATTTTATTGAATCACATTACTTAATCAAGGTGCTTAAATTATATTAATACTTTCTTAAGTGAGGCTACTTAATCCATTTGATCACATTACTAATCATAAGTGTAAAATCACTATTCATAATTTACTATTCATCAAAAATTATGTTGATCTTATTAGACTCTAAATATCATACTGAAAATAATTGTATAATACCATTTTTTGAAAATCATTACACGTTATTAATTATTTAAGGTTTACATAAATATTTTTAAAATATCCTTTTTCTAAAATTCATAAATAATATGCATACTATATTTATCCGGACATTTGAAAATTCAAAAACTTCTCCATAAGAAGAAATCACAATTTCTATTTAAATCAAATGATTACAAAAGTCAGTTATGGTCTCGTTACATAGCCCCTTATAACACCAGCATAGGACCTAAGAGTAAGGTGTGCTAGGGTGATAGAATATTGGGGTATGTCATCCAACATTTCCTGAGTATTGATTTCTATCATCTTGAACTTCTCGCAAAGTCGATTTCATTCAAGCTTCACATGATGAAGTTCGGCTTGGTTTTGGTCCAGAGCAAAGCCCAAAGGTGCTACCTCCTTACCGAGTTCATTTAGATGGGCTTCAATCGGCCCGAGACTACTCGATGGGGTCGTCAAATCTTTTTTCTATATTAATTAATCAAGATCACTTGTCTTTATATACAATAATCACAACATTTAGTTTCCAATGGTCATATTGACCAACAGTCGTATAACAGTCAAAACCCAATGGTCTTATTTTTATTATACTCATTTTATTAAATGAAATAGTTTTGTTGAGTATAAAATAAAATAACACACAAAGTTAGGAAACAAAATTTATTCAACATTTCAGGTCATTACACAACATCTACCATGTCAGGATGAATTCTAATATTGTGGTCATAGCCCTGTTCAGATATAGATCTATATCTTTGGGGAATGAAAGATACATATCCCCCACTCTCGGTAGTTATTCCCATAGTTGTAAAATAGATTTGATCTCCATCTGGAAATTTTAGTACCTAAAATGGACATAGAAATATCAAGCCTATCTCTATTATAATATTAATAACACCTATTAAATTAATTTTTTTACCTTTTGTATTTCTCACAAGGATTCCACACTAAATTTATAAGTCTTCACACTCACAAAAACAAACATCTCTGTGACATAGTGATCTTATCATCCTACAAAAGAAGTGTAGAAAGTGGTTTACTATTATATATAATTTTTTTCAACAAGTTACACTTTTGAATCACTTTGTGTATTGAGCAGACTATTATCTATTAATATTTACACTTATGCGTTAATGTAAAGTATCTTACATATCTTGTGTTCTAGAGGTGTAACGCTTACTCATTATGTAAATATATCAACCCATACATTTCATACATTGATATCACATATTGATAGATGAATATTAATTATATAACATAAATATCAACACTAGAATCATAGAGGTATAGATCCTTTAGAAACTTGGTTATATAGACCACAAGTTCATAAGTAAACTACATCATCTCCCGCTAATTTCATCATAAATAGCTCCATTCTTATACATATTAAACATAATGCATTTCTTTATAACCAGGGGAAATGAAACAAAATAAAGCGTGATCTAAAATGATCTATAAGGGTAAACAAGGAAGATATAAAAGGTCACATAATCATAAAATGAGAATAAGATTATGGTAACATGATAATGAAATTTAATAACCATTCCTTTCATATCATATATCATAATATTGAGTCTTGAAATAAATCTTGGTGGATCATAAGAAATCAATCATAATGGAACCAATATAAATAATCCATGAGGGCATAAAATTGTCATAAGTCATATATTTTTTTTCATACACATAACCATTGAAAATATTAGGTAAAGGGTACCCACCAAGACATTAATAATAAGTTAGTATTTGGATAACAACTTATATACCTACATTGGGTTTGGAATAACCTCTTGTGTACACTATTTTGGGATTCGAATAACTTATCATGTAACCTAATTTGGGATTTTCATAACCTCTCATGTACTGTATTTTGGGAATTTATAACTACTTTTTTACCCTTTGAGCACATATAACATTAATAATTACCCAATTCATTTGTTGAATATAAAATTCCAGTCCCACTCACCACACTATGAAAATCTTACTTATGTGTAATAAAAGATCATAAAAGATTTATCATAGAATAAACCAAAAAAATGAAATGGGTTTCATAATCATTTCCTTGTTTTATAATTTTTGGAAAATAAATGGGTTTCATTATCATAACTCATGGAAATGAAATTGGATTCATAAACATAACATGAAAATGAATTGAGTTTTATAAACATCTTCTCATTATAATCACAAACCATTCAAAGAATGAATAGGGATAGAATCATTGGATTATAGCCGCATTATAACATTAGTAGAGTCAAGTGTTATTTTAATTGTTGAATATAAATACCATTAAAACATTTTTAAAAAATTGTTGATGAAAATAAAATATCCACATTGAAAATAACTATTTAAAATCTAAAAAATTCAAAAATATTAAGAAAAAACATTTTATTTTAAAATATACTTATAAACATGTAACGTTACCTTAAATTCATTGAGAAAACTTGATGGAAGGAAGTAATTTTCTTTTTTTACATGTTAAAACAAAGTTTCCTTTAAAATTTTCAATAAAAAGTTAAAAATATATCATTTAGAGAATTATAAGATGGTTTGTTTCAAGCCATTTTTTAAAAAGTAAAAAAACTATAAAAATTACTTTAAAAATCATTGGGTAATAGTAAAAATATTCTTAAAACATTATTATTGAAAACAAGGACATGGAATATAATGTATTTTTTATCCAATATATATAAAGTTGAGTTTCCATTAAAATATTTTATTAGTCTCTTGAGTACATATAGAGAATATAATTAAAGGACAAAAATTAATTTTCTTAAAATTTCTATATTTGAAAAAAAAATCATGAGTTTCTTGAGATATATTTCATAACATTTTATCATTGGAAACATAATAAAAAATAATCCTTAGAAACAATGACATTGTAAAATAAAACAATTACCACATTGGTAATTTATGAATCATAAGCTCCATGAAAGAAAAAAAACCTAAAATAGATATATAAACCCCATTAGTTTTTATAAGAATAATAATAAAATACTTTCATGGTAGTAATATATATCACATAAAAGAAACATGTGGTGAATATGGCATGTGTCTCAAAAAAATAAAAGTGAGATAAAAATTTATTACCTCTACTCCGAAATCCTTTATATATTTTGAAAAATCCTATATAAAAAAATTATATTAATTATACATATTTTATAAAATAATAAACATTTATATAATAACATATATTATTTAATTATAACATTTTACTATCGGGTTATTAATAATTATTTATGATTATCCCTATTCTGAATGATAATTGCTTCATTTTTCAACCATGTTTGGTCCCAGTAGTTTCATTCTCTATAATTTCATTATGGTTCCAAAATCTCCAAGATTTTAATAATGATATAAATATCTTAAATATTAATTATATACATGTTTATTCACCCATAAAAATTATTTCTTGTAAAATTAATCACATTTTTCATGACAATGGTTGGTCATACGTATGAAATAACTCTATATCCATTTTTTTGACAGATGGAAAAAAATAATTGTGTGTAATGATTCACCTTTAAAGAATAATTTTTATATAATATAAATAATATAAATTCATTTAATATATATTTAATACCATACATGTAAAAATAAAATGAATAACATATCACATGACTTCATGGATGTGGTTGTCCAAATGTATGCACGAGCAACGTTGTCATTTTTAAAATGATTTAATGGAATAATGATATAGGTTATATTATAATTATGGAAGTATAATTATTTCATAAATATCATATATATAAATATATATATTTATTTAATCCATAATTTTATCCATCTGTGAGAGGTGGTTATGGAATATGAATTACATCGGTTCATTAGGTGGTAGTCCACTGTTCACGCTATTGATGGCTTTGCTTACCATTTTGAAAAAAGAGGAGATGGATTTAGGTTATTCCATTAATGTGAAAACACACACACACACACATATATATATATTTATATATGGAAGATATTTTTTTATTATTTAATCATTTTGGTCAAATATTTTAATGAGTTATAAAAAAGAAATAAAATGAAAATGCATTGTTATGAAATATACCTATTCTATGAAGAACCTCTTTATGTTTATACCTAAATCCTTCTTAGAATTATTTTCTAATAATACCATGGAATTCACTTCATGGTAAAACAATAAGGAAGGTATATTGGAAATTATTTTTTAAAAAAGAAATTCTTTAATTGTGAAGTGGATAGGATATGAGGGAAGGTGTCCTTTTATAAGTGGGGGAGTGAACCCAATTGGATGTTTCCTAAAAGAATAAAAAATTATATAGTCATTATACTGAAAAATGATTCCAAATTTCCTTATATCTTAAGGTAGGATATGATAAGGTCAAAATATGTTCATTTAATTGGATTTATACATGTTTAATTATCATGCATACCCTTATCTTTTGGTTTAACTCGTCAGTATATTCATTTTAACTTTAATATTAGTAACTAATTTTTACTATTTTTATTAACCGTTATAACCAAAATTTATGTTTGAATTATTAAAAAATATTAATTATTTTTATTCAAGATATTAAATCCATTTTAATAAATTAAATTCATATAATTAGTGGAATTTAATATGAAATTAACCAGTATACACGATGAAGAAATAGTTTTCCAAATAAAATCTTTTTATAAGTGTAATACCATTTTCTAAAAACAATGAAAATAAAATTGATTAAAATGAACTAAATTCGATTAATAATAACACAACAGAACATATTTTACTTTTAAACCATTTTAAAACTATATCCTACTTTTTAAATTATTTAAACAAAATGATAGTTTCTAATAAAAAAATTGGTGTTTTATACTATTCATTAGAAAAGTAATCATTTCATAAAATTATCAAAAATTTCCTCTATGATAATTTTGAAATTTTTGTTTCAAAATATGAAGTAAATTATTTCTAATGAATTTTAATAATAATGAAAATTATATATATTTTATAAAATAAGTTCAAAAAACATGATGAAAAACAAATTTCAGGAAAATGCATTCTTTAAAGAAAAGATGGTTTTACATTTACTTTAAGACTAGTTTATTTATTATATGAATTTAAATTCATATTTATAGATATATAATATCTAAATTTCATTTAGATAATTCTTAATTAGGGGTTATTTTATTAAATTAAGTGGAAAAATGTTATGCATTTAAATAAATTTTTCATAAAAATATGTTTTTAATAATAAAAATATATTTATAGTGAAATCATAAAATTTTATGATTAAAATGAAATTAGTTAAATTATTATAATTATAGTGGTTCAAATGTCACTTTATGAAAAAATTAATGATATAATTGTACTTTTAAATTACTCTATTAAATGATAATAATGACAATACCCAAAAAACCAATAATTATAAATATTCACTGAAAAATCAATCATTTCAGAAAAATATCAAAATTTCCCCATAAGTTAATTTTTATATAATAATTTGAAAAATTAATTTCATTTTATCAAATAAATGTCGTAAATTTTTAATTAATTAATTATACAATTTTTTCACAAAAATATAAAAAAAATTAAAGAAAAAAAAAATATGAATAAAATGAATTTACTAAAAATTAAGTGAACAATTTAAAAGAATATATATTCCAAGTAGTAACTTTATATATATATATATATCATAATTTATCTAATATTATTCATACCCACTGACTCAAATGCTTGGAAAAAATGGTCATATTTAAATAATAATATTTTAATAGTATAATGTGGTTTGTTAAAACTCATTATTCTATATAACGCAATTTATTGAAGAAATGTGATTTATTTTAATAGAAATATATTCAAAAATATATTGGTGTTACATACCCACCCCTAAAAAATTCATCCTTGCAATTTGAACATGTGCTCAATGGATTTGACATTTGAAAATTCCTTTATAGAAACCCACATCATAAAAATGGTCAATAAAATATCCTCTTAGAAAGAGGGAATGGGAATTATAATGGTTATCTAGAAAAACATAAATCTAGGTACATGAATAGGAGAAAAATAATTATAAGTGAAAATATAGACATGGTATACAAAACTAATTATCAATGACTAAAACAGAATATTAGAGTACATGGCCAAGAGAAAGTTAACCACCGCAAATTCATAAATATATGATTAGTAAAAAAATTGATTATTCAGAAATGAATGTAAATGTATACAATTTTTATTTCTAGATCCATTTCCTATATTTGAGGGATTATTTTACTATCAAGATAGATATAACCATAAAATTTACTCCCTTCTCAGATTTTTATTTCACAAGAAAAATTTTATCCATTTGTTGTGCTTCCATCAATTTCCACATGATTTCTCACTCAAAGAAATGAATTTTAAAAGTGAATTCATTTTCAACATAATGAAATAAAAATAAATTTAAAGGTTCATAATATCAAAAAAAATAGTGAAAATTTATTCTATATATCTTTAAATATTTACTAAATTAACCATGGTTAGCATAAGTTATCCAATTCAATACATTAATATCTAAAGCCTCAACAATAACACGTAAAGTTCAACCTAGATTATTTGAAATATAATTAACCATAAAATTACTAAAAATATTCCCCACTAATATTGAAACGCATTGTTTATAATTATTTAATTACAAATTCTTACAATGTAAACTTAATATTTATCTTGGAATATCATCAATCTCTCTTAATACCTTGTACCAAAAATGTATATATCAAAATAATATAAACTCAAATATATTATAATCATTTCCACAAATAACCTAATTCAATATAAATCTGCATTAAAATCATGAAATCATCCAAAAGATAATTCATCCTTTATACTGCAAATAAAAATCCATAATGTTATTTTTACCTTAATCAAATAAGATTTCCAAAATAGTTAACATGTACCGAAATAACATTAATCACCAAATAACTTGTCAATCCCATGGTTATCTCCATAAATTATTCTTTATCTATCAAATAATTTTAAAAATTAACTGTCATAATAACCAAGAAATAACATAATCCATCGGAATACATTTCACTTTTATCATCCATTGGTTGTGGGTTTAAGACCCATAGCCATACCAGATGTGAAAGTTTTCCCTTTTTTCTAAATATATATATATATATAATTGTTATAACATTCCTAGATTTATATGGTACTTCCTTAAAAATAACATGAACCATAAAGTATCGTATTAAATTTGAAAGATATTAGTGCCTTTAAGCTTTTATATAAAGAAATATTCCTAAACTAATAATTCGTGTTGAACCTAAGTGTTACATATATCTTTTCTCAATAACTTGTCTCCCAAAATTTCATTAATCACATTAAAATACAATAACTTAATACCTTAAAAGGGTTGTCTAATAATTAAATCTTATGATCAACCATAAACACATATACCCATTATGGTATACATAAATCTTGAGTTAATATTACATGAATACTTATATGATTCCAAAGATAACATAATCTATTTATGTTTAATTATTTTTATAACCATAATACCATTAGTAAAAATACTTATAAAATATGATTATTGAATCCCAATACATAGATACAACAACCGTTTCATAGGTTATTACTTTTTCTAGGATTTGACCCTTAAATTAGGGCATTGACTCATATAATTCCCATATTCCCCACACATAGTGCATTTAACTATAAATAGTTATGTATGATGAACTCCATTTTCTCCAATTAAAAAGATCATTTTTCATTTGAAATTACTTTCTTCATAACATTACTTTTTATACATAAAACATAATCTTATTTATTTGAGAAATTCATTTGAGTTATTGTTTATGCATTATTGGCAGTTCTGATGTTGAATCTTCTTTCTTATATAGACTCCACCACCTGAAATCATATTGAAATATATCCTTTTATTCTTTGGTTATTCCAAGAGTTGGTGAATGTGCATGTTGATAATCATATATTATTATAATTAAAACTAATAAGCGTAATATCATCCAATGTATTCATCATTCCATTTTGTTTATCATCATCGCATTATCAATGATATTAGATATTAGTATGATTCTTTCTGGTTCCAACCATTTCCTGAAACCAAAAATCATAATGTGAGCAATGATAATAATAGTGGTAAAACACATAATCATGAAAAAAAATTATAGCTAGACTAAATCATAACACCTTAATTTTAATATATGAAACATTAATTTTATCATATAAAATAGATGTTTATAATATATTCAAATACCTTAAGATGGTCTGTAAAGAATTTTTTAGTTTCCAATAATTATCCCTAGTCAGTATCAGACCATGTGTCTTGTAAGTCCTATTATTGTACACCAGGTGCTAATTGAGTTAATGAAAAATGAAACCTTTTCAGATTTATTACCTGTACGTAAAATTATTCTAAATCCACATATAATTTTAGTATCCATACAGGGACATAAATTGATTGTAAACTACTCTCTCCATCCTTCACCAAAAATACAAGACACTTTCCTATACTTTGACTTATCAGGTTCTCAATAATGTTTTCTCATCCAAGATTCAATATGTTAGCTAAATATTTCTATAAAACAAACTATATTGGCCAATACATTTAAGACATATATAAAGAATACTTATAGATTTATATTAATAACATAACATAACAATCCATTTCAGAATGATGTATTTATAGTATATTTGGAAATGAGGATACATAGACAACTAGTTCATAAGTGAACTACATCATCTGCCACTAATTTATTCTTAAATATCACCCTTCATAGTCTTATCAAACATAATAACTTTCATCATAACCTTGGGAAAGGAAATATAAGAAAGGGTGATATCAAATTCTCAGTAAGGATAAACATGGTACATTTAAATGATAATATAAGAACAATGCGATAATAAGGGTATGAAAACATGAGAATAAAATTTTAAAACCATACCTTACGTGTCATATATAAAAATAATCATTCGGGAAAAAAATCATGGAAGATCCCAAGATATGAATCATAATTAAATAAAAGTATATATGTCTTGATGGAATATCATAGGCATAAGATAGTGTTTTTTGTAATAAAAATGAGAATATAAGACATTATGTCTTGGATACCTACCAAGAAATTCATAACATGTTAGTCTTTAGCTAACCACTCACGTACCTACATTGGGCTTGGGATAACCTCCCTTGTACCCTATTTCGGTCAAGGGATAACCTCCCATGTATCAAATATTTAGCCATATGTAATTGCCCATGTACCCTCTTTGGGGCTTGGGATAACCTCTTGTTTACCCTATGAGCTCATATAAAATTAATCATTACTCATTGCATTATATGGATATATAATTATAGTCTCACCACTCACATAATGAAAATCATTAATATTCTTTACACAAGATCATAAAACATTAGTCATAGAATAAACCATAGAAATTAATCATAATTCATAAACATTTCATCGTAGAAATAACCTTTTGATAATAAACTTGTTTTATAAGAATAACTCATGGAAAAGAAACACTTTTCATAAACATAACATGTAGAAAAGAAATATGTTTCATAATAATTTTTTCATCATAACCTTAATCCATCTATAAAATTAATGGGGATTGTATGATTGTATCATATCCGTATTTGTACATAATTATAATCAAGTATTGTTTACATTAATGAATATAAATACCATTAAAAGATCATTAAAATAAATATTGTGATAAATACTCGTGCTACATAAAAATCACAATTTAAGATCTAGAAATCTCCAAAATGTTAAAAAAATAAATTTTATTTTCAAATATCTATATAAACATATAATGTATACTTTAAATCATTGAGCAGCCATGATGGTATAAAATATTGTTCATTTTGTATACATTAAAACAATGATTCATTTCACATTTTTTTGGAAAAAGTCTAATTCACCTCATTCGTAAAATGATAAGAAGTATCCCGAAAAAAAATTAAATAACTCATGAAAGCGTTGAAATTTACTTATAAATAATTTGATAATAGTAAAAAATTATTTAGAACATTTTTTTATAAAATATGGACATGAAGATAATGGATTTTCAACCGGAGATAGGTAAAGTCAGTTTCCCTTAAAATGGTTCTTTTAATATCATGAGAATATAAAGAGATAAAAATGAAATTAAAACATGTAATTTATAGAAATAACTAGATCATAATAAATTTCATGAGTTTATTTAGATATACATCATAATATTTCATCATGAGAAACTTAATCATAAAAAATCCTATAAAATAATGAGACTGTAATATAAAACCATTGGCACATTGGTTATTTTTGAATCATAAGCCCCATGACAGAAATAAAAATTTAGTTATATATTAATAAATATAATTTTCAAAATATTCATCAAAAAATAAATTAATCTTTAGAATATACACCACATAAAAGAAACAAATGGTTAATATGGAAAGTGTCTCATAGAAATAAAAGTGATATCAAAACCCCTTACATTGGTTCTTAATTACTTCCTAGGTGTTAAAAACTTCTATATAATAAATAAATATATATTATGAATATGTTAATGAATCATAAAAATTTATATCATACCATATTTTTTTAACTTATAACTTTTTAACACTCATTTATTGATAATTCGTTATTAAAATCATGGTTTTGGGTGATAACTTCTTTAATTTTCATGCCTATTTGGGTTTGGTAATTTTAGTTCTTATACATATATTATGGTTAATAACCCTAAAAATGATAATAATGATATGAATATCATATATATTCATTATATATATATATTCAGGTTCATCTATAAAAGTTAGAGATAGGAAGTTGTATTACACCATTTATAGAGATTGTAAGTTGAATATATGAATGAATGTCGTCTCACTAATATTAAATGATGTATTTATGATGGGATATTTTTTATAGGACTCTATTAAAATAGATACATACGAATGGGTCCCATATAAAATATCTCATAGATGAAAAATCTGTCATCAAATGACTTATTTATGATAGTACATTGCAAAAATATTCTATTGTGATGTGATGAACCCGCGTCACAATTAGTTTTTCATCAGAATTATTTATCTAACTATTTGTGGTGCTCTAAAAGACCCATAAAAATAATTATTTGTAATGGGTTGTTGGACCATCATAAATAAGTATAAAAATAATAATAATAATAATAATAAATAATTATTAAAATTTTAAAAAAATCCAAAATATATAAAACTATAAAAATATGAAATAATAAAAATATTACCCAAAATATTTTCATTTAATGATTAAAATAATAAATGTGTAAATAATATTTCAATCATTGTGGAGGGAGATGGCCATCTAGAGGATGAGGTGGGGGGGACTCCATCCCTGCATCCTAAGACAGTCATCGCATGTACTCCAACATCTTCTTCTATTTTTTCTCCTACCATCAACACATATTCTCTTATTATTTGTGATAGTGACGTCAATAAAGATCTTCTTTCCCACTATGTAATTTCTTTATAACCAAAAATATAAGCACATAGATTCTCCTCATACTCTGTAGGTGATGATGAAAAATCTACACCACCTTCCATTATGTTGGATTTCTCCCATGAATTAGTACCATAATAAGTATCATGCATCAATCAAGAACTGGTACCAAAAACTCAGCCATTATCTAAAGCATACTGATTCACCTACATCCATGATACATCAATAAATCCTTCCACACTTGTGTTATAACCCTCAATATCTTTCAAAATCTCATCATTTGTTTGGTAAGTCATGGCCTCATATGACTCCTTCAATTTCAATTTGAACTTAAAATAGTCAAACTATTATTCTAGTTATTTTTAAAACTAAAAAAGAATATTGACCACAATCCAATGATGTCGGCCACCTATAATCTCACTACTGATAGGATCATAATACAACCTCTTATAAACATAGTAACCTATAATATTGTGATATTTAACAGCCTATATGAGTATTAAATAAAAATGTTACTTTAAAATTTATAATAAAAATATTAAATAAAAGTACATACCATATGTCTTTGGGTAGTACTGAATATAAGACCAGCAGCTTTATAAGTCACCACTTTCCTCCCCTGATTCTGGTGACCCAATGATGATCTCCTTTGAAAATGATCTCCCATTCGGTATAAACACAATCGATCCCAAACATGAGATGAGATGTAATATGGTTGGTGGGTATAATAAGACTGATAAAAACTATAACTTTGCATTTCTTTATGATTGTTCTCCTTATATTGTTCAAAAATTGATGAAAATATTTACACATACAGTATACCCAGATTTAGCGTCTCATGATATCATCGATTGAATATCATAAACCATCCATATAATTTATAATATAAAGTTAAAAATTCAATAAATTTCAAAATAATTATTATTTATTTAAATAGAATATAGGGATCAAATTTGTTGTTTTGAACATCAATGGGAATATGACCCCACATCACCCATGCTATAGAAAAACAGTTCTGAAGAATATCACTCACATTCCCAAAAACTATATGAGAAAAACAATAGGAAATAGAAAAAAAAATATAATTATCACAAATGTAAATTAATAAAAATTATTGATAATTAATAAAAATTAACTAAAATAGACAACTAAACATAGCTCTACATGCATGGATTGAAATAGAGATGTGGAATTTTCTCAAGAATGGGGTTGGGAATCATAAATCTTGCACAACCATGACCCCTTCAAGTATTGAATGAACTTTATCCAACCCGAGGATCTGATGATGAAGAATCAGGATCATCACCAAGAAGCATATCTTCCTCAAAGTCATGTAACATATCTGCTAAAAATTCATCATCCTTTTGAGACACTAAATAAATGTTGTCATTAAAAAATATAAAACAAGTATTATATATATATATTACTTGTTTTATAAGCAGTGTGTAATTGTTTCCTTATTCATCTTCATCCTCACCTTTATATACGATGGTGTCAATATCATTAGATTCTTCCTCATTATCATCAATTTCTATAGAATATTCATATTTATCATCTCTTTTTATTTCAAATTCATTTCATATGTCATTAACATAATCTTCATCATCAACCTATAATTGTGGGGTTTTATCACTGATATTAATTTCTCTCCATGAAAGAGATGTATTTGTATATTTATCTTGAAAAATTTCAGTCCCATGCACATCAGAAGAAACACATTCAATTTTTTATAAACTGATTTTCATGATATTTCATTTCAATAATGCTCTACAAATCAATGAACTATCAAGATGTAGCATAATAATTTACATAGTAAATTTGATGTTCTTGATGTGATTTTTTTTTTAATAAACTATAATAATACATTTTTATTTAAAATAAATGATTCCATGGTGTAGATGAACATTTAATCCTTTATCATTATTCAACCAATGGAACTTAAACATCATTATATATTTTATTCCATTATAAAAAATCTTATTTATTTCATCCAACATGTAATAAAATTAATCTTAACATTCTTTATGTGGATATACTCTCAAGAAAACACCATTATTTAATTTTTTTTTATTCAACATATTCATATGTATGAATATAAAAACCATTCACCACATATGAATTATATGATTTTTCCTTTTAGATGGTGTGTTACACTATACAAACAATTGATTATAAATTTTATCATCATTCTGGGAAACCTAAAAATAAGGGAAAAATTTAAATATAAAAAAAATAAAATGATTTCATATATTTAACCCTAAACAAATTATTTTTCAAATATTTGATACTAGTAAGAGAAAACATTTTACTGATGTTCTCCAACTACAGCTGGTGTAATTTGTAAAAATTATTTCGTTACATAATCATAAAAAAAATATAAAAATAAAATAATATTAATTTAATTTAAAAAATATATAAAATAGGTGGTAGTATCACTCAGCACACAAATGGTATCATTTCCTCACACTTAAGAAGAACATGTGTATGAGCCATATGATGTTCATCACCTGAAAACCATTATTCATGAACTCCACCAAATCCATGTTCGGATTGATTAAAAAGGAAAATTTATTGTCTATTGAATCATTAGAATTTATTTATCATGTCCCATTTTGTTATATTTTGAGGGATATTCATATTAGAAATATTGAAATTAGAAAAAAATAAATTTCCTCCTAAAAATAGCCTTCTGTAATTGGTCCATCAACGAATTGTTTTTTACATACCTTTTTTCATTAATTTCTTTATTTGTCTCACATATGGGAATATCTAATAGATCTATACTAGCCCTATAAATTATTTACTTGTGTAAAATCTAAGATCAAATAGTCCATTTAATCAAATAAAGACAACAAAGATGTTTTTCTCATTTTATATAAAATTAAAAATTATTCTTACAGTCTACTAAGTTGATTATAGTCTTTTATTGCAACTCAAATGTCTCAAAAAAATATGGTATTTCAATTATTACATAAAATATAAAATAATTAAATAATACTATAAATCTAATCAGTATAATTCTTTCCATTATAACATGATAGTTATGATATTTTAATTTGGAAATATCAATGTTTCAAACACATCTAGCCAAATTGGAAAAATAAACATTTGAAAACCACAAATCTATAATCCACTAAAAAAATTACTTATTATTTTCTTTTAAAATTGTATAAACGAATTTTTTGTTTCATTATGTTCTGTGATCTGTCATTTTCAAACAACTCATGTTTTGGTCACCTTTAAATATGGGAAATATCTATTCATGACATTAAATTATATTTGGTCTTATTTGGTGTATCCAAAATTATATAAAATATATTATGAAAACAATTATTCTCAATGTTTTTGACATCAAACATGTGATGAACCAATAAATTAGAAAATATAGAAGAACCAAAAAATATGTTGTTTTATCTAGTAGTTTTTTTTAAATCCATCTATTTTATAGTGTTTTATAGTCGGTCCAAATGTAATGGGTGATCATGAAGATAAAATAGATTCTAAATCAATAACTGATATTATTTTGGGAGGTTCATCACTTTCAATTATAAATTTTGTGAAATTATTTTGTCCCTTTAAGAATGAATGATTTGTAGGATGTAATCTTTTCTAATAGTTTAAAAAAATCTTCTATTGATGAGAATAAATTCTTTTAGGTCACTCACCGAGTACATAAATTATTTTGTACTATGTTTACTCCAGCCAAATAAAATTCCATATGATGAAAATTCACTAATTTCCCACATTAATATATCATTTATTAGGAAATTTTTTTAATGACATCATATATACTAACACTATTAATTCATAGTAAATTTTAATCATAAATCAATTACTTCAAATAAATATCTGTATTATTTTTTTTATTTCTTAGAATTAATATTGTCGAGAATTATATGGATCATTAATCAATATACTTGGAGGTATGTTGTATAGAGTTATTAAAAATAGGCCAACAAGAATTTTTACCACCATAAAAACCAAATGGATTGAAATCATTAGTAGAAAGACTCAATCACATGTCCAGTATTCTGAATAAAAAAAGATGGGTTCATATACTCAAAATTAATCCAAAAAACCTATCACAAAGATGATTTAAGAACTTTACAATTGAAGTGTTGGTTTTGTGCCATGAAATTAGTGACAATATGTTCTGAGATATAAATTAATATTTCAACCATGGTTTATGTTTGAAAGACCACAATTATTTAACAAGAATAAACATAGAAATCCCTTGTTGAGCCTCTTTTCAGATTAATTTTTCACATGTAGGACAACTAAATAAAGATTCGCTTTCACAATTAGATAAGATGAAAACATTTAAACTTGCATGAATCCTCGGATAACCAGGGGCCAAATTATGAACCAGTTTCTTTACATCATTAAATTTTATAGGTAACACTTTTCTTTTAGGAAATATTGATTTACCCAAAGAGACTATCTGATCGAAATGGATTTTTGAAATTCTATTATATGAATTAGTATCCATAAATTTTTCATCTACATAAAATTTTATTACATTCAAACAAGGGTATATAGAATCCTCTGCAGACATCATAAACTCATAAAATTAAAATTTTTCTAACTCAAAATTGAAATCAATATCATCATGATTTACTATTTTTTGAAATGAACCAGCAACATCATGTACTAAATTTTCAAACCATGATGGATCTGGAAACAAATTATTAATTTCTTCTTCAAAACTATGTTAACCATGTTGTTACCAATAAACATTTTATTTTTGAGAACCAAAATACAATAAACAACCCCCAACATTTTCAAATGTGTTTAACCTCCTCATTTCACATTTCATACATGGACACTTAATTTATATACTAAAGAAAATTCTTATTTTGATTATGAAAATGATAAAATAGATTTAACACCCTTAGTGTTTACTAGATTTATACCAAAACCATTTGAATAAATGGGAGGATTTGTTGAATTATGATCATATAATAAGGATTTTTTTCTTCTCCCTTATTCAATATTTCTCTTAAAATATATAAAAATATTTCTTATGATTAATTTTATATAAAAAAATATGATCCAAAAAGAGTAAAAAATTAAAAAATTACAAATTACTTGTAAATAATATTAATTTTATACATTTATCACAAATTTTTAAAAATTAGTGTTTATTTATACCAATTATCATTATTTATCACCAATTTCATGTAATTTTGACTAATTACCATTAATTTATACTAGTTACAAATAATTGTTATAAATTATTTATAATTTTTACTAATTAACACTATTTTTTATTAATTACCACAAATTAACCTT
The DNA here is from genome assembly GCA_963277665.1 of Viscum album. Lineage (NCBI taxonomy): Eukaryota > Viridiplantae > Streptophyta > Magnoliopsida > Santalales > Viscaceae > Viscum > Viscum album. Next base: position 286,176,760 of record OY728138.1, on the reverse strand, counting down.
AATGTTTACTAATTTCCACTTATTTTTACAAAATATCATTAATTATAACAAAAATATCACTAATATTTAGTAATTACACCTTGTTTTTAGTGATTATTGCCTATTTTTACTAATTACCACTAATTTTTACAAATTACTACAAATATTTACTAGTTTTTATAATTTTTAATCATTAAATTTAATTTATACAAATTACCATTATATAACACAAATTTTTAGTAAAAAAATCTAATATTTACTAATTACCACTACTTAATGTTAGTTTTTACTTATTGCTGAAAATTATTATTATTATTTACTAATTTACCCTAATTATAATTAATTTTCTTAACATATAACCATTTACCCATTATTAATACTAATTAATATTAATTAACAATAATTATAGGTAATGTTTACTAATTATCATTATTTTTTACTATTTATTTCTAATTTTTACTAATTACAACAAATTTTTACTAATTACATTTATTGTTTACTAATTATCGCTATTTTTTAGTAATCACCTCTAATTAATATCATGAATCCTTTTAAACTAATTTTAAATAGATTTTTATTGTGAATTATATCATCTAAAGGGTTTCGACTTGAAAATTTCCAAGTGATAAATGTTTTCTTTGCAATCTCATTCGTTGTGATTATTAAAATTCTCTTAAAACATTCACTTCCCTGTGAAAAAATTGAAATTGTAAATAACATTTGTTTTAGATACCAACACTCTTATTTTATGGGTATAATTATTTCTTAATACATAAACCATTTTTTATACGGTGTGTACCAGATAGTTATTTGTTTAACATAGCAAATATTGCTAAATCTACATCTTTTACTCAATACAAGAATTTGATAAGGAAATTTTTTCATGAATATAAATTTATTATTCAATATATAAAGAATGATTTAGACTGGTACAACATGGTTTTGGGACCATTTACTGTAATCCTCTCAATTTCATAGTAGTCTCATGAGATGAATTATTTAGCCAAATCAGATGGTTTTCTATGCCATATGCAAAAATGTATTATGAAAGGTCTTGTAGGTAAAGGTTCTCTGTACATATAAAACATTTCATCCAATAATTAAGAATTTACATTATTAATTATTCATATATTATTATAATTATATCCATGATATTTTTTTTCTTTAATATTATCTATGGATTAATTTCATTCACACCTTACTGATTAAATGGATTGTGTTTATGTTATTTACCTATACATTTTTTTTATTCCTCATCTGGATTTTTAAATGGAATGTGTTCTCAGTTATTTACCTTTCCATGTTGATTTATTCTCATTGATTCATTGTTTTCCATTTAGATTTTCCTTATTGATCATTTAAACTCACACTTATTTTGTTTCCATTCCCCAGGTTATCAATAAGAAATCTTTGAATAATATTTCAAAGAGGCTTTTCATTTCATTTTATTATGTTTTATGTTTTATTTTATATTTCCCAATGTAATATGGGTATAATTTATGTAATGTGGATTTCCAAAACTACTAAAATGATTGATCCTTCATTAATGTATCACTTATAATAATGATAATGTAATAAAGTAAGGCACCAGCTCTTACCTTCTATAGTCGGGGAGTAATAGTTGGTATCAAAGGAAGATCAGTAGAAACCTTGGAAACTAGATTTAGGAAAACATATATTATAGAACATAATCATATGATATAATTTGAGGATAGGTTTATAAGAATATCCTAAAATTTTTGCCTAGTAGATATTATATGGTTTATCCTAAAAATACATCTCTGTCTGGAAACTACAAGTGGACATTGTTCTGTCATATGTATACCAAGGGTTGAGAACTCTAAAAATGTGTATTAGGCCTGACTCGATCATATCCAGGTATATGAAAAAGGGACTTACTGCACATCTGGTTTGACACTCTCGGTGTATATGGTTAGGATAATACACATTTTTTACAAATCAATATGAAATATTTTAAAGTAATGATATCGCCAAAAGAATCATGTTTATGATTATGACATTATCTTGGAATAAAATTTTTAATTACTTTTAAGTATTATAACATATTTATAAGTATAAAAAAATTCATAATTTTTTGAACTAATCCATTATATTTAATTTTTTATAAATGGAACATGGATGGAAGAATGGTATCAATACTCAGGGAAAATTTAGAGGTTTCCCTACTGAAAAAACTGATATAAAATAGTATTGGAACAAAATTTTTTTGAATATATTTGGGAAGATTAATAATTTTATGAAACATAAACTTACTCAGATGGAGAAACTTATTCCAAAATGAGATTCTATAATGATGAATCACTTTATGAGACTGAGTCTCCCATAATTTTGTTTTACTACTAACCCAATAGAATGTTATAAATGTATTAAGTCATTGGAGAATAAATTCATGGAATTTGGATGTCGTGAAAAGGAAAAGAATACACATTTAGTGTACCGTCTCGATTGAAATTCTGATCAATACTGGTCTATGATCCATAATACTATAGAGGAAGAATAAATATAACTCATAGAATGGAATTTTTTTTGGACAAATTATTTTACAAATATTTTCCTCATAAGTAACAAATTGAGATAGAGAGATAGTTAATTAGTTTAAATAAAAAGAAGGAATAAGGTTTCATGGGGAATAAAGCTACATTTACCAAGTTATCAAGGTATTCTATGGATTTCATACACAATGTAGAATGAAATATTTATCACTTTTTTTAAGGGATTAATTAAAGTCTCCAAAGGGCACTGTTGTCTCAAACCTTTTCTTTAGATGATATAACTGTTTTAAGTGCTATCAAGATAGAAAAATAATTATCCTTGTCTAATGGATTCAAAGGGAATAAAGAGATGAATAATATGGAGGAGAAAATATTAGATAAAGGGAATAAGGGAAATATATATTTTTGAACATGTGATGGCAGTGTAAATAATCACCAAGGGAAATGCTTCAACGGATATAGGGTTTTTTATAAGTGTGGAAAAAATTGTCACTAAAAAAAATAATGAAATTTAAAGAATGAAAATGATATAACTTGGTGTTAAAAATGAATAGAGACATATCACTATAAAAACTAATGTAAGAACCCAGTTCTTATTCTTGAGGTGTGGGTTTCTTCTTTTCCTTTTTTCCTTAAGTGTTTTTGAGAAAAAAATGGAAATGTGAGAAAAATCCCAAATTTATGGGTACACGCAATGTACTTTTTGTACACAAGTTGTGTACATCAGTTATGTGTACTGAAAATACTGGGCACATAGGTTTTTCGGTAAAAACGAACAACACATCGTGTACTTTCATATACATGTTGTGTACTTTCATATACACGCCGTGTACTTTGGTCGTGTGGGATGAGAACACAGGGCATGTATACTTTTCGGCAGTTCAGGATTTAATAACTAACTACACGCTGTGTACATAGTAATACATGTCATGTAATCAGTCGGCAGATGAACAGGGTGGAAGTGAAAAGTAGCCTCTAGAGGAACAGTTACAAAAATAGTACACGCCATGTACTTGATAGTACACATCGTTTAGTTATGTTTCTTCATTATAAATGGGGATTAGCCTCCTCATTTGGCAAGGGAGGCAGTGGGTTCATTTGGTGCACCAGGAGAGGAGGCTGAGGCTTGGAGAAGCTCCTGATCACACGTTGGAAACCTGATACTTCCATCAATGATCTCATTTGAACCACATGGGTAAGGGCTTCCATCCCTTTAATTCTTTCTTTCCAATTATCTGCCTTGGGGAACTTATTTTGGTTTGATTTGGTAGTTGTTTTTATCAGATCTACATCATTCTTGGTCGTTTCGGGAGGCGCCTTTCATGTATATTGATCAAAGGAGGTCGTGGTATGTGTTCTTGTGTTTAATTACAACTATTGAGTTGATTTTTTGTATCGTTGTGCCACGCTCCCATGTTAAGGGTATCGTATGTTTGAGACCATGACTGTTGAGATAACAATAATTTTATATGTGATCTAATGAATAAATATAAACACCCTGTTTGTGATCATTTCATTGATCTAGGTCCACCCCGTGGGTGTGTTTCCCTTGTTCAGTCGGTTAGCCAGGATACTCGTGTGTATTCCATGATTATAGCATGTTCTGAGTTTTCTTGAGATGAAACACATATGATTTCTTGTTTGTGTGTTGGGACTGTCCTGGTTACTTGTTCACCTTTACAATGCCTTTGGGAAGTGTTTTGTTTAGCCTGAGGGAAGTGTTTTATTTAGCCTGTGGGTAATGTTTCTTATACCTGTGGGCATTAACTTCCAGGCCTGTGAGCAATATATCATATGCCTGAGGGAAATATTCATTACGCCTCTGGGCAGTCACCTGCGGGTTTCGATTCTGCTTGCCTGAGGGTGTGTATTTTCATGTATGAGGACAACATTTACTTTGAAAATTCACTGTGGTGATTTGTTATGTTATACCTTCCAAGCTAAAGCACAATCTTGGAATTGATAAATAATTATTAAAATGGAAATGTAACTGGCAGAGTTAGTTACTTTTGAGTACTTCCTAGTTTAATTAATTTTATTATTGCACACTGTTGTTGAACATTTTCTCTGACAGTTGGGAACAGGCCTTTGGTGGTTGCCTATAGGGATTTATTTCTCACACCCTATTTGGGTCATATCTTGGGCACAAATAGATTATATTATTGTAGGTGTCGATAAGGGAAGGGGTCCCTACATAGGTACATGATTGTTGCAGAGGAGTAGGAGAGAACAAGATCGATCTTAGGCTTGTGATGTTGTTTTGTTCATGTTTCACTTCTTTAGTATAGTACTGTTTTGATGTACTTTTTACCCTATGCTATATTGTATTAGATTGCATTTTCCTTCTTTGGTTGCTTTCTTAGAATTAGTGACATGTTTCATCATGATATCTATATTACTATTAGTTATCCTTTCCTTCTGCTTTCCATTTCTAGTTTATATTGTCTGCTGCTTCTACTGTTGTATGTTTATATTTTATTCTGCTATTCTACACTTTGATGAATGAGGGCATAGTTTCCCCACCATCATTCATTGGCCCTCACTGCTAGTTGGCAGCCTCTGGCATTTGGGGAAATTCACATGAGGTCATGTGACCAACCGGGTTCGAGGCACCTGTTGTGTGGCTTCCGGAACCGGTATGTTACAAAGTGGTATCAGAGAAAATCTTTTCTCAGGGTTATTATATTTTTTGGTGATGATGGAATGAGTTATATTGGTACGGGATTCAACAACTAATTCTGACCGAGAGTAGCTACCCTGTGTACATGTAAAGGCTGGATTTCCTGGAGTTAAATTGTGATTTTATGTTTATGGCTATTACAGTTGATCTGATTTTCACCATTGGGTGACTCACTTGTGGTGTGATGTGTATATTTTATACTTGGGTTCTATTTAGTCGCAACCTGATGAGAAAAGGGTATGTCATCCATGCATCATTTATGAAAATTTTATAATCACATGTCATGCATAGTTTCCATGCCATGTAGGTGTATTATAAATTGCATGTTCTTATGATAGATGTTGTTCTAGAAAATGCATGATGTTGTGGTAGTTTCCTTGATAAAAATTCCTGCTATTTGATAAGGTATTTTTGTGTGAGGTTTTGGTAGAATGAACGCCAAACTTTGGTTCTTGAGGAGTATGGGCCCTAATTAACCAGAATTTGGTGGATCATCGACTTGTTTTCCTTGTTTATAACATGTATAAGATATTCCAAGCTTTGATTCGCGGGGAGTATGGGCCCTCACATATCGGAATTTGGAACTTTGGTGTTTGTTTAAGTGTTTTTCAATGTTGTGAAGTACTTTCTAAGTCTTACTATCCGGAAAAACTCAGAATACAGGCTGTGTAGTTTTGACTACACTCCATGTACTCTTCTTTTTAGGAAGAAATGAAAAAAAATATAACATGTCGTGTATACCTCATACACGCCGTGTAGTATCTAACTATGTCATATGTCGTGTTGGCAAAGACACAGGATAGGGAATTTCATGCGGGAACATGCCATGTACCGGTTGAAAACATCGTGTAGCATAGATCCTATTTCTTCCAGTGTGACTAACAACACGAATGGAGGAACCCTAATTTATACATGATGTGTCTATATTTAAGACGTCGTGTAGTCTGGCCCAAGTACCCGGCCGTGTCACTAACAACATGGGTCAGTGTTATCCTTTCTCATACATTCCATGACGCTATGGAACACACAGTGTAGCATCATCTGTGTGGGTGGCTGTGTAGCTAGAAACACGGATTAGTTGGGGCTTCTTATTACACACCGTTTCCATCTGGAACACACGCGTGTAGTATAACATGGGTACATGGGTTGTGTCACTAACAACATCGTCCGGTGAAGCTTGTCGAGTACAAATTGTGTCGACCTTGAACATGTCGTGTAGTCTTGTCTTAGGAGAGTTGTCTAGCTTAACCGTGTAGAAGGACTCAAGTAGGGAAAAATATTCAAGTACACACTGTGTGTTAAGACAACACGTCATGTGGGTGGGGTATTACATGACCAGTTTTAGCTGAAGTACACGCCCATGTGAATGTCTTAAGGGTACACCCTGTGTGGAATTTATATACATAGTGTAGTCTATTTTTTCCAATTCTTGTGTTTTTATTTCCCATTTTGTGTGGGCTCTTTTAAATGGACAAAATAACCTCGATAGTAAATTAAACGAAGGTGTGTTTTTGAGCTTGTAGAGTCATGTTGTCGAGATGACCACAATTTGTTCTCCAAGTGAGTGGTGACGATTATACTCTAGATATGGTAGGCCATGGGATACCGGTGGATCCTCCAACCGTGCCAGATGTGGCACTAGATATTATACTGTAGGCAGGTGCGGATGTGTAGTTTTGTGAAAGCTTCATGCGGTTCATGCAGACCTTCTAGGGAGCACCACAGGTTTCCACATCATTGGCAGAGATGACACGTATATCCTCGTAGCAGCATCCGCCTACGTTTTTAGAGGATGGCAGACCACAGCCTGCGGATTCACGGTTGGGTTCTATGTAGACGATTTTCTAGCATCTAGAGACGCCTCCTAGTAGGAGGGTCAAGATCGCTACATACATGCTATGTGATTTCTCCAAGAGATGGTGGGATGTTACCACCCAGTCTGAGCACCCTCAAGACATGGCATGGGAATATTTTCAGGCAGTCTTCTATGACTTTTTCTTGCTAGAGATTCTAAGGGCAGATCGAGCTTGAGAGTTCATGAATCTACAGCAGGGCTCCATGTTAGTGACGCACTATTCTTCACACTTCATTGAGATACAGATTTTTTCACCTGTTTTGGTCGGTGATGAGATGTTGAGGGCTAGACACTTTGAGGATGGTCTTCGATATGACATTCGAGCACTGGTGAATGTTTTCAGGTTTCCTACTGTGCATGTTATTGTGAACCAGGCATTGATTATTGAGTGGAACCTACAGGAAGCCGTTGGTGCCAACCAGGGCAGTTCAGCACCGATCCCTAGAACTATTTCTACTGGAAATAGGAAGAGGGAGATGGATTTCTCTCATGGTGGAAGTACTATCTAGAAGAATTATTCAGGTGGCCATGTCATGTGCTACCTATGTGGTAAAGAGGGGAACAGGAGACCTCAGTGTCCACATGACCCATGGGAGGGCTGAGATTTCAGCAGGACGGGTCATGTTCAGCATTTTTGTAGGGTGTTTCCGCCAATGAGTAGTGATGTAGGTTTTATGAAGACTCCGCGGGTGGGATCAGGGCCAACAGCTTCTTACCAGTTAGGGAATTTGAATACATCAGGACGTTCAGGCCAATGTAGTGGTCTTGGTCGTGGTAGCTAGACACCAAGATCACAAAGACAGTAGGGCGGGTCAGCTTAGGGTAGCCAGGCTGTGTTGAAGGGTCAGGGCACCAGACAGGCATATGCAGTGAAACAAACCCAATAAGAGTAAGATCCCAGACCTTCCACTGTAAGAGGTACTATTATAGTTTCTTCTATTTTATCTACAGTACTTTTCAATACTGTTGATACACATAGCTTTATATTTATGCCCATTGTGGAGATCCTTGGGCTCTGTGTTTCTTCTTCTTTGGATATCTTAATACTAGACACTATGTTGGGAATGAGAATGGTAAGTGTGTGTCAGTGCAAGGAGTTCCCCCTAGAGGTTACTGGGTGTCACTTTCCATGGGACCTCGATGTCTTAGAGATGACAGCCTATGATTTCATTCTGAGGAAGGATAGGTTGGTCCCCTTCTGAGCCATTGTGGATTTCTATCATCGCAGGGTGAGTTTCACGTCACCAGAGGGTGGGAAGTTTATATACAAGGGTGAATGGGATGTCCAGGGAGAGCCGAGATAGACCCAAGCATCATGGGCAAGGTGGACTAATAGCCCAGATTTTGAGTTTATATCTAGATGACCAGGGACCTTTTCAGAAGGATTTCCCTCCATTGGTTAATCGGTTCAGGGATGTCTTCCCGGACAATTTTTTAGGTCTACCTCTGGAGCGAGAGGTGGATTTCTCTATTGAGATTGTGCTACGAGTGGCACTGGTGTCCATTCCTCCATATAGGATGGCTACGCCATAATTGCAGGAGCTAAAGAGGCAATTAGAAAAGTTTCATACTAAGGGTTTTATCCTACCCAGTATTTCTCCCTAGGGTTTTCCTCTCCTTTTCGCTAATAAGGCAGATGGTACCCTCAAAATCTACGTGGATTATCGGAAATTGAACTAGTTGATAGTTTAGAACCGATATCCCGTACCAAGAATTGATGATATTTTTTATCAACTTCGAGGAGCGAGAGTGTTCTCGATGATTGAATTAAGATCCAGATACCATCAGTTGCACGTTAGACCATTAGAAATACTGCTTACAGCATTTCAGAGCAGATATGTTCTATATGAGTACTTGGTCATGCTGTTCAGACTCACAAATGCACCAACAGTTTTCATGGCTCTGATGAATCGTGTGTTCCACCCATATCTAGATTCATTTGTGGTAGTCTTCATGGAAGATATCTTGGTGTACTCTCACACTCTACATGACCATGCCACCCATCTTGAGATCACACAGAGTACACTAAGAGAGCATTAGTTATATGCTAAGACCTCAAAGTTCCACTTTTGGATGGACCAGATTCACTTCCTTGGTCATATTATCTCAGAGACATAAGTTGTTGTAGACCCAGGGAAAGTGAGAGTAGTAGTTTCCTTGGAGCATCCTAAGAACGTGTTTGAAATATGGAGTTTATTGGGGTTTACCGGTTACTAAAGGCGCTTTATACATGGATTATTTTGCTTAGCAATGCCATTGACGAGATTGACTAAAAAGGGTATGAAGTTTTCTTGGTCAGAATCTTGCGAGACAGCCTTTCAGGAGTTGAAGGGAAGGTTGAAATTCGCACCAGTCCTGATACTTCCAGAGTAAGGGAAGAGCTATAAGGTTTACTTTGATGCATCAGGTATTGGGCTGGGAGCAGTATTCATGTAGGGCGATGGAGTAGTTGCATACGGGTCTTGGTAGTTGAGGCCACATGATAAGAATTACCCGACGCATGATCTTGATTCGGATGCAATTGTTCATGTGTTACGCTGTTGGAGACATTAACTCTTGGGAGAACATTTAATGGTGTTTACGGACCACAAAAGTCTTAAATAAATCTTTACCTAGCATGACAGGAATTTGAGACGGTGAAGTTGGGTTGAATATCGTCAGTCCTTTGACTTTGATCTTGCCTATAAACTCAGTAATGGTAATATAGTGGTTGATGCACTGAGTAGGAGAACTCAGATACAGGTCGTCCAAGAGGCCAGTGGTGAGTGGAAACTTATGGCTTTGTCCTATGAGATGCATTTTGAGGTGTACGATGGTCAGGGGAAAACCTATCTTTCGTCCTTAGCTTTGAGTTCTATCTTTCTGGATAGAGTGAAAATGGGACAGCTATTGGATTCAGAATTCCTAATTCTATTGGAGTTGGTGGAAAGTGTGGACACTCCTCCTGGTTGGATGATAGGCGATGATGAGGTACTTTGTATCCATGGATGAGTGTGGGTTCCAGGGGATATATGTGAGTAGTTGACGCAGGAATTTCATGATTCAACTTGGGCAGTGCATCCTGGTGTTACAAAAATATACCGTGACTTGAGACGTCAGTATTGGTGGCTGGGTATGAAAATAGAGGTAGCTGGTTTTATTACAAGATGTTCCACTTCTCAGTAGGTGAAGGCGGAGCAGTAGAGGCCAGCTATACTATTACAACAGTTACCCATTCCGAAGTGGAAATGGGATGATGTCATGATGGACTTCGTGATTGGGTTGCTGAGGTCACCTCATGGCAATGATGTCGTATGGGTTGTTGTGGACAGACTCATGAAGGTATCTCACTTTTTTCTGATCAAGGAGACCTTCGCTGTTGAAGAGCATGGGAAGTTGTATATCTGAGAGGTATTACATCTTCATGTGGTCCCTCGTTTTATCATTTTATATAGGGATTCCCATTTTATGTCACATTTCTGGCAGAGATTTCATAGGGCACTGTGTACACAGCTTCTTTTAAGCACAACTTACCACCCTCAGATCGATGTCCAGTCAGAGCGTACGATATGGGTATAGGAGGACATTCTTTGTGCATGCGTCGTAGACTTTGGGGGCTCTTGGGAGATTCACATTCCCCTGGTCAAGTTTGTCTACAATAATAGTTTTCAAGAAACTATTGAGATGGCACCTTACGAGGATTTATATGGTAGGTCATGTCGATCACCCTTATACTGGTTGGAGGAAGGTGAGGCAACATTACTGGGACCACGTCTCGTATAGGTGACTTTAGAGTAGGTCCAATTGATTCAGAAGCAAATGGCTACTGCACAGTCTCATCAGAAATCTTATGTTGATCGCTACAGACTACCCTTGGAGTTTGTGGTCGGGGATCAAGTTTTCTTGTGTGTTTCACCAATATTGGGATATAGGCAGATCAAAAGACAGTGTAAACTCTCACCAAGGTATGTAGGGCCATTTGAGATTTTGGAGAGAGTCGGGCCAATTTCCTATCGGTTTTAGTTACCACAGAGGTACCCAGCCATGCATGATGTCTTCCACATATCTCAACCGCGCCGTTATCACTTAGACCTATCTCACGTTTTTCAGCCAAAGGTGGTTGAACATTAGGTAGATGCATCCTTTGAGGAGTATCTGATTCTTATTTTTGATAGAAGCACAAAGGTTCTCTGAGGCTGGTCAGTTCCTCTCGTATGGGTGATATGGCATCATGGCCGACTGCAGGACGAAACTTAGGAGAGGGAGACTGACGTAAGTGCCCAGTGGCCATAATTGTTCACAGCTTTATCTTCACCACCATTGGAAGGGAAATTCGTGGATGAATTGATTTAAGGGGGAATTTTGTAAGATCCTGGTTCACATTCTTGAGGTACGGGTTTCTTGATTTATTTTTTTACTTAAGTGTTTTTGAGAAAACAAGGGAAATGTCAGAAAATCCCAAATTTATGGGTACATACCATGTACTTTTTGTACGTACCACATGTACTTCGGCTGTGTGGAATGATAATACAGGGCATGTAGGTTTGTTAGTAAAAAAAAACTACATGCCATTTACTTTCATATACACATCATGTACTTTAATATATATGCCGTGTACTTTGGTCATGGGGGACAAGAACACAGGGCATGTAGACTTGTCGGCAGTTCAAGATGTAATAACTAACTACAGTCCATGTACTTAGTAGTACACGTCGTGTAATCATTCGACAGATGAACAGGGTGGCGGTGACAAGTAGCCTCCAGAGGAACAATTAATAAATAATACACGTTGTGTACTTTAGAGTACACACTGTGTAGTTATGTTTTTTCATTATAAATGGGAAGTATCCTCCTCATTCGTCAGAGGAGGCAGTGGGTTCATTTGGAGCATCGGGGGAGGAGGCCGAGGCATAGAGGGGCTCTTGATCGCACGCTGGAACTCCAATTCTTCCGATGACGATCTCATTTGAACTGCGCGGGTAAGGCCATCTGTCTCCTTGAGTCTTTCCTTCCAATTATATCCCTAGGGGAAGTTATTTAGGTTTGATTCAGTAGTTGTTTTTATCAAATCTACATCATTCTTGGTCATTTCGGGAGGCAACTTTCACGTATATCGATTATAGGAGATTGAGGTAGGTGGTCTGGTGATTAATTACAACAGTCGAGTTGATTTTGTGTACCATTGTGCCATGCACACATGTTCGGGGTGTCGAATGGTTGAGACCTTGACTGTTGAGACACCTTGAATTGCATAGGTTGCCTAACGAATAAATATAAACACCCTGTTTGGGATCATTGGTTTGATCTAGGGCCACCCTCTGGGTTTTTTTCCCTTGTTTATCCGGTTGGCCAGGATACTCGTGGGTATGCCGTGATTATAGCATGTTCTGAGTTTTCATGGGAGGAAACATAAATGATTGCTTGTTTGTGCCTTTGGTTCGTCCCGGTTACTTGTTCACCTATATAATTCCTGAGGGTAGTGTTTTGTTTAGCCTTAGAGTAGTGTTTTATTTAGCCTCTAGGAAACATTTCTTATTCTTATGAACAGTAACTTCTATGACTGCGGGAAATATCTCATATTCCTGAGGGAAATATTCATTATGCCTATGGGAAGTCACCTACGGGTTTTGATTCTACTTTCTTGATGGTAAGTTTTTTCATGTTTGAGGACAACATTTACTTTGAATATTCACTGTGGTGATTTCTTATGTTGTACCTTCCAAGATAAATCACAAGCATGGAATTGATAAATAATTATTAAAACGGAAATGTAACTGGTAGAGATAGTTACTTTTGAGTGCTTCCTAGTTTACTGCATTGTATTATTGCACACTGATGTTGCACATTTTCATTGATAGTTGGGAGCAGGCCTTTGGTGGTTGCCTACTGGGATTTATTTCTCACACCCTATTTGGGTCATGCCTTGGGCCCAAAAAGATTATATTGTTGCAAGTGTCGATAAGGGAAATGTTCCCTACATAGGTACAAGATTATTGTAGAGGAGTAGGAGAGAATGGTACCGATCTTAGGCTTGCGATGCTGCTGTGTTCCTGTTACACTGCTTTAGTTTTGTTTGGTTTTGTTGTACTTTGTACCATGTGTTGTATTGTATTAGATTGTAGTTTCTTGCTTTGGATGCTTTCTCAGAATTAGTGACATGTTACATCATGATATCTATATGACTGCTAGTTATCTTTTCCTTTTGTTGTCCATTTCTGGTTTATATTTTCTACTGCTTCCACTATTTTATGTTTATATTTTATTCTTCTACGCTACAATTTGACTAATGAGGGATTATATTCCCCACCATCAGTCCTTGGCCCTCGCTACTAGTTGGTAGCCTCTAGATGTTGGGGAAATGTGATTGAGGTCATGTGACCAACCAGGTTCGGGGAACCCATTTTGTGGCTTCCAGAACCGAGACGTTACAATGAATACCCCAAGCATCAAGGGAATATGCCATAGAATTAGCTAATGGGTGAAATTCAATCATATTTTATTAACACAACCGAAGTGGAATGATTAATGTGCTTCTATATTTAGATCTATTAAATATGTTTTAATAGTAATTTATTGATGATGTTTTCATTATATGACTTACAAAAAATGTTTATATTGTACCATATTACAATTTATTAAATATTTGAGAACACGAGTTGAATGGTACCAATAAAATTGATTTGGTATCATGTTAAACATTTTATAAAACACATGGTTGAGGGAAAGATGTCCCTTAATATGTTCCTGATGTTGAGATAATGATTATTGATATGGATAAAGGAAATTATATTCTACTAACAACCATGGAAATGATTATAAAGTGATGGATCATAATCTTTTGGAATGTTTAACCATTTATGACATGGTTTAAGTTTATCATTGAACGTTGTTTTTAGAGGTTGATGTATTACTTCACCGTATGATGCAACATGTTCTATGAAATGATATAGAAATATTACAAGGTGAAACCAAAGGATAATATTATGCTTATAAAATATAAACATATGAACTAATTATATATCCATATATTCATATAGGGTGAAATAATTCCTCTACTCTAGAAAAAAGGTTTTGAAACAAAAATGTGGTCCTATTACTATAATTTTTTATGATATCAACGACTTTTTCACATCTATTGTTTATGGATTTTTGGTAAAAAAACATTCTCATTAACATGTTATCTATAACTCTCCATAAAAACATGATAGTTATATTTTTCTCTAAAGTCCATGGTTTCATTAATGTCCTCCTATTCAAAAGAATAGTTTTTTTTGGAATCCTTCACTTACAAGTTTTCCTCTTATTACGGTTGTGTTTTATTGAACCTATTTATGATTTGGTTTTTCCAACACCAATAGATTAAAATATAAATCTCTTTATTACCAGGATCGATTTTAAATTGTTAGGATGCAATTTAAAAAGGTTGGGAGAATTTAACACTCACAAAATTATAATGTAAGAACATTATATCTGATAGCATTTATGAAACACAATACCAAATTTAGAAGGGAATATAATATACCCATACATTAAAATATATTTCATAATTTAAATAAATTAAATCTATATATTTCATGGATTGAAATGCTAATTTGTCTTCCCTTACAAACAATAATGACTTTGTTTGATAGTTTTCATTACACCATGGCTGAGTTTTATCAAATAAAAATTTATTATTAAAATATCATTATTTAATATAATAATATAAAACCTTGATGTTAAATTGCAGGTTATGAATATGATTAACTTTTAAAAATATTTGTTAAAATTCAATTGTTTAAAAAATAATTATAAATAAATATAACAATCAATTAAATATAATGGAATTGTTTCTATAGACACTATTTTTTTGCTTCCAAAGGAATTTTTTATTCATAGATCAAATTAATTAATATGATTGAATGATATTAATTAAATATATATATATTATCTATCCAATAAAATATTTTTTATATTCATTCAATGGATTTGATAGGAAAAATATGTTAAAAAATCCAGTTTCATGGTAAAAATTTGTATTTTTTTAAAAGGAAAATTTCTCCACCTTTTAATCGAACACCTTTTTTAAACTGAATTTTGACACTTTAATATATTTTATAAGAAAAAAACATCATTTTTTAAATATTAATGTAACAATTTTCTTAGGGTTAATTTTTTTTTATTTTTTCGATAGGGTTTATATTTTGATGAATAGTGAAACCCAATGATTTTTAATTGAAAACTGCATTTACATATAACATATTTATATAGATATATTATTTATTGAATTGGTTTTATAGTATTATAGAAAAATATATGTCATTTAATTAAATTTATTTCATTTTAAACAATTTCACATTTAAATTTTATATAAAAACATTTCAACTTTTGGTAATTTTCACTTTAAAAACTCGTTTAGTCATCTCGTATGTGGGATTAATTTTAAATTATTTTCTACCGATTACGTGATTGAAATTATGAAAAATGGATTAAATATTTTTAACAATAATAATTTATAATTTCTAGTAATTTAAACATATTTTTTGACCAAAAAAAGTTAGAATGTAGTTAAAATTAATTACAGCAATTAAGGAAAAATTAAACTTTACAAGTGACTAAACATTAAACATAAGGGATAAATAACCTAGAAACATGTAAAAACCTATTTTTTGACCATATTTATAGCATATAATAAATTTTATAAAATTGTGGTCATTTTTTTAGGAACTGTATCTAAGGGAGATCTCTCAATAGTTTGTAACTTTTTATATTTAGAAAAATATCACTCCTCCTCCACTATAAAAAAGGAAATCGCCCCTCCCATTGATTCAAACAAATAAATACCTTTGGATCATAAAAATTCTAAAAAAACAATATAAAAAAATCCCTACCCTCCTCATATAATCCTCACATTTGGACTAAATCAAAAAAATGAATTATTTTGATATAAACCGGAAGTAGTTACCTGAATAAGAGCTAACGTTCTTCAATGATTACTTTTGTTTCATTTACATCTCAAAATATTTAGTTATTTTTATATAATGATTTTATAATAATGTAATTATATTAAATATACTTAGATTTTTTTTTGCTAATAGTTTTACCTACTCTTTCACACACATCCATCAAAATGGATATGCAATCATCATTCGTGTGTTTAATGGACTACCGCCTCACGAACTGATGACATTAGTTATTCCACTAACACCATTCATGGTTGAAATAAATATATATTTAATGTTTATATAGGATATATATGATATTTATGATGTCTTTTTGCTTCTTTTATTTTTATATAATGCATATGTTTGTGCTTTCCATTTTGTGGGAATATGATAACTTCATTTATGGACGTGTGGACTACCACCTCTTCAAAGAAATGTCAATCATTAATGCTATACATGGAATGTATTAAGGATGATTTTATTAAAAATATTTGAAATATATAAATTAAATATGATATATTAATTATAATATAAATATATATAATTTAATTTTCATTCTTTTAATTTGAAAAAGAAATAGAAGTAGCGTTTATGCATGCATAAAACACAGAATCTCCATGAACGATAAATTTCATTTCCTATCTCCAAATTTTATGGATTATTGTAAATTAATATATATTGAATATATATAATATTTAAATTATTTTTTAATTCAAGTTTATGATGATGTCACAATTCATTTAATAATAACTATGATAAAAAGTCAAAACACACCAGAAAAACATGATAATTAACTCCTAAAACAATAAAAATAATGAAATATTATTTACAAATGGGTAATAATATATTATAATAAGATCTAATATGATATGATAAATATGGTTTTAGTTTTGGTACAAGTTAATAACATGATTAAAGCTATTATACAGTATTTTATATGGCGTTCAACTAAAAGGGATCATAAGTTAATGTATTTTCACCTCACTTCTTACTTCTTTGAGAGAAATGTTATATTAACCATTTAATTATTTTGGGTGGTGTATATACCACCACGTTTGATATATTATATAATATTTCATTTTATATTCATGTTATATCAATTTTTACTCTTAATTATCTTGTCCAAAGTGTTTTGACTTGAAAATTACCAAGTGGTAAAAGTTATCTTTGCAATATTTCTCTTTTTTATGATTGTTAACATTATCTTGCAACAATAACTTCTCGATGAATATTTTACATTGGAAAATAACATTTATTTAAAATTATCAAAATATTATCTGATGGGTACAATTATTACCTAAACCATATACCATTTTTTATACAATTTGTAAAAAATGGCTATTTGATTAACTGAGGAAATATTGGTAAATTCTTATATTTTACTAAATATGGGTATTTGATATGGCACTTTTTTTATGAATTTAAATTGATTATATTATATATAATGAATTATTTTTTCTAATATTACATGGGATGGGGATAAATTAATGTAATTCACTCAATGTATTGGTAGTATCTTGAGATGAATCATTTGGAAAAATCAAATTGGTTTCTACCATATATGTTAAATCATCTTATGAAAGGGATTGATAGTAAAGGTACAATGTACCTTGGAAAAAATGGCATCCAATAATTTCGAATTTCCATTATTGATAATTTTGTTGTTATTCTTATTTTCCATGAGATTTGTTCTTTTAAATTATCTATGGCTGCATTTCATTCTCAGCTTATTGATTAAAAGGAATGTGTTTCATTTATTTACCATGTGTT
The DNA here is from genome assembly GCA_963277665.1 of Viscum album. Classification (NCBI taxonomy): domain Eukaryota; kingdom Viridiplantae; phylum Streptophyta; class Magnoliopsida; order Santalales; family Viscaceae; genus Viscum; species Viscum album. The sequence continues at coordinate 286,159,060 of OY728138.1, read as the reverse complement.
ATGGATTATACCTTATCCAGTTATTTGAATGGGATGTGTTCATAGTTTTCTAAATTTCCATGTTGATTTATTCTCATTGATTCATTATTGATTACATTGTAATTACCTATACTGAGAATTAGATTTCACCTTTATTTTATTTTCATTCCTCTGTTTATGAACACAACTTGAAATTTTGCCTACAGTTATGGTTTGGAACCATGGTCATAGACCATAAAACCGTAGAAATATTATATTTCTACAATTTTCATTAACCGTGGTAGAAACAGTGAGGGTAGAAGACAAACCATATTTCCATGGCATTAACTGTGGCTATAGGCTGCCTACGACAATGATTTTAACTATGTAATTACATATCTTACTTCAAGGGATTAACAATGTAAATAAGAGAGTAACATCCATAGTTTTAACGTTGACTATAGGAATCCAATGTCAACGGTCTTAACCATGGCTATAGGGAACCTATAGCCATAGTTAAACTATGGAAATAAAAAAAAATATAAATGGTTAAACCATAGAAATATGAAAATATTTCCATGGTTAAAACTATAGTTCTAAGAGCCCTATATACATAGTTAAAACTGTGGTTGTAGGCTCCTTCCATCTGAAAAAACAAAATTCTGTAGAAACCTGCACCGACATTATAAAATTACACCATACAAATACACCTGCATGAAATTGGAAAAACCACTTACTGCATCTCATTTCGACACAAATTAAAATAAAATTAATACATATAAAATTGAAATTTTATAAACAATGAAATCAAAATTATAGATACAAAAACGGTTAGTAATGTCATTCCAAAGTGTCATCTGAGTACTCAACCTTAGCAACACCAATATCAACCGCATCAGTGTATGTTCCACAAATAGTAGCATCATCATCACCTCCAAAAACATCATCATCACCTCCACCAGTATCATCATCACCTTAACTAACATCTTTAGCCTCTCCGCCTATATCTTCTACCTCTCCACTTGCATCTTCAGCTACAAAATCATTTCCAATACCATACATCAAACATATACTCGATAAATATCCAACCACTATCGCTACACCATCTAGTAGAAGTTAAGAGCATATAGCTGATATCACATTGAACAATTTATCATTTTCTTTTTTATGCGCCTTTTGAGACTCTTGTCTAACTTGTTGCTTTTATCTCTCCATAGTGAAATTTAATTGTTCTTCAGTACCCATTCCTGTAATATTTCTAGAATATTCAATACTTTATAACCAATATTTTAACAGCATGATTTTCTTTATAGGTTTACAAAAAACTCTGTCACTTGCTCGTCTCCTAAAACCTTATATAAATGATCATTTAGATCAAATGTGTGTGGTTATTTTCCTGCTAGAGCTTGAAGATCATCTTATAAAATGGTGTTACCATTTTAATAGATAATGAAAGAAATAAATAATATAAAATAGGAATGTAACTTATAAATAAAAAAACCTTAAAGAACCATCGATTCTAAAGATACGAAAGAAAAATAATTCCCAATACCAATCAAATGTGCTTCATAGGGGATACATTCACAATAAGATATTGTTTTATTCTATAAAATATTATATAATATGTTTACTTTCTTTTATAATTGTTAATTTAAAAGTTATGTTATGTTGGGAAAAAATTTAACAGAACAAGTTTTCATTTTTTAGTGTTTCCTATATATCATGAAATTAAAATAATATTTATTTAAGAAGAATACATACTAAAATTTTGGTACATTTTAGAAACATTAAAAAAATTGATTTTCCTTTTGAGCTCTTCAGTGTACCTATCTCGAGATTATTGTAACACACATAAAGGGAATGATATATAAACATCGATATCTAGCACAAATCCTCTATCCTATTTGAACACATATAGAATTATTAATGGGGATCACACATTCTTTGAATCATCTTAATTGAGGAGTGGATAAATTCAATTAATAACTTTAAAAGATTCATATTATTACTCCCCTCCACATGAAGACATCTATTTAGTGGGATGTTTTCTATCATCCTTTTAATTGGGGTAGGGATTATTGAAGTATATAGACTGTCATGGATATCCAAAAATGTATCTTATTCCTATTATTTTCTCATACAGGGATGTTTTTTTCTACCTCTGTGAAGAATTTAATGATGAGGATATCATATTATATTGATATGTGGAATTTGGTTTATAAATGGATGATTGAGTTATGCCATGAGTGTTATCTATGATTGTTTGACTGATTTTATAGTTATCTAGTCAAATTAATTATTTACCTCTTCACATGGGACAACATTCAATTATAATTCCCATTATAGTTGAGTAGAAGAGACACAGAACCCCTATAATGATTTTTTACCTTGATTAGTCTATTTTTCTTCGATCATATTCTAGAGTATATAATCGTAAAGATAAAGAAACCATGAGTGTTCTTCTACTTAAATTATTTCTCATACGGTGGAAATAAATGATGATGTTTAGGATTATGAACTATATATAGGAATGATTCATATATCAGTGTGATAGTAAAAATAATTACTTTTCTAGTCTTCATCCCCTATCGACAATTTATCTACATATACTGGTATATAGTGAACTGAACTGAATCCTGCATGAAATATTTTTTAGATGCAATATCCTTAAAAATACCATGGTACTTTAAGTGAATAAGATGTTATTTAAACTCAACTTAGGAATTTTCAAAAAAAACCATAATAAATTCTCCTAGGGAAGTTTAAAATTTCAGTTGTAGTTCAAGAATGTGAACAAAGTGATGAATTCTATCACCCTATCATTTTCACACTGCATTCAATTATAGTGTTCAAGGAAGGTTATATTACTCAATGTGGATTTCAATTATAAAAGTTACTATCGTTGATGATATTTAAAACTATAGATATACCTAGTTGCAATATTACTATACTAAATGGATGATGACCCTTTCCAAGAGTTTTACCAAGATTCTTGGTTTTCATGACTACTATTTTATTTTGGATTCAATCATGGGGCCATATTAGGATGTTTTTTGAAAGAGGTGATTCTATTAATTTATCATTACCTTGATCAAGAATGTGGGATTATAGAATTTTGGTAGTGCTAATGTAATTTCCTCCCATCCAGGGTATGGTTTTCCACATTGGGTGCACTAGTGTTTTTCACCGCTTCATGAATTATATAAATGAAACAAATAATATTATAGATTGAATGTGTTTTTGTGTGATTTTCACATAGTCTAATTCTCATGTAATGGTTTTGTGATAAACACTATATTATAAGATATCATATTCCAATTAATAATATCAAAACAAATTATATGATAGTTTCTTTCTTAATGTGGTGGTGTTTTCTACCCCAGTGTAAGAAAATAATGAGTCTAGGACTACCAGAGTAAGGTAAACTAGTTATTTGTACGATAGGTCAATTGAATGAATTCAATCTTCTATGAATGAGACTGAAATTTCCTCTTACTAATTAAAATTCAACAGAGGAGTTATATTATAATCAATTTGATAGTTTAAATAATTAAGATATTATATTTGTGTAACTTGTCATTTATTCATAACATATTCTCCAACCCATTATCATATTGATTTATTTTTTAATTTTCGGAGATAGTATATATATCTTCATGTGGTGGGTGGGGTATATACATGACCATAACTTTATTCATATATTATGACCAATGTATATGTTTTTTAAGGATTTTTTTCTGATATTGTTGATCTTTAGTTTTTTCCAAATATTGGTTAAACAAGTCATCATCATCATGTAGTTTTAGTGAGAATCACATTTTAGATATATATCATAGCTTCATGTTATTCTACCTCAATATCATGATCAGTGGAATCCATGAGAAAATATATAATATAATTCCACAATATGAATCACACTTGAGGGTTCAAATGAAATATGAGTAATGGGGGGGTTCTCCTCATAATACCCTTAGAGGCCTTCCATGTCATCTTCTATCACTGTGAATTGTTTCTAGACATGACCCATGTGAGGCACCTCATTTTATACTCATTGTTTCATGAAATATGATTTATGAATATTAATCTAAAGGATGTATTAAATTAGTTAACATAAGATGATACTAATATAGTAAATGTATCGTTGTGCATGAGACAACTTGGATGTTCTTCTTGTGATGTATAACCCATCCTAAAGAAGATCGACATTCATCAAGGAAGGGAAGTTTATTATTACATTATCCATGTGTGTTTGGTAAAGCATTTCTCTACCAGGATATGATTCTATACCATATATATATATATATTAGGATATTAAGGGAATTAGTGGTGTTAAATTTTCCCTCGGAATTTAAAGATGTGGTTTCTCGTATAGTACTATTGCGGAAAAAATATTGAAAGACTTTATTTATTTTGTGGCCTATATTTAAAAATTAGATATATTCTACAACCTTTTAGGCTGAGATATGTAGTCCATATTGATATTATATGGAACATGTGGCTTTCTCCCTCAAATAAGAGGCCTATTTAATTGTATTATTAGAATTATGTATGTTCAACTCTATATAATAGGGTAGATGACTATACCTTTTCTAGGATATATAAATAGAAGGATTTATCTAAATAGGGTAATTAGAAAATATAGATCCTACACCTAATTCATGGTTTATGTCAACCAAATTAAAATATGTATTCCCTAACAGGCCTTGTTAGACATTGAGTGGGTGTGAATTATATAGAATCATATTCACCCCAACCATTAACACACATGTCATATTATGTGTTAGTGAATTTCAATAAATGTGAATTTTTATTTTTGATGTATTAATTATGGATTTAATCATGTTATCAAAACCTTGTTTGAGTAATGTAGCAAAAGGGACATAGTGAGGAGGAAGTACAGTAAAAACTTGTTTGATTAATGATCGAGATTTTTTGTAGGCTATGTAAACAAAAATCGAATCTGTATACTAGAAGACAATAATTTAAAAACATTCTTACAAATTTTTCCTACATTTCTTAATTCAAAAAAGTATGATATTTATTTTTTCCAACTAGAAAAAAACAATGATGATAGTGTAACACATCTTTCAATATTTAATGTCAATTTCTATATGAAAATTTAACATAAATCAATGAAAAAATAAATGTATATTCAATGTTAAATCATATATTACATATTAAAATTCATGATCTTGAATTGTAGTTTTCCCTAGAGTATGATTATATATCATGATTCCCTTATTTATTATGTTACTTTCAGATGAATTTTATTAGTAAACATTGATAAACTAGCATTTAAATAAGTTAAAAGGGATAAAAAATCATTATTTCAACTTAACAATTCAATGAGTTAAAGACATAACTCAAATAACAAAGTCTAAAAAATAAAACAAATTACATTCACATCTAATAAAATAATCCATTATAGAAAACTAATATTAATGAAAAAAAAGATGAAATTTATTTAAAAAATTTAAGAATGTAAATTTCCTTGGAAGAGGAAGATCTCTAATATGAAATTAATTATTTTTATTTTCAAATTGTTCATTCATTTAAGATCGGTATATTTTTAAGATCAATACCTCTTCTTTTTTTCCATCCAACGTGAGGGTCATTCTTGTAGGCCCACCATATCTCCCCTATTCCATTCACCTAGATCTTTTAGTATGGATACTATTTGAGAATTTATATCAAAGCTAAATATTAAAACAAATTTATCAATAATAATTGTTAGAGAAATTTGAAATTAATTTTAAAAAATATGTTACTCAAATGTCCACATAAAACTTGTCTTTTATTTCCTGTTTTACTTTTCTCTACTCAATTTCTTCAACTAGAATAATATTTCTATGTTTTCTGAGTGTCCCTATGAAACTCTGCAATTCATTACCATTTTCATCAATAATTTTCATTTCTATGTTATATTGAACCATGATTTGTCTGTGTCAATTCCACACAATATGCATCTTTATATGACCATTTCTTTTAGTACAAGATGATCCTAAAATATAAATGAATATTTTATAAGCATATATTTCTAAAATTTTAAAAAAAAATTATTAATTTCATTACTTTTTAAACATTAATGAGTAGTGCTATTTGTTGTCACCCGATACGACACACTATGTTGGGGGAATGAAAATGGATAAGTGTCTTCTATAGTTGACTGTGGATGTTGAGGTTGGGTAGGAGGGTATGGGTATATAGGGGGAATAACCAATGGAGGTGTACCCAATATTTATGAAGGTGGATAAAGGTAAAAAATGTTTGGGGATAGAAGGATATGGACTACCCTTCTTTGTAGGAGGATGAAATGGATAAAAATGATGACCTACCATGAATGGATAAGGAATATAAGTGGGGGAATGATGGGCAGAAGCCATCCTGATGACTATAAAGCCATGGACTGTGAGGTGGTACTTGTAGGGGGCTGAATGTAGGGTCGGTCCGATATTCTGGTGTGCCTGAACTATCTTTATTGAAGGAAATTTTCCTCCTCTATGATTCTGACTCATATTAAATAGGATTTTTTGTAAATATCATACATAGTTAAAAAATAAATAAGTGACTCGTTAGAACAATCATATTTGTTAGGCCAGCTTTTCTAAACTGTAAATCCTTTTCCTTCTTTTTTTTATAGACATCCTCCTAAGACATAATATCCTATAAATACAAAAAGTGATGTGAAAAAATTAAAAATATAACAAAACATTAAAAACTATAAATATAAGATGAAAATTCATATTATTTTTCAAAACATTACATCTTCCATTGAGCTTTTTTTCATTAGGTTATTTACTCAAAAATGAAAACATTATAGGACAAAAGAAATTGTTACTTCAAAAGTTTAGAAAACACATACCAAGTCAGAATAATATAATCTAAATACTTTGAAACATATAACATTATGCATTCTCTGTTATAATTTCTGGTTCACAATCCATTCACACAATTGAATCATCCATATCATCAAATGATACATTTGAGTGAATACCAATCGGTTCATCCAAAACATCACTATCACCAATACTTCATCAATAATATGTGTTTGTATAATATTGAAAATAACACCAAATTGATGTTTTAAAGGGTCATTTACAAAAAATAATTATCTATCTTGTGATGAATGAATATAAGGCTCATCTATTCGGAATTGACTTTTCATATTAATAACTCCAAAATCACAACTATCTATATACAAGCTTTGTCATGTCATTTAATCAAACCACTTGAATTTAATCATATCTACATGACCATATTCATAGTTATATAACAAAAATATTCTCTCAACAAGCCCATAATATGAAATATATTCTGATTGAGGTTGTCTGTTTGATGCACTAGCATAACGATACATTATTGTACATATTGTGACACTTCCATATTCTGTTTCCATATTTGTTTCACATCTATTTATAATGAATTTAAAAACATAGAAACCAATGATTTAAAATCAAGAACCAGATTGTTCAGACCAAGCAACAATTCCCTTATTTCGTCATATACATCATCCCTCAGTAAAAATTATACTTGAAATATATTGGAAAGAAATATTGAACAACTAACAACAATTTGGTAATGTAAAAAAATAATTTTTTACCTTTGACTTCAACCAAGAAGGTATTTCATTACTATGTAATTGATCTATCCTTTAAAGAGAAAAGGAGTGATGTTCCCTTTTTATAATTACACTATGTTCTCTACAAATATGAAAATTTAATGATATCAAAAACTATAAAAAAATACACACATATATATATATATATAATTTTACTTACTTGAAGTAATTTTTAACCATGACATAGTTGAATAACACCATATGATGAATCATTTCTCACTCATCCCTATTCAAAGTACACATCTTGTATGATCAAGATATCCCCCTCCCCCATTTGGGGTAGTGATGGAAATATTGGCTCAATGGGATCATACTATTCATCTTTAGTTCTCATGGGCCGATTAGATCTGGGGGTTACATTAGTCAAATACATTGAACAAAAATACATGCATTCATGTGCTAAATAACCATTCATAATAGATCATGCAAGATGATTCTTATTTCTCACATAAGATTTCAATGTAGACATCATTCTTTCTATTGGATACATCCAGTGACTAGAAATGGGACCATAACAAAGAACATATGTTGGAAGATGCATGGTCATATGTAACATACATGTCAAAAATTATTGGGGGAAAATTTCCTCCAAGTCACAAAGAATGATTGGTGCATCTTTCTGTTGTTTTTTTCTCAAAACTTCTGTTCAATTTTTTTTCACAAATATATCGATTAAATTGAAATAATCAAATCATAGTGACTTTCACATTATGTGGAAGTAGATTTCTAATGGAAATAGGAATAAATTTATGCAATAGGACATGATAGTCATGGGTTTTGAGTTTTTAAGTTTCACATATCATGTATTCACCCTTTTTGAAATTTTACTCGAATAACCATATGGAGCCTTTAAAATTTACAAGACCTGATGAATTTTTTTTCTCTACATTTGTCATTGAAAAACAATAAAAAGATAATTTCCACTAATTCTAAACAATTAACATAAAATAAAGTTCATGTTTTATAACCCAATCCATTAAATCATGACATGAGCACAAATCATCTTTGTTGTTTCCCTTTACATTTAAAAGCATTGAAAGTAAAATTTCACACATATTTTTTTCAATATTCATTATGTACAATAAGTGATGCATAATTTTATTACTAATATGGAAACTCAAATAATATACATTTCATTCTCCAATTGTTCTCAAAATTCAAAGGAACATTTTTCTGATTTTTAGAATTTAACTGACCCTTTCTAAGAACAAAATTATAACTATCAAGTACATTAAGGATATGAACCCCCTAAATTTGTTGAGTTATTTCATCTATCTCTCTGGAATTATCAAACTATATTTTATTTTTCCAATATGGATGATCTATTTATAAAAATTGTCGATGCCCTATGAAACAGAAAGTTTTCCTAAACATTAAGCTCCAAGAATGTGTATTTTTCGTACATATAGGGCAATATAATCTCCCCTTGGTACTCTAACCAGACATAATTCCATATACAAAAAAATCATTTATTGTCCATAATAATATTGCAAGACACATAAATTTATCCTTTGAAAATGCATCATATGTCTGCACCCCAATGGTCCAATGGTCATTCGACTCATATATTAATGGTTGAAAATATATTTTGATATCATTTCTGGGATCATTGGGTCTATAAATTAATATAAACATGATAGTAACTGGACTTTTCATGCACACCAGTTATGTAAAATTATAAATATGAATGAAAACATGTCAAGTATTATGTTTAGTATGCATCTGTTGAAATGGGTTCAAACCCTCACATGACAATCCCAATCTAACATTCTATGGGTCGGCTAAAAAAACATGATGTATCCTATTAAATTTTTTCTATGATAACCCGTCATTAGGATGAATTATATCATCATTATCCTTATATATTTCATCATAATTCCATCTCATATTCATATCATTAAATTATGACATAAAAAGATTCTGAAGTTTGGTAATCAATGGGAACTACCACATCACATTCATTGGTACAAGAGATTGTGTTCCATATTTATTAGTCTTCTATATCGATTTACCACATTGTTTTACTCATTTTACTCGATATTACCCATCCAGAATAGGCAATAATATTTTGAGAATGCATGGATTTTAGTACTTGAAAATCCAAATTTTTAACCAACATTGATGCCATATGATCATTTTCAGGAATACATGCATCAACAGGTAGTAATTACTTAAAAAGGGTAAGTTTATAGTCGATCACAGCATTACTAAATCCATATATTTTTTTCATAGGATACAATCACATTAAACACTCTAATTTGGTCATTTTTTCAAATGACTTGAATATTGGGGTATTCATGTCTTCTAACAACTTTCTAACACGCTCAACTTCATCATTCTGATCAGTAGATGAATAATATGTTCCCATATTTATTTCCTCTTCTACTTATCTACATGAAGTGTTGTATTGAGAAACAAATGTAAACCAATCGAAAAATAATTTTTTCTAATCTAATCCTTTCATCTTAATCAAATTTATTCTTTATTTTAGATTTTTCTCCATTTTGATACCAAACATGATTTTATTTTTGAAAACCTTTTTTAGTGATGTGCTAACTTAGTTCCTCACATGTTAACCATGGTCTTCCAATGCAATAAAAACATGGGAATCAAATCAAACCTACCCCTTAAACATTATTGAATGCAAAATCCAAGATATATTCCAAATCCTTCGGAATCTCATAAGTGATCTGATCAACATTATATATCCCACTTTTATGAATTCCAATGTGAATAAAAAACAGTTGGTAAAATTGTATGTTGTAAATAACAACATTAAAACTCATTCATGCTTAAGAAAATTATTTTATGGACTTGTTCATAGGTTTTTATTCCTTACATGCTTCTTGAGAAACATAAGTAAATGTATTCCAGCTTAATTCAACAACTATAACATTATCATTTACTAAAGTATATGAGATATCTAAATCATAATCATATAATAACTATACCCATATCCAGTAGATAATATTTATGTCATGTTAAGAGAAGGCATATTGAAATCTCTTACTATTAATTGTTACACCATGACAGATCAAACATGAGCTTCTAGAAAGTTCCTAGATTTCTAGATATTGGAAAAAATTCAAAATGAATAAATCGTAATCATCAATTATTTAAATTATCTAAAAATAAGATACTAAAATACAAGAGATAAAAGTGTTGGTAACATTTTATATCCTAATAAAAATATAATAATACATACAAGATGTGTTTTAACATTATTTATCTTAGCATGACGTATGGGATGAGGTGTGGAAATTAGTTATGATCCATGTGTCACTTGATTATCCAAAAGGTGTTTTTTGTTAGGGTGAGAAGTGACTCAGATGGCAGGGGAGGCGCTAGTGCAGCAGTGGTGAGGGGGAGGGGCTGGTGGAGGGGTTTGTGGAGTAGGGGGTAGGGGGTTGTTGCAGTAGGGGGTAGGGGAGGGGGAGGGGAGCCTAGGGAGGGGTTGGTGCAGTGCAGGGTAGGGGGAGGGGGAGGGGGCTGGTGTGCCAGGAAGGGGGGAGGAGCATGAATGATGGTGCAGTATGGGGGGAGGGGAGGGGATGGTGGTTGGGCTGTGCAGCAGGGGGTAGGGGTGGTGGGGGATATCATGGGGAGGGTTTGGTGTATGGAAGAGGTGGTAGGGGGATGGGCTTCTGTGCAGGGCAGGGGGAGTGGGAGTGGCATGGATAGTGGTGCAGTATGGGGAGTGGGAGAGGTTGGTGTGTGGGTATGGTCCAGCAGGGGGTTATGGGGTTGGTGGGGGAGGGAATCATGGGGAGCGACTGGTGTAGCGGAGAGGGGGGAGGGGGAGGGGCTACTGTGTAGGGCAGGGGGGGTTGGGATAGTGTAGCAATGGGGATGGGGAGGGGATAGTGGTGGGGTTGGTGCAGTCGGGGGAGCCATTGGAGGGGATAGTGCAGGGCATAGGGGGGAGGGGGAGCTGCTGGTGTGCAAGGAAGAGGGTAGAGTCGGAGGAGTTGGGGTGGTGGTGAATCATGGGGGAGGGGGAGGGGTTGGTGGTGAGAATGGTGCGGTAGGGGGGTAGGGGTTGGTGGGTGGAGCCTAGGGAAGGGCTAGTGTAGGATATAGGGGGAGGGGAGGGGATGGTGTGCAGGGTATGGGGAGGGGGAGGGGTGGGCTGGTGCAGTAAGGGGGGAGGGGCAAGTGGTGGGGCTAGTGCAGTTGGGGTAGGGGATGGTGGGGGATGGTTGGGGATGGGGAGCTTGGGGATGGGTTGGTGTAGGGAAGATGGGGAAGGGGTAGGGACTGGTGTACATGGAAAGGGGAGGGGCTAGTCTATTGGTGCGGTATGTGGAGGCGGAGGGGATAGTGCTGGTCAGAGGGGGAGGGGAGTGGCTGCTGTTCAAGGTAGGGAAGGGGGAGGGGCTGGGCTAGTGCAGCAGGGGGATGGGGGAGGGGTTGGTGGTGGGGTGGGTGGAGTAGCAGGGGGTTTAGGGGGCTGTTGGGGTGGGGGTCTTGTGTAGGGATTAGTCCAGGGTATATGGTGGAGTAGGAGGGGCCGGTGTGCAGTGTATGAGGAGGGGGCTAGGTTTGTGGTGCAATAGGGGGGAGTGGGAGGTGTTGGGGGTGGGGATAGTGTTTTTGGGGGTAGGGGATAGTGGAAGGAGGGGGATATTGGGGAGGGGTTGGTGTATGGAATAGGGGGAGGGGATGTTGTGAATGGAAGGGGGAGGGGGAGGGGTTGGACTAGTGCAGTAGAGGGGAGGGGGAAGGGCTGGTGCAGTAGAGGGGGTATGGGGATGGTGGGGGGGGCTGAGGGTGGGGGGATGAGGGTGGGGATCATACTAGAAAGAGGGATAGGGGTAGGGGCTGTTGTGCAAGGAAGAGGGGGGAGGGGGAGGGACTGGTGGTGGGGCTTGTGTGGAAGGGTGGTAGGGGGCTTGTGGGGGGTAGGGGTAGCCTGGGAAGGGGCTGGTTCAAGGTAGAGGGGGGAGGGGAGGGGCTACTATGCAGGGCAGGTGGGAGGGGGTTGGGCTGGTATAGTAGGGGGAGGGGGAGGGATGGTGTGCAGGGAAGGTGGGACATGGCTGGGATGGTGCAGTAGGGGAGGGGGAGGGGTTGGTTTTGGGGCTAGTGTAGCAGGGGGTAGGGGGTAGTGGAGGAGCCTGGGGAGGTGCTTCTATATGGAAGAGGTGGGAGGGGGGTTGGGCCAGTGCAGCATGGGGGAGGGGAGGGATACTTAGAGTTCTATTCACTGGCAATACAAAAAATGATATTTTAGGAAACCTATCTAGGATAGTTAATACTCTATATCAACAACAAACAAGGTAATGCTAGCCATAACAGAATCTACCTGTTATTTTTACTGAGGTATTTCCTCAACCAAAAATACCTCTAGAACTTATTGACTCCATATAGTCCATGGTAGTCATAATAGAGACCCTATAATGGAGACACACACTGGTATAGATGGAAGAAATTTATTCCTTGAATAAAAATAGCCGAATCCATCATCATTGTTAAGGTTGATATGGAAAAGGCTTGTGATAAGTTGGAATGGAGATTTAGTCCTCTGGTCATGAGGAAATTTGGGTTCCATGAGGGGTTTTCTTACTTGTGTTCACAGCTAGAAATTTTCCCTCCATTTTCATTTATATTCCTTAAGGGGGAGATGAAAAGAGAATTTTTTTTATATTTACATTAATCTAATGAGTAATTTTGTTAAAAGTATTAACAGAAAATCCAAAGGTGGAATTTGAAGTTATATTTGGGTTTTGTTTTTAGTCTTTTTCAATGTGAATCTCAATAGTTGTCAAGGAAATATGGTTTATGGATTAAAGAATCCACCGAAAATATATGTTGATTAATTAGATTATCCATTAATGAATAGACCATGTGTTTTTATCATTAGGAAGTACCACGATGTGAATATCAAATCATATTGAATTCTTTTTTCTCATACCAATAGAAATTCTCAATCAAACCAGTGCAGAGACCAGATAGGGGGTGAATTATGTGATAACTATTTTTAAAATATTCCAAAAAATAATAAAACCCATTTATAATTTAACCTCTATTTCATGTTAATGCATGTGGATCTATTTTATATTTAACATATCAATCATCTAGTTCATAAAATTAAAGTAATGTAATAAATAGAAACAAAATATTTTTACTTGGATTGGTATAAATACCCACTCCTTAACTGGATTTTTTGTTTGTCTTAATCATGGTTTCTCTGCTATAATGATTTCCATATGTAACAATTTGACTATAATAGAGTATCACTAATCTTCTATAAACTAGAGTCATATCTTCCACTTTCATGATTCTCATAGAACATCCTCTAATAGCTCAACACTCTATTCGTAGAGTCGCAATAGGATCTCCATGCACAACCTAAGGCACGTTGGTTTTATAGAATGGTATCATATATATAAAAGTGTTCATTTGAGGATCGTCCTTGAATGTAGATCATGATCTATGTATATGATGCTTCTGCATCGATAGGATATTTCTCCTTCAATACAACAAAAGAATTTTTGAATTCCCAAAGATCTTCTAGAATACTTTTCCCCATGGTCACTACATAAATATCATTTTATCAAATCTTCATAACTAGATTATATGGATTTTTTCTCACTAATAATCCCTTGTGATCATTAAACCCAGTTGTTCCCCACTATTCTTCAAGTGCTACAATGTTAATAAAAGAAACCATACATAGTAGTGCATCCATTCTTTTTTTAATTCTTCTCAAGATTCTATAATAATGGTTATCATAAGAATCCCTTCTTCTTGCTTTAGTTTTGATACCAAAATGATATATATATCCTTATAAAATGATCTAATCATATTATTCTTAATCTTTTTAAGAGTTCTTCAATATTTCACACGACACACAACTCTCAGTTCCTAAACTCTCAAATAGTTCATCTCTCATTATATATATCTTTTCTTACAAAAAAATCATGAATTGGAAATTATTTTTTGGAAAATAAAATATCCTCCATTAATTTTTTTCCAATGTTCTCATTTAATTTATCACATATTTCATATGTTGATTTAACCATGTTCCTAATATTACTTTTTTCCTCCAATGGTTTACTCTTGGTAAATTTCATGATTCCCATTCTATATTGTTCTCATTTTGTTTTTTCATTTCTCTTGATTTAAGATTATATATTAAAGATAGTTACATAAATATTGATATCCAATTCATATTCATCAAGGATTATTCTCAAGAAAACTAAACATAAATTTACTACAATAATTATTCATAATTCTATGATAAATCATTAGACTAAAATATTTTCATCTTCACTCATTCTTCATCTTCTTCCAAAATTATTGTTAAAATACTTTAATAGTAGATTTCTATGATCCTCCTTACCTCCTCATTTTCTAATCCAAATATTTATCTCACCTTGAACACATTAAAATAACACATCCATGATTTTTTAAAATAATATCACTCTCATCTTCATTACACATTTGGTGTATCATCCTCGACTCCAAAAACACATAGCAGGTAGTTACATCACATTTCTTATAAAATAAAAAAATCTAAAGGATTGAATAGTTTACTAGTCATGGTATACCATATACACTCATATATTAGATATCAAAAACATATTATATAATAATGAAATATTTCTAGAACATGGATATCCATTCAATCATATCGATAAAAATTAACCATAGTCCGTAATTAGGTTTCTTAGGAATGGAATACAAATAACGGTGACCTATAATTCCCATAAAGTTGTAACATAAATTAGAATATTACATAACATAAACATGTTATAAGTGATAATGAATGAATAAATGAACAACATAAATCCATAATCCAATTAAACTAAGGTAATACTATATCTATTCCAAACCATGTATCCAATTTCATTGAATAATGTTCGTCATATTCCAAAAGGTAACAGTTTATAATTTAACTTGAAATAAAATCTACTTATCAAATGAAAAAAATCTCACATTAGGGTATCCTAGGATTATAGTAACCATTACCAGTTCACCTGCGGGAATGTGTGTCTCATGAAAAAAGGGAGCAGATAGGGTTATTCTATGAGAGTAGGAGTAGGTAGGGTTCCTTCGAAAGATCCAGAGATGGTAGGAGACGATGTCGAGATAGAAAAAATTGGTAGACTTTATTTGTATGAGCCTGTGTCTAGAGAGCCGGGAGTGATCAGATTTTTCGCAAGAGATGGGAGGCAGGGAAAGGGGGTTTCATCAACATCTGATCAGGTTCTTCATGAAAGCAATGGGTGGTTCGATCATCTAAGAGAGGTATCTTAAAGGGAAGGGGTCCGATCATGAAAGAGGTTGCGAAAGGAGAACGAGGAAGGGGTTCGATCGCAAGGGGGGTGGAAAGGGGTTCGATCATGAGATAGGCAGGCTTCGATCGAGAGAGAATTGATTTCATGGGGGTACCCCAATGAAGATGGACTTTTTCCATGGTGCACATAAATCCCATGGAAAAAAGTCTCTACTGTCGTATTTTATTAAACGGTGTCAATACAATTATGAAGGATACCTCATTTTCTAGTTTTAGAGGAAGAAATATTTGAATAACCTTTCAAGGATGATGTTCCTTTAATTTTTTTTATGTATCATGTTTTGTTTTCTATATCCCAATATAATATGGTTATCATGTATGTAATCTGGTTTTCCAAAACTATTAAACTAATTGGTCCTTTGAGATTTGATTATTGTAATCATGCCAATGTAATAAATTAAGGCATTGGCTCTGGGATACTGGGGTCGAGGAATTATAAAGGACCAATGTATTCTTGAATATAAGATCAAATAATTTTATTTCTCCACTCTAAAATACCTTGACCAAATATCATTATTCTCCAATAATTAATTTCATCAGGCTAACAACTCAACTTCTCTAAGAAAATTTAATGAGTAGGTGGTGTGAATTGGGTCATGTACACACAATCATAGTGTTATTGTAATTAAAGTCCCAAATTTATTCCAGTATATCACCTGAAAGATACACAAATCCTCCAAGAACAAGTGCTCAATATTAAATTATCATAAATAGGCTCACATAGGACCAATTACCCTTAAATTCTCTCCATCAGGTTGATTAAAATAGGTCACCCCCATTATCTTGAATTTCCATATTCCAAAAAGAAACATTCAATAACCAACTAATTACACCTTCACTTCAACAAACCGCCTCACTAATTGTTCTACTTGTTTTATGAACATTGAAATTATAGATATTCATTAGGAACATCAGTCATATTCATCCTGTGAAGAAGTTCCATCAGTATTTATCATGGTATTTTGTCTAAATTTTTTTCCACACTCAACTCATACTATCAATATATTTCATTAAAAAATTAAAAAAATGAGTGAGACTCTTCTTGGAATATCTATTTACTCCAAAAGAAATAAATGGATCCCAAGTCAGTCACTATTTCCATTGAACATCTATTTTAATCACCCCAATAATTTGGCTTGAATCTGCAAGTGGGTTGCCTTCCTTAACAAGCCTTATCTATCTTTAATCAATATCATGTTCTATCATCCTTTATTTAATTAGACTTATTTGATTTGGGAAAAAACTTAGGATAAAATTAGTGAATTTAATATAATAATTGGTCTAAATTCCCTCTTGGATTATAATAGTCCTCTTATCACATCAAAGTTCATATCAAAATATCATTCATGCCCAAATTAAATTCAATCATTAACAAAATTACCCATTTTAGTTTGGATAACATGTCACACATGTGACTTTTTTATATATTAATATTTCATTTAATTTCCATTCCTGATTTTTTTTGGGGGGTTTACCACTCATTTTGGTGAAAATGGTGGGTTTTGAAAATTTGGGCAAAACCGCGAGCCCAATTCCAGATTTAAACACTAATTTTGTTTCTTCTATAACTCCTTCAATTTTTACTATTTTAAACCCATTCCACTTCCCAATTGGAATAAACTGATATATTAAAACCACCATATCCCTTTGGACCACATATAAATCCAAAATCATGATGGATTTGGGTTTTTGATTTAGGTAATGGGCCTGCCCGTAGGCCCACTTCCTGCTTAAAAATGTTTTTTAAAATTTTCATATCGCATTCATTTTTTACTGTTTTCCCGTGATTCCACCTCCCTCTCAAATCCAATACCCCGAGGATTGCCCCCATTATCGGTTTCGCAATTTTGGAGCTCAGGAGAGCCGCGAAGTAGGGAAATATCTCATACTCTTTCTCAAATAGACCAGATTTGACGAGGTAAAATGAATCTTTCATAACTCCTTCAATTTTCATCATTTTTCCCCATTTCAGTTCCCACATGACCTAATATTTCTCCTTCGAACCTCCATACCAGTTTTGGGTACTTGGAGATTCATATTTGGGTGGATTGGGGCCAATTTCTTCAAGATATTTCAAGTAAGGGAACTCCTTCTTGGTTCCCTCCATCCTCTTTTTGTTTTATTTCCTATTTATTGAAGTTCCTCATGTCCAAAAGTTAGGGTTATATCCTAAGGTCTGATTTGGTATCTTTTGGGTCAATTTTTGGTGGTCTAGGTCTGGATTATATTCCTTGTGGTGCGGCGGTGGTGCGCTTAAGGTTTCGCACCAAATTTTGAGGGTTTCGACTCAAAAGGTATGTGATTACATGTGTAACCATTTTATGATGAGTTAGCTTGCTTGTTTTATTAATTTAGTATGTTTATAATATGTCTTGTGTGGTTTGAAAACTGTTTTTGATGAATTTGGTTAAACATTTAATTTTTAGTTGTATTTTAGCTTGAAATTGGGTACTTTTCATGTGTGACTCTTGGGGTAATGTTTGGATTTAGTTTATAACATATGAAAGTGATTTATTAGTCTTGAAAGGGGCTGCCAATTCTGTTTTGTTAATTCCTTATTATCATGTGGTCCTTGAAAAGAGGTTTTTTGAATGAGTTTAAGTTGTAAAACCGTGTTGTACTTTTTGATGGAGATTTATGAAAACGTGTGTTTTTCATGTGTATCTTTGTGGTATTATTTGATGTATTTTTATAACATTTGGGGGTGCTTTAATAATTGTTTTAGGGCTGAAAATTCTGTTTTGGATTGTTATTGTTATGATTTTGGTTTTGAATGAGGGGTTTGAAATGGGTTTAGAGTGCAAACAATGGTTATACCTCTTGGGTTTGTTTTATAAAAATTGAAAATGTTTTATTTTGTTAAACAAAGTTGGGAAAGGGTTTATATGTACTGTTTCGGTGAGTGTGTTCACCTAATGTGGGTTTTTGAATGGTAAAGTGGTGATTTGAGATGTCAAACATTTTTAGAATGTTTTATAAATTGCCGAAATGTTTTACTAAATTTTGTTTTGTGTGCGAAACACGGGTGTGGGATGTTTCGTGTGAGTTTATTGATAAAATTAATTGTGAAGGTGAGAAGGGTATTATGTGTCATGTGTGTGGGCTGTTTTTTGAGTTGAATATCTTGTAATGGTTTTATAAAATCATTTAAAGGATTTGTGTAAGTGTTAAAGAAATGTGAAAAGTGTTGTAGGGAATTTTGGTGTGAGTTTGATTTCAAAATGCATTTGAATGAATAGTGGAATTTGTGACTTGTGTGATGTACATGGGGCTGTTTGGTTAATGTGTGATGTGGAATTGATATTTGTATGTGAAAACTATACTTCTTGTATTGTTGAACTTTTTTGAGCACAAAGGGAAAACCCGGGTATCTAGGTGGGTGGACGTGTACTAGTATGCTAGTGAATCCGTGGGGATTGGCCTCAGTTTCACTTAGCAATATTGACGCTTACAACTCTAACTAAACAATTATGATGATGGTTGGGGACCACTAGGTTATGGGTATGATCCCTACTAGTGGCTCGTGCACGAGAATGGATATTTTTTTGTGGTTACTCTCACCGAGATACGAGGTACCTGGGACCCACAGCTAGCTAGTGCCTAGGGGTTATTTCCTATTACTTGTGCTCATTAGATCCTTTTTACTTACCGTCGGTATACGGTATTGTTGGCTGGAAAATTCAGTAGCTTTGTCATTTATTTTAAAATTGTTTTTCCTTTAAAATTATCTCACTTGAAAACTGTTTTCATTTATTATTTCATCCTTTAGAAAATTGTAACTAGCATTTATTATTTACAAAACATGCAATGATTTTTGTCATGAAATGTTTATCACATGGAATCTCATAGAGGTGGTATCCTACTGGGCTTTCGCTCACACCCTACTTACACCTTTGGGTGTAAGTAGACTTGCTTATTTTATGTCACAGGTTTGGGTACAGGTTTTATGCCTTTGGTTCGGGTTTTTAGCGGTCCATCGTGATGGAGTGTCGTGGAGGTGGCTTGAGGGAGTTTCCCGATGCCATGAGGGTTCTTGGGATATTACATTTTTGTTTTGTACCTTTGGTATAGTCTTTTTGAATTATTTTAAGCTATGTAATTCAGTTCTGAATTTATGTAAAAGATTGTTTGGTTTGAAAAATCCAGATTCGTTTTATTGGATTCTTTTGTTGTTTTAAGTTTATAAACTCGGGTAAATCATTCCCAATTCTCATTTTATGATACCCAGGAACTTGTGCCAGCCCGTGGGGATCGGGAACGCCCTTCGGGCCTTGTCACGGTCCAGGTTTGGCACTGGTTTCGGTGGTGACCAGATTTGGTTCGTGACAAAATGGTATCAGAGGAGGTTCGCTCCATTGGAGTCATGTTATTTGGGAAATAGTCGGTATAGTATAGAGTTATGATTTTTGGGACATGTAATTCTGGTTATGGGTAGTGTTCTTGATCACCACACCTCATTTCAGGATTCAAGTCACCAGGGGAAGTTGGGATTTGTCTATGTCTTTTTGTTTTCTTGGTTTGATGATGATTAGGGGAAATGAAAAGAGAGTTGGGTTAATGGTCTCAATGAGCTCGCAGGGTCTGGCAAGCCAAGTGGAGCCTGGGATATTCCCTAGAACACTCTCTGTGACAGTGAAGTGATTGGAATATGGCCGCCAACCATATGTCCAAGTCACCCACTGAAACTAGTTTCCTCTCGCATTGTCTGGTGTTCTTTAGTTTTGAAATCTTGGAACTTTGGTTTTAAAGTGACTTCGTTTTAGGAAGTGTAATGTTTTCGTGAAATTATTTTCAAATAAATATGAAATGTTTTGATTTATGAAATGGTGGAACTGAATATTCAGAATTATTTTGAAATGGAAAATTGTGTTCTTACACCTCTTTTGAAAGCAGAAACTATATTGAAGTTGGTTTTGAAAAAGTGTTCCCATTAAAGTTTTATAAACTATTAAAATGTTTTTTATGGGATGAGATGTTTTGAAATTGATGTAAATAACTTGAATGTGAGTTTTCATTGGAACGATTGTGCCTTTCTGAAATGTTTTTTTATGCGGTAATTTGGGTTCGTCCTCCTGGTTAGCGGTTTTAATAGTAATGATGTGTTGGTCAACCGTTTTGGTTTTGAAAAGTGGAAATAATTAGTGCATTGACCTTTGGTATTTCCATGAGTGACCACATTCATGGGGTTATATGGGATGATATATGGTTGATGGCATGACTGGATGAGTTCCAGGACAGATATGTGGAGGGTGTGTGGTGTGTCACAAAAACATGCATGTGTGAGGCCCACGGGGTACCATTGGTGGATACGCTCACCGCTGAACCGTTTTTTTTTTCAGAAATGTTTTTAAAGAAAAACATGTTTTCTTGATGAATTGTTTGGGATGGTGTATATTGTGTATTTTTGGAAAATGTTGATGTTGTGGGATGTTTTGAGTCTAAGAACCCTTCCTGTTCGAACTGTTTTTTTTTTGGGGTTTGTGTTTGGTCGGAATGGTAGGTAAAAGGTCCGGTTAGTAGTCTCCTATGATATATGTTTTGGGATACCATTAAGATGGTTCCATTAATGAGTTTGGATCTTTTTTGTTTCATGTTTTTACCAATGAACCAGCTTGGTTGGGTCCTTGGGTTCTCTCATTGGATAAGGTGCTCCCCCATTAAGATTTAGTACACAACTGAAGTGAAACACGAATTGTTTTGCCATTGGAAAATCCTCCAGTTGATCAATGTAAGGAATCTTTTCATGAGATTTGTATAATGATTTTACACCATTTACTTTCTTGGTTTTTTTTCGGATCCTCTTGTTGCGTAAGAGTGCTTGTGGATGGTTGAAAGAGACCTTAGTTTCTTAAGCTACCTAATTCGTCGAAGGTGAAGTTGTACAATATTATGTGAGTCTATTTTTTTTTCAAAACAGTTTTTCCTGTTGGGAGATCTCGACATCCTCTATTTTAGAGGAATGTGTTTATATGAGTCCTTTATTTCTGTTGTTTCTCACCAGAAGAAGCAGGGTGTGATGTGAGTGCATCCTCTAAACCCTTATTTCAGTGAATTTAAAAGTTAGGGTAAAGTGAGTTCTGGAGTGTGTTATTTCTGGGTGAACCCATATGGGATTGCGTGTTTTTGTTTGTAGAATCATAAGAATAAATTCTATTTGGGGGTTTCCAAATCCTAACTATGAGGCCGAAGATGCTTCAATCATTCCAGCTCCAACCATAGGTCCCGGAGAGAAGCTGGCACGTAGTCAGAGGAAATCCCAGGGCAGTTTTTAACCTTGAACAAATAAATGTTCTTAGTATGAGAGAAGAGAATAGTTTAAACATTTGTTGTTGTCATCATTCTTCATTTGTTCACATTCGGTGGAAAGAGGTGGCGGGCCTCATCCCCATGTTATCTCCCAATGACTTTCTTTTCCCCTTTGGTTCCCTTTGGGTTTGGGGGAAAGGTTTTAGATATTTCTAGACTTGTTGAGTGAACACTTATTAGTAACCGTTCCCTAGAAAACCATGTAGGTATAAGTATCCACATGGTTAGCACATAGTTTCCCAATCTGTGCGGGCTAACCGTGTTGTCGTCCCAACTCTTTATGTTTTGGGGTTTTTCTATGCCGGCCCATATTGGTCAGTTAAGATGGATGGTTCATATGGTGGGGAGAACCACTATGAGTCTCACGTATATTATTTTAAAAAAGCCTAATGGGATTCTACCCCTTGTACTTGGGAGTTTGTTCGGGCCTCCCCTATTAGTGTCTTGATTCTTCTCGGAAAAAAAAAATAAGTTGTCTCTTATGGTTGGGGAGCCCATTTGTGTATCCTTGTACCAGTAACTCACTTTTTTACTTGGTCTTGGATTGGATGTGGGCAGTCTCGTTCGAAGCTATATAACCACATACATCTCCCTTTAGTAAACGTTGGGATTGGAGATTTCTCAATGGTTTAGTTATATCAAGGTAAGTGTAACCATGTTCGATGTTCTTGTTTGTTTGGGTAAATTTATTGAGCCTTGTTCAGATAGTGTTTGAGGAGTATTATTTTAGGAAAAAAAATCTTGAATGTGCTTGATAATTTCAGTAATGAGGTGTATTTTTTGGTTGTTAAGTATTCCTTCCTTAATTGATCACTGGAGGTGTTTTGGCCTTTGGGGGAAAAGCATAGAAAATGAGTCCTTTTTTTTTGCCTGTCGGTTGGGTTTGGTGTTTTTTTTCCATGATGTGGATTTCCGAGGGCGGAAAGTATTATGGTGGGGAGAATTGTCAGACATGTGACTTTTTTATATATTAATATTTCATTTAATTTCCATTCCTGATTTTTTTGGGGGGTTTACCACTAATTTTGGTGAAAATGGTGGGTTTTGAAAATTTGGGCCAAACCGCGAGCCCAATTCCAGATTTAAACACTAATTTTGTTTCTTCTATAACTCCTTCAATTTTTACTATTTTAAACCCATTCCACTTCCCAATTGGAATAACCTGATATATTAAAACCACCATATCCCTTTGGACCACATATAAATCCAAAATCATGATGGATTTGGGTTTTTGATTTAGGTAATGGGCCTGCCCGTAGGCCCATTTCCTGCTTAAAATTTTGTTTTAAAATTTTCATATCTCATTCATTTTTTACTTTTTTCCCGTGATTCCACCTCCTACTCAAATCCAATACCCCGAGTATTTCCCCCATTATTGGTTTCGCAATTTTGGAGCTCAGGAGAGCTGCGAAGTACTGCAATATCTCATACTCTTTCTAAAATAGACCAGATTTGATGAGGTAAAATGAATCTTTCATAACTCCTTAAATTTTCATCATTTGTTCCCCATTTTAGTTCCCACATGA
This sequence comes from Viscum album, assembly GCA_963277665.1. NCBI lineage: Eukaryota > Viridiplantae > Streptophyta > Magnoliopsida > Santalales > Viscaceae > Viscum > Viscum album. Next base: position 286,135,350 of record OY728138.1, on the reverse strand, counting down.
CCTAATATTACTCCTTATAACCTCCATACCAGTTTTGGGTACTTGGAGATTCATATTTGGGTGGATTGGGGACAATTTCTTCATGATATTTCAAGTAAGGGAACTCCTTCTTGGTTCCCTCCATCCTCTTTTTGTTTTATTTCCTATTTCTTGAAGTTCCTCATTTCCAGAAGTTAGGGTTATATCCTAACGTCTGATTTGGTATCTTTTGGGTCACTTTTTGGTGGTCTAGGTCTGGATTTATATTCCTTGTGGTGCGGCGGTGGTGCGCTTAAGGTTTCGCACCAAATTTTGAGGGTTTCGACTCAAAAGGTAGGTGATTCCATGTGTAACCATTTTATGATGAGTTAGCTTGCTTGTTTTATTAATTTAGTATGTTTATAATCTGTATTGTGTGGTTTGAAAACTGTTTTTGATGAATTTGGTTAAACATTTAATTTTTAGTTGTATTTTAGCTTGAAATTGGGTACTTTTCATGTGTGACTCTTGGGGTAATGTTTGGATTTAGTTTATAACATATGAAAGTGATTTATTAGTCTTGAAAGGGGCTGCCAATTCTGTTTTGTTAATTCCTTATTATCATGTGGGCCTTGAAAAGAGGTTTTTTGAATGAGTTTAAGTTGTAAAACCGTGTTGTACTTTTTGAAGGAGATTTATGAAAACGTGTGTTTTTCATGTGTATCTTTGTGGTATTAGTTGATGTATTTTTATAACATTTGGGGGTGCTTTAATAATTGTTTTAGGGCTGAAAATTCTGTTTTGGATTGTTATTGTTATGATTTTGGTTTTTAATGAGGGGTTTGAAATGGGTTTAGAGTGAAAACACTGGTTACACCTCTTGGGTTTGTTTTATAAAAATTGCAAATGTTTTATTTTGTTAAACAAAGTTGGGAAAGGGTTTATATGTACTGTTTTGGTGAGTGTGTTCACCTAATGTGGGTTTTTGAATGGTAAAGTGGTGATTTGAGATGTCAAACATTTTTAGAATGTTTTATAAATTGCAGAAATGTTTTACTAAATTGTGTTTTGTGTGCGAAACACGGGTGTTGGATGTTTCGTGTGAGTTTATTGATAAAATGATTTGTGAAGGTGAGAAGGGTATTATGTGACATGTGTGTGGGCTGTTTTTTGAGTTGAATATCTTGTAATGGTTTTATAAAATCATTTAAAGGATTTGTGTAAGTGTTAAAGAAATGTGAAAAGTGTTGTAGGGAATTTTGGTGTGAGTTTGATTTCAAAATGCATTTGAATGAATAGTGGAATTTGTGACTTGTGTGATGTAAATGGGGCTGTTTGGTTAATGTGTAATTTGGAATTGATATTTGCATGTGAAAACTATACTTCTTGGATTGTTGAACTTGTTTGAGCACAAAGGGAAAACCCGGGTATCTAGGTGGGTGGACGTGTACTAGTATGCTAGTGAATCCGTGGGGTTTGGCCTCAGTTTCACTTAGCAAGATTGACGCTTACAACTCTAACTAAACAATGATGATGATGATTGGGGACCACTAGGTTATGGTTATGATCCCTACTAGTGGCTCGTGCACGAGAACGGATATTTTTTTGTGGTTACTCTCACCGAGATACGAGGTACCTGGGACCCACAGCTAGCTAGTGCCTAGGGGTTATTTCCTATTACTTGTGCTCATTAGATTCTTTGTACTTACCGTCGGTATACGGTATTGTTGGCTGGAAAATTCAGTAGCTTTTTCATTTATTTTAAAAAAAATTCCTTTAAAATTATCTCACATGAAAAATGTTTTCATTTATTATTTCATCCTTTAGAAAATTGTAACTAGCATTTATTATTTACAAAACATGCAATGCTTTTTTTCATGAAATGTTTATCACATGGAATCTCATAGAGGTGGTATCCTACTGGTCTTTCGCTCACACCCTACTTACACCTTTGGGTGTAAGTAGACTTGCTTATTTTATGTCACAGGTTTGGGTACAGGTTTTATGCCTTTGGTTCGGGTTTTTAGCGGTCCATCGTGATGGAGTGTCGTGGAGGTGGCTTGAGGGAGTTTCCCCATGCCATGAGGGTTCTTGGGCTATTACATTTTTGTTTTGTACCTTTGGTATAGTCTTTTTGAATTATTTTAAACTATGTAATTCATTTCTGAATTTATGTAAAAGATTGTTTGGTTTGAAAAATCCAGATTCGTTTTATTGGATTCTTTTGTTGTTTTAAGTTTATAAACTCGGGTAAATCGTTCCCAATTCTCATTTTACGATACCCGGGTACTTGTGCCAGACCGTGGGGATCGGGAACGCCCTTCGGGCCTTGTCACAGTCCAGGTTTAGCACCGGTTTCGGTGGTGACCAAATTTGGTTCGTGACATAACCCATGGTCTATTCATCCCATGGGAATGGAAGATTTCATCTACCTCGTACAGTGGAGTTGTTTTTATTTGAATTCTCTTTATGTCAATGCACATTGTAGGTTCTTCAAGAACAATATCTTGTGTTCTACCCAAACTAGATATAAAATTTACAAGTATGGTTGGTCGGAATTTTTATTGAGGTTAGATGGTTTATCCAGGCTTGGAGTCTTATCTCATGCGGTAGATTGTATTTTGGCCTAAAAATAGCTTGGTGTGTTTGTCCAATTTTATGAAATAGTCTCTTAGTTGGTTATGTGGTAACTCTATTTTATTCAGGCAATCACTTTTGCTAGTTGATTTTATAGTGTGAACAAGCTTCACATTTTGATTGTTAGGTATCTCTAACCTCTTCCTGTGGAAACTTCATTCCATTTTAATTTTTTAACAAGTTTTATATTGAATTTCACTAGTATTCAAATATGGAATTTTCTTAATTTTTCAACCATGATTAGAGTATTAACCATATGACCATTTTTATTTCTTTCTTCACAAAAAAAAACATGAAATTTAAAATTTCATTAACAGAATAAGTTCATTAAATTAAATAACAAATACCATGAAAAAATGTTCAGAATAAAAATATGTTATAATTCCAGAATAAATAAAATAATTAAGTTCAATAAATCCAATGATAAATCATAAATCTGAAAATGTTTCTAATTAAAATTAAAAAAAATTAAACCAAAGATAAATTCATCACTTGATCCCCAAGAAAAAAATAATATGAATGAATACCCAATTAATATAAAATTAAACATCAAATTAAAATGAAATTCCGTAATTTCCCATTATCATCACATTTCATCCACTAAAATGATAATACAACATAAAACGTGTGTTTAAAAATGTAACAAATAAAATCAAATTAAATTCCTCCAAAAATTGACGTTTTTTATCCTCAATAAATCTATTCGTTGTCTTTATACATAGTAAAAAATATTTCACAAATTATCTAATGATGTATCATGATCAAACATTAATGTTCACAAGATAAATTATTTGAGATGGATGATCTTTTACAATAATTTTCAAATAATTCTCACATTAAGAGCCTTACTAGATTCAAAAACACAAAAAAATCATGGAATCACGGATTCATCCCCCATTGAAAATTTAATGATTCCTATATAAAATTCACTCGTGACTATACTTCAGTTCAAAATCAATTTCCAATTCTAGAAGTGTATACTAATTAGATTTAAATTGAATTAAAACCCTAACAATAGGCACCCAAAATTTTCACTCTCCCCTTGGTTCCAAAAATATGATATCTTTTCTCCACTTCATTGATATAACTCAAATGATTATATTATAGGTAAATTTCATTCTTCTTAATTTGGGTACAATATTACCCTTATCTTAAGGAACTCAATTTTGATAATTGGTCACTTTATTGATTCTTTTAAGTCATCAATTTGAAAATAAATTATTGAATGGACTAGTTTATTTTTTAATTAAGGTCTTTTTAGTAAATAATGTCTCAATTATTCACAATGGGTACCCAATTTCCTAGTTTACTCTAGTTTAGAACCAATTTTATGAATATATTTTGATTTATCACCCTAATATTTTGGTTTCAAAAGGGAGATTTTCTTATGTTCATGTTCAAAGATCTAGTTTCCCAAAAATCTAATTTAAATTCTAAAAAAATAAATCCTATCACAATCCATTTCCACTTCATAAGTATAATTTTAAAATAAATAGTGGGTAACATCACTCAACAACAATTCACATCAAAAAATTAAAAATTAATGTTATCCTTATTAACCAGCATGAAATTATCCTCTATGCATGAAATAATTTTAGTGTGAATTGAAGCCCAAATACCCTTATATTTTGGAAAAAAAATTAAATTTTTTTTCATATTGTGATTTGTAGAAATCATTAAAGTATAGTTAATAGCAGTGAAATGCCCCTCTCGGCAAAACATAAAACCCAACATTTTCAATAATATTTAATCCTCATGTGGGAGAAACAATTTAACAAATTTTGCCTCAAATTAGACAGAAAATTCAGTAATTCACAGTATGTTTTAATGGGTATAAGAATATTCATAGAATATTTTCCTAATCAACCAGAGTAGCCAAAATATGCTATAATATTTTATTCTTTTATTTTATGATCAGAAATAAAAAATTATAAATTGGATCAAATATAGAATGATTCCATTTATGTTCAACGGAGGTTTTTAAATCCAAAGGCATTTGAAAGGGTGCTATTTACATTTAAAATTCATATCAATTTTATTTTCAATGACATAGTAATAAGAAATATAAAAACCCATCAAAGAAAACATATTCAAAATTTTTACAACTTCTTGGTAAAATTCCCCAAACATTGTTTCTGGAAGCATGAAGCAATATATGCGTAGAATTAAAATTTTAGACTTCAAATAATTACTCCTAGGATGAATACAATTTTATCATTTCAAAGAAAGAATTTCTTATCTTACTATACTATATTAAGATCCAAGGTTTCTAAATTCTGGTTTCTACAAATTTAAATATATCAATGTTAATATGATAGATATTGAAGCTCAAAATGCATGAAACATAACTTTTAGTTTATGATTCTTACTTAATAAGTTCCATAATATATATTTATTAAGTATTTATGTTTTTCAATAGTTCACTTGAGCTTCCACAATCCATAAGAATCCATCCTATGGTAAATCTTGGATTTGGGATGATTTCTATATTCTGTACATGTTTGATATACACAAATCATGTTTTCAATTAGTCTCAAGAGAAAAGAGATCATAGTAACCGGGAATTATTTTTATTAGAAAAACGATATTAACAAAAAATAAACAAGAATAAGATACCCATGGGATAGTTCCCATGAAACACTACGTTTTTAGTCCGTAGTTAGCCTCAATGAAACCTCCAATTTTCTATAAGGAGAATCCTTCCAAAAACTTCAACTACACTTCAAAGTAATATTTTATTCTCTAGATACTACAAAGAATTTGTCAATTATACTCTCCAACAAGCTAAATAGGGTAACGACACAAAATTTTATCAATGGAAATTCCATTTTTATAATTATTTAATATTGTATAAATTATAAAAAATTCACTTAGAGAAAGAAAATAATAACATTTTAAAAGAATAAAGAATGAAATAAGAGGTATTTCATGAAATTAAGGGACTTATCCCAATAGAAAAGTGACATGACCTTTGGAATAGTATTATGACCATTAGAAATAGTAAAATAACCAATAGAATACTAACCTGATATATGAACTTATAAATAAAATTTAGGAATATTATAAATGACAATGTGATTTAATTATATCATAGTATAAGTATATAATTATTTTTTAAATTTTTGATTAAGTGTTGTTATTTATTTATAGAATATAAATTTTTATTTATAATTTTATAATTAATATAACTATTTATAATAAAATTTCTTTTCATAAAATATAATAATAAATTAATATTATTTCATTCTTATGATTATAACATATTTTTATGAGACATTTATTAATTTTTAAAAGTGTTATAAAATCAATTATAATATTAAAATTGGTATTTTCCAAGTAAATGATGATTTTAATTTAAAATTATATTTCCCATATTTAGAATATTATTTTCATAAAATTGAGTTTATTTTTTAATTCTACATTTTAATAAATTATTAGGGCTAATTTTTTTGATTTTTTTAAAATACGTGAATTTTTGTGAATAGTAAAATATGATAATTTTCCATAAAAGCTAAATATAAGAATTATTGAGTCATCTAAGATGTAAGGATTGTTTAATAACAAAATATCAAACCCTACTTAATTATTTTAATATATATATATATATAGTGATAAGGCTCAAAATATTCATATTCATGATCCAAAATAATAATCTGAAGATAAAAATAATGAGAAAACACAACTCTCCTCCCATTTAAGCACCACCCCTCACTAACTCTTCTCCTCACATCTTAAAAGGTTCTATACTTATAAAAAATATATTAAATCTTCTTCTAAATCCCCTCCCCCATGTCTTGGATCCCTTAGCCTTATCAAAAGACCAAAACCTTTTTTCTAAGGAGGAGAAATGCAAGAGGTAAAATATTCATTCTTTTCCTTTAAATTAATTTTAATTTCTTTTTCTTTTATTATTATCTCATATCCTACTCTATAAAAATGTCTATAATAAATAAATTATATATTATAAAATATAATTATATAATTTTAAATGAGTATCCATCATAAAACTACTTTATCTCTCTCATTTATTCAAAAAATGAAATCATCCCCCGTGATGTGTCATTTTACCAACATCGTGGATGATGTGTTTCAATTTTCATTTAATGCCTTCAAGTATAATCATATAACCATTATATTATTGGTATATAATATAAATTATTTTTAATAACCCTTATTATGTTCTCAAACTATCTTATATACAAAATAATAAATAATTGAAAAAAACTAGTTAGTGATGTTCGAAAAACCACCAAAAAAGTATAAGGGATTATCACTAACCTTTTATCTAATGAATCTTCCTCATAATATTTAACCAAATGACATATATAACCATTTAAAATATTTTATGTTAATTAATAACATCTAATTTCAGTTATGTATAATTATACCCATTCTATATAAATATCAAAACTCATATTCAAGTGAACTGATCATGAAAACCAAGAAAATAAACAATATTGAATGATATAATTGAACATTATAACTCATATAATAGAATATAAATCAACTTAATAAAACTATAATAAATATATTACATGTTGAAAAGGTTATTTATTTTCAAATTAATATATGTTATTTTATTTTCTAGGATATAAAAGTGAAGAAATCATTCAAACATAGGGTAAGGGGATTCTCAAACCCAACTCTCTTACATTGGGTAATCTCTATTTCACTCCATTTTCAGTATGGATGTTACTCTATTTTAATAAAAATTTCATCTATTTTCCTTTACCTTTTATTTTTTATTATATATAAGTTTCAATCTGGTTTTATGAAAATTGAAAATATTTTTCCAAAAGAACTCTTCTTTCTAAAAAAAATCTTTTAATTCTCATCATATTGTTTCTTCTTAAACCAAGATTTATACCATGAATCCTTTTTTTAGCACCAATTTTTATGGATGTATTCCTTATGAAATTAATCCAATTAAATTCTATGGGTTACTTTATGTCCAATATTTATATACATTCTATTTTTCATGCAAGATAATATAGATGTTATGATGTTATTGGTGCCCCCAGAAATATATACCATGTGTAAATGTTATGATTTGATGGGTGTTCCCATAATTATATATTTCTCTAATACATTGGGTAATGTGATGAATCTCATTATATAAAGTTAAATATTAATGAACATGATTCTATATTTTTTCACAACTATGTTTGGTATTTTACCACTAAGACATGTTGTTTCATTTTTATGCATTTCCAGATTCGATGACTTTATCTAGTGTTTCCTCTCAGGATTATGATTGTTATCCTTTTCATGTATTCTAATGATTATTATTATTATTATGATAACCCATGTTTCATGTCTGTTATTCTTCCTCTTACTAATATTTTTTATCACCCCTCCTTTTTATGTATATCCTCTGTTGGATACATGTACTGAGTATAAAAATACGGACAATAATAATCTAGAGAAGAAATAATTAAATAAATGTTTATGTTTTATTATATAAAAGTTATGTATGGTCAAAAAATTTAGATGACACTAAACCTTTGGATCCTGGTTTTGTAACTCTTTTATGTGGTTTGTCTTTAAAATTATGTAATAGATATGTAATAAAAAATGGTGTCTCTATAGTTGGTATCAGATACTTGTTTAATTAATCTGGGAATTGGGATTAGAGAACCTTAGTGAAAACCCTTAGTATTGGACTAAGTATATGTAAGCACCACGAAATGTTTTTTTAGAAAAAACTAAACATAGGGATACCACAATATATGCCTTTATTCTTAATTTCATGAATTAATAAATTATTTATTAATGAATTGATTACTTAGGTTTTTTTCTAACATTTTCAATTTTATAAAATGGTTAAAACTAGGAGAAACCAATCTAATAACCAATGTAAGGAACAATGCAGCGATTTCCCAAACGACATCCCCAATGCCTTGGGAGCTGGAGTTCAAAAGTTCATAATGATGCATACCCAGATATCTCATGCTATGAAAAACAACTTAAAAATGTGAAACGAACACATTCACCTAAAAGGGAGATATTTGATATCAAGTCTTTTATGTGGTAATGACCATCGACATTTATTTGATCTTTTGATCTGATCATCACAAAATAGTGGGTCAAATCAATAGATAAGATATTTTCTATACTTCATTGTTATGGGATTGATAAGGTGACTATGGATGTTTATCATTTAGATTTATAGGAATACTAATGGTGGTTATTGACTAAGAAAACCAAGCTGAAGGAAGACATTTAAGAGATTTAGTGGGAAAACGTTAAGATAATGTTTCTTAACAATTATTTCCCTCGAAGTCTTCAAAAAAATATGGATATATAATTCAAATATCTTAAGATAAAATAATTAGAATCTGTAAAGGCCTTTGAAGAAAATTTCACAAGACTTTAAAGTATGATTCAGGTTTTTTTATCAACAATTATATAAAAATAGATAAATTACATACTAATTTAAGACAACACCTTTGAAAGGCTCCTAAAATTTGAGACCTTAGGAGTTATGAAGATGTTTTCTGATTTGTTATAAAAGTGTAGATTGTGTTTTTTGAATGGTACCATTTCTATGCTTATAAGAAATAAAATATGGAGTTTCAAGATGGATGATATATTGGAAAATATTAAAAAAAAAACCCAACCACCAGCAAGTCAAAAATTTGGTAAGAAGCATTATGGGAACTGTCTTAAATTGATAGGGAATGTATATAAGTTTGGGAGATAAGGACACTAAGATCAGGAATTTCAAAGAGACTTGAGGTAGAGGAAAATGTGGTGGATAACAGGAAATCACCACCCATAGTGGAAATAATCAAATATAGGGATAAAGGTAACTATACAAGAGAGTGAACAAAACCCTAAGTCCTTGAGGGTAATATGTTTCATCATCCGCCAAATACAAAGGAGAAAGGGCATACATTTGAAATTAATAAAACTGAGTTGGATCATAAAAATTATGTGGTAAAAGATACTCAAGTTATTCATTCAAGAATTATGAATGTGCTATTTGATTCTAGTTCTATGAATTCATTCATATCTTTCATGTTTAGTATAACTATTCAAGCACCACCTCAAAATATGGAGGTTGATTTATTTATTAGAATAGAGAATGGTTCAATTATTGCATCCAAATATATAACTCTATCATAATTAATTTTTATGGACTAAACCTCTCAAAAAATCCATTTTTACATCCTTTTGTGGAGATTGATGTTGTTTTGGGCATGGATTGGCTATATTGATAGAAATCCAATATCAACTATCATGAAAGGGATATCACTCTTCACTCTGCTGAAGTGTCCTCTAACTCAATACATGTTTAAGGAGGAGTATGAATATTATTCAGATCCATCATCTCATGTGTGGATATTATTTCATTATGAGAAATCATATCTAGCTAAAATAATTGAGACAGTGGATAGAATTATAATCAAATACATACCCATTGTGAGGTACTACACTGATGTGTTCCTCGAATAATTTCACTATCTTCTTCATGATGGAGAGGTTGAGTTCTCAATTTAAGTTATTCCTAGCTCTTTAACTTTATCAAATACACCATATAAAATTTCCATGATTGATTTGGTTGAACTGAAGAAGTGGTTACAAGATAATATGGAAAATAGTTGTATATTCCAGAATACCTTAGCATGGGGAACACCAGTACTCTTTGTCAAGAATAAGGACAGATCAATGTTTCTTTTCATTGATTATTGTGAGATAAAAAAATCATGATAAAGAAAATTTATCCTCATCCATGGATATATCACTCATATGATCAACTGCATGGGGACAAGTATTTCTCTAAGGTGGACCTTCAGTCAGGATATCACTAATTAAATTTTAGGAATTAAGATATTCCCAAGACTTCCATTCAAATGAGGTATTGGCACTATGATTTCATAGTGATTCCATTTGGACTCACTAATTCTCTAGGAATATTTAAGGACATAATGAAAATATTATTTTTAGATTACCTTAACAATTTTGTGGTAGTCTTTATCAATGTTGTTCTAATAAACTCTAAGAGAACGAAGAAACATAAGGAGCATGGTAATACTCTTATTAATACAGTGATAAGGGAGAACATTTATGTAAAGTATAGTAAATTTGAGTTTTTGATGGAGGAATTTTCATTCCTATGGTATGTTATCACCAATAATGGAATATCATTGGACCCTTCTAAGATAAAATGAAATCGAAGAGTGAAATGGGACAACATATGTAACAGAGATCCATAATTATCTTGGTTTAGCTAGGTATTACTGGTGATTTGTGAAGAACTTATCACAATTTTCAAACCCACTAATATAGCTGACTTGGAAGGGAGAAATGATTTTCTGGACCAATGATTGTGATGACTAGTTTTTAAAGTTAAAAAAGAGTCTTATAACCCCTCTAATACTCAAACTTCCAAAAATATGGGAAATATTTATAGTATAAAATAATTATTCAAATAAGGTATTAAAATTTTAATAATAAAAAATAATAAATTGATATCTTATGCCTCAAGGTAGATGAAAATTCATGAGAAAATCAATCCCACAAATGATCTAGAGTTGGTGGTCATGATCTTTGCGTTGAAAATCTAGCGGCAATTTTTCTATGGGTAGAAATGTGAAATATATACTGATCATAAGATCCTAATATATATATTCACATATAAGGATCATAATATTATATAGTGAATATGGTTATATCTCATAAATATCTAAGACTAATCAATCCACTACCATCTTGGAAAAGTGAATAAAGTGGAAAATATTCTAAGTAGAAAGGATCTTACAAAATTATCAATTATGATAACTCAGAAGGATCCAATATTATTTGATTTGAAAAGGATGGAAATGGGAATCATTAAGGATGTAACATCATAAATCCTTTCCTAAATTATTTCTCAACCATCCCTCATGGAAAAAATAATGGATTCTCAAAGTAATGATATATAATTTCTGAATAAGGTAGAAGCTATGATAAAGGGAAAATCATCAGAGTTTAAAATTGATGGGGAAGGATTTGTGAGTTTTTTATTATGAATATGTGTACCATATGATCTAGATATAAAGAATAATATTTTGAATTATATAGATTGCTCAAACTCCTCTATTCATTCAGGGAAAAAAGATGTACGGATATCTCTAAGTGAACTATTAGTGAGATAATATGAAGAAGGATACTACTGATTATACGTCAAAGTTCATAGTATGTCAACAAGTGAATGTTGAAAGAAAAAATTCCAAGGGGTTTATGCCACCATCACCCATAACGACATGGAAATGGGAGAACGTCACCATGGACTTTGTCACCGGACCTCCGAAGACATCCAATGGAAACAGTGATATATGAGTTATTGTGGATCATCTTACAATGACATCTCACTTTATCGCAATTCAAGATGAATTCTCGCTAGATCAACTTTCACGGATATAAATTAGAGAAGTGGTAAGGATTCATTGAGTATCACTATATATTTTATCCAATTTATATCCGATATTCACCTCTATGTTCTGGAAAAGTCTCCACCATGCTCTAAACACTCATCAAAATTTTATTATGGATATTCATCCTCAAAATGATGGACAATATAAATGGGAAATTTAAAAATTGAAAGCCATGTTGAGGGAATTTTCTATTGACTTCAAATGATTATGGGATCAACATATGTCTCTGGTTGAGTTCTCTTACAATAACAGTTTCCAATAGAGCATTCAAATGGATCTATATGAATCCCTTTATGGGAAAAGATGCTAAACACCATAATGCTGAGATGAATTCAGTGAACGTAAGATGCTAGGAGCTGAAATGGTTGAAGAAATGGTGTGAATGGTGAAAACCATTTAGGATCACATCAAGGAATCCCAAATTTGATAGAAGAGCTATGTAGAAAATTGTCAATGGGACATAGAGTATATGGTTAGAGACATGGTATTCTTATGAATATCTCTATGGAAGAGGATAATGAGATTTTGAAAGAAAGTAAAGCTAAGTCCCAAGTACATCATCCCCTTTTATATACTTGATCATGTTAGATATATGGCATATTGACTGGCACTTCAACCTATCATGGCTCATGTACATGATTTATTCCATGTATCCCTCTTGAGGAAGTACATACTAGATCCCTCGCATGTACTAAATCTATAAGTGGAACAATTGTAAAATGATCTCTCTTACTAGGAGTATCCAATGAAGATATAGGACAGTATAGAAAATTTCTGACATAATAATACTACTCACCTAGTCAACATACTATGGTGGATCCATATGTATGAATTGGAAACATGGGAACCGGAGGAAGAAATGAAGGATAAGTACCCTCACTTGTTTTCACCGTGGTATGTAAAACTAATTTTCAACTATAAAATTTCATAATGGGGAAAGAATTTAACGACCTAAATTTTTATCCATTAAAATTCCTTTACTATAATTATGTCATGTATTTTAAATCACATAAATTTAGTTATAAAATTCAAAACAAACATTCTAAATGAAGAGTGAATAAAATAAGAGGTGTTTCTAGAAATTAAAGGAACCTATCTCGATAGAATTGTAACATGACATTTGGAACTGTATTGTGATCATTAGGAATATTAAACTAACAAATAGAATAATAACATCATCTATGAAATATAAATAAAATTTAGGCACATCATAAATTATAATATTGTATAATTATATCATAGTATAAGAATATATATTTTAAGCATTATTGATTAAGTGTTGGTATTTTATATAAATTAGTAATGTTTATTTATAATTTTATAATTAATATAATTATTTAAAAGAATATATACTTTCATAAAATAAAATCATAAATTAACATTTTTTTGTCTTATGATTATATGATAATTTTATGAGACCTTGCTTAATTTTTCAAAGTGTTATAAAATTAGTTATAAATTTAAAATCTGTACTTTTTATGTAAATGATGATATAAAGTAAATATTAAATTTCTCTTATTTATAAAAAAATCATAAAATGGAGTAAATTTTTGAAATATAGACATCAAAAAATATTTAGGGTTCTCTTTTGGATTTTTTTAATATACTTGCATTTTGTGAATAGTAAAATACAAAAAAAAATTACAATAAAAGATAAATACATGAATTATTGAGTCATAGTTGATGAAATGATGATGGAAGCCAAAAATATCAAATTATAATTCATTATTTTGATGTATTTAGTGATAATTATGAAACTATTAATATTCTTGAGCCAAAATTATAAACTAATGAATAAAATAATGAGAAAAAACCCCTTATTCTCCCTAATAAATACCACCCCTCACCACCACTTCTCCCCGTACCTTGGAAGATTTAAAACCTGTCCAAATTCTAGATAATACTCTTTCAAATACCCTCCCCCACATCTAAGATCCCTTGGTGTCATAAAAATATCAAAACATTTTCCCTAAGGAGGTTCTCAAGGAGGAGAAATTCAAGAGGTAAAATTCTCTTTCTTTTTCATTTAATTTATTTTAATTTCTTTTTAATTTCTTATTATGTCATATCCTCCTCTATCAAAATGGGAATGATAACTCCAATATCTATTATATAATTTAATTATATCATGTTAATAAGAGATCCTTCATCAAACACCTTTCTCTCTCTTTTATTCTAATAATGAAATCATCATTCTTGTAGTGTCAATTTACCAATATCATGGATGATGCATTTTCATTTTCCAATAAATCATTAAAAACTTATCGTAAAACCTCTATAATGGTTTTCAAATAGTTTAAAATTTATTTAATAACCCTTTTTATTCTATGATACTAATATATATATAGAATAATGTAAAATAAAACAAAACTAGTATGTGATGTTTGACAAACCGCCAAAAAAATCTAACAGATTATCACAAACCTTTTAAATAATGAGTTATCCCAGTAATATTTAACCAAATGACATACATTACCATTTAAACTTATGTGTGTTAATTATTAATATATAATTTTAATTCTTGATAATAATGCCCATTCTACATAAACTTCTGTACTCATATTCAAGTGAACAGCTCATGAAATCCAAGAAAATAAACACTCATGAATAATAGAATTGGACTCTATAAATCATCAAAAAGTCTATAAATGACCTCAATAAAATTATAATAAATCAAATAAATGTATAATATGTAATATATTTATAAATTTTTAAATTTTATTTCATTTTATAGGATATAAAAGTGAACAAATCATTATGACATAAGGTAAGGGGATTCTCCATCCCAACTCTCATACTTTGGGTTACCTCTCTTTCACTCCATTTTCAGTATGTATGTTCATTTATTATTTTTGATATACATGTTTCGAATATGTTTTTATGACAAATGAAATATATTTTACCAAAATAACTCTTCTTTCAAAAAAAACACATCTTTTACTTCTTATGAGATTATTTCTACATCAATCAAGATTAACAACCTTTTGGGAGCTAAAATTTGTATGAATGTATTATATATTAAATAAAACTCATTCCTTTCCATGGGTAAATTTATTTCCAAGATTTATATTTTTTCAATGTGTCATGCATGAGAATGTAAATGTTATGATGTGATAGGTGCGACATAAATTATATAGTTCATGTAAATGTTATGATGTGATAGGTGTGTCTGAAATTATATATATCACCCTAATTCATTGAGTAATATAAATAATATCATGAGATAAAGTGAAATATGCAATAAAATGATGCAATATATGTTCAAAACTATGTGTGGTATTTTACCACTAGGACATGATGTTTCATTTTTTTGAATTGCCACATTCCATGACTTTATTTAAAATTTCCTCTCATGATTATGATTATGATAATTTTTATATATTATTATGATTATAATAATGATCACACATTTTTTATGTCTCTTATTAATAACCTTACTGGGATTTTATCTCACTCCTTCTTTTGATGAATATCCTTAATTGAATACTTGTACAAAGGATAACACGAGGGCCAATAAAAAGCTGGAATATAAGGAATTAAATAAATGTTTTTATTTTATTATGTAAAATTTATGTATGGTCATAATTTTCCCTATAAAATAAACCATCTGATCCTGGTTGTGTAAAAATTTTATGTTGTTTATCTTTAAAATTATGTAATAGTTGTGTAAGAAAAAGAAATGTCACTCTAAATAGCCACATTTACAAGCACTCTTCTAATGGTGAAGTGTCCCGACCAATTAGTTTTTAGTTTCCCTAGAAAAAACATCATACTATAATTAAATAGAAAAAAATTAGATATTTGAAGTGTTTATTCTAAATAATATATACATGAAGTATTTTTTTCTCTCTTTTTAAATCTACGCATTCTCATAATGTAATTCCCAACCCAAACCACCAAGACCGAGTAGGAGTTCCACATGAACTCTTTTGCGCCTCCCCTTGTGCAAGAGGTTTCTGATTATTATCATGGTCTTATGTCTATCAGTGGGAGACTATACCTGTAGTTCTTATCATAAAACTATTAATAAAAAATATATATAAATTATATAATAAATAATCAGAGTATCATATAGAAGGTAAAATATAGAATAAATGATATAATAAACCAAAACTATATAAAGATACATGTTACATTTGAAGATATTAAATAAAATAATAGTATATGTCCCTCTAGATCTCCATATATTAATGTTTATATCCATTTTCTCCACCTGATCAATAATTTTTGTGCATGTCCATATTTTCTTTTGTTTGATTACATTTGATTTTGTTTGATTACTTTTCCTTGGTATTTTGATGATTTCTCAATCCACGCTATTTTTATTTGTACGATACATATACAGTTTGATTGATAAGACATTTATATAAAAATGATTAATTATTTTTGAAGACTGAAAAAAAAATTAGCACTCTAAAAATTCAACGAAGTTGCAACCACAGTTTTAGAAACAATGTAGTTTTCAAGTCTAAGAAGTTCCTGTATTTATTTTAGTATAAATTCTACACAAATCAAATTCCCTAGGAACTAATTTTTGAAAAAATAAATCATTTTTTTATTTATTTCATTAGTCTTCATAGATGTTTAAAAGGGTTGTTTGGATGGTGAATAAATTTTTTGAAGTTCAGAATTGATTTTTCAGAACTGTAGTTTTCCATAATGTTTTTGCTTTTATTTTTTTTTATTTCTGTAGAATTACAATTCATATTTGTTTTATTATTGATTCATTTTAATGATAATAAGTTTTTATACAAATTAAATTTTTTACCAAAGGATGAATCTTTCATTAAGAGTCTATACAAATTCATTTAAGTTATTTTCTAGTTTTTCAGAATGTATGGTTCAGCAACCCTACTTTCAAAAAGTATGGTTCAAAATTCCTACTTTCGAAAAGTACAGTTTGGAATCCCTAATTTCAAAAAGTATAGTTAATGAACCCTACTCTATGTTGGTGACCCCTACAGTATGTTGGTGAACCCTATGGTATGTTGGTGAACCCTACACTATGTTGGTGAACCCTAAAATTTCTTAGTGAACCATATTCTATGTTGGTGAACACTATGCTGTGTTGGTGAACCATAAGCTATGTTGTTGAACCCTACTTTTTTGATGTCATTAGTACCCTACTTTTCTACTACAGATTTGTTCTTTTATGTTGAAAATTGATTTTCTGCATATATATAAAGATTATTTTTTATGTTTTTTCAACTAGAAAATTTCACATTAAATATAAGGATTTTCTTTGATGAGTTTTTTATGTTTTTGGTGAAATATTTAAAGAGAAAATGTAATAAATTTTCCATCATATTTTTTCAAAAAAATATAATGATTCAAGATTATTTAAATTCAGTCATTTGAATTTATATTTATATTGTGCTACTACCCGAATAGTGCAGGCCCAGGCCGAATGCCCAGTCCCGTAAAAAAATTTAATGAAAAAGATGCAGTACAAAGTGAAAAGCTAAGAAAATGAAATTACCCACAACAACACAGCCAATAAAAAAATGTCAAAATCTCCAGCATCCCCATCATCAGAGACGTCTGGATCCACTGACTCCCACTCATAATGTGAACCATAGTGACTGAGCATATTGAGATATTTCTCCATAAGATGTAAATCTCTTTCATAAAATGCGTTCTTGGTCATCGACTTACTCTATCCCTTCTTTACATTTCTTTATTTCCATTTATCTTTTTTGGAAAAGGACCTAGTAGATACAGTCTTCGGCATGATGGAGAATTCTCTCCTTGGATTCTTCTTAGTTAAAGTTGTTAGTTCCCCCATGCTTACATTCCCATTTTTTCCCATGCATATTCTCACCCTCACCATCAGAGGTTCCTTTCTTTTCCCCTCCAACAATGTCACTATAAGAGACTTGACGGGAATCCCCATCGTTTTCTTTACCTCCACTGGAGACATTTCCCCAGTTTCCAGGAGTTTCCATCGATCCCTTGGAGTAGTCATTTCCTCCATCCTTTAATGTTGCAGCGATCAAATATTTCCTATTGATGTCAATTGGGGTCAAACACTGATTTTTCATTTTTCACCCTTTTGATTTTACTTCCTCATCCACTGCAGCCTCCACAAGAATCAGTTGATCTGATTCAATGTTGGTTGACTCATCCTCCATCAATTTTCCCACCATCCTGCCTGGCCCAGAATCTATCTGTAGTGGGTCAGACCAAGCACCTTCCACATCTCCTGCACCGGCTTGAAGTTATTCCTCTCTTTCTGGAACTGCAAATTGATTCATAGAGAAAATATATGATCCAAGATTTACTATAAATGAATCAGAAGCCTTTGATCCTCCTGATATCCCAAGTCCGTGGCCCATGAATTGATGATGTTTACATGTGTCATCAGCACCAACAGAGTGATTACTCTGTACCACAACACCATCATACACCTTCACCATTGACCCTGGTTCACTAGAAAAAGATCTAAGACCCAGATAATTCCTTAACCGATCAAAAACTACTGCAACAGAAGGCCCTGACTTCTCTAGAGAAACATTCTTCATAACTCCCAATGAACCTCTGTTACCCGGTCCAGAAGGGAAAGTCATAGAGGGAGGGTCAGCCTGTTTCATCCCTTTATTGATATGACCTAGAGACTTATTCACTTGATGATGTTGATCATAGAATCCATATAATCATGACCATCATGCGTCACAGCTAGATATCCCTCCCTATCAACCTCCTTATTCGCAATAGGAGCATTTTTTACCCCATCAAACATAACTGGGGCCACATGAAAAACATTTGAAACACCAGGTTCAACAAGACACTCCTGCATTTCATTCTTACGAAAAATAGAAAAATCATGCCCCTGTTTGCAACAGAAGGAGCATAAGTTGATCCAAGATTCATAGTAGATGACTTGAGCATACCTGTATTCCCCCTCAATGACAACCCACACCATCGCAGGAGGAGGCCGGGAGAGTTCCATTTTAACACAAAACCTGGCAACACTTATATTCTTTAAGGATTTTGTCCACTTATCAAGAAACAGGAAATGACCAATACAATTACCAATTGATCGTAATAGCGCTGTATTTTGGAAAGGTAAAGGTAAACCAGGGAGCTGAATCCTAATCGCTGAGTTAGAAGAATCATGGTTCATGTGAAAATCAAAAGTCCAACGAAGAAGATGAAATCGAGAACCTTGAACGGATTACTAAAATTGGACCAAGCCAAAACCAGATCATCTTCATCAGTAACATAAAGGAGGAAGTGACGCGGTCCCAAGAGGCCGACAACTACCCAATGATTTAAACCCCATTTCCCATTCAAAAAAATTTCAAATACCTCCACCAAAGGCCGCCGCCGCACAAACTTTTCAATCAGGGCCATGGAGAAAAGTGATGATGCTTTGGTGAACTCTTGAACAGAGACTAGAACCACAGGCTGACCGTTGTAGAGGCTAGGAACCTTCGGAGCGACCCTGAGGTTGGGGAGAAAAGTAAGACCCGCCTTTGAGGGTAATCGAGAGTGACGATCAGCAAACCAGCAACCCTGAGTCCTGACGCCGAGTTGCTGAGGCCCCTCCCATGGGGGAGGAGGGGCTGTCGAGGCCTCCATTGCAGCTACAGTTTGAGCATCACCCGATCTTCGGGAGCACTCTCTCCCATCCTTTGTCTACTAATATCTTCATATTGTTCTACAAGTTTTTAAGAATTGTTTTGACTAATTTTAAATGAATTTATACTGGAGCTTTAAATAATTCAATGATTTTATTTTTCTAGAGATATTATTGGATGAATTCTTAAAATTATTTTGAATGATTTAATGAGATATTTATTATAATAGAATAATGAAGCAATAGTATTGTGATTTTTTGTGTAGATATTTATGAATTCTATTAACTCAATCTATTTTGAATATCTGAAGGGAGTAGAGCCACTTCAATTGATGAATATTTATTCTATATATATATATATATATCATTCTCTCTTGTTGGTGATTGACAAAAGAGAAATTCAAAAAGACACATGGGTTAACATATTTGATTGTCTATTTTTAAAAGAGAAAGTGTTATGAAATTTGAATCAATTATTCATTTACAATGTCCTGTAACACCCTGTTTCATCACCTTCTTGTTCTCTCAAATACATAATTAATTCTACATTTTCAATAATTGACATGAAAATTTGTTCTACTATAATCCTCAAAAACCAGAACTTTTGATTTAATTAATTATCTTATCATTCATCGGGTTATAATTTTGTAATAATTTTTTCCATTTCTAATATACACACTATTTTTTCTTTTTTCTTTTTACACAAAAAATATTTTTTTTATTATATTTCCTTGGGTTGTGAACTGTGTATTCTAAAGTTAGGATATTTGGGTTTTGAATCCCTATATCTAAAGTTAGGACTATTCAGGTTGTGACTCCCAGTGACTAAAGTCATGTTGTAAACGTTGTGACTCCTCATACAAAAGTCAGTTTCATGGTTATCCCTTCACTAGGGAAGAATTCTTCAATTGGTTTATGATTCCCCCATAAAAATTATTTCATAGTGCACATGTATCTCTCACCAATTAGAGAGGTAAATGAGTAGAGTAGGCCCACATTGGACTGAACTACTATAAAAACATCCTTGCACTTTTTAATTTTTATTCTGCTAATTAACCTTTATAATTAACTTTCATAATTAATTTAATTAATAAATTAAGTTAAAAAAATTAATCAACTCTATTCACCCCCATATAGACCATCTTCTATAACCTTATACGACCTAACAATTCCTATAAGAGGCTGATCCTTTTTAATAATTTATTAGCTCTTTTTTTCTCCTTCTAATAAATAATATTTTGTATCAGAGGAATACCATATTATGAATATTTTAAATCTATCAATATCATTCTTGATATCAAAAATTTGTATCATCAGTGGTTCCTTTAAAAATTTAGCCAACTGTTTTATAAAGAATGATTTTATATTTAATTTTTCTAACCATTTCCTAGACCTCATAGTCTACGGATAAGTATCTTATAAGATTGAATGTTTGAACCCGAATGATAACCTGATTCCACAAAATTCATCACACTTTGATGGAAATGATTGTGGCTACTGGAGATCCAGAATAGAGGCTTACATAAAAATTTTTAGCATTGAGAACTGGTCAATCATTTCAAAACATTACACACTTCTTGAAGCTGGCCTGGATACTCTTACCCAAAATGATGCTACTAGATATGTTTTTAAATTACAATGTTGTTAGTATTTTATATTGTTCTATTAAAATAAATTTTTTTATTCATGTTTCTACATGTAAGACAGCTCATGAAATTTCGGATATTCCAGAAGTCACTCACCTTGGCTTTGAAAAATTGATCTTAACCAATATTGGAATGCTTCATGCTGTGAACCAAGACTTCAAGATGGCTGAATATGAATCATAAAACAAAATGTTCCACAGATTCACAGGAATTTAAAATGGAATCGATTCTCTTAGAGAAGCTCTTGAAAACCTAGTTCTTATTGAAAAAATCATAGGATCCTTACCAAATAAATGGCATGCAAAGAAGGTTTTAATTGATGAAAGTAAGAACTTCAAAGGGTACATAATTGATCAATTGACTGGATCAAAACTCCAATGTGAACTCTAACTGAATAACATAGTTTCTGACAAGAGAACAAATAGAAAAGATGTATCTTTTAATCTTGTGAATGTTTTTTATACTGAATCTTCTAGTTCTGATCTACAGGATAGTGAAAAAAATGATATGGCTCATATTGTGACTGGATTTTACAAAACAATAAAAAAGAAAGGATTTAAGAACTAGTTTAGATGAAACCCTCAAAAAATAAAATGTATAGGAGATAAGAAAGGTGGTGAAAATTTAAATGCATCAGATGTAACATGTAATGAGTGTAGGAAGAAAGGTCATATCAATCCCAATTTTCCAAAACATAAGAATAAAGACAAATACAAAATAAACGATAAAAAGGAATATTGACAACTAGTAGGAGTTATATATAAGAATTTAATTCTAGTGAATAATCAACAAATGAAAAGGAAACTACTATCTTGTGCTTCAGGGAATCACTGTATAAGGTAAGTAATTATAGTCTTTATTCTATATGTTATGATTTTGACTATGATTCTGAAAATTTGAATGTTTCTAAGTTAAATTATGAATTTGAAATATTAAGAAAATATATTTTCAAATATGATGATTTATATATTGAGAATAAAAAAGACAATGAGAAATTTTTTTCTGAAAATGGAATTATTTTAAAATATAATGAAAAACTAAGTAACACTACTTCTAGTTCACATTCAAAAGTTTATGAAAATTTGTAATCTTTTCAATATTGTAATGGAATTTTGAAAAAGGAAGTTGAATGTTTTATACAAATTTAATTTTCATTTATTCATGTTTGTGGAGAATATCATGAAATGATGTATTTGACTAAAACTAATAAAAATAAAGATGGTTTTCACTATGACATAAGATTACCCCAAATGTATAAAACATATTATATTAAAAGTAAAAATGGTTTTACTTCAACTATTACATGTTTTAAATGTGGCATGAAAAGTCACTATGAAAATGATTGTTCTCTAAGAAATAAAATATCATTAGGATTTACAAAAGACTAATATTATAAATCCTTATTATCAATAGTACCTTACAATACTTTTTAAAATGATGTATGGGTACCTAAATATTTCATTAATAATCCTATTGGAAACAAAGTATCTTGAGTACCATATTTGTCAAGTAATTGATTTTTGTAAGAAAAATGTATTGGATCTCTCAAGAATGACATATTATACATTAAAAGTGGATTCTCTTGGAATATGACTGGAGACCCATCAAAGTTTACCACATAAAAAACATGTAACGGAGGCACTATTACATTTGGAGAGAATTCCAAAGGCAAATTAAATGGTTTTAGTAAAGTTTTTATTTCAAATTATACTTTTATTTCTATAGTTTTAGATGTTAATGGTTTAAAACAAAATTTAGTTATTATTTCAAAATTATTTGATAATGAAATGGAAGTTAAATTTCAAAATGATAAATGTTTAGTTTCTAAATATGTTTCCATATTATTTTATGCCAATAGAAAAGATAATATTTATATTATTGATTTTTCCAAATTAACAGTTCAACATGTAAAGTGTTTGAATACTGTACAGAATGACAACATCCTTTGGCATATACATTTAGGTCATGTTAATTTCATAATGTTTCATAAGCTCTTAAAACATGATAATTTGTTGCATCTACATTCCATAAAGAAATAACAACTCTATTTTTGTGACGCTTTCATTGAAGGGAAGCAAGACAAAATTTCTTTTTGGCCGATCAATCAGATAAATACTAGTAGCCCTTTATAGTTAGTTCATCTTGATTTTTTCCCCACTCAAATTTTTATCCTTACTGAAATTCAATATAACTTAGTTATTTTTAATTATTATAGTGTATTTACTTGTGTATACTTTATTAATCCTAAAAATGATACATTTTCTGGATTTATTTTTTTTTCTAAATTAACTTAAAATGAAAAAGGTTGTATTATTATTTTTATTCATAGTGATAAATGAGGTGAATTCAAAAATTTATATTTGGAAATTTTTTCTGAAAAGAATTACTATTTTCATAATTTTTCTACTCATATAATACCAAACAAAAATGTTGTTGTATTATGGAAAATTAGAACTCTTATTGAAATGGATCAAACTATGTTAAGTGAATATAATTTTCCTAGATATTTTTGGGTTGAGGCTGTTGTTTTGTATTTTTATATTAAAAATAGAATTATTATTAGACCTTTGTTATAGAAAAATCTTTATGAATTATTTGAAACTAAAATTCCTAAAGTTATTCACTTTAGAATTTTTGGTTGTAATGTTTTTATTTTAAATTCAAAGGATAATTTATATTAATTTTATTCTTTGAGAGATGAAGGTATTTTCGTTGGATATTCTAATAATAGTAAATATTAGAGAGTTTATAATAATAGATCTATGCTTGTTGAGGAAAATATTATTGTTATGTTTGATGAAAATAATGTTAAATCAAATTTTGATTCTAATTGTATTGAAGATGAATTTAAAGATTTTAATTTTGGTGAAAAAATCCTCAAGATTAGAATGAATCAATTAAGGTGGGGGGGTTACACCTTCTCAACCTGATCCAAAATCATGGAAGATTCAAAAATATCATCCTCTTGAAAAATTATTTTACAATTTTGATTTTGGTATTAAACTAGAAATTCTATTTTATATTTTTATGCCAATTTTTCTTTTATTTCTAATTTTTTTCCTTTTAATGTTATTGATCCTTTTAATGATGCAAACTAGATAGTTTCTATACAAGATACATTAAATTTTTTTGTTAGAAATAATGTTTGGACTTTAGTAGAATTTCATATGCATGAGCAGGTACTAGTAACTAAGTGGATCTTTAGAAATAAGCTGGATGAACCTGGACAGATTGTCAAAAACAAATCGAGACATATTGTTCAAGTATACTCTCAATAATAAGGTATATACTTTGAAGATTATTTTTCACCTATTTTCATGTTATATTATATTGTATTTTTTTTGTATTTTTCTTTTTTTAATGTTTTAAATTATATCAAATTTAAGTGAAAAGTGCTTTCTTAGATGTCTTTATAACTAAATATGTTTATGTTTCTTATCCACTAATTTTTCAAAGTGAAAAAATTTATAACCTTGTTTTTAAATCATCTAAAGATTTTTATGGTCCTAAAGAAGCACCTCATTATTGGTATAGAAGACATTATTTATTTTTATTAAATAATGGTTTTATGAAATGTAATTTTTATATAACAATTTTTTGTTAAAAATATTAAAACTAAATATTAATTATTCAAATTTATATTGATGATATAGTTTTTGGATCATCTGGTGAAATACTCTATAATGATTTTTTCTCTTAGATGTCTTCGGATTTGGACATGAGTTTAATGAGGGAATTAATTTTCTTCATTGGACATCAAATTTTTCAAAGAAAGGATGGAATTTTTATTAATCAATCTAATTATTCTAAATATTTAGTTAATATATTTGGTCTTGATTCCTCTAAATATAAGAAAATTCCTATGTTTAATAATTATAAATTAAATATTGACGAATCTTGTAAATATGTTGATATTAATTTTTATAGAGGCGTGATAGTAGCTTTAATTATTTAACATTATCTAGACCCAATATCATTTTTAGTGTTTGTTTACATGCCTGATTTCAATAAGATCCTAAATACATTCTTATTAAATCTCTAAAAAGAATAATTTGATATATTAAAGGAACTATTGATTTTAGTTTATTTTATCTAATATATTACTTTTTTATTTGACATCTTATTCTAGATATGATTTTGGAGACTATATAATTGATAGAAAAGCACATCAGGTGTGGGTCATTTTTTGGGAAAAAAGTTAAATTTCTTTTTCATCTATGAAACAACTATTTGATACTTTATCTAATAAATAATTTGATTATATCTATTCTACTAATAGTTATCCTAAAATATTATGGATTAAGAAAACCCTACTTTATTTTTGTGTTTATATTGATATATTTCCTATTTATTATGATAATATTTTTCCAACTTCTATTTCTATAAAACCCTTACAACATTCTAGAACAAAGCTTATTGATCATAGATTTAATTTTATTAGAGATCATGTTAAAAAGGGTGATATTTTTTTAGAATCTATACCTTATAAAAATCAGTGAGAATATATTTTTACAAACCCTTTAGACACTTCTTAGTTTGAAAAAATTAAATTCGATCTTGGTATGATAGAATTTTAGCATTTTATTACTAAATTTGTTTAGGGGGAGTTTTTTTACATTTTATTTATTTAAAAAATGGTAAGAAATAAATATTTTTTAAATGATTTTAAATTTTTTTTAAATGGTATAAATGCTTTTGGTTGTTAATCAAACAAAAAGGGGGATATTTTCTGTGAATGCTCCTATTTTATTTTTTTTATTGCATTTTATTTATTTATTACTTTTCCTTCGTATTTTAATGAAATCTCAATCCACACAATTTTTTTTGTGTTGTCCTTATAATATTGGATATATAATAGATTTATATAAACTTAACTAGTTTATGAGGAAGCATGAAATTTCTTTTTTCGTACTCTAATGATTCAAAGAATTTGATGTTGTGGTTTTAGAAACATTACAGTTTTCAGTTTTGAAAAGTTACTGTATTAATTTTATTGTAACGTATATAGATATCAGACTCACATGAAACATATTTTTATAGAAATAAATCATATTGGCCTTGATTTTTTAGGCTTATATCAATATCTAACAAGTAGGTTTCGATAGTGAATAAATTATATAAAGTTATGCTTCGATTTTTCAGAACAGTAGATTTGTAGAATGTTTCTTCATTTATTTTTTTATAATTTATGGAGCTATAGATGTCAGATTTATTTTTATCTTGATTCATTGAAAATATAATATTTTTTCCAGAAATATAATTTTTGAAAAAAAGATTGAATATGTCGTTATGATCCTTTAAAAATTCATTGAATTTTGTTAAAGTATGTTGTCCAATTTTTCAAAAAGTATGGTTCAGTAACCTTAATTTCACAAAGTATGGTTTATGAAATCTACTTTCCCAAAGTATGATTCAGAAACATGAATTTTGAAATGTACGGTTCATGAACCCTATGATACATTGGTGAACCCTACGGCACAGTGGTGAACCCTATGCTACATTGGTGAAATCTACGCTGCCTTGGTAAACCCTACGCTACGTTGGTCAAACCTTAAATACATTCTTGAACCGTAATTTACGATTTTTTCATGTACCCTACTTTTCTACTACCGATTTGTGCTTTTATGCTGAGAATTTATCTGATAAATATATAGGTGGATTATTTTCATTGTTTTTTCTATTGAAAAAATCACATTAAATCAAAGGATTGTGTTTGAAGAGTTTTTTATATATTTTTTTGGAAATATTTAAATAGAAAATTTAATAAATTTTTCAATGTCTCAATTCAATAAAATAGAAGGATTCAAAATTACTTAAATTCAAATATTTAAATTTAATTTCATATTATATTTCTAGTTTTCAGGAACTGTTTTGACTAATTTTAAATGGATTTATACTAGTGTTTTAAATCATTCAATGGTATTATTTTTTGCAGATATTATTGGAATAATTATTCAAATTTTTTTGAATTATTTTATTATAATTTTTTTAACGAAATATAAAATAAATAGTGTCATGATTTTTTGTGGAGATATTTATGAATGCTCCTAACACAATTTATTTTTAATATCCGCTGAAAGAGGAGCTGCTGAAATTGCTGAATATTTATTCACTATATATATAATTCCCTCTTGTAGGTGATAGACACAAGAAAAATACCAAAATACGCATGGGTTACCATATTTGATACACTATATTTCAAAGAGAAAGTGTTGTAAACATTTAACCTATTGTGAAATTGAAACATCCTACAACACTTTTTTTCATCACCTACTCATTCTCTTAAGTGATGAATTAGTTATGCTTCAACTAAAATTTCCTTAAAGAGACATTATGATATTGTTTTCAAAAAAAGATCCCATTATTTAATTATTTATCTTCTATTTCATCTGGTTTTTAGTCTATAACACATTTCCCATCTCCCGCATACACTCTATTTTTCTGTTTAAGATTTCGCACACAAAACCATTATTTTTTTTTGTTTCCTATGGTTATAACAACCAGATTCTTAATTAATGATCCAATGGTTATGAATCCTTGTATCTAAAGTTAGGACTATTCGAGTTGTGACACCCAGTGACTAAATTCATGTTTTATGGGTTTTAACTCCCCATATCAAAGTGAGAGTCATGGTTATCCATCCATTAGAAAATTATTTTGTAATTAGGTTATTATTCCTTCATAAAAGAAATTTCTTAGTGAACATGTTCTCTCACCAAGTAAAGGGGTATAAGAGTAGAGTGGGTCAACTTCAAACCAAACTACTATAAAAAACATACTTGAGTTATTTACTTTTTCCACATTTAATTAAACATAATTACTATCTTTGAACATCATTTTAATTAATCAATTCATTTTATTAAAAAAAATATGGTCTTCTCACCCCTCCCCTCTAAACTATCATTAATTACCTTATCCAACCTAAAAAATAATCCCCTATATATCCCCTTCCTACATCATATTCCTAGTCAAAAAATCTACAAGTCCACTGATATATTCGATTTGGGTGTGAGTAAAAGACTCAATAGAACACCGCCAAAGATCTTTAACATCAATGTATAAAACAATTCTGCATTTCATTATATAACCATCATAGAAATATAAAAACAATATATCACATAAAAATTATGTTGATCCCCTAGGACTGGCCCAACCTGCTTCGGCACCATGTTGGTAGGAACATTCGTCATCTACAAAACACATCACACTTGATGAGAGATCCCCAATCATGTGACACGTACTTCAATTTGGGATAAAAAAAGTATTGTAAATATCATGTCTACAACATCCCTCTCAAATAGATAGCCCCAAGAATGTGACACATCCCACCCATTAGGAATTACTAAGCACATACTGACCAAATTATAGAATATCCCTCTCAAGTGGGTAGCCCCATGATTATGAAACATCCCAATGACTAGACAGCCCAAATACATGCTAACCAAATCGTGACACATCCCTCTCAAAGGATAGTCCAAATAGGACCAAGCAACATGATAAATTGTAGAGGATAGAGACATCCTATTAGATATAACAACCATGTGATAGATCAATCATTTTGTCAAATAAAACTGGTATCAAGATCATCGCAAATCAATATATGAGAAACATAAGCATAGGTCAATGATACAAACACATATCATGTGACCAAGCACCAGGCATAGGTTTCTGAGGGCTACACATGCACACTAAAAATCATTCCAATAACACATGTAATGCATTAACAAAATTATAGGACATCCTACCTTAAGGTTTTTGAATAAGATTTCCTATGTTCATCAAGGGACATCACTTGAATAACACCCATGTGTTTGTTAACTCAAAAAACTCACCGATGATTCCAATAACTAAGTCCAACTAGTTAATTTCTAAAATAAATAAAATAATACATTATATCAAATACACTCTCTACTGAAAAATCCATAATAAAAATGATAATTCCATTTTATCTTTCTTGATAATTCTAGATTATTTCATAGGGAATAATTTATAATTACACAAGTGATAATACTCTCTATCTATCTTAAATAATTTCCAATTATACATTTAATCCATAATAGTTTATTTCTTAAATAATAATTATAACTTCCCATGATATATAATTTTATCTCTCTAGAATAATCCAATTATGATAATTATTCATTATTATTCTTTGATAATTTTCAAATTATTATCATTTAAGAAATATTTAATAAATTAATCCCAAAAGACTTATAAGATTATATTCAAAAATAATGAGGAAGGAAAAACAATAAATTATACCTCTTCAAAACACTACACCAAGTTGGAGGATATATATTGAGACCCCTACCACACTCGGAACCCTATTTTAAGAACATCTTTTAGTCAAATAAGGCTTCACCAAACTAGAATAAGAAAATACATGGACTTCCTAAAATCAAGTGAATCGCCAAAAATAAAGGTAAAAGGTTCAAGTATTTTTTATGAAGGAAAGAATAAACATATTGTGACATTAAAAACTCATAAATTAAATTTACCATTTAATTTTTCTTTTTATCGAATCATCAACCAAGAGTGTTAAAAATAACTCATTTTGGAATTAAAACCTCCAAGTGATTCAACAGAATCAAATAAATGTATTAATTTAATTTAAAATCATAAAAAAGAGTTATAGATGTTTTATGGAAGAAAAGAAATGAAAAAAAGGTTTTTAAAACGTTTTCCCATAAATGGTTCTACGTAAGTGTAACATGGGTTACCATTACATATATCATGGTTGTCACATAATGGTAAGGAATATTACCCTTATGAATATACTGTTACCCTTACAAGAGAACAGTTTACCCTTACATGGGTTTTGAAATACCAGATTTACCCTTATAAGAGATCTTTATACCCTTATATAGGTAGAAGAAAAAGAATCTTACATTTATGCTAGTCTAAATCGACATTACGCAACTCCTTATGTACCCTTACACAATGTATAGTACCCTTACTCGGTGTCTTATATACTCTTATGAGGTGGTTATACCCATAAGAAACTCTATAGGTACCCGTATACAAAACTATAAACTATTATATAGTGATTTTACCCTTACATAGTGTATGAATAGATTCCCTTACCCATTTATAACTATAAAAAATCTCTCCAAACCCATAAAAAGTCATATAAAATGGTTCCTACACTTAGACATCTAATAGAAAAGTAATTTTACCCTTACGCAAATGCTTGGAAACATATTTTACCCAGATATAACCTCAAACAAACTTGATAAAGGGCAATTTCTATTTAAAAAATATTTTAACATAAAATAAGTTATAAATTAAAAATAAAATGGAGTTAAAAGAGCATTTAAAAATAGAAAATATTGAATTTTTCCCCCTATAATGACATCTCTTCTTCTAATAAATGTCTTTATCTACCTTTCATGAACATATTAGGCCACATCGATTGAATATTAGACAAAATATCACATGAGAATTTAACCAGTAAGTCCAAATTAACAACCAAGTGAGAAGATATGAATGAAAAATGTTGTTCTAACAACCAAGAAAGACATAGTAGAGAGGAATAAAAAAGGATCATACCATGAACTATAGATGGTCCCTCTCCATTTGATATTGGAGATGGAAAATCACATATGCCCTTTCATCCACTACTACATGATGCCCTATAGGCTCATGATTCAAATTGTATACCAACCACCATGAGCTCTATACCTTCTGTTAAGGACCTGATCCAGCTCCTAAAGTACATATATTCAAATATTAATCATATAAATTATTTAGATTACATTTCATTCCACCCCGATGTCATGTCTTGGGGAAAATGGTTAAACCAATGAGAAATTTCCCCCTCATCCTACAGTTTTAGAACCTGTGGAATTTACCTCTCTCAGAGAGAGTTAAAGAACCCCTTCTCTACTATAAATGTTGACTGACACCCTTTAATATATCTATTTAAATTATATTTGTATTCCTATAATTAGACATTTTTACTGGATTGGATAAGACACATATTGATCCGCTGGTATAAGGAAAAATATCAACAATAGATTATTTCATAATTCCCTTCTCCATCATCAGTGATTTGGAAGAACTGCATCATAGATCATCATATTAAAATTCATGAACTATCATCTCAACTTCATTCATAAAAAAATATCAAACTTATTTGTTTTATGAGTGTCATTACCAACCCAATATAGAAGTAAAGTGGATTGGATTAGTGAAGTATGCTAAATAGGTGGGCACTGATATCATCTCCTATTAGAGATCAACGAATTCCTGTGAATGATCAAACTCCAAGCATTTGGGAAGAAATTCATGAATAAGATACCATTGATGGTCACCCAAGTCTTCCATTCTAGTATACCAACCTACCTAATGACATCCCACCATCACCCAGTTGCACCTTAAAGCACGAAGGTCTCATACTACACCTATCGATCCTTTGGGGTCTCTACTAGGTCGAAAATCCTCTCTATGATCATTACCCAATCCTCTACATCCTGAGGGAACCCAATTACTTATAAGTATGGGTATGTTATAGTTATAAGATAAAATTATAATAAACCATAATCTCCTCTCCTTATGGTATCATATTCCTCAATCAAGAACTAATCAAAAGAGTCTTGTATGAAATAATACTATAGCATAGCCTACTGGAGAAATTAACATAGCATGATTAGCTATATCATTCTATAACATAAGGGTACAGTGATATATGAAAGATATATTTGGGGAATGATTTCCTAAAATTCACATAAAAACTTAGAGAACCCCAAAAAAGATAATTGGTAGAAAATTAAACAAGGAAACTAAAAATTACACAGCCACACATAAGGGTTTAACCATAGAGGATACCCATAAGCAGAAAGAATAAATTCCTAAGAACTACACAAAACCCAGGTCAAGCCTTTGATTTATACATTTTAGTCACTACTACATATATAAACTCAAATTTAGAATACAACAATATCAAAAAAAATAGTGAAAGGAATTATACACCAATTCATATATATCACGATTTCAATATGCACTTATTCATTTGGCCTATATCCAATTCAAGCAATAGGTGTATACGGAATGTGAACCTATATGTCTAAATTGAAGCATGAACACACATAAAATACCATAAATTAGTATATTAATAGTATTTTAATCACCCAAGGTGAATTTAATCCCATAAAACATCAAAAATTAAAAACATAAATTCCCCACATTATGGAAACTCATAGGTCCTCTATATATTGTAGGACAGACATTGACATAGTTCCCCTACATGATTTCTAACCTTATTCACTCCCATTAATTATTATCACAAGTAATGGGAAATTGAATAAAAAGTTAGTGAATCATGGTGTTATGATACAATTGTGTAACATCCTGACCCAAACCATAGCATCTGAGCCAAAGTTCCACATGACCTCATGCATGCCTCCTAATATATAAGAGGTTTTTTACTAGTATTTAGAGCCTATTTTCATCAAATGGAAGACTATACCACATTTTCATGTCATATAAAAAATAATAAATGAATAAATAATAAGATTAACATTCAGAATATAAAATATGGCATACATGACATTGAAATCCAAAAACTAAACAGATATCCAACGTATAAGTAAATGTCGTAAATAAAAGTTGAAGACATCAATATATAACTCCTTATAGTAATGTATGAATCAGTATAATCCCTTTAATCAACCATAAACCAAAAATACCTTCACCTTCTCTAAATTCTATTTCATGAACATTATAAGTGAACTGAAATTCCCATGTTTGGTGTGAGTACAAGACATAGTGGGATACCAATGACATCCCTTAACATTAGTGAAAAAAATATACAATTGCATAATGTGATGTAAATATGGTATAGATATAAATAATAATTTTATCTCATTAATACAAAACATATTTGAGATCCTCAATTACTATCCCTACCAACTTTATCACCATTCTAGAACAAACATTGGTCGTATGGCCAACACATCAATCTCAATTAGATTTACTTGAGCATGTGAAACATCTCCTCAGCTATGATATCTCAAGTACATGATTTCCCAAGTATGGAACACACCTCTCTAATGGATCACCCCAAGAAAGTTACACATCTCACAAACTAGGATAGTTTACATACATTCCTACCAATGTTTAGTACATCAATCTTGAGTGGATATCTCCTTACATCTTAGACATCCTACTGATTGGATATCCCAAGAAAATGTTGACCCTAGTTTAGAATATATCACTTGGTGGATATTCCAAATATTCATAACCAATATGGTTAACTATAAAATATAAATACATGACATACAGTACATGAAACATATGATAGTTCAATCATCAATTCTAATCAAATAGATTTCATAATAATTAAAATATTTATGAAAGAAACACAAGTAGAGATCAAGGATACACACACACATCCAATGACCAATCATCATACAGAGGTTTCTCATCATTGTAAATCCATTCCAACGATCTTGAAAATAACACGTATGTGACATTTATAAAATTAAAGGACTTTATACCATAATATTATTAAAAAAGATCTCTAGGGTTCATCATGGAATGTCACCCAAATTACTTCCATGTGTGTGTTGACTCAAAATTATCCACAAGGATTACTATCACTAGGTATAACTCTATTATTTCTGAAAGAAATAAAATATCACATGAGAAAATAAATTATCTATTTTACATAATCAAAAATAACCATGAAAATTCTATTTAATCATTCTTGATATTTAAAAATTATTTATTATATAATAAAATAAAATTCCAAAAGTAATAATACAATCTTTATCACCTAGATAATTTCAAATTATTCTTTTAGATATATTATTTTTAATCCCAATCAATAATTATAAATTCACTTGTGATAACATTATCTCTCTATAATAATATGAGAATGATAATTATTATTTATTATTCTTTGATAATTTCAATATTATTATCATCTGAGAAATGTTTCTCCAATAAATCAATAAATATTGGGAAAATTATTTTTGAAAAAATGAGTAACTACTTCCAGGATATTGTCTCTCTTCAAAACATTGCACCCTAATAGAGATAGAGACAAAGGGATTTTCCATTTTTGGAAACCTAGAAGATGAACTCAATTTAGTTGTATAAGGATTTACAAAAGTAGAAAATATAGATTTCAAGACTTCTTATACTCAAGAGGATCTCTAAAAATGAAGGCAATGAAGGCTTGGGTATTTTTTTAAGAAGGATAACATGTATAGATTTTAGCTTTTAAAACCCAAAAATTTAATTTACTATTTATTTTTCCTTTTTATCAAATCATCAATTTTAAGTTTTTATAATCCTTTATTAATTAATTACAAAAAATAAGTGTGTTAGGAGAGTTAAATCCTATAATTTAGGTAATTTATTATAGTCAAAATGAGTAATAGACTTGTTTTAGAGAAAAATGGATTGAAATGGTAGTTTTTAATATATTTTCCCCATAATTGGGGTTGAATAAGGGTAAAATTGTTTAGACTTATGAAAATAATCTTTATCATGCAAGAGAAAGAATTCTTGCCCTTAATAATGTCTGGTTACCCATATATAATAACAGTTTACCCTTATAATAGATTTGAAATCTCAAGGATATACTTACGCAGGACCTTCTCATCCTTATGAAAATAGAAGAAAAACTAGTATACCTTTATGATTATCTCGATGTACCTCTATATAAATCCTTATATTCCCTTATAAAGTATCTAGTACCCTTATGTATTGAATTTTATTCACTTATGATATAGCTGATACCCTTACTGGACTATAGAGGTACCCTTTCACAGCTCTATATACCCATGCACATAACATACTACCCTTAAGAAGTGCATGAACAACTACACATACCCTTACATAAAAAATTAAAATTCTACCATAACCTTAAAATCGTTATAGAAAAACTCCCCTTCCCTTACCTAACCTTAGGAGAAGTGATTTTACCCTAACAAAAAGGGTTGGAAACTTATTTCACCCTTATATAACCTCGTAAAAACTTGGGTAAGGGTGATTTTTATTGAAAAAAAGTATTTTCATATAAAAAAAATTTTAAATATAATAAAATGGGGTTAAATTAATTTATAAAAAAAATTTGTTACACATAATAACCCCTCTTAATTTCCTCCAGCTCACCCAATTGTTTTAACCCCCTCTCACTAGAAAAATTCAACTCATCGTTCAGGTCCATCACTACACATAAGGATTTATGATGTAATTACTTTGGAAAATAACATGTATTTAAAAATAGTATCCTCTATAGATAACAAAAAATAAGAGTCTTTGAGGATTTCTTGTCAGCAATGGGGATTTATCCAACTTGATAAACTAATTCTTCAAATAATTGGACCCTATATATTCTAAGATTTTTTTATTAATCTATATGAATTTTCAGCATGTCCACTAGAATATGGGTAATAGTTTTTTTTAGTTCTATTAGTCGAATCATATTTATCCTTTAATAATTTGAAATTGTAATTCTTTAAATGAGTTCTATTATATCTGATAAATTCTTTGGGAACTCCAAACTTGAAAATATATTTTTTTGATTAATTTGAAAACAATAGTTGTAAGGTTATTTAAATTGAATTTTCCTCAACTTATTTGGACATGTAGACTAAATCTACCAGAATATACTCATTCCTATAATATGATGGAAATGTACCCATTAAATCTAATCCACATACATAAAAAACTCTAACAATTGGAATTCCCTTTTGAGGAGACTTCTGTATACTTCCATAATTCTCTACACTTTGAAACTTGTTATTTACTATCACAAGACTCCTAACATATTTAAAGGGAATGGTCCAATAGAACCCATATTTTAATAACATATAGGAAGTTCCCTCTCCCCCATTATATCTACCCATTGTGATGAGTTAAAACTCTAAAAAATGGTAAGAATCTCCTACTCAGCCACACATCGCCTTAGAAAGAAGAGGATCTTCCCAAAAATAATACTTTGACTGAAAAATGAATTTAGTTATTCGATTCTATAAAATAATATATAGAATAACTCCTAATATAAAAAATTTATATATATCGGTAAACTAGGTAGATTTTCTAACTGAGGAAGAAAACATTTACTAATCTAGGAATGAGGTATTTATCTCATTGGATTTTTCAGAATGGGCATTGGGTGACCTGGAAAATTAGTCAGCAACCACATTCTATGCTCCTTTATTATCCTTGACTTCTAGATCAAAATTTTATAATTGAATTTTCTATCTCATAATCATCAGTTTTGATCCTTTCTTATCTATAATATATTATAGATTGGAATGATTAATGAAAATTATAATCTTATACCCAATCAAGTATTGTGTAAAATTTTCAAGGTAAAACATGAAAACAAACAATTGGTTTTTAGTAGTATTTAAATTATTTTGGCCATCATCTATGAACCTACAAGAATATTAAGTCACATGCATCCTCTTTTCCTTCCTCTTCCCAAAAAAAGCACAGACAACATCATCAATAGCATCAAACATAGCCTCAAAAGGTAGTTTCTAGTCATGGATACTGAAAATGGGTGGGGTTTTGAGTTTCTATTTAATAATTGAAAATGAATATACACACATATCATAAAAAAATGGTTTTCATTAATGTATCATTAAACATAAGGGCATGATGATTTCAGAAAATTCCTTGATGAATCCCATGTATATACAAGCATGGACTAAAAAATTATAATTCATTTCACATTATTAGGTGATGATATTTGTAAGATAACTTAAATTTTAGTATTATAAACAACAGTACCTCTCTTATAAACCATTTCACATAAAATAATTTACTTAGTGACTATGAATTAGAACTATTCTTGGTTTAAATCCAAATTTGTATCTTGACATCTTTCCAAAACCATTTCGGGGTGCTATAGGATGTTTTCAAAACCACTTTCGACTATCAATAAATAATGCATTGAAACATAAATTATCCTCTAAATCATATAAAATAAAATATCCATCATTAATTTTTTAATAGTGGTGTTGACGCCGAATTTTGAATAGGGCCAGAATTGGGATAATAAAGAGCAACAAATGTATTTGTAAGAGATTGAGAAGATCATGCACCCAGAGAGGCAGGTGTGCGTAAGATTCAGTGGATGCACCAAAAGTCCCTATGGAGAAAATATTCATGAATACCCAATGTGAAGTAAAAGTTTGTGTTCCACAAAACCCCTCCAAAATTTCCAAATCCACTGATGTACAATATCATGGTGTTGCGAGCAACAGTCCTCTTGGCATGAAAAATCTTGCACAACCAATGCAACATCAAAGGGGGCCTTGCACGTCGGCGTGCTCGGGAATCAGTTAAGGCCCGAGCATGAAGGTACCCAGTGGAACATAAACCCTTGCACACCTAATGCAATGTCAAAGGAAGGGTTCTACGGTGACCCCCCAGAAACAGCCAAATGTGCTGGCACACAAACATTCAGGAGGCATGCAAACTTTCCTCCGATGCGGAAACCTTTGTGCACCCAATGTTATGTCAAATTTTCGTTGAAGCGCAGCATCCCTCACGCACCGCCTCTGATGACTTCGGATATAAAAAGAAGCATAACCCCCACCCATCAAGGATGGTGATAGAAGAAGAAGTGATGGTCTGCTCTGTGAAATACACCTCTTTCTCGACCGTGCGAAAAACACTATGGCCTCAATGTATTGGATCTTGTGTGACAGGTCCCCCCAGGGTCCTCCTTTGGGTGGGCCCTCTTGGGAATGATCCTCATCCATTTACTTTTACCCCAAGTCATTTTTGCCCAGAGGATCTCTCTTTCATGCATGTTTCCCCCTTCATCGGACCTATTTTGTGTGTTGTCGTTCCATCCTATGTGCAGCCTCTCATTTTGCACGGACCCTTCTAGTTTGCGTGCAACCCTTTAATCATGCACACAACCTCTCATCTTGTGTGCAGCCCTCCTTGTGTGCTCCATGTGTCGTACTTACCTAAAGTCGCCATGTATGAGCCCCTCTTATGTGAAACACACCTATGTCATGCGCCCTTTTCACGCACAATCCTCCAGGTTTTCACAAAGTGATTTCAAAGTCCCTTGGGTGGTGCTTCCAGTTGTGTTGCTTCATCTCATGCTTCTTTGCATAGGCACAATAACAACTATTACTTCTTCGCATAGCCACGCTAACGTGGGCCCATCAATGGATCACTCCACAACACCCCCTCACCATGGCATTGTCAGCGCCTTCCCTTCCCCAAGGGTTCAAACATACAGGTTATGTGTGTCCGAGGGGTGTAGAGTAAACCCACCTCGTTCGAGTTGCAAGACATTAAACTACCAAGAACAATTATCCCCGGCACGTAATGTTAAACTATGGCCTATCCCCATGCATCATAAATGGGGCACCCCGTCTCAGACATTCTTTACACCCACTCGTGTCCGGAGGAGTGAGATCTTCCTCACATTTAATGAGATCCTCTTTATTGGGGTGGTGTGTGTCTGCGGGGAAGGGAAACCATTTTGGTGTAAGCCCCTAGCTATTCTTGCAGGAGGAAGTATCCATATTCACCCTCCTCTATTCTTCAGTGCCAAAGACTAGAGGGCGTATGGGCACTGAAAGCCTCCTCTCTTCCATGCCAAACCCCTCTCCCATTGGGCTTTGTCGCCACCCAGGCCTCCATCATGGAGTAAGTCCCAATCACCATCTCCCTAGGCTTCTAACCATGCGTAAGACCCAATTTACACATTGGGATTCTAACCACACATAAGCCCCTATTTCCTTTTTGGGCCACTAAAAATGTGTAAGCCCCATTACACTTCCCACAGACGCACCTTTCACGACGTGGTCATCAGGTCTCTGCTTCCTCCTGTTTCTCACACCGAGCATGACTCACATGGGCTTAGAGTAAGCATCGAGCATGACATCCTCTATAGGCTACCATAGAGTGTTAGCCCCAAACTCACTAAACTATGTGTACTTTGATCCCTGCGGAGGTAGGGTACGTAGAAATCCTTTCTGATGTTCAATCCCAACAACCATTGGCCGAGACCCCCTTCACGTCGGTTCGCCTTCGTCTTGAATAACGTTAAAATGTATCCACACTATTCCAAACTATGTGGAATTTGTTCATTTCCATGGTAAGGTATGTAGGAAGTATCCTTGAGGTTCAAGCCCAACAACCATTGGTCTCGACCCCCTTCACGGTGGTTCACCATCACCCATCCTAAACTACGTGGACTTTGATCCATGCCAAGTAAAGGTGCATAGGAAACCTTCCAAAGGCTCAAGCCCATCACCCATGTCTCTTCCTAGTCTATCCCTCGAGCATATGTGTTTCGGGAAGGTCATTCCCTAACTTAGAGGTTCCACTTCCTCTGGGTCCTATTTCTCTAAGGCTCAATCCCATCACCCATGTCTCATCCCAGTCTTTCCCTCGAGACTATATGTTTCAGAAAGGTCATTCCCGAACTCGGAGGTTCAAATTCCTCTATGTCCCATCCATACAGGTAACCTCCTTTGGTGTCCCATCACCTCACTAAACTATGCGGACATTAATTCCCTACCATGAGGATACGTAGGAAGTATCTTCGAGGCTCAAGCCCAACACTATCATCACCTTCATGATGGTTCCATCTCATCCCCCCCCCACTACTCTATTCGAATCTCCATCATCCATTCTAATTTTTACCCAGTCCTCCACATCCCAGTGAGATCATGTGACCCCCTTTCATGGTGCTCCTAGTAGTAATAGGGTAACGTACCACGTGTTAGTCTGAGTATCAGTGCTCCCTCATAAGGTTGCACCCATCTGGTCCACTCCAGTCAGTGTTCTGATCAATCTGATTTATCTCTACTAGACGTTAAACTTGTGACATACCCTTTTTCAAACATGGGAAGCTGATTAAAACCTCCGATACATGCCTATGGAATATGATTCCCTGCATTCGACGTAGGATGCCTCAG
The DNA here is from genome assembly GCA_963277665.1 of Viscum album. Taxonomy (NCBI): domain Eukaryota; kingdom Viridiplantae; phylum Streptophyta; class Magnoliopsida; order Santalales; family Viscaceae; genus Viscum; species Viscum album. Next base: position 286,095,200 of record OY728138.1, on the reverse strand, counting down.
GCTTATTCCCCCTTGAGAAGCCCTATAACAAGGGGAAGAATCTCAGATGTGCCAGTGATGTCCAACATGACTACTCCCCCGACCGAAGGCTACTACCCTAACTAGACAACTTGGAATGTCTCGATAGAATTAGTGTAATTAACTAGTGTCCATGAAGATATGGCACCGGGAAGAGTTTCACGAACACAATCTTAAGTCTATAAGGGAGTCTAGGACTAGGTGACGAGTTCCAGGGAGGAATCCATGGAAGGAGGAACTGAAATCCAGTCATCCTATTTCGATCAATGAGAAAAATTCCCTAAATAGACAATAGATGTTGTCCACCTTTGGAAAGCGGGAATGTAGGGAAAGAAACAGCACATTCCTCGACAGAAGGATGGGTGCCCCGAAGAAAGTTTTGGAAACAGAAATGGTGAACCAGACATGATGTTATTCTCCTAAATTTGGAGATTAGTAGCATTCGAGAAATCAATGGACTAGAATGTCACTAGATCCAGTTATCGATTGTCGGGTCGTGCCATGAAAATAGCAGGCCAGGCGTGAAACTCACCAGAAATCGATGTAGTTAAAACATTGAACATCTCAATCTGCGACGTTGTTAGTGTGGATCCTTCTTACCAGCCACGAAAGATGGAATGATGATGGGGAATTGGTTTTCGATTTCTTTTTTTCATCAGTAATGGTTTAATCTCCCTACCTTAGAGTACCCAAGATGCCGTAACAGGAAACCGATCACCGCCCATCATCCAATATAGGGGCTGGGGAAATGTCAGCGTGGAAACCCTGCATGGAACCACTACTTCTATGACAATATCCACTCCCACAACTATTGGGATCCCATGCCCCATCTCCCTGTCTTAATTCGTTCAGCAAAGGGTTATAAACAACCTCGTCTACCGATACGATGAGGAGGGGATTATCCCGACTCGGGATATAGCCTACCCGGATTTAGAGGCATCTGCACCTCATCGCCACCGCCACCCCCAGGGGTCGTGCAGGGAGCCACTACTCTCCACTCTGATTCACAACTATTTCGGGAGCCTCTCCTTAGAATGCTTTGAAGACTCCCTCCCCTATAACATTGAGGTGGGGGATGTCCAAGCAAGCTCGATTGGGATCTCATTCCAGGGGCCCTAGGGAGGGGCCCCACTATGATGGGCCAGCGCCGCCACCCATCCACACGAGTCTAGGAGTAGGTAAGCTATGAGCCTGCACTTCCAATCCTAGTCTGACTAACATGGTGCCAGCATTGGGCACAAGCCGAGGAGGATTCCCGCCATGGGGCGTCAACATCAGCAACTTCTGTGGATCATGCCACTATCGAATTATACCGTCATCCCCCTACATATGATGAGAATAGGCCCTTATACACTCAGACTGGATCGAGGCCCCAAGCATCCCATGGGCAGTCTGGGTCTACTCTCTTGGTCGCAGGCATAGGGAGCGCCCGCTGCGGACCGACTCACAGCAACGAAACCTAGTACGGAGGTCCTACCCATACCACCGCCATTAAGAACACGGGTCCTCTCCACTTCTATGCATGGCATGGAGGTCTTCCCTATGCCACCTTTAATCCGAATTAGGGTCCTCCCCATTGTAGTGACACTGAGTGTGAAAGCCTCTTCTTCACTCATGACTTTGGGTATGGGGTCATTCCTCTGGCCACCAGCCGCTGACGTAGAGATGTTACACATCCAGTAAATCTCTAGCATGGGGCCTCCGCCATGTCCTTAAAATAGTCGATGAAGGTCCTCCTCGCCTCAGGAATTATAGGAGTGAAGGTTATCCTTGCTTCATTGGCACCCAACATGGAGGTCCTACCCATGTTCATCTTGACCAGTACGAGGACCCTCCTTGTGCTAACACAACCAGGGGGAACAAGAAGGGATGTATTACCCGTGCTCCTACCAACTCTAGTGGAGGACCTACCCTCTCAAGCACTTTCGGCTGAGATTCCATCCTCATATCAGTCAGTGGACATGGAGGTCCACCCTGTGTTCCCTTCGATTTTTTTTCAGGTGCTCCTTGCACCCCAGATCACTCAGACAGAAGTCCTCTCAGCCCCATCACCAATATGGTCGAATGTCCTCGCGCTGAAAATCTACCCTATCTCGAAGAACCATCCCGGGGAAGGAGGGAAGTTCTTCGCCTCCACAAAAATAATATCGGGAATATTTAGACCGAGATTAAACTGGTATGCTTCTCAGATTATGATGTAGAATATGATTTAGCAATGGAACCCTAACATTGATCCTTTGTATCAAGGGTTGAGGTAGGAACGAGGCATATCAACCTTCATCCTTCCAGAATGGGTGGTCCATCAGATTCACACCTCCCTCCGCAGATACATCCAAGAGGAAGAAAATTTGGTGTCTCCCCAAGGTCCGGCCATGCAATTTCCACCATCATCACCAGAAGCACTCTCTACCTCAACCAGAGATCATGGAGATCTATTCGGGGGACCAATGGCTGATGAGAAAAATCATGGTCCAACACCATCAGTCGCGTCCCCTATGCCATAAACAGCGGTCACCAACTCGTCTTACTGCGATGTGGTATCTAAGTTACTACACTCTTCGGAGGATAGCACGAGATGCAGCGGTTTGTCAACTCGCTCTCCGTATTCTCCACCGGCCATCCTCCCATCTAAGCGGTATTCTTCAGTACCACTACTGATTCCCCAACCACCTTCAGTCGATGAGTGGGGAAATCAAGGGATAAACCCCAAATCCAAGCTGAGGAGATTGTGCTACATTCTAGCATTAGACCATTTCTCAGAGATTTTTTGGTAGGTTGTAGTGCCAAATTTTATGGCACCAGAAGCACTCACCCAGGAGGAGGTTAGATTCTTTCTCCAGACCCTTTCTTTGACTCATTTCTATCTTCATCGTCGACAACTAGCCTACCTCAAGACTCAGGCACACTTCCAAGACATTGTTCAACAAGGTCATTGGTTGATTTGGTCGTACTGCCCGTGGCCCAATGCCCTGAGTCACCAGTCCCCTATAGGACCCTCCAACAACGATGCACCTATATTTTTAAAGAGGTCTACAGGAAAGTAAAGGAGGCTTCTCCCCAAGTGAAAATATGTGGCTGGGGAAAGTATGTGACCCTCTATTTCTATTCCATCTAGCGCCAGCCCGATTTTCCAGGTGACATAGAGGATATGCCTCCAGTTAAGGTTGTGGCTAATATGGCTGACCTATCAAGGGGAGATAATTATTTAGATCTTCTCGGAGAGGACTTTCCCCCCGAGGGAGTATCATACCTATTAGATCCATCGGGAAGGATCACTCACCAGCAAAGGAATTTACTGGGTCTTTCTATACCGACCAAGTCATTGACCCTCAACCAGAATCTAAATATGAGAAGATATTAAAGTGGATCCATCAAACCCTCATACCCATTCGAATTAGTTTAGAAGGTAGAATAAGATCCCAAAAAAGTCACATTGCATCAAAAAATTTCATATCACAAGAGGTTGGTCAATGACCTCTTTACTGAATGCACTATAGAGAGACGATTGGACTACAGTGATCCCTGACTGGGGTAGTAGGGGAAGACACAACTTCCCTCCAAAGAATTGCCTCCAGGTGACCATGACTATCCTGCCCCCATAGACAAGGCCGAAGCCAGAGCCTATGGAAAGAGGGTAAGTTTCATATCACCAAATCCTCCCAAACAGCATGACGATCCTTGAGACCCAGCTCCAGATCCCGCATCTACTTCATAAGTTATTATGTCAGCCGCTCCATGAGCCATCGGGCCTGCTTATCGTGTTGAAGAACCGACCAATGTACTAGTTGTTAGGGATCCCCATAATGACAAGAACCCCCACCCAGATGATCCAATGGAATCACTCATTTCCCGTCTCGAGGTGTTGGAGACTCGTCAAGTGGAAATCCCGCCTGATGGAAAGCCATATCTTTCATGGGTGGATGATATAACAGCACCCCACGGGTTTCTTAAATCCCACTTTTCCCCCTTCAATAGGACAGGGGACCCTCTGTAGCATCTGGGCCACTTTATCTCAAGGTGTGGACTCATGTTGGGAACTCTGGTGCAGCAAGAGTCCTCAAAGATCCGGTGTTTTGTGTAGAAATTGGAAGGGATTGCGTTTGTCTGGTATAGCCAGCTACCCATCAGATCAGTAGCCTTCTATAATGACCTCCATTTGTAATTTCTTTACCAGTTTAGTACCACCAAATGGAATACGAGCATCACGGACCGCTTCAAGTGCAAGAATAGACCTGATGAGCGTGACGTGGACTTTGTCGCCTAGTGGAAATGGCTCACATACTCCCTTGACATGCTATTGACTCAAGAGAAACTGCTGATGATGTTTGTGGGGAATGTCAAGATAGAACTAGTCCCCTCCTTCATTACTTATAATTACACCTCGGGATTCCGAGACTTCTATGATAATGCACAGCACCTAGAAGAAGCCCTTCCACATGATATCCAGGCATTTATGTTTCCTTCTTCCATCCCCGTGAGAAGAGTCGCTAGGGCCAAGCTCGCCATAGTGGCCCAAATAGAGGACCCTAGACAACTGGAATTATTACCGGTGGAGCCGCCTCTGCAGCCTTGCAGGGGGACTCCACCTCAGGCGTATTCTTCGGCCCAACAGCACCCACCTCAAAATCAGCAGGCGCCCCTATGAAACATGCCGCCACTACCCAGGTGAGACAACCAGGTTCCACTTTCTAGACAGGCTCCTCCATCCCCTCATTAGGGCTAGGCTCCCAGACCCCCCTTCTCGGACAGTAGGAATCAAACCTACTCATTCAATGAGTCTTAAGTCCCCAGTTATTTCCACAGTGCTTTGGAACAGGGTATTGTACATTTTCTTGAATGCATGAGGCCAGAAGAGGTGAACCTCACTTATCACCCTAATACTGCCCCTATCACTAGATCTTGGAGCACACCCTCAAAATTTTTTATGTGTTTAAATCCTGGATTCAAGACTAGGTTCAAAACAACATAGTCTGATTAGGGCCTGCTCTGGCACAAGTGGCATGTGTCTTTATGAAGCCAGACAACAGTAGTGATAGCAAAGGCGACTGGAATCAAGTTTCTAACCATGGGTCCCAAATGTATGACAATTGGATGGTTCATAAGATAGTTTATCATACCCATGGTACTATCCATGCACTCATGAATCGATCTAAACCTTCAGAAGATGCCATGAAATCCACCTCCAGTACTTCTGTGCCAACGGCTCAGCCATCCTCTTCTGAGAAGAGCAAGCATCGATGGTGCAAGGAAAAACAAAGTCCCCCTCCAATATAGTAGTCATCCCATACTCTCGGAAACTTCATGCCCCAGCGATGGTGATTCCCATAAAAATCATTCTAGTAGTGGATGAATTTTCAAGTGACAATCAAGGGTACGTCTCGGTTAATACCATCGAGTTGTTAAACCCCTACATGATTCCTGAAGATGAGGAGCACCGGGCAGATCCTCCCAATGTTCTTAGCCCTTGCTAGCATCGACGAAGTCATGGATATATGGGTCATCAAAGTGCCTCAGTCAATACTTCAATCTAGGCAGTTCATGCTACCAAAACCAGGTAGCAGGCCCAGTGCAGAGCTCAGCATGCGAAGCCTTCCATTTGGTGTCATCAGATTTGCCTTTTCCCACATTTGTTTTTCTTGATCTGGCAGAACCACCTCAACCACGCCATGATCAGACACATTATTCTATAGACTAGTCTCAATCATCTGGACCTCATTTGATGGTCACCCCTAATGATTTCGACTAGTGAGCAGTGGGATATTCCCAGCACTAGTCAGGCGTCGTTCCAGCCAGCAGGGCTATCCATAGCTTCTGTCACAGATCAAAATCATGTAAGCAGAATCTCACACCTGGAACAGAAGTATGATGTCCTCAAACATCTTTCCAGAATTCCCGCAAGTCTCTCCATAATTTAATACCTTTTTATGTCATTAGATATGCGTGAATCCCTTACCGTGGATGTAAGAATCCCCCTCCAGTTCGAGAGGGAGTTAGCAGCTGCAGAAGCCTTCCATGTTGAGGCAGTCAAGCAAGCTGAATGTCAGGGCGTCATCTCGTTCTTTAGAGAAGATAAAGGCTCCCCCATATAGGTGTACATTCTTCCATTGTATATCAACGTCTAGTTTAATGGAATGAAGGTTTGTCATTGTACTATTGACACAGGGTCCGGGATCAACCTAATCCCAACTCAGACACTGCAAAAATTGGGGTTGTCTATGGATGATTTGAGTCCCTATGACCTGAAAATCCAAGGTTATGATAGGATGTAACAAACACCAATCGGCACTATCTAGCTGAAGACCTAGTTCGAAGGCCTAGTTTCCAGCATCGAGTTCATGGTTGTCTCCCAGGACACCACCTAAAAAGCATTGATGGGAAGTCCATGGCTCCACCTACATGTGGAAGTTCCTTTATCATATCATCTGTTCCTCAAGTACTCCATTCATGGTAGAGTGGTTATACTTTAAGGTGACATGTCTCCCTTTACCTATTTTTAAGCATGTGATCTGGATGATGAATATTACAAGATCAAGGACAATAAGATTCAGGCTAATAAGGTGAAGCATGCTAGGGCTGCGACTGATCCATGGACAGAAAAAGATGATGCCTACATCTTTCCAATCCACCAATTGGAGGATACAATCCCAGACATGGTACAATGCTTCATTGTTTCTAGAATGAGGGGGGATCACATTACCATGTCTTTGAAATGTTGGAAGAACACCTCATACTCCTACACGATTCAAGATCGGGTGATCCTAGAGCACCCTACCCCTATAAGGAATCGGGATGTCCACCCCATGGCGATGGAAATACGTCATACTTTCTTGTTTCGCTGGGCTGGGATAAACCAACTCAAGACGATACCCCACTATTGCTTCGATATCATCAATCATGGAACCTTGGGCTGAAAACTAGATGGGATCAAATCATCAACTTTAATTTATATGGTTTCGGCAGCACGGGAGTCCCCCAATGCATTTTCTACTTCCGCTCAAGCTGGTACCAACCTCCCATCAGGATCTGTCGACTCAAAAGAAACTCCTTCAACTGAGGATACCTCTTCAATAAGTGAATAAGAGGATTTAAAGGATTATCCCCCCTCCATTGAAGAGGGAATATCCACCATGGTCGATGAATTGGTACAGGTGAACCTCGGTAGCCAGGAGAACCCGAAACCCAAACTGATCAGTGCTTCCATGCCCCTCGAGAAGAAACAGCAGTATGTGGACTTCCTCAAAAAACATTGTGATATATTTTCTTGGAGGTATGATGTGATTCCAGGTCAAGATCCTCGGGTAGTCATCCACTGCTTCAGCCTCCCATAAAATCATCGTGGTTTCAAGAAGCCTCCCATAAAGATTCACCCTTTTCATGGTGCCATGGTCAAGGACGAAGTTGATAATCTCATCAGAGCCAATTTCATCAAGGAGGTTTAGTACCTCAAATTCATAACCAACATTGTTCCAGTCTAGAAGAAGAATGGACATATCAAAGTCTACATCGACTTCCAAGATCTCAACCGTCAGTGTCTAAAAGATGATTTTTCCCTTCCTATGGTGGAATTGTTAACCGATGCTACAGTTGGGTTCTTATCCCTCTTTTTCATGGATGGGTACTCTAGGTATAACTAGATCATAATTTCTAATAAGGATGAGGATTCCACATCCTTTAGGGCACTATAAGGTACTTTTTGTTACCATGTAATGCCATTTGGTCTAAGGAATACAGGTTCCACTAATAAACAGGCTATGCATCAGATATTTAAGCCAATCCCCAAGATGTTGGTGGAATGTTATGTGGAATATCTGGTGGTCAAATCTCACCAGCGTAAATAGCATATCAAAGACCTTGAGAAAGTGTTTGTCTTCCTCTGTTGCCATCACTTGAAGATTAATCCATTGAAGTGTGCCTTCGGGGACACCTCTGAAAGGTTTATTGGTTTTATTTTTAGATACTAGGGCATTGAAATTGACCTAGAGAAGATCAAGTCCATTTTCTAGATATATCTCCCAAGCAACCTCCAAGAGCTTCGAGGTTTTCAAGGCCACTTGGCCTACATACACAGATTCATCGTGAATCTAGCCAGAAAGTGTAAGCCCGTTTCTCAGCTCATGAAGAAAGGAACTGTCTACGAGTGGGATGAATAATTTTATACCGCTTTTGAGGAAATCAAGCAGTACCTGCTTCAGTCTCCGGTCTTCATTCCACATGTCTCCAAAAAGCTGTTGGTCCATTATGTGACTTCCCTAGAATGATCTCTCATCACCCTTCATTCCTAAAAGAAGAATGAGGAAATAGAGAATAAACTATACTACTTCAGCCACATGCTCCTCGATACGGATACCAGATACTCCCCTATCAAGAAGAGCTGCCTCACGCTATTATTCGCAGTACAGAAATTGTGACATTACTTGCAGCACCACGAGGTACATCTGGTGTCCCAGGTAGATCTGCTGAAGTACATCTAGAACTACCCCATATTGATAGGACTTCTACCTCATTGGGCATTAATCCTTCAGTAGTTCGACCTTAGGTTTCTCCCTTAGAAGGATATTAAGGGGAAAGTGTTGGCAGACTTCCTTACCACCCATCCAACTCTTGTGGAAGAGTCCCTAGACCTCGATTTTCCTGATGAATCGATCCTATCTGTAGACCATGCCATGCAATGTTGGAAAATTCACTTCGATGGTTCTTCCCGGAGCCCCACCGATAGAAGGCTCAATGACCCCAGCCTCAATAGAGTAGGCCTGGGTATTGTCTTCATTACCCCAGCACAAGCCATTCTTCTATATTCATTCCTTTTTGTAGAAGGCTACACTAACAATGGGGAAGAGTATTAGGATCTCATTACTAGCCTTGAGCTGGCCCTTGAGATTGATGTTCCCCACTTGCGTGTGAAAGGGGACTTCGAACTAGTCATCAAGCATATCAATGGTGACTATGTTGTTAGAAAGACGGAGCTCGTACCATTGATGGGACACGCTCTCCAGCTAATGGACCATTTCTCATCTCAGCCAGAAGTCACTCATATCCCTTGATCCTAGAACTGTCAAGCTGACGCTTTATCTAGCCTAGCTGCATCACTTCTGGATCCTGAATAAGATTATTTGATTATCCATGTGGTACACTGGAGATTCATTACTCCCATCACTCCAGATGATGATTTTAGCCTATATGTAAGACACCTTACTACTAGTGCCTCCATTTCAGGGCCTCCAGGTCTCCCAGATGCAATGATTGAGGTGACTCCTTCCTGGAGAAACACCTTTGTTGAGTATCTCCAAAAAGGTAATCTCTCAGTGGATCGAGCCGAGCTTGAGAGAATCTGATGTTGCGCATTACATTTTACCCTCCAGAATGGTCTTGGTCATGAGAAGATCCTCTAAAAGTGTGGGTTTGATGGGGTTCTCCTCTATTGCATTCAAGGAGTTGAGACTTCTCAAGCCATGCAGGAGGTTCATGCTAGTGCATGTGGTGCTTATCAGAATTGGCTGAAACTATCTCACCAGATCCAGAGACTACGGTATTTTTGGCCCTCCATGATCCATGACTACATCGAGTTCGCCAAAAGGTTCCATGCATTCCAAATTCATGACAACTTTATGCATCGGCTTACAGAGCCTCTCCACACTACCAAGTAATCTTGGCCCTTTGCGGTCTGTGGACTCGATGTCATGGGACCATATCCATTAGTGATAGCTCACCAGTGTAGGTTCATCCTAACCGCTACAGATTTCTTCTTCAAGTGGACAAAGGTAGACCCGCTCAATGAGGTCAAAGCCCGTTCCATCATTATCTTCGGGAGATCCAACTTCATCTACTGATTTGAAGTCCCTCACGTCGTCCTCACTAATAACGGCATGAAATTTTGGGCATCTGAGCTGAAGAAATTGTACAATAAGTACAACATCTATTCTAACCATACCTCCTATTATCATGTGCAATAAAATGGACAGATCGAAGAATTCAGCAAAACCTCCTCTAAAATTTTTCAGAATATGGTTGGTCAGAACAAGAAGAGTTTTCCTGAAAAGCTCCCCTACACCCTATGGGCTTATCGGACGACGACTCGTAATTCTACATAGGGGACCCAATACTCCCTGATGTATGGAACAGAGGTCGTCCTTCCCATAGAGATTCAGTTTCCTTCATTATGTATAGATTTCTATGATCAGTAATCACCATATAAAGTAGCTAAAGTCAGTCTGGCTGAATTGGAAGCAATCTATGAGAACAAAGTTCATGCCCTTCACAATCTGGAAAGTCATCAGAACAATATAGCTAGTGCTTTCAACAAGAAATTTCACCTTCGCTACTTCTTGCAAGGAGACATGGTGTTGGCCCTGAGAACACCAATGATACCTAGACAGAAGCCACCAAATCTGGAGCCCAAATGGGAAGGACCTTACACTATTCACATGGTTTACCCTAATGGGGCATACTCCTTGGTTACCATGGATGGAGAGAATATAACTCCTCCCACCAATGCCAATTTCCTCAAGCAATACTTTGCCTAAGCGAAGCGAGTCCTATATAACCTTAAAATGTAGAGGGTACTACATGACCTCAAACTGTAGATGGTCCTACATGACCTTAAACTATGGGTTGTACCACACGATGTTAAACTGTAAATGGTTCTACATGACTTTAAAATGTCCGGTCCTACATGACCTTAAACCGCCCAGTCCCGCACGACCTTAAACTATTATGTCCCTCATGACATTAAATTGTATGTCATCTTGCATGAAATTAAACTGTATTTCAAGAACTACATATGGCTTGATTCCCATCCTCATGGGATACATAGGAATGATCAGAAACCTCATCCTGAGTCCATCCCCACACTCTTCTTGTTTAAAAACCCCTCCTAGGTTTAGTTCCCTTGGAAGATCCCATGTGGTGCAGCCTGAGCTTCTTTGGCCCCACATGTGGAAAGATTACGAAGGTCGCACCATGGGCCCCTCCTCATTCTTCTATCCTCCTACGTCTTTACTACATGATGTTAAACTAAATGGAACTTTTAGAACTATGTTTGGCTTGATTCTTATCCTCATGTGATACATAAGACCACTTGAACATTTTGTCCAGAGGCCCAGCCCCACACTCCAAGGTCTCCCCATGAGTCTCATCCTGCATGTCGGTAAACTACATAGGCATATTCATGATTTGCTCATTCCCTCCATTTTGGGTATCCATCACCCTTCACATCTGAAAGTACCTCCGAATGACATGGATCTTCAGCCCAAGGGGTCTCCTACCATTTCAGGCCAATGTCCTTGAGGATTTCGGATGAAAATTTGATACAAGTCCCGTGTTGCGAATATGGTTAGTGGTCGACACTCATTTTTCATTCCCATTTCATGTCACAAGATATGGATGTTTTGTTTTGAATATGGCCAAATTACATCCTCCATCGTTGTCTCCACCCCTATAAGTCCCAAATATTGAGTGCACTGGGTTCCTTTTTGTCAGGCTACCTCTTCAAACATCCTTCCACCTTGGACTGGAGTATTGATCTGGTCATAATAGAACTTTCCTGATCTTCTTCCCTCATTTTCGTACTCTTATATGTTCAGGAGAGACTGATCAGATTCCTTGTTTCCCACATCGATCATTAGTCACATGGGATTATGAGCTTTGGTATGGAATTACCCACATGATGGGTCATGTGTCTATAGTCGGTCAGGACACCAATGTATGAGGTCCCCCGACCCTTTCGTCCCCCCTGGCTGAATTTCTCATCCAGGATTGTGTGGTGTGGTATGGACATATTTCTTCATTCACGTCAGGTTTGCAAGACCTTCACCATGTACTTCCCTTTTGAGAGATATCCTCTCGTGACCCATGTTATCTAACCTTTTCTATCAGCTCGGCCCGAGGTTTATTTCCTAGAATCATGCATAGTGTGATATGGATCTCATCCTCATTCACGTCGGGTATGTATTATCACACAATGAACAACACCTATTGAACTTCGTTTCTCCGTTATATGTGTGATCCATATAAATTTAAACTATGCTGCCTAGTCCCACATGACTTTAAACGGTTTTGTTTGTACTGTGAGATGTTAAAGTGCAGGGGTTGGTCCTATCACATGACCCTAAACTATGACATTATCTTCCGGGCCGCACGACAAAAAACAGAGCCGCGTTGTGATGTCCTCACTCGAAGGGACATCATTTTGGTATCGTTCACCCACCATAAAATTTGTCAATGCATGTATACAACTGGATTATTATGGAGACGCCTGAACCTTCCATCCTAGGTCCATCACTTCACAAAACAAACACACATTCATCCTAAAGGACTAACAAGATCTATCAAATGTCTCTTATTTTAGTGTGGAGTACAGATTCGCACTACCTTATTATCCCTTTCACTGGTACCTTACCATGACACTTTCATAACTATGTATGTATTGATTTCAATTCTAATGGGGTACGTAGGAACACCCGACTAATTTGCTTCAGGCCCATCCTATCTTTCACTTTTGGTCCCTTGACTTAATGAACTTCCTCCAAGGATACATGGTGTGGTTCAGACTCCTTATTTCTTCATTCACGTTGTTTTTATAGCTACCACATCACATACTCACTTCTTGGAATCTCCGGTTTCACTTCTCTTCCTATTTTATGATGTTAAACTACATGAGCCCATATGTCCTCAACGCATGACATCAAACTGCAGTTCTACCCTAACAAGTTCAGGATTCCCCATGATAACTATTGGATGCACCAGCTTCCTCCCCAGAGAAGCTTTTCCCTATCACTGTTAGCCTCCACCCACACTGTGCTTAAGAACTATGTCTCTCTTGATTCTCATTCACATGGGATACGCAGCGACGCCCAGGAAATTGGCCTCAGACCCATCCCTAGGGTCATTAACCCTTCTGGCCCATCAGCCCCAATCTTGGTCCAGGCAGTATGACCTTTAAACCATGTGCACTGTCCTCATCGTCCGATGTTTAAACTACATGTTTAGCGTATTTATTGGTACAATTTAAATCTACAAGTAATTATAGGTCCTTCCCAAAGAGGTCCTATTCGGAAGTAGGTATGATCCCTAGTCAGACTGATGCGCCCTCCTAACGAGTCATCACCACAATGGCGTAATTTCAGGAGTGTTGGACTCCATTCGAACAACCCATCACTCCACCATCCACGTTTTGTGTTCCCTTTATTTGGACCCTTGTCCTATTTCTTGTCTAAAAAAACCCCCTAATAGTATGTATTATTGGTCTATGGCTCACCTACTGTCTTGGGATAACATTCCAGAAGACTAATGGATGACATTTTGAGTTAGACCCCATGTTTTGAACATGGTCAGTAGTCGGCCCTCATTTGTTATTCCTATTTCAGGAGAACGCAATAAGGATATAGTGTTTCGAACATGGTCAACATGTGTCCTTTATTTTCATTCCATTTGTACAATGTTTAGAATCTTGGGTATCGTGATTCACACTTTCCACTCCCCTAGGTTCGGATCAATTCCAACACCCCTGGCGTTACCCCACTCGTGCACTAGAGTACATTGGGAAGGTGATAATTTGGCTGTTTTGATAGCTTCATTCTCCAGTCAGGACTCCCCCTTTCTTCTCGGGACCCGGATGGGTCATTTATACCCTATATTCCCGAAATTTGGTTAGCGTTCCCATAGTCAAACAAAGGGATTACATGACCATCCCTTGTTTCTCACATCAGGAATGACCCACATGAGCTTAGGGATGGATTGCAAATTATTTCATGATTTTGGTTGGAATACATTAAACTGAACAAACAAGTGAATAATTTGTTCATGCATGCAGTTCAGAACAAGCAGTAGTAAAGAAAAATATGTTTATGAGTTTTTCCAAAACATTTCCCTTAAGGATTTACGTTTTGGATGGACTGTTCCAATTTTTCCACCTTTCGACTTGTGACCTCTAGCATCGCTTCTTGCCCCTTGAGATCCTTCTATTTGATAGCAGCCGTAGGGCATAACTCATTTTCCCTAGCCTGTTCCTGTGATTGTTCAATTTGGAGCTCAATCATTTGGTGATTCGCTTGCATTATCTACTACAGAGAATCCTCCAGTTGGGCCATCAATTTCTCAATGATCTCAGAGTGGTTTTCAATAAATTCCTCCCTTTATATTTCTTGTTCTTCAAGGTGTTGGACATCCTGATCTGCCTCCAAGAATTCTAGATTATTCTCTGACTCTTTCTGGCACTGGTCAATGTCGGAGTGTTGGATGTTCTCCTGTATCAAATCTACCATGTAATCAAAGATCATTACATGAAGATGGCGAGCATCCACCACTCCAGCAAAGAGAAAGCGTATCCAGGTGCGGAGCGACCCCATCTGGCTTAGCCATTCTGCATGTGGCTGGCTGATAAATCATTTGATGCACTTCCACACATTGTTCCATGTATTATGGCTCTCCTCAGTAGTTTCCAAGTCAGAATCTTCTACTTCCTCAGGGTCTACAGGCCTGTATTCAAGGAAAGAAGAGAGGAGTTCAGCGGAAGGGTCTTCTTTGGGAATTACTTCTTCGTCAGTGACTTCACCCTCATTAGGTTGGAACTCTACCCCGATAGCATTTCCACCCATTATAGCAACCTTTGGCTCATCAAGTAATTGGGAGGTTCCACCTAAAATGTTTGTTTCTGTAAGAGCTGATGTGGTCACAGGCAGGGCTCCTATAGATGTTCCAAACACGATAGTCTGTCGAGCCTCCCACCTTTCAATCACTGCATTGGTGATCAGTGTATTGGTTAACTGAATTTCCCAAAAAAGAATAGAGCTAGTGAATATAATGTCTTACAGGAGCCAAGAGTGACAGTGTCCAGTGTCTGTGTCATAGAGGGAACCACCACCACAAGGGATCATTAGACACTTGTTAACTCAATCACTGGTATCGTCTCCTCCCGGAACGTTGGGATGGTAGGAAGCTTGTAGGATTCCATTTAATCTCTTCCTTCGGGCTCATCACCACATGTCCCATCCATAACCAGTTTCCTACCTTTTTAGTTAATGAGGAAAGGTTTCTATGAATGTTCTGTTACATCCATAGGTGTGTCTTCATCCCCTGCGGGGAAGGCTTCTGGGGCATCCCCACCAATTTTTTCCTAAACGGGATAGATTTTGATTGACAAATTGGGGATTATTAGAAGATAAAATCTAGTAGAGATAATAGTAAGACTCGTCTTGAGCTACTCTGCAAGTTCTATGTCAGATCCTATAATTTCACCGCTCTCCTGAGAGCTTTGCTGGTGAACAGGATCTTCTAAGGGTCCTTCACCACCAATACCTTAAACTTTGTCCTCATAATCCTCCTCTTCATATCCACCTTCCTCCCCGTCTTCCTCTTCATCCTCTCCTTCCTCTTCTTTTTCTTCTTCCCCTATACTTTGATCCTGGGATGGAAGCTTCTCGGGGTCATGTTCCTAGCCAAGAATCACTTTCATCAGGATATGTGGTTCTTTATACCTCCATCGCTAGAATTATTACATATCCATAGATGTCAGGTATGTGTGTTAGTGATGAATGTTCACCCTATCCATCATTTGGATGCACCCTATGTCTGAAAATCAAGCCTGGTGTGTACCAACTTCCACCACAAGTTTTAGTGGACATAGAATGCCATAGTGTTCTCCAAGAAGACCATAGAGTGGGGAAGAATTCATCCACATTCGGCTTTAGGAGGTACCTGATTTTCTTTATTGGAAGTTCCTTATCTAGCCCATGAGACTGCACGCGGGATCACCCTTCCCCGGAAGGTGGAGGCATGTTCTCAGCTTGTGATGCCCCTACCGATGAAGTATCGGCCTATTCCATGCTAGCCACCCATACCATTCTTTGTCTCACCTATATTATGAAACCTCATCTACCTCCATACTCTTTGGGATCTACACAATCCACCTTGATTTGTCATATGTGTTTCCAAAGAATCGCCTCGGGATATGTTTTTGTCTATTGTTTAGAATACTCTGTTGACAGGCCTGCACTGACATCAGTGGGGGGAAGAGTGATGATTTCTCCCAATCCTACTATCTTGAACATAAGAAATAGTTGGAAGAGAATACAGGGATGATGTTCTTCCCGAACCTCTTTATATATTTTCTTCACCATCTTTTGCAAGCACCAGAACTGCCTAGTAAACCTGATAGGCATGTATGGTTCGCAAAGAGATTTTACCGTAAATCTGAGATACTTGTACACCACCCCGGATGATTTGTAGGTACTCCCTCTACTCTAATATCCCCCTCCCATCATCTCCCATTTGACCAACTAGGGTTCAGAATGGGTGGAAGTAAAATTGGGTGTGGTTGCTGATCTTGATCTAGATCCCCTCTTCTTTGAGTGTTAGTGGGTGGATTCCGACAATGATCAAGAGGGATGGCCACATACTGTTACCAGGGGCGAAGGGAATTCGGGAAGTCATACCCACCATAGTGGGTTGCGACCCATCCATGAAGAATCTGGAAGGGTCTGCATATCCTCCTGGGTGTACTTCCCCTCAAGATATGCCGCAAAATACTGTACAGCATGGCCATCACCGGCACCCCTTGGATAACCTTGTTCTTCACCACCATAATCCTAGCCATCACTAGAATCCCTGGGAAGACCCCCATCCTTGTTTCCATCACTGGAAATAACCATCTTCTCAAGAATGTGGAAAGAAAACCACCATATTGTACATTTCTGTCCCGAATTTCATTTAGGCCAAATCCCCATGATTGGTACTCTCATACCTCCAGGACCCTCTAGTATGATCCTAATTTTCCCCTCTAAGATGTGTTCAAGAATTTATTCCCTTATCCTGGAATTTTTACAATCATTTCTTGAATTAGGAAAAGACTAAACCCCCCTGAATAGGATATTTCCTTTAGAATATATTTTTTTCAGCTCCACTTTAGCCGGCTCCAGCAGGTGCCGTGATAGGATTGGGGAGTGTTTTATATCCCCATAGACATTCCCCTTCGATAGGAACTCGTAATACTGGTATCCCTCCAAGGGGATTCCCCCAATTGAGTGGACATCCCACAGACTGATGCCCACCTCCCCATGGTGGAGGTGGAAGGTGTTTGTATCAAGGGACCAGCAACTAAATAACTCTACTACTAGATCCTGCTATCGAGAGAAGTGGAATTGGGACATCCAAACAGCCTCAAAAAGTCAAATAAACCACATATCTGGCCCAAATTCCTCACATGTCTAGTATACCCAGTATTCCCATGCCCATTCATTGGTGAGGTTGCCCCTAGATATGAAATCACATTCCTGTTAACCCTTCATCTCGTCAGTAATACTACTTCTGAAAGTACTTGCATAAAGAGATGGAGATTCCTCGGGTACCTTATCACCTCCCACAACCATCCTGGTCTTTGGATTTAGGACATAGATGGATGTGTTATATGTTTCCCTAGCAGTATGGCTATTTTTTGTAATATGGAACTGCGGGAGACTATCCTCGCGAGTCACCCATGATCGCAGCGTATCCATCTCGAAACCGGACTTCAAAACCTCCACTAGAAGGATGAAGTTCCATAATGGCAGGCTATCGCTCAGGAAATAATCTTTTTGAGCTTGTGTAAGCATGCCAAAAATCATCTGGTTATCAAACACAACCCTCCTTGCATGAAGAATTTGAGGGTTCGTGATCATCTGAGTCCTCCTTGCAGCTGCAGCTACCTCCCTCCTGACATCAGTCTATTAGGTGGCCATTTTTTGAAATCCTAAGGTATGGTCGCGAAAGAATAATGATTTAGTGTGAAAAATATACAGTGGTGTGCAAGAGTGTCGATCTGTGCAAAAAAGTTCTAACATCATGCAAAACCCGGAGTCGGCCATGGAAACTTACGTGTGAATCGAGACTATTTTCACGCACGAGAGAAAAGCACCTGTTATATGGAAAAAATCAAAGTATGGGCCTATGTGGGGTCCCTCAGCCTATTTATATGCACGAACACACATTCTGCATGTGAAAACGAGTTTTTCATGCCCAAATCGCATTCTTGCGCGCACCGAACGGGAACTTCCCCACTTTTTAGCGTGACCCTCAGAATCTAACCTTCGGGTCCCCCTTCAGCTCCGATTCTGAGGGGGGGAGTTTTTTGACATAGAATATTAGATAGGACCAAAATATGGATGATAAATAGAAACAACTATATTTGGAAGAGAAGGATAAGATTCGGCAACCTGAGAGGCAGGTGTGTGAAATATTCAGGGGATTCGTGCAAAAGTCCCTCCAGCATGTAAACTCTTGTGCTCCCAATAATACATCAAAGGTAGGCTTCTGCAGCAACCCATCTGAAACTTCTAAAGATGCTGGCATGCGAGATTTTGGAGTTGTGCACAACACTCCTCCCAGCATGAAAATGCTCGCATGCCCAATGTGATGTTAAAGGGGGCCTTGCACGCCGGCATGTTCGAGAATCAGTTAAGGCCCGAGCATGAAGGTACCAGGTGGCATGTAAACCCTTTCACGCCCAATGCAATGTCAAAGTATGGGTTTTTCAAAGACCCTCTAGGAACCACTAAAGGCACTGGAGTGCAAACGTCCGGGAGGCGCGCAAACTTTCCTCTAACGTGAAAACCTTTGCGCACCCAATGCAGTGTCAAATGGTCCTTTGCGTGCAACTCCCCTTACACACCGCCTCTGTGGACTTCTACTATAAAACAAAGGGTACCCCCTCCCTTCAGGGAGGGTGATATAAGACGAAGTTACACTTTTCTATGCGAATGACACCTCTTCTGCAACCATGAGAAAAACATTATGGCCTCAAGGTATTGGATCTTGCGTGATAGATATCCCAAGGTTCCTCCATTAGGTGGGCCCTGTTGGGCATGATCCGCACCCATTTTCTTTTAACCCAAGTCATTTTCGCACAAAATATCCCTTTTTCTCACAAGTTCCCCCTTGCATCAGACCTATTTTGTGTGCAGTCGTTCCATCCTGCACGCAGACTCTCATTTTGTGCGCACCCTTCTGGTTTGTGCACAACCCTTCCATTTTGCGCGCAGCCTCTCATCTTGCAAGCATCCCTCCTTGTGTTCTCCATGTTTCTTCCTTAACTTAAGTAACCATGTAAAAACCCCTTCACCAAGGGTTAAAGCATGCTGATTATGTAAGTTATAGGGGTGTGGATCGAACCCGGCTCATCCGAGATACATGATGCTAAACTTACAAACAACATCTTCCCCAGCACATGAGGTTAAATTGTGGCTTCTCCCCATGCATCATATGTGGGGTACCCCATCTCAGACATTATCTACGCTCACTCATTTCCATGGAAGTGAGATCTTCATCACATGGAATGAGATCCTATTTGATGGAGCGATGTCTGTCCGTAGGGAAAGGAAACCACCTTAGTTTCATCCCCTAGCCTTTCTTGTGGGAGGCATTATCCTTGCTCCCCCTCCTATCTTCTTTGGTTCCAAAGACTAAAGGGGGGGATGGGTACTGCAACCCTCTTCTCTTTTGTGCCAAATCCCTCCCATGTTGGGCTTTGTCGCCACCCGGGCCTCCATTATGGAGTAAGTCCCGATCTCCATCTCCCTGGGCTGCTAACCACGCGTAAGCCCCAATTTCCTCTTTGGGTAGATAACCATTCATAAGAGCTTGTTTCCTTTTTGGTCCACTAACCATGTGTAATCCCCATTCCACTTCCCATTGATGCACCTTTCACGATGTGGTTGTCAGGTCTCTACTGCCTCTTGTTTATCACACCGAGAATGACTCATTTGGGCTTAGATTTAGTATTGACCATGACCTTCTCTATGGGCCACCCTATAGTGTAATCCCTAAACACTCCAAACTACGTGGACTTTTATCCTTGCTATGTCAGGGTATGTAGGAATCCTCCCTGAGGTTCAAGCCCAACAACCATTGGTCCTGACCCCCTTCATATCAATTCGCCTTTGTCCTGCATGACGTTAAACTATGTCACCACCATTCCGAAGTGTGTGGACTTTGAACCTTGCCATGGAAGGTATGTAGAAAGCCTCTCCGAGGTTCAATACCAACAACAATTGGTCTCAACCCCCTTCATGGCGGTTCCTCAACACCCATCCTGAACTATGTGGACTTCAATCCTTGCCAAGGTAAGGTACATATGAAACCTTTTGGACACTCAATCCCATCACCCATGTCTCATCTTGGTCTTTACCTCAAGCCTATGTGTTTCGGGAAGGACATTCCCTAACCCAGAGGTTCCACTTCCTATGGGTCCCATTTCTCAGAGGCTCAAGCCCATCACCTATGTATCATCTTGGTATTTCCCTTGAGCCTATGTGTTTCGAGAAGGTCATTCCCTGACTTGGAGGTTCACTTCCTCTGGGTCCCATCCATATGGGTCACCTCATTAGGTATCCCATTTCATCACTTAAGTATAAAAACTTTGATTCCGTACTATAGGGATATGTAGAAAGAATCTTTTAGGCTAAATCCCAACACTACCATCACCTTGACGATAGTGCCATCTCATCCCCCCCCCCCACCACTCCATTTTACTCTCTGTCATCCATCATGATTCTTACCCAGGCAACCAAATACCGGTGAGATCATGTCACCCCCTTTCTCACTGCACCTAGTAGTAACCGGGTCACTAACCACACGTTAGTCCCAGTATCAGTGCTCCCTCCTAAGGTTTCACCCGTCTAATTCACTCTAGTAAGTGTTTTTATTAGTTTGATCCTTCTCCGCTAGACATTAAACTTGCAGCATACCCTGTGTCAAACATGGGATGTTGAGGAAAACCTCAGAGACATGCCTATGGAATATAATTCCCCACATTCTGAGTGGGATTCCTCAGGATTCTGCACCCTCAATAAGCCCTATAACAAGGGGAAGAATCCCAGAAGTGCTAGTGCTCCAGCATCGAAACATGCCAGTGATGTCCATCATGACTACTCCGCCAACCGAAGTTTTCTTCTCTGACCAGAACCCTTGGAATGTCCCAAAGAAAAGTAGTATAATTAACCAACATCTCTGAAGACATGGAATCGGGAAGAGTTTCACGAACAACATCTTAAGTCTATAAGAGAGACCCAGACTAGGTGATATGTTCTGAGGAGGAATCCATGGAAGGAGGAATGGAAATACCATCATCACATTTCATAGGAGCAATCATCCATGAATAAGAAACATATGTCTCCAGAATTTGGAGAGCAAGAGTGTGGGGAAACAAACAACGCATCCTCAACAAATGGATGTGCACCCCGATGAAAATGTCAGAAACAAGTTGATAGAGAACCACACAATCCAAAGAGAATTCACTAGTTTGTAAATGTCCCAAATAGTCAAGTGAAAGTGGACCTCTCTTGATCCTCATAAGATATAGAAATACTATTGTAACTATAGTATCCATCAATAAAATATAAGTTCTCAATACTATCAAAATATTAAACTTTTTAGTATAGAAATGGAATTGATAAATTTTTCTTCCTGGTGGAATAATTAAGATTAATTTAATCTATGAAGTCTCTCCAATTTTCAACAATTCAGGGTTGTATCTACTCATTTTCCTTGTTTTTTTATGAATTTCACTCCATTATTCATACATTCTACATTTACAGGACTAACACATGGGATATCTAATATTATAAAAAAAATCTTAAATCCAGAAATCTATTGACTTCCTCTCTGACCACTTCTTTCATATTTTGGTTATGTCTTGTCTGCCCAACAACTATTTTTTTTTGTTCGATTCCATAGATTTTTTATGCATGCAGTAAGATGAACTTATATACATAATATAGTTATATACCACCTTATGAAATATTTAAAAATTCATAAAACAAACATAAAAATGTTCTCTTGACTTTCTCATTTCATAGATGAAGTTATGGAAGGTAATGTAGAGAAGTCAACATGGAAAGACTATATTAAGTTCGATGGCATGAGCTTGATCTTCAATTAAGAATATTTTTTACTTGAGGGGGATTCTTGAGCTTATGAGGCCCAAGTTTCTCAATACACCACATAAAAAGGCACTATATAATGTTACTTCTTCATCACCTGTATACCCAGATTATAGATCATCATGATCAAAATCAATATCTTGGTTCATGACTCTTCCTAAAGTAAATTCATCAAATTTCTCTAATAATTCTCCCAAAATTTCATTTAATGGTACATCCTCCATTCTTGAGTAGATTCCCATGCATGTTTCTTTTGGGTCGGGTCCACTGTTTATTTCTACTAACATCTTAAATCTATTCTCTTTTCTCATAAATAGGTTCCTAAACATCTAAAATATCATATCATGATAGATTTGAATTTGAGTGGATTATTTAGTTATTTGTGAACCATTAAATTATTATTTTAAGTCTTGTAGATTAAAGAAAATCCCTACAGTATAACCCTGGAATCTCCCCCTATAGAAAGGAAGGACCTACCGAGGATGATAGATGCATCATTTTCACACTCCATATATAGGATCAAGAATTCAGCATGAAACCCCAACTTTAATCCAATATATAGGTCATCAATTATCACAATTAGGTTCGTAATAGATTTATATGGTAATTATAATATAAAAATAGTGGTTTCATGATAGTGGAAATAGATTGATAATTTCATGAGGATCAAGAAAAATAGTTAAATAGTTTCCCAATACATTTAAAAGCTCATGGTATGAAAAAAAATCCATTGATATTGAATGTTGGAGATATTATATTATGCAAGACAGTGCTATAATATTCTATAAAGTTATTATTAGATACTTCATCCAAACTTTTTTTGAAAGAAAAATTATTCAATGATTTTAAATAAGATTAGATTTGAATTTAGGCTTCTAAGAATGGTATAACAATATTAATTTTCTTTAAAACCTTTATAAATTTAAATGTTTATGTATATTTATTCTTAATCATTATTATTTCAGAAAAGGGAATGGTTAGATTAAAATTCCTGATTATATTTGGAATTCCATTAATTTTCTCTTCAGGATTTTTATTCAACCCAATGTTGTTATTTTCAAAAAAAATTCTTCTTTATTCGCATGTTTCAAGGTTAATTCCATATAGAAATAAAAATTTACAATTTCCGTGTTTTATATCTTTTCATTCTCATTTTAATCTAGTTTTTCATCTTCAGTAGGTTTAGTAATATCCCTATATTCATGGTGGTTTTGGATAACAGACCTAGTTGTAACATATATTTAATTTTCCTTAGAATTAATTTAATTGGTTCTTGATAGCTTACCTTTTTCCCTTGAGTGAATCACCCTACCTAACTACCATATTTCTGATTCAAGGATCTATATCCTATCATCTATATGGGCTATATATTAATCATATTGGGATTATTTTCATCCAATTGATCTTTAATTATTTCCCATGGATACACTATTCTACTTAAAATATGATCCAACATAGAATTATTGTGTCCATAAAAATTTCCGTAGGAGTTAGAAGATTCAACTCTAGCCTAGGATTAAAATTCTTTCCTATGGTTCTATGAATATTCAAGAGGAATAGTAGTTTGTTGAACTCCCTGATCTCTCTAGGAGAGATTTGGATGATTCCTATAGTACGTATTATCTTTTTGAATGGGTTATCCTTAGGTTTTGTCCTGGGACTGTATCCAAAAAAATAGTATTTTCAGGAGCTCGGGATTGAATTTCAATGTTTGTGTAGTAAAAAATATGAATTCTGAAACATGACACAATGGTGAAATTTCAACTTAAGTGTGTTCTGAATTTTATAATTTTAAAAACCAATATATTGGACATGATATTTGTGGATAGAGTTGTTTTCGAGCATAACAATTATTCTTTTCTTAGATCACTTATGTTCTAAATTTTGAGAGTGTGTGTTGAAAAAAAAAATTAGCCTCTTAACTACTCTATCACTAAGGTCACCACCTAAATAATAGTCAAATAGTGTTTGGTGAAATGGTGTGATACTATTGTAGAATGTATCCATCAAAAATTTTGGAGTGCTTTGGTGATTCATAAATTTCATAATTAAACCTATAAATATATCCCACACTTTTTTGGAATATTTATCCCTCATCTTGAAGAAACCTAGTGATTGTGTTCTTAATTTTGAGGGTCATCCTCCTATGGTATAATTTCATGGTAAATTTATTTTAAAATCTATCCCCTATTTCAAACATATCCTACTCTAATTATTAAAACCATGTTCTATAATTTTCCATATGAAAAAATGGAAGAACTCTCAGTTTAGGTTCTTCTATGGATAGTCTTCTTAATGGAAACTTCTTAATCACAAAATATAAGTACCAAATAAATTCAAGTGAGTTGTCATTTGGAATTTTGTTAAATGATGGTATCATGGAATTTTTTTTTGTTTTATAGTTTCTAGAATTAGGTGTATGTCTAATGTAGGATAGGTTGGTAGAAACCAAAGACAACTATAATTATCTAAGGTTATTCATCTCTATCAGATAATTTATGGAGGGTATATTGATGTTTTTAGTATATTTATTACTATAATTATACCTAAGATATTTAATTTGAATTTTCATTTTAAATTTTAAAGTAATTAAATTCTCATTGATTTGAGATATATAGGTCACTAAATTTTTTTCACACAGATCTTGTATGCATAATAAAAAAATAATCAATTGGTGGGGATACTAATGATAGGATGAGTTATTTTAGATCCTCATGTTTAATAATATGGAACATAAGACTCCGTTGAATGTTTGGAAGTGAGGTTAAATTCATCTCGAGTGTTGTTTCATGATAATCCACGTTGAGTCTTAAAATTTTAACTATGAAGCCTCGGTCATGGAGATGGGATATGTATTGATGATAGAAAAAAGATGATGGTGTAAGGATTTCCCCAATTACGTCTTTATAGAAATCATTTG
This sequence comes from Viscum album, assembly GCA_963277665.1. Taxonomy (NCBI): domain Eukaryota; kingdom Viridiplantae; phylum Streptophyta; class Magnoliopsida; order Santalales; family Viscaceae; genus Viscum; species Viscum album. The sequence continues at coordinate 286,070,357 of OY728138.1, read as the reverse complement.
TCTCACTTGGACATTGATTTGGTAAAATTTATGAATTTTCTTAAAACATGGTGACATTACCCCCTAAGGGATATGTTTATCATATTTAAATATCACAAAAACCAAATGTGTACTTTTAACTAGATGAATCTGATTCTATGATAGAAACTTTGTGTAAATTTACTTTAGATATATGATCTCTATACTTTTTAAACTATCTATTTAGTAAATTTGGTCATATATTCCTTGATTTGGGAATTACTAATGTAGGCTGTAAAGGAATAAAATGAGAAGGGATCGGTGGTGAACCAATTTTTATAAAATCTCTTGGTTTTCATGAGTCTTCAATGTGCTTGTTTTATCAACTATGAGAAAATTGGTTCTTATAAGAATAATTTTATTCATATTATGAAATAATTGGATTGAATTTGGAAGTGTTTTAAGGAAACCTTCTGTAGTGGGAAGACCTCGGGTTTATTGTTTTGGACTCCAGGTGGTGCATTTTGTCTCCATATATAGTTAGTTTTTCTAGTTGATCTGAATCGGGAGTTGTCAGATTATGAACATAGGTCTTATGTCCCCATCCACTATAGTGCCACCAAGTCCTATCATGATCTAAGAAATTTATTTTAGTGGCTCATAATGAGTTGGTTGATTATAAAAATTACTTCATGATTCCCAACATATTAGAAAATATAAGTGTAACAAAACATACTTATTAGTGTTTTATGGCCTTATCCATTTCATTATTGAGGTTGTATGAAGGACCCAAGGATCTCATGAATAAATTACAAAATAATTATTATAGTGAATAAAATATTATTTTTGTTGATAAATACCTGGTTCACATAATCACTTCATGTATTTACATCAAAGGAAGTTATTGTGGTATATGGGTTGAATGGTTGTATAATTTAAGAGTTTTGAATCACCATGGTGTACCTATGGTTATTATATATATATAATGCATATGCATCGAAATAAAATTATTTAAGGGATTATAAAATGAAATGGGTTCTTGATTTAAGTTGAGTAAAATGGTCAATATTAAGATGGATGGTTTTTCAAGAAGAATCATTCACTTCTTAAGGATTTCTTTCATGTTTGAATTTTTGTTTTCAGTGGGTTTTTGGTTTAGAACATGCCCAAATTTTTGAAAAATGAGACACACTTTAAAGGTTCATAAGGGAATCCTTATAGATTAACATGATTTTTGGAAAGGGTAAGTAAATGGCCTCTCATAAGACCAAGTATTTTCTAGGGGCAAAAAGGTCAGTGTGGTTATCTCAATAATGGTTTACATTAGTTTTAATCCACCAAATATTTCATGTAGACCACATTCATCATTTTTTGAAGGTTGTGGTGGGTGATTATACTTTTCTCAGGGTTTCACATTATTTGGGAAGTTATCATTTTGGTAATCATGGTAAGTGGAACTGACGTTATTTATCAATTTTAATATTATAAAATTACTTGGTAAGGTTTCTTATCATTTGGACATGTCATATTATAGTATTCCAATTCATGAATTAGTTCATGTTTATTCAATTGAGAAAATATTAACTCGACCATTCCCATTTGATTGAATCGGAGGATGTTTATCTTGATCACAACTCCTTGATATATAAAAATCTAGTTCAGATTATGGAGCATATGGATATGTTTTTATTCTATAAAACAATTCCTTTGGTCTGTGTAATGGGGATGTATGCATATGGGATAGCCACAAGACATAGGAGAAATAGTCATTGACTATATGGAAGTGTTCTTATCAATTTGTGATTAAAGAATCTTAAGTTCTTTCTGGGGATAGAAATTTTTCATAGTGGGAGATTTTTTTCCCCTCTCAGTAATAGTTATGTTTAATTTTGAGCTCTATCTATCACTTTTGAAGTTTTATATGATTTTTTTCAAAAATGGTTGAAAATTTGTAGATTAAGAAAAAATAGATCAATCACATGGTTTAAGAACATGGTTAGTCAAACCAAGAAGTAAACATGTGAAATATATTCCTGGGTTCCAATAGAATTTGGTATGGTTTCTCAAACTATGAAAATATCATGTAAAGTTATATGAATATATTGGATTTGGTCTAAGGGCTATCACACAACATGAGAATGATTTCTCAAACCATCTAGACATATCTTGAAAACTATGTGAATTGAATTTACATATATATTTTCCTTGCTTGGTTAGAACATGGTTGTTAAACATGTATTCTAACCATGAACCTGGATCCAAACCACTTAAAAAAGAAAATTACCTTGATTCCCTTATTCTCTATTAAATATAATCACTTTATAAATCCTCATTATCTCTAACTAACCACTCCCAAATATTGTAGATATTTCTCTCATTAGATCCTTGGTGATTCCCCTTCATTTTTTTGGATCTATTCAAGGTATGTTTTGTTTTTATCTAATAACCTCCCCTATTTCTATATCTCTCCTTGATCAATTTCTCACTTATTCCATTAAAACCCTATTAACCTTTTAATGATGTATCTAGAGGGTTTTATATGGAATTGATGAGGTTTGTTTTGGATCTAATATTATGAGTCCAAAACATTCCAATTTCTAATTTTATTTTTTAAAGGAAACTAGATTTCATACATTAGAGAGATGGGAATCTCTATATAATGGTGTTAACCCATGAATTACTTAATGTTCCTATAAATTTATTTTTTCAAATCTACAGTTGATTGATTTAACATGAAATGTGAATTTTTTTATGAAATGCATCTTGGGTTTCCAAAAAAGTTGTTTTTAAGGTCTTTTTCATTAAGAACTAGTTATGTATCTTAAGTGTTCAATGAAATTACAAAAATTTTATTTCAACTCAAAAATTAATTTTCAAACACAATATCATTGATTCTTTTCTATAAAAATATTTTATAAAATTGTTATCATAGCTATTAAAATGATTTATAATACATATTTTTCTACCAAAAAACCTTTTGGAAATACATCAGGTGATATTTTCCTACCCTAGAGTTGTCTACATCCTTGGATTGGTCACATGCTCTCTATTATGGTACCCCACATTCCCTATTTCCAAGGTGGGCAACATCTACCACCATAGTTGATGATTTCGGCTCCTATATCAGAACATGATGATGAGATATTAGATCCTCCATCCATGGATTATTCCTTGGAGTTAGTTTCCTTATCTGATTCTCCCTTACATATTTTAGATACATTCATGAATCTCATTAAGGACACCATCTTTAAGTGTATGATAATTAATTATGATTCTAGTTGTTGTGATAGAGAATCTACCTATAGTTGAAGATGATGATGAAATTGTGAATGATTAATAATTTATGTACATTGGGTTTTTTGTGAATTTATTAAAGTTTTACCCTTTTGGATTTTATATCATGTCAATTGGAATGAATATTAGGTGTATTCCCCAAGGTATTCCATGTTTGTTATAAATCAATATATGCTTTGGGAATAATAAATCCAAGGCTCATTGTCTTGTGAATCTAGTACTTTTCTGATAGGGTGACTCTCATTTATTATGTGTTACATGATAAATCAATAAACCTTCATTCTAGGAAACTTATTATTATCCCATAAGTCTGCCTAGACTCATCACCTAGGGAATTTCATGCTTGACACATGAGGTAGACATTATGATTCATTGGAAAGAGTCATAAGTTTAAAGTCTTCTAAGGACTTAATCATATGTTTAAGTTATGTTAGAGACATGATAATGTATTTAAAGCCTTGTGGGGATTTTACCCATATATTCTTGTCAATAAATGGGATGAATATAGGTTCATGTCGCATGGAAACATCGAAGTCTAGTGGGACCTCAAGTTTGGTTGGTAATGGGATAGGTGTGTTCTTGCAGAGAATGGAAACTTCTTGTTTTTCACCTCCCAATGGGAAGATAAAAAGGTTCATAGTGATATTGGGATTGAGCCTCAGGGAGGTGTCATATATGCCCTATTAGGATAAATTTAACAAAACCAATGTAATTTTATTTCACATAATAAGTTTATGTAACAGGATTAGACCCTAGAAGATAGGGGATCATTTAATTCTTATAATATGATTAATCCTATGTTTTTTACATAAGGTAAGGTGGTACCTTAGAATCATGTGTCGGGGACATTGTTGTGTAGTTTAACATCCTTCGACAAGGACATTAGTAATATGTATCTTAATGTCTTCGAATCAGATGTCATTGGGACTTATAAATGAGACATCTCATTCCTAATAAGGGAAGGAGGATAAGAGGATATGGGGATCCCACAATCCCTCATAGAATATAAAAGTAACCAATTTTACATTAAATATTTTATTATTGGGTCTTATATATCCACTATTGATATGCTTTTGTATTGAAGAAGGTGTAGACACAACGCATTTTAAGAAGCAAGTAGGTGTCCTGTTCTTAGGATTCCTATTCTTAGGAGAAAAATGTAAGGCTACCCAGTTTTTTATTGGAGAAAATGGTTTGGGTATGTTTCACATAAATTAACATAGATTAAATGGGTGTAGGGAACCTGAGCACTCAACTTTCACAAAACTATACTTTTCAAAATGAGGCACTAGGTTGGGGACCCAATACTATATCTTGTATATTTAGAGTTTTGTGAAACAAAGATTTTTGATGAGACATGGGATATAAAATAGGGATGGTGAAAGGATTTATGGGGCATAGTTTCATGAAACTTTTGGAGTTGTGCGAAGCATGGGGTAACATGAAGGAAATTCATCTTGTGTGAACCCAACTATCCATCAATGGTTACTATATGAGGAAATTTATAATACAAGAATAAGTGATTTGAGGCCTATGTTAGTTCATTCATGAAAGATGTATACCAATAGAAATCCATAGGTGATTAGAGCTGTGTGATTTTTCAAAATGAGGGTTTCACAAAAGAGAGCTTAATGCTTCAACTTCAAGAGGTACATCCCCAAGAATAGGGGTTACCTATTTATAGAAAAACATTCTTTCCATAGATTGGGTCATGAAACTCGAACCATATCACACAAATTCTTTCCCACATGCACAACTATGGGTTGTTTTGTTCTTATGCTTCTTCTGTTAGAGGGTGATCATGTAAGGTTGTGATCTAACATCGTCAATATCATGCAACTGATTTATGCGATGGAATTTTATTTTTTGGGAAGTGTGAAAAGCTTTTCATGACATTTTCCCTTTTTTATGGTTATTTTTACATTTTCACAACATGAGGTGTTTAGCCTGAAATTTTTCAAGAAAATGAATTGTGATCTAAAATTGGGAGTTGTGCACAAATTCTCAATGTAAAACACACTCATCCTTTCTTCTCTAGAATGATCTCATGAGTTTATTATTTATCGTTATTTAGTAAAATAATGAATTTTTATGGTTGATATTAATTTAAAATTCCAACCAATTCCCCCTTCCTTAATAATTGGTGATGAAAGGGAAGCAAATGATCAAATTCCATTGAAAATGATGAACTTGGATATGTTTTCTTCCTCATCATGCAACTTTGAGTTTGAGTTCCACAGATTATTTTCATGCATGTGCATCATGGGGGCTACCATTTCTAAAAATAGTGTGAGGGGTCCCTAGTATAGTCACTTGAATTCCACTTTCAACAAAACATACCTCATTCTTGGAATCCAACCTACTTGCACAAACTCCTAAGGCTTAGAGTCATGACATTCATGAGACATCTATTTTTGTGACAATATTTGTGAAAAAATAGAGCCTATTATATTCCATTACACTTTTTGAAACATGGTCCTTTATTCAAAATATATCCATTTTCCAGATTAGGCCTTCAAGATAATGATCCAGAATCTGAATATTCTTGAAACCACTCAAAAATTGACAACCAACCTACATAAATCACTGATGCTTCACTAAAAGTAGAGAAATTGATGCAAATACCAAAATTCCATAGGATATGAGGGTTATGTCAAATAATTAGGATCTACTAAAATTACATAAAAATCATATTTTGGTTTCATTCTCACTAATAGGTTTCCCCTCTATAACTTTTGGCTACTTGATGATGTGGATATTTTAGTCGTGGAAACCAAAATGTCGAGGTTTTGGTGCTCACACCACAATGATATTTAACATTGTAACATAACCACGGTTGGACATTCATTTAGTGTTAATGAGGTAGGTTTCATATATACCCTTATTGATAGGATGATAATGGTCACTGTTCAGAATCTAGCATACAATGTGTTTAACGACCACTAAGCAAGCACTGTTCAAGGCATCATTTCAAAAAACTTGATGGGGTGGTGTGAAGACTGGGACATATGGTTTGGGGACAACATCACAAATGAATGGTCATGGGAAAAATGGTTATTCTATATCTTCATGAAGTATATTCCCTAGGTACACCACATTGGGTTATATGAAGCAGTTTGGATGTTCCAATTCCACATCTACCACCAATTGGATCTACCACCGTAACTTCACAGGAAATGGTCCACAGACACAAATACATTCCCTACTCATCATGGGAAGTGGGAATTTTTCTATGGTAATTTAAACACATTTTTTGGATTCTTATTAATATCTTTAAATATCTTATGTTAATTCCCAATGCTTGGGTGTCTATGGATCAAACACCAGAAGTCATAAATATTCTGTTGGGCCAGCCGATGCATGTATTGAATCATTATTCTATCTTCCACTAGGTCATACCATTCAAGTTGTAGATTGTATTTTTTTTAACACACTGGTGGATATGATTTTGGTGTATTCAATTAAAATCCATGGGTAGAAGAACAAAATGATATTGAGTTTTTATTTTTTGATGTTGAAGGAAGACTTCTACTAGGAGTGGGGATACAACATGGTGGGAAGGAAGCCAGAAGTCTGGTACATGGAATTTCTAGACACATTCTTGAGTGGATGGTTGCTTCTAATTAGGGATTCATGTTTGGTAATGTGGTCTCAGACCCCAGTGATGGTGGTTATTATGGTGTTAGTGATTCACATCAAACTAGGAATTCCATTCTTTGACCAGCTGTAAAGCTAGTTGAGGTTTTTCTGGAGGGGACATCATAAGGATAATTTTTAGTCCATTCTAGTTATGTATATATGGATAATAGTGAACATCAGGAGCTATAATTTTATTAAATCTATCACTCTCCTGAATTTTGGTATCTAGAATTTCCTCCTCATTATCGTTGGGGTCTGATCGGATACGTTAAAGGAAGCCAGTGTATCGGCCAACATTAGAAACATTGGGACTTTCAACATTCACCCCTTCTCATCCCCATTTGTAGAGATGATAGAAAATGTACAGGGGATGATAGATAATATATATAACTTTATAGAATTCTTAGGTGGGGTGTTAGTCAATTATATTGGAGGAAAAACTTATTACAAACCGTACACCCTATATAGTTTTTCCTAGAAGTTTAGTTATATCTAATAGATGGAGTAGGGGATTAATATACGGGTGTGATCAGAAAGACACCCATGCATCCTCCATCAACTATGGTGAATTTTTATTGTAAAGGGGTTTGTGGAGGTGATCATAATTCTTCTTACAAACCCAAATGACATTATCACTCAAAATTATGCCAAAAACTCGATAGAAGCATACCTGGGTGTGGTTTTTCAGTAAAAAATGACGAAGTTCTCTTAATCATTTGAGACTCTACATAAAGAGGTAAGGTATTGGGATACTATCTGAGTTACAGTCCAAGAATCAAGGATATGAAAATACATCGTGGGGTTATTAGTAATAGATCAGGGGTATCTTACAATCCCATCTTCTTCCATGGTTCTAGCTGTGAGCACATCTAATTATATAGGGATCCCACAAAAGTGGTCCAAGGAGCATTCAGAAAACTCTATGACTGGAGAAAAAAAAATTAGTGTTTCATTGGTGAACATGTTGTGTCACCTAGTGTAGGTATATAATGATGAAATCTATCCAAGTCTTTGGGAGTCTTGGGAGATTTTTTGGCAATCCTATACACTAGATCAATTATAGTTCAGGCTTATTTGGGAGGGTGATCCTTTCACCACACATGTGTAGGTTATTCTTAGTAGGGAGCCTCATGAGATGGAAACCAATAAATTGTTAACCCAGGAGGCATCATCTCATGAGGTAAATTCTCAATACTCCTTTAGTGAGGATTCCTAGGGATTTGGTTATAAGACTGAAATTCTTACAAATATATGGGAATTTATCCCTAAGGATGGTGATAAAATAACGATCCAATTTTGTGAGGTAAGATTCTAGGTCATTAGATTGATATTGTAATTATAAATTTATTTTTAGAATTTATAATCCATGCATTAAATACATGTAGTGATCATTGGGATATGGTGATGAGGCCTCCCTTGAAGTGGGGAGAGGGACTCCATGGGTAGTGGGAATCCCACATTAGAGTATTGTCCAAATTCATCAACTAGGTAGGGCCTTGTGGAAGAAACTGGAAAGTAGGCTCCACATTCTCCCACCATCTCAGTCTTTTACAGGGGATCACTCTAGTTTTCTCGTAGTATCTATCTCTAATAAAGGAGTATTCCACCCATGATGAATAGTCATCAATTTCTATACACATCCTTAAGGTAAATTATAAATTTCATTTAACTTTGTTTCCTTAATATAATTTATGACTATCTAAACGTTTTATACTGATGTATTATTTTATCATTTTATAGCCCATAAGCATGTGATTCTAAAGGAATTCATGATGGATGAGTAGGAGCCTAATGGTGTGGAAGGGTTTTTGGTGGAGGACCTCCATTCTAATACCTTGGTCATATAAATTTTGGATGGAGAGGCATCCAATTGAAACATGGTTATTTACATGTTAAAATAAATGGATGCCATCCATGACCTCACATCACATAATTTTCCTCTTATGTGGGATATGTTTTTCCTTCTTGTTTAATATTAAGTAGAACCCTTTCCTTTTGTCTATGATTGTGTTAAAGGGTGCTTCCCAGAATCAAAGAATTTTTTAGGCTACTAGGGATCCTATTATCATCCTGGTGGACGGGCAAAGCTCAAAGGGATTATCATTTCATAAAGAACAGAACCATGTCTAGGCAGAGAAACATTCCTTTCCAGCAGATGAAGCCAGGGTTCCTATGGAGCCATAGTTTGGTGATGGATTCATTAGTGAATAATTTTTCTGCAAAGTTGATGTCTATCTCTTTAAATAGATCCCATCACATCTGAAATGGTACCCAAGTAGGATCATGCTGCTGATGTTTTTGAAAATTTTTTGGAGTAAAATCCCATGCCTCTAAAAGATCATAATGACTATAGGTTTTATGTCATAAAGGATTATCTGGTGGTTTAGAACAGGGCATGGAGGATAATCTTGAGTTTCCTCACTCATTCTCCATAGGATAACATAGTTGTTAAGATGGGTCCCTCTAGTTTTTGTTCAAAAACCAGGGGGTGGTGGTGTGGATTACCACGCCCTCTATGTAATGGACTAAGACTTCATGTTTGATCATGTTTTCATATAATGGAAATAATTTTACATCAACTAGTATTAAAAATCATAGAAAAGTGTAAAGGCACTCCAGGTTGTAGAAAACTATATCACTTTGATAGAGGGAGAGGAACAAATGCATGATTCCACCCTCACATCCGTGGAAGAGATCATAAACTGTATGAGGGAATGATTGTTGATGTCTAAGTCTAAGATAGTGGGATAGAAAACCATGATGATTGAGTACATTTCCAAACATTTTTGGGTATATTCTGATCTGATTAGGGTCACCGCATAGTTGAGGAAGAGATTAAAGAGTTTTTTAGGTGGAAGAAATTTATCGAGGCCACTAGTGAGAGACTGGTCAAGTAAGGGTGGTCTCTCTCCTTAGATGAACTATAAGGGAAGATTATTTATTTGCATTTCTTTTTAAAAAAAATTTGGTCAAAACTTTTGGATATACCTCTTCATTGCATATTTTATATAATAAAACTTATGGCTTCCCTCAATCTTCTATGATTTCATTTTTCTATTTATTCATCTTACTAACAAGAAAAACAACCAAAAATATATAAGCCCTTGTGATTTTTTATCAGTGTGAGAAGAAAGAGATGAATAGAAGGAATCTTATTTTAATGATATCATCAGACAATAAATTAATGGATTGGGTTGGAATGGTTCATCAATTTTTGGGAGTATCCTGATTAGGGAGACATTGGATGAAGAGAATGAATATGTGCAGCAATCTTTCTTTCCGAATGTGTGTGAGTATATGAGCAAGGTAATTCTGGAGGAGTAATATAATACATGAACAATGCTTTAAATAGAGGATGTGAATTTATATTTCTAGAAATTGGAACTCAAATGGAGTAAAATATAATTCTTGAGGATGACTGATGGCCATGTTCAAAATTTATGTTCCACTATCGCATGACCAAAAGTAAAAGTGAACACTGACCACTGACCATGTTTGAAACATGTTATACATCAAATTTTCATTGTAAATACTTCAAGGAGTGTACCCTGGATTGGAGGTGATCCATATTTTTGAGGAAAAATATCCATTAGGGGATCCTGTTTGGATGTTGGATATGGTGAGAATCTAGATCATGGAAGATTCAAAGCTTGTAGGTGGACTGAGGAAATTTTCAAGTGGATATCAACACTCTAGGAACTAATCCACCATGGGTATGAGAACATTGAAGTTGTTTATTATACTGAATGATTGTCAGACCCATATCCCAAGGGATGATCATTGTGGTTATCAAACAACGGTAAAAGAACATGAGTGGTGTAGTAGGTTACCAACGTTTAAGGGGGGAAAGGTCTCCTCAAGTGGGGACCAAAAAAATATTTTGGTTTTACATCATCTAAAAAGGATAGGAATCATGTAGTTTAACATCTTTTGGTGAGGACTTTTAATGATTATTTTAATATTATATGGTGAGGATGATGAATAATATAGTTTGATATAATATGACTAGGACATCTGTCATATTTTTTAGCATCATGTGACAAGAACATGTGAACTGATGTGAATAAGATAAATCCTGTCATCATGCTGGGTTGAATGAAAAGGGAACACAGACAGTGGTTCCATATATTGGACCTCATAAAGGTGGTGAAAATGGGAGGAATGATTGGATTTCATTTTTTCTATAACTAGTGGGTTCATTGAGAATAATAAGTTTTTTTCTAAGTCCCAGTGAATGGTCCCACAGGTTGTATACCTTTTCCATTTTCACCCTAACTTTTTCCAAAGACATAGAAGAAACTTTTAAAGTGAATGTTATATTTTTTTTATCAGGTTTCCCTTTTCAGGGCTTCAAACTAAGGGAAATTGTTTCCTCTTTCCATGTGTATTTTGTGGTCTGGATATTTTGACAAATGGGGTTTCTTCTAGTTTAAGGTTTTTAAACATAGATTTTGAGGAGGAGATAATGTGGCTGAGAAGGTATTATAAACATGAAGGGAAAATAGGTATAAGGAGTCCCAATACAACAAAAGTTCACACATAGTTTAAGGTCATAATTCGTGGAGAATTTACATCTAAGATTCATGGAACCTTGGTGTATAAAGAGGCACCATGGATCGAAGTGGACCGTGGAATACCAAAATCAAGTCATAATCGATTGAGAATTTTGTTGTTGGGAATGAGATAGGATATCTAATAATTTTAAATATCACACCAAATAGATAATTAATCCACATATAATTCCAGAAGGTGGTGAGGCAGGAGACCAGCACCAGTAGGGGTAGTCTTATCAGATAAGGATGAAATGAAATGGGGCATCAGTCAGTGAAATACTAGAGGTGATGTGAACTATATATGGATTGGGGGATATAGGGGAATGCATGCACACAGTTTAAGTTCAATGTGTTTGGACTAATAATCTTCTATTTTATTATCATAGGTCTTCGATCAAAGAAAGGGAATCAAGAAAAATCCCCCATAATATGGAATAGAGTGATAAACCATGATGACTGAAAATTCATTATTATTAATTTAACCACAAACAAAACATTATTCCTTCAGGGGGGTCAAAAATGATGTAAAATGAGGGAATCCTCTTCGAACACCCTCCTACAATCTAGTGGATGTGAGCCTAAGCTGTCATAGATGATCATCGAGGAGGTTGCACACCCCATCTTGGAAAGCGAGTCGGCCGAAAAGTTGTCCTCTCTACAGATATGATGCACTTGATTCCCAGAGAGATTCCCCTCGAAGCACCTTCTAACCAAGTACACAAAACGCCAAGAACCACCTTCCGTACTTGAATAGACCTAACAAGAACCTCAGAGTATGACTCGAAATCCATCACAACAAAACCAAAATCCAAGCAAAGTCTAATACCGGAAATAAGGGCCTCAACCTCCTCACCAAACTAAGATCCCAGACCATAAAAGGCGTTGAACCCCAGAAGAACCAAGCCTCGGGAGTCACGGAGATAGAGTTCTAACCCATGATGAAGAAATGTCCAAGGAGGTATTTCCACATGAAATCATATCCTTGAAAATATTTATACTTTTTATGTTAATGATTCTTAGATAAGAATAGATTCTATTAATTTAAGGTTTAATAACATGGACAAAATGTTTAATTCTAGTTTATGTTCATGAAGGTTAGACCAAATGGGTTTCATTTCCATAAGTATTCATGTGGAATCAAAGAGATCAAAACTGACATGAATAATGGGAAAAAGAAGCCTCACACCACACAATTGTATTAATAATGATTTACACATAGTTTATGGTCAATATAATTGGACCTTCTAGGAGCATGGTGTGTCTTGACTGTGTGGGGAGGTCCCTACCAAAGTTTCTAATACCATGTGGGTCATGCTCACTATGGGAAACAAGAAATGTCCAGGAGTCTCCCTTATCACATGGGAGTGATCAGAAAGGGTGAAGAGAATCTTGGTTTATAGTGTCCCAACAATAATGAATTTATTAATCAACATAAATGAAATCACATAAGGGTGACACCAAGGGTGTTAAAATTAATCCAAAACAAAGGAATGTGGAAGGAATGTAAATATGGTCTTCTAGGATTGGAACCTCAAAATGGGTGAACAATAGATAAATAATGAGTAATAAAGGTGTTTCAAATTTAGATTATGTAACCACAATGTTCAAGGATGGGATGAGAAAATATAGGACCAACCATTGACTATTTTTGAAGCATATGAATTTTCAACTACCCCATGAAATCCTTCAAGTATTTTGAACAATATAGAAGGTGAGATAGTTTATCTAGGTACCATATCTGTTAGGGGATCCTATTAAGATTTTAATGATGATAGGGTTCCATATTGATGAGGTCTCAAAGTGTGAAGATTAATTAGGGGAATGTTCTAGTGGAATTTAACAGTCTAGTATATACGTTATCATGCATTTGAGAAAACCAAAGGGTATATTAGAGAGTGAGATTCGAACCTATTCATTATGATGGAGGTATTAAAGTAGGTCTATGACCAGGCTATAACTAGGATCTGGGATCTAGGTGTCCCTATATATCACATGGATCTAGGAATAAAGCTTTAAATAGTTCTACAATTTAGTGTTGTATGTGACCAACACCAACAGAGGAAATCATCTTAGATAAGAACTAAAGTATCATGCAGTTTCATTTCATGTGATAGGGATATAAACTGTGCAATTTAATGTCTTGTGGAATTGATGGTGTATAAGATGTTTAACATCATATGGTAAGGACTAGGTGTAATATATTATAACAACTATTAACAAGGATATTTTCCTATAGTTTAACACTGTGCAACCAGTATATTCGTGATAAACTCAGTCTATACAGCACAAAGGGTATCATGAACGTAATGTAGGAGTGAATTGTGGGGTGTATACAAACGTAGATTTCTTATAGAAGAATGTACTCATATTTGGTCTGTATGTAATGGGTTTCTGGTAGTTTAATGTTTTATATCTTGGACCAGAGGTGGAAGTGATAGGAGTTTGAGGTCATAGATATCATACAAAAAGAGGTATCTTAGAAAAAGTTTTTTGAGGTTCTATATAAATTAAACCCAGTGTGAATAGAGGTCCAAGGTGGCCTTGCACCACATGAACATCTTCGAGGTTATTTTCACATAACTTAAGGTTGTGATTCATGGACTATAGGTGATGGTGGGATGACTTCACCATCAAATAATAATGTACTTGACATGATTAGAGGCCTCAAGGGATGAATTCTAGTGAAAATAGACTTACATGGGGGGGGGGTAATTTATTTTTGGGATCAGAAAAAGGGGTCCAAGAATCACTATATATCTCAAGGAATGGGAATCAAGATAGTTGTAGTTATAGAATACAATGAGGTAAGATACTAATGCCTAATGTGGTGGGAAGTCCTTTTAGTAGATGATGATGAGATAGTTTTATAGCTTAAAATAATTTATAGAATCACTTTGGAAATGTATTCTAAGTTTATATAGATAGGACCAAGTCCACCATCAGCCTAAATTCAGGGACTTTTAACTATGGGGGGTTCTATTTCTAGTTTATGGTCTTATAGCTTATAATAAAAGGTTTTCTTCTATTTTAATATCATATAACTCATACAAAAGGGTTTTTTTCCTATGAAATTTTCTACAAAAAAAAGGATTAGTAACTCAATTTGAACATAGGGCCAAGGTGGACTTTCCACATTCAATGGAGACAAGATAAAAATTGTTTAAAGTCACGATTCTTCGGAAAAATGTAACTACTAGTTTCGGGTAATGGGAATTAGTCTCAAGTTTTTGAAAATTTTAATTTCATGCGACTAGAACGTTGTACTGTAGATTAATTCCATATAACTAAGAAAAGTGGCTATTTCTATTTAAGGCCATATATCATTTAGTAAAGGTTTCCATATATTTTATGGTTTCCATGCTCGGACTAGGGGACATCTTCTAGTTTAATTTCATAGAAATTAGAAAAAATGGTTTTAGACAAATTTGTTTTTGTATAAAAAAATAGAGAAATATTCCAACCTCAATGGAGGGAAAATGATGTCTTAAGCCAAATGGGCATTTTTTTTAAATGAGTCACACATAGTTCGTGGTCATGATACATAGACCAATAGGAACGTTCTACTTTGTAATGTTTCTGTTTATCAATAATTATTGGGAAAACATTACCAAGATGCATAGTACCTTGTGATCCATTCTTGATGTAAGAAACAAAGAGAGGTTAGGATTATATCCTTATCACAAGGGAGTTAGTAACAAAGGTGAAGATGAGTCATGTTCAAAGTGTACCAACAATGATGAATTTCTTAATAAATGCATGTGAATTTCAAGAAAGGTGACACAAAGGGTGTTAAAATTCAAGTAGAACAATGGTAGGGTGGGATGTATGTAAATTGGGTATTTTTGAAATTTGAACTAGGAAATGGGGTTGACAAATAGATAAGGAATGTTTGAGGACTACTTTCAAAACATAGGTTCTATAACTACCAGTCAAGGATGGTGAGAGTAAATATCACATCAACTATTGACCATATTTGAACCATAGGAATCATCATATTTCCTATGAGATCCTTTGTCAAATGTACCTAGGATAGGAGGTGATCTAGTTTTTTCAGAAAACATTACTATTAGGGGATAAAATTCAATCTGGGACGATGATGAGGATTTAAAAAAGCACAACTGTATGAATGAACATGGTTGTATGTTCACAGGAAAATTAATCGCTCTAGTATTTATCCTACCTTGAGCTCAAGCATGATTAGTGGTCTTATCAATGAGTGGTAATTAAACAATTTCCAAAGGGGAATATCCAGAAAATAGATCAATGGATTGGATAGTCTCAAGGAGTGAGATTTTATAATCCCTACATATCCCATTAGGGAAGGTAATTAATCCATATATAGTTATGGAAGATAGGGAGGTGGGGAACCTACACCGATAAGGGGAAACCCTCTTGAGTGTGGGTTTAAGGTGTCACATGGTTATATATAATGTAGTAGGGATATAAAACATTTAGATTAATTTATTGTGGTGAAGAAAATGTACTTCAATTTTACATCGTGTGACTAGGATTTTTTGACATGATTTTTCATAAAGTGATTGGGATTTTTAGATGCTACAGTTTAAGGTTATATATATTTTACCACAGTTTCAAGTAGTTTACCATCATGTGTCTAAGAAAAAGGGTTTTTGTAATTTAAGGTTGTATTGGTTGGACCATAGTGTCGTGCAATTTAATATCATGTGGCCTGGATGAAGGGTTTCTGCAATTTAAGGTCAAATATATTTTACCATAATTTCATATAGTTTAACATCATCTGTTCAGGATAAAGGGTTTCTATAATTTAAGGTTGTAAGGATTTGACCATAGTGTCAGAAAATATAACATCATGTTTCCAGGATAAATGTTTTTTACAATTTAATTTCATGTATTTTGATTATAGTTTCATATATTTTAGCATTTTATGACTAGGATGAAGGGTTATGAGTCATGTGAAGTACCGGTTTAGGAACCTAGCATTTGTGTAAAGTGTGATGTGCTCCCCATCCATGGTGATCAATGAGTATGCACAATTCTAGTAAACCATAGTGATGACATAAGGTTATTTTCATTTGAGTTATAGCTATGGTGGCTTCTTCCTAGGTATCATCAATGTCTTTGGATCCAATGCCATATATCCCTAAAGGAAGGATTATAGGATATACTTTTTATTGACTGCTTGCACCACCCAATTTTGATGTCTTTCTATGCTATGTAGTTATTCATCTCTATTTTCATTAAAGGGTTCCAACTCATATAGGAAGACTTTATCTATATTTTCAAGTGCCTACTGATCATAAATGTCTATGTGGTGTGATGTCAGCTGAACCTATATTGGTAAATTTTCCTTTATCCCATATACCAAGGAGTATGGAGATGCCTGGGTGGAATTTTGGGTCATAAACTAATACACCAAGAGGAAATTAGATATATTCTTGGGAAAACTTTTCTTATTCTAATCCACCATATTATCTAGGATGTTAGGGATTGTTTTGTTGGATAACTCAATCATCCCATTACCTTGCGTGTGATAGTAGGAGGAATTGTTCAACTGGATAGAGTACTGGGCATGAAAATTATTTAGCTCGGTATCTCTAATGTTTGTTCAATTTTCTATAAAAATGACATCAATAATCCCAAAATCATGGATGATGTGGAACTTAATAAATTTGATCACGAACTAGGTCTTTACTTCCTTGGGGGGATGACTACCACCAACTTTGGTAAGAATTCAATGGTAGTTGAAATGAAATTTCAATATCAAGATGTTTTTGATGAGTAGGTGCCTACAATATCAAGTCCAAAAATATAGAATGGACATTATTATTTGATTTCATGGAGAATTTTTAGTAGTTGTTGCATGAATTTGGTATGGATCAAGCATGCATGAACGTTTTTGGTGAACTCAATGAAACCATGAAACATCGGGAACCTAAAGTACTCTAATCTCTAGATCTGGTGGGAATAATTCAATCATGCATGATGTGACCCAAATGTCCGTGAATGAAATTTTTTCATGCATTGAAGAATATCCTTCCCTTGGTCTCAATATAAAAGGATTCTATCAAAAACCTGTTTGTAGAGGGTCTTCTCTAGGGTGTGGATTCCTAGAGGGTAAATTTCACTATATGTCAGTGCATTTTATA
This sequence comes from Viscum album, assembly GCA_963277665.1. Taxonomy (NCBI): domain Eukaryota; kingdom Viridiplantae; phylum Streptophyta; class Magnoliopsida; order Santalales; family Viscaceae; genus Viscum; species Viscum album. The sequence continues at coordinate 286,052,788 of OY728138.1, read as the reverse complement.
ATTATTCACTTAGTCTAGAAGTAGATTCCTCTGTTGTTTATACTTGATGAAGGGAGTCTTCAAATCAGGTTATTCTTTGACTATAGAGGTGTTTTTAGGCCTTGGTGAAAAAGTGTTGGATACCATCTTATTCACCAATCGTTACTCTTTATCAAAATTGATGGGGGGAAATGACTCTCTGATTTCCCACATGAATGAACAAATAATTTTGGTTTTTCTCTATTAGGTATTCAGTCAGGCTTTCCGAGGTATCAGCTTGTCCATTCTGTGATTAGGGAACATGAGTCTCCTTTGGCTGGAAAAGGATCACGGGTATCAACTCATGAGTACACACTAGAAAGGGGATATGTTATTTACTATTGATGGCATAGTCACCATTTATCTATTTTATGACTATATTTAAGTTATCCTTCACGTGATTTATGTGGGCATCGATCTAGATAGCCAACTCAATACTAGTGATAAGACTCTGATACTCAACTTCATTACTGGTATAGTCTTCTGGGAAAAGAAATTAGAATGGAAACACAACATGTGTTGGAGTGATAAAGATAATCCTAAGGCCCTCCATATTGATTTTGGCATTATTTATCATTCTTCTAGTCAATCACTGGGAGGATCCACTGATTTTTATCTTACTACATCGCATGGTCTGACCTCATTTGGGAAGTCAAAATTCTGGGGTAGTTCCTCAATAATTGGATGCACGTCCCTACAGACTACCAATTTTTTACCCTTAAAATAATTCTTGGGAAAAAACCTGATGTCGAACTACTATATAATTATTGTATATTGTGAAAATTTCCTAGTCATCATGGGGTGGTTGGGAGTTTACTTCAATGGATAGATGTCAGATACCAGTTATTTCTCATCATGTTACAGAAAGTGACATAATTTATGAAATATAAAGACCCAAGATAGGTAAATCTTATCAATATGAGGGTATCTAGTCTTTGTATCGAGTTCCATAGAGGTGATTTAGTATAATCTTTTCAATCTTCCTTAATTATTCTTATAATACAGAATGTCACTAAGGGAACCTTAGGGTCGGAGGATATAGTAAATATTAAATTATTTCCATGAATGAGGTTATGTAGACTAAATCTCACTAATAACTGGTGAATTTCTTCATCAATTTTGAAAAGGGCATACACTTTCTAGCCAGCTTCATGGTGAATATTAAAATGTAGTATAGGTTGTCCTTAAGGCCTCACAACTCCTAGGGTTTGTTCAAAGGATGCATTCATATAATATATATAACCGTAGATGGAATTATTCCGATGCCTATGTACCTAAAAAAATCCAAGTAACTTCCATGAAGTGACCCCAAATATACAATTCAGGGGATTTATCTTCAGGTGATGGGAGTGGAGGGACTTTAACACTATCTCAAGATCCTTGATATAGTCTCGGTATTGGTTTGATTTGACCTCTAAACCATTCATATAGAAATCAAATAATGTCCTAATGATATGATTTATTATTTTTTTCATGGAATTTAGGTAGGTAGTTGTATCATTCTTCAAATCAAAAGGAATCCCATGGAAATAAAATATTCCCTAACCCATCCTAAAAGTGGTTTCTTCTGTATCCTATAGTGACATCTAGATTTTATTATACTTGCATTACCCATCCATGATGAAAATTTCATAGAAACAAGAAGTTTCATCAATTAAAATCTCTATCATTGGGAGGGGTTTGGTAATGGATATTAAGGTATTGAGAGTCAATAAAAATTATGATCTATTTGTTCTTCTTGACAAGGATGATGTTGTCTATCCACTTGGGGTTTCAAAATTCCCTGATGATGTTTACCTTGATGATCTTTTCAACCACATTCTCAACCATGATACCATGGAAATTATGTGTCTTCTTAGGAAAATCATTGAAACCACGATGTCCCATTAGGAGAATAAGGTGACGAACAACAACCTAGATGTTGATCCATAGAATTTCCTTATAGCTCTAGGAGAGCACATTATACTATTTCTTCAAGAAATCCACATACCACTATTTCCCCTTTGGATATATGGTGGAAATTATCAACATCAGACTTACATCTTCCTTGGTTCTGATATTCACTAGTTCAATTCATTGACAATGGTAGAGATAACCTCTACAATGGTAGGAAGGGTGATATCTGAATCATCTTCGTCACTTATTTTCTTAAGGGTGGGATCCTCAATTTCAGATTCCTAATATATATATAACATGTTTACAAAAGTTTATGAGCCAATCCCATGTAACGCCCTGACCCCAGTTACCCAGAGTTGGTGCATTATTACATAACATTGGCATGATCACAAAATATCAAGTCTCTAAAGACCGATTAGTTTAGTAGCCTTGGAATAAATAGATACATTCATAAAGTTTACATTACATCATAAAGTAAAAAATACAACATATTGTATCCAAACTCATATCCTATTATACTATCCTTGTAGGTCATTCATAAAATACTTCTTCACATCCTGGAAAAAACAAAACATTGAAAGGGGTGAGCTCAAATTCCCATTCAGGATAACAATATAGCAGAAACATTCATAAATAAGCATAAACATTTAAGGCAATGTATAACTAAAACAAAAGCCTTTTAAACTTGAACTTCAAAATAATATGGAAAGGATAAAATGAAATAATTCCATTTACTTATTAACATTGATATTATACTAGTCTAATAATCACATGCAATATCAATAACCACTTTCATAATGATGGAATGAATAATGCCATAATATCATAACCATATAGTCAAGGCCTAGTGCCAAGACTACAAATAATATTTTTTAAAAGGCTTGTGCCAAGAAACTAGTTTATCTCATTAGACCTACCGATGCATCGAGGAGCTATAGTGGGCTCCACCCGTCACTTATTAAGTCCAATGCGTTCCTCATATGAACAAGTTTAAACATAACATAAACATTCGTAAAAAAACTAGCATAAGAAATGTCAATAATTTCACTATAATCCATGAATGGTTTAAAAATAACACATCCACAGCCAAACATATCACAAAACCTTCAATACAATATGGGAGTATTTTATCATAATCAATCAACTTCTAATAAGCTTAAAATCCATCAAAGGATGTTGACATAGATGAAATCAAAACTATTTGAAAGAAATTTCTCTTTTTTGAAATCATTTAGAAGTCAAATGATTATAAATTAAAACATTTACTTTGAAAATATCCTTATAATATTTTAAGGGAAGCTTCGACAATTTTATAATGACGAAAAATAGCCGCACCCGCCATATAAGTTAAAAAAAGACATTTTTACCTTAATTTTGTCAAAAAGGTTAAAAAGGACCTTGTTTGGAAAACGGCGGAAAGATTTCTTTATAAACTTCTTATAAAGAGTCAAACAAGGGTATAAATGACTTTAACCCATATTCTCTAAAATATTAAGAATGTTTTGAAATACATTTTTATGAAACATGGATGTGGATGATAAAGAGGTCCCAGTAGATAATTACGTATAAACAACCTCGGATAATGAAGAGATTGTAAAATAAACCCTTACCTTGTACTTTTTCTTGGTCGAGGGTAGGTTAACCTCCTTTATAATGGTGAAATAATTGATATTAAATTATAAAATAATCATATACATTAATATGATATCATATATGATCTTTCAACATTGCTTTGTTAATAATGTCTTAGTATTATCGTTGTTTCGGATGTTAACTTACTCGTTTTCTTTTATATGTTTTGTTACACAAGCTGTGCTTGTTATGGATAGGTTGTATCTTATTCATATCAATAATTATATCAAGTCCTTAAACATTATTTTTAATCATAAATTTAGAATTATACTTTAATGAATACGATGGGGAATGAATCTCATCATATTCGTGGAGACGGTAGTCCCTACGTACGCACGAGTGACAATATCACTCTTTCTATATTAAAATAATATATAATTGGATATTATATCATATATAAATAATCATTATCATGTTATATTTATTATTTACATGAATTACACATGATTATACCAATCCAAATAATAATGTTTTGAATACCAATTACACCACGACGTGGAGACGGTAAGTCGTACATACGCACGTATGGTGACATGTCATTAAAAGGATGGATAGAATACTGAATATGGTTGTACTATATTTATAATAACATCTCATTATATAGAAGATACTGGAGTTATTTTTTTATAATGGGAATAACAAAGAAATAAGAAGTTGAAGAAGAAAGGAACTTGAAAAGGGTGGTGAAAACATTACCTCTTCTTCGGGTTCTTCATTTTGATTAGATCAAAAGGGCTCTTTAGGTTGGCTTTATGATCAAAATAAGGCATCAAGGTTTAATTTTGGGAATTTGAGAGAATATTTGGTCAGGCATTGGTCGATCCAAAAGGCTTTTATGGTGTGAAGAATTGGTTAGAAGTAGTGCCCTTTTATAAGGGGGAGGAGGGGCTCTTTAGGAAAACATAAAGTCTTATTTTATAATAAATTCATATTCAGTTTATAATGGCCCCAAAGTGGATTATTCAAAGTATAAGGTGGGGATGGTTCGAACTACTTTCAACGAATATATTTAGATAGGTGTTGGTAATTATATTAACCTTGTCTTAGTTTTAACTCTTAGTTAATTAGATTGACATTTACCATGTCACTTTGTATTTTTATATTGTATAGTTAATAAACAAACCATATACATCCAAGAGACCCCCAAGTGGTCCATTAATGATACACCTATCATAATATATGTCCTTTTGCTGAAACTTAGATTTTTTATAATATAATATCAATTAATAATATAATACTTATTTTAAAAACTCATTTATGTCAATTTTGACAATATTTAATAATTGATTTTTGTTAAAGTCTTTACAACTTTATTAATTAGAAAAAAATTTATTTAAGCAATCATATCATGTCATATTAACTAATAAAATTTGTTTATGGAATAAAAACTTTCAAATTACATTTATTGTATCTTTTATAATACCAATTATTTGATTCTTTAATTAATAAGGAAAATACTGCATCATTATTGTGTCATAAATAAATTTAATTATTAAATGTCTAAAAATTACAAATAAAATACCATTATGTAGGAAATATTTGTATCTTTCCAATTAATATTTATTGTCGAAAATATAACATATATGATCCTATGTAAAAAATTTTCTAAAAGATATATGCTTGTCATTTTTGTATTTACTTTAACTTAATTATTATAAAGTGACCCTATCACCTACAACTATTCCATGGGGTCCCAAAATCGACACAAAGATGCCCATGGTCGGAAATTTATCCACAAATAAGGTTAGGAAAAGTTTTAGGATAATTTATTTTTATTATTATTATATTTTTTTACCCTTATTTACCGGATTTATCTTTTAACCATGGTAAATAAAATATTTACCGAAGTAGTTATTCAAAATGTCTAAAAATAAAAGTTACATGTTTACACAATTTGGACATCCTGATTCCAAATATGGAATCCATTTTTCTAAATTCAAAACACAGAAGTGGTAGAAATGTTTTTAAATATAATTCCCACTGTCAGAACAAAAAGCGTATTTTTAAGAAATAATAACTATCAAAAGATTGACACTTGTTTATGTCCAGTTTAATTATGAAATTATGTCCAATGACCAAAATTTTATTAAATGGTAAAAATATATTCTAAATATACTTTAAAACAACTAAAATTAATATTTTATCACTATTAATTATTTTTATTAAAAAAGCTCTTTTTAATTAAAATTTAGTAATTTTCACTATTCATCATAATATAAAAGTTATCCGAATAGTACCAAAATTTCACCCTAGGATAAATTAGATATTTTGAATCCAAAAATTAATTCCATTTTGAGAGATAAAATTTATAAAATTTCAAAAAGTGGGTATTACTGTTCATAACAGCTAGTTTGATTGGTTGTGGTCTGTGTTAGAAGTCGAAGTTGCGTACAACACACGCTACTGTATTATTCAATGAGAAGTGTATCATGGAATATTGGGGTGTTACATTCTCCCCTATTTCAAATAATTTTGTCCTCGAAATTTCTAGAATACTACCGCATGAAAAGACTTGGGTGGTTCTTCATCATGAGTTCCTCGGGTTCCCACGTTGCCTCTTCCATCTTATAATTTCTCCATATAACTTTTACCAGACGAGTCATCCGGTTTCTCAGCACTTGTTCTATGGTATCAAGAATCCTGATGGTGTCTTCACAATAAGAAAGATATGGTTCCACTTCTAATTCCTCATAAGTGAGTACATGCGTTGGGTCAGGCATGTATTTTCTCAACAGTGATACGTGGAACACATCGTGAACTTTAGAGAGACTTTGCGGCATTGCCAAATGGTAAGCTACAACACCAATTCGTTCTAGAATTTCGAAAGGTCCGATATACCTGGGACTCAATTTACCTTTATTACTGAAACATATAACTCCCTTCCATGGAGATACCTTCAAGAAAACATGATCTCCTACCTGAAATTCCAAATCCTTCCTTCGGTTATCGGCATAGCTCTTCTGCCTACTTTGAGCTTCTTTGATGTGGTTTTGTATTACCTTTACCTTTTACATTGTTTCCTCCACCAGTTCTGGGTCTACAAGTTTTCTTTCACTAATGTCATCCGAACAGGTTGGTGTGCGACATCTATTTCCATATAACGCATCATATGGTGTCATCCAAATACTTGAATGGAAGCTATTGTTATAGGAAAATTCAACCAGAGGTAAATATTGATCCCACATACCCTGAAAGTCAAGTGAGCATGACCTCAATATTTCTTCTAAGGTTTTAATAGTCCATTCTAATTTTCCAACTATTGGAGGGTGGTAGGCAGTTCTCAAATGAAGTTCAGTATCCAACGTCTTCTAAAGACTCTTCCAGAATCTTTAAGTAAAATGGGGATCACGATCATAAACAATTGATAGGGGTACTCCATGAAGTCACACAACTTCATTAATATATAGTCTTGCTAGACGTTCCAGTGGTAGATCTTCTCTTATATCAAGAAAATGTGTTGTATTGGTTAGACGATCAACAATAACCCATATTGCATCGTTCCTTATAAGAGTCTTTTGTAGCCCCATGAAAAAGTCCAACGTAATATTTTCCTATTTCCACTCCGATATGGGAAGATGTTTCATGACTCCCCCAGGTTGTTGCCTTCCAGCTTTCACTTTTTGACAAACCATACATCTTGACACAAAATCATCAATCTCCCTCTTCATGTTGTCCCACCAAAAATGTTCCTTCAAATCTCTATACATTTTGGTGCTCCTAGGGTGTATAGAGAAATTGGAGCTATGAGCATCATCTAACAAATCCCTTTTAAGATCAGGTATATCGAGAACACAAAGTCTCTTCCCGAATTTCAAAATTCCTTCTTCATACACAAAGTCTCTCAATCTCCCATCATTCACAGCTTTAATCTTTTTTTTAAATTCTTCATCATCGGTCTGAGAACTCTTAATCCTTTCTAGTAAAGACGGTTTGGAAACCATTTGAAAAAGCATTGATGTTTCACCTTCCATGGTTATTCCCATGTCCATCTTCAGTAGATCCATGAAAATTGGATCCCTTTCAATTCTTATATTGTTCAAAACTCCATGATCTTTTCTACTCAAATCATCTGCCACATTATTTTCCTTCCCCAGGTGGTAGTTTATCGTACAATCATAATCATTGAGTAATTTAATCCATATCCATTTCCTCATGAATCGATATAACATTGATCTTCCACGCTGTGGATCGGGGTGCTCCATACGAGTAAGGTTATTATTCATAACCTGAGTGAGTTGTCCCAATATGGTGATAAGATGATCAACACTAGTTGTATCATCATCTCCACTATAATTATCTTGAGCAGGAGTGCAATCACTACATGGAGTGCGTGCATTGATATGGTTTTCATTTCTTCCACTAGGTGCCATTTATAAACAATTTTATAAACTAGATCAATTTATGAACCAAAATACATAATTCCATACTTATAAAACACTTAACATAAATTGAACTATTTTTGGATATAATCCATAATCATAAAAAAATTCTTTGAGGAAGTATATACTCATAAACCCTTCATAATGGTTTGTAACGAAAATGAGAGTTATCCTAAGAATATCCCATGGGAGTGTTGTAACCAAGAGTGCAACATGGCCCGTTGTCGTGCACCAGTTCCCATTCGAGTCTAGCTCAAAGCAGTGTTTTTGGGTTTTACCCCTAGGTACATCTATGCCAAAGCCGCCTCTACCTTCTCGTATCCATATAGGGATGTATTGCTTGGAAAACTCACAAAATATCTATAATACCAAAATTCTAGGATGTTCTTCTATACTCATCCTCAAATTATATCTTAGGGATATGTGCTCTAATCAGAGTTTATCTAAATATAGCTTCCATGGTTTTTACTAAACATCCTCTGATAGAAACTGTAATTCCCCGACCCCAGTTACCCAGATTTGATGCATTACTACATAACATTGGCATGATCGCAAAAGATCAAGTCTCGAAAGATCCATTAGTTTAGTAGCCTTGGAATAACTAGATACATTCATAAAGTTTACATTACATCATAAAGTGAAAATTACAGCAACATCTTGTATCTACACTCATATACTCTTATACTATCCTTGTAGGTCATTCATAAAATACTTCTTCACATCCTAGGAAAAATAAAACATTGAAATGGGTGAGCTCAAATGCCCAGTAAGGATAACAATATAGCTGAAACATTCATAAGTAAGAATAATCATTTAAGACAATGTATAACTAAAAAAAAGCCTTTTAAACTTAAACTTCAACATAATATGGAAAAGATAAAATGAAATAATGACATTTACTTATTCACATGGATATTCTACTAGTCAAATAATCACATGAAATATCAATAACCACATTGATAATGATGAATGCATAATGCCAGGCTATCATAACCACATAGTCAAGGCCTCGTGCCAAGACTACAAATAAGATTTTTTCAAGGCCTTCTTCCAAGACATTATTTTGTCTCATGAGACCTACCAATTCATCGAGGAGCTATAGCGGGATCCACCCGTCACTTTTTAAGTCCAATGAATTCCTCATATGAACAGGTTTAAACATAACATAAACATTCGTATTAAAACTAGCATAAGAAATGTCAATACTTTCTCCATAAACCATGAATGGTATAAAAATAACACATCCCCAGCCAAACATATCACAAAACCTTCAATAATATATGTAAGTTTTGTATCATAATCAATCAAATTTAAATAAGCATAAAATCCATTAAAAGATGTTGACATAGATGAAATCAAAACTATTTGAAAGAAATATCTCTTTTTTGAAATCATTTAAAAGTCACATAATTATAAAATAAAACATTTACTTTGAAAATATCCTTATAATATTTTAAGGGAAGCTTAGATGATTTTATAATGGTGTAAAATATCCACACTCACCGTATAAGTTAAAAAAATACATTCTTACCTTAATTCTGTAGAAAAGGTTAAAAAGGACCTTGTTTGGAAAACGATAAAAAGATTTCATTATAAAGTTCTTATAAAAAGTAAAACAATGTTATAAATGAATTCAAACCATATTCTTTAAATCAGTAAGAATTTTTTGAAATGAATTTTTAAGAAACATGGATGTGGATGATAAAGAGGTTCCAGTAGATAATTACGTATAAACAACCTCAGATAATAAAGAGATTGTGAAATAAACCCTTACCTTTTACTTTTCCTTGGTCGAGGGTAGGTTAACATCCTGTATAATGGTGAAATAATTGTTATTAAATTATACAAGAATCATATACATTAATATTATATCATATCTGATCTTTCAACATTGCTTTGTTAATAATATCTTAGTATTATCATTGTTTCGGGTGTTAACTTACTCATTTTCTTTTATATGTTTTGTTACATAAGGCATGTTTGTTATGGATATGTTGTATCTTATTCATATGAAAAATGATATCAAGTCCTTAAAAATTATTTTTAATCATCAAATGATAATTAGACTTGAATGGATACGATGGGGAATGAATCTCATCGCGTTCGTGGAGACGGTAGTTCGTACGTACACACGAGCGACAATATCACTCTTTTGATAATAAAATAATATATAATTGGATAGTATATAATATATACATAATCTTTATCATGTTATATTTATTATTTACATGAATTGGAAATTATTATACCCATCAAAATAATAATGTTTTGAATAACAATTACACCACGACGTGGAGACGGTAAGCCGTACGTACGCACATATGGTGACATGTCATTCAAAGGATGGACATAATACTGAATATGGTTGTTAAATATTTATAATAACATCTTATTAAATAGAAGATACTGGATTTATTATTTTATAATGGTAATAACAAAGAAAGAAGAATTATAAGAAGAAAGGAACTTGAAAAAGGGTGTTGAAAACATTACCTCTTCTTCGGGTTCTTCCTTTTGATTTGATCAAAAGGGATTCATAGGTTGGATTTATGATCAAACTAAGGCCTCTAGGTTGAATTTAGGGAAGTTGGGAGAATATTTGGTTAGTGTTTGGTAGATCCAAAAGGCTTTGAAGGTGTGAATAATTGGTTAGAAGTGGTGTCCTTTTATAAGGGGGGGAGGGGCTCTTTAGAAAAACATAAAGTATTATTTTATAATAATTTCATATTCGGTTTATAATGGCTCCAAAGTAGATTATTAAAAGTATTAGGTAGTTATGGGTATAAATCCTTTCAACTAATATATTTTAGACAGTTTTTGGTAATTATATTAACCTTATATTTTAGTTTTAACTCTTAGTTAATTAGATTGACATTTACCATGTAACTTTGTATTTTTATATTATATAGTTAATAAACTTACCATATACATTCAAGAGACCCCCAAGTGGTCCATTAATGATACATCTATCATGATATAAGTCATTTGGACGAACCTTAGATTTTTATGAATAGCATTTCAATTAATAATATAATACTTGTTTTAAAAAACTCATTTATGTCAATTTTTGACAATATTTAATAATTGATTTTTTTAAAGTATTAAAAACATTATTAATTCGAATAAAATTCATTTAAGAAATCCTAACATGTCATATTAATCAATAAAATTAGTTTATGGAATCATAACTTTCAAATTACATTTATTTTAACTTTTATAATACCAATTATTTGATTCTTTCATTAATAAGGAAAATTCTGCATCATTATTGTATCATAAATAAATTTAATAATTAAATTTCTATAAATTGTAAATAAAATACCATTATGTGTGAAATATTTTTATATTTCTAATGAATATTTATTGTTGAAAATATAACAAATATAACCCCATGTAAAAATTGTTTTGCTAAAGTATATATGCTTATGTCATTTTTGTATATACTTTAACTTAATTATTAAGTGTCCCTATCACCTACAAGTGGCTCCATGGGGTCCCAAAATCTACCCAAATATTCACATGGTCGTACATGTATCCACCAATAAGGTTAGGACACGTTTTAGGATAATTTATTATTTTTATAATATTATTTGTTTACCCTTATTTACCGGATTTACCCTTTAACTATGGTAAATAAAATATTTACCGAAGTAATTATTCAAAATGTCTAAAAATAAAAGTTACATATTTGCACATTTTGGCCATCCTAATTCCAAATATGGAATCCATTTTTCAAAATTCAAAACACAGAAGTGGCAGAAATTAATTTAAAATTAATTCCTGCTGTCAAAACAAAAACTGTGTTTTTAAGAAATAATAACTATCAAAAGATTGACACTTGTTTATGTCTGGTTTAATTGTGAAATAATGTCCAATGACCAACATTGTATTAAATGGTAAGAATATATTCTAAATATACTTTAAAACAAATATAATTCATAATTTATCACTTTTAATTATTTTGATTAAAAAAGTTGTTTTTAATTAAAATTTAGTAATTTTCACTATTCATGAAAATATAAAAGTTATCCGAAAAGTACCAAAATTTCACCCTAGGATAAATTTGATATTCTGAATACAAAAATGAATTCCATTGTGAGAGATAAAATTTATAAATTTTCAAAAATATTGGATTACTATTCAAAATGGCTAGTTTGATTGGTTGTGGTGTGTGTTCAAACTTGAAGTTGCATACAACGCATGCTACTGTATTATTCAAAGAGAAGCGTACCGTGGAAGCATGGGGTGTTACATCCCGAGTGGTTTTTGAAAATGATATTTTCCTTTGATTTTAAAAAAGTTATGTTGAGTCGAATACCATCGAGTTATCCCTTCCCTCCGGAAGGTACGATTCTAGTGTGGTTTGGTAACCAAGGGACGGATCTATTGTTACACAATGGTATTAATAATTCCTTGATTTTACCATTTATATCTTTTGTAGGTTAATATGGTAATATATGATAATTACTTCTTCTTTGGGACTATAAAACATCTCCCATGATTTGGGGTAGTTGAATCCAACTAATGGATCGGTTGGATGAAGCTATCTTTAAAATCCACCCAAGGATCCATCGAAATGTCTATCAGATCATTGGAGGAATTTATTTTCTAAATATTGTTGATTCAGAGATACTTCCCCTCCCTTTTTTATACCCATCATCCAATTAGTGGGATTTACAATATTTTAAGGGAGTAATTTCACTATGGATAACCCCTACACAACCATTAAGGAAGTATTTAAGGAACTCGTGGTTTGAAGACAGAACCACCATGTGAAAATAGAGCCAGGCCTTCCCAAAAAGGTTTTTTAAGTATTTTCCTATGAGATAACCATGAAATCATTGTTTTATAACAATCTTATAAATTTTGGATCTATCCAGATATCTCTCAATTGATTCTACTCACTTTTACCATAACCCTAAATTATCAAGTTTGAGGGGGTCAGATCAATTTTCATGAGCCCTAAATTATGCATCATCCAAGTAGGGATAAGATTGATCCTAGAGCAAATTTCCACAAAGAAATGATTTATTTCCATTCCATTGAATTTTATTATGACATATAGAAGGAATGAATTCCCCTAAATAACGGCACCTTCATCTTCTGTGGAGAAGGAAATGATGGATCAATATTCTTCATGTTATTCTTACTTTTATTGGTATGCCTCAACAGTTACTACCTCAATCTCTAATTGGAAAGGAATATGCAGGTCCTCAATGATATCCTCACTAAACTGATTTTATAGGAAGAGAGTTTCAGGGATTGAGAGTCTCTCTAGTATACTGGAGACGTTCTTCAACATAAAATACTTCTGGGTAAGGGGAATATTTATTCTCATTGAGGGACACTATTTAACAAGGATCTAGGTGGGAATAGATATATGAGGCACTAGAACCTATATGGTTATTTCCATGTTCCTTTTTTGACTGGATGGATTAGGATGAGCATTGCATGGTTGAGGTCTATCCTTGGTCGGTCACAGATGGGCATTGGGATGTTGTGGCTAATCCACATGGTTGACCAATCTAGTCAACTATGGAGGTGTACCTAGGGGTGTGTCTTTTTAGGACTATTCATACAGATCCCTACACAGGGGTTACTTTTTTAGCATCATAAATATAATAACACTTCATTTTATTACACACTTAAACATGATTTATTACATAAAATATTTACTTGATACAACATAGAAGATCAATAGGTCTAGTGTATTTGGGGCTTAGGAACATTACATAACAACTTCAAACATGAAATACAACATCTTTACTGAAAACTTCCTTTACATGACCACTATATTCCCCCGTACATAGCATTGAAATTGATAACCTGAGGACACACATAAGAAAAGGGTTACAAATAAATCCTGTTAAGGTAGTAAAAAAGGAATAACATGAATAATATAATGCATTTTAGGCAATAGTCATATCAATGGAGCATAAAAGAAACATGATCATAAAGGAAATATTTAGCCTGATCATCATAACATGGAAATGTGGAAACAACACTTAACATGGTATTAGCATGATCCAAGTCTCATTTCACATGGAGCATGAGTAAACCCTCATTGCACTTGAATTAGCATGAGTAAACCCTCATTGCACTTGACATATCATTATACGATTCTTTACCCAATGCATTGGAGTGCTATCAGGGCGCACCCTTCTTAATCATTTCACTTCATGCATAAGTGTGCCACATGGATCATATAACATGGATTCATTAAACATATTCATTTATTCCATGATAATGTAATGTGGAATTTATACATGAAAACCCATAATCAATTATTAAATGTGTATAAAGGTGAATAACATTGATAGAGAAATGGGCATGGTATTCATTACACAATAACTTGGGCTTGGAAAATCACGGTGCAATTTCGAAAGGATAACAATGTGAAATAATAATTCATAAAAATGTTTGATGAAAAATGGATGTCTCATAATATGTTCATGAAATGGACAGTAAGGGGTCATATAGAAACATTTCCCAACATATGTAATGGAATTTAGATTCATAATAGAAAATAATTGCTTGAATGTAAATGAGAAGAGAGAAATTCCTTACAGAATTTCGGTATGGTAATGGGTGTACATGGGAGGAATTAATGAGAGAGACTATCATGACCCATCCCCTAAGACCTATGTCATGACTACCCAAAGCCTGCCTTCTATAGGATAGGGGTCGGCGACTAGCACCGAAAGGAATATTCTCTAAAACAGGAAGGCATTGCCTTTAAACCTGTATAAACACATGGTCCGAGAACACAAAAAGAAGCAGCTATGAAGTAAACTATTGTAGTAAAAGAGTTCTGAAATTAAAAGGGGCAGGAATACATGCCCAACTGTAAAAGTACAACTACGACTGAAAGTACAGTACAACTGAAAGAAAAAGGAAATAACTATTTGATCGTCCTTAAAGGTTCCAACCTGAAGGGTAGGTACAGATCACCTCCAATGAACTCCATGTCTGCCTGTCTCCTTTGCGTCATGTCACGCCGAATGGTGCACCTCTAAGAATTGTCCATTCCAAGCTCCCTCATCCTCGATCAATGTTGTGCATTGTCTGCACAAGACACAACAAGGTGCGGGCGAATCCCATGTAGGGGTGAGTATAACGATACTCAGTAGGGACCCCGAGACCCCAAAGGTCTCCTAGAGTTCCCCAAATAAAAACCACAGTGTAACACCATGAAGGTAGATTACCACACAGGTAAATTACCACCTAGAATAACCTCAATCACAAGAACAAGGTAAAGACATCTCACGCTAGGATTTATTCTAGGGGTAGTAACATGTAACATCCCCAATCACAACGTCTAATGCCTCAGCTGCTGGAGAACTCTGCCTCTATCGAGTATAGTGGGCCTACCAGGTCACTCCGAGCCACTTCCCACTAACCTTGAACTACTAAGGTACTCCTCCCAATCACGTACTGTGGGTCTGTCGGGTCACACAGAGCCACCCACCCCCATCATGACCTGCTAAGGTACTCCTCCCCATCACGTACTGTGACAGATCCCCACTATGGCCCACCAGGTCATACAGAACCACCCACCCCCATCATGGTCTGCTAAGGTACTCCTCCCCATCACGTACCATAGTTGTAAAGTCACTCCAAGTTGAAAAGACAGTAGTCATCAGGTCTCATCCAGTCGCAGGGTTTCATACATAGTGTGCTTGGGATAAACCCTCCCCAAGACATAATTCGTATCTCAATCAGAAAAAAGTCTCACAAAGAAGTAACCCTATGATCTTTCAAGTCATAAGTGTTCGAACGTAATAGTCGGCACGTCAGTCGGATGCCCGGTCTATGCATTATTGGCATTTCAGTGTCGAGGTCCCGGTTGGATTCGGGTGCGATCCAACATGGATGAACTCCAAGTTTCTCTGAAACTATAATGGAGTAAGTCAAAAGTACCATCTCACTCCAAGGGTCCCAATGCTGCAAACGGTTCGTCAAATGAGCATCTGGTTCTCAAGATAAGGTCCTTTGAGTTTTTTGGGGCCCAGTTGGGCCCGGGTCTGGTCGGACCCAA
The DNA here is from genome assembly GCA_963277665.1 of Viscum album. NCBI lineage: Eukaryota > Viridiplantae > Streptophyta > Magnoliopsida > Santalales > Viscaceae > Viscum > Viscum album. The sequence goes on along the minus strand of OY728138.1, from coordinate 286,036,825 downwards.
TCGGACCGACCCGGTCTAGGCGGGGCCGATGTCCGGTCCAACCCACAAGAGGGGTGTACCATAAGGATAACCCGGCCCAAATAGGGCGGCTCGTAAAGGGGTGGCCCGGCTCGCGTGGGGCAGTGTCCTGCTATGTCGGCAGCTCGGTCCGAGGGCGGCGGCCCACTAGGGCGACGACCTGGTCTGAGGGAGGCAGCCTGCTCCGAGGGTAGTGGCCCGGTACAGGGGCGGCGGCCCGATGTGAGGGTGGTGGCTCGGCTCTAGGGTGTCGGCCTGGGCTGAGGGCAGCGAAACGGTCTGAGGGCGGCGGGCCGGCGTGAGGGAGGTGGCCTTCCTTGAGGGCATCGGCCCAGTCTGAGGGCAGCGGCCCGTCGTGAGGGCAGCAGCTTGGCTCAAGGGAGGAGGCCTGATATGAGGGTGGTGGCCCGGTATGAATGGGGTTTGACTAGCATGAGGGAGGCGGACTACCGCAACGGCGGTGGCCCAGTCCAAGGGCGGCGACATGGAATGAGGGCAGCAGCCCGGTTCGGACCAATGCAGGGGGGTAACCCCCCGATCTCCCTGATTCTCAAACGGCCCGAAGGCCATTTAGTTGGTGAGGAAGCGACACCACGAGGGTTCCACAAGGTCTCCACAAAACCCACAGAAGGCAGGTCCGGCCTCTGGTGTGGCTTCAGCCACGGATTCCGTTCACCAGTGGTGCGGCAGTCGCACTGCCTCCCTTCTCGCAGTCATCCATCGTGTCGGCCGCCTCCTCCTTTTTCTGCTGCTGACGAGCCGTGGCCTTCCTCTTGTGGCATTCATCGACGTGCTCATGGTCTTCCCAGGTGGTGCAAGGATAGAAAGATAGTAAAGGGTTCTTTCTGGGTTCGTTAGTCTCACACCCTCTACATTAGCTTGTATTATGGAGGATATCAAGGGGTTGAATAATCAATTGAATTAAACAACAAGATAAATCCCAAAAATATACCCTACAACAACCTCCCGAAAGGATGAATGAATCGTCAGTTAACCCGTTAGTCAGTTGACCCGCATTCTTCATATTATTCTAGAATGGGGAAGAGGAAATCATTTAAAAAGTATAAACGAATTAACCCCTACCTTGAAATGTTGGAGAGCGCTCGCGGTTGAGGGCGTCTTGTTGTTCATTGTCCCCGCAACAAGTTGTCTTCTCCAGCACTCGAATGTCAAACTCTGGTTTGCAGTTTCAGTGTAACACGAAACCTCCTACTGGGGTCATCTCCGTTCTCTAAGGGCTCTGCGTTATGGTACTCTAACACAACTTCGTTTCTTGGCGAAGCTTGTACGATACCCCTCCCCCAAGATCTATATTTATAGGATAGGGGGAGAGTAAGTAACGACACAGGGAGTTAATGGGGCTCATAAATTTGTAAGCTTCCTAATCCCCTAATGACATCATTACTTAGGATTTGGTATGTCAAGTCATTCATTGGCCTAACTCACTACAGGTCCCACACTCCGCTTGTCCATTGGTGGAAAAGAAATAAAATAATTAGATTATTTTATTTCATTTCTTCTAAAAGTCACAAAAATTATATTCTTCTCTAAAACTACTATGGTCAATGTAAATCCTCCCTTAAGTGAATCCCACCACTATAGATTCAACAGTGCCCTCAGATTTTTCAATCGAGCAATGGTTCAAAAGTTACAAAATGTCACCCACGCATTTACTGAATGTACCCGAAAAAAAGTTTATAAATTCATTCCGGGCACAACGGGCGTCAGAATCACGCGCCATCAATTTTCAAAGACTTGTAAAAATTTCATCTAATTAAAATAAATTACATGTAAAATCTGGTTTTTTACATTCTCTACATCTTAGGGATTTACGTCCCCAAAACCCATAACATATACTAAGTAAACAAAAGGGGGTACTGAGAATGAATTTGAGCCTCCCGCTCCCATGTGCACTCTTGTAGGTTCCCATATTGCTAGAGAATGTGCAACAGAGGTATCGTCCTCCCACGAAGGACTCGCTCCTGTCGATCCTCAATCTCTACTGGAACCTCCGTAAACATCGCCCCATCGTCTAACTCCATCTCATCATAGTCGATGATGTGAGATGGGTCGTCCACGTATCTCCTCAGCTGGGATACTTGGAAGATGTCGTGCACCTCCTCCAACTGTAGTGAAAGTGCCAAGTAGTATGCCGCCACACCAATCCTCCGAATTATCATAAAAGGCATGATAAACCTCGGTGATAACTTTCCACCATGTCCAAATCTTTTTAGTCCCAATCGAGGATATACTCGCAAGAAAACGTGGTCCCTCTCCTAGAACTCCAAATGTGTATGTCTTCTATCAGCATATGACTTTTGTCTACTCTGTGCAGTCTTTATCTGTTTCTGGATGATCTGCACCTTCTCAGTGGTAGCTCGTACCAACGTTGGACCCATAAGTGCTGACTCCCCTGGGTCTGTCTAGCATAGAGGTGATCGGTAGGGTTGGCTGTATAGAGCCTCAGATGGTGTCATACCGATGGTGGATTGATAACTGTTGTTGTATTCAAACTCCACCAAGGGCAAGTGATCCTCCCAATTGTGGCCAAAATCTTGGATGCATGCACAAAGCATGTCCTCAAGTGTCTGAATGGTCTTCTCTATCTGAACATCCATTTGAGGATCAAAGGCAGTGGTCAAAAGCAGCTAAGTCTCGAACGTCTCCTTCAATCCCTTCCACAATAGGGATTTAAAACCTGTTCCATGGTTAGAGATGATTATCCATGTCACTACATGAAGTCGCACGATCGTTTGTACATAGAGGTGTCACAAGACCTCTACTAATACCTTCTCTCAGATAGGTAGGAAGTAGGTCGACTTGGTGAGTCGGTCAATGATCACCCATATGGAATCATGTCTCCTAGAAGTACGTGGAAACCCTATCACAAATTCTATGGAGATCCCATCCCACTTCCACTTTGGCACCTCTAGTGGCTAAGCCAAGCCTGCTGGAACCTGATACTCATACATCACTTGCTGACAAGTGAGGCATCATGAAACAAACTCTGCCACAAATTTATTCATCCCTATCCAACATTGTTTCCACCGGAGGTCCTGGTACATCTTCACCACACCAGGATGTACCGCCAGAGGGGACGTATGGAACTCCATCAACACCACCTCATGTAGCACCACTAGTACAATGGTATGTCCTCTGAAGTGGACGAAGTGATCCTCACCTTCAGAAAATCCATTAGGTGCATTCCCTGGGGGTATCTAAGTATTTAAAGCCTTGCAGTCAGTTTCCCCAAGTTTCACCTCCCTAACTCTCTGAATGAGTGGGGGTGTGACTATCATAGACTAGAGTTATACTGCTCTATCTCTATCCATGAAAGATATCTACAACATGGCTACCTGCTATGTCGCCTCACTTAACAAATGCATACCAGATCTCTTGTAGATTGCATATGCTGCCACTTTTTCCTTCCTAAGAGTATAGACTATCTCAAAGTCATAGTCCTAGAGAAACTCTAGCCATCACCACTCTCTCGAGTTCAGGACCTTTTGAGAGAAGATATACCTAAGACTCTTGTGATCAGAGTAACCTGTAAAGCGTTCACCCATCAAGTAATGTCACCACATCTTCAAGGTAAAGACAACTACTGCTAACTCCAGGTCATGGGTAGTGTGGTTCTGCTCATGATACCTCATATTTCGTGAACCATAAGCGATAACTAGTCTCTCCTACATCTAGAAATATCCAAGACCGGTCACTGATGCATCGTAGTAGACTACATACCCAACATCCTATTCTGGTAGCCTCAAGATGGGGGCACTCGTCATTCTCTGCCTCAGCTCCTGGAAAATCTGTTGGCATATCTCCATTCACAGGAAATGTTTCCCCTTCTTTTTCAAAGACGAAAAGAGTCCTACAACTCTGGAAAAGTATGGCATGAATCTCCAGTAGTATCCATCCAACCCAAGGAAACTCCACAGCTACGTCATGCTCCTAGGTGGCTCCAAATCTAGCATAGCCTCTATCTTCACTGGATCCACTGCAACTCCATCCTCTGAGATAACGTGTCCCAGAAAGTGGACCTCTCATATCCAGAACTGGCACTTTGAGAGTTTACCATAAATCTAGTTCTCTCAAAGTGTATCATGAACCATCTGTAGATGATAGGCATGCTCCTTCTCCGTCGTCGAGTATATCATGATGTCATCGATGAACACCACCATGAAGCGATCAAGTTATGGCTGAAAGATCATTTTCATGAGTCCCATGAACACTGTTGGGGTGTTGGTCACGCCGAAAGGCATAAACAAGAATTAATAATGGCCATACCGACATTTGAAGGTCGTCTTATGCACATCCTCATCTCATATCCTAAGACGATGATAGCCTGATCGGAGGTATATTTTTGAAAACCAGATATCTCCCTTCATCTAATAAAAATGATCATCAATCCTTGGGAGTGGATACTTGTTCTTAATAGTAACCTGGTTCAGGCGCCGATAGTCCACACAGAGTCTCAAACTCCCATCTTCCTTCTTGGTGAACAAAATCGGGGTTGCCCATGGAGAAGCACTAGGTCTTATGAGCCCCTTTCTCTGCAAGTCCTCTAACTATACACGTAACTTATGAAGCTCTACAGGATCCATCTGATATGATGGTGTATATATTGGTGTCATCCATAGGTACACGTAGATTTAAAATCCTACCTCTCTATGTGGAGGTAGTCCTAGAACATCATTAGTAAAGACATCGTCATACTGGTCCACCATTATAAGATATCTCAGACTCTCAACATCAACTGCTCTAATGGTAAGGGTAGCCAACTGATGAGTGATTGGTTTCACCCTCCTCCGGGTAAGTCCATCCTTTGCTTCAAAGGTTCCCTTCTCACCGGTGAAGGAAAAAATTGTCTCGTCTGTACGTACACACCGCACATTGCGCATAATATAGTCAATCTGAGCATGAATTGTGCATAAACATTCCATACCCAAGATGACGTCGTAAGGCCTCGATGCCGCTACTAGGAGATCTTAGCTGAAGATCATACCTCCTAGAGTAATCTCACATGGTTAGCACCAGTGCGTAATAATCGAATCTGCTCCTGTAGGTGTCTTTAGTCATAAGCATTGAGCCAACGACTCCACCAGAATCTCCGAGCTTCGAACGAGGGTCGTGACAATAAAAGAGTGACTGGAACCTGTGTCTATAAGTATTACATCTAAGGTGGAGTAGACACTGATCATACCTATAATCATCTCCAGAGCACCATGGTCATAAGCCTAAGCTGCCTGAAGCAGAGCTCGTCCCCTTCCTCCTGCTCTCTATAGTCGGGGTGGACCACCTGGCGGTGGTGGCGGTAGAATCTCGAAACGTCGCCCACCACCTGCTGCATGGCTAGCTCCTCTACCACGTATTCCACCCTATGGACCTCCTCACTCGAACCTCTACATCTGCCTTGGTGGTCCATCAACCATCTTCTGGTCATCGGTACGGAGGGTCGGGCAGTCACGAGCCATATGACCTTGCCTGTTGCATGTGTAACATTATGTTCCCCTAACCTGTCTCCCTCTGCCTTGTGAGCCTCGCACCACTAACCCTACATCCTAGGGTCATCCACCTGAGGTTCTAGTCTTCTTGGACCTCTGTGGAATCTACCTAATACCTCCTGCAGATGACTCGACTACCTATCATCCGGTGGTAGCTCTCGCTGTCGGTGCCTACTCAGCTAGGAAGCTCTCCACCAAAATCGCTCACTCAAGTACCCCAGCCTGCATCTGAATGCTAAGGGATACCATCCTTTCTCTGATCTCCTATCGTATACCCTGCTCAAAGGTCTGGGCCCTAAAAAAAGGGTCTCGTACCATGTTGGTGGAGTAGCAAGAGATATCAGTGAACCTCTTTGAGTACTGGGCCATTGTCATGATGTCCTGCTATATGTGAAACTGATCTTGTATACACATAGAGCGTAAGGTCGCTTGGAAAAACTCTTCCTTCAAAGGGCCCTACAAGTCTGCCCAGATGACGTTCACCGCATCATGTATCTATAGAATCAGGCGACAATATCTCCCTATTGCTGCCTGAAGAAGCCTAGCTGCCAAGATCAACATAAAATCAGATGGTGTCCCAACTAAGCAAAAAACTCTGGCCATAGCCTCCAGCCAGTACTCAGCCACTTGCGGGTTCATCTCGCCTTGGAACCTCAGAGGCCACTTCCACTAGAACTTTTGTAACATGATCAATCGGCATGAATCCTCTACTGGTGGGGCTATTGGAAACGACTGCCCAACAGGAAGTGGTACTTCTGGTACACCACCTAAAGGTGCTAACGCCATGACAGGGCCCTACAGCGAGGCCTCATCGCTCAGTGGGCCATCATCTTGTACCCTCTTGGGAAACCTGGGTGGTAGTCTTCATGGGTAATATCATGAAAAGAAACAGGTGTGCCACAATTGAAAGTTATACCTGGTGAGCTAACTCAAGAAAACACAAGAAAGACTTTTCAAAACACACGCAATCAGTTTTTTCATGAGCTGAGTCAGAAATTAGAATTCATGGTCCTGTTGTATTTATACGTCATCCACCACACCAACAATAGACTCCAAAAATAGAAAACGACACTCAAAATACTAAAACACTATTTCCACAAAGAAAATATTAGAGTCCTAGTTCTTCGGTAGAACTAAACTCATATGATACCACTTTGTCACAACCCATCCCCGGAGGCCTATGCCATGACAACCCCAAGCCCATCTTCCATAGGCCAGGGACTGGAGACTAGCACTGAAAGGCATATTCCTTAAAAAGGGAAGGCATTTCCTTTAAACCTGTACAAAAACATAGTCTGAGAACACAACAAGAAGAAACTGTGAAGTAAACTACTGTAGTAAAAGAGTGATAAAAGTAAAAGGGGCTGGAATACAAGCCCAACTGTAAATGTACAAGTATGACTGAAAGTACAGTACAACTGAAAGAAAAAGGATAATAGCTACTCGGTAGTCCTTCGAGGTTCCTGCTTGAAGGGTAGGTACAGATCGCCTCCACTACACTCTATGTCCACTCATCTCCTCTGTGTCATGTCACGCCGAACGGTCCACTTCCAAGCACCGTCTATTCCTAGCTCCCTCACCCTCGATCAATGTTGCACGTCATCTGCACAAAATAATACAAGGTTTGGTTGAAGCCCATGCAGGGGTGAGTATAATGATACTCAGTAGGGATCAAGAGACCCTGAAGGTATCCTAGAGTTCCACAAAGAAAAACCATAGGGTAACACCACAAAGGTATATTAACACATAGGTAAAATACCACATATAATAACCTCAATCACAAGCACAAGGTAAAGACAGCTCACACCAGGATTTATTCTAGGGGTAGTAAAAAGTAACATCCCCAGTCACAACATCGAATGCCTTGGCAGCTGGAGAACTCCTCCTCTATCGAGTACAGTGGACCTTCCAGGTCACTCGTAGTCGCTTCCCACTAACTTTGAACTACTGAGGTACTCCTCCCCATCGTGTATTGTGGGTCTTCCAGGTCACACAGAGCCACCCACCCCCATTGTGGTCTGGTAAGGTACTCCTCCCCATCGCACACCACAGCCACTACCCACCGTGGCCCTCCAGGTCACACAGAATCACCTACCCCCATCGTGGTCTGCTAAGGTACTCCTCCCCATCGCGTACCATGGCTGTCAAGTCACTCTGAGTTAAAAAAGTCAGCAGTCGTAGGGTTCCATACGTAGTACACTTGGGAGAACCGCTCTCCAATCCATCTGTCAAATCTCAACGAGCACTAATTCTCACATAGAAGTAACCCAATGATCTGCCAAGTCATAAGGGTTCGAATACAATAGACAGCACATCAGTCGGACGCACGGTCTGTCCGTTATTGTCATTTCAGTGTCGAGGGCCTGGTTGGATTCAGGAGCATTCCAACCCGGACGAACTCCATTTTTCTTTTAAACTATAATGGAGTAAGTGAAAAAAGGACCATATCACTCCAAGGGTCCCAACGCCACATAAGGTTAATCAAATGGGAGTCTGGTTCTCATGATAAGGTCCTTTGAGTGTTTTTGGGCCCGGATCCGATCTGACCCAGCCGGACTAACATGGCCCGACCCGGTCTGGGCTGGTCCGATGTGTACTCTTCCCACTGGGCTGATGTCCAGTCTATCCCACAAGAGGGGTGGCCCAGCCTGAATAGGGCGTCCTGCAAAGTGGAGGCCCGACCCACGTGGGGCGGCGGCATGCTAGGGTGGCGGCCCGGTCTGGGGGAGCCGGTCGGCTGGGGCGGTGGCCAGGTCCGAGGGTGGCGGCCGGCTCCGAGGGCGGTGGCCTGGTCTGAGAGTAGTGGCCCGACATAATGGCGGTGACCCAGGATGAGGGCGGTAACCTGCTCCGATGGCGGTGGCCTGGTTCTAGGGTGGCGGCCCGGCGGGAGATTAGCGGCCTGCCCCGAGGGTGGCGGCCCATTCCGAGGGGGGCGACCCAGTGTGAGGGCGGTGGCCTGCCCCGAGGTCTACGGACCAGTTTGAGGGCAGCGGTCCAGTGTGAGGGTGGCGTCCTAGTTCAGTCCGACGTAGGGGAGTGGGGTGTAACCCACTGGTCTCCCGAATTCCGAAACGGCTCAAAGGTTGTTCGGTTTGCGAGGCGGCGACGCCACGAGGGCGCCGCTCGGTCGCCGTGGAACCCGCCGGAGGCAGGTTCAGCCTCTACCACGGATTCGGTCATGGATTCCGTTCTCCAGTGGAATGGCAGTCGTTCCACCTCCCTTCCCACATCTGTCCATCATGTCGGAAGCCTCCTCCTTTCGCCACGGCTGACGAGACGCGACCTTCCTCTTGCGGCTGGCGTCGACATGCTCACAGTCTTCCAAGGTGGTGCAAGGATAACAAGATGGAAAAGGGTTCGGACCGACTTCGTTAGGCCCCCTACCTCTGCATTAGCTCATATTATGGAGGATATTAAGTGGTTGAACAATAAATTGAATTAAACACCAAGATAAACCCCACAAAGATACCCTGAAACAACCTCCCGCAAAGACGAATGAATCGTGGGTCAATCCGTTAGTCGGTTAACCCATATTCTTCGTATTAATAAAGAACGGGGAAGAGTAAATCATTTAAAAGTATAAATGAATTAACCCCTACCTTGAAATGTTGGAGAATTCCCATAGTTGATAGAGTCTCATTGTTCGTCATCCCTACAACAATCTATATTCACCGGTTCTCGAACATCAAACTCCATTTCGGGGTTTCGGTTTCACACGTCACCTCCTGCTGGGGTCGGCTCCATCCTCTAAGGGCTAACCATTATGCCATTTCAACTGAACTTCGTTGCTTGGTTAATCTTGTCTGATACCCCTCCCCCAATCTCTATATTTATAGGAGAGGGGGAGAGTAAGTAACGATGCAGATATTTAATGGGGCTCATAAATTAGGAAGCTTCCTAAACACACAATGATGTCATTACTTGGGATTTAGAAAGTCACACAATTCATTAACATGAATCACCATGGGTCCCACACTCTACTTGTCTGTTGGTGGAAAATAAATAAAATTATGAGATTATTTTATTTCATTTCTTTTAAAAGTCACAAAAATTAACGTTTTCTCTAGACCTACTGCGGTCAAAGTAAAGCCTTCATTAAGTGAATCTTGGTGCTGTGGATTCAACAGTTCCCTCTGATTTTTAATTCAAGCAATGGTTCAAAAGTTAGAAAATACTACTCAGGCGTTTTCTGAATGTACTTGAAAAAAGTTTAGAAATTCATTCACCGGGCCTCGGAATCACGCACCATCAATTTTCACAGACTCATAAAAATTCCATATAATGAAAAAACATTACATGGAAAATCCGGTTCTTTATAGAGAAAGGGTTATATAATCATTAAAACATAAGGAGTGCAGTATGGGGGAGGTGATAAATCATACCCCAACATTTTTAATTAAAAATAAAAGGGTATAGAAACATAAAAAAAACATGGACAATAATTAGAGAGGAAGAAATCCCTTACGGTATTTCGGCATGGTAACGAGTGTACATGAGAGAAATTAATGAGATAGAAAAGGGTATCTCATCATTATGATATAAATATGACAGCATAAGGGTGGTGTGAAATCATACCCCAACATTTATAATTTAAAATTAATAGGCATTACAAAATTAATAAATTTGGATAAAATGAGAAAAGATTGATTCCCTTACTTGGAACTGTGATCCCAAAGGCTTGGGAGGGGCTTGAGAGAGGCTTATTGGGAGCTTGGGGAGCCTTGATAGGATTCTAGATTGAGGGGGTCAGAGGTTGGTCGAGCTACAAGGGCTTTTAGTGAAGAGGAAGTGGGATATCAAGTGGGTATATATTGGAAAAGACAAAGAATTCTTTATTATTTAGGTTTTGGACCGTACACATTAAACTAATAAAAACCACAAACCATCCCATGGTTTTTGGCCATGGTTTTTTCCAAAGGAAAGTGGAAATTAATATTTTATAAGGCCAATGGTCGATCTTTTTAAAATATTAAGCTTTGTTATGTGGAGGTCAGTCACACTCTTAAGGAAATCAATTTAAAAAGATAAAATGTTTTATAAGTCTTGGAGGGTTCACTAAGGATTTGTAAAATAAATCAAACAAAAAAATCACTCTATTTTAATGTTAAATCCTATATTGGCTGAACATAATGTTTATAGTATTTTATTACCTCACTATTAAATCGTTATGATGTTATAAAGCATATTATATTTTTAAATGGTATTTAATTTTTACCCAAAAAATTAATTGTCTTAGAAAATTATGAAAAATTCATGATTGGATAATTTCGAATTCCAGATTTCAAAAATAATTTTCATTTTATCGAAATAATTTTCTAAACATATTAATTTTTAATTTTAAAATAAAAACCGACATTTATCAAAAAAATTATGGGTTTTGACAAAAATAGCTTTCAAACCTTAATTAAAATTTAAATTGTATTCACAGAAATTATACAATAATTTATATTTAAAAAGTAATTTATTAATAATATTTTATTAAAATTTTATTTAATTTGAAATTTTATTAATTCATCAAAATAGATTTCTTAATTGAATATTAACTAAAAAATACTATTTGTAATTTAAAACATTATTTACAAATTAACAATAATAAAATGAATGTATATTATTTATTATATAAAAAAATAATACACATAATCATAGTGTTATGGTATTTTTACATAACCCCTTATAACACCAGAATATGACTTAAGGGTAAGGTGTGCAATGGTGACAGACTCTTGGAGTGGCTCGGATAACATTGCTCAGGTCGTAATATCTATCAAATTCAACTTATCCATAGGTGGTTTTGTTTGAGCTTAACATGTTAAAACTCGGTTTGGAATTGGTCAAGAGAGAATCCCAATGCCGCCACCTTCTTTCTGAGCTTTGACAAATGGGCTTCGTACGGGTCAAGTCTCTTGGATGAGGCCATCACTTCCTTTTTCTGAGTAAATTGGATTTGTTAAAGCCCTATATTTATACTAATAATGTGATCACTGTTCAACGACTATATTATAAAAGGTAACAATTCTTAACTATATTTTGAAATCCAAAATCATAAAACCAAGGAAGTGAATATTTTATATAACCTTTTTTCATAATAATATATTAATTAGATCAAGAGAAATTTTTATTTATGAATGTTTGGGTCGTTAAAATCTTTCCCCCTTTAGGAATTTCACCCTTGAAATTTCCTTTTCCCAAAATAAAACATATGCGGGTTACTCTGGTTCATTACTTTCTCTTATTCCCCCGTTGCTTCTTCAAACTTGTTGTTTCTCCACAACACCTTGATGAGGGGCATTGTATTATTTCATAGAACTTTTCCCATATGATCTAAGATCTTAACCAGCTTCTCTTCATATGAGAGGTCATTCTCTAATAGTACCACCTATGGATTGAGTACATGTGATGGGTCAGGTATGTACTTCCTCAAGAGTGATACATGGAATACATCATGTACTTGAGATAGGTTTGGTTGGAATTATAGTCAATAAGACACTACTCCAATGCGATCAAGGATCTAAAAATGGTTGACGTACCTTGGACTAAGATTTCCATTCCTCCCAAATCGCATAACTCTCTTCCACGGTGATATGCAGAGGAATACCATGTCTCTGACATCAAACTCTAGGTCTCATTGACGATTATTAGCATAGCTCTTTTTTCGACTCTAAGGAGCTTTAATGTGTTGGTGGATGGTCTTAACCTTCTCCATAATTTATCTAACCATCTATGGACCTAGGAGTTTTCTCTCCACAATTTCATCCCAACATGTCGGTTTCTACACCTCTTCCCATACTAGGCTACATAAGAGTCATTTGGATGCTTGAGTGGAAACTGTTTTTTTAAGAGAACTCAACCTGAGGAAGATGTGGAACTCATCCTCCTTTTAAGTCCATTGAGTATTCTCTCAACATGTCCTCAAGTTTTGGGATAGTCAGCTTTGATTGGACATCAGTTTGAGCATAATAATCCGTACTAATTTTCAGCTCAGTATCTAGATCATGTTGAAGACTCTTCCAAAACATAGAGGTGAATCTTGGATCTCGATTGGATACAATAGATAGTGGTACTCCATGAAGCCTTACCACATCTCTGATTTATATCTTCGCCAGTTGATTCAGTGAAAAATTCTCATGAATTGCAATGATGCATGCAGTCTTAGTAAGATGATCCATAACAACCCAGATAGCATTGTTTCCTTTGGATGTATTCAGAAGTCCAGTGACAAATTCCATGGAGATGTTCTCCCATTTGTACGCTAGTATGGGTAATGGTTTCATCATCCCCTTATACTTATTCCTCTTAGCCTTCACTTGCTGACATACCAAGAACTTTGATGTATACTCATCGATCTCCTACTTCATTTTATCCCACCAATAATGGTCTTGTAGATATCGATACATATTTGTATTTCCTAGGTGAATGGAGAAATTTGGACTATGTCCATCATCCAAAAGTTCCTTCTTTAACTCCAGATTCAATAAAACACATAGTATTGAACCAAATCTCCCAATTCATTATTCATTGACATTGAACTCTGATGATTTCCCTTTTCTGATAGTTTCTACCTTCTTCTGAATTCCTACATCATCCTTTTGAGAATCCTTTAACCTTTCCAAAAGAGATGGTTGTGTAATAATTGGTTAAAGGATTGATGATGTTCCATTCTTTATTATTCACATGTCCATCTTCAACAAATCATAGAATATTGGATCCTTTTCAATTCTCATCAATGATAGAATTTCTGGGTCCTTTATACTCATAGCATCTTCCACCTTTTTAGAATTTTTAGTGTGTTAGTGGATTATGAAGATATCGTCTTTGATCATCTCTATCCATATTTTTTGGTGCATTTTCAACTCTTTCTGTGTGAATATATACTTTAGGATTTTTTGATCCATGTATATTTCACAATTCTCCCCAAAGATGTAATGCCACCACATTTTCAAAGCGAAGATTATTGTATCCAACTCCAGATCATGTGTTGGATTGTTTTACTCATGAACTTTCAATTTCCTTGAATCATATGCAATGAATTTATCATTTTTCATCAACAAAAAACCCAGGACCTTCTTTGAAGCATCACTAAATACCAAAAAAAATCCTCTTGTGGGTATTGTGAGCACAGATGCAATAATAAGCCTCCTTTTCAACTCTTTAATTCTCTCTTCGCATTCATAACTCTAAGAAAACTACACTCCCTTATGAGTAATCTTCATAAGAGGGTTGAACAATCGGGAAAAATTTCTCACAAATTGGTGATAATATCCAGCTAACCACAGGAAGCTATGTATATCCATTGCTGATGTTGGCCTCGACCATCCCTCAATTGCAACTATCTTGGAGGGATCCACAGATATCCCATTACTTGTAATGATATGGCCCAAGAATGATGCATCCTTCAACCAGAACACACACTTGATGTACTTTTCATAGAGATTCTCCTTTCATAAGGTCTCTAGTACAATTCTTATAAACTCTTCATGATCCTCCTTGGTTTTGGAGTATATTTTAATATCATCTATAAAGACTACCAAAAAATTTTCGAGGTAATATCTAAAGACTCTATTCATCAAATCCATGATGATTGTTGTAGAATTAGTGAGTACGAAAGGAATTAATGTGAATTTATAGTGTCTCTATTTTTTATAAAAAAGTAGTCTTGGGGATATCCTCCTTCTTTACCCTTACTTGGTAATATCCAGACCGTAAATCAACCTTGTAGAAGTTCTATTCTCCACGTTGTTGGTCGAACAAGTCATCAATTTTTGGAAGAGGATACTTGTTCTTTATCATAATTTTTTTGACCTCATGATAATAAATGAAAATTCGCATTGACCCATCCTTATTCTTGACTAAGAGGACCGGTGCACCCCATGGTGAAGCACTTGGGTGTATAAACACTTTATCTAGGTTCTCCTGTAGTTGTTTCTTCAGCTCCTCAAGCTCCATAATATCCATTCTATATAGAGTCCTGGATATTGGCAATGCCCCAGGTATAAGGTATATTGAGAATTCAACATCCTTTCTAGGAGGAAAACTAAGAAATTCCTTGGGAAACACGTCAGTGAATTACCTCACAATAGGCATTTCTTCAAGGATGGTTCCTCCCTTAGACTCAATCGTCTAAGTCGGATACGTGTTCTCATAGGGTAGTAATATCCAAACTTGAGATGATGGTACTAAAGAAGATTCATCTTCCTCCTTGACCTTTTATAGAATCGAGAGTTGATTCTCCATACAGAGACTAATTTCCCTCTCACGACAATTTATGTTGGATCTATATAAGGAAAGCCAATCAATGCCAATAATTTCATCAAATTACACCAGAGGGGGTATAATGAGGTTATCCGAGAAGTTCAATCCACAAATTATGACAAGGTAGGAGTTATATTCATGGGATGCAATGATTTCCCCATTTGTCATACTCACCGACAACTTCACTTCCATGATTTGTGGTAGTTTTGGGATTATTCTACTAAACATTCGGGATACAAAAGAATGCATAGAAACAGAATCAGAAAGTATGTTTTCTATTATTGAATGAATAAATAGTGTACCTATCACCACTTCATTTTTGGGGTTCACTTCGACAGCAGTGATGAAAAAAGCTCACCCTTTCTTCCTTGGAGGTTGTTGGTTGCCTCCAAAAACCCTTGTCTTAGGGCATTGATTTTCAAGGTGCCCTGGCTCTTTGCAGTTGAAGCAATGAACAACGCATTAAGGGTCAAACAGGGTGTTCCTATCCTCTATCGCAGCCGTGGGTTTTTCTTGTTGGCAGTTCATGGCTAGGTTCCCTTCTCTATCACACCTAAAGCATTTTCTCGTCCCCTTCAGGTAATTTTTGGGGTGCTTTTTCCGCACACTTGGCAAGTGGGGTGCTGGAATTTCTTAGCATAGTTGGATTTTTCCATCGGACCACCAGAATTAAAGTCCACCTTAGGCTTCATATCCTCATGATACCCCTGAGATTCACTGATCTCCATTTTGACATTGAGGGAACATCGAATAATTCCCTCATAGATCTTGAAGTCACGGATCGTTAGGGATTTCTATAGGCTTGGTTTCATCCCACCAAAGAAGTGGTAAACCTTGAATTTAGGGGTAACAAAAAAGTGAGAGTCATATCGTGAAATACTTGTGAAATTTTCCTCATATGCTCTGATGGATTCATCGTCTTTTTTCTTGCTTTCAAGGAATTACCTTTCCATCTTAAGTCAGAGGGTGCGAGAAAAATATTTGTCAAAAAACATTTTCTGTAAATCCTTTGATTTTGATGCCTTGATATCCTCCTCAAGATTCGTATATCAATGTCCACCTTTGATTAGCTTCACCCTCCATATGATAAGCAGCTAGAAGTAACTTATCTTGTTCGAAACATTGAAGGATGGAGAAGATATTTTCAATTGAGTTGATTCATTATTCGAAAATTTAGAGATCAGATGATCCATTAAAAGATGGAGGCATTTGTCTCATGAAGCTCTTGATTGTGACTTGTTATTTCATGGGGGGGGGGGTTGAACATTCCTCTTGACCCATGTTTCTATTCAAATATTGAGTTAACTGAGAGAGTATCATGATAAATTTCATTATTCATGCTCCCATTGGATTAGTCATCTCATTAGAACAATCATCACATTGATCTTCGCATCGGTTGATAGCCTGATTCCTCTTATTACAAGCCATTTCCTGGAATAAAAGGAAAGTTTGGGGTAACACATAAAGGGTAATCCAAATAAAAAAACAAATGACTTATAAATAACTCTTATTTCCTTAACTTATGAATCTATAGGCTTAAATCTATGTTATCCATGATCTACTTCCCAAAAAATATTCTTAGAGGCATTTTTTTATTCCCTTAATAATTTTTCATAATAATCTTATGAATTTACCTAAGCATATCCCTCATCAGTTTCGTAACCAAGAGTGTAGCAAGACATGTTGTTGTGTACCAGGATATCCCAGGTCAAGCCTGAAACTCCTTGTCTTTGCTTTCACTCCAAGGTACATTTGTGCCAGATCCACCTCTACCTGCTTGTATCCAGACAGGGATGTATTTTCTTGATAAACCCATTACTCAATACTCACCAAATTTTAGGAATGTTTTTATTATACTTAGTCTTATCCCTAATTATTTCACTAGGGTTTTCTAATCCTAGTCCCAAAATAACTAAACCTATCCTCTGATACCAACTATGAAAACTCTTCTTTTTATTACACACATAAACATGATTTATTGCATAAAATATTAACTTGATACAACATTGAAGATCGAGAGTTCTAGTATCTTTGGGGATTAGGAACATTACATAACGTCTTAGAACATAAAACAGGACATCTTTATTGAAAACTTCCTTTACATGACCTCTACATTCCCTCCTACTTAGCATTGCATGGGATAACCTGAGGAAAAGCATAAGAAAAAAGTGCGCTATAAATCCTAGTAAGGGATTAAACTAGGAATAACATGAAGAATACAATAAATGTTAGGCAATATTCAAATCAATGGAGTATAAAATAAACATGAACATAAAGGCAAGATATATCATGATTATCATAACATGGAAATGTGGCAACAACACTTAACTTGGTATTAGCATGAGACAAGGATCATTGCACAATGGAGCATGAGTAAACCCTCATTTTAGATGAATTGGAAGGATTAAACCCTCATTACTCTTGATGTTTCATGATACCAATCATTACCCAATGCATTGGAGAGCTATCAGGGCGCACCCATCTTAATCATTACATTTCATGCATAAGTGTGCCACATGAATCATACAAAATTGATTCATTAAACATAATCATCTATTAAATGATAAAGTAATTTGGAATTTATAAATGAATATACATAATCAATAAGTAAAATTTCATAAATTTGAATAACCTTGATAGGTAAATGGGCATGGTATTCACTACACAATGACATGGGCTTTGAAAATCGCGGTGCAATTTTTTGCAGCATAATGACGTGACATAAGAATTTATAAAAATGGTTTATGAGATATAAGGGTATGTCTCATAATATTTAAATTAATTTTACAGTAAGGTTTTCATATGGAAACATGTCCTAACATATGTAATGGAATTTAGATTCATAATATAAAAGAATTTCTTGAATGTAAATTAGAAGAGAGAAATTCCTTACGGAATTTTGGCATGGTAACAGGTGTACATGGGAGGCATTAATGAGAGATAAAGGGGTATATAATCATTCAAATATAAGGAGGTAATTATGGGTAGGTTATAAATCATGACCCAATATTTTTAATTGAAAATAAAAGGGTGTATCAACATAAAGAAACTTATACAAAAATGAGAGAGGAAGAAATACCTTATGGAATTTCGATAAGGTAATGGGTGTACATGAGAGACATTAATGAGAGATAAATGGGTATATCATCATTATAACATAAAGAAGGAAGTATACGTTTTGCGTGAAATCATACACCAATATTTATAAATTAAAATTAAAGGAAATAACAATATTAAGAAACATAGATAAAATGAGAAAGGAAGGAATCCCTTGGAAGTGTGATCCCAAAGGCTTGGGAAAGGCTTGAGAGAATATTATTGGGAGCTTGGGGAAACTTTTAAGGATTATAGATATAGGAGGGTATAGTTTGTTCGAGATCCAATGGCTTTGGGTGAAGATAAAGTGGGATCTTCAGTGGGTTTATATAGGAAAAGTGAGAGAATTATTTATTATTTAAGTTTTGGACCCTACACATTGAACTAATCAAAACAACAAACCATACAATGGGTTTTTTATAAAGGGGAGTGGAAAACAATATTTTATAAGACCAATGTCTGAACTTCTAAAAATATTAGTCTTTCATAGGTGGAGGTGAGTCTCACTCTCAAGGAAATCAATTTAAAAAGATAAAATGTTTTATATGTCTTGGAGGGTCCACTAAGGATTTTTAAAATAAATTAAATAAACCTAAAATCACATTATTTTAATATTAAAACATATATTGGCAGAATATAATGTTTATAGTATTTTATTACATCAGTATTGTGTCATTATTATGTCATAAAACATATTATATATTTAAATAGTATTTAATTTTTACCCAAAAATTCGACTATCTCAGAAAATTATGAAAAATTCAACATTTGTTAATTTCAATGTCCTGATTCCAAAAATAATATTCATTTTATCTACATAATTTTATAAAATTTTATTTTTTACTTTTAAAATAAAAACAAATATTTATTGAAAATTCAAGGGTTTTGAAAAAAATAGCTTTCGAACCTTATTAAAAAATTCAATTGTATTCATAAAAATTATATGATAGGTTATATTTAAAATGTAATTTATTAATAATTTTTAATTAAAATATAATTTAATTCAAAAATCCATTAATTTTTCAAAATAGTTCTTAACTTAATATTAACTAAAAAAATATAATTTGTGCTTTAAAATATTATTTACAAAGTGAAAATAATAAAATGAATGTATATTAATTATTATATACAAAAATAAGTAATAAGGTCTTGTTACATAACCTCTAATAAAACTCACATATGAACTAAGGGTAAGGTGTGCGATGGTGATAGACTCCTGGTGTGGCTCAGATAACATCGCTCGAGTGGTAATCTCTATCAACTTCTACTTCTCCCGTCAGCAGTTTCATTCAAGCTAAATGTGTGGATATTCAGCTTGGGCTTGGTCAAGAGAGAAGCCCAATGATGCCACCTCATTTTCGAGCTTTGAAAAATGGGATTCTTACGGGTCAAGTCTACTGTATGAGGCCATCACTTCCTTTATCTGAGTAAATTTGATTTTTTAAAGCCTTATATTTATACTAATCATGTGATCACTATTCAATGGATATATTTGAAACGGTAACAATTCATAATCGTATTTTGAAATCCAAAAACATAAAACCAAGGAAGTTCATATTTTATATAACCATTTTTCATAATATGACATTTAATTAGATCAAGATGAATTTCCATTAATGAAAGTTTGGGCCATTATAATAAATAATCCTTTTGAGGGATACCAACCCAAGAATCTTATCATCCAGCATGATTCTTTCCCTTCATTTAATGGAATCGACCATATTTTCCTAATGGGGATATGTCGAATTCCTCATCACTAGGTAATTCAAAATAATCCACCATGATAATAACATTCATTGAATAATACACCTATTTTTTCAATGGAATATTATAGAATAGTATAGATTCTAGAAGGTTCTCCCAATTCATTGGGTATGAATTCACTTAGAGTGAAATATGGATTAATCACTAGTGGGGGAATTTAGTTTTATTAGAAACATTGGAACCTATTTCATTGATACTTGGGATATTGTATGATGATAGGTTCGTTGGAGAGGATATAGAAGTTTCAAGAGGTTCTAATATACTGAACATGTAATATATAATTCATTAGGTGTGAGCAACTATCTTCTGATCCATAATCACATTTTACTTCTACGTACCTCATACAAGAACCTTATTATATTCATTAAAGTCTTTATTGTCACTATTGGGAGTGGAGGATGCATACACCACCTATGCTCGGACATCACCCAATTCGACCAGGTTTCGGTCTACCTTGTCCTGGAGACAATCCTTGAAGAAGAAACACTCTTTGATACTATGTTTGAGAGATCTATGGTAAGGGAATTAGTCATCTCAATTTTTTATTCAATCCACATGAGTCTACCTAGAATTATGAAATTTCAATATTTTCATATCCATTTCATAGTTGAAGAACCTTGAATTATGTGTATCCCTAAAGGAGTAGACCACGTTCTTCTATTATGTGAAGGAATTATTGGTTCTTATCCATGATGGGGATAATGGCTAGTAATCTCAGGGGGAGAATACAATTGGAAAGTTCTATCCTATAGATATTTCTGAAGGTGGAAGAGTTATTGATTCATATTCTATATAGTGGTGGTTGTTTTTTCCATTGTAGCCTTCCACATGGGAGCTAGAAGAGGTAATGGGTATGACTGTTTCTTGATCCACTACAAGGATTCTACCAAACACTAATCTTTTTTTAATTCATGTAATACCCAAAGATATCTTAGGGAGATGATATTAGGGACTAACTCATCATGGAAATTATCCATGCACATTGTGACATCCTATCCCAACTCACTCTCTGAACAACAGCTGGAATAGTCATGAAATGGCCTCAAGCATGTCTCCCCTTATGATAGATGTTATCGACTAGTAGTGAGGGTGTTTTGATGGTATGGTGGGGATAATATTCCTACATGATCAGATTAGTACAATGTATAATAACAATTAAATAAAAAACAGAAGTATTACAAAATAAGGGTAGTAGAAATAAATCAAATAATGTGGAAAATCCAAATAATACAACTATGAAAGTCCTTATAATGATATAATATAAAAGAAGTATACATTCAATAGTTGATATAATAAATACATAAAAAGGGAAGATAAAACCCCCAATGGTTATATTCATGAGAATCCTAAGATCTATCTTAGTCCTGTGTTCCTAAGCTCCCATATCCAAGAATAATAGCACAAGCATAAATCCACGATCCTCAACTAGTGACCATGAGATCTTCTTGGGTACTAAACGGTGTCCTGAATAGGGTATGATATATACTCAGTAGTCTTCCACTAATGAATTATTATTATATCTAGAATATGAATATAAAATTCAGTAGTGTGTAGGTATATTAGTTATGGTAGGGAACAGATGAATATAAACAAGTTACTCTCAGTTTTCTCAAGGATACCTGACTAAACATACCTTCTTTGGCCTAAGACTAAATAACTCTGAACATATACCAAAAATAAATTTTTGTGTGTGTGTGTGTTTTTGGGTATATATACATATGGACTAGATATAAAGACACATATATATCTATTTATAAGGACACTAAGACCAGATAGGACCTATGGCATAACTCAAACATCCATGCATAGTCATAAGAGTCACATGGAGTGATAAGGGATTCCATGATCGAATATCATAAATCAAGAGAGACACTACTATTTATTATCATTATCACAAGGTACATCATACTCGAGTATCATAATTAAGATGGATTCTATGCCCATGTATTATAATCAACAGGTACACCACGCCCAAGTATTATAAGTCAATTGGGGATGCCATTCCCAAGTATCATAACCAATAAGGGACTCTAAGCGTAAGTATCGTAAATTATAAATGAAATAATAAATATTAAATGTCTATAAACATTTAATATCTTAATTAAATTATATTTCTTCTTTAATTGAATTTATAATAAATTAAGGAGGTCATTGGAAGGTCCATGAGATTGATCATTTCAAACATTCCCATTTAATTTCCCCATTTATTTAAGAAAACAGTACACCTCATAGTAGGTTCTGTTATAAAATATGTAATTGTTCTCATACCATATTATTTAATTAAATTTAAAAATTTATTTTATAAGTTATAAGTCAAAACACCTAAAAGGCTAATGAAAGACTAAGAAAAGTGTTGTGTTCAATAACATAAAAAACAACATGCATATAAAGGTGGTTTAATTCCTTAATCAAGTATTTGGATCAATTCATATAATAAAACACCTAAAAAGGGTGGTATGAGTCAAGGTAGATGTTCTTTGATGATGAAAATTTATTTAAAAGTGTTAAAAAATTAGGAAGTTAGCATTAGTAAATATAATTTCACATTTTTGAAGTGATGCATGAATATTATATCGTGCAACACGAGGGTATATTTTTTAAAGAAATTAGAAATTAAGAAAAAATAAATAGATCACTTAATATTTATTATGATGATTAAATAATCCATTTACTATCTTTTATTAAATATTATTTAAGAATAAATTAAAAATTATAAAAATTCCTTAAAAATAAGAAAAATTAGACTTCATGTATTTAACATTCTATACAGTGAGGGAAATCAAAATAAGAAGTATGAGGAAATTATATCTTACTAATATGATTCCAATAAACCTAGTGACATTATATTTTGACATTGAATGAAGGAGAAATGTGAAATCCTAAGAGAATCCAAGGGGGATGTCCATTTATAGAGAGGCTGATTTAGGATAAGAGGGAGTAAGAAAAGAAACATGAGATAGGGGAAAACTAATTTAAAAATCTTTATTAAGACACATGGTTTCGCCATACAATTTGGTTTAAATTTGACTAACTATGTGCTTCCACTACCTAAGTTCAATATACCATGTATACTAGGCATACTGTTTTCCAAACTGTGCACAACCCATGCACCAACCTATATAGTTTACTGTAGACCTCTCATCGGTTATGCTTCATCAAATGTATGGTTTGAAAAACCATGTGACACACTCAAGGACCCTTCACCATGTTGTACTGTCTCCCCTAGGGGCCACACAATTTTAATAAAATGTGTCCCTATAGAAAATACTCTATACTTTTGGGCGATGTTTAGTACTAACCATTCTCCAACTATGTGCCTCATCTATTTCTTCTAAAACAATGATTTCGATTCTCGACACCCCTAAAACTCATCTGAACTCCAAGACACCTCTTAGGACTTAAACCATATCCAAAGAAACAATTTTAATTGTTATAATGCTTGAATTTACATCCAAAATATTTTTCTAAAATAAAATTAGCCATCTTAACAATAGTAAAAATTAAAATCCCTTTGGAAATTCCATCTAGTTCAAAACACGTGATCTTAAAATTTTGTCACCTCATATATTCTCATCCCTGAGAATACTTAGGGAACAATGAAATATCACCTGACCTACTTGGATCGTAGAAAATTTCTTTGTAATAGTCATGTTGTTTTTTAAAATCCAACAATTCCTATAAACATATTTTATAAGTGTATAATACATGATTCATTGAAACCTGATACAACACTCATATTCAAAACTGAAGATCGAGACAGGGATTTCTTGAGACCATATAACTTGAGACACAATCATGTCATCATCTCCCTCAAAAAAATAGCCTATGGAACTCTCCACCATAGGTCCAATATTTGAGCAGTCAATTCTGATCCATGGTTATCATGCCATTAGAATTACATACTTAATCATGCCCTTACACGTTTAATAATTAACTTTGGTGGTTTCCTAAACTTATTGAAACTTTGATTCCCAATAGACCAAATTGAGCTTGGTCGAGCTAGTTTTTTTTGTAATTCCTTAGCCAACCTTTTAATTACACTCATCTCATCCTGATGACATGATTGAAGTGGTTTTCTAATTGACTAAATTTATTAAATTACAAGGAAAGTATGTCAAGCCACAACCAACCAATGAATTTTTGTAACACTCTTCTTTAATAGCTGATGCATCTGAAACTCTATCCCAACACGACATATCTAAGGAACATTTATATTTTTTAGAATTCACTCATCAAAACCTATAACATTCATCTGAGTAAGTCTATAGCTAAAGATTTTATTTATGTCTCCATGTCACCACATGAATGTAGATGTATACCTGATCCATTACCCTAGTATTTAAATAAACTAAACTTCTCAACAAAGCCCGACCATGAGTCTGGCGAAACCTTAGAATCAACTATTAGATTCCAAGGAGATCATCCAAAGTTTCTCATACTCTAACATTTAAAGAGAGATGTTGGTACATATATGAGATGTATACTTATCAACAACAATAATTGATCCCAACAATGGTATTTCATCAGGCGATCAGGACAATGAATCGGCTGGTGTCTATGATTTTGTCCAAGTCCTTGCTACATGGGAATCTACATATCACTCTGGATAGTCCATACTTCCCATATTATCCATGCTCCTAGAGAAAAACTCTGAAAGTTTCTATTCTTGATCCAACAAGGATTTTCAATTATTTCATTAGTTTAATGTATAACTGACGCTCTCTCATTATACCATGAAAAATTCTAATATAGGGTACATGATTTATCTAAAACATATGCACACTAATTGGATATCAAATTCATCAATAAAACCTAGGAAACTCCCATCATATCATTGATGAAGCGATCATCATGGTTTTAAACAAAACATATACAATTATCCGTAGGAAGGGATAGTCAAACCACCACTGGCCAACTTCCATTGAAGATCTCGGCTTCACCTACATATGTATCATCATTAATTGATCATAATTCCCTCACAAAAAAGGAATTATATGATTGTTTAAGCATAAAAATAAAAGTATAATCTAGAAATCTTTCATATATAACTGACCATTTTATCATCGGGTTTCCCTACAATAACTGACACATATAAGAAGAATTACATTATTGGCTCACTCACACACCTCAATCTTGAATCTAGTATCCAGAATCTATCAAAACCCATAAATAAATTTTACATCAAGTATCATCTCAAGTAGTAAAACTTGAATTCACCATCCATATGGATTTCATAAGTAATGGTGACCACTCCAAAGTTTTCATTTATGATTCCACTCTGTCTACTTTTAAAGACACACTAAAACACATTTGACATAACACATACAACCTTAGGAGTTTCTTATTCATTTTTTTCTTACAATGAAAATTCATCTCATTGTACATGATCCATCCACCACTAAACACAGTTTTATGATGTGGACAACACACTTTTACTAAGAAAAAATTTCAAAGAGAGGAACAACCACTCTTTAAAAGAATTATAGATCAAGCTTACTATAGAAATATATGTGATTATATCCTAATACTTTATCACTCATGTCACTGACATCAGGAATATGATCTAAATCTAAGCTGCTAAAAAGGGTTACAACACCCAATCGTTTTGCAATGTCATCCCGAAGATTAGGACAACTCAATTTTCTCCCACACACAGGTCACTTTACTCTAGATATGACTCTAGAACATAGTGTAATAGCTCAAGACTATAATAATTTTCACCAAACCCATAATTTTCACTATTTCAATTTAAAAACTCAATGGGTAACGCATGTTTACGTGCATACTACCCTGAGTTTTTTTCTACACCACAACATATCATTTGATATTATCCATTAGCCTATCGGCCCTCTGCATCCTTGCATCGATGGCCTACACAAAAGATTTATCCCAAATCCTTATTATATATACGAATATTAATCTACCTGTAGACCACCCAATTCATCCATCACTGGAGAAGAAGAATAAGGGTCACATGACCTACGAAGTTTCCAAAAATGCCATAAGTTTGTCTATCTTGATAAGTAAATCATTACATTGTTCTCAAGTCCCTAAAAAGGGCCCAACTTATCAAATATATAACTGTCTATCCAGGGGATTTTTTCATCTCTAAGATCTCTACTCTAGACAATCAACACCTGAATGTCACCTCACATCTGAAATTATTCATAATAAGTTAGAATTTTTTTAACTTTTGAGGGTAATTCATACACGAGGATAGCCCCATACAGAAATATAATGCATCAAACCTATAAATAGGACACACCAAAAAGGTCACTTGGCTTACCGGTCTAACCTATATATCATCACAATGAGAAGTTTAAAGAGGTCCATGGGCAATGTTCATGTCTCATTTCAATGCAACTCTAGGAAAGATCTAAACTACCCTTACATGAGGTTCAAAACTATGAGTGCCACATTAGGGATTATTTTAATCCATTACACTATTTCACATTTGAACTTTAAACATTTCAAGGGATCAACTTAAATAATATCATGTACTAGTTAGGAAGGAAAATCATATTTTCTGCTTTATTTAACTAACATCACAAGGTAACATAGGCAAGTTATATCAACTTCCTTTCAAGAATTATTTATTTTAGTTGAAATAATGTCACAAATTAGGCAATTTTTCTTATAAAATTCTTCTATCCATTTTATTTATCCATAATTTTTTATGTTAGTTTAGTTAAAGAAAATTCATATTCTATATAATAGGTTAAAACATACATTATATTGTAATTGGTACTTTAATTAACTAATTCCTCATATTAATAGTGCTCAAAACAGCTAAAATTTATTTTGTCAATTTTATGGAACTGATTCATATAGATTCCACCATAAAGTTTTATGCAACATCATTTAAGTGGTTGATAACACATTAAATAACCATTCTATATTTCATGATTGTACTAGCATGAAGTTAGACACTAAGGAATGTCAAGATAAAGGCATCCCACGTAGGTCCTTCTATTTATTTCAATGTTTTAAAACAACCTTAATGGGTTTATTTCATAAACATAATGCCCCAACTGACCAACTAGTGTATAGTTGTGAATTTTGTAATTTATTCATACAATTCATCATACCAAAATAATTAGAGGTTCAAGCCTTTATATTTGAAACCATTTTCTATATAGATTAAAATTTATCCCATACCATGGTCTGTTTAGATGCATTATCATTACCTAATTATAAGGTTGCGTTACTTTATAAGTTACAATTGGTGTTCATATATCTGAAACCATGTTTTTATCTTTAATTTCATAATATATAAAGTCAATATATGATGGATTAATTATATAGTTTTATAAACTCTAATTAAAAAATTTCCATACACTTTAAAAGTTGGATAATTGGTTTCCATTAAATTACAACCACTAATATTTCATCCCATGTGACCAATTTTTCATGGCTCAAACATGTCATGATTGGTTAATTAAGGTTCCTATATCAAGCTATATAGGAAAACACCCTTTAGGTTGACGAAGACACTTTAAGAACCAAACATATATCATAATTATAAATGGGAATGCTATTATAGAGAATTTAATTACAAGTATGTAGAAAGTAAACACAAAAGAATATTATAAAAGAAAACATGTTGAATAATTACACAAGAATGTTCTATAAACAATCATGCATTAGGAAATCTAAAATCCAAGCTATATGGATTAGAGTAAACATGGAATGTTAGTCTCTATTTTCCTAGAATGATGTATGTAGTAATACGCCATTTCCATACCAGTCTAAGGGTAAAATAATATAAATATAATAAATTAGTATGTAGAATAATGAAAATCAATGACACAAGGTGAAATAATAATCAATTATAATAGTGAACAACATGAACAATTTTCCTATCCCTGGATACTTGGTCTTTTCCCCATGCATGGGTTGATCACTCCAAGAAAAGACTTTTACCAAGCACCCACACATTTATAGTCTCAAATCTACCAACCCAAAATATCAATACAATGAAAATAATTCACAAATATCAATTGTAAAATCCTGATCTAACTCACTCGATGAATAGTAACCAGACCAATTTCCACGTGGCCTCTAGTGTTCCACCCTGAATGCTAGAGACTACTGACTAGAAATGAGGGTCCAATGATGTTATGGTGGGTGACTATACCCTCATTATCAAAGTAGGAAAGTGGTTCATAATAAATAAATCAATATTTAAAGTAGTATAAAATAATGGAAGTGGAAACAAATTAAATAACAGGGAAAATACAAATAATAAATCCATATATGTCCATGTAATGTAACAATATACAAGCAATAGACATACAATAGGGGACATAATAAATATATAAGGAAAAGAAAAAAAAGGCCTAAGGGATATCTCCATGATCATTCTGAGTTTTGGATCATTCATGTACTCATAATCTCTTATATCTAAGAATAAATGTTTAAGCATAAATTCATGATCCTAAACCTACAACCATTAAGTTTGTTTGGGTACCAAATGGTAGCTTGAATAGTGTTTGAGATAAACTGGGTAGGACACCACCAATGGTGCCTAATTATATCCAGTATAAAAATATAAATTATATAATTTTTCATGTATATCAATTAATTTAGTGAACAAATTAATATAAACATATTGGTCTTGGGATCCTCTAGGATGCTCGACCAACCATACCTGTTGCGGCCTAAGTCGGAAAACCTCTGAACAAGTACACATATGTTTATATATATGGACTAGATATGTAGAGACATGTGTAGAAATATATATATATATATATATATATATATATACTAAGACAATCCAGGGCCTTAGGCATAACTCAGGTGTCCATGCATAATCCTAAGAATCTCATAGAGTGATAATGGATTCCATTCTTGAATATCATAAATCAAGAGGGGTTCCATGCTTGAGTATAATAATCAAGAGGGACACCATTCATGATTATCATAGTCAATAGGGACACCATGTGTGAATATCATAAGTCAATTTGAGATTCCATGCCTGAGTATCGTAATGAATACGAGATTTTATGCCGGAATATCATAAAGTATAAATGAAATAATAAATAGGCCATGTCTATAAACATGACATATCACAATTTTACTATATTTATTATCTTGTTCCATTTATAATAAATTAATAGGATCATGGTAAGTTCCATTACATTTATCAATTCAATCATTTCCATTAAATTTCCACTTTTACTTGAGAAGGGAGTGCATCTCATATGGGGATTTGTTATAAACTGGGCGTGGTTCTCATACCAGTTCAATTAATTCAATTCTATCATTTATTTCATAAGGTAAAACTCAATACACCTCAAAAGGTGATGAAAGCTTGAGTAAAATTTTATATTACTAAGAATCTAAAACAACATTCATATAAAGGTGGTTTAATTCAATAATTAAACATTATCATCAAGGAAAATAATAAAAACACCCAAAAAGGGGTGGTTCATGTTGAGGTAGATGGTCTTAGATGATCAAATTTATGCACAAGGGTTAGAAAATTTAGGGTGTTAGCCTTAGCATAGATAATTTCACATTTTGGAAGCGATGCATAAAAAGTTTGACACACGACATAATGGAATATTTTATAAAGTGATGATACTTTAAGTGAAATTCTTAGATCACCTAACTCATGCTTACGATGCTTCACTAATCCATTATTTAGATTTGATTTAATATGGTTCAATATAAATAAAAAGATTTGAAAAATTCATTGAAAATAGAGAAAAATGTCCTGGATGGATTTATCATTGCATACAGAAAGGGAAATAAAATAATAAGTATGAGGAATCGAGACATTGATGATACACTTCCAACATACCTGATGGTGTTTGATTCAAACATTGAATAATGGGGGGTCATCAAATCTTAGGATATTCCATGGGAGAGAAATGCACATGTATATTATTTTGTCCATGAGTGAGGAGAATAGTGAAAAAGAATATAAAGATGAGTCAGTTGAAAAAAGTTAATTTCCAATATTTAATGAGCTACATGGTTTGGCTGCATTGTTTTCCTAACTGTGTGCCAATCATGTAGTGCCACTGCTTAAGTGGAAAACCCATATGGAATAGGCACATGGTTTTACTAACTATGCACAACTTATGTACCCACCTCTACAATTTACTTCAAACTTATGACACGGTCATGTAGGCTCAGCTGCACGGTTTTAAAAACCATACAATGCCCTCCAAACCCATATGCCATGCTACATGGTCCCCCCTAGCAGATGTACAATTTCAAAAAAAACTACATCCCTATAGATAATAGGCCACAGGGTTTGGCCCACATGATATGTACTAAACATGTTCCAATGGTGATACACTGGCTATTTCTCCAAAAATAGAGTTTTCATTGTTCGACATCCACAAAATTCATATAAACTCTTGAAACACCTATATACTCTTAAAAACATCAAAAAAACTTTTAAGTGCTCAAATTCCTATTTTTACATCTTTAATATTGGTATAAAAATGGACCGTCCACCAAGTGGGAAAATTTCAAATCCCCTTTAAAATTTCATCCGAAACAAATCTTGGAATATTACACACATCCATAATAGTTGTTCTTAGGAAATATTTGGATCTAGGGAGTATGAAATCCCCTTCCATCGATCAATGAAGTCAGAAACTCACTCATTATCCCTCTTCATTCATTTGTAGACCTCAGTGATGCTAGTCTTGCACATGGTATAGCTAAACTGGTTGGGAAACTGCCTACGAAGATCGTCCAAATTGGTAATAGATCTCTAGACTATCTGACTATACCAGATGAAAGTAGGTCTCTCTTGCATTTGGACAAATTACTTAAGATTTTAATCTTCTAGCTACATTGAGGTTCCAAGAAACATGCCACATCTTGAAGAAAAATTGTCCATATGCTTTTTGGATCTCATGTTCAACTTAACGAAGTGAAGCTCAGATTACTGAATTCTTGTGGTGGATGAATGTGGTATACCCCTACCATATATGTCTTCCATTTAAATATAATTGACACTATCTATATTTCTAATTCCTTAAGGCAATCTGAAAGATCAGGTATCACGTTGTCATGGTGATGGTTGGTAGTTGCAAACAATTTGACTGGCCTTCTAGATTGAGAGGCGAAACAATCATGGTCCAGAGGTTGTAAGTCGTGCTACTCAAGCAAGGTATATGGGTCATATCGCAGTCATTTACCAGAGCCAGTAGCCTTTACCCTGAATGAGAGTATGGGGCTACCCTCCTTGACCCCAGGTGTCTAGCCATGGAGGGTTAGAACACTACGGGGAAAATAGATATTTGTGACGAGGTATTTGCAACGGGGAAGTGTCTCGTCGCAAATAGTCCATCAGGAGGGACTATTTGCGATGAGACCCTCTTCCCATCATAAATAATTAGTTATTTGTGATGGGGAGATGGTTCTCATTGCAAAAGGTTTGGCGCGTGTCGTGCACCAAACTGCGGGAAGGGTATTTTCAGTGGGTTTTTATACCCGTCAAAAATACCCAGGAACGTTTTTTAGTATTTGTGATAGGATTTATCTCATGTCTCAAATAGTATGTTCGCATGTTGGTATTTGTGATAGGTTCCATCGCAAATACCTTTTGAAGCACCTCCCTTAATTAATAGGGGGTTAGCATTTGTAACGGGACCCGTCACAAGTAATCTAGCATATATATACCCCCATCTATTCTTTCTCATTCCCCTCCTTTCTCTACCCCTCTCTCACTCTCTACTTATATTTTTTCTCTCAAAATTTTTCAAAGTTTAAAATTCCAAATCTGAGTAATATTCACTGCTTACATCATCCGAAACATTCAGTTCAAAGATATTATCTATTTTTTTTATTTTTTAGTTAATTCATTTTATTGTATATTAGTTATAATTATTGTTAATTAGGTGCAATTAAATTAAATTAGAATTAGATAGTTTTATTTATCATTATTTATTTTGAAAAATAATTACCTGTGATTAGTATTAATTATTATTAATTAATATTTATTCTATTTATAATTATTAGTTATTAGTTATTAGTACTAATTGGAAAATTATTAATAAGTGGGCATAATTAGTAATAACTAGTGATAATTAATAATAATTAGTGATAATTAGTAATAAATTAGAATAAATATTTATAAATGGTAACAAATAGTAATATTTCTGATAATTAGAAAAAATTAGCGGTAACTAGTAGAAATTAGTAATAATTGGCAGGAATAAATAATAATAAGCAGTCATTAGTAATAAATTGTAATAATTAGTAATAAATTTTAATAATTAGTTATAATTTGTAATAATTTGTAATGAATTGTAATATATTTTAATAATTTGTAATATTTTGTAATAATTAGTAATAAATAGTAATAATTTGTAATAAACTGTAATAATTTGAAATAAATTGTAAAAATTAGTAATAAATAGTTATAATTAGTAATAATTAGTAATAAAGTGTAAAAATAAGTAATAATTAGTAATAAATTGTAATAATTAGTAATAAATTATAATAAATTCTAATAATTAGTAATAACTGGTAATAAATTGTAATAAATTGTAATAATTAGTAAAAAATTGTAAAAAATTGTAATAATTAGCAATCACTAGTGATAATTAGTAATAGTTAGTAATAATAAGTAATAATTAGTAATAATTATTATTAATTTGTAATAATTAGCAATAATTAGTAATAATTTTTAATAAATTGCAATAAATTGTAATAATTGGTATTAATAGGTAATAAATAGTAATAAATTGTTATAATTAGTAATAAATTTTAATAATTATTAAAAAAATTGTAATAATTTCTAATAATTATTAATAA
Source organism: Viscum album (assembly GCA_963277665.1). Lineage (NCBI taxonomy): Eukaryota > Viridiplantae > Streptophyta > Magnoliopsida > Santalales > Viscaceae > Viscum > Viscum album. Next base: position 286,004,408 of record OY728138.1, on the reverse strand, counting down.
TTAGTAATAATTAGTAATAATTATTATTAATTAGTAATAATTAGTAATAAATTGTAATAATTGGTTATAATTTGTAATAATTAGTAATAAATGGTAATAATTAGTAATAAATAGTAATAATTAATAATAATTAGTAGTAATTGGTAATTATTAGAAGTAATTGGTAATAGTTAGTAATAGTTAGTAATAATTAGTAATATTTAGTAATATTTAGTAATAAATTATGACAATTAGAGATAAATTATAATAATTTGTAATAAATTGTAATAATTTGTAATAATTAGCAATAATTAATGATAATTAATAATAATTATTAATAATTATTAATAGTTAATAATAAATTGTAATAAATTGTAAAAATTAGCAATAAATTGTAATAAATTTTAATAATTGGTAACAATTGGTAATAAATTATAATAAATAGTAATAAATAGAAATAATTTGTAATAAATTTTAATAGGTTTAAATAATTTGTAAAATATTCTAATAATTTGTAATAAATAATAACAATTAGTAATAATTAGTAATAATTACTAATAATTACTAATAATTATTAATAAATTGTAATAATTTGTAATAATTATTAATAATTACTAATAAATATTAATAAATACTAATAATTTGTAATAATTTGTAATAATTTGTAAAAATATGTAATAAATTTTAATAATTAGTAATAATTAGTAATGAATTGTAATACATTCTAATAATTAGTAATAATTAGATATAATTAATGATGATGAGTAATAATTAGTAATAATTAGTAATAATTAATAATATTTACTAATAAATTGTAATAATTAGTAATAAAATGTAATAATTTATAATAAATTGTAATAAATTGTAAAAATTTGTAATAAATTGTAATAAATTATAGTAATTAGTAGTAATTAGTAACAATTTGTAATAAGTAGTAAAAATTAGTAATAATTAATAATAAATAATAATAATTAGTAATAAATAGAGGTAATCAGTAATAAATGGTAATAAATAGTGGTAAATAGTAATAAATAGTGGTAAATAGTGGTGAATAGTGATAAATCATAGTATATAGTAATAAATAGTGGTAAATATCAATAAATAGTAATAATTGACAATAAATAGTGATAAATTAGAAATAATTGATAATAATTAATAACAATTTGTAATAAATAGGAATAATTACTAATAATTTGTATTAAATGGGAATAATCATGAATAATTAGTAATAATTTTTTATAATTTGTGATAATTTGTGGGTCGAGTACGCTCTCTCTTGAACTTTCCTGGTAATTTGTAAAAATTTGTAATAAATAAGAATTATTAGGAATAATTACTAATAATTTGTAATAAATAGGAATAAGTATGAATAAATAGAAGTAATTAGTAATAAATAGTAATAAAAACTAATATTGTTTTAAATATGAATAAGTAGTAATAATTAGTGGTAATTGATTATAATTTGAGGTAATTAGTAATACATAGTGGTAATTAGAAATACATATGAATAATTAACAATTTATTTTTTCTTTTTCTGAATCATGTTTTTCTTATATCAAATTATACAAAAAAATTATTCATTATATATTTTTTAGAGAAATATGGAACAAGGAAGTTGACAACTATCATTATTAGATGATCGCATTTAGATAAATTAGTAAAGAAATCCAAATGGTTCTGGTTTAAATTTTGTATATGTTGTGGGTATTGAAATTGTTTCATCATTTTCATCCTCAAATACATAATTTTTTTCAGAAGGGACAATTAAGTGTCCATGTAAAATAAATTCTCTGAGGACGTTTGACACATTTGACAAAGTTGTGGGTTATATATTTCATTTTGGTTATCAAACAAAATATGGTTTTTGATATCAACATAGTGGACATAGTTCAAAAGAAGATACTAATAATTTTGTTCCTGATCAATCACAGTTTCAAAATTTAGCACATGATGTGGAAGGTCCGTATTTTCAACAAACTAAAACTCAGGATGATATTGATTTAACTCATGAGTTCAAACCATCTAAATTTTATGTGTTGATAATGCTTGATGAGGATGCCTTATATCCTGGTTACAAGATAAGAAAATTTGAAGTTTTTTCAAAATTTATGGCTATTAAATAAGATAATGGATTGCCAAAAAACTATTTTTATTGGATATTATCTTTGTTTAAAACACTGTTACTTGATGGAAATGTTTTGCCTACAGATTTCTATGAGAGTAAGAGGCTGGTTCGTAATCTGGGTCATGGTTATCAGAAGACTCAAGCACGAACAAATGATTACATCTTATATTATAGTGAAAGTGAGTTGTTGGATAGTTATCCCACATGTGTACAATCAAGGTATAAATAACATCCACTAGAGAAGTCTATATTTATTCCTATAAAATAGCTAAGATATTTCCTGCTTACACATAGATTGTAGCATTTATTTATTTCTTAGAAAAAAGTGGAATTTATGTCAGGGAACAAAACCAAATATTTTAACTAGTAAAAGATTAACACATCCCTCTGATGGTAATTCATGGAAACATTTTTGAACAAGTGCATCTATCTTTTTTTAGAAGCCCAAAATGTGTGATTGGGTCTTTCTGCTGACAATTTCTATCCATCTGGTTCTTACGTTAGTCAGTATTCATGTTGTTCTGTCTTTATAGCTCCATAAAATTAACCTCCTTGGATGTTGATGAGGGATACATATATATATTTAACTTTATTAATTCCATTACATTCAAAAAATAATATTGATGTATATTTGAAACCATTGATTTATGAGTTAAATTCATTGTGGAGTAATGGTGTCATTATATTTGATGTTGCTAAGAAACAAAATTTCCTACAAAAATTTTCATTGATTTGGAAAATTAGTGACTTCCTAGAATATGGAATTTTATCTAGCTAGAATACACATGGCCCAAAATCATGTATATACTGTATGGGATATAGAAAAAAAATTATGTTCATCAATGGAAAAAACATTATTTTTTCAACTATCATCATAAATTCCTTCCAACTGATCATCCTTTTCGAAGGAAAAAATATCATTTTAGAAAAGGAACAATTGAAATAGATGGACCTCTAATAATGATCTCAGGTATATAGTTAAAATAAAATTTCTCTTCATTAACTCCTGTTACATTTCGACCAATAATAAATCAATATAAAACTAATGGCTTTGAGAAAAACACAATTGGATAAAATAATGCATTTTTTGGGATCTTCTGTATTGGTCTAACTTTTTTTATTTCACATGTTGTATGTCATGCATATTAAGAAAAACTATTTTGATAATTTATTTCATAGATTTTTGGATATATCAAATAAGACAAAAGATAATGTAAAGGCATGATTAGATCTTGTCCAAATTTGCAGGTGACCAGAACTTGAACTGTTGGAAAATATCAAATCACAGAAGTTAATGAATCCAAAAGCAACTTATACACTATCCAAAAAAAATTATTTTTTTTCAGTGGATTGTAGATTTGAGAATTCTTTATGGTTATGGATCCAATTTGGATAGATGTGTCATAAATGGTCATATTACAGGATTAAAAATTCATGATTTTCATGTTATAATGAAAAGACATATGCTGATTGTATTAATAGGTTTGTTGAATTCTATGATTTGGGATGTGATAAAAGACATATCAACTTTTCTATGATACATTTGTGTGGCGACAACAGACTAAAATTTACTAAGCAGACTCTAATAATATATTGTTTTAATTTTATATAAATTTGAAAAAATATTCTCATAAACTTTCTTTGACTCAATGGAGAATTTGATATTACATTTTCTACATGAAGAAATATGTGGAGGTTCAGTACATTTCTAATGGATGTACCCATTTGAGATATGCATGCATAAATTGAAGAAAAAAGAATGTAAGAAAGAATCGATTGAAGGGTCAATTGAATAATATTATTTGTAGGAGGAAATTTATTTTTTCTACTCACATTATATTCAATCTGAATATCCATCAAAACAAAACTATATGAGCTATAAAAATGGGAATGTTTTTGTTGAAATGAATAATCAATTATTAGTTTTTAATCAGACTTAAATTAGTTTCGGTGGAGTTCATGAATGATGGATTTCAAATGATGAACATCATAGAGCATATACATATGTTCTACTCAACTTTGAACAAATGACACCATTTGTACTGTAAATTTTTCTATCACTTATTCTATAATCTTTTTTATAGTGAATTAATCTTATTTTATTTTTAGGTTATTTGATAATCATATCAAGAAATAGCTTCCACAAATTACAGCAACTGCTCTTGAAGAACGTCAGCAAAATAATTTTTCTACTATTTTCAAAACCTTATAACATAATTTTTTTATGGTATAACATATAAAATAAATTTATTAACTTTTATATTGATAGTTGTAATAAAAAAATTTACTTATCTCAATATACTGATAAATTTGATAATTGATTGTGTTTATTAAGTAACCCACCATCCAAAATGGTTAAATATTATAATGCATATGTGGTGAATTATTTTCGATTTCATACACGTGCATAGGGGGAATCCAAAAACAATTAAAAGAGGTGTTTTATTGAGAGGATCTCATCATAGATAAACTAAATTTGACTATTACCGCATGTTACAAAAAAAAGTATTGAACTGTGTTATCAGGGATAGAATTGCATAACGATGTTTAAAAATCTTGTGGTTGGATACTGAGAGAGGATTGTGTGCTCATCTGAGATATGGAATCATTGATATGAAATATAAAAGTCTTCTTGCAGTAAATGAATCATTTTTATTGGCTCATCAGAAACATTAAATTTATTATGCAAATTATTGTGCTACTTCAAGAGAGTTGAGTGATTGGTGAAGTATAATAAAAATTAAATATCAGGAAAATTAGTTTACTCAAAGTTAATGTGGTTCTGTTGAAGTGTAAAAAAATTGAAATTTTAAAAGAGACTACTCTAAGTCCATATTTTTCACAAAGAGACATGAATTTGAATGATTACACCCCCACAGTTAAGGGTTTATGGTGACGATGATGTTAATGATGTTACAAATAAATTTAAAATAATGATAGATGATGAAACAGAAAATCATATGTAAATTGATGATACTAAGGAAGAATATGAAGACATTAACATCGTCAGATAGGAAGATTAGGATGAATATGAATATCTACATAGTTAAATACTGGTTATAATAATATATAATATATATAAATATTTAATAATTGTTTTAACTATTTGATAACAACAGTCATTTCATGTTTCTGATGGATGAGGATCTGTTTCATCAGTTATAGGAAATTGATCTACCCTTTGATTAGTAGAATGTGTTAGGGTTGGTGTCCTGAGAACCAGCTGTTTTGTACTTTGATTACATGAATGTTCACTTATTATATATTGTTCATTGTTCTGCATGACTATAATATAATAATTTCTATCACACCCACTTTTCATTCTGGTGTAAGGGCTATTGATAGGGCTGTTTTCACTACTTCTACAATTCAAACTAGGTGTATACACAATGGGCTGAATAACTTTATTGTTTTGAGGAATTTTGGTGTGAGTGGTAGACCTAGAAAGCCTTGGGTTTTGAAATCCATCAGATAGATTCCACCTATCCCTTATTGGCTAAAAGTCAATGTTGATGGCGCAGCTGCTAGTTCACAGGGCCTTCGGGTTGTGGTGGAGTTTTACGCACCTACCGGGGCTTTGTCAAAGGCTGCTTCCATCATTATATTGTGCAGGGTTCTGCTATTGAAGATGAATTGTGGGCCATGATCAACGCTATTAATTATGCTTTTAATTTTGGATGGAAATTTCTTTGGTTGGAATCAGATTCTATGGTGGCTGTGGATCTTCTTAAAAACCAATCCAGGAATGTTCCTTGGGTTTTGCTACCTTATTGGACTGATTGTCTACATATTCTTAATTCAATTGTCTTCGATGTGAATCATGCTTATAGGGAGGCCAATCAGGATGATGATTCCTTATCAAAGAAGGATATTAAGGAGTCAAGCTCAGGATGGTCTTTTGTCACCCCTGATTGTTGTGTGCAATTTGTTGAGGCGGATGCCTGTGGCAAGTTATTGTCTCATCATTGTAAACCTCCCTTTTGATGCTATGAATTTGTACTTTATTTTTTAATAATATTTTGGTAGGGGTGGATCTATGATTCATTTCTGGGCCTTTTGGTTGAATAATGTCCTGGAATATTTTTTTCATTAATAAGGTCATGGAAGATACCCTCTATGTTGAGAAAAATTAAATTCTATAACAAATATTCTTAAATAATGTTATGCGGTTTGATGACATACTATGATATGACACATAGCATAAATATTGTCATGTGTGAGTACTCATAAGAAGACGAGACTCTCTCTCATGGAGTTCACACATGGTATTCTCCAAGATGAGAGATTATGAGAACAGAACATCCAGTAGTAATTCTGCACGTTTTGGTTTCATCGGATATTGCTATCTGCGAGCCTGTGTAATAGTCCATAGACTGGAAGATTATCATTAACTCATGTCATGACTCGTGCACTTAGATTTTCTGATGAAAACTGTCACGAAGAGAGTTGGCGGGAAGTAGTGTACATTGGGTGTGTCATGAATAACATGTTGTTAATGGATATGTTGAGCAAGGATTTTTCCCATCCATATTTGTGGAAGTAGATATCTCGGGACCTTGGATTGAAATATAACTGTCGAACAAATTCCATGGCCATGGTGACACGACGAGTTTATTTCTAGAAGTCAAAGAATGACAGATCAAGCATATAGTTTTATGACACTGCCATGAAACCTTCTTGATGAGATATTGAGACAAAGGGATTAAATTACACAGTAATCGTTTGTATGAGGTGACACGTCAATGCGGCGTAAACTTCTTTCTCTTGGGTGCCTTGACCTGTTGCTAGATAGTAATCTTGGACTTTAGGCAAGCCCGCCTAATGTCAATGAGAAAGAGGCCTAGAGGGTCACACACTAAGTGTATCCAAGTATATCAAGTATAATAAATATTATTCTCGTACATGGTTTTATAATTATTCAAGGAATCCTAAATTGTTTTAATGATGGAGGAAGAAGGAAATGAAAAACAAGATATACATGTCGTGTATTAATGATTACACGCTGTGTAGTTTTTCATGGAAAACAAGTAAATGCCGTGTTGTTTTCATTTTGGAAAGGAAATGAAAAACATGTGCACGTCATGTATTAATGATTACACACCATGTAGTTTTATGGAAAACAAATACACGCCGTGTATTAATGATTAAATGCCGTGTAGTTTTCCAGTCAGCATTTTGAGGATATAATATTGTTTTATTAAATGATATTTATTATAATCAGGGTAGGCGCATGTCAAGGAATTAATTATTCGACATGGTGTTTTCAATAAGATTCAATAAAATAAATAAAATGCTTAACTTGTTTATTTATTATCATAACTCTACAACCTCAAACCCGATTATAAATATCCTTACAACCCCAAATCTTTTCCTAACAAGTGAATCGTTGTGCACAACAATTCTGAAGAATTATTTCAAGACCAAAATAACCTCTTCCACCAAGAATAATCTCAAGACTGAGATAGATCCTCTTCCATCGGATCAAGATGATCTAATGCAGAAAACAGAAGAAAAGGTTTCTCCATGCTAGCACCCATAGAATCCTTTAGCGACGTCCAGAGATACGAGTTGCACGTGTGGATCACTGCTAGAGGAAGTCTACACCTGGCTTCTATGACACAATAAAGAATCACATCGGAACGTGATCAAGAAAATCAAAGAAGAAATAACACCCAAAAGGTACTTCTTGTTAATTAATTAAATTAATTATAATCAACCTACAATGATCCACTTTTGCTATTCTAGGAACTTTCTTCTTCTTTGTCTCTTTGTATGAATCGATCCGTGGAGACCGGCATTTATCGTCGTATTGATCCCGGATTGATCATTTCTAATGAAAAAAATCCAAGTAGGAACATTCACCCATGCACGTTCGCTGCACCCGGAACCTTCAATTGGCATCGGAGCAAGGTTACAACGTTGATTATATTCATTTAATTTTCATTGATAATTTATGAATTTATATTTGATTAAATTCGTGATAAATCGTTCTATAAAACTGAATGAACGAGATCTGTTGTTCCTCCTTCATTTATTGATTCACATCTCAGAAATGAACTTTTAATTTTAATATTGATTAAATTAAAAACAAGGATCTCATCTGGATGAGCTGCTATTTCTGTCCATACAACACAAGAATACACGGTGTGTAGTGAAAACTACACAGTGTGTACTTAGGTTCAACGAACCGGTACTGGTCCACCAAACCACGCCATGTGAATTGAGTACACCTAAGTATTTATTACCCTGTGTTGACCAGAAATGAATGGCGCGTGGGAATAGTAATACACGATGTGTATGTTGAATCAGAACTCCATGTAATCCGATCTGGTCCAGGTCAAACCATCTACGAGGAGAAGCCGTGTTCCACGTATATGGGATTGCCAGGCTGGTAACGACGTAACAAGTAAGTTCATGCCATGTTAGATTAATCTACATGTTGTGTACTCCAAAATTCCCAAAGTAGAGAAAACACGCCAAAGCCCCCGGCGTATACTTTGGATAAAGGGTGAAAAGAAATACACGCCGTGTAAATATAAACTACATGCTGTGTACTTTCCAGAAATGTAATATCACCAGGTTTCCACCAAAAGTACAAAGACATGTATAAGGAATATGGATGAGAAGAATCTCAAGGAAATTTCAAAAGGAATTTAAGATAAAGAATTGATTAATTATAATATCAGAATTAATTGAATTCAAGCGCGACTTATCTTGAATAAATAAAATGATTAAAAGAATTTGAATTATAAATATGCGTAAATGTAGTTTCATGCTATGGATGATCATGAGAAATACCAAAGACCCTTTGTATGTGTGTATGGTTTCAATTTAAATTTGTTTAATTTAAATTCATAGGGTCTGTGATCCTTCTTCCAATAAAATGTAGGGCCCGCATGCCAATGGTTTCTTTAATGTAAACCCCATGTAATAGAGGATCTCCCAAGCCAGAGGAAATGGTTCAAAACCTGAAGCTGAGGTGAAACCTACCCAAGAAGATACAAAGGTGGATAGGTTGGAGCTGAAAAACATGAACCATCAGTTCAAGGTGTTTTTCCCTATGTCAGGGTAATCTTATCAAACCACTAGATAATCTAACCAATAAAAGCTCATGATCATGCCATATTATTTTATTTCAGTTTGATTTCATGGTTTATTTATTATGTATGTGTTGTCGTGATCACATAATTAATAAAATGAAAAAGCATGAAAAGATGGAATAAAATAAAAACCGGACTATGCATAAACATTATCAGAACATGGTTAATCACTTAAGCATGCATCACTTAATATTAACAAGCATGTGATAATGAAAAAATACGTATAAAGAATAAAATCCCTCAAAAACCATATTAAGTCAGACTAAGCCTTCCGTTACTTGATTGAGGGAAAGACTCAATAAAACTATGTGTTTGACCTACCCTTGTTGAGACACTTACATTTATAAAGGAAGCTCTTATGAAAGTTTCAGGTTGACTTAAACATTTTACATCAAGAGGAGTAGACCTTGCTAGACTTGTTGTAAAATAGAGGCAAGTGTTGAGGAAATCCAAGTCAGGATTTCAGGATAGGGGAGTCCACTCAATAGATCAAGGAACTATAAGCACACAGTGGGAAAAGACATGCCTACCTAAATACCTTCAAATAGCTTGACCAACCCTTGTTGGGGTTATTTGAAGGGGAATATGGATCCTTTCCACTAGAATGTCAAAGAAACTAGACATTCTGGGTTCAATGGTGAAGGCCATTGGGACTTGATAAAATAGTGGGAGACTTAATAAAATTTATTATTTCTCATAAAATTTAATCAAGAAAGTACTGATAAATCTCTCTTATAATTTATACAATCAATATGAAAAACTTGTCAACCACCTTTTCTCTTCGATCAATTCTGGATAAAGACAATATCCTCACCAGCAGTAACTTTCTGGAATGGTTTAGGCGCCTTTGAGTTATCCTATACCATGAACAAAGGTATTACGTCCTGGAGTCCTCACTTCCCAATTCTCCTGGCCAAGGGGCGAGTGATGATTATTTCATGGTCTATGATCATCATTTAAGTGATGCACTCAACATTCAATGTTTTATGCTATCATCAATGTCAAGTGAGATCATGAAGTCTCGTGAGGACATGGATGACTATAGCATGCTCGAGCACCTACGTGGTCTATATTAGGAGAGAGTAAGACATGAAAGGTTTGAGATCTCCAAGGCTCTATTTCAGATCAAGCTTGGATAGGGTGCCCCAGCTGGGCCTCATGTAGTCAAGATCATTGGCTACATTGAGCGCTTGGAGGTTCTAGGGTTTAAACTCCCCGAGGAACTGGGTACTGGTCTCATTCTCGCATCACTCCCCCAGAGCTTCTCTAACTTTATTGTAAATTTTAACACGAACAACATTGAGAAGTCTCTGTCCGATCTTTTTATCCTCATTCTCCAAGTGGATAATGACATGAAGCATGAAAAACCTTTTGTCCTCATGGTGAATAAAAGGAAAGGGAAGGAAAAGAGCTTTATGCCCAAATCTTCTTCATGTCCTTCCAATAAAATGAGGTTCAAAGGGGAGGCAAGAGAACAGGAGGCTGCTTGTTTCGCATATGGAAAGAAGGGCCACTGGGAGAAAAATTGCACCCAGCCAAGGAAGCAAGGAGAAGCTTCAAGTGCATTTGTTATTGAATGCAATATATCTATTTCTACCGATTGTTTATTATATACTTCTTGTGGTGCTCAAATATATATCCCAATATAGTAACCATGTAGATTCAGAAAGATTGACCAAGGTGAGGTGGATCTACGAGTAGCCAACGGAGCCAGACTTGTTGTTGTAGCTTTCGGAGAGTACCACCTCACTTTTCTTACTGGGATGGTCTTGGTTTTGAAATGATATTATTATGTACCCTCGGTAACCAAAAACATTATTTCAGTATCTATATTAGATACCGATGGATTCATCTTCATGTTCAGAAGTGGATGTTTCTACTTTTATAAAGATATCATTTGTTTTGGTAGGGAACATTTATATAATGACCTTTATGCATTAGACTACACAAACCAAGTAATGGAAATCAATGACAAAGTTAATTCACATGACACATACAACACCCAACTTTGGCATCACTGGCTATGTCATGTCAATGAGAAACGTTTGACAAAATTACATCAAGATGGGTATTTAGATTCCTTCGAACTAAAACCACATGGTGTATGTCATGCGTGTCTTCAAGGAAAAATGACCAAAGCCCCATTTAGTGGGAAAGGTGAAAGGGATAAATATATTCTAGAATTAGTTCACACAGATATGTGTGGACCATTTACAATTGATGCAAGGGGTGGGTTCTCGTAATTAATAACTTTTACTGATGATTTTAGTAGATATGGATATATTTACTTAATGAAGTATAAGATAGATTCTTTTGATCGGTTCAAAGAATACAATATTAAAGTTGATAACCATCTTGGTAAGAAGATTAAGAAACTCTTCTCAGACAAAGGAGGAGAATATCTTAGTCAGGACTTCATTTAATTCATACAGGAGTTTGGGACTCTATCTCAACTCACTCCTCCTTACACACCTCAGTGGAATGGTGTAACTGAAAGGAGGAACTGCACCCTATTGGACATGGTGAGATCAATGATGAGTCATGTGAGTCTTCCATTATACTTTTGGGGATATTCATTACAAACAGTAGCACACATACTAAACCAAGTACCAATTAAATCGATAAATGGTATTCCATACTAGTTATGGAGTGGATACACAGCCATGTTATCAAATTTACATGTGTGGGGTAGTGATGCATTTTTTAAGGCATCTTCAGGTAACAAACATGCACCTCGAGGCACAAAGTGTATCCTTATAGGATATCCCAAGGAAACAAGGGGATATTACCTATATAACCCCTTAGACAAAAAGGTTATAGTGGAAAGACACACCATATTCCTTGAGAGGGAGAACATATTCAAAAGAGATAGTGGGAGAGAGATATACTTCGATGAAGTCATGGATCAAGATACATAGGAGTTGGTACAAGAACAGATTCCACAAAGCAATGTGGAAGAATAATCTGTTCCAGAGACACAAGAATTGCGTAGGAGCATGAGAGAGGTCAGAGAACCAGAACAATATGGTTTTCCTGTCACTGAGGATGGTGACTCATTATTGGTTGATAATGATGATCCTCTTACCTACAAGGAAGCAGTTGGAGGCACAGACGTTGCCAAGTGGCAAGAAGCCCTGAATTATGAAATGGATTCCATGTACCAAAACCAAGTCTGTATTTTGGTAGATCCTCCAGTTGATGTATAGACTATTGGTAATAAATTGGTATTTAAGAAGAAACTAGACATGGAGGGGAAAGTCAGCTCATATAAGGCACGACTGGTTTCAAAAGGTTTTAGACAGTGTTAAGGAATTGACTATAATGAAAACATTTCACCAGTTGTGATGCTGAAATCCATTAGAATCATATTGACCATTGCTTCTTACCATGACTATGAAATTTGGCAAATGGATTTCAAAACAGCATTCTATAACGGTAACCTCCAGGAAGATATCTATATGACACAATCTGAAGGGTTTGTGACTACAAAGGATTCCAACAATGTATGCAAGTTGTAGAAATCCATTTATGGATTAAAGTAAGCATCAAGGTCATGGAATATTAGTTTTGATGAAGCCGTAACACAATTTGGATTTGTTAAGAATGAATGCGAGCCTTGGGTCTACAAAAGTTTTAGTGGGTGTGCAATCGTTTTTCTAATAATATATGTTGATGAAATATTAATAATTGGAAACGAAGTACCAGTCTTAAAGTCAGTTAAGGCATGGTTAGATAAATGTTTCTCCATGAAAGACTTGGGGAGGCAGCATATATTCTTGGGATCAAGATCCATCATTATAGATCCAAGAGAATGCTGGGCCTAAGTCAAAGTACATACATTGACAAGATACTGAAGAGATTCAGTATGGAATAGTCCAAGAGGGGATTGTGGCCAATGTCACATGGAATTCATCTTTCCAAGAAAATGTCTCCTCTGACACATGAGGAAAGAAATAAAATGGAAAGGATCCCTTGCGCATCCACGATTGGGTCATTCATGTATGTTATTCTATGTACAAGGTTAGATATTGCTTACACATTAAGTGATGTAGGCAGATATCAAGCTGATCCAGGAGACCTCCATTGGATGGCAGTCAAGACTATCCTTAAGTATTTGAGGTGTACTAAGGATATGTTCCTAGTTTAGGGAGGAGATGAGGAACTAGTCATCAGAGGACATGTAGATTCTAGTTTCTAGACTGATCAAGATGAAATGAAGTCGCAAACTGGTTACATATTCATTTGGAATGGAGGTGCAGTGAACTGGAAGAGCTCAAAGAAAACTGTGGTGGCAGATTCTATAGCAGAGTCCGAGTATATTGCAGCTTCCGAGATAGCTAAAGAAGCAGTATGGATGAGAAGCTTTGTCCAAGAGATGGATGTAGTACCTTGAAGTAAAGATCCTATCACACTCTATTGTTATAATACAATAGCGGTGGGACTTGAAAAAGATCCAAGGTCACATCAGTGTACAAAGCACATACTTCAGAAGTATCATCTCTTGGGTTATTTTTCTTAGAGAGGTGAAGTTGTAGTGAGCAGTATTTCCACGGAAGACAACATGGCAGATTCCTTGACTAAAGCCTTGACTCAGTAGAAACATGATCATCATGTGAGGTCTAGCGGACTAAAAGTCGTAGGCAGTTGGCTCTAGTCCAAGTGGGAGTTTGTTAGGGTTGGTTTCCTGAGAACCAACTATTTTTTTACTTTTATTACATGAATGTTCACTTATTATATATTGTTCATTATTCGCCATAGCTATAATATAATAATATCCTGGAATATTTGTTGCATTAATAAGGTCATGGCAGATCCCCACTGTGATGAGAACCTTGAAATTCTATAAAAAATATTCTAAAATAAAGTTTTTTGGTTGGATGAAATACTATGATATGACACATAGTATACAGACCGTCATGTGTGAGTACTTGTAAGAAGATGAGACTCTCTCTCATGGAGTTCGCACTTGGTAATCTTCAAGATGAGAGATTATGAGAACAGACCCACTAGAAGTAATTCCACATGTTTTGGTGTCATTGGATATTTCTATCAGCGAGCATGTGTAATGGTCCTTAGACTGGAATATTATCATTAACTCATATCATGACTCGCACACTTATATTTTTTGACAAAAATAGTCACGAAGAGTGTTGGTGGGAAGTAGTGTACGTTGGGTGCGTCAAGAATGACATGTTGTTAATGGATAAGTCAAGGAAGGATTTGTCCCTTACATATTTATGGAAGTATATATAATGGTCCCATTGATTGAAATAGAACTGTCGAACAAATTCCATAGCCATTGTGACACGACGAGTTTATTTCTGGAAGTCAAAGACTGACAGATCAAGCATATAGGTTTATGAAACTTTCATGAAACCTGCATGATGAGATATTGAGACTAGGGGATTCAATTACACAGTAAGCATTTGTATGAGGTGACACGTCAATGCAGCGTCAACTTCTTTCTCATGGGTTCCTTGACACGTTACTAGACAGTAATCTTGGACTTTAGGCAAGCCTACCTAATGCCAACGAGAAAGAGGCCTAGAGGGTCACACACTAAGTGTATCCAAGTATCTCAGGTATAATAAATATTATTTCCTTATGTGGTTTAATAATTATTCAAGGAAGCCTAAATCGTTTTAATGATGGAGGAATAAGGAAATGAAAAACAAGATACACACATTGTGTATTAATGATTACACGCCGTGTAGTTTTTCATGGAAAACATGTACACGCCGTGTATTAATGATTACAGGTCGTGTATTAATGATTACATGCCATTTATTTTTCATTTTGGAAAGGAAATGAAAAAAATTACACGTCATGTATTAATGATTACATTTCATGTAGTTTTATGGAAAACAAGTACAAGCCATGTATTAATGATTACACGCCGTGTAGTTTTCCAGTTGGGATTTTGAGGATATAATATTGTTTTATTAAATGATATTTATTATAATCAGCATGGGCGCATGTCAACGAATTAATTATTCGTCATTGGGTTTTCAATAAGAATCAATGAAATAAATAAAATGCGTAACGTGTTTATTTATTGTAATAACTCTACAACCTCAAACCCAATTATAAACATCCTCACAACCCCAACTCTTTTACTAATAAGAGAATCGTTGTGCACAAAAATTCTGGAGAATTATTTCAAGGTCCAAAGAACCAATTCCTCCAAGAATACTCTCAAGACTGAGAGAGATCCTCTTCCATCAGATCAAGATGATCTAAAGCAGACAATGCAAGAAATGGTTTCTCCATGCTAGCACCTAAAGACTCCTTTGGCGACATCCAAAGATACGAGGTGCACGTGTGGATCACTACTAGAGGAAGTCTACACACGGCTTCTACGAAACAACGATGAATCACATCAGAACGTGATCAAGAATATCAACAAAGAAAGAACACCCAACAGGTACTTATTTTTAATTAATTAAATTAATTATAATAAACTTGTGGCGATCCACTATTGTGGTTCCGAGAGCTTTCTTCTTCTTTGTGTATTTCTATGAATCGATCCGTGGAGACTGGCGTTTATCATCGTATTGATCCTGGATTGATGAATGCTAATGACAAAAAGCCTAGTGGGCACATTCACCCACGTGCTTCGGCTCTGCCCGGAACCTTCATAATGTTGGATCATCTAACTATAAAACTGCAGGCATTTTAGGGAGGACTCAGACGGGTAGTGGTCTTGCACGATTGATGGTTCCTAACCCTATCCCTGAGAGAAGTCCCCAACTTGTCTTTGATCTATGCTTGAAAAGGTATGTTTAACTATTTATTTTAGTTAGTTTTCATTAATTTATTTATATACTAAATGTTTGATTTTTTGTTATTTTTTTCACAGCTTTTTCCATATATCTATTGGATAGGGGAGAAATATATTGTGCAATTGTTGTTCTGAAGCATCAATCACATGGGATCATTTTCCTATTGATGTTTATCACCACATGATCGATCATGAGCTGGTACGTACATAAATAATATTTATTTTGATATTTATTTATTTAATTACATGATATTTTAATTTATTTGTAAGTTTTATTGTATCCCATTGATGAGAGAATGCATGAATCTATCTAGAAGAAAAGGGAGGGGTGTATACGTGATATTTGTCATCAGTTTTCATAAAATATGAGATGGAAAGAAATGGTGAAAACAGGAGTGACCGAGCTTTATGAGTCTTATCGTGCCCACTGACCTAATTACATTTCATCTTATGTTTGGGATGAATTATGTTCACACTAGATGGGTGGTCATTTTCAGAGGAGGTTATCAATTGGTCGACAACACCAGGGTATACATGAGGTGACACATCAAGCCAGTAGTCATATATTCAGTACGCATAGGGAACATATGGTAAGTACTTTTTTAAAAATAATTTATATAACTTTAAATGTAAACTTTTTCTTTTATATTCATATACGTAGTTGAACAGCTTGATATTATGAAGTTCAACATTTATAAGAGGATGTACAGTGATCCTGTCACTAGAGAGATTAGAGATGGTTTCTGGTGTCATATTGAGGTTACTGTAATTTCTTTATGAGTTTTAAAATTAAGTACAAATAATATTTTAACTATTTTAATTTTAAATTGCAATTGAAGGAGTCATATAAGGCCATGATATCGTAGACACAAACTGAGAGTTAGGCTGGGATCGAGGATTAAACTAGATCCAACCAATTTGATGAGATCGCCTGGATGCAGGTGACCTAGTATACCTTTGAGAAAGGTGAGTTGTTGGTATCAGATGTCAAATGTCAACTAGGAGTTATTATGGGACTGTTGTGATGTCAACATCTAGATCGAGAGGAGATCGTGGAGATTCATTAGCATCTATTGAACATTATCAAGAGCAGCTGTGAGCACAAGTTGAAATTATAGAGAGTATGCGTAAAGGGGAATAAGATCTATGTCGACAATAGGAGGAGGAGGAGGAGATATGTTTGTTGTAGTAGTAGTAGAATGAGAAGATGCTGGAGTACATGCGATGTCTGACTCATGGTTTAGGGATGGAGTCCCCCCCCACCATCTTCTCAACCTCCTACACCTCATCCAGAAGACCCCCCCAGTGATGTGTTTACATTTTATAACAAAACTTTTGAATATAATATTGTTTTGTAATATTATATATTTAAATTTCTACATAGTGTGTTTTTTATATTATTGCGAATATTATGTTTTTTATAAGTATTTTTTTATGAGTTTATTAGTTTATTATTTGTTAATTTTTTTATTATTTTACTTATTTTATTATTTATTTATTATTTTATTAAATATATTAATTAATATCATTTTATTTTTATTATTATTTTATTATTATTATTATTTTATATTTTTGCAAATATTGAGGTTTTTATTATTCTATAATTTTTTAATATTCTATTATTATTATTATTATCATCATCATTATTATTATTATTAATTATACTATAAGTATTATTAATATTTATATTATTATTTTAAGAATATTAATTTATTATCATTATTATTATTTATAATATTAATATTTAATTATTATTATTATTATTATTATGATTTTATTAATATTATTTGGTTATTATTAATATTATTTTGATGTTATTATTATTATTTTATTATTATTATTTAATATTATTTTATTAATATTATTTAATATTATTTTATTAATATTATTTTATTATTAGTAATATTATTTTATATAATGTTATTAATATATATTTTATTTTATTTTTTAAAAGTTTTTTGCGACAGGCCTGTAGCAAAAGGGTTTTTAAAATACCTCCGGCTAACTATTTGCGATGGGGGAATTTCCCATCACAATTTTTTTTGTAATGGCCTGTCACAAATAATAATATTATCGAGGTGATTTTCTACAAAAGGTCATTTGCGATGGGACCCCCTCACAAATAACTATATTTTCAGTTTTTTATTTTTGTTCAAAGGAGGGGAAGGGTCCAATAGGACATTATCTTGGTATGGGCGCTTCTTGGAACGGAGTTTGATGGTGATCCCCTTATAGCTATCAAGATCCTAGAGAATAATAGTTAGTCTAGCATCTTTTTCAGTTTTGGGTGCAGCCATGGATGGGATGATAGGTTCAACTACAACTTTTACCTTTTTGAGATGTCAGTGATCAAGTGGAAATGCCTCAGTGAGAGGAATTATAAGGTCTTACATCTATCATTATTGACATGTGTGTGAACCTATCTAATGATATAATGGATATTGAATCCCTCCTCAAGGTGGGTTCTCTTCATCATGCCTTACATCATCAACCTGATTTCTCTAATAATCCATAGTATTTGTCATGAAAAAATTCACAGTGTGAGTGGTTGTGGAGGATCCTTTCTCCTTGTACAGGTGGATTAGCTCAACAGTCATGTTTTCATCGAGGAAGAGGACTGAAATGAAGGGAATCATATTGCATCGGTCTCAAATCCGCACATGGGGAGATGTATCCTACATGAATCCATGAAGCATAGCGAGGATCCCTATATAATTCCTCTAGAAGCTCTAGAGGTATCCATATGAGTTGAGCTTCTATTCTATCTGGATCACTATGATATCGACTTTCTGATAGAACTAATGGATTTCCTTTAGATATTTAAGGATTCCTGGGTAGGATAACTAGTGATCTTTATAGTTTTTGAATGTCACCAAGCGATTTTGGTGACCGTGTGACACCTATTCCACAATTAGGAACTCCTATAATGGTGAAGTTAGGGTAGTTGGTGTCCAAAACATTACTATAAGCTTGTTCATGTCTAGGATCCCCCATAATCTTTCTTCCTACTCATTGTCTATAGGGTAATCCTACTCCGGATCACACCAAGCTCTAATAGGCCATGAACATGCGGTTGGGAGTGTAAATGATGAAGATATACTATGATGTTGATTTTCAAGGATAGATGTAATAACATGGGTCATCCATCCCTACAATGATGGAGTGTCTTCTGGCATTGGATCCCACATCATAACCATGTCTATATGTTATGGGGTATCCATGGCCTCCTACAGATTGGAAAGGAATTCATGCTACTAAGAATTAGTTAGGTTATCATATTAATTTAAGGTCATTAGTCCAAATCATGAAGTATCTCTTACTTCTATGGTGGAGGTGGAGTGGAGGGAAGTTGATCACAACTATGATGGTTTCATAATGATTCCCTTGACGGAATCCCAAACATCTTCTACAAGAAATTATATATAGATTCACTTAGGGACTTTTTGATCTTGGCCTCTAGGATGGTCAGCCTTAACTAATGGGCTTCTTCCCCTAGCTCTTGTGATGAAGGAAGAGTCATATTCGCTGAGTTTTCTATCACCGTAGACACTGAGAGGTAAATGGTGGTGGGATATTTTCCCTGATTATATCTCTAATGACATGATATCTCCCCATGAATAAGACTCATCGGGTCCTGAAGATTTATTTTTCACATGCTATGGTCGGTGCTACTCGTATAGCCCCTACGGTGGTTGAATATTCTTCTACCCTAGGATGGATCTTCGGGGATGGGAAGATCTTCCGCATGGGGAGGACCTCTATGTTAGAATATGGTTTTATGGGAATAACCTCCATGGTGTAATTTTTCATCATGGTATTGCCCATAAAAGCTGTAAGTGTTTCATGTGATAGAGAGATTCAACTCAACCATCCATGTAGGTAGTTGGAGTCTCAATCCCAGTTAGGAAAATACATTCCTTCACATAGTGGTTGCAATGGAATAAGGTGCATAAATTGTGTAAATGGCCAGTAGATTTTTTGGAGATGCCTCCTATGAGAAAGTATCAGAATCCTTCTCCTAACGTTGACATTGTGCATTCTGAACTGAGGCCGATGGAGTAGGGATGCGATCATCTTTCTCATCAACCTTTAAAGTCAGTCGGCATTGTTGGCATAACCAGGTGGGAACCCTTCTAGCGATTCATAGTTAGTAGTCATGATGGACATGAAACATGAATCCCCTACCTACTTTATGTAGTTGAATAGGAAATCAATTCATTTTATTGAGATACTCCTAGAATGGTTTACTTTTATGATGGGGGGATTTCCCAGTGCATGGCACCTAAGGGTGGAAGCATTAGTGTGGTGCCAGAGATTCCAAGTCCTTTTAGGTCATGTACCTAGTTGTTATGACCCCTTGTTTATCATATTGATGAGCATGGGTGTTGATCACCCTCCACTAAATGGTCTCGGAGGGGGAGACATAGTAAGGGAACCCAATATCTATGGGAGCGGTAGCCATTCCGGAAGAATAGAGGTCATGCGATACTTTCACAACATCAGTCCTCCTACCCCCATTATTTTTAGTGGTGGATCCTTGATTATTCCTTGTAACCTATGTCTTGTAAGATATCTAGTGTCAAAAATCATTAAATATCTTCTAAATTTTATACCAAAAATTCCCAATACTATTCCTCCACTCCAAGGTGGATTAGGGATTCCCATCATTGATGTCTTAGAATGTGGATGCAAAACGTTTTTCATTTTACTGATGTTGAAGGATAATAGATTCATATCAGTCTCACAATGTTTTCGATGTTTATTATTGGGAACACATCATATGTGATTTTACTCTCTTTAAGTGGCCCACATCCTTGAACTGGTTACGACCTCTCTTCTGTTGAGCCCAGTGCTCCCACTTTCCAATGGTTGGAAGCCACTACTATCATGTTTGATGAGGTTGGATCCTTGATTAGAATAAGATGATGGTATATCAAATCCTCCATACATGTATACCTCCTTGGAGTTCATTTCCATCTATGGGTCTCCCACATATATTTTTGATATGTTCATGAATCTCATTCCTAATTCCATATTGAAGTGGACACCAATTAATTACACTGTATGTTGTTGCCATAGGTTAGATACATATGGTCGAAGTTGATAATGATGTTGGGCATGTATAATCATCTATTGATATAGGGTGTGTTGAGAATATGTAAATGAACTATTTTTTAGAATTGATGGAATCTCCTGTATGATTCATCTTAGGTGTAGGACCCAAGGCATTATATTTTTTAAAGCAACATATGCCAAGGATATATGAAATCCAAGGCACATTTCCTTAGGCATGTTGTACTTTTCAGATAAGGAGAATCACATTTATTTTGTGTTATATGAGGCATTCATCACTCATCTTTCCAGGTAACTTATTCATGACACATAAGGCTTTCTAGACTCATCACCTAGGGAATCTCTTGCCGGTCACATGAGGTAGAGATTCTGTTGTATCAGAAGGGGTCTGGTGTTTAATGTTTTTTGGGACCTAATTATAGGTTTAAGGTGATGTGACTATAATTTCAGAATGTTTACCACATCTTTTTATTTAATTTTTATTGATTTAATTAAGTAATATTACACTTTTTACTAAATAATTTAAGTTTTTTATTTTTATAGTTAAATTTATTAATTAATTAAATTATATAAATAATTATGTTTTTTTTCTTTAAATTAATTAATTTAGACTCACTTATTTTTATAGTCATATAATTTACTTTTTAGTTTGCTGTTTTAATTTGTTTGATGTTCTAATAATTTGACATGTTTATTAATTAACTAGATAAATTATTTTTATTACATTTAATTAATTTAGTCTTCAATCCACTTATTTAATTATTTAATTTTTATTCACTAAAATAAGTTAACTTTATTAATTTTTTATGTTTAATAATTATTCTACCAGTTTTTATTATATGTTAAGTTCTTAAGTTATAATTTAATAAAATAATGTGGTTTTAATATAATACTTCATCTAGATGATTAGTTTATTACTTTTTAAAATCGAAGATTTCCACTACTTCAAGAAGAGGATCTGACTCTGATCATCAGTTGCTGCTACAAGTACCAAATATACAGGAGGTGTTGTCGCTTTGAAATATTGTCGAACCATTTGAAGGTGCAATAATAAGTGATTTTTACCAAGGAGAAAGTGATGTTGCCGCAGATCTGAATTTTCCCAGATTTGAAGGTCGCACTGCTACCACTATGGAGGAGAGTCTTCTAATCCGGAGACTTGCCACACCCAACCGCGGAGATGACCAGCGGATCCTTTGAAGAACCTAGCAAAGAACCCCCCCCCCCCCCGTGTGCCATGATTGGGGGGTAGAAGATAAGATTATTAAAAAATAATAAATAAATAATAGAAATATGGTACTAATTGAATAAAATACTTAAAAACTAAAATACTTAACAATAATAAACTAATCTAATTAATATAAACTAGTAAATAATTTAATATTAAAAGTTATAATAAACTTAATAATAATAATTATTAAAATTAACATTAATAATTATAATAAATAAAATAAATTAATTAATAACTTAATAAATTAATAACTTTTAAGAAAAAATTTAATTAAATAATTTAATCATAGTTTTAAATAGAATAAAAATAAAAAATAAATCTATAAACAAATAACTATTAATATAAAACTAAATAAATTTTATTCTAAAATTAACTACATAGTTGATTGTTTATTTATTAAAGTTAACACTTTTTATTGACATCCAATTAATTACTTTCTGTTTTACCTATGCAGGTTCGTACCAAAGTAAGAAACACATCCAAGTGCATTCAACAAACTCACAAGATGTTAGTTACAAGAGAAAAGATAGTGTGATGTGTGGTTCATGAAAGAGTACACGTGTGCGATGCATAAGTGAAGAACACTTGAAGTCAATGGAAAATATAGGTGACATGCAGTAGTTGATAGGAATTTTAAAGGGATAAAATAGAGTATTAGGGGATGAATCTCATTCAACTTTCATGCCACAATTTTCTAGAGAGGATTTTCCTGAGGAGTGTAGAAAAAAAAGGTGACTGATGAGATGACCTAGAGGTGAAGGAACCCAAGAGTAGATCAGCACCACAAGTTGGAAGGGGGAATTATTTCCTTTATTTTTTAAAATTTCTACTCTATAATTGAATATTTTTAATGTTAGTATAAAATATGATGTTAAGTTTAATTTCCTTCTCATTAATTTTAATCCTTGTTGGTTTACTCTTTAAATTCTTCACTTTATCCTTGTACGACATCAGAATTTATCTGTAAGATCAGTTCTGATGATCAATTTAATTTTTCACACCTTAATGTTAATTTTTTTTAGATTCTAGTGCATTCAGTGAGATTGAACTTGGTCATCATTTTTTTTGAATTTTTAACATCATTACATTTGGATATTTACAGTGAGTTTTATTTAAACTGTATTCATTAAAAAATATTTAGCAGTTAATTAACATTGGATTGACAAACTCAAAAATTCATACCTCTATTTGATGTATCTTCTAGAGAGGAAGATGTATCAAGCAAATTCTAAGGTGTGGTTTAATAAAACTAAGTGTATAATTAAACCTTTTAACCATCAAATTTAGAGTTCCTGAGTAAATTGTTGATCTATGCTGCTTTTCTTTGCTTCTTTGTATGTTAGTTCACTATTTTTATTTTGTTCGTCTTATCCTTGGATTAAGATTTAATTTATTAGTTAAAATATTTTTTTTCTTACAGTCTTCATATCATAGTACAAAATATATAAAAAATTAAAAAGTAAAAATTTTTTCCCCACTACTGAAAATAGGGGGTTGTAAAAAACATTATAGCACTCACCTACCTTCTCTGTGGATCGACCATGCACCATTGTGCTAGTGTAGGTTTATAACTGTAATTTTGAGGGCCGTGATGACCTTAGGCCTCATCAAAATTTGGCACCATTGATGGAGAAGGAACTTTCTAAGTAATCAAAGGTCTAAAAAATCAAAAAAAAAATACACATAAAATTCATATCAAAAAATCTGTTTAAAAACTTGAACTTGAGTTTGCTGCTTGTGTGTACAAATTCTTCTTGTTCTGTTTGAATTTAAGATTATGTTTAATCATAACATTTTAAAAAATGGATAAATTTGGATCATACTATTATTGTTGTGACTGTTATGGGCACACTGCCTAGTAGTGTGTCTATAACCAATGACAATAGATTGATTACATTGAAGATAATGACAAAAACTTTGAAAATAATCCTAAATTCCTTGCTAAACATGAATTAATTAAATCCAAATTGGATTCTAGGGAGGATTTTTAGAATTCATGGTTTAATCAAACCCATTAAATTCAACTTAGATATTCTCAAGAGCAAGATAAAATAATGAAAAGATATGAATATATGATCTTAGAATTACAAAAAATGGTTAAGGAGGAAGGAGAAGTTGAAATGAGTGAAAAAGAAAATGTTTTTAATATATTTGAAAATAAAATGGAAGAGGGAAGTGATTCTAAACTTGGGAAACAAACCATTTATTCTTAAAAATATGAATTTGATGAACCAATTTGGGAAATAACCAACCTATTGAATAAAGAAAAAAAATTTAAGATTATATTAATTATTTAAATGTTATTGAGTTGGAAAATTTTGAAATTGAACTGAAATAGATTGAAAAACATTTCCCAGTTCGTTTCACAATTCTTGCTTTTTAAAAAATACACTATTTTAGGAGTTTTGAAAAGGAAATCACTTGTGTTGAAGAGAAACTTGAAAATGAGAACTTTTAGTTTAAAATCTCATCACCAAGCTTCTCTGATTTTTTGAATCATGAATCAGAATGTCAATGTGGGAATATTCTGGAAGAGAACATTAAATTGGAAATCACAGAATCTCAAATCATTGAAAATAAACTAAAAACTACTCTTACATGTTTTGAACCTGTAAACCCATCAATAATTGAAATTTTCTTGGAGGAAAATGAATAGGGCATGATTTTTCAATAAAGGATTACTCTTGATATTTCATTTCCATATATTAATATTGATCACTTTTCTGAAACATTTTGCAATGAAATGGAAAGCAATGTTGACCAACATGAAGATAATTGTCTTAATTTGAATATTCTGGAAACTAATCATATTCAATCTGAATTGTACAGTTATTCTCTTATAATTGAATTGCAACACTCAAATGATTTATTTTAGAAAGTGAGACTTTTGAACCTAAACTAGAAGTAGAGTTTGAAAACATACTAGTTGATGGATGTAGAATTGATTTTTTGGAAGTAGTAAAATATGAGTGTTTGTTAACTAATGAGGATATTTTGGAAGAGATTTAAAATATTTTCAAACCTAAATATTTTGGTGAACAAAAAGTCACTCTTACATGTTTTCCACATCAATCCACAATTTAGTTGGGTGATGAACCTTCTTCTAAAAATAATAGTAATTTAGAAGGGGGATTATACTTCCGTTTTAGGGTTTTTAAAACTGTTTAGCACATTATTGACCTCCCTCATCATCATCAAAATCATAATGAATTTTATTAACAAAATAACCGCATAAAAAGTGAGTATCTCAAGGAGGTATAAAGTAGTTCAATCCAAGGGAATCCCCTCTAACAAGAATAACCCCCTCATGAGGAAGTGACTGGACAAAAAAGTGATATCTGTATCGTTGGTTGCAGTAGAGGCCAAAAAGTCTGCAACTTCGTTCCCCTCCCTCCAATTTTGAATGACCTCCATTTATCTACTATGTTATGTTATGCACCATCTGATAGTATAGCCATGATAATAAGGTCGTACCCCTAGGATCACCTAGTTCAATGTTGCACTTATTGTGAATTCAAATCTTGATAAATCTGAACATAACATAGAAGTGGGCAACACTATGCCCACAACTGTCAAGGGTTTCCTCTCAGTAGTTAATTCATCTATGAGAATTCAGTTTATGTTTTTTTGAGTCTTGGTTCCAAAAAAATTCATTCTTCTATTAAAAACATTTGGTCTAAGAACATGTGGTGGTTCTTATTAAGGAAACCACATCCACCTAGTGATTATGTTTAGTTCTAGGTGAGTCTAGATGGGGACTATAAAACTAGCACTGCGTGGGAGGAAATCCATTTTTTTTCTTTTGTTTTTAATAAAAAAAATTATAATTAAATAAAGTCTAAATGAATAATTAAAACACAGTGTTTCATGGGAGTCAACTCATGGTTCTTCTTTTGTGTTTAATTTTTTTCTTGTTCTTGTTTTACTTTGAATAAAGTGCGGCTATGTTGTCTTCTTAATCTCTGTCTCTACTAGAGATTTCTATGTTGGTCTACCTGCATTGTGATTTTCAGGATACTATTGATTGGTTTCATTGGAGGATTAAAATTCCTATACTGAATATTAACAAATTTATTCAGGGAAGTTATTTCATTTTTTATCTCTACATTTATTTCATCTATTTGTTACATTCACTAAAAAAAATCACTAATAAGTCACTGTTACTCAAATCAACAGTGATTCATTGGCCTTCTATTGTTCTTGATCCATTGTTCCACTGCTTACGATGAGTCATATCAATGGTGACTCACCAATAAACTACTAACAGTGAATCCTTGAATGTTTTTTTTAAATATGCTTGTATTAGAAAATTATGTTATATATCACTAAGATGATAAAAAATATGTTTTTTCCACCTTGTTTGAAAACTTAATTTCATTGTTATTAAAACCACCCACTGTGATAAACTAAGTGTGGGGAGGTACATGCTTTCTGGTTTTTGTGATTCTAATTTATTCTGTAGGTTGTGTAGCGTGAACTTTGTATACTTTATTGAACATCCAATTAACTCAATTCTATTAAATTTCTTACACCCAATTCATTGTACACCCACTTGTTTCACATGTAACTATTTGAAATGTTTTGAAATGTTTTTTCATTATCTATAAGATCACATGTGAACCTATTTTTATGTTAATTATTGTGTAAAAGCACTATTCATGTGAAATTTAATGAGGCCCTTGATACATGTCATTATTCTATTTTATTGAAAACCTACTTTGAACTTTAAATGATAAATTGTTCTGCTCCAAATTGAAATTTAGCTTTGGGGAAAAATTGTTTTTTAAGTGTGGGTGAGGGGTTAAATTCTTGAATGAGATAAAATATGTTTTAATAAAATCCATTCAATTCCCACTTCCTTCAAATTTTTTGTTAGAAAAAGAAAAAATGGTCAAAAAATTTCAAAATTCATGCACATATTTGGTTGTATGTTTTTTATCAAATGGTTCTTTCCTAAGGTAAGTATCTTGCTGGTTGCAGAAAGTTTCTTTGAATATGAAATTCTTTAGGATGAATGATTGCTGAGTGAATATTCTTAGTTATTTAATGAAAATTTGGTTTTTGAACTACTTTTGAGAGTGATATGGGTTTCCTTTTTATGGAATTGAGATCATAGATTTAGGAACTGGATGTTTGATCTTATTCTTAGGGGACTGATTTTACTCTAAATTATTAAAAATTAAACGTCTTATTGAGCCAATGTAAATGGTTGTTATATATATCTTCATTAACTGGAGTAGTTTGGGAATTTGGGATCCCACACTGAATCACTAACACCCTAGATGATGGGTGTGTTTCTGTTAACTATAAGCCCTCTGTACACAATGAATAAGTTCATTTTCACAATGTTTAACACTTGTTACATGGCATGGGAAAAATAAAATTTAAGTTTCGAGGGTCAAAAATGGGTTCATTAAGGTGAGGAGAATGATGGACTTCAATTGAAGAAGGGGACAATAGATTTTTATGGTAACCATTTAGGTTGTATCAATAATGTGTTTCACAAAAAAATATTATTTTTGGAACCTAAGTGAAAATTAAAAGTACAAAGTTCCTACTGTTATGTTTATAATTCCACGAATTTTTAACCTGTTATCATTCTTGGACATAGATCTTAAGCTTGGAATTAAATAATTCATTAAGTAGTATCGCATATGAGGTAGGACACTTTCATTGCTTGATGATTAATTACTCTCTAGACTACTGGTGAGTGTTTGTTTAGGCTAGATTTGATTTGAGTTCACTTTTCAAAAGCCTATTGAATGGTCAATACTCTATTTTAAACATTATAACATGTTATAGTTTGAGATTATTATAAAAAACACATTTTTGTGTTTCAATGATAATAAAACATGGTATTTTTGACGAGAAAAATTGTTTAAGTGTGGGGTAATTTGATGTGGATCTAATGTCACATAGTTTTACACATCCTTTTATTTAATTTTTAATAATTTAATTAAGTAATTTTACTGTTTTTACTAAATAATTGCACTTCTTAAATTTTATAATTAAATTTATTAATTAATTAAATTTTATAAATAATTATTTTCATTTAGTCTTTAAATTAATTAATTTAGACTCACATATTTTTATAGTCATATAATTTACTTTTTATTTTTTCTATTTTAATTTGTTTGGATTTTTAATACTTTGACATGTTTATTAATTAACCAGATAAATTATATTGATTGTATTTAATTAATTTACTTTTCAATCCACTTATTTAATTATTAAATTTTATTTCATTAATATAAGTTAACTTTATTAAAAAAATGAGTAATTATTCTGTCAGTTTTTTGTATATGTTAGGTTCTTAAGTTATAATTTAATAAAAATAATGGGTTTTTAATATAAGACTTTATCTATCTAATTAATTTATTAGTTTTTTTAATCACTTACTTGGGGTTTTAATTTTATTTAAGTATTAAAATTTTAAGACACCAACAACAAATGGTGAGACAAACAGAAGCTTTTGGTTACTCATTGATTCATTGAAGATATTATTTTTCACTTATTGTTGAACCTTTAATCAAGTATCTAATAAATTTTAATTTTAATATTTTTTCAATATATTTTAAATTTTTAAATATTCTAATATTCCATGTAATAATATTAAATCATGAGATGACTAGCCGAGAAGATGACCTGCCGAGGAGCACTATTTTCTTGAGCAAGGATAAATCGTGAGGGTGAAGCATCATCACCATGGATAGCTACAGCCGAGATGGAGGAGTGGAGGGAACATCCTCCATGTGTCGAGGATGATCCAGGAGTGTTGTTGCTGAAGATCTTCATCACATATCCTTTGAAGAAACCAACGAAGAACCCTCCCCCTATGCACCGAGATTGGGGGGAGGGGGGAAGAATATAAGATTATTAAAAAATAATAAATTAATACTAACAATATAAAAATAATTAAATAAAATATATAAAAACTAAAATACTTAATAATAATAAACTAATCTAATTAATTTAAATTATTAAATAATTTAATATTAAAAGTAATAATAAACAAAAAAAGTATAATCATTAAAATTAACATTAATAATTATAATAAATAAAATAAATAAATAACCTAATAAAATAAAAACTTTTAATAAAAACTTTATATAAATCATTTAATCATAGTTTTAAATAGAAAAAAAATTATAAACAAATAACTATTACTATAAAAATAAGTAACTTTTAATCTTAAATTAACTAAATAGTTGATTATTTATTTATAAAAGTTAACACATTTTATTAACATCAAATTAATTACTTTCTATTTTAACTATGATTGTTCACACCAATGTTAGAAACATGTCCAAGTGCATTCAACTAACTCACTAGAAGTTAGTTCCAAGGGAAAAGCTAACGCGATGTGTGGTTCGTGAAAGAGTATATGTGTATGGTGCATAGTTGAAGAACACTTGAAGTCTGTTGAAAATATGGGTGATGTGAGGAATATGATAGGATGTTTAAAAAGGAGAAAAAAATCTGTATGAGAGTAATCTCATTCAACTTTCACGCCACACTTTTTGAGAGCATATTCTCCCAAGGAGTGGAGGAGAACTATGCCACTGATGAGATGACTTGGAGGTGGAGGAGCCTTAGAGAAGAGCAACATCACATAATTGAAGGGGGAATTGTTTCCATTCTTTTTCAAAATTTCTACTCTGTAGTCAAATGTTTTAATTTTATTATAAAAAATGATCGTAGGTTAAATTTCTATCTTGGGAATTTTAATCCTTTTTGTTTTACTCTTTAAATTATTTTTTTTATCCTTGTAAGAAATCGGATTTGATCGTCGAGATCTGTTATGATGATCAATTTAATTTTTCACACCTTCGTGTTAAAATTTTCAAAGATTCAAGTTCATTTGGCGAGGTTGAACATGATAATCATTGTTTTGAAGCATTTACACAATTACAGTTGGAGTTTTATGAAAAGTTTTATTTCAACTATATTCATTAACAGATTTTTATCATTCAATGAACTTTAGAGTGGTGAACTCCAAAATTCATACCTCTGTTTAATGTATCTTCTAGCAGGGAAGATGTATCAACCAATTTCTAATGTGTGGTTCAATAAAAATAAGTGGATAACTAAACCTTTTAACCATAAAATTGTGAGATCCTAAGTAAATTGTTGATATGTGATCCTTGCCTTTTCCTCTTTGTAAGTTTATTCACTATTTTTATTTTTTTCATCATTTCCTTAGTTTAAGATTTAGTTTATCAGTTAAAATATTTTTTTCTTACTTTATTCATATCATCGTACAAAATATATAAAAAATAAAAAGTAAAAATTGTTTCCCCAATGCTTACATGAATGGGGTTTGTAAAAAAACATTAGTGCACTCATCATCCTTCTCTATGGATCGACCATGCACCACTGTAATAGTGTATGTTTGTAAATATAATTTTGAGGACTGTTATGACCTCCAACCTCATCAGAATTTGGAACTGTTACCATGGAAGGCACATGCTAAGTATTCTATGGTCTAAAAAATCAAAAAAAATACACATAAAAATAATATAAAAAATTTGTTTAAAAAACATGAACTTGAGACTGTTGCTTGTCTGTATAAATTCTTCCTATTCGTTTTGAATTTAAGAGTGTGTTTAATTTTAACATTTTTTAAAAAAATGGAAGATTTTATTCCACTCTGTTATTTTTTCGGACTGTTATGGGAACACTTCTTAGAAGTGTGCCTTTAACCAACCACAACAAATTGATTACATTGAAAAGAATGAAGAAATTGGAGAATATAATCCTGAATTCCTAGCTAAAATTGAATAAATTGAATGCTAATTAGATTATAGGGAGGATGTTTGGAATTCTTGGTTTAATCAAACCCATGAAATTAAAATTATAGATTCTCAATAGTAAGATAAAAGAATGAAATGATTAGAAAATATGCTCTTACAGTTAAAACAAAGGGTTTAGGACAAAGAATAAGTTGAAATGAGTGAAAAAGAAAATGTTTTTAAAATATTTGAAAATAAAATGGAAGAGGGAAGTGACTTTGAACTTGGGAAACAAACCATTTATTCTGAAAAATATGAATATGATGAACCAATTTTGGAAAAAAAAACTAACTCATTGAATAATTAAAACAACATTGAAGATCCTATACAATAATTTAAATACTGTTGAGTTGGAAATTTTTGAAATTGAAATGAAACATATTGAAAAACATTTCACTGTTATTTTCATAACTCCTACTTTTAAAAAAACACACTTTTTAAGAGTTTTGAAACTAAAATCACTTTTGTTGAAAAGAATCTTGAAAATGAAAACTTTGATGTTAAAAACTCTTCAAAAATAGTTTTTAAATTTTATAATCATGAATTTGAACATCAATGTGGGAATATTCTGGAAGAGAAAATTAAATTAGAAATCATAGAATCTCAAATCTTTAATCCTAAACTGAACACTACTCTTCCATGTTTTGAACCTATAAACCCATCAATATCTGAAGTGATATTGGGGGGAAAATAAGAGGGAATAATTTTTAAAAAAAGGATAACTCTTTATCTTTAATTTCCAAATCATGAGAGTGATCACTTTTATGAAACTTTTTACAATGAAATGGAATGTAGTGTTGACCAACTTGAGGAGAATTGTCTTAATTTGAACATTCTGGAAACTGATATTACTGAATCTGAATTGTAAATTTCTTCTCCTATAATTTAATTGAAACACTCAAACGAATTTGTTTTAGAAAGTGAGCCTTTTGAACTTGAAAGAAAAGTCAATTTTTAACACACATTGAATGATGGGTGTAGAATTGATTTGTTAGAGGTTGTAGAATTTGAGTGTTTGTTAACTAATGAGGATATTTTGGAAGATATTTACAATATTGTCAAACTTGAATCATTTGGTGAACCAAAATCTACTCTTCCATGTTTTTCACATTAATACTCAGTTGATTTTGGTGTTGATCCTTCTTGTGAAACTGATAGTAATTTAGAAGGTAGATTATACTGGAGTTCTATTTTTTTTAAAGCTATTCAGCACATTATTTATCCCCCTCATGAATATACTAATAAGTACTCACCCACAAGAACCCTTGAGTTTGATTTTGATTGTGTTGCAGTTGAGAGAGATAGCCATGAGAATAAGGTTATACCCCTAGTAGCACCTATTTCAATGTTGTCCCTTATTGTGAATTCAAAACATGATAAATCTAAATACAATCGAAAAGTGTACAACACTATGCCCACAAATATCAAGGGGTGCATCTTAATGGTTAATTCATGATATGAGAATTTAGTTTCAATTGTGTTGAGTCTTGGTTCCCACAAATTTCATTGCTATGATAAAAACATTTGGGAAAGGCACATGTGGTGGTTCCTATTAAGGAAACCACATCCAACTAGTGACTGCAGTAAGTTCTATGGGAGTCTAATAGGGAACTATAAAACTATCACTTCATGGCAGGAAACCCATGGTTTTTTTAATAAAACAAAAATTTTAATTGAATAAAGTCTAACTGAAGACTTAAAACTCAGTGTCGCATGGGATTCTACCCATTGTTATTATTTTGTGTTTATTATTGTTTATGTTCTTATTTTACTTTGAATAAAGTGTGGTTGTGTTGTCTTCTTAATCTTTGTCTGCCTACTTTCTTGTTTTCAGGATGATGCTAATTGTTTTCAATGGAGGAGTGAAATTCCCATGCTAAATATTAATAAATTTATTCGGGGAAGTTCTTTCATTTTTTTATCTCTACATTTATTTCTACTCCTTGTGACATTCACTATCAAAATTCACTGATAACTTACTCAGATCAATAGTGAGTCATTGACCTATTGTTGTTCTTGATCCATTGTTCCATTACTAACGTTGAGTCATCTCAATAGTGGCTCACTAATAAAATTCTAACAGTGAATCCTTGAACGCTGTTTTTAAAATATATATATATATATATATATATATATGTTTTTGGTAGAAAATTATGTTGCATGTCACTAAGGTGATAGAAAATTTGTGTGGTCTCCCTTGTTTGAAAACTAAATTTCATTATTATTAAAACTACCCACTACTAGAAACTAAGTGTGGGGGAGAGGGGTACATTCTTTCTAGTTCTTTTGATTCTGATTTCGTCTGTATGGTTTATAGCATGAAATTTGTTTACTTTTTTGAACATCCAATTGAATCAATTCTCTTATATTGCATACACCAAATTCATTATGCACCCACTTGTATCACATGTAACTATTTTAACTATTTTGAATTTTTTTCATTACCTTCATGATCACATGTGAACCTATTATTAAGTTAATTATTATGGAAAGAAAAATTCTTGTAAACTTTAATGCGGCCCTTGATATATGTCATTAATCTGCTTTATTGAAAACCTACTTTGAACTTTAAAAGATCCATTGTTCTTCTCCACTTTGGAATTAATATTTGGGGAAAAAGTTGGGTTTTAAGTGTGGGGAGGGGTCAATTTCTGACTGAGAAAAATTGTGTTTAAATAAATTACATTAAATTCCCATTACCTTCAGTTTTTTGTCAAAAAGTAAAAAGAAAAAATGGTCAAAAAATTTCCAAATTATTGCACATTTTAGGCTTATGATGTTTCTCTAGTGGGTCTTACCTAAGGATATTATCTTACTGGTAGTTGGAAGTTTCATTGAATATGAAATTCTTGATGATGAATGATTACTAAGTGAATATAATTAGTTATTTAATGAAAATTTGGTTTAGAAACTAATTTTGAGAGTTATACAGGTTACCTTTTTATGTAATTGAGATCATAGATTTAGGATTTGGATGTTTGATCTTATTTCTAGGGGACTCATTTTGTTGTAAATTATTAAATATTAAACATCATAGTGAGCCAACATAAATGGTTTTTAAATATATCCTATAAAACTAGAGTAGTTTGGGCATTTGGGATCCCACGATGAATCTATGAGACCCTAGATGATGGGTGTGTTTATGTTAACTATAATCCCTCTGTGCACTTTGAATAGATTCATTTTCACAGTGTTTATCACATGTTACATGGCTCTGAAAAAAATAAAAATTAAGTTTCTAGGGTCAAAAAAGAGTTCATTAAGGTGAGGGGAATTATGGATGAAAAATGAAGAAGGGGACAATTGATTTATATGGTAATCACTTAGGTTTTATCAATAAGGAGTTTCACAAAAAAAATTATTTTTTGAACCTATGTGAAAATTTAATGTACAAAGTTCTTACTGTTATGATTCTTATTCCACATATTTTTAACCTGTTGTGATTATTGGACTTAGAACATTTGATTTGATTAAAAAAATTCATTAACCAGTATCACATATGAGTCCTGACACTATCATTGCTTGATGATTCATTGCTCTATAGACTATGAGTGAGAGTCTGTTTAGGAAATATTTGATTTGAGTTATCTTTTAAAATTCCTATTGACTGATCAATCCTCTGATTTAAATTGTATAACATGTTATAGTTTGAGATACTAATAAAAAAACATTTCTATTTTCAATGATAATAAAACTTGGGATTGATTGAGATCAAACAATGTTTAAGTGTGGTGGAATTTGATGTGGCTCTTATTTCACACAGTTTTCCACATCTTTTTATTTTAATTTTAATGATTTAATTAATTAATTTTATAGTTTTTACTAAATAATTTCACTTTGGTATTTTTATAATTAAATTTATTAATTAATTAAATTTTATAAATAATTATGTTTTTGTTGTATTTAAAGTAATTAATTTATACTCACTTATTTTTATAGTCATATAATTTAATTCCTAATTTTTCTCTTTTAATTTGTTTGACTTTTTAATACTTTGAAATATTTATTAATTGACTAGATAAATTATGTTTATTACATTTAATTAATTTATTTTTAAATCCTATTATTTAATTATTTAATTTTAATTCATTAAAATAAGTTAACTTTATTAATTTTTTATGTTTAAAAACTATTCTATCAGTTTTTTCTATATGTTATGTTTTTAAGTTATAATTTAATAAAATAGTGTGTTTTTAATATAATACTTTATCTAGATGATCAGTTTATTAGTTTTTTTAATCACTAACTTTGTGTTTAAATATTATTTAAATAGTAAAATTTTAAGACACCAACAACTAGCGGTGAGACAGAAACTTTTGGTTACTCATTGAGTCGTCGAATCTATTCTTTTTCACACTGTTGACCCTTTAATCATGTATCTAAGAAATTTTAATTTCAATATTTTATCAATTTAGTTTAACATTAATCCAGTTTATTGATTTAAGTGTTTACAATTTATAATTTAACTTTGTAATTTTAAAGTTTAATTTTAATTAATAATCCAGTTTTTGTTTATTAGTTAACTTTTTTTTAGGATTAGATTAAGTTTATTATAGTTATTTGTCTTTAATTAATTAATCAATTAAGTTATTTAATTTATTTAAGACTTAGTATTAGATATTGTATTTTTAATTTAATTAAGTTTATAATTGTGTTTCAAATTTTTTTTGAGTCAATAACGCACCCCTTGTAATTTTTTGTAATGTCACTGTCGGTTTCTATTCCATAACCTTGTTACCGAAACCAACAATCGGTGTTGGTCCCACCATCTTTGATACACACTAATGAACTACCCTCATACCAATTTCGTAATGGTTTTGGCTTCACCTATCATTCCTTTTTATAGAGTTGGTTCCACTGACGCTAAGCCACTCTCTATGTCCTTCTTATATCGATATCGGTGGTGCCACTTCCGCAAGTCACCACTCACTAAAACTTTCTTCCACTCCACTTTTCTCTTATACCAAGTTTATACCATTTATGCTAAGACAATCCCATTCATCCACACCCATAATTATAGAAAAAAACCACAACCCCATAATATTATAAGATCTACGAACTTTTACAAAATTTTAATATCAATTAAACCAATATAATTTGTGATCTGACAATAGAATCTTTCCATTGCTAAAAGAAGAGGAGCTAACTCCGATCATCAGACGCAACTACAAGTACCAAATTAATTGGAGGCATTGTCACTATGAACTATTATAGAACCATTTCAAGCTTTCGCATCCAGTGATTTCCACCAAGGAGAAATTGACATTGCCACAGATGTGGATTTACCCAAATTTGAAGGTTTTGCCGCTGCTGCTGTGGAGGAGAGACTGCTGATCCGGAGAATTGCTGCACCCAGCCGAGGAGATAACCAATAAAGTAGCACCATTTCCTAGAGCTGGGTGAAATCGCTAGGGTGAAGCATTGTTGCCAAGGAGATCAAGACCCGAGTGAGAGGAGTGGAGGGAACATCTGTCGTGCACTGAAGATGACCCAGGAGTGTCACTGCTGAAGATCTTCATCACAGATCCTTTGAAGAAACTACAAAATAACCCTCCCCCTGTGCACCGATATTGAAGGAGAGGAAGATAAGATTATTAAAAAATAATAAATTAATATCAACAATAAAAATCTAATTAAATAAAATATATAAAAACTAAATTACTTAACAACAATAAAGTAAAATAATTAATTTAAATTAGTAAATAATTTAATATTCAAATTAATAATAAACATAATAATTATAATAATTAAAATTAACATTAATAATTATATTAAATAAAATAACTAAATAACTTAATAAAATAATAACATTTAACAATAATTTTAATTAAATAATTTAGTCTTAGTTTTAAATAGAATAAAATAAATAAATAAATTTATAAACAAATAACTATTAATATAAAACTAAATAACTTTTAATCTTAAATTTAACTAAATATTTTTTTTTATAAAATTTTACACTATTTATTAACGTCAAATTAATTAATTTCTATTTTACCTATGCAGGTTCACACTGAAGTTGGAAACATGTCCAAGTGCACTCAGCTAACTCACCAGAAGTTTGTTGCAAGGGAAAATCTTGTGCGGCGTGTGATTCACAAAACACGTGTGTGGTGAAAAAGTGAAAAACACTTTATGTCAATGGAAAACCGGGGTGACATGTAGTAGATGATAGTATGTTTAAAAGGGGGGAAACATATCTGAAGGGGAGGAATCCCAATAAACTTTCACACCACACTTATCGAGAGTGGATTCTCCTGGGGAGTGGAGTAGAACTAGGTGACTGATGAGATAACCTGGTGGAAAAGGAACCCAACAGCCGAACAACATCACATGTTGGAAGGGGGAATTATTTCCTTTATTTTTCAAAATTTCTACTATATAAATGGATGTTTTTAGTGTTAGTATACAATATTATATTAGGTTAAGTTTCTAGCTTATGAATTTTAATCATGGTTGGTTTACTCTTTCAATTCTTCACTTTATCCTTGAAAAACATCAAAATTGATCGGCGGGATTAGTTTTAATGATAAATTTAATTGTTCACACCTTATTGTAAAAATTTTCAAAAATTCAATTTCATTCTGAAATATTGAACATTATCATCGTTTTTTTGAAGTGTTAACATCATTAAAATTGGGGTTTTACAATGAGTATTATTTCAACTATATTCTTTAACAAATTTTTACCAGTCAATGAACTTTGGAGTGGAAAACTCTAAAAGGAAAACCTTTGTTTGATTTATCTTCTAGAAATGAGGATGTATCAACCATTTTCTAATGTTTGGTTCAATAAAATTAAGTAGAGTGTTAATCCTTTTAACCATAAAATTTAGAGTTCCTGAGTAATTCTTTTATTTTTGGTCCTTATCTTTACTTCTTTGTAAGTTAGTTCGCTATTTTTATTTTGTTCATCTTTTCCTTAGTCTTAGATTTTTTTTATTATTTAAAATATTTTTTGTCTTACTGTCTTCGTATCATAGTACTAAATATATAAAAAATATAAAGTAAAAAATGTTTCCCCACTACTGACAATAGTGGGGGCTATAAAAAAACCTTAGAGCACTCACCTTCCTTTTCTGTGGATCAACCCTAGACCACTGTACTAGTGTAGGTTTATAAATGTAATTTTGAGGGACATGACGACCTTTAGCCTCATCATAAGGTCATATAGGTACATGATAATAGGTTTATATAATTGTGGGGATGATTAAAATATATTTTTCTCATATAGTGTGATGAATATCAGTTAGCATCACTTGGTTTCACTAAAATCCAACGGGGACTTTTAGTTTAGTTGGGAAGGGGTTAGTTGTGTTCTTGAGGAGAATTATAACACATTGGGTTTATATAATCGCATACACAGGTGATATAGATGGGTTTATGGTGATATTGGATTCAAACTCAGGGAGGTTTCCAATGTACTATGTTAGGAGACTTGGATAAAACCCCATGTAGATCAATTTTTTAGTTTAAGTTCATGTTCTATGACAAGTACTCATAGTTTAGCATTGTGTACTAAGGATTCTTGTATCATGAAATGAGATACAACAATGAAATGTGTTGATATAATGCATTTTATCTTCCCAAAATATTTTGTGTAATCTCATGCATGCCACATGATTCATCCTATGTCTTTAAAAAAGGGAAAGTATATAGTTTCAAATCATGTGTTGAGGACATTGTCGTTCAATTTAACATCATGCGATGAGGTAGTTAGTGTTGTGTAGTTTAAAGTCCTGTAGCTTAGATGTCATTGAGGCATACACATGGGAAATACCATTCCTAGTGAGGGTAGGAGTATAAGAAGATATGTGGGTTCAACATTCCCACATTGAAGGGAAAAGAAACAATTTTCCCTTTATGATTCCATCATTAGGGCTTCTGAGCCCATTGCATAACTGATTTTTGATTCAATAAGGCATAGAAACTTCCCATTTCAGGTAGAAATTAGAGGTCCCAATGTTAGAGGACATGTTTTTAGGTGAATAAGGAAAAGAGGCTTCTCAGCCTGTTCTTGGAGAAATAAGTTTGGTCATGAGGTTTCATTATATCAATCATGCGAGTATCATTTACGCATTTGAACCTAGTCTGAATGGGTATAAGGAACCTGTTCACTCAACTTGTACACAACTATTATTAGTAGAAACATACACTAGGTTAGGGATCTAAATGTTTTATATCAAAAATTTAAAGTTTTTATCACCTTGGTAGTTGAGAAAGCTATGGGATCTATAATAGGGATGGTGCAAGGAATCAAGGGGTGTAGTTGTGTACAACTTTTGAGGTTCTTTGAAGCATAGGTTATGTGAAGGAAATTCATATTTAAAAATCCTGACTAACCACTAAGAGATGTTTCATGATTATATATCTAATTCATGATGAAGTTATTTGGGGCCTATGTGAGGGTTGTTACACAACTTCTCCACCTATATAAATCCATGGGTGATTAGAGTTATGTGAGTTTGTGAAAGGAATGGTTGAATGAACAAGGGATTGAAATTTAGACTTCTAGAGTTTTATCCCCCAAAATTGGGGGGATGATTCTCTATTTATTAGAAAATTTAATTTCCAAGTGTTTTTCCATGAAACATGGTCCATATCATGCAACCTACAGCCTACTCACTCAACTAAGGGTTTCACGATCCTCATGAACTTTCCATTATAGAACGATTTATTAAGGATGGGATATAATTCCATCTTTCTCACACAAGTGCCTTGTATGAAAATATTTAGTTTTTGAAAAAAATCAAAGTTATATGCAAACATGTACCTTTTTTAGGTATTTTCCATCATTTTCTCAACATGAGGTGTTTTCCATTGCCTTTTTTGTGTAAATGATTTACGCCCTAAAATTGGGAGTTGTGTGTAAATTCTCAAAGTAGAATTCACTATTCCCCTTTTATAGGTAACCAATCCCCTTGGTTGAGTTTATCCCTTGATTTGTAAAAATCATTCGAATGTTCAAGATGAATATTCAACACCAACAATATTACATTGGGAATATCGGTGCAACGAGTTATGGAAGTATGAAACCATACTGAGTATGACACAACTAGGGTTTATTCATTTGATATCTATAGACATTAGAAGAATTTTATATCGGTAGGATTCACAATATGTCTGGATTAGTGTTCCTTCAGGTGTTCTAGTTGGTATTCCCATAGGCTAGTGCCTAATATTTTCTTGGTTTTATACATTATGGTATTATTTCATGTTTGATTTCTCACATGTTTATTATTGGAACAAAGGTTTTTCATAGCTGAAAAAATATTTTACTTTGTATTTTTTGTTAATCCAAACTATTTTGATTAGGAAGTTTTAAATCCAAGTGATCTTATAGTGTAGGTATCTTTTTTATTGAAGTTGGCATTGTATCCCAATGCTTACAAAAATTTTGGGGTCCAAAATTTGGAGGATGGAAAATTTTGTTTTTCGAAAATAAAATATTTTCAAAAAATTAAAATAATTTATTAACATTGGAATCAATTTTCTTGAGTTGTGTGTAAATGATGTTTCAAGGAAGCCTCATCAAAATACTTGTAAGGTAATTGTTTCATTCAATTCTTGTGGTCTCAAGAAAATCAGAGTTTTGTGAACCTGTGAAATACAGATAGAGTTGTTCGCAAAAGGAAACATGAAAAATTTGAAGATCAATAAACTAGAAAGTTGTGTGTGAGTGAAATTCCACACAAGGTAGTTTAATAAAAGGTCAGTGAGGTCTATAAATAAGTGGGTACCTCTAGTCTAGAAGATAGAACTCTCCATGAATATCTAGATCCTCTTCTTCATGAAAAATTTACACAATGTAGAGTAGCATAATAAATGATACATGTGTATGTAAAGACCATGGTAGATTCATGAAACATTCACTTTTAATGAAATCTAGAGTTTCACAATAATAAAAAAAGTTTATAGAAAACTAATGTTTTGTGTGAAGGTAATAAAGTTGCGCAAAAATTGAGGTGTTTCATGGAAGTAAAAAAACTACATGAAAAATGAGTATTTTCAAAAAAGGAAAAAAGTCACTTGTATATACCAGAGTGGAATGATCAATAGGTTTTGAACATTGGTTTTGAGTAAAGAGTTCAATCAAGAGCATCGATTTAGGTATATGGTGAAAGATGAATGTTTAAGATGTAGTGGAACCATGTGATGGGTTGTTCCCAACATTGATTTTTATCATGATTGATAATCAATCTAATATTTTCATGATGATAAATTCCATGATAAATAGATTTTGATTAATGAATAGAATAAATTTATAAATTCTAAAACCAAATAACAATATTTCCACATATTATTTATAAATAATTTAACAAAATAAATATTACCTTGTGATAAATTATTTCTTAATTGATGGATTTGACAATGATCTCTGCTATAACATTATTGCATTATAGGAATCAAGGTAAAATTCCCTTTGGGGGTGATCCAAAAGTGTTGCAAAAATCTCTAAATGTCATCATAGGAATCTTTAGGTGCTAGCGCAATAGAACTTTATGCTTGTTTCATTCATATTAGATCACCTCAAGAATTACTTCCAAAGAATTCTTCTTGATCTCTCTAGACATGAGAGTGGAAGGTGGAGAAATATCGATCTCTGTTCTTGAGAGAGTTCTTGGAGAAGGGAGCTCTCTAGGGAATTAAGTGGATTCTCTGGATTTTATTGTGAATGACAAAACAAATGAATTGCCTCTTCTGAAAAATAATATAACTGGGTTTATATACCGCTAGCATTTATAAATAAATATTTTCACATGTTCCCTTTTATATTTATTTAATCCCTCTAAAACCCCATGAATATAATAATAATATAATTATTATTTCTTGACATGTGCTAAACTCAATAATCAAAATTAAATATTATTTATTTAAGTAATATACAACAGGTATTATTTCTCACCAAACCAATAAAACTCAGTCCTCCATTCCCCCACAATATTAATCTATCCATAAATAATGACTATTTTCTAAAATAAATAAATATCAGTTCATTATTTAGAAATAAATATATAAATATAATATTCACTAAAAAATTGTTTTTTATTAAATATTACACTCAGATTATATTCTCTCAAGTAACTCGTGATGGAATATATGAAATTAAGATATTATTAATAATTATTAAACAACATGATGGAATAATATTAATTAAACAAGTTGAATGATAAATAAATAATATATTATTTAATTAAGGTGCTGGATACACTTAGTGTGTGACCCTCTAGGCCCCTTTCTTAGTGGCATTAGGTGAAGCGGCCTAAATTCCAAGTATATCATCTAGAAATACAACAACAAACCCATATATAAATAAGTTAATGTTGGAATAAAATAATACCTAGTACAGATGATTACTATGTAATATAGTCCCTTTAGCATGATATGTTTGTTCAATGAGGTTTCATGATGGTGCCAGCAACGTATGTACTCGATGTCTCTTTCATTGACTTTTCAAAAATTGAAATTTTATATTGGAAACCTTGGCCATGGATTTTTTAGGCTATATAATTTCAATCAAAGGGATTTATATTCAACTTCCATTAAAGAAAATATGGTACAAATCCTTTCTCAGATTATTCATTAATGAAATATTACTCATGACACACCAAATGTATCCTATATCTCCATAAACAC
Organism: Viscum album; assembly: GCA_963277665.1. Taxonomy (NCBI): domain Eukaryota; kingdom Viridiplantae; phylum Streptophyta; class Magnoliopsida; order Santalales; family Viscaceae; genus Viscum; species Viscum album. Next base: position 285,961,691 of record OY728138.1, on the reverse strand, counting down.
ATGTCATAATTATTTTCATCGATGCATAAAAGTAAATGAATTATAATAATCAATAGTAATAATCTTAAACTATATAGATAAATACAAATTACTATAGATATGAACATCTAATGACACATATAAATGTGGATTTCCTACTGGCGGGTCTCATTCTCAGAATATTCTGCACTGGATATTATCGAGGGTGTACACCATGAGAAGGTACCTCAAAGTCCTATGAGTCTCCACCCCTGATATCATATATCAATTGTTTCCCTATAATGATATCATCCATCTATATAAATTATATTTAAGATTACTTTTGTGAAACTTATTGGTCTCATCAAATCGGGGAGCAACTATGAATATTTAGAGTGACAAGTACTCTTAGGACATTATAACATATTATGTTACATAGAAGAAAAATCATGATTTGATAAGAATTATATTAATATTAAATTCTATGAATATAAGTTATCATAAATTACATAGAAGTTGGTTCTAGGGAACCAACTCTAACAGACTCCCAATTGCACTAGATCTAACTATTAACAACCTTTCATCCACTATCTCTCACAAGATACACATGCTTATGCTATGATTGACCATTTTTCAAGGGGTCGACAATTTTTTCTTCTATGGGAACTAATATTACTAAAAATTCAACCCATTATTAAAAATACATCAGGAGGTGATTCTTTTGCAGTATGTGCTTTATCAAATGGTGTGACATTGGCTATTTTGCAAGAACCACCACTTTAATGTTATCAAAATATAATATGATAGGGTCTATACTACTGGGTAACACGTCCAGATCCTAGAAAAAAATTCATATCCAAACAGATTCCTTAGATACATCATAAGATTTCATATACTCAGACTCCACTATATAATTAGAGAGAACCTATTGGTTTGAACTCTTTTAGCTCACATCTCCTTCTTTGACATAGAAAAAATATCTTGACTGTATCTTTAGATCATTCATATCGGTTTGAATACTATAATTTGAATAACCCTTGATGACAATTCCTTGTCTCCTCCATATACATGGAATATATCCTTAATTCTTCTCGAATACTTGAGGATAGCTTTTATAGTAAACCAGTTTTTTTTCTAGATCTTCATGATATCTTTCTACCATTCTCAGTTCATAAAAAACCAAAAGTCTATTAAATAACATGGAATACTTGATTGATCTTATCACTGAAGTTCATGAGATCTTACTCATTTTATCTTTCTAATTTTTTTGAGGGCACATTTTATTTGAAATATGTTTACCATGTGACACTGGAACCAATCCCCAATTGGATTGTTCCATACTAAATCTATTTAGTATTTATTGAATGTATGTACTTTGACTTAGTCCATGTAGCCTCTTGAATCTATCAAGAATGATATGGATCCCTAGAATGCATCTGGCTTTATGTAATTCCTTTATAGAGAAACACGTTTTCATCTAGTCTTTAAAAGACTATAAAAATGGTATGTGGCTTCCAATAATTAATATTTCATCAACATATACTCCTATGATAAATAATGAATTCTCACTAAACCTATTGTAAACACGTATCTCACATTCATTATTAATGAAACCAAATTCTGTTATAGCTTTATCCAATAAAATAATTCATGACCTGGATTATTTCAATAATCCATAAATGGATCTCAGCAACTTCAAAATATTTTTGGCATCACTTGGAGTAACAAACACTTCTTTTTGTGTCATATAGATATCTTCCTGAGGGTTACCATTAAGGAAAATAGTTTTGAAATCCATACGCAAACTTTTATAGTCATGGAAATCTATTCTATCAAATAGAATTTTGAGTTATTTAAACATGTAAATTGGTGAAAAGGTTTCATAATATTCAATTCATAGATGTTATGTAAACCCTTTATCCACTAGCCTTAATTTATAGGTATTTAATTTACCTTGCTTGACCAGTTTTTTCTTGAATACCAATTTTCACCCTATGGGATTTACATCAGCTAGTGCATCAACCACAACCTAAACATGGTTTCAATACATGGAATCTATTTCAAAATTCATGTCTTCATGGAATCTTGAAGATTCTGAGCTCTCTACTACTTCTTTGTAGGAGATAGGTTCATCATTTTTAGCCAATAATGATTTAAAAATTTTAGTGACTAAAAAATTTATATCTAGTTCTATTACCTCCATACTAATCCTACATAGTACTTATGTTTCTAGAACTACATTTTCCATGGGGACCTATGGAATTTATTCATGTACAAACTATTGTGTATCTTGAGAATCAACTTAATAAAATTCAATCTTCATCCCACTTCCAATTTTGAGGATGTGCTCCCTCTCAATAAATATGGCTTCTCCAGCAACAATCACTTTCTTATATGGGGGGTGTTGTTGGAAAAAATGGCTCAAGGATTCCTCTAAATGTTTGTGGTTGTGATTGTGTTTCTTGACAAATAAAGATAACCACATATAAATATGGTTTGTGTTTTCTGAATCCAATTTTTTAGGTTTCCCAATTTCCTAGTGTTTTCCAAAAACAAACTTCTAATTTTGAGGCCCAAAAAATTCAAAAGGAAGATTTTCTACGTAGGATTACATAGTTCATATACCACGAAGGATAGTTCATGAACTACATATGAGGTATGAGGAATGGAGAGGAAATAAAAAAAGGTATATTTTTGTGTAAAAGAGTTATGTGGACTATGAAGAATGGTACACATACTTCTTAGGGAAAATGGTTCATGGGGAGGCTTGTGGTTTGTGGGAAGCAAATGGTTCTCAGAAGGCTTTCGGAACATGGGATGGCTCATCATTTGAGAAAAGGATGTAGTGATTAATGTAGCCATGAAGGGTTTCCTTCGTAGAAGATATTGGTTTCTATGAAGGAAGAGTGGCGATAAGTGGACCGCATAAGGAAAATGGTTTGTGGGAAGATCAGTATGTGGTGAAGGCTGGGACACATCGAATATTTGAGTAAAACATATTAGCAAATTTTTGGGAACTATTTTTCAATATAAGGGATACTAATCCCATCATTACTTAGAGCGATTTTCAATTAGAAAATATAATTCCTCAAGGAAGATTTCAGCTAAGTCTAAAAGAATTTTTTAAGTATGTGAAGGAGAAAAGTTCTAGAGGGATTATTTTGGTAAAGGATTTTTGGGGCACTGTAGGTCACAAAGGAAAAGGATCTGTGGATGTTAAATGGTTTACAGAATAGGAGGCATTCAGTGATAGAGAAACAATCCGTGGAAGTGTTGGAAGTCCTTGGATGAATATTTTGTTCATCAAGTAAAGACATTCCACAGAGGAGAAATAATCTACAAAGGAGAAGTGATCCATGGAGGAGAGGTGTTCTATATAAAAGAAGTTTCCCATAAATAACTTTCACTATGTGGTGTATTGAAGTTCATGGTGGACTCAAGGTAGTTCACGAAGGAATATTTCGTGAAATTAATTTCAATAAACTAATAGTGTGTGGAAAAGTGGAATTCATCTATGGGTGGAAACAAGACTTCAAAAGAGCATCTTCTTATATTTGAGGATGCATGCATTCATGAAAATGAAGGGACCTACTAGTTACTAAACTAGGAGTGGATCCCTTCCAAGAGTTGTGACCAAAGGAAGAGGAAGATGATGATTCTTTCCCCCAGTAGTGATCCAGAGAAATATATGTATAGTGTGACCCTTGGTAATGTAGTTAGAAGACCCTAAATCTTTAAAAGTCAATGATCTTGGACATAGAAGTGATCTATCTCAAACCTTGTAATTTGGTAGTGATCCTTAGTAGATATCATAAAATCCACACATTATTGTTGTATTCTCCTTGTCCATAGCCCAGTGAGGGTGAACCAAGTAAAAATAGGTTTTACTCATGAATTATTTCATTGTTGTTCATATATTTCTATGGTAAGAGGAGAGAAGAGTGTTTTTTTAACAAAAAACAAGATCCGAAGAGGCAGTTGTTTTTATCTGTCATACCCTGATTTACCCCCCCCCCCTAGGGTATTTAACGTAATTGGGATGGAATATATATAGGTATAATCCCTTTTATTTCATAAGGATATCCTATAAATATTTACATTATTCCTTGGGATATAAGTTTATTATCTGATAAAGACTTAACAAATTCCTTGAAACCTCATGTATATGTATGTGATAAAATAGGATTCTTTCCACTCCATAACTCGAAGGGAATTCCATCTTTCTCTTAGTTGGTACTCAGTTTAATGTATAAGCTTCCATTTCTAATTCATATCCCCAAAAGGATAATGGAAGATCATTATGACTCATTATTGACCTTACCATGTCTAAAAAGTTATAGTTTATCCTTTCACTAACATCATTACACTATGGTGTGTAAGGTGGAGTGAGTTGACATAGGATCCCAAACTCCCATATAAATATGATAAAATCTTGATTGTGATATTATCCACGTTGATTAGATCAAAGATTTTTTTATCTTCTTTCCATGATTATTCTCTAATTAATTCATTAATTCTTTGAATTTTTCAAAGGACTTGAACTTATACCTCATCAAGTAGACATATCCATATCTGCGTAACTCATCGGTAAAAGATATTATTTAAGAATACCCACATCCAGATTCTATTAGAAATGGTCCACACACATTAGTGTGTACTAATTACAGAATCTTTATGGTCCTTTTACATAATCCACTATATGGAGGTTTGGTCATTTTTACTTATAAACAATCATTACATCTTTCAAGTGGTTTTAGTTCAAAAGAGTCAGTATAACCAACTTGATAGAGGTTTGCCAAATGCTTTTTTTTACACTAAAAAGAAGGTGATTCCATATCAGGGAGTTATATGAGTCATGTGAACTTGATTTTTTATCAATTTACAATACTTTGTTTTCATAATTTAACATATAAAGACTTTTATTTAAATGCACCACACCATAACATATGTTGTCATTATAAATATAAAAACATTTATTCCAAAACATGAAAATAAAACCATCAGTATCCTTGAATGATAGATATATTTTGTTCTTGGTATTATTTGTTACAAAATAAAAATCCCTTAAAAACAATATCATTCTCATTGAAAATAAGTGATGGTAGTCACCAATGTCTAGGGAAACCAACCTCGTACCATTGGAAGATCATAGATCCACCTCTCCTCTAGAAATCTTTCAAAATCTACTTTGTTCTTGCATTTTGATACATATATGAGCACCAAAATATATATCTAGTAACCAATGTTTATATATTGAAATATTACACTTGATAACAAACACACCTTTAGCTTCCCCTTGTTTCTAGATGTAGTTATTCTTCTAGTGGCCTTGCTCACCATATGAAAAATGTACCTCCTCCTTTCTATTACCCTACCTCTAGATCTTCTGCTACTTTTAAGGATAGTTCTTGGTAGATTTAGACTTTTTATGATTATTATACCCCTTCACCTTGTTCTTAATTTTTTTATTCACTATAAGGACTATGTATTTTTTATTCCCCATATACTTATCCACATTTAGAATTAAAGTAATAAGTTCCTAACAACTCTTCTCATTATTTTTTATTTTATAATTAACAATAAAACTAGATAAGATCTTGTGTAGTGAGGAAAGTATGATATCTATATGAAAATCGTCTTGGAATTTAATCCCTAATATGTCTAAGCATTCTATGTTTCCAATAATATTGACAACTTGATGCCAGTATGTTGTATAATCTCAATGATTAGTTATTAAATAATCATTCGAGATCTTGTATATCTCTTTCATTCCTTCTCCTGATATAGAATCTGAAGGTGAGACATTGTGATATATGCATCAATGTCCTCATATTGCTTCAAAATATCAATTTTCATTTATGATATCATGAAACATTAAACATCTATAGAATCATTCAATTTTTTCTCATTGAGAGACAACTATTCCTCAGTAGACTCATTACCAGGCACATCATGAATATGTTCTTCTAGGACATATAATTTCCTTTCATTTAAAAGGATCACATGAAAGAAACTTTTCCCCTCTTGGAAGTTTTTTCTAGTGAGAAGGTTGTCCTTCTCACTTATAGATCATAGTGATATTATTGAAGTCAATTTATTATTGTTTCTACAAATATTATGAGAAAATATTTAGTACTTTATGTGATAAAATTTAGACACATAAATTTTATATTTTTTTATCTCACATTATTTTAACAAAACAAAATAGACCTCACCATTGTCTTTGTAATATCATGTTTCTTGGACATTCTAGTGGAAACAATCCATATTCCACTTCTCATTACCCCAAATTTTGGTTTTCAAGCAATTCGAATGGCTTTACATAGGCATCCAAAATGTCAACTACATTAACTTATATCTCCTTGATCTATTGAGTGGACTCCCCAATCAAAAAATCATTAAATTGGATTTCCAAATATCTTTCCTCCTATTTAGACCAATTCATGCTTTGGGAGTCAACCCTTTATGTGAACTAAGTTAATTGAACCCAAAACAACATGTTTGAATTCACCAATAATTGAAATCCCCCCAACTTTGGCTGATCAATCACTTTTAACTGTGGTTTGATTTTAAATTTTGTAGTGGAAGGCTATACTGACTTAAAATTTATAATTGATGTATTTAATCTTTCATGCATAAATTTCATATTATTATCTTTATTACATTCTTGTTTAAATTAAGTGTATTTAAAAACGTGATTAACCATTCCTTAGAAAGTATTTATGCATAAGATAATTTATTTATGTTTTATCATTCATTCTTGTTAATTCATTAATTCATGTGATCATGAAAAAACATTCATAATTTAATAACCTTGCAACTTGATATAAATAAAATAATAAAGTGGAATGATCGTGATCTTTTACTAATGGTTAGTTTATCTAGAAAATGAAAAACTAATCATTGACCTACAGAAAAACACCTTTATCCATTTATGGTCTGTATTGTAGTTCTTCACATATCATCCTATGTATCTCTCAAGGATTGGTTTCGCCTTAGCTCCAAAATTGAGCCACCACCACTAGCATGGGATCTCAATTCATTAGATATGATTTCACTCCCACACAGGTGAGGGGAATGGGTTTACATAAAAGAAACCATGGGCACATAGGCCTTTACATAATAAGAGGAGATATGACACGCATGCCAACAATTTAATTTAATTATAAAATAATATAAATGGATAACATACAAATCTATATTCTAAGATCATTATTATACATATACATGAAACACGTTATTCATTTAATAAAATTACCATTTAGTTCATAATCATTCTTATTTAAGATAAATCATGCTCAAATCAATTAATTATCATCATTAATTAATCAACTATTTTATCTTAATTTTAATTTGAATTTGCTTAAGAATCTAATTAATCATGATTTTAAAAATGTTAAATGTATTTATTTAAAATTAAATATTTACAATAAAAAAATAATCCGTGTAAGAAACATAGTGTAATGTCTTGACCAGGGTGCCATACGCCGGTGCCCTGAGCCGGTCAATCACATGAACTCTAGCGAACCTCCCCATATTCCAGAGGCTTCCAACTAGGAGTGAGGGACTAATATTGATCCTGGGGAGACTATACCATCTTTATAAAAGTATCACAAGAATAGAAATAAACAAGAATAATCGAATGATATAACCATAACTTGAATAATACCAGTATCACATGGTGACCAAAATAGGAAATAAAATATCAAAACTGAATAGTAGATATGAAAAGAAAAATTATATTCCAAGTTTCAAAATGAAACACAAATGAAAATACACTAATAACTCCCATGCAGGTCCTGATCCACAATAGGTTCCCTCGTCCATGACCTATCCCAAATAATCCATTTAACACATGAAATTTTCCCATATCCTTTCTCAAAAACATGAATTCAATCTGGCTATCGATTAGGTGACCTGGGTAAGGTGTGAGTAAAACTCAGTAAGCCACCACCAATGATGTATAAAAAATTCCATTCAATAACAGTGTATGAATTTTTATTAATAATGAAATACTAGAAATAAATTAAAAAATTTATATTTATTCAATTATCTTTCACATAACTGCATAAATATCCTGAGTTCTTGAAGACACTTGAATCTAAATACCGACATCAACCTATTCCAGAGTCTGAACCATATCACATAATCAATTTACAATTCATTATCACAAATGGGATTGGATTATTTATTTGTTTTGAATTCATAATATGGCTAATTATAACCATGGTTCAATCCAAAAAAAATTGGGTATAGGTCACCATTCCTAGGACCCCATGGGCTTTTGATGAAGAAAACCACGTCACATGATTATTAACAAATTAATCGCACAAGTGGGATATTGATTCAACATACCATGTCTTACACTGATTAAATAATTTATCACTATGTATTTTTGGAAAATCAGGCCTCATCCCACACACAAACATTAAATTATCATTGTGGTCATTTGACATGGTAGTCCTTGTCCCAAAACAAATATCACACTAATCACATGTAACAAAATTACACTTATATCACTCAATTAATTCCAAAATTAATTAACCCATTTTAATCAATTCCATACTCACAAAAATCCCATTAATTAATTAAAAAATTAATTACTCCAATTACACAAAAGAATATTCCCATCAAACCATTAATTAATTCAAAAATTAAATAATCACATCAATCCTTTCAATTAATTCACTAATTAATTGGTCACATCAACTCCATTAATTAATTCAGCAGTTAATTAATAAATTCACAATCCAAATATCTTCCAATTAATTAAACAATTAATTACTCCAATAACAATCTCAATATCTCATAATTTATTCAAAAATTAATTATTCAATTCACAAACTCATCATCCAAAATTTCATAGTTCCTTAAATAATTAATTTACAAAAATTAATTAATTCTATGTAAGAAACTGAATTTATAATCAAAAATAGGAATTCTATAACTACATACACATAATTCAAATCAATACTTTGTGATTTAAATATTAGATTGTGTACCTCAATTTGTTTAAAAATGATCACCAACTGAAGAATCCCAATTTGAAAAGAATATCACGATACAATTTGAATAAATAGATATTGATTCAATTTCTAAATATATTATTTAAATTTATTATATATAATAAAACCTAGATCATTAACCATCTTGGATAGAGGATAGCATCCCTTCAAGGATGAGAGAATAACATGAAAGTGATAGATACCAAACCGGGATAATATCCACTTACTAGGAGGGGTATAGATCTACAATTTTAGAATAAAATCACCATGAACAGAGGTTGGAATGGATTTGAATCCATTTGGGAGCCTCTGAAATTGAGAAGGAATGTCGAGGGTCAAGTGGGGGCTGATTTGGGTGAGTTTTGGGGTACGGATTATTTTAGAACTAATTTTTAGATTAAATTAAATATCACGCATAGTTTTTTAGGAAGGGGCACATGTTTTTTCAAACCATGAACCTCAACCATGCACCTCTTTTAGGGGGTTCACAATTTCTCCTTTTAGGGTTAATGGTTTGAAAAATCATGAGCCAGATATGCAATCCTCCACTGTCAAGAGTTGCACAATTTACTGGGCCAGGGCACACAGATTACTAGGCTAGGGACCACAGTTTTGGAAAAATGTTCACCAACTATATACTACCCAAAATCCTTCCAAAAAATTCCAATTTTCATCCAATATCACCCAAGGTACACCCAAACCAATAATACACAAAAAAAAGGTAAAAAGAGTTCCTGAAAAAAGCCTGACACATCTCTAGAAAAAGTCAGGTTTTTAAAATCTCTCCACCATATAACAGCTCATCCTCAATCTGTACTTCTAAGCATCTCTAAGATTATGAGTAAAAAATATTGGACCATTGAACCCATATATCTACTTCTCACACCCATGTTTACTCATTAACATGATCGTGTTTTAATAATACTCGAACTATCAGTATGGGTTTCCCTAAAACACTTTCTCATTGTGATCCAACACTTATATAGGATTATCCACAAATGAAACATCTATATCAATCTCAACGTTATCCAAATTGATCACCTGAGAAGGTTCCAGGTGACACTTCCAAAGTTTTGACACATGTAAAACATCATAAATATCCTTGTATCTTTGTGGATGATCCAATCAATACACGATCGACCCAATTCTCTCCACAAACTGAAATGGTCTAATGATCCCAGACACCAACATTCACTATGCTTGTATCTGGTGGTGACCCAATCCAGGTGACACCCAAAGGAATTTACGATCACCCACTATAAACTCTAGGGGTTTTCGATATCTACGAACAAACAACAATTATCTACTCTAATTCATATCCATAAATTTTGAATTAGTTGTACCTACTCTAATTTCTCCTACACGAGACTTAGTCCCAAAAAATTTGACTCCCCTACCTCTGTCCAGAATATAGTTGATATTCATGGCCTAACATAAAGTACATCATATGGTTCCATTGGTATAGTTTTTTATAACTGTTTTTATTTTCAAACACCACCAAGGATTGGTGCTTCTCTGAAGATCCTCTGACATCTAGAACACATGCTCGTAGCATATCCTCCTGAACATATGTAAAATGTTCTATCTATCCCTCTATCTAGGGGTGTAATATTTTATTCAAAAAAACCTATATACCAAGAGCCTTATGTAATCCCTACGAAAAGCAAAAAGTAAAGCAAGACTCATGTTTTGAAACTATATTCTGTATAACCCTGTGCAGACAAACTATCCCTCAGATATAAAATTCCCCCAACTGCTCTATAGATAAAGTCTCTTGTACTTGTAAGAAATGTTCTACCTTAGTTAAATGGTCCACAACCACCTTAATAGCATCATTAATCTAAGGTTTCATTTAGAGACCCATCATAAAATTTATGGTAACATCATCCCACTTCCATTTTAGAATAGGAAATGGTTGTAGCAAGCCACTGAGTCGTTGATGCTCATCCTTCACCTGTTGATAGTTGTAGGATCGTTTCATGAACCCTTATATTTCCTTTTTCATATCTGGACACCAAATGTATTTTCATATTTCACGATACATTTTGGTCATTCCTGGAAGTACTGCCCACATTAAGGCATAAAATTCATGAATCATCTCCTCCCAGATACTTGTAGGCCCAAAAAACCCGATTCTTTACATAGATGATCTCATCCTCATATATTTTATAATCTGAATGTGTCTCACCACCTTCAATTGTTTCCATCATGGTCAAGAATTCCATATCCTTATATTATCTATCACTGATCTGGATCAAAAGTGTAGACTCCACTAAAACTAATTTGAGATTCATCTGCTCAAGATTATCCAGAACCACAGCATGAATCTATGCTTGAAAATTCATCATGTTTAACTCACCACGGGACTCCTGAGTGGCCTAAGTTTGAGTTTTACTGCTTAATTTTTCAACCATACTGTTTCCATTCCAGGGCGTATATGCTATCTCAAAATGAAATGATTGCATACCCTCAACCCAAATCCACTTCCAAAGACTCAGATATTACTATGGAAAGATATATTTTTAGATCATGTGATCTATAAACACTTTAATCTTTTCCCACAATAGATGATGAGACTAAAATTTAAATGAATAAACCATTGTAGCTAACTTGATTTCATGCGTAGGGTGGTTCCATTCATGTGGACTCAACTATTGAGACCCATACTCTAGAACTCGATCACCTTAAATAAACACTACTCCAAGACCATTTCTAGAAGCATCACAAAACACTGTATACTTCTCACCTGGATAGGGTAGGATCGGTAATAGTTCTAATTTCAATCACTTCTTCAACTCCTAGATGGAATTCTCACATGATTTAGACCAGTAAAACATCATCACCTTTTTTCAATCCTAAAAGTGGTTCTTCAAATTAGAAAAAGTCATAGATTAATATCTGATAATATCCACCTAATCCTAGAAATCTATGGATATCAAAAATGTTATTGGACTATTCCTAAGAAAAAAATTCTATCACTTTATCTAGGTCCACTATAACACCTTCCTCTAAGATGGTGTGACCCAAGAAGTGTACTTAATCAATCCAAAAATGAAACATATATAGCTTTGTGTTTAGTCAATGATCTCTTAGTGTATTAATCATGATTTCAAGATGTTGGGAATGATCATATTGATTCTTGGAGTATTCCAAGATATCATCCATAAAGACAACCATAAACTAATCTTGGTATGGATAAAATATTATGTTCATCAATGCCATAAACACTATTGGTGTGTTCATTAAAACAAACAACATGACGACAAACTCATGAAGCACGTACATGCTTCTAAAAGCAGTACTTAGTATATCAGATGGTCGAAATCTCAAATTATGATGCATTGATCCCATGTCAATCTTTGAGAAGATGTAAGCCCCTCTCAACTAGTCAAAGTGATCATCGATACACGGAAGATGATACCAATTCTTCACAGTCATCTGGTTCAATTTCTGTTAATCTAGGAATAATCAAAGAGTCAAGTCGACATTCTTTTCAAACAGGACCAGATAAACCAAAGGTGATATACCCGAATAGATAAACTCATTATCCTCCAACTCATGCAACTGAGTATTATGCTCTTAAATCTCTATCGGTTTCATTTTGTATGGGGGAATATAAACTGGCTCAGCTCCAGGCATGAGCTCAATGGTAAATTACACATCTCTCTTAGGTGGAATCCCTAATAAGTATTCATGAAAAACATCCTAAATTCAATCCACTAAGGAAGTAATAAAATCCTACTTTACACCTCCATCATACAACAATATACTTTCAACCTGGGTGGTAACCTCCACTAGTTGCTGATGAAATAGATCTACATGACCCTCCTTGATATCCCATTCCATCAGTGAATATTCTTATCACCCCCATGATATGTAAACATCACTCTCCTATGGTAACAATCAATGTGGGTTTGGTATGCTACCAACCATTCCATACCCATAATTAGGTTGAAGCCTAAAATATATAGAATGTAAATATAATATAGAAATGGATACTAACTAACCTCATGAGAAAACCCTTTTCATAAATAAATGTCTCTCAATAGTACTCCCAAAGTTGAATCATTCTCCACCACCCCACTCACAAACTAAAACTCGATGCCCAAAACATATGTAAGTTGTGATGAAATAAAATAATGGGAGGAACTAGTATCAAATAAGGAACTAGATAGAATAGAATCATAAATATCACTACCTCTTACTATTGATGGTCCAACCTTTTGTCCACAAGTGTAGGCTAAATGGGATGTAAATGTATGGGCCCTGTTCCTTGTGATACAGTATTGGCCCCTGAGCTTCAAAAATCTGTTGATATGGGAACTCTTTCCCAGAAGCTCTACGTCAACTTCTTCTACCACCACAACCAGAAGAACTAAATTTTCTCAAATTATAAGGTGTATATGATCCCCACCCTACACTCTGAATCTGCCTAGATTCTCTCTCACTACCCATCTATCATGGGTTCTGGAAGAATATTTGTGGATGAACCATTATACTACAAGATCTAAACTATGTTGGTGGTTGGGGAAATTTTTCTAAAAGGGTCATGAGAAACCACACTGCTGAAAGATCACTCAAGTAAGATCCTATGTAACTCTTCCCTCTGTCTGGGTACTCTACTTCCCACTTCTCTTACTAAAATTTTCATAGTGACACTTCCTTCTCTCAGAATTCATAACTCCTGAACATCTAGTTGGTACCAACATTCCTCCACTCGAAGCCTCATTCAGATTCCCCTCAGATATTAGAGCATGATTTAACACTTTTAATAACTTCTGCATCCTAAATATATTCACCTATGATATTATTTCATGTTTAATTTCATCCTGAAATTTCTTTTCTACAGTAGCGCCATCCCCTACAACACTAGAAAAAAACATTGAAAATATTTGAAGTGTCCTTCATAGTCCATCATAGACATAATCCCCTGAGTCAGTATCATGATCTTAGCTACTACCTCATACTTGAGTGGCATAAGATAAATTTTTTCCAAGAACTTCTCCTCAATTTCCATTCACTCCATATTATCCAGCTATCCATCCAAGTCCGGATGTCCCACCAGTTATTCACTTGACCACACAACATATAAGCATCCAATTTTAATCTCTTTTCAGAATGAGTCTCCGAGTGGTCAATTTTGGTTTGGATAGACTGAATCCATAACTCTTCCAACTCAGTTCTACCCTATTTAATAAAATTCAGAGGTTCATGCAACCAGAACACCCTTATCAGATCATACATGCTTTTCCCAACCCTATATGGGTCACTTTCTATGATTTTCATAAAGCGAGTGAAGTTCTCATAGAACCTCACTCTAGCTTCCACACTTGGCTCTATCAATGTCTCAGGTACCACTATTTTTGGATCATATAAATCCATAACCTCCTTTTATCCTCTCAATAAGTTCCATCATGAAGTCGTGTCTCTACAATTCAAAACGAACATATCAGGACACATAACACCACTTTATCACGTCTATATAAGAGGAAAACATAAAAAAAGCACAAAAATTCTTTTCCCCAAACCCCACCACATTTTCAAAACTGTAGAATTATCATTACACTTAACCATATTACTTTTATTTCATGGTTAAAAAGGGTAAAAACATTCTCATAATTATTGTTTCACATTAGAAACCCATTTATTCACATTTTTCATCATTTTTTTCAATTTTAATCTCACATTAAGCTCCTTTTTTCCTTTCTAATTTCACAGGAAAGGAAAAACATTTCAAGATCAACAACATATCCCAAACATGTTTTCCAAAACTTGCCTAAAATGATGCATGTCACAAAATAATATGAAGTTCCTATAATGATGAATTCATACTCAACTCTCGTGAAATTCTAGGCCACGATTCCAATATCATTAATGCTTAGAAACAATTATCACATCACACAACAAGTACATCACTCAAGATCAAATACCATCAACTATAATAGAAAACATAAATAACAACAATCCCCCCCTGGGTACTTATATTTTACCATTGTACATGGGGTACCTACTCCCATGAACGAGCTCCAAATGATGGTCCAACTGATCCCATTCTTCTATCTAACTTTACCAAATAGTAATATAAATGAAAAATAAAATAAAATCTTATGATACCACTTGGTAACATCTCAACTCGGGTTCCACACACAGGTTCCATGAGTCGGTTGGTCACAATACCTTTGGCACGCCTCCCTATTCACCAAAGGCTTCCAACTAGCAGCAAGGATCTAATATCGATCATAGAGAGACTATACCATCTTTATTAAATTAGCACAATATCAATAATAAATGATAATAACATGAACAATATCAGTATCACATGCTGAACAAAAAAAGGAAATACAATATCAAAATTGAATAATGGATATTCCATGCCAAAGTAATTCCATATTTTAAAATGAAACCCAAAAGTAAAGACCCTAAAAACTCCCATGGGTGTCCCGAACCACATCCAGTTCCCTCATCCATGCACCGTCCTAAATTAGTTATCTAATATTGGCCTTTTTCTCTTATACTTTCCTATAAACATGAAATCGATTTGGGTACCGATCAGGAATCCTGAGTAGGGCATGTGTACAACTCAGTAGGCCACCAACAATGGTGTCTAAAACAAATGTAGTTAATAATAGTTTATTTAGTATTATAAAGAATTAAATAAAAGTAATAAATTAATTGGTTTAAATTTATTCAATTATCCTTTATTTAGCTGCATAAATCCCCCTAGTTCACGAGGACACCTAAATCCCAATACCAACTTTGACATGTGTCGATGTCTAAACCATATCACATATTGAATACACAATTCATTATCACAAATGGGTTTCCATTACCCATTTCATTTCAATTCATAAAATGGATAATTGGAACCATGGTCTAATTCCTGCATTTTGTTTCTAGGTCTCCACACTTAGGACCCTATGGTATTTTGATGCAACATACCGTATCCCACACTCATTAATCAATAAATAACCTAAGTGGTCTTTTGATGTTGCAGACCATGTCCATCCCTCGTAAATGAATTTATCACTATGGGATTTTGGTTCAGAAGGCAATTACCAACACACAGAAATCAATTTATCACTATGGGGTTTTTACACAATAGGCCTTGTTCAACACAAAAATATCACAATAATCACATGTATCGAAATTAAACATATATCACTTAATTAATTCAAAAATTAATTAATCTATTTCAATCAATTATATACTCCAAAAATACCACTAATTAATTAAAAAATTAATTAATCTAATTACAAAAAACCATATTCACAACATTCCATTAATTAATTGAAAAATCAATTAATCACATCAATCACATCAATTAATTCAAAAATTAATCGGTCACATAATTTCCCTTAATTAATTGAATAATTAATAATTAAATTCATAATAAAAATATCCTATAATAAATTCATCAATTAATTACTCAATTCATAATCTTAAAATCCCATAATTAATTCAATAATTAATTATTCAATTCACAATCTCAACTTCTAAAATTTCACAATTCCTTAATTAATTAAATTACCAAATTAATTAATTCAATGTAAGAATATAAATTTCCAATAAAAAATAGAAATTTTACAATTATATACACATAATTGAAATCTAGACATTGGAATTTTAATTATAGACCATCTAACTCAGTTTTTCAACAAATACTTTCCAATAGAAGAATCCCAATTTGAATGGAATATCCCTAAACATGTCGAAGAATGAGATATTTATTTAATTCCTAGACCCAAGATTTAAATTTATTATATATAATAAAACCTAGATCAATATCCATCATGAATAGATCAAAACATACCTTCAAGGTTGGGAGAAGAATGGGAAAGAGATGGATAACCAACTAGGATAAGATCCGCTTATCAGGAGGGTTGAAGATCTAAAATATGGGATTAGAATCACCATGAATAGTGGTCAGAAGTAATTTTAATCCATCCCAAATCCTCCAAAATCATTAATAAATTATAGGGGTCAATTTAGGTTGATTTGGGTGAGTTTCAAGGGTTTGACTGTTTTTAAAAATAATTTTTGGATTAACATAAATATCATGCATAGTTTTCCAGATATGGGTGCACAGATTTCCAAACCATGCACCTTAATCATGAGAATATTTTATCGGGTTGCATGGGTTCTCATTTTAGGGTGTATAGTTATAAAAACAAGGTGACAACCATGAAATCCTCTATTGTTTAGGGTTTCATAGTTTTTGGGGTTAGGGAACATGATTTGGGAAAACCGTGCACCAACTGTGCACTACCCAAACTCCATCTAGAAATTACAAATTTTCATCCAAATCCACCCTAAGGTACACCCAAGGAAATAATACTCAAACAAGTCAAAAAGTGTACCTAGAAACAACATTGATAAATCTCTATAAAAGTTTGGGTTCTTACACATGGTGAGTGCCCATATGAACTACCCAACATGTATTATACTCATATAATGTTTACTCTTTAAACATGTGGCATACAAGACTTATCACATACTTTCATTATGTGTACTATGAACTTAATGATGACACTGATTACATTATTTTTATATTGTGTGTTATGCTTCAATACACATAGAGTAATAACTATAATAAAACCCATAAATGATATGCAGATCTGAACATTACACATAAATTAATTAAACATTTATATATATTAACACTCATCCCATGGAGTGTCTTATCAACCTAATGAACACACACGAGTACATGATCATAAGGTTTTCACAATATACAAAATTTATTTTAATTGTATATAATTTGGTAAAATTACATGGCATGTACATTAGAGAAAAATGGGATGTATGTTTTCTCACATTCTATCTGCAAAGCACTCCTATGGAATTGATGTGTAACTATGTTATGGAAGAAAGTTAGAGTAAACTATGTGTACATGGTATACATGTCATGTGGTATCAGTGTTACATGGTCACAAGTTAGGTTGGCCATTTATTAAGATACACATCCAGTCTCTAAATAATGTACTATAGGCCCTGTATGCATGATACACAACAAATACTATGGCTAACTATGCACCAAGATGGACCAGTCAAAACATGGTGTACAATTAATTTCATTGTGCGTAATAAATTCATATTCCCTGAATTAATTATTTTTGTATTAAACACTTGTACATGATGTGCACCTCCTGGTTACATGACGTGTACTCTTGTGTTATCTGGATAGATTCCTCGACACCACTGGAGGATATCATTGAATTTATTTCTTTCATGAAATTAATCCATTCAATTATATTTATGAGGGATGAATAAGAGGAAGTATATCCCACAATTCCAATTAAATAATGATTAAACTATAATTTGAATATAATTACTCATCTATAAATAAATCAACTATATTTAAATAATTATATCCTCTTTAAGGTTATGGGAATAGATTAAGTGTGTGACGGGTTGGGCCAAACATTTCATTTTTCATGATCGATGATAAATATGAGATTTACATGAGGATAAACACTGCGATCAATGGATTTTAAATGAATAATATACAAAATTGATAAATGTTGGATCCAAATTGTATAATCATCACATATTATTTATAATTAATTTAAGAAAATAAAGAATTGCCTTATGAGAAATTATTTCTTTATTTAAGGATCTGACAAGTGATCTAAATTTTACCATCATTTCATTATAGGAATTTAGGGAGGAATACCTCTAGAGGTGGTTCACATGTGCTCTAAAAATCTCTGAAAATCACTCTCGGAATCTCCATGTTCTAGCTAGATAGATCCTAACACCTGTTTCGTTCATCTCTGATCATCTCAATAATCACTTCCAAAAAATTCTTCTTGATATCTATATACCTAAGAGTGGAAGTTAGAGGGAGATATCCCTCTATTATTGAGATAATTCTTAGAGAATTTATCTTTCTAGGGATTCATAAGGATTCTCAAAATTTTATTGTGGACAACAAAACAAATTAATTATATCTCCTAAAAATAATATGATTGGGTTTATATAACAATACAGTTTAAAATAAATATTTTCATAATTTCGCTTAAATATTTATTTATTCCCTATGAAAACACTTGTCTATAATAATAATAAAATTATTATTTCTTGGTATGTTCTAAACTTTATGAATTAAAATTAAATATTATTTAATCAAATAATATTCAATATATATTATTTCTCAATGGACCATTAAAACACTATCCTCCATTCCTCCACAATATTTATTAGACCTTGAATAATGAATATATATTTATAAAATAAATATCAATACATTATTATCCAATGAATAAATAAATATTATATTCTCTAAATAGAAAAAAAAAATTAATATTATGCTCACATAATATTCTCTTGAATAACAGATGATAAAATATATGAGATTAAGAAAACATTATTAATTATTAAACCACATGGATGAATAATATGTATTCAACTTGTTAATTAAAAAATAAATAATATATTATTTAACTGAGATTCTAGATACACTTATTATGGGACCCTTTAGGCCTCTTTCCTAGGGGAATCAGATGAAGTATCCTATAGTACATGGTTAGCATCTGAAAACATACTAATGCACCAATAGAGAAATAATTTAATTCCACGATGGTATAATTCCTTATTTGGATTCTTACTATGTAATATAATCCCTTTATTATGATATCTATTATCAATATTCTTTCATGTTGGTGGCATTAACCTGTGTGCTCGAAGTGTCATTCTTTGACTTTTTAGAAATCTAACTTGACAATAGAACACCATGGACATTGATTTATTTAGGATATATCATTTCTATAAAAGGGTATGAGATATAAAATTCATTTACAGAATATAAGGGGAAAACCCTATCTCAAATAATTCAATAATTAAATATTACCCATGATGCACCCAACATATCCTTCCTCACTATGAATATATATCATCACAGTTTTATTCAATACATAAAAGTACATGACTGATAATACCCATTAACAATAATCATAAAATCTAAGGATCATTACACAAGTATATAGATAGGAATATCCAATGACACATAAAAATGTGTATTTTCTACTGGGAAGTCTCACTCACATAATATCATACACTAGATACTACCAATGGCCTACACCATGAGAATGTTTCTCAAAGTCCTATGAGTCTCCACCCCTGATATCTTGTATCATTTTTGTCCCTCAAATGATATCATCCAACTATATACCATATATTTATGAATACTATCATGGCACTTCTTGGTTCTCATCATTATAGGGAACTATTATGACCTTTTAGTGTGATAGATACTATTGGGAAATTATCACATACTATGTTACATAGAATAAAAATCATGATGT
The DNA here is from genome assembly GCA_963277665.1 of Viscum album. NCBI lineage: Eukaryota > Viridiplantae > Streptophyta > Magnoliopsida > Santalales > Viscaceae > Viscum > Viscum album. The sequence continues at coordinate 285,941,425 of OY728138.1, read as the reverse complement.
GATAAGAAGATTATTAATATTAAAAAATATGAACATATATTATCATAAAGTATGTAGAATTTTTTTCTAGGGCACCAAATCCAAGATAAGAAGAGTCTAGTGCTAACTAGGGACAAAGAAATTTTTTCTCAATCCATCGATGCTCCCTTCATGTAAATAAACTAAGAATGACTTTACCCAAGGAAATGAACAAGGGGGTGTCAACAGAAGTGATCTAAGGGTGGTAGTTGTTAATCCTTAAAATTCTTGTAACATCTTCCTAGTATAGAGTGACCATGTTTGAGAAATTTTAATCCACAATATCTAGTGATTCTTAGTGGATTCTAGTTCAACAAAAACAATGTTGGCAATTCTTCTTGGACTAGCCCATAGTGGTAAAATAGGTAAAACTATTGGGATGGGTTTCTATTTCTATATATGGGTGTCTTTTAATTTCATGATCCTATCAGAGAGGTCTAAAAAGTTTCCAACTACAGGGGGAAAAGATTCAACTCATTCAAAGAAAAAATTGAAACCTTGATTCACCCCTCCCCTCTTAAGGAGTTCTTGGGTATTACAAGTGGTATTAGATAGATGTTATAGGTGTTAAGTCTATACTCTATATTTTTAAATAATTAAATAAAGAATATTTTGGGGTTCTACTTTATGATGGAATAAACTTTGAAATTTGGAAGAATATAATGACATCCCATCATTGATATCTCATAATAGAAGTTCTATTTGCCACAATTAAATGGATTCATGTGTAACATCCTATCCCGGATTTGACTATCTAGTGTTCTGAGTTGGTGGGTCACATGGCCTCAAGTGCATCACCCCAAATTTTAGAGGTTTCCGACCTATCACTAAGGGAATAGGGTGTGTCTATGTGGATATTATTTCCTCATTACTAGAGTGTTTCATAGTGGATATATAATAATAGTCAAATAGTATAATTAGTAACAATAATGTCTAAGTAGAAATAATAGACACTAAACACTGGAATAGTAACCCTACATAGAAGAAAAAATATAGAAATATTTAACAACTCAAGAAACTAAAAAAATAATAAAAATATTGAAAATAAATCATATAAAAAATGATAATGATACATTTCATGTATCTACAAAAAAGTAAAAATATTTTTACAAAATATTGTATAATAAATTTATCAAAATACCAAAAATTCCATTAGAACTATCCTAGCGAGCATTATGATCCTCATCTTTGTCTTGTGATCTTCTGCTACTAGAAATATCACAAATTCATGTATTGAACTATGGGTGTTTGGCCTGATCCCTACCAACATATATATTGTCTATCCAGGTACCCAACAAAATCCTGAGATAGGGTGTGTGATAAAATCCTATTGGGTCACCACCAAATATTCCTATAACAAGTCCAGGATGTGAAATAAAAGTTAATAAGTGGTAAATGTATATCATAGGTATGTCTGAAATGATGAAATATACCATGGAATGTGCATTACAAGGAAAGTGAAAGGTTTATCCAAGAATTTCTCCCTATAAAACAAGGGTCAAACTCCTATAAAAAGGAAGGAGTAATGTAAATAGAAGTAAGCACCACAACCATTTCGTATACACAATATATCCTATCTTCCATGTCCAAATCATAAAACACATATCTCATATCAACCATGACCATGTTTTATTACCAATCAGGCCACAACTACCACATTTGATCCATATAATCAGAAGTGTTAGACCCTACAGGGCTAGATCCAAGGTATAGTGAACAAATGAATCCTTTTCAAGTCCCAGGAGCACCTCAATAGAAACTTAGTTAGGTTTGAATTGGGGTACAAGGAACATGTTTATAGACCATTTACACTGTGATCACAAATAACCCGGATCCAAGGTGTAGCAAGGCCCAAGGAATCCCATGGAATCAAGATCCAAGGATCATTATAGATCCAAGGAATCCACTATCATTTCTATGACCAATGGTGTATCAAAATCATGGCGTCATATATAATCAGTCATCATTTAATTCATCTAAAATTCCCATTTAATGAGTTTACCCACTCATATAACAATACACATATATCATTTAAATAAATTCACAACATTCATCACATGTTAAGAGAGGCATTACATCTTCTAATCATCTCAAACAATTCAATTCATTTTATTAAGGGCATCCTCTAACTATGAAAGCATGAATGCACCCAACACGGTGGTATAAAACACGGAAGAAGTAGAGGCATGCCATATTAGTGGACTAGGATGGAGAAACAACCTCCAACAATCTCAATAGTACTTAGGGGAAAACTGAATAGGATCCAATCCGTTCAATTAATCTATTCAATTAATTATCGGGGTGTTATTGGAAAGTCAAAATCTTGGTATAATGGAAACTAGATCTATGAAGAACCTAACTGTAACACCCCGAGATTTTATGAAAAATATTCTTTTTAATTTCATTAATGTCTTGTGTTGTACGCTACACCAAAAGAAGCTTTCACAACACGCATCCTTGACTTGTCTTGCATTACACGCAATCGCAACCTTCCTCGATAGCGTGTGTGGTATGTAATCCTGAGTTTCACGAAACAATGATATGCTATTAAAATATTATTAAAACTAGCCGTTATGAATAGTAATAACCACTTTTTAAATTTTAGAAATTTTAACTCTCAAAATGGACTTCATTTTTGGATTCGGAGTATCGAATTTAGCCTAAGGTGAAATTTTGGTACTTTTCGGATAACTTTCATATTCTGATGAATAGTGAAAATTACTAAATTATAATTAAAAACAACTTTTTTAATCGAAATAATTAATAGTGATAAATCATTAATTTGAGTGGTTTTAAAGTATATTTAGAATATATTTTTACAATTTAATACAATGTTGGTCATTGGATGTAATTTCACATTTAAACTAGACATAAACAAGTGTCAATCTTTTGATAGATATTGTTTCTTAAAAACACGCTATTTGTTTTAACAGCGGGATTTAATTATAAAATTAATTAATGCAACTTTTATGTTATAAATTTGGTAAAATAGACTTCATTTTTGAATTCGGAATATGAAATATAGCTTGGGATGAAATTTTGGCATTGTTCTGAAAAACATCAATTTTTGATGAATAGTGAAACTACTAAGTGGTAGGTTAAAAACTGAATTTTGCATAAAACTTAATTTTACCGCTTCTGTGAATGGAATTTCGAAAATCCGAGAGACACGGTTAATATCAAGGACTAAAATGTGGTTCAATGAGATGAAAATAATTTTTTGGTGAATAGTAACTTTTTACTTTTTTTACCACGGTTAATAGTAAATAGGGTAACTAAGGGTAAATATGATATTAATATTACCCTAACACATGTCCTAATTCTATTGGACAAGTGTAATTCGACCAAAAACAAACTTAGAAATAAAATATGACCATTTAGTCCCACTTGGATTAGATTTGGACATTTATTATTAATTTATTTAAAGAAGGGTTAAGATAGTTAAAATCAAAGTTTAATAAGTAAATCATTTTTAATATGGGGTTATACATAAGATAAATTCTACTATAAATATTAATTAGAAAGCTAAAAAGATTTCCTACATGATGGTATTTTATTTGTAATTTTTAGACATCAAATAATATAATTTATTTATGACACAAAGATGATGCAGTAATTATCTTATTAATGAAATATTGACATAATTGATAATATAAATACCAAAATAAATGTAATTTAAGACTTTTTATGAATTCCACTAATTTTCTAGGTTACTATGATATATTAGTGTTGATTTAATCAACTTGGTTCGAACATATAATTCTGTTATGACTTTCACAAAAATCATATATCAAATAGTGTCAAAATTGACACAAAATAGTTTTTAAATCAAATATTATATTATTAATTGTTATTTTATTCCTAAAAATCTAAGGTTCGGCCAAATGACTTAGATAAGGCTATATGTATTAATAATATACAATTTGGGGTTCGTTTGGCATGTTATAGTAAGTTTATTAACCATATAGTGAAAGAAAACAAAAAGACACGGTAAAAGTTAAATTATATAACTTAGAGTTAAATCTAATTGATAAGGTTAACATAATACCCTAAACATGTCTAAATCCTATTGGTTGATAGGATTTCGACCCATCCCCACTTTAGCTTCGAAATAAGACTCTTTGTAACCATTATAAACCGATTTTGACTTTAATATAAAATAATATTTTGAGATATTCCTAAGGTGCCCCTCTCCTCCCCTATAAAAGGACACCTCCTCCCCCTCCTCCTCACACCAATTTGAGCACTCAAGATCGGACAACCCCTGCCAAGTTCTCCTCTCCACTTCCCTAGAAACATCCTAGAGGTTCTGGTCTTCCTCCAAGACCAATTTTAGTGCCCTAAGAGGAGGTCTCAAAGAGGCACTTCAAAGAAGAGGTAATTACCGTTACCAATTCTTTCATCTTTATTTCTTCTTCCACTTATTCTTCTTAGGTTGTTTCATTATGAAGTAATAACATCAGTATCACTCATATACTGATATGTTATTATAAGTATGAAACAAACCTATTTCACCATCTATCCATCCTATGGAAAAAGAAATCACCGCGCGTGCGTACGCACGGAATACCGTCTCCACGTCGTGGTGTAATCTATTTTCCACCACCACCTTACATGGATGGGTATAATGGTGTAAGGAATAACTATAAATAGTTATTACAACATCATATTGATTCTGATATATTGTATAATCCACTCCAATTCAATTCAATATTTATAGAAATGATATCATCGCTCGTGCGTACGTACGGAATACCGTCTCCACGACGCGATGAGATTCATTCTCCATGTTAACCATTTAAGAATGATTATAATGTATATATAAGAAATAATAATGAAATATATGACATTATAAAGCTACTGGATTTATGTATATATATACATATGTATGTCATCTACTTACTTCCATTTCAAGACAATAAGGAAAGGAAAACAGCGTTCATGCGTACGTACGGACTACCGTCTCCATGAACGGTGTTTTTCATTTTATTTATCTACCTATTATATATATATATGTACTGAATATATATGATATATAAATCATATTTTATATTCTGGAAGTAAGTAAATCATGATATATGTAATAATGATGTCAAGAACAACAAGTCAAAACACCTACGATAAATGAAACGATTTTACCCAAAACGCTTCTTTAACATGGAATTTACAAAAGAACGGGTAATATAATGTCATAAGTGAACCATATATGATATCATAACAATGAATATGATTCTGTAATAAGTCAATAACATGATTTAAATCATTATACAGGAGGTTCGGACAGTTACAAAGCAAGTCGGACCTAAGGTAAGGGAAATATCACAATCTCATTTTTATCCGAGATTGTTTATTCGTAATTATTTACTGGGGTGTATTTTATCATCCACATCCATGTTCCCTCAATATGTAATGTTGTTTACATCCACTTTCAATAGTTTAAATCCAATTTTACCCTTAGGTGAGTTTTTAGTAAATAATATGAAAGGAATCTTTTGTCGTTTTTCCGTACGAGGTACTTTTTGACTTTTCCGACAAAAGTACGAAGAATGTTTTTTTAACTTATACGGCATGAATGGATTTTTAAAACATTATTTCCAAGAAGCTTCATTTACAAGTTTTCAAGTTTATTTTTAATCAAATTCTTTTATTTTAAAGTTGTATGACATGTTATGAAAGGAAAAATGTTTTTGACGAAGAAAGGATATTTTCCTCAAGAATGGAGTTCAAGTGTTTTATCAAAATTATTTTCCATCTAAGATAATAAAGGGTTCTGTTTTTATCCCTATTATTACATTGATTTCATCATGTTGTGATGGAATTATTTTTATGAATTCCTTTATCTTATATGAATTTATTTATGATGTCATGATGTTTCAAGAATCCCATTTTTGTTACATGTGTTATGTGATGATGTATGTTTTATGATTATGTGGCACACATAAGAAAGGATTCATTATAAGATGGGTGGGACCTATATCTCCCTCCAATGCATTGGGTAAAGATTTTATATCTAATGAGATAGACATGGCTGGAACGGAAGGTTATTTCGGTTCAGTGATACAGGACTGAAACGAGGAGTGAACTCGGTTCAGAAAGGGACTTTGTCCACTAAGATAGTCTTGGCAATGAGTCATGACTAACAAGAAATGATTTTCCATGATTATGTGTGCATGCCACAAAGTTTCAAGTTTCATGTTATGATTATGGGGATCTCATTTTCACTTCTACGATTTATCCCATGTTATGATATTATGAGCTCTTTTGCAGGTCAAGATTTCCAAAAGCTACAATCTTATGTATATGATGTGATTGATATTTCTTTTGTTTACCCTTACTGAGCATTTGAGCTCACCCTTTTTTGTTTTTCTTTCCCCAGGATATAAAGAAAGGTTTTAGGTAAAAAAAAGGGGAAGATCATTATGGGAGATATTGAAGATCTTTCACCACGTTTAGAAGATTACGTTCCGAGTTTCCAAAGACACTAAACTATTACGATCCTTGTGTGTGTGTTTTTGTTATGTACTAAGTATTCCGCAAAAGTAATGTAATGTCCATGTACGATAAGCTTCGGGTCATTATAGTTGGTATCAAAGGAAAGGTTTAGTCAACCTTTGGAAACTAGGATGCAAGAACTTTAGTGATATCCCTAGAGATATTTCTAAGGTATGTCTAGGGATGTCCCTAGGGATAAGTATACGTATAGGTTATAGTAATAGAATTACGCTAACGATCAAAGAATTAAACCTAAGATGTTGGATATTGAAGGTACTCCCCCTTTATTATGTTGTTTTCCCTAGCATGATTTTTGCCTCTCACACTATTCTTTTTGGGTTTTAGACGATGGCTGGAACCCGAAGGAACCGTGTTGATCAATGCAATGGACAATGCAATGATTGCCCTCCTGAACAAACAAATGTTATGGGAGATGGAGTGAAAAATCTTATTGCTATACTTACACAAGTTATGAATCATTCTGGACTTCCAAATGAGTAGAGAAGGGAACAATATTCTATTGAGTCCTTCATGAGGCAACGTCCACCTTCTTTCAGTGGGTCTACTGATCCATTAGTTGCTGAACAATGGATTAGTACTACTGAAAAGATATTTTCAGTTCTTCAATGTTCTGAACATGATAAAGTCATCTTAGCAGTATATCGTTTGGAAGGTGAAGCTGATCAATGGTGGAATCTTATCAAGAATACGAGGCCAAGAGATGAAATTGAGTCCATGGAATGGGACGAGTTCAAGAACATGTTTTTCAGTAAGTAATTCCCTCGTATTCTTCGAACAAAGATGGAGAAAGAGTTTCTTGAACTGAAGCAAATGGATGATGAATCTGTTGGTACCTATGAAGCAAATTTTACAAGACTTGCAAGGTACGCTTCTGGTATTATTATCCAACCTGAGAGTAAGATCGATCGATTCTTTAGTGGCTTAAAACCAAGTCTTCGAAGGGCGTTAGCCATAAGGGACTTCAATAGCTACGAGGAAATCGTTCGATGTGCTCTGAAAGTCAAGATGGAGATTGGAGTAACCCATCAGTCACATGGGTTTGATAAGAAGAGGAAGATGGAATTCAAAGAAAAATCTAAAGAGCACACGGAAAAGAAGATGAATGTTTCCTTATGCACAAAGTGTGGGAAGAAGCATGGTGGAGATTGTCTTAAAGGGACTAGAAAATGTTTTAAGTGTGGAAAAGAAGGTCATCGAGCAGCTGAGTGTCGAAGTAATGGAAAAAGGGTTTCTAATGATGTGAATAAATCAAACACTGCAGAGAACGCACCGCCAACACTTCAATGCTTCAAGTGCAAGGAAATGGGGCATTATGCTAATAATTGCCCTAATCCAAGGGTTAGTGATGATCAACATGAGCAACCACTGAAGGCAAAGGACAAAGGGAAATCACATGCGATCACTATTGGCAATGTTGAATATGACAACGATGTGGTGGAATGATTAAGTGTTTATGTAATGGGATTCCAAAATAATGTTGTATCATTGAGTATTGCAATTTTATTGATGTGGTATTCAAAGTGATTGAGATGTTTTTTGGAAATTAGATGATATGCGCATAATGAAGACGAGAAAATGAAATGTTTGATAGTATTCATGAGCTCATGATTGATATAAGGACTAAGTGATATCATGGTTTGAGTATATAGAATTTTGAGGATTTCGGTATGTGAAAAGTGTTAACTTTTAACTACATTCAAGTTTTCACTAAGGTTCAATGGGTATTCAAGAGAGTACAAGATTAAGGCCTTTGAATGTTTGGAATGTGACCAACAAGATATATCTTATGATATATGGGGATCAACGATAGTATTAAATCTCTGGTAATCGTTTTCACTATGTTATGAGAATGGACTGCAGTATTATGGATAAGCCTAAAGATTGGAATGGATTATGTTGGACATAAGTTAGTATTGTTTAAGGATAGAAGTTTTTTCGATATTATTGATGGGATGTTATAGTAATATAGTTTTATAAAAAGGACAACCTGCAGGATGGGCGACAGCCCATCGCTTCGGACAAGGCTGTGGGAATCGAACCCACAACCGAAATGCGACTGACCTTTATCGCCTACCACTGACCTACAGGAAGTCCCTGTTTAGTAGAAACTAGTTTTATTATATTAAGCAGTATGATATATGAAGTATAGGTCCATTTTAGGAACCATATATGATTAATCTCACTATAGATCGACTTATGTATATAAGTTTTGCTAACCTTTTGTTTGAGACAGATGGAATGACCCGTCATTCTATCACATGATCTGCTAACACTTCACGAATAACAAATTCAACTTCATTTATTTAAGAGATGAAGTGGAAATTGTTCAAGGCACGAACAACAGTGAGATTGTACCAAAATAAAGTAAGTATTTATTCTAAGCAAATTTTCAACTTTAGGGAAATGATCTTGAAAACCAAAAATGTTGTCCTAGTGATCTTATACCTGATGAATCAGATGGTACCTTATATCATCACAAATCTATGGATTTGTGATTACTGGCTTTTCCATAGCCATGTTCTCTACCACTCTCCATCAGAACATGATGGTTAGATTTTTCTTCCATATCCATATTTTCACCTATGTGGAAACCCAGTGATTAGTTTATTTGGGTAATCGTTACATTTCATACTTTAGTTTTTAAAGCCATGTTTTGGTATTCCTTTTTATGATGTGGGTTTCTATCAAAGAAATTTTCGAATAGTAAACCATTTATAACCCCGACGAATTTCGAGGGCGAAATTCATTTTAAGGGGGGTAGAATGTAACACCCCGAGATTTTATGAAAAATATTCTTTTTAATTTCATTAATGTCTTGTGTTGTACGCTACACCAAAAGAAGCTTTCACAATACGCATCCTTGACTTGCCTTGCATTACACGCAATCGCAATCTTCCTCGATAGCGTGTGTGGTACGTAATCCTGAGTTTCACGAAACAATGATATGCTATTAAAATATTATTAAAACTAGCCGTTATGAATAGTAATAACCACTTTTTAAATTTTAGAAATTTTAACTCTCAAAATGGACTTCATTTTTGGATTCGGAGTATCGAATTTAGCCTAAGGTGAAATTTTGGTACTTTTCGGATAACTTTCATATTCTGATGAATAGTGAAAATTACTAAATTATAATTAAAAACAACTTTTTTAATCGAAATATTTAATAGTGATAAATCATTAATTTGAGTGGTTTTAAAGTATATTTAGAATATATTTTTACAATTTAATACAATGTTGGTCATTGGATGTAATTTCACATTTAAACTAGACATAAACAAGTGTCAATCTTTTGATAGATATTGTTTCTTAAAAACACGCTATTTGTTTTAACAGCGGGATTTAATTATAAAATTAATTAATGCAACTTTTATGTTATAAATTTGGTAAAATAGACTTCATTTTTGAATTCGGAATATGAAATATAGCTTGGGATGAAATTTTGGCATTGTTCTGAAAAACATCAATTTTTGATGAATAGTGAAACTACTAAGTGGTAGGTTAAAAACTGAATTTTGCATAAAACTTAATTTTACTGCTTCTGTGAATGGAATTTCGAAAATCCGAGAGACACGGTTAATATCAAGGACTAAAATGTGGTTCAATGAGATGAAAATAATTTTTTGGTGAATAGTAACTTTTTACTTTTTTTACCACGGTTAATAGTAAATAGGGTAACTAAGGGTAAATATGATATTAATATTACCCTAACACATGTCCTAATTCTATTGGACAAGTGTAATTCGACCAAAAACAAACTTAGGAATAAAATATGACCATTTAGGCCCACTTGGATTAGATTTGGACATTTATTATTAATTTATTTAAAGAAGGGTTAAAATAGTTAAAATCAAAGTTTAATAAGTAAATCATTTTTAATATGGGGTTATACATAAGATAAATTCGAATATAAATATTCATTAGAAAGCTAAAAAGATTTCCTACATGATGGTATTTTATTTGTAATTTTTAGACATCAAATAATATAATTTATTTATGACACAAAGATGATGCAGTAATTATCTTATTAATGAAATATTGACATAATTGATAATATAAATACCAAAATAAATGTAATTTAAGACTTTTTATGAATTCCACTAGTTTCTAGGTTACTATGATATATTAGTGTTGATTTAATCAATGTGGTTCGAACATATAATTTTGTTATGACTTTCACAAAAATCATATATCAAATAGTGTCAAAATTGACACAAAATAGTTTTTAAATCAAATATTATATTATTAATTGTTATTTTATTCCTAAAAATCTAAGGTTCGGCCAACTGACTTAGATAAGGATATATGTATTAATAATATACAATTTGAGGTTCGTTTGGCATGTTATAGTAAGTTTATTAACCATATAGTGAAAGAAAACAAAAAGACACGGTAAAAGTTAAATTATATAACTTAGAGTTAAATCTAATTGATAAGGTTAACATAATACCCTAAACTTGTCTAAATCCTATTGGTTGATAGGATTTCGACCCATCCCTACTTTAGCTTCGAAATAAGACCCTTTGGAACCATTATAAACCGATTTTGACTTTAATATAAAATAATATTATGAGATATTCCTAAGGTGCCCCTCTCCTCCCCTATAAAAGGACACCTCCTCCCCCCCCCTCCTCACACCAATTTGAGCACTCAAGCTCGGCCAACCCCTGCCAATTTCTCCTCTCCACTTCCCTAGCAACATCCTAGAGGTTCTGGTCTTCCTCCAAGACCAATTTTAGTGCCCTAAGAGGAGGTCTCAAAGAGGCACTTCAAAGAAGAGGTAATTACCGTTACCAATTCTTTCATCTTTATTTCTTCTTCCACTTCTTCTTCTTAGGTTGTTTCATTATGAAGTAATAACATCAGTATCAATAATATACTGATATGTTATTATAAGTATGAAACAAACCTATTTCACCATCTATCCATCCTACGGAAAAAGAAATCACCGCGCGTGCGTACGTACGGAATACCGTCTCCACGCCGTGGTGTAATCTATTTTCCACCACCACCTTACATGGATGGGTATAATGGTGTAAAGAATAACTATACATAGTTATTACAACATCATATTGATTCTGATATATTGTATAATCCACTCCAATTCAATTCAATATTTATAGAAATGATATCATCGCTCGTGCGTACGTACGGAATACCGTCTCCACGACGCGATGAGATTCATTCTCCATGTTAACCATTTAAGAATGATTATAATGTATATATAAGAAATAATAATGAAATATATGACATTATAAAGCTACTGGATTTATGTATATATATACATATGTATGTCATCTACTTACTTCCATTTCAAGACAATAAGGAAAGGAAAACAGCGTTCATGCGTACGTACGGACTACCGTCTCCATGAACGGTGTTTTTCATTTTATTTATCTACCTATTATATATATATATGTACTGAATATATATGATATATAAATCATATTTTATATTCTGGAAGTAAGTAAATCATGATATATGTAATAATGATGTCAAGAACAACAAGTCAAAACACCTACGATAAATGAAACGATTTTACCCAAAACGCTTCTTTAACATGGAATTTACAAAAGAACGGGTAATATAATGTCATAAGTGAACCATATATGATATCATAACAATGAATATGATTCTGTAATAAGTCAATAACATGATTTAAATCATTATACAGGAGGTTCGGACAGTTACAAAGCAAGTCGGACCTAAGGTAAGGGAAATATCACAATCTCATTTTTATCCGAGATTGTTTATTCGTAAGTATTTACTGGGGTGTATTTTATCATCCACATCCATGTTCCCTCAATATGTAATATTGTTTACATCCACTTTCAATAGTTTAAATCCAATTTTACCCTTAGGTGAGTTTTTAGTAAAGAATATGAAAGGAATCTTTTGTCGTTTTTCCGTACGAGGTACTTTTTGACTTTTCCGACAAAAGTACGAAGAATGTTTTTTTTAACTTATACGGCATGAATGGATTTTTAAAACATTATTTCCAAGAAGCTTCCTTTACAAGTTTTCAAGTTTATTTTTAATCAACTTCTTTTATTTTAAAGTTGTATGACATGTTATGAAAGGAAAAATGTTTTTGACGAAGAAAGGATATTTTCCTCAAGAATGGAGTTCAAGTGTTTTATCAAAATTATTTTCCATCTAAGATAATAAAGGGTTCTGTTTTTATCCCTATTATTACATTGATTTGATCATGTTGTGATGGAATTATTTTTATGAATTCCTTTATCTTATATGAATTTATTTATGATGTCATGATGTGTCAAGAATCCCATTTTTGTTACATGTGTTATGTGATGATGTATGTTTTATGATTATGTGGCACACATAAGAAAGGATTTATTATAAGATGGGTGGGACCTATATCTCCCTCCAATGCATTGGGTAAAGATTTTATATCTCATGAGATAGACATGGCTGGAACGGAAGGTTATTTCGGTTCAGTGATACAGGACTGAAACGAGGAGTGAACTCGGTTCAGAAAGGGACTTTGTCCACTAAGATAGTCTTGGAAATGAGTCATGACTAACAAGAAATGATTTTCCATGATTATGTGTGCATGCCAAAAAGTTTCAAGTTTCATGTTATGATTATGGGGATCTCATTTTCACTTCTATGATTTATCCCATGTTATGATATTATGAGCTCTTTTGCAGGTCAAGATTTCCAAAAGCTACGATCTTATATATATGATGTGATTGATATTTCTTTTGTTTACCCTTACTGAGAATTTGAGCTCACCCTTTTTTGTTTTTCTTTCCCCAGGATATAAAGAAAGGTTTTAGGTAAAAAAAAGGGAAGATCATTATGGGAGATATTGAAGATCTTTCACCACGTTTAGAAGATTACGTTCCGAGTTTCCAAAGACACTAAACTATTACGATCCTTGTGTGTGTGTGTTTTTTATGTACTAAGTATTCCGAAAAATTAATGTAATTTCCATGTACGATAAGCTTCGGGTCATTATACTAACCATGCAGGAAAAGTATTGACCAGCAATCGTAAGTCCATAATAGAATGCTCATCCAATATCATCTTTTAATTCGATCTAGATCAAAATAAAAGTTTAGAATAGATGAAGAACGTGAAAGTATGGAACACTAGTTTATACATAAATAACTCTATCAACAACAAGTTAACTAAATAACGACACAAAAAGAATGTACTACTCATCAGTGTGAATCCAATGAGACCAATGGCTCTCAATTCTGATCATGGATGTAAAATCCACACCAAATCCTATGATTTGATGTTTAATAGGATCTCACACACTTGAGATTATATCAAAAAGAGTAGAAGTGAATTATATTTTATGTTATAATATAATTTAAGGTGAATTTTTTCATTTTTCCTTAGAATATTGGGCTGTATGGTTGGCTAACCTATGCACCAACCATGATCCCTTCACTGCTTCAAATGGAACCTAGCACAATTAGTGAGCATGGTTTGTATAACCATGTGTAAACCATGTCTCATACCACTATCAATAACTATAGTGTCCCTCACATAGTTTTGTGCCTCCATACACATGTTTTGACAAACCATGTGGGCTCATCTTACCCTATATTATGGTCTCACATGATTCAATCAAACTGAACAGATTGGGTTGTACAGTTTCTTCTAATTGTGTGGCCCAATTGTTTTCTCCAACAATTTGGTTCTGGGCTCTGGAGAAGCCATGTACACCCATGAAACTTCCATAACCTCAAATGTTATTCACATTAATCCATCAATTAGCATTTAAACAACAATATAGGTATTCATGCCACATAAGAAAACATGGGATCTAACAATCTTCCGCCATTAAAGAAATTGGTCACTAAATTTCCTTCTCAAGGGTGGTCAAGGATCGAATATGAAAAACTCCATCCACTGAGCACATATGTCGAACTCCCACTCTTAGATATAATCTTATAAATTCTGGTGTTATCATATCACTCATACTAGAGGAACTGACCAGCTTTAGAGAACCTCTATGCTACTATCAACGATATGAATTAGATGATCCTCAAAGGAATCATCTTTCTATAACTCGACCTCATCATGATAAAAAAATAATTAGATGGGTATGAATGAAAATTTTGTAGCTCAAATACATAGAAGAAATCATGCATGGTTCAGTACCTCTAAGGTAACTGCAACCGATAGGCTACCAGCTTGAATCTCTCTAAAATATCGAATGGTATGACATATCACAATGAAATATTACCCTGTATCTTAATATTTATATCTCCCAATCTTAGTGAGACATGTAAAAATACATGATCCCCAACCTCAAACTCTAGAGGTCATCTGTGGTGATTGGTGTGAGATTTATATCTCATTCTATGTATTATCCATCTGCTTCCTAATCAATTATACCATCACTGAAGTCTCCTTCATGAGATGTGGTCATAGTAAAGATATCTCACCTACCTATAACTGAAGTTATTGATCACATAGTGGAATCTTGAAAGGTAGTATTTTAAAAAATTTAACCGCTACACAACATGAACTCATCGACTTCGGCGAATCAATGCTTAGTTTAATCCGAGGATCTAATGTGAAGAGTTTTAAGCACAAAATTAAACTGTAAAATACCTTCTTTAGATCCGAAGTTGCTCATGATGTTTGAGCAATGTTGGTGATTGCTGCTCAAATAGTCTGAATTTCAATTCATCTAGATCATACACATGCACTTTAAGAAACTATGGGAGCACTGTTTGTCGAATTCTAGGTGCTAGCACGGAGATCTGATGACGCCTTCGATGCTTTGACGATCACCACATCACCTTGCTTGTGATGATTAAGAGAGAGCTTGATCTAATCTTATAGATCTATAACCTCTCTCCCTAAAACATGGGGGAGAGGATAAGAGGTAGAAAGATCATTAATAGTCCATAGTGGGACGCTCTCTACTTCTATATATTGTGTGTAATTATGTTACCCAGAATTGCCTCTCCAGACCCTAAAAATATAATTCACTATAAAAAACATGTAATGACTACTAAAATGAGTCATAAATATTATTATCACTCTCTTGTAATATATTAAAACATTATGTAATAATAAATTATTCATTAACTCGGCTTTTTGTTCCCACAAATATTAATCGAACCTTGAATATTATACTATTTGTTCAAATAATATTTTTCATGTATTTTCTTAAAAAAATTAAATAAATTAAATACAAAAATTCGATTATCATTATTATAAACTTGAATAATACAAATTTATTTATTTCATTGGTGAGCGTATCTCCTTGGACAAATCTCCGACCCACTATGTCCAAAACTCCTATTCAAATGAATAGGGAAGATTCTTAAATACACTATTGATTGTGACCCTCTATTCTCTTATCTCGATAATAGTGAATAATATTAACAGACCAAGAGTGGGATCTAGAAACCCATCATGTACCCTAAAGATATATGGATTGTCACAGGAGAGACAACCAACCTACGAACATGTACTGTGTAATATTATCTCTTTGTCATTAATATCTCATAAAGTAGGATGCACACTCATGTCATCACCCTTTTCTTGCTTTATTATTTGTTGATCTCAGTAGACATATTTTCCTTGGACTACCATAGACATTGATTAATCAAGTTACTATCATCCCGATCAACATGAACTCAGATATATAACTTCCTAATGCTAAATTAAATAAATCCTTTCTTTACTAGTCAACCAATTTCATGCCACCAATGATGCACCCGATAAAAACTACCTCACGGTTATTTTAATATCATGGTTTTCACCTTGCATCAACGTACATGATCGAATGACATACATTGTCAATGATCTCAAATAAGGATACTATTACACATGATTGTAGACAAGAACATCCAATGACACTTCAACCATGTGATGTTCAATTTTGTGGGTCCATTCTCATGATCTCACTACTAGAGATCATTAAGTGAAAACTTCATGAGAAGAAGTTTCAATGCTGACAAGCCTCCAAAACTTGATAGCCAAACATCTACTATGTCTAGTCAAGAAGAAGTATCTAGACCATTGGACCTTTATTTAAGATTATTGTCATAGTATCTCAAGGTTCTCATTATATCCTAGGATCTACTATAACCTTTTGATATGAAAATTAATCTACGTACATTACCATTAAATAGTGGATATAGAAATATCTACACTCTAATGGTAAATAATAATCATGTATAACTAACCTGTATACATGATATGGTAATCAATAGAACTATATAGTTAGGTCTAGTTTACCCACTATTTCAACATTCCCACTTTCACTAGAGGTAACTTTCTAACCAAACTTGTTAACTTCTCACATGATCAAAATAATATTTTTACAATGTCACAACTTTAGCTGCTGGGCCAGCCATGATTATGATACTTGGCTATTCTTCTATTTTAGAATTCATCTCCTTGAGTAAAACTTCCCAAGAGACGGTATCGCTAATTATATCCATCTTTTCCACTATCATAACATGACATCTTAACTATTAATAATATCATAATTTACATTATTATAAATCTCTTCTAATTAGGTGTGATTCCAAAAAACTGGAAAAATTGTTGCATTTAATTTCTTTTTAGCTACCTTAGAAGATGAAATGTACTCGGTATTCTGTAGATATGGATACAACAAGCTTATATGATATTTTCTTGCTCATCACCTTAGCCTAAATACGATTCTAGATCTCATTGATCTCAAGAAGACTTGTTTGTTCCCCTAAAAACCGGTGTCTTTTCTTCTCCACCTACTACGTACTTATCTTTTGTACTTTCCAAATTACAATCAGATAGTTCTGAATGATTCACTTGCAGTGTTCCTAGGAAATACTGATATTTTACTATTGTAAATTATATCCTATAAATATTAGTTCATTGTATATATCATGGAATATGTGATTGATTCATCACTAAAGAATATGGATTTCAATTCACCATGTTTATCTCCTCTTATGACTCAGACATGTGAACCTAGATAGAAAATTCCATGTGACACTGGAAATAGTTTTTCCCTTGAATTGTTCAAAATCATATTTCTTAACACTATGTCACTACATTTTTCATTGGCTAGGTCGAAGAAACCATTATATCTCCCTCAATAGATCTGGTTGACTAGAATTTAGGTTTCTACTTTAATTCAATCATTGTAGAATAAATTTCATTGTGGTCTTAACTAATGTGAAGACCAATATTATTTCCATATGTTACCAAACATATTTATCTTAGAAAAGAATGGCACTCCCAGTAACCTCAGGTAGACACATGGAAAACATTAGTTACAAATTAATTTTCTATGATCATATTGCCTACTTCAATCCAAACCTAGATTTCAGTAACTTGCAACCATTATTAGCATTCTGTGAGTTGACTATCCCTTTCTGGTTGCGCTTTATAGACACCTTCCATGTATGGTGGTTGTGATATCTAATTCTTAATATAATCATAAATATTAGCTCTGAAAATTAACATTCTAATGTATTTAGGCATAATGACTTGGTGTATCCAATAGAGCCTTATTGGTACTACACTTGTACCATCCATGTATCAACGCATTTGAATACCCTTTGTAGTATTCAAAAATATAGGCCCCTTTTCAATGTGATAACTGGAATCTATTATTGAATTTTGATTTGTATTTTCAATATTATCTAATTTCTATAAACTGGTTACTTGTAGGAAATATTATTCACAATGAATAATATTTCACCATTTGTAGTGAACACTAAAACCATAACCATGGTTTTATTCTTATTACTTTTTATGTGTCTTTGGAACATTCTTGTCCAATATTCACTTGTGGAACTAGTTTCTATACCAACTACAGGTGCATCTATAGAATTAACTAAACCCATTCCAGCCTAGATCCCACTATCTCAAAAGATATATTCACCCTTATAGATATGTAATAAATCACATGACTACCTCCTTTCTATCTTAGTGTCTTATGCAATATCCTAATAAGTATTTATGATAATTACAATATATGCACATCGTGTTTGTTACTGATGCAAGTTTTTTTCCTAACAAAATCTTTGCATCCAAACACATGTCCATATGACATAATGAATTTTCAACATACTATAACTCGTATTATATCGATTCATAATTTTATTAGACAAAAGGTTATGGGATATCTCCGTTATTTTTAAATTATGCCATGAAATATAATAGATGTTATTAGAGGTTGTAACATTGATACTCCGTACATCATAACTTTGATGTAGAAAATATGCACTTAAGAATTGCTCTACGCTACATTGTTTTGATCAATGTTGACATGTAAAACATAATCATAGATCATCCTTATGAACATCAATGTCATGTAGTAGATAATGTAATATGAATTTAGAAATTACTCCACACAACATTATCTTGATCGATGAATGTATAATCAAGATATTTTTTTCGGCATGTCAATTCAAAGAAACTCATATCTTCTAAACATGCACTTACTTAACTTTACCGTTCTTAATTACTTAAACGATTAATATGAATTAAACATATACCTATGTCTTAACCTTTTAATATTTTGTGCCCAATTGATGAACTAATTGCAAAATCCTTGTGACATACCTTTATTTCTAAAGGTTTATTTTTTCATACAAAAAACATCGATAATACAATGATGTTTAGCTTCACTAATCTTAAATACCATACTAGGTAAAACCTTGATGTCCAATTTTAGTTTTCCTTAGATAAAGAATTATCTTTCCACAACTAAATAAGACTTACATTTTATGATCATCATGTATTTCCTTTGATTAAAGTACCACTTAACTATTTGTTGAGTATGATATACCCCAAACAACATTCATTCCTAAAGTGTAAATATTTCTTCTTGTGTCCAAAAGGACATGTGAAATGAATTTTTTTTTATGCACAATAATAGTTCTACATGAATCATAAACTTTTCAATAAATGTGTCATGAACTTCTCTCCCCTGGCCTCGGTATCACCCTTTCTCAGCCACTTGGAGAATACACCTGACTTCTAGTAATTTTTCTATACATTTTTTGTTACAGTCTTTAAATAAAAATATGAGTTTAGAATTTTATATTAAATACCCAAAAAAGGAAAATCAAAACAATACATTGATGAATATTACTGTAGAAGAACTGTACACTTTATTCTTTAGTTTAGTTAATTGTATTTAATCTTACATTGTTTTATTTTATGAAATGAAAATAATAACCTCATGTTAATACGTATTTTATTTAAGGATCATTTGCCCTTTCATATTTTATTTGATTTTTTCGCAATAATAATTAAATACACATCAATCTTTTATATTATTATTTACTTAGAGAACCTTACTAAAATTATTAATGAAACATTTTTCCTCCAAACTTGTTTGTTTCTGTAAATTTAAAGGAGACTTGATTAAAGGGGTGAAAAAGATATTAGAATAGGATGTATTGAAAGATCATAACCCTTCTCTAAATTTACAGAGTTCCAATGTAACCATTATCTATTCATATCATTGCTTAACTTCCTCCTTTAAATCCTCCTGGAGATGAGACTAATTATTATATCATCCCTGTCCTGATGTAGAGACCACAACTAACACTCAATGTGGGTGAAAGCATACTGACATATCCATCATAGGATTTATACATTAGTCTTTTGTAGGAAATTTCAACCTCTCTTACTGAGGTAATTTAATAGATATTAGGACACTAGCACCCTGAGTCTCCAATAGTATTACACGCAAGAACCTATACTATTCTTGGATACTCATGCTAGTGATGAAATTTAATTTTTCCATTATTTATCTCATTTTTTAAACTTGTGTTATAACTTCCAATTTTTATACAAATAATGAATTTTAGTATATTATTACTTTTTTATCGATTACCAGTTTAGACATTTTTATTAATTAATTAATTAAATAATTAAATGTCTCCAACTATTTTTATTGAATTATTGGAACCCTCTATTCTAGAATAACAATACTCTATGGCTTGATTATTCTAGTGGAAATTATCCTTGAACCTCCCCTCATAGTCTAAAATATTTGGCTACGCCACTAAATAGAGCGTTCAAGGTAGAAATTTGGCTAGTTGACCACACGAACTCGCGGTTCCTTGATCTATTGTGTGAATTCACAAATTCTTAAATCTTTACATAATTTACTCAAATATGACCTATAAAATTACAAAAAACTAGATTTAGTTATTTATTTGTTTAAATTTTAGTTAATTCAACACACCACTCTCATAAAAAATCCCCTGTAGTAAGAGGCACCCTCACCTTTGGCATGACCGGCACCCCAAGTTGCAGGTTCTATAAAAATACGAATGATGGAAGGTGGTTCAAACTTAATATTTATTTGAGGGTTTTATTATTTTTAATTTGATGAAATAAATCATTTTCTATTTTTATAAGAACGTATTATGTTATCTCACTCAAAACTGACCATGCATAAAATGGAAATGTTCATCACGTCACATGTTTAATTTATATGTGCATGCTTTTTATTATAATTATATGTATTCGTGTGTAAACTACACATACACAAAAATAATAAACCATGAAGAAAATAAAATGGTGACCTCATTATGAGACAATTCTAATGGTTGATCCATTGATTGAATAATATACTAACCTAGACCCTAGTGGATTTACATTGAGTCACTTAACTTGTAACATGGATTTTAACATCTTCACATCCAGCGCATAAGCTCCTATCTGGTGTGCCTCTATAACTCGACATGATGTGCATCACACATTTAATCATTTTACAACATTACTTGCATGCAGGTGAGGGGAATTGGGGAGTAGAAATATAACTCTGAAGTGGATGCACAAGCCCTTATACATATAATGACAGGAATGATTCACAACTTTCCATTTAGTTAAACTAGTTATTACAAAACCATTACAATAAATAAATGGTTAAATAAAAAATGCACCAAACCTGAATAGGTTAGTCCATAGCTCATGACCAATCAATAAAAATTAACTCACATATTTAAATAAATTCAGATATAAAATAAATTTGCATTAAATATTTATTGAGGGAATTTTTTATTGAATTAAAATTTCACTCTCGTTTTAATTCAATTTATACGTCATTCGGTCCCGATTAATTAATTTAATTTTTAAACCAAAAATAAAATTAATTTATTTATTTAAAATATCTATAAAATTAATTAATTAATTCTATAATAAAAATTCCATAACCAAAAATTAATATTTAATACATTTAATTTTCAACTGAAATTAAATAATTTTTTAAAATTAATTTTTGATTAAATTCAAATATCTCAGACCTCAAAAACCCTGGGAAGGGCTTTTCTGGGTTGTCCCAACCCTGTGTAGGGGTGTTCTAGGCTAGGAAGGTCTGTCAAGTCTATTCCAGGCGGGGATGACCTGCCCAGACATTCCCTAGGGAAAAGCAGACCAGACTTCAGTTACCTATCTACTAGGTGGACTAGGCCCGACTGGATCTGGTACTGAATCAGTCCATAGGTAGAGTGACTCGGTTAAAGTGGGATGTTCATCAAAGATGACAAAGGATCTAGGCTTAAGGTAGGTTTGCTGATGGTCGGGGATTTTCTGGTAGGGGTGACATGAGGTTAGGCCGTAAAGGCGGAGGCAGCGTCATGGGTCGAGGTGTGGGGTCTTGGCTCAAAAGGAAGAAGCTTCCTGGGTGAGAACCAGCCAGAGTTATGAGCGGTATCTAGGGTTCCACTAGTATATGGATCCACCATGGTGGCCACATTAATAAAGGTGAACAAAAGGAAGTGGCCAAAACTAAGAAATGGTGAGGAGTGCGCCTCTTGGAGGAGGCTGGACCGACTGGTGGTGATTGAGGCATCCAATGTGGTCTGGCTCACAATATTCATGAAAATAGAGGGTGGATAGAGGTCTACTATTAGAGGAGACCTTTTGGCTAGATTTTTTTGTGTGTTTCACTGGTTTGAGGCACCGACATGACGTGCTACGGGGCACTGGTGTCAGGCATTGATCGGAGTCACTGCGGGGCGCCAGTGTGGGGACCCAGCGAGGTAGGCCACCAACTCCAAGGCATCACCGTGGTGGAAAGGGGGACAGTAGGTCACCATATCTTTAAAAAAAAATTTCTTTCTCTTGTGACCCACCCCCATGGAATTCAAGAACCCCTTTTTTATTTTGTGTTGTGGATTTTGAAGTAGAAAATCACACCCAATAATTTTCCATCCCTCTTACAAAAATGTCACTTTTCTATTAAATAGTCTTTTGGAAAAATAATTATAATATTATAATAAAATATAATAATAATTATTTTATTTTATTAAAAATGTTGGTTCTGGAAAGAGCAATTCCAGTGATCATTAAGGCGTTGAAAACTGGGTTCACCATAAATACAATAAAAACTGACTAAAATCAGAAATTTGAAACAAATATATATACATATAAATATACAAGTTATTTATTTTAATACCTATAAACATACCTATTTAAATATAATTATAAACTTCAACTGATCGATGATTGGTCCTTTGATGTCATATTAAAGAACGATAAACTGCATTGGGGCTGTATCGACACCCTCTATAAGGTTTAATGAAAATTTAATTTATTTTGGATTAAAATCAATAAACATACCTCTGATACCAATTGAAGGTATCAAGCACGTATTATAATCCCTAAAAGTTTTATTTTAAAATTTTTCACCAATGTACAACATTAACTCAACGTCATTAGTGAATTGCTACCCGATTTAAGCTCAAGACCTCAAGTGAAGAGTTTTAAGCACAAAATTAAACCATAAAATACATGGTTCTGATATGAAGCTACGCACGACATTTTATCATTTTTTTGAAATCACTTATTTAATAATATGATGCTAAATTCCTCTAGATCATCCATGCGTGGTTCAAGAAACTGAAGAAGTTCCATTCATTGAATTTCGTGTGTTAGTGCGGATATCTGATGATGCCTTCGATGCTCCGATGATCACCACATCACCTTCCTTATGATGCCTAAGAGAGATCTCAATCTAATCTCTTGGATCCAAAGCCTCTCTCTTTATAACATGGGAGAGAGGAGAAGAGAGAGAAATCTTATGAATAGTCTCTAGTGGGAGGCTCTCTTATTTTATATATAGTGTGTAATCAAGTTTCCCGGAATTGCCTCTTTGGCCCCTAAAACATTAATGCACTAAAAATGACATGTTATGACTACCAATCTAAGTAATAAATATTATTATCAATTTCTTGTAATATATTAAAATGTTATGTGACAATAAATGGGTCATTAACTCAACTCGTTGTTCCCACAAATATTAATTGAACCTTTAATATTTTAATGTTCATTCAAATAATATTTTTCATGTGTTTACTTAAAACTTGTAAATACATTTAATAAATAAATTCAATTCTCATTATTATAAAATTGAATAATATGAATTTATTTATTGAATTAGTGATCATATCTCCTTGGAAAAATCCTAGACCCTAAAGATGTGTCCCACCATGTCCACAACTCCTATTCAGTTGAATATGGTATATTCTTGAATATGGTATTATGTGTGAACCTCTAGGACCTTATCTCGATAGCAGTGAATACTATTCACTGACCAATAGTAGGATCAAGGAACCCATAATCTCCCTTTAAGAGATATGGATTGTCACAGCAACGACAACAAACCTATGAACATGTATTTTGTAATATAATCTCTTTGTCTTTAATATCTCATAAATAAGACACACATTTGTGTCATTTCCTTTTTATTTATTTACTATTTTTTTATCTAACTGGATAGATATTCCTTGGAATACCATGGCCATGGATTTTTCATGTTACTATCATCCTGTTCAACATGGCCTGAGATATAAAACTTCCTTAACCTGGAAGAGACAAATCCTTTCTTGGTCATTCAACCAATTTCATGCCATCAATGATGCACCCAACACAAACTACCTCACCATGATTTCAATATCATGGTTTTTATCTTGCATCAAAGTACACGATCTAATGGAACACATTGGGAATGATATCAAGTTAGCAGACCATTACATATGATCATATAGAGGAACATCTAATGACACCAGAACCATGTGGTGTTCCTATTGGAGGTTCAGTACTTGTGATCTCAATATTAGATATCACCACTTGCTAACTTCATGATAATAAGTCACAATGCTTATGATCCCTCATCCCTAGATAGTCAAACATCTACTATGTCCATTCAGTAAGAGGAATTATACTATAAGACATTTGTTTATGATTATTGTCATACTATCTCTAGGTTCTCATTATAGCCTGGGTTTTGTTATAACCTTTTGATATGATAATTAATCTATGGAAATTACATTAAATAGTGGATACAGAAATATATACACTATAATGGAAAGCAATAATCATTTATATCTAGCTTATATACATGGTATGGTTATTAAAATTACCACATAGTGGGGTCTTGGGAACCCACTATTTCAACACTAAACATCATAGGGGAGATCGGTATGGCCTACCATACAATTATTTATAAGGCTTTATATGTACCATTTCTTGATACCTATTGTTGTAGGTGAACTCAACAAGGTTTATATGCATGTCCTAAGAGCCCCCAAAATCTATGATGCATTCTTGAAGCATGTCCCCAAACACCTTAATTATATTCTCTGACTAATCATGAGTTTGAGTGTGTTATGTCATGCTCCTAAGCACCAATATACCAAATAACATTTGAAAACTCTACTAGAAACAATACTTAAATAGTGAATCCATATCTAAAATTATAGTATGAGGAACCCCTTGAATATTTACTATCTCATGAATATAAAACATATCAAACTCATCTACACTGAATGTTTCCTTGATTTTTAGGAAGTGATAATCCTTTGTGAGCCTATCAACAATAAACCATATGGTATCACTGCCTTACGGTGACCTTTGTAAGCCAGTCATGAAATCTATCACAACTTCATCTCATTTTCATTTTGGAATAATTAACTACTATAATAATATATATGGTTTCTGATGTTCCTCCTTAACCTACTCATAGGTGGAGAACCTCATAAAAAAACCAACTACCTGTCACTTCATCCCTGACCACGAGTACTGGCGGCCCAATTCATGGTACATCTTGGTGATGCTGGGAAGTACATCCCAAACTGAGGAATGAAACTACAAATTCATCTCATTGTGTATGTCCAATGGAACCCAAATGTTGTTGTGGATACAAATAGTTTCATATGTGCCTACAATCCAACTAAGAGGTGGGTCCTTACCTACCACACTCTCTTATAGGACAAGGCCTTCAGAAAATAATATTTTCCTCATACTCACTCTATCTAGAAAGGTAAAATTCATATCTAAAGATGAATGAAAAGTATTCCCCTGACTATCCAACACCACCAATTTCATTTAAGAGAATAAGTCCATAAGCTACCCCATGCTAATGTCATACTGAACTAAATGTACCTGAGTACTCCTATGAAATGCATTGGCCACTAAATTATCTATTCCTAGTGAATTGGAACACTCTAAGTTAAAATACTATAGGTATTTAACCAACCTTGTATACCTAAAATTCATATCACACTATGTAAATATAAATTTGAGGCTCCTGTGGTCTGTGTACACCAAAAAATTCTCTCCAAGTAAATAGGGTCTCTGACAATGCAAAGCATGAACAACCATAGCTAACTTAGGATCATGCATCAGATAATCCCTCTTATGTGGCCCCTACTAATGAGACCCATATTCCAAAACTCTACCCCCTATATAATAAATTCTCTTAGTTCAACACCTATTGTGTAATAATACATAGTGTATCACCTGGCTGGATCTGGAAGAATCAGGAACAACATTTAAGTCAGTCTTCCTTGAAACTCCTGAAAGGCTATCTCAATGGTATCAGAGCACATAAAATTCACACCCTTATTCTTCAGGAATTTCAAATAAATTACAAATCATGAGAATTCATTTATGAATAGCCTATAATATATATCTTTCCCAAAGAAACTTTGTATGTCAATGTTTTTCTTGAGTTTTTCCCAGGAAACTAAATCTCTCACCTTCTCTAGGTCAAATGATAATCACGTATCTATGATAATGTGACCTAGAAAGTGAATATTATCAATCCATAAGTGGAATATTATGATCTTATCATTTAAATTATTCTCTCTCAGTGTATTAAAAATTTTCTTAAGATGTTTGGCATTGTTGTGTTGATTGTTAGAATACACTAATATACCATTCGAAAAACCACAACAAACAAATACAGGTAAGGATGGAAAAAAAATTCATCAACACCATGAAAACTACTATTTCATTCATGAGACTGAAGAATATAAACAAATACTCTTATAGACTATACCATCTATGAAAATTTATATGATTTATGTCTGTAGTTTGAACATGAACTTGGTGAAATTTGGACCTCAAATAAATATTTTATAACACCCAAGATCCTTAAATCTAATAAAAAAGGTCATCTATCCCTGGAAAATTATATTAGTTATTAACCATAAGCTGGATCAGTTTTTTGATAATACACAGATATCCTAAGATTATTGCCCACATTTTTCACAAAAAAAGACCAAAGAACCCCATAGATATGTACTAGGTCAGATAAACCATTTTTCCTCTAAATACTCTAGATACCACTTGAGCTTCTAAAACTTCATCATATACATCCTATAAGGAGTAATAGATATCAATGAACATATTGGCCCTAGATTAAAAAATAAATCCACATCTCCCTTAGGAGATAAATTAGAAAAGTAATATGAGAATACATCCCTCCAATGATCAACAACTAGTAGGAATTCCACCTGACACACTCCTTGGTCATCTAGATACAAACTATCAATCTAAGATTCCATCCTACCTAGTATATGATGCTTTGGTCCAGCTCGAATAACATAGAAATCTCATTTTCCCTAGTGAATATAACCTCCACCTTATGGTGATGTGAAAGTCACCCTATGGTGATAGAAACCAATGTAGGATCGGTAAGAAACAATCCATTGCATACTTAGTATGATATCAAACCTAGTAATCTTGATGAAAAAAAGGTTCCACATGATGTGACACCCACCAAACTCAAGGGGTGCTCCATGAACTTGCATACACTCTCTCTTATGATCCCCAATAGAGTATAAAGTGTAAAGACACCCTTATAAAACATTTTAATGAGCCCAAGGATTTATAATATAGGTACAATGATAAATCTATAGGATGCACGTGTATTGAAAAGAGATGATAAAATAGTGGAGGATACTAAGATCATACCTCTCACTATAGACGGTCTTGCACCATGCTCCTCAGGTGTAGGATTTATATAAAATATATGGCTTATGTTGGAAGCCTATGAAACAACCTCACTAAATGGGGCAAGCTTGCTTTACATTCTAGGTATAACTAGTGTCTAGTTTTCTCAGCCAACACCACCAACTCAACCTGTTTGAACAGTACTACTCCAGGTCCCAGCCTCATGAGAAACTATGATACCTGATTCTAAACCCAAATTCATAGCTAAACCCTTTTCACTAACTATTAGAGGAAAGGTCTTGAAAGAACACTATATATAGCCTATCCTTCCACAATATGGACACTCGACTCAGTTATAGAAAAACTGATTCCTTATGTGTTCCCATCTACCAGAGATATGATAGAACACTGAGCTACTAGTATTCATAGCCTAGTTGGTACTCATCTCATAGGAATCCTCAAAACATCACCTCTTTCCACTATAAGTTGAACTACTGGTTTGAGAGAAGATACTACTCTGCAATGTGCCCCCATATTACCTCTGGTTTTGCTCTATAATCAGTGCATGATTAACTATTTTTGTAATATAGTACAATCTAAACATGTTAATCTATGATTTAATATCTTGTCAAAGACCTAACTTGAAGCATCTCTCACTCTATAGATCATCAACAAAGTATGCTGGTGGAATACAATTAAACTCTCTAAATCATTTGGAATACTCCTTAACATTCATAGCACCCTACTCCAGACGCATGAACTCACTAGCCTTCTCTTCTCTTAAATTCTCAAGGTAAAAGTAATCATAGGACCGATTTTTGAAATAAAACCAAACCATACCTCATAGGCTTTCAACCTAGTTCAAAATATCCTACCAATTCTTTTTTTCTCCTTGAATCATGTATGTAACAAGCTTTATTCTCCTCCCACGAGGTATCTCTAGATGTTTGAAGATCAAAAACATAGTCTCAATCCATATCTCAAAATCCTATGAACAACCGTCCCCCAAAAACATGGGATGATGTGTTCACTGGAACACATGTGTCAATTCATCCATAAATAAGGAAGGCTTTGGTGCTCCCTAAAGAGTCTACATAAAGTGTAAAATTCAATTGTGGAACCGTTCCTCATCACCTATGTCCATTACAACAATTTGTTCCACACCTAGAACTATAGGTTGATCCACTGATATCCCATGTCCCATCGCCTCCAGATCATGGCCATCTACACCCTCCTAGCATATGAATAGAGGTCTCCTTGGTTTCATGTCTCCAAAATGTCAAACAAGCACCTGAGAAAGATCGATATCAAAATTTCACAACTCAAAGTGTAGTATAGGTCAAAACCTACATATAAATAGGTCATACAACATATCCTAATCTTAAATCGAGGACTAGTTAAAAAGGAACAGTTATAAATATCAATAGAGACACTACCTCTTTCCTACTCAAAATCCAAGTCTAGGTCAAGCCCTCTATTTTACAATTCAATTTTTTATTCAAATTTTTTATTTCCATTTTAAATATTTGAACAAAAAGTTTCACCACTTTTGATTCATAAGGGCACATACTCCTCATGAACTAAAATATGGAATCCACCCAATCCACACCATAACACAAACCATTCCATGAAACTCATGGTCCATGACTTAACATTCCATAATTGGATTCTTTGGTTTTCTATTATAGACTAATAAAGAAAACACTGCTTAGGTTATGGTAAGAACTATAAATACCAACCATGTTTTCCTATTCACTTTACACAATATCTATCAAAATAGAAGATATATCAATCAAGTAACACAACATAGTGTAATTCATTCATGTAATGAATCCTATATGGCGTGGTATAATGCATGCCATTTGAATTCTATAAGGTGCCTAAAATGATTCATGAAATGCATAACTTCACCTCATTAAGTGGAAATAAAATAGAACCCTCGATCATATCAATGATTACATCATAATTCAAGTAAATCACCCAATGGTGTAATTATAATAACTATAATATCAAAAAATCATGAAACCAAAATTTGATCTAAGGTAATTTGGATTTTTCTTGAACATGGGTGTGCTAATCCCAGGTACAACTCATTAAAAAATCCCAAAACATTCCAAACATCATATATTTTGTCACAAAATAATAATATAGAAAGGAAAATATCTTTGATACCACTTTTTAACATCATGACATGGATGCACAATATGATTCCCTGAGCTAGTGGGTCACATTGACTTAAGAAAAAATTCTTGAATAATAGAGGTTGGGAACTAGAATCGAGGGCCTATTTTGTGTATATGGGGATACTATGGCCTTACTACCAGATTTTATCACCATGGATATATAATAACATCAAAATAGAATAAGTAATGACAAAAATGTATCAGTAGCAAGAATATACAATAAAAATTGTATCATTAACCCACCGTAGTGGAAACAGTATAGAAATGTATAACAACTCATGAAACTGAAAATAATACTCAAAATATAGAAAGTTGATCATATACAAAATGATGATGATACATCTCATGTCGTTAAAAATCTAGAAAAATAGATATACAGTTTGTAGTATAATACATGTAACAAAATACCGAAAAGACCAAAAGTTTTATCCGACCTAGAATCATGATCCTTATATCATTCATGTGCTCCCTACTCATATGCATGGACAAAATTCAAGCATTGAACTATGGTTTCTTTCCTCGGCCCCTACCTGCATCTATATAGTCTTTCTTGGTACCTAACGGCAGACTGAAATAGGGTGTGAGATAAAATCCCAATAGGCCACCACTAATGGTTTCTATAACAAGTCCACGCATTTCAATATAATCTAAGACGTTTTCAATGTATATCATAGTTATATCAGAAATGAAACAAATTATCATGGAAAATTCAGTACACGTAAAGTGAATGGTCTATCCAAACAAGGATCCCTACAAAAAACCGTCAATCTCCTCTAACAAAGAAGCACTAATGTAAACAGAAGTAATCATCGTTGCCTTACCATATATAAATTATATACAATCAACCATTTCAATGTCATATAACCTATATCTCATGTCAACCATGGCCACACTGTATAATAAAGCACGTCACATTTACCCTGGTTGAGCCGTATAATCAAAAGTTTCAGACCCCCACAAGGATGGATCCAAGTTATAGTGAACTATGTCGTCCTCATCAAGTCCTAGGATCATCTCAATTGAAATTTTTATAGGATTTAATTGGGTTCCAATGATCATGTCAACATACCATGTCCAATACGAGCCCAAACAAACCAAATTCAAGGGGTAGCAGGGCCCAAGGAATCCCATAAAATTAGTATCCAAGGGGAATTATAGGAATAAGGCATCCACCACCATTTCCCAGACCCATGGAGTAGCACACTCACAACATCCTATATAATCATTTATCATTCAATTAATTTTACATTAACATTTCATGAGTTTACCCACTCATATAGAAAATCAAATATATATGTTAAACAAATTCACATCATTTATCACATGTCAAGGGAGACAATCTATATCCTGATCATCTCAAACAATTCAATTCAATTTGTTAAAGACTTAATCTAACAAGGAATGCACACATGCATCCATCAGGGTGGTATAAAACGTGGAAGAAGTATAGGAACATCCTAGGGTTATCCTAGATTAGAGTAACAACCTCCAAAATAATTAATGTTACTTAGGGGAAACCTAAATAAATTCAAATTCATTCAATTAAACTATTCATTTAATTATCAGGGTTCCTTTAGAAACTTTTTTGTGTGGAACAATGGGAACTAGCTCTATAGAGCACCAAAACACATGATAAAAATATAGACTACCTACCATAGGTCGGTAGTAGAGTGTTCATCTAGTATCAGCTTTGATTTGATCCAGATCAGAACAAAAATGAATAATGGAAGAAGAATGCGAAAATATGAAATATTAACACTCAACTAAATAACTTTATTGATAAAAAATAAAAGGAATAACATCACAAAAGGAATGGATTACTCACTGAAACAGATCCAACAAGACTAACAACTCTCTATTATAAGATCGAATAGAGAATCAACACCAAAGTCTATGATTTGGATTTCAAGAGGAGCTCTCAAAATTGAATTTTTTTCTAATGGAGTATAGGTGAATTATAAATTAGGTTATAACATAATTTAATGGAAATTTGGTCATTTTCCCTCAAATTATTGGACCGCAAGGATTGGACTCACGGTTGGCCAAACAATGTGCCAATCGTACACCCTTTACTACTTTAAGGGGAAAAAAATGGTTCATGCACATGATTTTTCTAACTGTTCATAAACCATGTCTCATCCCATTTCCAAAACGGTAGAGGCCCTCGAACAGGCGTGTATCTCCATTCGAACGGTTTTAAAAACCATGTGGGATCCTATTTACCTCAGTCTAGGCCTCGTATGTGTTCATCAAACATTGCGCCTTGGGTCACAAATTTCATACAACCATGAGGCCCAACTATTTTTATCCAAGAGTTAGTTTTTAGGCTTTGAACAAGACCCAAACACCCCCAAACCTCCAATGACCTGAACGGGTATTCACATTAGGCCAACAACAATAATGTAAACTGAAAATAGAGGGATATATACCTCATTAAAAAACCTATCATCTTACATCAGGCTAGGGATTCGACAGGTATTTCTGTTACTGATAAAAACAAGAAAATTATTGATGTAGATGCCAAAAAAAAATTATCTTACGGTAACACTATCTAATCAAATCTATTTGAAGGTGAAGAGTTTCACTATATCAAAGTCCATATGTGAGAAACTGGAAAATATATACGAATTTGATAACAAAGTGAAAATAAAAAACTTTATGTTTCTAAAAATAAATTCTATGATTTGAAAATGAATCCTGATAAAAAAAAGATACTTTATTTAATCACATTAGTGATGTTTTTGGAAATATTTAATGACATGGTGAATAAATTAAGGATACTGAAATTCTAAAGAAAATCCTAACAAGGATCCTATCTCAATACAATCCAAAGGTATCATCCCTGAGTAATGATATCTATTTATGATTTCTCTTAATGATCTTCTAATATATCTGGTGGCTTATGAAATGATAGTTAAACCAAAAGATACAACAATTAAAGTAACCAAGTAAATGGAATTCATATCCACAGAAAAACTTGACATTTCCAATGTTATTTATTACAGAGATGATGTGGATGATGAAATTATTTATATTTTTTCTAGAAAACTAAATAGAGGAAAAGGGGGATTTGAAGGAAACCATGATTTGGGTTATTTTTGTGTGTTAAAGTAGAGAACATTTCATATCAGTGATCACAGATATTCGATGATATAGAAAGTGAATCACATATCATGAAGAGACCTCATAGGAGGTTACCACAAAAGAGATAATTCATATCAGGAAAGAAATTATAGTGAAAGAGATTTATCTGCATATAGAAACAAGATAATAATTATTGTTTTGGAGGACATAGATCCAGAGTGTAAATCTAATATTTAATATTCTACGATAGATATAGTTGAAAAGTTATAGCCAATGAAATAGGAATACAATCAATTGAATGATGTTGTATATATGAAGGTGTAACTTTAGGATGATCTTGATGATCATGACATTCAAATAAATAAAAACAGAAATATGGGAGGTTTAATAAAAGATTCATTAGAGTATGAAGATCAACTTGATGAAGACATTAAATGACTATAAAGAGAGGATGAAGAACATTTAACAACTCTTGAAATATCTAAATATGTTTTGGACTTTAAACTCGATAATTAAGAGTTGGAAAATTTAATTAATGAACATACATCAAGAATGGTGGAAAAGATTAAGATAATTTATGGACCTGAAGAAGAATTCATTTCTTTGAGGAGTAAATTGGAAATTGAATCAAAATCAATGAAAATGAATAAAAATTTATATTTTAGAAGGTTTTATGATAATGAGATTTTGGAAAGAGTTAAATGTGGTTCCAAATGAGTAGATAAATCATTGAATGATCAAAGATCAAAAATTATTATAAAATGTGGAATTTGATATGATATAGAAACTTCAAAACCTAGAAATAGTATGATCCAAAGAAAAGGAAAGTATAAGGTTGGACATATCAAAATAGATCTAGATGTCCTAATAGAGATAGATTCAATCCAAAAAAAAAGAAGAGAGCAGAACATAATCCTCAATTATCCATAGAGTATCACAAGTCAAATACCTATAAAAAATAATGGTACATGTGTAGGAATGGAAGTGAGAAGATATTTCCTCTTATGAAATTTTAATTTTGTGAATTTTTGGGTCATACCATGTCTTACTTTAAAGAGACAAGGGGATATCCTGATGGGGTAGCACATGGAAGTAAAAAAATGAGAATATATTCTTAATCATAGAGAATAAATAATTTCTATGGATATTTTTTTCATTATTCTACCTTTGGCTATAAATCTATTCATTATAGGTGGAATAGAGGTGGGAAAATAATTATAGAACTCTGAGACAAGTCAATATCGGCCAACCAAGCATAATTACCCTTGAAAATAGGTATTATAATATAGAATAATAGTATTAGTATGATTAAATAAATCATGTTGAAAATATATTAGAGAGACCATCTTTTGGATCCACTCAATCAGTTATGTCTTGGAAGAAAAATATGTTGATGGAGAAATCCAAAAAGGCATAAATCACTCTAAAATCTAAAAATAATGGTAGCGCTTAGATTCTTAATAGTGGACTCCCATCCCCCATGATAGGAAATGAAAATTTCTTGATAAAATTTAAGAAAATTGTTGATGGAATACTGAGTTTTGATAATGATGGTTTCTTAAAGATCAATTGTCATAGAAATACAGAATTAACAAATGATAATCTAATGAAAAAAGTACTCTATATGGAATAATTTCATAACAATCTCCTGAGTGTGATTCCACTCTATCACTCAAGGATAGTAATGAATTTTAATCATATGTTTTTCCCATCAAATGGAAGATAGATAATTATCTCATGAAAGGCTATAATAAAATGGTAATTTATGCCTATTAGAAAGAAAAGAAAACACTTATTTCCTAAAAATGGAGTGGAAATAAACTTTTGATGACAAACGGTGTCTCACGTTAATCAACAAAACAAGGAAAACTTATCTAAGATAATGGTTGTTGTTGAAATTCTAAATCTGAATCATGATCCAGAAAATACATGTGATAATTTCATCCGAGGAAATATGGTCCAGAATTCTTATCAGGTAAAGAACAAAAGAGCATTGAATTTTCTTAATATTTTCAACACATACATGTTTGGTCCAATGAATTTAGATACCACATATGAAGAAGGGTACTTCATTATTTTTATTAGTGATTATAGAAGAATGGAATGTGTGATGTTTATGCAGTTTAAACAAGAAGTGATTGACAGCATGAAGAGAGATCATTGAAGAGTTGACAATGAAACCGACTACATAATCAAGATATTACGATCGAATAATGGAATATAATATGAATTCATTTAATTTGAGAATTACCTCAAAATACATTGGATCAAGCCTGAGGATTATTCAATGAGAAAATCTCAAAATGGGGTCGTTGAATGCTAAAATCAATAGGTAAATAATATGGCCAAAATTGTGCTGATTAGGTGTTGTGTTTCTTTTAATTATTGTATATAGGTTGTTCATGTTTCATTGTACACTCAAAATAGAATATATATGTTTGAAGAAGTGTATATGACACCATATGAGATATTTTATGGAAGGAATTAATCACTAATGTATTTTTATGTTTTTTTAAGTAAATTATTCATCTAAAATAAATAATGAAATCAAGGAAAGTATTGTGATGTTATATATGAGGGAATGTTCCTTGGATACTAAATGAAGTGTAAATCCTAAAAATGAAACAATATTCATCTTATAGATATTTTTTAGACCAGTGATGTCAGGTTTATTGAGGATAAAACTATGAATCAACCAAGCAGATTATATGTTGATTTGATTGAGGATGAAGAAAAATGTTGAAATTTGATAGATTCGAATATTGAAATTATAGAAGGTTTTACAAACATCTAGGCCTCTCAAAATGATGGTTATTCAGAAGTAGAATCATAGGAGTGGACCATTGATAAATAAAATCTACCAAAACCCCACAGGAGAAATATAAGTGTAGAATATGATAAATACAATATCATTGAGGATTAAAACACACATATACTAAAAAGGAGAATGCGGAATGAAGAAATTTTTTCTCTCCTATAAATTGTAGAACCAACTTCTTTTGAAGACGAAACCAATGATGAGTCATGGATTAAGGTATTGATTGAAGAACTATATTAGATTAAAAAAACCAATCTTGGGATGAAATTAAGAGACCATAAAATCACAATGTGATTGGAACAAAGTGGATCATCAAAAAGATTACATGATCTAGGAAATGTGATCAGAGGTAAGGTATGTATGGTTTGTAAAGGAAATGTATAGATTTATGGATTTATGTTGAAGAAAAACTTTCTCTAGAAGCTCCACTAGAATTTATTTGGCTCTTCCTAGCCATTGTGGCTCAAAGAGGGTACAAAGCTTATCAGATGGATGTCAAAATGGAATTCATAAATTTCCTTCTTCATAGAGAACAACACATTGAAAAAATAGTGATATTTGTGATTGTAAATGATGAAACAAAGTATTATAGATAAAAGAAGGGTCTTTATGGTATAAATTAGGCTCCACAAGAATGGTATTCTCAACAATATGATTATCTAAAGAATATACAATTTAAAAGATGAGGTTTTGACCATAATCTCTATGTGAATAATTCTTAGGGATATCAATTTATTCTTATTGAGTATGTCAATAATTTTATATTTGGAAGATTCAATAATGATTCAGGGGAATAATTGTCTAATGAAAATAAATTAGAATTTAAAATTTTCATGAATAGTGAACTCACATACATTTTGGGGCTATAAGTGATTCAAAATAATGACAACACCTTTATTTTCAAAGAAAAGTTTGCAAAATATATTTGGAATACATTCAAAATCCATGACTCTAAACTAACATTGACACTGATTGTGGTTAGAAAAATACTTGTAAAGAACAAGGATAGTAAATATATAGATCACACCTTATACTAGAGGATAATTGGAATATTATTATATCTGACTGAAACATGGATAGATATCATCATTGCAACATGTTTAGTGTATTTCATCCAACGTAATCATAAGGAATAGCATTTCACAGCTGTTAAAAGAATCATGAGTTATATTCAAGTTACTCTCAATTTGGATTATACTTTGAAAGTGGAAGGGATAACGAATTATCATCATTTTCTGATGCTGACTAGGTTGAAGATATAGTGGATCAAATGTCCACAAGTGGGCGTGGATTCTTCATTTGCAAAAAATGTGTAGGATGGTTGAGCGATAAACAAGAAATAACTTATATTAGTATGGATTAAGAATAATATATCTATATGAAAAAGGCATGTACTCAACTATATTTTTTGAAGAAACAACATATTTATATTGGTGATGAGGTGAAACATCCAATGGTGATAACATATGACAATAAGAGAAAGATAAACTCATGAAAAATTTGGGATTACACTATCATAACAAACATATTATAACCAGATATCACTTCATCATATAAAGATACGAACAATTCATGATTTAAATGGATCATTTGGGAACTAATGATAAACTGGATGACATCATAACTAAGCCTTTGGCAGAACCAATATTTTAGAAACATCAGTTGATCCTCCATGTTCATCCCCCTCCCATTACATGAGGAGAAATGGTCTAACCCATCTCCCTATTTTTGTTGATTGTTTAATCTATTTTCAGATGTGATGTTGTTCAATAGTTTTGATAAAATAAAGGGGGTGTTTTTTGTTTATTATAGTCCCAATATAGATGATTTGGGTTTATTTCCAAAGGGGGAGAATGAAATTAAATGAATTATAGGTTTACAGGATAGGTCTATGGTCTACAAAATAATAGAATTATCTTTTAACACTCTTGTTTTATATACCATGATTTTACCATGCAGACTTAGAGTAATGGATGGGTTATTTAATTCCTATCAGGGTTTTTTCAATATAGTTCTTTACTGAATTTATCTATAGATTACCAATAAACCCATAGGTTGAGATTGTTTGAACCAAGTTCTTTCACTAATAAAAGTGGATAGTACTTTTTGGTTTTTGTGAAAGGCTCTAGGGCCTGCAGCGAAAATCGGTGGGCTGGGGATTTTAAAATTTTCGTTGGTGGGATGACGAGACTTGTCATTGACAATGATCTAATCCCTATTAAGGCCATAGGATCTCACATAAATTAAAAGGGGAACAAAATAAAAACTAAAAATGTACCCATTTCAGATCTGAAGTGTGATTGACTGCAACTTGTCAATGGTGATTGCTTCTTGAAGGATCCAAAGGAGGAACCCTCTAGATCGTCAAAACATGCCTAAAAAACCAACGAGGGAATCGATCATCGAATTTAAGGTGCTATCACAGAGATCTAACGATGCTATCGATGTCCCGAAAATCACTGCATTGGGATGCCTTTAATGCTTGAGAGAGATATTTATCCGAGCTTCTTGGATCAAGATATTCTCTCTCTATAGAGTGGGAGGAGAGAGATTCTCTAGATTTCATTTCATGGAATTAATGAAATGTGAATAATCACCCATGAGAGAGATATTTCTCCTTTATTTATAGTGGAGTTGATAAACACCCATTAGGGTTCCCCAAATCTCATTTATTTCAATGTCCACTAAATAAATAATTTTGATGAACTATATTGCATCAATATTTTTTAATCACATACTTATAATATATATATAATATATTATGTGATAAAATCTGAGCCTTTAAACTCGACTCGTTGTCCTGCTGAATATTAAACAAACCTTGAATATTAAAATAATATTCATTGGATTAATATTTTATCATATTTATTAAACTTGTAAATACATTAAATAAATTCATCCCCAAATATTCATAACTATAATATTAATGAATTTATTTAGTTATTTTGGTGATTAAAAACATGGAAAACCCTCAGACCTCATGGCGGGGCCCACCTCTTCTATATAAATATTCAACTGAACATGGAGGATTCTTCAATACACTATTGTGTGTGACCCTCTAGGCCCTTATCTCGATAACAGTGAATAAAATTCACAAACCAAGAGAGGAGTCTAGCAAACAATCAAGGCCCCTAAAGAGATAAGGATTTTCATAGCAACAACAACCAACCTACGAACACTCTCTGTGTACTATAATCTCTTTGTCATTAAATATCTCATATAATTGGATGCACACTAGTGTCATCACCCATATCAGGCTTTATTATTTGTTGATCTATCTTGATTTATTTACCTTTTTACTATTGTTCTCTAAGACTTATGAAGGAAGAACCGTCCTGATCAACCAGGCCTGAGATATACAACTTCCTAAACATGGAAGTGAAAAATATTTTCTTGGCCATTAAACCTATGTCATACCACCAACTACACACCCAACTCAAGCTACCTCTCCATGAATTCAATACCATGGTTTTTTTACTTGCATCAAAGTATGCAATAATTCGATAGATCCAGTTCCCTAGAATTTATGTTGCTACTTTAAGTCAATCACTAGAGAGTTACTTTTAACCTGGTCTTGTCTAACAGTAAGATCAAGTTCTATTTTCCATATATTTCCGAACATATTTCACTTAGAAAACTTTGGTGATCCCACTAACCTTTGGTGGAAAAAAGGAAAATATCCATTTGAAATTAATGCTTTAAGATATTGTTTATTATTTTAATCCAGAACTGGATTTTAGTAACTTTCCACCCTTATTGGCATATTATGATGTAATTATCCCTTTCTGGTTGTGTCTTATACACACCTTCCAAGAAATATGATCTTGACATACAATGAACAATACAATTATCTTAGAATTTTATTTATGACATGTAAAATTCTAATGGATTTATGTATACCAACTTGGTATAACCAATCGAGCCTTATTGGTACTAGGCTTGTACCATCCATGTATCAACACACTTGAATAACCACTGTAGTATTAAATTTATATTCCCCTTTGAAATTTGATACATGGAATCCATTATTGAATTTTAATTAATCTTTTCAATCTTAGCTTATTTCCATATACTTCTTAGTTGTTGGATTTATTATTCTTAATGGATAACTTATCACCAACCGCGGTGCATATAAAACCACCACCATGGTTTCATCCTTCCTACGCAGTATGTGTAACTGGAACATTCATATTCCACATGTACTTGTGGAACTTGTTCCTATGCTAACTATTTATTCATCTCGGGCA
Organism: Viscum album; assembly: GCA_963277665.1. NCBI lineage: Eukaryota > Viridiplantae > Streptophyta > Magnoliopsida > Santalales > Viscaceae > Viscum > Viscum album. The sequence goes on along the minus strand of OY728138.1, from coordinate 285,901,370 downwards.
TTAACTAGGTTCAAGTCAATTTATCTCCCACTATCTCTAATTGATATGTGTACCCTTATATAGAAATGTAGTCTAAATATGACCATAACTTTTCTATCTTAGGGATTTATGTAATATCACAAGTAGCTATTAGGATAATTACTTAGATTCACCATATGTTTAGCATGATGCATGTTTTCTTATATCTTAACAAACTCTTTGAATCCTAATAGATGATCTATGTCATAATATATTTTCATCATACTAGGACTTGTATGATATCCATTTTTCATTTTAGTTGTCATATAGGTTATGGTATTTAACTAGTATTCTCAAATCATATATTGAAATATAGTGGAAGTTTCTATTTTTTATAACATTGATACAACTTACATCATAACTTTGATGTATAAAATATGCATTTAGGAATTGATCCATGATACATTTTTTTGATAAATGCAGACATTTAAGACTTTATCATATATCATCCTTATGAACATCAATGTCATCATGTAGATAAGGTGATGTGCATTTATAAATTACTCAATGCTACATTATCTTGATTGATGAATGCTTGGTCAAGATATTCTTTGGCATGTCGATCCGAATAAACTCATATCTTCTGACCATGCATATACTTCACTATTACATTCCTTAATTACATAAAGTAATCTATATGAAGTATCTTTACCTCTATTTTTTCTTTGTAATAGTTTATACTTATTGAACTAATTCTAAAAAGCTTTGTGGCATACCTTTATTTCTAATGGTTTCTTTGTCTAAACTAAAGATGTAAATAATATCAAAGGTGTTTAGCCATGTTGAGCCTAAATATCATACTTGGTATATTCTTAACATCCACTTTTAGTTTTACTTGACAAAGAATTATATTTCCACAACTAGGTATGTCTTACATTTTATATTCATCATGTATTGCCTTTGATTCAAGTATGTCTGAACTAGTTTTTGAGTATGAGACACCACAAATAACATTCATTCCAAAACATGGAATAATGTCTCATTATGTACAAAAGGAATGTGAGATAAATGTTTTCGTTATACTCAAAAACATGTTCAATTTGAATCAATTACTTGGCAATTAGAAGTTATGTTTTTCTCATTACTGACCTATGAATCACCCTTTCTCAGCTTCTTAGAGGAAACACCTTACACCTAGTAATGTTTCTCTACTTACATGGTTACTATATTTCAATACAAATATTTAAAAAGAATATTGTATTTAATACCCAAGGAGTATGTGAGAAAATAATACTTTTATTTGATGAATATAAATTGAACAAGAAGTGGGTACTTTCTTCTTATATTTTAGTTCATTGCATTTTTAAACTTCCATAAATTTATTTCAATATGTGATGAAAAATATCATCTTGTTAAATAACCAACCACTTTTATTTTAAGGACATGACGAAGATTCAGTCAGTGTAACTTTCCATAGGCCTTTTTGCTTTGTCTTTCAATAAATTCTTCATAAGAACAAAATATGTTGTTATCTTCAATATTCTTATTATGTGGATAATGTTACCTTAATGGTAATAAAGCACTTAATCTATACCATTTGTTTGTATCATTAAACTAAACTAGATTAATTGGGTTTAAAAGGCATAAGAATGGGATGTCACGAAGGATTATGAAATTTCATTCAGTTTACACAAAGAGAGTGTAATCATCACATTCAAATCATTCATAACATTCTCCTTGGAAAGTTCTTGGAGATGAGACTACATGCAACATCATCCATGTCATGATATTGCGACCAAAACTAACATCATAAGTTGATGATATAATTATGACAAAACCATCATATACTTGATTCATGAGTCTCCTATGATCATTTACACTCTCGTTTCCTGAGGTGGCTTAATAGTTTGGGACACAAGCACCTTGAATTTTCATTATAGTAGTAATATGTGCAAGCTCCTATACTACACTTGGAATTCCGTGCTTGTTTCTAAATTAAATATGTAAAATATTTATAGAATTTTTTTCTTATGGTATTACTTTCTATTTTCTAAAAATGAACTTTAGAAGATGAGTACATTTATGTTGATTACCGAATGTTACATTATCGATTAATTTAATCATTAAATGTCTCCCACTAATTTTTCAAATTCTCTGAACCATTTTTACTAGAATAAAAATACTATATAGTTTGATTATTCTAGTGAAAAGGATCCCTGAACCTCCCTCATAGTCTAAAATCTTTGGTTATGCCACTATTTGGAGGGTCCAAGGTAGGCTTTTCACTGGACAACTACATTAACTCAGGGTTCCGTGATCGGTTGAGTAAAGTCCCAGCTTCAAAAATCTTAACATCATTCACGAAACACTTGACTCTAAAATTACAACAAGATATCTATAGATTTTTATTTACTGTAATTTTAGTTAAGTCAACCCACCATACTAATAAGAACTTCCCAGTAATAAGAGTCACCCTCAGCTATGGTATGAATGACACCCCTAACACCCGGTTTCATTCAAACTAGAATGATGGAAGGCTATGATGACTTAATATTTCTTTGAGGGTTTTATGTTTTTCTATAGACGAATGTAATCCATTTTTCTTAAACTTGTACATCTATATCTTCACACTCAAAACTAAACTTTAATAGAAAATCATTTTCCGATTATTTATGAATTTTATTATCTATTATTTTATGTATTTATCTTGATGTTCTAAAATGCATAAAATAATAAATAAATGCATAAAGGTAAACTACTACCAAACTAGTCTTGAGCATCTAAATGACCTAAGGGCATCATACCTGAGTTGAGACTTGACTCTTGATGTACCTTTACCTAATCTTCTATATTTTCTTCACTTCCTAAGTATCGCCTTGTCTTGACGGGGTCCACATCACGTCTTGGAGTACCACCTCATCTTGGCGGAATCCACATGTCGTCTTGCATCATAATGGATAGTGAACACTGCCTCATCTTGGAGGGTTCCATGTCATTCATCGTCTTTGTCTGAAATACAAATATACTCATGTGTAGGTGCGGGGAACTCTGGTATAAATGTACATCATGTAAATATTGGGTGTGTAGGAACTTATATATTTTAATTAAAAAATTAATATGATGTGAAAACCATATATTTAATTAATTATAATCATTGCACAAAATCAAAATAATTAACTAAATAAAAGGAATCATATACGGGTTGATGGAGATCATTTCTCGACGGATCCAAAGGATAAACCTTTTAGATTGTCCACACACACTTCCAAAACCTATGGGAGTGTTGATCGTCGAATTCTAGGTGCTAACAAATAGATCCAATGACAATTTCAACATCCTGACGATCACCTCATCGAGATTACTTCGATTCTTGAGAGAGATCCTGATCTGATCTTATTGGATTGAGAGATTCTCTCTCTAGAGAGTGGGAGGGGAGAGATGCACTATATTTAATTCCATGGAATGAATGAATAGTGAATAACCACCCATGAGAGAGAGTTTCCTCCTTTATTTACAATGGAGTTGAAAAATACCATGTAGGGTTCCCCAACCCCCGTTTATTTCAATGTCCTCTAAATTATTAATTTTTATGAAATATATTGTGTCAATATTATTTATTATTTTAATCAAATTCTTTTAATATATATAAAATATATTATGTGATAAAATATGATCCATTTAACTCGACTCGTTGTCCCGTTGAATATTAAACGATCCTTAAATATTGAAACAATATTCGTTCGATTAATATTTTCTCATATTTATTAAACTTTTAAATACTTTAAATAAATTCAATCCCAAACATTCATAACTTAAATATTAATTAATTTATTTAATTCTTTTGGTTATTGAAAACATGGATAACACTAGGACCCCATGGTGGGGTAAACTTTGTCCATATACCTATTCAAATGAACAAGGTGGATTCTTGAATATGCTATTGGGTGTGACCCTCTAGGACCTTATGTCGATAAGAGTGAATAAAATCCATAGACCAAGAGTGGAGTCTTGCAACCCATCAAGGCCCATAAAGGGATAAGTATTGTCATAGCAATGACAACCAACCTATGAACACTAACTTTGTACTATAATATATTTGTCATTAAATATCTCATAAAGTAGGAAGCACACTACTATCATCGCCCTTATCTCTCTTTATTATTTTTTGATCTATCTGGTTGGATTTACCTTTGTACTACTTTGTCCAAATACTTATGAATGTAGCACCATCCTGATTAACCAAGCCTGAGATATAAAACTTCCTGGACATGGAAGCGACAAATCCTTTCTTGACCATTCAACCAATGTCATACCACCAACGACACACCCAACACAAGATACCTCGCCACGATTTCAATACCATGGTTTTTTCCTTGCATCAAAGTACACAATAAAATAATATAAATTGGTAAAGGTATCAAGTGAGGAGACCAATACACATTTCTATAGATATAAACAACCAATGACGCCCAAAACATGTGGTGTTCCTATTGGCAGGTTTGTCCTCATGATCTCATTACTGGAAATCACCCAGTATGAACTTCATGAGAGGAATTATAAATGCTTATGAGCCCCCAATACCTAATATTCAAAAATCTACTTTGTCCAGTTAGTAATATGTATCAAGACTATAGATCATATATTTAAGATTAATGTAATAGTATCTTGAGGTTCTCATTATAGTCTGGGATCTGCTGTAACCTCTCGACATTATGATTATTCTTTGGAAATTATGATTATATAATGGATGTAGAAATATCTAGACTCTAATTGTAAGATGAAATCATGTATAACTAATCGTACATATGATATGGTAATCAAAAGTACTTCATAGTTGGGTCTAGTGAACCCACTATTTGAAAATTTTGTCAATATAAATAGGGTTGATTTGGGATTATATAAGAAAAATGATCATACAGTGCAGGTGGATTTAGTGTTGAAGGTGGCAACATTTCCTAGTATTTTTAAAAAAAATTGGGGTCTAAAAATGGAGGATGGACATATTTTTTTTTGGAAAGGGAAAGATTGTCACATAAATAAAATAGTTTTGTGATAGGTTGAAGTAGTTTTCTAGAGTTTCTCACAAATGATTTTTCAAGGACCCCTTATCAAAATATATCTAAGGTAAGTGTTTCATGAAAGTCATTAATTTATATGAAAATCATTGTTGTGTGAACCCATGAAATATATATAGACTCGTGTGAAAAATTTTACATCAAAACATTGAATTTCAAAAAACAATGGAGTTGAGTGTGAGGGTGACGGAAGGCAAGGAAATTACACAAAGGTTAATCAAAATTTTAAAATAGAAAGGAACCTCTAGTATAGAAGATAGAACTCTCAATGACTATCTGGATCTTATTATTCATGAAAGATTTGAATGAATTAGAGTGTCATAAAAAATGTGACTTTTGTCTATCAAGACTAATGGATATTTGTGGCACATTTAGTTTGTGTGAAATTTAGAGTTTTCTGACAAAAAAAAGTTTCATGATAACTGAGGTGTTTCATGAAAGTACAAAAGTTTCACAAAAATTGAGGTGTTCTATGAAAGTAAATAAATTTTCAAAAACTACGGAGTTAGGAAAAAGGAAAACATTTATGCACATGTACAAGAGTTGAACAATCAGCATGTTTAGAACATTGGTCTTGAGTGAACTATTCATTCAAGAGCATCGATTTAGGTTTATGATACAATTAAAGTCTCTTTATAATAAGGAAAAAATACATATGTTTCCAATATATTAATGAAATATTCAATTCAATAAACTGATAAAGATTTCACCCAAATCAATAAGCAAGGGGGATTCGATAGAAGTGATCCAAGGGAGTATTTTTCTATCCCTAAAATCATTGTAAAGGTAGTGTGTCTAGAATAGAGTGAACATGTCTGAAAAAAATTAATCTACAATATCTAGTGAATCTTATTAGATTCTGGTATGACCAAAATATTGTCAGCGTATGCTCCTTAGACTAGTCCTTAGTGGTTAAAAAAATAAAAAATTGGTGTTGTTTTTTAATTTCTATATATTGTTATTCTAGAATTTCATGATTTCATCTTATAGGTTTAACAAGTTCCAATTAATATGGGAAAGATATCCATCTTATTCTAAGAAAAATTTGACACCCTGATTCACCCCTACCATCTTAGTGTGTTCGAGGGTACTACATTTATCATATGGTATTTCCATTAATAATTCTCGTTTATGTCCTTCATACTATCTTTCATGTACTTTTCATATTACTAATATATGTGATTATTAAATTCATTAAAATAAAACAAAATTTCTTTTCAATAAATTCTTTTTAATTTGGAATTTCTTTATAAACATGTTTGGTTTTAAAGATAAAACTTGTGATTACATGGTTATAGAAATTGTATAGATTCTTTTTTGATATCCAACTAATCTTTTGTGATCACACCCTATTTTTTACATTAAGAACTTTTAGTCTTGGTTTTATATGATACAAGTAAAGGAAATGGAATCACGTGACATAGAAACTTTACATGTTTGATATTTCCTTTATACTGGGTTGGGATGTAGGTGATGAATAGTCATATGGAGACATGAATTTTGGTCTTGTATGATTTTGTTTCGAGTTTGCCCTTTTGGATTGGTTTTGTATGTCTCATAGTAGTGAACATTTTCTTCTTTTTGTACTCTATTTGTTTATCTTTATTCATTTTTAAATGATACATGTGGTGTTATCTTTTAGGGTAATTTTTCCCATGGTATTTTATGTTGAGGTCCAAGTGCTTATCACCACCCCATGGAAATCAGGAACACGCCTCAGTGCCTATGTCAATCCATCATTGATGATGAGTCATGTCAATCCAGGATGGTTTGTTACATCCTAACCCCAAATTAAAAACTTTAATATTATTGGCACAATCTCCCAAATAATATTTTTTTTATTAATTAAAATTACTCTGGGTATAACCCACACTATGGGAAACACTAACCTCAAGGGAATTTTGAACATCCTCATCATCACTCAAACTATATATAGGTGTCTCACACGTTAATAAGGTCATACCATAACTTGATCACAACCCATGTGTGATCACATGTATAGTCTCACTAGGATCCCATAAACGTGGTTCATGTATTCATGGAAATTAAAAATCATAGACTCTATCTCAATATTGATGGTTACCTTTAAAGGTCTCATGGACCTAAGGTCAAAAAGAGGCTACATAAGTATATTTTCATCATCAAAACAACCCATCACACAAGGTAATGTTTCAAAAATAACACATACATCATCATGTATCATCATCTAATGAGATAATTCATGTAAGGAAACCATAAAATCAAGGAATAAAATGATCATAACATGATTCAAAAACAAGACACTACTAATATAAACTCAATCAAACCAAACCATTTCTCAAAAACACTATATCATTGAATTAATTTAAAATATAAATCAAATAAATCTCTAATACACTTATAAGTCTCGTTTTAAATGTAATTTCAATCCATATTTACACAACCATTCTCATAAGACAAAAAATACTTATAAATTATCTTTTGAACATTATTCACTTTTTTTGAAATATTATTTTAAAAAAATTATTTTAAGCCACTTTTATTTTCTATAATGTCCTCTTTGAAAATCACCCCTTACCATTAAATACCAATTTTAAATTTAATGTAATTTATTATTAGAAAAAACATATAAGAATAAACAAACTCTTCCATTTTATACTGTTAGATAGGTCATTAACATTCATTCAATAAGAGTGACCCCAAGAAACCATTTATCCAATATTTTTTATTCTTTAATGAATATTAATCATGAAAATGAAACCACATGATTATTAATATCACTAGTATGGTGTTTAATTATTGATTTTGGGTTATTTTTTACATTTTCTATTTAAAACATCATTCATCACTAATTAGTTTGATTTGACTTCATTGTTAAACTCACAAATGAACACACTAAACAAAGCACATCTGATTTACAGGGTTCACCTCTCAAAATGAGAAAAATAATCCTTAGTGTAATTGCAAATCACTTGTGATAACAAAAACCACTAGTATCAACATATGGATTACAGTGAGCATAGTTAATCCAAGAAATCATGTTAAACATCTCCCAACTGTGTATGTGCATCCCGCATAGTTATAATGATGTATTGTATTTTTATTACAATAAGAGAGTCATCCATCACATTTGACGTTATCCACACTATCACAATGCTTATTCTTTTTCCCCTTCTTAACTTATTGAAAATATATTATTCTTTTTCTTCTTTTTCATATACGGTACTGGATAAGAACTTATTCTTCTTCTTCACTTAATTTTTTTCACTTCGCCACAAAAGATGTTCAATGTAATAGTGTATAAGTTGTCAATTTTATATATCATGAAACATTTTTTTATTATTTTCTTTATCATATATTCATAAAAATGGTTTGAATATCATTTCCATAACTAAATATCTAAATTACCCATCATTTTAGTTACATGCTAATTCTAATAAACTATTCCCTAAAAAATAAAAACGTTCATTGTGGAAAATAATTCTAGGTATTTGAAATTGAAATCCCCGTGAAAATAACCCCATTAACTTCTCTATTAATCATTATTTAAATATAATTGAATCATATCTTGAATCATGGATGTACATAATATCATGTGATATTTAATAAAATTTAACTAGAAAAAAATTGATATAATTATTTTTCTATTCGGAATATTAATTCTGGAAACACATATTTTTTCAAGGAACCCGTACTTAAAAATATCATTACCATCCTTTCAATGCTTTTAGTAATTATTATAAACTTGTAATAGTCATTATTAATTGCAAGATTCATCTTCATGAAGTAGGAAAATAATCTTTCTAACATGGAGGATCATTCTTATGAAGTACTAAAATCATCCTTACAAAGTCAACAGTTATCCAGAAAATATTATTATTCATCCTTATGAATTATGTGATGATTATTATAAATTTTACCATCATCCTTACACACTTAGAAAAATCCTTATAAATTAGACAGTGTTCCTTTAAAACAAGGTATGATCCTTAACCTTTCTGTAAATCATCTTTACATACTTTAGGTATCAACATCATATCGCAGAAAATAATCCCTATATAATTAGAAATGATACATATAAACCTTTAAGGACTTATCCATTATTTATATTTCAATTCAAAAATTCTATAATACTTCAAAATAACTCCATAAATGTTCTAAACGTATCTAGACTAGAAAAAATTCTCCACCTAAATTATAAATATTATATCACATTAGTTTGAATATGATTTATACATTGAATAAAAATACAACACAATAACCATACCCAATTCTATTAATCTAGGTCTTATTCTATAAACAAATACGACATGCTAGAGGAAACTTCCTCAACTCTAAATCACATCAACTTAAACATTGTTCTTCAAAAATATATTAAAGTCCTTATCATCTTCTAGATATCTCTTGATCTCAAAAAAACATATAAGAGTCTATAAAATTTTAGAATGTTGGTTAATTTCTTTTAATCATTATTGACATAATAATAATAACATAAAAACATAATAAATCTATCACATAATAAAACATGATCCATGAAATCAAAATATTAAATGAGAAAAGGATACCTATATAAATTAAATCCATTTATAAATATTAAATCATACCATCCATCATTGATTCCAAAAAGTACCTATTATATCCAAAGACTCACAATTTGATAAGTTGTTCCATCCATAATAAAATCCCAAAATACACAAAAACCATGAAAATATCACTTTGAAATTTCATGTTGTTAAAATACTCTGAAATGAAGTGCATATGAATCTTATCCCCTCTAAGAGAAAAAAAATTAATTTATCAGACTCAATTGTGTATCAATTTTATCCAAATTTATTGAAAATACATGAATAAGTCATCATGAAACTTACCAATATCCAAATGGTAAGTAATGTGTTATGTTATTCCTCTCTCAGTATCCTATGGTCACTACATGAAAAATGACCAATTGATTTGAAGGATTTCACTATGATCTAATGAAATAAAAAAACAAATATCTAGATTAAATCAATCATATCTAAGGAAGAACAAGATAAGAGGAGAGGGATAATAATAGAGAAAATAATATCTCTAATTGTTGAATAAAAATCACTAAAAAATACCCATAATAAAGGGATGCAGATGGAGGGGAAGAAGGGAAATGGTGGACAAGCTTCCCATCCATCCTTTTACATTATACTATGAATCCCAATAAGATTTAAAAATAAAAAACATATAAATGACCAAAAATACCCTAGATAAAGTATAGGCTTGGAAACACTATTGGATACATGGTGAACCCCTTTCAAGACTTTGTTGGTAGGGGTAGTGGAATTACCCCACTATCCAACCCATTGAGATCTCAGTAGACATCCACTTAGCCTTAAATGGATGATACAATAAACAACAACACCATGTATCACATTCTCTGTAATCAATTATCAATCCCAAGATTTTTTTGAATATTTAATGTCAAATACATCCATTTAAGCTTTCAGTAGATCGCAAAATAACCTCCCTCTCATTTCAAATCCAAAAAATCAACCTCACTTGGATTTCACTCCATAAAAATTCAACGGTTTCCTAATTAAACTGGAACATGGTATTAATTATTATTTCAACCACCCCCCATAATTATTTGTATCCTAAATTATCTAAATATAAATTTCACCAAACGTATATCCATATATCTTGATAACAAATGAATCACTATCTTACTTCTTCCTATAAAAAAATTGTCATTATACTTCTGAAGTGAAACTCTAAACACCGAAGCGAACCTCCCACTATAAAATTCATGACATTAAATCACAAATATTACCTTTAAATTAAAATGGTTTATTTCACATAATTTTCTCTATTTTTTATATTATATCCAAGCATACACTCAAAACACATTCTTGATCATCTAAGTGCCCTACTCATATCCAATATTGTGACATTGAGTTGTTATATAAATACACCCTTTCATCCTAATTTATTAATAGTAATTCAATAATTACCCTTATGGTTCTCCACAATAAAAATTCTTTTAACTAAAAACCATATTAACCTAATTATTCGACCCACCATAAAATTATCCAACCAAAAATTTATTATTCATAGTCATAACAATGAAAAATTAAATTTGTATACCCTACTTATTGAGAATTAATTAAAACATAAAACCCTTTAACCTTGATCACATGGATCCATAAAATAAATCATATTACATATATTATATATGGATCACTAATCTCATTCAAAACTTAAAATTCAATAACTTAGATAAAGAAAATCCAATAAACCAGTCATACATCAACCAATTATTAATTTTGAAAATTAGTTAAATCATTTTTCAAAAATAGAAACTCACCTAAATAGTGGTTCTAGTTTTAGAATCACAAAAAAGCATCATTAATTATCTCAGTGATGTCAAAGTGAAACATTATAATCACCCAAATACATTAAATAATAGAAATTAGGAAACTGGATATATGGGTTGAATCCAAGGAGGAAAAGTGTTATAAGGTTTCAATAATTTTGATGTTTTTCCCAATTATACTAAATCTAAATTAAATAACTTCCAGGTATTTTTTTGGATAGAATGAATAATGAAAATGATTGTTAAGGGAGAGACTTGATATAGAAGGATTATTTTTCATTAATTGAAAATAATTCAACCAAGACTTGGAAATTATATTAAATTTAAAGTAACACGAATTATTGGAGTATCTAGCTTAGCCTCTCAAAATAATTTATAATTTATAATAAGGCTAAAATAGTTTTTTAACAAAACTATTAGTGAAATTAATTAAAATTAATTACAATAATTAAAGTAAAATAAATCTTAACAAAGGACTAAACCATAATCTTAAGGGCCCATATAACCTAGAAACTTATAAAACATCTATTGGATAGCCATATTTTGAAACTATATTACCTTGTATCAACTTTGGTTTATAATTGGATCCAATTATAGAGGGAAAAACATGAGTTAAATTCCCTTTTCAAAAATTTACAAGAGTGACACTCCTTCACCACTATTAAAAGGCACTCAAGACTCCCACTTTCTCACACCACTCAAGATAATTTGGATCGACCAAGATTTGACCAAATATCTCTTAAAAATAACTAAAAATATCCTAGAGTCCTCTACTTATGAATAAATCCTTACAATGAATCCCTTTGGTGAAAACTGAAAGGAGTTACCCAAAGAAGAGTTAATATCTTCCCTCATGCTCTTTAGTTTTATACTATTTCTTCACCCCATCAAATATTCTTATTAATTTAGTATATAAATTTTTTTCCAAAATATACTATATTATGTTGTTATGCTAAGTTTATGACCTACACATACATAAACTTCCATATAATGGGTAACAAACTTACCATTTATTTGTATGATGAATTACCACCTAGAGAAACGAAGTTAATTGTTTTTCCTTTACCAAATTTCATGGTTGGAAATTATGATGGAATTTTTTTTATAAATGATATAAATGATAATTATTATTTATTTACTTTTATTCAATCCTTTTATAACATATAACCTTATACATTCCATTTTTTAGAAATACGATAACATCGTTTTTGGAAGTATGGACTACCGCCTCCTTAAAGCGGTGCCATTCAATCACACGATACATGGAATATATAAAGGATGGATTAAATTAAAAACATGTGGAATAAAAAACATCTATATGATATTAATGATATAATTAACTTTATATAAATTTAATATATATATATATATATCATTTTCTCTATTACCCTTTCACACACTTAAAAAGTGATAATGTCATTTGTGGATATGTTGACTACTGCCTCTTCGACATGATGTGATTCCTTTTACATCACAAGGATTATATATATGAGTATATATTATTAAATAACATGGTATTTATGATATAATTATCATTACTTAATGATATAGTGTTACTTAACTTCTTTCCATAATGATCATTGAAAAATGGGAATGCTACTCATGTGTACGTACGGCCAACCCTCTCCACAATTTTAGTATTGGTTCATTTTTCATAACCATATTTAATGATTGGTTTTAAAAGTATAATTTATTTATAAATATTATAATTATCTCATGATTATTATTATTTAGATATTATATAATTTCCCCTTGGACCAAATTTTACCTAAAAAGGTTGTTTTTGACACATAAACCGAATTTGATCAAAACGCCCAATGAAAAATTAATTGATTAAGTAGTTGTATAAAACATGGTAATAAGTGAAATAAAATTTATGATATATATTAACAAAAAGTTTCTAATTATATTAAATAATAAACATAAGTTTTTTCTTCAGGAATATGAATACACATGAGACAAATCAGATACAAGGTAAGGGATTTTCATCTTACTTTCAATATCTGTGAGATAAATGCCATATTCACCACTTACTTATTTTGTGTATTGTACCTAACGAAATTTTCTATATAATATATAATTAATAATTTTATATTAATGGTATTTAAAACTATATTTTATTGTTATTCCTTCATGTGTTGTATGATTTAAAATGCTTCAAAGTGGTATGGGACAGTTTGGAATGATTAATGATTATTTTCCTCAAGAATAATTTAATGATAATTCATTTACATTAGATAAAATTATATTACCATTATTCCATAATTCCTTTCATTTAACTCTCAAATGGTTAGTAGTGACCTTATTCAGGTAATAATACCATTTTCCACTCATTGGTACTCAAAATGTTTTAGAAATTGTTTGTAAAAAAACCTGACATCATTTCTCTCTATAGTCGGAGAACCTGTTTTCTTCTTAAAACATTTTTTTATAAAATGTTTTCAAAAATGTTTTTAAAATTTTAAAAATAATTTATCAAATTAATATTTATCCTTTAAAATTTTTTCTATGTTTTTTAAAATTGTTTTCAAAGAAAGGGTTTTTCAAAAGGTTTTCCAAAACAAAGTATATTTTTCTCAAGAATGTTTTTAATGTTATTTTCTGTTTCATCAGTGAAAACAACATTTTTTTTACTTAAATTGGGATATGTTTTATTAATACCATATGTAATCTTCATCTAGATGGTTTTTGATTTATTTTATCAAGGAAAATATCGATATTCACTTCCATGATTCCTTTTATTACCCTTGAAATATTCAATTTCCAAAGATCATTTGTCATTAAATTTATCCTAAAAATCCATATCATATTTTATTGATATGATTATTTACTAAACTGTATAAACTTCTTCATGTGCTGTTTACATTGAAATTTATTTGATTATTAGGGGAAATATTGATAAATTTGTATCCTTTATTCAATACATATATTTGATATGATTTATTTTTTATTCTATATGAAAAATGTTTAGGACATGAAAGTCACAGGTTGGGGACCTTTTAAAGAATTCCCTATGGGTTGGGGATCAGTTAATATAATACCCTCGATGCATAAATAGTCTCATGATACAACATTATTTTGTGAAAACCCCTTAGAGTTTGTTTCTAAGAAGAATATATGTTTTTCTACCCATAATTTTAAACTATCTAGAGGAAAAATCTTGATATGATAGATTTTCATATTACTTAGTCATGAAGTCCAATAATTAAGAATTTCCATCATTTTGATTCAGTTTTTATCTATCCATGATATTTTTCATCGACATGTCTATGGATTCATTTCATTCTTATTTCATTGATTAAATGGAATGTGTTTTCAATTTCTTACATTTCCATACTTATTTTTCCTTATATTGTGAGTTGAATGAAATTTATTTCCATTAATTTAACATTACATTAGATTATTCTTGTTGATTCAATATTTCTTCAATTATACATTACCCTTACTGAGAATTTGATCTCACCTATATAGTTTTCCTTTCCTAGGAATCCCATAAGTATACTAATAAAGGTATTCAAGGATACTCTAGATGGAATAATGTTATCCTCGAAAGGAAAAAAATTATGATATAATTATTGTATTCATTTGTAATATAAGAATAATGTTTGTATTTGGTTTACCAAGAATACTAAACTCTTTACTCCGTCAGGTTTTTATTCACTATAATCATGATAATGTAAAGGTAGTAGACACCAAATCTGGGCTTCTGGGGTCGGTTCCCTACAGTTTGTATTATAGGAAGTTTAGTAGAAACCTTGGGAATAGATTTAGGAAAACATATATTTGAGAACATGACCCTAAGATGGAAATTGAGGCTAAGTATAGAAGGACAACCTAGAATTTTAATAAAGTAGATATATTTTAGTGCTTCTTGAATCAAAGTAAATTTTTGGATATCCATTTCCTAAAGTAAGGGTTGAATTATAATTTGATCAAATCCTAACCAAAATATGGAATTGTTCATATGAACATAAAATGTATCATATAATTAAATTTTCATATACTCTTAGGCTATAAAACAATTCCCCAACATTTGAAAAAGTATATTTAAAAAATAATGTCTTAATACCAAAAATGTTTTTGAACTGATAGTCTTCTAAGTCGTCATAGATTTATAGATTTGAAGCTCTAAAATTTCCATTGATCATTCACTTGTTTGTGATTGATGACATCAATCACTACCTATAAATATTAATGCTTTTACTCAATGTATATATCTCTACTTTACAATAATTTTCTCATACATAGAGACCTAGTTATATATTAGTCCATGTGAACTTTTCACTTCATATTTTCACTTTTCTAAAGGATGTTTTACAGACCCTTCTCACAATGCAAGATTTCAAATATAGGATATATCCAAAATTAAATCACCAAGATCATGTTCAAAATTGTGAGGACACAATTTAATTAAGGTGGGTAGAATGTAATGCCTCAAAAATCTAAATTCGGAACATTTTATTCAACAGCATGTATCCAACATAACACTAAAGACCAAAGGGAATATAATATCTCAAGACATTAAAATATATTTACTATTTTAAATAAATTAAATATATGGTATATATCACAATTAATGCAATACTATGTTAGCATATGTCACATGAAACAATATGTTTCATCAATGGCTTGTGTTACATGGAAGACTATGTTTTACCGAACAATAATATATTATTAAAATATAATTATTTAATATAATAATATATAAGCTGTCTTTTATAAATATTATTAACTAACTTATTAAAATATGTTTTTTACACAACTAATTCATTGGGTACTAATTAATTAGAAATTAATATAAGAACCAGATTAACATAAATGGAATTTTTTTTATAAATAAAACTATTTTCATGCTCACAAAACTATTTTAACTTAATAAGTTAAATTAATTAAAATTATTGAAACATATAAATGTAATATATATATTATATTTTAAATCAAATATTTTTTTATCTATCCAATTTATTCAATAGACATAAGATAATAACCAACCCAATTTTCCCCACAAAATACTATATTTTAATTAAGGCACTTTTACCGCCTTTTAATGGCATAACAATTTTAAATAAAATTTATGGAACCTTAATAATTATTATGTGTTAAAATAAATATAATATTTTAATTATAAACATAAAAAATTATGTTAGGGGGAAGTTTTGGTATTTTCCTATCAAGTTTCATTTTTTTAATGAATAGTTAAAAATACTGAATATTAATTCCAAATTTCTTTGTCATAAATTTTATTTATAAGGTAAAATTATATTTTGAATTGGTTTTAGAGTTTAATTAGATTAATTTTTTATAAATTAATCCAATTTAGGTCATTGGAATTAATTTCACTTTGAAATTAGACATAAAAACTTAGCAATATTTTGAACATTTTTACATTAAAAACACACATTGTCTTCCTTCTTGTGGGATTAAATTTAAATTAATTTCATCAAATTCTGGGATTTGAATTTTCAAAAATGGATTACATATCATTAATAAGAATTAATAATATTTTATAATATTTTAAAATTAGTTTTTTAACAAAATGGTTAGTAGAAGTAATTAAAATTAATTATAATAATTAAAGTGAAATTAAGCTTAACAAAGGACTAAACCTTAAACTTACGAGACCAAATGACTTAAAAACTTGTCCAAAAGACATTTTATGTCTATATTTAGACCCTATGCTACATTTTATTAAAAAAATTATTATTGGATCCACTTTTGATATAAAAAATGGGTGTGTAATCCGATTTTCCAAAATTTACCAGGGTGTCACACCTCCACCACTATAAAAAGGCACACAAGCCTTCCACTTCCTCACACATCTCAAGAAACATTGGGTCAACCAAATTCTTCCCAGATAGATCTTAAAAATACCTCCCCTAATATTATAATCCTTCTCTTGGGAATAAATCTATCCAAGTAAAGCATTTGGTGGAAACCCAAAAAAGTTACCCAAAGAAGATGTAACATCTTTCCTCAAGATATTTAGATTTTTTCCCCTATTTGCCCCCTAAAATATTATTATTAAATGATTATATAATAGAAAAAAATATAACAAATATACTAGTATTTAATTATGTTAATTTTATACCTAAATTTACACACACTTCCATCTAATGGGTATAAAACTTACAGTTTATGTGTATGATGAATTACAGCCTCACAAAATGAAGTGGTTCATTTTTCCTTTACCTCCTTTCATGGTTTGGAATTATGAGGGATAAAATATTTATATATTATATCTATGATAATTATTATTTCTTTATTATTATATAATTCTATTATACCACATACAATTATACTTTTCATTTTGTGTAAATATGATAACATCATTTGTGGAAGTGTGGTCTAACGCCTCCTAAAAAGCGATGTGATTCGATCAAACGATACATGGAATGTATAAAAGATGTTTTTAATTAAACATATGTGACATAGTCAAAAATATATATTATATTAATTACATAACTTACTTTTTTAAAATATAATATATATATATATATCATTTTTTTCATTACTCTTTCACACACATAAAGAGTGATAACATCGTTTGTGGACAGTGGACTACCACCTCCTGACCACGATGTGAATCCTTTTAAATTAAAGAATTATATATATAAGTATATAATATTAAATAAAATTTTATTTATGATGTAATTATAATTCTATAAATATATTGTGTTACTTACCTTCTTTCTGTAATGATCATTGAAAAATGGGAATGTTACTCATGCATGCGTACATCCAACTATCTCCATGATTGTAACATTGGTTCATTTTTCCTAGACATAATTAATGATTGGTTTCAAAAGTGTAATTAATGTATAAATATGATAATTATTTCTTGATAATTATTCTAGAGATGTTATATAATGACCCCTTTGACCATAGTTGACCTATAAAAGTTGTTTTTCACACATAAAATGAATTTGGTCAAAACACAAGATGTAAAATTAATTGATTAAGTAGTTGTGTAAAACATTGTAATAAGTGAAATAAAATTTATGATACAATGTATAAGGTTATAATGAAATTAAATAATTGACATATGTTTTTTATTCAACAATATAAAGACATGGGAGACAAATCTGGCGCAGGGTAAGGGATTTTCATCTCACTTTTTACGTCTGTGAGATTAATGTCATATTCACCACTTGATTATTTTTTGTTATTGTATATATTTCGCATTTTTATGTATTATATAATTAATAATTTTATCTTAATATTATTTTAAAAATTCATTTAATATTACTTTTTTATGATACTTATGATTTAAAATGTTTCAAAGTGGTATAGGACACTTTTGAATCTTTAATGATTATTTTCCTAAAGAATAATTTTAATGATCTTTCATTCCAATTTGAGTAAATTATATGATAATTGTTCCATAATCCCTTTAATATTTCTCTCCTATGATAATTCAATACATTTTTCAAGTAATAGTTCCATTTTTACACTCATTGGTTCTCAAAATGTTTTAGAAATTTTTTTTAATAAAACTCTACATCATTCATCTCTTTAGTCAGAGAACCTATTTTCTTCTAAAAAGCATATTTTATAAAATGTTTTCAATTTTTTTAGCATTTTAAAAAAAAATACCAGATGAATTTTCACCCATTTTAATATGTTCTATGTTTTTTAAATTTATTTTCAAATAAAACATTTCTCAAATGTTTTTTTAAAATAAAGGAGGTTTTCTTCAAGAATGTTTTTAAAGCTCTTTTATTTTATCAGTGACAACAACCCTTTATTTTAATCCACTAGGGATATGTTGTTTTATACCATCCTTAATATTCTTATGGATTTTTTTATTTATTATTCTAAGGATATAATCTAAATTCATTTTATTTATTCCTTTTGTTCCCCTTCAAATATTTAATTTCCTATGATCATTTGACATTGAATTTCTCTAAAAAAATCCATAACATTTTTCGTGGATAGGATTATTTCTTAAATCATATACCCATTTTCATACGGTGTTAACTTGAAAATTTATTTAATTATTTGGGGAAATATTGATAAATATGAATCCTTTATTATATATGGGTATTTAGTAAGGAATATTATTTATTTTATATGAGGAATGATTATGACATGAAAGACATGGGTTGGGGATCATTTAAAGGATTTCCTACGGGTTAAAGACTGGTTAATATAAGCCCCCCAATGCATCAATAGTCTCATGAGATGAAATTAGTTGGAAAAACCCCTTAGAATTTGTTTCAAAGTAGAATAGACATTATTCTAAACTATATGAAGGATAGATCATGGTTGTATAGGTTTTAATGTGCCTTAGACATGATGTCCAATAATTAAGAATTTACTTTATTTTGATTCAATGAATATTTATCCATGGTATTTTGTGTAAACATATCTATGGATTCATTTTATTTCCATTTCTTTAATTAAACAGTACATGTTTTCTTTTT
The DNA here is from genome assembly GCA_963277665.1 of Viscum album. NCBI lineage: Eukaryota > Viridiplantae > Streptophyta > Magnoliopsida > Santalales > Viscaceae > Viscum > Viscum album. The sequence goes on along the minus strand of OY728138.1, from coordinate 285,881,595 downwards.
ATTACCATGACATATTTATTTTTCTATATCTATTAATTTGAATGACATGTGTTCCTATTTATTTACCTTTCCATTTGATTATTCTCATTGACTCGTTATTGCTTCCACTATACATTACTCATACTAAGAATTTGAGCTCACCCCTACTATGTTTCCTTTCCCTAAAAAACCAAGAATTATACTAAGATATACATTAATGGATAAACTATATGAAATAAGGTTATCATTGAAAGAAAAAAATAACATTGTAATTAGTGTATTAATGTGTAATACAAGACTCATGTATGTATCTAGTTTACCAAGACAACCAAAATATTTAGTCCTTTATGATTTGAATAAATAAAATTTAAATTTTTATGGAGAGAATTTCAAGTACAAGACCACCTTAAGGAGGGCGAAAATGATGATGACCAAGCACATCACCTTTAATAATAAACTTACAATCATTAGGTAAGGTACCTGGACTGGTGTGGAAAATCAAACTTTACTCTAACATACCTTTGATTGTAATATCATCTGCTACATTGTTCCCCTCCCTCCAAGTGTGAATAATATAAGTGCCTTCATTAAGAAGGTCCCTGAATTTCCTGATGATATAAATTAACTCCCATGGTAAATTACCCTCTTTTTGTAATAGCCCAACCAGACTGTTGAATCTGACTCCAATTAGGATATCTATATATTAAACCTCCTGGAAATCAATAACCAGAAGTCCATGGCTCCATCTTCGGCTCCTCTAGACGTACCATCACCATAAAAAGAACTAAAGGCAAGAAGACCAAATCCCATGATTTCCCTTATAATTCCTCCCCCTCAGATAACACCATCCAAACAAGAGATTTTCACTTTCAATTTACGCCCAAAATTAAGAGAATTCCAGCATACCCACTACCCCTGCTGGAGCACCATGCCTCATTTCAAGAAATTCAATTGAATGATATTCCTAAAGGATTTTATATTCTTTACCCTTTTAATGAGTGAACCAAAATCTACCACCATCGGCTTAACACGCATCTGAAGAAAGATGTGAGATCATTTGATGCCTTCTCTATCCTTGTTCACTGCTTCCCAAAGGGTCCAGCAGGCCACCACAAATATCATAACTCTGACTTTGAATTCAACCTCCACTTATATATCACCCAGAAACCATCCCATGATGGATATTTCCATTGAAACCCATCACCCACTGATGTTCATACTCTTCCTCAAGAATCCCCAAATCACTCCTGCCCATTCCCCTGAGAAAAAAACATGTTCAAATGATTCATTTTTAGGGTATTTACATCACTAAAAATGGGATTCTAGAGCCAATATCTTCTTCTGAATATTATCCTTCATAGGGATGTCCTAATTTCTAAGCCTCCACATAATAAAATTTAGTTTTTCATGGATTGTTTTGCACTTGATTTTTTAATTCCACTCATCACCACTGTCCAAACACATGCATCAGATTTTTTAAGTCAAATCTGTAGAACCATCTAGATCATGATCCCTAAAAAACAAAAAGGTTAGGTTTTTAACTAGCCTAATAGAATTGTACACATCCTTTTTCTTAGAGTTGAGGATAGTATTCATAAAATATGGATTCCTAGTGGCCACTTTTAAAGTGATGTTCGGCTCTGGGAATCCTAGAAAAAAGATCTCCTCCCCTACCCAGTTGTCTTTCCACAAGTTGATGTCTCCACATCCAACAATCCATCTAACATTATTCTACAAGACCTCTGGATGAGCCCTCGTGTATTGGAAAAGTATAGACATCCTACTGTTGTGATCATCCCAACACCTCCAGTCTTCCTCATACATATTTTTAATGAACTTTTTCCAGAATAAAGTTCCACAAATCACATCCCATGTCAATATATCCTACATGGCCTACATGGTTTCCACTGCATTCCATAGCCCAATACCATCCTCCTCAACTGGTTTGGCCAGCTGTTTTCATTAATCCTAATGGCACTGACCTACCTGATTTCTAGCCCGTAGAAAAGAGTTCATGATGGTATAAAGTTTAGTGATAGTAACTTTGAGGGTTTTGATAATGGAGAGAACATGCATTGGAATCATTGTTAGCACAATTTTGATCAACATTATTATTCTACCAAAGGAAAGAAATTTACTTTTCTAATTGCATATCCAACCCATTATCCTATTCAGGATTTCATCAAAAATGAATTTTTTGATTCTGCCTTTCGAAATTGGATCACCGAGGTAGATCATTGGAAATTGACATTGTTGCATACCCAGCATTTTCTGAATATCCCTATTATGCCTCCCAGAACATTTTCTGGATATAAAGATATCGCTTTTCATGAAGTTGAACCGTTGTCCGCTCAACACCCCATAGGTTTTCATGATATCGTTAAATCCATCCACTGATTTTTTTCCTTCCATTAATGAAGAAAATAATTTCATCAACCAACATGATATGTGAAACCAAACTATTCCCCCAATTTTTTTTAAAATGTATGATCATTCTATCCTCCATCCCCTTGTGAATGTTCCTTTTAAGAACCTACTAGTCCATAATAAAGGAACTAAGAGATAAAGGATCTCCTTTCCTTAATCCTTGGACAAATTTGAAGAAACTAAAGCCTTTACCCAAAAAATATATTGTAATCCATGGAGAGGCATAGCAACTGAAACACAAATCACAAAACCATTCATGAAACCCAAATTTCCTCATTATTTTAATAAAAAATCTACATTCTAATCTGTCATGAAACTTATCCATATCTACTTTCACCATCACATTGGATCCAATAGTTTTTTTATTTAGATCTTCAACAATTTCTCTCACAATTCCAATAGATCCTTGAATGCCTCTTCCTTGAACAAAACCATGTTTCTCTTTAGAAACAATCTTGGGTATCACACTATTGAATATTCAGTTTAAAAGAATTATTAAAATATAGTAAGAAAAATTGAATAGACATATTTTTCTATACTAATTAATTTTAGTGGGATATTTAACCTTGGGAATGAGAACTAACCTTCAAGTGCAAGTAGCTCTATTGAGTTCTCCTCCACTAAAGAAGTCTTGGACCACTCCATTAACCTGCTCTTTCACAATCTCCCAAGCCTCATTTCAAAAAGCTATAGGGAAACCATCTGGTCCCTTGGCACTTTATGTTTTCCTCCTAAGAACATTTATTTTGATTTCATTATAATTTTTCATTTCCTCTTGATAACGTTGGTCCCCATCATCCACCAGTCATGGGATACATCACTGGAAGTCCATCTCTTAACTATCCCTTCAAGACGGATCTCCATGAATGATATTATGTCATATCTTAAGCCCCTCAAAGTGATTAAGAACAATATTCCAACCCACCTGTATATCAAAATAAAACGTACCATAATCAATTTTAATATTTATCTTCTTGTCCTTCCTTCTTTCTTTCAATCATGCCTGAAAATAAGTGGTGTTATTACCCCTTCCTTAAGCCATAAATCTCTGGATTTATGTCTTTTTATCCTCTAAAATTCCAACCATTTTTAATCTAAGATATTTTATTTATCTACCAATAAATAAAACTTGTCACCATCCCATACCTCCAAGAGACTATTATTTATCCTCTCAATATCACCTTTTAAATTTTCCTGGTTCAGGTCCTCATCCATACAGTTGCCTTCCAACACTTGTAGGTCTTTTTTTATCAGATGTAGATGTCTCATGAGACTAACCAACATAGATACCCCCATTGGTTTCTCCCATGAGTTCTTAACTACCTGCATGAAATATCATTTTTGATGCCAACTGGGAAAATATTATAACTACTTATTCTACCCCTCACTCTTTTGTAACTTCAAAAGAAGAGGGGCATGATCCGGCATTGATCCGGAACTAGGAGAAACTAAATCTTGGGAAAAAGAGTCTAGGACTTAAATGTTGGATAGACAAAGATCAAGCCTACTTCATATTCTCCGCTGTCCTTTGTGATTATTGCACCATACAAATTTTCTTCCAATAAAACCCATGTCCATCATTCCCTTAACCGCTAAAAATTCCCTAAAGTCTTGCATTACAGTGTTGTCTTCCACTGAACCTCCTCTCTTCCCCAATTGTTTCAATATAGAATTAAAATCTCCAAAGATAAACCATGATAAATTACCAGGTTCAAATGCCTACAATTGATGCTAAAGATTAACTATTTCAGCATTAACAAAACTCACATACACAAATGAAAATTATACCTTTCCACTCCGTGCAATAATATTTATAGTAATATGCTTAGAAGAAGCTTCCAAAACTCCACTGATTTTCTATTCTTCCAAAAAATAAAAATATGTTTATTGCATGGTTTAGAATGTATTCAGTCTGCAAATCCTAGCAATCTAGTAAACAAAGGCATCCTTTCAACTTTCTATTTATGTTCCAGCACAATAACCATATCTACATTAACACAACGAACCTATAATGTAATAAATGCACATTTTACCAGTGCTTCTAGACCCCACAAATTCCAAATAATGATGGAAATTTTGATTCATAGTTCAAACCGCTCTTGCGGACAAGAGATGCAACCTTAGATGCCAAGCCTGATATTGAAATCTCCCTAGACATGGCCCTAGTGAGAATACGACTGCCTACAATCAGCTAAGATCCTTTAAAAATCTTATTCAGCATGTCCTTAGAAGCAATAGCATCCCGTACTGAGCCTTCTGGGATCTCAAGATCCACATTACCTTGTAAACGATGTAGTCAAGTGTGAATAGATTTCAAAAGATGCACCTCACCAAGAAAATAATCTAGCGCCAGTCTCTCACAGGACAATCGCCTAGTCATGATTTCTTTAATCATTCCCTCTGGTAGATGAACATCTGAAGAATGATTAGACTCCTCCATCATACTTTGAATGATTAGGCTATGACATTCCGTTAGAGATACAAGGTTGGAATGGAACCTAGACAGAGAGTAAATCACACTACTAGGGATGAAAATATCTGAGGTCTGCCACTCCAAATCCTCTAGAAAGGGTGGACCATTGGGACAATCTAATGGACCCAATGTTGCATCATAGGGGTAAGGGAATAATATATAAAACTTTCCCAGAACACGTATAAGCAGAAGAAATGATAGGCACATGAACCACACCATCCGAATTTGAAAAACTAGTTGTTTTCACAACTGGCCCATCCGCTGCCGGGGGATTGTTGTATCTTCCAGAGACTTGGTTGTGACTGGTCCAATAACCTCCGGAAACACCTATCCATCATAGCTTTGATCATCAGACAAATAAGACCCAAACATAATTGATGGTCTACTGGTGTCTCGTGTGACTTCTCAACTACCTTCAAAGATGATTGTGGATGAGCCCCTTCTGGTCTAATCACCGAAAACGGAGGAGGAGGATCCTAAGCCTGTCCAGTATCCACAGAATCCTTAGATCCACCTATTTTAAGGTTTAGATGGCACCATCTACAGAAACTAGTCAGGTGGCCCTGCCTGTAGCAGTGAATGCAGAACTATGGGACTGTATTCCCCAAAACTCTTTTACTCTAATAAAAACCCATCGTCAGCCCTAATCAGCATGTGAAAATATAGAGTCTCAGTTAAATTCACCCCCACATAGATCCATAGAGAAGGTGTCACTCACACTTGGGGATAGTCCTCATCCTCACACATAAACCACCCTATGGAATTACCAATCTCTTGAAGCAAAGATGGGTTCTATAAAGGTAGGGAAATCCCTAGAATGGTAAACCACACCGCCACTTGGACCAACTCCCACCCAAAGTGGAAACACCAATCCCAAAGAGAGAAAGAAAATCTCCAAGACCCATATATGTTATCCTCTCTAGACCAGGAATGGATTAAATCATCCCATGAAAACAGATTCACATAGAACACCATTCTAGAGAATCCGAAAACCACCACCAGCTGATGAAGACCCCAAGACGCCACATAATTTTTAAAAAAAACCAGTAAGGGTTTACCATGCCCAAACATTGAAATTAAGGATAAATTGTGAAAGTTTGATATATTCCAGAATTCTTCATCTGAGAAATACACCACTGGAACACCACCAATGCAGTTAGTGCAGCGAGGAGCCATTATAATAGAAGTAATGCAAGGTTGTCTAGAGAAAAATGAACCTGGTGCACCTAGAAGTACCTCTTTGAAGGTCTACAAGCCCAAAGCCCCCAACATAGAACCAACCACCCCAAATTTAGTAAAGGAAATAGGTGTTCCACTTCCAGAACTTTCATTCATCAACAAACTAGAAGATCAAGTTCCTTCCACCCGTGATTTGAGACCATCCTCAACCATTTAAGCATCTCAACCCATGAAAGGAACATTAGAAAAATAAGCAAAGGCTGACACACCCCAGAGGTTCGGCTACCATTAGTCCTAGAAGACACAAAGCGGAGGCTGGAGAAGAACGCAGAGAAATGGAAACCACAGAACCAGAATCCATTTTTCCTTCAAGATTTGATTACTTTTAATCATGCCAATGTAATGGTAGTAGAAAATGCCTCCAGTTACTGGGGTCGAGTCACTACACAAATGATCTGTTTATCCAAATTATGCAGTTATTTCGCTACTAATAAGATGGAATGAACCTATATCATTTTATAGAGTCAGATAAATAACATAAGCTTGTTTTTTATAATAATAATAACATAAAACAATATTTAAATATAATTTAATTAAATAAAATCAATGAAATTAATATACTCAATAAATAAAGGGACCCTACATCAATTTTATATCCATTTATAAATACAAGCTTGTACCTGCTATTTTTTATGTGAATGGGAACCGAAAATAGTAAAATACTAATAATTTAATAATTTAGACCACCATAATAAAATTATAAAATCAATATAAACCACATGAAACTCATTTTTGGCATAATAATTCCATAATATTAATCCATGAAGTAAAAATGGTTAGTAAACAACTCCTAGTCCTCTTATGAGAAAAGTCCCCAATTTATCAAACCTAATCGACCATAAATATTATCTTAATTTGACATAAATCATTGAATAACTCATTGAGAAACTTTTTGATACCCAAATAATATTAATAATGGATTTTTCTTCAACTATCTGTATCCTTTATCAATCCAACAAAAAATAATCATTGACCAAAGTGATTTCACTATGCATGAGTGAAATCAGATAAATAAATCCCTAGATAAAATCAATAAAATCAAACAAAGAATAAAACAATATTAGATAGATAATAAAAAAGATACCTACCTCTAATCAATGAACCATTATAACCATGAATTCTATATAGCAACAAAAGAAGGAAGAGGGTAAGAAGGGCAGTAACCCCCCCCCCCCCCCACAACATTCAACTAACCTAGGCTATGAATCACAAAGGGGGTTTAAGATAACCCTAAAAATAACTAAAAGTACATCACTTAATGTAGGATTTGGGAAACATTGATAGACTCCAAGTAAACCTCGATCGGTACTCTAGTGGACCACAATGATCTTATTGGAAGGGGAGGTGGTACAACCCCACTACCTAGCCCAATGGGATCTTGGTGGACTATTACTGCGTTTTGGTGGCTATAGTTGGAAGCCAGCAAACTCGATATCATATTATTTTATTTTAATTATATATCCTACAAATTTATATGAATCCCAATATATCTAATAACTTCATTTAAACTCTTAAGAGACCCCAAAAAATCCTCCCTCATGATCCAAATTGAAAATTTTCATCTTATCCAAATTTTAATCCACTAAAATTCTGCTCTTTCCCAATTACACTAACACCCAATAATTTTGGGCATTAAAATGTTGGTATATGTAGTTTCCTTCAAATATAGACTAATATTTCACAATAAATTAAAATTATTGGTTATAGTTATCCTAATATTATATAACATTCTGTGGAGTTTTCAAAAAAAATCATGCACTGCTGATACACAATAACTTTATTCATCAACCACCAATGTTGTTACATTCCACTTGATACTTCTAGACCATTACTTTTAAGGGATTGATTCAATGTGACCTTAACCTCTATAAATTTTCTGGTAGTACTATTTTATTATCACTTCCACAGATTTATTCTCAAAATGGGATAAATTCATACCCTTGATATAAATCAAATTTAAATCTACCATTAACTTCCTAAAATAAAATATCATAAAGTGATTTTGAGTTCATCTTACAATCCTAAAGATAATGAAACCAATTTCAGGAACATGAGTTGAATAAAATGTATTTAAATTACAAGATACAACCCTCCAACTATTACCCTTATAATGATGCATCTAATGGAAAATCACAAACATTCAAAAAATATATCATGAATTTTATAGAAGATAGTGGAATAATATAAGAAGAGTTTCCCCAATAAGAATATCAATTATTTATTAGATTATAACACTACAACATGGGCTCCAACATAGGTTAACATATGTTCCATACTATATGGGACTAAAGTGGTGTTGGACATAATGGTTTTTCCATTAAATTATTCCAACTTTTATAACCATAAAAATAAATATAAATGGTTGAGAAATATATTGTATGAGTTCTAAGATCCTAATTAGAAAAGTATATAAATGTTATATAATTTTTATTTTCTTAAAACTCATTTAACTGATCGTACCATGATACACTGTGTAATTTTCAACTTTACACCACTGTGTGGAACTTGTTTTATATTGAAAATTATAAAAATAATGACAAGTTTCATTCCATTTTTGAGTCATTTATTTTGTGTTTATCATTGTTAAAAAGTTAAATCATACATTTTTTGATGAATCCATTGTAGGAGGAGGTGATTTGGAGGGCCTATGATGATGTCCAAGAAAAATGGGCCAAACTGCGCAGGATCCAAGCACACCAGTGGATTAATCCGCACACTTCTAGTTTAAAGTGCATTCCATTGGGCTGATAATTTGTGTTATGGTCCAAATTTCATTGGGATACATTTCTTATGAAGGAACCCAATACTCATTCAGTTATATAGAGGCCCAACTGACCTAATTTGTCCAGCACACAGAATCTACACGATGTCAAAAGTTGTGTGTTGTGATCTGTCCATATCTCAGGATATATGTGACCCATTTATGCCAAAATTTCGGTAGAGACATCCAAGAGGTGGGGTTAAAACTTTTTTATTTTATTTAAATATAGATAAGGCTGTGTGGAGGTCGAAACACCTATGAGAAGTGGTTTTATGAATTCTGTGTGCTCAAAACCACCTTCCCATATTCCTATAAAATGGCACTTTGGGCTCCTCATTTGAAAGTTCTCCCAGGAGAAAAATCTCTAGTATTTGGGAGACTGAAAGAATTCCTCTCATCATACAAGGAGTTCTGGAGTCCCCTATCCTCATAGGGGAATCCAGTATGAAGAGAGACTTCCACCTGAGCCTCCTCCTCCTCTCGATGGTGAGCTAAATGGTGGACGATCATTTAGAGGGAGCTACACAAACTTGGGAGGGAGTTCCAGCACATGTTATTCTACTGGTTCTGTATAATTTTTGTGTTGAATATTTCACTTATTTTGTTTCTTGACAGGCTTTCCCATTATTACATTTTATATGATATAATTAAGTAGAATTATTTTTATTTCAACACCGATTGGGTTGAGATTTCAAGTTGGAATCTTGGGTTGTTCCGATTGGACAACACAATAATCATATTTATCTCACACATACATAAGATTTAAGTATGCTTTGGTATACCTATTATTCTATGTTTGATAACTAAATCTTGGAAACACGATTTTTGTGTCAAGGGGTGGTTCTTTCAGCGTCATTTGAAGAGGAAAGAGGGGAGTCAAGATCTTGACAACCTTCAACCAAAGAATTAAAAAAAACATGTTAAATTTTCTGAACAATGAACTATCCAATATGTGTAGTGAACTTGAAATGATCTTGTTCTCTCATTATTATTAATACACCACCTTTTGGTTCAAACTATTAAACTCTTTAATTAAATCATTTAATCTTAAAACTGTTTTCAAAACCACCCCCTATCTAAGTACTGTTTATTAAAAACACACACTCTACACCCACCAACACTCCTTGAGAGATGACCTAGGGTCTTCCCTAGACTATAAATAAACCTTAAATCATAATCAATTTCCCATGTCATGACAACACGGTCAAATTTTGGCACTATTTCCGGGGAGCGTCCTTGTTTTTAGTGCGTGTTTTTTGTAAGGTCTTTTTAATTTTTGTGAATATTTATTTGTTTTCTATTATACCTTTTCAATATCTTTTTTTATTCTAATATATTTTTTGTTTAGGTTTGTTTCATGACGCGTTCTAATCCGGGAGACTTACAACCTTTTGAACTAGAACTGGAGAGGACCCTACATCAACAACACCGAGACACATAAGACAACACTTTGAAGGAGGGCACACCACATATTGAAACTCTTATTCACCCTTAATCGTCTTCTAGAACTAACATCAAAACTAAAATTAATGTTAATAACATGGCTAAAAATAGTAGAACACTAAAAGAACTAACTTCTCCTGGTGTTGATATTCATCCCACATACATTCAATTACAAGGAGAGGCACCCAATTTTGAACTAAAATCTAGTTTAATTCATCTATTACCAAGATTCCATGGACTTCCTAGAGAAGATCCACATAAGCACTTAAAATAATTTCGTACTGTTTTCTCAATATTAAAACCTTCTAATGTGGATGAGGAAAATGTAAATATTAGAGCATTCCCATTTTCGTTAGAAGACACTACGAAATATTGGTCGTACTGTGTTAATTCAGCACTAAGAGGTTGGGTAGACATGAAACGCCTTTTTCTTGAAAAATATTTTATAGCATCTCAAAGTGCAACAATAAGGAAAGAAATTTGTGGGATAAGACAATTGCACGGGTAAACATTACATGAATATTGGGAATGATTTAAAAGGTTATGTTCAAGTTTCCCACACCACCAAATAAGTGACCAACTTTTAATACAATATGTTTATGAAGGTTTAATCCCTATTGATAGAAATATGATTGATGTTGCTGTAGGTGGTGCACTAGTAGATAATACCCCAATTTATGTAAGGACATTAATCGAGAACATGTCACAAAAGACTCAATAATTTGATACAAGGTCTAGCATACCCATGCGAGGTGTCCATAAGGTAAAAAGTACTAAATTCGAGAAGAAGGTGGAAACAAATTTTGAAGAGGTAAGTACCCTTCTTTGACAACATTCTCTTTCCCAAGGGAAATCCCAATCTCTTCTTCCCATCCATTATGGTATATATTCTTCTAACGCCTACTACTCTGACCAATGTCCTCAATTGAGGGAAACATCTGAGAGTTGTGAGGAAATATTTCCAGGCCGCCCCTATAGCCAACCCTTTAGGAAAGAACCTTAATATACATACAACCCTGGATGGAAGGAGAACTAAGCCTATAGAAAAGGGGGTATTCAAGCCAACCTCAAAAAAAATGGAACCAACTAGGGAAGAGTAGTCTTCCACCACCACCACCTAGAAATCCTTAACCACCCCAAAAGCCTTTCCAAAAAACCCCTAAAAAACATGATCCTAGACTAGAAGATATGATGAAACAAATGTCCGCTAAAAATATTCAATTCCAACAAACCACTCTGCCAGCTATACAAGACCTAAAAACCAAATTAGGCCAACTAGCTAACTCAGTGGGTGAAATTCAAAGTCACAGATCAAGTAAAATTCTCTCTCAATGAATAGTTAACCCTAGGGATAAAGGAAATGTTATTTCCATCACCCTTAAGAGTGTAAAACAACTAGAAAGTAAAATAAATCCTCCATTAGAGTCATCCCATCTTGAGGAAACCTTTATCCCAACCATTAGAAATGTTTCAAATGTTGAAGAACCTTATCCTGAGAAAATCTCTTCCAAAGGAAAGAGTGTGTATATTGATGATTCAGCTAGCCCAACCATTCCTCTTTCATTTCCTTAAAGGGACACCTAACCAAGAAAACAAAAGGAAAATGAACTTGATAAGGAAATATTGGAAATTTTCAGGAAAGTGCAGGTTAAAATCCCATTGATTGATGATGTGAAGAAAATTCCATGGTATGCCAAGTTAATAAAGATGATTTGTACACACCGAAGGAAACTTCGTGGAGATGACAAGGTGATCTTGGGGAGTAATGTTTCAGCATTGATAGATCTATCCCTTCCCAGAAAGTGCAATGATCCTGGAACATTTTCAATTCTGTGCATCATAGGGGAGTATTCTTTTTCTAATGCTATGCTTGATTTAGGTGATTCTATAAATGTGATGGATCACTCTATTTACTCTACATTACAGGTCGGGGAACTGAATCCCACCAGAATTATTGTTCAATTGGCTAATCGGAGTACTGCACACCCCTCTGGTGTGTTAAAGGATGTTCTTGTGAGGGTTCAAAATTTAATTTTTCCTGCTGACTTTTATGTGCTTAAAATAGAGGATGATAGGATAAATGGACATGCCCCGATTATATTGGATAGACCCTTCTTGAAAACCTCAAAAACTATAATTAATGGCCACAATGGTACATCATCTATGGAGTTTGGTGGTGACATTTTCCACTTCAATATCCTTGATGCCATGAAGAACCCCTCAGAAGAATATTCCTCTCTCTCTGTTTATTCTATAGATATACTCCCTTCCCCTGAAGAAACAATATTTTTCCCCTGATCCCCTTTCTGAGTTTTCTTCGCTAATAGAAATTCTAGGAAATGATTCATTCATTGATTTTTGTAGTAGTCTAGAAAATGGTCATGATTGTTCATTGATTGATGATTTCTTGAACACTAAGGATCCACTAACCATCGATGATACTACTAAGCTTGTAAAAGCACATTCCTCTATTGAGGATTATACCATTGAGAAGTTAGATGAGATCAGTGACCTCTTACTTTCACACACCCCACCATCAATCCAAAATCCACCTGAATTGGAAATAAAACAATTGACTCAAGATTGAAAATATTCATATCTTGAGAATGGAAACATATTGCCCGCCATCATTGCTAGTTCAATCCCTCCTGAGCATGAATTGCAACTTCATGAACTTTTGAGGGAGTATAAACAAGCTTTGGGATGGACACTTGCTAACATTCCTGGTATTAGCCCATCAATTTGTACACATCATATTTTACTAAATGATGAGGCTAAACCAGTGAGGTAGACACAATGTCGACTAAACCCAAAACTCCTAGAGGTTGTGAAAAATGAGGTAACAAAATTATTGGTTGATGGAATCATTTACCCCATCTCTGACAACCAATGGGTCAGTCCCATTCAAGTAGTTCCAAAAAAGACCAGCCTTAAAGTAATCAAAAATGAAAATAATGAATTGGTTCCAACTTGTGTGCAGAATAGTTGGCGTGTCTCTATAGACTATCCCCGACTAAACCAACATGTTACGAAGGACCATTTCCCTTAGCCATTCATTGACCAAATTCTAGAGAGGATAGCATGTAACTCCCGTTACTTTTTCTTTTATGGGTATTCTGGATACTTTCAGATCCGTATTTCCCATGAGGATCAGGAAAAGACAACCTTCACTTTCCCCTTTGGCACATTTTCCTATAGAAGGATGCCATTTTGTTTGGGAAATGCTCCGGGTACTTTCTAACATTTCATGATTAATATTTTTCAGATTACCTATAAAATTACATGGAAGTATTCAAGGATGATTTCACTATTTATGGCTCTTCATTTGATGAATTTTGGAGTAGTCTTGGTTCTGTACTACATCGCTCTATTGAAAATAATCTTGTATTAAATTATGAGAAATTCCATTTAATTATCTGACAAGGTATATTTTTGGGGAATGTCATTTCTAGGGATGTAATACAAGTAGATAAATCAAATGTGGATTTCATTTCTTTTTTACCATTCCCCAAAAATGTACAGGATGTGCGGTCTTTCATAGGTCCTGTTGGATTTTAACGTCATTTCATTCGTGTCTTTAGTAAAATTGCACTCCCCCTATCTAGATTACTCCAAAAAGGAAAATAATTCTTTTTTGATAAAGAATATGAAGAAGCTTTTAATAATTTAAAATGGAGTCTCACATCACCCCCAGTAATCCAACCACCTCAGTGGGATTTACCGTTTGAGCTCATGTGTGATGCCTCTAACTATGTAGTTGGGGCAGTCTTGTCACAAAGGGTTGATTGACCTCCACATGTCTTTACCTATGCCTCACATACTTTGGACCCTACCCAAGAAAACTACATGACAACGGAAAAAGAATTCCTTTCCATTGATTTTTCCTTGGAAAAAATCTGGTCAGACCTTTTGGGGTCCAAATTCATTGTGTTCTCAGACCATGAAACCCTCTAGTATCTCCTTAGGAAACCAAAAGCCAAGCCATGTCTCAATCGCTGGATTCTCCCACTAGAACATAAATCAGTTTTAGAGGTAGTTTATTAAAAACCGCTGTGAAACCCATTTATTTTTTTACAGTGGAGACACTTCCCCACCACCCCACCCGAGCCGATGCTCTTCTCCCCCTAACCTCGCGATGCTTCTCCCCCTGACAAGCCCAAACCCTAGCTCTACTCCCCTCCCTTGCCGCTGGTGACCTCATCGTCAGTCACTGCTGACCCCCCTTCTCCCCCTGACACCCACGACATCAGCTTCTCCCCCAAACTTGTTGAGTTCATACCCTAGTTAGGCTCCCCTCCCCTACTGCCGATGGTTTTCTCGTTTTTAGGTATTGTTTTTGTGTAATGGTTAGAGGAATATTGTGGAGGGAAAATGCATAAGGTTTTATATAGTTTCATTATTGTTGAGTCATTTCCATATTTATTTTTGGTTTATCATAAAATTTTTATGAATTCATTTAATGGATTGACTTCATATATTTGGGTTTTGTTTGTAAATGAGCTCAGAGGTGTTCCAAAAGTGATCCATACCCCATTGCTTGAAGTTACCAGGAGGATACATAACTTTCCCTAAAGTATGACTAAATAGATTAATATGGATTAATTATCTTAATTAATTATTAATGCTTTGTAATATATGTTGTAATTTTATGAGTTAGGGGATTGAGATGGTTTTGGTTCCTAGAGATGGCTTTAATAAGGATGGAATGAGATTTCTTAAGGGTATAACTCTATGGTCAGGGTAGTTTATGACTAATATTACCATAGGAAATGGTTATGCATTAATTGCGTGGATTGAAATTTCATGTAGGTGGGTATGTGACATGAATAGGATCCATGAGTTATTTACCTTATGAGACATGAGGATAGATATTCATGTTGGGTTCACAGAATTCCCTTTAGTATGATGCATTGAATATACAACCATTTATGGCTATGTTATATATGTGAGAGGCTTAACTATAGGGAAATTAATACCCCAATAGGGTGACCATCAAGTATTTATGGGTCAAGTTATCTATAAAGGTCTTATTTTAGGTAATTTATTCTCCCCTAAAGAAATTTCTAGGGGTGAGGCTATGGGATGGTGTGGTAATGGTCATCTATGGTATGATAATCTATGAGAACATATGAATGACCTAGTATGAAACCAAGTTAGTTTCCTTTGCTCGATGAGAAATCAATATGGACTATATGGATAATTATAGGTTCTCTAAACCATATGAGTTGGGAATGTGGCCCTTGAAATACATTTATCCCTTAGGTTGGGGTGAGATACCAAGGGAATTGAACCGTAATCGGTGTCTTTATCATCCACATTAATCAATTAGCACAATATCAATATAACTTCAAAATTAGATTCATCATGTCAATAAAAACTTACCAATCACACTGAAACCGCACTAATGATAGTAAGGGAATAACTACTTCCTCCTCTAAAATTTTCTTATTATTAGTGGTCTGATTCTAGTAAATTCAGTGCTTGATATCCCTTGTTATAAACCAAATTCAATATGACATCATTGATTCTATTAGTTAAGGCTTGGAAACCTTTTTTTATTCTATAATAATCTCTTTTTTATGTAATTCTAGATTCAACGAGTGACTTTACTTCAGCATGAATCTTCTAGATCAGGTTTTGAAGAAAAAAAAGTGGTTTCTTAACACCACTTGATGAGTCATGATCAGCCATGACATGCTTTGATCATATTTTATATCAAATGAGACTTGAAATAATTATTTCATCACTTATTTGGATTTATTCAGATCTTCTTTTAGCTAAATAACATGTACTTTATTAGCACATCCACCCCATGGATCATATCTCCCCCTAAATATTCGGCCACTTTAAATAATGGTTAAAATTATTTAATTTAATGGGAGAGGGGAACCTCCAACTTTCTTAAGTTGATTAATGTGGTTGGAATTTGTTCACTCACCCTAATCTCCCAATTTAATTCTAATCCTTTGTGGTTTTACTACTTTATATGACACCACTAGTGGGTGATTTAACATATGTAATGATATAAGAAAACCATTTGTAACATATTTATATATTTTTTCAACTAGTATATATAAATATCTTTACTTATTTAGTAATAGTTATGTGTTTTGATTTTTTTTTATATTGTGTAGGCACATTGTGATAAACATGGATAAAAGCTGGATCACTTTACCGAGGAACGCACCTCAATATATTAAGGGTTTGAATGAGTTTTTAGATTTTTCAATTTCCAATCGATCCATTGAAGGGAGAATAAGATGTCCATGTCCTAAATGTAAATTTAGAATATGGTTGAAGAGATATGAAGTTTATGAACATTTAATACTGAATCAATTATCTGGTCAATATTTGTGTTGGATTTGGCATGGAGAATCGAATGTTACAGAAAGGTTGAGCACTGATGTTGATCCAAAGAATGACCTCCCAACTTCAACGATAATTTAAAATGAAATGAAAGATTTTATAAATGATGCATTTGGAACTGCAAGAGACCACCATCAAGATCAAAACATATCAGAACAACTAGATGAGGGAGCTAGAAATATCAACGAGACAAGTGATGTTGTTGAGACTGTAGGACAACCATATCAAGATTGTAACGTATCATTAGATCATCCTCTTGATTCTGTGGAGACTAATGTAAGAGAAAAATTCATTGAGGACAATGTGTTCCATGATTTATTTGATGATGGTAATCAAGAATTGTATAGTGGATTTTCAAAATATTCAAAACTTTATTTTATGATAAAGTTATACCATATCAAATGTCTATGTGGAATTATAAATAAGGAAATGTCCATGATATTGGAATTGTTGCGTGATGCATTTCCGGAATCAAACATCCTCGAGTCTTTTTATGATATGAAAAATGTTTTTAACATGCTTGGTTTGAATTAAACAAAGATACATGTGTGTCCCCATGATTGTATGCTTTATTGGTGAGAGGAGTTAGATAGACAGGATTTTAAAAAACTTTCTTCTTCTAGATGGTAGTAAATGGGTGATGTTGGAAGTCTAAATCAACATAATTTCATGAAGAAGAAGAAAAGGAACACACCTACAAAGGTTTTTCATTACATTCCTTTAAACCCTCGATTGCAAAGATTATTCATGTCTTTAAAAACCAGTGAACACATGAAGTGGAATTCTGTAGATAATAATAATGATGGGTTAATGAGACATCCATGAGATTCACAATCATTGAATAAATTTGATTCATTACATCCATATTTCTCAGCTAATCCTAGTAATGTTCGATTGGGATTGGCTACCGATGGATTCAACCCATTTGAGACTTTGTGTACCAGTTATAGAATTTGGACTATTTTTTTGATCCCTTACAATCTGCCTTTGTGGATGTGTATGCAACAAAATTCTTTTATCATTTCGATGATTATTCATGGAAAAAAAATTCTGGAAATGATATTGATTTATACATGCAGCCTTTAATTGAAGAATTATAGGAGTTTTGGAGAAACGGTGTTGAGACATTTGATGCCTCTTCTAAAACAATGTTCAAAATGCATGCTGCTTTAATGTGGACAACTAGTGACTTCCCTGGGCTTTGGAATTTATCTAGTTAGAATACTTACACGGGTTTGTCTTGTCCTATTTGTAACTTTGATTTTGAGCCCAAATAGATACCTCACAGTACAAAATGGTTCTTATTGTGCCATCAAAGATTTCTCAATGCATATCATAGATTTTGGCTGAACAGATCAAAATTTAACAGTTTCATTGATCATAGACCACCTCCAAAGTTGTTAACTTGATCTGAAATATTGACATAACTTGGAAAAGATGAAACAGAATTTGTGAAGGTTAGTCATTTGAATGATAGTGGGATACGGGTTCAAAGTACATCGTCAAGAAAAATCGGAACGCAACAATGGAAGAAATAAAATATATTCTTCAAACTTCCGTATTGGGAATTTAATTTGTTGCGGTATAATCTTGATGTAATGCATATTGAGAAGAATGTCTGTGAAAATTTTATTTTTACATTTCTTAATGATCATGGAAAGTCAAAGGATCATCTCAATGCTCACAAAGACTTACAAGCAATGAACATAAAATGTGATCTCTGGCCAGATGAGAATGAAAAGTATCCTCCGGCAATTTTTTCAATGAAAAATATGGATAAAGAAACATTCCATCGAATTTTAAAGAATGTTAAGGTATCTAATGGGTATTCAAGTAACATCTCGAGGTGTGTTGACTTGAATAATCGTAAGATACATGGATTAAAAATTCCCGATTCACATATTTTGTTACAATAGTTACTACCATTGGCATTGTATACATTATTACCTGAAATAATTACTACTGTTGTACTCCAATTCTGCACATTTATCAGACAACTATGTGGGGAATACCTGCATCCATTTTAGATTGACAACCTCAAGGATATGATTGTATTGACCCTTTGTGAAATGGATATGATCTTTCCTCCAATTTTTTTTCAGTAATGATGCATTTAAATGTGCATTTGGTTGAGGAAGCTAAATTAGGAGGCCCTGTTCATTATCGATGGATGTATCCAATTGAGAGGTAATTTATTTATATGTTTTTTAGTTAAGTAAACAATTTTTTGCACTTAATTAAATGAATAATTATGTTTATTTTATTTCACAGATATCTTGGGCATTTGAAATCATACGTGAGAAATAAAGCTCAACCAGAAGGCTCTATTGCTGAAGGCTATTTGGATGACGAGTGCCTTACCTTTAGTTAGACATACTTGTATGATATTTAGACTAGATTTAATCAAGTTATATGTGTTAATGACACATCGACTCAATCTCAAATACATTAGAAATCCAAAATATTTCCTGTTATTGGCCGATCAGTTGGGAGGACCTCAAATGTGACACTAACAGGATTTGAATTATTACAGGCACATGGATATGTGCTGTTGAATAGTGAAATTTCATATCCATTTATTGAAGAGTTTAGTATACAAACAAAGTGAAAAATTAGAGGTCGGACATGAAATGAAAATGATATAACGAAATATGTTAATAAAGAGCCTGTAGAATGGTTTGCACGACATGTAAGTTCATAAATATTGCAATAAATATGAATATTAGTTTGACATATATATTTTGTAAATATAATAAAGTATATTTATTTTTTTAGATCATAAATATTGATACTCGAGTAGAGGTGTCAGAAGATTTCAATTTTCTTGCTCAGGTTCCTCTAAAACAAGTTAGAAAGTTCGACGCTTACAATGTGAATGGATTTAGATTTCATAGAGTCGATCGAGAAGAGGGTTTGAAAACACGTAATAGTGGTATATTTACATTTTATGAAGTGGTATACTATGGAAAGATGAATGATATTATTGAATTAAACTAACATGGGAATTTTTCTGTTGTTTTATTCAAATTCAATTGGGTCGATATTATCAGAGGTGTTAAAATAGAATCCTTGCAATTTAGTTATGTGAACTTCTCTCACTTGATGGATGTTGGTGATCATGAACTGCATGATCCATATATATTATCATTGCAAGAAAAATGGTATATTATGTGAATGATATTGTGGATGAAGGGTGGAGTGTATTTTCTCATGTAATACAAAAATATTAGTATGATATGGGTGATGAAGTGGATGGTTTGACCTCTAAAATTGAATCCCATCAATAACAAGAAGCAGAATTATTTGTCCATCATGATATTGAAAATATTATTCTAGAAAGTATGGATGAAGTGGGAGAAGTAATAGAGTAGGAAAAAGACATGATTGAAGGGGAAAATGATTGTATGTATAGTTATTTATTCATTCAGCAACCACTTATTTCATTTATGCAGTCATTCATTATCATTGTTATGTATATTTTTTTTGTTAGTACTGGGCATCTATTATCATTTTTAATTTTTTTTCTCTGAATATTTTTTTTTGAAATATATGTTCTGAACATAATTTTATTTTATTAAATGACAGGAATGCCATGGAGGAAGTGATACAATGTTTCATCCACTACTGCAACAGATGACGATCAATCTGTCTCCCACCCTATAGCAACTGAGCCACCAGCTGCCTACCCCCTGCACCATCTCCCCCTGAACCATCTCTCACACCCTCTTTGAGCATCCCTTTATAAGCTGAGTCGTCGTCTCCCCCATCAACATCCTCATCAGTCGGGCGGCAGCGCGCCACTTCTAGTTCATCACGGACATACTGGAGGGTCACTGTTATAGGTACAAATTTTAATATAAATAAATTTATTGCACTATTTTATACTAATTGTTTTTTCATTAAAGAAGAAAAAAATTAAACTATGGAGAAAAATATAAAAACTTTAGATGTGTGGAATATGAATGGAGAGAAGATAGTTCTCCCATTAGATTCATATAGGGTCCATACAGATGATGTTGCGGGATTACTTGGCCAAAATTCTTGGTCAGCTGGAAATAGAGCCCATTTTCCTTCCTATTTCTTATGATTATTGGAGACATATTCCTCCAAGTTGGAAAAATGACGTTTTTTATTTCCAAATAAAGGTAATTTTAATACATTATGGTGTAATGAATGTCATGTTATTAATATGTTCAAAATTAATTTATGTATACAGATTTTTTCCACTTTATAGTTGCTGATGTGATAGCACGAAAGTGGATGTTGAAAAATCTTGGAAAGAAATAGAAAGACTTAAAATGAATATTTAGGGTAAATTTCAACGATACTTCGTTGACCGTCCAACAAATTTATCAGAAGCTACCCAATGGGGTACCAAAAGAACAGTGGAATGTTTTTCTTGACAGACATTCTGATGTGAAGCAGATGGTATTTAAATATATATAATTATATTAACCTAATTTTACATTTATACATCTATATGAAGAGGAGATGAAATTGAATACATTATTATTAAATTTCATTTTATTTATTTCAGGAGCTCTCAAAAAATAATGCACCAATCCGGGCAAAGTAAGTCATCTCTCACACTGTGGGGTCAAAAAGCTTTCCTAGAAGCTGATCAAATCTGGTAATATTTTCATTAGTTTAAATATTTATAAGAAAATGTTATATATTTAATATATTAAATTATTGATTTATCTTTTTTTAATGAAGTCACATATTTTAGGGAATGAAGCATCCCGAAATGAAGTGTGAATGGATGTTCATAAAAAATCTGATGGAAGTTTTGTTAATGATCCTACCAAATAAGTTGGGGTATGAACTCATTTTTTCATTATAATAAGTTATTATCAGTTTTTACTATGTTAATATATATTGATATTTGATTTATAGGTAAAAATTAAAGAACTATGGGATGTCAATACTAATCAGTCCTACTCAGCCTCCCAGGATGACCTAGTTGCTAAAGTCCTTGGGAAGGAGCATCCTGGTAGAGTGTGCGGGCTGGGTTTGGGACCCATGCCATCTGAGGTTTTTGGCAGGCCAACGGTGATTATAGGTGCATCTACTCCTGGTTTTATTCATCCCATACCCAGAGATTCTAAGAAAGATATTTTTTCTCTATGAAACATAGTTCAAGAGTAGGGGGATCAGATATCCGCTTTGCAGAAAGAGTTGACTGATATACGTCAGCAGATTAGCATATATGCCCCTGGTGGTACTGTATCGACTGGTGGTGAGCATGTAAATCACAAAAATTCAAAATCTTTTATTTTTCAATCTTTTATTGGTTTTAAGTTTAAATATAAATATGCAACACTATTTAATTTTGAATATAATTTTCTTTTAGGTGATAGCCAGAAGTGGAGATGGAGGTGGAGAGGGTGATGATATGTGTTCGTCATCGGACAGTGATTAGTTGTATTGATGATATGTTGGATGTGGAGAGGGTGATGGTATGTGTTCATCATCGGTTTGTATATGTATCATGTGCGTCACATAGTTTCCACCAAACATTTTCATGACCTAACATTTTCTTGATTTTTCATGTTTCCTTTTAGGTATTTTATTGATTTCTGATGTTTCCTTTTACGTCTTCATTTCTTGAGTGTGGTGTGCATATTTAGGACAAAACAGCCTACATCAGTCCCCTAGAAAAGAATTAACAGAACCAACCATTCTATTTCCAACAACTTTACCATAGTGATGAATAGAGAAAAATTAGGAATTAAAGGTTTGAGTAATGTCGCGGTATGTATATTATATAGTATTTTCTCATATCTCTTTATTATGTTATTATACATAACAATAAAGTATGGTTATGCGGGTAACCATGAAAGGGTTGAGGAATGTCCTGGTAATTCAGTGTTCATGGGATGAGAAACACTCTGAGTGGTATTGGTATTTAGTTCTGGGGAGAGGGTAGGGTCAATTTAGCCCCTTGAGAACTGTATGTAGGTACTGTGACTCCTAGTGTTATGTTATTGTGACCTTGTTAATGAATATTTATATCTTTTAATTCATCCATAGTATATTTTTATTTCTAAAAGTGATTCATATTTAGTCCCTTGAGAACTGTATGTGCTATAAGATGCTATGAGGTACCTGCATGTTGTGATGGATCCACGACACATTAGCCTTCCTTATTTCATGAAGATATATTATGTAGTGTTGATGAACATTAAAGATGATCACTCTTAGGATATGATTGAGTACTAGATGAAGGTGTGAAGGTTCATGACATCGTGTCTCGTATATTAGTGTTGAACTTGGAATAGTATAATTCTTTAGCTAACACAGGGTTATTAGATATTTTTTATTTTATTATGTAGGGACTGAATATGTGACTGATGAGTTTAAAATGAAATAAAGTATATGAGTGTATTGGATTGATTATAGATTTCTTCAATGGTAATACAAAAATTATTTGATATTAGAAACCAATATATTTTTTGAAACTACTAATGAAGTTGGAAAGAATTTGTAGTGGATTTGAATACCAAAATCACATGGTAGTGATAGTGATAACTAGACTTTGGGTTGTTTCCTCTAATACTAAGCTTGTGATAATGATTTTTTTTTTTGAATATTGGTTATGTTGATTATGTAATTATTAATTTCCCAAAAGTGAGGTTCACGGGGTGGGTATTTTTCAATGCGTTAAGAAAGGCCTCATTTGAGATGACTTTTTGATTTATGGATAATAGTATAAAGGATCAATGGTGTTGAAATTGTATAGTGTAAATCCACCATTATTATATTTTATATTCCAAACCATCATTGATTGAAATATACATATTATCTTATATTTGAAATTTGAAGAATATAGACTAACAATGGTTGTGGTTATCTATTGGTACATTGATACAAGAAGCCTATATGTATGGACATATCTGCTCTATGGGAGAGTAAAACATTCTTGTATTAGATATATATTAAATAGATGTTCTGGTTATTCAACTACTAATGTATGGGAATTTTATACATGGATGGATATTAGACCAGGTTTCTGGGTGTCAGTATTCATATTATGTCAGAAGACCTATGAAATATATAATGTATGTTTGTTTTGGTTGTGTCGAAATTGTAAGACTATAACTTTGATTCATAGGGGTGAAAGTTTTTTATTTCTCACAAGTAGTGGTCTGATTTAGATTATTGTTGTTGAATTTGGTTGTATGACATTGGATGTTTTAGAATCCCTAAATTTAACTAGGGATAGGTAATCATTGTAGAGATGATGGTTATAATTTTTTTGTGGTTCTCAGGTCCGCATATCTTCCAGGGTTCATTAGAAAAGTTTGCTATTGGATAAAACATTAAATACATGATTGAGTACCATGACTTGAATAAGGATCTATAAGTTTTTTATGGGAAATGACTAGAATTTGTGCTGGACCAAAGCATGAGGCATATAGGTGGCTAGGTTGTTTCACTATTTCAAGTTATGTATATGAGAGATCATTTTCAATGGGAGATATAGATCAATTTCATGTATCATATTTCATTGATCAATGGATTTCACAAGTGATGAACATAAATATTTTTTATGGATGATAAGTTGTATGGTGGGGTGGTTATAACACCTCGCACCAATGTGTGTTAGTGGCGTTACATAAATTTTAGTTTCCAATGATGTTAGGACCAGAGATGATTTTAATTTTTTTAGTTATATGATAATTTTCATTATACACACATTTTAAATAATTTATAGGATTTTTATGAGGTGGTATTGTGGGTAGTTGGAAGTTAGGACATGTTTAGGGGGATAGTTCTGGGAGTTAGCCTCTAGTTCAAGTTGGAAATCTTTTTGTAGGTCAAAGACAATACCATATGTTGGGGAACATTACAATAACTTTTGGGTTATGTAAGATTAATATCTTATATAGGTTAGATGTTACACCACATCTTTTAGGAAAAATGTAGTGTGAAGGAATATGTGAGACTATATTTTTTAGAGTCTATAGAACCATGCCATATAAAAATGATTTGGGGGGTGGTTATGGTTTTTTAAGAGAAACATGAGGGATTTATAAGAATAAATCATAGGGAAATGTGAGATTAAATCATTATTTAATAGATCATTATGCTACAACACATAAGGGATGTATTATGGTTGATAGTTCAAAGGGAAAGACCACTCCCATATAAAGGGATCCCACATTGTAATTCCCCAACCAAAGGGACAGTTTTGTATCATAATGGTAAGGACTGCATCATAGTGTGATGTTGGATATATGGGTTTAATTTTAAGATTTTACCATGATGATGGGTCCCACATAATGACTACATGGGCTACTCTATGAGGGTGACCCTGGTAGGGTAGGTTTGTTTTAACCCTTATGGTCACTCTATAACACATTTTTATGTTGTTTTTTATAATTATTTTGTTTACATATAACACAAGACTATATTAAATGTGATTGAACATTTTTTCTAACTAGTGGAATGACCCCCTTTCCCCTATGCCATTATTTTCACTCTTTCAAAGAAAATATCTACTATTTTTTCTATGATTAAAGAACCATTTATTCTAGTGGTTCATTAAAGGGGGGTTCGACCTATCAACTTATGGATTGATAAACAGAAGATGATTTTAATACGGGGTTTCAATGAGGGAAAAACATGCCTGGAGAAACATGTGCTAACCTGGGAAAAATGGAATTCCACTTCAAGGAACTCATTAAGGAAAATTTAGATATGGAGCTTACCTCCATTTAATGGCGTATGGGATTGTGTACCCATTAATTTTGATCATGAAGATATAACCAGATATGATTTGTTGGTATTCTTGTAATTGTTTTTTTTTCAGGCCACTGGTATAGAAGCTGCAGAAGCTGCTGTTTTTTTGTAAAAGTGGTTTTAGCGGAGATTTAAACCGCCGCTATATGTTATCATTTATCAATTAGCGGCGGTTATAACCGCTACTAAATTACATCATTTTTATATTCACAGAGGTTATAACCGCCTCTATAGTGTTACTTTTTGTAGCAGTTTTAACCGTCGTGAAATGTGTTATCTACGACAATTTCTAAAAACAACTGTGAAATGTCTGTAACTGCCGGCAATAGTGTCCTGACACACAATGTAGCAGCGGTTTTCGGAAACCACCACAGAAGCATATAGCGGTGGTTTAAACCACCGTTGTACCCAAAAACACTGCCACGAATGGTGAATTTTCCTGTAGTGTCCTCCTTCACGAATTTAATCTAGAAATTAGAGATAAAAAAGGAGTAGAGAATGTGGTGCCTGACCATATCAGTAGGATCTTCCCATCCTTAGAAATTGACTCATCCCCCTATATTCCCAATAATTACATGTTTCCTGATGAGAAATTGTACTGAGTACAAGATGTTATTCATTGGTATGCTGAAATTATAATTTTTTTGGTAGAATCTTACATTCCTACTTATTTCAATAAAAACCAAGCCTGTCTTCTAAAAAATGAGTCTTGTTGGTACATTTGGGATGACCACTATATCTGGCGCACTTGTAGTGATCAAGTCCTTATGCTTTGGGTTTCTGATAGTGAGTTTCTATCTGTCCTTATATTCTGTCACACTCTTGCTTATGGGGGCACTTTGGTCCCCAAAAGACTACCTACAAGGTCCTTGATTCTGGTCTCTTTTGGCCAAAAAATTTTCAAGATGCCCATGAATTTTGAAAATATTTTCCTCGTTGTCAAAGAATGGGGAATGTATCTAAAATAAATGAAATTCCAAAACAACCATTTCTCTTTCATGACATTTGTTATGTTTGGGGCATTGACTTTATGGGTAAATTTCCCAATTCCTTTGGCAACTTGTACATTATTCTGGAAGTTGATTACATGTCACAATGGGTAGAGGCACGAGCTACAAGGATTGATGATTCAAATATAGTTGTAGAATTTTTGAGAACCCAAAACTTCTAAAGGTTTGGCTTACCTAGGTTCATCATCAATTACCAAGGATCTCATTTCTGTAACTGAACAATGAAATTACTTTTGTGTCGGTATGGGGTCAGTCAGAGAGTGTCTACTGCATATCATCCACAGACCAATGGTCAAACCAAGGTTTCAAATAGAGAGGCAAAACATATTCTTGAAAAAACAGTTCAACCCAATAAAAAAGATTGGAGTCTTCGACTTGATGATTCATTATGGGCCTATCGTATTGCTTTCAAAACTCCCATTGGAATGTCACATTATCGTCTTTTGTTTGGAAAGATTTGTCACCTACCGATTGATATTGAGCATCGGGCCTACCGGGCCATCAAATAATTTAATTCTTATCTTTGTAGTGCGGGTGCCCAAAGGAAGCTGTAGATTCAAGAGTTGGAGGAAATGAGAAGAGATTCATATTAAAACTACATGATTTATAAGAAGCTAACCAAGGCTTACCACGACCGTCTTATCCTTCATCATAATTTCCACATTGGGTAGAAGGTACTCCTTTATAATGTAAGGATGAAGTTGCATCTAGGTAAGATTTTTTCCCACTGGTTTGGCCCATACACTGTTATAAATGTATCTCCAATTAGTTTTGTTCAGGTTCAAAATGAAGAAACCAAGAAAATATTCACTGCCAATGGGAAGTGGCTGAAGAACTTCCACGAAGCCCTTTCAGAGTTCCCAATGGAGGAACTCCATGTTCAAGAAGCAACATACCAGTGAAACACACCAGGTTTTATCCTTCCTTCTCACCTTCCAAATTATTACAGTGAGGACACTGCACATTCTAGGTGTGGTGGGATGGTTACATTCCTGGGTTAGATAGTAATTTTAATCATTTTTTTCTTTATTTCTTCTCTTTTCAGCTTATTTATGATATTTTCACTTTTCCCAATCATTTTGAGTTCATTAGGCTTTCCATTGTCTTTCTTCTTTCTTCTATTTTTCGCCTTCTTTGTGGTATTTTCATTTCCCCCCCCCCATCAAAAATTTCAAAGTTCCATGATTCGGTTACTATAAAGGGGGAAATTAAAAATAACATAAAGAATGGTAAAAAGGTATATTTGTATGAAGTTAACATCATGGAGTGATTTTTAGTGAATTAGTTTTCTGTCAATGATACAAATGGTTGTATCACTATGAAACATTTGAGATGATTGATTCCCCTTGTGTAAGTAGTTTTTGGGAAAATTATGTCACTAATACATACATACATTTTTTGCACCAAACCACAAAGTGTGGATATTTCTTACTTAATATAAGGTAAACATATGATAGGTTAATATTTTTCAGCTTTAAATGATATTTTCATACGTTCATTCCTTATCCGATCTGTTTTATTACTATACCAGATTGACCTATGAGTGTGTACCTAATATCCGACTGTTGTACACCCTCAAATAAAATGTTCCTTGGGAAGGTCAAAAACCACTCATCCTCAACCTTTGATCTTGTTATAACTATTTCAATTATTATCATGAGGATATCAAACAAGGGTTGAGAGATGAGTATGAGATTTGTTCCAAATGAAACTTCTAAAAAATAATAAATGGGGGGAGTGATGAAATCTAAAACATATGGGGATATCTAGTTCGGGAGCTTATGGTTTGACATCTGGTAAATGCTTAAGTGAGTGGGTCTTGATATATGATTGCAAAGGATGTAGGGAAGGTTTGGTGAAAATTCATTTAAAGTTGAATAATTTTAAAATAACATTTATTAATTGGATAGGAAGTGGAAAGAATAGCATGGAATGGTTTTCACACACACATGGAGAGTTAGTGGAATGGTTTAATTTTTAATTCCTTTCCCATGTTGTTGTCCTAAATATATTTGAATTTCATTGCGATATGATTTATGAGACACATTTTTCCATAGAAAAAACACTTTGGTGTGGTTTGTGCATTGATCACATTGCTTTAATGAATTAAAATTTCCTCAAATGTTAAATATTCATGATGTTTGGAATATTTATATGACTCATTTTATTTGTATATGTTACTTTCCCCAAGAGTTCAAATGTTTAGGTGTGGGGGTGTGATCGTACCACGATTCACTGTGTAATTTTCACCTTTACACCACTGTGTTGAACTTGTTTTATATTGAAAATTATAAAAAAAATGACAAGTTTCATTCCATATTTGAATCATTTATTTTGTTTTTATCACTATTAAAAAGGTAAATGATACTGTTTTTTATGATTCCATTGCAGGAGGTGGTGATTTGGAGGGCCCATTATGATGTCCAAGAAAAATGGGCCAAACTGCGCAGGATCCAAGCACACTAGTGGATTAATCCACACACTTCTACTAGATCGTGCATCCAATTGGGATGATATTTTTTGGTATGGTCCAAATTTCATTGGGTTAAATTTCTTATGAAATAACCCAAGACTCATTCGGCTATATACGGGCCCAACCAACCTGATCTTTCCATCACACCGAATCTACATGATGTCAAAGGTTGTGTGATGTGATTTGTCCATATCTAAAGATATAGGTGTCCAATTTATACCAAAATTTCTTTGGGGACGGAAAAGAGGTGGGGATACAACTTTATTATTTTCTCAAAATCGAGATAAGGTTGTATGAAGGTTGAAACACCTATTACAATTGGTTTTAAGAATTATGTGTTCTCAAAACCACCTTCCCGTTATCCTATAAAATGGCACCTTGGGTTTCTCATTTGCAAGTTCGTCCAGGAAGAAAATCCATGGTATTTTGGAGACCCAAAGAAGGCCTCTCATCATACAAGGAGTTATGGAGGCCCCTATTCTCATAGGGGAAACAAGGATGAAGAGAGAGTTTTACCCGAGCCTCCTCCTCTTCTCGATGGCGAGCTAAACGGTGGACGATCATTTCGAGGGAGTTACACAAACTTGGGAGGGAGTTCCAGCACATGTTCTTCTATTGGTTTTGTATAATTTGTGTTCTGAATATTTCACTTATTTTTTTTCTTGACATAATTTCCCCTTATTACATTTCATTTGATATAATTAAGTGGAACACTTTTTATTTCAACGCCTATCGGGTTGATATTTCAAGTGGGAATCTTGGGTTGTTCCGATTGGACAACACAATATTCCTATTTATCTCACACATACATAAGATTTAAGTATGATTTGGTAGACCTATTATTCTATGTTTGATAACCCAATATTAGAAACATGATTTTTGTGCCATGGGGTGGTTCTTTAAGAATCATTTGAAGAGTCAAGAGGGGAGTCAAGATCTTGAAAACCTTCAACCAAAGAATTAAACAATACCACATTAAATTTTCAGAACAATGAAATACCCAAGATGTGTAGTGAACTTGAAATGATCTTCTTCTGTCATAATTATTAATACACCACCTTTTCTTTCAAACTATTAAACTCTTTAATTAAATCATTTCATCCTAAAAATGTTTTGAAAACCACCCCTATCTAAGTACTTCTTACTAAAAATGCACACTATAAACCCACCAACTCTCCTTGAGAGATAACATAGGGTCGGACCTAGACTATAAATCAACCATAAAATCATAATCAATTTTCCACATCATGAAATCACGGTCAGTAACCTTGAAATTCAATAAAAATTCTTCAATTCACTCATTCATTCAAGGAAAATTAGTATTGTGCTTAAGGCCACCAATGATATTAAGAAAGAATACTCCAAAATTAGAGCCCAAATGGGATTTCAATTTCATTATGCACAATTTTTATACCAAATGTGACTACACATTTATCACCTCAAATTGAGAGTGTGTTTTTTCTCCACATAATGAGAGATTTTTTAATAAGTAGTTAATTATTTATAAGAAGGGTCAATCACTCATCATTGTTCTTCCATATTTGCAGCATCAAATCATGGTATTTTCCATAAATATTCTTCATATATCATTAGGTCATACTTCCTCTTCTCAATATTCTTCATACTAATTGGTGTCTCTAATACACCGTCCTTGAAACCTACCAATTTTCATTGAAGTTTCTCGATGGAGATTTATAGTAAATAATTAGATTTTGAAGTTGAGATTCCTCCTTACCCTCTTGGGTTAGTACTTGTACATATAGTCCAAATAATTTTAAATTTCACACCTCAACATATTATTAGAAGATATTTTTTGATATCGATTCCATCTATTGTTGAAAAATTATCATTTAATGATCTATAAAATCAAGTACATGATAGTATAAAGCTTTATCTCCTAAAAATATGAACATATGGAATTGGTGACCCATCAGGTTTCACATCTCACCTAGAAGATTTTAGATGATTTGCGCATGGATTTTTTATAGGGGAATTATTCTTATATTTTTTTATTCTATAGTGACCTTTGGTTATGAATTTTTCTCATACTCTAGAAATAATTCATATTCTAGTACAAGAACACTTATAGAAGGAGTAATCAATATTATAAAAATTAATAAGGGTATTTATTTAACTTTCATAGGATGAATGGTATGAAGTATTGGATAAATGGTCACAAGGAATGGATCTTTATATATACATAAAATTAGTGATATCTATAAAAAATGTATCATGACATTATTTTGTAATTATAAAACACGGTAATTATAAATAATGGATACTGAGATTTTTTATCACCCTTGATGTGGCTAACTTCTACCACCTCAGTCATGCTATTAGGTTTTAAAGTTAAAAAGGATTATAAGATGGATATATTTTATACCAAATCCCTTAATCATATAATAGTAGTAGGTTTAAACATATTGAAAAAATCAATGTTATATTTTTATCTTATAGATTCATACCTAGATCAAGGGGGATTGGTGTTATTATTACTAAAGGAAATCACTATTTTCCGTGGATGTTAATGAAATAGATATAAATAGTGGTTTAATATCTTATAACTCAACAATATATCTCCTTAAATTTATTTTTAAGATCATACTATCAATTTTATTATTGAATCTTCATGATTTATGTTATTTTCCATCTGAATAAGTATATTGAGACTTATATCAAGAGTATAATCTAATTCAAATAGGAAAAGTTGTTAAAATGCATGATCTTACCTTACTGAGTTCTCTATTGTCTAGCCTTCACATGATATTAATCTCAAGTGAAATAATTATTGACTTAGGTGGTGGGAAAAAAATTAACCATGGAAACCTTTATATATAGATTCTATGAGGAAATATTTTAATGGGTGGATTATTTTTAAGGTGTTTGATTAGTGAATCTAAGTAAAAATATAGGGTTACTAACTACCTTCCTTACTAAGGAATTTCTTATGTAAATCATATCTTAGTGATTCAAGGTTATTCTTAGTAAATAAGAAGTCATGTGAAATGGAAGACTCTCCCCTAGTTATTGTTGACTCAATGATCCAAGAAAACTCAATACATTAATACAAATATAGATAAGAAATCATAAAAAAATCCTAATATTTTCAACAACATGGTAGGCTAGCCCAAAAGCGAATGAACAACCATTTTTCTCACTTCCAATGATTTTCGTCAATCTAGAATTTTTTCAAATCTTGTTCCATAAAATTTGGAATTAGAAATCTCTCTATAATTTCTGTACTGGTTGAAGATTTTTCCCCATAAACACCATAAAATTTGGTGAATTTATAAGTATTTTAATTTCATGTTATATATTTAAAATTATATATAATTGGGAATATAATTATGTTATTATAAAAAAATAAGGAAAATAGTGAATCATAAATAAAAAACATCGGTGAAATGCATATGGAAATAAATTTACCTTATCAAATGGGGTTTCTTCATCCACTCCAAATCCAAGCTATTTAATTTATTTATATTATTTGGATCATTTTTTTTATTCTCCCTCATTGTCATCTCCAACATCCTAAACATATCCTTCTTCTTAAAAGTACTTTTAGATAAGTGTAAAGATGTTATTAGTGTATATTCCATCACTAACAAATGAGTAAATTAGTTATTCCTAGTCATGTATATAAGATTAAACCTCTATAGTATGTGTGTTGAATCCAAAACCCTTAGAAGTTATGGCATGACTTGTCCTAGGGAGATCAATCTTAATAAAGAGGGAAACTAATATCTCTTTAAGGGACTGTTCAATCCTCCAATGTTATACTTCTTCCACATGACTATAAAATTTATACAACTCAGGATATCTAGATGGAGAAAAAAATCATAAATTTGGTGTTTTCTGAGAACTCAGCCTTTGGAATTGGATACCACATAAACTTTATCTATTAAGAGTCACATCCTACCATTTTTTGGCCAATAAATAGTTTCACTTCTTTAAATAAAGGGATGATCAAATACCTAGATGACTAATTCATTCAACATTTAATTCAAGTAATACTATAACTGGATGTTTTCATAGATAGGAAATAGTCTAGTTTAGGTGTCGATTGATGGTAGTGTCACCCACATATGTGGGTCCTCATTAGCCAACATTAAAAAAATTAATGTTTAGACATAAAATTCTTCTTGTTAAAAACATTATAATAAGATTATATACATGGTTAATCTAAGAAGTAAAATAAGTGGGAAAACTAATAAGGGTCAAAATTATCACATATGTCATTTCCATCATGGTACAATATTAATACTTTATCGAATAATGAAATAAAAAATAACCACTCTTCATAGTTACCATTATCATCATCTATTATCATTATGGTTGGTGCATTGTATAAAGTGAATAAAAACATTGGGGCATACTGCATAGTGATGATGATCTATGTCACCACCTTCCCCCACTGGGAACCCCTCCCAAGCTTCATGTGAAGAGAAGAGTTACCCCCCCCCCCCCGAGGCCCACCTCCAATAACCTTAGGTTCGAAACTAGCATCGAGGGTATCACACGTGAAAATGGGTAGAATTTCCTTTATATAAACTAGGAATACATAAATAAAACCACTAATCAAAAGAATGTATAAATAAACCAATGTCCTAAATAATCCTAAAATTCATGAATATGGAATAAAAATAGAAATCCCAAAATAAATTACCAATTGAAGACCTAGACTGTGACTGCATAGCCACTCCTAAGATCTAAACTAATATTATCATTCTTGGTCACTGAACTCACCTAAGAAACTTGAAAAAAATAGTTTTTATATATATATAGGGGTGATCATAACTTGTATACTCATTAGGATCTTACTCAAGACCTATTTTTGAAATATGGAAGAATTTTACTAATTATATAGTGATTAAACTATATAATAAAAAAGAACCTATCAGTTCAACTATCACCAAGCCTCACCAAGGCTCACTCAGTAAGTGTCACATCCAATAAAAATAATATAATATAGAAACTAAATTAAAAATAACCTCCTCAGAACCACTTCCCCACTATTTTTTCAGCTTCATGCCCCAATGTCAAACATCTTATGCTCCCAATCCCATCTGTATCCATACCACAACACGCCATATCTCATATCACAGCCATACCATGTTCCATAACCATATCATCCTTATAAACCTATATCCACTTCCATATATCATGAATCATACATCAATCATATATGAAGTATATTAAGTTACCATGAATATCAAGGAAATCAACCATGTTCCCTCCTCCTACCATACATGACCCCCACCATATAATACTATCTCTATAATACTTTACAAGGTCTATCAGTACACCAAGTGCCTCCTCATCCCTACCCCATAGGGTCTTATAGTATATCATATACCTATCATCACACCAATACCCCATAGGTTCTTCTAGTTCACTAGATACTATGGTAGCATGATCACACCAACATTGATCCATGACAAATCGTGATACACATAGAATGGAAAGTGGGGAAGAAGGAGTACTCAAACATTTGTTCCCTCACCATCATGTATATTAGGGGAAAACACTATGAACCCCAAAAATTTTGGGCATCGGTAAGGGTAATCAACATGGGTGGGGTTTGTATAGAAATTATAAGTAAAATAAAAATATAGTAATAGATGCACCCAAGGCCAACATAAGGGTCCATGTTAAACAACACTAACATAAACCAAAATCATCACCTCATACTCTCAAATTTCTACTAACAAGTGATTCCATTTCAATATTCATAATCATCCCACTACCCCACAAAAAATAGAGATAACATAATACATTAAGAATATCAAATTAATCATATTATTACACAATTTCTAGTTTTACTATGACCATAAATGTTGCATTTATTAAGTAATCCAATTATCTATTTAATTATAAACCACTTTCAAATAATGAGGACATTAATTATAACTAATTATAAATAATTTTAATTTATTAATATTTTATTCATATCCTTTTATTCATTAAATTTTATCACACATCCCTTTACCATACATATCATTGCCATTTTCATTCCCTACTACTAGGAAACAATAATGAAAATTCACACTAACCGAACATGCCATCAATCCGAAAATATCCATGTATTCCATATTTCCAACCACAATACGGTATCCATAGCCTCATTTTATAATTTTCAATCCTAAAACATATCATATAATTCCACCCATGGTATCTTCTATAGCACCCACTACCAAATAATAATAATCATCCTATATATTCCCACATAATAACCACACAAATTCAAAAAAAGAAACAAAATATTAAATCAACCTAGAAAAAAATAATTAAGCATCCAACACTTAAAATTTTTCCTTATACAAAGCATGATTTCATGCTAATTATCTTTTCCCACACAACTAATTAATTACCATCTTCAAGTTATTAAACTTTTATTTGGGTGGTTCCAATTAAAAATCATATAAATGAAATAAAAGTCTCAAATATATCAATAATTTATATATTTAACAGCATCATCACCTCAAGAACATAGTAAATAACAATGAAATCAAGTAAACACATGTGATTAACCATGTTCCCTCTAATTTAATTAGGCCTAATTAATTATCTTCATTAAGTAAATTTATATTATTCACCCAAGGAAAAAATCATTCAACCCCAAAAATTACATATAAATGAATAGAGTTCTTAAATTCCCTAACTTAAACAAAGCTTCACAATACACAACATAAGAGGAAGAGATAACAGTATGACCAGAACCACATAAGGGAACACTTAATCAACCTAAACCATAATGATTTCTCATAAAAATAACATCCCTAACCTTCCAAAAAAAATGGTACTTATATTTATAATCCTAATGAAAAAATCAGAAGAAGGAGGGGGAACTCACCTTCAATAACAAATAATGATGCTCTTGAATTTGAGGATTCATGTCACTGAATAGGGGTATAAAGGTCTCATAATATATCCCTTGAAGTTACGCAAGGTACAAGATAATCAAATGAAAATGATGGATTTTAAAGGGGTCTTCCAATTTACACCCAAGATGGATAAAATAAGTCCATGAGGAAAACATATAAGCTATGCTTCTATACCAAGGTTTTTCCACAAAATAGGATATCTAGATATGATACACGACAAATGGCATTAGTCTAACCCCCCCCCCCCCCCCCCGTAAATCATGCTACATATCAACACCAGATACTATAACCCTAGGGTAAGGGTATGATTCAACCTTGGATACACGTCATGGTTTCCCCCTAATCTATAGAAATCCAAAATAGACACCTATAATCTCCACATTGAAACAAAGTGACCACAACACAAACATTTAACTTGCACGTAATCATGATCATCCATCAACCATGGAAATGGTATAGCTAGAGGACACATCGCAAGGTTCCTTGAAATAGAAATCCCTCAATATTTACCCACAAGGATCTCACATTGAAACCAAGACATCCAAACCATATACCAAATCTTCCATGATGTAACAAAAACCACCATATTATTTAACAATCACCCAGTTGAAAATTTATCTGTAAGACCACTAATCCTCCCTTAAATCTATTCCTAGAATATCCAACACCCAAAAAAAGAAAAGTAACAATCTAAGAAGGTTTGGACCATTTTATTATATACCTATCAAATTATTGTCCTCCTTGATAATCAAATCCAAACCAAAAAGTAAAAACACATACACTAAAA
Organism: Viscum album; assembly: GCA_963277665.1. NCBI lineage: Eukaryota > Viridiplantae > Streptophyta > Magnoliopsida > Santalales > Viscaceae > Viscum > Viscum album. The sequence continues at coordinate 285,845,008 of OY728138.1, read as the reverse complement.
ACCAATAACTCCTTAGGGATACCTCTTAAATGAGATGATTCCATCAACCAATCATAAAAATAAAAAAAATAAGAAATTTACATAAATCAGTACAAATATAATCATTATATTATCAACGAAAATAAAGAGTCCAACATATTAGAATACTAATCACACATTTGAAACTTGTATTCCCACATACTATCCGCCATTCCATCATACCTCCAAAAAAATCAAACCAAGGGAATAAATCACCTACACATTAATTTATCTTAATGATCCTAGATCTTAAGTGGTATCTCTACAAATGTCTAATAATCCTTGAAATACAAATCTCTTCAATCGATGACATGTGAGTTATCGGGAAGATATTGACAAAGTTGTGATACCTGAAATGCATCATGGATTCTCTATCCATGGATAAAGCTCTAAATTATAACCCATGTCACCAACACGAAACGACACCAAAAAAACCAATGAATTAGGAAGATATATTAATCCCCTAGAAAAAACATTCCAGCCCGTGATGTGGGGAAACATCAAGAAAACATGATCACCAACCACAGACTACAAAATCATCCTCCTCTAATCAATATAATATCTTTTGATGATATTTTACTGATCACATCCACTAAAAAACCATAAAAATCTTATAATTCATTCTCTACACTATACCTAGTCTAAGTAACACTAAATCTCGAACATTGGTCCCGAAAAATAGATATTTACAAGGACACTTTTATAACACCTTAAATGGAACCATTCCAATGAAATAGTGATAATTTATGTAATAAGAAAACTCAAATAAGGAAAATTACTTCATCAAATATCCAATAAAATACAAGATGTAAGAACAAAATATATCCTCTATCTTTTGGATGGTCTTCTTTGATTACCCATCCATTTGAGGATGGAAAGTAGTGAAAAGGCCCAAATGGAACCAAAAGACTGTCGAAATCATTTCCATGACCATCAGTAAAAATGAGGGCCCTAATCATAGATGACTGTAATTTACAACTCCATTAATTCATATAATCTCATCCACATACCACCCCTAGAACCTCCACAAAACTCAACCCTATGTTCACTAAGAAGTGATTTGAATTTATCGACCATTCTATAGTCACCCAAATATCACCACATCATCCCTAGGTTTGAGGAAAATAAGTAAAAAAAATCCATCAATATGTCCTCTCAACTCCACTTATGAATATCCCATGGGTATAACAAATTACCTATAAAATATTAATCCACCTTCACCTCCAGACAGAGCAAGCATCATGATATGAACTCTACCATTTACCACTTCATCCTAGGCCTCCAAAGATTACCCCTCAAATCATGGTATATCTTAGATATTCCATGATGTATTTCTACTATTGAGATATGGAACTCCCAGAGAACCTCCTCATGTACCATAGATAGAACATAAAATTACACTCATAACACCATAAAATATCAATCATCCTCTAAACATCCCTCTATAGAATCCCCATAAAGGGAATTATCATGCATCACCAATACCTATGAGTCTACCCACTAAGACACCACCACCCACTACATCAGTAATGATTTCACTAAAATCTAAAATTAGAAACCTATAGCACTATCTATATTTTCATCAAGATATATCAACAAAATCTCCTCTTCCACCCTTTAAACATCCCCAAATTTCTAAAATACATCACCATATGACTTTTTAATCAGTTCATATCTAACCACATTCCAATTCAATAGGGTGTAGGAGATATCAAAGTCATAATAATACAATAGATTCATCCACCTCCACTATCATAGATTCATATCCATCTAATAAAAAATATTCCCTAGGCTCTAATGATTTGTAAAGACCACAATTTACACACCAATGTGGTAATTTCACCCAAACTTGATAGAGAAATCAACTTCCACCAACTCAAGATCATTTGTGGAATAGTTATGATCATGGAGACGTAACTTCCTAAACATGTATAATATCACCAAACTTTGTTTCATCAATACATAACCTAATATAATATTGGAATCATCATAGAAAACCTCAAACATCACTCCATTTTCTAGAATATGAAGCATGAGAGCATTGATCATCCTATCTTTTATGTATTTAAATGATACCTGACACCAAAAAATATAAAAGAAATTTTAGTCTATCCTAGTTAAGGATATCTAAGGGGAAATGACCTAAGAGAATTAATATGTGATCTACTAATAATAGGTTGTGAGACAAAGGAAACTAAAAAACTCTACAATATTCTCGGGTTCTTCCTAAGAAACAATTTCTTCAATATTTGATGGATCCACTATCACTCCATATTGAGACACCACATTCCCAAGTAAGTGAACCTCTTGAATCTAAAAAATATACATTCAGATATTTATAGATAGCTAATGGTGTTGAGAAAATTATAAAATTGTTGTATGGTGCTCAGTATACACCTCCTCTAACCTCGACTATATAAGGATTTCATCAATGAACATAACTAAAAAATGATCTAATAACTCATACAACATGGATTTCATGAGTCTCATTAATACTTATGGGGAATTCATCACATAAAATGGAATTAACGCAAACTTAAACTTCCCATATAGACACTTTAAATCTATCTTCTATATTCCCTCCTCTCTAAATCCTATATAGTGAGATCTAGGCCCTATAAAAATATTTGAAACCTAGATTTCTCCATTCAACTAGTGAAATAAATGATCAATCCTCATTAAAGGGTAATGGTTCTTGAATTTCACCAGATTAAACCAATAAAGAGACACACTATTTTAAATGAAACCCTTCTATATCATATCATCAACTTTAATATGAAGCTCCTACATAATGTAAGGTTCCATTCAATAAGGATCCATTGAAATTAGAGAAGAACACTACTAAAAATCTATCCCAAATTTGATGTCAAATTATGGGGGTAGGTTCAGAGCCAGCTCAATAAATATATCAGGATACTTATCCTAAAATATAGGTAACTCCATAACCACTTCCTCTACAAAATATAATGATAAGTCTATTATTTGATATAGAAGTGGATTTGAGCACCAATAACCCATCTGATGATCCCACTCACCAATGAAATTTTCAAACTAGACATAACAATTTTTAAATGGACTCTCCTATAGAAACAATCAATAAACATGTGAAAAGAATTTAACCAATAAATTCCAGAAATTATGTAATACATCAGTATCATAAGAGGGAATAAATACCTTGATAGTTGATGTTTCACTATCATTTGCTCATAACCCTGAAACACACCAAAGAGACTCTACTAACCTCTAACATGTATAGTCAAAACCTTGGGAACTAAAATCATATACACCTCATGTAATAATTCACGGAATAAGGTGAACATAATAAAGGAATATGATGCTTCATAATCAAACAAAAATAAATAAAGGTGAAAGATAACTAAATGGTACCTCAAGCGATCTCTAATCCCTCTAGTGTTGGAACATGAAAAATATAAATTTATTGATGTATGGATCACCTTCCTCAGTATAAAATATTACAGCAATGGTTTCACTTATCACTATATCCATGAGGGTGAGGGACATAAAAATCTTTTCCTCTACTAACTCCATATCCCCTCGGTGAGACTTAAGACTATCATATATACTTCTAGTATATTCAATGAGGAAATTCTTGCAAGTGATGTTTATAAATAACCTTAATTACCACACCATGTAGATCATATATGTTGTATGAGCATTGAAATCTCTAATAAATAATCATCTCACAATAAAATAGAACTAATCTTAACTCCCTATTATGTGCATGGAAAATTTTAGACCAAGGGAAAAAAGAATGAAAATGTTGAGGTAAATTCCCTACCATAAAAATACTCAACATATAAAATACATGAGATCCCACACTAATATATCTACTCCTAAAATAACTCTAATGGATCCCCTCTTGAAATGACCCTGGATGATTATTCATCATCTCAATGAACCTAACCTTATTTTTCACCTCCATGTACATAGGTGTAGTTCCTATGATAAATTATTTATGTTTTTAAAATATTTAAATATGTTTTGGACATAAGTTGAGTTTTAATGAATTTATTTTCCAATTATATATGGTTAAAGGGTGATAAAGATGAGTTGTTTCCATATTGCGTGGAAAATATAAAGATGAGATCATGGTTACTTCTTGAAGAATATGGATAGAAAAATTCAATTTTGCATCCCCTATATATTATGATGATTATTGATGAGATGATATTAAATGAATTAATGATAAGTTTCAATGCTGATCGAACACTATCTTCAATATGTTTCAATGAATTTTTTAGTTTTAATCGAATAGGTAGATATATGTACAAGGATTTAAGGCTAGTTTTGAGTATTTTAAGAAAGTGAAAAGTTTTGAGATATCATTAAATGATGATGAGCATAGAAGTTGCTAGTAATATGTGAATACAACCTTTGGAATGATGAGGTTGATATGAGTTTATAGTGGTTGAGAAGGTCCTGAAATTAATTTAAGATATTATATAATCATTTTAGGAATTATAAATCTACATAATGGTAAAGTCATTGAAACATAAAGGTAATTAAGGTAATATCAAAACAACATAAAGAAATGGATCTATGTAAAGATATATTTTACTATCTATATATAGGTATATTCATATTGTCTCAAGGTTAAATTCCTAAGAAACATGTGTACAAATGTTTCTTGGATTCTATGGAAAATTAACACCATAAAATCAATAACTATGTCAATGTAATCTAAAATATTCATAAAGGTTATCTGATATTTATGGTATTTCATAAAGGTAACCTAATTCTCTATGTAAATATAATCCAACAATTTAGTATGCTATGTAGATGTGATCCAACAATTTAGAGTGATATGTTAAGGTGATTTAAGACTTTTGTATAAATCATTCTGAAGAATATGATCATCATAAAGGTAACATTTGAATATAGTTATCTATATAATGGTAAATTACCTTCATATAAAGGTAAAAAAAAGTTTCATAAGAGTAAATAAAGGTTACTCGTTGATGTGTAATGGTTTTTTGAGTCTTTATAATTCATTTTTGTTAAAGAAGAGAATAAGTTTAGGAGAATATTTGGTACTGATATTTAATTAATTAATATAAAAATAAATAAGAATTATTTTGATTCAATAAAATATCAAATGAGGATCCTTCATAGCATGGATATTGAGACATTTCTATTTAATTGTGAATCTGAGAAGATCCCTATATTGAATAATTAGAGAACACACCATAGGGTGATACAAAAGGAAGATTTCACCTTATCATATTAAAGTTTCCAAGAGTGTTTCTGACACAATGGTCAATTCATAGAGTGTGTTGAATATATCATGTTTCTAAAATGGTAATATTCTATATATAATTATATATAATTGGGTGTTTTAGGAAAATCGTTAAGTACGGGAACTGCTGACTCATTCCAATTTATATGATAATCCATGTTGTTTTATGTTACAAGATATTTGGAATGAATTCATTTAAAACATGAAATTTTTTGAGAATTTGATATCATGATATTCAAATATTGTTTAGAAAATGATAAAAAAAGTTATTTATTATGGGGATTTAAATGGTAACCATTGAATTGACTTTTAATGAGTTTGAATAAGGTTTAAAGAAGATAATATCTTTCTACAAATCATAGATATTTCTATACATAGATTAAGGAACTTTTATTCAAATAATATTTATAATATTATTCATGATTATATATATGTGTATGGGTATGTAATAGAATAAATGATAATTTATAAAGAACCCTTGATGTTGTAATTCATGATATTATTTGAATCTAATAGAGTATTTGATACTGAAAGAGAGAGAGAGAGAGAGAGTATGATGTATATCGAAGGAATAATAATAAATCCATTAGAAAATATGTGTATTTAAGAAGATAAAGAAGAAGGATCCTATGGTAAATCTTTATTTTAGTGAGAATAAGAATTAAGAGAAGATACTAATATTGTTTTTATTTTCTATCTAGTTACATCATGACTCTTAAAGAGAGAAGATCCATTATGATAACAAATCATAGTGGTTATGAGTTAAGAATAAATCTAATTTGAAAGTATTTTTGTTGATAAAATCTTAGTAGATAAGTATTTGGTTAATGGTTTGAGGAAGGACCATTGAAGTTGGTGGTGTAAGGTCGGAATAATATGAAGATACACAAGATATGGGTGAATTTTTTCCTTTTAGAAATCTTAAAAGATTAAAATTTTATACATTTTTGTATATTATTAAGATAGGAATAATTCTCTTCATTATGAAAATTATGAAACCTATAAAAGAGAGGAAGAACACATCAGTTTTTATTGTGGTTTGGGGCAGAAAGATCCACTTGACCACTACACCAATAGTATCTCAGAGAGCTTGGTGATTTTCACTAAATATGTCCTCTTATCATAAAACCTACATTACTGAATGAAGGTAGTTCGAACCTAAAAATATAATTTTTTATTTTAAAGAAAAATTTTTAATCCCTAATTTTGTGTGCGATGCTGACACACTATCATGACTGAGTACAAGAATTTGATACTCTACAAAATAAAGATTAATTGATTTGATGAGAAAAATATTTAACTCACAGTTGTAGTAGAAATTGATAGATAATGGATCTTATTATTCATATATAAGAGTCCTCATGAAAGAATAGCTTTGAAGATATTCTAGTTTCAAATGATCTTTAACAAATATAGAAATAGAAAAATTATTGTAGAAACTATATAACAAAAGTCAAATAGAACAAGATCAAAACATGTATGTCTCCAAAGGGTAGATATTCATAATAGAATATATTTTTTTCCATAAAATTTACTACACATATGAATTATATAACTCTTTCTATCTATTAATAAAAATGTTATTTTTCTTTGGTTAAATAAATCCAAAAATATCTCTTGATAAATCATGATTATTTAAATATAAAATGTTCAAAGGAATTCATAACCTCCCTTAGAAGCAGGAATGATTTATGTTTTTGAACATGATACTTTTAATTATTATTTAAGAATATTTTAAATAGATTAATTAATCTCATCAAGAACATTGTATAAATTTTAGAAAATATCTTGAATTTAAACTTCATTATTGAGAAAGAAAAACACAAGGTTAACCTCGAAAGTACAGTTGACAGCTATGGTTATCTTCAATGGTTGATCTATTGAACTATACATTAGTTTCTAAAATTTAGGGTTTCTTCTAAAAGTATGGTTTATGATCCATACTTTTACAATACCATACGTTACCTATCCATACGTTCACTCCAAATGTAGAGTATAAAAGTACAGTTCATTACAAAAAGTAGGGTTTGAAACCATATATTCTACTTAAAAATATATGATATAAATTGTGCTTCGAGGATTCCTATAAAAACATCTAGAATACATTATACAAAAACTATAACCCCAAAAATAAATTTCTTCATGTAGTGTTAGTATTTTTAAATAATTAAATATGAAATAATGAAACATAATATAATGATGAAAATAATTTCCTTAAAATTAATCTTTGATTTTATGAAATATTAGTCTATAAAAGGTTTATAAATAGGATTGGATTAGTGTAAAGGTTTTAATTTCTAATGAATAATTAGTTTTAAAACAATATTGAATAGCCTGATTAATGTCCTTGAGTTCTCTCATCAAAGCTTAAAAATTACGATTAAACATTCTATCCCACTATTTCATCAAAATGTTTAAAACCGATCCCATTTTTATATAATTAACTAAATTTACCTTTAGAGACTCATGGATAGTATCAGTAGATGGTAAAAACTTCTACAAAAGCTTACTTAACAGATAAATAATGTTCTTTATTCCCATCTCAACATATATTAATTTCTTAATAAGATCTTTTTTATTGTCCAACAAAATGTGAAGTGGAACACAATCACACTGATGATTATGAATCTAATAATTTATTGTATATAAATTAATAGTAATAGATTCAAACCTTATTACCAAATTTCTTAAACATAGATGACTATAATTAGAATCCCTTTTATACATGAGAAACTTCTCATTGATTCAAATTGACTCCTAGATATTTCCTTAATTCTCCAAAATATGACTTATAAACTGATTCTAATTTCATTTTCTCAAGCTCGCCAGACATTCCTATCTAAAATTCATTAAAATAAATTCTATAAATATAATTTTATCTTATTTTTTAAAGATTATATTGAACTAATTCCAACTATTCTTTTGGAATAGTTTTAGATTTCAAATCATCTAATTATTTTATAGAAACATCTAGCTCTCTTTACAAGTTTTATTCAGATATTTCACTTATTAAATTTTCAAACCAAATTTTCAATTTTAGAAATAAGATAATCATAATATTCGTAATATTTATTTTTTAGGATTTTCATACATAAACTACATAAAGGTACTAAACCTCAATATTTTAACTTGATGATAATGAAAAATGTTCCAAGAAATTATTTTTTTCTCACCAAATTCATTAACATTCTTCTATAAATATGTTGCATCAACAGAAGTTTTCTAATTTCCAATTAGTTATGTTGTTTCCTCGATAGATGTTTGAATCTTATAATCTATTTTTTTTAGTTGGACTTTTGATAGAAGTAATTGTTAAACTAATAAATACAGGTTGTTTATCTTATACAACCTCAGCATATTCTATCTGAACCACATGATCTTCTCTTTTTCTAGGACTTGTAAAAAGAGCCTCAATGTTGGTTTTTACTAAGGATTCTTTAAGATATTAGTGGAATCCTACTATAGTAATTTTTTCACTTACATCATACCTGAGTCTCCTTCTTATTGCCTAAAACATTTCCTATATTATTGATTAACCAATTTCTTCAGTATAAAACAGTACTGATCTAGATGAATTCTAATTTCCTTTCTCCTTGTGAGAATGAGAACCAGATACTTATTGATCATTAGCACCCAAATGAATTATCTTTCCTTTATAGGTGTCCAAATGAAACCAAATTTTCCTAAGGTCCTAGTAGAAATAATATAACTATAATGAAATATAATAATTGTTAGAATATTTCAGATATTATACTTTTTGCACAAAATAAGAGAAATGGGTCACCCATACAAATAAAAAGACATTATTTCCTCTTATTGATAACAATGATGCATATACAATAGAATATATCTATATAAATTCAATATAATTTTGATAAACATCAAAAAATGATATACATATCAAAAAATTTAAATTTATCCAACTCATAAATCTTTAGAACTATTTCAAAATGAATAAATTTGTTCAATATCATCTGGTAAGTTTGAAGATTTTTTTCAAGAATATTTCTTACCATGGTGGATCCAAAAAGAAAAGATATAATATACTTATATTTATTCTCTTCATTTCTAATATAATGACGATTAAAGTGAAAACCCCCTACATTTGGACAATAAAAAATTTGTCTATTTCTACTAAAGATACAAAAAACTCAATATTATTTTACTTTGACAAGACAACATCCTCTATGTCACCAAAACTAAACTAGGCATTTTCACCAAACTCTTCTTATTCACTAAAAACAATTACTCAATATTTTCAATATTTAAAATAATTTCTTAACATTTAAAAGATAGATATTTCTTTAAAAGTATGTTTATCAGAAACAACCACTCAAATTCGAAAAACATCCCTTAAAGGACCCATCTATCAAATCATGAAGAGTACTGGTGCTTTGATTTTATCATTTTCCCTTATTCAATCCTTGTTTTATTCTTCATTATAGAAAATTTTAAGGTTTGAATTTTTTATTTTAGGGTTTCAAATATTAATCAAGAACACTGAAAATTGAAAGTTTTTTTAGATTAAGGGTGAGAGAGAGTGTGTGAAATTCTAAAGGTTTTCTACATTAGTTCATTTTATAGAGAAAAAAACTCAGAGTAATCATTATGGGTTTTAATTTTGAAAAGATGTTTTTTTGAAAAGATTAATAAATCAATGATTTAATAAAAAAAAGTAAATAAATAATAGCTGAAAATTAAGTAAAATAGACCAAATTAATAAAAAATAATACTAAATTAAAAAAATAATTAAATATGGGATTAAATTATAATCATAAGTTTTCAAGTAAAGTAACTATTGAAAAATAATTCCTTTCCAATACCTAAAACTTCATTTAGTATCATTATTATATGATTCTTTTGGGTTTGAAATAAATCACGTGCAAAGACAAACACAAAACAGAATTCCTGGTCTACTAGGGGTATGATATAGAAAAATTTCAATCACACCACTATATAACTTTAAATAAAATGGTTTTATAACTTCATACAAATAATTTTTTATTGGTACACATGGGAGTTTTATAAGTATTACCATTTTATAGTCCAAAATTTTTTCAATAAATATATTATATATTTACTTTGATTTAATACATTTCCATAATATTTTCTACATATTTGAAAACCACCCATTTCAAATTCATTTTTCATGAGTTTTGAAAAATCATTACAAGTAATATTTTTAGTTGAACCAAAGATAACATTATATATTTATATGTTTAATAATAAAATATCTAAACAAATAGTTTTATTAAAGGGAGTAGGGTAATCAAATCCTTCAAAAAAATCAATTTTCTAGTATAAATGAACTTTATATTTCATACAAAACTCTTTGTTCTTGTTTATGTCTATAAAGAGATTTAGTAAGTTTGAAAATATAATTTGGTAGATGGGGACCTTCAAAAACAAGTGGTTGTTCAATATAGAATCCCACTACTAAAAATCCATTTTGAAAATAAAATTTTACATTCATCTAATATAATTTAAATTCATACATGAAGTATAATATAAAATGATTATAATAGCTTCTAATCAAGAAATAGGTGTAATGGTTTTACCATAATTTATTCCTCCTTCTTGATTATATCCTTTAGCTACAGATTTGTCTTTATTTATAGTAATTATCCCTTTATCATATTTTTTATTTATAAAAATCCATTTGGTTCCTATTACTTGATGATTTTATGATCTGTCGACCAATTTATAAAATTTGTTTCTATTAACCTATTTAAATTATTCTTGTATATATATTATCCAACTTTCACCATATAATTCTTCCTTAGTGGTTTTAGGTTCTAATTGAGAGTGGTAGGTAGATAATTCTTATAGGTTTTCTATACATCTTATAGTCTTAACTCCTATATCAATATTTCCTTTTACAGTTTCTAAACGATGATCCTTAAAGGGTTTAGGTTGACTAGGTAAGATAATTCCAAGTTAACCAGTTTCATTTTATTTTGGACTATACTAAATTTCAACATATTCTAGTTTATTTTAAAAATCATCTTTAGGATATTAAATTCCTCTGTTGTTTAAATAATTGGTAACTTTATCTGTTTGTTTTTTTCAATGACTAAAAAAGTAAATTTCATTAAACTTTACATAAAAATATTCTTCAACTATCCTTCAAATTTTAGTATAAAATCTATACGATTTAATATTAGTATAATATTTATAAATATAATTTTATCATCCTTTGGATCAAATTTACTAGGTTTTTCCTCAGTATTCAAGATATACACCCTGCATCGAAACACTTTAGTGTATCTAACTTTAGGTTTTCTGTTATTCCATAAATCATAGGGTGCCTCTTTAATAAACTCTCTCATTAACACTCTATTCATGTTATGGAAATATTTTTTGACAACTTCTACCAAAAAATAGGCCGGAAGAATATATTCATTCAACATAGTTTTTTCCATTTCTTGAATAGTAATATTTCTTCTATCACAATTTAGTTTTTTTGAGGTGTTCTTGAATAAGATATGGTATCTTTAATACCTAGGTCTAATAAAAAAAATTAAATTCTTGATTATCAAACCATCCATAATTATCACTTCTGAATGATATTATTTTAAAATATTTTTCATTTATAAATTTTTTAGAAAAGAATAAAAAAAAATAAAAAAACACTTTTGAGTTTTAAGAATTATACCCAAGTAACTCTGTAAATATAATTAACTACTACAAACATATAAGATCTTTCATCCAATATTCATACTTTTGATTTTTAAAACAAATCCATTTGGATATGTTCCAGTAGTTTGGATGTATTGACCTTATTAATAGATTTGAAGGATGAATTGTGTTTCTTGGCCATTTGGCATGCATTGAAAAATATAACTTTATTAAATTTAAGACTAGGAAAATCAAAAACTAAGAGTTTCTTAGATAAGTTTTACAAATTAAATAAATTAAAAGGTCCAGGTATCCCAAGCCAAATCCAGGATTCATTTTTCTTTGTAGTTAAACAATTCACTTTTTTTGTTCACATTAGAATTAAGATATAATGTATAAACATTTTCTACTTTCGGTGCTATAAATTTAAGAAGTTTTTCTTATAAAAAATGGAATAGTATCCAATCATGTGTCTTGAGTAGTGACTATTAATACATCATACATAATTTTTGTTCCTATATCATTTTTTTACAAAAATATTAAAGATAATATTTTTTTGGTACCCTAATTTTTTGGGGTCCAAATGTGTTAGAAGGTAATTATATAGTTATACACATTTGCCTAATTTTGTTAAAATTTATAGGACTAAATTTAGGAATATTTATAGAAACAATTTACTTTTTAATAAAACTGATTTCGGGATTTATCAATCAATAATAATAATGGCCTCTAATTCCACAATAAACACATGTGACTCTTGATATATTGTTATTATTATAACTAGGTACAAAATAATTTCTACATAATTTTTGAATTACCAACATTTCTCCCTATTACATATTTATCATTTTTATGATCATTGTTACAAGATTATGATTTATAGATCTTCTCCCATAGTTAATATACTTGTAGCGCTTTTGAAGGACTCTCCTTCGGTTTGAAACTCTTTAATTTTTCATTCATTAATAGTGAAATTTGATATAGATTTGTTAATTTTTTATTTTAATTGTAAGGGTTGTTTTAGAATGCAATATTTTTCATTTAAAACACCATTATGTATTTTTTTTATTTATGATTTTTTGATAAATATCCATACTTTCTTCCAGACATTGAGCAGTAGTCAACTAATTTACTATTAGAATAACTTCAAAATAAAAATCTGAAAAATGGTAAGATTATACCACTTATTACCCTTTATCCATAAAGAACATATTTTATTTTAGATTTGGTTGGATCATTTTCTAAATTAGACTTAGAAGTAATACCAGATTCCTTTGAGATACTCCTAGTATCCTTCATATCTTTATTACCTTTGCACTCATAATCAGTTCTCATCTGATACTTCCTTCCTTTATTTTCTATTTTTATTTTATCTTCATTTAGTTTTACGCAATTAGTTCTTATATTTAACATTTTCTTGAATTCATGGAATCTTAATTCTTTAATTCGTTAACTATATTTCTTGATATAATTGAAATATTTTTTACAGCCATTCTTCTTCTTATAAAAATTACTAAATCTTCTGGATAGATGATCCAGCTCCATTATAGTATCTAATCATTCAAAATAATTTGAGAATAAAAAAATCATATTTTGAATTATTTTTATAATTTTTAACAGTAACATTAAGGGAAGTAATTTCCATTTTTATAATCCTATGATATTCAGCTTTATCTTTCATTTTAGTTTCATACAAATTTTGAATTCCAATCAACTCCCTCATTGTTAGATTTTTTATAAGAGTGTATTTTCTGATTGTAGTAAATTTCCCATTCCATTTGGAGGATAAGACTCTTAAGACTTTTAAATATTGATTTGGCTGTTTAATTATATATCCCAATTCAGTAATACCATGAAATATTTCAGTCAATATTCCATTAATCAGAGTGATTCATTCACCATCATACATTTTGAAAGTCTTGAATTTCATATTTTCAATGTTATATCTTAATTTAATGACAATTTCAGTTCTTTTATAAGAAACAGTGATATTTTACAACATATCATAGGAATTTTTATATTGAGATACGTAATTAAATTCTTTTGGATCAAGTCCACATATAATAGAATTCATGGTTCTCGAATTGGAATCATACTCAACTTCCTTAGTAGCATCCCACTTTTTTGGTTCTCAACGGATTTCATAAGGTTTTAAAATATTCATTTAAACATTAAAACAAATCTTCTTCAAATTAATAATAATACTTGATTTCAAACAACCATAATTTTTCCCATAAAGCATGGGGCTCAGATCATGGGCATTTCTTATTTTATTCCATCCATTGACATCTGTCTTTATATAGACCTTTTACTCAACCTAATTAAATTTTATCATACTTATTTAAAAATAACTCCTTTGATAAAAAAAATTTATGTTGGAATAATATAAAGATACACAATAGGGGTGAATTTAATTCTTTTAGAAATCTTAAAAAATTAAATTTTTATATTACTCCAAATATTATAAAGAAAACTATTGTTTTCTTTTTTAATAAAATTATGCCTCAGAAAAATAGGGAAGAAGAACATAAAAGTTTTTATAACCCTACTATTTATTTCACGTTAAAACTTTTTATTACATAATAATTCACTTAATACGGATAATATGAATAATAATTCTAGTTTATTTTGAAATTAGGTACATTAAATAACAATATAAAATAGGGAATATAACATCTTTATTGAAAATTTATTTCACATGCTAAAAATACTTTTTCGAGCTTAAAAATGCAAGGGATAACCTGGGGACATGCATAAGAAAAGGGTGAGAAATAAATAATAGTAAGGGAATAAAAATGGAATAAGTGATTCATGTTATACAATAGGCATATAAATTAGGAATAAAAGGGACATGAATAATAAGGCATGATATAGCATAATAATCATAACATGGGAAATGTGGAGACAACTTAAAACATAGAATCATAAACATAAATCAAGGATAAACCTTCCAATACATCAAAGTGGAAAATTTACCATAATGTAATCAGAATAAATTCCTATACCAATGTGATGTATCATGATAATAAACATTACCCAATGCATTAGCGTGCAATCTGGTTCCATCCATCATAATCATTTCATTCTCATACTTAAGTGCAACACATAGATAATACAACGTGGATTCATTCATCATAAAAATTTATTCCATGATAAATTAATATGAAATAAATACATGTAAGTCCCCAATAAATAATTATATATGAATATATGTGAATACACCTGATATAAAAATGGGTGTGGTATTCACTACATAATTGTTTAGGCAAGGAAAATCATGATAAAATTTCGGTATCATTACAACATTACTTAAAAATTCATAAAAGGGATTCATGAGATATAAAGGGGTATATCATCATTTGGAATCATTTGGATAGTAATGTGGATATTTAATAATATATCCCATCATAATTATATTAAGATAAAAGACATATGGAAAATAAGATACTTGAATAAAGAGGAGAAATGAAAATATCCCTTACAAAATTTTGGCATGGTAACAGGTGTATATAATGGAACATGGGAGGAATAATGAGAGTGAAAATGGGGTTATAATAATTTATAAATTAAATTATATATAAGGGGAATATTTAATAATATATCCCAAAAAAATTAAATTTAATTTAATACACATAACATAAAAAGAGTTCTTGAATGGAAATGAGAAGAGAGAAATCCATTAAGAAATTGTGGCACAGTAACGACTTAAATTAAGGTAAAAATGAGAGATAATAAATTTTGACTAATTAAAATAATATAAATTGGAAATTAGGGGATGTTTTTAAATAAATTACATATAAAAAATTGAAATTAAGATGAAAAATTCCAAATAAGGTTCTTGAATTGAAATAAGGAGAGGACAGTGAGGATCCCTTACTTGAGTGTGTGACTTCAAAAGATTTGAAGGAGATTATTGAGAGATTTTGGCTGCCATGGAAGGAATATAGAAAGTATATGGTAGTTTATGGTCAGGATACAAGTATTTTGAGTGGAAATAAATGGGGTATTGGGTGGGTATATATAGTAAAATGGTTGAAATTCTTTATTATTTAGGTTTTGGACTCTATATAATAAAATATCCAAAACCACAAACCATACCATAGTTTTTCCCATGTTTTCTGCCAAAAGGGATTTATTTTTATTTTTTTATAATGAAAAGTTCCGAACATAAAAAAATAATTCCATTGATTATGTGGATGTGAGTCACACAATTAAATAAATGGTTTTAAAACCTTAAAATATATTATAGGTTTTGAGGGTTCATAACGGATTTACAAAATAAATAAAATTAAATTAAGATTACATTATTTTAAATATAAAACATTGATTTATTAGTTAATACCATTTATAGAAATTATTATGTAACGCCCCAACACCAGTTACCCAGAGTTGGTGCATTATTACATAACATTGGCATGATCACAAAAGATCATGTCTCAAAAGACCGATTAGTTTAGTAGCCTTGGAATCACTAGAAACATTCATAAAGTTTACATTACATCATAAAGTGAAAAACTAAAACAACATCTTGTCTCCATAGGCCACACTCATATCCCCTCATACTATCCCTACAGGTCATTCATAAAATACTTCTTCACATCGTGGGAAAAATAAAACATAGAAATGGGTGAGCTCAGATGCCCAGTAAGGATAACAATATAGCAGAAACTTTCATAAATAAGAATAAACATTTAAGGAAATCTATAACTAAAACAAATGCCTTTTAAACATGAACTTCAGCGTAATATGGAAGAAATAAAATTCAATAGTTCCATTTACTTATTCACATGGATATTCTACTAGTCAAATAATCACATGTAATATCAATAACCACTTTCATAATAATGGAATACATAATTCCAGACTATCATAACCACATAGTCAAGGCCTTGTTCCAAGACTACACATAAAATTTTGTAAAGGACTTGTTCCAAGACACTAGTTTGTTTCATGAGACCTACTGATTCATCGAGGAGCTATAGCAGGCTCAACCCATCACTTACTTAGTCCAATGCATTCCTCATATGAAGAGGTTTAAAAATAACATAAACATTCGTATTAAAACTAGCATACGAAATGTCAATAATTTCTCCATAAATCATGAATGGTATAAAAATAATACATCCATATTCAAACATATCACAAAACCTTCAATACAATATGGAAGTTTTTTATCATAATAAATCAACTTCAAATAAGCTTAAAATCCCTCAAAGGATGTTGATATAGATGAAATCAAAACTATTTGAGAGAAATATATTTTTTTTGAAATCATTTAAAAGTAAAATAATTATAAAATAAAACAATTACTTTGAAAATATTCTTATAATATTGTAAGAGAAGCTTCTAAGATTTTATAAAGGCAGAAAATATCCACACCCGCCGTATAAGTTAAAAAAAGACATTCTTGCCTTAATTTTGTCGAAAAGGTTAAAAAGGACCTTGTTTGCAAAACGACAGAAAGATTAATTTATAAACATCTTATAAAAATTAAACAAGGGTATAAATGACTTTAACCCATAGTATATAAAATATTGAGAATTATTTAAAATACATTTTTAAGAAACATGGATGTGGATGATAAAGAGGTCCCAGTAGATAATTACGTATAAACAACCTCGGATAATGAAGAGATTGTGAAATAAACTCTTACCTTGTACTTTACCTTGGTTGAGGGTAGTTTAATCTCCTTTATAATGGTGAAATAGTTTTTATTAAATTATAAAAGAATCATATACATTAATATTATATCATATATTATCTTTTAACATTTCTTTGTTAATAATATCTTAGTATTATCGTCGTTCCGGGTGTTAACATACTCGTTTTCTTTTATATTTTTTGTTACATAAGTTGTGTTTTTTATGGATAGGTTGTATATTATTCATATATATAATGACATAAAGTCCTTAAACATTATTTTTAATCATCAAATGAGAATTAGACTTGAATGGATACAATGGGGAATGAATCTCATCGCGTTCATGGAGACGGTAGTCCGTACGTACGCACGAGTGACAATATCATTATTTTGATATTAAAATAATATATAATTGGATGGTATATCATATATACATAATCATTATCAAGTTATATTTATTATTTACTTCAATTACACATCATTATCATACTCATCCAAATAATAATTTTTTGAATAACAATTACACCACGACATGGAGACGGTAAGTCATACGTACGCACATATGGTGACATGTCATTCAAAGGATGGATAGAATACTGAAAATATTTATAATAACATAAAATTATATAGTAGATACTGGAGTTATTATTTTATAATGGAAATAACAAATAAAGAAGAAGTGGAATAAGAAAAGAACATGAAAGAGGGTGGTGAAATCATTACCTCTTCTTCGGGTTCCTCCATTCGATTTGATCAAAAGGGCTCTTTAAGTTGGCTTTCTGACTAAAGTAAGGCCTCTAGGATAAATTAAGGGAATTTGGGAGGATTTGTGGGCAGATTTTGGCCAAGCCAAAAGGCTTTGAAGGTGTTAATTAGAGTGAAGGGGGAGTTCCCTTTTATAGGAGGGGCAAAGGGAACCTTAGGAAAAGATAGAAATATTATTTTATAATAAATTCATATTCGGTTTATAATGGATCCAAAGTGGATAATTTAAAGTTTAAGGTGGGGATAGTCAGAAATCCTTTCAACCAATATATTTTAGACAAGTTTGGGTCACTATATTAACCTTATTATTTATATTTAACTCTTAGTTAAATAGTTTGACATTTACCATGTCTCTTTGTATTTTTATATTATATGGTTAATAAACTTACTATATACTTCCAAGAGAACCCAAAGTGGTTCATTAATTATACACCTACCATTATATAAGTCATTTTTCCGAACCTTAGATTTTTAAGAATATAATATCAATTATTAATATAATATTTGTTTTAAAAACTCTTTTATGTCAATTTTGACACAATTTGGTATTTTGTTTTTATAAATTCAAAACAGCATTATTACTTAGAAACAATTCATCTAACCAACCCTAATATTTCATATTAAACTATAAAATTAGTTTAATTCATAAAAAGTTTCAAATTACATTTATTTGTTATTTATAATATCAATTATTTTAATATTTCATTAATTAGGTAATTACTTCATAACCATTGTGTCATAAATAAATTAAATTATGTAATATCTAAAAATTATAAATAAAATAAAATTATGTAGGAATTATTTTTATCTTTATAATGAATATTTATAATCTAATTTATCTTATATATAACCCTATATTAAAAATGTTTTAGTTATTAAACTTTGATTTTAAATCTTTTAACTCTTCTTTGAATTAAATAATAATAAATGTTATAATATAATCCAAGTGGACCAAAGAGGTTCATATTTTATTCCTAAAGTTTTTTTTGGTCGAATTATTATTATCCAATAGAATTAGGACATGTGTTAGGGTAATAATAATATCATTTTTACCCTTAATTACCCTATTTACTTTTAACTGTGGTAAATAAACATAAAAAGTTACTATCCACTAAAAATTATTTTTATCTTATTGAACCACATTTTACTCCTTGATATTAACCGTGTCTCTCAGATTTTCTAAATTCTACTCACAAAAGCGGTAAAATTAAGTTTTATGTGAATTTGCAAATTCTCCTAGGAGATTGGTAAAAGACCGTGAAAAGTAAATAAAATTTTTATATATCTAGAATTATTGTAAACTGACTCCAGTGAATTAAATTGAACTTATATAGGTATTAGGTATCCATTTTGACCTAAAATAAATTTAAATAAGATAAATAATTATTTAAATAAAAATTCGGTTTTAAACTATAACTCAGTTTTTTCACTATTCATAAAAAATTGAACATTTTCAGAAAAACGCCAAAAATTCACCCTAGGGTAATTTCAATATTATGAATCCAAAAATGAAGTCCATTTTGAAAGATAAAATTTCTAATATTTTAAAAAATGGGTATTACTATTCATAACGACTAGTTTGATTTGTTGTGGTGTGTGTTAGAACTCGAAGTTGTGTACAACACATGCTACTATATTATTCAATGAGAAGCATTCAGTGTTAGCTTGGGGTGTTACATTATCCCCTCCTTCAAATAATTTCGTCCTAGAAATTTCTATAATATTACTGCATAAAAAGACTCGGGTTCTTCTTCATCATAAGTTCCTTGGGTTCCCACGTTGGCTCTTCCATCTTATGGTTTCTCCATAGAACTTTTACCAGACGAGTCGTCTGGTTTCTCAACACTTGTTCTATGGTATCAAGAATCCTGACCGGCTCTTCGCAATAAGATAGATTGGGTTCCAGTTCTACTTCCTCATAGGTGAGTACATGCGTTGGGTCAGGCATGTATTTTCTCAATAGTGATACGTGAAACACATCGTGAACTTGGGAGAGATTTGGTGGCATTGTCAAATGATTAGCTAAATCCCCAATTCGTTCTAGAATTTCTAAAGGTCCTATGTACATGGGACTCAATTTACATTTCATACCGAAACATATAACTCCATTCCATGGAGATACCTTCACAAAAATGATCTCCTACCTGAAATTCCAAAGCCTTCCTTCGGTTATCAGCATAGCTCTTCTGCCTACTTTGAGCTGCTTTGATGTGGTTTTGGATTACATTTACCTTTTCCATTGTTTACTCAACAAGTTCTGGGCCTACAAGTTTTCTTTCACCAACATCGTCCCAGTAGGTTGGTGTGAGACATCTCTTTCCATATAACGCTTCATATGGTGCCATCTGAATACTTTAATGGAAGATATTGTTATAGGAAAATTCTACCAGAGGTAAATATTGATCCCACATACCCTGACAGTCAAGTGAGCAAGATCTCAACATGTCTTCTAAGGTTTTAGTAGTCTATTCTGATTGTCCATCAGTTTGGGGGTGGTAAGCAGTGCTCAAACAAAGTTTAGTATCCAGGGCTTTCTGAAGACTTTTCCATAATCTTGATGTAAAACGTGGATCGCGATCAGAAACAATTCATAGTGATACTCCATAAAGTCTTACAACTTCATTAATATATAGTCTTTCTAATTGTTTAAGTGGTAAATCTTCTCTTATAGCAGAAAAATGTGCTGACTTGGTAAGACGATCAATAAGGACCCATATTGCATCGTTCCTTCTAGAAGTCTTTGGTATCCCCCTGACAAAGTCCATCGTGATATTTCCCATTTCCACTCAGGTATGGGAAGAGGTTGCATGACTCTTCTAGGCTATTACCTTCCATCTTTAACTTGTTTACAAACCATATATCTTGACACAAAATCAGCAATCTCCCTCTTCATGTTGTCCAACCAAAAATGTTCCTTCAAATCTCTATACATTTTGGTGCTCCTAGGGTGTATAGAGAAATTGGAACTATGAGCATCATCCAGTAATTCCCTTTTTAGATCAGGTATATTGGGAACACAAAGTCTCTTCCCGAATTTCAAAATTCCATCTTCCTACACAAAGTCACTCAATCTACCATCATTCACAGCTTTAATATTCTTTTGAAACTCTTCATCATCAGTCTGAGAACTCTTAATATTTTCTAGTAAATATGGTTTGGAAACCATTTGAAAAGGCATTTATGTTTCACCTTCCATGGTTATTCCCATGTCCATCTTCACTAGATCCATGAAAATAGGATCCCTTTCAACTCTCATTTTTTTCAAAACTCCATGATCCTTTCTTCCCAAAGCATCTTCCACCTTATTTGTCTTCCCTAGGTGGTAGTGTATCGTGCAATCATAATCCTTGAGTAGTTTAAGCCATCTCATTTACCTCATGTTGAGTTCTTTCTGTGAGAAAATATACTTCAAACTCTTGTGATCAGTATAAATATCACCTTTTTCACCATAGAGATAGTACCTCCAAATATTCAAAGCAATGATTACAACTGCTAACTCAAGATCATGAGTAGGATTGTTTTTCTCATGAATTTTCAGTTGTCATGAGGCATAGTCAATAACCCTATCAATCTGCATAAGGACACAACCAAGTCCTTTCTTGGAAGCATCACTATAAATAACAAACCCATCATTCCCTGATGGTAGAGTTTATATAGGAGCATTGACTAATATTTTCTTCAGGTATTCAAAACATTCTTCACACTCTTTTTTCCAAATAAATTTATCCCCTTTATGTGTGAGCTTCGTTAATGGGTTATCCAATCGGGCAAAATTCTAGACGAAACGCCGATAATAACCTACTAAACTAATAAAACTGCGTTCCTCGGTTATACTCGTTGGTGCTGGCCATTCTTGGATTTCCTTGGTCTTAGAGGGATCAATAGAGATTCCATCCTTAGAGGCAATATGGCCAAGAAAAGAGATCTTCTGAATCCAGAATTCACACTTGCTAAACTTCCCATTTAATTCTTGTCTTCTAAGAGTCTTCAGGATAATGCGCAAGTGATTTTAATGATATTAGTAGATTTTAGAGTATACCAATATATTATCAATAAATACCACCACAAAATCATCGAGATATTCCTTGAAAACTCTGTTCATTAGACCCATGAAAACAGAGGGTGCATTAGTTATCCCAAAAGGCATTACTGTAAACTCATAATGCCCGTACCTGGATCAAAATGTTTTCTTCAGAATGTCTTCCTTCTTCACACGCAACTGATGGTATCCAGATCGAAGGTCAATCGTTGAAAATTATTGAGCTCCATGTAGTTGGTCAAATAAATCATCAATACAAGGTCGGGGATACTTGTTCTTCATTGTTATAGCATTGATTTCCCTGTAGTCGATACATAACCTCATAGATCCATATTTCTTCTTAACAAAAAGGATAGGGGATCCCCATGGAGAAACACTAGGGATAATAAATCCTTTATTACTCCATTCCTCTAGTTTTTTCTTTAGTTCAACCAATTCCACAGTGGCCATTCTATAAGGGGTCTTCGATATAGGCCTCGAACTAGGAATTAAATCAATGGAAAACTCAGTTTCTTGTTCTGGAGGATGTCGAGGTAAATCTTCTGAAAACACATCTACATATTCTTTCACAATAGGTACATCCTCTATTTGAACATTCCTTTCCTCACCCACAGTTATTTTATTCTCTTCCTACCTGATAATTGAATTTAGTTGAGCTACTAGGGGTGGATCTAGATAAGAATTAGGTGGTGACGATTCTTCTCTAAAGATATGGTGTTCCTTACCCTCATCATCAAAAAGCATAACCTCCTTCTTCTTATAATAAATCTTCGCATCATGGTTCGAAATACAATACATACTGAGGATTATATCAAATTCAATCATGGGTATGACGATGAGATCAGCAGATAAAGAACATTTATGTGCTCTAATGGGGACGGATTCACAAACCTGTGTTGCAATGATACTTCCCTTAGGAGTTTTTACTCACAACTCCCTAGTTAAATAAAATTGGAAATATCTAATTTTCTTTTCAAACTGGGAAGATATGAAACAATGCGATGATCGAGAATCAAATAAAGCATTGGCTAAACTTGAGGAAACCATTAAATTACCTTCCACCACATCTTTCGGAGCTTCAACCTCTGTAGTAGTGATCGCATAAGCTTGGCCATTATCCCTTGGACTTTTCTGAGGTACGTTTCACTAACTCTTAGGAAATTCTTTTGAATAATGTCCCATATCCCTAAAATTTTAGCATTGAACATCAGTAGCTTCTTTCTTCCCCTTGAAATCACGATCTTGGTGGCCTTTTTCACCACACTTCTAACAGACTCCCATTCCTTTCAAGCGTGTACTGGGGTTTTTCTTCTCAAATTTACTATAGGATGGATATTTAAATTTTTCCTTCTTCCCCTTATATCCATTCCCAGAGTGATCAGCATATCTCTTCTTCTCTTTCTTTTCTTAAAAGTCATAAGACATAGAGAATTATTTTTCTGTCTTGATAGCACATGACACAATATCTTCGTATGACGAGAAGGATTGTGAGACTAATGCTTGATGAAGAAACGATTTTAACCCATCAAATAAATGATCAATCTTACTCCTTGTGTTATGTATATAATCTGCTACATGACTCACTAACCTTTTAAAGTTAGCCTCATACTTTGTGACATTCTCATCCTCCTTTTGCCTCAGACTCAGAAATTGTCTTTCTATATCTGCTCGATGGTCACAAGGAAATTATTTTTATAAGAAAATATATTTAAACTCCCTCTATTCCATATTTGATACTTCATAATCTTCCTTTGTGTTTTGAATCAATCACCACCATTGATCAGCATCTCCAGTGAGGCAGTAAACTGACATGATAACTTTTTCCCTTTCACTACTCCCCAAGGCATGGAATATTTTCTCTAAGGAATTTATCCATTTCTCTGCCACTAATGGATTTGTACTCCAATTGAATGTTGGTGTTTTTTTCCTCATGAAGAAGTCTAACATCAATCCTCCATGTTGTGGATTAAGGTGCTCCATACGGGTAAGGTTATTATTCATAACCTGTGTGAGTTGTCCCAGTATAGTGATAAGATGATCAACACCAGTTCTATCACCAGCTCAACTATAATTATCTTGAGTAGGAGGGAAATCCCTACATTGAGTGTGTGCATTGGTACGGTTTCCATTCCTTCCACTAGGTGCCATTTCTAAACAATGACATAAACTAGATCAGTTTATGAATTGAAATACATAATTCCAAACTTGTAAAACACTTAACATAAATGGAATAGTTTATGGATATAATATATAATCAAAAATATGTTTTCTTTGAGGAAGTATATATGCATAAATCACTCATAATTGTTTGTAAATAAAATGTTAATTATCCTAAGCATATCTCTTGGGAGTGTCGCAACCAAGAGTGCAGCAAGGCCCATTGTCGTGCACCAGTTCCCGTTCGAGTCAAGCTCAAAGCAGTGTTTTCGGGTTTTACCCCTAGGTACATCTATGCCAGAATCGCATCTACCTTTATGTATCCAGATAGGGATGTATTTCTTGGAAAACTCACAGAATCTCTACAATACCAAAATTCTAGGAAGTTCCTCTATACTAATACTCAAAGTCTATCTTAGGGTTATGTGCTCTAATCAGAGTTTATCTAAATCTAGCTCCCAAGGTTTGTACTAAACTTCCTCCGATATCAACGGTAATGCCCCGACCCCAGTTACACAGAGTTTGTGTATTGTTACATAACATTGTAATGATCACAAAAGATCAAGTCTTGAAAGACCGATTAGTTTAGTAGCCTTTGAATCACTAGATACATTCATAAAGATTACATTACATCATAAAGTGAAAAACTACAAAAACATCTTGTCTCCATAGACCACACTCATATCCCATCATACTATCCCTAAAGGTCATTCATAAAATACTTCTTCACATCCAGGGAAAAATAAAACATAGAAACAGGTGAGCTCAGATGCCCTGTAAGGATAACAATATAGCGGAAACTTTAATAAATAAGCATAAACATTTAAGGAAATGTATATCTAAAACAAAAGACTTTTAAACTTGAAATTCAGCATAATATGGAAGAAATATAATGAAATAGTACCATTTACTTATTCACATGAATATTCTACTAGTCGAATAATCACATGCAATATCAATAACCACTTTCATAATGATGGAATGCATAATGCCAGACAATCATAACCACATAGTCAAGGCCTTGTGCCAAGACTACAAATAATATTTTGTCAAGGCCCTATGCCAAGACAATAGTTTGTCTCATGAGACCTACCGATGCATAAAGGTACTATAGCAGGCTCCACCCGTCACTTACTAAGTCCAATGCATTCCTCATATGAACAGGTTTAAACATAACATAAACATCCTTGTTAAAACTAGCATACGAAATGTCAATACTTTCTCCAGAAACCATGAATGGTATAAAATAATACATCCATAGTCAAACATATCACAAAACTTTCAATACAATATGGAAGTTTTTTATCATAATAAATCAACTTCAAATAAGCTTAAAATCCATCAAAGGATGTTTACATAGATGAAATCCAAACTATTTAAGAGAAATATCTCTTTTTTTTAAATCGTTTAAAAGTCACATAATTATAAAAGAAAATATTTACTTTGAAAATATTCTTATAATATTTTAAGGGAAGCTTCGAAGATTTTATAATGGCGTAAAATAGCTACACCCTCCGTATAAGTTAAAAAAAGACATTCTTACCTTAATTTTGACGAAAAGGTTAAAAAGGACCTTGTTTGGAAAACGATGGAAATTTTACTTTATAAAAATATTATAAAAAGTTAAAAAGGGTATTAATTACTTTAACCCATATTTTATAAAATAGTAAGAATGATTTGAAGTACATTTTTATGAAACATGGATGTGGATGGTAAAGAGGTCCCAGTAGATAATTATGTATAAACAACCTCAGATAATGAAGAGATTGCGAAATAAACCCTTACCTTGTACTTTCCCTTGGTTTAGGGTAGTTTAACCTTCTGTATAATGGTGAAATAGTTGTTATTAAATTATACAAGAATCATATACATTAATATGATATCATATATGATCTTTTAATATTGCTTTGTTAATAATATCTTAGTCTTATCGTCGTTTTGGGTGTTAACTTACTCGTTTTATTTTATATGTTTTCTTACATAAGCCATGTTCGTTATGGATAGGTTGTATCTTATTAATATCTAGAATGATATCAAGTCTTTAAAAATTATTTTTAATCATAAAATGAGAATTATACTTGAATGGATATGATGGGGAATGAATCTCATCGTGTTCGTGGAGACGGTAGTCCGTACGTACGCACGAGCGACAATATCATTCTTTTGATATTAAAATAACATATAATTGGATGTTATATCATATATACAGAATCATTATCATTTTATATTTATTATTTACATCAATTACACATCATTATCATACTCATCCAAATAATAATGTTTTGAATAACAATTACACCACGACGAGGAGACGGTCAGTCATACGTACGCACGTATGGTGACATGTCATTAAAAGAATGGATAGAATACTGAACATATTTATAATAACATAAAAGAATATAGAAGATACTGTAGTTATTATTTTAGAATTGAAATAACAAAGAAATAATAAGTGTAAGAAGAAAGGAACTTGAAAGAGGGTGGTGAAATCATTACCTCTTCTTCGGGTTCTTCCTTTGGATTTGATCAAAAGGGCTCCCTAAGTTGGATTTCTGACTAAAGGAAGGACTCTAAGATGAAATGAGGGAAGTTTGTAGGATATTTGGTCATAGGTTGTCCGAGACAAAAGGATTTGAAGGTGTGAATTAGAGAGAAGGGGTAGTTCCCTTTTATAAGAGGGGTGAGCAGCATCTTAGGAAAAGCTAGAAATATTATTTTATAATAAATTCATGTTCGGTTTCCAATGGATCCAAAGTAGTTTATTTAAAGTTTAAGGTGGGTATAGGTCGAAATCCTTTCAACCAATATATTTTAGACAGGTTTGGGTCACTATATTAACCTTATCATTTATATTTAACTCTTAGTTAAATAGTTTGATATTTACCATGTCTCTTTGTATTTTTATATTATATAGTTAATTAACTTAATATATACTTAGAAAAGACCCCAAAGTGGTTAATTAATGATACAAATATCATTATATAAGTCCTTTTTCAGAAACATATATTTTTAGGAATATAATATCAATTAATAATATAATATTTGTTTTAAAAACTCTTTTATTTCATTTTTGACACAATTTGGTTTTTTTTTCTAAATTCATAATAGCATTATTACTTCTAAAACAAATCATCTAACCAATCCTAATATGTTATATTAACCTATAAAATTAGTGTAATTCATAAAAAGTCTCAAATTACATTTATTTGGATATTTATAATATCAATTATTTTAATATTTCATTAATTAGGTAATTACTGCATCACCATTGTGTCATAAATAAATTAAATTATTTAATCTCTAAAAATTATAAATAAAATACTATTATTTAGGAAATATTTTTATATTTATAATGAATATTTATAATCTAATTTATCTTATATATAACCTTATATTAAAATTGTTTTAGTTATTAAACTTTGATTTTAACTCTTTTAACTCTTCTTTGAATTAAATAATAATAAATGTCCTAATCTAATCCAAGTGGACCAAATAGGTTCATATTTTATTCCTATGTTTTTTTTTGTTCGAATTATACTTATAAAATAGAATTAGTACATGTTTCAGGGTAATAATAATATAATTTTTACCCTTAATTGCCCTATTTACTTTTAACCGTGGTAAATAACCGTAAAATGTTACTATTCAACAAAAATTATTTTTATCTTATTGAACCACATTTTACTCCTTGATATTAACCATGTCTCTCGGATTTTCAAAATTACACTCACAGAAGTGGTAAAATTAAGTTTTATGTGAATTTCAAATTCTCCTAGGAGATGGGTAAAAGACAGTGAAAAGACCAATAAAATTTTTATATATCTAAAATTATTATAAACTGACTCCAATGGATTACATTGAAATTATATAGGTATTATGTATCTATTTTAACTTAAAATAAATTTAAATAAAATAAATATTTAATTAAATAAAAATTTGGTTTTAAACTATAACCTGGTGTTTTATCACTATTCATTAAAAATTGAACGTTTTGAGAAAAATACCAAAAATTCACCCTAGGATAATTTCGATATTCCAAATCCAGAAATGAAGTCCATTTTGAAAGATAAAATTTATAAAATTTTAAAAAGTGGGTATTGCTATTCATAACGACTAGTTTGATTGGTTGTGATGTGTATTATAACTCGAAGTTGCATACAACACACGCTACTATATTATTCCAAGAGAAGTGTATCGTGGAAGCTTGGGGTGTTAAAATTACAACACTTTTGGGTCATTAAGATGTCATAAAACATAAATTATATTTTTATGATGTTTAATTTTTACCTGAAAATTCAACTATCTCAGAAAATTATGAAAAATTAACCATTGGATAATTTTGAAATTTTTTTTCCAAAATTAATATTAATTTTATCTAAATAATTTTTTAAATATGTGAATTTTTACTTTTATAATAATAAAAAAAAATCATTGAAAATAATGGGTTTTTTTACAATAATAGTTTTCAACCCCATATAAAATTTACATTTGACTTCATAAAAATTATATGATCATTTATCTATGATAAACATTATTTAATAATACTAAAATATTATTTATTTCAAATATAAATTAATTCATTAATTTAAATTTAATATTACCCAAAAAAACAATGTGTGCTTTATTGTATCAAAATAAAAAACATTTACAAAGTAACAAAAATATGATGAAAATATATTCATTATTCTATAAAAAATTAAATATTCATATTTCTAGGTTCTTGATACATATCCATTTAATACACCAGCAAACACCCAAAGAGTAAAGAGTGTGAAGATCGGATTTTCATTGGGTAGTTCGGCAAACATGGTTTGCGTAGTGATTTTGATAATCTTGAACTTCTCCTGTAAAAGGTTTCTCTCATAAATAAGTTATTAGATATCAAATTGGGATTGATCATGGGAAAATCGTAGAAATTATATCTCTTTCAAAATCCCCAATAAATGGGCTTTATATGGTATGATCCTACTAGTTTAGCTCATCAATTCTTTTGTCTATGTGAATTGGATTTGTTAAGACACTGTATTTATATTAACCACAAGATCATTATTCAATTACTATATTATCAAAGGAAATGATACTTAAAGATCATTTAAAGAAAATTGGATATAATTAAACAAAATAAGTGCACATGTTTTCTATAATAATATTTCATGATGATAAATTTAAATAAATCAAGTAGAGTAATTTTATTTATAATAGTTCAAGTTGTTACAATCTTCACCCCTTAAGAAATTTCTCCCTCACAATCTTTATTTTCCACACTAAAAGAGATGATTGGAACTTTTCTTCATCACCTCCTCTTGTTCCCACATTTCTTCTTAAAAATTTTTGTTTTTCTATAGCACTATGATAAGACGCATTTTCATATTTCGTATAACTTTTTCTCTATGATCTCAGAACTTCACCAGATTATCCTCATAGGAATGGTCATTTTACAATGGTACTACCTCTGTATTGAGTACATGTGAGGGTTTTGGTATGTACTTATTTAAGAGGGATACATGGAATACATCATGTACTTGAGATATGTTTTTTAGGAGTGCTAGTCGGTAGGCCTCCACTCCTATGAGATCAAGAATCTCAAAGGGGATGATGTACCTTGGACTAGTCTTTCCCATATTCCAAAATCTCATCACCTTATACCATAGAGATATGTAGAGGAATACCATGTCTCTAATATAAAAATGTAGGTCTCATAAAAGATTGTCATCATATCACTTTTCTCAACTCAAAGAAGCTTGTATGTCCTATTAAATGGTCTTGAAATTTTCACCATTCCATCAACCATTTTTGGACCTTATAGTTTTTGTTTCCCAACATCATCCCTACATGCAGGTGTTTTGAACCTCTTCTCATAAATGGCTTCAGAGAGATCCATTTGTATTCTTGAGTGGAAACTATTTTTGTATGATAACTCGTCCAAAGGAAGATGTTGGTCCCATCCTCCTTTGAACTCAATTGAGAATAATCTCAACATATACTTAAGTGTTTGGATAGTCTTCTCAAATTGGATCTTAGTTTGACGGTGATGATCCATGATGAAGTTCAACTCAGTATTCAAAGAATATTATATACTCTTCCATAACCTAGTGGTGAATCTTGGATCTCAGTCGGATACAATTAATATTTTTACTCCATACAGTCTTACCACTTCTCTGATGTATATATGTGCAATTTAATCTAGTGAGAAGTCCTCTCAAATTACGATAAAGTGAGTTGTCTTTGTAAGAAAATCCATAACAACCCATATATCATTGTTTACCATATATGTATTTGGAATTTGAGTGATAAATTCCATGCTGATTTTATCTAATTCCCATGTTGGTATAGGTAATGGTTACATCATCTCCTTAGACTTATACCTTTTAACCTTGACTTACTGACATACTAGGCACCTTGATGTATTTTTAGTGAAATGCTTCTTTATATTATCCCAACAATATTTATCTCAAAGATATTTATACATCTTTGTGATACCTGGGTGAATGGAGAAAGTTGAAATAAGTGCATCATCCAACAGTTTCTTCCTTAATTCAGAATTTTATGGATCATATAGTAATGACCCAAATCACAAAATTTCTTCTTCATCAATTTTAAACTTCGAGGAATTTCAATTTCTCATGGATTACACCTTCTTCTTAATTTTCACATCATTTATTTGATCATCATTTAAACTTTCTAAAATATATGGTTGAGGAATCATTTTTGAAAGGATTTATGATGTTCCTTCTTTATGATTCTCATGTCCATCCTTTATTGGTCAAAGAAGATTGGATCCTTCTCAATTTTCATCATTAATAAAGATGAATGATCATTTTTACTTATAGAATCCACCACTTTATTTTAGTTACCAGGATGTTAGTGTATTGATCAGTCATAGTCCTTGATCATCTCTAACCATATTCATTGGTGCATATTCATGTCTTTCCAAGTGAATATATACTTGAGGCTTTTTTGATCCGTATATATCTCACATTTCTCCCCATAGATATAATGCCTCCATATTTTCAATAAATAGATCACATATTTGAACTCTAGATCATGCATGGTATATTTTTTCTCATGAAAAATAAACTACCTTGAAGAATAGTCTATGAATATTTCATTCTTCATTAACACACAGCCCAAGCCCTTCTTTGAAGCATTGTTGAATACCACGAAAGGCTCTCCATTTGTGGTTCGTGTGAACATAGATGAAATGATAATCCTCCAATTAAATTCCTTAAATATATCTTCAAATTTATCATTCTAAACAAACTTCACTTCCTTCAGACTTAGCTTGTTTTTTGGGTTTTACAATCATAAGAAATTTCTCACAAATCGATGGTAGTACCCAGCTAATCCAACAAAACTATGGATATTTGTCATGGATGTCAGTATCAACCATCCTACAACTTATTTAATCTTTGAAAGATCCATAGATATCCCATTTCATGTGATAATATTCACTAATAATGAGACTTCCTTAAAATAGAACTCATATTTTCTATAATTGGCATAAATCTTCTCCTTTTGTAGGGTCTTTAGTACATTGCTCATATTTTCCTCATCCTCATCCTTGGTTTTGGAGTATATTGGAATGTAATCTATAAATACTACCACAAATGTTTTGAGGAAAACTCTAAAGACTCTATTCATCAAGTCCATGAGTATTTTTGGGCCATTAGTGAGCCCAAAAGGCATCACTATGAACTCATTTTCTCACAACTTGTAAGAAATGTAGTCTTGAGGATATCTTCCTTCTTAAATCTAACTTGGTAATATCTTGACCTAAAATATACCTTGTAGAATTATTTTTCTCCACATAATTGGTCGAACAGGCCATGAATCCAAGGAAGAGGATACTTGTTATTATCATGATCTTGTTGAGCTCAAGATAATCAATACAAAGTCACATTGACCCATTCTTTTTCATGACAAAGAGGACCGATGAACCCCATGGTGAAGCACTTGGGCATATGAATACTTTACCCATATTCTCTTGTAGTTTTTTATTCATCTCCTCAAGTTATACAACATCTATGATATATGGAGTATTGGATAATGGCATCACCTCAGATATATGATCAATAGAAAATTGATTCTCTCAGCTAGGAGGAAGACAAGGTAATTCCTTAAGAAATAGGTCGGTACATTCCATCACAATATACGTGTCTTCAAGGATGGTTATTTCCTTTGAATCAGTCAATTTATCTTGATATTAATGCTCTTAAGAAAATAATATCCATTATTTAGATGATGGTGCTAAATAATATTCATCCTCATCCTTTTACTTTTACAAAATTGAGGATCAATTCACAATATGGAGAGTTGTTTCCTTATCATGGAAATTTATGTTGTCTCTATATATGGAAAGAAAATCCATGCCTAGAACTACATCATATTCCACCAAAGGCAGTATTATAGGTATCACAGAGATGTTCATCCCACAAACCTTGACAAGGGAGGAGTTGCATAATTGGGATGCAATAATTTCTCCATTTTCCATTTTCATTGACAGATCTACTCCCACAATTTGTGGTGGTGTTTGAATAGTTATACTAAACATTCATGATACGAAGGAATTAATATAAATATTAATGATAACCCTGTCATTCAGATTTTTATTCTAGTTGTAACAATTTAATTAATCCAAAATTAAATTAGGGATGATAATTTTCCAACTATTGAACACATAAATGGGAATACAATGACATTAAAGTGACAACATGTAAATTACATTTATTTTCATAACTTGTGAATCTCTATGATTCAATCTATGTTATCCATGGTCTATTTCTTAACATATATTTTTATGTGATTTTTTGTTTCATTAATAATGGTTCTTAATGATATTAGGAATTTACTAAATCATATCCCCTGGGAGTGTCAAGATAGATGCACAGTAAGGTTGGTTGTCATGTACCAGGTTATAATAAGTCAGTCCTGAAACACCATATCAATGTTTTTACTCTTAGATACATCTATTCCAGAACCACTTTCACTTGTAGTATCCAGACAAGGATATATTTTTCTTGATAAGACACGTACTCTATGCTAACTAAAATTTTGGGATGTTTTCTTAGACTTAGTCATATCCTTAAGTCTTTTTCTAGAGTTTTCAAATCCTATTATAAAAAATAACTAAACTTTTCATCTGATACCAACAATAAAAACTCTTCTCTTTATTTCACATTAATACTTGTTTTATTACATAAGAATACACTTAATACAACCTAGATGATCAGTAATTATAATTTATTTTGGAATTAGATACATTATATAACAACATAAAATGGTTAATATAACATCTTCATTGAAAACATCTTTAACAAGATCAAAATACTCCTTCAAACATAAAATTTCATTGAATAAACTAGGCACATACATAATAAAGGGGTGATATATAAATCCCAGTAATGGAATAAACAAGGAATAATTGATACATGTTACACTATATTCATATCAATGAGTAATATAAGTAACATGAATAATAAGGAATGATATAGAATGATAATCATAACATGGGAAATGTGGCAACAACTTAAGAGGCTGAATCACAAACATAGATCAAGGCTAAACCCACCAATATATCATGGTGGAAAAAGTAACATAAAGGAATCATGTTTACTCCCTATCCTAATGTGAATTATTGTAATACTAAACATTACCAATGCATTGAACTTCTATCTGGGAACACCCATTATATTCATTTCATTCTCATGCTTATGTGATCCATATATATTATACAACAAGGATTCATTATTCATCATAATTTTTTACATGATAAAGGAATGTGGAATAAATAAAATTATATCCCTAATAAATAATTATATGTGTATAAATTTTAATATACTTACTATAAAAATGGTTATTTTATTCACTAATCAATTATTATGGCATGGAAAATCACGGTGAAATTTCAGCAGTGTAACAATGTTAATTAAAAATTCATTAAAGTGGTTGATGAGAGTGAAAGTGGTATCTCGTAATTTGAAAATAAATTTTATATTAAGTGGGATATGGAATAAAATTTACCATAATATTTAAATGAATATAAAATACATAAAGTAAAGAATATACTTGAATAAAGAGGAGAAAGGAAAATATTCCTGACGAAATTTCGGCAAGGTAACGGGTGTACATAAAGGATCGTAAGAGGATTAATGAGAGTGAAAATGAGATTATAATAATTTATAAATTAAATTTAGTATAATGGGAATATGTAATAACATATACCAGAAAAAATAAATGGAATTTTCTAGACATAAAATAAAAGGAGTTCTTGAATGAAAATGTGAACAGAGAAATCCCTTACGGAATTTCAACATAGTAACTGCTTCGGTGAAGGTCGGAATGAGAGATAATAAATTATTAATAATTAAAATAAAATCCATTGATAATTAAAGTATTTTTATAAATTAATTAAATCATAAAAAATTTCAATTAAGAAGACAAATATCAAATAAGGTGCGAGAATTGAAAGAAAGAGGGGAAGGTGAGGATCCCTTACTTGAGTGTGTGACTTCAAAAACTTGATAGGGGATTCTTGAGAGATTGGGGGAATATTTGGAAGATTAAAAAGAGTATAGGTAAGTGTATGGTCAATATAAAAGTATTTTGAGTGAATAAAAATGGGATCTTAGGGGGATTATATAGCAAAAGAGGGGGATTTCTTTATTATTTTGGTTCTGGCTTCAACATAATAAAATATCCAAAACCAAATACCATACCATGGTTTTTTAGCATGGTTTATGCCAAAAGTGAGTTTTTTTATTTTATAATTCCAAGGGACAAATGTATTATAATAATTCCCACTATTATTTATAGGTGAGTCACACTCATAAAGAAATTATTTTAAAACCTTAAAATATAGTATAGGTTTTTGGAGGATTCATAATGGATTTATAAAAAAGATAAAATAAAAATAAAATGCAATTATTTTAAAGGTAAAATATTTATTTAGTATTATATCCCATTTAGAGTAATTATTACATCACTATTGGGGTATTATGATGATATAAAACACAAAGTATATTTATATGATATTTAATTCTTACCTGAAAATTCAACTATCTCGGAAAATTTTGAAAAAATAACCATTGTATGATTTATAAATTTTGATTCTAAAAATAATATTAATTTTATCTAAATAGCTTTCTAAATAAGTGAATTTAACTTTTAAAATAATGACCAATATTTACTGAAAAAGACGGGTGTTTTGACAATAACAATTTTCAAAACCTTGTAAAAATTATATTTGATTTCATAAACATTATATGATAATTTATATATGATAAAAATTATTTAATAAAACTAAAATATTATTAATTTTAAAAATAAATTAATTCATAAATTAATTAATTAAATTTTAATATTAACCAAAAATACAATTGGTGATTTATTATACAAAAATAAAAAAC
Organism: Viscum album; assembly: GCA_963277665.1. Classification (NCBI taxonomy): domain Eukaryota; kingdom Viridiplantae; phylum Streptophyta; class Magnoliopsida; order Santalales; family Viscaceae; genus Viscum; species Viscum album. The sequence continues at coordinate 285,809,108 of OY728138.1, read as the reverse complement.
ATTTACAAAGTAACAATAATATGATGAAAATATATTAATTATTATATATATGAAAGGCACATATTAATATTTCTAGGGTCTTGGTGAATATCCCTTTAATACACAAGAAAACACCCTAAGTTTAAGGTGTGTGATGGTGGGACTTTCATGGGGGAGTTCGGTGAACAAGGTTTGGGTCATGATATCAATGAGCTTGAACTTCTCCTATAGATGGTTTCACTCATTCTTATGTTGTTGAATATCATATTGGTCTTGGTAAATGTAAATTCCTAAGAATGATAACTCCCTCAGAATCCTCGATAAATGGGCACCATAGTGTAGGATGCTACTAGTTGAGGCCATAACTTATTTTGTCTGTGTCAATTGTATTTGTTAAGAACCTATATTTATACAGACCATGTGATCACTATTCAATGACTATATTATCAATGTTAATTCTACTTAATGGTCATTTTAATCCAATTGGATATAATAAAACAAAATAAGTACATGTTTTTCTATAACCATATTTTATGATGATAAATTTAAATAAATTGAAAGGGGGATTTTATTTATAATAGTTTGTGTCATTAAATATTTATAGTGGTTTAAGGAAAAATGATTCCCTAGTCTACTCCACCATTACTCTCTTAATGAGCTAGGGGAATTTTACAAAATAAGTCCTCTTATGATAATACCTCCTGAACTAAGTGTAGGAATTTGAAACCCTTCAATAAGTTAGGTTCTATTAAAAACCTTTTAATTAATATCCTAGTGTGATAAAATGACACTCCACCACAACTGATTAAGAGTATCTGATACTATAAGAAATTAAGATTAATTAATTTTATGAGAAACATATTTCACTCACAGTTGTAAAGAAAGTGAAAAATAATAGGTCTTCTTATTCATAGATATGATTCTTAAAAAATAATATAATTAAAGATAAATTGGTTGAAAATTGTCTTCATGAAATACAAAAATAGAACAATGGAAGTAGTTATAATAGAATTATAGTCAAACAACACAAGATCAAAACATGTATGTCTCTAAAGTACATCTCTTCAGAATAGTAGAGACAATGTTTTGCATAAAAGGTATTGTACATATGAATGATATAAATTTTGGTATTTAACAAGGGAAACTTTATTTATTTGTTTAAATAGATCCAAAAATATTACCTGATAAATCATGATTATTTGAATTAAAAACATTAAAAGAAAATAGTAACTTCCCTTAGAAATATAAAAGATTTAATCTATTGAACAAGATCTTTTTAATTGGAAATTAATTAGATTTAAAGGTGATTAATTAATACCCTAAAGACGATTACATAAATCAATTAAAATATCATGAATTTAAACTTGGTAGTTTATCTTGTAAAATGTAAGGTTAACTTCAAAATTATGGTTGAAAACGTACAATTATCATAAAAACATTGGTCTTTTGAGCCATAAATGATTTACTCAAACATAGGGTTGATTCAAAAATTAAATTTTTTGGTTCATAATTTTACAATATCATAGGGTACCTGATCCATATATTCACTCCAAACATAGGGCATAAAATTATGGTTCATTAATAAAATTTGGGTTAGAAAACTATACATTCTACTTATAAACATAGGGAATAAACACTATTTCCAAACATCTTATACGCACGTCCAGAATAATTTATAAAAAAACTTTAACATGAAAATAAATTTATTAATAAATATAATCCTAAAAAAAATTAAATTATTTTCATTAGTAAAAAAAACTATGGTATTTTGTAAGTATTAAAATAATCAAAATTCATAGAATATTGTTGGGAAAAGAAATTCACAACAGGTGGTTCTAGTATAAATGAATCCACCATTTATTTAGGAGGACTAAAATGTGTGATATGGTAATAGTAAAGTGGATGATATCCACCCTACGATTCTATGTCACTTACTATTCACTTGTAATGGCTTTGAATTAAAGTAATAATAAAACTTTTGACTCAACAAGATCTGATAATGGAAAGGATTATGTTTTCTAAGAAGGGTTAAAACCATGTAAAAACCTCTTATGGTGTTATTATTCTCTATTATGCATCTTAATATTGAGTTGGGGGGTCTCACATCCACTAACTTATCCATATCTCTTAACTGGGATAGAGTTTCAAGAAAAGAGAGGGTATAATTTGATGAGAAAGTAAAACTTTGTAAAAAAGGGTTATCACTGATCCATCCCCCCCATGTAACCCTTTATGATCCATAGGTCTCTATAAGATTCATTTGATCATAGTTCTATATATTATTAGAGATAATTTTTTTGTTCTAATTTTTTTATCAAACATTACATGGATTTCATATTTGAAGAAAACATTCAAGTACCTCACATAGAGAGCTCAACGTCCATCCCTGTTAAAAATAAAGGTTATTCTTAATCCAAAACCATAAAAATGGGAAGAACAAAAGGAAAAATATAATGGGGAAAATATAAAATAATTAGGATAATTATCAATAAAAATTTTAAAAAGATCATGTTGATAACTTCTATTCTATCAAATATGTTCGTGGGGATCCTTTTGAAGAAACAATCTCAAGTTGTGGAGAGTGTGTAAAATATGAGTCTATACAAACTATTAAAGACTTATAATCTTAAGTTGAAATTTATTTCAAACAATTTCCTGATTAATTGGGTTTATATATAATTTTTTTATCATGTAAATTCATTAATACAATGCACATATTAAGTAAGAGTATCAAAAAATGGAAGATTCACTAAGTAAAAAAAATCTAAAAGGTGTAATACCCTAACATAACTATGGGTAGAAACTAATGAATCTATGAATCAATGAAATGAAAATATTTCATTAATTAAATAAAAATTTCAAGGTAATTTTTGGGAGAAAAATGTAACAGATATTATGATTGAAGAAGTTATCTTTTCTTTTGAAATACTATACAAAATGTGACATCCCAGGTAATGATAGAATAAGTATTATTAATATTTATTATTATCTATGAATTATATAGTAATTTTATAATAAAACTAATACCATTTACAATGGTTTACATTAAATTAAACAATTAGTTTTTTCTAAATCTTGTGTTTCACACAAGAATGAGTTATACCAAACAATAATATACAACTAATATCATTTTTTTAATATGAAAATTTTCACTTGGATATTGTATCAATGGGAATGAATAGGAATAAATATATTATTTTTACACATGTTTAAAAAAAATTAATTTCATCCAATATATTTTATAGGCATAATATAATGACAAATCATGTTTTACGCTTAAAAGCTTTATTTTCTTTTCTAAAAAGTATTTTATCACATTTTAATGACGCGTCTATTTTATAACTAAATTTTGAGACTTATAATTTTTATATCACATAATAATCTTAATTTTTTAATTTTTAATATCAAAATTAACTTTGGGTTAATTTATGGTATTTTCCTAAGAAGTTTCATATTTTGATAAATAATGAAAAACAATGACTTTTATTAAAAAAACTACATTTTCATCTAATTTATTTATATAGTTAAATTATGTTTCTAATTGGTTTAAAAGTACAATTATATAAATTTTATACCATTTAAACCAATTTAGTTCATTTTAATAAATTTCACATTGAAATTGTATATAAAACCTTAGCAAAATTTTGAACATATTCACATTAAAAACATGTTTTGTCATCCCGTCAACGGGATAAATTTTAAATTAATTTATGGAAATTATGAGATTTTAATTTGGTAAAATAGATTCCATATTTAGAATATGAATAATTTATAACTTCTAATATTTTAAACTTATTTTTTGACAAAAATATATTACTGAAATAAATTAAAATTAATTACAGTGATTAAGATTAAAACAATATTACTTTATGGTTAAACTATAAACATAGGGTACAAAAATGGACCTATTCTTGTCTAAAACCAATTTTATGTACCTATTTCGACCTCAAACCTTGATTTATATATTTTTTTTTATGGAAGCATCTTGGTTTGTAAAAACTTGTGGATCAGACAATTCTTTTCAAAAATGGAAAGTGTTTCCTCTCCCTCCATGATAAAGAGGAACTCGCCCTACCCCATTTCTTCCCTCCTATAAAGCCCCTTATATCTCTATAAATCTTCCCAAATAATCTCAAAATATCCCTACCCTTTCCCTATAGTCCATAGTTTTTTCATAAATCCAACCATGGAATCCCTTTAGTGAAAACCCAAAGAAGTTACCCGAAAAAGAGGTAACGTTCTTCAATGAATATTTTTATTTTATTTATTTATCTACCCATTAAATTATTTTTATTTAATTATTATATAATAAAATGAGTATCCTAAATATAATGGTATTTTTTTTATATTTAGGTTTCAACATACACTTACACACACTTCAATCATATGAGTAATGAAATTATCGTTCATGTGTATGATGGACTACCGTCTTGCGAAATGATATCATTCATTTTTCCTTTACCACCTCTCATGGTTGTGAATTATGATGGAACCCCTTTATTTATATAAAATTTATATGATATTTATGATTTATTTATACTTATGGAATTTCTATATACACATACATTCAGGCTTTACCATTTTTGGGAATATGATAACATCGTTTGTGGATATGTGGACAACCACCACTTTAAGGCGATGTGATACATTCACACTTTACATGGTAGGTATTAATGATGGGTTTAATAAAAATATGTGGCATAAAATACATATATATTATATTCATGTCATAATTACCATTCTGTAAATATAATATATGATTTTCTATATTACTCTTTTCACACACTGAAAAGGTCCTAACATCGTTCGTGGACATGTGGACAACTGTATCCTTGAAATGATGTGATTTCTTTTAAATATCAAGAATAATAATTATAAGTATATATAATTAAATATCATTGTTTTTATGATATAATTTTCATTACTTAAAGATAAATTTTACTTAACTTCTTTACATAATGATCATTGAAAAATGGGAATGTTTTTCATGCATACGTATTGTTTACCGTCTCCATGATTGTAACGTTGGTTAATTTTTCATAACCATCATTGTTCATTGGTTTTAAAAGTATAATTGATGTATAAATTTGATAATTATTTAATTATTATTATTCTAGATATTTTTTAATAATGAACCCTTTGACCATAGTTGACCTTCAATAGTCATTTTCGACACATAACCCAAATATGGTCAAAACACCCAATATAAATCTAATTGTATAAGTAGTTACATAAAACATTGTAATGAGTAATGAAAAACATGAAAAATGTTTTATATAAAGTAAATAATTTACATAAGTTTATTATTTAGGATGATAAAGACACATGTGAAAAGTCGGACTTAAGGTAAGAGATTTCATCTTAATCTCCTTTCATTAATTCATAACATGATGTTATACACCCACCTTATTTCATGAGGTGTATGTATAGTCCCTTTTACATATCATATAATGAATTTATTTATTCTCATGTTATTTGAATTTTTTAAAACATTATTCCTTATTGGGGCTTGTGATTTAAATATTTCAAAGTGTTATGGGACACTTTTATTTAAAAATATATTTTAAAACAGTTATATATTTAATTTCAAAATATTTTCCTTCATATAAATATTCATGATGTTATTTTTTATATTTATTTATGTGAATATAAAATGATTATAAATTAAATTTTATGTCTGTTTCATTGTTTTATTTTTCTGAAATCCCTCATGTTTTTAAAATAAAAGAGAACCCCCTCTTTTCCTTTTTTAGGAATTTTGTTTTTGAAAATTGGTTTTCAAAGTGGATTGATTATTTCAAATACTTGAAATGTTTTCTTATGAGTGAAAATAAAATATTATGAGTGAAATATTAAAAATTTCATTCTTTTATTTGGTATGATTATATAATGGTACCTAGACATTTTACGGGTGGTTAAGTGATAAAATAATGATGATTAGTTACATGATAAAACAATTATGGGTGGTTCTGCATTAAACTAATGATGGGTGAGTCTGTGATATCCCTCAAATGCATTAGGCATGGAAATTGACCATATGGTTATTCCATTTGTAAGAGTTAAATGTATGGAATTATACCACATGGTTATTCCATTTATTAGAATGATAAGTATAATGTTGTCCCGAGATACCTAAATGTGTTATTTATAATTACTATGGTTTTTATGGAAATCTTGTGATTACAAAAAAAGGGTAAGCAATGATATTATTTTTCAAATAAATTTTTTACTACTTCTTAAGGGTGAAAATTATTATTTTATGATAATGTTTTCATGGGTTTTAAGTTTTATCAATAGACTAATATTTTCCGTCTTTTTATATATGTTACTAAACTTGTTGTGATCATCCCACATTTTTTAATTTTTTTCTCAAGATTTAAGGATGATTAATGGACTAGAATAATTCATGTTAAAAGTCATTAATATTTTTCATATAATAGATCGAAATTTATTTTAAAATTTTTAGATTATGGAAAAAAGGGATACTATCCAGAAGTGTCCACATTTTATTTTATGGTTTTGTTATGTATGACTTATGGCCTAATTATTTAAAGATCTCAAATTGAGAATATCCTCAATGTAAAAGAAATAAATTTCATGATGAAAAAACATGATTACACAATGTTTATGGTGAGGGACTTACATTTGGTATCAAATGAAATTTTTAGATAAATTCAAAGTTTACCTAAACATTAGTAGCATGCCCTTGAATATTTAAATTTATGGTTAATGTGAATTGATATAGAATTTAAGTATTTTTCATGTTACTTTATATAATATATTTATTTTAAGAATGGTTTTCCTCTAAGTAAAAAAGGAAGTTGTAATGGGAGGGTACTAAGAGAAAAATATCCTTCAAAATCAACATGCAAAGATGGTTGTAATTGGAACTGAGTAGTTTGTTTCAGTGATGGATTAGTTGATACGGGTTATAAATAGTGGTGGTGTCCATGTAAGAGAGCCAAAAAATCTACAACAGAGTGAAATGACGATAGTGTATCTTTTTATGAGATAATATACCCCATTCAAAGGATCATCTAACCCAAAACTAGTTGAAGTATGGATTAAAGACCTTGAAAAGATATCTGATTTCATGGGTTGTTCGGATAGCCAAATGATAACTCATGTAATTTATAGTTTTTAAGGTGAAGCCGACAAGTGGTGGAAAATAGATAATAATATCATAGAAGGTGAAGATATTTCTGCCTTGGAATGGGAATAATTTAAGAATATTTTCATTTGGAAATATTTTCCTAAGGTTGTTAAACTTTTTATAGAAAAACAATTTTGAAATTGTGACAAAATGAGGAAGATTTGGTAATTTCATATGAAGAAAAATTCACTCGACTGGTGAGGAATATACAAATTTTTTTCTGTGATATTGATAGTAACATAAATATTTTTTACTCAGAATTAAATTCCTGATATTGAAGGTTGTTGTCTTCTTGTGAGTTCAAGATCTATGAGAAACTTGTTTGATGTGATAAGAAGGTATAAATGGAATTTTCCAATGATCATGTGTCCCATTAAAATAAGAAAAATAATAGTACCAATTGGAAGAAAATGGGAAATAATTCATCAAATAAATTTAGAGGTAAGAAAATCAAATTGACATATTTTGAGAAGTTTGGTCAAGAAAATTCTGTAGAATGTATTTCAATGTCTTGTAAGTTTGTATAATGTTGTAAGTTTGGTCATATTTCTCATGACTATAGCTAGGATGATCGGTAAAGAAATGAAAATCCCATAGTTATATGTTTTAGTTGCAATGAGTTAGGAAATTATGAAAATTTTTGTACAAATTTGATTACCTATGGTGGAGACCACCAGGATTGAAAGAAAAAGGGTGTGGAAAAATCTTTCACTACTACTGCAATTGATTTTGGGCCATAAAATTAATTATTGATAGGTATGTTGTTGGTTTACTGAAATTATGCCAATACTCTGTTTGTTTCAAGATCTTCTCATTCTTTTGTTTCTGAGAAATTTTCTAGAAAGTTTAGAATATCACCGCAATAAAGTAAGATATAAATTTTTGTAAAAACTCTAGGTAGGACTATTAGATTAACCAAGATTTGTAAGAATATTCCTATTTTCATTACTATGTTGTTATTTCCTTCATATCTATTTGAATTCACCATATCATAGTTTGATATCATTTTGGGTATGGATCAGAATTTAGTTTATCATGCTAAAATAGATTTTAAAGCCAATAAGTTTTTATTAAATGATTTCATAACTTTTATAACATACCAAGAAGTTGAGAAATTGATTAAATATGTCATTGAACGTTATCTATCTCATGTTTTTTAAAGGAAATAAATAGTTATAATTAGTGACATCTCAGTAGTAAAGGAATTTGTAGATGTCTTCCTAAGGATTTTGATGGTGTTGTTCCATATTGGGAAGTTGAATTTATTATTGATTCATTTGAGATGATAATCCTATTTCCAAACCACCATATTAAATGGATCAAGTAGAACTTGTGGAATTGAAAAATAAGTTGCAATAATTGATTTATAAAGGTTTCATTTGACCTAGAACTACACTTTGAGGTGATCCTATTTTATTTGTGAAAAATAAATATGGTTCCATTAGGATTTTCATTGATTATAAATACTTGAATAACATCACTTTTATGAACAAGTATCCTTTTCCACATATCAATGATTTTTTTATCAAATCCATAGAGATCAGTGTTTTTCGAAGATTTGTCTGAGGTTAGGGTATCATAAACTGATGGTGAAATAGGATGACATTATGAAGACATAATTTATGATGAGATATAGGCATTATGAGTTTAAATTTATGTGCATTAGGTTATCTAATAAACTTTATGAATTTATGAATATTATGAATAGAGTCATCCATCAGTTTTTGGATTAGTTTTTGGTTGTGTTTATAGATGATATTTTGGTATATTCTAAAATTCATGAGGAACATGAAAGAAACGTAAGGATTATTTTTCAAACCATAAAATAAAATAAAATATATTTAAATTTGAGTAAGTGTGAACTTTGGTTGAAATAAATTTCATTCCTTGGACATATTGTTTCTAAAGATGGCATAATTATTGACCCTGATAAAACAAAAGTTATCGAAGAGTGTCCAAAACATACCAATGTCAAAAATATTCATAGTTTTCTTGGTTTAGTGGGTTATTACCAATAGTCTATTGAAAACTTTTCTCAGTTATCTATCCCACTAACTATGTTATTATGAAATGGATTTTGGTTTATCTGGACAGGATAATGTGATTTATTTTTTCATAACTAAAAGAAGATTGGTTAATGTGTTTATTTTGGATCTTTATTCTATAAATAGTGAATTTTTCCTCTATATTGATGCTTAATTAAAAGGAATTAGTTGTGTTCTAATGTATATTGACACGGTAATTTATTATACTTCACATCAACTAAAAAAGAATTAGTCAAATTACCCTACACATGATTTAGAATTAGTTTTTTTTTGTTTTTCAATAAAAATTGGATGCATCATTTGTATGGAGTGAAGATTAAAATATATACTGATCACAAAATTTTAAATTATATATTCACTCAGAAAGAGTTAAATATGATAAAAATAAGATGGTTGTAACTAATAATGGATTATGATTGCATGATTCATTATCAGTGTGGAAAACAAAACAAATAGTCCAATTCTTTGAGTTTAAACATTGATGTTACATTAACCTTGTTACATTTTAAATGTGACCCTTTAGTAAATTATTTGATGAATTTTGGCCTAAAAGTTGTGTATGTAGGGAAATACCCTATTTTTTTTTAGGTTTTAGTGTAGTAAACATTGTGATAAATAATTATGAAGGATCATAAGGTGGATAAATCTTTATAAGAAAAGGTATAATCCATTAATAATGGAAAATTTCTTGATTTTAATATTGATGAAGAAGTTGTTTTATGATTTGGAAAAATATTATATGTGCCTTATGGTTTATAGTTGAGGAAGGTGTTACTAATATAATATCATAGTTTTTAATTTTACATTCATCTAGAAAGAACATAGATATAAAGAGACCTTTGGAAGTATTACTAGTGGGGTGGAATGAAAAGGATATTGCAGAATTTGCTGTAAAGTGTTTGACTTGTCAATAGGTTAAAGTAGAGATACAGTTTTTAAATGGGATGATTCAACCTTTTCCAATGATGGAGTGGAAATGGGAGAACATATCGATGGATTTTATGGTAAGGTTTACAAATAATTCTCATAATAATAATGTGATTTGTGTTATTTTTGATTGATTAACTAAATATTCAAATTTCCTTCCAATTCAAGTTACGTTGTATTTTTATCAGTTTTCTTGATTGTATCTAAAATAGATTGTCAAGTTACATAGAGTACCTCTCTAAATTGTATCAGGCCATGATCCCAAGTTCACATATAATGTTTTGAAAGTATTTTATAAGTCATTGGGTACCAAATTAAATTTTAGTAGAACTTTTCATCCTCAATCTGATTGAAAATATTAGCGGAAGATTCATACCTTGAAATATATGCTTCGTTCTAGCTCAATGAATTAATAGGGAAGTTGGGATCAACCAATTTCATTGGTTGAGTTTTATTAGAATAGTAGTTTACTTTATTATATATAGATGGAACCATTTTATTCAATATTTGGAAAGTGGTGTCGGACACTATCATTTTGGGATGATGTCTGATAAAGGAAGTTTATGGGACCAGAGTTGGTAGAATAAACATTATAAAAATTTTAGTTGATTTATAAACACATGAGGAAATATCATAGCAATCATAAAAGTTATGTGGATAACCAAAGTAAAGATTTTTCTTTTGATTTAGGTTATCATGTCTTTGTAAACTTTTCTCCATAGAAAAGTGCAATGTGTTTTGGTGAGAAGGGAAAGTTGCGTCCAAAGTTTATTGTACCAAATTAAATCATGTATAATGTTGGATCAATTTCATACCATGTGGATATACCTCTATATTTATCCTAGGTACACAATTTATTTCATGTTTCGATGTTAAGGTAGTATATACAGGATTTGTTTCATGTTTTAAGGATAGAAGGAGTTCAGTTGGAAGGGAATATTTCTTATGAGGAATTTTTAGTTCAGGTTCTTAACCATAGAGAGAAATTATTGTAGAATAAGGTAATTATTCAGGTTAAGGTTTTATGGAAAAACCATATAGTTTAATTGAGAACATGGTAATCTGAAAATTCTAGGAGGCAAAAATACCCCCACTTATTTGATTGGTGAATAAAATTGTGATGATGTAGTTTCTGAAAGGGGGGAAGGATGTAACAACCCATGTAATGATAGAATAAGTATTTTTCATATTTTTTACTATTTATTAATTATATAGTAATTTTAAAATAGAAGGCATGATATGTCTAATAGTATACATGACACATAACAATAATTTTCTTCAAAATCTTATATTTTATGCACGACTGAGTTATACGAAACAATAATATACAATTAATATTATTTTTTTAATATGGAAATTATCACCTTGAAATAGTATCATAGTAAATGAATAGTAATAACTATATTATGTTTAAAAACGTTTCTAAAATGTTTTTTCATTTATCCAATAGAAATTATAGGCATAATATAAGAATAAAACTTATTTTACTCTATATGCTTTATTTTTATAAAAAATGGTTTTATCTTCTTTTAATGGCGCGCCAATGTTAAAAATAAATTTTTACACTTTTATAATTTTTATAAGAAAAAACTATATTAATTTTTTAAATAATAATATTATAATTAACCTTTGGTGAATTTATGTTATTTTCCAGAGAAGTTTCATATTTTGATGAATGGTGAAAAACAATTATTTTTAATTGAAAAGTGCATTCTCATCTAATTTATTTATATTGTTAAATTGTTTCTTTAATTATTTTCAAAGTATAATTAGATCAATTTTAAATAATTTAAACCAATTTATTTTATTTTAATCAATTTACCATTGAAATTTTATATAAAAACTTAGCATACTTTTGAACATATTCACTTTAAAACCCCTCTTTTTCATCCTATCTGTGGGATTAAGTTTAAATTAATTTCTTCCAATTTTTTGATTGGAATTTGTAAAATATATTTAATATTTGGAACCATAATAAATTAAAATTTATTATAAGTTCAACTTATTTTTTGACCAAAATATTATTGAAAGAAATTAAAATTAATTACAGTGATTAAGGTAAAAACAAGATTACTTAGTGGTTAAAATTTAAACTTAAGGTATGAAAATGAACCTAAACTTTTCCAACACAAATTTTATGTCCATAATTAGATCTAAAACATTAATTTATCTAATTTTTTTGTTATTTAATTCTTTTTTTAGGTAAAAATGTGGGGATCACACAATTCTTTCCAAAAATGACAAGAATGTCCTCTCTCCACAATAAAAAAGGCAATTACCATCCACCATTTCTTCATATTTATAAAGCCCTTTGAATCGTCCAAAATCTTCCAAAATAATCTCAAAAAAAACCCTACCCTTACCCTATATGTCTCATGTTGTTAATAAATCCATCCATGGAATTTCTTTGGTGCAAAATAAAAGGAGTTACCTGAAAAAGAGGTAACGTTATTCAACGTGCATTTCTATTTTTTTTATTTATACACCCATTAAATTATTATTATTACATGATTTTATAATAACATAAGTATCCCAAATATAATTATATGTTGCTATGTTATGGTTTCTACCTACACCTACACAAAATTCCTTTAAATGGGCGAAAAAAATTGTGCCCATATATACGAGGGACTACCGCCTTGTGAAACGATGTCGTTTGTTTTTTCTTTAATACCTATCATGGTTGGGGAATATGATGGAAAAACTACTTTTATATAATATATATTTGATATTAATTATGTATTAATACTTATTCAATTGTTAAATACACATACTTTCATGAATTCCATTTTTTGGGAATACAATAACATCATTGGTGGACGTGTGGACAACCTCCACCTCAAGGTGATGTGATATGTTCACACATTACATGGAATTTATTAAGGATGAGTTTAATAAAAATATTTTAAATAAATAATATCTATATTATATTAATGATATAATTAAATTTATATAAATATAATATATCAATTTCTTTATTTCTTGTTTCGCGCACTGAAAAAATGATAATGTCGTTCATGGGTGTGTGGACTACCTTATCCTAAAAACAATGTGATTCCTTTTAAATCACTAGAATAATTTTTATAAGTACATATAATTAAATATATTGTTATTTATGATAGAATTATATTTCTAGAAATATAAATTTTACTTTCATCATTCAATAATGATCACTGAAAAATGGGAACTTTACTAATGCGTACGCATTAACTACCATCTCCATGATTGTAATGTTGGTTCATTTATCATAAACATTCTTCATGATTTGTTTTAAAAGTATAATTGGTGTATAAATATGATAATTATATCATGATTATTATTTTTATATGTTTTAATAATGACCCCTTTGACCATATTTGACCTAACAAAGTTGTTTTTGACACAAACCGAATATGGTCAAAACACCCAAATTAAATTTAAATGTTTATGTAGTTGTATAAAATAGTGTAATGAGTAATGATAAACTTGAAAAGGGTCCTGAATAAATTAAATAATTAACATAAGTTTATTATTATGGAGGATAAAGACACACGTGACAAATCGGACACAAACTAGGGAATTTCATCTCTATCTCCTTTTATTAAGGCATATTTTGATGTTATAACCCACCTTATTTTTTGAGGTGTATGTACAAACCCTTTTACATATCATATCATGAATATATTTATTCTTCTTTTATTTAATGTATTTTTAGGTTTAATTCATTAATGGGTCTTATGATTCAAATATTTTAAAGTGGTATGAGACACTTTGATTTAAAAATATGTTTTTAAACATTTAAATATTTAATTTCCAAATCATTTACTTCATATCAACATTATTGATATTATTTTAAATATTTATTTATATTGATATAAAAGGATTATAAACGAAATTTTATTTTAATTTTTTTATTTTTATTCTTCTACAATACTTCATGTTTTTCAAATAAAAAGAAACCCTTCATTTACTTTTTAGGTATTTTTTATTGAAAATGGGTTCTGAAACTGGATTAATAATTTCAATAACTTGTAATGTTTTATTATATGTGTTATGATTATATAATGGTACTTTTACATTTGAAAGGTGGTTCAGTGATAAACCAATGACATGTGGTTATATGATAAACCAATAATGGGTGGTTTCATGATAAATTAATGAAGGGTGGGTATGTGATATCCTTCCAATGTAACTCCTTAAGCCTACAGGCCTTGTAAGGGTTCCCCTCATCCCTTGAAAGGGGGGTAATTAGAAAATAAATAAAAAAGAAGGCCTTTGGGCCATTCAGTCCAATTCATTGGGTATTCAATTCAACTGTATTGTTATTCCATTATTAAGAGAAAAATTTATGGAAGTCCACTACATGGTTATTCAATTTACAATAATTAAAAGTATAACAATGTCCCATGATACCTTAATGTTTTATTTGTGCAGGTTATTGATTTTATGGTAATATTGTTATTACAAAAAGGGTAATAATTGATATTATTTTCAAAGTAAATTATTTACTACTTCTAAAGTGTGAAAAGTATTACTTTATGATAAATTTTTCATGGGTTTTGATGTTTATAAATGAACTAACATTTTCCTTTTTTTATATCCCTTACTGATATTTTTATTCTCATCCCACATTTCTTAATTTTTTCACAAGATTTAAGGATTTATAAGGGATTTAAAGACATCATGCTGAATTTTTTGAATATTTTTATTAAATTAAATCATAATTTATTTTAAAAGTTTTAGATTATAGAAAAATTGATATTGTTCATAACTGTCCACTTTGTATTTTATGGTTTTTTATGTATTATTGGGGGCCAAATTCTCTAAAACTCTAATCCTAAAAATATCCTCAATGTGAAAGAAAGATATTTCTTTACAAAAGCTCAAAAAAGTGTAATTTTTATTTTCTGGGACTTATGAAAAACATATATGAATATCAATAATGAAAATATAGAAATAAAATCTAAGAAGATTTGGTTCCTTGAATTTTTAATTAATTAAAGTAATTGAAGGAATTAATATTTAATTTAGAAGATAAAAAGGATTGGTATGAGATATTATGATTAATCATGGGTTATCATAACTCCCTTAATATTAAATGTAATGATATTAAGGTAAAAATGAGAAATCTAAAATCCATAGAGTCTAGAACTTTCCCAAATTTTGAGAATATAGATGATTCTATATAGACATTAGATGAGAACATTTTATCTAAAAATACTTATATTGTTGTAAAAGAGAGCTTTATATCAACTATAAAAGGATCTACATCAACATCCTTGGAAAAGGTAACCCATTGACCTATTTATTTCATTTTCATTAGTGTTGTTTAATGTACAAGTGAAAATCCAGAAATAAAAACTTGACAAAAATGGGTGGATAAAAATTTCAAGAAATGTAACAATAAAAAATATATGGAATTTTTCTCTTCAAATATGAGTGGATCGCCAAGAAAAATCCCAAAAGTATCAAGGTACATGATAATAAATATCTATCTATTTTTTATTAATTGGAAAAATAATAAGGTTTATAGGTTGATTTTAGTGCTATTAGATGTTTGGGAAAAAAACCATTATTGTTGGAACAATGTATCGACTTATAAAATTTATGGGAGGAACAGTTCAAGGGGGTTATACTTGATAACATAATATAACCTTCTATACAAAAAAAATACTTCATAGAAAATGAAGAATCTTTCTTATAAAAATATATATGAACACATAGATAATTTCTATGATTTTTTATATTTGAATAGTAATTGTTATGAAGAGTTATGGTATGTTTTAACACATCACAACTCAAATTAAAATGTGAAAAGATTACCACATAAATAGATGAATAAACAAATGAATACAAAAAATTATCCTTTGGAGTGAAGAAAGTAAAGAAAGGTGTTCAACAAAAAAGAAAAAAATGATCACACCACTCTAAATAATTCTAATATAAAGGCTATAGATGATGTCACAAAAAATGATTAAGTGATTTTAATTTGTTAAAATGTGCCATTCCGTGTGTCATTTTAAATAATATAGGTAAATCTATTAAAATTTAAGTGAGTAGAATCCATGTTGAGAATTAATCCAATAGGGAGATAAAAGGATTATATCAATTTTTCAAATCCCAGAATAATATATAAAGGAGTTTCTAAAAAGTGGTAACATAAATAATCAAAAGAAACCATATAAAGAATCTAATAAAACTAACTATGTCAAGAAGGATTCATTAACACAATGTAATGCTCAATTGAAATTGTCTAGATAAATAAATATAGTTGAAGAAAATTCAAAGGATAAAGGTAGACAAGTTATTCCACATATAGGACAAGAATCCCAATATAGGTTTTCCAAGAAGTATAACCTTAAGATTCAAGATAATATAAATATAAGGTGTAAAAAACCTGTACATGTAGAGTTACACTTCAGGACTCTTTTTCCATCACAAGAAGAAATAATGAAAAAGATGAAATATAATGGAAAATCATCAATGGATGAAAGTACATTGTAGAAATGGTTAGTCAACCTATTCCACATTTTAAAAATGTTTAATATCAGAATACTTACATATTTACAAAAGAAGTTAAGACATGGAAAATTAAAGGGTATAAAATAATGAAAAGTTAATGACACTTTTGAGCTATAAATAAGAATTCTTCTGGGTTAATATCAAAGTCATAACCCCACTGCTACTTTTAAAGATCTTACTGAAAATATCCTTCATTTACATATATTTTTTTATATGTGTCTCATATAAATAATTTAAGGTGATAATTATAAAATGACAACTATAAGGTTCTATAATTTATTTATGGAAATAAAGGAACTACACAT
Source organism: Viscum album (assembly GCA_963277665.1). Taxonomy (NCBI): domain Eukaryota; kingdom Viridiplantae; phylum Streptophyta; class Magnoliopsida; order Santalales; family Viscaceae; genus Viscum; species Viscum album. The sequence continues at coordinate 285,792,198 of OY728138.1, read as the reverse complement.
CATGGAACAAAAAAACTTCCATCATGAATGAATTATTTCTCCCCTTAAAGGTGATACAATATAAAGAATGTTCTTCTAGTTTTTATTCCTTAATGAAGATATTAAATCTATAATTTTTGGATATCCATATAAAAATTTAAATATTTATGTATTCCAATCAAAATATTTCCCTTATTTTTATTTCTATTAAACATATTTTCAAAGGGGGGTGTTGGATTTGGATAAAAAAAAGGGGGGACTATTTTATTGGAAATTTAACTTTCTAATTTATTTTGTAAAGAATTAGTTAAAGTAGTTTATCTCTTAAGAAATATTGAATATCCCCTAAAATGAAAATATTTAGAATGGTATCACATGTTAACCTTTTTTATGGACAAACTTTATGTTATAGTGAAGTATCTCTATTTTTCTACACTAGGAAAGACCATATAAACAAATAGGGGATTAACTTAAGGATCATTGCTAGGAATTAATGTGTGGTTCCATAATAATCTCATTAATGGGATCAAGATATAATTTAGAACAAATAGGGTATAAGAATAAATTTTTTAAGTGTGGGTAATAGCCTTCTATAAAGTGTATATCGATATTTATTATTAATAAGGGGTGATTAAAATGTACACATATTGATATAATGTTTTAGATAGTGTTAAAAAAATAAAGGGGTATATTGAAGTACACATGTTAAATGTTCTATTTTTTTCAATGAGTAATGTCTATAGAAGATTTCGAGATGTGTTGGAAGTATATAAAGAGTTGGTGAATTAAATGTTCATATATATATATATGGAAAAAAAGTGATAAATATAAGATGATTCCATATTTCATTGAAAATATAATTATAAAATCACGCATAATACTTTAAGAACATAACTAGAAAGATTTAATTTTCATCCCCATTTTATTATAACTATTGTTGGTTATCTAATATTAAAAACATTAATGACTAGTGTTGGTGTTGATGAAACTTTTCCATAAACATATTTCATTAAATATTTGATTATTTTCCAAATATAGATATATTGAGGTATACATTTTAGTATTATAAAAAAGGAAATGTTTTGAGAGATCAACCAACAATGTTGATCTTTGAAGCTACTAGGGACAGGTGAATAAGATCTTTGGAATAATGATTTTGAGATGAGTTTAAAGTGGATGAGAAGGCCCAGAAATGAATTGAAGAGATTCTGAAATCATTTGAGAAATTATGAATCTATGTAATGTTAAAATCACTAGCTATATAAAGGTAATAAAGGTTGGAGAAAATTTTTTAAAAGGTGAGTGGATCAATATAATGTTACACGATGCTATCTACATAAATTTTGATCCATGTTATGTCAAGGTAAAATCTAGAAGCAACTTGTCCATAAGGGTTTTGGATTTTACAGAAGGGTAAAACCATAAAACTTGGTCATATGATATTTGTGGTGTCACAGAATGGTAACTCATTACTCTATATAAAGGTGATCCAACAATTCATTAAGCTACATAAATGAGATATAGCAATAGAAATAGATACGTAAAGGTTGGTGAAGACCAACATATAGGTTTAACTAAAGAACATGACCTGCATTAAGGTAACATTGAATTATAATGAGCTACATAAACGTAATTTTCCTTATGTGTAATGGTAATAAATAATTTTTTCATGGGTAACCAAAGGATTCTCAAATCTGAATAAAAGTTTGTATAGTTTCTAGAATTCATTAATGTTGAAGAAGAGAATAAAGTGAGATGATATTTTGGTACTGATATTAAATAAATTAATATCAAAATAAACAAAAATTATTTTAATTCAATATGAGATTAATTGAGGATAATTTTAAAAATATAGATCAAGATTTTATTTTTTGAAGATGAAGCTAAGAAGATCTCTACACCAAATAAGTGGGGACCACACCAGATGGAGCTTTGAAATAAAGATTCCACCACAATGTAGTGAAGTTTTCATGAGCTATAAGGATATTGTAGTGAATTCCCTATACATGTTGAGTATATCATGTTTCTATAATATGAAGAATCTATAAAATACACCAATGTAATGGGAATTTTAGGAAAATAAATACCTATGGGAAATGGCGGCTCACTCCATGTTGTAGGTAATCAAATGCTACTACATGTAACATGAAGGAATATAAAAAAATGAATTATAACCATAATATTTTTATATAATTTTAGATCATGATATTCAAATATAATATAGATAATGAGAAATAAAAAAATTAGTCATAAATATATGTAAATGAAGAGCCTTGACTTGACTTTTTTTTATTTTGAAAGAGATTCTAAGAAGAGAATATCATACCAAAAATCATGGAAATTTCCATATATCCAAAATCCATATTTTTTGTACTTTCAAAAGACACTTTTAAAAGGGTAAGTGTGAATTCTAACATAGTTATAACCAAATTAAAACCATCAAGGAAAAAAACCAACCCACACACATCATACTTCAAAGAACCATGCCACATTCAAAATTTTCAACTTTCAAAAATCAAAAACCATCATATCCAATTTCAGGCCATGTGCCCACCCACATCACACACCCACCTATGACTGACACTTCTCTTTTAACCATCATCACTAGAAAAATATTTTTCTTCATCCTTATTACCAGAAAATACTATCACCAGCCACCACTAGGGAGAACTCAAAACACGGGATGTGAAAAACAGAAAAATAACTGATCAAAACAAACCTTAGAATTAACATTATTGGACATCACACGCTGATGCGACCATCACTATCATCCTCGAACAGAAGACCCGCTATTGACTGCCCAAAAGAGTTGGAAATCCACCAAAACCCTCCACCACACCATGATATGAAACTCCTGAAACATGAGAAAGTCATGTTTCATAAAAAACTAGTGAGCTATCGAATAAATGTGATTGAGGAATAAAATGTCTAAATATTCAATCATCGCAGCACCTTCACTGCTGTCATCCTTAGATAATCATCGACTCCACCCTTTATCATCGCTACATCACCCAAAAAAGAAAAAAAATCATATCCTAGACATTGAAAATATCCCCTGGATTCCCCCACCACATCAAACTACACACCTAAAACCCCCTAAGGGATAGTGCACCTGAACTACCTGGAAGGGATTAACAAACTAGGAGTCCAGAGAGAATGTGAGTGGAGGGACCTTTAAGCAATCCACCGAGCACAGCTTCAAAACTCACCAAAACAAAACTTCAATGATAAACCTTCAACATAACAACAGGGACCAATATGACAATGGAATGCCCTGATGGAATAGAAACTAAAAACCACCATGGAATAAGAAAGGAGAATTAGGACTAAAACCCTAATATTAAGACATTCCTGTGAATAAAATCCAAAAGGAAACACCATAAAGGGGTAAAACCCTAGTAATGATCTAGGGACTGAATATAAAAACCTAGGCTTAATATGAAACTATATTACATCATTTTGTATGAATATTTGGTACATTTCAAAAATACATTCCTGAGGGCCAGGATTGTTTAGTGTCTTTGGAAAAGTGGAAACAAAATCTTCTATCCTGGTGAATGATCTTCAACATCTCCCATAAAGATCTACACCATTATTACTTCTACCTAAAACCTTTCTTCATAACCTAGAGAAAGGAAACATAAGAAAGGGGTGAGATTATACACTTAGTAAGCATAATCCAGGGATATATGTAAGTATAAACATGAACATAGTAGAATAATAATGTGATTGTAACATTAGAAGATCATACCCTGCATATCAAATATCACAAACATGAGTTATGTGATGAATCTTGGAATTTCTTAAGACATGAATCTTAATGAAATAAACATCATGAGCCATGAAATCATAAATAAGGAATAAGACATAGGATTTGGGGTATACAAATAAGAATAGAAACTTTTATGTTAGGGCTACCTACCAAGACTTTTATAACATGTTAGTCTTGGGATAAAACATGTGTACCAACTTCAAACTTGGTCTTTCAACCGGTGTACCAAATTTCTTTTAGTCTTTGGCTACAACCCATGTACCTTCTTTTTTTAGAGCCTGTGCCACAACCCATGTACCATCTTTCTTTTAGGATTGGGATACAACCCATGTACCTTCCTTCTTTTGGGCTTGGGCTACTGCCCATGTACCCTCTTTCATTTAGGATTGGGATACCACCTGTAAAACCTATTTCTTTTTGGGATTAGGATACAACCCATAAACCCTCTTCATTATTGGGCTTGGGCTATAACCCATACACCCTCATTCTTTTCGGGCTTAGGGTACAAATCGTGTAACCTTTTATCTCTTATAAAACTTATCATTACCCAATTAAATGGAGGGAGATATGGGTCTCACCCATATCATAGTAAAATCATTCACATATGTGCCACAATATAATGAAACATTCATTATCTCATAACCCATAAAAATATATATGTCATATAAACATCAAATTATAACCCATAAAATGAAATGGGTGTCATTAAAATTTCATCACATTATAACCTATGGAAAAGAGATAGTCTTCATAACAATTTCATAAAATGATAACCCATGAAAGAGAAATAGATTTCATAAACATATAACCCATGAAAGGGAAATAGGTTCCATAAAGATGATGACATTAAGAGAGACCCATTCAAAGAAGGGATATGAATGGAACATTTAGTGAATTTCCAAAAATGAATGAGTAATGTCAATGGATTTCATCTTATATGGAAAATAGTTTTAAAATGTATTACAAAAACATTTCTTGAGTAAAATATCATTTCTTATTTGAAAAGGGTTTACTAATACAAAAACCATTCAAAAAAATATTTTCTCATAAAATACCTTGGAAACATAAAAAGAATAATTGAAACCATTTTCAAAACCTTTTTTTCTTAAAAATTAATTTTAATACAATTTCTTAAGTATTAACCTTTTAAAATGAAAAGGAATCATCAAATGAATGATTGTGTGTAAATCTATACATGTCTTACGAAGTAAAAAAAGAACATTCCTTTTGTATAGTAAAAACGTTAGAAGGAATTCCTTGTTCAAAAAGTGACAAGAATATTCCCATGAAGATATGGGTAAAATAAAAAAAAGGAAAAATTTTATTTAAAATCTTATATGATAATGGTATAATATTCTTAGAAACCCTTTTTAGAAAACATAGATTTCTGACCGAAGGAAGGGTAAAGTTGGGCATTCCAAAAAACGCTTTCTTAACTATATTATGTACCAAAGAGTATAAAATAATACCAATACAAGATTATATAATGAAATAACATAGTATAAGGAAACTTGTGAATATTATTGAATGATAGATCATAATATTTCATCAAAGGAATCATAAACATAAACAATATAGAAAATCAATGAGATTGTCTCAATAAAATCTTATAACTTGTTATTGTGGGATCATGATTTTCATGTAAGGACAGGAAATTTCATGAAGAATAAAAATCATGAAAAGATTTATATTCATGATATGGAATGTAAAATTTATTTATGTACATTTCAAAAACTAGTTTACCTGCATAACAAAACATAAGTCTAAAAGTAGGCAAATTGAGACAAAACATTTTTACCGATTTTGTAACTTTTGAAACTTAAATCTCATGAAAGAAGAATCATTAAATGGGCATCTGAATACCCATAAATTTCAGTAAAAAATAAATATAATTAAATCATGGTAATTACATACACCATAAAAAATTAAATAGTGGAAAACCTAACATTTATCTTATGAAAATCTAAAGTGAGATGCAATCCCCTTACATTGTGACTTGACTCTCTCCGTACTTGTACAAGATTCTTGTATAATAAATATAATTTTATTATGCATATTTTACTGAATCATATTATTATATATATTTACATATATAGTTTTATTATAACCTTATATTACCCTCTTTTTAATGATCCTATATTAAGGTTTCACTTCAGGTAATATTCACTTTGTTCTTCTCATGTGTCTTAATTTGATACATCTATGGTACTTATACTTATATCATGATTCAAAAATGAAACAAGTGATATAAATATTAGGTATATAAATTATATTTGTATTATAATAATCTATATAATATTAGAGTATGAAATGGAATGCACCATTCATGGAGACGGTAAGCCATACGTATGCATTAATGTTGTTTTCGTCTTTATTATTGTATTGAATGAAAGTATGTAAATTATATATATATATATATATATTTGTGTGTGTGTGTGTATGTATGCATGTATGTATATAATTAATCAACTATCATTAATATATCATATATATCATATAATTTTATTAAAACCATTCTTAATACATTCCATGTGGTGTGTAAATTAATCACATCGCTTTGAGGGGGCGGTAGTCCACACTTCCTCAATTGAGATTATTTTATTAAAACCTAATGGAATGTAAAGATATGTGTGTTTTAAAAAGAATAAATAATCTTAAATATATATTAAATATAATATATGACATATATAAATAAATTTTCCATCATAATGGCCACCATTATTGGTAGTAAAGGAGAAATGAACAATCATCTTTTCTTGAGGTAGTAGTTTGTCATTCACAGAAATAGTATGTTCAAAATCCATTAGATGGAGGTGTGTGTAAGTGTAGGTCAGAAAATTTTTATAAAAACATCCTAGTATATGTAGGATACTAGTATTTTTACACAATAATGTAATAAATATAGTGTAGGGGTGTAGAATAAAAATAAATTGTAGGAGCTTGAGAGAAGACATTACCTCTTATTCGGGTAACTCCATAGGGTTTATGCCAAAAGGATTCCTTTAGAAGCTTTCTTCCAAAAGGGAGGATTAAAGGTATAAGGTAGGATTTTTGGGATGATAATTGGCCAGATATTTTATTAACATAAAATGTTTGAGAGGTGTAAGGAATGGATATAGGTGGTAGCCTTTTATAGGAAGGTAAAGGACTCACTTGGAATATTTAGAGACAAGTTGGGTGTGCAGATGTTATTACATAAAAAAAGTCATACAAAATAAACAAAACTCGAGAATTTAAGTTTTATTGCTGAAATATGGATATATAATGTGTGTTGGACATATTTTTAGGTCTGTTGGGAACTTAATTTTAAGGTTTAGTCCCTAATTAAGCTTAATTTGGCAACAACTATTGTGATTAATTTTACTCACCTTTACTAATCATTTTTGTCAAAAATTAAGATGGTATTATTAGACTCTAAATATTATACTAAATAAACTGGTTTATGTCTTATTTTTAAAATTAAATTCAAAAAAATGATAAAATTAATATTAGTGTTAATCTCGTAGACTGGACGAAATAACGATGGTTTAAAGTAGGAAAAAGTTCAATAGTTCTCTAAGATTTTATATTCAGTTTCAAATTAAAATTGATTATAATGAATTAAATTGAATTAATAGATGTAATATTTATATAATTTGGCCATTAAAAATATTTATAATATCATTTATCATTAATAGTTAATTAGAAAAAAGGTATTTTTTAACTAAAAAGAAGTATTTTTCACTATTCCTCAAAAAATGATGTCTCTCGGAAAAAACCAGAAAAATTAAACTTAGGATAATTTTGACATTATGAATTCAAAAATTATGTATATTTTATCATATTAAATAAGTAAATGTGTCTAAACTTACTTTCATTATTAGAAGCAGTTCATTCGAGAAAATGATGTTTTAAAACATCTAAGGACTTTTCCAAAAATATTATCTTTCATTATCAATATGTTTTATTTATATAAATTGATTATAAAAAATATTTGGAGAGTTTCTATTACTATTATTATAACTAGTTTTAATATTTTGGTTATAATTATCTCATTTAAATTATATATATATATAATGATATTTCATAGAAACTCAGGGATGTGTGCATTAGTCGCCAAGTCGTTTTCCAAGACGATGTTTCGTGTAACGTACGCCAAGTTGGTGTTGAGGGTAGTGAAATTAAAGTTATTTTTTCTTGTATTCAAATCCAAGTTGGTATTTCATGTATCACAATTCAAGTCGGTATTGTGTATAGTGCAATCCAAGTCATTATTATGCGTAGTGAAAGCCAAGTCGGTATTGCATGTAGTGCAAGCCAAGTCAGTATTGTGTGTGAAATGAATGTTTGAATTATTATTTTAATATATATATATATCATTATTTTTAGCATCATGTGAAATGAAAAATATTGAACAGATAAATTAATTCAAAAAAATTCAAAAAATCCCAGGGTGTTACATTCTACCGCCCTTAAAATGAATTTCGCCCTTAAAATTCGTATTGGTTATGAAAGGTTTAGTACTTGGAATTTTAACTCATAGAAACCCACATAATAAATATGAATACTAAAAATTCCCTTAAAAAGGGAAATTTGGAATCATAATGGTTACCCAAAGTCCCATATAACTAGGTTTCCACATAGGAGAACATAAGTTCGAAGTGAAGATTGGACATAGAGGAAAAGTGTAAATATTTATAGGGAGTGATTGAGGTAATCAATCACAAACAAGTGAATGATAAAAGGAATGTTAAGGGCCAAAAATTCATAAATATGTGATGATTACATAATCCATTGGTTCAACAAAATTTAAGCTATTAGGAAAACGCATTTTTCCTTATCATTATCATATCATTAAATAATTACTTTTATTGACCAATAATATATGGAAATATAATTTCTTGATGTTATTCCCTTTCTCATGCACAATACCAACCTTTGGTTGGGCCTTGATAGATTTCCACTTCATCTCTTACCCTAAGAAATGTGTGAGATTTTTTTTTAATCCATGAAGTACTAACAGACCTTCAGATCCATGGTATTCCATCACATCTGTTATTAGTTATCATCAAAACCATGTTTTTATAACAATATATCCAATATACATAAATCCTCATGTGCATAATATTTACATAAATGTTTATCCATATAACCCTTCTGAAATATAAAAATCCAAAACATTAGAAGGAATTCACAAAATCTGCATAACATTGATCCCCCATATAATATAAGGTACCTCTAGGTTTTCACATTCCAAACATGTGAGTACATTCATCGTATATTCCCTTGAAACATGGTAACAACCATAATTACCATAAATAATTTTGGAAATAATTCATGCTTCCTTATTTCAATGATTACTGGATATATCATTTAAATCTGAGAATTTGTAAACTTCATCCTTAATGACATAGATCGCTTTTTCAATAAAAAAAATAGGGTAATATGTACCAGACAATTTACTTATTTATAACCAACGTATCATTATCCAAACATCATTATCTCAACACTAGTCATTAATTAAGGGTTACCTTCCCTTAATCAAAATATCACTCTTCCATGAAATAACGTTTCTAAGTCTTCATCACCATTCAACATGTCCTTTTCAATCCTTAATTAAAACTTATACTAAAAATACATAGACATATCCTAATTCATATAACATAATAATTGAGTTATAAAATACTTCATTAATCCAAAATTATTCTTAAACCATTACTCAGGCTTCACCCACTTATTCTTTAATACATGTTTCCTAGTATATGAAATACGAACCATGTATTAATGTTCCTTAACCTCAATCCAATCATGATTCTTATGATTAATGTAAAAAATATTTCAGGAACATCACATAACTTTCCCATGTCATTTTTAGTCACTTCATTATCAGTAGAAAAACCATCACCTGTACAACCTTTATAATTATATTCATAAGCCTTCGAAATGGGACATCAATTTTCATAATTCCAATAATTTACACATATAATGTAGTCATCAACTGATAATATCTTATGAATACCAACATTACCTTCCATTTCCTTAATCGAACACTTCATTTTTCCCTTATAGTCACTTGGTTTTTTTCCTTTTCCATAGTAAAAACATATTCTGGTTCCTCTAGGAAATTTACTTTGGTTATTCTTTCCATATTCTTGACCTAAATGAAAATGAACCCTCTTTCCTATATGGTTTCCCTTACCTAAACTTTTAGGGAACTCCTTTTTTATCTTCCTTGGTGACTCCAATAGTTGGTTATGGTAAAAATTGTTAATCATGTTCTGTGAAAACTGATTAGGCATGATCACAACATCTTTCACTCTAGTGATTTCCCCACTTGACAACTCCTCAACAAATCGTCCATCACATTCAACATTAATCTAGTTCCATCTAGTTCCCACCATTTACTAAAACTAGAAGTAGAGTGTGAACATTAATTATCATAGCAGAAAACCACAAAGTCATGGAAAGAATTATTTATTGGATATCTAAATCATGTCACCATCATTAATTTATGACACCCAAGGTTCATCCTAGGTTATTCACAGGAAACATATATTTAAACCCTTCATAGTAGTTCATGAAGTGTTTTTGAATTCCCAAAGTATATCCCATGTGATTATTAAACCGGGTCTGCAACAATGCTTGTTTTCATGTACCAGATTACCACAAGTCAAGCCTATAACATCTTATCAGAATTTTTCCCTTAGGTACATATGTGGTAGATCCATATCCACTTGTAGTATCCAGAAATGTATGTATTTCTAGGAAACTACTCATTCTTTCCTTTACCCTAATTCCTATACATTTTCCTAAATGTTAACTCATCCTTATACTTATCATCAGATACATACCTAGACATATCCTTAGAAATAAACCGAGGGATCTCACTAAGGTTTTCTCAAATTAATTTCCAAAGGATGACAAAACCTTTCCTTTGATACCAACTATAGCAACCCAGGATTATCATACATGGATATTACATCATTTTAGATGAATATTTAGTACATTTTCAAAATACATGCCTAAGGACCATAATAGTTTTGTGTCTTTGGAAACTTGGAAACAAAATCTTTTATCCTAGTGAAAGATCTTCAACATATCCCATAATGATCTACACCATTAGCACTTCTACCTAAAACCATTATTCATAACCTAAAGAAAGGAAACATAAGAAAGGGGTGAGATCATATGCTCAGTAAGGGTAAACAAGGGAGACATGTAATCATAAACATGAACATAATAGTATGAAAACACAATCATAACATTAAGAGATCATACCCTATATATAAAAGGTCAAAAAAATGAGTTATGTGATAAAGATTGGTAGTTCATAAGACATGAATCATAAGAAAATAAACATCATGATCCATGAAATCATAACTAAAGAATAATACAAAGGATTTGTGTCATACATATAATAATAGATACTTCTATGTTAGTGCTATCTACCAAGACCATTATAACATGTTAGGATTAGGCTACGACCCATGTACCTACTTCGAGCTTGGGCTAGTGACCAATATACCCACTTTCTTTTAAGATTGGTCTACAACCCATATACCATATTATTTTCAAGCTTGGGCTATAACTCGTGTACCCTATTTCTTTTAGTCTTGGGATACAACCCATTTACCTTCATGATTTCAGGGTTGGGCTATAACCCATGTACCCTCTTTCATTTAGGATTGGGATTCAACCCTACACCCTCTTTATTTTTAGGATTGGGATACAACCTATACACGAACTTTATTTTCGGTCTTGGGCTACAACCTGTGTACCCTCTTTCTTTTCTGTCTTGGGATACAGCCTGTGAACCCTTTTTCTATTCAGGATTGGGATACAACACATACAACCTATTTATTTTTGGGCTTGGGCGATAACTTGTGTACCCTTTCAGCTTATATAAAACATATCATTGCCCAATGAATTTGAGGGAGATATAGGTCTCACCCATCTCATATTAAAATCATTCACACATGTTCCACATGATAATAAAACATTCATCATCTCATGACCCATAAAAAGAAATAGGTCGTATAAACATAAAATCATAACCCATAAAAAGAAATGGGTATAATTAACATTTCATCACATCATAACCTATGGAAAAGAGGTAGGTTTCATAACCATTTCATTGAAGCATAACCTATGAAAGAGAAACGGATTTCTAAAACATTTAACTCGTGAAAGAGAAACAAGATTCATAAATACTGTGACATTAAGCGTGACCCTTTCATAGAAAGGATTTGAATGAAACATTTGGATAATTTCCAAAAATGTCATTAGTAACATCAATTTATCTTAGATGGAAATTTTTTTTGAAATATGTTTCAAAAATGTTTCTTGAGAAACATATCCTTTCTTATTTGAAAAAGGATTGGTAATACATAAAACCATTTAAAAAATATTCTCATAAAATACCTTGAAAACATAAAAAATAAGACTTGAAACCATTTTGAAAACCATTTTACTTGAAAATTAATTTTAAAAAAATTTCTTAAATATTAAATGTTTAAAAATAAAATGGTATCTTAAAAGGAATGATAGTGGGTAAATATGTACATGTCGTACGAAGTAAAAAAATAACATTCCTTTTACATGGTAAAAAGGTTAGAAGGAATGCCTAGTTCAGAAAAAGACAAGAATATTCCATTGAAGAGATTAGTAAAATAAAAAATGGGAAATAAATTACTTAAAATATTATAAGAAAATGTTATAATATTCTTGGAAACCCTTTTTAAAAACATAGATTTCTGCCAGAAGTAATGGTAATGTAGGACTTTCCTAAAAACACTTTCTTAACTATCTTATGTACCAAATAGAATAAAATGGTGCCAATACATGATTATATCATGAAATAACAGAGTATAAGGAAAATAATAAATATTATTGTCATATGGATCATAATATTTCATCAAAGGAAGCATAAACATGAAAAATATTGAAAAGGAATGATATTGTCTCAATAAACCCTTATAACTTGGTATCTTGGGATCATGCTTTCCATGTAAGGAAAGGAAATTAGATGAATAATATAAATTCATTAAAATATTTATATTCATTATGTGGCATGTAAAATTTATGTATTTACACCTCAAAAAAGATCTTATGTGCAGAACAAAACATAAGTCTCAAAGAAGGAAAATTGAGACAACACATTTTTACCGATTTGGTAACTTTTGAAACTTAAACCTCATGAAAGAAGGACCATAAAATGGGAATGTGAATAACCATAAATTTAAGTAAAAAATAAATATAATACAATAATGTTAATTACATACACCACACAAAAGGGATGACTGGTGAACATAACATTTATCTCATGAAAATTAAAAGTGAGATGAAATCCCCTAACCTTGTGTATTGACTCTCTTTGTACTCGTACAAGATTCCTATATTATAAATATAAGTTTATTATAAAAATTTTATATAATAATATTCTCATATGTATTAAAATATATGGTTTTATTTTAACCTTATATTACCCTATTGTTAATGATCCTACGTTAAGTTTTCACTTTTGGTAATATTCACTTTGTTCTTCATATGTCTGTTAATTTGTTACATATTTGGTAATTATACTTATATCCTGGTTATATAATGTAAACCATGATATAAATATAATTTATATAAATTATATTTTTATTATCATAATCTATAGAATATAGGAGTATGAAATAGAATACACTGTTCATGGATATGGTAAGTCGTACGTACGCAAGAATGTTGTTTCCATCTTTATTGTCGTATTGAAAGAAATTATGTAAATGAAATATATATATATATATATATATATTTCTTCCAGTATAATTAATAAATCATATATATCATATAATTTCTTTTAAACCATACTTAATACATTTCATGTGGTGTGTGAACGAATCATGTCGCTTTGAGGGGGAGGTAGTCCACACTTACTCAAATGAGATTATCGTATTAACACCAAATGGAAAGTAAAGATATGTGTGTTGTAAAAGTAATAAATAATATTACATACATATTAAATATAATATATAACATATATAAATAGAATTTCAATAATTATGTTCACCATTATCAGTGGTTAATTAGAAATGAACAATCATCGTTTCGTGAGGCAGCAGTTCACCGTACGCAGAAACAATATGTTCAACATCTATTAGATGGAGGAGTGTATAAGTGTAGTTCATAAAATTTTCAAAAAAACATTCTATTATATATAGAATAATGTTTTTACACAATAATTTAATTAATATAGTGGATTTGGTGGATAAGGAAAATAAATGGAAGGAGCTTGAGAGAAGACATTACCTCTTAATCGGGTGACTCCTTTTGGTTTTTGTCAAAAGGATTCCGTGAGAATATTTCTACCCAAAGGAAGTATTCAAGGTATAAGGGAGGATTTTTGGGAGGATAATTTGGTAGATATTGGACTACCTTAAAAGGTTTGAGATATATGAGTAATGGGTAGAGGTGATGGCCTTTTATAGGGAAGGGAAAGTGCTCACTTGGAATTTTTAGAAACAAGTTTGGTGTGCACATGTTCTTACCTAAAAAAGTCTTAAAAACCAAATAAAAATAAATAATGTAATTTGTATGGCCTAAATATGGACATAATAATGGTTTTTGACATGTTTATAGGTCGTTTGGGACCTTAATTTGAAGTCTTAGTTCCAAATTAAGTTTAATTTGGCCTTAACTGTTATGATTAATTTTAATCACCTTTAATAATAATTTTGGTAAAAAAATTAACATAATATTATTAGAATATAAATATTATAATGAATACAAGGGTGTATTGAGGATTTTTTAAATTCCCTTCACATAAGAGAAAAAATTAAGATTAGTACTAATCCCACAGCTAGGATGAAATAACGGGAGTTTAAAGTAGGAAAAAGCTCAAATGTTTATTAAGATTTTATATTCAGTTTCCAAGTGGAATTGATTATAATGAATTAAATTGTATTAATTAATGTGATATTTATATAATTTTTCCTTAAAAAATATTTATAATATCATTTACCATTAATAATTAATTAGACAAAATGCAGTTTTTAACTAAAAAGCTGTATTTTTCACTATTTATCAAAAAATGAAGTTTCTCATAAAAACCTCAAAAATTCACCATTGGTTAATTTTGATGTTCTGAATTAAAAAATGAATTTTATTCTATCAAATTAAATTAATTTATTTAACTAAAATTACTTTCATTATTATAAGTGGATCATTTGAGAAAATGATTTTTTTAAACATAGAAGGACTTTACCAAAAAAAATTATCTTTCATTATCAATTTGTTTTATTTATATAAATAGATTATAAAAAATATTTGAAGAGTAGTTATTACTATTACTATAACTAATTTTAATGTTTAGGTTATAATTATCTCATTTAAATTATATATATATATAAAGATATTTCATAGAAACTCGGTGCTTTGTGCATTGTACGCCAAGTCATATGCCAAGATAGTGTTTCGTGTAATGTATGCTAAGTCGGTGTGGTAGGTAGAGTAATCCAAGTGGTTTTTCATGTATTACAAGACAAGCTATTATTTCTTGTAGTTCAATCCATGTCGGTATAGCGTGTAGCACAAACCAAGTCAGTATTGCGTGTAGCACAAGCCAATTCATTGTTGTGTGTAGCACAAGACAAGTCGGTATTTCATGTGAAAGGAATATTTGAATTACTATTTTAATATATATATATAACCAGTACTTTTAGTTTCATATAAAATTAAAAATATTGAATATATAAATTAATTCTAAAGAAAATATTTCACAAAATCTTAGGGTTTTAAACGGAAACCCTAAATGATGAAGAAAGGAGACACTAAGAAGATTCATAGCCATCAAACCATTATTCCAAAAACATCAATGAATCCATATCTCTTGATCCAAACAGGAGAGGATCAGTGGAACATGAGGTCAAATCAAATAATCAACATCCTGGATAGATCATAGCCTAAATCAAAGGAAGCATGATAGAGGAGATAAATAGAAGGGATCAGAGTGGAAGAACGCCATTGAGGGGAGAGTGAAAACCTAGGAGGAAGGGATATGAGATCCCGAGAGTATCCTCGAATAATAAGACACCACTAGAAATTTCCATATATCAAATATATAAAAAATATTAAAATAAAATTTATGATATTATTCTATGAATATATATATGTAAAAGAATAAATAAGAATATGTGAAGAAAGGTCAGTTTTGTAATTAAATATATTTTTTAAAGATGAGATAGCATCTAAGACTAAAAAAATTAAATTGAGAACCTGATGTGTATCGAAGAAAATATAACACATCTAGAAGATAACCTATGTGTTAAAGAAGAGATGGAAGAAAAATAACATGATACAATTGTATCATAAGTAAAAAAGAGGAGGACGAGGAGAGACTGATGCTAATGTTATTTTCCATCTGATTATATCAAGACTCTTGAGAGAGAAGAGCCACTCTGATTACATATCATAGTGAATATGATTGAATAATAATTCCAACATTCATGATGCTTTTTATTAAATCTAATCATTTTAAGAAAATTACAATGGTTCAGGGAAGTATCTTTGAAGGTTGTTGTTATAGTATAAAAAAACTACCACCCAGTCTGGTGAAAAGAGTTGTGCAATAAAAAAACAAAGATGTCAATGATACCTACCCAACCAATTTTTTATTATAATTAGGAACTTGTAATCACTTAAAATTAATGTGATAATAAAATCCAAGACTCATAAATATCTGATCATGATAATGATCATGTTTTCTTGGATGGATCCAAAACTTGTAAAAACCTATTGTGTTGTTATCTTGTTTATTTTTTATCTCCATATAGAGATGATAGTCTCACATGAACTAACTCATCCATATATTTTAACCAAGATATAGTTTAAAGTAAAAATATCTAATAATTCAAAGATAAACCAAAACATGGTAAAATTATGTTGTCACTAATTCACCCCCTCCCCTAGTAAGTGACCCTTCCTGATCCACTGGGATTTATAGTAGGCAACGTAAATGGGGTATCTGCATATAAAATAATAACATATAGCACCTCCACCAAGAATAGAGTTCTAGAGTCTTTATATATAGATATGTTAAGGGTGAATGAAGTAGATCCTTAAACCTGGTCCTAAGATCCCACACACTCAGGCCCCATGAAGAAAGGGATATAAGATCCTATGTAGTTTTTGAACTCATTGTCAATGAAAAAACACCACAAGAAACTGTCATAGAAAAACATCCCAAATAGCATATTCCTTCTTATATTTCCTATGATACAAAACCAAAATAATCAAATTACTCCTAGAATCTATCTAATGTCTAGAAGAGCCTAATACTCTTACCTATCATGAATCAAATTGAAATAAATCTCAAGATCCTCCAGCGATTTCTCGATGTACAAATCAAAGACACTCCCCTTATATTTCAATAATCCCTAATGATGGAACTCACACAATGTCTTCCTCCATATCTAATACTCCTAAAGTGGATCAACCATCCTATAGTCACCTGAGTAAACCTTCTAAACCCCACCGGCTTGAACCATGTGCGGATGATGACCATCAATTATCTCTATTAATAGATGAAAAATATACTAATCCTGATTATAGCACCCTGTACCTAGAGATCTCAGATCCAATTTCTACTATCATTACATTGGAATGATTACAAAAAATAGAATCCCAAAGGACTGAAGAGTTTAGTAGTCTTAATAAACCATATATATACATGAGTCTTATATTACAAATGAATACACTAATTACAACATAATTTTTTTATTTAACATAATAATACTTCATTACAACCAGTATATCCGTATATATCTCTCATAGTATGCTTCTTGGATCCTTAGGGAAATGAAACAAAATAAGGATGATCCAAAATTCTCAATCAGGGAAAATTATAGAAGAAGGAATAGTGAATCAATGTGAATAATAATATTGGAATTGTAAATAACTGAACATGCATACAATGTAATCAAAAAACTAAAAATAAAGTAAATAAACAATATAGAAATGTAAAAAATGGAAACAAATTCCATTAAAATTACTAGATAAGTAAAAATAAATATTACATGGTAAGAAACAGAAACACGTGTCATTTAATCAATGAAGTAAGAATGAAATACATCTATAGATAGGTAAAAAAAATCACAGATGGATAATAACTAAAACTAAATGAGGTAAATACATAATTATTGGATTCCATGTTTCCTAGGTACATGTAACCATTACTATTAAGACCATTCACAAGAAAGTTTAGAATATCAAGTAAAAAACCATCTCATTTGTGAAAATAATTCATCTCATGAGACTACTGATGCATCGAGTGGATTTCATTAACCAGTCTGTAACCCGTAGGGATTAACTTAAACATTCCACAACCCGTATCTTTCATGTCCCAATAATTCCTCATATTTGATAAATAATATTCCTTATCAAATATCCATATTGAATACAGAATATGGATTTATCAAAATTTCCCTAAATAATCAAATAACTTTTAAATTAAACACCATATGAAAAATGGTATACTGTTATGGAAATAATCATATCAATTAAAAATGATATGGATATTTAGATGAAATTCAATGTTAAATGGTCATAGGAAATTTAATATTTCAAGGGGAAAAAAGAAGGAATAAAGGAAATGAATTTGAATACTATCCTTGTCTAAATAAATAAAAACCATCTAGAGGTATAATAAGGATGTTATCAACAAAACATATCTCATTTTGAGTAGAAATAAAGGGTCATTGTTTTTTATGGATAGAAATACTAAAAACTAAATTTTAAAAACATTCTTAATGAAAATATCTTTTTTATATTGGAAAAAAATTGAAAACATTTTTATTTGAAATTAACTTTTAAAAAAATCATTTAAAATTTAACATTTTAAACATGAAAAGGAAGCTTTAAATATATGAAAATGGGTAAACCCATATGTTTTGTATGATTTGAAAAGAACATACCTTTTTCATGTAAAAAGGATAAAAAGTTACTATTTCGAAAAGTGACAAGACGATTCATTTTAAAACATTTATAAAAGAAAAAGAAGGTAAAAATAAATGTAATAAATCATTTTGGAAAGGTTAAAAATATTTTGGACATTTTTTAAATAAAACATGGTTTTTAGAAGAAAACTTTTTCTCCGATTAAAGAGATAAAAGAAGTTGGGTTTTCTTAAAAACATTTTCTAAAACATTTTGAGTAGAAAAGAGCGGAAATGGTACTAATACTTCAAAAAGGTTATGAATATCTAGAGGAGAATAGAATTAAAGGATTTATTACACAATTATTAAATAATTTCCTCTAATGGAAATTCAAGTGTAAAAAATCATGAACAAAATGATATTTTAAAGTAAACCCTTGAAATCATTATAATGTTGGAGTGAAAAACAATCAATGAGTGGATTGTTTGTATCAAACATAAATCCGCATATTGAAGTTCAAAATACATCAATATATAGTCAAAGTAATTAGAAAAATAATCATTGAATATTAATGACAATTATAAGTAATATAATCCAATGAAAATAGATTGGGTTATCAAATTATTTTCCACAGTGTAACATTTAACTTGAATCCCATTAGATGAAATAATTCAAATTAAAACTCAAAATACCAGGAAGAATGAATGAATCGTGATATTATATGACAAACTGGAATTATGTACACCATATATAAGAAATTAGGTTCACAATAATAAAGTTATTATTTGAATAGAAAGTTAACAATCACACAAGGAAGTGAGATTACAAAGATAATCATTAAAAACGTTCTCAAGGATAATAATATTTAAACATTTAAAAGTGTTTCATGCCGCTTTGAAACATTTGAATCAAACAATCCAGTAAGGAATAACATTAAATGAAACTTATAATATCATTATAATAAATATATTCATGATATAACATATCAAAGGGTATTATATACACCATATAAAAGAAACAGGGTGAATAATAATAAATAAGTCTCAATGGAATGTAAATTGAGACAAAATCCCTTACCTTGTGTTTCCCTTTTTGTGAACGACATTTAATGTAAAGAACCAGAAATTACATATAATTTTTTTTAATTATTTGGGATTTTTATGAGTTAGTGAAAATTTACGGTGCATGATTCTGAGGCCTGGAGATACCGGAACGGAATTTTGAACCTCTTTTAAGGTACGTTCAGTAAATGTGTGGGTGGTGATTTATATCTTTTGAACCGATTACTAGATTAAAAATATGAGGGCACCGTTGAATATGAAACACTAGGATTCACTTAAAGGAAGATTAACTTTGTCTGGAAAGGGTCAGATGAAAAAGTTAATTTCTTGGACTTTACAAAAAAAATAAAAAAATAACGGAACATTGTTTTATTTCTTTTTTTGAAACCATTGGAAAAATGGTGGTGGGACCATGGTGAAATGTCAAGCCATTTAATGGATTGAATATCTTTTTGTGTAACTGCGCCATTGGGGGAAATTAAAGGAATGTGTAACCGCCCCATTGAGATAATTAAATAGGTTCATTAAGTATACTCTTTAATGAACCTCATTAATTGTGCAGTGCATTGATCCTCTACTCCCCACTATTTAATCTGAGCTTGGGCTTGGGTTTTGGGAGAGATGAAAGAGGAAGCTCTGCAAAAGTGTTGGAAAATTCCCCTCCAATGAAGAATAGAGGCTTGAACAATGATGTTGGAGGAATCAATATGAAAATGACGAATGTCGGCATCTTCAACGGACATGGATTCTTATCCCACAACCGCGACATCTCCTATGAATATGAGGTAGGGGATTTTATTTAAATTTAAGTTATTTTTTTCAATATATCATCCTTGAGAAATGTGACAAACACAGATTAACTAAAATAAGTTAATCTATGATTCGTACGAAATTGTGGGTGGTTGTTACGAGAGTTTTTAATGGGTTTAGTCTTCTCTCGATGATGTTTGAACTCTCACCCTTGTTATATTGATAAAGCAGAGGGCGTGGGGAAACCAAACAAGGCATGGACCCTCTGTCTTTGTTGCTTTGATTTCGTTCTTCATGGGAAACCAGAAAATATGGTGGTAAGATGAATTTGGGAGCCACAAAGTGTTGGAAGCATCCTGAGATGCCCGTAGGTGAAATCAGAAGGGAAAACAGACCACCAGAGGTCACTTGGGGGGGCTGAGGAAGCCTCAACGGTGCGGCACAGGCACGCTGGTGGGTGACGGTGGTGTCCATCTCACGCCAGCCATGGAGGAAGGCGAAACCCGAAGGTGCTGCGGCAGACAGTAGAGCAGACCTGCCCTTGGACGGCCACGTTGGCAGCAGGAAACACGCCATGGAGGGAGGCCATAGTTTCAAGCCATGATGGAAGGGTTCCCACACCCCATGGGTCCCGTTAATAGAGGGGGTGTCACCATGTGGCGTTGTCGTTACAAAACAAATGGACGAATGTCCATTCGAGAGGAGAGTTGACCCCTGTGCGGCCCTACGGGTCATGCCCCGCCATGGCGGGTTGGGCCAGTCTGCAACCCATTGGGCTGAGATCGTGGCTCAGCAGGCTGACCCCACTATGTCCCAACATCCTCAGGTTGACCCATCTGGTTCAGGGCGGGCCAGATTGGACCTGGGTCGGGTCAGGTCAAACCAGACCTGGACCCTTTTCGACCCAGTTTCACTTAAAAGGTCATATTTCACAAAACAGATTTCCTTTTGAAGAACTGTCTGTGGCACTGGAATACCTGGAACAATACGGTCCTTTTGAGATACTCCAACTGAGTTTTGGAGAATTTTGGAATACATGTGGGTTGGACTGAACCCGGATTTAACTGTACCCTCAATACTAAAACACTTATAACTCACAAACCAGACGTCTGATTAACGCTTTGTCTATTGCGTTGGGACCCTTACAATATGGCGGTACTTTAGGTTACTACTTTGTGTAACTTAATGGTAGTTTATAAGTGACCTATATCTTTAGGAGTAGATTCTACAAAACTCAAGTGCACCGAGTGCGGGGAAATCATGTGGCTGGATGTCAATTGAAGAGAAACCCTATGTGGATCAGCATCATAGTGACCCTACATGGATCAACATCACAGAGACCCTCTTTGGATCAGAATCATAGAGACCCTATGTGGATCAGAATCATAAAGACCCTGTGTGGATCAAAATCCTAGTGAACCTGTTTGGATCAGCAATGTGTGACCCAACAAGGACTATCCTTAGAGTGGCCCATAGTGGATCAGCGATATATAACCCTATTTAGATCGAAAATGGATAAAATTCATTGTGGTTCAGTTGTTGAACTTTCTAACAGAATAAAATGATATAGCTTAAGACTAATCATTTTTATTTCTGATCTCTGATTTGTATACCTGGTGAAAGCTAACATCATTTTTTGTGCATTGTGTTTGAGGTTATGATTTTTGGTTTTTCATTTGTATAATTCTGGGAGACAATTGGGGGTCTTGGGGTCCCTACTGGGTATTTTTATACTCACCCTTGCATGAGCTTCACCCACACCTTGTCGTGTCTTGTGTAGATGTTGAGTAACTTGGCTGTGACTTTAGGGAGCCAGGACCAGGAGGTACATGGAGGTGACTGGTTGACGTGGAGAGCTTTGGAGATGAGCTATACCTACCCTTTAGGTTAGATCCTTGGTGGATGATATTAGGATCTATTTTTGGTTGTAGTTGTATATTTCATTTGGGATTGTATTCTGGCCCCCTTTACTTTCAGTACACACTTTTACTACTATAGTTTACAATGTGGTTTGCATCTTGTCATGTTATTCATTTGTGTGTTTGTAGGCATAAAGAAAATGCCTTCCCAATTTTAGGGAAACTCCTTTCTGGTTCTAGCCACCAACCCCTAGCCTATGGAAGGTTGGATTGGGGTAGTCACGGCATGGGCCCTAGGGGACGAGTCACGACAAAGTGGTATCATAGGAGTCAGTTCTACTGAAAAATTACGACTCTCATATTTCCAATGGAGTAATAGTGTTAAGTGTTTTGAGTGTGGTTTTCAGTTTGGTGAATCCAGTGTTGGTGCAGAAACCGGCATATCCATACACTAGGACCCTGAATTCTGATTTCCAACTTAGTGTATGAAAACATTGACTATGTGTGTTTTGGAAATGTTTTACTTTTGATCTCTTTTAAGTCATCTCAACATGTATAACTTATTGATCCTGGTGCACCTATCTCTTTTCAGGATGCCTCCACATAGATAGCCATCGAGGATTCCAGAGAGAGTTCGCGATGATGGCCCACCAAGCGATGAGGCATTGGTGTAGAGTCTTCTTAAAGTGATAGCACCTTCAGGTGGTGCACCAGCAGCACTACTACCCATTGGGCAGTAGTTTCCACCAACCCCACTAGCGGGTGATGCACACTGACTGTGCCCATTTCCTGAGTTCCAATAGAATAGGCCTCCATGATTTTGAAGTGATATGGATCCATTGGCAGTTGAGGACTGGCTGGAGGTTGTGGCTAGTGTTTTCTTCCTAGTTGGGACACCAGCAAAGCATATGGTGATCCTTATTGCTAGTCTTTTTTAGGGAACGACAGGAATATGGTGGATCCGGACGCTCCAGTTACACGAAAAGGAAACCCTCACCTAGATAGACTTCGATAGACTCTTTTGGTAAAAGTTAGTTCTAGTGACACTACGCTCTGTGCGTACACAATAACTCCTACACTTATAGCAGGACAGCCTGATAGTGGACCAGTACTCAGCAAGATTCAATGAACTCTCTCGATACTCCCCCAACATGGTACAAGACCCTTTATTTAGGGCTCGGACCTTTGAGAAGGGTCTCCAATGGGATATCATAGCATCAATTATATCTCTAAATATCCCGATGTAGGCTAGAGTACTCAAGTGAGCATTATTGGTGGAGAGCTTCTTAGCTAAGTAGGCACCAACAGTGAAATCCACCACCGGACAAGAGGAAGCTGAGTCATCTGAAGTAGGTAGTAGTAAGATGATGTAGAGGTCCAAGTGGGCTAGAACTTCTGAAGGATGACCCCAAGACATAGGGTCAGAGGTGTAGAGCTCACAAGGAAGAGGAGGCCAGCAGAAGAGTAGACCCTGCTTCACTTGTGGCGGGCAGGGCCACATGGCTCGTGACTTCCTAACATATTGTACTGATGATTAGTAGATGGTCGAGGGACCTCTTAGGTAGAGGTATACAGGGCAGCAGACATGGTAGAGGATCAGGTCGTGCAGCAGGAGGTGGGTGGTGATTTGAGGTTCTACTGCCACCACTTCTAGGTGGTCCACCCCGACCTCAGGGAGTAAGCGGACAGGGACGATCTCAACTTAAAGAAGTTAAGGACTAAAACCACAATGCTCTACAGATGATTCGAGATACAATTTGTGTCTACTTAACCCTAGTTGTAGTGCTTATAGAAACAGGTGTCAGTAACTCTTTCATTGTCACGGTTCTCGTTCAGAGCTCAGAGATTCTGGTTGATCCATTGGGTTGATCCTTACGATTAGATACTCTTACGGGAGAGGATTCAAATATTACACATTGGTTTTGGAAATGTGAGCATACTCTAGGAGGTGATATATTTGGCTAGGATCTCATAGTAGTAGCGTATAGGCCTTATGATGTCATCTTGGGTATGGATTGGTCATCCATGGCACATGCTCAAATTTCATGTTTTTGGCGTAATGTGCGGTGTGTCCACGAGGATGGGACCAAGTTTTACATCACCGATGCGGAGGAAACCTATTCCGCACATGATGGGCTCTCTTGAATTATGGTGTAGCCAATCACTCATCAGTTACCTAGCCTCATCCTTAGAGAAGAAGACAAGAGGAGTCTGAGCTATCTTGTAGTGGTGGACCAGTATGCTGATGTCTACCTTGATTATGTTATAAGACTACCTCCTCTTAGATAGGTAGACTTTTACATTGGCCTGTACCCTGAGGAAACACCGATATCTATAACAGCATATCAGATGTCTCCTGTAGAGCTTCGTGAGATGAGGGTACAGTTGGAAGACTTACCGAGGAAGGGGTTCGTAAGGTCCGTTGTTTCTCCTTGGGTAAGCATGATTTTGTTCGCCAAGAATGTAGATAGGATTCTAAGGCATTGTGTGGACTATCAGCACCTGAATCAGGTGACCATGAAGAACAAGTATCCTCTGTCGAGGATCAATGATCTCTTTGACCATTTGAAGGGATCACGACGGTTCTCAAAGATAGAACTCCAATCAGGGTATCATCAGCTCAGGGTACGGGGTGAGGACGTACTGAAGATAGCCTATATATGTCGGTATGGCCATTAAGAGATCTTCATGATGCCCTTCAGTGATACCAATGCTCCTACAGTTTTAATAGGGCTCATTAAAAAGATATTCCAATCTTACCTCGATCGCTTTTCGATAGTCTTCATTGAAAAAATCTTGGTGTACTCAGTGTCCGAGGAGGAGCACACCACGTACCTATAGATAGTTCTAGATACACTCAGAGAGCACCAAGTTTATGGAAATATCTCAAAGTGCATGTTATGGATATGGGAAGTCCACTTCCTAGGTCATGTTATCTCTGATGCTAGAGTTGTAGTGGATCTGACGAAGATAGAGGCAGTGCTTGCATGGGAGCCACCGAGGAGTGTGACTTAGGTGAGGAGTTTCTTAGGATTGGATGGTTACTATTGGAGAGTCATACCTGACTTTTCCAGGGTATTGGCACCCTTGTCAGATTTGAAAAAGATGAGGCACCCTTTCTTGTGGATGGAGAAGAGCCAGTAGAGTTTCTAAGAGCTGAGGTGAAGACTAAAGAGTTCCCCCGTCATGAGAATACCAGAAGAGGGCGTTGGGTATGTATTATACTGTGATGCATCAGGTATTAGACTAGGTTTTTTTCTAATGTAGGAGTGAGTGGTGATCACCTATGGTTCAAAGAGGTTGATAATGCACAACCATAACTATGATACCCATGACCTAGAGTTAACAGTAGTGGTTTTTGTGCTGAAGATATGGCAGCACTACTTGATGGGTGAACATTTTACTATTTACTCCAATCAAAAGAGACTCAGGTATATCTTCTCAAAGGACCTGAACCTGAACCTGAGATAGTTATGATGACTAGAGTTCCTCTAGGACTATTACTTTGAGATATTCTACACTCCTGGGAAGGGGAACGTAGTAGCAGACGCACTCAATAAGAGGTTGAGTCCACAATTGCTGAGTGAGGCGACAAAGCAGCTAGTCGCATTACAGATATCCTTCATGGATAGAGATGGAGTGGCCTACCTACAATCTATGACTATCAATCCCCCACTCCTTTAGTGAGTTCGGGAGGCTCATCTTGGGGACATTGACTGTGAGGCCCGATGTGTTCAGATATCTTCAGGATAGTCTCCTGAAGTATTTTTGGAAGGTAGGGAGCATGTCATCCTCTTTAGAAGATGCACCATGGTACCAGTGTTTCTATGAGAGGAGGTCTTAGGGAGTTCCACACATCCCATTTGGTGGTACATCCTAGAGTGGAGAAGATATACCATGACCTCTCGTATCTATAATGGTGGCCAGGGATGAAGAGAGTGGTGTCCAAGTTTGTATCATGATTCCTCACTTGTCAGTAAGTGAAGGCTGAGCATCAGGTACCAGTAGGCTTAGCTCAGCCACTTGAGGATCTAGAATGGAAGTGGGATAGTATATCCATGGACTTTGTGATAGGGATACCACATACGTCCTGGGTCCACGATTCCATCTGGGTGATCGTTGACCAACTTAACAAGTCATCCCACTTTCTACCCATCCTAGAACATAGATCAGTAGAGATATTGGGACGCCTCTACATATAGAAGATTGTAAGACTTCACTGGGTGCCATCAACGATCATCTAAGATTGTGACACACATTTCACATCCCTCTTATGAAAGGGATTGTAGGAGGTTTTTGAGACTCAGCTACACTTGAGAAATACCTTTCGTCCTCAAACAGATAGTCATATGGAGCGAACCATACAGGAACTCGAGTACATGATTTGTACTTGTGTCCTTGATTTTGGTCATAGTTGGGAGGACCACCTGCCACTGGTGGAGTTTGCTTACAACTAAATTTATCACACCACCATCATCATGGCTCTGTTTGATTCCATGTACGAGTGACCTTGTAGATCACCACTATGTTGGAATGACCTAGGAGAGTTAGCACTTATGGGTCCAGATTTTGTACAAACTACCACAAAGAAGGTGAAGATCATCCAGGAGAGGATAAAGACTTCACAGAGTCGACAGAAGTCTTATTCTAATAGGAGATGAAGACGCTAAGAGTTTGAGGAGGGAGACCATGTCTTCCTACAGGTCTCACCCTGATGATAATTATGGAGGTTGGGCCGAGGTGGAAAGCTATCTTCAAGGTTCATCGGACCTTTCCAGATCTTTAGTCGAGTAGGAAAGGTGGAATACCATCTAGCTCTTCCCCCACATATATATTTGGGGAATAATGTTTTCCATGTGACGTAGTTGAGGAGGTACTCACGTGATCCATCGCACGTTATCCACTGGGGTGATCTAGACATTGACGATGGGGCGACATTTTCGGAGTTCCCGATGGAGAAAGAGGATTGACAGGAGCAGGTCCTTCATGGGTGGTCGATTCCTCTGGTGTTAGTTTGTTGGAATCACAGGAATTTATAGGAGAGTGCGTTGTAGGTTCTGGGCGCAGCCGAAGCGCGTTGGTGGGTGTACCCAACTATAATTTTAGCATTAATAATTATCAGTCCAAGATCTATCATGACAATAAAATGTCGGATCTTCAGAATAGAACGAAGAAAGAAAAATAAAATAGGGGAGTCTCAGAACCCTAGATAGGATCATCATATGTTGGTTATAATTAATTTAATGAATTGACAAGAATTACGTTGATGGAATTATTTATTTTTTGATGTTTATGGTCATGATCCTATGTGATCCATAATTGTGATATAGAATCCAAGGGTAGGATTCCTCTAGTAGTGATCCACACGTTCTCCATGTATCTCTGGATGTCACCGAAGGGATCTTCGGGTGCTAGCACAGAAGAACCTTTTCTTGCAATGTCCAACTTCGATCACCTTGATCCGGTGGAGGAGGATCTCACTCTCGTAGCTTGAGAGTGTTCATTGAAGAAAATAATTATATCTTGGATTGGGAGTTTTCTCTAGATCTATTGTGTACAAAAAAAATGGATAGGCAAATGAGAAATATATAATTGGTATTTTTAATTACATAGAACAATAAAATGAATTAATTACCCAAAAGCATTTATTCATTTCATTTAATTCTTAGTAATACCCCATTTCTAATAATAACATTTGACTATTATTATTACCTGATATGAGACCAGAGAATTACACCTAATATTATTTAATTAAATAAATAATATTATTTCTCATAAATTCCCCGAAAAAAATACACGGCGTGTATATTTAATATACAAAGCGTGTACTTTTTTCCATTTTTCTTTATTTTTTCCACTACATTTATTATAAATTGAATAATGGATATTTATTTCTCAAATAAATATCATTGCATTACTCTCTAATAAATATATTATTTCACCCACAATATATTCTCTTGAATAACTAGTGTCGAAATAAATGTGATCAAGAATTTCTGAATAATTATTAAACTAAATTCGGGAATAATATGTATACAACTTGTTAAATTAATATTTAACTGAGATACTTAGACACACTTGTGTGTAACCCTTTAACCCTCTTTCTTAGTGGCATTAGGAAAAGCCTACCTAAAGTCCAAGGTTTTCATCTAGCAACATGCCAAGGAACCCATAGAGAAAGAATTTAATGCCTCAATGACATGTCACCTCTTATAAATGCTTACCATGTAATGTAATCCATTTGTCTTGATATCTTTAATCAAGCGGGTTGCATACAAGTGCCATCAACCCATGTGCTCAATCATTCTTTCTTTGACATCTCGAAATTGAACTTGCCCATTTCTTACCATGGCCATGGATTTATTTAGGATATATCAATTCCATCAAAGGTCTTGAGATATATACTTCCATTATGGAATATATGGGAAAAATCCTTCCTCGCATTAACTATTAATGTTGTATTACTCATGACACACCCAAAAAATCCTACCTCGTAGTGAATAGTGTGTCATCACATTTTTTGTTAATAAATCTAAGTGTTTGAGTTACAATACCCATTAATAATAATATTAAAGTCTAAGTACCAATACACACATCTGTAGATAGGAAAATCGAATGACACTATGAAATGTGGATTTCCTACTGGCGGGTCTCGTTCTCATAATATCCTCTTGGATATTACCAATGGCGCACACCATGATAAGGTGCTTCAAAGTTTTATGAGTACTCACCCTTAATGGCCTGTATTGTTTGTGTCCCTAAAATAACATCATCTGGCCATAGAGCATATATTCAAGAACAGTGTTATAGAACTTCTAGGTTCACATCATAGCAAGGATCCGCTATGACCCTTTAATTCATTAGCTATCCTTAGGACATTATCACATGCATTGTCACACAGAAGAACAATCAAGATGTCATATGGTATTTATTAATGAATAAAGTAAAAATGAGTTGGTTCTAGGCCACCAGCTCCAACAGACTCCCACATGGAAGAGATCCAACTGCTAACAACCTTTAACCTGCTAGCTCTCAGATGATATTCATGCTTCTACTGAGATAGGCCTTTAGTCATGGGGTCCACCACGTTCTCTTATGTGGACACTCTGCTCACTACAACTTCACCCCTTTGATAGAAATACCTTAAGAGGTGATACTTCTAGAGTACGTTCTTTGTTCATTGATTTGACCTTGGTTCTTTTGCAAGATCCACCATTGCAGTATTATCACAATATAATGTGATAGGATATTTACTACAAGTCACCAAATCAATCTCTTTAACAAATTTCTGAATCCATACGGAATCCTTGGCTGCATCAGAAGCCGGTATATATTTAGACTCCACCGTAGAATCAGCGACAATTGGTTGCTTTGAACTCTTCCATCTCACAGCTCCTCCATTGAGACAAAAAACATATCCAGATTGCGATTTCAGATCGTTCTTATCTGTTTGAAAACCATCATCAGCATAACCTCTGATGACAAGCTCCTTGTCTCCTCCATACACCAGGAACATATCCTTAGTTCTTCTCAGATACTTAAGGAATGTCTTAACAGCGGTCCAATGTTGTTCTCCTAGATCTGTTTGATATCTGCCTACCATTCTTAGTGCATAAGAAACATCAATCATGTATATAACATGGCATACATGATGGATCCTATAGACGAAGCTTGTGGGATCTTACTCAGTCTATCTTTCTCCTATTATGTCTGAGGACACATTTTCATAGAAATATGTAGGCTATGTGACACTAGAACCAATCCCCTCTTATATTGTTCCATACTAAATCTATTTAGTATCTAGTCAATTTATGTACCCTGAATTAGTCCAAGAATCCTTTTGGATCTATCATGAATGATCTTGATCCCTAAAATGTAGGCTTCCTCACCCAAGACCTTCATGGATAAATATTTGTTCAACCAGTCCATAACTGACTGTAAGACTGGTACATCATTTCCAATCAGTAATATGTTGGAAACATATACTACTAGGATAAGACCGCATTCCCATTAAACCACTTATTAACACATGGATCACATTCATTCTTAATGAAACCAAATTCCATTATTTCTTCATCAAATTGAATGTTCCAAGACCTCAATAATTGCTTTAATCCATAAATGTATTTCTGCAACTTGCAAACCCGTTTGTCTTCACTTGGTGTCACAAACCCTTTTGGTTATGTCATATAGACATCTTCCTGAAGGTCCCATTAAGAAATGATGTTTTGAAATCCATTTTCCAAATCTCGTAGTCATGGTAAACTACTATGGAAAGTATGATTCTTATGGATTTAAACATGGAAACTAATGAAAAGGTTTCATCATAGTCAATTCCTTGACATTGTCTGAATCCTTTAACCACTAGCCTTACTTTATAGGTGCTAACTTGACCTTCCATGTCCAGTTTTCTCTTGAATACCCATTTTCACCCAACATGATTTACATCAACTGGATCATTGACCAGAACCCAGACTTTGTTTTGATATATGGAATCCATTTCAGAATTTATATCATCTATCCATCTTGTAGCTTTTGATCTTTCTACTGCTTCCTTATAGGATAGAGGTTCATCATTATCTAACAATAATGATTCATCATCCTTGGTGAATAGGAAACTAAATCTCTCTGGTTCCCTTAACTCTCTTGAGTTCCTACATAGTACTTGTGTTTCTAAAACCTCTTCCACAGGGACCTAGGGAACCTATTTCTATACCAAATCTAGTGTATCTTGAGCATCAACTTCATCAAAGTCAATCTTGCTCCCATTATCCTTTTTGAGGATGTGCTCCCTCTCAAGAAAGATATATTTTCTAGAAACAATAACTTTCTTTTCTGAAGGTTTATATAGATAATATCCTTTCGTTTCATTAGGATATCCTATAAAGATACACTTCGTGCCCCGAGGTGCTAGTTTGTTTCCTGGGAAGGCCTTAAGAAATTCCTCACATCCCCATACATGTGTTTATAAAAAAATGGGTTTCTTTCCATTCCATAACTCTGAGGGAATTCCATTCACCACCTTAGTTGGTACTCAGTTTAATGTGTATGCTACAGTATGTAATGAATATCCCCAAGAGGATAATGGAATATCTTCATGAATCGTCATCGACCTCACCATGTCTAACAAGGTGTGGTTCCTCCTTTCACTAAAACCATTCCATTATGGTGTATAAGGAGGAGTGAGCTGAGATAGAATCCCAGACTCCCATAGAATATTGGTGAAATCTTGTTTTAGATATTCTCTACCTCGATTCGATCAAAGCTTCTTTATCTTCTTACCAAGATGGTTCTCTACTTCATTATTGAATTCCTTAACTTCATCTAAGGCTTCTGACTTATACCTCATTAAGTATATATAGGCATATCTACTTAAATCATCAGTAAAAGTAATAAAGTAAGAATATTTACCTCTAGCTTCTTCTGGAAATGGTCCACACACATTTGTGTGCACCAATCCTAGAAGCTCTGTGGCCCTTTCACCCTGTCCACCAAAATGAGGCTTGGTCATTTTACCTTGTAAACACGTGTGACATCTATCAAGTAGTTTTAACTCTGTAGAGTCTAAATTTCCATCTTGGCATATCTTTGTCAAGCACTTCTCATTTACATGACCGAGATGGTGATGCCACAACTGGGTGGTGTATGAGTCATGTGATTTTGTTTCATTATCAATTTCCAACACTTGGTTTTCATAATTTAATACATACAAACCATTATTTAAATGCTCCATAACATAACATATTTTGTTCTTATAAAAGAATGAACCCTTATTTCAAAACATTAAAATAAATCCATCCATATCCAAACATGATATAGAAATTATGTTTTTGGTAACACTAGGAACATAATAATAATTATGTAAAACCAAAATCATCCCAGTTAGAAATGAGGGGTGGTAATCGTCAATGGCTAATGCATCCAGCCTCACGCTATTGGCAGCTCAAAGATCCACCTCTCCTCTGAAAATCTTTCTAAATCTACATGGTTCCTGCATTTGAACATAGATTTGAGCACCACAGGTTGTATCTAATACCCAATGTGTAGAAATGTAAATATTACACTTGATAACAAATGCACCTTTAGCGTCCCCGTGCTTCTGGTTGTGGTTCCTCTTCTAGTGGACTTACTTACCACATAAAAAACATACTACCTCCCATTCCTTCCCCTTCCTTTAAATATTCGTCTTCTTGGAGGGACGATGCTTGGGAGCTTCAGACTATTTATAAGTCCTTGGACCCTTTGCCTTATCCTTCCTTTTCTTATTCACCATAAGTAATGTG
This sequence comes from Viscum album, assembly GCA_963277665.1. NCBI lineage: Eukaryota > Viridiplantae > Streptophyta > Magnoliopsida > Santalales > Viscaceae > Viscum > Viscum album. The sequence continues at coordinate 285,759,603 of OY728138.1, read as the reverse complement.
GGTTTTGCATGCCCCATGTCCTTATCTACCTGGAGAATTAAGCTTAGAAGTTTTGATAGAATATTCTCATTATTTATCATGTTATAGTTTTCAATAAATCTAGAGAAGGTCTTAGGCAGTGATTATAGGGTGATATCTGTATGCAAATCATCTGGAAACTTAATCCCTAGGATGTCCAGGCATTCAATGTAGCCAATAAGCTTGACTGTATGAGGCCCAGCTGGCACAGAATCTCTAAGATTAGTTGTGAACAAAGCATTGGAGATATCATCTCTCTCTTATCTCTCATTCTCTTGATAGAGATCCTTATGGTTAGACATCATTCTATATGCATCCATATTTTCATGTTGCTTCAAGAGCTCATTAGACATGGCTAATAGCATGAAACATTGGACATCTATGGCATCATCCATATGTTTCGTGTAGAGAGATAGTTCCTCATCACTAGCCTCTTTTCCAGGCACAACTGGAATAGGATCTTCTACCATAAACTATTTCCTCTCATGGCAAAGGATGACGCATAAACACTTCGGCCATTCTTGGAAATTGGTGTCGGTGAGAAGGTTTTCCTTCTTGATTATGGTTTGAAATTATATGTTTGAATTCATTTTTCTTTTCATTTCTAAAAATTAATATGAGAAAAGGTTTAGTACTTTATTATGATAAAACTAAGAAAAATAAATAAATAAATACTTATTAGTCTCCCACTATTTTATCAAAATCCAATCGCCCTCACCATTGACTTCAGAATATTCTGTTTCCTAAATATTCTAGTGGAAATGATATATATTTCCCTTTTCATTACCCTAACTAGGGTTGTTCAAGAAACTTGAAGGGATTTTAGGTTGGAATTCTAAATGACAACTACATTAACTCACAGCTCCTTGATCCTCTGAGTGGACTCCCCAATCCTAAAATCCTTTTATTTTGGATTTCCTCAACCTTTTCCTCTTGGTCACACCATTTCCGGCTATGGCAGTCAACCCTTGATGTGAACCAAGTCAAGTCAACCCAAAACCTAGAATTATAATTCCCCAATAATTTAAAGCACCCCAACTAGGTTTGGTCAATCACTTTGAACTATGGTTCGATTCTAACCAAGATTATGGAAGGCTATACCTACTTAATATTTTCTTTGAGGGATTTTATCCTTATACTTAAACTCCCATTTTATTATCTTTGATTACATGCTTTTTAATATTAAGTGGGATATACTTAAGTGATTAACCATGTCTAAGATAATATTTTACGCATAAGTCGGTCTAATTTTAGTTCCATCTTGTATGCTTGTTTAATTCATTAATTGTGTGATTGTTACAACACACCCACCTTAAATAAACCATGAAACTGATAGAAATAAAAATAATAGTATGATCATGAGCTTGTCCTATTGGTTAGTTTATCTAGCGGTTGATAAACTAACTCAATACCTAGGGGAGAAACACCTTGAACCATTTAAGTATGTGTTTACATCTTTCCACCTGTCCACCTTTGTATCTCCTTGGATTGGTTTCACCTTGGCTCCTGCCATGAGTCACCTCCACTAGCTTGGGAGCTCCATCCATTACATAGGCTTTTAATTCACTCGTAGGTGAGGGGTAAAACGGGATTTTACATAAAAGAAACCTTGGGCGTGTAGGCCCTATATATTAATGAGTAGAAATCTCGTAGTCCAACAAATTTAATTTAAATAAATTAATTAAAGGAAACCATTCAAATACAAAGGTCTTGGTCTAGGTCATGATCATCTATACGTGAAATGATATTTATGCGTCAATAAAACTAGAATTCAATTCTTTAATCGTTCTTTTTTAAGATAAATCACGCTCGAATCAATTAATTATCTTTATTTAATCATTCATTTTATATTAAACCCTTTTTTGAATTTCCTTGAGATTCTCATCCATCATAATTTTAAAGTAATAAATTCATTTAAAATTATATTTTTATGTAACTTGTACCTTGGAGGCAACCTAGTAAATTCCCATTCATGACTACCCAATGAGTAGAAATAAAAATTAAGAAGATGTTAACTTAAACACACATATATAAAACACCTATCACATGTTGTGCCTCAGCTTTACACCAGCATTATGGTACACATATAAAGGGTTTATATAATATAATAATAAATTTTAATAAATCTACGTAATTTGGATGAGTACACGGCATGTAGCTCTGACTACACGGCATGTACTTTTGTTCATCGTCCATCCAAAGCACACGCCCATCGACATGACATGTAGATGAACTTCATAAATCATCAGATTACACATCATGTTTAGTGGGACACATTCCGTGTAGTATCTGCATTACATGGTTTCCAACCAGGAAATCTATGTACGGGGTAAATGGTCCAAACCTAACCTGAAGGGACTACATGTCGTGTTCAATATACCACATAGTGTGTAATATGGAAACTGTGTGTCACCTGTTCCTGGTCAACACACGGTGTCATTTTATACTTAGAGATACTCCAACACACAACCTAATTTGGTGGACCAGTCGAATGCATTGAACCTAGAATAAATGGGGTGTACTTCCAAATACATTTTGAGTATTCTGATGTTGTACTTCCAAAATTTTTGGCACATCTGTATGAGATCCTCTATTTTATTTTAATAAAAATTAAAATAAAAAAAATAGTTTATGTAAGGTGAATGATAAATGAGAGAGGAATAATAGATCTCGAGATTCATATTTTAAAGAACAATTAACTTGAATTGAAACAACTAAATTATTAAACGCGTAAATCACCAACAAAAAACTAAATAATTATAATCAATGATATGACCCCTCTGATGCCACTTGAAGGTTCCAGGTGCAGCAGAAGCACGTTGGTGGGTGTACCCAACTTTAATTTTAGCGTTAACAATGGTCAATCAGAGATCCATCACAATAATAAAACACCAGATCTTAAAAATATAACGAAGAACAAAAAAGAAAAGAGGGGAGTCTCAGAACCATATATTGGATAGTCATATGTTGGTAATAATTAATTGAAAAGAATTACCTTGATGGAATTATTTTTTCATTGATGTTTCTGATCATGATCCGATTTGATCTGTCGTTGCATTGTAGAATCCAAGTATAGTATTTCTCTAGTGGTAATCCACACGTGCTCCATGTATCTATGGACATCATCGAAGGGATTTTTTGGGTGCTAGCATGTAAGAGCCTTCACTTGTGATGTCCACCTTCGATCGCCTTGATCTGGTGGAGGAGGATCTCTCTCTCATAGCTTGAGAGCATTCATGGAAGAAAATAATTCCCTATTGGCTTGAGAGTTTTCTATAGATCCATTGTGCACAATAACAAAAAAATTCTAGGCTAATGAGAAATATATAATTGGGATTTTTAATTATATAGAATAATAAAATGAATTAATTACCCAAAAGCATTTATTCATTTTATTTAATTCTTAGTAATACCCTATGTCTAATAATAACAGTTGACTATTATTATTACCTGATATACTCCCAGTAAATTACACCTAATATTATTTAATTAAATATATATTATTATTTCTCATAAATTCCCAAAAAAACATGGTGTGTATATTTAATATACATGGAGTGTACTTTTGTTTTTCTATTTTTCTTTATTTCCTCCACCACATTTATTAGACCATGAATAATGGATATTTATTTCTCTAATAAATATCACTGTATTACTCGCTAATAAATATATTATTTTACCCACAATATATTCTCTCGAATAACTAGTGTAAAAATAAATATGATCAGGAATTCATGAATAATTATTAAACCACTATCGGGAATAATATTTATTCAACTTGTTAAATTAATATTTAACTGAGATACTTGGACACACTTAGTGTGTGACCCTCTAGGCCTCTCTCTCAGTGGAATTAGGTAGAGCCTGCCTAAATTCCAAGGTTAGCATCTAGAAACATGTCGAGGCACACATAGAGAAAGAAGTTAACGTTGCAATGGCGTGTCACCTCCTACAAATACTTACCATGTAATGTAATCCCTTGGTCTCGATATCTTGAGTCAAGTGGGTTTCATGCTGGTGCCATCAACTCATGTGCTCAACCATTCTTTCTTTGACTTCCCAGAATTGAACTCACCCATTTTATACCATGGCCATGGATTTATTTAGGCTATATAAATTCCATCAAAGGTCCTAATATATCTACTTACATTATGGAACAAAAGGCAAAAATCCTTTCTCACATTATCTATTAATGCAGTATTCTCGTGACACACCCAACATATCCTACCTCGCTGCGAACAGTGTGTTGTCACAGTTTTCGTTAATATATATAAGTGAATGAGTTTCAATACTCATTAATAATAATCTTAAAGTATAATGACCAATACACACATCCGTAGATAGGAACATCCAATGACACTATGAAATGTGTATTTCCTACTGGCGGGTCTCATTCTCATAAAATCCTCATGGATATTACCAAAGGTGCACACCATGAGAAGGTGCCTCAAAGTTTTATGAGTCTTCACCCTTAATGGAATGTATTATTTGTGTCTCTAAAATAACAGCATCTGGCCATAGAACATATATTCAAGAACATTGTTATGGCTCTTTGGGGTTCTCATCGTTGCAGTGATACGCTATGACTCTTTAATGCAACAGCTATCCTTAGGACATTATCACATGAATTTTCATGCAGAATAACAATAAAGATGTGATAAGGTATTTATTAATTAATAAAGTAAAAAAGTAGTTGTTTATATCCCACCAAATCCAACACACATGGGAGTGGGAGGCTCAGATACATACTCAGTACCCTGATTTGTTCCCCTAGTGTTGTTGTATCTTTCGGGGACAAAAAGCCCAAATTTGGAGAGAAAAAAAAGACCCAGAAATTCCATATATTTTTTTAAAATTATATGGGATTATTATGATTCTGTGGAAATTAACGGCGCATGATTTCGAGGCTCAGAGAGCCCGAAATGAAATTTTGAACTTTTTTATGTATGTTCAGTAAATGTGTGGGTGGAGTTTTCTATCTTTTGAACCGATGCTCAGATTAAAAATACGAGGGAACTGTTGAATCCATAGCACCAGGATTTGGTTAAGGGAAACTTAAATTTGTCAGGCAAGGGTTGGAAGAAAAAGTTAATTTCTTGGACTTTAAAAATATAATAATAAAATAAATGAATATTATTTTATTTCTTTTTTTTTGCATCCACTGGACAAATGGTTGTGGGACTGTGGTGCAACATCAATACATTTAATGTATTGACTCTCTTATTTTATAACCATAACATTGGGAGAAATTAAAAGAATGTGTAACCACACTGTTGAGATAATTAAAGAGGTTTATTAATTATACTCATTAATTAACCTCATTAATTTTGTGGTTCATTGATCCTCTCATCCCCTCTATTTAATCTGAGCTCGGGCTTGGGTTTTATGAGAAAATTGAGGGGAAACTCGGGTGAAGTGCTGACAACTTTCCCTCCAATGAAGAATGGAGGCAAAAAAGAAGACATTGGAGGAATCAATTCGGAAATGACGAACGTCAATGGCTTCAATGAATGTCGATTCTTCTCTAACAACTGTGACATCAGCTATGAATCCAAGGTAGGGGTTTTTATTTAAATTCAATTTATTTTGTTTCAATCAATCATCCTTGAAAAAATTGAAGAACGCGGATTAACCAAAATAATTTAATCCACGATTCGTACGAAATTTTGAGTGGTTTTTGCGGGAGTTTTTAATGGGGTTTAGTCTTCTTACGATGATGTTTGAACTCTCACCCTTGTTATGTTGTTAATGCGGATGGTACAGGCCAACCGAACAAGGCCAAAACCCTCTGCCTTTGTTGCTTTGATTGTGTTCTTCTTGGGAAACTAGAAAATATGGTGGAATGATGAATCTGGTAGCCATGCAGTGTTGGAAGAATCCCGAGAGGCCCGTAGGCATTATCACAAGGAAAAAAGGACCACCGGATCTCACCCGATGTCTTGTGGAAGCCCTGCTGGCATGACACTGATGCGTCACCGACATGGCGACATCGGCCACTGGTGCAGGTGGGTGACGGAAACTGGCATCGGTGGGTGACGGAGACTGGCGTCGGTGGGTGACAGTGGTGGCCGGCTCTCACCATACGCAGAGGAAGGTAGCATCCAAAGGTGTCACGGAGGGAAGCTGCGTCTTCGAGTTGTGGTGGAGGGAGGGTGCAGCTTCGAGCCGCAGCAGAAAAGGATTCATGCCTCGCAGGTCCCGCTGACAGTGGGGGAAGTGCCACATGGCGCTTCCATTGAAAACCTAATTGACGAATGTCCATTCATAATGGAAGTCAACCCCCGTGCGCCCCAATGAGAATCCCCCAACAAAGGTGGTTCAAGCCTGTCTACGGCCCAGCAGGCCGAGAAGGTCCGTGGCCCAGTAGGCCGAGCCGGTCCACGGCCCAACGAGCCATGCCCATAGCCCAACTCACTCGAGCCAGTCCAACCAGTTTGGGCTGGGCCGGGTCGGACCCGGGTAGGACTTGGACTGGATTGGGTCAACCCAGACTGGGTTGGGTTGGATAAGGTCGGGGCGGGTCGGGGCGGACCGGACCTGGACCCTTTTTTACCCTTCTTTTCTTAAAAGGCAGTATCTCATAAATGAGACGTTCATTTGACAAACTATGTGTGGCACTGGAATCCCTGGAACAAGAATGTCCTTTTGTGATACTCCACCTATTTTTTGGATAAATTTGGAGTATGGCCATTTGGATCGAACCCGAATATAACCGGTCCCTTAATACTAAAATGCTTATAACTCACAGACCGGGATCTGATTGACGCGTCGTCTATTGCGTTGGTACCCTTATGACATGGAGGTACTTTGTCTTACTCCTTTGTGGAATTTCTTGAAATTTGAGGCATGACCAATATATTGAGGAGCAGATTCTATCGAACTCAAGTGCACCTATTGTGGGGAAATCTTATGGTTGGCTGTCAATTAAAGAGTGACCCTATGTGGATCAACATCATAGAGACCCTGTGTGGATCATCATCATAGAGACCCTATGTGGATCAGCATCATAGAGACCATATGTGGATCAACATCATAGAGACGCTATGTGGATCAGCATCTTAGTGACCCTGTGTGGATAAGTATCCTAGAGACCCTCTGTGGATTAGCAGTGCGCGACCCGATGAGGACCCGCCTTAGAGCGGCCCATGATAGATCAGTGACATAAGACCCTATGTGGAATAATAATGGAAAATCTTCTTCGTAGTTCAATTTTGGAACTTCCTAACCGAATAAAATGGTATAGATTAAGACTAATCATCTTTATTCCTGATCTTTGAGTTGTATACCTAGTGTAAGCTGACTTTATTTTTTGTGCTTTGTGTTTGAGGTTATGATTTGTGGTTTTTCCTTGGTGTAATTATGGGATACCTTTGGGGGTCTTGGGGTCCCTACTGGGTATTGTTATACTCACCCATGCACGGGCTTCACCCACACCTTGTCTTGTCTTGTGCAGATGACGAGCATCTTGGTTGAGACTTTAGGGATCCTGGACCAGGCAGTACACGGAGGTGACTAGTTGATGTGGAGAGATGTGGAGATGAGCTATACCTACCCTTCAAGTAGGATCCTTGGTAGATGATCTCTGGTGTTGTTTCTTTTTTGTAGTTTTATCTTTCATTTGGGCTTGTATTCTGGACCCTTTTACTTTCAATACACACATTTACTACTGCAGTTTAAAATTTAGTTTTAATCTTGTTGTGTTTTTGGTTTCTGTTTTTTCAGGCTTAAAGGCAATTTCATCCCAATTTTAGGTAAATTCCTTTCTGGTGTTAGTTGCCAACCCCTGGCCTATGGATGGTGGGCTTGGGGTAGTCACAGCACGGGCCCCGAGGGACGGGTCGTGATATTAAACTGCTTATATAATGGTTTTTAGAGTTTTAATAACCTATTAAAGAACCATATTTATGTTTATAATATCATATATTACATCTTATGATAACAATCTTTCATTATTTTCACTATTTCAGGTGTTAACTGCCTAGTTTTTTAAGTATGTTTTAACTTGTTATTTGTTGTTTCTATCATGGTTTCATCATCTCCATAGTGTAAATCGTGATGTAAATATAATATATATATATATATTCAATAAATATTTATTTAAAATATTCAACAATGTTTGGAGATAATAAATGGTATGCACCGTTCATGGACACAATAGGTCGTACGTATACATGAACACTACTTTCTTTTATTTTACTTATTAAAAGAAAGAAAATTAAATTAAATATATTTATATTACAATTAAATTATCATATTTATTTCATATATATTACATATTTGTATTAAAACCATCCTTTATACATTCCATGTATAGTGTGAATGAATCGCATCGCTTTGAGGGGGCGGTAGTCCACACTTCCACAAATGATGTTATCATATTTACACAAAATGGAATGTATAAATGTATGTGTTATGAAATAAATAAATAATAAATATCATATAAAAACAATGTTTCCATCATAATTACCACCATTATAGGTAGTAAAGGAATAATGAACAATCATTGTTTCGTGAGGTGGCAGTTCGTCGTACACATAATCGGTAAGTTTATAACACATTAGATGGAAGTGTGTGTAAGTGTAGTTATAAACCTTTTTATAAAAACATATTAGTATATTTAGGATATTTTTTATATATTCATGTAATAAAAATAGTTGGGGTGCATAATGGATATAAAACTACTAAATATTTTGAAGAAGTTTTCTACCTCTTATTTGGGTAACTCTGTTTGGTTTGCACCAAATAGATTATATGGATGAATTTATGCCTAAGGTGAGGATTATAGGATGATTTTGGGGATTTTTTGGAGCTATTTTGGAAGATCTTGGTTGATCTAAAGTGTCTTGAGAGGTGTGAGGAAGTGGGGCAGATGAGTACATTTTTATAGTGGATGAGGAGTGACACTTCTGTAAATTTTGTAAAAGGGAATTCCACCCATGTTTTTTCCATTTAATGTGGTTCCAATAACACACCCAAGTATATAAAATGAAGTATAGGTTCTAAATATGTATATAAAATGTATTTTTTAGAAGTTTCTAAGTCATTCTTCCCTTACGTTTAAGGTTTATTCCATTGTTGAGATTAATTTCACCTTAATCATTGTAATTAATTTTAATTAATTTCACTAATATTTTTGGAAAAAAATCATTTGACCTTATTAAAAATTATAAATTATTATTATTATAAATATGGAATCCATTTTTCCAAATTATAATCATAGAAGTGGCATAAATTAATTTAAATTTAATCCCACAGGCGGGATGGCAATACGGGTTTTTAAGTAAAAACATTCAAAAGATTGATAAATTTTTTATATTCAATTTCAAATTAAAATTCATTAAAATAACCTAAACTAGATTAATAAATAAAAAAAATTATCTATTTAAACTTTAAAACCATTTTAAAATTTAACTTAACCTTTTCAATAAATTATATGAAAAATAAGTTTTGAATTAAAACTCTGTATTTTTTCATATTCATCAAAAAATGAAAATTCAGAGAAATATATAAAAAAATCACCCTAACCTAATTTTTTTCTTTATATTTAAAATATTAATTTAATTTTAAAATATTATATTTATAAATTTTCAGAAATTTTGATTAAAAATTGTCTCTCCATTAAAAGGTGGTAAGAGTGCCTTTATAAAAATATAGGTCTTTATGAGTAAAATTAGGTTTTATCTTATATTATGTCTATTAAATAAATTGGATGAATAAAAAATATTTTATTGAATATAATATATATATATATATATTAAATTAATATAATTCACTAATTGTAATTAATTTTATTTTTTAGTATAAAATAACTTTATGAGCATAAGAATAGTTTTCTATAAAAATATTTTTTTAATATTCAATTGGTTCATATATAAATTTATAATTAATTTGTAGCAAATGATTTCGTTTTATATTTTTGTAAACCATATATTTTTATAAGTTAGTAAATCTTATTCAAAATCAATAATTTAACAGCTAGGTTATATCTTATTATATTAAATAATAATTTTTCAATAATATATTGTCACTCAGTAAAACTCGTTCTTGCATGTTTCATAAGCTACCTAAGAAATTATTTTTTTCATGTAATACAGAATAACCCAGTATTTCATGCACTTAAATCTATATAATAGATTGAATTTATTTAAAATTGTAAATATATTGTAAACTCTTGTGATATTACATTCCCTTATTCCCTTGGTGTTGGGTGTCATACATTCTATTGAATACAATGTGAATATTTTAGATTTTTGGGGTGTTACACCTATATAATGGAATTTATTTAATCAAATTAATTAAATAATTTTAATTTAATTCCCCTAAAAACAACCCTAACATAAATGAAACCACATAAAAGCATGATGAATATACCAATTGTCGGTCTCTACCTTAGAAGAAGCACTATCTCTCTTGGTCATTTAGTAAAATCAACATCCTAAAATCAGTTGATGGGTTTCTCTAAAATCATATGTCCTAATTGTTCTCTATGCCCAATGTCATGAACCAAGTTCATCTTGTACCATTTCCTTTAAAAACTATGAAATCCTCACAAGTGCAACACTCCAGCCTCCACCCAAACTCGCAACGAAAATATCTGATTACACTTTGTTGTGTCCCACCCCCATTGGTAACCCCTCATTGTATAGAGTCCCAAACATTACATATATAAATATTAAATATTATTAGATTGATATTCATTACATATCATTGAAAACCATACTCAAATCGTAATGATTTAGTGTCATTAGAAACTTCGTTATATAAACAAATAGTACATAAAAGATCTACATCATCCCCTGCTATTTTTTCACCAATAGCACCCTTTTTAGACATATCAAAATTAAAATCATCGGGCACCTTATTCGAGTAGTTCTTGACTACAGTACTACACCTAGGTAATTAGGGATTAAATCCCAGCTATATAACATTTCACCCATTATTTTGGGTGGTCATGACTTATCACTAGAGCATAAGCACATGGGGAATTAATGAAATGGATAAGAAGCATGGGTAAAAGTAAGAGAGGGTGTTAAAAGATTATGAATAGGTAGAGAGGCCTTGTGAGGTTTGTAGCTGGATCAGGCTAGGGAGAAGCTAAAGAGGGAAAGATGGGTAGGGTGTGAGTAAACTAGGGAGGTTTGGGCATAGAGATGGTAATGGAATATGTGGGTCAGTTCATGGGCCTTTTGGACATCTATTAGGATTTTGGAATAGTTCCTTAAGGCTATATTCTACACATATGGGCCATGGGTCCTTTATATCATGTAAGGGCCTTCAGGACATGTATTTAATTGGTCTATGTGCTATGGGCCTATAGTATTTGCAATGGGTTCCCTCTTAACCAAATTCAAAATTGGTTTATTTCCATAATAAAATGGTCATAGACCCTAATGTATTAAAAAATTCATACTTAAAGCCTTTCTTCATAACTTATGGAAAAGAAAATACAAGAAAGGGTGAGATCAAATTACTAGTAAGGGTAAACATGGGATATGTGAAACAATGATCATAAGTGAGCATAAGATAATAATAAGAACATGAGAGAATGATCTTGCCATTATAAAATCACACCCACAAATTAAAATATTATAAGCATGAATCATGAAATAAATGTTTTCCAGTTCATAAAACATGAATCATTAGATAATCAAAGATTTTGAGCCACGATAATATATATTTGGCATAACAACATGTCATAAGGGAGTGATAAAGTTTTGAATAATCATAATCATTGAAATATTATTTAAATGCTACCCACCAAGTCATTCATCATTTGTTAGGCTTGGGATAACCACCTGTTTACCTATTTTGGGCATGGGATAACCTCTTCTGTACCCTCTTTTGGGCTTAGGATAACTTACCATGTATCCTCATTTGGGATTTGGAATACCTCATGTGTGACCTTTGATACCATAAAACATTAATCTTTACCAGATTAATTAGATGTATATAGAATACCCACCTATTATATAATAATAATCCATTTGAATGTACTCCAAAAAATCAAGAAAACATTTATCATTACATCAAAGCTTAACCTATAGAAACTAAAACATGATTAATAAATATTTCATCATGATAATCATAAACCATCCATTTAAATAATAAATATGGTAACATTGGACCATATTCCCTATACAAAAATAAACATAAAAATATTTTTTTAATAGATGAAAATACCTTTAAAATATCACTAGAATGTTTCTTGAGTAAAATACACTTTTCATTTTGAAAAAAAATTATTTATATTATAAAAAATTATAAAATATTAAGGAAAAATTTTCATTGAAAAATTATGATGGAATATTGTAAATAAATATTAAAAGTAATTATAATTTATGATTTTAGTAATAGTTGTTCATGTGGTGTGTGTTAAAAAGATATTCCTTTCGCATTTTCGGTAAAAACTAAAAAGTTACTAGTTTCGAAAATTAAAAGAGTTTTTCTTTTAATAAAATTATATAAATTAAAAAATTGGTAAATATAACTTTATAAAATCATTGGGTAATGGAAAAAACATTATTGAAAATATTTTAAATAAAATATTGATATAGAAGAAAAATATTCCTGACCGAAGAGATAAATTAAGTTGGTTTTCCTTAAAAAATTCAATAGGTATCTTAAGTTCATAAATAGATAAAGATGAAATTAAAACAAATAATCTCAATAAATTACTATTGGATAAAAATTTATAATATTTGGTAGTTATATATCATATAATTTCATCATTATAAATTTAAGCACAAACAATCCTAGTTAAAAGTGAGATTGTAATGAAAAACCCTTACCGCTTTGGTAACTTTAGAATCATATCCCCCATAAAAGAAGTAAGTTCAAATGAATCTTAAAATAACATGAAAATAAGGATATTAATGATAAAAAATATCAAATGGACAGTATATACACCTTAGAAAAGAATATAGGTATATAACATATGTCCCAAGAAAGACAATTTGAGATAATAAACCATTACCACTCTAATTAATTTTGAATAAAAACCACTTGGAAGAAATATTTTTGAATTAAAACATTAAAAACCATGAATTAAGAAGGATAAATGATATTAAATTTAAATGGGTAGTATATAAACCTCATAAACATAAGTAGTGCATAAAATCAAACACGACTCAATGAAAAAAAAAATATTGAGATGAAGAAACTTTAACTTATATATGACTTGATTAATAAGTACTCTAACCTCCAAAATAATTATATTAGATTTATTATAATTATATATATATTTAATATTAATACATATAATATCATATATGTTCCACTTATAACATTTCAACACCCATTAGTTAACAATTCTCTTGAAATTATTTATTTCGTGTCTTTACTACTTTGTTTCTCATGTATATTTTGTTTTGGAATTTATGTTACTAATATATTAATAAAATATCCATCATATCTAGAATATTAATAATTTTTATTTATCATATTTAATCAATATATATTCATGTATAACCATTAATATAAAGTGCTGATGAAAATGAGTTACATCACTTCATGGAGACATTAATCCATATTTACACGAGTGATGTTTCCACTTTTCGATGGATGGAATGAAATAAAGTTAAATAATAATTCACCTTTATAAAATCATTATTATATCATAAATATATTATACCTTCATTAAATATATCCTTATTACCATCCATGTAAAGTGTCAATGATAAAAACAATCACATCTCTTCATTGTGTTGGTGGTCCATAGATACACACTGGTGACGTTATCATTTTCCAATGGATGGGATAGTTAGAAGGTAGATAAGATATTATAATTTAAGAAGAATAAAATTTTCATAAATATAATATATAAATATTAAATCCAACATAATAACTATCCATGAAATATGGTGATGGAAAGTGAATCATTTCGCTACATGGATGTGGTAGTCCTCACGTACTCAGGAGTGATACTTTTATTTCCTATTTCGTTGAAAATAGATAAAAAATGGTTATTAAATCCTCATAATAAAATCTAATTATATTAATTATAATATATTACTGATTTTTTATGGTTAAAATAGGTTTATTAAATGTGTAAGAAGAAATAAAATAGAAATATCATGGTTAATATTTATACCTCTTCATTAAAAGACCTTTGTTGGCTTAAACCTTAATCCTTAAAAGATTGGTCTTAGAATAAGAAAAGGGGATCTATGATGAAGGTAAGGAATAAAAGAAGTTTTTTTATTTGGTATTTTATAATATAGAAGTCTCAAATTGGGTGAATAAAGGTGGATAAGTGGTTCCCTTTTATATGTAAGGGGGCAACACACATGGAATTGCTTAAAACATTTCAATAATATAAGGTCACTTTCATGAGAAAGTGAGAAAAATGAGAAATTATTAAAATATGATATGATATGATGTTTAAATACCTTCAAAAAACAATAATTAGACTTTTTTTGGAATTCCTACCCTTATTGCATAGTTTAACCCCCTCGTATACTCGTCTTAACCTTATCTGTGGTACCACACATTTATTGTTTTTACTATTTATTATGAAAAAAATTAATCTAAAACTCTTATATTATATTAACTATGATTATTATAAATATTTAATCCATTTTACTAAATAAAATTTCTATAACTTGTAGAATTTAATTTGAAATATGCATAGAAAACACAACAGTAAACTATTTTTATAAAAATGCATTTTTAAGACTAAAACTAAATTTAATTCTATTTATTTCCTTATAAAATCAATAAAATTAATGTATACTTTTTTTAATGAAAATATAATCAATAAATTTCATTATAACCATTAATTGATATAGATTAATTTAATTTTTTAAGATAAATAAACTTTGTAAAAATAAATATAGGTTTAAGAAAAAATGTGTTTTTAAGAACAAAAATTAACTTATAGAAAAATAAAGTATAATAATGATTCATATGTAATTAATTAGATTATTTATAATTTTCCTTCATTTTAAATTCAAAACAAAATTGGGTTTTTAAATTAGTTGATTCAATGATAATATTAGAAAAATTTGTATTTAAACTATTCATTGAAAAATAAATCTTTTTTATTAAAATCCTAAAACTCTTCCCTAATATAATACTAAAATAATGATTTAAAAAAAATATTCATTCCCATAAATTAAATTTATAAAAATTGTAAAAATTAATTATAATTTCTATATGAAAAATAAAATAAAAATATTTTGTAATAAAACATATTTTTGAAGCATAAAATGACTTTACTAAAAATTAAGAACTTATATAATATGAATTAATCAATAAATTTTCATTATTTAAAACATTTACATATATTTTTTCAAAAGATTTTTATTATTATTAATACCTTATAATTTAATAGTAATTCTATAAAGGTTTATTATATCACAATTCATTTAGACTTAGGGTTGCATCTAAAGTAAGCTATTGAATACCTCAGGTTTATTTCAAAGGAAGTAAATATAAAATCTAGGTGGTTACACATTGCCCTATATTGAATGAGAGAGTTACCTTTATCTCAAATAGGCCTTAGGTTTGTGATTAGAAGAGATGGTATAAAACATGAAAATAAGAGGAATTACCCTTTTATAACCTAAGAATATATAAATAAAAAACACAATTCAACACCATATATAAAGAAATCAAGATCCAAAATAATCCCATAATGCATGAATTTAGAATAGAAATATAAAACCTAAAACAAAGTTTGTTAATAAGTCCTAGGATGAAACTCTGAAACCACTCTCAATCTCTAATCTACAACCATCTAGCTTCATTATCAAACTCACCCTGGATTCATAAAAAAGTTTATATATATATAGGTATCAAGATAACATGTATACTCAGTATCCCCATAATCAATACCTCTCATGAAATTTTCTAAGAAGTATATTAATGCATCAGTGGAAAAGTTGTGGAATCAACTGGCACCTATCAAGTCAACTATCACCCAGAATCACCAAATCTCACTCCTAAAGTTTCATATCTAATAGTAATAATATAATATCAAGAATATATAAAAAAGTTTCATATAATCACTTCCCCAATTTTTTTTAACTCTCACACCCCAATGTAAATTTTCTTTTACTCCAAATTCCTTTTGTAGTCATACTGAATCATGTCATATCTCATATCACAGCCATATCATCTTCATCATCCCAGATCCACTACCACACATCTCGACTCATCCATCCATACAATATCAAGTATAGTTAGGTATTTTGAAAATGAATGACATCAACCTAATACCCTCCTACCATGCTTGACATCCAACTTAAAATACCATCTCATCAATACCCTACAGGGTCTTCAAGTAAACCATGTACCTCCTCATCCATATCCTTCATGGTATGTTAGTACATCATATACCTATAATGAAACTGATACCTCATCGGTTTTTCCAGTGTACCACACTATAGGAAAATGACCTTTTCATGGTGGTTTTCTTTGGAAATGGAGGCGGTTTAAACCGCCACCATATGATTTTGTGGCAGTTTCAAAAAAACTGCCACTAAATTCTGTGTTAGAATACAACACGTGGCGATTTAATTGATTTAGAAGTGGTTTATGGTAACCATCATAGTGGGTGCATTTCGTAGCGGTTATCGTTGGTTTTAGTGCCAGATTTTCCCCGCGAATAGATATATTTTTTAGAATCAGTTAACCGCTGCTGAAAAAATATCAGTTTCTCTGGGAAAAACCACTGTTAAAACCATCAAAAATCGCCATGAAATAATAAAGTTATATGAAAAGTGTGTAGCAGCGGTTAAAACCGCCGCTAAATTATTGTCTGTAGCGGCATTTTTAACCGCTGCGGATAGAAAAATACCATAGCTATAGAGGTGGTTAAAACCGATGTGGAATATATTATATTTATTTTGTGGTGGTTAATACCACTCCTAAAGCCATATTTACAAAATAAAATGCAACTGATACTACAGGCCCATCACTAATGCCCTGGAAAAAAAACCATTCCAATTGATATAACATATCCCACATCATAACCACAACACATCGCAACCACCCAACCTCAAAACCATCCCTCATCACCACCACCACACATCATAACCACTACACATCACAACTAACACACATAATTTAGTTTTAATAAGGGTTTTTATCATAATTACTAAATTATTATGAATGGTGTTCACCCAGAAATAAAACATTGCATGGGAACCCAATTTAATTGTTCAATATATTTTCTTAGTCATTTTCATATGTGGTGAGGTTATAAAAACATACACATATAGTTCTATGAAGAAAAAAACAACACCCTATCTCAAAATAAGTTATAATTGGAAAACCAAGTAAGTGTGGCCATATAAGAATAAATAACAAGAATAAGTAAAAATCATGTGATTTCTCCCATCCCCTTAAAATTTAGTTAAGCTTTTTCATTATCTTTGTCAAGATGATAGGTACCATTTAACCGAAGAAATACAAAAGCATGATATTTCTTAATGTACATATAAAGAAGGGGAGATGAAGGATCCCCAACCTCTACTGAATCTGTAAGGAGAAATGAACAAGAACCAAGGATATTTTACCACTGATCTCAAGTGAATCGTTATTGAATCCAATGAATAATAAGACTCCATAAAAAACCACCCAAAAAGAATTGAATTACCACCATAATGAACAATTCAATATAATAGAAAGATAATAAAGGAGTAATGGGGAAATAGAGGGCTACCATGAATCAAATAACTTCAATTTAAATGATCCAATATGATACAAGTTGTTTGGAACACCAAGAAAGGTGACTGGGGAAGGGGAGGATGAGTAAGGGTCAACCAGGAATTGAGGGAAAGTCTAAAATTCAAAAAAAGTAGGTAATTAAACTTCTATTTATAAGTGAATCTCACTAGACTCTACCAAAACATGGTTAATATCCAAAAATCATGTGGTGGGTTTGGTAAAAGTGTGATCTAGAACCGTTATTATTGTTTTATCTTTTTTTTATTTTAAAATGGAATTTGGTCTCCCACAAATAATAGGACATGGAGTGGTATAATCCATAGTGTTTATTATATATTCTTCCATGTATAGAATTCATGACCTAGTTCCCATTTCTTAACCATTTTACCCTCACCATTCCCAAGGCTACAATATGCTGATCTTGGGTTTCTTATTTTAGACAGGTGGTCCTCCGATATTCCATGCCTACCCAAGGTCATTTCAAGATTATCATGTTGTATAGGAAAACCACTAGGACAACATGCATAGCACCATGACATCCCCAATTCATAGTTATATATCCCATTCTACACAAGAGCACGCCCAACATAAAACTACCTCCTTCATATCCATACTAGTCATTTCACAAGCTGTGGTGGCCTTTAAAAGGCTAAAACACCACCTCAAACCTCAAAATCACCAAAAAACTCTCCCTAAACATCCCCAAAACTTGATAATGCACAAAGGGACGTTCATAAAGGGTATGTACCATTAAACTCATTCTATTTATTTTAGTTTCCCTATTATTTCTCAATTCTAAGTCAAGGTGATCATATTTTCCCCAATATTATAAGAATTATGTGTTGATTGATTCCTATTTTTATGGGATACATAGTGATTCCTAGATCTCGTATATCAAACCCAACCAAAAAACCGATATCAAATCCCCCACATTATCTTAGTGTCTGGATTACTTCCTTCACATTTCTTCTCCATACATAAGGTTAGCATCATGACAAGTTCATTTAATTTTAAACATTAGTTTAAACTACTTTAAACCTCATATAATAAGGCATTTTTCATTTTATCTTAAATTATAGATTATTTTAGCCATTTTCATATGATGTTAAACTATGTGATGTATGGTCTATCTTGTAAGACTTGAAACTTCTTAGAGAAGTCTACCTAGTAAGACATGTCTTCCTCTACATATTATCCAAATCTACAAAAGGATCCTTAGCATGTGGTTCTTTATCCATAAAAATATGTTATGAAAATAATTAATCATAAAAAATGATTCATGACAAAAAATAATCGACATATATAGTGCATACCACACTCCAGAAATCAAGAGATAAAAGGAAACATCAGAAATCAATAAAATACATAAAAGGAAACATGAGAAATCAATAAAATGTTAGGTCATGAAAATGTTTGGTGGAAACTATGTGCCACACATGATACATATACAAACCAAATGTTAACATATTTTCCCAAAATATCAACAAAAAAACTAGTCATGGTCTGATGATGAAAAAATATTGTCACCCTCTCCACCTCCATCTCTACTTCCTGCTACCACCTGAAAGAACATTATATTGAAAATTAAATAATGTTTTATATTTATATTTATTCTTAAAACCATTAAAAGTTTGAAAACTAAATGATTTTGAATTTTTGTGATTTACCTGCTCACCACCAGTAGATGCAATACCACCAAGGGAATATCTGGCCATCTTCTAATATAAATCAATCAACGCTTTCTGTAAAGAAGATATCTAAGACCCTTGGTCATGAACTGTGTTTCATAGAGAAACAATCTCTCTTTGAGTATCTCGGGGTATGGAATGACTACAACCAGGAGTAGATGTAGCTGCAATCCCCGATGGCCTGCTAAAGACCTCAAATGGTACGGGTCACAAATCTATCCTCTACACTCTACTAGGATGCTTCTTCCCAAGGACATTAGAAATTGGGTCATCCTGGGAGACTGGGTAGGACTGTGCAGTATTGGCATCCCACAATTATTTAATTTTTACCTATAAATAAAATAGTAGTTATATTTTAAGAAATATATGTTAACATAGTAACAACTGATAATAAGTTATTATAATGAAAAATGAGTTCATAACCCAACTTCTTTGGCATGCGCATTAACAAAACATCCATCAGAGTTTTGGTGAACATTAAACCATACTTCTGTTCAGGATGCTTTGTGCCCTAAACTCTGTGACTGCATTAAACAAATATAAATTAACAAATTAATATATTAAAAAAGTAATATTTTCTTATAAATATTTAAACTAATGAAAAAATTACCAGATAAGATCAGCTTCTAGAAAAACTCTTTGACCCCGCAGTGTGAGGGATGACCTGCTTAGCCCGGCTTGATCCATTCTTTCTTGAAAGATCCGGAAATAAATAAAATGAAATTTGATAGTAATGTATTCAATGTCATATCCTATTCATATACATGTATAAATGTAAAATGGGAATATTATATAAATTTATATTTAAATACCATCTGATTCTCATCATAATGTCTATCAACAAAATATTTCCATTGCTCTTTGGGTGCCCCATCGGGTAGCTTGTCATGAATCTATTGGGTTGTCAACAAAGTATCATTGACATCACCCCACAATATCCATTTAAATAGTTTCCATTTTTTCCAATATTTTTCAATGTCCATTTTCGTGTTATCACATCAGCAACCGTAAAGTGGAAAAACATCTTTACACAGAAATTCATTTTGAAAATATTAATAACATGACATTCAAGTACACCCTAATGTATTAAAATTAACTTTATTTGGGAATTAAAAACTTCATTTTTCAAACTTTATGGAATATTCCTCAAATCATCATATGAAATAGGAAGAGAAATGGGTTTCGCAGCCAGCTGGCCTAAAATCTGGCCAAGTAATCCTACAGCATCATCCATAGGGACCCCATATGAATCAAAAGGGATAACTATCTTATCTCCAGTTAGATTCCATACATCAGAACATTTTATATTTTTCTCCACAGTTTCATTTTTCCATTTTTAATAAACAAAAAATTAGTATAAAAAAGTGAAATAAATTTATTCATATTAAAATTTGTACCTACAATAGTAACCCTCCAGTAGCCCCGCGAAGAACTAGAAGTGGCGTGCTGCTCCCCCACTGTTAAGGCACCTGAAGCGGGATGTGACGACTAAGCTACTGAAGGGATGGTTACAGAGGGTGTGAGAGATGGTGCAGGGGGAGATGGTGTGGGGGGGCAGTTTGATGGTGGCTCAGATATCATAGGGATGGAGACAGATAGATCATCATCTGTTGTAGTGGTCGATGAAATAGTATATCATTTCCTCCTTGGAATTCCTGTCATTTAATCAAATAAAATTATGTCCAGAACATATATTTCAAAAAATTTATGCAAAAAAAATTAAAAAAGATAACATATGAACAGTACTAACAAACAAAATATACGTAAAAATGATAATGAATGATCGCACAAATGAAATAAATGGTTGCTAAATGAATGCATAACTATACATTCAATCATTCTCTCCTTCAATCATGTCAGTTTCCTACTCCATTACTTTATCCAATTAATTCATCCTTGCTAGACTAATATTTTCAATATCATGGTGGACAAATAATTTTGATTCTTTTTATTGATGAGATTCAATGTCAGAGGTCAAATATTCCACATTATCACCCATAACATACAAATCTCTTTGTTTTATGTGAGAAACTACACTCCACCCTTTATCAAAAACATCATTCACATAATATACAAGTTTTTCTTATGATTTTAAGATATATGAATCATGTAGTTCATGATCACCAACATCCATTAAGTGAGAGATGTTCAAAAAAGTAAATTGCAAGGAATCTCTTTTAACACCTATAATAATATTGAACCAATTGAATTTGAATAAAACAACTGGAAAAAATTCATGGTAGTTTAATTCAATAATATTAGTCAGCTTTCCATAGTATCCCACTTCATCAAATGTAAATATACCACTATTCTATGTTTTCAAACCCTCTTCTCAGCCAACCATACGAAATCTAAATCCATTCACATTGTAAGTGTCAAAATTTCTAACTTGTTTTAGAGTACCTCAAGAAAGAAACTTCAAATATTCTGAAAAATCTACTCGATTATCAGTATTCATGATCTAAAAAAAGAAATATAATTTATTAGAATTAAAAAATATATGTGTCAACCTAATATTCATATTTATTGAAATATTTATGAACTTACACGTCGTGCAAACCATTCTACAATCTCTTTATTAATATATTTCGTTATATATTTATCATTTTATGTTCGACCTCTCATTCGTCTCTTTGTTTGTATCCTAAACCCTTCAGTAAATGGATCTACAATTTCACTATTCAGTAGCACATATCTATGTTCCTGTAATAATTCCATTTCTGTTAGTGTAACATTAGACGTCCTCCCAATTGATCGGACAATAACAGGAAATATTTTTGATTTCCCATGTATTTGAGATTGATTTTATGTGTCTTCAACACGTCCAAATCGATTAAATCTTGTCTCAATATCATCCAAGTATCTAGAAGAAAAGTTAAGACACTCTTTTTCCAAATAGCCTTCAACAATAGAGCCTTCTGATTGAGCTTTATTTCTCATGTATGATTGTAAATGCCCAATATATCTATGAAATGAAATAAACAAACATAATTCTGAATTTAATTCAGTTCCAAAAATTGTTTAATTAACTAAAAAAATATAAATATAGTACCTCTCAATTGGATACATCCATCGATAATGAACAGGGCCTCTAATTTAGCTTCCTTAACCAAATGCACAGTTAAATGCATCATGATAGTAAAAAATGATGAAGGAAATATAATATATATTGCACAAAGTATCAATATAAACCTCTCATAAAGTTTTTAAAGCTCAAATGGATGTACATATTTCTTACATAGTTGTCTGAAAAATGTGTAGAATTGGAGTACAACAGCAGTAACTTTTTCAGGTAATAATGTACGCAATGCCAATGGTAGTAACTGTTGTAACAAAATATGTGAATCATGAATTTCCAATCCATGTAACTTATGATTATTTAAGTCAACACACCTTGATATGTTACTTTAATACCCATTATATACTTTTACATGCTTTAAATTTTGAAGGAATATATCTTTATCCCTATTTTTTCATTACAAAAATTGTCGGAGCATACTTTTCATTCTCATCTGGCTAGAGATCACGTTTTATATTCATTACTTGTAAGACTTTCCGAGCATGAAGGTGATCCTTAGACTTTCCATGCTCATTAAGAAATTTGAATATCAAATTTTCACAGAAATTCTTCTCAGTGTGAATCACATCAAGATTATGCTGCAACAAATTAAATTCTTAATATGGAAGTTTAAAGAATATAATTTTTTTTCTTCCATTGTTGCGTTATGATTTCACTGGATGATGCACTTCGAACCCATTCCCTGCTGTCATTCAAATGATAAACCTTCCCAAATTCTATTTCAAATTTTCCAAGTTGTTTCAATATTTCAAAACAAGTTAACAACTTTGGAGGTGGTCTATGATCAATGAAACCATTAAATTTTTATTTATTCAGCCGAAATCTATGAGATGCATTGAGAAATATTTTATGGCACAAGATGCACCATTTTTTACTATGAGGTAGTTGTTTGGGCTCAAAATCAAAGTTAAAAACAGGACAAGCCAAACCCATATAAGTTTTCCAACTAGATAAATTTCCAAGCCTAGGGAAGCCAATAATGGTCCACATTAAAGCAGCATTCATTTTGAACATTGTTTTAGAAGAAGCATCAAATTTCTCAACACTTTTGCTCCATAACTCCTGTAATTATTCAATTAAAGGATTCAAGTATACATAAATATCATTTCTAGGCATTTTTTTCCATGAATAATCATCTAAATGATCAAATATGTTTTTTTCATACACATCCACGGAGGCAGATTGTAAGGGATCAAAACAACTTGTCAAATGCTATAACTGGTACTCAAAGTCCCAAATGGGTTGAATCCATTAGATGCCAATCTCAATCAAACATTCATAGGATCATCTGAGAAATATGGATGTAATATATTAAATGTCTTCCATGATTGAGAATCTCGTGGATGTCGCATTAACCCATCATTTTTATTTTCTACATAATGACACTTCATGTATTCGGTGGTTTCCGATGACATGAATAATCTTTGCAATCGAGGATTTAAAGGAATGTAATGAAAAACCTTTTCAGGTGTATTCATTTTCTTTTTCTTCATGGTATTATGTTGATTCAGACTTCCAAAATCACCCATTGACTTACATCTAAAAGAATAATATTTTTTTCAATCTTGTCTACTTGAGTCCTCTCTCTAATAAAGAATACAATCATTGGGACAAGCATGTATTTTTTTATAATTCAAGCCAAGCATGTTAACTAATTTTTCCATATCATAAAAAGACTCAGGGATGTTTTCTTCAGGAAATGATTCATGAAAAAATTCCAATATCATAGACATTGCCTTATTTGTAATTCCACAAAGACATTTGATATGGTGTAACTTTAGCAGAAAAGAATGTTTTGAATATTTCAAACATCCACTATACAACTTCTCATTTCCATTGTCAACTAAATTATGAAACGTATTTTCCTCAGTGAAGTTTTTTCTTACATTAGTCTCTACATAATCAATGGGAGGATCCATTTATATGTTATAATCTTCATAAGTTTGTCCTAAAGTCTCAAAAACATCACTTGTCACATTTCTATTTGTATCACCCTCATCTGGTTGTTCTGATATGTTTTGATGTTGATGGTGGTGTCTTGCAGTTCCAAATGCATCATTTATAAGGTTTTTCATTTCATTTCCCATTGTCAACGAAGTTGGGAGCTCATTTTGTGGATTGACATCAGTGATCAACCTTTCTGTAACATTCGATTCTCCATGCCAAATCCAACACAAATATTGACCAGGGAATTATTCAATGTTAACTGTTCATAAAATTCATATCTCTTCAACCATCTTCTAAATTTACATTTATGTCATGTACATCTTATTCCCCATTCAATGAATCTATTGGAAATTTAAAAATCTAAAAACTCCTCCAAAACCTTAACATACTGAGGTGTGTTCCTCGGTAATGTGATCCATCTTTTATCAATGTATATCACAATGTTCCTACAAAATATTAAAAAAAATTAAAACACATAACTATTAATAAATAAAGAAATATATTCATATATACTAGTTGAAAAATATATAAATATATTTAACATTTGGAAAAATCCTAGGATTATATCAAAAAAATCCCCAAAGACACTTTTTCCTAATAGAACATGGTAACTTAAGGCACATTAAGATGATATATAGCCAAGATGTTTCTCATAATATACCTATTAAGTCTCAAAAATAATATCTCATGTCT
Organism: Viscum album; assembly: GCA_963277665.1. Classification (NCBI taxonomy): domain Eukaryota; kingdom Viridiplantae; phylum Streptophyta; class Magnoliopsida; order Santalales; family Viscaceae; genus Viscum; species Viscum album. The sequence goes on along the minus strand of OY728138.1, from coordinate 285,734,508 downwards.
ACCAATACATCCCAAACTATATAGCAATTTCAAAGAAAGGGCATGAATTCCTTTGATACCAATTTGTCACAAACTAACCTAGATACCCTACTTAAGAGGCATATTATAGTCTTTCTATATAGATCGTAGATTTCATGGATGAATAGATATAAACAAATAAATAAGAATGAGGTGGGGAAAATAGAGGCATATTATATTTTTTAAGATATTCATTTGTGATAAAGTATACAAGAGAAACTTATGAGAGATCTAAGTATATTATGGTGGAATGAACCTAACACCTCTTTTGATAACATTTTTTCATGAACCAACCCAAGTTTTCCCTCCTTAAGATGCCTGGTCTAACCCATGATAAGATCTAATGGGTGTTCCCAATCCACATGGGATGTAACAAGTGCTAATGAAACAATGAAATACCACCTATGAATGATTTCACCCAATAAATAATTATGGAAATAATTAGTGGAAAAAAATAAAATTTTAACAGGACCCTTTCCTACATCAAACATCCATGCTATAGAAAAATAAATAAGAAGCAACCTAATATCAATACTAGTAAATGTAATAAATTTCAATAAGAACTAAAAACTCCCATTCCCCTTTAACTCCCTCTCCTATAAGGAAAACATTTCCCTCTAGTGGCCTTTCTTCTCCCACTGTCAGTTATATCTACCCTCAGTCTATTGAAATTAGTAAAATCCTAAGTGGAAAATCCCATAAAAAGAAAATAATGTAAAACTAAACTAAAAACATAACTACCATATTATTATTATATAATTCACCACCCAACCAAATGAGTCAAAACACCCCTTGGGTGAGAATAAAAGATATTCTAAAAGTGAAACTAGAAAATGATAGAGATATAGGCATAATATAAAAATGAATGGTAGGGATCTTGAAAGAGAAACCACTCTTTATTAAATAAATTTAAAGAGAATATAATTTCATTCTATTTTGAGAAAATAAATATAAAAATATACAGTTCTCCATTCTTCTCTAGAAAAACAAACCAGACAATGATTCTTAAATACCATTTTCCCCTTTCCATTTTGAAAACCATTTACAAAGAATAAAATAATTGAAAAAAATCCATTTATAATAATAAAATGAAATGAAAGAATATTTTTAGTGGGAAATCAAATAGTAGAAATCATATCACAAGGTGCTACAAAATAAAGGAAATTAGAAAAATCCACTTGTTATTTTAGACATAAAATGGAAACTAAGAAAAATATCTTGAAAATATAGTGATATATAAATAGAAATAAAATAAGAGAAAGAACCTTTAGAAAGAAATAAGTAGCTAGGTTATTTGGGTTCTAGGTACATCATATCCTTTTGATCAAATATATAGGAATCTATTTCCATCGCAACTCATTGGAGGGGACTCACCCCTGGTACATTGGTAAAATAAATGTCAGTTTGTTGAGTAAGTGTTACATCATAATCCTACTAGTAAAATCTAATGAGGCCCTACTGATTAGCCTAGCAACTAGTCCTAGTCTGCCCACCTAGGTAACCAAGATTCCCATGTTCCAATTCTATAACTAAAATACATATGAGAGGTTTAGTAGAAAAAAATATTGATGACACAACATTATAAGGAAATCATACAATAACACATCACCTCCCTGTACTACCAATGAAAATCCCCTTTTCTTAGAAACATACCAATATGTCATTTATATCAAACCTAGGTCCAACAAATACATAAAATTATGGGCTTCCATTGGAGTTAACATTATTTTTAAAAACCCATTAGAATGTTCAAATTGGTCCACAAATTTTCAGAAATCTAAATCAAACATTTGGAAAATCACTTTTCACGCTATAGCTTTCACATTCAAAATGAAACTTCACACTTAGACACATATAAACCTTTATATATATATATATATGTTCACCTTTTCCAAATGAACATATTCCCAATTATTTACCTATCTCAAACCACAAATTTTTATGTCTTACAACTCCAATTTATTCTAAATAACATATACCATTATTCCAAAACATGACAACAATGCTTCTCACATGAAAAAAAGAGGTCACCACCCCACAAAAAATCATATCACACCTTTCTCAAAAATACATAGTCCATCAGATCACAACCATCACCAAAGTAGTAGGGTATTGTGAATTTGAAGTACATCAACCTTGTTCGCTCCTCTTACAATGCACGAACCCCATTATAGGATTCCCCACAGTATGGTTAAAACATAACATTCCCAAAAACCCTTGGTCCAATACCCCACAACATGGTCATATCACATGTCACACAAAATGACATGGTCCATCAACTAGTTGACTAATAGAAATCTAGCCATCACAACCTGGGTATATCAACATTCCTAGAATAGAGATTGGGGAATAGGGGTTATCCAAATATCCATCCTAATCCCCATGATGTTGTAAAAAAACCTCAACGTGTGAATATACTTGTATCCTATAGTAGTTCTCAATATGATTGTGGTGCATATTGAAATAAAAATTATTATAACAGAATATACATATGGCCACACAAAATACCAACATATGAGATTAAAAAAACCACTATCCAATTCAAAACCAAACAAATTTTGTTGCTACCTCTAAATGCATAACAACACACAAACCAAAATCCATTTCTCACAAATAAACAGTCCCATTATCCCACACATTCATTTAATTATCAAGTATAAACATCATTCAACCACACATCCCAACATGTATTTTTGTCATTAATCATTTAAATCCCATTAACTATTCTAAAACTTATCTATTTCAATCATTATTGAATAATTATTTAATCTATTAGTACTTGGATATCTTGAACGAAGAAAAAATCCATCAAAAGCAGTTCATCATCCCTATCATACCATCATCTTGTTTCCACACAAGAATAGAAAAAACCACAACCTCGCTGCACCAAAATAACAACCGAAGAACAACTACCTCATTTCCTCAACATTATGGTCAAACAAAAACCACCCCACTTCTCCCAAATCATATCCAAACAACCACCACCTCACCTCCCCAATAGAATGGGCATATCTCACCCCTTGGCCCCATATTTAATTGATATCACAAACTTTCACACCATAAACACAACTATATGTCACAAAACATCATAGAATATGAGGAAAAAAGCCTACCTAAGATGAACTTAGGAATAATCGGTGAGGCATGATGAGGCACGGTGAGGTAGTGAGGTGGTGAGGGGATAGAGATTTGGGGGTCGTCGGAGGGGGGGGGGGGTCTCGCGTGGGTCAGAGGGAGAAGGGGGGTCTCGGGGTGGGGTGGGGGGGAAGTGTAGGGATTTAAAAAAACTTTTAGGGCGTTTTTTAATAAACCGTCGCTAAATCATTAATAAAAAAACTAGCGACGGTTTAGTAAACCGCTGCAAAAGGATATTAATGTTGTAGTGCCATATACTATAGTAGTATGATCTTTCCCACCTCAATCAATCACATCCTGCAGCCCCAAGAATTTTTGGAATTGGTAAGGGAATTCAACTCATATGGGGAGTGTATGGAAATCATAAGGAAAATAGTTATATCCACTCACAAGCCCAATCTATGGTTCCTTATAAAAATTACAACAACCCATAATCATCACCACATAATCTCAACTTATTACTAAAAACTTCTATCATTTTTATATCTCTAAACATCCCAGTTTTCCACACAAACCATCCATAATAAGATACATTCAAAAAATATTAGTTGACCAAATCATTTCATCATTTATAGATTTAACATTATCTTCTAAGTTATATTTATTGAGCCAATTAATTACATAATTAATGAAAAATCACATCTCCTATATACCAAAATCAATTCTATCCAATTCTAATTTATTTTCATCGATGAATATTTCATCCATGTCACTTTATTCAATAAATTTCATCCCACACCCCTTTAGTAGACTTATCATTGTCATTTTTTTAATCAAGTACCAGGAAACTATGAAGAAAACCCAAAAAAACCAATCATTCCATAGTTCCAAAATAATCCATGAATCCCCTCTTTCCAATTGTGGAAAAGAATCCACAGTTTAGTTGTATAATTCTATATCCTTAATCATATTATACTATGCCACACATGGAATCTTCCACAACACTCATTGCCCGACCAAAAGAATCACCCCACAAAATACCTTTAAAAAACACACAAAATTATCCATATCAGTAGGTATTTTAATAAACAAAAAAATCATCATCTAAAAATTAACATTATTCTTTATAAAAAACATACCTTGATGTTAATTCAATGTTCTCACAAAACTAGTTCATTATCATCATCAAGTTACTAACCTTTTATGGAGGTGGTTCCAAAAAAATAAAAAAAATGCATAAGCGTCAACCAAATAAAAAATTTCTAGAAATAGTATAATCAATACATTAATCAGATATTAAATAATAAATAAACAAATCACATACATTTGATTCACCCCTTACCTTTAAATTTTATTAGGTATGAATCATTGTCTTTTTTAATATAATTCAAAAAAAATTCCCAAGTAAAAAATCTAAAAAACCCCCATAATTACACATAAAGTAAGAGAGTTCTTAAAAACCATACATCAACAAGAACTTCACAGTCTATGGTATAAGAGGAAGTGATGAAGATAAGATCACAACCATATAAGGAAATCCTCGATTCACTGAAACCAAAATTATTACTTATCAAAATCACATCCCCACCATCCAACAGATTGAATTGAAACTACCACTGAGAATCCTAAAGAAATTAATAAGCTGAAACTAAGAAGGAAGAATGGAAAATCACATCAGATCACCAATAATCAACCTCTCAAATATAAGGATCAATTTCTAGGAATACAGGATGAATGAAAGCCTTAAATCACCTTTAAAGTTTCACAAGGGTTGAGAGAAACAAATTAATAATTGTGGGTTTTGGATGGGTATTCAAATTAATACCTAGTCTAAAAAACATAAAACTATGGTGAAGTCTATAATCCACACTATAGTACCTAAGTTTTTTTTACAAAACTACATTGAAGCCTGTTATGCTATGTTGCAATAGGCCCTTATCAAAATCACCCAATAAATCATTCCACATATCTAAAATAGATCCTACAAACCCAAGGTAAGGTTGAGGTTCAATATAGGTCCCACTCTATAATATTTGCCAAATCAATAAACCTTTTGAAATCAAAACGTCATTTCTTCACTCTATAGATGAGAAACTGCATAGAACATTCACCGTCTGCACTCTTTCTGGATCATCCCTCAATCCTGACCATGATGCATCTGAAGTCCAAGGATCCCTAAAATATAAAATAACCTAATTTAAACCACCAAGGATCCCATAATGAAACTAGGGAAACCATGTCATATACCAAATATTCCCTAGTGTACCAAAAACTAACACATCAAAAAAACTATCCCCAACTAAAATTTTAACTCAAACTTCATTGATCCTCCTTTGAAAATCCTCTTGGAACATATAATACCCAAAACAAACAAAGTAATCAGTCAGGATGGTCTACATAATAACATGTTATCATTTATCCTTGGGTACTAGTAGCACATCACCTATGTTCAGAATTATTTCTCTAAAACTCAAATATATTATTGATTTAGAATTCTAAAATTCATACCACTTGATATTTATTGCTACCCATACATGTATAATTTAAACTATGATGAATATTCAGTATGGAAACACTCATTTTTTTATATGACCTAATATATAAAAAATCCATTAAAGAAGTAAAATCACAAAATTGATCAACGTATCTCATTACAGTTGTGATTGTAATGGTTTCTGCCTTTTTTATCCGTTACTTTTCATGTTTTGGGTGTTGGAAGCACTTAGAGGATGCCTAGAGCGAGCTCGGAGGTGTTGGCTATTAAAAATAAGGAAACAGAGGGAATAAAATCCATGTTATATTTAAACGGCATATAAAAGTGTTGCATATCTTGTATAGGTCAAGTTCAATATGTGTAATTAATTAGGGTTAAATAATATAAAGGTTATTCATTTTTTAGAAAAAACCAAACCCTGGGGATTACATGACCTGAAAGGTCATTACATGTTGTGTAAATCCTCGATGTTGTACATATTTAAATTTTTTTATCCGCTTGTTTTTCTTAAACCCTATTGCTATAGTGGAACTCTTTTTCTTTTTTTAGAAGATCCAAGGGAACTCCCCTGGGAATTTTGAGATTCCTTCGATGGGGATTGATCGTTGGCTTTCCATATTAGAACATTGGCTTCCCATCATCAATTATTGGTGGCTTATCTCCTATTTGTCATATGTTTCCATTAATTTATTGTTTGTATTTTGATATGGTGTTGTGGTTTGGTTCAAGTTATCTATTTTAAAAACATTTTAAAAATATTTGGGTGCATGGTTGGATGACACGTCAGTTGTTTATGTGGTGGTGGTTCTTGGGTGGTTTCTTCTTCGCCCTATAGTTTTCATCAATATCGAAAATCTTATTTGAGGTAGGGGAACCTAGTTATCACTAATTTATATGATATGTGTGGGATCTTCATGTTTTTTACCATTGGGTCAATATTAAGTGTTGAAGTAAACATATAATTAAATTATAATGTCTAAAATTGATCAGTGTGGGGAGTTATCGCACTCTTTTATATTTTGTTTTATGTTTTTGACTTTGTTATGCATTCATGTCTCTAATTTTGAAAATAGAGGTTGTTGGAATCCTTTTTTCACTATAGTTTATATATGTGATGGACCTTGCTTTGTATTTGTTTGATCTAACCCTAAATAAAAGGTTAAATAACATATATTTGGATAATAATTGGTTTCCCCTATATTTTTTTGTGCAATGATACCCATGATAATATAAAAAATGAATTTGATTAATCCCCTAAATAAATGGGAATTCAGGATGTGTTTCTATTATGTGTGGTTGTTCTTTTTTTGTGATGTTTTTTGTGGATTGAGGTTGTTGTGTGATGATAAATGTGACTAGATTGGTCATGTGGTACATGGTGGAAGTGATGTGATTATTGGTTAGCATGGATGAAATTTGGGAGGTTGTGTGTTGTGGTGCAGTGGTTGTGGCACAGTGGTTATGGTGTAGTGGTTGTAAAGAAATGGTTATAGCATAGTGCTTGTGGTGTAGTGGTTTTGGCACAGTGGTTGTGGAGTAGTGGTTATGGTATGTGGTGGTTTTGGTGTGACAAGAATTTTAGATGTGTGGTTTAGTGATGATAGTTGTGTAGTGTGGTTGTGTTATTTTCTTGGGTAGTAGTGGAATAAATGTCAATGATAAATGAAGTGAATAAATGAATGAGTTGAAATTGAAGTAAATGGAGTGTAAAATTGACATGTGATTAACATATTAAATATAATTTAATGAGTGGTGTAATGTGAAATGAAAATTGAAATGAATAAAATTTGAGTAACATGAAAGATGAAAGTGGAAAATTTCTTGTGTCTTGTGTGACGGTTGTATGGTGTGTTACATATAGTGGTGGCATTAGTTGTTCTAGTTGACATATGGTATGTGGTGGTGATTTGGTGTGCTATAGTTTTCTTAATGTGTACCATTAGGTTGGGTATTATGTTCTCTCTCTATATCATGTATGTTTATTTTATTTTATATGCACCCCAACCGAGTTGTATAACCCTACCAATGCCTAGAGGTGACGAGTTTTGGGTGTCTTCCCCAACATCCAATATGGTTGTGATACAGATGGTCGGATAACCCCTCCCCTCTACTCTTCCTTCAGTAGTGTTTTTTTGGCCCAAGTGTATCTAGGAGAGATGTGCTATGATGGACCAGGTGTTTACAAGTGATATGTGATGCAGTTGTGATGAGATATACGGTAGAGGTCATGCGTGATAGGAGGATAGAAGGAGGATGACTCCCTTTGTGTTCATGATTCCCTACTGGTTTGGTTCTAGTTGTGATGTGTGGTCCCAGGTGTTTCCGATATGAGATGTGACATGAGGTCCCAAGTGTCTTCGAGATAAGATGTGATGTGTAATCTCATGTGGCTTTGGGATGGGATGTAATTTTTGTATGGCTCAAGTATGTGTGGGCGGGATGTGATGTGTTGTGTAGCCCATGTGTGTCTGAGCGGGTTATGGTGTGATATGTGGGGAAGGGATGGGATCATAGGACGTTCGATGTTGGGGTATGAGAGCATAAAACCAATGGTTAATAGGTAGTGGGAACCATTATTTGTTATGATCTCAATATTATATTATTATATTATATGTTTTATTTGGTGAGTGATTCATTGTGAATAAGGGTATAGTTAGACTACCAGTGTACGTACTTGTTGGTTCTATTGTTTGTTCACAGGCACATAGGCATGCTATTTTCACATGTGCACTTGAGGACTTGGTTATGTCCCTACTAAATATACCTGTTATGATCACCCTACATATATAAATAGTTTTTAAATTTTTAGGTTGGCTTTGGGAATGAGATTGACATTATTAGTTGGGATGGAGTTGATGTTGATTCACTGTCGTAGACGTTTCTTTTTTGGTATTTACTTTGGATTTTTTATATGTATCAGTTTTATTTTATTCAAGCATTCTAGGATACTTTTTGGTGTACCATTATATATTCTATGGGATTTTTTTGTTGTTTTTTATCCTATATCCTGATCTTGTTCTTTTATAGAGGGAAATGCCTCCCATATTGTGATATTTTTATACCCTCGGTGCTAGTCTCTAACTCGGGGCCTACTAGAGGCAGGACTCAAGGTTCATTATATTTATCCCTTCATTGTGGAATCTTTAGTGGGAAGGGGTTGTGAAAGTGCTACCGTGATGAAGGTGTTTGAATTCACTCTAGTATATAATTATTTCACTAGAAATATTCACTTGATCAAGAAAATAACAAAAAAATCTTTCCTTCTAGAGATATGAAGTCACACAAAGCTTAAATAGGTATCCTCACTCTATATATAGTCACTCTTCCAAAATCATCTAGCATTTACCCTCAAGTACATAGGTACACTGATATAAGGGTACTTTTAACCTTTTCACTTTTGTATTTGACCCACAAGTCTCTAAATAAATATCAATTCATTTTGTTAAATGGGATATTTTTAAATCATAGGTTTAGTCTTTATTTTTTCCTTTGTGTCAAGTAGTTGCACTTTGGAAAAACCAAGGTTTGTTCAGAAATATCCCAAGAACTACCCTCCCAAAAAAACATCATAGGTATCTCCATGAAATGGGATACCTTATATAATATAAATATATCATAAGATAGCCTCAAATTATCCATGAAGTAGTTGGAATTTATTGGTCTCTGGGCACCGATCACTACTAGAAAAATTCTCTATTACCACACATCTACTGCCACAGTTTACAAAAATTGTGGAAATACGTTCTCTACTACCATAGATTATTTTAAACACGTGGAAATAGATTTATTCTCGATAAAGTTACTCCATGGCCTATCCCTTCCCCGATCGTGTCCTCCACTATCCCCTCATGGTCGAACCCACCTCCTCCGCTGATGCTCCCTGCTAATGCTTCCCAGCCTTCGATGTGCTCCTGACAATCCTCCCCCTCCGACATAGGCAGGATACCTCCCTACCAGCATGGCTCCAATGTGGCCTCCTGACCTCTATGATGACACGACTCTGATGTAACCTCTCCACCTCCCCATGATCCACCTCCTCTAATATGGATCTGACGCGGCTTCAACGTGGACACCCCACCTTCCCTGAACCATCTCCTATCTTCAATAACGATTTAGATGTCCCCATTCAACTAGGGTTTCAGAGGTGGTGAGTGCCATTAATGGAAAGTTCAACTTCCTCAAACCTTTGCCTCTCCTCATTTCAAATTTCTCTCATCCAACAATAGATATTCTAGAGTCCTCTAGAAAGATCAGGTACCCCTCATTTCATTCTCATATTTTTATCAAACTACACATTTCATGTTTATTTCTCATTGAATCCACTCAAGGTGAACTTTTACAATTAGTTCACATGACACAATAACTCATGGTATACCATGAAGTATACGTCTTGTTGTTTTGAGCCTACAACATCTCAAAATTGACACCTAGAAATGACTATAGCGTAGTCCACTTTAGTTCCCTCCTCATGCGGTGTAATCTCTTTTTCTTAAGCCTGTAGCATATCAGTCTAACATTTTCCACTTCTGAAACATCAAAATCAATAGCATGAGTAATAATAAATCTAATTATGATATTTAATGTCATTGATATTACAAACTCAAGTTACTAGATAGTTTTTTATGGTGTTGTTAATCTTAAATATCTATGTGTGGATTATCTTTGGTTAATGGACTCCATATTTTGATTGAATCATTTTTTCTATTTTCTTATTTACAATATTTTCTAATATTACTAATACTCTTGAATATTTGTTCTTGTAGTGTTATGAGGCTTAGTCAATTAAATTATAAGGAAATTTTTTCTACTAATAAATTTTATATTAAAATTGTTCTAGATTATTTGATCTTTTGTTATTGAAATTTTTTAAAGATATGTCATATTTTAATTTAATTTGAGGCCTAATTTTCTAGACTAATTTGAAAACATATATTTTGTTAACAGATCATACAGACTACTATGATCAAACATTCTCTTTAACTCTTACTTATTCTTTAAAACATTTACCACTCCAGTAGGCTCTTGATGTGGTCAATAATTCGAATTTAATATACTAATGCACATATATATATATATATATATATATTGGGAAAAGAAGTAATACATAACAAATCGATACACACTAAATAATTATTAAGCAACAGTTATTAATCAATAATGATTAATCAATAATCAATAATTAATAACTAATAATTAATAATTAATAATTAATAATATATAATATATAATATATAATATATAATATATAATATATAACATATAATATATAACATATAATATATAAGACATAATATATAAGACATAATATATAATATATAATATATAATATATAATATATAATATATAATATATAATATATAATAAATAATATATAACATATAATATATAAATAATGTATAAATAATTAATTAATTAAAAAATAATTTAATATATGATAAATAAATAACAAATTAATAACAAATTAATAAAAAATAGACACATTAATAAATAAATAACAACTAATAAAAAATAAAAAATAAAAATAATTAATAATTAATTAATAATTAATAATTAATAATTAATAATTAATAATTAATAATTAATAATAACTAATAACTAATAATTAATAATTGATAATTAAGAATTAAGAATTAATATTTAATATTTAATATTTAATATTTAATATTTAATATTTAATACTTAAAAATTTATAATTAATTAATAATTAAATAATAAATTAATAATTAATAATTAATATTGAATAAATAATTGAATCAATAAATAATGAATAATAAACTAATAATAAATTAATATTTAGTAAATTAAAAATAAATTAATAAATAATTAATAATAAATAATAAATAATAAATAATAAATAACAAATAATAAAGAATAAAGAATAATAAATAATGAATAATGAATGAATAAATAAATAAATACAGACATAGATAAATACATAAATAAATAGATAAATAAATAATTAATTAATTAATTAATAATTAATAATTAATAATAACTAATAATTGATAATTGATAATTATAAAATTAATAATTCTTAATTAATAATTAATATTTAAATTTTAATATTTAATATGAAATATTCGATATTCGATATTTAATAAATAATTAATAGTTAATTAATATTTAATTAATAAATAATCAATAAATAATAAACAGATAAATAATAAATGAATAATAAACTGATAATAAATTAATATTTAGTAAATTAAAAATAAATTTATATAGAATAAAGAATAAACAATAAAGAATAAAGAATAAATAATAGATAATAAATAATAAATAATAAATAATAAATAATAAATAATAAATAAATAAATACCTAAATAAATAAATAGATAATTAATTAATTAATTAATAATTAATAATTAATTATAAATAATAACTAATATTTTATAATTTATAATTAATAATTAATAATTATTATTTAATAATTAATTAATAAAGAATGAATAAATAATAAATAAATAAACAATAAATAAATAAATAAATAGTGAATAATAAACTAATAGTTAATAATTAATAATTAATTAATTAAAAAATTAAAAATAAATTAATAATTAATGTGTAAATAATAATTAAATAATAAATAAATAAATATTTAATAAATAAATAAATAATAAGTAATAGATAGATAAATAATAATTAATTAATAATTAATTAATTAATAATTAATTGATTAATAATATTAATTAATTAATTAATTAATTAATTAATTAACTCATAAAAAATTAAGAACCACTAAAACCCTAAAAATAGTGAAATGAACATAAAATATGATCTAAGACTCCTTTTTCAGTGCAACAACTACTAAAATCGAAGATCGTGAAATGAGATTCGATATAATATGTGGTACATGTCAAACGAACACCTGGATCAAAAGTTATAACTGTTTAAATTTTAAGAAATCGGTGTCTGCGACTAAAATCTCTCTTTCAGAGGCCTTCTGGGCCTTTCTGTTAGAATAAAAATGGGTACAATAATCAAAGAGTTGGTACTAAGATTAAACGACATAGAGCTCATCACACGATTCGATTTCATATGTGGTAGAGCCCAAACGGAGACCCGTATTAAAATTTATGGACGTTTGAAGATCAAGTTCGATTTTCGACTTTTGAATTTTGAATATATATTTTCTTTTGATTATCACAAATTTTAAATCTCACTTGGTTTTTTCTCATTTGATAAACTTCAATTTGACTAGATGTGGAGCTAAAATGGACTCTCAGATCAGATGTTTTGGTCATTTGATACTGAAGTCTATTCTTCTACTTATTAAAGATTAGTTTTCAGTTTGAAAATATTATTAACTAATAATTATAAATATTAATTAATTAACACATTATAAATATATAAAATTATAAATAATAAAATATATTTGATTATAAATAATAATAATAAATAATAAATAATAAATAATTTTTTTTAACTTTCTTAAATTTCTTTTCTTAAATTTTGCGGAGGTTTTCAAAAAACTGCCGCTATTTCACGAAAGTTTTTTTAAAAAACCACAGTTAAAAAAATTGAAATTTTTTTTAAGATATTTTAAAAAATATTTTAAAAATATTTTTTCAAAAAAAATAACAGTGGTTTTTTCACGGTGGTTTTAGGAACCACCACTAAATTTTTTATCAAAAAAAATTTGCAGTGGTTTTTAAAACCGCCGCTAAAACACTATTTTCTTATAGTGATAGTTTTAGGTGAACCAAATTTTCTATTCTTGAATTAATTTATCCTTATGGTTATTGGAGTGGATAATCTCCTAGTAACATATTTATTTTTTATTTATTACTTTACATCATGTATATGGTTAGAATATATATAACATCTTTTAATAAAATAATACAAGGTAAACTATTGTCTTGGTTGAGAATTGGTTGTTGTAGGTATTCCCTATTTGTTGAACCCTTTAGATTCTATACACACGCACACACATAGTGTGTCTAATTTTACCATAAAAATAGCATGTAATTCCATCTTTGTTTGAGATACATTTATACCATAATTATCAATCCTTTACTATATTATTTGGTGAATCCAGACTAATGTACAACATACTAACAACTGAACTCCCCTCAAGAGAATCTTAAATTCCTATCTTTTCCTTCAAAACATCTAGTTCTCCCATAAGTTGTTAAATTTATAAATCCTATTCCTTTATTTGAACCTCTAAATTCTCAAACTAAGAATTATTTTCATTGTTATCAATTTTAATTTATCCTAAAACTATTTTATTAAGTTAATCATAGATGCTTCATAGAGTTTTTCCTTTTCCCTGATTGAATTAAGTTATTTAAAAAGTTCCTCAATTATATAACTTTTCCCCTTTATGTTCTTATTCATTCAATTATTCTTTACTTTCAATAATATCCTCCCTTATCAAATTATTATTTTCATATGCCATATTTTCTTTTAGAGTAAAACATATATCAAATTTAATCATCAATAGATACACTTAGTTTTTCAATACTTGAATCTCCTCTTGTTGGTTGCACCAAAAACATCAATATTTACTACATGAATTGTTTGTTGTATCCTTAAAATATTTAGGTGATATAAAATCTATTCCTTTTTATTTATAAGTTATATTTTTATTAGGTTATAATTAGATATACATAAGGAGTCACTTTTTTTAACTGGATAAGAGTTCCTAATTTCTTGGAAGCCTTTTTCTTTTTCTTCTTCATATTTATTTCAGTCAAATTAAAATATTGTTCAATTGATTAATCCTCTAGATCATACACTAATTTATGCACAAAATTAAAAACTACTTGATTATCTTCCTTTAACATGGTTGTTCTGTAATAAAGATCCTCCAATTTCATCCACATGTATTTATAAATCCAATAATCAAATATTTTTTTGAATATAAATTCTTATAGAGAACTATTTTAGGACTTCTAAGAACAAGAATAAATATAAAAATTTACTTTGATTTGATTCAAACACTATTTCATATCGACATTGTAATATGAACCATTCCAATAAATCATGAAAAGGGATATGACTATGTATTTCACATTATGAAAAAATTAGTTCTTCCATTTATATAAATGAATTCCATTAAATATAGGATCCTTCATAGTTAAATTTATATGTAGAAAAATATTCACAAAATAGATAAATCATGTTAAATTATTTCAGAACCTTTGGGCTCTAATTCCACTTTTTTGAACCTAGGGAACCCTAAGAGGGGTGTCATATCAGGGTGTTATATGTGTTAACACTTTTCATTTTCCATGTTCATATTTTAAATTTTAGTTCATTGTTCATATCTTAGTATGAATACTTATTCAAACATTCTTTTTCTAAAATTCATCTTCATCACACAACAAGAACATATACATAAAGTAAAACACACAAGAATGCTTGGATTTTTCTTGTTTCACATAAATAAGATATTTCTTGGAGCATAAAAAAATAATTTGTTGATGTTCTCGAAAGTAATACAACCCATTTTTGTATTACAATGCTTCAAAAAGGAGCACTACTGATCCAAGGAAACTCCCTATTATTCAATATATGCACAACTTTTTTGAAGAATAAAGTTATTTTATTGACTTTAGGGTCACTAAAAGATCATAATAGAAAGTATAAATTTTTTTCATATTTTTTTCTAGATATATTCACTTTATTTCCATTATGAAACTTCTCTTACTCTTCCAATCGGATGGACTAAGATCCTTATGAATGGGTGCTATGTTTTTTCCTTCCATCTCACACCCTAGAATCTTATCTTCTTGAATGTTTAAAATTCCAAAATATGATTAATCCTTTTAGATCAATTCTTCTTTTATGGATAGGTATACAAGAGATATGTTTTCTTCTTCTCATGATTCTTATATCCTCATTGTCTCATAAAAATTTTCAACTAAAAATAAACCATGAGTTCCGCTTCTTCTTTTGTTTATATAGAAAATAAATATTTTAATTTTTACAGGATTTATTATTCTTATTCATGATTTAGAAATATCAATGCAGTCCCCCCCCCTCTCTTAAAACTGATATGAAAATATAGAACCATTGAATTCTTTTTTTCATGGGACTACTTTGAGGAATATTTATGCATGCACGCTTGAATCCATGAATTGAAATAAATGGTGTATATCACACCATACTTATTTGAACTTCATGATATCAACATATATCCCATGTGTTAATTCTAATTATATTCAACTAAATCCACCAAATAAAGCACTAAGATCTTTGGACTTAAATTCGTAGATCTATTTACTTCTTCTTCACCACCCAAGTGGAAGAATCTTTTACTATAGTAAAATATATTGATCCATAAAATTTGAGTTTCCTTTTGAATTACTTGATATTTATGCATTGAATATTCATATTCAATATTATTTATATTAATCAAGTATCTGAAAAAGATACTTTTTTTGAACATCATGGTATGATAACCTGACATCAGCCAATGTTTGTAAGGTAGTGATCCTTATGAAATTTTTACCACCTATACCCTACAAAAATCATTGGTGATTCCTTATAAAGATTGATGAAAATATCATTAAAATCTCTAAATAATACCTTATAATTCTCAACATTATGAAAATAATTTACTAGCAATTTAGTTAACTATTTCATAAAAAATAACCTTTCATATGAATATTAACTCTCATGTGATCCAAACTCTTTCATATGAACTATTATATCATAAAAACATCCATATTTCATAAAAAAACATATTTCTTGTGATGAGGTCAGTTATATCCACTTCCAACGAAGGTATTGAGTTCTACATAGGATTTGGGTAAGGCTTGTTACATTTTTATTTATTGGACCAATTTTAATTAGGGAATTTGTGATTTTTGGTTTCCCTATATTTTTTAGTGAATTTTGTATCTCATTGAAAAAATAGAACCTTATTGATATAACCATCTTCTTATTTGGAAAACATGAAATGGAATATTGAATGAGGATAAAATTTTAGATTATCTTTTGTATTTTCAAATCCATGATAATGTTTACTCCTATACATGCTTAGCTCGTAGATATTATATTTTTGGAATTAATGTTATTGAATTTTGGGAATGTCATGATTTATTACATGTTGATATGATATCTAGTATATCATTGAGTTGAATGTCCGCATTTTTATGTTGATAAGAATGATGTTTCGTGTACTAGATTTATACTTGAAGTATGATAATTCATCTATATTTCATAAGTAAGATAGAAGAGGTATGTGCGTATCTGTTCTTGTTATTATAAATTGTTAAATAAGGTTAGATGAATATTGAAATACCGGTACATTATATGGGATAGTTTTTCTAATCCCTAATTGAGTATATTCCTTACCCTATTCCACAATATGGTTGTTGGCCCTAATTTTATGTACACTTTACCCTTTCCATGAAACATACTTATGGAATTACTATAGAATTTCACTTGGGTGGGATGGGTTGCAAGACAACCCAATCCCCATCCAAGATGGGACAGAATGAAAGATTGACTAACCAGCAACTTGATAGTGATATCTAGATTTCTACACACAAGTATGGTTAGGTGATTTCAGGTATAAACCAAAGCGATGTATTATTATAATTTTTTATGCATGGAATTATTTACTAAACATAATTGACCTTGAAAGAAATTGATTCTTTTTGGAATTACACTATTATCTATATATTCACATACCAGATCCTTTAGTAAATATATTTTTTTGTAATATTTACCAAGTAATACATTCTCACTTACTATACATAACACCTTTTGTGTGTACAAAATGAAGGCATTATGTTTCATGTAATTGAAAGTGGCCTTTATAGTTTCAAATTTATTTCTAGCAATAGTTTGAAGCTTAATTTTCTATCTTAAAGATTATTAAGAAGTCTATTGTCCACATGGTATTTAATATTCTATTTCATGTATCATTTACATCTATATTAAATACTCATTCAAAGAGATTCATTTCATTTTGTATTTTTGTTTAGTTATTGATGTTTTAGTGATTCTATTTTACATTTTTTCATTCAAATATGAGTTTATATATTAATTTTGGGGTATCATATACTAGGATGTAAATTCTGATAGAGTTGAAGAAAATTTTCAAGTAGCCCAAAAAATAGTCTCTGAACTTGAACTTTTTAATAACCTCAAACATAAAGTCCCAATTTATAGATTCAAAAGCTTTTTTAACATCCATATAAAGAGAAATTACACCACTATTAAAAAGAATACAATTTCTAAAGAAAATATAAATCATTTCTAACAAATCATATATAGATAGCACGACCATGAAATCCATTTCAATATTCCCAGTTTGTTTTCATTTTATTTAATGAACCTGTAACACCCCAAGATTTCATAGTATGTTATCTCATTAAAATAATTCAATAGCTTGCACTAAACACAACATCGAGTTCGAGCGCACCACAACTTACCAAACTAGCCGTTAAAAAAGTTATTAGGAATAGTATTAACTGCATTTTGAATCTTATATACTCTATATAATTTTAACACCCATATTATGTGTTTCTTAGACATAATATGAGAACATATTCAATTTTTCAGATAAAAGAAGTATTTTTCAAAAATAAAATTTTACAGCCTTTTAATGGAGAACCATTTTTTAATCCAATATTTGACACTTTAATATATTCAATTTGAAAAAATAAACTTCTTCTTTAGAATGGGGACCAAAAAATTTAGTTTTCGTAAATTTTTTGTTTTTTCTGATTACTTTCATCTTTTGGTGAATGGTGAAAAATACTAAATTTTAATTCAAAACAACTTTTTTAATCAAAATAATTAATATCGTTCAATTATACATTTGAATGGTTTGGAAGTATTATTAGATTATATTTTTATCATTCAATACAATTTAGGTAATTAAAAGTAATTTCACATTTAAATTTGACATAAACACATGTTAATCTTTTGAAAGTTTTTACTTTTTAAAAACCCGATTTGTGGTTTTGACAACGAGAATTAATTTTCAATTAATAAATGAAACTTCTATGTTTTTAATTTGGTAAAATAGACTTCATTTTTGAATTCAGAATATCAATATTATCTTAGGGTGAATTTTCGGTATTTTTTTGAAAACATTCAATTTTTTATGAATAGTGAAAAACACAGCGTTATTATTTAAAACCGACATTTTATTTAAATAATTATTTATTTAATTTAATTTTTTATAATTCAAAATAGATATATAATACCTATATAATCTCAATGAAAATCATTGGATTCATTTTATAAAAAAATTAGATGTATAAAATTTTATTGAACTTTTTAACGTTTGTTACCCACCTTCTAAGAGCATTTACAAATTTGCATAAAACATAATTTTACTACTTCAGTGAGTTGAATTTAAAAAATTTGAGAGACACGGTTGACATCATTAAATAAATTTGTTTCAATAATATGAAAATAATTTTTGTTGAATAGTAACTTTGGACTTTTATTTACCATGGTTAAAAGTAAATAGGGTAGTTATGGGTAAAATGATATTATAATTAGCCTAACACATGTCCTAATTCTATTGGATAAATGTAATTCGACAAAACAACAACCTTAGGAATAAAATATGAACATATTTGGTCCACTTGGATTAGATTAAGACGTTTATTATTATTTTATTTAAAGAAGAGTTAAAAGTGATAAATTCAATGTTTTATAACCAAACCATTTTTAATATAGGGTTACAAAGAATATAAATTAGACTATAAATATTCATTAGAAATATAAAAATATTTCCTACATAATTGTATTTTATTTATAATTTTTAGACATTAAATAATTTAATTTATTTATGACACAATGATGACGTAGTAATTACCTTATTAATGAAATATTAAAATAATTAATATTATAAATAACCAAATAAATGTATATTGAGAATTATGATGAATTCAAATAATTTTATAGGTTACTATGACATGATATGTTTGATTATATAATTTTTTTTTGAAGTGATAAGGTTTTTATAACTTTCACAAAAACAAAATACCAAATAGTTTCAAAATTGACATAAATTAATTTTTAAAACAAATACTATATTATTGGTTGATATAATATTCATAAAAATATATGGTTATGAAAAAGGGCTTAAATAATATTATATATTTCATTAATGAACCATTTAAGGTTCTCTTGTAATTTTATAGTAAGTTTATTAACCATATAGTGTAAGAATACAAGAAGTCACGGAAAAAGTTAAACTATTTAACTAAGAATTAAATCTAAAAGATAAGGTTAAAATGGTAACCTAAACTTGTCTAAAACCTACTGGTTGAGAGGATGTCTACCCATAACCACCTAAGGCTCGAAATAAATTCTTTTGTATCCATTATAAACTGAATATGATTGTATAATAAATTAATATTTTAATCTTTTCCTAAAGTGACCCTCACCCCTCTTATAAAAGGGTACTTCCCCTTCTCTCAAAATCACACCTCCAAAGCCATTTTTATCAGCCAACCCCTGCCAAATTATCCTCCAAACTTCCCTCAAATAAACATAGAGTCCTTATTTTTATCAGAAAACCAATCTAAAGATCCCTTTTGATCAACTTAAAAGGAAACACCCGGAGAAGAGGTAATAATTTCACCACCCTCTTTCAAGTTCTTTTCTTCTTCCACTTCCTCTTTCATTGTTGTTTCATGAACAAAATAATAACTCCAGTACCTCATAAATACTGTGATGTTATTATAAAAATGGTACAACCATATTCATTATTCTTTCCATCCTATAAATGATAAATTCATCATACGTGCGTACGTACGACTTACAGTCCCCACATCGTGGTGTAGTTTGTTATTCAAAAACTTAATTATTTGGATGTGTATAATAATGAGTATAACTAATTTAAATAATAAATATAACATGTTGATGATTCTGTATATATGATATACCATCCAATTACATATTATTTCACCATCAATATAATGATATTGACGCTCGTACGTACGTACTGATTCTCGTCTCCACAAACGCGATGAGATTCATTCCCCATCGTAATCGTTCAAGAATAATTTTCATTTTATGATTAAAAATAATTTTTAAGAACTTAATATAATTCAGGATATGAATCAAATACATCCTATCCATAAAAAACATGGCTCAAATAACCAAGAATATAAAGGAAAACATATCAGTTAACACTCGAAACGATGATACTACTAAAATATTAATAACAAAGAAATATTAAAAGATCATATATGATATTATATTTATGTATGTGGTTATTGTATAATTTAATAACAACTATTTAACTATTATACAGGAGTTTAACATACCATTGACCAAGGAAAAGTACAAGGTAAGGGTTAATTTCACAATCTTTTTGTTATCCGAGGTTGTTTTTATGTAAGTTTCTACTTGAACATATTTATTATCCATGTCCATGTTACATAAAAGAGTTTTCAAAGGGATTATTTTTAAGGGAATCTTTTACTTAAATGTCATTTTAAATGTTTTAAATATTTATTCTTTTAAAACTTTCTCATTAATGTATATGTTTTATAAATGGTTTTAAGGATTTATTTATATGGACAAGAATGTTTTAAAATGTTAATTACATTAAAAAGTTTCAAAGTGGTATGAGACACTTTGATTCAAAACTATCTTTTAAATTAATTCCTTTATAAATTATGTGACTTTTAAATGATTTCATGAAAAAGGGATGTCTCTCTCAAATATTTTTACTGGTCATTTTCAACTATCTCAACATCCTTTATGGGATATTATTCTTGATCGAGGTTGATTTATTATGATACAAATATTCCATATTGTATTGAAGGTTTTGTGATATGTTTGACTGTAGATGTGTTATTTTTATACCATTCATGGTTTATGGATAAAGCATTGACATTTCATATTCTAGTTTTAATACAAATGTTTATGTTATGTTTAAACCTTTTCATATAAGGAATGCATTGGACTTAGTAAGTGATGGGTGGAGCCTGTTATAGCTCCTCGATGCATCAGTAGGTCTCATGAGATAAACTAGGTTCTTGGCACAAGTCCTTGACAAAATCTTATTTGTATTCTTGGCATAAGGCCTTGACTATGTGGTTATGAAGTCTGGCATTATGCATTCAATCATTATGAAAATGTCTAGGAATATTGCATGTTATTATTCAACTAGTAGAATATCCATGTGAATAAGTAAATAGAATTATTTAATTTATCTTTTACATATTATGCTGAAGTTTAAGTTTAAAAGTCTTTTGTTTAATTTTATACATTTCCTTAAATGTTTGTGCTTATTTATGAAAGTTTCTTCTATATTGTTATCCAAACTATGCATCTGAGCTCACCCCTTTATTATGTTTTATTTTCCTAGGATTCCAAAAGTGTGTTATGATTGATAATTAGGGTTAAGATAGTGGATTAATGGTTTTCTCAAATGATCATTTATATTGTGTTTTATTTTCTAATGTGTAATGTAACGTTCATGTATGTAACCTATTTTCCAATACAGCTAAACTGATCAGTCCTTTGGGACTTGATTCCTTGTAATCATGCCAATATATTAGAATAATGCACTGACTCTAGGCTTCTGGGGTCAGGGCATTAAATTTGGTATCAGAGGAAGTTAAGAAACAACCTTGGAAATAGATTTATATAAACTCTGATTAGAGAACATTACCCTAATATATACTTTAAGGATTAGTATAGAAGGACTTCTTAGAATTTTGGTAATGTAGAGATTTTGTATATTTTCCATGCAATACATCCCTGTCTAGATACGAGCAGGTAGAGGTGGATCTGGAATAGATGTACCTAGGAGTGAAAACTCTGATAAAAAGTTTCAGGCTTGACCTGGGGTATCTTGGTACACGACAACGGGCATTGCTGCACTCTTGGTAATGACCCTCTCAGGGGATATACTTAGGATAATTCACATTTTCATTACAAGAAATTATGAAGGATTTAGAAGTAAATACTTCTCAAAGAAAACATTTTATGATTATAGATTATATGAATAATGTTTTCAATTTATGTTAGGCATTCTACAAGTTTTTAATTATGCATTGTGATTCATAAACTAACCTAGTGTATTCCATTGTTTAGAAATGGTGCTTAATATAAGGAATAATAATTCCAGCAATATTCATGATCGAAATATTAAGAAGGATCATATATTTCATGGTATTAATCCAACATTTAAAAGGAAAATAGTCTCCCACGTATTATCATCATATGAAGAAATAGTATCATGTGTTGATAAGATAAGTAAATAATTCTTTGAGTCCTATGCATTTGAAGGGAGGCAAGAGAATAAAAGGATGGAAGAGATAAATATGGATAAAGATAAGAGGGGAAAGAAGAATTTTTCCCATATGTCATAATTGTGGAAAAAATCATCTTAGTAAATGCTTGAAGGGAATGGGAGTTTGTTATAAGTTTGTAGAAAAAGGACTCCAAGTACGTGATTACAAGGGTAGTAAAACAGTTTCAAATGTATAATGCTTTATCGTCAAGGAGTTGGGACACTACGTGAATCAATATCCAAATCATCACAGTATACCCCAAATATTTCTATTGGATAATAATAAAGTTATGATACTACTGAATATGAAGAGTAATGATTAGAGTTCTTATGTTGTCAAAGTATTGTGTCATTTGAGTATTGTATTAATGATGTACATGTTATAAGAATTATAAGGTATATAAGGATTATATTGAAGTACTATTTCATTAAGGACTTGAGATAGTGTGGAATCAAGAAAAGTGACTCAATAAGAGGTTAATTTTTATGGAAAATATATGTTTGAGAGAAAGATAAACCATAATATGGTTCTTATACCGAGGTAGTGATTTTGGAATAATAAATGATTTATTTGGATAAATTATATTGGATATTCTTAACTACCTTGAAACTGATTAATTATTTGTATAATCCATCATTGTTGGAGTTTACAACATTTTTGGATAAAAAGATTATATCCAGTATTCTATAAATAATAAGGGAGCATTAATGTAATCAATAAGGTTTTATGGTAATTTAGGGTGTTACAGTGTTTTAAAAGAATACATGATGAAGGTATTCACATGTTATTACGTGGAAAAAAGGATCTTCATTTTGTTTACCTTCCTTATAAATTTTGGAATGTGAGTTTGGACAGAAGTATTTTGGATAAGTCTAAAGGTTGTAATTGATTAATTTTGACAATGGATACTATTGTTAAAGTTAAATCATTTCATGTGATTATTTTTGGATTGTCATAAAAAGGACAACACGGAGGTCAGGCGACAACCCGTCACGTCCGGTAAGGCCATGAGACTTGAACCCACAACTGAAGGGAAACAAGGGTGGATCACCTACCACTGGAATACGTGATGTCTCTTGGTTTGTATAATGATGTTTTTTTTATAGTCTGACAAATTAATTATAAATTAATTATTTTTTGAACCCTATAAGATTAGGATAAATAGAATATTTTTTAATTCTATTATCTTTTGAAGTGAAAGATGAGTTTGTGGTAGGAATTAGTTGAAGTATAAAACTCTACTTGTCGAGTATATTTTTTCCTCTTATTCTATAAATAAATTAATTCATAAACTTTAGGGAAGGGATATTAAAACCAAAAATGTGTTATCCTAATACCTTATGTTTTTTTGAATCGGTGATATTTTAAATTATCATAGATTGATTGCATTGAGGTCCTCAATTTTACAATTGTTTGTGATTGATGGCCTTAATCACTCCCTATAAATATTTACATTTTTTCCTCTAATTATGTGTCTCTAATTTCCACCAATGTTCTCTTAATTGAGATCACAATTTGGTGGTGACTTTTTCATTTCCCTTTCCCCCTTATTAAGACTAAATTTTATTAACCCAATTTCAAATGTGGGTTTTCCACAAAGGTATTTATCTATTTTTAACCTTTTATTATCGAAGAAAAATTTCAAATTACAAGGACACAATTTATTAAAGGAGGGGAGAATGTAACACCCCAAGATTTCATAGTACGTTATCTCATTAAAGTAACTCAATAGCTTGCGCTATAGGCAACACCGAGTTTGAGTGCACCACAACTTACCAAACTAGCCGTTCAAAAAGCAGTTATGAATAGTATTAACTACATTTTGAATCGTATATACTCTATATAATTTTAACACCCATATTATGTGTTTATTATATATAATATGAGAACAAATTCAATTTTTCTGATAAAGGAAATATTTTTCAAAAATGCAATTTTACCGCATTTAAATGGAGAACCCTTTTTAAATATAATATTTGAGACTTTTATATATTAAATTTGGCAAAATAAACTTTTTATTTATTATTCGGACAAAAAATGTGTTTCAAAAAAATTTTGGTGTTTTTCTAATAACTTTCATATTTGGCTGAATAGTGAAAAATACTAAATTTTAATTGAAAGAAACTTTTTTAATCAAAATAATTTACAGTGTTCACTAATACATTTGAATGGTTTGGAAGTATAATTATATTATATTTTTATCATTCAATACAATTTAGTTCATTATAACTAATTTCACATTTAAATTTGACATAAACACATGTCAATCTTTTGATAATTTTTACTTTTTAAAAACTCGCTTTTTGGTTTTGACAACGGGAATTAATTTTCAATTAATAAATGAAAATTATATGTTTTGAATTTGGTAAAATAGACTTTATTTTAGAATTCATAATATCAAAATTATCTTAGGGTGAATTTTTGGTATTATTCTGAAAACATTCAATTTATGATGAATAGTGAAAAACAGTGCGTTTTTATTTAAAACCGAATTTTTATTTAAATAATTATTTATTTTATATAAATTTATTTTATGTAAAAATAGATATATAATACTTATATAATTTCAATTTAATTCATTGGAGTCATTTTATAATAAAATTATATGTATAAAATTTTATTGAACATTTTAACGTTTTTTTACCCACCTTCTAGAAGCATTTGCAAATTTGCATAAAACCTAATTTTACCACTTTTTTGAGTCAAATTTGAAAAATAAAAAATACATCATTGACATCAGTAGGTAAAATTTGGTTCAATAAGATGAAAATAATTTTTGGTGAATAGTAACTTTTGACTTTTATTTACCATAGTTAAAAGTAAAAAAGGATAATTAAGGGTAAAATGATATTATAATTACCCTAACTTAGGTCATAATTCTATTGGATAAGTTTAATTCAACCAGAAAAACCTTAGGAATAAAATATTATCATCTTTGGTCCACTTGGATTAGATTAGGACATTTATTATTATTTTATTTAAAGAATAGTTAAACGTGTTAAATTCAAAGTTTAATAACTAATCTATTTTTAATATAGGGTTACACACAATATAAATTAGACTATAAATATTAATTAAAAAACTAAAAATATTTCCTGCATAATTGAATTTTATTTATAATTTTTAGACATTAAATAATTTAATTTATTTCTGACACAATGATGATGCAGTAATTAGCTTGTTAATGAAATATTAAAATAATTGATATTATAAATAGCCAGATAAATGTAAATTGATACTTGTAATGAATTAAACTAATTTTATAGGTTAATATGACATTTTAGGTTTGATTATATAAATTTTTTTCCAAGTGATTAGGTTTTTATGACTTTCACAAAAACAAAATACCAAATAGTGTCAAAATTGACATAAATTAGTTTTTAAAACAAATATTGTATAATTGGTTGATATAATATTCCTAAAAATCTAAGGTTTTGAAAAAGGGATTAAATAATATTATATATGTCATTAATTAACCACTTTAGGTTCTCTTGTAAGTTTATAGTAAGTTTATTAACCATATAGTGTAAGAATACAAGAAGACACGGTAAAAGTTAAACTATTTTACTAAGAGATAAATCTAATAGATAAGGTTAAAATGGTAACCTAAACTTGTCTAAAACCTATTGGTTGAGAGTATTTAGACCCCTAACCACCTAAGGCTTGGAATAAATTCATTTGGAGCCATTATAAACCGAATATTATTTTATAATAAATTAATATTTTAATCTTTTTTTAAAGTGACTCTCACTCCTCTCATAAAAGGGCACTTCCCCTTATCTCAAAATCACACCTCCAAAGACATTTGGCTCGGCAAACCACTTCCCAAATATCCTCCCAAATTCCCTCAAATAAACTTAGAGTCCTTACTTTGATCAGAAAACCAACCTAAGGATCCCTTTTTATCAACTCAATAGGAAACACCCGAAGAAGAGGTAATAATTTCACCACCCTCTTTCAAGTTGTTTTCTTCTTCCACTTCATCTTTCTTTGTTTTTTACATACCAAAATAATAAATCCAATACCTCCTACATACGTTGATGTTATTATAAATATGGTACAACCATATTCATTATTCTATCCATCCTATAAATGACGAAGTCACCATACGTGCGTACGTACGGCTTAACATCTCCACATCATGGTGTAGTTTGTTATTCAAACACTTAATTATTTAGATTGGTATAAGAATGAGTATAACTGATTTAAATAATAAATATAACATGTTAATTATTATTTATATATGATATACCATCCAATTACATACTATTTCACTATAAATATAATGATATTGTTGCTCGTGCGTACGTACAGATTACTGTCTCCATGAACGCGATGAGATTCATTCCTCATCGTAATAGTTCAAGAATAATTTTCATTTTATGATTAAAAATAATGTTTAATAACTTAATATAATTATGTATATGAATCAAATACATCCTATCCATAACAAACATGGCTTATGTAACCAATCATATAAAGGAAAACATATCCGTTAACATCTGAAATGATGATACTACTAAAATATAATTAACAAAGCAATATTAGAAGATCTTATATGATATATTATTTATGTATTTGGTTCTTGTATAATTTAATAACAATTATTTTAATATTATATATGATGTTAACATACCATCAACCAAGGAAAAGTACAAGGTAAGGGTTAATTTTACAATCTATTTATTATCCGATGTTGTTTTTACATAAGTATGTACTGGGAAATATTTATTATCCATGTCCATGTTTCATAAAATAGTTTTAAAATAGATTATTTTTAAGAGAATATTTTACTAAAACATCATTTTAAATGTTTTAAAGATTTATTCTTTTAAACCTTTCTCATTAATGTCCATGTTTTCAAAATGGTTTTAAGTATTTATTTATATGGACATGAATGTTTTAAAATGTTAATTCCTTTCAAAAGTTTCAAAGTCATATGGGAAACTTTGATTCAAAACTATCTTTTAAATGACTTCCTTTATAAATTATGTGAATTTTAAATGATTTCATGAAAAAGGGATATTTCTCTCAAAGATTTTTACTGGTCATTTTCTACTATGTCAACATCCTTTACATGATATTATTACTGATCGAGGTTGATTTATTATGATACAAATCTTGTATATTGTATTGAAGGTTTTGTGATATTTTTGACTGTGGATGTGTTATTTTTATACCATTCATGGTTTATGGATAAATTATTGACATTTCTTATTCTAGTTTTAATACAAATGTTTATGTTATGTTTAAAACTTTTCATATGAAGAATGCATTGGACTTAGTAAGTGACGGGTGAAGCCTGCTATAGCTCCTCGATGCATCAGTAGGTCTCATGAGACAAACTAATGTCTTGGCACAAGGATTTGACAAAATATTATTTGTAGTCTTGGCACAAGGCCATGACTATATGGTTATGAAGTTTGGTATTATTCATTCCATCATTCTAAAATTTTCTATGGATATTGTATGTGATTATTTGACTATTAGAATATCCATGTGAATAAGTAAATGGAATTATTTTATTTATCTTTTCCATATTATGCTGAAATTTAAGTTTAAAATGATTTTTTTTAGTTTTATATATTGTCTTAAATGTTTATGCTTATTTATAAAAGTTTCTGCTATATATTTATCCTTACTGGGCATATGAGTTCACCTCTTTCTTATGTTTTATTTTTCCAGGCTTCCAAGAAGTGTATTTGATTGATAAGCAGGGTTAAGCTATGGGATTAATGGTGTTATCAAAGGATCATTTATGTTGTGTTTTATTTTCTAATGTGTAATGTAATGTTCATGTATGTAATCTATTTTCCAAGACTGCTAAACTGATCGGTCTTTTGGGACTTGATTCCTTTTAACCCTGACAATGTATTAAAATAATGCACCGACTCTAGGCTTCTGGGGTCGGAGAGTTACAAAACCTCTTGATAATTGGTTCATTCATGTGAATCTTCCAGCCTACCTTAAGAATGATAAATTTATTAACTTCTATATTTTTTCTTTTTGAAAATAATTCATCTTACTAGAATCACTAGATTCATTTTCATTTCTTTGATTATTTTTTATTTTATTAGTTTCTGTGTGTGTGTGTGGATTCAGTCATTTCTATTGTTTGTGTGTGGGTTTAGTAATTTTTAGGTAATATTAATTAGTTCTTTCCTTCCTCTAACCAAAACAACACTGGTCTTAGATAATGAGAATTATGAAGAATAGAAGTATCCTTAGAACTTCATTTCTCTCTTTTCTTGTGAACTAAAATTGTTATAAATAAGGTAGTGTAGTTTCCTGCTTTAAGCCTTCTGTCTTCAATTTATTATTCAATGAATCTTGTGGCCTTTACATCCGCATGAAATGTTGGAATTAACTTACTGTAATAATTTTTTATCTTCTATGATTCTAGATTTTCTAACTGCATATTTCTATCTTTTTTCCATTAATTTCACTACGATAGTAATCTACAGGCTATAGGTGTGTTCCATTTTCAAACATATACCAATATTTTATATTGATTCTTAGAAAACCATACACTAGATATTATTTAAATAATGAATTGAATATGCTTCAATCATTAAAAATTTAATCTTGTGACTTTTTATTTGGTATCATGAACTGGATATGCATTTTACTTTCAATATACATGAAATTATATTTCTTGAATATATATTTAGTTTTTTAAAATGTACGATACCTTATTTTATACATATACTTATAGTTTCTACACTAAAAAATTTCATTAACTTGTCTATAAAACCATTTATTTAATATTCTAGATATAGATGTAGTTTTTTCAAAAGTGTTCAATGTTATTCAATTTGAATTAAGCTTTTAGTTTCATTTACCTAAAATAATCATGTAATTTCAATTACATAATAAAGGCATTAATTTTTATCTTTTGGCATTGTAACTAATACCATTTAATTAGTATAAGTATACAATTTCAATTATCAATATAAAAATAACTTTATATTGAATAAGAATTCAATTTAAATAAAT
Source organism: Viscum album (assembly GCA_963277665.1). Classification (NCBI taxonomy): domain Eukaryota; kingdom Viridiplantae; phylum Streptophyta; class Magnoliopsida; order Santalales; family Viscaceae; genus Viscum; species Viscum album. The sequence goes on along the minus strand of OY728138.1, from coordinate 285,704,694 downwards.
TAATATGCATTTAATTTAACTATGTCTTTTTCATGTTGTCTATATTGTAGAATATTTTAATATACATGTTGTTTCCTTTTGTATGCATTGTCCCAATCCGAATCTACAGTTTATATTGCATTATATTTTATTTTATAGGATAATATGATATTTATATTTATATTGTACTAAAATTTCAGTTTACATTTCAATTTATATTTCCATTTAAATAAAACTTTATATTATAGTTTATCTTGATGTTTATATTGCATTATCATGAGATGAATTTTAAATTTTATTATATTTTACATTGTAGTTTTTGTTAATATACTTTCAATTTACTTGGTAATAGTCAATTTATTTCTTTATACGTTATTGTGTACTAAAAGTGAATTTTATATTCAATACACATGAAATTTCATTTAATTATTATACAAGTTATTTCTGTGAATTCATGCAGTTTATTTTACTAAACATGAGAGAAATATTATTGGGTTCATTTTCTTGAAACACATAATATGATAGTACTTTGTAATTATGTAATCATGTATAAGTAATTGAAGTATGTTATTGAGTTTTCTATCCCCACACTTCATTAAAGGTTGTGATTGGATTTTGAATTGATTTATTTTACAATTCTCTATAATTCAGTGCATGAGAAAGGGTCTACACTGGGAAGAGCTGGTGAAATTGTTAATAATTCACTAGATAAGATTATATCTCTCTCTACACCTCCCACATTATCTCAAATGGTCACATTCCTTTCTTTCACATATATTATACTGGGTTAGTTCAATGATTCGAAATAGTGAGCAATCCATAAGCTCTCTAGAGGATGAAGGGTTGATATAATCAATAATCAATGACCACCACTACAAATCAATGGGAATGGGATGAGTATGTGATTAGTTCAACCTCTTTTCCTTAATCATTCATCACATGATTGGTATAGATTAGTTTAGTTCATCAACTATTATACATATTTAAAAAATTTCATATATTAGTTCAAAATTAATGATTGATAATGTTTCTACATTTAGTTTTCAAATGTTGTTTTAAAATTTTAATTTGAATAGATTTTATGTACATATTAATAAAATTTTCCATTTTATATGTTTAAAAATATATAGATCCATTCATTTTACATAGTTTTTGTTAATCATTTTTTACATATATATTTTTAAAATTCATAAAATATTTTATATATTTAACAATTTTCGTAGTTTATGACATCAATAATGATTAGAATTTTTCTTAATTTCAGTTTAAAAATAGTGTTATGAACTTATTTATTATTAAAATTATCATCATATTATAATTTCTACAATCACTATTATGGTTTAGAATGTTAAATATAAAAAAATTCGCAGCCTCTTCATTATTTATGAACACTATAAGAATACATATAGAAAACATGATATGTTGTACCACTGTAAATGTACTAATCCATTTAATAGATTTACAACCGTAATCAGGTGTTTATAATTATTTCATATTACTTTGATAGTATTTCACATTCCCTGCCAAACAATGCATAATCATTACATGCTCTTCAACCCTAGATGTTTGGTTTCAGTTGTTTTTTCATTATATCATAATTTGTTTCATTAATTTTCCATCTGCATTGGATTGAATGACTCAAACTACATAGAGATAAGTAATTTATATGATAAGTAAAAATCCCAAGATTTTATTTTTGAACATATTTTTTTATGATGAAAAACAAAGGGGAGTGATTTATTTATTTTGGTTACCATTGATTTATTTATTTTGGTTGTCATTCAGGGTTGGAAATTTTGGCATTCGTGTTCATTTGATTAGGACCACAGAAACATAGAAACAATGAACATATTATGTAATTCATTTGCAGACACTATAAGGATATGTTTCCCATATTTGACAAGGTACTACACGCAATAAAATTCATGAAATTAGATCTTATTTTACATATTTCAGAGTTATCTAATTTGGGTATTTCTGATTTGAGACTGAATGGTCTAAGATGATCCAGGCCAACAAGAATTTCTAAACAACTTCACTATTGTACAGGTTCATGAATTCGTGTGGATGGGGGGTATTTGGAGATGAAATAAAATGTAATTTCTATATATTCCTATCATTATACATTTATACATCCATTTAACAGTTGTAGATAAATTTTAATTCATTTTTTTTTTTGACTTTTTTCATTTCACATACCCGACTCTATATCTAAGTTCCACCAGTTTCATGTGACAACTACTACAAAAGGGTAGTATGTGAGTTCATGAAGATGGAAAAGGTCCTCTCAAATTGATTCTTTGTTTCTATATTCCTTTACTACAGGTTGTTTGTTAATAGAATGCTACAATTGAGTATGAATATATTTTCTATACTGGATTTTTTTTGTTAATGGGCTCTGTCACCCTCATCTTTATCATAATTAAACTAGTATTATAGTGGATGAAGATAGATGTATATATTTTTTTATCTGAAGTAAATCAATCTATGCTCTATGTGTGTGGATTCAAGCATTCGAAGGTAAAACAAATTAGTTTTTTATACCATATAAAGGATATAGCCACTTTTTTAACCATGGTAGTATCCTCTAATTTCCACAGTTAATTCCTGACTATATCAAGGATTAGCCATGTTAAAAATGGGTTATATAGGGGACCTACTGTCCCAGATTTAACCATGGAAATAGTTCACCTAGTTGTATAGTTTAAACCATGGAAGTAAGTAACCTATTGACATAGTTTTAACTATGTCCATAGGTCCCAATTTCCACAATTAAACAGTGGCAATAGGTGACCAATTGCCACAATTTAAACCATGGAAATAGGTATGACCTATTGAAATGGATCTATCATCCATAGTTTTTGTCAACTGTGACCACAGGATATTGCCACATTTTTTGACCTATGTCCATGGTTCCAAACCATGACCATAGTTGAATTTTATAGTTGTGAATGGATGATTAATTTTGGATCAAGTTTGCATATTAGTAGAAAAATAACAATAAGATTCAAATCAGTATAAATAATTTAACAACATTGAATTTTTACTCAAATACATTTTAATTTTTTGAATCTAATAAGTATATTCCCATTTATATCTAGGATTTCATTTAGGGAAAAGATCACATCTTTATTTGTGACCTTTATTCTAGTCTATTGTTGAAATTATAGGATTTAATGATGTCTAGGGATAGTTGGATTGTGGTTTTAAGGATGTTCATCCATGGTTAAGTGTGATCTCCATATTTTGTATGCCACTATAGAATTCTCCTCTATGATTAATATCCTATTGAAAGAAACATTCATTTATGTGTGTTCTGGTGAACATGTGAACCACTTTGATGGTAGGTTTTAGATTAAATATGGAACATGTGCATTGATCATGTGGTTTAACACATATAGTGGTAGTCTATCGATTAATAGGTATTTCTAGAGTTTTAATCCAAGAATTCCTATAAGTGGTTGGTGGAGTAGAGAAATTTATTATTATGGTTCATAATGAACATTATCAACTATCAATGTTCTCATTAGAGAAGCATTCAGAACATTATGATGAGATAAACATGAAACCTTTTTATTATAAAAATACTAAATTAAATAAAGGATTATAAAAAAATAAAAAACAAGAAATGGGATTTGAAATTTCGAAAATATTTAAATTTTGGTTTAAGTCATGTACTCATACATGTAAGAACATTGTGTAAATTTTTTGATTGAATGATTACTTACACTTTCTAAGTAACATGTACAATTTTAAGAACTATATTATTGTAAATATTTTTCACATTCTAGGTCTTCTTTAAGAAAATAGAGTTCCTAATTCATGTTTTTTGAAGGTTCTTGGTCTATCCCTTAAGTATTAACCCTCTATATAATGTGTAAAGTTATATTTCAAACTACATTTTCTTGAAAATTAATGATGGTGTATAAAAATCCTTAATTTTACCTCAAAGTTAGTTTTTTAATATCAAAAATTATAAGGGATTATTACTTAGATACTAAAAATGTGTTTCAAATATTAATATGAATTTCATGATGAAATTCTAGAAAGTTTGGATGTAGTGAAGTGTATGTGTGGAAGTCTTTATTTCTTTAAATCATGAAACCTAGATAACTTCCATGATTGCATGAAAAAATTCCATGATAATTATTTCAAAGGTTCCATATATTTCATGATCTTGCATGATTTTAGATTATTTTCAATAAATAACCTAGGTTTATAGATTTTTTATTGATATTTATAAAAAAAATTAGAGGAAACCAAAGAATCGCCGACTTACATGAGTAACAACATATCACTACCTCAAAAACTAAATAACTTCTATATGTGAAATTATTAATCACAAAAATGGATGTTATACCTATAAAAATAGTTTAGCATGATACTTGTTACATAGACTATTTTTAGATTCCCCTTCATTAAATTTAACATTACAAACATGCATGAAAGTCTCCTTAAGGTATCAATTTTTAAAGACTATTATGATTGAGGTGTTTAAATAACACCCATTAACATGGAATTACTTTATTAGATTTTTCATATAAATCTATGAATCACTTTATGGGAAAACTCTAAAATTCCCATAAAGTCATCATAGTTTTTCAAGGATCATATTTTAATTATAATGGTACCCATTTTCACAATTATTGGTAACAACAAGTTTCTTTCATAAAAAACATACCTTCCAAGCACACATATATACCCCCTAACACAAAGATCTTTTCTCTTACTAGAAGTATTCTAAATGGGGTTCCTCATCTCACCCATATACATCTTGCATGGATTGATGTTTATTTTTTGGATACCTTTAGGATGGTCATTGTGACATCCCAAACTTGGATGCCACTTGTCCCGCTTATCTGGCCCGATTGACCACATGTCCTCAGGAGTGTCTCCCCGTACACTAGAGGATGTCAACTAGTACCGAGGGTGTAAGGGTAATATTCTAGGGATACTATATTTTCATGTAAAATTAGTACAATGGATACAAATAATAGTAAAAATTAGTGGAATCATAATACAACAAATAGAAATAATAAATAGATAATAGAAAAAAAATAAGCAGCGGAAGAAGAAGGTAACTAAAAAATTACCATATATATATATATATATCACAAAATACCTCAAAGTAAGTTTCTATTAAAATGATACATGGCTTGATAATAATACAAAAAAATAAACAAATGGATACAAGAAATATACATAGTATTACAAAAGAACAAAAGGAAAATAATAACCCGACAAGAATCATGAACCTAAGCCCGATCCTCTTCTCCTACACTCTAGTTAAGTGCACAAGTCAACAACATATTGGAGGGACTTTACCCTTACCAATACTTGTATTAGTATAATCTTCTTAGGTTCCAAGGGAATCCTAAGTATGGTGTCAGATAAAAATATCGGTAGGCCACCACCAACGATGTCTATGTGTAGTCAAAGTAGGTTTTCATAAAAAAACAGTGTACAGGTATACACATGAAAGTAAAGCAATTCTTACAAAATAAATAACCTCCTATTCAGGTTCCTAAGGGACACTAGCGAGTCCAGCTGCTTCATCTCATGGATGGTATGTCTGATCATGTCACTATATATATAATATATAGATACACACACACATATATATATATATATATATAATTATATTTTTTGGAGTGGATTGGGATCTAACACGTAGGCATCAAACACCATTCTACAAGCTGATAAGCTCTAATCAAGGGGTAGTAATCCCTAAATCTTGATAGAGTGGGTTCATCATGCCTAACACTCAATATCGCGAGTGTTCATTCCTTGGAAACACTCTATATGGAATGTGGCACTAAAAATCCCATCACCCATATCAAAGCACTAGTGAGTGTCACTATTCACCACACTGATGTAAGGGGACCATATATAACAACACTGGTCTTTATTAAACATTTAAACATGATTTATTACATAAAATTTCACTTAATATAACCTAGAATATTAAGATTTCTAGTGTATTTAGGGATTAGGAACATTACATGACAACTTAATACATAAAATACAACATCTTTATTGAAAACTTATTTTACATGACCACAACATTCCTTCATACTTAACATTGCAAGGGATAATATAAGGGACATACATAAGAAAATGGTGAGATATAATTCCTACTAAGGGAGTAAACAAGTAATAACATGAAGAATACAATACATGTTAGGTGATAGGAAAATCAATGGAGAAAAAGATAAACATGAACATAAAGGCATGATATAGAAAGATTATCATAACATTGAAATGTGGTAACAGCATAAAATAGTGCATCATAAACATAAATAAATTAGGTAAACCTCTATCCCAACATGGTGGAAAAATGTCATAAATGGAATCAGGTAAACCCCTATCCCAACATGACGTATCATGATACTAAACATTACCCAATGCATTGGAGCACTCTCAGGGTGCACCCTTCATGAAAATTTTAATCTCATCGGTAAGTGTGCCATATAGATCATATAACATGGATTCATTAAATATAATAATTTATTCCACGATCAAATAATGTATAATAAATACATGTAAATCACCATTTGATAAGTATATGTGCATAAAGGTGAATACTCTTGATAGAGGAATGGGTATCGTATTCACTACACGATGATTTTGGCATGGAAAATCGTGGTGCAATTTTAACAGCATAACTGTATCAAATTTTAGTTCTTAAAATGGGTTAATGATAGAGAAATGGGTCTCTAATAATTTATAAACGAAATTTATAGTAATGGGATAATGGTACATAATATCCCAATATATGAAATGGAATTTAAGATACCTAATATAAAAGAGTTCTTGAATGGGAATGAGGAGAGTGAAATCCATTACAAAATTTCAGCATAGTAAGGAGTGGGTTTAAGGATCATAAGGTGGATTAATCATAGTTAAATGAAGATCCAATAATTTATACATAAAATTTATAATAATTAGGTATGGTAGAACATATCCCAAATCAATAAAATGGAAACTAAGAGGCATGACATAAATGAGGTACTTGAAGAAAAAGGTAAGAGGGAGATCCCTTACAGAATTTTGACATAGTAATGGATTAAGTAAGGGTAAAAATGGGTGAGGATAAATAATCCATAATTTAGTGAAGAGGAATGGGTGATTGGGTGGGTTTATATAGGAAAGGATGGGGAATTCTTTATTATTTATGTTTGGGACACTACACACTAAAATATTAAAAACCACAAACCATCCCACGATTTTTCCCATGGTTTCTAGAAAAGGGGAGTGTAAAACATTATTTTATAAGTCTAAGGGACGAATAAATTAAAATATTATCTTTTCTTATGTGGATTTTAGTCATACTCTCAAGGAAATTGTTTTCAAATCTTAAAATATATTATAAGTCTTGGAGGATTCACTAAGGATTTATAAAATAAATCAATAAAATCTAAATTACATTATTTTAAAGGTAAAACATATTTTTGGACTAATACCCCGTTTATATTATGTTAATACATAACTATTGGGTCATTATTATGTCATAAAACACATTATATATTTTATATTGTATTTAATTTTTACCCAAAAAATTGACTTTCACAGAAAATTATGAAAAAATCACCATTGGATAATTTCAATGTTCTAATTCCAAAAATATTATTAATTTTATCTAAATAATTTTATAAATATGTGAATTTTCACTTTTAAAATAAAAAATATATTTATTGAAAATTGACAGTTTTTGACAAAAACATTTTTCAAACTTTAAAAATTAAAATTGACTTCATAAAAATTATATGACCATTTATATTTAATAAAATTAATTTAATAATAATATTTTATTAAAATATAATTTAATTAAAAAATCCATTTATTCATCAAAATATATTTTTTAATTGAATTTTAATATTAACCAAAAAATAATATTTGTGCTTTAAAATCATTTACAAAGTAACAATAATAAAATGAAAGTATATTCATTATTCTATACAAAAATAATCCAAATAATCATAATTCTATGGTCTTGTTACATATCCATTTATTACAGCAGCATATGCCCTAAGAGTAAGGTGTGTGATGGTGGGGATTTCATGGGTTCGTTTGGTGAACATGGTTTGGGTCATGATGTCGTTGAGCTTGAACTTATATCGTAAACGGTTCTACTCATGCTTAAGTTGTTGGATCTTAGCTTGGTCTTGGTCTTGGAAAAATCCCATAAATGATATATACTTCACAAGCTCCTATAAATGCACTTTATAGGGTATGATATTACTAGTTGAGGCTATCACTTCCTTTTTCTGTGCCAAAAGGATTTGTTAAAATCCTATATTTGTACTAGTCATGTGATCACTTTTGAATGGATACATTATCAAAGGTAAGGATAATTAATAGTAATTGAAATCTAATTTGATATAATAAAACTTTAGGAGTGTATGTTTTTTTATATACATTAGACATTAAAACAAATGGAATTTTATTCATAAATAATTAGGTCGTTATATCATGGGTTTTCATGCCCCGTTGAGTCCCTTACCATCATTCCCAGCCACTATATAAGCAAATAATATATATAACTGGAAGGGTTATTTACCTACCATCCATAATCATTTATATATTTGCTATCATATAACAATTTTCAAATTTTACAAGATGATCATAAGGCATTTCCTCATATGTTATGTCATCCGGCCTTTCAAATAACCGAGGCATGATTAAGTATATGACATGAAACATGAGATAAAACATATTATGTGTTCCTCTAACCATGTCCAATTCCATTTCAAAAATTATATTTCACAATAGGAATTTTATAAGGAATAATAGGTATCATGGTCTTTGCATCACAAGGGATCATTTCATTTAAAAACCATTTGACCCATTTAATTAAAATCATGTCATTTGGTGTGATCCATCCTATACAAGGTCATCTCACTAAATTTTCCAAAACATGTCAAATTGACTTAGTATGGTACAAGTTCCAAGTAAGGGATCATGTTCAATACATATAAAGGATGTTATCATCTTGAACTAGCCATTTAACCAAACCCATCTATGATAGGCAAATCATCTAATTCAAAAGACAGGGAAAAACCAATTCAAAGGTTCAAAGGTCAAAGAGGAATCCATGGGAAACAACTCAAATTCCTTCTTGGTAAATTCCAATTCTAGTAAGGAAAAACACCTAGGGGTGTCTTGGGTTAAATATAACACACATGAGACAAGGTCTATTTCATTAAATATTCAACCCAAAAGCCAAATTAGGTTTCAATCATTTTGAGTCATTTAGCCAAAATGACCAATTTCAAGGTGGGATACCAAAAGGTGTCCATGTAGTGTATGAGTGATGTCTAAACCCCTAAACATAGACCAATTCACCTATCTCAAGTAAATAGGGTCATCTAGACATATAGGAACCAACACAAATGAGTTTCTTGGTAGAGGTCAGCACATGGAATAATGGAATAAATACAAAATGACCAAATCTCAAATGGAAAAATAAATGGCCACCTACCTTACAGGTCATAGATGATTCCTAGATTAATATTTCCCTCATATTTGGATAAGGTTGGAAGAGATTTGAGTTTTAGTCCAATATCCAAAAAAAATTGTTGAATGTGCCAGTATCTAAATAGTGAAATAGATGGACTAATTAACTAACCAAATAGAGGTGCATGAGCTTATCCTTACCTTTATCCACCTAATTCCTTTGAAAAATTTGAAAATGGATGTCGAACGAGGGAGTAGTAGATGATCCAAGCTTAAGATGGGAAGAGGCCTATGGGATGAGGAATCTATTGGAAACCATGGGAGGAATGAGATAACTAGGTAAAATTTTGTTTTAAAATTAGAGAGGGTAAAAAGGTAATTTTTCATCCAAATACCACTACGAATGGTTTAACTACATGGCTTACAACCCATGTGCAAATCGTGCATTAAACCATTGTACCAAACTTCAATAGGCCGCATGACCATATGCCTGGTCCCACATAGTTGTAGACAAACCATGCAGACTTGTAGGTTCCTTTACCTGTAGAAGCACGAGAATGTGCTCTGGGTCACATGGTTTAGAAAAACCATACAGCCTAGTCACTTATCCCATTTTCAAGAAATCAAGGCTCCAAACAAGACATGGATTCTCCCGTGACCTCTGCAACATGATTAAGAATCATAATTAGGTCCATTTAAGGTATTCTAAATGAAAAACTAATGATCCATACCTTCATTAAAAAGGTGGGTCATTACAACCTCTACTCTTTATAGTAACTCATACCTAATTTGGCCTTCTGAGGGTGAGGAGGTATTGGCAATGAATATTTCCATCCATTGAGATCATATATCAGCTTCCTGACCCTATGAATCATCTTGTACCCAATTGTTCTACCATAACACCCATACAAGAGTAATAGACCTTCCTTGAAGTGTCTTCATGCTCTAATCAACAATATGCACTGGATACTCCTCAAGGAAAGAATTCATATCTAGCTCAGCATCATCTGGTTGAAAGATGTGTGATGGGTCTGGATTATATTAGTGAAACTAAGATACATGGAAGAAATACTGCATGGATTAGTATCTCTGAGAAAGATCCAACTATTAATCCACTAGTTCAATCTTTTCCACAACCATGATGGGTCCAACAAATCTCATTTATAGCTTACATTGCTTCTAAATATGTATATTCCCCAACCTTGGAGAGACTCACAATAAAACCCTGTCTCTAAACTCAAACTCAAGAGGTCATTGGCGTTTGTTGGCATAAGACTATTTTATGGAATGAGATATCAACATACACATTCTGATCAATTAGACCTACTTTGTAGTCCCCTACATGATATGTGGTCCAAGATTATTTTCTTACCCTACCTCTAGCCAATACATAGGTGAGCTAAAAGGCCTACCATATAAGTCTCTATAGGCTGCCAACTCAATGGTATCCTAGAAGTTGTTGTTATAAGAAAACTCAATAAGGGGAGTGTGTTTCTCCCAAGAACCTGAATTGGGAACCTGAATTGTACACTCTGTTTTTTCACCAGCTTTTAGGTGATAGGTCATACTCTTAATAATCCATGTACCCAAGGCCTTTTGTAACCCCTTCCAGAACCATGAAATGAAACGAGTATCGCTATCCAAAATTATAGAATGGAGAGATCCATGGAGATGTACAATTTCTTTGAAATACCGTATTCCTAGGACATCTACTGAGAAGGTCTCTTGTAGAGGTAGAAAGTGTTAGACCTTCATCAAATGATCAATGATAACCTACATTACAATGTTTCCATGAGGTGATCTGGGTATACCAGTCATGAATCCCATCAAAACATCTTCCCATTCTCACTCAAGAATGGACAATGGTTGAATAATCCCTTCTAGACATTGATTATCCACCTTCACATGCTGACAGGTGGAACATAGAGTGATGAAACAAATTGTCTCAAATTTCATGTTGTGCCACCAGTATTGGTGTCATCAATCTCGATACATTTTGGTGACACTGAGGTGAACCACCCATTTTGAGGCATGGAAATCCATCATCTTTTCCTCTTTCATGCCTTTAGGGACCCATACATTCCCACAAAACAAAAGAGTATCATCCACATCGACCATCCATACAGAAGATGTATTGTCATCATAGTCACTTTCCCATAGGATGAGTCCTTCATGATCAAATAGTTGTATCGACCTTACATGTTCCACATGAGTAGATTTTACTACAAATACTGAGAGGATTTTCTTACCACGGTCCTCCTGAACCTCAATGTGAATCTCCAAAAATAACTATATAAACTTCCATTCATTACTAGATTTCTAAACCACCTATTTATGAGTCTCTGGATACGGAGAATCGACTGTTGAATTTCCTTTTCCTAGAGTGTAATCAAGCTAAAAATAAAACAATTGTAGGTAATCAACCCACCCATGATTCCTGAGATTCATATCCCACTGAGTGAATATGTATTTAAGGATTTTTTGGTCAACGTACACCAAAATATTATCTCTTAGAAGATAGTGTCTTCAAAAACATAAGGCATATAAAACTATAGTAAGATTGAGGTCATGTGTTAGGTAGTTCCTATCATGATGCCTCTACTAATGAGAACCATACTTAATAACTCTCTCTTCCTACATCAGGATATCTCTAATACAAACACCTGATGCATCATAGTATACAATATAATCCCTTCTAGGATCCAACATAATTAGTATTGGTGCTGAATTCAATCTACCCTTAAACTCCTTAAATGATTCTTCACAAGCTTCGGACTATTCAAATTTCACACCCTACCTTTTCAAGCCCATAAGAGGAACTAAAAGGCATGGTAAATCCTGGATGAATCATCTGTAGTATCTAGAAATCCACAAGAAACTCTAAATATCAAATACATTCTTAGGTTTCTCCCAAGAAACAAAATCTATCACTTTCTCTAGGATTACTGAAACTCTTGATTCTGAGATTATATGACCCAGGAAGTGGACTTTGTCGATCAAGAAGTGGAATTTATTGAGCTTATCATAGAGCTGATTCTCTCATAGTGTATTCAGTATGATCATAAGATGGGTTTCATAGTCATGTGTGGAGTTTTAATACACCAAGATACCTTCAAAAAATATAACCAAAAATGAATATGGATGTGGGTGTAAAACTTTACTCATAAGATCAATGAAGACTATAGGTGCATTCGTGAGTCCGAATAACATAACCATGTACTCATAGAGACCATACATACTCTTGAAAGTTGTGTGAGTTATGTTTGAGTACCTTTAACACATATTTTGATAACCTGACCTCAAATATATATTATAAAACACCTTTTATCCTAGGATCTAATCACATAGTTCATTTATTCTAGTAAATGTATATAGATTCCAGATAGTTAACTGATTCTGCTGATGGTAGTCCACAAAAAGTCTAAGGGTACTATCTTCCTTCATGGAAAATAAGACTGGTGAACCCCAAGAAGAATTGATGGGGCATTTAATTCCATTTGAATCTAGATTTTCCAACTAATTATTGAGATCAAGAAGCTCCTTAGGTTCCATCATATAAGGAGGAATGGTCACAGGTTCTGCTCCTGGCACAAGCTCAATAGTAAAATCTACATCTCGCACTGGAGGTAGACCAAAGAAGTCGCCAGGAAATATTTCTCTAATATGATTTACTATAGGAGGAAATATATTGGGTTGTAACCCTTATTCATCATGATAATGACTGGTTACATGTTTTGTAACATTTCCCATCTTTTTTAGTTTGGTCATACTTGTATCACACTAAGATTCCATTCTCCATTATGCACGTGCGTATTTCCCCCATGGTGATGTAAACGTCACCCTTCGATGGTAGAGTTCAATAAGGGATATGTAGGGAACTAACCATTACATATCGATGATTACATCAAATCTTGACATATTGAAGGTGTATAGATACCATAAAAAAAAGGTAACTTCCTACCTCAAGGGGGAAATTATGATAGTGAAAAACGACCTCTGAACTGATTCTGAAGGGTGTATCTAGCATCATAATTCCATGATAGTATTTAATGTATAGGCCCAGAAGCTTACTGATTTCCACAGATATAAATTAGTAATATGTGACTGTATCAAATAAATAAGACACTAAAGTTGAGGTAAATAGAATGGTACCTCATACAGTAGATGGTCTGGCACTCTGCTCATGTGACGTAGGCTAGATTTCATGTATCTAGGATATACCACATCTCTGAGTCATTGTCTTACTACCATGAGAACACCTGCTCTACTGGTGATGAGAATAAAAACTTTTACTGCCTATACCTCAACTAAAACCTCAACCTGATCGACCAGTAGTATTCCAAATACCTGACTATCATGATATTGTAGATCTGGTTCATGACTGAGGAGTAGGTGCAGATCCACACTCACTAGGTACTGGAGGGAAATTCCTACAAAAAATAAGGAGATGAACCATACTGCCACATCATCTGTACTCAACTAGTTCTTATGGACACCACTTTCTAACATGACCCAACATTTCATACTATTGAAAGATAAGGGAGCTACTCGCAAGAGGATGTTGAACACTTCTACCTCTGCAAGATACATCAAAGTGTTCATTTATCCTAGAAAAATATCCACTAGAATACCTAGGTGAAAAACTACCCTATCTCACAATGTCAGCCTCCCTCAGATTATGCTCTGTAATTAGGGAATGGTTAATGATTTCAAATATGGTTTTCAACCTAAAAACATTGACATGTGACTGGATAGCATAACACAACCCATCCTTGAATCTCCTAGAAGTCATCAGATCATCAGGATATAGATAAGGAGAAAACTATTTTAGCCTAATGAAATGAGATGAGTAATCTATAGCTAACATGTTTCTATACTATAGGCTCATAAATTCTCTAGATTTATCTATAATCAGAGTCTGAGGAAAGAAGTAGTTGTATAATATGGTCTTAAATTCATCCCAAACCATATCTCTATACCAATCTTCTAGGGTGATGACATCCCACCACCTATTAACTGAGTTCTGAAGCATATAAGTATCTATATTGACCCTCTGCTCTAGAGGAGTCCCTAGGTGCTCGAAAATAGAAATGTTAACCTCAATCCAAGACTCTTCAGCAAGTGGTCTACCATCCCCTGATAAAGTGGTTGGATTTTTCTACTGAAACTCATGAGTCAACTCTTCCACACTCGAGGCAGGTTGCACTCCATATTGTATGTTCTAAATTATATGCAAGAAACCCTCTCAAAACTGGGTATCAGTGCCCATATTAGGAATTGGAAGAGGAACCACATGTGGATCAATAGGATGAATGATCGGAAAATCATGGCCCACCACCATAAGAATATGATCATCACTGCATTCATGGAATGTGTCTCGAGGATGTCATGGTATCATAACACTATAATTCCAAACAAATGTCTAAAAATGGATTCAAAAAAAGTATAAGATTGCATTAAATAACCTAGGAAAGGTACAAAATCCTTACTATAAGAATCAAAATGTCTATCTACCTACTTCAAAGTCCAATTATAGATTATAAAACATACCATAATAGGTAATAAGAGTGAATAACACCCACTACCCTCTACTAAGGTCGGGTTCGGGTAAACATTTTGGGTTAGGCATGTGAAAGGTGTATGTTCTCAAGTTATAGGGAGTTTCCCATTTGAAAAATGTGATCATTTAAAAATTTAAAGCATTTTAAAATAACTATATCCAAATATTTACCAATTTCCATTCCATAAGGTCCCATACACCTTATGAACTATAACTTGACATTCACTTGGATGTCATTTCCCTTTATAATGGTTGAGCTACATGGAATTCCATTTTCTAATCCATAAGGGCACATACACCTTATAAATCAAAATGTGTCCCCCACTAACCTCACACCAAAATATGATCCAAATACTACAAAAGGTATTAGAACAACTATATATATATAACAAGGTACAAAAACTATGCAATAGGTAATTCTCGTTGAAAATTAAACGTGACATGAAAAAAATGCATGGATTATTCATATTGTACCTATTAGGATGCATGATCTAATGAAAATCCCTCATTTCATTAGGTGAAAATAAGGAAATCAAAATTTCAATGACATCATTATTAATAACATCATATGTCATGTTTATCAGCTAGTGGTGAAATCGTATTAATATTAACAGTCAAAAATAGAACAACAATTAATATTCAGACAACTTGGATTTACCCCATACATGGGTTCATGATTCCTAAGAAAGGTTTATGACCATTTCCCAATCATTTCCCAATCTCAAATATATTATTACCAAATATTAAAACAAGAAGGAAACCACTAAAATACCACATTGTGATGTCCCGAACCCGGATGCCACTAATCCCATACCCCGAACCCTGATGGCCACATGAACTTAGGAACATCTCCTTGTAAGCCAAAGGTTGTTGAATAATAATGATGTTGTAAGGGTAATATAGTGGGTAGATTATAACCTCATTTCAGACTAGTACAACAGATACAAAAAATAGTAAAGAGAAGTAGAAGCGTAATACAATAGATAAAAAAATAGATAACTAAGAGGAACAAGTAGTGGAAAAAAGTTTACTGAACAAGTGGAATATATATATATATATATCACAAAAGGCCTCAAAGTTAGTGTATATTAAAATGATGTATGGAATTATAAAATACATAAATGAATGGATAGATAAAATCATTCTACATAGTAGTACAAAAGAACAAAATGATAAGAACAACTCCATGGTCATCTCGAACCTAAGACTAATCCTATTCTCCTAAGATCTAGCTAATAACACCAGTCAAAAACCTATATGAGGGCCTTTTCCCTTACCGGTACCTATAAAAATATAATATTCTCAGGTGCCACGAGTGTCCCAAGTATGGTGTGAGATAAAATTCTTAGCAGGCCACAACCAATAATGTCTATGTGTAATCTAAGTATTTCCTTTTAAATAAACAGTGTTCATCTATATATAGGAAAGTAATGCAATATTGAAATAATAAATAACCTCCCACTCATGTTACTAAGGGGCACATGGCGAGTCTACCTAATTCTACTCATGGATGGTATGTATGATCATATTGCTATATATATCATATATATAAATACATATATATATAATTATAATTATATTTTCTAGAGTGGCTCGGGATGTAACACACAAAAATAAAACGCAATTCCATGAGACAATAAGCTCTACTCAAGGGGTAGTAATCCCTACATCTCAATAGAGTGGGGGTCTTCATTCCTGGAACTTGAGATGGAAGGTTTTCAGGCCATGGAAACACTCTATATATAACATGGCACTCAAAATCCCATCGCCCATATCGAAACACTAGGGAGGGTCATCATTCCCAACACCGATGTAAGGGGAGTGTGGGTTGTCATGCCATTTTGAGCCCATTACCATCATTCCAAACCTCTATAAAGGAATATAATATGTATAACTAGCATGGGGGTTTACCTTCCATCCATAGTCACTTATATATAGACCATTATATAAGAATGTTTAAATTTAATAAGATGATCCTAAGTCATTACCTCTTATGTCATGTCCTTAATCCTTTCAAATAACCAATTCATGATAAAGTATATGACATGACACATGAAGAAATATTCATATGAAATAGATCCCATTGTGAATTTCTTCATAGATTGTGTCTCATTTATAGTTCAAGATATAATAACCCAATACTCATTCTGTATTCCTCCATAGCATACTCAATCATTGGATCCCTATTTTTGTTAACCATATGTGAGCATTATGTCATCCATACCATATAAAAAAAAGTTTCTAATTTTTTCAGGGATTTTGAAAGAACACTATAATATGTTCTATTTATAATTCCATGATCAATATCCCATTTCCAATTTCTCCATCTCTTCACAAATAAACCACGACTTCCACTTTGGCGTGGTGAACTTCAACATCACATTTTCACTTTCATATATGAGGACCAAAATCACATGTCCTCATTAAAATATCTAACTATACACTTTATGTTCACAAAAATGGTTTTATTGAACCACATATAGATTTATGGAATCACATGTGTTGAATATCCCATTTCCAGACCACTTAAATGAACAACGACCACAATCACCTTCCAACTATGATCTCCAATGTATTTTTCTCTCTCCATGGTAGCCACTACTATGGAATGGGACTCCATCCAATTTCCAATAATGGATTTTTCCAAAAAACGGTTCCTAAAATACATATAAATTATTTTCTATAATCGATATCAGTACTACTATGTCATAGTCCATACCATTATAGGTGTGATCATGCCCTTCTTCACGAAAATTTTTCTTGGCAAATAAAAATGAATCCTTTAATGTTCATGATCCTTCAAATAATATAACATGACAAAAAAATAATATTATCTCATCAAAAAGAATCAAGTTTAATGTCCCACAACATTACAGGTTGTGTACTTCATAGGGATTTTTAATTTTTCACCTCAATGCAGGTTTTGTTGAATGAATTGGGATTCAGATTGAAATTTTGAGGGATGGAAAATCTATAGGAGTTGTTTCTATACAAGGATAAAGTTACATTAATTATTTTGGGTTCTCTATTTAACATATTAGTGGGGTTAGGGTGACTAATTTATGGATTCTTAGCTTCATGCAGGCCATCACATTGTGATGGGTGAACATCACATTGTGATGAGGGTTGAGAGGGTGATGCTCATGTTGTAGATAAGGTATTTTTTCATGGTAGAGTTTTGTGAGATTTCATATAAGGAAAGAAACTTACATATTCATTTTTTTCTCATAGGAAAAAGAGATTACATCATAACCCTTAGTTCATACTATAATGGGCATCTGTTATGGGTATCACAAGTGATAATTTTGGAAGAATCACATCATAATAAGGGAGGAAATTCCTTTGAGGCTTGGTCCATTCCTAGAAAAATGTGTATCATTCCATGACCCATATGTGTTTCATCATGATGGTGATAGACATGGGGATGGAACATCTCCCTAGGGTGGTTAAACCGCAACCTAGAAAAGTGATGTAGAATCATAGTACAATCCTCATAGTCACACTACATCCAACATTCTGGTTTATTTCTTAACAAAGTAAAGTCATACTTTTTACACTCACACTCATTTGAAGTTTTTGTTGAGGGGTGCATGTGGAGGGACATTTCAGCCATCTCCTCTCCATATATTCCCCCTGTTCAATCCCCCTTAAGGAGGAATGGTTTTTTAGATTATTTTGAGGTGGTTTAAGGTGATTTATTCCTCCAGGTTTCCTCCATTATTATTTCCCTTCGTATCTCTTTGATTCAAAGTGATTTTAAAAAAGGGTTTTTTTTATTCCATCAGATTAGGGAGAAACTGATTCACAATGATGGATATTTTCAGTCTCTTTTCTAGAGTAAATAATATGAGGAGGATTGCATAAATTTTCATATAGTTTTGGTGATGTGACGATTCCTGGTGATTTTTTGGTGGTTATATCTCTTTAGTTTAAGTTAAATAATTCATTATAAATTCTTATAATTAATTATTTTGATGTTGCATCTTACGATAGGTTCTTCTAAGTTTGTCATGAGCTTAAATGAGTAATGGAGAGATTGGATAAGGATGAGAGGAGTATCTCAAGGATGGTAACTCCATGTATGAGATGGGTGAATCCTTTAATACAAAACCTTATACTTGATTATGCATGAGTGTCCATACATGTATGTTTAAATGTGAATGAGTAATGGGATAGGGACTAAAAGAACCCTAGATAAGGATATATAAATGAATTAGTCCTCCTATACATGGAATAATTACTTCCTATCACTTTGATAAATTTGGGATGATCTGATAATTATTTTTCCAAGGGGATAAGATGAAATTTGATTTCAAAAAAGAACTTAGGTGGGTATCAGGATGTGAGATAAGACTTTTATTTCCCAATTAACTTTCCTAGGGCTACTTGATCATATATGTTAGGATTATACCAAGTATAAATTGGTGAGATGGTCATACTCCTCACATATAATGAGTGATGCACTCTTGATGGTGGAGTGGACTCTTGGAATATTCCATGCATAGGATGAATCCTTCTAGACTATATGTGGTGTGTCAGAGAGGGGTTTTCCTCTGAGTGAAGGGTTTAGAGATCTTTTAAGGATGATGTGATATGATACTTGAGTGGGGGTTGTGGTAATTTTTTAAAGGATTTAGAATAAAGTTTCCAAGTAAATTGGGGGGAGTTTCTTGAAATGATCCTTGGTTAGTTGGATTGGATTTTGATACTTGAATTGGAAGGTTACTGGAATTGGTTTCAGAGTCTATGGTCAGAAGAGACTAAAAGCTACAAGAACACCATGGGGTGTTGGAAATGTCTTGTTTCTAAGTTCAAAGGCCAAAATGGTTCTGAAGAACATTGTTTCAAGAACTAATGGTAGATATGACTAGGATTATGGGTTCATCATGACATTATTCTGTGATCGAAATGGTCTTGAGGATATGGGATTTTGAGACCATATGGATGTTGACGTGTGTTATGGGATGTGGGGCTAGGTCCTAAGTGACTAGTTACCTATGATGAATAGGTGACCATGTGGTATGGTTTGTGTTCCCTATTTATTTATGTATGAATATACTATCCATGTGCATGTGATTAGTAATGGATCTAAACTTTTATAATAATGGAACCAAGGGAGTATCCTCACCTTGATTAATAGTGTATTTGAAAAACCCTACCTTGAGTGTGAAGGTAGTTTTCATGATGTGATATTAGATCCTATAATGAGATATAAGGTAGTTTTTTGGATAATAGCTTCATATTGGGTGATAAGATATTGGCATGGACCTCCTTTTGTGAGAAGGTTAGCTCAGGTGGTGATTTCATACAAGATATGGTGCAAGACCCTACCTTGATTGATAAGGTAGTAGTCATGATGTGGATGATGGGTCATACCTTGAGTGATAAGGTAGTTTCTAGGTTATATATGTTAGCCTCACCTAGAGTAAGAATGTGATGGAAGGATTTCCTTGAGTGAGAAATAAGGTCCAAGATGTGGATGTGGGACCTTACCCTACATCTTTAGGTAGTTGTTGGGACTTCGTTACTCCTTACCCTAAGTATTTGTGTATGGGTATAGATTGTCTCCTGAGGTGTCCATATTTCATAAATTTCCAAGGTAGGTTTGGTCAGGTATCATGGTGTCCTAGTTAGCACATGATTATCCAACATGTGTGAGTGTGGTGGTGGAATAAGGTGGATTTCGGGCATAGTATAAAGTAAGTTTGGTCAGGTGTCATGGTGGTTAGTTTAGTACACACTAACTCGATGTGCAGGTTATATTCTATTATTTATTTTCTCATGTATATACATATATGATGGATTATATTAGAGTATCATGGTGATACCCTAATAAGGTGTATTTATCACATCTTACATGGTCACTTTGGTATGTGTTCAGACCATGTATCTTTTAAAAATGTTGATAAAAAATCAATGTATCGGGATAGAGTAGCTCCACGGGTGTTGGAGATGTGGTTATAGTGATTCCCATGGACGGTAGTAGATCTTATTGAGTTTTTTTAATCTTTTATTTATTTATATATATATATTTCCAGCCTATTGGGTGGTAACTTTTTTCATATGATTGTATGTTTCTACATGGTATATTTCTTTAACATGTTTTTTATTGATTATGCATAAAGTGAAAGATTTTTGGTGGATATTTTTTATTTATTTTTTCTTTTTTGTTTACTCTTAATCAATATAATATTCTCATAAATTTATTATTTAGGTATTCACTACTAATTGGTGGCCTCTACCATATAGAGAGGCCAGATTTAACCCATATGAAACCTTTGGTCGAGACACTGATGGGTGGTCTAAGAATGAGGTATTACAATGTTTTATTAGAGGGTATTTTTTCATCTTTTTTTTCTATTTGAGTTATTATAAAAAGTGAATAGGGGTGTGTTGGGGATTTTGATGGACCTTATACTAGTTTATCATAAACAACTTTTCCATTGGTAATTTTGGATTACTAGGGTTATGGGATTTATGTTTTTATTTTTATGTCTATAATTGAAAATTTTATTCAAATATGATGCTTTTATGGAGATATTTATTTATAGTTTTATCTCTAAGCCTATTTAAAAGAGAAATATGGACATGAATAATATTAATTATATAGAATTCACATGAAATATATGAGACTATATGTGATTTATTTTCATAATTATAGTAGGGTTAATTTTTTAAAGATTCAACAATAACTTATATAGTGTTTTCCCATATAACATATTGGTAGAAATATACTCATCTGAACTATGGTATTTTCTCTAAAGTATGTCATGTGGATCTTATAGTGAGACACTCTCTTGTAAAAAATATGTAGTCTCTTTACTAAAGGGATATATAGTGACACCAATTGGATTGGTACATGTATCAAATGTTATGATAGAAGTTTTTTGTAGAAGTTGTATTCCTAGGAAATGATCCAGGTATGGGAATAGGTTTTCTTTGGGATAGGGATAACCCTATAAGGATTGAAGGATGGCATGTGAAAATTCCTTAGGTTCTTTTGATATGAATATCTTAGAGTGATTTTGGTATTGATGTTGGATTTTGGAGTGTTGGATCAGTAGGATTCCTAGACATGTGGATCATCATCCTATATGGTTGGATATAGGATGGATAGAGTATGATTATATACTTATGGTCTTGGAATGAAGCCCAAGTGGTGGGTGATCATGTCGTCTACCTTAGCATGTGTGAGATACCTCGAGTTGGATAGGTAGAAATAATATATATATATTTAGTTAGATGAAATTTATCTATAATAGGATCATGTTTAGTGGTTTATGTGCATGATATAAGTTTCAATAGGATGTGACTCATAGGGGTGTTATTTGGGTTATGTGACTAAGTAGTATGGGAGTGTACACCTATTGGGTTTGAATGATATTGAGTTAGATAAAAGTTAAGAACCAATGATAGGTTTCCTCTAGATTAATTATACTAAGTAAGAGGATATAGGTAATTTTCATGAATTTTATTGAAAATTATTATTGCATAAGGGAAAGTGTGTGCTAGTTATGCAAGTTACTCTTTGGGTTTGTGGATCAATAAGTAGTCATGTGCGGGTTGAGGACTTATTGAATTAGGGGGATGTGTATAGGAATTATGACTCTATATTTGGATATATGAATGGTTTTCCCCTCTATAATTCATGGTGAGATCATGGAAGGTTGGTGATAGGGACTTTCAGGATGGGTGAGAGTGGCTTGAGATGATCGACACATGTTTGATGTTAGAATCTATTAGGTATTGTAATTTTGGATATGTGTAAGGAAGTATATATAGTGGGTAGAATCCAATTGGATATTATAGGGTGTGACCCTCATTGGAAATAGAATTTTGATACATGTTCGAGATGATGTTTCTGGTGAGTTAGGAATGGGAGGTGATTGGTGTTCATGTTGGAGCTCGAGTATGAGTGGGACAGTCACATGCAATCATTATGCTTGGTAATAAAAAGGATGTTATATGTGGAGATCTATAATTTTGTGTTTAGTGGGGATATGATAAGGATATTATTATAGTTGGAATCGTTTTATCAATCATGGTGGAAGAAACCATGTGTTTGACAGGTAGTTTATGCAGTGATATCAGTTGTAGGATGGTCAATATGACATTGGGATTTTGGCATGATGGTAGATTCAATTTTATTTGGTTCCTTGGTAAATATCATATCTATGATTCAGATATAGTTTCAGATGGAGTTTTACTATTAGAATAAGGCTTGAGATGTAGTTTATGTGGTCCATGAGTGAGATGGATTAGAGAATTGCAAGTGCTTGTATTATGAGTATGATGGATAGTGTGGTTGTATGAGGATTTCACTAAGCAATTACACCAAGATTTAGGTTGGAACTTCATTATAAGTTTCTATATGATTCTTTAATGCCTCTGAGAGTTAAGGAATCATGATCAAGTGATATGATATCATACATGTTGGTTAAGGCTGAGTGTTTTCTAGAGAGGTTAGCTAAAGTGGGTTCGACTGGTGTTTTTTAATGAAATAAAATTTGTTGAGGTGGAAACCTCATCAAGTGTATTAATATACAACTAGAAGTGAATTTATGATAAAAAATTCTTATAGTGGGGAGCATCATGACCCAGGATCAACCTTTATGAGAGTATTCATATAGAGGGGAGCTTCATAGTCCTTGAAATAAATTATTTTCTTCGATGTCTTGTTATAAATTCATACGCTTGAGCATTATCTTGGTGTTTGTCATGGTGACAATTGGGTATATTGGTTTTTGGTGGATAGAGTAACTCGATGTATGGATTTTCATAACTGAATATATTTCCACATTTGGGGATATAATATACTGATTTAGTGGTAAATTGATGATTTAGGAGGGTTGAGAGTGATTATGGAAGGACCACTATAGCTTCTCAAGGATGATAAGTGTTATGGTGGGGAATATAAATAATATGATGTTGTTACGGATTATATAATTAAGGGGGAATTTGAGTTTTTTGGTATTGGGGTAGATGGTGTTTCAATAATTGGGACTCTAATTAGAATTATGAGGGTTGGAAATTCTATAAAAGATGTTTTTAGACATGGATTGAGGACCATTAAGTTTTTTCATTTCTTGTGTAAATTTTGGAGTAGGGTTAGGGAAACCATTTTACTGATTATTTACAATATGTGGCCTTTTTTCCTATGATGTGTGGGATCCATATCACAACGAGTGTTGAGTGGGTGATAGTCAATTCATGGTCGAGGGACTCACAATGTGATGGAGTTATATGTGTCTTTGTATAAGAAAAAAAACCTTACATATGGATTGTGATTTTCATGGAGGAATTATTAGTTGCATCATGTCCCTTAGGTTGTGTCCTAAAAGCTGGACATTAGGGATATTGTGGATAAGAGTATGAAGGTTTTTCCTTATGATAAGGGAGGCAGTACATTATAGTCTTGGGGATCACCAGAAAAATAAAAGGTATGTTTCATCGCATCCTATAGGGGTCACATCATGACCTATAGGGTTCATTCCATGACCTATTCATCTGAAGTAACATCACAAAATGATCATCATGGTCACATTGTGACTGATCTGCTTGCATATTTTTTTAGCAAGGGATGACTAGTCTTTTTACAGTTATAATCACTTTAGATTTTGGGTCAAGAGGCCCACTAGGAGTTAAATTTTGGCTAGATCATCCCCCTATATTCATCAGGTATGATTCCTCTTGTGTAGGGACAGTTTTTAGGTTATTTTATGATATTCTATGGTGAATTATTATCTTCAGTTTCCTCTGTTCTTTTTTCTCTACATAGCCCTTTGATTCAGTGGTAATTCAGGATAGGTTTTGACAGAGATTCCACTAGATCATAGTTTAATCAATCAATAACATTGGTGATTTTTCATGGATTGGATTTATGAGATCCCAAAAGGATGAATTTATGAGGTTTCATGTGATTTCAATGGTGTGTTGATGCTCAGTATGTTTTTTGGAAGTAATTCCTCTTTTTTTAAGTAAAATAATTAATTATAAGTTTTTATAATTAATAATTTATACTTTTTAGCTTGAGATAAGAGATTGAGAAATTTTAATAAGCTTGGTTGATGTATGTAATTCTTTTCCAAGAATGATCAAAGAATAGTGAGGATGGTATGTCAATGTCTGAGGTAGGTGGTCCTTTGATACAAAATCGTATGATTTTCTATACATGGGTGTGCATGATTTCATGTCTTCAAGGTACCATGTAAAGGGATATGGATTGATATCACCCTAGAAAAAGATATCATATTTCATTGAGCCTCTAATACATGGAATAATTTCATCCTACCACTTTGGGTAATTTGGGATCACTCAGTGACTATGTCACCAAGGGGCGCAGGTTCTAGTGGGGTTGATGAGAGACCTTATTTAGGTTTTAGGATGTGAGATGATACTCGAAAATCCTATGTATGATTATCAAGTCCAGTTTGGTATGAATTAGAGGCTTATACATAACATGTATAGGTGAAATGATCATACATATCATGTATAATTAAGGAAACCCCTATAAAGGTGTAATGGACTCTTTTCATGTGCCATGAGTGGGATGAGTCCATTGAGAATAGATGTGGTTTTATAGAGAGGGTTTTTAATCTGATTGATTAGTAAAGACCTATCCTAAATTATATTTGGGATGATACCTAATTGAGATTCATGGGAAGTGTTTGGAGAACTTAGACTCAAGTTTCTAAGGGCCTTTAGGTGAGCTACATGGAATGGTCCTTGGTTATTGGGATCAGGATATGATGAAAGAATTGGAAGATGATGGGATCATATTTGAGAGGATATGTTCAGAAGATCCTATAGGATATTATAACACTTTGGGGTTTTGGATATGTTTTTGTTTCAATATAATAGACTAATAAGGTTTTAAAAGACTCTAGTGTATGCCCTGGTGCAGAAGATGAAAAGGATAATGGGTTTGGTATGATGTAATTGTGTGACTAGAATGGTCTATAGGAGACGCTCATGTAAGGCCTTATAAATGTTGGAGTGTGTCATCCAACATAGGGCTAGGTCCTGGGTGACTAGAACCCTGTGAAAATCTAGTGATCTTTTTTAATGGGTTGTGTGACCTATTTTTTATTCCATACATATAGTGACTATGTTCATTTGATTGGTAATGGATCTTGACATGGATGATGATGGATCCTAAGTAATGACATTAACTTGAGTGATAATTTGTTAGAATAACCCTACCCTGATTGAGAAGGTAGTATTTTGGATATAATATTAGACTCTATCTTATGTGATAAGTTAATGGTTAGGATAATTACCTCATATTAAGTGAGAATATATTGGCATTGACCTTGAGTGAGAGAAGGTAGGTTTGGGTAGTGAATGGGTATAAGAAATGGTTTGGGACCCTACCTTGGGTGATATGGTAGTGGTTAATATGTGTATTTTGGGCCCTACCTTGAGTGATAATCCATTATCCAAGATGTGAACATTGACCTCATCTTGAGGGAGAAGGAAGGTCTAAGACAAGGAAATAGGACCCTACTTAGCATATTTGAGTAGTAGTTTGGATTTAGAGACACCTTATCATGAGTATTCAATTATGGGTCAGTATTGCAGCATGAGTTGACTAGATTCCAACAATTACCAAGAAGGTATAGTTGGGTGTCATGGTCACCTAGTTACCATGTCATGACCCAACATGTGTGTGTGGTGCTAGAATGAGGTAGATTTCTAGAATACATTAAAGTATGTTTGGTCAGGTGACATGGTGACTTGGTTAGAACATGATAAACCAACATTCATGTTATATTCATTTGTCTACTTTCCTCATGCATGTGCATATATGATGTCATATATTAGGTATATTTGGTGATACCCTACTGATATGTATTACTCACACCCTACATGGATACTCTAGTGTGCGTGAAAACCTTATGTTTATTTTATAAGTTTAGCAGATGTTTTGTAGTAGATCAATATGGAGAAGGTTTAAGGGTCTTAGAGATAATATTGATATATGTCTCAAAGATGGATGAAGATCCTCTTGTTAATTTTTTTTCTTTTGTTAATGTGTATATGTGATCAGCTCATTGGGTGATTAGTTATATTGTATAACTGAATGTTTTCACATGGTACATTTTTTATAACCTTTTTAGTAATTGATTATACATACTCTGATGGTATTTTTTAGATTTTTATTAGTTATTTATCCTATTTTTTTACTCATATTTGAGAGTATAATCTCTTTAATAAAGGATTTAGGCCCTAGTTTCTAGTTGGAAGCCTCTACTGTGTGGGGAGGAATGCTTGAGGTTGTGGGGTGCCTCCTTCGAGGATACTAATGGGTGGTCTCATCATGGGAAGTTACAACTAGATTAGTCATTGCTCTTCAAGAAATATCCATCCCCTCAAATATTTATTAGGCTTGCCATTAGTTTTCATCTTTACTTTTTCTTCCTATAGCTCAATGTATTCACTATAGTAACTTTAATGATTACACTTCAAATCTTCCATGCTCATACTCATAGTCTAATTCCATGTTTTTCAATGAAAAAATAATTCACCAACACCTTAACCAAGTATTATATTATTATAATATTCTCTACTTTTCAATATATCATATTTGAGTTAATGTTAGCTTCCCATTTTGATTTTGTTCCAACTATCACCATGATAATCTTCTCATTATACAAAATTAATTGAAAACAAATATTAATCAAAAAACTATTTTTTAATAATATTGATTCATTTATGTTATAAATAAGTTTATTTAATGGTAAAATTAAATGTAAATAATTATTTAAATACCCCTATGATCGGTAAAATTGCCTTGAAAAAATTAACTATGTAACACTAATTCTATAAACCATAAATGTAACTACTATAGAACAAACACAGAATATTAAAACTTATAGAACCATTATGAAACCATTACAATTTAAATAATTTATTTTATGAACTATTTTATAAAAAAATATTGAGACTATAATACTGAAGTAATTATGAGACTCTCAAGATGAAATTCTACCATGGACACATGCATGCTAAAAACATTTAATAAATAAATTATAAATGAATATAAATGATTAATAATAAGTATATTAAATATGAATAAGTTTTTTTTTAAAGTAATTGATAAATCAAAATTGGTTATAAATGAATTTAATGTGAATTTGATTGACTTGATACCTGAAGTAAGATAATTTTATCCTATTTACTTATCTATTTCATTTAATTATCTACAAGCTACATCTTCTTTGGTTATACAATTTTATGTTATATATATCATAATTTGAACATATATTATGTAACTTTTATTTGTTTTTTTGGGATTTATATTCTTTTTATCGTTTTATTTCTCTCACATTGATTGAATCTTAAGTGATGCACAATGATATTGTTAGGAAACTCATTTTCTTTCCACTGGTTACTCATATTATGACCTATTTTGATGTATTATAATTTTAATTCATTTATTTATATGTTTAACGCATATTAATAGATAATTTATTATTTTAAAAGTTTATATAATTAATTATTAAATGTTCATATATCATGAGATTCTATGATGAGACATGGGTAGGGAGTCAAGCCCACTATGTTATGATTTCACGGAAGAGAGATTTGACTTATGATTATTGTGTGATATATTTATGTATATTAAAAATATATGTTCCATGATTTATTTTATCAATATTATGGATATTATTATGTATCTTATGACCACACATACACTTCCTTTCAATCAAACGTTTCTGAGAGATTTTTTTTCCTTACTATGTTGTTAACTCACCTTATTCTTTCTTTATGAATGTCCCTAGGATTTTACATATATTGAGATTATTAAAATTCATTCATTGGAGGGATTTCATGAATTATTAAAAAAGTTTATTATATTTATTTTTATATGATGTTTAATATGTAGTAAATCTTCAGATACACTTAACATTTGTGTTTCAGAGTGTGTTTTATACTTTAGGGTTGTCTTAGTCCAGAAATTCCTTGTTTTAATGATCTAAAATCATGTTTATTTTATTATTAATGAATTATATGTTTCATGTTAGAAACATTATTTTTTTATCTATGAAAATATTACTATGGTTCAAAGTGACTCTTAATTTAAACAAGCAACCGTGAATCCAGATAAGAAACTGTGAGTTAAAATAGTAAAATCATTAAGTGCTCAAGTAACAATAAGAGTACTCGATCAACTAAAAGAAGGATTAGATTGATTATATGAAGTAATTTATAATTTATTAGAATTTCACTAAACTGTTAAGTGACTAAAAGACCAATTGGATTGATCGTATGCCTCATCGATCGACCATGGTGTAATTTTCACAAACTCCTCAACTGACTGCAAGAGTAACCAAGTGATGATAAGTCTAAGTGAAGTGGTTTCATGGATTATCTATTCTATCATTCAAATTTCAAATTACAATAGTGACCACGCATTTTTTCTAATCGAACTCATGATAATGTTAAGTGAACGTATGAAAAAGTTTTAATTTTGGTAGTTTTGAAGTGAGAATATGGACTTCGAGTGACCACACATTCATATTAAGTGATTTCATGCCCTATGGATCAACCACATGAACTATCAAAGGAATTTATTATATTTTTTGATAAGTTTTGGATCAATCATGAATAATTTGGAATGGAACACTTCAAGTGACCAAGTTTAAGTGGAATTATATTTTAATAATATAGATTCCAATAACCATATGTATTCATAAATTAAATTTTTAAAACATTTAATTCTTCTAGAATTTTGTGTTGAGTATAAGGATCCACTGTGATTATTATTAAATGGATCATTTTGGAGAAATATTTATTTTAAAAAAATAGATAAAATAACGTGTGTGGTAAAAATTTGTTTAAGTGATATGTTTCAAAAAATAATGACACTCTATTTTCATTTTTTGATACACTATAAGATATGTGAACATTTTCAAATCATTGTATCTGATCTCAAAACTAAACAAATAAATCAAGAAGATAAGAGGACACTGTAGAACAACTGAAAATTGATCTAAATCTGCTTCTAAATTCCATCTCTCTCACTATTTTATAATATATTTTAATTTTTCTTGAATTTTTCTATATATGTTAAAGAACATACTCGTGTACATAATATAAGAGTACTAAAAAACTTTTCCTTTATTTAATTAATTTTTTTACTCCTATAGAAATAGTGTAAGAGGCCGTATAATATGTTGGATAGCCCTTCATGTTTTTGTTACCTGTATACCACATCCATGCTGTGGATCATCATGTTAATTTTAATAAACATTACTAATAGTGGGTTAATATTAATTAGAGAGGACTATGTCTTAAATTGAGACTAAACTTTCATGACCCAACCCACTGGGGCTCGAGCTGTGACTCCCCAAGCATACCCCTAATAGGCCAGGGGTGGCCTCCACCACTGAGAGGGCACATCACACAAATGGGAGGCCTTAGAATAAGGTACCTGTATGCATATACCCACATAAATATCCATGAAATAGTTTTTGTATAAATAATATAGAATCAAAAAAATATGCATACATCTATCCCATAACTAGAGTACGACATAAGTAGAAAAGGTGAAAAATACAATTCCACAAAAAATTATAACAGCATCCCACCTACTCAGAAGGTGGGGACTAATTTAAAATGTAACCAATGAAACACACCTCATCCAAGAACCAGTAAACACCTCCATATATTAATCTCTCTAAAATCTTCTTGTTTTAGGTCCTCCTAGAACCCCATTGAAAGTCATATCCTCTACACAGGACACGACATGTGTGGGAAAATCCTATGCATGGGTGAGTATAAAAATACCTATAAGGAACCCAAAAAACCAAAAATAAAATTGAGAAAATGAAATGAAACAGACCGCTCGACCCATTCAGAGGAGAAAACCTAAACGAGGGAGAAAATCCATCTAAACTGCTCCTAGAATATACACAACTAGTTATCTTAGACCGCATGGTATGTCAATCCCATTATGTGACACCACCACAAAGAATCCAAGAATAACCTAGATATACTCATCTCAGACACCATGTCTGATGAGGTACAAACCTCATTTCCAACCAAAGGATTCTACTTGAGGCTCAAAGGTAACACACATCTAAGATAACACACTCCATGAGCCCTGGTATCCCATATAGAACGTCCAATAGATATTCTCCATCGGGAAAAAACCTAGGTCCAACTCTAGTGCCCATCACCAGAGGTCTTATCACTATTGTCCTACTCCACATACAATCTCATAGGCACCCAAGTGTATAGGTTCACCCCTCTCCACTACACACAAACGTGGGAGTGCCTCTCCAGACTATTCACCACATGCATCCTCCCTAAAGAGAGAGTAAAGTGGGTCCCAAACTTCATCACTGCCCTATAGTTGAGGGAGTAATAATTCATAACCATCTCATGAAACCATAGTAGTACCCATAGGGAGAGGACCATATATCACCACGTAGAGGGAGCACTAACTCCTATTAAGGTAACGCACACAACAAGTGGAGGGTTCCACTCCACACAACTGTAATCCCCATCCAGTGGAGCTCTGAATCTAGTAGAGGTCATGCTCCCCACTGCTACTTGAAGAAAATGGTGTACCACTCCATAGATATTGGGCTTTCATGCTTTGTATAGAGGATTTATGACTATACATGTATGATAACAGTTGGGGGATTGTACCCTAACACGGTAGAGGAGTACCAACCCTAGAATAGAGGACATGCACCCTTGAATGATAGGGGAGAACCAACTTTATCTAAATATCACATATGTAGGACTTGAAACCTAGTGACATAGGGGAGTACCAACTCCATGGATAGAGGACCTGCACCCTGGAACCTTAGGGGAGTACCAACTCTATCTGAATAGTGAGTATGGAGGTCTTGTGCCATAACCTAACATGGAGGCTCCATTTCCATCTCAATAATGATATTTGGGACCCACTCATTTGTCGAACAGAGGAGTACTGACCCTAAGAGATCTAATATATGGGTATAGGACCTACATCCTCTATGGGGGAGTTCTTTCTCTACTAATCTGAGAGGTAAGGGACACCCATGACCTGTTATGATAGGAGATTACCATTCCTATAGTCTCTCTAATAAACCAATCTAATCTCATACATCAGCCAAGCATCACTAAAAGGATCATCACACCTATCATGCCTCACATCACAACATAGCCACAGATAGGGGACCCATGACCTGATATGATAGGGGAACACTACTGTACTGGCCTAAAGAGTCTAGGGAACCTGCATTCTAAGCCAACATGGAAGGGCATCAACCCCAAAATCTTTCCAGTGATCCACCTTGATCACTACCCATGAACAACCACTGAAAAATCAGCATTGTTCTTAAATCATGCCACATCAAATCTAAAATCCACCATGAAGGCTACCACCACATTATACATGGAAAAATTCTCAATATAGGCTACTCACAAGCCTGAATCCAAGCCATGAAGATAGAGATATACTATGAAAAATTTCCCAAGGATAATACATAGCATTTTCTAGGGTCCACATGGAATGTGACCCCTTCCTAAACACCTATTTGGGTTCTCTTCTTCAAGTATTGGTTTTCCATGTGAGATTACAAGGAATGTACATGGTGTAAAAGAGGTTTCTCACCACACCCAGGCACCTAGTCAAGTCCTTCCCCACACAGATCATCCATCCACATCATCCACATGGCATATACCCCCAGTAGATGGTGTGTTCTAGATAATAAGCCTCTTGTACATGTCCTTAGCTCGTGCCCGTGTACAGCACCCCTTTTTTGTGTCTCTATACGTGTACTTTCACATGACCATGTCCCTTGACATAGAATCTCTATAAATTCTCCTCTTCTACACGACTTAGGCTCACAACACATCATGTACCCCTAGTACATGGAGTATAGTCTAGAGAGTTCATATTACCCAAATGGGAATAACATATAGTGTGTGACTCTACACTACACATCATGTTATCAGGAATTCCGAATAGGAATTCCTTACGAGCCACCTAAAATACCCCAATTTTCCACTGAAACCTATATATCTCCCCACAGGGGATCTCTATCAGTCTTAATATGGCTATAAAACCTTAAACCAATACATCAAAAGGGGATCAGAACTTAAAACTAAATTCTTATTACCTCTTGGAGAAATAGTGAAGCTTTGGGTTCAAAATGATGATCAGGAGATTATAAAGCATGATCCGGTGAAAATCAGTCTCAAAAATGGGGATCAATAGCGCATCCTCACTTTAGCTAGGCCTCAGGACATTTGTAACTCAATGGGGATCACCTCCTCTCCCTTTGAGGTATGTGATAAGGGGGTTTCACCCCCCACGCTCGGTTGGGGTGGTATGGGTGGGGAGGGGATTGGGGTATGGTTACGGGGTCAAGTCCTCGGTCCAGTGATTTAAATGTATTTTCTTCCTTACGTGTGTGATTATTTCATAGTTGTACTCAATTTTTATGTGACAATAGGGTGGGTAATATTAGTTTTTTTAAACTAATATCATCAATATGCAGCCAATGCTCTCTCTTAATCAGTAAATCTATGATGACAAACTTTAGGTCACACCAAGGGTAAAAACCACATTCAAAACTCTACCATGGTCTTAGATTTTTTATCCTAGACTCCACATAAGAGTTATTATACATTTACAAATAAACTATGTGTGTGTGATAAAATATTTTTAATATCACCAAATGGAGGCTCTTCGGGCCCCGAGACCCTATGAAAACATAGCTCCTAAATTCAGAAATATTCCTAGAAATATTCCAAAGTATTTTATAGAAAAACTATAGTCTCAATATCCTCCACACCTTAATTATATTTTTCTCTGAAAACATAAATCCTAGGCATAAATGGGGAAAAATATCTCCACAGGGACTCCCATGCCCACAAGCTCTCCAAGCGGTTCCCATTCTACCTACACGTACACACCTTAGGGGAACCACATAGGCTAAAACACACCCAACATCTAGCTCAAATTAGGTAGACATCATACAATAAAGTGGGAACATGTCTCCTTAACTGTGATGGGTAGGAAACACGAAACACCTAGTCCATGTATGGAAATAGGGTCTAGTGGTACACCACCTTATTAAATTGTTTTAGATGATAACATACCCCTATATGAACTTCACCATTCAAACATCAAGTGTCTGTTATAAAACTTTTAAACCAATTACATAAGGTTACCAACCCAAGTTCGCATATTGGGTCTTACCGTGCCCCCCATCTACAAACCTCTATCTTAAACACCGCTCACAAAGATAGAAACATTTTCATGCCCATTAATGGAAAAAAATGATAATGTATGGTAGGAAACCAATAGAAACTAAGGAAACATCATAAGGCCTTTCTTTACCTCTACAGAAAGGTTCTATGTGAGTATCTCTCTCAACTAAGGCCGCTAAGAATACCGGTTGAGCTAAAAGCCTCCACTAGTTTTTTCAGGGCCTACTCTGAAACTCTAACATACTATCCCTCCCCAAAAATAGAACTCAAAGGAACTCATCCACCACACCTAAACACTTTACACTTTGGGTAGGAATAACTTTTCTATATGGTTTTAATCAAATCACAATAATATGTCTTAGTGGTGAAGCATCCCTCTTCCCCATACATCCAAAGTTACATCAAAAAACACTATCATAGGGCTCTATTAATGCCTCATGTCACCCAAGATAAACCTTGAGAAATAATTCTAAAGAATAGAGTAACTCACAAAAAATTATATAGTACTTATAAAAAATCATAAATTACATAGATATTACCTCTAATAATCCTTAGAGCCTCTGAGTTATATGCCTATGTGGCCTTTATTTATCCTCACCCCCATCCTCCAACTCCTTATGCCTGGTGTAGACCACCTCGGGTGGTGGTGGAAACATATCAAACCATCTTCCACCTCTTACTATTCTTCCTGATCTTCTCCACATCTTCCATCATGTAGAACTCCATTCTCTAGACACTGCCTCTTCAAGGGAAATCTACCGACCATCTCCCTCTCCATAGCATGACGGGTCATAAAATCTCCTGCAAGATATCACCAACCATAACAAGCATAACACCACCACTCATGTGGTCAACTATATCCTTAGTATGACTCTTGTGCTATAGAACTATACATTTGAGTCTGGGCAAGGGTATGCCTTCTATGTCATGATCCCACCAATTTTCATCTATCAACTACTGCAGACACCCGACCCTGTGATCACCACTGTTGACCACATCTTCCCAACACTCTTAAATTGAGTTATTTATCACCAGATATTGATCCAGTACCCTGCATAAGAGGGAATTCACAAGGAAACCACACTTACTAAGATGTATCTATATAGGCCTTTATAAAAAGTCTAAACACAAAAAAATTACTCTTGAATCATATAAATAGAGTAATGTTAAGGTTCTGTGAACCTCTTCGAGTAATCTTACATGAAAATGATACCATGAAAAAGATGAAGAAGCTCTTGGATGCACACCGATATCAATGTTTCTGGATAAAACTCTTCCTAGAAGAGTCACTCAGACACCATCCAAGTGAGCATCGCCTCATCAAGGGTCTGCATCACCAGACTCCACCATTTCTTGGCTGGTTCTTGTAGAAGAATCGATTCTAGGACCATAATCTGATTGTGAGGTGTCATCACAAGGCTAAAAATGAGTGTGACTACCTCAAAATAGTCATCAAATGTTTGGGGGTTTGGATCATCCTAATACCTAGGAATTCTATGCCTCTAAAACTCATGCAGTACACTTAGCCTACTCGCATTCTCCTTTTGGAATGATGGTACAACTTCCTGCTCAACAGGTGGCGGATCAACTGGAAAACCACTTGGAGGTGCTTCCTCAATGCTAGTTCTCTAAAATGAAGCCTCATCATTGGGATAATATTCATCACAATCTCACTGTATAACACTATCTAGCTATCATCGTGGTGGAATCCTGAAGCAGAATCAAGACATGCCATGATCAAATAGTATATTTGGAGAGATGACTCAAGAAATAATTGAAACCCACAACCTAGTCCTATATGATGCATGTACCAATATTTTCCCTACATCCAATTCCCTGATGAATCAAGTAAACAAGCTGGTTATCAGAGTCTTGATGAATGTATATGTTAGCCACCACACCAAAACTAGATTCTTTGTCCTAAAATCGAAACTCAAAACAATTTAACATTGTCACAATAGATCCCAAAACAAACTCATGTCTAGAAAACTACTACACTATGATCCCAAGTGGATCTCACTCTAATACCACTCTGTCATGACCCAACCCACTAGGGCCCAAGTCGTGACTCCCCACACCCACCTATAATAGGCTAGGGGTTGGAATCCATCATCGAGAAGGCATATCACATACATGGGAGGCCTTAACCTAAGGTACCTATACGCATGCACCCACATAAATCTCCATAAAATAGTGAATAGATAAATAAGATGGAATAAAAAATGCAGGAATACATCTATCCCACAACTAGAGTAAAGCATAAATACAAAAAGGGAAAAATAAAAGCCCACTAAAAACTATAAAATAATATAACTTACTCAAAATGAGGGGACCTCTATCAAATTAAACCCCAGAACACACATCATCCAAGCACTGGTAAACACCTTGGTCTGTTAATATCTTTAAGCCTCAACTGATCTAAGTCCTCCTCGGACCCTGTTGAAAGGCCTATCATCTGCACAAGACACAACATGTGTGGGAAAAGAACACTTAGGGGTGAGTATAACATTACCTAGTAGGCACCCCAAAAACCAAAAATAAAATGGAAAAACAAAAAGGAAATGGTCTTCTAGATCCAATCAAAGGAAAAAACCAAAACAATTGAGAAAGTCCATCTTAACTACTCCTTATCAATACAAAACTAGTCATCTCAGTCCACATTGTATGTTAATCCCAATATGTGACACCACCACAAGGACTCCCAAAATCACCCAAATTTACTCATCTCAGACTCCAAGTATCATGAGGTCCCAACCTCATATCCAACCATATGATTCTACTAAAGGATAAATTGTAACTCTCTTCCAGGAGAACACACTCCATGAGACTTTCCATCATAGATGAAACCTATAAGATATAAAATCCATGAGAAATAACCCTAGGTCAAACTATAGTTCCCATCACCATGGGTTATATCACTATTTTCTTGCACCTCATGCAATCTTAGAGGCATCCAAGTGGAGAACCCCATCACTTTCCACTACACACAAATGATGGAGAACTGCTCTAGACAATAAAAAACATTATTTCTCTCTAAATAGAGTAAAAGAAGGGACCCATACCTCACCATTATGTTGCATCTGAGGGATTACTAACTTCTAAACATCCTTTGAAACATCAATAGTACTTGTAGGGAGAGTCTTGCACCTCACTGCATCGAGGGAGCACTAACTCTAAACCAAATAACACACATAACAAGTGGAGGGGGCCACTCCTTGTAACTACACTCCATAACTAATGGATTTATGACTCCAGTGGAGGACCCACTCCCCACCACTACTCAAAGATAGGGGAGTACAACTTCATAGATAGAGAACCTATGCCCTCTATATACATGAGTCCCAACTCTACCTTTATGATCATTGTGGGGGACCCTCACCCTAACATGATAGGGGAGTACTAACCCTAGAATAGAGGACTTGTACCCTAGTATGATAGGGGAGTTCCAAATCTATATGAACATCATATATGGAGAACCCACACCCTGGTGTGAGCTGAGTACTGAATCCATGGATAGAGGACCCACACCCTGGAACCTTAGTGGAGTTCCAACTCTATCTGGACAATGATTATGGAGGAAATTCACCATAACACTATAGGGGAGATACTTATCTATCTCACAAATGATATGGGGGACCCACACACTATTCTAAAAGGGTGGTACAAATCCTAGGATATCTAATCCATGGGTATAGGGCATGCACCCTCTATGGGGTAGTTTTGTCTCTACCAATTGAAGAGGTAAGGTAGACCCTTCCCAATTACGATAGTGGAGTACTAGTACCAACATCTCTCTTATAAACCAATCTTATATCCTACATAAAACAAGTATCACTGAAATAAGTGTCACATTTTTCATGCCTCACACCGCAACACGACCACGAGTAGGCGACCCATTCACTAATATGACTAGGTATCACCTCTCTATTAGATTAAATATTCTAGGGGACCTGCATCCTAAGATGACAGGGAAGGGTATCGACCCCGACATCTCCCCAGTGATCCACCCTGATCACTACCCACAACCAAGAACCGTAAATGAAGTATCGTGATTGAATCAGACTATGTCATAGCTCAAAGCCACCATAAAGGTTACCATTACATTCTAAATAGAAAACTACTCAGGATAGGCTACTCACAATATAAAATATGCTCCCCAAAAAAGGAGATACACTAGTCATAAGTTCCCAAGGGTAGTACATGGTGTGTAATGGGGTCCAAATAGCATTTGAACCTCACCTTAACTCCTAGATGTGTCATCTTCCACATAGATTTTCTGGCCATGTGAACTTACATGGAATGTACATGGTGTACATGGTGTGTCACACCTCACCCCAGCCCCTGGTCATGTTCTTCCTCACAAGGATTGACCAGTCGTGTCTTCTACATTGTGTGTTTCCCCAATGCATGGTGTACACTTTTTAACTAGCCTCTTGGACATTTCCTTAGCCTATTCCCATGAATGGAAGCACATTTCCATGTCTCTATCTATGTACTTCCATTGATCCATGTCCCTTGACACGACATCTCTGGCCATGTACCTCAGCCACATGACCTAGGTTCACTACATGGTGTGTACCCCTAGTACACGGCATGTAGTCCCCAAAGTTCATCTTCCCAAAATAGGAAAAACACCTGGAATATTCCTATGAACTATACATTGTGTGATCAAGAATTTTTTTTAGGAATTCCCTATGAGCCACCTGAAACACATTTGTTTCTTCTAGAACTTATAGATCGACCACTAAGGGATCTCTATTAGTCATAATAGGGATCTAAAACCTTAAAAATCATCAAAATGGTATTGGGACTTAAATCTCAAATCTTTCTACCTCATGAAGAAAATTCAAAGCTTTAGTTTCAAAATAACACTTGGGAACTTATGAAGCTTGATCTGATGATGATCATTGTCCAAAATAGGGATCAATGGAACCTCCTCACTTTGGTTCAACCTCGAGTCATCCATTGCTCAGGGTCGAGCTCCTTATATCCATTATTTTCATGTGATAATGGGGGTGAGGGAGGTTATTATTTTGTTTTCAATAAACTAATATCATCAAAACACCTTCCAAATGTCACCCCTAACCGAGAACCTGATGCTAACAAACTTTATGTCACCCTAAGGTTAAAAACCACATTCTGAACTCAAACGCAATCTCATATTTCTAATCAAAGAATCATCTCAAGATCTATTCCATGATTACAAATAAATTATTCATGTGTGATAATTTATATTTTATATTTTTAATATCACTACACCAATGCTCTCTGGGCACCATAACCCCATGCCAACTTAGCACCTAGCTTCAAAAATATTTCTATAAATATTCCGAAGTATTACATGGAAAAACCTGAGTCTTTATATAAACCTCCTGTTATTACATTTACATTGTTTGTTTTATGTTTTTATTACTCTATTTTAAAACTATTTTTTGAAATCACTTTTGAAAAATTTTACATTGTTAGCTAACTTTTACTAGTGATGTATCTACGTTTTAATGGGATTTGATTAATACTCAAAGATTAGGATAATCCCAAGTTATTCTATCTAAGTTTTGATCAAGATATTGAGAGGATATTTCAAAATATTAAATTATATATATATACTTTATTAATTAATTAGGTGTTTTATATGTTTAGGGATTTCTTTTATAAATAATTTTTTAACATATATTTGTATTGGATGCTCAATTCACCCCCTCCACTTGATCGCTCTTCTCTGATAAACATTTTTTAACAATGGTTGTTTATTTATTTTAATTTATGATTTTTGTATCATAAAAAGATAAGGTAACCTAGACCAGGCCATTAATTTATTTAATTATTAGAATTATATACTTATATATAAATCTAGATCTGAAGGTCATTATACAAATAAACCACCATATTTTAATATCCAAAATAATACTTGGTGTAAAATTAAAATTAAAATTCATCTTGATAGTAAGAGTTTTGATACATAGACTTTAATAAAAGATCAATATGATAAACCAAAATCTCCCAGATCTGATTGGATTGATTCCACTAAGGTTGTTTATGAAAATAATTTTAAATCCATTAATTATTTGTATTGTGATTTAAGAGAGAATTATTTTAACATAATATCTTCTTGTGATACTTCTTTTCAAATCTGGGATACTATTTTTATATCTCATAAAAGAGCTAAAAATTATGAATAAATGAGATTGAATACCTATATTATTATATATTATATATTCAAAATAAAACCTAATGAATCTCTTTCTAATATGAATCTCAAGTTTAATGAAATCATTAACACCAAGTTTTCACTTGGATAGAAAGTGGATGATAAAGATCAAGTGTTAAGAATCCTAATATGTATGCCTGGTCACTAGAGAGGCATTGTTGTATCCATTATAGAATCTTATGACATTAGTAAATTTCCGGTCAATTAACTTATTATAAAACTGATGATGTATGAATAAGATCATAAATTGAATAATGGATATACCAAAACTAAGAAGTCAATCACATTTAGATAATCTCAATCAAAATTAGATAAAATTGATAAATTAGATAGTACTAGTGGGAGTGAAGTTGATATAGATAGTGATAAGAAAATGGTTCATTTATCTAAAAGTTTTACGAAGTTATATAGAAAGAATAATTTCATAAAAACTAAAATTTCAAAGGAAACTGTGATAAAAAATTAAAATTGAGAAAGGTTGATAAATTTTGATAAGTTACTTATTATAATTGTAAGAGAAAAATGACACATCAAAGATGATTTTACAAAATAAAAATATAAGAAGAAATATAAGGATAAAGTAAAGAAACAAAATAAATCCATGATGGTAACTTGGTGTGATTTAGAGGATAGTTTAATTTACTTAGATTCATCTATAGAAGACTCTCATAAGAAATAAAATATTTTATTTATAGTAATAACACATAAGGTAACAAATATTATTCCCATTCCTTCTGAAAATTAAAATCATCATGAATATAACATGTCTATAAAATATTTTTTTTTGAATACTATGATATACTACAGGAAAATTTTAATGAGTTCAAGGATGAGTATAAAGTTTTAAGAAACAACAAGCTTTTTTCCTTTAAAATCTGATATCACTGTTTGAAAAGAAAATAATTTTGTACTATTAAAATAAAATAATGAACTAAAATTGTATAATGAAAAAATCAAAAGGGTCTTTGAAAAGTTCACCCAAGGAACAAAAACCTTGACTATGATGCTAGGAAAAAAACTACCACTGGATATATTATTAGAATTGATTACCATCTATTTAAAGGAAAAATAAGAAAAATAATTTTATTCCTAATTCTAAATAATCTATTTCTAGAAATCGTTTATATACCATTTTCCCAAACAATGTATTTATTTCAATAAGTATTAATTTTTATATTGATAGGTCTATTAAGAATGTTTGGATTCCCAAAAATTTATATGTTAACATTTCTGGAACCAAGAAAATATGGGTATCAAAATCACTGATTAGTTTATTTTTTATATGAGAAATGATTGAAGTATTTCAGTAATAACTTATAGTATTATGATACTAGATGTTCCATACATGTTACTGGGGACTTCTAAAGTTTCAATAATCTTATAAAATTTTATTGAAATCATTTTAATTTTAGTAAAAATGATAAAATAAAGATTATTGGCTTTAGAAAAATTATTAACTATGAATCCTTTTTAATTTCTAAATTTTTAGATATTGATGGTTTAAAGCATAATTTTTTTTTTATTTTTTAATTATGTTATGATGGTTTCCATGTTAATTTTTTAGAACAATGTGTTTAAAATTTATGATTCTAAGCATGGTCTGGTATTTCCTACCATAATAAATGATAATTTTTATGATCTTACTTTATATTCTTGGATTTCTCAAAATGTTTCTTTCATAGGTTAATTTCATAAATAATCTTGGTTGTGGAATACGATGCTAGTACATTGCAATATATAGTATCTTATAAATCTTAATAAAAAGTTTTTATTCAGGGATCTACCCAAGCTAGAATTTCTAGAATATAAAGTCTGTAATGCTTGTCAAGAAGGGAAGCGGTATAGGGTTTATTTAAAACCAAATAAATAGGCTTCTACCTCTTAGACCCTATATTTGGTTCATATGGATTTTTTTGGACTATCTTAATTTTCTATTTTAGTAAGAAAATATTATTCTTATGATATTAATGATGATTACTCAAGATTCACACGGGTGTATTTTCTAGTTCACAAATGTGAATCATGTAGATATTTTTTAGAATATTCTATGTATGTAGAAAACCCTAATGGTTTTACCATTAATACTATAAGAAGTTATCATGGTTGTGAATTTGAGAATCAAGACATTAAAATAGTATTCTCACAACATGGCTATAATCACAATTTCTCTTCTCATATAACTCCTTAAAAAAGTGGAGTGGTTTAAATAAGAAATAGAAACCTTCAATAAATATCTTAGACTATGCTTAATGGGTATAAATTATATCTATAATTTGGGTTGAAGATATCAAAATAATTTTTTATATTATCAACAGGGTTTTTATTAAACATCTTTAAAGAAGACTCCATGTGAATTATGTAATGATTGAAAACCAATAGTTAACTACTTCAAAGTATTTGGATGTAAATTTTTCATTTAAAATAAAAAATATAATCAAGAAAAATTTTATACAATGAGTGACTAAGGTGTATTATTAGTTTATTTAACATCTAGAAAACACTATAATGTATTTAATAAAAGAAATAATGTTTTGGAAGAATATTTACATATGAAATTTGATGAAATAGATCTGAATGAGCCTAAGGATTCTCTATACAACCTTGAGGTTGATATGTCATATTTAAATATCAATAAACCCTCTAAGACTCCTAGCCAATATATAGATCCATATGTTGAATCTTCCAAATCTAATTGTTGAGACCAACATTTTTTCGATGAAGACTTGGAAGAACAAATTACCAATGTTACTAAAACAATTTGAACCCATAGAGATCATATTTAGATGTTATTTATGGAGACTTAGATAATGTAATTTTGACTATATCTTCTCTTATAAACCAAGTTTAACATCAATAATTCTTGTCACAACTTGATCTTTAAAACATTACTAAATCAATTGATGATGAATTTGGTGTCATGATTATGTTAATAAGTGTTAAATTAGTTTGAAGGAAAAAAATCAGGAAACTAGTTGATCACACAATTGTCAAGGGTCGTGGTCAAACAAAATTTATATTTACTCCTAACAAAGACTAGTGTCTAATCAAGGTTATATCTCAAGAAGAAAGGGTTGGGAGTATCACTATACTAGAACTTATGTATTTTTATTTTTATTTTGTTTTCTTAATTTAACCTTATGAATTTTTTGGTTTTTTAATAAATGGAATTAAAATAAAATAAACAAAAATCAAACACAATAATGGGTGAAAGGGGTTGCATCCAGGGTTGAAAACACGGATTTTATTATTATTATCTAGTCCTCATCCAAAAATTGTGTCAATATCATTCTTAAATTTCTATCATATATATAAATTGTGGTTATGAACATATACAATAGAAATATCCCCTAAAATATCTAGTTCCACCTCATCCATAGTGACGAGGTAATTAACACACTTGATCAATGAATTTGTTATCTCAACACCCATATTCATCATATGTGTTCCATCCATCAATCCATAGTGCTCTACTTGTATGCATTGTGGAATGATATAGGTAGGGAGAGATGATTTGATAGATTCAATTATGCAGAAGCTCATAAGAAAGATAAGATGATTACCAACGGTTTTCATCCCCCCAATTTTCTACCGCATCGAGGATCAAATTCAAATTATTATAAATAACAGATTTCATGTGTGATCTCCCACATGAATATATCCCTTGGTTTTTTTCTCCATGATTTGGAGTTTTAGAGATCAAATTACAGCATGGATAATGGGTAATAACATGAAAAAATAGGGGGAGAGAAAAATATGGTACAATTAACAAAATAGATAAGAATTAATATTAACATGTAGATGAAAATTATATAAATAAAACTAAAGTGTAAGAAAACCTAGAATGAAAAGGCTGAATGAATCTATTGGGAGAGGTTAAAAGATATTTATAGAGAGAAGGTGAGGTAGTGGTTTCTTTCACCTCACATTCAGTGTTGAGGTGAGTATTTTCTTTAGATGGACAGATTCCACATTTCTAGATCTTATGGTTGAGATCAATTATTTTAGGGACATTTTTACCCATTAATACGTTTTTGATGAAGAATTGATACATTGCTTCATGGAGTAGTTGAAAATTTTTGGTTCATGTTGTGATGGAAATTTGTCCAAAACTGAACCTTGGTAGTGACCTAGGGTCTAGATCATTGAACTTAAGGGATGTGGCTAGGATTTGAGTAGAGGTTGGATTAGGTAGTAGCTTATTCTCCATCAAGGAGGTATGTTGAGGCTCCAGTGATTCACCTTCATCCATGGCAGTATGGTATCCTCCCTCAAGAACGACAAGTGATGGAGATCGATGGCGGTGCATAACTCCTTTGGTCTTTATAGGTGAGGGTGATATTGGTGGTTCAGTTTGGAGAGGAGGTGTGGAGGTGACCATATGGGTGTAGTAAATGATAG
This sequence comes from Viscum album, assembly GCA_963277665.1. Classification (NCBI taxonomy): domain Eukaryota; kingdom Viridiplantae; phylum Streptophyta; class Magnoliopsida; order Santalales; family Viscaceae; genus Viscum; species Viscum album. The sequence continues at coordinate 285,659,878 of OY728138.1, read as the reverse complement.
GAATACCTACTATGTCATGGTAGGGTGAATGGTGGAAGGCATACTTATAGTGAGTATACTGATCATGAGGATGGATACGGTAGACTAATGGGTGGAATGATCATTATGGTGACTATGAAAAGGGAATAATGGATCACGGTTAGTTTATGGTACACATAGTAGATATACCTATTTTGAAAATGGGGTGCGGTAATGTGGACAGGTGACCAAGAGATATGATCATGGTAAGCATAGTGACCACGACACGGTCATTTCCAGCCATTGTAAATCTTCAACCTACTGAACAAAAGGGATCACATTTTTTCTTAGTGAAGTATTTAATTCACTCTATAATAAATTATAATACAATTCCATTCCTAAAAATGGATTCAAAATTCAATTCCAAGAATTAATATACCAATGAAATTCAGTAATTGGTCATTTACTAATTAAGTTCCAAATTTTCAATAGCTACAAAAAAATATTATTTTAACTGGTCTTTGAATTAAAAGTAAGGGTATTTTCAATGAATAAAATATAAAAAAGTGAAATTTATCTCCCAAATCACTCCCACACACTTTAAATATTTCACTCCCCTGTAATTTATCATTGAATTGAATTTATTTAAAATCGGAAAAACATTTATCCTGCCTAATTTTAAAGTTAACAGCCAAATTTGAAAAAAAAACAAAGATTATTCCAAAGTTATAAATATCATGCCTCATATGTGAATCAATACACTTCATTACATCAATTAAATCAAAGTTTTAGTTCAAGAGTGGATCAAATTAGAGTTAAATGGAATCAAAAGTTTAACAAAAAACACCTCTCTTTTTCACTCTTTCCTAAGTTTCCTCAACCCAAAGTTTGATTTTCAACTTTATTCATAAAACTTAAATGAATGTGTTATAAGAAAATTTCCCCTATTTATATGGGTTCAATATTCCCCTAACCTAAAAGGATTCATTTTTAACAAGTCCCTCTATTTGATTCTGTTCCCATCCATAATTTTGTACAAATCACTATGCATAACACTTATTGAAATGGATATATTTAATTACAAAAACACACTCAGTGACTTTGACTCATAGATCCATTATCGGTTACCAATTTACCATTTATATTCCAATTTCAAATGAATTATATCATTTTCATTTAATTTTTATCCCTAAGGTGTTTTTTCAAACAGTGTTCTGGTTTCCTCGGATTAAGTTCAAAAGTCTGGTGACTTAAAGTTATATAATTGATTCCTCAAAAATATTTTCACTCACACTACATATCCTTATAAGACCAAACTTCCATAAAACTAGTGAAAAAACACTCATCAATCACATAAGTTATTACAGTTCTTAGAACCAATAAATTTCTCTTAATCTAGCAAGAAATTTGTAAACAAGGTAAGGCGTCATTTGAGTTTAAAAAAATGGTGAAAAATAAAAACAAAAAACTATACAAAATGTGATATTTATAGAAAATTAATTAAGAAAATAAAAACAAAAACCTATAAAAACTATGTAAAGATTTCAAATTTTTATTATTATTTTTTTTGATAATTTTCTTTTTAAAATTTATTATTTTATATTTTTTGTTATATTAATTACCTAAAATCTGGAATAAAATAGTGAATGGATTTTTTTATTTTCATATTCTAAGATATTAACTAAAAAATTAAATAATACTCTAAATAGGTAGATCCTCCACACACACACAATTACTTAACACTTCTCATTTAAGCTCCATCATACATACATCAAAAATATAGTGATTAAAAAGTGTAAAAATGATATATACAAAATGATGTTTATTGTCAAGTAGTTTTAAGGTAAGCTCTCACTTGGGTGTGTTGTAGAAAGACTTAAGCTAGTCTCCTAGGTGTTTTCCACTTAGTTAAAACCTATAGAAACGACTTAAAAATTTTAAAACATTTATTAAAAATTAAAGTATAGAAAATAAAAAAGATAAGGGTTGAGAGTCATGGGTTATCCCTCCCAACAGGGGTTGTAGTTAGACTGTTCATAGCTAGAAAGTCTGGTGGTCATTACCAATTAGTGGGGGGATGGGGTTTATGTTATAATAACCACCACATTAGGTTCCTTCCAAATCTATTTAGCTTCACTTTTTGGAGGTTCTAAAAAACACAGTATTGTATTTTCATCCTCATTATAGTGCAGTTCAACTTCAATGGTTGGGCTAGAAAGATGATAAATGGGGTTTCCATGGGTGTTTCCACAGTGTTTGTGGCTTCTTTTTTATTTAGTGTCTCCTAAACTAATTCTCACATATTATAATATTCAAAAAGGTATTTTTAGTAGGTAATTTAAATTAAAAAGGATCAAAACAAACTATGCTCAAATTAAAATTTCTCCCTTTATATGAAGCAACTTCCTCTACATATTTATGGGTAGCAGACACTGGGAACACTTCTAGTTTTGTAGTAACTCCCTCTCATTGGTATTCATATTGATGTAGATTGAGTAGTATATTAAACATAGTTTTATGATCATCTTTATCTTGAGTATCCACTTCCCAAGAAGTTTTTACAATTTCTAGGGATGGGTGTCATGGTTGTTCTTCAAATTGGCCAATATTTCAATATGTTTTAGGTTTTTCATCCACTAGGATTTCTTCTTATATGGTGGATCTAATAATATTTTCAAAGTGGCCCTCATATAGATCTTCTTGGGCTAGTTCATACACAATTTTTAGCAACTCTAATTTCTCTTCTACTATTTTTATCTCTAAATTTTCTTCAAGGGGAGTTATGGTAGGTTCTTTATCTTCATCATCTAGGATAGGCATTAATTCGATTGAATCTGTAAAATTAAAATAAGGGGGATTATAAGATAATTAATCTTGAAAAAAATTAAAATATATTTAACTTAGTTCGTTTTTAAGTCCCTCATTATTTTCATCATGTAGATCAATCTAAAAGTACAATTCCTATTTGATGTTTTCTTGTATGGATGGTGGTAAAATTGGTCATTCTTTCTTATATTAAAAATGGATTTTCACCACTTCTTCATTTTAAACATCCTATAGGGATTGAAAAAAAATTCTCCTAATTATTTGATTTCATTAACAACGGGAGGGAGATCAATAGATAATTGGTTTCTAAGAAATCATAAAAATTAAAGTTTGAAAAAAAGTCTCCCTCTAGTGTTTCAAATTTGTGTTTTTATACCTGTTACACTAGCTCTAGGTATATGTTCTCAAGGTTAACCAGAAGAAAATACTCTAATTATAGAAAAATTATATTATCCTCTTGAATATATTCATTGTAAAATACCAAGTGATCTAACTTTATAACTTCTTGTTTCTTATTTTCTCGATGATTTCTTAGATTGAAGTGCTTATTGTAGCTGACATTCCTTTTAATTCCTTAATAATTCCTCTATGTTCTTCTAATTTTTTGTTCTATTTCACATAAAATCCTTCATTATAGATGAGTAGCTCTTAATTTTCTTGGGTGAAAGTTCTTCAGTTTGATAGTGTGGGGGCCTATTTTTTATGGTAGTTGTGTTCATTCATGTAGTAGTTTCCATCCTCACATCCATTAGTGTGTTCTGAAGGTTGTAGTTGGTAATTCCATGAAAAGTTTATCTCCCAGGATTACTATGGGAATATTTAATAGGATTGTAGGTGTATATCCCTTAAAAATGGTCTCATTGGAATGATAATCCCAGTTTGAGAAAAAGAGAAAGAAAAAAACAAAAAACAAAGGAAAAAAAGAAATAAATTGTTAATTAAAGTAGTGTTAAAGACAGTGGGAACTCAACCTTTCTCCCTCATAATGGAAGAAATTTAATTGCACATTTTTCACAATTCGTGTTCAAATAGAATTTATATTTACTTTTAATTCAACCTAGTGGCTGACTAGGGTCATATCTCAAGGAGAAAGTGCTGGGAGTCTCACTACCCTAGCACTTATATATTTTTCTTTTGGTGTTGTTTTCTTGATTTATCAAAATTATTGGTTTTTGTTTAGTTTTTGATTAAATGGAATTAAAAAAATAAATATAAGTTAAACACAACAATGGGTGAAAGGGGTTAGATCCAGGTTCAAACACACATATTCTTCATCATACTATGGTTCTCATCCAAAAATGTTGCCAATATAATTCTTATATTTCACTCCTCTATATAAATTGTGGTTATGGACATACACAAGAGAAAAATAGCATGATATATCTATTTCCACCTCCTCCATAGTGAAGAGACGATAGACACACTCGATCAAGGAATTAAATATCTTAATAATCATCTTTATCATATGTTGTTCATCCCTCATTCCACAGTGCTCCTCCGGTATGGATTGTGAACCAAAAGAGGGAGATAAATATTATTTCATAGATTCAAGCATACATAATCTCATCAAAGAGATAATATAAATATCATCAATATGATTCTACCCAATTTTCTACTACATCAATGAAGGAATTAAAATTATTATAAAGAGCAAAGTTATTATGTGATCTACCCTGGGGACCTAGCCCTTAGGTTAGTTATCCATGATTTTGAGTTTAATAGATCGTGTTATAGCGTGGATAATGGGTAAGAATAGGAAGAAATAGGGGTGAAGATAACATAATAGTATAGTTAACAAAATAGAGTGGAATTAATATTAACTTATAGAGGAAATTTATATAAAAAAACTAAATTGGATGTAAAACCTAATTGACATAGACCTAATGAATCTACTATGAGAGGGTAAAACATATTTAGAGATATAAGGTGAGGTAAAAACTTCTTCTTCCTTATAGTCTGTATCTAAGTGATCATTTTCTTCAACTGGATGGATGCCACATATCCAAATCTGATATTTGAGATCAATTATATCAATATAATCTCTATCCCTTTGAGATTTTATAAGATAAGAATTGATATGATACTTCGTGGAGAATTGGAATGATTTTGGTTCCTAGTGTGCTAGTGGTTGGGCTTGAAAATTGGGCCTTATCACTAAGATAGGTTCTGGATCTTCAATCTTTAGGGAGGTAGTTGGGCTTGTGGAATAGGGTGGATTAGGAAGTTGAATTTTCTCCATCAAGGTGGTGTGGTGAGACTTCAATGGTTCAGATTCATCTATGATAGTGCAGCCTTCTCCCTCGATAGCGGCAGGAAATGGAGCTCGACGGTGGTGTGGGACTCTTTCATCATTCACAGGAAAGGATGATATTAGTGGTTCGGTTTGGAGAGGAGGTCCATAGGTGACCATATGATTTCAACACATGGTAAGAATACCTACAGTTCCATAGTAGGGTGAATGGTGGAAGGAGGTGTAAGAACCAAGTTTTTGACTATAAAAAACTTTGGAATATTCTTGATATTATTCCAGAGTAGTGGCCTCAGACGGCGTGCGATTCCGAGGCCCGGAGTGGCCGGAATTAAATTTTCAGTGCGTTCACACTAGAAATGCCAAATAAATGGGAAAAATCCTAAATGGTGATCCGGATCAGAGATCCAAGTGTACGGATGGGTCCGGAATTGGTTTTTTACCCTCGGAACGATATAAAACATGTCAGCGCGGGATGTTTGGACCCCTCGCTCGCTTTCGGAACGTTAAATGGATAAATAAATTAATTAATTTATTAATTTAATGGTGAAACTCAAGTATATCTTAAACGGTGGCTCGGATTGAGAAACTGAGGGCACCATTGAGTTTGGAGCATGTCGTTTACCCTAGGAGGGGTGTAAGTTTCGCGGGCGCGGGCCGTCTGTGAAAAATGGCCCCAGGGGCATTCTCGTAATTTGGCGACTTTAGGAGTTCAGTTTTATAACATTCAAAAGGAAGATCAGAATCAAATTCTGAGACTTCCATTGTGCTCAGAGCATGGTGTTTACCCTAGGGGAGGCTAAACCTCGACCCCATCGGGTGTTTCAGACGCGGGTTAAATTTGGGGGTTTTTAATTAATTTTCTTTTTAAACCCTAACCCCACCCCTCTTCTTCCCCTTCCCATTGGAAGAAGAGCTCAACCAAGAAGGAGAAGATCCTCATATCCTCCTCCCCTCCGGCGAGGAAGCTCCGGTGAGGTGCGGATCGACGACGAAGCTCCGGGCAACGCCCAGCATGTAGGATTTGTTGCATTTCATTTTGGTTCTCGCACTCTCATTGAATTAAATTATATACTTTGAAATGCGGTTAAATTTCCGAGCGAGCCCCATGATTGTGTATCCTGCGTTCTAACCTCTCAAACACTTGTTTCAGAATTGAAATCCGGGTTCGTATGGGGTCGCGGACGTTCGTCGAAGTTTGCGGGAATTTGTTTTTCCGGTGGTTAAAGAGCTTCTCTGGCCGGCTTTGGGAGTTCCGGCAGCAGGCGGCAGTGGCGAACCGGGATGAATCCGGATTCGATGGCTCTGGAAGGTATGGTCGGGTGGCTAGCGGCGGTGCACGGTGGCCACGGTGCGTCGAACGGGTGGAGATCAACAGTAGGTACTAGCGGAGCTCGACGGCGGCGTCCGGTGAGCCGAGGGTAACGGTGGAGTCTCGAGCTTCGAGCGGGAGCCAGCGTGGTCGAACGGAGGTGGGGCGCTGGCGTCAGGCAGATCTGACCTCAGCGGAGCAGCAGCGAGCGGTGGAGGCAGCCGCGCTGACCTCGGGGGTGGAGCAGCAGACCAGGACTCGCGCCACGTGGGTCCTGCTGGGTGTCAACAAGGACCGGCCTACTGGCCGGTCGGATGGGAAGAACCAGACCCACTCGGGTCCGGTGGCTTGAGGCGGGCAGCGGCATGTTGGACCAGACCCACAGCTGGTCCACGGGCCGGCAGTCCAGTACTGGGCTGGCCGGTCCGGACCGGCCCGGTTCCCCCCCCCCCGCCCATATTCGAAGGGCCGTAATTTCCAAACGACGCATCTGTTTGACGCGCCGTCTACGGTGATGAGTTCGTATCGGCAGGGCGGTTTGTTTGAAGTGAGTTTTGGGGTTGTAGGGTCCTGATCCTGAAGACGAGTGCCCCGAAACTTTAATTTAATAATATTAAATTATTATTAAAGTTTGCAACGGACGGACTTCGCGAGTCAGACGTCCGTTTTAAGCGCTGTCAGAGGCGTAGTGGCCCCAGACCTGAGACGACCCTTCCAAAGTTGGATTGGAGCCCTTGCAGTTTGGATTCATTTCTCGGTGGCATGAAAAGCTTTATACGAACAATTAATTAATTATTTAATTAATTATTATTGCGGCAGGCATAACTTTTATTTGGGATGTCTGATTGATGTGCTGCCAGCGACAGCATGACCCCAGTCCTCGTGCGGATATTTTGAGATGCTTTGTGAAGTGTTCGGGTTGGAGACAGGGTGCAGGGCCCATAGGTCCTAGTTCGCATGTTTTACGTTGAAATGTCGTTTTTCCACCCGACATCTGTTTGGGGTGTTTGAGCACTGCATTCAGTGTGTTTTTCTGAGGGGATTGCAATGGAGAAATCCGCTCGCCTAGATTCGGGTTTGAGGTGTCGGCCCCATAGGGCCCTGCTTGCGTATAATGCGGAGATTGACAGCTTCTACATCTGGAGTCCGTTTTAGGCGCCTTTAGCGGCGTTGGGACCCTAGAATCAAGACGAGGTTGACCAGGGTGGTTTCCGAAAATGAAGCTGGAGTTGAGGCATGGGCCCCACGGGCCGTGTTTTGTGTTGTGTGCAGTATATTGCGACTTTTCCATCAGACGTCCGTTCGGGGCGAATGAAGAGTTTTTTTGACGTATTTTTCCGAGTGCTTCACGATGGCGCAGTTCGCCCGACCTTTTTCGAGATCTTGGTGTGGGCCCCACACAGGTTGGTTACGGTGAATAGTATCCTTTTCACCGGTTGACCATTTTGGGCGAGTAAGTAGTCGATCTCGCATGTTTTTTCCACGAGGATTACAACGGTGTAATTTGTTCAGGCGAGCGGAGTCTCTTACGTGATATTATTAATGTGGAAGTAGGAAAGGTGAACGGGTGGAGGTTATTGTTGTCGTGACTGCAGAGAACCCTTGGCATGTGATCACGTTCACTCCCGTGAGAGTGAGATAAATGTTGAAGAGATGTGGTTGGTCATGCCTCAGCCATTGAGGCGGAAAGTTGGAGTTGTTACGTTACGCCTTCGCATGGACGTTGGGTGTCGTGTGCACGTTAGCATTTTGGGCTGGAGACGTGGTGTACTCTAGGAGTTTGCGAGAACGCTTGGAGGTACATGTGGTCGTTGGTACCTGAGAATGTTTGTGCACTCAGTTGGGGTTGACTTGGGGGCCACACGTCATGTGGGCCCCACGTGCGTGTTGTGTTCTGCTTTCTGTACTCTTGACCTCTCACGACATAGAGGGTCCTCTTGATCACGATGGTTTAGATCAGTAGGGATGAGTGGTTTCCCCTGGTTTGGTTCTGGAGTTGGGTTGTTGCTTGATACCCACTCCGAGTTCTATTGGCCTTTGTTGTGCCATCCAGTGGAGATGGCCAGAGCAGTTCTGGGCTTACCCTCCAGCGGGGCTGGGCAGTGGGTTGCTCGTCGACTTCTTCGGGTTTACCCTCCAGCAGAGACTGGGCAGTGGGTCACCCGACACTCTTAGGGTGTACCCTCTAGCAGAGACTGGGCAGTGGGTCACCCGACGACTCTTGAGGGTCTACCCTCCAGTAGATACTGGGCAGTGGGTCACCCGACAACTCTTGAGGGTCTAACCTCTAGTAGGATTGGGCAGTGGGTTTCTCATCATCTGGATTCAGGTCTACCCTCCAGCAGGGCTGGGCTATGGGTCTCATGTCGACTCATTCTGGGTTTACCCTCCAACAGGGTTGGGTAGTGGGTCACCCATTGACTTCTTCCAGGTTTACCCTCCAGCAGTGGGTCACATGTCGGCTTATTCCATGTCTACCCTCCAGTAGGGCTGGGTAGTGGGTTACCCGATATCTTGTTAGGGTTTACTCTCCAGCAGGGCTGGGCAGTGGGTCCCCCATTGACATTCCAGACTCAGTCCTTTTTACTAGGCTAATCTGTGGCTTTCCTCCGTGATTACCAGAGCGGGAACCTTGGTTGTATGGGTCAGTGATGGAACAACCTTGGCTTTGAGGTGTTCTCTCGACTGGGTGACAGAGTCGAGGTGTGGTTTGACTTTCCCCAGAACTCTCAAGTACGAGGGGTGCTTTCCCCCACCGAGACGCATCATTATGACACGACCTAAAACCGTGCGAGCGAGTCAGTGCCTCCCAAAGTGGATAGTGTCGAGGTGAGGTGATTTGAGCCCCTTGACTTGCAGTTCGGGGCAGACGTGCAGGATGCTGGGCATCGATGGTGTTAGTTCTTGGACTGTTGGCGACTCACTTTCTTTGGCTGAGCTACGGGATGGAGATCCCCTTACGGGATTTTTCGGGCTTCTTGTTGAGCATATATATATATGTATATACCTTGTTCGAGTACCCACTTCTTGTGCTTGGTTAATCTCCCTCCAGGAGAGGCAAAGATGGGCGGGGTATGCCACGTTCTTTCCGTGTCTAGATTCTCATGGTTGGACAAGTCTACTCTCCTGCTATAGGTAGCGAAGACTCGAAAAGAAGTTCATCTTCTCACCATTTCCAGCTCCTTGTGTTTGGACGAGTCTACTTCCTACCTCTTTTTGGTTTGAGTTATACTCTTTACTTCACTTTCGGTTGTACTCCTTTACTTTCCCTATTCTCTCTACTACTCACCCTTCAGTACCTCCTTTGTTGCTCCCTCGAGCCTTCGGGGTATCCTACTGAGTATTTTTATACTCACCCCTACTTGGGCTTTTCCCTCACTTGGTTTGCCCTTGCAGACGACGGACAGGTGGAGTGTGACTTCAGAGGAGCTTAGGAGATTCAGAGCTTGGACCGCGTGCGGTGGTCGGAGTTGGGTTCCAGGTGGGGGACCCTTCCATCTGTTTGTTTTGTTTACCTGTTGTCGGGTTGTGGCACTTTTCTAGTTTGGAACATGTTTTTCCCTTTTCCCTTTTTAGTTTACCTTCATCTCACTTTGTACTATTTAGAGGTAGATGCACTTTGTGGTTTATTTATAGAAGTTTCCTTTTTCTTTACTCTACACTTTTTCATTGAGTGTGTTGTGTGTGTGTGTATAGGTACTTAGGCAAAGGCCTCCCCGAGTTGTTGTGCCTTCGGCGCTGGTCGCTAGCCTCTGGCCTATGGAGGTGGGCTTGGGGTAGTTGGGGCTCGAGCCCAGGTAGGGTCGGGTCTTGAAAAAGTGGTATCAGAGGTGGTTTGTTCCTTAGGATGTTGTTCGGACATCCCTAAAAGAGGAATTGGTTGGGATTTAGGGAAATAGTGTTAACGTGTCTTGAGAGCGGCTCTCAGGCCAGGGAGTCCAGTGATGGTGCGGCGGCTGACATATCCATTCACCAGGACCTTGATAACCCGCTTGTCGACTCTGAATTCTGAGACACTTGTTGCAGGGAAAATTGCTTTGTGCATCGCATAGGATTGAGTCTTTGATTGCCCTTCTTGAGTCAGCTCCCCATCGTTGTTGTATTAGTATATACATATATGCTCATCTTACCGCAGCACTCCTTGATAATACTCAGGATGTCTCTGTGAAGATAGCCTTCCAGGATACAAGCTTTGGTTTGTGATGATGACCCTTTGAGCTACGAGGCCTCAGTCTAGGACCTGTCATGCGAGCCCCTTTATCTAGGTGGGCCGGTAGTAGCACCCCCACCTGTTGAGCAGCAGACAGTTTCAGCAGAGCAGGCAGGGCTTGAGCGCGCTCTGTGAGTTCCAGTGGCAGAGACCGCTGAGATTCAGTGGTGAGCCAGACCCTCAGGCAACAAAGGTTTGACTAGAGATATTGGTTCGCCTTTTCAGGCTTGTGCAAATTCTGATAGATCAGAGAGTGTCTTTGGAAAAAAAACCTTTTTCATGGAGCAGCTCAGCGTTGGTGGAGTCTGGTGACTCAGTTTCTTGACGAGTTATCACTTTTGTGGGGCAAATTTCAGTTGTTGTTCCGTGAGGATTTCTGCCCCTCCTTCTTGCACTCCTTTAGGATTCAGGAGCTCCTGTAGTTTCAGCAGGTAGGGATGATGGTGGTCGAGTACGCGGTTAGTTTTGTAGACCGTGCACGCTTTTACTCGGACTTGGTCCATGACGACAACATCTGAGCACGGAAGTTTGAGCAGGGTCTCCACCGAGAGATTCATGATATCATAGTACCTTTGGGCATTTCCACATATGATGGGGTGCTAGAGAAAGCACTGGTGACAGAGAGCTTCCTGTCACGTTATAGAGTTGGTGGTGGTAGCAGGCACGTTGGAGCCGAGACGTCTGCCACATCTAGCGGGCGTCGGCAAGAAGAACCTCAACACAGGTGGCTTTCTGACAACCGGACTCAGGGGCATGGTCGTGCACCATAGTGGCACCGGAGGGCACTAGTGCATCCCAAAGAGATTCGGTGCTATTCTTGTGATGGGTGAGGTCACCTGGCACGGGACTGCCCGACTAGGCACGCTGAGACTTCCAGGCAGGTAGTGGGTACACCACCACGACGGAGGCAGCGCCGTGATCGGAGTAGCACCCAGAAAGGTAGTTCTAGCAGAGGAGCGGGAGGAACTCGTAGTGGAGGATGACCTTACAAGGTCTTCCCATCACCACTAGGTGGTCCACGTCAGGCTCTGGGATCTGAAAGTTGGGACCGCGGATAGCCGCGAGCTTTGGATGTCTACAATCCTGCAGAGCATGAGGTGGTAAGAGGTACGCTCTATAGCTCTTCTACTTTTTTGTAGTAGAATTGTTATACTCTGTGTGTGGAATGTCTTCCTCCCTGCTCCTTTCTTGAGGTGTTACCAGGGTGACGCAGGGCGTCAGGTGTAACCATGTGTTGGTAAAGTAGAAGGTGTGAGACCCTTCTATTTAGTCGATGGTGGCAACTCCTTCACATTTCAAGAATGTAAGAGAGTCTTGGTCTTGGGAGATCGATTGTGGAACCTTGAATGACCAGATATCCTTGGGTGTTTTGCCATATGGATATTCTAAAGGAGGGAATCACCGGGCCTTGTTCCATGTGCGGATGGTGATTCCAGTCATGGAATGCGATGTAGAGGTTTGTTCGGGGACGTGAGCTACCCCTGATGGCCTTCAAGCCATTTAAGACTGTGCAAAGGGATGGCGAGGTTCCCTACCACCTTGCCCTAACCCCAAAGTCTGGAGTGGGTGCACGATGTCTCCCACGTGGTTTACTTGAAGAGATGTTTGCGTGCTTCTATGCACGTCATCGGAAAGGGCAGACCTCGTGTGAAACGTATCAATCCTTTGGTCTGTGTGTGGTGGTGCAGAGCTATGCATGAGTTCTTCTGGGTATGGAAGAGCCAGGTGCGGGCTTAGTACCATGAGTTGTTTCCTGGTTTTTCTTTTCAGGGATGAAAATATTGAAGGAGGGAATGATGTAAGAACCCGGTTTTTTACTATAAAAGACTTTGGAATATTCTTGATATTATTCCAGAGCAGCGACCTCAGAAAGTGTGCGATTCCGAGCCCCAGAGTGGCCGGAAGTAAATTTTCAGTGCGTTCACACTGTAAATGCCAAATAAATGGGAAAACTCCTAAACGGTGATCCAGATCAGAGATCTGAGGGTACGGATGGGTCCAGAATGGGGTTTTTACCCTAGGAACGACATAAAACATGTCGGTGCGAGATGTTTGTACCCCTCGCTCGCTTTTGGAACGTTAAATGGATAAATTAATTAATTAATTAATTAATTTAATAGTGAAACTCAATTATCTCTTAAACGGTGTATCGTATTGGGAAACCGAGGGCACCATTGAGTTCATAGCATGCCGTTTAGCCTAGGAGGGGTGTAAGTTTCGCGGGCGAGGTCCGTCTGTGAAAAATGGCCCTAGGGGCGTTTTCGTAATTTGGAGGCTTTGGGCGTTAAGTTTTATAACTTTCAAAAGGAAGCTCAAAATCAAATTCTGTGACCGTCTTTGCACTCAGAGCGTGGTTTTTACCCTAAGGGAGGCGTAACCTTGACCCCGTCGGGTGTTTCAGACGCGGGTTAAATTTGCGTGTTTTTAATTAATTTTCTTTTTAAACCCTAACCCCATCCATCTCCTTCCCCTTCCCCATGGAAGAAGAGCTCAACCAAGAAGTAGAATCTCCTCCTCTCCTCCTCCCCTCAGGTAAGGAAGCTCCGGCGAGGTGCGGATCGCCGGCGAAGCTCTGGGCAACGCCCATCATGTAGGCTTTGTTGCGTTTTCATTTTGGTTATCGTACTCTCTTTGAATTCAATTATATACTTTGAAATGTGGTTAGATTTCCGAGAGATCCCCATGATTGCGTAGCCTACGTTCTAAGCTCTCAAACACTTGTTTCGGAATTGAAATCTAGGTTCGGATGGGGTCGCGGACGTTCGTCGAAGTTTGTGGGAATTTGATTTTCCGGTGGTTAACAAGCTTCTCTGGCCGGCTTTGGGAGTTCCGGAAGCAGGCGGTGGTGGCGAACTGGGATGAAACCGGAGTCGCGGGCCCTGGCGGGTAAGGTCGGGCAGCCGGTGGTGGCGCGCAGTGGCCGCGGTGCGTCGAGTGGGTGGAGATCAATAGGAGGTAGCGGCGGAGCTCGGCGGCGGCGTCCGGTGAGCCGAGTGTAACGGCGAAGTGTCGAGCTTCGAGCGGGAGCCGGTGTGGTCGAACGGAGGAGGGGCGCTGGCGCCAGGCGAAGCCAGCCTCAGCGGAGCAGTGGCAAGTGGCGAAGGCCCCGACGCAGTGGCTGTCGTGGTCAGAGGAGGCAGCCATGCTGACCTCGGGGGGCGGAGCAGCAGACCAGGACCTGCGCCGCGCCGGTCATGCTGGGTGTCAACAAGGACTGGCCTACTGGCCGGTCGGAAGGGAAGAACCGGACCCACTCAGGTCTGGTGGCTTAAGGCGGGTTGTGGCCAACGGGCCGCATCATGTTGGACCGGACCCACGGCTGGGCCGCGGGCCGGCAGTCCAGGACTGGGTCGGCCGGTCCGGACCAGCCCGGTTGGCCCCCCATATATTCGGGGGGCCGTAATTTCCAAATTATGCGTCTGTTTGACGCGCCGTCTGCAGCGACGAGTTCGTATCGATGGGGCGGTTTTTTTGAAGTGAGATTTGGGGTTTTCGGGTCCTGCACCCAAAGACGGGTGCCCCAAAACTTTAATTTAATAATATTAAATTATTATTAAAGTTTGCAACGGACGGGCTTTGCGAGTCGGACGTCCGTTTGAAGCGCCCTCAGAGGCACAGTGGCCCCGGAGCTGAGATGACCCTTCCAAAGCTGGATCGGAGCCCTTGCGGTTTGGATTCGTTGCTCGGTGGCACAAAACGCTTTATACGAACAATTAATTAATTATTTAATTAATTATTGTTGCGGTAGGCCAAACTTTTATTTGGGATGTCTGATTGACGCGCCGTCAGTGGCAGCATGACCCCAGTCCTCGTGCGGACTTTTTGAGATGCTTTCTGAAGTGTTCGGGTTGGAGACAGGGTGCGGGGCCCATAGGGCCTAGTTCACATGTTTTACGTTGAAATGTCGTTTTTCCACCCGACATCCATTTGTGGTGTTTGAGCACTGCATTCAGTGTGTTTTTCTAAGGGGATTGCAACGGCCCAATCCACCCACCTAGATTCGGGCTTGAGGTGTGGGCCCCATAGGGCCCCGCTTGCGTATAACGCGGGGAGTGACAGCTTCTACATCCGGAGTCTATTTTAGGTTCTGTAAGCAACGTTGGGACCCTGGCATCGAGACGAGGTTGACCAGGGTGGTTTCAGGCAATGAAGCCGGAGTTGAGGCATGGGCCCCACGAGCTGTCTTTTGTGCTGTGTGCAGTATATTGTGACTTTTCCATCAGATGTCTGTTCGGGGCGAATGAATAGTCATTTTGACGTGTTTTTCCAAGAGCTTCGCGATGGCGTGGTTCACCTGACCTTTTTCGGGATCTTGGTGTGGGCCCCACACAGGTTGGTTACGGTGAATAGTACATTTTTCACCGGTTGACCATTTCGGGCAAGTAAGTAGTCGATCTCGCATGTTTTTTCGCGAGGATTACAACGGTGTAATCTGTTCAGGTGAGAAGAGTCTCTTACAAAATCTTATTAATATGGAAGTAGGAAAGGTGGACGGGTGGAGGTTCTTCTTGTTGTGACTGCAGAGAACCCTTGGTGTGTGATTGCGTTCACTCCCGTGAGAGTGAGATAAATGTTTAAGAGATGTGGTTGGTTGTGCCTCAGCCATTGAGGCGGCAAGTTGGAGTTTTTATTTTACTCCTTCGTGTGGATAGTGGGTGTCGTTTGCACGTTAGACTTTTGGGCTGGAGAAGTGGTATACTCTGGGAGTATGCAAGAATTCTTGGAGGTACATGTGGTTGTTGGTACCTGATAACGTTTGTGCGCTCAGTTGGGGTTGAATTGGGGGCCACACGTCGTGTGGGACCCATGTGTGTGTCGTGTTCTTCTTTGTGTACTCTTGACCTCTCGCGACCTAGAGGGTCCTCCTAATCCCGGTGGTTTAGATCAGCAGGGTTGAGTGGTTTCCCCTGGTTTTGTTTTGGATTTGGGTGGTTGCGTGATACCCACTCCGAGTTATATTGGCCTTTGTTGTGCCATCCAGTGGATATGGCCAGAGTAGTTCCAAGCTTACCCTTCAGCGGGGCTGGGCAGTGGGTTGTTCATCGACTTCTTTGGGTTTACCCTCCAGCAGAGACTGGGCAGTGGGTCACCCGACTCTCTTAGGGTTTACCCTCCAACAGAGACTGGGCAGTGGGTCACCCGACGACTCTTTAGGGTCTACCCTCTAGTAGAGACTGAGCAGTGGGTCACCTGAAGACTCTTGAGGGTCTACCCTCCAGCAGGGATGGGCAGTGGGTCGCTCGTCGTCTAGATTCAGGTCTACCCTCCAGTAGGGTTGGGAAGTGGGTCTCCTATCAACTTGTTCCGGGTTTACCCTCCAGCAGGGCTGGGCAGTGGGTCACCTGTCAACTTCTTCCAGGTTTACTCTCCAGTAGGGCTGGTCAGTGGGTCACCTTTCGGCTTATTACATGTCTACCCTCTAGCAGGGCTGGGCAGTGGGTTACCCAATATATGGTTAGGGTTTACCCTCCAGCAGGGTTGGGCAGTGGGTCACCTGTTGACATTCCAGACTCAGTCCTTTTTACTAGTCTATTATGTGGCTTTCCTCTGTAATTACCGGAGCGGGACCCTTGGTTGTACGGGTCAGTGATGGAACAACCTTGTCTTTGAGGTGTTCTCTCGACTGGGTGACAGAGTCGAGGTGTGGTTTGACTTTCCTAGAACTCTCAAGTACGAGGGGCGATTTCCCCCACCGAGACACTTCCTTGTGACGCGACCTAAAACTATTCAGGCTAGTCAGTGCCGCCAAAAGAGGATAGTGTCGAGGTGTAGTGATTTGAGCCCCTTGACTTGTAGTTCGGGGAAGACGTGCGGGATGCTGGGCATCGATGGTGTTATTTCTAGGACTGTTGGCGACTCACTTTCTTGGGTTGAGCTACGGGATGGAGATCCCCTTACGGGCTTGTTCGGGCTTCTTGTTGAGCATATATATATGCATATACCTTGTTCGAGTACCCACTTCTTGGGCTTGGTTACTCTCCCTCCATGAGAGGCGAAGACTCACGGGGTATGCCACGTGCTTTCTGTGTCTAGCTTCTCATGGTTGGACGAGTATACTCTCCTGCTATAGGTAGCAAAGACTCGACGAGAAGTTCATCTTCTCACGGTTTCCATCTCCTTGCGTTTGGATGAGTCTACTTCCTACCTCTTGTTGGGTTGAGCTATACTCTTTACTTCACTTTCGGTTGTACTCCTTTACTTTTCCATGTTCGCTCTACTGCTCACCCTTTAATACCTCCTTTGTTGTTCCCTTGAGCCTTCGGGGTATCATACTGAGTATTTTTATACTCACCCCTGCTTGGGCTTTGCCCGCACTTGGTGTTCCCTTGAAGACGACGGACAGGTGGAGCGTGACTTTAGAGGATCTTAGAAGCTTGGGAGCATGGACCGTGTGCGGTGGTCGGAGTCGGGTTCCAGGTGGGGGACCCTTCCAGCTGTTTTTTTTGTTTACCTGTTGCCGGGTTGTGGCACTTTTCTGGTTGGGCGCATGTTTTTCCCTTTTTCCTTTTTAGTTTACCTTCATCTCGCTTTGTACTATTTAGAGGTTGATGCACTTTGTGGTTTATTTATAGTAGTTTCCCTTTACTTTACTCTGCACTTTTGCATTGAGTGTGTTGCGTGTGTGTGTACAGGTACTTAGGAAAAGGCCTCCCCGAGTTGTTGTGCCTTCGGCGCTGGTCGCCAGCCCTTGGACTATGAAGGCGGGCTTGGGGTAGTTGCGGCTCGAGCCCGAGTAGGGTCAGGTCGTGACAGGAGGACTCACATTCAGTGCACTTACTTTGAGTAAATATGTAGTATACTAATGGGTGTAAGTTCACTATAGTAACCATAAGAAGGGTGTAGTGTCTCATAGTTAGTTTATGGTTCTCATATTAGGTATACCTACCATGAAAATGGGGATTGATAAGGTGTACAGGAGACTATGATATTTTCTTTTGATAAGCATAGTGATCATGGCATAGTCATTTACTACCTTTGTAAATCTTAAACCTACAGAACAAATGGATTCACATATTTTCTTAGTGAAACATTTAATTCACTGTATGATTTCATATGAGACAATTCCCTTCCCCATCATGGCTTGTTAATTTAATTCCAAAAAATGATTATATCAATAAAATTCAGAAATTATCTATTTAAAAATTAAGTTCTAAATTTTAAAGTCACAAAAACTATTGTTTTACCCAGTATTTGAATTAAAAGTATAGGTATTTTCAATGAAAAATAGATAAAAATAGTGAAATTTCCAACTCACAACATTAATGGAACTATTTAAATAAAATATATCTATTAGAACTAAATGGGTGTTTAAAAAAGGTTGATGAATCAGGAACTATAGTTAGAAATAAGATAGACCGGTTTAATAAGGTTATAGTCAAGAAGAAGAGATTGATTATGAAGAAACATTTTCAAATATAGCAATACTTGAAGCTATTAGAATAATGTTTTCTTATACATCGCATCAAAATCTTAAACTATTTCAAAAGGATAACAAAACCACATTTCTTAATGTTTATATTGTTGAGGATGTTTTTCTTGAACAATCCCCTAGATTTCAAAATATTAATTTTCCAAATTATATTTTTAAACTTTAAAAATATATTTATAGTTTAAAATAGGCCCCTTGAACTTGGTAATATATGATTAAATCATTCTTTATATCTTTTTCAAAAGGGATAGCTTATCCTACACTATTTATAAAAATAATTTAAAAATATTTTTTAGTATTTCAAATATATATTGATATTATTTTTGTCTCATCTAAATAATTTTTGTGTATTGGATTTTCTAAGATGATTCAAAATGAATTTGAAAAGAGTTTAATGGGTGGATTAATTTTTTCCTTAGTTTTCAAATTTTTAAAAATAAGAAAATAATTATTGTGAATTAAATAAAGTACACAAAATATCTTTCACAATGCTTTGTAATGGATAGGATAAAAGGTAGTGATTCTCTTATCAGTATAATATGTAAATTATATATGGATGAAACTAGAAAATAAGTTGACCAAAAATCTTATAGAGGTATGATTGGAAGTTTACTATACATTACTTCTAGTCACCATGATATTATATATTGTGTTTGTGTGTTCTTTCATTTTGAAGTAAACCCTTGGTAATATAATCTTAATAAAGATAAAATAATTTTTAAATTACTCTAAAATACAATTTATTTTGGATTGATTAATTCTAGAGGAAATTTTTTGAGTTAATTATTTATTCTAATACAGATTTTAGGTTTTTTAAGATAGATGGAAAAGGAACATCTTGAACAAGTCACTTTTTGGGAAATTTTCTGGTATCTTGGTGTAGTAATAAATATAACGTTGTTTCATTATCTACTATAGAAAATTAATACATAGATATAGGTAGTTTTTGTACACAAATTCTTTTCATGAAACATACATTTCTAGATTATGGATATCATTTTAAAAATTTCCCTATAAAATATAACAACACGAGTTCTATTAACATCTCTAAGAATAATTTATCTTATTACAAGATTATACATATTGATATAATACATCTCTTTTTGAGAGATCATTTTCAAAAAGGATATTTCACACATGAATTCATTGGAACTGAACATCATTTTGCTGACATCTTCACAAAGCCTATGAATAATGAGAGGTTAAATTATATCAAACATAAGTTGGGGATGATTAAATTTTTATAATTTCTTTTAAATTTTATATAATATATTTTAAAATCAATTTAATATATTATTTGGTTTATCTAATGAATTTTTCTAATATTTAATATGATAATATTAAATTATTATATATATTGTTCATATGGTTGATCAAATTTTACATGTAGTGGATTGAATTTTCCTTAAGAAATTTTCTAAGACATTCTATCATGCCTAATTTTTCAAACTATCATATGTATTCTTATTTCCTATATGTTTTTTTTTTGCTTTACTATTTTTTAATCCATAAATTATTTTAATATCCCTCATTAGAATATTAGTCATCTCTCTCCTTTTGAACCTAATCCTAACTCAATTTTGACAAAACATAAGCCTTTTAACATTTTAATCTTGGTCAAGAATAGCTAAGATAAAGTTTCCATTTGAGGATGTATCTTTAAAAACCTTGGGAACCTCTAAAAGATAGAGATAAGGCTCTAGTGGAATCACAGATCCATTAAAGTTTCATCTCATATTTTGTGTGTTCATTCAAGAGAAAAATGGTTTTGAAGTGGTTTGGATCAATTCGATCCCTATTATTAAGAGTAGTGATGTAGAAAGGCTGGAAAAATTGGTTCATGGATAGTGATAGACCCTTTTATCCTTGTTTGGTAATGTATTTATCTGTGAATATGTGTTTTATGTTTGTGAGGTACGGGTTCATATCCGTATAGTTATTTATATTCAAAAATAAATTTAATCTTCAAATTTGTGAATTTTATTTCTATAAGTACCACGTCAAGGAAAGTATGAGTTTTTCTAAAGTTAATACCCTATAAATAATCCTAATTTTGAGTTTGAGATATAATTGGAAGAGCTTGATGGGATTATAAATCCTTTAAGGCCTAATGTATTTGAGTTCAGTAGAGAATATAGGATATTTCTCAAGTCCATTTAGCATCTAATTTCTCCCAAAAAAATAAAATACCTTTTATTTCTTTATCTAATGATGAAATGATTTTAGATAATTCTACCCAGATTCTTTATAAATCATTTGGATTAGTTGAGAAAGACCTATTGTGTTTTTAATTCTTACCTTATCCTAATTTTATTTTATCTCTAATCAAGCATAAAAGACTTATTCCTCAAGAGGAGGAAAAGTATACTACCACAAGTGGAATTTATTTGAATCAAACTACTTATAAAATAATGAAATTTTATTATAACCCATGGTAAATGATTTGGGTAGTGGATGATGATAAGTTATATGAGAATTACAATCCTCTAAAGAATCCAAACATACCAAGAGATATAATTGATCTAGGTTTATAACCTAGTCAATGAGTTAAGGCTGATTATTATTCAGATGACAGTGACGAGAAATTGGAAGTATATCTAGGTTAGGAATCCTTGAAGGATTATAAAGAATTATTGAATTAGTCTCTAAAAGATACAATAGTTGTAGAACCTATAGAAGGTGTATCATCAATTTATGGAAAGACTAATCCAATATATTTGTTCTATATATGTAATAATATATATTATGGAAGTTATGATAATGTTCTTCTTGTTGTAGATAGTCCAAAAATGTTTGAGAGAGGTGAGTACCAATCTTTGACTCTACACCTACTAGAGAGGATATGTTTATTGAGACACCCCTAATTAATTTAGATCTACTTTTTCTTGACAGTGATGGTGTTGATGTCCAAAATAATAAAAACTAACCCAAAACTAGTGGAAATTATATATCATATTTTCCTCAAGATCTAGAGATAGTGGTTCAAACTCTTTATTCATCTATTCTTGAATAACAAGGTAAGTTAGTCCACTCAATTGATGATGTATTGAATAAAATATTTGTTAAACCCCTTCAAAACCTATTAAGTATTCTTATCCAATTTATGATTTGTATGTAAATATCCATGGTGATCCTATTTTAGGTTCATCTCCCCAAATATAGATATTAATTTAAAAATATTTTGATATTTTGATTCAGGAGATTAAAAAGGCTAAATTTGACTCGTCGGATGATGAATGATCCATATTGAGACCCTTTGATTTAGTCTTCAGTGAATCAACACCTAGATATGATTCATTTCTTTATAAGGATTTATTCTATTTAAGAATTACTTTGATGTTTTGAAAAGATAATTTTTAGTTTGGTAAGTGCTGGTGATTATTGTAGGAAGGAGGATATATCCTTTACCATTACAAGTGATGTTGCTCATATTCCAATGAATCTATTTCTTAAAGTGGATCATATAGATAGTGATACTAAAGTTTTTATAGCACAATTATGAGCTATCTATGAATATTTAATAGATATTTTAGCTAATATTTACCACAGATATCCCAATGTTATCACAAGTTATTCTATAACTCTTTATCCTACTCCTACTACTGCATCTATGTCTGTAGATGAAGATCATATGCGAAGAATTGTTCATGAGGAAATTCAAACTCATTTGGTTAGTTTCAAGGATGAAAATAATTTGATGACAATGGACCTTTTTTCTCATGGTGAGAAGTTATTTGATAAAGTTAAATCTGATAAAGTTAAGACTTCTAAAGAGAAATATGTTATAAAGGGTGTTATCAAGTGTTCCATTTATTGAAGTTTCACCAAGTAAAATTTAAAGACTTATTTTAGGTCTTCAGTAAGATACTTGAAGATGACTCCTTTAACCAAATCCTTTAAGTAAATTTTAGAAAAGATTCTAGACATGGATCCTCTATTGTATTAGTTAATTATTGATAAGGATGAGCTTTTGTAGATCATTGAGGATGGATCAAGATTTGTATCTAATATCGATTTTATTTTAAGTCCTTATTTTTACATAGCTAACACTTTCATACAAGATCCTATAAATCTACCAATGAATAGAAAATTCCCAGCTATAACTCCAGCTTCTATAGCTCCATCAACTCCTTTTAGTATTAGTATTTTATAGGCCATCTATTAGATCATACCTATATCTTAAAGGATTAGGATTCCCAGAGCATCTTCTTCTCCCCAGCCTTCCCCTGCACTTTCTCCTATTCCATCCAAGGAAAAGAAGAAATCCCATATTAACCCTTCAATAATTATAGACCCTTTTATTTATTATTAGGACTAAGTCCTCATATAGGTCTCATTTAATTATTCATAGCTTTTTGACAACCACTGAAAAAAATCTTCATTTTTGAATCTTTATATATTACATTTTATCTAGTTGTTCTTGTGTATCATTATAACATCATTGAATATATTTTTAATGTCTAAATTAGCATTTTAAAACTATACTCTATAATATTTTTGATAATCATGAAAGGATCGTTAAATAATCTATGGAATTTTATGGAAAATGTTTTATTTAAATGGTTTATCAATTATATTTATTTATTTATGTCATGATTTGTGATCTTCGTAAGGGGTGGATTTTTTTATTAGTCTTTAAATTCCTTGTTTTAATTATTTAAATTCAAATTTATTTTATTATTAATGAATTATATATTTTATGTTAGAAACATGTATTTTTTGGTTATCTATAAAAATATTCCTAAGTGTCAAAGTGATTGTAAATCCAAAAAAGAGACCGTGAAACTAGACAAGATACCGTGAGTTAGAATATTATAATTTATAAGTACTCGAGTGACCATATTGGCACTTGATCAACTATAATAAGGATTCAATTTTCCATATAAAGAAATTTGGAACTCTATAGAATTTTTCTAAGGGTTGAACCGACTACATGGCCAAGTGGATCGACCACATTCCTAATTGATCGAATGTGGTGGAATTTTTACAAACTCATCAACTAACCACAAGATTAACCAAGCGACAGTAAGTCTAAGTGAATAAACTTCATTGTTTATCTATTTTTTCATCTAAATCACAAAATATCAGAGTAACGACACATTGTTTCTGATTGACTTCATGATAAAGTTAATAGAATATATGAAATAATTGGTATTTTAGTAGTGTTGAAGTGACCGTATTGACTTAGAGTGACTATATATTCAAATAAAGTGATTTCATGCTCTATGGATTGACTTTATGACCCGTCAAAATAATTTATTAGGTTTTATTCTAAGTTTTGGATCATCTGTTCCTAATATGATGTGGCACACTTCCAGATTGTGTCTAAGTGGAGTTATATTTTAATAATATATATTTTTACACCATATGTGCATACTTAGATAAAAATTAATAATCATTTAATTATCTAGAATTTCATGATGGTTATGAAGATCTTTTTTTATCATTTTTCAATAGATCGTTTTAGTGGAATATTTCGTTTAAAAAGAAGATTAGAGATAAATAATAAGTTTGGGTGAAAAATTCTTGAAATTTATATATTTTAACAACATATGAAACATTTTTTAAATCTATTCTATACTAAAAAATCAGATAGAGTTTTATAATATTATCATATACTCTCAAAATTGAAGGAAGATGTTGATAAGAGAATATGCCACTATAGAACAACTAAACATAGATATAACTCTAAATAAAACTTCCATCTCAATCTATCTTCTTTATATTACCTTTGATATGTGCCTTAATTTATTTATATATCTTTAAAATAACATATTCTTATACATTATAAAATCTTACTCAAGTACTCTTTATTTTATTTCATCAATTTTTATACTACCACTGAAACTGTGGAAGAGGCTATGTAATATCCTGGATAACCCACTATGTTGTTGTAACCTGTATACCTTATACAAGTTGTATATCATCATGTTTATTTTAATAAACATTCTTGAAATTTGGTTACTATAAATTGGATAGGACTAGGTCTCAGCTTGAGACTAAACCTCTTGTTTCTACATTCCCTTTTTGTGTTTTAATTTTTTATTACTCCACTTTAAAACTATTTTTCAAATAACTTTTGAAAAACTATACTTTGATAGATAAATTTTACTAGTGATATAACTATTATTTAATGTGATCATAGTAATATTGAAATATAAGAATAATCTTAATTTATAGTAACTGAGTTTGGTTAAGAACTTAAGAGGATATTACAAAATAATAAATTAGATATACCTATTGTATTAGTTGAATGGATGTTTTCTAAATTGGGGTATTTTTTTTTATAAATATGTTTTTTAGAGAAATTTTATTGTATGTTCAATTAATCCCCTATTTATCACTCCACTTTGACCAACATTTATTTGTTATATATTTTTTAGAAAATGGTGTATAATTGTAATGGTAAGATATGGGTTGTTTTATTGAGAATCATTGGTGGGTTATTTTTTACTATAAATTTGTTATGATATGTAAAAAAATTCTTCTTGTTTGAGAACTATTCTCAAGTTTTGATTCAAGTAATTAAAATTACAAACATTTAGTTTTAATATTTCAAAATTGACAGAAAATATTTTTTAGGCTTCTATTTTATACCATTTTAATCCACTAAAGAAATATTTCTCAATTTAGTATCATGTTCAATACAAATATCCAATAAATACTTTTGTTGAATATTCTCTAACTAAAATTATGTCCCCATTTACATCAAATATATTAGTGGTAAAATATCTATATTTCACTAAGTTTTGAGCCTTCTTTGACTTTTATCTAACTATATATCTATTTAGATAGAAAAAAATTTCAATTATATCATATAAAACTCTTGGATAGTTGATCAAAATAATAACTTTCACAAAATCATCAAATGAAAAATCCCAAATATATTATTCTAGTTACCTATCCTACTGGGATACCCAATTAAGTTTAACCCAAAGCTCATATTTAAATATTACACTATGCATTGTGTTTACTTTTTTATTTCTCTCAAATAATAACTATTTAAGTCCCTTTCACAAGATAATTCATTGGAACTCTATTATGGAATGACCTATGCATTGAGACTGACAAGGTATTGATGAGTGCTTGTTTTGAAATGAATCTGAAACCTTGGTATTTTTTAATTTTTTAAGTTCTCACAATTTATATTTTATATGCATCTTATGCACATTTCACTTCATGTTCACTCTATATGCATTCATTCTTCTAGTGATTTAATTTACACATCTTATATAGTTCAACATAATAAACATGTTTCAATTATATCATTGTATAAATCGTATAAAAATAATAATTAATAATGCACATTTTTGGTAAAATATTTATTTGAAATATATAATATCATACTCAAATAAATTATATTTAAATGGTGTATTAAACTCGTATCATGTATTTTATTTAAATTATAAGAAACTTAAATCTAACTCATGAGTATATATGGTGTAGTAAATATTCAACCCTCACTTTTATAGACATGGTATATGTCCACAATACATTAAGGATTCTAATCCAACAAGATCTATTATCTATAAAAAAATAATCAAGTTTTATTTAATGTTTCAATAATAATTTTAAATCCAAATATGTATAAATATACAATAAATCATTTATTTGTAATTGTAACAAAAAAAAACTAATTTTGGATGAACAAAATGAAAAATTATGAAGTATATAGAATGAAATTCAAAAAATTCATGATATAACATTTGAAAACAATTATCTAAACATCTCAAATAAAACATAAAAATATTCAAAATATAAATACATTATATTTATGAATGTTCAAGATAGAGAGAAAAATAATAAAAATGGATTATAAATTTAGCATAAATATAAGATCATTTCATATATATTAATATAAAAAATTTATATTTCAAAATATTAAATCTATATATGTAACGCCCCGACCCCAGTTACCCAGAGTCGGTGCATTATTTTAATACATTGGCATGATTATAAGGAATCAAGTCCCAAAGGACCGATTAGTTTAGCAGTCTTGGAAAATAGATTACATACATAAATGTTACATTACACTTCATAACATACAAAACAACATAAATAATCCTTTATGAATTCCATTATTCCCTTGTCTTAACCCTTATTATCAAACACAATATACTTCTTGGAATCCTGGGAAAAATAAAACATAGAAAAGGGGTGATCTCAAACGCTCCGTAAGGGTAAGCAATATAGTGGAAACTTTCATAAATAAACATAAACATTTAAGTCAATGTATAACTAAAACAAAATCCTTTTAAACTTGATATTCAACATAGTATGGAAAAAATAAAATGAAATAATCCAATTTACTTATTCACATGGATATTCTACTAATCGAATAATCACATGCAATATCAATAACCACTTTCATAATGATGAAATGCATAATGTCAGACTATCATAACCACATAGCCAAGGCCTTGTGCCAAGACTACAAATAAGATTTTTCCAAGGCCTTGTGCCAAGACACTATTTTGTCTCATGAGACCTACAGATGCATCGAGGAGTTATAGCGGGCTCCACCCATCACTTACTAAGTCCAATGAATTCCCATATGAAAAGTTTTAAACATAACATAAACATTCGTATTAAAACTATCATACGAAATGTAAATATTTTCTCCATAAACCATGAATGGTATAAAAATAACACATCCACAGTAAAACATATCACAAAACCTTCAATACAATACAAAAGTTTTTTATAATAATAAATCAACTTCAAATAAGCTTAAAATCCATCAAAGGATGTTGACATAGATGAAATAAAAACTATTTGAGAGAAATATCTCTTTTCTCGAAATCATTGAAAAGTCACACATTTATAAAGGAAGTAATTTAAAAGAGATTTTTGAATCAAAGTGTCCCATACCACTTTGAAACTTTTGAAAAGAAATATCATTTAAAAACCTTCATGTCCATATAAATAAATCCTTAAAATCATTTTGAAAACATGGACATTAATTAAAAATATTTAGAAACAAAAATCTTTAAAACATTTAAAATTATGATATTGATAAAGAGTACCTTTCAAAAATTCTGAAAATATTCATTTTTAAATCAATTAAAAGTCACATAATTATAAAATAAAACATTTAATTTGAAAATATTCTTATAAGCTTGTAAGGTAAGCTTTGATGATTTTATAACGGCGGTAAATAGCCGCACCCGCCGTATAAGTTAAAAAAACATTCTTACCTTAAATTTGTCGAAAGGTTAAAAGTGCCTTGTTTGGAAAATGACAGAAAGATTCCTTTAAAAACACATAAGGGTATAAATTAATTTAACCCATATTATTTGTAAATAGTAAAAATGTTTTTAAATACATTTCGAAGAAACATGGATGTGGATGATAAATAAATCCCAATAGATTATTACGTATAAACAACCTCAGATAATGAAGAGATTGTGAAATAAACCCTTACCTTGTACTTTTCCTTGGTTGGGGGTAGGTTAACCTCCTGTATAATGGTGAAATAATTTTTATTAAATTATTCAATAATCATATACATTAATATGATATCATATATGATCTTTTAACATTGCTTTGTTAATAATATCTTAGAATTATCGTCGTTTTGGGTGTTAACTTACTCGTTTTCTTTTATATGTTTTGTTATGTAAGCCATGTTTGTCATAGATAGGTTGTATATTATCCATATACAGAATGATATCAAGTCCTTAAACATTATTTTTAAATCATCAAATGATAATTATGCTTGAATGGATACGATAGAGAATGAATCTCATCGCGTTCGTGGAGACGGTAGTCCGTATGTATGCACGAGCGACAATATCCTTCTTTTGATATTAAAATAATATATAATTGGATGGTATATCATATATACAGAATCATGTTATATTTATTATTTACATGAATTACACATCATTATTATACCCATCCAAATAATAATTTATTGAATAACAATTACACCACAACGTGGAGACGGTAAGTCGTACGTACGCACGTATGGTGACATGTTATTAAAAGGGTGGATAGAATACTGAATATGGTTGTAACATGTTTATAATAACATCAAAGTATATATAATATACTGGATTTATTATTTTATAATGGTAATAACAAAGAAAGAATAAGTGGAAGAAGAAAAGAACTTGAAAATGGGTGGTGAAATCATTACCTCTTCTTCGGGTTCTTCCTTTTGATTTGATCAAAAGGGATCCTTAGGTTGGCTTTCTGATTAAAATAAGGATTATAGGTTGTATTGAGGGAATTTTAGAGAGTATTTGGGCAGGGTTTGGCCGAACAAAAAGGCTTTGAAGGTGTGAAGTAATGATAAGGGGGAGTGCCCTTTTATAAGAGGGGTGAGGGGCACCTTTGGAAAAGCTAGAAATATTAATTTATAATAAATTCATATTCGGTTTCTAATGGCTCAAAAGTTTATTATTTAAAGGTTAAGGTGGGTATGGGTCGAAAACCACTAAACCAATAGAATTTATACAGGTTTGGGTCATTATATTAACCTTATCTTTAAGTATTAACTCTTAGTCAATTAGTTTCACTTTTACAATGTATCTTTGTATTTTTATATTATATGGTTAATTAACTTACCATATACATCCAAGAGACCCCCAAGTGGTCCATTAATGATACACCTATCATTATATAAGTCTCTTGGACTAACCTTATATTTTTATGAATTTAATATCAATTAATAATATAATATTTGTTTTAAAAACTCTTTTATGTCAATTTTGACACTATTCAAAAATTGATTTTTTTGAAACTCATAAAAGAATTATTAATTCTAAAAAAGACAATTAAACCAATCCTAATATGTCATATTAACCTAGAAAATTATTGTAATTCAATAAAAGTATCAAATTATATTTATTTGGATATTTATAATATCAATTATTTTAATTTTTCACTATTATGGTAATTACTGCGTCATCATTGTGTCATAAATAAATTAAATTATTTAATGTCTAAAAATTATAAATAAAATATAATTATGTATGAAATATTTTTATATTTCTAATGAATATTTATAGTCTAAAATCCAACATATATAACCCTATGTAAAAAAAATTTCTAAAAGATATATGCTTATGTCATTATTGTACTTATTTTAACTTAATTAAAATAAAGTGTCCCTATCACCTTCATGGGGTCCCAAAATCGACCCAAATATGTCCATGGTCGGAAATGTATCCACCAATAAGGTTAGGACGCATTTTATGGTAATTTATTATTATTATAATATTATTTTTTTAACCCTTATTTACCAGATTTACCCTTTAACCATAGTAAATAAAATATTTACCGAAGTAATTATTCAAAATGTCTAAAAATAAAAGTTACCTATTTACACAATTTGTACATCATGATTCCAAATATGGAATCCATTTTTCCAAATTCAAAATGTAGAATTGGCAGAAATTATTTAAAAATTAATTCTTGTTGTCAAGACAAAAAGCGTGTTTTTAAGATATAATAACTATCAAAAGATTGATACTTGTTTATGTTCGGTTTAATTGTGAAATTATGTCCAATGACCAAAATTGTATTAAATGTTAAAAATATATTCTAAATATACTTTAAACCACTCAAATTCATAATTTATCACTATTAATTATTTTGATTAAAAAAGTTTTTTTAAATTAAAATTTAGTAATTTTCACTATTCATCAAAATATTAAAGTTATCTGAAAAGTACCAAAATTTCACCTTAGGCTAAATTCGATACTCCAAATCCAAAAATGAAGTCCATTTTGAGAGATAAAATTTATATAATTTCAAAAAGTAGGTATTACTATTCATAATGGCTAGTTTGATTTGGTTATGGTGTGTGTTAGAACTTGAAGTTGCGCACAACACACGCTACTGTATTATTCAAAGAGAAGCGTACCATGGAAGCTTGGGGTGTTACAATGTAAAAAAAATTATGACCCCATTCTAATGAATAAATTTATTTAGTCAAATTTAATATATAAAAGTTTAAAATATTGGATTTAAAAAGGGTTCACTATTAAAGTTGGTAAAAGTGTATTTTTGAAAAATACTTCTTTTATCTGAAAAAATAATAATTTGTTCTCAAATTATGTCTAATAAACTCATAATATAGATTATAAAATTATAAGGATTATATAAAGTTTAAAATTTAGTTAATACTATTCATAGCCTCTTTTGAACGGCTTGTTTGGTAAGTCATGGTGCGCTTGAACTCGGTGCTACGTGTAGTGCAATTTATTGAATTATTTTGAAGAAATAACACATTATGAAATCTTGGGGTGTTACATTCTCCCCTCCTTCAATAAATTGCGTCCTCGCAATTTGAAATTGTTCTTCGAAAATAAAAGGTTGAAAATAGAAAATATCTTTGTGGGAAAACCCACATCGGAAATTGGGTTACTAAAATTTAGTCTTAATATGAGGAAAAGAGAAATGAAAGGGTCACCAAAAAATTATGATCTCGATTAGGAGAACATTGATGGCAATTAGAGACATATAATTGGAGTAAAAATGTAAATATTTATAGGTAGTGATTGAGGTCATCAATCACAAACAAGTGTAAAATTGAGGTCCTTAAATTCATCAATCTATGATGATTTGAAATACCATCGGTTCAACAAAACATGGGGTATTAGGATAACACATTTTTGGTTTTAGGATTCCTTAAATAAAGTATAAGAATTAATTTCTTCATAGAATAAGAGAAGAAGAAAAATATATTCTTGACAAATAGAGTTCCATCCTTTAACTAATTTCTACCACAAACTCATCTTTCACTCTAAAAGATAATAGAACGTAAAAAAATATATTATATTTATACTATTCGTATAGGGTTTCAAAAAAACGAATTTATAATTCATCTACCAGATCTTTTAAAAAAACTACATTATATAATCCTAGACATTACATGGGCCAGTGGTAGGTGATACACCCTTGTCGCCCTTCGGTTGTGGGTTCAAGTCTCGCGGCCTTGCCGGACGCGACGGGTTGCCGCCCAACCTCTGGGTTGTCCTTTTATGGAAATCAAAAAATAATCCAAACTAGAACTATCCAAAATGATTTAGTCCAAAAATGAAGATCCTTTTTTCTGCGTAATAACATGTGAACACCTTCATCATGTATTCTTTTAAAACACTGCAACATCCTGAATTACCATAAAACCTTATTGATTACATTCATGATCCCTTATTCCTTAAAGAATGATAGATATACTCCTTAAATCCAAAAATGTTTTAAACCCCAACAATGATGGAATATACAAATCATTAATCAGCTTCAAGGTAGTCAAGAATATCCAATATAATTTATCCAAATCAATCATGTATTATTCTAAAATCACTACCTCGGTATCAGAACCATATTATGGTTTATCTTTCTTTCAACCATATATTTTCCAAAAATTTAACCTGCTATTGAGTCACTTTTCTCTGTTTCACACAATCTCAAGTCCTTAATGAAATAGTATTGCAGTACAATCCCTATATACTCCATGATTATTATAAGAAGTACATTGTTGATACAACACTCAAATGACATAATCAACATAAGAACTCTAATCATTCCTCTTCATCTTTGGTAGTATCATAACTTGATTATTATCCAATAGCATCATTTGTGGCATAGTCTGATGACTGGGAAATAGGTTCGCGTGGTGTCCAAACTCCTTGAAAATGAAGCATTGTACATTTGAAACCATTTTCTTACCCTTGCAGTCATGTACTTTGTGCCATTTTTCTTCACACTTATAACAAACTCTCATTCCTTTCAGGCAAGTTCCAGGGTTTTTCTTCCCATAATTATCTCATATGGGAAAATTCTTCTTTACCCTCTTCCCTTTATCCATATTTCTCTCTTCCATCCTTTTCTTCTCTTTCTTCCCTTCAAATCCATAGGACTCAGTAAACTCTTTACTTATCTTATCAACACATGATATTATTTCTTCATATGATGATAATACATAGAAGACTATTTCTCTTATAAATTCTAGCTTAAGACTATGAAAGATACGATCCTTCTTTCTCTTTGGATCATGTGCATTGCTGGAGTTCTCATTCCTTCTACTGGGCGCCATTTCTAAACAATGGCATACACTAGAATAGTTTATGAATAACAATACCTAATCCCAAACTTGTAAAATAGTTTATGGATATAATCCATAATCATAAAAAAAATATTTGAGGAAGTATATACTCATAAACCCTTCATAATGATTTGTAAAGAAAAATGAGAGTTATCCTAAGAATATCCCCCGGGAGTGTCGTAACCAAGAGTGCAGCAAGGCTCGTTGTTGTGCACTAGTTCCCGTTCGAGTCTAGCTCAAAGCGGTGTTTTCGGGTTTTACCCCTAGGTACATCTGTGCCAGAGCCGCCTCTACCTGCTCGTATCCAGATAGGGATGTATTGATCAGAAAACTCACAAAATATCTACAATACCAAAATTCTAGGAAGTTCTTCTATACTAATCCTCAAAGTCTATCTTAGGGCTATGTGCTCTAATCAGAGTTTATCTAAATCTAGTTTCCAAGGTTATTGCTAAACTTCCTCTGATACCAACTGTAACGCCCCGACCCCAGTTACCCAGAGTCGGTGCATTATTTTAATACATTGGCATGATTATAAGGAATCAAGTCCCAAAGGACCGATTAGTTTAGCAGTCTTGGAAAATAGATTACATACATGAATGTTACATTACACTTTATAACATACAAAACAACATAAATAATCCATTATTAATGCTATTATTCCCTTGTCTTAACCCTTCTTATCAAACACAATATACTTCTTGGAATCCTGGGAAAAATAAAACATAAAAAAGGGGTGAGCTCAAATGCTCCGTAAGGGAAAGCAATACAGCGGAAACTTTCATAAATAAACATAAACATTTAAGGCAATGTATAACTAAAACAAAAGCCTTTTAAACTTGATATTCAACATAGTATGGAAAAAATAAAATGAAATAATTCCATTTACTTATTCACATGGATTTTCTACTAATCGAATAATCACATGCAATATCAATAACCACTTTCATAATGATGGAATGCATAATTCATGACTATCATAACCACATAGCCAAGGCCTCGTGCCAAGACTACAAATAAGATTTTGCCAAGGCCTTATGCCAAGACACTATTTTGTCTCATTAGACCTACCGATGCATCAAGGAGCTGTAGCGGGCTCCACCCGTCACTTACTAAGTCTAATGCATTCCCATATGAAAAGTTTTAAACATAACATAAACATTTGTATTAAAACTAGCATACAAAATTTCAATACTTTCTCCATAAACCATGAATGGTATAAAAATAATACATCCACAGTAAAACATATCACAAAATCTTCAATACAATACAAAAGTTTTGTATCATAATAAATCAACTTCAAATAAGATTAAAATCCATCAAAGGATGTTTACATAGATGAAATCAAAACTATTTGAGAGAAATATATCTTTTCTCGAAATCATTGAAAAGTCACACATTTATAAAGGAAGTAATTTAAAATAGATTTTTGAATCAAAGTGTCCCATACCACTTTGAAACATTTTAAAAGAAATATCATTTCAAAACCTTCATGTCCATATAAATAAATAATTAAAATCATTTTGAAAACATGGACATTAATTAAAAATATTTAGAAAGATAAATCTTTACAACATTTAAAATTATGATCTTGATAAAGAGTACCATTAAGAAATTCTTAAAATATTCATTTTGAAATCATTTAAAAGTCACATAATTATAAAATAAAACATTTAATTTGAAAATATTCTTATAAGCTTGTAAGGGAAGCTTTGATGATTTTATAACGGCGGTAAATAGCCATATCCTCCGTATAAGTTAAAAAAACATTCTTACCTTAAATCTGTCAAAAGGTTAAAAGTGCCTTGTTCGGAAAATGACGGAAAGATTAATTTAAAAACACATAAGGGTATAAATGACTTTAACCCATATTCTTTGTAAATAGTAAAAATGTTTTGAAATACATTTCAAAGAAACATGGATGTGGATGATAAATAAATCCCAGTATATTATTATGTATAAACAACCTCGGATAATGAAGAGATTGCGAAATAACCCCTTACTTTGTACTTTTCCTTGGTTGGGGGTAGGTTAACCTCCTGTATAATGGTGAAATAATTTTTATTAAATTATTAAATAATCATATACATTAATATGATATCATATATGATCTTTTAACATTGCTTTGTTAATAATATCTTAGAATTATCATCGTTTCGGGTGTTAACTTACTCATTTTCTTTTATATGTTTTGTTACATAAGCCATGTTTGTCATGGATAGGTTGTATCTTATCCATATCCAGAATGATATAAAGTCCTTAAAAATTATTTTTAAATCATCAAATGATAATTATACTTGAATGGATACGATAGATAATGAATCTCATCGCGTTCGTGGAGACGGTAGTCTGTACGTACGCACGAGCGACAATATCCTTCTTTTGATATTAAAATAATATATAATTGGATGGTATATCATATATACAGAATCATTTTATATTTATTATTTACATTAATTACACATAATTATTATAACCATCCAAATAATAATTTATTGAATAACAATTACACCACGACGTGGAGACAGTAAGTCGTACGTACGCACGTATGGTGACATGTTATTCAAAGGGTGGATAGAATAATGAATATGGTTGTACCATGTTTATAATAACATCAAAGTATATATAATATACTGTATTTATTATTTTAGAATGGTAATAACAAAGAAAGAATAAGTGGAAGAAGAAAAGAACTTGAAAATGGGTGGTGAAATCATTACCTCTTCTTCGGGTTCTTCCTTTTGATTTGATCAAAAGGGATCCATAGGTTGGATTTATGATCAAACTAAGTATTATAGGTTGTATTTAAGTAAGTTTATAGAGTATTTGGGCAGGGTTTGGCCGAACCAAAAGGCTTTTAAAGTGTGAAGTAATGAGAAGGGGGAGTGCCCTTTTATAAGAGGGGTGAGGGGCACCTTTAGAAAAGCTAGAAATATTAATTTATAATAAATTCATATTCGGTTTCTAATGGTTCCAAAGTTTATTATTTAAAGGTTACGATTGTTATGGGTCTAAAAACACTCAACAAATATAATTTATAAAGGTTTGAGTCATTATATTAACCTTATCTTTAAGTATTAACTCTTAGTTAATTAGTTTCACTTTTACAATGTCTCTTTGTATTTTTATATTATATGGTTAATAAACTTACCATATATATCCAAGATACCCCCAAGTGGTCCATTAATGATACACCTATAATTATATAAGTCTCTTGTCCGATCTTTAGATTTTTAGGAATTTAATATCATTTAATAATATAATATTTGTTTTAAAAACTCTTTTATGGCAATTTTGATACTATTCAAAAATTTATTTTTTTGAAACTCATAAAAGAATTATTACTTAGAAAAAAGACAATTAAATAAATAATAATATGTCATATTAACCTATAAAATTATTTTAATTCAATAAAAGTCTCAAATTATATTTATTTTGGTATTTATAATATCAATTATTTTAATTTTTCACTATTATGGTAATTACTGCATCATCATTGTGTCATAAATAAATTAAATTATTTAATGTCTAAAAATTATAAATAAAATATAATTATGTAGGAAAGCTTCTTATCTTTCTAATGAATATTTATAGTCGAAAATCCAACATATATAACCCTATTTAAAAATTGTTTTTCTAAAAGATATATGCTTATGTCATTTTTGTACTTATTTTAACTTAATTAAAATAAAGTTTCCCTATCACCTTCATGGGGTCCCAAAATCGACCCAAAGATGCCCATGGTCGGACATGTATCCACCAATAAGGTTAGGAAACATTTTAGGTTAATTTAGTATTGTTATAATATTATTTTTTTAACCCTTATTTACCAGATTTACCCTTTAACCATTGTAAATAAAATATTTACCGAAGTAATTATTCAAAATGTCTAAAAATAAAAGTTACCTATTTACACAATTTGTTCATCCTGATTCCAAATATGGAATCCATTTTTCCAAATTCAAAACACAGAAGTGGCAGAAATTATTTTAAATTTAATTCCCATTGTCAAAACAAAAAGCGTGTTTTTAAGATATAATAACTATCAAAAGATTGATACTTGTTTATGTTCGGTTTAATTGTGAAATTATGTCCAATGACCAAAATTGTATTAAATGGTAAAAATATATTCTAAATATACTTTAAAACCACTCAAATTCATAATTTATCACTATTAATTATTTTGATTAAAAAAGTTATTTTTAATTAAAATTTAGTAATTTTCACTATTCATCAAAATATTAAAGTTATCCGAAAAGTTCCAAAATTTCACCTTAGGCTAAATTCGATACTCCGAATCCAAAAATGAAGTCTTTTTTGAGAGATAAAATTTATATAATTTCAAAAGGTAGGTATTACTATTCATAACGGCTAGTTTGATTTGGTTATGGTGTGTGTTAGAACACGAAGTTGCGTACAACACATGCTACTGTATTATTCAAAGAGAAGCGTACCGTGGAAGCTTGGGGTGTTACATTGTCAAAAAAAATTTATGTCCCCATTCTAATGAATAAATTTATTTAGTCAAATTGAATATATAAAAGTTTAAAATATTGGATTTAAAAAGGGTTCACTATTAAAGTTGGTAAAAGTGTATTTTTGAAAAATACTTCTTTTATCTGAAAAAAAAAAGAATTTGTTCTTAAATTATGTCTAAGAACTCATAATATGGATTATAAAATTATAATAATTATATAAAGTTTAAAATTTAGTTAATACTATTCATATCCACTTTTGAACGGCTTGTTTGGTAAGTCATGGTGCGCTTGAACTTGGTGTTGCGTGTAGTGCAAGTTATTGAATTATTTTGAAGAAATAACACATTATGAAATCTTGGGTGTTACAATATAATTTACCTTAATATTCATAAAGATAAACTCTTTATATCTTAAAAATAATTATGAGAAATTCATAATTATTAACTATATAGTTAATATAAACCATTCATATTTAAGAAACGCACATTATTTAAATATAATATTAGAAATTAGCATTATTTAAATATTATATTTATATTCACTTTATAAAAATATTTTATCTTCCAAAATAATTTTAGTGTGGTATAAATCCACACCTATTTAGGACCACATGTGTGAAAGATTCAAAGATATGTCAATAATATGGAAAACTAAAATTTAATTAATTAAATATTTCATAAATACCTAATATTTGAAACAATCAAAATTTTATAAATCAATATATATTTATAAACTTTACACATATTAATAATAAAAATTTTATATTACCAATATTTTATCATTTTTTTGAAATCAATATATTGTTTTTCATTTCAAAAAATATTTTTTTAATACTTATATTGTATTATAAAATATCTCAATATGATATGATAAAATACAGTGGTTTCATTTATATATCATATAGTATAACTGTTATAATTTAAATATTGTATAATGTGATAGTGGCTCATAGGGTATGTTATCTTGTATTATATTCTTTGACTCAAAATAAATTAGAAATTTCAATCCATTTTCCATACATTGATGAAAAAATGTCTTATATCATTGAATTAGAAGGACCAATTTATTCATATCATATAGTATGATATATGGAATATCATATATATTAGTCTTATACATATTATATGATATGATGTTTGGTTATTTCATCACTTCAAGTCATATAGCATGATACATGCAATTGTTATTTGTGATGTTAATAGTTATAATCTATCTTTAATTAATGATATCATTTATTTGTGAATTATATGTTAAAGGATTTTTGTGCAAATGAATAAATTATAAATGTTTAAAAGGTTACATTGTAAAAAAACATGTGTAACATAAAGTCCTTACATGAACATTTATAAAAGATTCAAATAATAAAGGGAGTGTCTTCATGGATTATATATATATACTATATAATATAGATGTTAAGGTATATGTTTTACATTATAGTATGAAAATCCAAACTAAAATCTCTCTATACTTCCAATATTTAATCAAGGTTTTGTAAAAACATGGTTTAATGTAAATCCTTTCCAATAATTGGAAGATTTGTGCAGCCCATGGAAACCCTAGTAAGATGGTGCCATTTGGATACTTCTTAGTGATCTACATCAA
This sequence comes from Viscum album, assembly GCA_963277665.1. NCBI lineage: Eukaryota > Viridiplantae > Streptophyta > Magnoliopsida > Santalales > Viscaceae > Viscum > Viscum album. Next base: position 285,621,759 of record OY728138.1, on the reverse strand, counting down.
CGATAGTAAAGAATGAAGTGGTATTTATGATTTAAAAGAGTAAATTTATGATATTTATTTATTGTTTAGGTGTTTTTATTTCAAACTCATGGATTATTTTGGATGTTTCTAGGTTAATAATTGCTTGCATTACCTTTTATTAGTGTTATTCAACTATTAAAACCCCAATTGTAGCCTCAATTCCAATCCATTATAAATTTATTTTAAAATAAAAAGTTTCATGAATAAATGATATTCCATAATATAATACATCCTATATCATATGTTTTGACATTAAGTGGCTTAGTCTTAGCCATTGGATCATACTTGATCTCCAAATTAGGAATTATAGTATATGATATCATAAACTATGATTAATTAGTGTTATATAACATGGCATGTCATAATCATCAATATATTTATAATTTTTTAGTTTTTGGTTATTTTTAGTATACAAAATCTAATATTTAATTGTATGATATCAAATTTACACTATTCTATTGATTCCTAAACGATATAGTTATATTTTAAGGTGCATCAGACCCACACTCCTAGATCTAGTGATAAAAACACTTTTTTTAAACACTATATTTGATAAAAACCATTCTAAACGTATCATTATTTTAAATAATTTCTATAATTTAAACATTAAATATCAAAAAGAGTCACACATTCCTAATAATTTAAGGTTTAGTGTATTCAATAATAAGCTACATAAGCAAACTATTTTATGATATTTATCAACATTTCCTCGTAATTGAATCGCTCTAGAATCCTCATATGTTATACTCAAGAACATAACCTAGGGAATGGAAATATAAGGAAGTTGTGAGATCAAATTCTCAATAATGAGAAAATTCATCAATATATCATAAAGGGTTATATAATAATCATATAATAAAACATGAGCATGAAAGAAATATCTTATTAAAAAGAATATGTAATAATAAGAGTTGTCCAAAATGCATAAAATATTAACCTATAGTCTCAAATGATCAAACATATTCCATGGCATAGGAGTGAAAAAAACATGAAATAATAAACATAATATATGGTATTATAACAGAATAATATAATATAAAAATTTGGTATAAACAAAAGTATAGGAAACCATAACCTAGAAGAGAAATCATTTCTACCTGATTCTCATCACATGATAGGAATAGGATAACAACTCGTGTACCCTCTTAGGCTTGGTCTAACAATCTATCAAACCTCTTAGTCTTGTGTTAACAACTTATGTACCATCTCGGACTTATGATACTACCCATATACCATCTTGGTATTGGGATAACAACTCATGTACCCTCTTGGGCTTGAAAAAATAACCTATGTAACTTCTTGGACTTGGTCTAACAATAATTGTACCCTATTGTGTTTGGGATAAAAAAAACTGTGTACCTTTTTTGAGATCATGATATATAAAACTTTAAGAAATTCATTTTAGGGAGATATATGACCCCAACTATCCATAATAATAATCTCTAAATTTTTTTCTAAGAGAAAATGAAAACATTACTATTTTAAACATCACTTAATTAACCTATCATAAAGAGATGTATTTAAAGAAAATGTTCATATAAAATTTCATAATCCATTAAGAGAAAAAATTTGGATAGTGGTTTAAGAAAATATCCCCAATGTAACATAAAGAGCATTAAGGATGTTTACATAGATGAAAAATACCTTTTTCAGATCATTTGATAAATCACTTTGAAAAAAATAATAGGAAATACCCATTTTTATTTAAAGTCATTATGAATTGGTTTTATTAAGAATGATAATTTTAAAACATGGAAAGGAAGATTCATTGAAAATAAATTTTTTATTGAAAAATGAATATATTCACATAGAAAAAAATTAAAAAGAGATTTCAAAAAAATTAACATTATCATAAAACGAAGAAGTTATGGGTCACTTTTAAAAGTTTTTTTAAAAAAAATTGATTGATAAATTTTAAAAAAAAATCTTTTAAGAAAAATAAAATTAAATAATGGATCCTTGGAAAATACATAAAGTATATCTCATGGAAATTTTGATTGGAATATAAAATAAATGATCATGGAAGAAAAACCATTTTAATACTTTAAAATGCCTATGTTGAAATTCCACATCATAAAAAGGGATGATAAAACTTAATTTTGAAACTAGGATAAGGTAAACCTGATGGTCACATGATATAACACATAACTAGGTTTCAAAATATAAATTAAAACATTATCATGAAGGAAAAATATGGAAATGGATGAAAAATCTTTGTTAAAGAGAATCCAAATTATTCTTAACAATGTCATAATTTTGTTGGGAATAAATTCATCATTTTAGAAGATTTAAAAATATATATATTTTTTCCCTATAGATAAATATAAATTAAAGAATAAAATTTAGGGTGGAATAAACCAAAAATTTACATAATAATTTCAAGATGAATCATTATAACGCGAGGAAAGAGGGGTTAAGTTAACAAAAAACCCTTTCATTTAATCTTAACTAACCAAACATGATATAACCTCTTGTATAAAAAATATCTATCTTAATTTCATATTTTAGAAACTTATTCATACGTATAACAATTTATAAACTTCATTTATAATAATTTATTACAAATATATTAGTTTTTTATATTTTATTCTCATCATCAGATGTTATTAGCTTTGATTGTTTGTTTAATACTAGTTTTGTAATGGTGGTATTGATTATTATTTATAGATTCAATTTTCATCATTATGAGATCATTATAGGAATTTTAATATATTTTTTATAATTATTTATGATTTATTAATTTCATTTCATAAGTATTTTAGTTATGATTCATGATGACGAAGTTGGTGATGAGCTTGTTTTGATAATTTTAACAAGGGAGAGGTGGTATCTTAATAATAAATTAGATATTACTATTAACATTCTAAAAAACAATATTTATTTAATTGTTATTTTCCAATATAATAATTGATTAGGATTTCTTATTTATCCATGATATAAATTTATTCCATTGTTCATGTTGGTGGATAAATTGGCTGAAATAAGAACAAGTTATAATTTATGAGTGAGTTTGTTTAAGAAAGTGATTTATTTGGCATAATATCATTATTATAGAATAATGATGATATTTTTTAGATTTTATTAATTTTTTAACCATATTTGAATATATTTTTATATTTAATAAATTACTATAGTGAAAATGGAATATGTCACTTTCATGGAGTTGGTAGTTCGCATGTACATACGTGTGGCATATACGTTTTCCGTCGATCTGTAAAAAGTTAGGGAATGGTTTATAATTTAAAAATATTAATAATTTTATAAATATAATATTAATTCATTTAAAATAATTTTATTACCATATGTATAAGGTGGTGATTAAAAATCAAGCATGTCGTTCATAGAATTAGTAGTTTGCACATACACATGACAACATCTTCATTTTTTAAATGGTTTTGGAGAATGACAGAAAATGGATGTTAAATTAGTTGAATAAAATTTTAGAAAATTATTAAAAATTATTTAATTATAATATTATTGATATAATAGGTCTAAGTGGGTATGAGAACAAGAGAATTAAGAGATCTCGGTTGATAACATTACAACAACCTTTGGATATTCTCTGTTGGGTAACACATTAAGGCTTCATATCTTGATCTTTATGAAAGAAAAATTATAATAGGATGTGGTTAGAGAGTGAAGGATAGACTAGGGTATAGTTTTGGTTAAGATAATTCTTTCTAATAAGTCAATAAATGGAGTGTAGGTGAGCACTATTTATAGATGAGGAAAATGGTATTTTTGTAAATATAAATTATTAATATAAAGAGACCACATATTCACATGGAAAGTGGTTCTAAATTTAAAAATAATGGATTGAGGTATGATTTAAGTATTATAATACCATAAAAATTCATTTTCACATAAGTTTTAAAAAAATTGAGTCTATTACTCTTATAATTTCCACTTTTACCATTTTTGGTTTTTACCATGGTAATTAATTTTTACTTAAGTATTTTAATTTCAATGAATAAAAATAAAATAGACCTTATAAATTAATCTATAAATACATATTAAATATATAAAATCAATTTTATCAAAGAAAATTTATTTTTGTAATAAAAATTAATTTTAACATTAGCGCCTATAATGTGTAAAAACTCATTTTTTGAAAAGGTATATTTTTAAGCATAAAAATTATGTTTATCATACAATTATCAATGTAATTGATTTATAAGAAATTAATTAGTTTATTATTAATAATATAAGATTTATTTTACTTTAAAAATATTCCAATAATTAATTCCACCTTATGTATTCTTAGTTAAAAGAATCAAAAAAAGTAGTGGTTATTAGCGTAAAATATTATTTATGTTTCCAAAATGTTAAACATGGATTTTATAAATTCAACACAACAATATTAATTGTTTTATTTTAATTTCTAAAAATATAATATTTATATAAATAACATTTCATAAAATATCAAATCATTCTTATATTATGGAAATGTCATAAAAGTGACAGTATTTACAAAATTGGTATTTTCCAATATTTATCCAAAAATTACCCTTTTCAAAAAAAATCTCAAAAATTAGTCCTAAGATAATTATGACCTAATAAATTAAAAGATTAATTTTATTTTATAAAATCAAAATTCTAAATTTTATAAATTATGTATTCAAATGAAAATATATAATATAAAGAGAAAAACTATTTTTATTAAAATAACATTTTTAAGTAGTCTTAATATTATTTCATATAAATTTATAATTTAAAGAATGTTAATATATTATTTTATATATAAAAATACTTTAAAAGTGGTCAATTTAATTTATTAGGATAAAATATACAAAACTTTAAAATAGTTATTTGAGAAAAAACGGTCCTTTTTATATTAAATTATATTATTTTTTTATCCTTTAAATATAACTAATTTTAGTTGAGTAATAGCATTTTATTTACTAAAGGTTTTATTAATATTATAAATTTATTAATAATATTCAACTAATATTTCATGGATTATTTTATTTTGTTGTTTAATGTGAAGAAAGCTATTGAACACATTATATTTATTTAAATAAAAGATATATAGTAAAATATTGTGGTGTTTTATTCTCCCCCTTAAAAAAATTACATCCTTGAATTTTAATTACTACTCACTAATGAAATTTTTAAGGGTTTTTATAATATAGACATGATTCAATATTTTAATTCTAATGAGATATTTTCCTTATTATCTTATGTAATACTAAGAATATTTTTGTCCAAAATATGCTTATTTAAGAGTTTTTAGAGATACACCTTTAATAGCTTCATTTTCATGATCCGATTACAAAAAAAATCCTAAATGGTTATGGTAATATCCAATAAAATCATGATAAATTATCTTATGAAAACTTAATCCTATGTTTTCTTCTATAATAACACCTTCATTTCAATAAATGATACTTTTTTCAACTATGAAATAATTGAATAACCCTATAAATATTTTATTTTAACCTAGGTTGTCCATGGTCATTTTACTATTATGTTTTCTAACCTAAATAGTTATATATTACATCCTAAAATTATAATTAAATACTTTATAAATGCTCATAAAGAAAATTTTAATTAGCCAAATCATATCCAATAGGATTATCTCACATGTTGGGCAGTCTTAGGCCCACTCATCATACACCAAGTAAAGATTGAGTTGATACTCAGCTAGCCTTTTTTAGAGTGATTACCACTAGATGCATATGTGCCATAGTCGGATCCACTTACCATTATCCACATAGGTATATACATTCATGGAAAACCAAAAACTCTAAACATTTCCAAAATTTTAGGATGTTATCCTGTATTTAGAATTATCCTTAGGATTTTCACTATAGTTATCTCATCCTAATTCCAAAAAAAATAATTTAACTAATACCAAAAAATAACTAAAATAATATTAAAAAATAACTAAAACTTTCTATGATACCAACAGAGGTTCCCCAAACCCTCACTACCTGATATACAGTAAAAAAATTTCTTTAAACACTAGTATTGATACAAACCATGCTAAACATATATTTAATTTACATCATTTCCATAAGTTAAAAATCATATCTCAAAAATAGTCACACAATCCAAGGAACATAAGGTTTAGTGTATTTAAGGATCAGATACAAAAGAAACTTATTTTATAAATCTTCTAAGCATTTTCCCATAATCAAACCACACTAGTCACCCTTTTAGACTCATTATAAGTTATACTCATCATTATAACCTGGGTAATAGAATCATAAGGAAGGGTTGATCTTAAATACGTTGTAAGAGGAAAACCCATCAACATATCATTAAGGATTATATCATAACAATATGAGAAAACATGAGTATGGGAGATATATATTATTAAAAATAACATAGAATGATAATATTTTTCCATAAGGAATAATATAATGACCTTTATTCTCAAATGGTCAAAAATTTTCCATGGAATAGGAGTGTAGAAACATGAAATAATAAACATGAGACATGGTGTCATAACATAAGCATATAACATAGAAATTTGTAATAAGTTAAAAAATAGGAAATCATAAGCTAGTGGAACAGGCATTTCTACCCGATTCCCATCACATAGTGGTATTGGGATAACAACTCATGTACCCTCTTAGGCTTGGAATACTACCCATGTTCTCTCTTGGGCTTGAGATAAAAACTTTTATACCCTCTTGGCCTTGGGATAACACAAATGTACACTATTTGGCTTGGGATAACAATTTGTGTACCCTATTGGTCTTGGGATGAAAAAAATTTTACCCTCTAGGGCTTGGGATAACAACACATATACCAATTTTGAGATCATTAGATATAAAATTTCAACCATTTCATTTGAAAGAAATATAAGAATCCACTCATGAATAATAATCATCCATACATTTGTGTTATAAGGGAACATGAAAAAATATATATTTCAAACATTACCTAATTAATATGTGGAAAAGAGATGTGATTCATGAAAACTTCTATAGAAATTTTCCTAATCCATAAAGAGAAAAAATTTGGTTGGTTTTATAATACCATATACTCAATGTAACATAAGGAGAATTAAGGATTTTGACATAAAAGGAAAATAATTTTTCAATATCATTAGGTAAATTTCCTCAAAAAAGAGTAAATACCCCCATTTTATTTTAAAATCATTATGAATTAGGTTTAATTGGAAAAAAATAACATGTAAAGGAAACTTTATTTAAAAAATGGTTACAATAGAACAGGAATGTGTTAAAATTAAAAACCCTAAAAATATATATATTAGAAAATATTTTTAACATTGTTGTAATATAAAGAAGTTGTGGATCACTTTCAAAATTTATTTTCAAAAAGGTGAAGTGAAAACATTTTATTTTAATAAAAATAACCTTCGATAATAGATCCTTTAAAAATACATAAGGACTGTCATGAACCGAATCTGGTCGCCATCAAACCAGCACCAAACCCGGCTCATGGCAAGACCCGAAGGGCGTTCCCCATCCCCACGGGCTGGCACAAGTGCCTGGGTATCATAAAAATTCATTTGGGAACGATTTACCCGAGTTTGGGTTCATAAGATAACCAAAAACAAACTACAAACCAAATCTGAAAAATTATGCCAAACAAGAATTAATGAAAATTCAGAACTTAGTATATGAGTTTAAACAAGACACAAGAGGTCCAAATGTACATAAAAGTAGCAGAAAACAGCCCATGAGACTCCACACGACAAGGGGTCATCACCCACAAGCCGTCTCCACAACACCGTACCATTGAGAGAAACTAGCAACCCGAACCGCCATCGCCCAAGGCTTTTCCTTTTCCTTTGTCAAACATGATCAAGTCTACTTACACCAAAAGGTGTAAGTAGGGTGTGAGACTAAGCCCAATAGGATATCACCCAAGTATTTCAAGTGATAGGCATTGTAAAATAAAAGGCTTGCAAGAGTTATAAATAGATAATAGTGGCATTTATTTCTAAAAGTGCAACTTTGAAAAGAAAATAACTTTCCATGGGGAAAACTATAAATAATCAGTGAAATTGAATAAAACATTCAAGCTTCTGGTTTTCACATCCCAAAATACCATAAAGAAAGTTTAAATGTCAAAAAGGCCACGAGCACCAAGCGTAGGAACCCCCCCTAGGTACTAGTTTGTTGTGAGCCCCAAGTACCTCGTACCTCGGTGAAAGTAACCATAACGAAATTCGTTCTCGTGCACGAGCCACTAGTAGGGAGCATACCCATAACCTAGTGGTCTCCAATCATCTCCATTATAGTTTTTTTAGTGTTATCCATGTCATACTTGCTAAGTGAACCATGGTCAAAACCCCTCTGTTCACTAGCGTACTAGTACACGTTAGCCCACCTAGATACCCGGGTTTCCCGTATTGTGCTCAAATAGTCACCACATGCTACCAAAATCAATATTCACATATAAATATCAGTTCTGGTCACACACATTCAAAACAGTATCTACACCTTCTTTTCACCTTTTGCATAACTCAATAAACCATTTATAATTTCCATAAAACAATTTCAAGAAAATTAATCAAATGTTGCACATTAAATTCATCTAAAATACCATATTTAAAACCAAATGGAGACCAATATTATACCAAAACATAAATTTCAGAATCAAAACATTTTTATAAATCCAATCCCTGAATTATAAAACAACACCAAGAGGCACAATATGGGTTACACATGTAAAACACCCATTTTCACACAAGATTGGCACTTAAAAATCTACCACTTTTAAAATGCTACCCAAATCAATTTTTGAAATCAAAATACTGAATGATGAACATAATGGAAACCTAAATACATCAAGCCAAGTCATTATACAATACCTACATATGAAATCACCTACCAAAAGAGTCAAAACCCCCAAATCCTTGTGCGTCACTTCAACCGCACATCCGCCGCACCACAAAGGAGTAATATTGAACCTAAAACCAGAGTATTGGACCATTAAACTCAAAACTAAAACCCTAGGTACTAAACCCCATCTTATGGACATTTGGGGGTTCAATAAAAAAGGAAGAAACCCTAAGAATAAGGGAGGAATAAGGAAGAGAAACAACTTACTTGAGAAATCTGGACGTTTTTTGGAGCTTCAGCAGTTTGGCCCTAAATTGAGATCCATATGAGCTCCAAAGAGGAGAAAACGAATATGGGGGTGTGTCTGGGTTAGATGGGAATGTTTGAGAGGTGGAATCATCGAAAAAGGATAAAAAATAAATATTTTATGAAAGAATTACAAAACAATTTTAAAACTGGAAATGGGCTTTCGGGTTGGCCCAATACCTAATTTTATCACCCAAATCCATGATTCTAATGAATTTTTAAGGGGTCCAAAATTATTTTTTGGTTTCAATATTTAAATGAAGGTCATTTTTAAAGTTTAATAGTTGAAAAATGTTGAAAAACGAAGGAGTTATTAAAGAAACAAAATATACTTTCAAAACTGGAAATGGGCTCTTAGGTTGGCCCAAATTTTGGAAACCCACTATTTCCTTTAAAAATGCATGAAAAACCACCAAAACAAATCAAGGATGTAAATTAAATGAAAAATACCTCTAAATATTTCATGTATGTGACAATTCTCCCCCCCATGAAGGACTTTCCGCCCCGGAAAGTCAACATGAGGCTTGATTGGAAAACAAGAACGGGTACTCTTCCTCGACCCACGACTTTCGCTCCCATGTCTCATGTGTATCATTTCCATGCTGCCATAGAACCCAGACTAATGGAATAGACTTCCCTCGAAGTATCTTCTCTTGGGAGTCCACTATTTTCACTGGCCTCTCAACAATAGACAAGTCAGGCTCTATCTCCAGTTCTTCCCAACTCAACACATGGGACGGATCCGGGTAGTATTTCTTCAACTGAGAAACATGGAAGACATCATGGATGGACGTCAACTGAGAAGGTAAGGACAACCTGTATGCCACCTTTACAATACGTTTGATGATCTCAAATGGCCCGACGTACCGCGGAGTCAGCTTACCTTGCTTCCCCAATCGACGATGGCCTAAACGAGGGGCCACCTTCAAGAATACTCTGTCACCCACAGAAAACTCTAGGTCTCGACGCCTCCGGTCAGCATATGATTTATGATGACTCTGAGCTGTCAATAAACGTTGCCTGATTAATTTTACCTTCTCAGATGTCTCCTGCACCATACTTGGCCCCAGTAGTGAGGTCTCACCTACCTCATCCCAACAGAGGGGGGACCGACAAGGCCGACCATAGAGCGCCTCAAAAGGAGCCATTCGAATCGAGGATTGGTAATTGTTATTATAAGCAAACTCAACCAATCCCAAATGGGTATCCCAAGAACCTACAAAGTCTAGGACACATGCACGAAGCATGTCCTCCAAAGTCTGATTCGCCTGCTCTGTCTGACCATCCGTCTTCGGATGGTATGCTGTGCTCATCTTAATCTGGGACCCCAAGGGCTTTTGAAGGCCTTCCCAGAATCGAGATGTGAAACGAGGGTCTCTATCTGAGACAACTGCTAATGGCACACCATGGAGTCTCACCACCTCCTGAAGATACAAACGGCCCAACTCATCCACTTTAGATGTATCTCTGATCGGAATGAAGTGGAATGATTTTGTTAGACGATCAATCACCACCCAAATGGCATTCTTAGCTCGAGGTGTACGAGGTAATCCAACAATGAAGTCCATGGCAACCTCGTCCCACTTCCAGGTAGGAATGGGTAGTGGTTGGAGCAAACCGGAGGGCCTTTGGTGCTCTGCTTTCACCTGCTGGCATGTGTAGCATCTCGACACAAAGTCCGCTATGTCCTGTCTCATACCAGGCCACCAAAACTGCCGACGGACATCATAATACATCTTAGTGGCACCCGGATGGACAGCCCACTGAGACTGGTGGCTATCCTGCATCACCACCTTCTGTAGAGATAACGGCACTACCGGACGACCCTTGAAGCACAAGATGCCCTCGGGAGACGATGACCAATCAGAGGATGTCTCCCCACCATGAAGAAACTGCTTCAATCGCTGACAAAGCTCATCACTAGGTTGTTCCTGCTGAATCAACTCCAACAGAGAAGGAGTCAACTGGATGCTCGCCAAGAATTCCCCTCCACTATGTTCCTTGGTCTCCACATGCATCTGAGAAAAGATCCCCATCAATTTCCACTCATCATTGGACTTCCTCAAAGCCTGCACTGGGACCCTTCTGCTCAAGGCGTCGGCCACTACATTACCCTTACCTGGGGTATAGACAATGTCAAAATCACACCCCTGCAAGTACTCGATCCAGCGACGCTGCCTCATGTTGAGGTCCTTTTGTGAGAAGATATAAGCCAAGCTTTTGTGATCAGAATAGACCACGAACTTCTCCCCAAAGAGGTAGTGACGCCACGTCTTCAAAGCATGCATCACTGCTACCAACTCCAAGTCATGGGTTGGGTAGTTCTTTTCGTGTGGAAGGAGTTGGCGAGATCCATACGCCACCACGTGATCATCCTGCATAAGCACGCACCCAAGACCCATACCTGAGGCATCACAATAAACCACATATCCCTTTCCTACCTCTGGTAAAATCAGCACGGGGGAAGTAGTCAATCGCCTCTTCAGCTCCTCGAATGATGCCTGACATTCTGGACCCCATACAAACTTCACCCCTTTCCGGGTGAGGGTAGTCATCAGTGAAGCAAGCCGAGAGAAATCCTGAACGAATCGCCTATAATAACCAGCCAGGCCAAGGAAACTCCTAATCTCGAACACATTCTTCGGCTGCTCCCATGGCATAACCGCACTAATCTTATCAGGGTCCACTGAAACTCCATTCTCTGAGATCACATGCCCGAGAAATCTCACCTCCCTGATCCAGAAACTGCACTTTGACAACTTTGCATAGAGGCGGTGATCCCGTAATGTACCCAAAACGACCCTCAAGTGATGTTCGTGTTCCTCCTCAGAGCTAGAGTATACCAGAATGTCATCCACGAACACCACAACAAAGGAATCGAGATATTGATGGAAAACCCTATTCATAAGTGCCATAAAGACTGCTGGAACATTTGTCAATCCAAAGGGCATGACCAAATACTCAAAGTGGTCGTACCTGCTTCGGAAGGCTGTCTTTAGGATATCTGACTCCTTCACCCTGAGTTGATGATACCCTGAACGCAGGTCTATCTTTGAGAACCACTTTTCCCCCTTCAACTGATCAAACAAATCATCTATTCTGGGTAAAGGGTATTTGTTTTTAATTGTTACCTTATTCAGCTTTCGGTAGTCAATGCACAACCGGAGGGATCCATCAGCCTTTTTTGCAAACAACACAGGAGCGGCCCAAGGAGAGACGCTCAGGCGAATGAATCCTTTGGATTCTAAGTCGTCCAGCTGTATCTTTAATTCCCTCAACTCGGTGGGGGCCATGCGATAAGAGGGAAGAGATATCGGCTGTGTTCCCGGCGCCAGATCAATTGAAAACTCCACATCCCGCTCTGGGGGAAAGCCTGAAAAATCATCTGGGAATACCTTCGGAAACTCATTCACTACATGAGGTAGTGCACCTTCAGGGGAAAGACCATCCTCTAGCATAAGAGAAGATAACTGGAAGATAACACTTCCCAACTCTGGGAGTGGAGGACCTGCGCGACCTGACCGAGGATCCCATTCTCCATGAAAAACCTGACGACTCCCATCAGGTGCCGTGAAACTCACACGCCGTCTATAGCAATCGATGTGTGCCTGGAAGTGTACTAGCCAATCCATCCCGAGTATGACATCAAAGGTTCATATCTAAGACCAAGAGGTCCGACTCCATCTCAACCCCTGACACAGAAAGCGCACATGATGGGCACCTGAGACCCTGCTCCTTCTTCTTTCCCAGCGGTGTCACCAACTCCATTGCGAATGACATCAAATCAGTTGGCAGATTCATAATGTCCACAAAACGGGCAGAAATGAATGAAACAGAGGCACCAGTATCAAAAAGAGCAGCAGCTATAGAAGATGAAATAAAAACGGTACCTCGAACAGTCGACGGTCCTGCCTCTGATCCTGGTAGTGCATGATCCACCGCATGGAGATGTCCAGTCTCTGCCTGAAGACGACCGCTAGTCTGTGGATGTGCCCTGAACTGGCTCTGCCCAGAGGATGACCCAGCCCTACCACAACGGCTTCCAAATCGAGATCCCCCAGTCCTCGACGGCTCAGACTATGCTGGCACTCCTCTGGGAGCCATGGATCCTGCCCCACTTTGAAGTGGACGCGCTATCCCGCAAAAGTGTTGCACGTGTCCCATACCTCCACACTGGAAACAGGTCTTCGGAGGATGAGGTCATGCTGGACGGATGTGCCTGGGCTTCCCACACTGGTGGCACACGACCGATCTCACATCAGAAGCCGCTGATGACAACTGCCTAGAAGAGTTCCCTGAACTGCCTCCTCCTTTCTTCACATGATCCTCCCGCTTCCTTTTCTTCTCTGAGGAGCTTCCACTTCCCACTGCTGATACAGAACCATAGAAACCATCCCTGCCTTTTCTATCAATCTCCACCATGCACGCCCGATCAACGACCTCAGCATATGTCCTCAGCATAAACAAGAACACCTGGGAGTATATCTCTGGTCTCAAGCCTTTCTCAAACCTCTGGGCCTTCGCTTTCTCATTAGAGACAATTTCTGGAGCATACCGAACCAACTCAGTGAAACGGTTGGCATACTCCATCACAGATAGATTTCCTTGAACAAGTTCCATGAACTCTCTAGACCTGGCATAAGCCAACACCTCAGGGCAGTATTGTTCATTGAAGACAGCCTTGAAATCTCCCCAGCGCATCTGCTCATTCTTCCCAGCCTGAAGCACTGACTCCCACCATTTACGGCTGGGACCCTCCAACAGAAAGGAGGCACACTTCACCCTGATCTCCTCGGGTATTTCCAGGAACTCAAACATACGCTCGATCTTCTCGATCCATTCCTCTGCTTCTTGGGGTTCTGAGCTGCCTCGGAAGGTTGGAGGCTTATTTTTCAGGAACTCCTGGGCCTTGTCCTTTCTAGGACCAGTCTCATCCTCTCTAATAGGAGCTGGAACTGGAGCTGGTCCATATCCTAGAGTCTGGACAGCCCGGACCACGGCCTCGACTAGCCTCTGATCAATTGGTGTGGGAGAACTCTCTCTGGCTTCCTCCCGTGGGTGCGTGAGAGCTTTTCGGGGAGGCATGTTGCTACAAAATGTAGCAGTCACAAAATAATAATCAATACCACAATTCTGAAAATTTTAATCAAATACCTCAAATATAGATAATCAAAACACATTTCAGTAAAAAAATAAACAACTACAACACATCTGCATGATGTCCACATGTGGTCTGCAGCCCACACGTCTCACATGGAAGTGAAGTCAATCTTTAAATTCCAACATCCCCTGGTGACTCAGGGTATTCCATGAGAGGTGTGGGCCAGACACCCTACTCACAACCAAAACCCTGAGCCCCGACAGTCCTAGATCCTGTCTATCCTGACTCATCCCAAAATAACAATATAACCCAAAAACATTAACCTCCTCTGATACCATTTTGTCACGAACCGAATCTGGTTACCATCAAACCAGCACCAAACCTGGCTCATGGCAAGACCCGAAGGGCGTTCCCCATCCCCACGGGCTGGCACAAGTGCCCGGGTATCATAAAAATTCATTTGGGAACGATTTACCCGAGTTTGGGTTCATAAGATAACCAAAAACAAACTACAAACCAAATCTGAAAAATTATGCCAAACAAGAATTAATGAAAATTCATAACTTAGTATATGAGTTTAAACAAGACACAAGATTTCCAAAGGTACATAAAAGTAGCAGCAAACAGCCCATGAGACTCCACACGACAAGGGGTTATCACCCACAAGCCGTCTCCACAACACCGCACCATTGAGAGAAACTAGCAACCCGAACCGCCATCGCCCAAGGCTTTTCCTTTGCCTGTGTCAAACATGATCAAGTCTACTTACACCCAAAGGTGTAAGTAGGGTGTGAGACTAAGCCCAATAGGATATCACCCAAGGATTTCAAGTGATAGGCATTGTAAAATAAAAGGCTTGCAAGAGTTATAAATAGATAATAGTGGCATTTATTTCTAAAAGTGCAACTTTGAAAAGAAAATAACTTTCCATGGGGATAACTATAAAGAATCAGTGAAATTGAATAAAACATTCAAGCTGCTGGTTTTCACATCCCAAAATACCATAAAGAAAGTTTAAATTCCAAAAAGGCCACGAGCATCAAGCGTAGGAACCCCCCCTAGGTACTAGTTTGTTGTGAGCCCCAAGTACCTCGTACCTCGGTGAAAGTAACCATAACGAAATTCGTTCTCGTGCACGAGCCACTAGTAGGGAGCATACCCATAACCTAGTGGTCTCCAATCATCTCCATTATAGTTTTGTTAGTGTTATCCATTTCATACTTGCTAAGTGAACCATGGTCAAAACCCCTCCGTTCACTAGCGTACTAGTACACGTTAGCCCACCTAGATACCCGGGTTTCCCGTATTGTGCTCAAATAGTCACCACATGCTACCAAAATCAATATTCACATATAAATATCAGTTCTGGTCACACACATTCAAAACAGTATCTACACCTTCTTTTCACCTTTTTCATAACTCAATAAACCATTTATAATTTCCATAAAACAATTTCAAAAAAATTAATCAAATGTTCCACATTAAATTCATCTAAAATCCCATATTTAAAACCAAATGGAGACCAATATTATACCAAAACATAAATTTCAGCATCAAAACATTTTTATAAATCCAATCCCTGAATTATAAAACAACACCAAGAGGCACAATATGGGTTACACATGTAAAACACCCATTTTCACACAAGATTGGCACTTAAAAATCTACCACTTTTAAAATGCTACCCAAATCAATTTTTGAAATAAAAATACTGAATGATGAACATAATGGAAACCTAAATACAGCAAGACAAGTCATTATACAATACCTACATATTAAATCACCTACCAAAAGAGTCAAAACCCCCAAATCCTTGTGCGTCACTTCAACTGCACCTCCGCCGCACCACAAAGGAGTAAGATTGAACCTAAAACCAGAGTATTGGACCATGAAACTCAAAACTAAAACCCTAGGTACGAAACCCCGTCTTCTGGACATTTGGGGGTTCAATAAAAAAGGAAGAAACCCTAAAAAGAAGGGAGGAATAAGGAAAAGAAACAACTTACTTGAGAAATCTGGACGTTTTTTGGAGCTTCAGAATTTCGGCCCTAAATCACGATCAATATGAGCTCCAAATAGGTGAAAACGAAGATGGGGGTGTGTCTGGGTTCGATGGGAATGTTTGAGAGGTGGAATCACCGAAAAAGGATAAAAAATAAATATTTTATGAAAGAATTACAAAACAATTTTAAAACTGGAAATGGGCTTTCGGGTTGGCCCAATACCTAATTTTATCACCCACGGGCTGGCACAAGTGTCCGGGTATCATAAAAATTCATTTGGGAACGATTTACCTGAGTTTGGGTTCATAAGATAACCAAAAACAAACTACAAACCAAATCTGAAAAATTATGCCAAACAAGAATTAATGAAAATTCAGAACTTAGTATATGAGTATAAACAAGACACAAGAGGTCCAAAGGTACATAAAAGTAGCAGCAAACAACCCATGAGACTCCACACGACAAGGGGTCATCACCCACAAGCCGTCTCCACAACACCGCACCATTGAGAGAAACTAGCAACCCGAACCGCCATCGCCCAAGGCTTTTCCTTTGCCTGTGTCAAACATGATCAAGTCTACTTACACCCAAAGGTGTAAGTAGGGTGTGAGACTAAGCCCAATAGGATATCACCCAAGGATTTCAAGTGATAGGCATTGTAAAATAAAAGTCTTGCAAGATTTATTAATAGATAATAGTGGCATTTATTTCTAAAAGTGCAACTTTGAAAAGAAAATAACTTTCCATGGGGATAACTATAAAGAATCAGTGAAATTGAATAAAACATTCAAGCTGCTGGTTTTCACATCCCAAAATACCATAAAGAAAGTTTAAATGCCAAAAAGGCCACGAGCACCAAGCGTAGGAACCCCCCTAGGTACTAGTTTGTTGTGAGCCCCAAGTACCTCGTACCTCGGTGAAAGTAACCATAACGAAATTCGTTCTCGTGAACGAGCCACTAGTAGGGAGCATACCTATAACCTAGTGGTCTCCAATCATCTCCATTATAGTTTTGTTAGTGTTATCCATGTCATACTTGCTAAGTGAACCATGGTCAAAACCCCTCCGTTCACTAGCGTACTAGTACACGTTAGCCCACCTAGATACCCGGGTTTCCCGTATTGTGCTCAAATAGTCACCACATGCTACCAAAATCAATATTCACATATAAATATCAGTTCTGATCAAACACATTCAAAACAGTATCTACACCTTCTTTTCACCTTTTACATAACTCAATAAACCATTTATAATTTCCATAAAACAATTTCAAGAAAATTAATCAAATATTGCACATTAAATTCATCTAAAATCCCATATTTAAAACCAAATGGAGACCAATATTATACCAAAACATAAATTTCAGCATCAAAACATTTTTATAAATCCAATCCCTGAATTATAAAACAATACCAAGAGGCACAATATGGGTTACACATGTAAAACACCCATTTTCACACAAGATTGGCACTTAAAAATCTACCACTTTTAAAATGCTACCCAAATCAATTTTTGAAATCCAAATACTGAATTATTAACATAATGGAAACCTAAATACAGAAAGCCAAGTCATTATACAATACCTACATATGAAATCACCTACCAAAAGAGTCAAAACCCCCAAATCCTTGTGCGTCACTTCAACCGCACCTCCTCCGCACCACAAAGGAGTAGGATTGAACCTAAAACCAGAGTATTGGACCATGAAACTCAAAACTAAAACCCTAGGTACGAAACCCCATCTTCTGGAAATTTGGGGGTTCAATAAAAAAGGAAGAAACCCTAAGAAGAAGGGAGGAATAAGGAAGAGAAACAACTTACATGAGAAATCTGGACGTTTTTTGGAGCTTCAGAAGTTCGACCCTAAATCGCGATCAATATTAGCTCCAAAGAGGCTAAAACGAAGCTGGGGGTGTGTATGGGTTCGATGGGAATGTTTGAGAGGTGGAATCACCGAAAAAGGATAAAAAATAAATATTTTATGAAAGAATTACAAAACAATTTTAAAACTGGAAATGGGCTTTCGGGTTGGCCCAATACCTAATTTTATCACCCAAATCCATGATTCTAATGAATTTTTAAGGGGCCCAAAATTATTTTGTGGTTTTAATATTTAAATGAAGGTCATTTTGGAAGTTGAATGGTTGAAAAATGTTGATAAATGAAGGAGTTATTAAAGAAACAAAATATACTTTCAAAACAGGAAATGGGCTCTTAGGTTGGCCCAAATTTTGGAAACCCACTATTTCCTTTAAAACTGCATGAAAAATCACCAAAACAAATCAAGGATGTAAATTAAATGAAAAATACCTCTAAATATTTCATGTATGTGACAAGGACTATCTCAAGGAAATTTGGAGTAGAAGATAAAAAAATTATCATGGAAGGAAAACCATTTTAATATTTTAAAATAGCATTATTGAAATCCCACATTATTAAAATGAATAATAAAAAAATTATTTTTAAAATATAATAAGGGAATTAAGAAGGTCACTTGAGATATAACATAATTATGTCTCCAAATATAATGGTTAACATTGGTGGTAATGGAAAATATAGACATGGAAGAAAAAATTGTATTAAAGAGAATGTCAATTATTCTTAATAATGTCATACTTTTATGGGGAAGAAATTTATCAAGGGGAATATTTGAATAAAAAGTGTCATTTTATCTAGAGATAAAGAGAAATTATAATATAAAATATTGTGGTGTAATAAACTAAGCATGGAAGTAATAATTTCAAGGTGAAATATTATAACTCAAATAAAGGGGGATTGAGTTAATAAAAAACCCTTACCTTTAATCCAACTTAGATGAACATGTTCTAACTTATTTTATAACAAAAATAACTATATTAATCAATTATTTAAGAAAATTATCCATTCCTATAATCATTTATTAACTTCATTTATAATTATTTTTTAAAAATATATTAGTTAATTATAATTCATTTTCATCATTGGATGTTATTAGCTTCAATTGTCTATTTAGTAATAGTTTCTTAAGGGAAGTGTGAATTCTTATTTATATATTCAAAGTTCATAATTCTAATATAAGAATAGGTATTTTAATATATATATTATAATTATTTATAATGTTATAATTGAACGTTTTTTAACAAAGTGGAAGTACCTATGGTGGACATTATTAAAATTTCTTTTAATTTAGAGTTTCCTGAAACCCTGAGAGAGGATATTTCACATTAAATTTATAATTAATTTATTTAGATCAAGAATAAATGATTAACTAATCTTAGTATCCTTTATTAAATATTGTTTTTGATATTTTGAAAACCCTTTTGAATTACCTTTTTTACTCTATAAGGATTCAAGTGTAGAATCCCTCTAGCGGTGATCCACACATGATCCTTTGATGTCAAAGCAATTCCAGTTGATTTCTATGTGTTAGCATGGAAAATAAAATTTCCTCCATTGTTTATCATGATCAATCTAAGATCCTTTAGGATTTAATATTTCTTCTCATTCTTTAGAGGAACAAGGGAGAAATTTGAGAGTGGGGGGAGAGAGAGAGAGATAGAGAAGGGGGGAGTTCTTCGTGTGCAAGAATTCTTTGTCCTTAATTTTAGATTAACTCTATAAATTAGAGATAACCATTTATTTATTGAGCTAGGGATTAGGTCAAAATATTATTTAATTTTGTACCAAACCTTAAATAATATTATAATTTTTAATAAATCCCATCCCATGTATTATTATTATTATTATTATTATTATTATTTTACCATGTCATCTAACTCATGAAATGATAAATATTATTTTATTGGATTATAAATTAATATTTATCACCGGTCACAATCTTTATCCACTCGAACATGTCAGCATTTATTTAATACCTGAAAAAATATTTTATTCACTTAAATAAAAAATTTAATCATGAACCAATAAATTAATATTAATTAAATATTCAATAGATAAAATAAATATTATATCAATAATCTAGGAAATAAATTTTTATTAAATATTAATATAATTAAATAGATTATTTATTTAATTAATAAATAATTATTTATTATCTTGTGAATATTATCGATCATTAAAACTTGAATAAAATTATTCCATGGTTATGAGAATAATATTTATTTGAATTATTAAATTCAAATAGAATTTAATTGTGATTAATGGAATCACTTAGTCTGTGACCCTCTAGGATTATTTATCAATGGAATTAGGTAGGTATTCCTAAAGTCCAAGATCACTATCTAACAATTTATCAAGGAACCCAAGAGAAAGAAAATAATTTCAAAACTTTGAAAACCATATACGAATGCTTATTAATTTCATTACGCCATGGCCATATAATTTTTTTTATATTTATATTTCAATTAAAGGGTTGAGATATCATCTTCCATAAATATGGAAAGAACAAATCCTTCCTTTAATTATCTATTAATAAAATTTAATTCATGGCACACCCAACGTACCCTACTTCCCACTAACATATAGAATGATGTTTTTTGTTAGTGAATCTAATTGTGCGAGTCACGAAATGCATTAATGATAATCTTAATGTCTAAGGACCATTGCACATGCTCATAGATAGGAATATCTAATGACACAAAAACATGTATAATTCCTACTGGAAGGTCTTTTCTCATAATCTCTCATCATAGAAATTTCCAAGTATGAAATTAATAAGAAGAAACCCCATCCTCTTACAAGTACTCGCACATAATGATCAATATACTATGTTACCTATCATAGTACATTATCTAATTGTAGAACTAAATTTGATAACATCATCATAGAATTTCATGGTTACCATCATAGTCAAGAACTTTTATGACCTTCTCAATGTAACATACACTCTAAGACATTATCACGTCAATTTTATACATAATAAAAATCAATATATGATAATATATTTAAATTAATTTTCCTATATTTGAATAGACATGTAATCTTAAGTATAAAATTTTTTGATTCTAGGGAAAAAACTTTTGAAAACACCCACTTTCACTAGATCCAACTATTAACAACTGGTTAATTCTCACATGTAGAAACATAATTCTGCTTTGTATGGATATAGGTATTAGGACTATCACATTTCCATGGATGGGGTTAGAAAAGGCCACATGTATTTTTGGAAAATCAGTTTACTTCAACATTAGAATCTTGAGGAAATCCCTCAAGTAGTGATATAATTGAGTATCTACCTATTGTTACCATGTCAGATGCATAGTAAAATATAATCATAATATGATAAAACTATTTATTTTAGTATAAGAAAAAATAATAATAGGACATTTGTAAACCACTCCTTAAGCTACATGAGAAGCCTCAATATACTCAGATATTGTAGATATATTTACCACTTGTTGTAATAATTTTTTCTTTCATATTACCTTATCCTTTTCTATAATACTAGATCAAATTGAACTAAATGAATATAGATGTTCAATTCACTCGATCACTGGTATTCTTACTTCTCCAAACATCAATAATTCATCTAATTCTACTTTGAAAAGTAATGTTGGATAGTTCTAACTACAATTCAGTGTAGTTATGATGGATCTATTTGATATTTATATACAATGCATCATTAATTAGTAATATCAAATGACAATACTTATCATGTCATGTGAGATAAATTCCTATCACTTAATCTTGTGTAATTATATCAATGTCAATAATCTATTTTTATGCCTATATATGTTCTTCTAGAAGTATACTATGCCAACAACAATTTTTTATTGAATTGTTATGACTTGTATTTTTCAATACCTGGTTAACATATATACTATGACTAAATTTAGAAAACTCATGGATCTATCTCATGAGTCTTACTCCCTAGAACATGGTTACTACTTTAATTCATTCTTAGAGAAATTTTATTCTTTAGTCTTAAAAAACTGGTAAGACACAATATTTTTTCTATTTGTTATCAACATATATATCTTGAAAACTTATAGTACTCCAACTAACCAGATAGAAAAACATTTGAATCATTCTTTTCCAAATGAATATTCTATGATCACCAAGCATTATTTATTCATAAATGAATGTATGTATTATGTATATCTTATTGGAATTTATTGATGGCACTATCCCTTTTACGTTATGCCTATAATACATATAACATAATGTATCCTTTCGATTAAATTATAAAGAAATATTTCATATGGTTTCTTCTATGTGACCTTGAAAATCAATATCCCAATATGATGATAATAGAAATATTAATTGACAAAGTATAATTAAAGAAGTATTTTATTCAAGATTATTTGTGTATAGGTTTTTTCATAGACTATACCTTTCAAAAATAAATTATAATTTATTGGTACCATATTGTACAATCCATGTCTAGTTTCTATTGAATAATCTCTAGTAGTATAAAGTCTTATAAAAATTAAAAATATGGAGTCCTTGAATCATGATACATGGAGTCCATTACTTGTATTTATACATACTTTTTAGCCTTATCATACTACCATTTACTGTTATATTGTAGGAATCATTATTCTAAAATAATAATATATGTATTACCCACTTTGGTGAACATAAACCACCTCTTTTTTATAAATTCTTACGAAGTATGTGTCTCAAGAACTACTACTCCCACTAAGTTTAGTGGAGTCTAGTATTCCTATTCCAAATCATGTGCATCCATATCCTTAACTCATAAAAGTTAAGTATTATCCCAATATCTTAAAATATATAAGATTCCCTTATGGAAATCTATTCAATAATTACTAGAACTTAATATCTTCAGTTTCCATAGGATCATTAACTAAAATTCACCTTACTATTTTGATGTTCATTTATAGCTAAGAATAGTTTTTAACAAATAGTTTTCAAAAAAAAATTATGGTAGTGTATTAAATATTCCTATCATATCTAAATTGATATGATATCCATTATACAATTTATTTTTCATATGGTTTAAGTGATTCAATTCTATTTCAAAAATAGTTATTGGAATAAAAAATTTAATATTTGAAATATATATAATACTCACCATTGATATTCTTTTTACTACCATCATGAAAATGATGTATATAAAGAAATGTGAGTTTTGGATTAATTTTACTCCAAATATATGATCAATTAATACTTGGATAATATGTTCTCTGAAAATCTAGCTCATAGGTTCCTTAATCTTTACCAAGCGCACTCATTTACTTCACTTGGTATTTTTAAAATTTCTTAAAGAACTATCATGAATTATATAAACTTACCTTTAGATTTAGAATAGTTCACATGTAAATTTTGTACTAATTCTAAACGTTTGGTGACATACCTTTATTTATAAAGGTTTATTTATCTAAAAAACGGTAATTAGCTTGTTTGTATATCCAATATACTATATCAATTGAGACTAAAACACTTTTATGGGTATAAAAAGGTAAATTAATTATAGTATTATTTGAAATATAATTATATTTACATAATCAGGTAAGACTATTATATTTTTATATTCATCATTTATTTCAATGGATATTTATGATTGAATATTTACTGAGTCTTTAGTTTTGTATTTAAGTATAATAACAACATTTATTCCAAAAATGAAATAATGTCTCAGTGTTTCAATATGGAAACTGGGATAAATATTTTGATCACACTTATTATAAAAATGAATCAATCCAATATTTCAATGAGAAATAATGATATCCCCTTGGCTGACATTAAACTCACACTTTCTTAACTCCATTTGAGTTCACTTTTTAACATTTTTATTCTTGATCATTTCTTGTATTTAAATACATGTTTATTGTAAGAATACTTTATTTAATCCAAAAATATTGAATAGAAACTTGATGAATATACCTAAAGTGGATGCAAATATTTGATTCTTCAATTTATTATAATTTATTTTCTAGTGTCCATTCTTTCAGCATAAGAATAAAATAGTATCATATTAATTATTCTACTTTTGAATATTTTCTCTTTGAAGGAATATATAAAGAATTTTTTGGATTTAGATTATCTGTGGGATATTAATCCTTGTCTTTTAAACTTTTTACCATAAGGGGAGGAGAAATATGTTTCAACCAGTCCTTATCTTCTTGGTGAAGTATGGAAAAATGTTCCTGAATGACTTATCCATTTCACTTATCCAAGCATGGAAAAATAAGGATAACCTTGTTGGTAAGGATAATAAAATAATATTAATGGATAATTTCTTATCCAAGTAGAATAAAATTTTCACAAATAATAAATATACCATAGGATTTTGAAAGCATGATTCATAGCTAGATTACCTTCTTCAAGTCTACATTAATATAGTGAATTGAAAATCCTATTTATTTATTTCTTTTATTTCCCTTTATCCAGAGAAAAGAGATGTGATATTATGGTGTATGAATCCATGTATTTATTTTGTGTCATCAACTCTCTAGACATAGTTGATAATATAATACAATGGAAATATGAATAATCCTTAAAATATCTATGATAGGCATCCTTTTCACCTTCACTAACCTACTGGGGTGGTAGAATAGGAATAGGGTATTCCAAAACATAATACAAAATTTATGATAATAATGCATCATATAAACGGTTTTATCATATCAATAATTTTTTATTTTTTAGGTCATGCACTAAGTTAAGGAATGATTATAGTGGTTTCATGGTTTTACATTCCATTTTCCACAATAATTAAAACATGTGATTAGAAATTTTCTTGATTAATGAATTATATGAGACATAATAATAATTAATTATATTAAGTGTCACATTATTTTATCAAGTCCCAATAGTCCTTACCATTTCACTTGGAATGTCTAGTTATAAGAAAATTATAGTGGCAAGGATCCATATTCCCCTTTACATAACCCCAATGATGTTAGTTCAAGCTAATTGAAGGTGTTTAGGTAGGAAAATATTTTCCAACTATAGGACTATAACTCCATGATCCATTGAGTGGACTCCTCAATTCATTAATCCTGACTTGTATTTCCTTAACCTCTACCTTTAAACTATATCAATTCTAGAAAGTTATACTTCTATTGATGTAATATGGTTAATTCAATCCATAACCTTTATAGGAACTCCATGTTAAATTTAAGTGTCCCAATGAGGGTTAGTCAAACACTTAATTATAATGCTTTCATTCCTAATCAATTCATGGATGGCCAAGTCTGAATTATTATATATTTGAGGGATTTTAATTTATTATGCATAAATTTTATATTTTTTTACCCTTTACATAACTTTTTAATATTATATGGATTTTACTTAATTAATTAATCATGTTGGATAAAACATTTATTCATAATCCTTTTATTTAAATTCCAATTTTTCACATTAATTCATTTATTTATATGATAGCGGTATTTCATCTATAAAATAAATAATTCATAAGAAAGATATAAATAAGTAATAAAAGGTTTGATAATGAGCTTATCTAATGGTTGATTTTTTTAGAATACAATAAATCAACCATTGACCTGGGGGAATTCTTTGTGTCCATCTTTTCATAAGTTACATCATTCCACTTGTAAAAATATGTATCACCTGATTTAGAATCATTAGGATTTTGTCTTAAATCCTCCACATTCCCTGGGATACTTTATTAATTATAAGTATTTATAACTCACATTAAAGTGAGGGGAGCCAAAGGATTGGTTTATGAGAATTACATAAATCACTACGAACACATAAGGGAGGGAGGGGTGATAGGAAGGTCATTAAATTTAATTCAATATTAAATGATTTCAAACCTGGGAAATAAATTAAGTTAAAACATCCAACACATGCAAAAGTATTGTTCAAGCTCATGAATAGTGATACATGCAATGTATATACAAAAGTAAACCAGTTAACATTAATTTCTATTTATTATTTATTATTAAGATAAAAATTATTACATTTTTTAATTAATAAATCAATTAATTAATTCCATTTAATCTTAATGACCATCCAAATTCATTTGGATATACTCATCATAAATGTAATTCATGGAAAATAAATTATTGAACCAATAATCATAGATTTATTATAATAAATTAATTGAGAATTTATAATTCTTTAACACCATTATTAAATTTTCAAACACACTAGGTATTACAATTAATAAAATAAGGTTTTAATGTTACAATTTCCAATTTAATATAATTTATTTTTTTTCGTTTATTGGGAGACTACATGACATGTACTTACGAGCTACAAACCAAGTAAATCGGTTTCCATGTACTCGGGTTACACATCTAGGAATTCAATCATGCACCTTGGCTAGACTGTATAATATATACATTCTAGATACACACCATGTATCACTCTTTTCATGTTTATGTGAAACCCGCCAAAGAGATCAGTGTGTTCATTGGTCACGACTACATGACATGTACAAACCAGCTACATTCCATGTATCTCTCATGTCATGTATCTGAATAACTCATTTAACGGATCAGTGTGTTTTATAGACATTGGAAATGATGGACTACATTTCTTGTACATTTTATACTTGTTTTGTATATCATTAATGTTATGTGTTGTCAGTCTCATGTGGCTTGAATGTTTATAATAACCATATGGATTGCGCAAATTTCAC
Source organism: Viscum album (assembly GCA_963277665.1). Taxonomy (NCBI): domain Eukaryota; kingdom Viridiplantae; phylum Streptophyta; class Magnoliopsida; order Santalales; family Viscaceae; genus Viscum; species Viscum album. Next base: position 285,595,053 of record OY728138.1, on the reverse strand, counting down.
CACTAACCTATGAAGACAACACAACATGTACATTAACTGCATGCCCTATAATCTGATATTAGTGTTCTAGGTTTTCATGGTCTACACATGGTTTGAAATAAATTCACCACCTGTAATTACTACTCAGCGCATCATGTATCCCATGACATGGCCAGGTGCGGTGCACTTAGGTACACGATGTATACTATGGATACACACCATGTAATCCCATGTTATCTAGCTAAATTCATCGACACTTCCCAATGGAATATTATATCATTCTTCATATGTTATTGAACTTTATAAATTTTTAATCTTGAACAAAGAAATTTAAATGTCAAAAACATTTTAATTCACATTGGATTAAATAATGAATAATATGAAATGAAAATTCAACCATTATTATTCATATTGATGAATAATAAAATAAATAATTATAAATTTATAACATAATATACTTTTGATACCATTTTAAGTTTCCAAGCATAGAAGTAGTGCCTTTGGATGGCATTGAATTAAAATTTCTTTTAATTTAGAGTTTTCTGAAACCATGCGATAGGATCTTTCACATTAAATTTACAATTAATTTATTTAGATTGGGAATAAATGATTACCTTTTTTTAAGATCTTTTATTAAATGAAATTTTTGATCTTATAAAAAACCTTTCAGATTACCATCATTTCACTTTAAGGATTCCAGTAAATAATCCCTCTAATTGTGATCCAGATGTTCCCCCTTTGATCTTTGAGCAACCCCAATTGATATTTAGGTGCTATCATTGAAAATGGAATTATTTTATTGTTCATATTGATTGCTCAAAGATCCTTCGGGTTTGAAGGAGTTATTCTTATTATTGAGAGGAAGAGAGGATGAGTTTGAGAGATGGAGAAGTATATTGTGTGTAACGATTATCTATACTTAATTTTTTATTAATCATATACAATAGACATAACCATATGTTTATAGATCTAGGGATTATATTAAAATATTATTTAATTTTGTACCAGCCCTTAAATAATATTATTGTCTTTAATAAACCCTATTTTAAATAATATTATTATTATTATTATTATTTTACGGTGTATGCTAACTCACACAATAATAAATGTTATTGTAATAGCTTGTAAATTAATATTTATCACCGAACGTGATCTTGATCCACTCAAAATCCTTAGAATTTATTGAATACCCAAATAAATATTTTATTCACAAACTAGTGAATAAATATTTATTAAATATTCAGTACATAAAATAAATTTTTATCCACAATCCAACAAATAAATATTTATTAAATATTCACATAATGAAATAAATTATTTTTTTAATAAATTAATAATTATTTATTACCTTGTGAATATTAGAGATCATTAAAACTTGAATAAAATTATTCCTCGATCAAGAGAATAATATTTAACCCAACAATTAAATTCAAATAGATTTTAATAAAGATCAATTGAAACACATAGTGTGCAACCCTTGAGGATTTTTTCTCATTGGTATTAGGTAGGTATACCTAAAGTTCAAGATTTTTTCCAGAAATGGGTTGAGTAACTCAAGATAAAGAACTTAATTTCACAATGTTGATAACCATATACGAATGATCACTTTGTAATATAATCTCTTTGTATCAATATCTCATCAATCAGTTTTCAAATCTGCATCGTCAACCTATATACTTGATACATATTTCTTTGAATATCAGAAATAAATATTAGTACACCATGGATATTGAATTTTTTCAATAGTTATATTTCATTCAAAAGTTAGAGATATATAATTCCATAAAGGTGTAAGGTAATGATACTTACTCAAATTATCCATTAGTAACATGTCTTTAATGATGCACCCAACATACCCTACTTCTTTCCAACATATGGTATGATGGTTTTTTAAGTAAATATAAGTGTGCTAGTCATGAAATGCATTAATGGTAATATTAAAGTATAAATACCTTTATAAACACTTGTATATAGAAATATATGATGGCACCAAAACATGCAGAATTCATGTTAGTGGGTTTGTTATCATAATCTCTCATCTTAGAGATTACCAACTACAAAATTCATGGGAAGAACCCTCATCCTCTTATGAGTAATCACACCTAACGATATGTATACTATGTGAACTATCATAGTATGTTATCTAAATACATATCTAAATTTAAAAAATCATTATATAATTTCAAGGTTCTCATCATATCTAGGAACTAATCTGACCTTATTAGTGTGTCAGATACTCTAGGATGATATCACATCAATGTTAAACAAAAGAACAATCAATATGTGATAATAAATTTAAATTAATATTCACATAATTGAATATATATGTAAAATAATTTAGAAAATTAGTTGGTTCTAGGGAACCAACTCCAACACTAATTTCATTTCATAAGTATTTTAGTTATGATTCAAGATCAAAAAGTTGGTATTGAGCTTATTTTAGATATTTTAATGAATGAAGGGTGGTATCTTAATAAATAGTTAGATATTACTATTAACATTCTAGAAACAAAGAAATAATTAGTTACATATTGTTTTCCAATATCACTAGTAATTAGGGTTTATTATTTATCTATTATATAAATTAGTTTCATTATCCATGTAGGTGGTTAAACTAACCCAAAAAAGAGCAAGTTGTAATATAAGGGTGATTATGGTTAAGAAAGTGATTCCTTTAGAATAATATAATTATTATATAATTATTATAATCTTATTTATATTTTACTATGGTTTATAACCTTATTTAAAGATATTTAGATACATAAGAAAATACTAGATTGAAAAATTAAATACATCACTTTCATAGAGGCAGTAGTATGCACATACGCACATGCAACACATTCGTTTTCCAAAGATCAGGAGGAAGATAGAGAATGGTTTGTAATTTAATAATATTATAAATATTATAAATATCATATTAATTCATTAAATATAATTTTATAAGCATATATGTAAGGTGGGGATAAAAAATCAAGCACCTCATTCTTGGAGGTGATAGTCAACATGCACTCATGAAAACGTCTTCATTTTTCAAATAGTTTTGGAAGAAGGTTGAAAATGGATATTACATTAGTATAAAATAATTTTATAATATTTTTAATATTAATTTATCATATATTCATGGATATAATAGGTTTTATGGGGAATAATAAGAATATAATTTAGAGAGATCAGTTGAGAATATTAAATCTCCCTTTGGGTGTTCTCTCTTGGATAACACCTTAAGGCCTTGTAGCTTGGTAATTTGGAAAGAAAAAGGATTCTAAGATGGGGTAATAGATTGTAGGAGAAACTATGGAAGTTTTTTTGTTAATATAATACTTTATAGTGATTTTATTAATTGGGTGGAGATGAGATACTCTTATAGGTTAAGGGAATGATATTTTTGTAAATATAACTTTTTAATATAAAGAGAGGACATGTTTCTCCTAGAAAGTGGATAAAAAGTGGAAAATAAAGGATTTGGGGATAAGATAAGGTATATAATCCCTAAACCATTCATTTTAACATATGTTTTACACATGTTTTAAGTCTCTTACTCTTAGATTTTTTACTATTTCCATTTTTGGTTTTTATCCTGCTAATTAAATTTTACCTAAGTAATTTACATTCAATTCATAAAAAATAAAATGGACCTTATTACATAATTTGTAAAAATGGATTCTAAATAAGAAATAAATTTAATTAAATTCAATTTCAATTTTTATGAATTATTAATTTAAACATTATCATATGTAGCATGTAAAACCCTGTTTTTGGAAAAAAAATATTTTTAAGTATAAAAATTATTTTTATGACAAAATTATCAATATAGTTTATTTATATGAAATTAATTGGTTTATTATTAACTATATAATATTTATTTTTCTTTAAAAATAATCTAAAACTAAATTCCATCATGTGGATACTTAATTAAAAGAAACATAGAAAAAATAGTTTTTATTAGAGTAAAATGTTACTAATGTTTCTTAAATATTAAACATGGGTTTTATAAATTAAAAATTGATTTTTTAAATTATTTTTTTACACTATAAAAATATATTTTTATAGGAAAAATATTTCATAAAATTTTATATCATTCTTGTATCATTACATTGCTATAAAAGTGAGAGTATTTGCAAAATCAGTATTTCCCACTATTCACCTAAAATAAATCCTTTTCTGAAAAAAAAAATATAAATAATTAATCCTATATGACATGATGAATTAAAAAATAAAATTAATTTTATAAAATTAAAATTATAAAATTTATAAATTTATTTTTTAAATGAAAATAAAAAAATTGCAGAAAAAACCTTTTTATTAAAATATTTTATCTATGTTTTCTTAATTTTATTACATATAAATTTATAATTTAAATAATGTTAATATATTATTATATATATGTTAATATTTTATAATTGTTCAATTTAATTTATTAGGATAAAATATACAGCACTTTAAAGAAATAGTTATTTGTGAATGAACAATCCTTTTATTAATAAATCATATTAAGTACTTATACTTTAAATGTATGCACTTTTAGTTGAGTAATATTTTTTATTTACTAGAAGTTTTATTATTCTTATAATTATCTTATTAATATTCATCTAATAATTCATGACCAATTTTAGTTTAATGTTTCATGTTAAGAAAGCTATCAAACACCTTAGATTTATTTAAAGGAGAGATATATAGTTAAATCTTGGGGTGTTACATATTATATTGATGACATAACTCAATGGTTCAGCCATAATAAATGATACTAATCATTCTCATATCATTTCTTATGACATCAAGTATATTGTAAATTATGACTCAAATGAAATTTTTTTAGTTATTCATTTAGGAAATGAAAGTATAATTTATAAAATGTTTATAAATTATAAAAAATTGTAAGTTTTTATATTTATTTGATTTATAAAATGTTTATAAGTTAATAATTTATTATAAAATGATTATATTTAATTATTAAATGTTTATTGAATATTTAATAAAAAAATTATTTAATACTGAAGGATAATTTTAAACTGCCTATTTTACATGGTATTAAATTATAATTTTAGAGTAAATGTTTATATTAAAATTATATTTTAATTTATAAAGTGTTTATAAATTATAAAATACTTATAAATGTAAAAAAATTATATTAAATAATAGAATAGTCATAAATTAAAATTTGAAATGTTCATATTAGAATACCTTAGTTTGAAATTTATTAAAATCATTCTCAAAGGAGTTTTGGTTGATTTAATCATGTTTTAAATAAAAAATATATTTAATGATTATATTATGTAAAAGGTTTATATACAATATGAAATGTTCATATAGAATATAAAAGGTTCATATTTTCATAAATATCATATATTTGAAATATGTTGGAGTTCATATAGGATACTGATTTGGGAAATTTAATACTGATATTTCATATCATTTTATATATGTATTTATTTGATTTTCATTTCAAATACCCTTATATATAATTGATTGCAAAATTTTAGGGTATACGTATATCAATTTAGAAAATATGATCTTTAATTCCAAATTTGATTCATTTTTAATATTGAATAGATAAATTATTTTTTAGAATTAATAATCATACCTTAATTCATTTGATTTTAAATGTGTGTGTCTCTTGTAATATATGTTCTAACATTAAAATAATATTTTTTATATATTTGTAAATACATTTCTTTATATGTACTTTATTTTATTCATTTTGTAAATCTAATTATAATTATTATGTAATTAACTTATTTATGTTTCTGTTTATTCATATTTATTAATTTTATATATAATACATGGCCACATTAATCTTATTTATTTTGTATTTATTTCGTAAAATATATTTTATTTATTGCAGGAAGAATTTCATGTTAACTGAGTGATAAAGGGGTTATGTAAGACTAACTAGAAAATTGTATTAGACATGTGATATTAAAATAGAAGCTAAACTACTCCTATAATATTAAATAGTGGGATGTAAAATATATATATAATATTGGATGAAAGAATAATTGTTCTTGTATGATATGAAGAATAAAACACAAGGACCACATACAAATCAAAAGTTCTCACATATGATTGAATAGAAAATTTCAAATGCTATGTAATATTGAAAAACTGTCGTGTATGTGAGAATAAAAAAATTAACTATCCTTATATAATTTAATTCCCACACACAGAACAATTAAATTAACTATGTGTCTGATAAAATCATAATAAAATACTCATGTAAGTGATGTTGAATAAGTTATAGGGAAATTACAGGAAAGTAATTCTTATTCATTGATGATGAAGGATTTACATGTGTAATACATGCACATGACAAAAAGAAATTCATATACATACTAGTCTAAAAATTGAATAAAATTAAAATCATAAAAAATGGAGTTCCCCTTGATCATAATAGCATATGAACTGAGAAGATCACTGTGAAATGATAGAATTCATTCTTATCTTAGAAGGGAGGATTGTTAAAGTTTTTCCTTTGTGTAAAGATAATATAAATACTCTATTCCATGTGGAATGATCCTTAAAGACCAACTATTAATGTTCAATGTCTATTTTTTAAAGTGGAATATAAATAAATATGTGTCATTCTCTTGAATTGAGACCATACGAGCTTGATTATGAGATTGGATAAGGTCATGGAGGAATCTCAAGGGGATATATTTAACTAGATGATAGTATAATGATCAAGATGAGTATAGAGGTCATTATGAGGATTTTTGAGTTTATTCTATCCTTATTTTCATTTACTTCTTTTATTATTAGTGTATTCTAAAGTAGTTCATTTTTTTTAATTATGTGATAATTTTTTAATTGAATTTCCTTTATTTATCTATTGTTAGTACTTGTTTTATATGATCATTTCCTTTGAACATAATAATTTAGTTATAAGGTTACTAGGTACATTATAAAAGAGAGTGGGTAAATATTTTAAAGTGTAAGATCACTCAAGGTACTAAGGATTTGAAAATTTCCACGTGTGTAAGGATAGTGAGGATTAAAAACTCATACACTACTTTTGAACTCTTGATCTAGTGGAAGCACACAAAACACCACTAATTGTTTGTTCTTCATTATCATAATTAAGGATTTATTGGTAACCTTAGAGGGACCTATGGATTCATTATAAAGTCTTATAGGTGTATCAAATAAGTATCCTAAACAACACCATGGTTGTTTTACACTACATTTTCCTGAGAAATGGATATATAAGGGTGATTCAGATGGATTCTTCTTCCCTTTATTATGGTGAATCTTATAGAGTAAAGTTTCTTGTCTTCCAATTCTAAGATAGTTGAAATTTGTACTACTTTCCTCTTTATCCAAATGTATGGGATTCACACCAAATACACATCCATATCACATTATTTTACTATATTCCATCTTAAATTAACCAAGAACAATTGCATCACAAAACCTACCACTATAGAGAAATGAAGAGCTATTAACTGGTATTTGTACAATAATAATAAAAATACCATTTAAATAATAATATAAAATATTTTATATTTAATTATTTTTAAAATGTTCATTTTTATTTATTTATGGAATGTACATAAAGGTTTTTTAATTGGAATGTTTTTATATTTTTTTATTTATGAAATGTTCATAAATTTTTATCTCATGTACAAACTTATGAATTGTTAAATTATTTAGTTTATATAATTATTTATTTATTTCATGAATATTAAGTTTTTATATTATGAATGAATGTATTTTTTAATTTAAATTAATCAAATAGATTCTTATAAATTTATTATCATGCATATAAGGAGTTATATGCTAGATACAATATAATATTTAGTGGTATTCAACTAAGACTGTGATTTTTTAAGATATGAACTTGATAGTAAGGGTTGGTTAGGATTTATAAATATTAGTTGTTGGGATTTTATTGAAATTAAGGTCTCTCTTCAGTACTGATATATGGATATTGGGACTTTGGGTAAGACTTATCACTGATATGGGAGCTTGGGACTTGTCTAGAAAAGTAGGGCTTGACCACCTATCAAATCATACATCCTCATGTGTTTATTTTGGTATCTTAAGATTATAAACCTTCATATTAAACTTATTTGTATACCCTATGTATGGGATGCATTTGGATATATATATATATAGTCATCTTTTATTTTTGGGTATGTAACACAAATAATTAGTAATATAAAGTGTTAAAATTAAAATATTTGAAATATATTAAATTGGTTGAAATTATAGGATATAAAAAATCATTGGAAGAATGTATACATGAATAGAATACATGAGATAAGATGGTTAGGAATCAAATGACACTTTAAAATATTAAGTGTTAGATTTTTCTAATGAATACATATGTTAAGACCTTCATCATTTAAATAGATAGGTTCTATCAAAGTAGGATTCCAATGGATTGTCTTGTAAAAAAATGGTGGAACTAGATAACCCTAAAAATTATGTAACCAAATCCTATTGTGATATTTTTTACACTTTTCTAGGAAACCTTAAATTTAGTTAGGAAAATCTATATAATAGATTTGGACCATGAGTATTCCACTTAGCTATCCAAGAGTCATATATGATATGATTTACAGGATGGCTTACCTAAAAAGAAAATTGATGAGATAAATTCCAATGTAGACTCAAATATTCAAAAAATTATAAATATTATCCCACTAATAAATATGATTACATTATAAAATGTTTCAACATTTTTGTATGAATATATTTAATAAAGGTCTTTATTAAATGACATAAAATATAATAGTCATCTGATAAAACTTTTTTTATAGATAAAATTGAATCATTATCATTGAATATAACTTTTCTATCAATTTTAGAAAAATAAAATATGAATGGAATAATCTTATTGAAATAGTATATGAACTTAAGAATAGTTTTTACATGAAAAGAATTATTTTAAGTATTATAGAAACCCCCTCCTGGCCAACCAACTGGTAAGGTTATTTAATAGGTTTATCTTGATATTTATTTGAAACATAAGAAGGAATATATTAATGTATCTACTCTCATATTTGTAACCATTAATCCTAAGTTTAAAAAATAACATGAGAACATGAAGGCATTCAAGATGAAAAATTACCTAAAAATAATCTATCAAGAATAAGTTGGGAAGCATTGTTCAAATGAGACATAATCAAAAGAACATTATTCACTACTAACTTTATCAATATTATTTGGAGTATCAATAAGGAAGTTATAATTTTCTTTAAATAAATATTTAATATCATAGTTTTGATGGGTAAGTCCCCAAAGAATATTTCGCGGTTTTAGATTTATTTTTAGTCTTTAGAGGTATAGTGAACACTAAACATATAGGGTGCACAATATTAGGTACTATTTATTAGGTATATATAGGTCACCAAGGGTGGAAGTGGAAATTTCATAGTTGGTTCATAGTCCTAAGTGAATGTACAAGGAAACTATATAACAATAGTTTTATGGGAAAAGGTGCCTTCATATAATGATTCACATAATTATGTGCTGAGAAAATCAATGGAAATTTTAATTTTTATTCATGGGAGTTTATGAGGTTAAAATTGATAATTTATTACAGAAATTATCTCAGAATGATGTTTTGACCACTCCATTTGTCACAAAATAGGGATTTTACCCTGGAGTTTGGTAGAATTCTAAGATGGTCGTATTTTTACTGAATATTTAACATTTAATTAATAAAGATTAATTATTACCATATATTTTAATAGTGATATATCTTGAATAGAGTCTTAGATTTAAATTTTGACTTTTTGGTTTAGTCTGTAAAAGGGGTTTTACTAAGGTAGGGAATAAATTCATTTTAGGTTCTGGGACCAGGGTCAGGTGTTTAAGCATGTGTTTTCTTTTTCTTTTTCTTTCATTTTATTTTATTTTACTCCCCATACCTTTATTACTTACTATGTAAAAAATATATATGGTTTTATCACATGTCATATTATATCAATAAAGGGATAGAGGGAAGGGTAGAGAGGGTATTGTGTTGGGCATCATTTGAGGAGCTGGATTGGGATGCCATAATTGTGGAGCATCAATCCAAGATTAAAGATTCCAAATTTTCACTGTATTACTGAAAATGTTTTTTATTTTTTTACCTTGATACCTATAGATTATATTTATTTAATTTTTACAATGTTTTATGGAATTTTGAGAGACCCTTGAGGTCCATTAGTGGGTTTTTGGGGGAAAACATGGGTTTTTTTATTTGGGAAACCCGGTCACATTACATCTAGTTCAATAACGCATGATGTGTGTTCTTAGATCTTGTAATAGGGTTGAATAATATGACTACATGGAATGTTTCCTTGAGGAAATTCCATGAAATGTGACTCAAGTTATGTCTAATTACTGGGATCGACACCTCGTATGGGGCCACATGGTTTTGTAGGGTATAGGGTCAGACCCCATGTATGGTACAAAACCAAAGTCCATGAGGAGTATTTGTCTAGAAATAATGTTAGGTATTTCTAAAGTCACCTTGTGTTGATTACATGTCATGTATATTTAAGTAATATTGCATATTAGGGTTTTATATTCCAGGACACGTATAGTTTCATGGTCAGAGAGGGTTACTGAGGGTACACATCGTGTACACAAGTTATATGACATATACTCTCCCCTTGAAGGTCTTTTTATTATTTTCTCTCTCTTGAGATAGAATAGGACTTTTAATTAGTCCATTATGAGTGTTTTTTGTGTAAGACGTGATGGTGAGTACCTTATGGTTGTTAAATCTCATTGGATAGTTCTTTTTTTGTTTGGGTGGGGTGTAGAGGGAGATTTACCTTGAGGTTTTGGTTTAATACTTATACTGATGGAGATGTGGTATGATACACAGGTGAGGGTTGGTAGCTTGATGGATGAATTAGCTTGTAATATTCGAATGGCATTAGTTTGGGATTATTCGGATGGTTCCTAGAAGTCTAGAACAATTTGTGACTTAGATGAGTGATTGGTGTTTTAGACTATTTTCTTGAGGTTCAGTTTAGATGGAGCCTTTGTGATGGGATGAAACCATGGGGTTTCAAGTATGGAATATTTTCAATGAGTAGAGGTTGATATGGGTCTAAGGGATCCTGGAGTATTCTTTTGTGGGTTTTCTTTTGATCAATAATGGATTTTACATTGAAGAGGTTGGATGATGATGATTATAATGGTTTTATCCCAAGGTTTTAGATATTATATAGGATCCCCCAATAGAGAGTCCTATTTTTATTATGGCTTCGGGGATCATTGAGGGTCACCCATGTTATGTTTACCCTGAAAAGTCTCGTGTTGAGGCTTGAGTGTTGGCAGTGATGGGTCCAATCATTTGGATGACCCACGATTTTTGGATCATTTCATAGATCATGGGGTTGTTTTTTACTAAGATTTGAGGTCAGGTGAGTTTTGGATATTATGTTCTGAGGAATTTTCCCTGAGGTTCTTTGGTTTATCACCAATATTGGTTAGTGTTGAAATATCCTAGGGAATTAATATGCATTAAATATGAGTTCACCCCCTCCCCCTATATAGGATTATGCCCTGTATAGGTATTAGTGTCCCCTGGATATCATTAAACTTCAAGGATTGATTATTTACTCCCTAATTTATTATTATGCTCTATCTAGGTTAAAGTATCCCAAATAGGCAATGTTACACTAACAAGATAGATTACTGAGCCTAGTTAGTTCTTAAGGACTATTAGGATGTTGACTGGTTATCTAGTACAGGCTAATGAAACTCATAATTTCATATATTATATTCTATAATTAAATTTTATAATCCAACCAATTTAATATTTTATGGGTATTTATCATATTTTTAGGTTTTTAAAATAATTTTAGTTGAATTTATGAATTCTATGAAAATTATATTTATAAACTTTTAAGTCCACTATAGTATTTATATCATAAAATATTATCTGTGATGAAATTTTTTGGGAATTTTTTTTGTATTCTACAACAATATTTCTAAATTTTTCATTTATACAATGAAATATTGATTCACCATTTGAGGGGTCAAAATTAACCATGAAGTCAACACTAATGTGAATTTTACTAGATGGGTCACACAACAATAATTTGGCTATAAAATTTTTAATGTGCTTGTATTGCAATAAAATTCTAATAGATGTTAGATGAATTTATTTTGATAATTTAATCCTACTATAGGAACTTCTATTTCAAAGGTTATCTTGGTCAAAAATACATGTGAAATTGATGTAATAAAATTAAAGGAATCTTATAGGTTGGAAATATTGTCCCCAATGATTTGAAAATGTTAAATATGATGGAATATTTATTATAGATGCATAATAAATATGGTAACAAGTTAACATAATACCTCATTCCATTATTCTACCATTAAAGTATCAAAAAACACATGGAAATTTGGTTCATTGAATATGGATAGTCTGTCTAGAGGGAAATATTTTCTTTAATGATTCATATATAATTTCATTAATATATGTCCAAATAAGCTCAAATTTTTTCATATAAAATAGTATAAGTGGTTTAAAAACTTTTAAGAAGGCCAATTCATAGTATTTTATATTTTATTAGTTCATATGGTCATGAATTTATAAAGGATATATTTAGAACCAAAACATTTCCTCTCATGTGCCTATAAATTGATACCTCTTTTCCATTTTAAAAAGGGTTGTTATGAAAATTTTCTATCGTAATAGTTTTATATATTTTTAATTTATATTATTTATTCATATATTCTCTTTAATTTTTTATTTTTTATTCTCCCTTCATGCCCTTATTATCTCTATGGAAATGGAAAACTAACCTCATTTCTTGTTTGAGGGGGGAAGTGGTGGATTCTTCAGTTCATTATGCTTAAATTATAATCATTATTTTATTCTAATAATTATAGTTGTGGTTAAATCATTTATGGTTCAATTTCACCCCTCTTTTTTTACTATTGGATTATTCTTCCCATACACATTTATTCCTATCAGTCATTATCATAATGTTTCATAAAGAGGGTCAGCATTGTATTATGGTGATGATGTGAGAGATATTATCCTGCATGAAAAGGGTTGGTGAGGGATGATAACAGTTAAAATGGAAGGATTTCAAGTGATAGGGTTTATCTCAAAACTGGATAAAATATTGAGAATTAATATTTTTAAGAAAAATGAGAATCATCAAGAACTCCTAAGAGGAACTTATTTCATCTTACTAAATTTATTTCATAGTGTTTCATAATTTTTGTGAATTAAAATTTTTATTTATAAAAAAATTATATATATATATCATCTTTATTTTATAAAAAAACCCATCGTAGTATATTTTAGTAAATATTAACATGACAGTACGAAAAATAGTGTGTGTGAGTGGCCCTCTTGAGATATCAACCCTGTGGTTGCACTATATTTAATTATTAAAAAAATTATACTTTATTGAATTGGGGTTCATGAAAAATATTGTGCATCAATTCGGTGTCATTTCCTGGGAGGTACAACACTTTCCCAAATAGTTTTTTTCAAAAAAAATAATAAAAGAATCAAAAAATTTAAAATACAATAAAAAATTAATTTCATTGATGATGAACCCTATAATTATTTAATTTAAACTATTGAATTTATTTAAAATAAAATAAAATTGTTTTACAAGTATAATTATATGGGGGAGGTTTTTTAAGAGTCCATTAGGGACCTCAAGGAAGACCTCAAGAAACAAATTTTAGAGGCCTTAACTGAGGAGCTTGAATAATTCTCATAGTACTTTCCATAATTCCATTAAGAGGTAGTTAGAGAACAAAAATACCTCATACCTACTAATTTGTAAGATTAAATCCTGTATGTGGAAACTAAACTACATAACCCTTACCTCCTACATAATTCTATATCCCTCCCAGTATCAACTCAAGAGGAACTAACACTTGAAGCTAGTTGGTTGAAGGGAGTAGACTTGAAAATAGATTATATTATTTTTTTATTTCACATTATTATAAAATTTAATTCATATCCCACTTTTTTATTTTTAAAAGTTATAACTTATTCATTACCTATATAGTGATGAAGATAAGGATGAACTTAACACTATTAAAGAGAAGATAGTGTTTGAATTCAATGATGAAGAAGTTTCTAGGGTTGTGCAATGTAACTTAGAATCTAATTATAATTAGAAGGATCGTGAAGATTTTAATTCTTACTGTGTAAATATTTATCAAATGAAACTCTTAAATGGTTTTCCTTATTATTTTCATTTAGACTCAACACTTTTGATACTAGCCCTGTATGGCATTGTAGATGTGACTGAAGTGGTGACTGAAGTGAAATAAAAGGATTTATTCATTCTCCTACCCCTAAATTTCATGATATACTATATTTATAAGGGGTAAACCTATAGTAATATATTCATGGGTTCCCATATAACCAATTTAAAGGAGTTTTCATTGTATGTGATAGAATGTGGTGATTAAAATCACATAGACCACATCTACCATCTAATTTTGGGTGAAAACTGGAACTACTAACTAGTGGTAGTCAAAAACTAGTACCCACTTGGGGGGGTCCAAACCAAGTTCTATAACTTTTATTCTTTCCTATTATCTTTATTTTTATATAATTTTATTTCAATTAATTTCTTATTTTATGTTATTATTGTGTTTTAGTTTAAGAGTGGAAGTAGCTAAAAGAATAACTCATGGTTGTCACTATACAAATAAACTTAGGTTCTGTCTTTCCTTATCTTGGATTTTATATCCATTTTATTTGAATACATTGGGATGAAATGAAAGGGTACTTTGATTATAAGTGTGTTGGATGTCAACCTAGCTTCAATAAATTTCTTTATTTCCATTTTTAATATAAATTTTCATGTTATTTTATTTTTAATTTTTTGTTTATTTTTATATATCTTAAGATTAATTTAATACTTTGGGAAGTTCCAACCAACATATTATTTTAAACACATTTTTTGATTTGAGTGTTTAAGGATTAAAATTATTTTTTAAATGAGTTTTGTTTCTTGATTTTCAATATGATTATTTAAATAAGTTTTACTAATTATTAAACTCATGTGAACTAGTAATTTCCAAAATGAATATTTTTTCTAACATGAGAGGTTTATAAACTTTTTTGACATATTATTTATATTTCCCTTGTTCTTGGGAGTCTTGAGTCATTTTTTGTGATCGGTAACTTTTTTTCTCTTTAAAATATTTGAATTTCATGAAATTTTTTTATTTGATTGATCCATTTATTTGGAAATCAATTTTTTAACTTAAGAGATACCTTTTACATCAATCTATATTATCCCTTAAATAAGTTAATTTATTTTTTTTAAGCCACATTACAAGATAATTTTTCCTTACCTACCTTAAAACTTAATATTTTTTCATGTATATTTCAAATTTGAGTGTGGAAGAGGGTATTTTATGTGTGTTCTTTAGAATGAAATTCATTTTTTGGTGTGTGGGGTGTGTGTTATTATTTTTGGAAGTAGATAGAGGAAAATGGGTGTTAATAAATGTTTATTTTATTTTATTTGTATCATCTCATTCTCTAAAAAAGAAAAATAATAATAATAAGATGGGTTTTTTCTTAGTTAGGTCGAAAAAATAACATTTACCATACTAACAATCCTATGATCATATGTATTTAGATGGTGTATGTGAGATCTATTCTAAGTGAAACTTTTCATAAAAGAAAAAAAATAAAAAAATGGAGATGATATTGAATTATTAATTGAGATTACATTATTTTTCATTCACAATATTTCCATATCATGCCATATATAATGAAAAAAAATGTAAAAAAAGGGGGTGAATTTGGATGAAATATTCATTTTAATCATTTTTTTAACCTATGTTAAATGTGATTCAAAACAATAGTGTGGTGATTTAATTTTTTTAAGGAGAACATATTGAGGATCATCCTTTGTTTTAACTTGAATATACATGCATACCATTTAAGAGTTCAACCTCATCTTTCTGTCCATTGAATTTTTAAATGGTATTACCCACCAACCATTTGTCGTAGAATAACCCATGTAAAATTATTCATTATTAAAAAAAAATTATGCCCCAAAGTGTGGAGAGATTATAATTTCATAAGCCTATAAATATCACATGTGTTCTTTAGAATGATAAAAGATATATTTTAAAAGAAAAAAATCCATGAGTGGTAGAGAAATAAATTTTCAGGGAGGTAGGTATGACATGAACATAGGGAATAACATGATATTGAATATAATTTTATGATAATTTTTGGAATTAAGGAATTTGGATCCATTTATGTGGTATAATATTTTCTTTTAATGTGATAAATGAGTAGTTTTTTCATTTATACCTTGAGCAGTTTGTTCTAGACTTAGTATTGATGATTTCCCATGTGTGAAATGTTTTAGTGTGAGAGAATGATGAAACTCATAATTTCATATATTTTATTCTATAATTAATTTTTATATGCCCACTAATTTAATATTTTATCAGTAATTATAATATTATTATGTTTTTAAAATAATTTGAGATGAATTTTTGAATTCAATGAAAAATCTATTTATAAATTTTAAGTCCACCATAGAGTTTTTATCATAAAATATTATCTATGATGATTTTTTTTAAATATTGTGGGTGTATTATAAACTAATATATATACATTTTTCATTTAGAAGATGAAATCTTGATCCACTATTTTGAAGGTGATAAGTGGCTATAAATTCATCAATGATTTGGATTGGACTAGATAAGTCCCACTATAATAATTTGTCCATAACATTTTTTCCTTAATTATATTGGACTGAAATTTTAAATATATTATATGAAATTATTTGGATCATTTTATCCAAATGGATTAACTGATTTTTTACATGTTATCAGGGTCAAAAATTTATGTAAATTTAATGAAAGTAAATTCAATGATTTATCAATTCTAGAAATATTATCATCAATGATTCAACCAAAACTCCTCCAACCCATTTTTAAATATGCTTAATTTTTTATTAATAATAAAAAATACATAGGGGACATGTTCATAGAAGACCAAATTCTAAAATTCTTCCATTAAATTATCCCAAAATGTGTGTACATTTGGTACATCGAATCTAGAGAGTCTGTCTTGATAGAAATATTTTCATTAATGATTCTTCCATAATGTCTTCAATGAATGGCCAAATAAGTTGAATTTTATAGGGATAAAAGAGGATAAGTAGGTGAAAAATTTTAAGAATTCCATGTTTATATATTATATATTTTATTGGTTCAACTAGGCATGAATTCCAAAAAACATATTTGGATCCCAAAAAAAATATTTCTCATGCCTGTAAATTGATACATCCTCTTCTCTTGAAAAAAAGTCATTGTGGTGAAATTTTTCTATTGTAGTGGTTTTAAAAAAAATATTTTATTTATTTTTTCATCTTTTCTCTTTCATTTTATATTTTATATTATTCCTCTATGCCCTTCTCAAATCCATTAAAATGGAGAACTTACATCGCATCTTGTTTAAGGGGGAGTGTTGGATGCTTGAGTTTAGTATTCTTAAATGATTCTCATTATTTTATTATAATAATTATACTAGTTTTTAAACCATTTATGGTGTGATTTTAACCCACTTTTTCTATTGTTGTATTCTTATTTTGATTCAAATTTAAACCTATCTTTTATTATCAAAATATTGCTTATAGAGGGTTGATATATCATTGTGGTTATGATGTCAGGGATATTATAAAGTATACAGATGGTCGGTGAGGGATAATTACAATTAAAATGGGAGGGTTTCAATTGATAGGGTTTATCTAAAAACTAGATAAAATATTTAGAATTGATATTTTTAATAACAATGATAGCATCATCCTGAACTTTTAAGAGCAACTTCTTTCTTGTTACTAACTTTCTTTTCTAGTGTTTTATCATTTGTGTTCATCTATATTTTTATTTATAAAAATTTATATATATATATATATATATCATATATATTTGATAAAAATTCCATTACAGTATATTTTAGTAAAATATTATCATGAAAAAAAATAGTTTGTGAGAGTGTCTTCCTTGAGAGATCAACCATAGGGTTACGCTATATTTAATTCTTAGAAAAATAAGAATTTATTAAAGTGGGATTCCTAAAAAAACCCAAACATCACGGGCCTAAATTTCTTATCTCTATTTTAGATTATACTATTAGAGTCCTAGAATCCATTAGTGGAGTGTTTTTTTTTTGGATTACCATGGATAGATTCTTGGGTCTGACATTCATGACTATTAGTGTAGTAGACATTTGTAAGCTTACTTAAGGTGTGGAGAATGCATTGGGTGTTATGTGGAATAGTGAGCCACATGTTCAGAGACTTTTGAAACTAGTTGAAACTTATTTTTTCAATATCATGTGGCATATTAGAACCTGGGGATCAATGTATTTTTATATATTTTTTATTCCAATCATTATTCAACTATATTGGGTGTATCACATGTGTGTGCACTTGTTATGACAGAAGATGATATGTACAACATTAGGGGTAGAATACTAAGAATTTATTTTCCACCCTATACAAAGGCACCTTAGTATGCATGCAGACCCATATGTATTCTTTCAAGATGATAACAAGATGCACATTGGATAAGGTAGTGGATCAGTTTTGAATGATCGAGTGGGGATGCATGGGTGGACTCTGAGGATTGATCTAGAGCAGCTTGATAGATGTTAGAAACTTGGCTTGACATATGGATCAAGGATGGTAGTGGATGCTTCTATATATTTTATTTTTTTTATTCTATATATATGGTCATCCCAATGAGATATCAGTTTATTTGTGCCAACATGGATGTGAGTTTTTATGTTTCATTTCATTTATTATAACATTCCCCCATTTTATTCATTATGTGTACTCTAATGTTTATGGGTGTGTATGCATTTAGTTATTTTTCTGTTATTATTTCACTCTAATGAGAGAGTATAGTCTCCCTACTGCATCTCTTTAGACCCTCAGCACTAGTCAGTAGCCTCTAGAATATGGGAAGGTGTGATTATGGCCTTATGGAGTTCCAGATCAGGTGATGTTCCATGTAAACCTAGGGTAGCTCATTATAAAATGGTGTTATAGATTTTTTGTCTTGCTATTTGGGGAGATGGTAGACTTGTGGTTTAATAATGTGTGAGAGATTATGATAGACCTTGGACTAGTGTGTTGTGAACAAATTTTTGGTGGGAAGTATTGGATACCAGGGTGGTGGGATTGTTGTTCTAGGTTTTTACAGTTATAGTTTAGATATTTATTCAAGTATGATGTTTATGTGATATTTTTATTTTTATTTTTTTGAAATTTTTCCGTTGTAAAGATGAATATTTACATGAACCATGATTCCAACATATGATTCACATGACAAGATCTTGTTTGTGTGTGATTGGTATCACTTCAGATATATTTTTAGTTGTTTAAATTTTGAAAAACAACCTATATAAAATCACCTCATATAGATTATTAATGTAATTATACTCAATTGAACTATGGTAATTTTATTCTAATTATAGTTCATGTGGATCTTATGGTGAAATGTTATTAGTTGATGAAAATATAGTCCCTTTATTGAGATATTTATGGATACCCTAGTGGTTTGGTGTGGGAATTGGATTCCCTGGTGATGACTCATAAAGGGATAGGATTCCTGAGAGGTGTTTGGATCAGGAATGTGTTTCCATGTTGTTTTGGATACCCCTGATAGGTTTTATGTTTATGCATTTGGATTCCTTGGGCTTGAGATGTGGAGTTCTTTGTATCTAGGATGGTTTGATAGGGTAGTATTGGTTGTATTCCTATCCCTATTGGTTTTGGATTCTCTTCTAGTGGTACGATGATAGTGTGGGTATATGTTTGTGTTTTTTGGAACGGTATTCGGATGGTGGGTGGTTATGTGTTTATTCATGGATTGAGTAAGATGCCTCATTTTTTATAAGTAGCATAGATGGTGCTCTAGAAAAATGGAAATAAAATGAAATAGGATCATGGTTTTTAGTTTAGTCATGTTATCCTAGGATTCTTGTGGTGTGACTCATGTGAGTGTGAGTCTGGTTGTTTGATCAGGTTTCATAGGAATGTGCAGTAGTTGTGTTTGTGTGAGACTAGGTAAGATAGTGAATGAGATTCTATGAGAGGTTCTTGGGGAATTAATCTTCCTTAAGGAGGATTGTGGTGGTAGGAATTTCTTTTTGGGATAAATCCATAATTCATAAGGGCATGTTCATGTTAGTTATTCATAGTTCCAGTTGGTTCAGGGATCTGTGGAATGGACCATGTGCCGATATAGTGTACCTTTCAAGGTTAGAACATGAGGTACAGTGTAAGGGAAGTTATATAGTGGGGATCACACCATTATCCATTAGATTATGTGATAATTATTATAATTGTATCTTTTAACATAGAGGATTTGATTCCTAATGATCTAGGAAGGGGAGGTGGTTGATATTTTTTGTTGGTGCTCAAGTGTGATTAAGTTGGAAATGTCCACTCATTATATTCAGTAGTTTAAGAAGCATAGGCAACGGAGATCATTATTTTGTTTATGGGGTAATGATAAGTATACTCTTGCAGTGGGAATCATCTCATTGGTTATGGATTATGACCCTCATATTAGAAGGGTCTTGGGTGGCGTAAGACCAGTCGATATACAATCAAGGTGGAATGATATTTCCATGTGTGGGTAGAATTAAAATGTATCTAGTTCTATGAAAAATACCATATTTAGGGTTTGAAAATCAGAATCATTATCAATTTTGGGCTTTTATAATGAACTCAAGTTGAGTAGGATGTGATATGAGGTTGGGTTGGATTAGAGTTGTGTCAGTGCTCAGGGAGAGAGAATTACTGACAGTTAGAAACTAAGGCTTCTTGGGACAATGAAACATTATGTAAGGTAGATTTTAATGACGTACATTGTGACATTTTGATAAAATTAGTGGAAATTTTAATTTTTTTCAGAGAATTTCTGAGTGAAAAAATGGAATTTTATCTAATAAGTTGATCTTGGAATAATTTTTTTCCCACTCTGTAGGTCTTAGAAATGGGTGTTTACCCTAGGTTTGGTGTTTGGTGGAATTCTAATATGGTCATATTTTTTCAAAATATTTAATATTTAATTATAAAATAATTATTATTTCTTAGTTTCTAGGATCATGGTCGGGTGGTTGAGAAAGTTATTTCTATTTTTTTGTTCTTTTTATTTTATTGTCCACCCCCTATTACTTCATGTGTAATTAGAGGGGGTATTTATCCCATTTCATGCATTAAAGAGAGAGGGGGAAGATGAATATGTGATCACATCTAGCATCATCTAAGGAACTAGATTTCGAAGCGTTGGTTATAAATCATGGATCCGATATTGAAGCTTCAGTGTTTTCACCATGGTGTAGGTTGTGTTTTAAGTTTTTACCATGATCCATATAGATTGTTTTTTTTAAGTTTTAATGAGTTTTATAGATTTTTTAGCATCCATTTAGGGCCTTTGTGGGGTGTTTGGGGGAGAAATGGGTGTTATAGGTGGATCGCAATGGATTTTTATTTCCAGAACCCAATCACACCACATTTAGTACAAGAACACATGTTGTGTGTTCTTAATTATTAGTATAAGTTTGATGAAGATTACTAAATAGCATGTTTCCTTTAGGAAATTACATGTAGGGGGACTCAAGGTGTGGTTGAGTACTCATAAAAACACCCCATATGGGTCCATGTGGTCATGTAGGGTACATGACCAAACCCGTGTGTGGCACACAGATATAGTCCATATAGAGTACTTTCCTAGAAACCATGAGAGGTATATGTCCAGGTAACTCATGTAAGTTATATTTCATGAATGTTTATTCCACACCATGTACTGGGGTTTTACATGCCACTTAAGGAAGAGTTTCACAACCAAAGAGTGTTGTTGGGGGTACACGTTATGTTCACAAGGTACGCTTCATATACTATCCCCTTTAAGGTATTTTTCTTGTTTTATCACCCAAGACCTAGAATTATACTAGTGAGTAGTCCATTATGAGTGTTTTTTCATGTAGGATGTGATTGTGAGAACTTTTTGGTTTTTAGAGACTATTTATGAGGTGTTTTGGGTTCATTGAGGTGTAGTAAGAGGTTTACCTTGAGGTTTTAGTTTTTAAGAGGTAACCTTTGGGACATGTGGTATGAGACCCAAGTGAGGGTTGTGATATTGATGTATGACTAGGATTTAAATATGACAAGAGGATTAGTTTGGTATTATTCATATTATTCCTATAATATTAGAATGATTAGTTAATAGGATGAGTGTATGGGGTTTTAGATTGGTTTCTTGAGGTTTAGTTTATATAGAGCCTTTGGGTTAGGATGAAACTTTAGGGTGTTAAGTATGGTTGGTTTTAATTGAGTAAAGGTTGATATGGTTATAAGGGACCCTAAGTATTCCATTATAGGCATAGTGTTGATAGAGGATGGGTTTTTCACCAAAAGGTTGGATGAGGATGTTTGTGATGGAATTAGCCTAAGGTTTTGGATGTGATGAAGGAACCCCCTATAGGGAATCATTTTCCTATTATTTTTTAGGGGAATATTGAGGGTTCCCTGTGTTATGTGTACCCTGAGAGGGTTAATGGTGAGTTTTAAAAATTAATAGTAATGGGATTGAGAGTTTTATTGAAACCTGTTCTATGGCTTATTTCAGGGATGTTGGAGGTAATTTATTTATAAGGTTATAGGTGATGTGAGTTTTGGATGGGAAGGGCTAAGGCATCAAACTCGAGGTTCTTTAGATGCATGCCTTTATTGGTTGGTGTTAAGTAGATCCTAGGGAGATAATAGATGATCTGGATGAGTAACCCCCCCCCCCCCTGTAACACCCCAAGCTTCCACGGTACACATCTCTTTGAATAAATACAGTAGTGTGTGTTGTACGCAGCTTCAAGTTCTAACACACGCCACAACCAATCAAAGTAGCCGTTATGAATAGTAATACCTAATTTTTGAAATTTTATAAATCTTATCTTGCCAAATGGACTTCGTTTTTAGATTCGGAATATCGAAATTAGCCTATGTTAAATTTTTGGTATTTTTCTGAGAACTTCCAAATTTTTATGAACAGTGAAAAATACTTAAAAACAACTTTTTTAATCAAAGTATTTTATAGTGATAAATTATACTATTGAGTGGTTTTAAAGTATAATTAGAATATATTTTTACTATTTTATCCAATGGTGATCATTAGAATAAATTTCACTTTGAATTTGGACATAAACAATGGTCAATCTTTTGATATATATTGTTTCTTAAAAGCACGCTATTTGTTGTGACAGTGGGAATTAATTATAAAATTAATTAATGCAACTTATATGTTTTGAATTTTTTAAAATAGACATCATTTTTGGATTCGGAATATCAATTATAGCCTAGGGTGAAATTTTGGCATGGTTCTGAAAAACTTCAATTTTTGAAGAATAGTGAAACCACTAAGTGGTAGTTAAAAAACTGATTTTTCGTTTAAATGAAACATTACCACTTCTGTGATTTGATTTTCAAAAATCCGACATACATGGTTGTAATTAGGAAGTAAAAATTGGTTCATTGGGATTAAAATAATTTTTTGGTGAATAGTATCTTTTAAGTTTAATTAATCACGATTAAAGATAATTAGTGAAATTTATGGTAAAAATAGTATTATAAAAATATAGAATGACCTTTACACTTGTCCAACCACTATTGTATGTGTCATGGACGACCAAGAAAATCCATGGGTCAACTTGGGGACCCCATGGAGCCACTTTGGTAGGAAAAGGACATAAATAACTTTTTATTTAATGTTAAAATAAAAAGGTCACAAACAAGAGTTGTTTTACTAAAACAATTATTAAATGGGGTTATACAAGTCATATTATTGACTATAAATATTAATTAGAAAGATAAAAATATTTCCTACATCGTCATGATTTTTTTATAATTTTTAGACATTAAATAAATTAAATTATTTATGACACCATGATGGTGCAGCGATTACCTCATTAATTAACGATTTAAATAAAATGAAAAGATAATGTAAAATAAAAGGCTTAAACTTGTCCAAAGCCTATTGTATGGGTATATTTCGAACCCTTATCACCTTATCCTAGAATTATAGAAGTTTGGGACCTTTATAATCCTAAAATCATTGTATAATAAAGTAATATTTCATTACTTTCCAAGAGTGCCCCTCCTCTCCACTTATAAAAGGCCCACACCACTACCACCTTAATCACACTTTCAAAGCCTTTTGTCTCTTCAAAACTCTGCCCACATACTCTCCCAACTTCACTCTATTACTCCTATAAGCCTCACTTTGGGATGAATTCTTCCCAAGGAAGCCTTTGGCTCAAATCAAAAGAGTTACCCAATTTTAAGGTAATGTATTCTCTTATGTTATTTTGTTTTATTTTGCTTATCCAATCCCCTAAAATCTTTTTATTCCTTTCTTTTGTAACAACACCAGTATCCTCAATATACTAGGATGTTTTTATAATGAGTATTCGAGCTACACTTACACACACCTACATCTAATGGTTAAATAACATACGGTTTCTGTGGATGGAGAATTTCTGCCTCACGAAATGATGATTGTTCAACACTCATAAAACACCTTCAAAGGTGGCCATTAAGATGTCACTCTAGTTATAAATGATATATAATATGTTTATGTTTTACTTAAGGTTCTGAATTTTTCATTTATGGCAAAACTTTATTGTTTCCATTATGGGTAAACGCGATATTTCAATTTTTGGAAGTGTGGACTACCGCCCCCTCAAAGTGATTTGAATCGTTAATACCATATGTGGGATGTATAAAGGATGGAGTAAATAATATTATATATGATATTATACTGGAATTATAATATACCTTTATATCTTTATGATTTCATTAAATAAGAAATAGAAATGAAAGTAGCGTTCATGCGTACGTACGACTTACCATCTCCATGAACGGTACATTTCATTTCTTACCTCGAAACGTTATGGAATATTATAAATGCATGTATATACTGGATATATATGAGATATATGATATCAATATCATGAATATAATTCTGGATATAATGGATATACCTCCACATGAACAACTTGTAATTATAAGAATTTTATTTTTGACTCAAGTACCTAAGATCGACAAAATGACCGTTATAAACTTAAATAATTACATAATGTTCATAACATGGTAATAAGGGATATAAAAGGAATAATTAACATGAAAAAGGTTCTTAAGTAAATAGAAATTAACTCTAGTTTATTATTCATGAGGTTAAAGAATGGTCGAGTCAGGACATGACGCAAGGTAAGGGAACTTCTTAACCCAATTTCTATTCTTTGGGTTAATCTCCTACTTTCCAATTATGTCATGATGTTATTATGCCATATCTTGTATTTGTACTTTCTTTATGTGTAATTATAATGAATACACATAATAGATCTATTTTATTTTAAAAATGATCTTTGTAAGGACTTCGTCTCAATCTCCTTTCATTGAGGCATATTTGGTTTTATACACGACTTTCATTTATACGGTGTATAAACCTTTTTGAATTTTACGTTTATTCAAAAGGAATCTTTTTATACTAATTGTTTTACTAAACGACAAAAAGGAATGTTTTTCTTGTAGTACGTATACGGAGACAATGACTTCTCCGCCGCCGTGACTATTATTTGAGTTTTGGCTTCCTCTATAAGCCATAACTTTTTTTAAAAGAAAAATAAATACCAGGTTTTACTTTTCTTTTATTTTGGTATTGAAAATGGTTTTGATAAAGTTTTTATTATATCAATGTGTTGTATTGATATCTTGTGATTGAAGTGTGGAAATCTTATGTTTCCTTTATGCATGTTTTATGTGATACAATTATGTTATGGTTTATGATATGTTTAAACCTATTCATATGAGGAATGCATTGGACTTAATAAGTGACGGGTGGAGCCCGCTATAGCTCCTCAATGCATCGGTAGGTCTCATGAGACAAACTAGTGTCTTGGCACGAGGCCTTGACAAAATCTTATTTGTGGTCTTGGCACGAGGCCTTGGCTACATGGTTATGATAGTCTGGCATTATGCATTCCATCATTATGAAAGTGGTTATTGATATTGCATGTGATTATTATACTAGTAGAATATCCATGTGAGTAAGTAAATGGAATTATTTAATTTTATTTTTACCATATTATGCTGAAGTTCAAGTTTAAAAAGGATTTTGTTGTAGTTATACATTGCCTTAAATGTTAATTTTTATTTATGAAAGCTTCTGAAATATTGTTATCTTTACTGAGCATCTGAGCTCACCTCTTTCAATGTTTTAATATTTTCCAGGATGTGAAGAAATATTTTATGAATGACCCACAGGGATAGTCAGAAGAGGATATGAGTGTGGACTATGAAGACTTTTTTATTGTAGTTTTTTACTTTATGATGTAATGTAACATTTATGAATGTATCTAGTGTTTCCAAGGCTACTAAACTAGTCGGTCTTTCGAGACTTGATCTTTTGTGATCATGCCAATGTTACGAAGTAATGCACCGACTCTGGGAAGCTGGGGTCGGGGCGTTATAGTTGGTATCAGAGGCAGTTTAGTACTAACCTTGGAAGCTAGATTTAGATAAACTCTGATTAGAGCACATAGCCCAAAGATAGACTTTGAGGATTAGTATAGAAGAACTTCCTAGAATTTTGGTATTGTAGAGATGTTGTGTGTTTTCCGAGAAATACATCCTTGTCTAGATATGAGCAGGTAGAGGCGGCTCTAGCACAGATGTACCTAGGGGTAAAACCCAAAAACACCGCTTTGAGCTAGACTCGAACGGGAACTGGTGCATGACAACGGGCCTTGCTGCACTCTTGGTTACGACACTCCCGGGGGATATGCTTTGGATAATTCTCATTTTATTTACAAACCACTATGAAGGGTTATGAGTATATACTTCCTCAAAGAAAACATTTTTATCGATTATATCCATAAATAGTTCAATTTATGTTAAGTATCTTACAAGTATGGAATTATGTATTTTGATTCATAAACTAATATAGTTTATTCCATTGTTTAGAAATGGCGCCTAGTGGAAGGAATGGAAACCGTATCAATGCACGCACTCCGTGTAGGGATTACCCTCCTGCTCAAGATAATTATTGTGGAGCTGGAGATACAACTGGTGTTGATCAACTTATTACCATACTGGGACAACTCACTCAGGTTATGAATAATAACCTTACTCGTATGGAGCACCCTAATCCGCAATATGGAGGATCAATGTTAGACCACTTCATGAGGCAACAACCACCAACATTTAATGGGGGTACAAATCCATTAGTAGCTGAGCAATGGATAAACTCCTTAGAGAAAATATTCCACGCCTTGGGGAGTAGCGAAAGGGAGAAGGTTGTCATGGCAGTCTACCGCCTCACTGGAGATGCCGATCAGTGGTGGTCGCTGATTCAAAACACAAAGGAAGATGATGAAGTATCGAATATGGAATGGAGGGAGTTCAAAGAGCTTTTCTTGGAAAAATACTTTCCGCATGGCCATCGAGTAGATATGGAAAGGAAATTTCTGAGTATGAGGAAGAAGGAGGATGAGAATGTCGCAAAGTATGAGGCTAACTTTACAAGGTTAGCGAGGCATGCTGCAGATTATATACGTAACCCGAGAAGTAAGATTGATCGTTTCTTTGATGGGTTAAAACCATTTCTCCATCGATATTTAGTATCACAA
This sequence comes from Viscum album, assembly GCA_963277665.1. NCBI lineage: Eukaryota > Viridiplantae > Streptophyta > Magnoliopsida > Santalales > Viscaceae > Viscum > Viscum album. The sequence continues at coordinate 285,567,413 of OY728138.1, read as the reverse complement.
TCTTTCTCAACATACAAAGATATAGTCTTGTGTGCTATCAAGACGGAAAATGAATTCTCTAAGTCTTATGACTTTAAAGCAAAGCAACAAAAGAAGAGATCTTCTGATCAATCTAGAAATGGAAATAACGGGAAGAAGGGAACAGTTGAATATCATTCCTATAGTAAATGTGGAAAGAAACACCCCATTACTTTCTTGAAGTGAATGGGAGTCTGTTACAAGTGTGGTGAAAAAGGCCACCAAGCTCATGATTGCAAGGGAAAGAAAGTTGCTGTCAATATAGAGTGCTATAATTGTAGAGAGATGGGACATTATGAAAATAAATGTCATAAGCGTCAGGGGAACTTACCTCAGAAGAGGCCAAGGGATCAAGGCCAAGCTTATTCTATCACTACTGCTGAGGTTGAAGCTCTGAAAGACGTGGTGGCAGGTAATTTAATGGTTTCCTCAAGTTTAGCAAATGCATTATTTGATTCTGGATCATCACATTGTTTCATATCTTCCTAGTTTGCTAATAAAATTAGATATTTCCAATTTGATTTAACAAGAGAATTGTCAGTAAAAACTCCTAAGGGAAGTATTATTGCAACAAAGTTTTGTGAATCAGTCCCCATTAGAGCACATAACTGTTCATTATCCGCTGATCTCATTGTCATACCTATGATTGAGTTTGATATAATCCTCGGTATGGATTAGCTTTCGGACTATGATGCAAAGATTTATTGTAAGAAGAAGGAGGTTACGATTTTTGACGTTGATGATAAGGAACACCTTATTTTTAGAGCAGAATCGTCACCACCTAATTCTTATTTAGATCCACCCCCGGTAGCTCAACTAAATTCAATTATTGGGGAGGAAGAGAATGAAATAACTGAGGCTGAGGGAAGTAATGTTCAAATAAATTATGTACCTATTGTGAAAGAATATGAAGATGTGTTTCTGAAAGATTTACCTGGAAATCCTCCAGAACGAGAAGTTGAGTTTTCCATTGATTTAATTCCTGGATCAAGGCCTATATCAAAGACCCCTTATAGGATGGCCACCATGGAATTAGTTTAACTAAAGAAACAACTAGAGGAAATGAGTAACAAGGGATTTATTCTCCCTAGTGTTTCTCCATGGGGAGCCCCTGTCCTTTTTGTTAAGAAGAAAGATGGATCTATGAGGTTGTGCGTTGACTACAGGGAGATCAATGCTATAACAATAAAGAACAAGTATCCCATACCTCTCATTGATGATTTATTTGACCAATTGCATGGAGCTCAATACTTTTCAAAGATTGACCTTCGATCTAGATACCATCAGTTGTGTGTGAAGAAGGAAGACATTCCAAAGACAGCATTTCGAACAAGGTACGGGCATTACGAGTTTACAGTAATGCCTTTTGGATTGACTAATGCACCTTCTGTATTCATGGATCTAATGAATAGAGTTTTCAAGTAATATCTAGATGATTTTGTGGTGGTATTTATTGATGACATCTCGGTGTACTCCAAAAGCTACGAAGATCATGAAAATCACTTGCGCATTATCTTGAAGACTCTTAGAAGGCATGAATTATATGGTAATTTTAGCAAGTGTGAATTCTGGCTTCAAGAGATTTCTTTTCTTGGCCACATTGTCTCTCCGGATGGAATTTCCGTTGATCCTTCTAAGACCAAGGCAATCCAAGAATGGGCAGCACCGACGAGTATAACTGATGTACGCAGCTTTATTGGTTTGGCAGGTTATTATCGACGTTTTGTCTAGAATTTTTCCCGATTGGCTAACCCATTGACGAAGCTCACACGTAAAGGGGTTAAATTTGTCTGGACAAAAGAGTGTGAAAAATGTTTTGAAGAACTGAAGAGAAGATTAGTCAATGCTCCTATATTGACTCTACTATCAGGGAATGATGGGTTCGTTATTTATTGTGATGCATCAATGAAAGGACTTGGTTGTGTCCTTATGCAGAATGATAGGGTTATTTCCTATGCATCATGACAGCTAAAAATTCATGAGAAGAACTATCCTACTCATGATCTCGAGTTAGCTTTTGTAATCTTTGCCCTGAAGATATGGAGACATTATCTCTATGGTGAAAAATGTGAGATATATACCGATCAAAAGAGTTTGAAATATATTTTCTCACAAAAAGAACTCAACATGAGGCAAAGACGATGGCTTGAACTACTCAAGGATTATGATTTCACGATACACTACCACCCAGGGAAGGAAAATAAGGTTGTAGATGTTTTGAGTAGAAAAGATCATGGAGTTTTTAACATGATGAGACTGGAAAGGGATCCTATTTTCATAGATCTAGTAAAGATAGATATGGGAATCACCATGGAGGGTGAAACATCAAAACTTTTTCAGATGGTTTCCAAACCATATTTACTAGAAAGGATAAAGAGTTCTCAGTCCGATGATGAAGTGTTGAAAAAGAAGATTAAAGCTGTGAATGATGGGCGGTTGAGTGACTTTGTTTATGAAGATGGAATTTTGAAATTTGGGAGGAGACTTTGTGTTCCCGATATACCTGATTTAAAGAGGGAATTGTTGGATGATGCTCATAGTTCCAATTTCTCTATACACCCTGGGAGCACTAAAATGTATAGAGATTTAAAGGGAAATTTTTGGTGGGACAGCATGAAAAGGGAGATTGCTGATTTTGTGTCAAGATGTACGGTTTACCAACAAGTGAAAGTTGGAAGGCAACATCCTGGTGGAGTATTGAAACCTCTTCCCATACCTGAGTGGAAATGGGATAATATTACGATGGACTTTGTCATGGGACTACCAAAGACCCCTAGAAGGAATGACGCAATATGGGTCATTGTTGATCGTCTCACCAAGTCAGCACATTTTCTTTCTATAAGGGAAGATATGCCACTTGAACGTCTAGCAAGACTATATATTAATGAAGTTGTAAGACTTCATGGAGTACCCCTGTCGATTGTCTCAGATCGTGATCCCCGTTTTACATCAAGATTCTGGAAAATTATTTAGAAGGCCTTGGATACTGAACTTCGTTTGAGAACTGCTTACCACCCTCAAACAGATGGACAATTAGAAATAACTATTCAAACCTTAGAAGACATGTTGAGATCATGCTCACTTGACTTTCAAGGAATGTGGGATCAATATTTACCTCTGGTAGAATTTTCCTATAACAATAGCTTCCATTCAAGTATTCAGATGGAACCATATGAAGCGTTATACAGAAAGACATGTCGCACACCAACCTGTTGGGATGACGTTGGTGAAAGAAAACTTGTAGGCCCAGAACTGGTGAAGGAAACGATGGAAAAGGTGAAGGTAATCCAAAACCACATCAAAGTAGCTCAAAGTAGGCAGAAGAGCTATGCTGACAATTGAAGGAATTATTTGGAGTTTCAGGCAGGAGATCATGTTTTCTTGAAGGTATCACCATGGAAGGGAGTTATATGTTTCGGTAAGAAGGGTAAATTGAGTCCCAGGTACATCAGACCCTTCGAAATTCTAGAACGAATTGGGGCTGTAGCTTACCGTTTGGCAATGCCGCCAAGTCTCTCCAAAGTTCATGATGTATTCCACGTAGCACTGTTGAGAAAATACATGCCCGACCCAACGCATGTGCTCACCTATGAGGAATTAGAACTGGAACCTGATCTGTCTTATTGTGAAGAGCCCGTCAGGATTCTTGATACAAGAGAACAAGTGCTGAGAAACCGGATGACTCGTCTGGTAAAAGTTCTATGGAGAAACCATAAGATGGAGGAGGCAACATGGGAACCCGAGGAACATATGATGAAGAATCAACCGAGTATTTTTATACAGTGATATTATATGAAATTTTGAGGACTAAATTATTTGAAGGAGGGGAGAATGTAACACCCCAAGCTTCCACAGTACACATCTCTTTGAATAAATACAGTAGCGTGTGTTGTACGCAGCTTCGAGTTCTAACACACGCCACAACCAATCAAAGTAGCCTTTATGAATAGTAATACCTAATTTTTAAAATTTTATAAATTTTATCTTTCCAAATGGACTTCGTTTTTATATTTGTAATATCAAAATTAGCCTATGTTGAATTTTTGGTATTTTTCTGAGAACTTCCAAATTTTTATGAATAGTGAAAAATACTTAAAAACAACTTTTTTAATCAAAGTATTTTATAGTGATAAATTATAATATTGAGTGGTTTTAAAGTATAATTAGAATATATTTTTACTATTTTATCCAATGGTGATCATTAGAATTAATTTCACTTTGAATTTGGACATAAACAATGGTCAATCTTTTGATATATATTGTTTCTTAAAAACACGCTATTTGTTGTGACAGCGGGAATTAATTATAAAATTAATTAATGCAAATTATATGTTTGAAATTTTGTAAAATAGAAATCATTTTTGGATTCGTAATATCAATTATAGCTTAGGGTGAAATTTTGGCATGGTTCTGAAAAACTTCAATTTTTGATGAATAGTGAAACCACTAAGTAGTAGTTAAAAAACTAATTTTTCATTTAAATGAAACATTACCACTTCTGTGATTTGATTTTCAAAAATCCGACATACATGGTTTTCATTAGGAATTAAAATGTGGTTCATTGGGATTAAAATAATTTTTTGGTGAATAGTAACTTTTAAGTTTAATTAATCGCGATTAAAGGTAATTAGTGAAATTTATGGTAAAAATAGTATTATAAAAATATAGAATGGCCTTTACACTTGTCCAACCACTATTGTATGTGTCATGGCCGACCAAGAAAATCCATGGGTCAACTTGGGGACCCCATAGAGCCACTTTGGTAGGAAAAGGACATAAATAACTTTTTATTTAATGTTAAAATAAAAAGGTCACAAACAAGAGTTGTTTTACTAAAACAATTTTTAAATGGGGTTATACAAGTCATATTATTGACTATAAATATTAATTTGAAAGATAATAAGATTTCCTACATCATAATAATTTTTTTATAATTTTTAGACATTAAATAAATTAAATTATTTATGACACCATGATGGTGCAGCGATTACCTCATTAATTAACGATTTAAATAAAATGAAAAGATAATGTAAAATACAAGGCTCACACTTGTCCAAAGACTATTGGATGGGTAGATTTCGAACCATTATCACCTTATCCTATAATTATATAATTTTGGGACCTTTAGAATCTGAAAATCATTGTATAATAAAGTAATATTTCATTACTTTCCAAGAGTGCCCCTCCTCTCCACTTATAAATGGCCCCCACCACTACCACCTTACTCACACTTTCAAAGACTTTTGGATCGGCCAACCTCTGACCAAATACTCTCCCAACTTCCCTTTGTTACTCCTAGAAGCCTCAATTTGGGCAGAATTCTTCCCAAGGAAGCCTTTGTCTCAAATCAAAAGAGTTACCCAATTTTAAGGTAATGTCTTCTCTTATGTTATTTTATTTTATTTTGCTTATCCAACCCCGTAAACTCTTTTTATTCCTTTCTTTTGTAACATCACCAGTATACTCAATATACTAGTATTTTGTTATAATGAGTATTAGAGCTACACTTACACACACCTACATCTAATGGTTAAAGAACATACGGTTTCTGTAGATGGAGAATTTCTGCCTCACGAAACGATGATTGTTCAACACTCATAAAACACCTTCAAAGGTGGCCATTAAGATGTCACTATAGTTATAAATGATATATAATATGTTTATGTTTTACTTAAGGTTATGAATTTTTCATTTATGGAATTCCTTTATTGTTTCCATTATGGGTAAACACGATATTTTCATTTTAGGAAGTGCGGACTACCGCCCCCTCAAAGTGATTTGAATCGTTAATACCATATGTGGGATGTATAAAGGATGGAGTAAATGATATTATATATGATATTATACTGGAATTATAATATACCTTTATATCATTATGATTTCATTAAATAAGAAATAGAAATGAAAGTAGCGTTCATGCGTACGTACGGCTTACCGTCTCCATGAACGGTGCATTTCATTTCTTACCTCTAAACGTTATGAAATATTATAAATGCATGTATATAATGGATATATATGAGATATATGATATCTATATCATGAATATAGTTTTGGATATAATGGATATATAACCACATGAACAACTTGTAATTATAAGAATTTTATTTTTGACTCAAGTACCTAAGATCGACAAAATGACCGTTATAAACTTAAATAATTACATAATGTTCATAACATGGTAATAAGGGATATAAAAGGAATAATGAACATGAAAAAGGTTCTTAAGTAAATAGAAATTAACTCTAGTTTATTATTCAGGAGGTTAAAGAACGGTCGAGTCAGTACAGGACGCAAGGTAAGGGAACTTCTTAACCCAATTTCTATTCTTTGGGTTAATCTCCTACTTTCCAATTATGTCATGATGTTATTATGTCATATCTTGTATTTGTACTTTCTTTATGTGTACTTATAATGAATACACATAATAGATATATTTTATTTTAAAAATGATCTTTGTAAGGATTTCGTCTCAATCTCCTTTCATTGAGGCATATTTGGTTTTATACACAACTTTCATTTATACGGTGTATAAACCCTTTTGACTTTTACGTTTATTCAAAAGGAATATGTTTATACTAAGTGTTTTACTAAATGAAAAAAAGGAATGTTTTTCTTGTCGTACGTATGCGGCGACATTGAATTCTCCGCCGCCATGACTATTATTTGAGTTTCGGCTTCCTCTATAAGCCATAACTTTTTATTAAAAACAAAAATAAATACTAGGTTTTACTTTTCTTTTATTTTGGTATTGAAAATGGTTTTGATAAAGTTTTTATTATATCAATGTGTTGTATTGATATCTTGTGATTGAATTGTGGAAATATTATGTTTCCTTTATGCATGTTTTATGTGATACAATTATGTTATGGTTTATGATATGTTTAAACCTGTTCATATGAGGAATGCATTGGACTTAATAAGTGACGGGTGGAGCCCGCTATAGCTCCTCGATGCATCGGTAGGTCTCATAAGACAAACTAGTGTCTTGGCACGATGCCTTGACAAAATCTTATTTATGGTCTTGGCACGAGTCCTTGGCTACGTGGTTATGATAGTCTGGCATTATGCATTCCATCATTATGAAAGTGGTTATTGATATTGCATGTGATTATTCGACTAGTAGAATATCCATGTGAGTAAGTAAATGGCATTATTTAATTTTATTTTTACCATATTATGCTGAAGTTCAAGTTTAAAAGGGCTTTTGTTTTAGTTATACATTGCCTTAAATGTTAATTTTTATTTATGAAAGCTTCCGCAATATTGTTATCCTTACTAAGAATCTGAGCTCGCCTCTTTCAATGTTTTAATATTTTCCAGGATGTGAAGAAGTATTTTATGAATGACCTGCATGGATAGTCAGAAGAGGATATGAGTATGGACTATGAAGACTTTTTTATTGTAGTTTTTCACTTTATGATGTAATGTAACATTTATGAATGTATCTAGTGTTTCCAAGGCTACTAAACTAATAGGTCTTTCGAGACTTGATCTTTTGTGATCATGCCAATGTTACGAAGTAATGCACCGACTCTGGGAAGCTGGGGTCGGGGCGTTACACCCCCTCTCACACACACACACACATATTTAGTATTACACTCTGGCTAGGTGTTAGTGGTGTAACACCCTGATATTTTTTGGAAGAAAATTCAAATTAATTTAATCTTTCCAATATTCCGCATTTCACACAACAATGAATATAGATTGTGTGATATGAAAGCTCTAAGTTTTTATTTCCTTTCATGAAACACCAAGTAAATCATTCACTACACACAACACTTAGATTATCTTGTGGTATATGAAACACTATGTTTGGATTGTGTTACACACAATTCTGAGTTCCTTTTATAGTTTGTGTTACACGCAAGGCCGAGTTTTACTGAACTAAAATATGTTATTAATATTTTTATTAAAATATTATTATAGTTACCACCTTTCCATTGCAATGGAAGTTTAAAATAAGATTAAATAAATAGTGGAAATATTATTTACACATGTATATAAAATTAATCCTTTGGTTATCAATTAGTTATAATAAAAAAAGAATTATTTGAAAATTAAGAAATTCCTTTTCTAAGAAAACTATTTTTCTATGTACAAAAATAATTTTTTCTCAAAAAATTAAACAAACAACTTTTTATGAATGTTTTATAAAAAAAATATACTATATATTCAATCAAATTTTTTTACACTTATCTAATAGATTTTATGGTTATAATATAATAATAAATATAATTTTACGAATAAAAATATGTATATTTCAAAAAGCTAATTTTATCGCCTTTTAATGGTGAACCTATTTTAAATATAATTTTTTGAAAATTTTATAACTTTTCATTTAGAAAATAAATTTAATTTTTGAAATAGGAATATCAAAATTTACTTTGGGTGAATTTTGGGGGGGGTTTTAGAAGTTTCTTTATTTGATGAATAATGAAAAATGCTAACTGAAAATTAATTTTTTTATTATTAGCATAAACCCCCTTTTGAGGGAAAGGGGGAACCTAACATGACTTTAGTGACTAATACATTCAAACAAACCCTCACAGTACAAGATTTCAAAGTAAAAAACAACCAAATTCAATACAAAGATAACTCCTCCCCAGCATCAATCACGTTAAGACTAGATTTCACCATCACAACACTACTCAGCAAACGTCTCGTATAGGACTACACGGACCTAGTACCGATGAAAATTTTCATACCCTCTCAAACATCCAAATCTAAATAGCGATGGATAGTGAAAACTCCCTGTTCTGAACCTCTTCTGAAGTAGCCCTGTATGTGAACCGATTGCCTTGCCCCAAAAACCGCAGATCGCAGAGCTACAACGCAAAACCTCTCAGATTTAAATCCACACAAATCAACAACCAAACTACAAAATCTTCATAGAACAGACCAATCAACAACATGAATCCTTCTATACACCATTTTCATATTCAAAAAAAACCCATCGTGATGAAAACCAATAACGCCGCTGAAAACCATGCCACCACCGCAACATCGATGAAGACCAACCAAAAAACACGAAGTGAGAACCAAACCAAAAACTCATCCAAAACTCCAACCAAAATAAATAAACTCATAAAAAAAAGAAATTGACAACAAGAACCTTCACCGAAAACAGCACCGGAACAAGATCCTCCGCAGGACGAAGATGAAAATCTCGTCACCACCTTCAACGCACCTGGAGACCAGATCCGCTCAACTTACCCGAAACCGATGTAGAACAAGGAGACGACCTTCATCGCAGTGGCTGGAACATGAACAAAGGACCCTCACTGCACTACCATGAATGGTGAGATTTTCCGAGGTGTTCAAGCTCAAGGATTGACGCCGCTACAGTAAGAAAATGCATGCCATGATGTCGCCAGGCCAAAGCACCGAGGAGAGGACCACAGTCGATCCGTAGTAGGGGAGGAAGGTGGAGGTGGGGGAAACCCTAGCACAAAGCCCCTTACGGGCCCATCCCAAGATTACTTACTCATGAAAAACACTAAATTTTAACTGAAAACTGATTTTTCATCTAATTAATTTATATAGTTATGTAATATTTTAAATTGGTTTTAAAGTATATTTATATAAATTAAACATCTATTAATACAATTTAGTTAATTTTAATCAATTTAAAATTAAAATTGGATATAAAAAAAATTCAAACTTTTGAACATTTTCACTTTAGAAACTCGTTGTTTCGTCCCATCTCCAGGAATATTTTTTAAATTAATTTATACCAATTATTTTTTTGGAATTTGAAAAAATGGATTAAATATTTGGATCCAGAATAATCTATAATTTATAATGTGTTCAAATTAATTTTTTACCCAAAATACTAGTGAAATTAATTAAAATTAATTGTAGCGATTTAAGGTAAAAACAAGTTTACTTAATGGTTAAACATTAACGTAGGGTCCAAATAACCTAAAAATGTGTATAAAATCCATTGGATGGACATATTTCTACCATATCCTAAATTTTCTCTAAAATTTACCATCATTGTATACACATTTTGTAAGGGATACCTCTCAATAGTGTTTACCTTTGTAAATTTACAAGAATGCCACTCCTCCTCCATAATAAAAAGGGAATTCGACCCCTCAATTCTTCACACATATTAAGACCTTTGGCTCAGATAAAACCTAAAAAAGTCCATCTCATATTACCCCATTCATACTATATGCATCACTTTGGGTATAAATCTAACCCAGGAATCCCTTTCGTGCAAACTAAAAGGAGTTACCCAAAGAAGAGGTAACATCCTTCAATGTGCACTTTTGTTTTATTTCTTTCCCCGCCCCTTTAATAATTATTATTCCAATATTATATAATAACATAGTTATAATAACTATAATTATTTTTTTTCTTTTAATTTTATTACCTACAATCACATACACTTCCATCAAATGGGATATGCAATCATTGTTTGTGTGTACAGCGGACTACCACCTCCCGAACTGACATCGTTTGTTCTTCCATTACCACATTAAAAGGTTGAGAATCATGATAAAAGTAAAAAAATTTATATTTTAAAGACCCGTAAAATTCAAGGAAATTTTTTTCTTAATTTTCTTGAGAATTTTACAAGAGCGCAGTTTCTGATGGAACCTGATTCCGAGGCCCGGTGTGCCTAGAATCATTTTCCAAAGTTTAGCTCAGGTACGTTCAGTGAACGAACAAGCGGGTTTTTCTAACTTTTGAACCGGTGCTTGGAATCGAATTCCGAGGACACCGATGGAATCGCAGCACCGGTTTTTTCTTAGAAAATCCTTTTCTGGAGTTGCGTTTGCTCTGGTGTGGTTTTTAGTTTTTGGGATTAAGTTAAGAAATAAAATAAAAGTGGTGTGACACTTTATTTTATTTCACTTAAAGCCGCTTAAGCTAAGTTAAACGGATAAGGTGGGACCCATGATATCCTACCCACTTGGTAGGATATTTGTGAGGTGGGGCCTGCACGAGCCCCACCGTTTCTTCCCTCCTAAGTAACGCACCCGCAAACCCCCTCTTTAATGAAAGTCAACCGTGCGTTTTTCTGGTTAAGAAACGCCCCATTAAATTGGGCAGTTAAATTGTTACAATTAATTATTCGAATTAATTGTTCATTTCTTATCTTTTGATTTTCAAATTCTTAAGTTGATAATAAAATAACAAGAGGACTTATTTTATTATTGTTGGGGGTTTGTGTTGTGTTAAACCTTTGGGAGAACAAAGAGAGGATTCTTCGTTCTTCGATGAAGAACGCGAAGAATGCTCTACCGCCAACGAAGAACGCCAACCTCCGACGGCGAGAGATGCCTTCCTCGGAGATCACCCAACACCAGCGGCGAACCTCTTCTTCCGCGGCGATCCTCTTCTTCCGCAACAAACCTCTTCTTCCGCGATGGTTAATTCCGCAACGAACGCTCGTTCGACGACAGCGTTGAGGTAGGGGTTTTATTTGTTTTTATTTTGTGATTTTTTTTCTGTCGTTATATTTCCTTCATTGAACCGCCTGTTATCGCATTAACGGGAGGAGGTTGGACCACATGAACATGGCTGACACTCCTCCCCTTTTTGGTTGTGGATTTTTTATGCGGCGAACAAGGCAACGCGGTGACGAAGCACCGCGCGGAAATTGTAAAAGGGAGAGCGGAGAAACGCGATGCCACCGCACCGCGCCTTGGGAAGCAACAAATCTGCGGCGCCATCGCGTCGCGCCGTAGAAGATGAACAAAGGACGCGGTGCCATTGCGCTGCACCGGAGGACCTCAAAAGCACCGCAGCCAGAGCGGGGCCGCGGTCGAGGGGTGCGGCGCCGTCGCGCTGCGCCAGACGGATGAAGGTCGAGGCTGGTTCCGGGCCACGGTGGAGCAGGGGAACCGGCGGCCGGTTCCGGGCCGCCGATGTCGGATCGAGGGGACCCGCCCCTGCCGGTCCCGTGATGGCAGCAGTCGGCCGGCCAGCCGGGCCGACCAGTTCGAGGAGAGCGTCGGGGGTTGTAACCCCCGGCCATCCAGCTGAACAGACCCATTAAGGGGTCGCGGTTTACTTTACGCGGGGGCAGCGCCCCCGCCCCGAAACGGTTCGGCCGTTCGGCCGAACCCCTGGAGGCGTGCCAGCGCACCGCGCGCCGGGCGGCTGCCCTGGTCGGTCCACCGAACCGGATCGCCAGGCTGGGTCGTGCCCCACCGGGCTGGGCCACGCCCAGGCCTGGCCGGGCCACGCCCAAGCGGGCTGGACCCGGACCCGGTTCGGTTCGACCCGTTTCGGGCCGTCCCTGGGGGTATCGGGTCGGGTCGGACCGGGCCCGAACCCCCTGTTACCGAACCATTTTCGGTCTGTCACCCATAACTTGAGGTACGGGCCTCCAATCGATGCATCGTCAGTTGCGATGCGATCCTTGGATCGAGACGGTCGTTTTGGTATATTTCACTCAAGGTTTCGGAATACTTTGGGTTCGGCCGGGTTGGTTCGTACACGAAACCAACCGGGCCCTCGGAGCGAAAACGCTTATAACTTGAGCTCTGGATGTCCGATTGACGTGTCGTCCACTTTGATGGATTCCTCTAAGTGAGACGGATTACTCCGATCGAGGTTTGGATGTATTTGGAGAATGATCAGGTTGGTTTTTCCTTAAAAACCAACCGGGCCCCTATGACGAAAAAGCCAATAACTCTCAGACTGGGCGTCCGATTGACGCACGTCGTCTGCGACGTTGAGTTCCTATTGACGATACGGAACTTTTGGATACATCAACTCTGGACTATGTGTCAGTTGATGTATCAGCCTCTCGGCTCGTGGAGCGGACCCTCCCGAACGAGCTTGTTGTGTGCGGAAACCCTAGAGCTGGTTGCGACTGCGAGGACGACGACTGTACAGAGATCCTCAGTGGATTCGATGGCGATGACTACATCACTCAACGATCCTACGTGGATCAGTGCTACCAATCCTGTGTGGGTCCTATCCTGTGTGGGTCAGCGCTCAGCGGTCCTGTGTGGGCCAGCGCCTATAGATCCTGTGTGGGTATGATCCTGTGTGGGTCTTTGCGGGAGTCAGTTACCTATCGATCCTTTGTGGGTCAGATCCTTTGTGGTTCATTGCGGGGGTTAGTTACCTATTGATCATGTGTGGGTCAGATCCTTTGTGGGTCATTTCGGGGGTTAGTACCTTTCGATCCTTTGTGGGTCCGACAGCTTAGATGAATCAGTGGCAATATCTGATCATCTCTATCGTCTTACGAAGAAGTATACCTGTGTGAGCTGAATCCTGTTTTTCTGTCCTATGTGGATTGTGTTGTGCTATCCTATGTGGATTTACGTTTTGTTTTCCTGTGTGGACTGGGTTGTACCTGGGCTCGGAGGTTGGAGCGAGCTGGAATTGATGACTTAAGTATATGTATGGGCATATACCTAAGCAGTGTCAGATGTTACTTTGTGATTGTATCTTTTCTTTGTGGATTATCCATTATGGATTTTGGGAGACCTTCGGGGGTCTTGGGGTCCCTATTGAGTAGGTTATACTCACCCCTGCACGGGTTATGTCTGCACTACATTGTGTTGGTTGCAGACGACGGACAGCGCTGATCGTGGCTGAGGCTTGCGGAGAAGGACGGTACCTGGAGGTGGACCACTGGGCGGGACGTTATCGGAGCGGACGGCTGGACCCGAGGAGCTGTGGAGGCTATCTGTACTCACCCTTTAGGTGGGATTTCCAGTGGACAGCCCGACGTTGCGGATTTACTTTTCAGTTGTTGTTTTCCCTTCCAGTTGTACTTTACGTTCAGTTTGGGTTTGTATACTGGCCCACTTACTTTTCCGCACTTACTGTTGTACTCAGTTTTTACTTAGTGTTTACTTCTACTGCTTACTTGCTCTGTGGTGTTTTTTTACTTTACAAAGGAAATGCCTTCCCTTTTTACTGGGAATTACACCTTGGTGTTAGTCGCCAGCCCCTGTCCTATGGAAGGCGGGCTTGGGGTAGTCACGGCACGGGCCCCGAGGATGGGTCATGACAAATTGGTATCAAAGGAGTTCGGTTCTACCACAGAACATGGGACTCTGATCTTTTTCTATGTGAAGAAATAGTGTTAAGAATATTGGGTGTGGTTATCAGTCCAGGGAGTCCAGTGTTGGTGCGGCGGCCGACGTATCCGTACACCAGGACCCTGACTTCTGATTTCCGACTTAATGAATGAAAACATTGATTGCATGTGTGTTTCAAGTTTTCTTTGTGATTACTTTATGTCATCTCACCAGGTATACTATTTGACTGTGGCGCACCTGTTTCTTTTCAGGATGGCCCCATGACGACAGCCAGCTAGGGTTCTGAGAGTTGTGCGTGACGACAGCCCACCGAGCGACGAGGCCTCAGTACAGGGCCCTTTGACAGCTGAGGCACCGGCGGTACCTTTACCCGCTGAGCCACCGATGCTTCCAGCCCTAGCTGCTGACGATGCACGTCGCCTTAGTGCACTGCACGAGTTTCAGCGCCAGCGACCGCCCTGGTTCCACGGGGAGACGGACCCCCAGGTAGCCGAGGACTGGCTAGAGGCAGTCGTACGGGTTTTTAGGTTAGTGAGGACATCAGCAGACCTCATGGTGATCCTCGCAGCGAGCCTACTGCGTGCGGCAGCGGGCCGATGGTGGATCTTGATGCTCCAGGTGCACGATGAGGCATCTCTTCTCTGGACGGACATTGAGAGCCTCTTTCTCTCAGAGTTCGTCCCAGCCACCCTCCGTGCGGTGCGCATCCAGGAGATTCTACAGCTATGGCAGGGCAGCTTGACGGTCGCCCAGTACTCGGTGAGATTTACCGATCTCTCACGCTACTCGACAGACATGGTACGGGACCCATTCTTCCGGGCCCGGACCTTTGAGCAGGGATTGAGGCAAGAGATCAGGGCATCTCTGATCTCCCTCAACATTCCAATGCAGACAGGAGTACTGGAGAGATCCCTTTTGATCGAGAGCTTCCTTGCTGAGCCTAAATCAGCGGCGAGACCCACCGCGGGGTGGCACATAGCAGAGTCTTCTACAGCAAGCAGTCGACGGATGACTCATGGGTCCAGGAAGACCAGACCCTCAGGAAGATGACCTCAGGACACTGGCTTAGTAGTGCAGGGCACACAGCGCGGGGCCAGTCTTTCGAGAGGCAAACAGTGATACACATGCAGCGGGCAGGGCCACATGGCTCGTGACTGCCTGACCCGCCGTGCTGACGAGCAGTAGACGGTTGAGGGGCCACCCAGGCAGAGGCAGAGGGTCGATCGTGGTGGTCTGCAGGGAGCAGGCGGATGAGGCAGAGGAGTTGGCCAAGCAGCAGGTGGTGGACGACGCTTTGAGGCTCTACCACCACCACCACCAGGAGGTCCACCCCAACCACAGGGAGATGGCGGGCAGAGATAGGCACAACTCCAGGCAGCGGAGGCCTACGACCACGGCGCGCCCGAGATGATTCGAGGTACTATCTGTGTTTATTCCACCCTTGCTGCAGTTCTTATAGACACAGGAGCGAGTCACTCTTTCATAGCCGCTGCCCTTGTTCGGAGCTTGGAGATTCCGACGGAGCCGTTGGCTCGATCCTTACGGCTAGAGACTCCTACGGGAGCAGACTCAACGATTATGCACTGGTCCCAGCAGTGTGAGCTTACTCTAGGAGGCGAGAGCTTCGGCTGGGATCTTCTTGTAGCGGCGTCGAGGCCTTACGACGTCATCTTGGGCATGGATTGCTTATCTACAATCCATGCCCAGATTGACTATATTAGGCTCAAGGTGCAATGTGTACGCACCGACGGGAGCAGGTTCACCTTCACCAGCGAGAAGGGAGCCTTCACAGCACAGGATGGACCTTCGCAGAGGAGAGGACAACCCATCATTCATCAGTTGGCTAGCCTCATCCTAGGAGCATTCGACGTGCGGAGTCCTAGTTTTCCTGTAGTGGTGGATCAGTATGCTGATGTATTTCCTGACGACGTTCCAGGACTACCTCCTCGCAGAGAGGTAGACTTTTATATTGATTTGTACCCCAGGACAGCCCCGATATCCACTCCAGCATATCGGATGGCTCCCACCGAGCTTCGAGAGCTACGGGTATAGTTGGAGGACTTGCAGGGCAAGGGTTTCATCCGACCCAGTGTTTCACCCTGGTCTTTCCCGATATTGTTCGCCAAGAAGGCGGATGGGAGCTTGCGACTTTGTGTCGATTATCGTCGCCTGAACCAAGTGACAGTGAGGAACAAGTATCTGCTACCAAGTATTTATGACCTCTTCGATCAGCTCAAGGGAGCATGGTGGTTCTCAAAGATAGACCTCAGGTCAGGCTATCATCAGCTTAGAGTTCAGGACGAGGACGTGCAGAAGATGGCTTTCAGATGTCGGTATGGCCACTATGAGTTCTTGGTTATGCCATTCGGCATAACCAATTCTCCAGCAGTTTTCGTGGGCCTCATGAACAAGATATTTCATCCATAACTCGATCGATTTGTTGTGGTCTTCATCGACGACATTTTGATATACTCGACGACTGAGGATGAGCACGCCTACCACTTGCGGGTTGTACTAGACACACTCCGAGAGCACCAGCTTTATGGAAAGCTCTCAAAGTGTCAGTTCTAGATACGTGAGGTCCACTTCCTGGGGCACGTCATCTCTGAGGCGGGAGTCACAGTGGATCCTGCGAAGATCGAGGTAGTGCTAGCTTGGGAGCCACCCAGGAGCATGACGGAGGTGCGGAGTTTCTTGGGACTAGCTGGATACTATTGGATATTTTTGACAGACTTCTCCAGAGTTGCATCACCACTATTAGCTCTTACGAAGAAGGGGAAACCCTTTGTGTGGTCAGACAGATGTCAGCAGAGCTTCTAGGAGCTGAGATAGAGATTGACCAGCGCACCTATCTTGAGGTTACCGAAGGAGGGAGTAGGGTACGTAGTCTACTGCGATACATCAGGGACCGGACTCGGATGTGTCCTGATGTAGGAGCGGGCAGTGATCGCCTATTGATCATGTCAGTTGAGGCCACATGAGAAGAACTACGCTACCCATGACCTGGATTTAGCAGCAGTGGTCTTCGCTCTGAAGACATGGCGGCACAACCTGATGGGCGAGCGCATTACAGTCTTTTCTGAACATCAGAGTCTCAGGTACATCTTCTTTTAGAAGGACCTGAACCTGAGACAGCGGCGATGGCTCGAGCTTCTCCAGGACTATGACTTTGAGATATTCTATACTCCTTGGAAGGGGAACGTAGTAGCTGATGCTCTCAGCAGGAGGACAGGCATTCAGCTACTTGAGGAGGCGACAGAGCAGCTAGCCTCTTTGCAGATATCCTTTGTGGATAGAGATGGAACAGCCTTCCTTCAGTCTCTCACAGTCACCCCTCCACAACTGCAGTGGGTCAGAGGGGCACAGCGTGGGGATGCTAACTGTGAGACGCGGAGTGCACAGATATCCTCTGGACAGGCACCTGATGGTTTCTCCTTTGGAGCAGAGCATGACGTCCTTTTCAGAGGACGTACCTTGGTACCAGTTGCATTACGGGAGGAGGTGCTGAGAGAGTTTTACACTTCTCCCTTGGTGGTACATCTTGGAGTGGCAAAGATATACCAGGACCTCAGACGATAGCACTGGTGTCCAGGCATAAAGAAGGCTATGGCAGAGTTCTTTTCTCAATGCCTCACCTGCCAGCAAGTGAAGGCAGAGCATCAGGTACTAGCAGGCTTGGTACAACCCTTGGAGTTCCCGGAGTGGAAGTGGGATGGAATATCTATAGACTTCGTGACTGGACTTCCACGCACTTCCAGGGTTCACGACTCCATTTGGGTGATTGTCGACCGACTCACTAAGTCGGATCACTTCTTACCCATCAGAGAGAAGGGCTCAGTGTAGAGATTAGGATGTCTCTACATTCAAGAGATTGTACGACTTCACGGTGTGCCATCATCTATCATCTTCGATCGAGATGCTCGCTTTACTTCCCGGATTTGGAAGGGGTTGCAGGAGGCGTTCGGGACGCAGCTACGTCTGAGCACCGCCTTTCACCCTCAGACAGATGGTCAGACGGAGAGGACCATACAGACCCTCGAGGACATGCTCTGCGCATGTGTCCTCAACTTTGGTCGCAGGTGGGAGGACCACCTACCCTTGGTGGAGTTTGCATACAACAACAGCTACCACTCCACCATCGGGATGGCACCATATGAGGCATTGTACGGCCGACTTTGCAGATCTCCTTTGTGTTGGACAGACCCTGTGGAGTCAACACATGTGGGACCGGAGATGGTCCAGGCCATGACAGAGAAGGTCCAGGTCATCTAGGAGCAGATGGGGACAGTGCAAAGCCGGTAGAAGTCTTATGCTGACAGGAGGCGGAGGCCACTAGAGTTCGAGGATGGTGACCACGTCTTTTTGCGTGTCTCACCTCGACATGGATTTCAGAGATTTGGCTGAGGTGGCAAGTTGTCTCCACGCTTCATCAGACCATTCCTGGTCCTTAGCAGGATTGGTGAGGTGGCCTATCGCCTGGCTCTACCACCTCAGTTGCACCGGGTGCACGACGTCTTCCACGTATCTCAGCTGAGGGGATATGTGCACGACCTGACGCATATCATTGAACATGGGGAGCTGGACGTTGATGATGGGGCAACTTCTGCGGAGGTCCTGGTGGGGATTGAGGATCAACAGGAGTGGGTCCTACGTGGACGGTCGATTCCTCTAGTGCGCATCATATGGAATCACGGGAACCTCCAGGAGAGCACTTGGGAGCGGGAGCTCAGATGCGTGCTCAGTACCCACTTTTGTTTCCCTTGTTTTTTATGTATCTTTACGGGGATGTAAAGCCCTGAGGTGGGAGTAATTTAAAGATCTGTAAAATTCAAGGAAATTTTTTTCTTAATTTTCTTTAGAATTTTAAAAGAGCACAGTTTCTGACGGCACCTGATTCCGAGGCCCGGTGTGCCCAGAATCATTTTCCGAAGCTTAGCTCGGGTACGTTGAGTGAACGAACGAGCGGGTTTTTCTAACTTTTGAACCGGTGCTCGGAATCAAATTTCGAGGACACTGATGGAATCACAGCGCCAGTTTTTGCTTAGAAACTCCTTTTTCGGAGTTGCGTTTTCTCAGGTGTGGTTTTTAGTTTTTTGGATTAAGTTAAGAAATAAAATAAAAGTGGTGCGACACTTTATTTTATTTCACTTAAAGACGCTTAAGCTAAGTTAAGCGGATAAGGTGGGACCCACGATATCCTACCCACTTGGTAGGATATTTGTGAGGTGGGTCCCGCATGAGCCCCACAGTTTCTTCCCTCCTAAGTAACTCACCCGCAAACCCCCTCTTTAATGAAAGTCAACTGTGCGTTTTTCTGGTGAAGAAACGCCACATTAAATTGGGCAGTTAAATTGTTACAATTAATTCTTTGAATTAATTGTTTGTTTCTTATCTTTTGATTTTCAAATTCTTAAGTTGATAATAAAATAAAAAGAGTACTTATTTTATTATTGTTGGGGGTTTGTGTTGTGTTAAACCTTTGGGAGAACAAAGAGAGGATTATTCGTTCTTCGACGAAGAACGCGAAGAACGCTCTACCACCAACGATGAACGCCAACCTCCGACGACGAGAGACACCTTCCTCAGAGATCACCCAATGCCAGTGGCAAACCTCTTCTTCCACGGTGATCCTCTTCTTCTGCGACAAACCTCTTCTTCCGCGACGGTTAATTGCGTGACGAACGCTCGTTAGATGACAATGTTGAGGTAGGGGTTTTATGTGTTTCTATTTTGTGATTTTTCTTCAGTCGTTATCTTCCCTTCATTGAACCGCCTGTTATCGCATTAATGGGAGGAGGTTGGACCGCACGAACATGGCCGACACTCCCCCCCTTTTTGGTTGTGGATTTTTGATGCGGCGAACAAGGCAACGCAGTGCCGAATCACCGCGCAGAAATTGTAAAAGGGAGAGCATAGAAACACGGCGACACCGCACCGCGCCGTGGGAAGCAACAAATCCGAGGCACCTTCGCGCTGCGCCGTAGAAGATGAACAAAGGACGTGGCACCATCGCGCCATGCCGGAGGACCTCAGAAGCACCACGGCCGTAGCGAGGCCGCGGTGGAGGGGCGCGGCGCCGTCGCGCCGCATCGGACAGACGAAGGCTACGGCCGGTTCTAGGTCACGGCGGAGCAGGGGAACCAGCGGCCGGTTCCGGGCCGCCAGTGTCGGAGTGAGGGGACCGTCCCCTGCCGGTCCTGTGATGGCGGCAGCTGGCCGGCCGGCCGGGCCGGCCGGTTCGAGGAGAGCGCTGGGGGTTGTAACCCCCGGTCGGCCAGCTGAGTGGACCCATTAAGGGGTCACGGTTTACTTCACGCGGGGGCAGTTCCCCCCGCCCCGAAACGGTTCGGTCGTTTGGTCGAACCCTTGGCGGCGCACTAGCGCGCCGCGTGCCGGGCGGCTGCCCTGGTCGGTCTGCCGAACCGGACTGCCAGGCTGGGCCGCGCCCGGCCAGGCCGGGCCGCACCCCGGTCGGGCCACACCCAAGCGGGCCGGACCCGGACCCGGTTCAGGTCGACCCGTTTCGGGACGACCCTGGGGGTATCAAGCCGGGTCGGACCGACCCCGAACCCCCTATTACCGAACCATTTTTGGTCTTTTTCCCATAACATAATCTACGGGACTTCGATCGACGCACTGTCAGTTGCGATGCGATCCTTGGATCGAGACGGTCGTTTCGGTATATCGCACTCAAGTTTTCGGAATACTTTGGGTTCGGCAGGGTTGGTTCGTACACGAAACCAACCGGGGCCTCGAAGCGGAAACGCTTATAACTTGAGCTCCGAATGTCTAATTGACGTGCTGTCGACTTTGATGGATTCCTCTAAGTGAGACGGATCTTTTGGATTACTCCGCTCGAGGTTTGGACGCAGTTGGAGAATGGTCGGGTTGGTTTTTCCTTAAAAACCAACTGGACCCCTAGGACGAAAAGGCAAATAACTCTCAGACCGGGCATCTGATTGACGCACCGTCTGCGACGTTGAGTTCCTGTTGACGATACAAAACTTTTGGATACGTCAACTCTAGACTATGTGTCAGTTTATGTATCATCCTCTCGGCTCGTGGAGCAGACCCTCCCGAACGAGCTTGCTGTGTGCGGGAACCCTAGAGCTGGCTGCGACTGCGACGACGACGACTGTACAAAGATCCTCAGTGGATTCGACGGCGATGACTAAATCACTCAGCGATCCTACGTGGATTAGTGATATTGATCCTGTGTGGGTCCGATCCTGTGTGGGTCAGCGCTCAGCAGTCCTGTGTGGGCCAGAACCTACAGATCCTGTGTGGGTCTGATCCTATGTGGGTCTTTGTGGGGGTGAGTTACCTATCGATCCTTTGTGGGTCAGATCCTTTGTGGTTCATTGTGGGGGTTAGTTACCTATCGATCATGTGTGGGTCAGATCCTTTGTGGGTCATTGCGGGGGTTAGTACCTTTCGATCCTTTGTGGGTCTAACGGCTTAGATGAATCAGTGGCAATATCTGATCATCTATATCGTCTTACGAAGAAGTATACCTGTGTGAGCTGAATCCTATTTTGTTTTCCTATGTGGATTGTGTTGTGTTATCCTGTGTGGATTTACGTTTTTCTTTCCTGTGTGGACTGGGTTGTACCTAGGCTCGGAGGTTGGAGTGAGCTGGAATTGATGACTTAAGTATATGTATGGGCATATACCTAAGCAGTGTCGGATGTTACTTCGTGATTGTATCTTTCCTTTGTGGATTATCTTTTGTGGATTTTGGGAGACCTTCGGGGGTCTCGGGGTCCCTACTGAGTAGCTTATTAGCACCCCTACACGGGATATTCCCGCACTACGTTGTGTTGGTTGCAGATGACGGACAGCGCTGATCGTGGCTGAGGCTTGCGGAGCAGGATGGTACCTGGAGGTGGACCACTGGGCGGGACGTTCTTGGAGCGGACGGCTGGACCCGAGGAGTTGTGGAGGCTATTTGTACTCACCCTTCAGGTGGGATTTCCAGTGGACAGCTCGACGTTGCGTCTTTACTTTTCAGTTACTGTTTTCCATTCCAGTTGTACTTTACTTTCAGTTTGGGTTTGTATACTAGACCACTTACTTTTCTGCACTTACTGTTGTACTTAGTTTTTACTTAGTGTTTACTTCTACTGCTTACTTACTCTGTGGTGTTTTTTTACTTTAAAAAGGCAATGCCTTCCCTTTTTACTGGGAATTACGCCTTGGTGCTAGTCGCCAGCCCCTGGCCTATGGAAGGCGGGCTTGGGGTAGTCACGGCACGGGCCCCAAGGACGGGTCGTGACATATATGATATATATGATTTTGATGATTTATTTATTATTTTTTAATTATTATATAACACAATACCTTCATTCATTCCATTTTTTGAAAATACGATAACTTTGTTTGTGGACGTGTGGACTATCGCCTCCTCAAAGAGATGTGATTCGTTTACACTTTACATGGAATGTATTAACGATTGGTTTTAGTAAACTTATATGATATATATGAAATAATAATTCTATTTTAATGATAATATTTATGTATATATATATATCATTTACTTTCTTTCTTTCAATACAATAAGAAAACAGAAACAGTGTTCATGCATACGTACGGCCTACCATCTCCATGAATGGTGTATTCTATTTCATATTTATATCTTGTGTAGATTATTATAAATATTTATATTCTGAATATATATTATATTTAAATCAATTTTTACAATATTTAAATAACTAAATCACGAAATAAGTAAGAGGATCAAGAATAAAATGTCAAAACATATACAAAAAGAAAAGTGGTTATTACCCAAAACATAACTTTAACATTAAATTATTAATAAATGGGTAATATAATGTCATAATAAAATAATATATATTATTAAATATAATACTGTTTTTATTTTTAATATTTATAATAAACTTATACTTATTATACAAGAGGTTTTAATGTGTATGAATAAATTCAAGACTTAAGGTAAGGGTTTTCTAGTCACACTTTTATTTTTATGAGACTTATGTCTTATTCACCTCTCATTTCTTTTACATAGTGTATGTACAAAATATGAATGTATTATATGACTCTTATACTTAAATTTATGGTTATTTACACATACCTTTGATGATCTATCTTTCATGGTGTTTATGGGTCAAAAGTTACCAAATCGGTAAGGTAAATTTTGCCTCAATTTTCCTTATTTAGACGCATGTTATGTTATGAAATTATATTATTTTACGAGGAATATATAATGCCCTTTGGAATGTTATATCGTGAATATAATTATTATCAGGATATTTTAAGATTTATGTATGTTATTTGTTCATGTGGATTAGGATTCAAAGTAACCAAAGTGGTATGATTTTATTGCTACAATCTCATCATTTTTGGGGTTGTTTATGATTATGTTTCAATTGATTAAATATTATAATCCATATATTAAGAATTATCATGAATTTTCTTATCCTCTAGTTATTTACGATATCTTCAATTAATGGTACCATTTATTCTACTATTTTTTCTTAATATAATAAATAATTTTTTTTAAATAAAATCCAAATTTGTTTCTATTTTCGGTCAGAAATCTATGTTCTTTCAAAAAAAATTCAAAAAAAGTTTTCCAAAATTCACTAATATTCTCCACTAATTTTTTTAAAAGTCATATTTACCCATGTTGTAATTGTTTTTACAAAATGGTTTTAAAAAAAATCTTATTTTCATTTTTTAATCAAGGTGCTTTTTTAAACTTTTTAGGGTGAAAAAAATATATTTTTAGGCATGTATGGATTTATCCTCCATCATGACTATAATTTATTTGAAGCTTAATTTTTATGTTTACGAGAATATTCTTTTGAAAAAATTCCTAATATTCTTGAAATTAATTTTTTTTAAATCAAATAAAATGGTTTTGAAAAAAATTATATTCAAGAAGTTTATTAAATGATTTTCAAATATTCTTTTATATGTTTTCAAATATATTTTCAAAGAAAAAGGTTTTCAAAATCTTTTATGTTTAAAAATTATTTTAAATTATTTTTTAATCATCATTTATATGTTTTCAAAATGCAATTTTCAAATAAAAGTATTAAAATGATTTCAAAGCATATTTTATAAGTTTTCAAATATATTTTTAAATAAAAAGTTTTTTCAAAAATGTTTTATGTTTAAAAAGTTTTTTAAATGATTTTAAAATTTACCTTTATGTTTTTTAAATTTTATTTCCAAATAAAATGATTTAAATGATTTCAAAGCTTCTTTTATAATTTTTCAAATTTATTTTCAAAGAAAAAGGTTTTTAAAATGTTTATATTCTAAAAATAATTTTTTAAAGTGAAAAGGATATTTTCCTCAAGAAATATTTTAAATTACTTTTAAAGATTAATTCATAAATTTTCAAAGTGGTTTTAAAAGAAAAGTATTTTGAAAATTTTTTATGTTTTAAAAAATGATTTTCAAAGAATTATTACCATTAAGAAATTCTCCAAGTGATCTTTCAAAATAATTCACCATTTAAGATGAAATCATTTGATATCATTTATGACTTAATAGGGATATGATCCAATAATACCATTCTTATTCTTTCTTTGAATTTTTTATGATTAAGATGATAAGTTGTTTACAAAACCTATTTCTTCTCCACAAGTTATACCATGATAAAACACTTATGAAACTCGCTTCCTTTCACAGTTTATTCTATGATTATGAAACCTAAATCTTTTCTACATGTTGTGATATGATAAAATTTATATGATACTCATTTCATTTTATGGGTTATGGTATGATTTTTATGAAACCCATCTATTTTTATGGGTCATGATATGATCAATGTTTTATTATCTTATGGCATGCTTTATGTATGATTTCATGCCAACGAGCCTGTACCCAAGTGGTAAAGGCTCCTGCTTGGCATCCAAAATACCCAGGATCAAATCTGGGTAGGGGCGAATTTTTGAGGGCCTGTAGCAGTACTGTAAAAATGGTGACTATAGTAGCAGCGACACTATTGTGGTGGAGGCACTATAGCAGGCACTGTAGCGGCGACAGTATTGTAGAAAGCACTGTAGAAACACGGGTATTATCGCAGTACTATTCACCGAGGGGTCCTTTGGGCCAAAAAAATGGGATTTCAAACCTTGTATTCATGCCACTTGGCCTTGGGCCTTTGGGATATTTAATGGGTCCCCCACTACCCAGTGTTAAAGAGGTCTTTGATTTAAATAATAAATTGAGGCTTCGTCCCCAAACTTTTAAAAAAATGTATAATTTCATTATGTGATAGTTGGGACCTATATCTCCCTCTAATACATTGGGTAAATATTTATATCTCATGAGATAGACATGTTTAGAATGGGGAGTGAACTCGATTTAGTAAAGGATTGTGTCTAATAAGATGGACTTGGGAGTGAACCTTGACTACTAATATGGTCTTGGGAGTGAACCTTGACTACTAATATAGTTTGAGGAGAGAACCCATTCCACTATAAGGAAAGGGTTGTGACTGAGGATGGTGGTGTGTCCTAACCAGTAGGTGTTTCCCCAATGAAGTGCCTTGATATGTTTTTTCAATAAGCCTTGACTTATAGGGAATAATTTTATATGCTTACATGTATGCCACAAATTCTATTTATTATTCCTATGTTATGTTCTCATGGATTATGTTATTTATTCCCTTATGATTCATTTCTTATGAACTACCAATCTTCATGATGTGACTCATGTTCAAGATCCTTGATATGAAGGGTATAAACATCAAATGTTATTCTCATGTTCTCATACCCTTATGCTCACAATTATGCTTATGTATCTCCTTTTTTACCCTTAATGAGAGTCTGATATCACCCCTTTCTTATGTTTTCTTTCACTAGGTTATGAAGAAAGGTTTTAAGTATGAGTAATAAAGTATAATATCTTTATAGTATATGTCTGTAACACATTGATATTTGGTGAAATATTTTTTTCTCATTAATTTAATCTTTTCGATATTTTTAATTTCACACAACACTAAATATAGTTTGTATTATATGAAATCACCAAGTTATTCTTACTTTTCATGAAACACTAATTCTATATTTCAATAAATGAAACACTTATATTATATTTTTTTACACATAATTCTGAGTTACTTTGATAACTTGTGTGACATACAACACCTACTTTTACGAAACTACAGTGTACTATGAATATTATTATTAAAATATTATTATAGTTACCACCTAGCCATTGGAATGGTGTTTATGAATAAGATTAATTAAATTATGAAAATTTGGTTTACACATGTATATAAGAAGAATTATTGTGTAACAAATTAACTAGAAATGAAAATAAGACACTTTTGATAATAGATGAAATATTTTTCTAAAAAAACTATATTTATGAAATCAAACCTGTTTTACTTAAATAAATTAATTAAAAAAATATATATATTATTTTAATGAAATATATATTTTATATTCATTAAAATATTTAAAATTTATATTATGTATTTTCTATATTAGAGATAATAATAAATCCAATTTTACACATAAAGATGTATATTATTTATAAAAAGTATTTTTACCACCTTTTAATGAAACACCTATTTTAAATTAGATTTTTGAAAATTTTATAAATTTTATATGTAAAAATAAAATTTATTTTTGAATTTTTTAATATCAAAATTTACTTTGGTTGAATTTTTTGTAGAAGTTTCATTTTTTGAAGAATACCAAAAAAACACTGAATTTTAATTGAAAAATGAATTTTCATATAATTTATTTACATAGTTAAAGTATATTTTAAAATTGGTTTTAAATTATATTTAGATAAATTATATAAATATTGATACATTTTATTTCATTGGAATAAATTTCACATTGAAATTTGATATAAAAACATTTCAAACTTTTGACCACTTTTACTTTAAAAACCTGTTATTTTATCTCGTCTACGGAGTTAATTTTAAATTAATTTCTACATATTATGTGATTTTAATTTGTAAATATAGATTAAATATTTTTAATCATCAAAATTTATAATTTATATGATATTAAACTTAGTTTCTACCAATAATATTAGTGAAAGTAATTAAAATTAATTATAATGATTCAGGAAAAATGAGTTAACTTAGTGGTTGAACTTTAATTTAAGGGGACAAATAACCTATACACATTTAAAAATAATATTTTATGGAAATATTTATACCATATACTAAATTATCTCTAAAATTGACCATTATTGGATGCATATGATGTAAGAGAGACCTCTCAATAGTGTTTACCTTTTTATATTTACAAGAATGTCACTCCTCCAATATAAAGGGAACTCACCCCCCACCCCTCACTTATTCACACAAATAAATACATTTTTACCATCAAAAACCACCCCAAATAATCTCAAAACTTACCTCACTTCATCCTAGAGGCCTCACATTGGGAATAAATTCATCCAAGGAATCCCTTTGGTGCAAAGCAAAAGGAGTTACTCAAAGAAGAGGTAACATTCTTCCACAAGAACTTTTATTTTATTTCTTTCTAAACCCAAAAAATTATTATTATATAAATATTTTATAATAACCTTAGTATAATAAATATACTTATATATTTTTATGTTAAGGTTTTTATCTACACCTTCGCACACATCCATCAAATGGGATACGCAATCATCGTTCATGTGTATGACAGACTACCGCCTCACAAACTGATATCATTCTTTCTTCCATTACCACCTTTCATGGTTGGTAATAACGATGGAATTAATATTTTATATGGTATATATGATATTTATGATTTATTTATGCTACTTAAAATATTATATAACACATAACTTCATGATTTCCTTTTTTTGTAAATATGATAATTTTGTCGGTGTTCCTGTGGACTACCGCCTCCTCAAAGCGATGTGATTTGTTCACACTTTACATAGAATGTATTAAGGATGGTTTTAGTAAAAATATATTATACATATAAAAAATTAATTTTATTGGAATTATAATATATATATATATATATCATTTACATTCTTTCTTTCAATATGATAAGAAAATGGAAACAGCATTCATGCGTACAGACGGCCTACCGTCTCCAAGAATGGTGTATTCCATTTAATATTTATATATTTTATAGATTGTTATAAATATATAAATAGTTAATATATATGATATTTAAATCATATTTTACATTATTTAAATAATTAAATCATGATCTAAGTAATAGGATCAAGAATAATAAGTCAAAACATATACAAAAAAACAAAGCATTTATTACCCGAAACATAAATTTAACATAAAATTATTAATAAACGGGTAATATAAAGTAAGAATAAAATCACACATGGTATTATATATAATAATATTGTTATATGGTATATTTATAATAAACTTATATTTATTATACATTAGTTTTGAACATGTTTGAATAAATTCAAGACTTAAGGTAAGGGTTTTCTCATCTCACTTTTATTTCTATGAGATATATGTTATATTCATCACTTATTATTGTTGTGTGGTTTATATAGTACCTTATGAAATGTTATATCATGAATATAATTTATTTCATTATATTAAAAGTTTAAATTGATTTAACTATTTTACAAATATCATGATTTAAAAGTTACTCAAGTAGTAATGAGATTTCTAGTCTCACTTTTATTTCGGTGAGACTTATACCTTATTCTCCACTCATTTATTTTTTTCATGTATATGTTTCTCATGAATGTATTTTATGAGTCTTATAATTAAATTTATTTTTATTTAAATATCCATTTTATGATCACTTTTTAATGGGGTTATGGTTCAAATGTTAACAAATCATTAAAGTAATTTTGTCTCAATTAGCCTTCATTGAGACACAAGTTATGTTATACACCTATATTCTTTTACAATGTGTATATAATTACATTTTAAATGTTATATCATGAATATAAATATTTTAATTATATTGTAAGATTATTTTAATAACACTCTCTCTTGGGAAATATGATTCAAAATTACCAATGTGGTAAGATTTTATTGCTATAATCTCATTGCTATCAAGATTGTTTATGATTATGCTTCTATTGATTAAATATTATGATCCATATCTCAATAAATATCATGAATTTTATTCTGCTATTTTAATTCATGGTATATTTATGTATCGGTACCATTTTTACACTATTTGGTTCTTAATATAATTAAGAATTTTTTTTAATAAAAACCAACTTTATCTATCTCTTATGTCAAAAATTTGTGTTCTTTCAAAGAAATGTTTTCAAAAAAAAATTATTAAAAAATGATATAATATTCTTATGTTATATTTAAAATACATTTTACTCATTTTTTATCATTTAAAAAAAATTTAAAAATTAATATTTTTTTGTTTTCCGATCAAGGCACTTTTCTAAAAAAAATTACACTAAAAAAGGAATGTTCAGAAGGTACAGATTTATCTTCTATCATGACCATAATCTCTTTGAATATTCCATTGAAATTTTACAAGATTATATTTTTAAGAAAAAAATTATTAATATTCTGAAAATTCCTTATTTTTAACATGGTTTTTAAAAGAAAAAGGTTTTCAAAAATACTTTACGTTCAAAAATTGTTTTAACTTATTTTCAAGCATCCTTTATAAGATTTCAAGGAAAAATATTTTCAAAACTTTTCTGTGTTTAAAAAGTTTTTTAAATAATTTTTAAACTTTATTTATAGGATTTAAAATAAAAAGTTTTTCAAAATGTTTTCAAGCTTCTTTTATAAGTTTTCAAAGAAAAATTTTTTAAAATTTTTTTATTTTTAAAAAGTGTTTTAAATTATTTTCAAGATTCCTTTATAGGTTTTCAAAGAAACAAAATCACAATTTTTTCAAGATTCCTTTATAAGTTTTCAAGGTTATTTTCAAAGAAAAATATTTTCAAAAAAATTTCAAGCTTCTTATATAAATTTTCTAGGAAAAAGGTTTTCAAAAAATTTTCAAGCTTCCATTATAAGTTTTCAATGTTATTTTCAAAGAAAATGGTTTTAAAAGGTTTTATGTTTTAAAAATAATTTTTCAAATAATAAAAGTTATTTTCCATAAGAAATGTTTTTAAAAGGTATTTAAAAATTATTTTCCATCTAAAATGACATTCATTTGTGTTTCTATTGCCTTATTGGGGATATAAACCAAGTATTTCATTCATATTATTTCTCTAAATGGTTTATGTTTTTATGGCATGATGTTTATGAAACCCATTTATATTTCATGAATTATATAGTTATAAAACTCATTTCTATTTCATGGGTTATATGATTATGAATCCCGCATCTTTTCACGGGTTATGATTTGATGAAGTGATTATGAAACCTGTCTCTTTTTCACAGATTATGATATGATGACATTTTTATGATGCCTATTACATTTCGTGGGTGATGATATAATTTTTTATGATATTGTGGAACATGTATGTATTGTTTCATTATGATATTAATGGTACATATATCTCCCTCCAATACATTGGGTAATGTTTTATATCTCATTAGATATATATGGATGGAATGGGGAGTGAACTCAGTTAAGTAAAATATTTTGTCCTATAAGATGGTATTGGGAGTAAACCATGACTACTAATATGGACATGGTAGTGAACCATGACTACCAAGATGGTTTGGGGAGTGAACCCATTTCACTAAGATTTCCTTGGTAGTAATCCTTGACTACTATGGAAATAATTTTTATAAGATTATGTTTCTTTAATAATTTCATGTCTTATTCTTATGTTATGATTTTATGGCTTATCCTCATGATTCCCTTTTGACTAATGTCTTGTGCACTTCCAATATTTATTCCATAGACCTTGATTAGGATATTTGATATATAGGGTATGATCTTATAATATTATGATCTTATTCTTATACCGTATTCTCGTGATTATTCATGCATGTCTCCCTTATTTACCATTACTGAGCATTTGATCTCACCATTTCTTATGTTTCCTTTCCCTAGATTATGAGGAAAGTTTTTGAGTAGGAATACTAAAGGGGAATATCTTTGTGGTAAAAATTGAATATCTTTCACAAAGTTATAACATTGTGTTCCATGTTTCTAAATACACCAAAATATTATGGTCCTCAGGCATGTACTTTTATAATGTTATGAATATTCATCTGAAATGATGAAATATACATGTATGTTAATCTTGGGTTGGTATAATGTTGAAGATCTTTCACCAAATTAGAATAATTTGTTCCAAGTTTCCAAAGACACTAAACTATTATGATCCTCAGGCATGTACTTTTGTAATATACTGAATATTCATCTAAAATGATGTAATATACATGTATATTAAGCCTGGGTCACTATATATGGTATCAAATTAAATGTTTAGCCAACCTTTGGAAACTATGATGAGAAAAATTTAGTAAATACTTAGTAATATTTCTAAGGATATGTCTAGGGATGTCTCTAAGGATAATTATAAGGATTATTTAAAGTATAGGAAAATGTCTTGGAATATTAGTAAAGGATAGAGCGATTGGTTTCCTAGAAATACATCCTTGTCTAGATACTAAAAGTAGATGTGGCTTTGGAACTGATTTACATAGGGGTAACAACCCTGAAAACACCATATTTATCTAGACTCGATTAGGAACTGGTGCATGACAATGGGCCTTAATACACACCAATTTTGATACTTTCAATGGATATGATTTGGGAATTCACAAACTCTTTATGAACCATCATGAAAGATTAAAAAATTATATTACTATGAATAACATAAGATAATCCTAAGGTGGGTAATGAACCATCTCGAGTACCCTGGTAACTCGATAACTAAGCCAACACTAACATGGGCCAAAGGGTGTTTTCAGTCCCCATGAGTTGGCGACTATCACCTGGCATCATACAATATGAAATTTTGAAGGATTTTTCAACAAAAATTGTCATATAAGATTAAAAAAAATCAGTATTCATACAAGATAAAATCCATAGGTAGAAGTGTACCAGAAGTCAAAAAGGTAGTAATAACCCAAATTACAATAGAAAAGTACTAGAAAAACATGATAGATAACCCATTCCCCAGCAGACTCAACTCTCCAAGTCCAAAGGTCAATATCTAGAACCACCTCCAAGTGGAGATTTCCCCCTTCTTGAACATGGAAAGAGATAATCTACAAAAACCCAAAGTCATAGGTATGGTGTGAGATAAAATCCCAATAGGGTCTCACCAAGGATTCCATAAAATATTCGAACATTTAATTAACCAAATAGAGATATTTCAATTTTAAATAAATAGGTTTGGGATTTCAAAATAATATTCAAAAAAATATGCTTTAAATTTCAAATTATGGAAATAATTTAAATTAATGTATTAATTAAACATTTTATATAAACTAGTTTATATACATTCATGAGGCATGTAAAATAATTTACAATAATGGTGTATATTCATTTAAAATATAAACAAGCAAGAAACATGGACATATACCTAAATGTACGATAGTTCCATGCTAAGGGAATCCACGCACTCAAGGTGACATGGAAATATGTGTATACACATTCCCCTTTAACACTAGTTGAAAGGACTTCATCACCATCCTATCAAGGATGTGACATGCTGAATTTATGTTTTCGAATGTTTCAAATTATGGAGTATTGTCCAAATAACTCACTAACTACCTAAGTCTTTAATGTGATCTAATAAAAAACAATAATGAGAAAAAAAATTAAGAATGATCAAAATAAAATTCATCTCATTATCTATTTAAAATATTCCAATTTTTTATTTAAAAACCAAAATGGATTTTTAATCAAAAACATGCCTCTTTCCAAATAAAACCAAAAGGTTTATATCAAAACCATTTTAATACATATTTCATAAATAAGAATTTGAAGTCAATTCACAATTCAATTTCACAATTCACTTTCACAATTTAAATTCAAAATTTTAAATTCCACCAAATTCCATCAATTTCACAACTTCACCCCAATTCGATGGAATTGGGTGTTTTTCCCAATTTCATGCCAAAATCCAATTTCCAAAACCAAATCCCCAAATTTTATAGAATTAGTTTTTTAACAAATTCAATTTTATAAGAATCAAATTCCACATATTCAATTGAAATCAATTCAATTAAATCAATCAATTTGGGGTTAATTAAATTGGTCGATCAAAATGGAACCACCTACCTTGGGATAATGGGATCTTGAATCACAAATCCCTAAAAAGGATTCACTAATGAAGAACATAGAAAATATGAAACAAAGAATAAAACCTAGGATTAAGATCTAAATCAAATGTTATTAGATCTTCCCAAAACATGGTAATCCAAAAAACCCTAGGGAGGAGAAGAGATAGAGTGGAAGAATGAGAACATGAAGAGGAAACTAACCAGGAGATGATCGAACATCATTAACCAAGATTCAATCCACTTTCACGAGGGTGTAGAGGATCCAAAATTCTCTCTTAGGAGATCTTATGGAAGAATAAAATGTTGGAGGTTAATTTTTGGTATATCGGGCACTTAAATTTAGGGTTTTGGGTGTTTAAAATATAATTTTTTGGATTAAAAATTTCATACACATGGTTAGCTAGCTAGATTCACATAGTTTGGACAAACCATATGCCCTAGTTGTTTTCCCTTTATTTCCATGTTCATGGTTATGACTAAGTGAGAACACTATTTTTCAAACCGTGTTCCAACTGTGAAAAAAACCACTACCTTGGGTTACAAAATTTTCTCTAGAAAGTTACGAGATTTGGGAAAACTGTGTGCCTACTATGTACAGCCCCATAATTTTTAAAATTAAAAAAAAATCACCCGAAACAACCCCAAACAAATCTAGATAAAAATTGGGGTCTAAGAATACCTAAAAATAGTAACAGGATTATACAACCTCCCCTCCATGGGAACTTTGTATTCGTAAAAAGCCTGTGAAGACACTTCCATGCAAAAAAGTTGATACCACTTCTCTCTCATCAGTGCCTCCCTATCCTAAATCTCAAGAGAATCTAAACCATTTTGTCATATCACACAAAACAAAGGTATCATAATCCCATGAAGTACCTTGGTTTCAGAATCAACTATCCTAACTGGTTGTTCAATCATAGATAAATCTAGTTAAACCTCAAGATCACTCAAACTCAGAACATGAGAGGGATCAGATAGATACTTTCCCAACTTCAATACATGGAACACATTATGTATCAACATCATCTATAGTGGAAGTTATAAATAGTAATAAATTTTTTCCACCTACTCAACAACCTCAAAAGGTCCAACAAAATGAGGAGCAAGTCTTTATTGCCTCCCAAGCCATCAATAACCCAATTGAGGTGAAATTTTCAAGAAAACTCAATCACCAAATGAAAAATACAATGGTCTATGATGATTATCAGTGTGAGACTTATATTGGGTTTGTGCCATCAACATTCTCTGATGAATCAACTACATATTTGATGTCATCTCTTGAACCAAACTCAATCCAACCAAGGAACTTTTACCAATATCCGAACAATACAACAAAGATTTGAAAGGTCGGCTATACAAGGCAATTTAAGGGGTAATTATGATCATGGACTGGTAACTATTATTATAAGAAAACTAAACCAGCCTCATATGGTAATCCCAAGCCCCACCCAAGTTGAGTATACAGACTCGAAGAATATCCTCAATAATTAATATAGTTCTTTCTATCTGGATATCTGATTGTGGATGGTATGTTATAATCAAATAGACCTGAGATCCTGGTTCCTTTTTAAGGCCTATCCAAAAGTGATAAGTGAACTACGGATCCCCATTAGAGACTATAGTAGGTGGAACTCCATAAAAATTAATAATCTATTTCACATAGAGATTTCCCAAATCCTCAACTTTTGTTGTATCGTGAATGGTTATAAAGTGATCTGATTTATTCAGATGATGAATCACAAACCATATTGAATTCTTCTTACTCTAGGTATGTGGAAACCCAACCACAAAATCCATATAGATCTCATCTCACTTACAATTTAGTACTGAAAGTATCTGAAGCAAACCTGGAGGTTTCTAGTACTTCACCTTAAAATGTTGTCAAGTATAACAGTGAGAGACAAATTCATTAATGTATCATCTAATATATAGAAACCATAATCTCCAATGCATGTCATAGAATATCTTCATGATTCTTGGGTTCACAACCCACTAGGAATTATGGAAATACCCCATAACATATTTCATCACTGCTAATGGTATAACAAAGCAAATTATAATAGCATAGAATACCCTATTTGGAGAACAACCACTAAACAATGGTCTCCCCACTATAAAGAGAGTCTCTAATGCTACGTAACTCATCATCACATTTTTTTTTCAAAAGAATCATCTATAGAATAGTATATATCAACTGAACATTGTTCAAAGAAACCATGTCCAATAATTTCTAGACTCTAACATGAAACTGTGAAAAGAGATCTGTCAAGTTCGACTCTTCTAATGATTCATTTACTTTCTAGGTTAGAATTTTCCTTCTAAAATAATCTATGACAACATTCCATTTTCCTAGGGTATAGGTGATCCCAAATTCAAAATATTTCAAGTATTCCACCCAAAATCTCTAGTAGAGATTAAAATATTTTTTAGAGAAGATATAACTCAATCTCTTGTGGTCTTAAAACATAGTAAACCTTTCTTCGAAAAGGTAGTGCCACCAACTTATAAGTGTGTTCATCACAACTTCTTGTTAAAAGTTTTGGGTCGGATAATTCTTCTCGTTTGGCCTAAGTGGACAAGATCCATAAGCAATGACATGATCACTTTGCATAAGAACACAACCCAAACCTAAACCCAATTCATCATAGAAGACCACATAGCCCCACCGGGTTTCAGAAATATTCAACACCAAAGTATTAGTCAAAAGACATTTCAGTCAAAAAATGACTATAACATTTTTCATCCCAAGAAAACATTACTCCCTTATGAATCATATCAGTCATCTAAGAAGCTAACATTGAAAATTCCTTAATGAACTAGCAATAATACCTAGCTAGAACCAAGAACATATGAATCTCAAAAACATTTCTTAGTTTCTCCCATTTCATAATAGCCTTCAACTTCCTAGGATCAACTGATATACTATATTACAACACCATTTACCCCCAATAACTTCACTTATAGAATCCAGAAATCACATTTATAAAGCTTGGTATGAATTCGGTGATTTATCAATAATTCTAGAATTGCTCTCAGATGACTCACATGATCCTCCTCGAACTAAGTGTAAGCAGGGATTTAATTTAAAAAGACTACTATGAAATTATCTTGATACCCATGGAAAATACCATTCATACAATCTATAAATACTATAGGATCATTGGTTAGACCAAAGGGCATGAAAAGTTACTCATAATGGTTTTACCTACTCATAAATGAGGTTTTTTGAATGTCAGATTATTTTATTCTCAATTGATAGTTACCAGATCGAAGATCAATCTTCTAGAACCACTTATACCCTTTCAACTAATCAAAAAAATCAAAAATATATAGAAATGGATACTTTTTCTTTATCTTAACTTGGTTTAGTTTTTCATAATAAACACAAAGGCACAGAAAACCATCATCTTTCTTAGAAAATAGAACTAGCACCGCCCAAGGTGACACACTTGGGTGTATAAATAATTTCTCTAGAATATCATCCAACTGAGTCTTCAACTCCTTAATTATAGTTATTTCCATGTGTTAAGAGGGAATAGACATCAGTTGATTACTAGAAACTAAATAAATTTCAAACTCAACCTCTATTACTGATAGAAAATTAGAGAAGTCATAAGGGAACACATCGGGAAACTCAACGAAAACTGGAGGGAGATCACCGCTCAAACATTCCTGATCTAGATCAAAATAAAAAATAGATATCACTTTTTACAAATTTGGATAATAAGGTTCATCTCTACTCGACCTTGTCCCCTTTCTCCTTGAAAGACATGACACACACCATCAGGTGTAGTGAAGAAGACCCATCAAAGATAACAATCAATCTAGTCTTTATTAGAAATTAGAAAATATATCATGAGTATGATGTTAAGAAGTTTCATATTGAGAACCAGAAAACTCCAAGAAAGCTCAACATCATCTAGAGAGAAAACACAAGGGGGGCTACAAGGACCCTAATATCTCTTCATTCCAAAGGGTGTATTATTATCCATCACATAAGATAAAATCTTCATATGAAGATTTATCAAATTAACAATATGTGTTGAAATAAATGAGTAAGATGCACTAGTATCAAATAGAAGTAGTCACTAATGATGAATCTATAATAATGGTAACTCTCATAGTCACTAGACATATATCTGCTTCCTCTAGAGACTCTTCCACTACGTAAAGAATCTCCATTTTGGATGCCTGTGGTTGGAACCCTTTTATCTATGAATCATTTGATTTCACCACATTTTTAGAAGTTTTTTATGATCCTATTACACTATAGGGGTGAAATAAATATAGAAGAACTTCTGAAAATGACTTGAGTATCCATAGAAACCACATACCTTGCATGCATCAGTGCTGACCCTCTTTGAATTCCTTGGCATGACACAATGGTAATTAATCAAAGGACCTCTATCAGGTACTATATGAGGTTTATAAAAAAATATTATTGATAAACACTATGAGAATTGTCATGATTTTTCTTTCCCTAAGAGGAATTCATGCTTCCACTAGGAGAAAAAGGAACTCTCAACAACCCTGACTTTTTATCCAGGTCCATTTCAACCATTAGTGCTCTATCTAGAACATCATTATAAGAAGGTAGCTTCAATAAGAAAACCTAATAATGAATATCAGATCATATCCCCAACACAAAACTTCAATCCTTCATATTCTCATTCAATACTATCTCAGGTAAAAACTACACAAGCTCATAAAAATGCTTTTCATATTCTTTCACGGTCATATCATCCTACCCAGGTTTGAACAAATCTATATCCTTGGAAAATAGTATTGAATCTGGATAGAACTGATTAGTGAAAATAACTTTGAATTCTTTCCACTCTAATCTCTCATGCTTTTTTCGTCATCTTCTTGTCCCACCATCTTCTGCTCGTTCCTTCAAGCATGAAGGTGGAACACTTTAACTTGATTTAATCAAGTGTCCCCAAGAACCCAAAAAAACAATCAATCCTACTCAACCATTCCTCATCATCTTCATGATCATTGGAGCCTTTGAAATTTTGAGGCTTCTGGAGAAGGAACCCTTGAAAATGATTCCAGATATTATCCCTTTGAGGTTCCATTGATTGGTCTTGAATGGTGGCTAGTGTTGGTTCCTATCCTATAGCTTGGATAGTACATATGATCACCTCAACCATATTTGGGTCTACAAGGGGATTTTATCATTGAGGTTTATCATTAGCTTCCTCTTGGATCCAATTCAAACATCTTCTCAGTGGCATGATGCTACAAAACATCATTAGACAACATTGA
The DNA here is from genome assembly GCA_963277665.1 of Viscum album. NCBI lineage: Eukaryota > Viridiplantae > Streptophyta > Magnoliopsida > Santalales > Viscaceae > Viscum > Viscum album. The sequence continues at coordinate 285,529,013 of OY728138.1, read as the reverse complement.
AGACATCATATTAACACTCAAACTGAACAACTAGGGTAAATTAATCCCAAAAAATAGACATAGGATTTGGATTTCAATCTATCCAAATAAAAATTAGTGAAAATGCTAAAACTAATCCTTAAGATATATTTCCCTAACCACCCCTGGGGACTTAAGGTTTGTTGTAGTGAGATATGGTCAGGAACTCAATCGGAGCTACCTCATATGTCCATATAGAAATTACACAACTTCACAATGACATCAAGGAAAGATGAAAATACTCCTTTTGATACCACTTTTTCATGAACCATACTACATACCCTGGTAACCCAATAATCAATCCGACATTGACATGTCCCAAAGGGAGTTCTCGATACCCATGGGTTGGAGACTAGCACCTAGAATCATATAAAATGAAAGTGGGAACGATTTTTACACAATAATTGTATAATAATATAAATAAGTCAGTATGAATATAGGATAAAATCTACATACATAATTGTAATAGAAGTCAAATGGTTATAAAAAACCCAAATTTCTACAGAAAAGTAGCAAAAAATAGGATAGATAACCCAAGCCCCATCAAACTCAACTCTCCAAGCCCAAAGGTCAACAGCTAGAACCACCTCCAATTGGTTCTTTTCCCCTACTCAAACCTGGAAGGAGATAATTTACAAACACCCAAAGACAGAGGTAGGGTGTGAGATAAAATCCCAGTAGGGTCTTACCAAGGATTCTATAAAAGATTCCAACTTTTAATTAACCAAATAAAGTGCTTTAAATTTTAAATAAACAGGTTTTGAATTTCAAAATCATATTTAAACAAATCATTCTTTACATTTCAAATGATGTAAATACTTTAAAAAAATGTATTAATTCAACATTTTATATAAACTAGTTTATATAGATACACAAGTCATGTAAAATAATAATGGAATATATTCATTTCCAATGTAAACAAGCAAACAAAATGGTTATATTCCTAAATATATGATAGTTTTAGGATAAGGGACTCTACACACTCAAGGTGACATGAAAATATGTGTACATGCATGCCCCTTTGACACTAGTCAAAAGGACTTCATCACCACCCTATCAGGGATGTGATGTGCTACATTTATGTTTTGGAACATTCTAAATCATAGAGTATTGTCCAAATAAATCACTAAATAAAAAATTCTTTCATGTGCTCTAACAACAAACAATGATGGGTAATTTATTTTAAGGCTGGTCAAAATATAATTCATCCCATTCTCTATTTCAAATATTGAAATTTTCCATTTAAAAATCAAAAGATATTTTTAATAAAAAACATGCCTTATTCCAAGGTAAAACCCAAAGGTTTCTATCAAAACCATTTTAAGACATTTTTCACTATTCAATTTCACAATTTAAATTCAAGAATTTGAATTCCACCAAATTCCATCAATTTCCCAAATTCATCCCAATTCAAGGGAATTGGGGGGGTTTCCTAATTTCATTCCAAAATCCAATTTACAAAACCAAATACCCCAATTCAATGGAATTGGATTTTTAAGAAATTCAATTTCATAAGAATAAAATTCCACATATTCAATTGAAATAAATTTAATCAAATAAAGAAATTTAGGGTCAATTAAATTGTCAAATTAAAATTGAACCACCAACCTTAGGATCAAGGGATATCAAATAAAAAATACCTAAATATGATTATCTAATGAATAACATTGAAAATAGGAAACCAAGAATCAAACCTAGGTTTAAGATCCAAATCAAAGTTTATTAGATCTTCCCATAACATGGTGATATAAAAGACCCTAGGTAGGGTGAGATAAAGAGTGAAAGAATGATAAAAGGAAGAGGAAAATAATCAGAAGAGTATCAAATGTCATTCTACAAGCTTTGATCCACTTCTAGGAGGGTGTTAAGGGTAAAAAATCCTCTCTTGGGAGCTCTTATGGAAGAAGAAAACGTTAGGGGTCAAGTTTAGTCCATCAGGAACTTGAAACAAGGGTTTTGTGTGTTATAAAAATAATTTTTTGGATTTCAAATCTCATGTACACTTTTATCTGGGTAGATGCACACAGTGTGGATAAACTGTTCTCCCTAGTCGTGATCCCTTTATTTTTAGGTTCATAGTTAATACTAAGTGGGCACACATTTTGTCAAACCATGCACCAACCATGAAAAATCCCATTTCCTTGGGTTTTACAGTTTTCTCTAGCAAGGTTCATGGTTTCGGAAAACCATGTTCCAATCATTCACAGCCCAATAATTTTCAAAATTAACCAAGTTTTTACATGAAACAACCCCAAATGAAACCCAACCAAATATTGATAAAAATAGGTGTCTAGTAATACCTAAAAATAGTAACAGGATGTTACAAGGTGTCATAAATTTAAAATAAGGTGTCATGATTTAGATATCCTATAAGTGATTTATCATGATTGTGAGGTTTTTTTCTATGATAAGTGTTGTTCATGCTATACCTTATGGTTTTAGTCAATGGTGGGAACTAGAAGGAACTGGTTTAATGTTGAATGTAATGGAAAATTTTATGATGATAATCCAAATAGGATGATTATAGGAGTAAAGGATGTTGATATTATTCCAAATCAAATATTGAGGTATATGATTAACAACTATAAATTCAATGAGATTCCTGATACTTAAAATAAGACGAAGATGGGATTTTATGAAAGTTAATGTGGTAATGAACATAGAGGAAAGAAGACTTGTAATCCTACATATTAAGAATGAGGTAATAAAAACTTAAAGGGATATCTCAAATGGAGGGGAATAAGTTATCTTTGTGGAAAAAGGGGTCATAGAGTGAAAATTTCTTGAGGACTTCAATTCCTTGTCTATAGAGAACATGGGCATTACACATCTCAATTAACTGACTTAATAATTTGATTCTAGGAAAAGGAAATAACTATTCCATACTAATCACTAAAGTATAAGTATTTAAGTATTTATGTATTTGGATTCAAGAATTTTGAGTTGTGAAATATATAAGGATTGTTCATTTTATATTTTTTTTATGAGTATTTACGAGAATATGTTGAATGGTTTTGATAGACTAGAAAAGTGATTTAATGAAAAGGTTATATTCATGGAAAAATTTTGATTAAGGAAAATATAACCCTTAATATGTTCTCAATGTTTAGATAATGATGTTTGAATAAAGATATGTTGGATATGAATAAGTAAATTAGATGTTATTGATTACCTTGGAATTGATTAAGCATTTGCTAACAGAGTGGTTTATGCTATCATGGATGGAGTTTACAAAATTTTGGATTTAAGGAATATATCTAATAATATATTTTTTATGTAAATAATGAAGAATAATGTATGTTTTTAATAAGGATTTATGGTAATTTAGGTTATTACCATGTTTCAACAGAATACATGATGAAGTTATTCACATGTTTGTTATATGATAAATGAGATATACTTTATGATATATAGGGGATAAATGTTAAGCTAATTTTGAGAAATTTAGTGACCTTGCTTCTAAATTTTTTCTCTTTCATCTTTTGAAAGGGTTATAAGGTTAACCATTGAATGGTTTATGTTAAAATTCAAATGAGGTTTTGGAGATTAAATTATTATCTCACTATATGAGTATTTGGGAATATTGGATAACTTATGATAGACTTTTTTTGTGATAAAGATAGATGGAAGGACCTATCACTCTATTTATGGATCTCATGATCTTCTAATGCTTTCGGAATAAAAAATAAACCTTCATTTCTTGGATTAAGATATAAAGTGGAAATCGTTCAATGCACAACTAAAGGGTGAAATTTTGCATATGTAAAGGAATAAAATCAGGTAAGTATATTTCCTTAGGTTCTTAGATAGTAAAATAATTCCTCAACTCTATGAAAAGGATTTTGAAATAATATTTTTTCTCATACCTTCATTTCTATTAAACTGATGATCTTATAAATCATCACATATTTATGGTTTTGAGGCCCTTAATGTTTCATTGATCATTCATTTACTTGAGATAAATGACCTTTATCACTCTCTATAATTAATTATGATTTTCTTATATGTCATATATTCACACCCAACTTATGTTCTCCTATGTATAAACCTAGTTATGAGTTACTTTGGGTTATCCTTCTAGTTCCAATTTTCCCTTTTTAAAGGAAGTTTTATTATTCATTTTTATGATGTGGGTTTCTATAAAAGGAATTTTAAAGTATTAATCCTTTAATATACCAAATTAATTTTGAGGGAGAAATTCATTTTAAGGGGGTTATAATGTAATAACCTGATATTTTGTGGGAAAAAATTGAATTAATTTATTCTTTTAATATTTTTCATTTCACGCAACATTGAATATAGATTGTGTTATATGAAAGCACTAAGTTTGGATTGTGTTTCATGAAATTCCATTTTAAACTTACACTACATGAAACACTTATATTAGATTTCAGTGCACACAAAACTATGTTTTTCTTATGTTACACATAATTTTAAGTTACTTCAATAGCTTGTGTTACACGCAAGGCTGAGTTTTACCAAACTACAATATACTTTTAATATTTTCATTAAAAAATTATTATAGTTACCACCTTGCCATTTTAATGGAAGTTACGAATAAGATTAAATATATTTTGAAAATATGATTTATAAATGTATATAAAATGAATCATTTGGTTATAAATTAGTTATAAATGAAATTAACAAGTATTTAAAAATAATGAAATTCATTTTCTAAGAAAATTATTTTTTCTATATACAAAAAAAAATTATCTCAATAAATTAAAAAACCACTTTTGATGCTTTTTTTAATAAAAATTATATATTTTATATTCAATAAAAAATTTACACTTATCAAAAATATTTGATTGGTATAAAATATGAATAAATTTAGTTTTATAAATAAAAAGATGTATTTTTCAAAAAGGTAATTTTACTGCCTTTTAGTGGCGTACCTATTTTAAATATAATTTTTTACACTTTAATAATTTTTAATTTAAAAAATAAAATTCATTTTTTAAATCATATTATCAAATTTTAATTTGGGTGAATTTTTTAGATTTTTCTGAGAAACTTCATTTTTTGATGAATAGTGAAAAACACTGAATTTTAATTGAAAACTACTTTTTCGTCTAATCTATTTATACAGTTAACTTATATTTTAAATTTTTTTCAAAGTATATTTAGATAAATTATACATATATTAATATAATTTAGGTTATTTGAATCAATTTCATAATTAAATTGGATATAAAAACAATTTGAACTTTTGAACATTTTCACTTTAAAAACTCATTGTTTTGTTCTGACTGTGGGATTATTTTTTAAATTAATTTCTACAAATTATACATTTTTAATTTTGAAAAATTGATTCCATATTTTTATTAATAATAATTTCTAAATTCTAATAATTTCAACTTAATTTTTTACCAAAAATATTAGTGAAATTAATTAAAAGTAATTACAGTGGTTAAGGTAAAAATGAGTTTAATTAGTGTTTAAACTTTAACTTAAGGGTCTAAATAACCTAAAAACATGTACAAAATACATTTTATAGAAATATTTAAACCATATAATCCCTTGGATCTTAAATTTACCATTATTTGATGCACATGATGTAAGGGATACCTCTCAATAATGTTTACCTTTTTATATTTATAAGAATGTCACTCCTCCTCCACTATAAACAGGGAACTCACCCCCTCACTTCTTCACACATAACAAGCCCTTTGTAGTAGATAACCCCTAAAAAAATATTCTCAAAAATTACCTCTCTTAATCCTATATTCCTAACTTTTGTAATAAATCCATTCGAGGAATCTCTTTGGTGCAAACCAAATGGTGTTACCCAAAGAAGAGGTAACATCCTTCAATAGACACTTTTTTTATTTCTTTATCCACCCCTTAAATTCTTATTATTATATTATTATATAATTTCCTAATTATAATAAATATAATTATATGTTTTTATGTTAACGGTGTTACCTATACTCATACACACTTTCATCAAATGGGATACGCAATCGCCGTTCATGTGTATGGCGAACTACCGCCCCACAAACCGATGTTGTTCATTCTTCAATTAACACATTCTGAGGTTGGTAATCATGATATAATTACTATTTTTATATTATATATATGATATTTATTATGTATTTATTCTTCTAGAATTATTATATAACACATACCTTGATGCTTTCTATTTTTTGGGAATACGATAACTTTGTTTGTGAATGTGTGGACTATCGCCTCCCCAAACCGATATGATTCATTCACACTTTACATTGAATGTATTAAGTATGGGTTTATTAAAATTATATGATATATATAAAATAATAATTATACTTTAATGATAATATATATATATATATATATATATATATATTTCTTTTCTTTTCTTTCTTTCAATACGATAAGAAAATGGAAACAGCATTCATGCATACGTACGGTCTACCGTCTCCATGAACAGTGTATTCCATTTCATATTTCTATATTGTATAGATTATTATAAATATTTATATACTGAATATATATGTTATTTATATGATTTTTATATTATTTAAAAAATTAAATCATGATCTAATTAATAGTATCAAGAATAACACTTCAAAACATATACAAAAAAACAAAGCGGTTATTACCCGAAATGTAACTTTAACATGAAAATGTTAATAAATAGGTAATATAAAGTCATAATAAAATCATATATGGTATTATATATAATAATATGGTTATTTTTTAGATTTATAATAATATTATACTTATTATAAAGGAGGATTTAATGTGTATGAAGAAAGTCAAGACTTAAAATAAGGGTTTTCTAGTCACACTTTTATTTCTGTGAGACTTATGCCATATTCATGACTAGTTTATTCTATGTGGTGTACATAATAAAATTTAATTTATTATATGGTTCTAATACTTAAATTCATGGGTATTTATATATCCTTTTTATGATCTATCTTTCTTAGGGTTTACGTTTCAAAAGTTACCAAAATGGAAAGGTAAATTTTATGACAATTTTCCTTCTTTGAGACACATGCTATGTTATGCACCTATATTCTTTTAAGAGGTGTATATACTCCCATTTTTAATGTTATATAATGAATATCCTTATTCTAATTATATTTTATGATTAATTTATGTTATTATTTCATGGGGATTAGAATTAAAAGTTACCAAAGTAGTAATATTTTATTGTTACAATCTCATCATTTATCGATATTGTTTATGATTATGCTTACATTGATGAAATATTATGATCCATATCTAAATAATTCTCATGAATGTTATTATATTATGTTTATTCATGATATATTCAAGTAATTTAACCATTTTTACACTATTTGGTACTTAATATGATTAAGAAAGTGTTTTTAATAAAATCTGACTTTATTTCTCTTTTCCGTTGGAAAAATGTGTTCTTTCAAAAATTTGTTTTCTAAAAATGTTTTAAAAAATGACCAACTATTATACTATTTTATTTATAAGACATATTTAACCATGTTTTAAATTTTTTTTAAAAATATTTTTAAATGGAATATCCTTTTCATTTTCTGATCAAGGCACTTTTCTAAACTTTTTAAGGTGAAAAAATGAATGTTCATCATGTGAAGATTTATATGCTATCATGACTGTAATTTATTTGAAGATTCATTTTTAATTTTAAAAGATTATTTTTTAAAATAAAATTATTTCCTCAATATTCTAGAAATTATTATTTTTTAAATCATTTTTCAAATAATAAGTTTTTTAAAACAAATTATGTTTAAGAAGTGTTTTAAATGATTTTTAAAGCTTATTTTATATGTCCTAAAAGATATTTTCAAAGAAAAATGTTTTTAAAAATGTTTTATGTTTAAAAAATTTATTTAAATTATTTTCAAAGCTTACTTTATATTTTTTCCTAAGTTTCTTTTCAAGTAAAAGTATTTCAATGATTTCAAATCTTTTTTTATGAGTTTTCAAAGTTACTTTAAAAGAAAAAGGTTTTAAAGATGTTTATGTTCTAAAAAAAATATTTCAAAGAGAAAAGGATATTTTCCTCAATAAATGTTTTAAATTACTTTTAAAGATTAATTCATAAGTTTTCAAAGTGTTTTTTAAAGAAAAAGATTTTGAAAATGTTTCATGTTTTAAAATTTGATTTTCAAATATAGGTTATTTCTCTTAATAAGTGCTCCAAGAGATATTTAAAAATCCTTCTCTATTTAAGATTATATCATTTGATATAGTTTATGAATTACTAGGGATATGATCCAAGGATACCATTTTTATTATTTCATTGAAAAGTTTATGATTAAGATGACAAGTTTTTTACGAACCTCGTTTCTTCTCTATGAGTTATAACATGATAAAACATTTATGAAACCTGATTCCTTTCACTGGTTATTCTATGTTTATGAAACCTATATCTTTTCTATAGGTTATGATATAATGAAATTTTTATGATACCCATTTAATTTCATGGGTTATGATATGATGTTTATGAAACCCATTTATTTTTATGGGTCATGATATGATAAATGTTTTACTATCTTGTGGCACACATATGTATGATTTCATTATGTGATGAGTGGGACCTATATCTACCTCCAATGAATTGGGTAAAGATTTATATCTCATGAGATAGGCATGTCTAGACTAGGGAGTTAACTCAGTTCAATAAAGGACTTTTTCCACTAAGATGGTCTTCAGAGTGAACCTTGACTACTAAGATGGTCTTGGGAGTGAACTTTGACTACTAAGATGGTTTAGAGAGTGAACCCATTATACTATAAGTAAATGTATACGACTAGGGATGGTGGTGTTTCCATCCTAGTAGGAGTACCCCCATGAAGTTCCTTGATAGGTTTTAGAAATAATACTTGACTAATAGGTAATGATTTTATATGATTACGTGTATGCCACAAATTTTATGTCTTATTCCTCTGTTATGCTCTCATGGATTATGATCTTGATACCCTTATGATTCATGTCTTATAAACTACCAATCATTATGTCATGACTCATGTATATGATCCCTGATATGAAGGGTATGATCTTCAAATTTTATTCTTGTGTTCTCATACCCTTGTGCTCATGATTGTGCTTACATATCTCCTTGTTTACCCTTACTAAGCAACTGATCTCACCCATTTCTTATGTTTCCTTTCCCAAGGTTATGAAGAAAGGTTTTAATTAGAAGTAATAAGGTAGGATATATTCATAGGAGATGTTTAAGATCTTTCATCAAATTAAAATAATGTGTTTCAAGATTCTAATGTCTCTAAACTATTATGATCCTCGGGCAAGTACTTTTGTAATGTGATGACTATTCATCTAAAATGATGTAATATCCATGTATGTTAATCTTGGGTCGCTATAAGTGGTATGTGGGTGTCACCATAATTATAGAGATGGATTATGTATTCACTAGTTTAATATTATGCTATGTCTATGGGAGAGTATCGCAGTCATCTAGTGTTGCACTGATAGGATGGAATATTGATCCCAGGTAAATTTTCAGGACTACTAAGACATTGACGGGTTCTCTTGTGTCAGTCTAGATTTTTTATTTTCAGTTCAGATCATACTATCTGAATCCTAGAATTTTTCATAGATGTTTTTTGTAGTTTTAGAGTCTTGTGGAGAGATCCTGAGGTATTTCTTTCATTATTTTTAGTGTAATATATTTATGGAATCTTTTTTAGGGTTTATAAGATACACCAAGTGTAATGTAGAATATTGATCCACATGTTCAGATACTTCTAACACCATCCAAAGTAGGTTTGATCGATCTTTGTTGGCACGTTATAACCCAAGTATAGACATTTGTTTATTTATTTATTTCCTTATTTTTTATACCATAATTATTCTACTAGGCTAGGTATATTAGGCATGTATGTACTTATTATGAAAAAATACAATAGGTACAATATTGGAGGTTTCCTATTGAGAATTTATTTCTCACCCCCTGCATAGGAACCTTGGTGCTCATGTAAACCCATATTCTTGCTTTCAGGTTGAGTATAGGATTCATAGTATATAGATAATATGACTAGTGTTTCATGATCAACAGGAACCACTTAGGTGAATTCTTAGGATCAAAATAGATAATCTTGACAAATGCTAGAGAATGGGTGGTATGGATTGGGGATGAACGTGGAGACTTTTTTATATTTTTTTCTTCTATTTATTGTATATATATAGTCATCCCATTGGGAGATTAGTTGATGTGTAATATAATAACCATGATTATGTATGGTGAATTTCATTTATTATATCATGATCTTGTTTTTTTATTATGTGTAATCTAATGTTTATGTGTGTGTGTGTATTTGGTTATTTTATTTATTTTTGTACTAGTATGATAGGATGTAGTATCTCCATGGTATCTCCTTATAATTTTGACACTAGTTGGAAGCCTCTAGTGTATTCAAAGGAATTCTTGAGTCCTTGTGGTGAGTCAAATCGGTATATGTTTTAGTTCAATATGGGTTGTTTTTTACACTACACAGTTGGAACATGATCCCATTCGGTAATACAATCAGGTTTGCATTATGTGATTTAAGTTAAAAAAATAATAACCCACCATAAGCCTTATTAAGCACCCTAATTTGACTTGGTATGACCTAAGGGTTCCTTGGGAGTGAAATTGGTTATTCTTCATCATAAAATATTATAATTCTCTCTGGGATTTATTGGATCAACATTGGATTTGAGGTTTGATCCCAATGATCTCAGGTTATTTTCGATATATATATTTCTCCCTATTATATATATTCTTTTTTGTATAGATCAATACCTTTAGATTAGATCTATGGTTTTAGATCATGTATTTGAATCATGAATGGAAGAATCATGATCCATTGTTCTTATTTTTAGGGTTTTGAGGATCAGATTTTGGTTACTAATTTTGGATCTAGGGTTTTAGTACCATTTCATGATCACCATCTAAGATAAGTGGGTCTTATCCACTCCCTGTGGGATTATGATTCCCTATCATGTAATAGTATACTTTTAGTTCATTTTAATTCATGTTTAATTATAAATAATTGTTTGAATTAATTTTATAATTAATTATTTTTAGATAAGACAAACCATGGGGGTTTGGGGTTTTTGAATTAAACCATGGGAGACTATTTAAACACGGATTTGAATTTAAAACCATAGCTTTTTTGTTTTAAAAGTGTTCTGTGAAATGGATTTTTAGTTTATTAAATTGGTTAGATTTTATTATTTTCTTTAATGGGTTGTTTGGGAAAATATTTTCAAAGATAAAAATGGTTTTTGATAATATAATATGCTGGGTAAGATCCATTACTAGGAAGTGTTGAGTATAAATGGGTTTGTGTATTATATATATGGGATGGGTCATGAAATTCAGGAACCACTCATGTGGTAGATGATACATAGTGATCATATACTATAGTCATTGTAATGAATTTATGTTATATTCTTATTTTTTACCCATATATCCTTTGGTTATATTGGTTTTTTATTAGTTATGTGTTGGGATGGAACTGGGAAGGGTTACCATGATTGGGAAAACAATTCTTTATTTTATTTTCATTTTATCCTTTAATTTTATAGAATTTTGATATAATAATTTGTTTTAAACATGTTTACAAATTTTTATAACATTGGTTGTGTAGTTGGGAATAGTTATGAATGGGATTACAAGAGAGTGATTTGGGGAAATCCTACTTAGTATTCATACTCACCTCTACCCACATATATTGATGTGCATGTAGATATATTATGTTGTGATGAAATTAAAGTAATAGATCTAATTTTACTAGGAGATATATCTTAAGATATGATTTCATGGTGGATGTGGTGATGTTAAACTACAAATTTTTGGATTTTGTCCATTCAAAATTGACAGAAATCATTGGTTAGGTTGTATTATCATGTGGGAAATGACTCTGTTTAATTTTATTTTGTATAGTATTTTTTGGTTTTCTTTAAATTTTATTTTAAATATTTTTTGGGTTTCAAATTAATTTATATTATTGTGTTATATATTTTGTTATCTATTTAATGGAAATTCAATCCCAAATGATTGTGATCTGTTGGAACTAGGTACCAGCCTCCCAATATTGGGGAACATGACTCGGGTCATGTAGTGGTTGTGACTGTCCATCAAGATTTGGGATCTTGGGTTGAGGTCATCACAAAAATGGTATCAAATCATGGTTTTGAAGGTTTAATATTGAGAATTTAGTATTTGTAGAGACTAGGGTGGTTTGAACTAAAGTTTTACCCATAAAAAGTTATAGCTAACCTCTTTATGGTGAGTCTTGGTTTATAATGGAATCTTTATAAATACATATATCCTTCTAAGTTAGTTTTTTTCCCTTAATTTTGGTTATTAGTGAAATTTTTGGGTTTATTTCGAAGGTTAGGTAGAAATAGAGGAAATTTCAGAAGGGAGGAAGGTTAAAAGATAGGATCTCTAGGTGTTGTAGTGGAACCAGTTACCCAATGGTCCCTAGTGGGGTGTGGGGCTTCTGTTTTCCACACCGGGTACCAGATGGACCTATACCAGGTACCCAATAGACCAGCTATTGTTTTTTATATTTAGTGTAAAATGTGTCATTTTATCCCTAAATAATCCCCCCTAACCCTCAACTCATGAACCAACCCATCATTTTTGTATTTTCCCTATTTGAGATCTCTTTCTCTATTTCCCTTCAATCCTCTCTAACCTATCCTTCCTCCTTCAACCTGATTCATCACGAAATGGTCATAGTAACCTATTATTATTAAGTATAAGGTAGGGATATCCCTCTATTCTAGATTTCCATTATGTATATAGTATTTTCATGCCTCATCTAATCTCACCTCTTTCTTAGGGTTCAAATATAAGATTGCCTCTTGGTTATTCTTCCTCCGAGTGATCATAGGAGGGTAAAATCAATGATCTCGAGTTAAGGACGCATCTATTCATTCCCTATTTGTGACTTATAATTAGGGATATGAACTAAGTCTCTCTTTAGTATAATCAATATTTTATAAATTAGTTGGTGGTGGAATCTCTAACTTTTCTAGGTATAGGAATCTGCATCTGCATAGGCTAAGTTGGGTGATCCTCTTCTCTTTGTCTCATACCATCATAATGTTATTATTATAGGGAAATGGGGTATAGTAAGGAATGATAGAATATAGTTTTTATTAAAAACATCTATAATAAAATTTCTTCCTATGAGGAAGCATTTAATTGGTTATACCTCATTGGTATTTAGAATCCTTATATCCTTGACATAGTTCTTGATTTTTCCCTTTCATGCTAGAGTTGAGTAATCCATTCTAAAAATTTCCCTACATGTTTATAGTTTTATGGAATGTTTAATGGATTACCTATTTTATTTTCATGATTATGAAATTACACTTGTGTGAACTTGACCTTATTACATTCTAACTTACTCCCTTGAGTCATATACATCCATGTTAGGGTTATATAAACATGGTTGGGGTTATTATACATACTAAGAATGGTTAAACCATTATAGGGGATGAACTATAGACCTTATATGATATAGACTTACTCTTAGATGTAAAATTGAAACTTATTCTTAATATTACATGTTTATAACTACTTTCATATGATGTAAATTGTAGTATTCCCTTTTGACACTAAATGTTACATATTACATGGTTATGCTTGGGTGTGATCCATTTGTGATTTTTTATTAGAATTTTTTTATTAAAGTGACATGATCATACTTACAAACTAATGGTATAATAATGATCAGTGGAATATTTGATATTGATTCATGTGAAAATCATTTTATTTAAGCATATTGGATTATTATTTGTTGAGCCTTGTCTTGCAGGTTTCGGCTTGAGACATGTCTACTCATTACGCGTGGGGACTTCATACATACACATGACATATTCCAACATAATAAGATAGTAGAGACGTATAGAGGAGGGACTTTGAATATTTATAAGATTATAATTAAATATATAGATTTCCCTTCTAATGATAAGATGATCCTCCTAAGAAATGATGATTTGTATAAGGTATCTCCCTAAGGGGGATGGGTGGACTCCCAAGTGTGAGTAATTTACATATTATTCCTCCCTAGGGGTGAGTTTAGATATATATGTGTGTGTGTGTTATTAATTATATTTACATATAGGTTTGTGTGTGTCTGTGTACACTACCTCCTATAGAGAATAGATTTAGTCAAACATCCCTCATGGATAGGTCCCACAAATGTATTGGTTCCCTATATGGATTCTAAGTATGCCTCAAAGTAGGTTTGGATAATGTGGATAAAAATTATTAATTCATCCTAAGTAATTATATTTATTATTATTTTATTGAATAACATGTCTACTTTTTATAATTTTTACTAGAATTACTTGTTTACTTATTTATTTAATACCATATTTGACAAAATACCATTCCTTTTCTACTTTCCCTACCTACTTTATATTCCTACATTGCACACTTGTCCTTATAAAAAAATGGTTGAAGTCAAGTGGTGACTTGTATAGGGAATAATGTACTCACACTTTACATGTGTTCTTTCTGAATTCATATAGACATTTTTTAACATGACCCTGGTAATGGTAATGCATCTGAGATGAGTGTATCTAATAATGGGTGGTCACCCTTGGTGGTGTGTGGAGACAAGATGGACCATTTTGGAGTTTTTTATGGACTTATGGAGTGACTATAGCTTGATTTTCCATGGTGTTTACCATGAGATCACATTCACCTGGAGCTTTCATTTTATAACATTATTCCATTTTTTGGATTTCACTTCATGTATAAACTATTTTTTCATCTAGTTTTACTATTTTTATAGATTTTTTAGACTATTGATGATGTGTATGAATGTTAATATAGATATCACATCATTTATTATCTAGGTAACTTAAAGAATAATAATACCACTACTAGATTTCTAATTCATTGTCTCCCAGGCCTGAAGAACCCAAGTTTCATGCTAAATTTTTTGTTAGAACACATATTTATTATTCACCTATTAATTATTTTTTAAATAGGTAAAACCATATCCAACTTATATATCAGTCATCCATAAATTTTTACACCTACCTATGTAAATTCAGAGGTTCACCTGAGGTCTTATAGTGATCCATCTTAGGTCCACTTGGTTAGCCAAGTCGAGTCATTGTAGTTTAGGTTAGACAAGTGATTGGAAAGATTCCTTGTATAATATCGATATGTTATACCCTATAGGTGTCTGAAACCATTGAAAGTTAAGATGGATGGTGCATTAATGCATCATGATAGTCATGTATAGGAATGATATTGATGGAATTGTGTAATAAAGTTTCCACTATGGTGTGGTGTTTTGGACCACATTGGGGTCTTCCTTGGGTTAAATCATGGAGTTTTGAGTGTCTCTATGACATAGTAAAGTGCATGGAATTATATTTTCATGTGATAATTGGATAGTTCCTTTGATATTACATCCCACCAGCTATCATATTCATTTATTAATAATATGATTCTAGATTTGTGGAGTTTTAATTTCTCAAATTTTCATTTAATAATTAAACGATTATTAATGGGACTAATATAAACATTTCAAGAGTCAAAACATTAGAATATTTAATGGAAAACACAATCAATATAGGCTAACTATCTTAGGTTTTTTAAGGCCTATATAAATTGGTTAATTCCTCATATGAATGTTTATTTTTCCATTATGTTGAGACTCCAATTAGAACTCTGCAACTGGATACAATCATGTAACTCTTAATTTTATTTATCCTTTAACCAAAGGTTCTAGCAGGCTATGCATATAAGAGAGGTTCTATTGAGGTTTTGAGTGATTCCCTTGATTTTTGGATACCTCTAAAGGAATGAGTCTTTATAATTCTTCATATTTATCTTTATCAAACACTTGTTAAGATATTTGATAGGCTAGATCAACTAGTGTAAGGTACACCAATTTTTTTTATTCTTCATTTATATTCATTCCAAACATATAGATTGACTATGGGTTTAATCAGGTTTGGGAGCTGTTCTTATGCTTCATTTTAGGAGTTATATGTATCTAAAAAACCATTCAATGGTATTATATCCATGTTAAAGAGTTAATTTATTCCTATGAACTCACACATGGGAACAGTGATGAAGTGTGTCTCTATACTCAAGAGCTCCATTATCAATGCAAAGAGTTCCATAGCCCAAAGATATAGGAAAAATAGTACTTTGATAGGTTCATACAGATTTCATGATGGATGTGTTAATATAAGAGTTTTGATATCACCATTAATGGTATCAGAGTAAACCTATAATATTTGGTTTTAAATTTAAATAGATGAAGAAACTGGAAAAACAAGTTTTCCAAGTTCCACAATAAAGCCAATGCCAAAACACCCATTTTTGTTCTTGAGAATCCAAGACTAAGGCATGATTCTTCTAAAAATTGACATATTGGTTCTTGATGTCAATGTACCATGGAACAGATCTGGAAAAATGGTCATTTTTTTCATCATGAATAAATCATGGAAAAATAGAGCATCGTAGAACTATTATCTATGTTGTAGTCAAGATATTTATGCAATAGTGGCCTTCAAAATGAGAGTAACCATGGAATAGTTAAAAATGGAAATTCATTTTACAAAATGTCTTGGCCACCCAAAATCCAATCCATAAATATCATGACTTGGAAAAATTGTATCCTAAAATTATATTCACAAAATTCCTTAAATAAAAAAAAATTCATGTACTTCCCTCAGTAAGAGTTAGTGTATGCTTCAAGTTACACTTATCTAGGAAACCCTAATAGTTAGGATACTAAAGGAATAAATTTGAAATAATGATATGATATATTGGGTAAATATTTTTCCACTAAACTACCCATGATTCATATATGATATGATTGACATGATTTTCTTTCAAATACAGTCATGTATTATTTACATGATAATTGGTGTAAGACATGATGAAATTCGAATCATATCCCACTAATGGATATGAAGAGTTTAAAGGGGGTTATAATTTTAGAGGGACCATATTTAATAAAATTAATTATTAAATGTTTTTAAAACATTATAGTAATTTGATAAAATATTCTATTGTTGGATATGGTGTTTTGTCGATAGTAAAAGTAAATAAAAAGGTTTTAATCAATACTTTATAATTATTGGTGATAGTTTAATCAGGAATATGATTTCTAGGATATGGTGTTGTGTCGATATTAAAGTAGATAAAAGTTCAAACAGAAAGAATAATTTTTTTTGGGAATAAAACAATGTATCTTCAATTATCAATTATATTTCATTGAAACCTAAATTTTTTATTAGGATAGAGAAGTTACAATTCCATTAGATGGGATCTCCTTGAATACTATAAAGGGTTTAGGAAACTTTATAAATATTCCATGTTATATGTTAGCATTATATAAACCAATTATTCACTTTATAAGGGTATATGATTCCAATTGTATATCTTAAATGTGTTGTAAATATATAGAAGCTCAAAATCAAGGGAATAATTGATAAATATTATAGTTTTCATTCAATTGATGAAGAAATTAGTTACTACATCAATTAATTCAATGTAAAATTTCAATATCGTATGGATCTAAGTAAAAGTTGTGTATCTTCATCTTAATTATATTATATGATAAGATAATTTTTCTAATAATAAATTGTTTTTATGAATAGTATGATATTAATATACATGTTTTATGATTCATCAAACTCAATTACATGTTTTGAGAAGAAGAAAAGGATAAAAATGTTTTATCCAGGATAAAAGTGTTTATCTATATTTCTGTCAAAATATGAGGGATATGGTCCCACCACCCAATAGTTGAATATTTTAAAGAATAAAGTCATATTTTTGGTATAATGATCCAAACACATAAAATAAAATACAAGATATAAAAATAATATTTTCTTATAAATATTCTAACTGGTTAAAATATGATTTATTTTCTAAACAAAAAGTATTTTTCATATATTATAAATATATTCATAAGTGACTATAGTGACTAAGAGGACAGGGGAGTATGTTTAGAATTTGAGAGGTTTAAAGATAAAAAATTAAATATTATTCTTGTAAAATTGAATTTAAATTAAATATACTAAAATGTTTATGATTTTTCAATAAAATATTAATGTAAAGAGTTATATTAGTTACCAAAATATTTCAAGTAAAAAAATTTTATGGAATTGGTTCCAAATGATAATGATGATGTTAATAAACTTAAAAAAGAGTTATATGTAGAAAACATAAGTTATTAAAATCATAAAATTTTATGTTTTAGATTTAAAGAGTTTTAATATGTTCAATGAGTTTAACATTAGGAATATGATTCTTCAGTCTCGTCAGTATTCAAACTAGCTTACTTCATAGATGTTACTCAAAAAAGTGTTTAGTGATAATCTTTTATCATCTGGTTATATAGTGATGTGGAAGTAACTATATATATATGTGATTAGTATAATAGAACCTTTGAAAGTGAATCATTCATAAGGTTGATTTATTGATCTATAATATGTGGTAAGTTAGAAAGGATCTTATGTATGGTTTTGTAAAAATTATAAATATTTTAAGAATATAAAATGTATTATGTTATACAAAATGATATATCTCATGTTTGTTGTATATAAATATATAAATTTCATGAAGTGAAATGGTAATTGACCTCTCAAATTATGACTTTGAGTTATCCCTAATTGATTTTTGTTATGGAGTATTATAGGTTTTGATAAAACTTTATGGTTCTTATGAGTAAAATTATTATGTCAAGGTATGGAATATTATCATGAGGCATAAAATGGATTTTATTCATTGGATGACCCACTAATTATATACCATATAGAGTTTCATGTACTATGTCTTTACTATACTAGGGACTTGGAGTCCCCACTACTTCAGGTTGGTGAGAAGCCTAGCATGTGAACCTTCATACTTTGATACCTTTCTTATTAAATCCTTGATGCTTAGCTAATAAAGGGGTAGTCTGGTATGTTACTAGTCATGTCATCAGATGGAGATTAACCAATATAGGATTTATCATCACATAAGATGAGTATGACACATGGTTCCTTGATTGAGATTGATTAATAAATTGTATGACCATACCAAGGTAAAATATATGATTTTATTATTGATCATATGACCGG
The DNA here is from genome assembly GCA_963277665.1 of Viscum album. Taxonomy (NCBI): domain Eukaryota; kingdom Viridiplantae; phylum Streptophyta; class Magnoliopsida; order Santalales; family Viscaceae; genus Viscum; species Viscum album. The sequence goes on along the minus strand of OY728138.1, from coordinate 285,509,948 downwards.
TCTATGATTTTCTCATCCATAAAGGTTAATTAAATGTGATGTATTCATCTATTTGGTCATTCTATTTGAAAATAATCATGAATATATCAGTATCTATACAGGATTGAAATACTTTATGTCTTGTGGTTACTCGATGTCTTAGTTAAAGGTATTATATGATTATGCATACTTTCATATGATATAACCAATGGATATAAGTATAGATATACATGTGTTTGATAAAGATCATTCGATATGCCTTTGTAGATTGAGTATCATTGACAATTTTATAGAGTTTATTCTTTACATGCATTTATGAATTTGGGAATTCATATCTATTTTCAATGTTAAAAAATCTCATGGGGTTGCACTTTGTGGTCCTATGAATGAGGAAAAATTTTGTGAAACTTTGAGGGGGACCCCAAAAGTATTTTAGAGATTTGGAAGAAGTTATGGATGGATTTACACAAGTTTTTATATATGATATAACATTTGGTGAAAATGTATGATGTCGTTTACAAAATGAGTTTTTAAATATATCTAATAGGATTTTTGGATATAGTTTAGAATGCTTCTATATATAATGTTACATAAAATGAAATTACACTAAGTCTATAAGGCTTTAGTTTAAGTGGTAAATTGATGAAATTGTACACTAAAGGAACCACCACATCATAGTCTACCTTATGTTACACCATAGAATGGTGAGTTTTACCTCAATATAGTAAGGTTCGTGGAATTATTGTTCCTTGAGATAATAGGCTAGTTCTTTCAATATTCCATTCCAAAAGCTATCATATTTGGTTATTCATCATATGATGATAGATTCGTGGAGTTTTAACATCTTACATATTTGTTTAGTATTAAATTATTATTAATTGGATTTATTTGAATATTTTAAGAGTTAAAATGGTAATAGAATTTATGGAATGCTTAGTCAATATAGGTTGACCACTTAAGGTTATGTAAGACCTATATAAATCATATAATTCCTCATGTGAATGTTTATTTTTTTCATTTATTTGGGACTACTATTAGAAATCTATAAATTGAGACAATCATCAAGATCTTGATTCTCTATATATTTAAATAAAGTACATAGAAGATCATGTATGGCAATGAGGTTCTGTCTAGGCATTGAGTTATTCCCATGATTTGTGGATTCCACTAGAGGAAGGAGTCTTTCAGCTATTTCTCAATGATATAGATCAAATGCTTGTAAAGATCTTTGATGGTTCATATTGACTAGTGTAAGGTGAACCATTCATATTTTTCTTCATTTATATTCATTCCAAATATATAGATTGATTCTAGGCTTAAACAGGTTTAAGATTTTTCCCTCCACTACATTTTAGATGTTAGTAATTCCTCTAAAACACTTCAGATATACATATACATAATATTTTTGGAAATGATTTCCTTACCTGAAAGTGGTTTTTAAGGGTGATTTCAAAAGGTTTTTTAAATTGTTTTTATTTTAAAATAATTTGGTTGAAATTATTTATTTATTCTTGTTTGAACTTGATCTATTAAGAAAACACTATAGGTTTAATATAGTCACTTAGACATAGATTTGAGATCTTATGTTTTAGTTTTTATGGTTCCAAAAAAAAGAATTTCTTCGGGATTCATTTTTTGATTTTATTTCTCAATTTGTAGTGGCATGGAGATGCCTCTATATAGAGATATTTTTTATGGGAAAGGGACTTGGAATGTGAGAAGTGATTATGCACATGAATATAGATCTAGGAACATGTACAGAGTTTTCATACTCTTGAATTCATTGGTTAAATAAATCTAAGTTCTTGGAAGGTGGTCAAATAAAGAGTGACCTAAGGAAGTGGATAATACTTTAGAGTTATAAAAATAGAATCTTCTTATCTTTAGGTTTTGTCAAGGATTAAAATATTGTGAGGATTAGTTAGAGAGGATCATCTAGATCTTCCATTTTCTTTGAACACCTAATATTTTGAAGGTGGACTTTGAAACTTACGTGATTAAGGGAGAATCTCATAAGTGGTTGGAGATAGCTACATAAGTAAATTTGGATGAGGATCTGAAATGGGTTAGATTCCATAATATGTTTAGAAAATAGTTTTATTGAGATATATTGAATCTAATTAAATCTTGATAGTTTCTATAACTGGAGTAGGAAAATATGATGGTGTTAGATTATATTTATTTCTTTGTAGAGTTGGTAGCTTTTTCATCAAATTTTATCACCAATGATAGTCTCAAGGAATGAAGGTTTGAGATGAACCATTAACCTCAGATCTGATTAAGGGAGATCCTTATTGATTTACCTACATATATAGTAATGGTAAATAAGGTAGTTATGGTTAGGGAATACATGATATATATAAAGTGATTTAATGATTTTATTCCTAAACCTAAGGTAGGTAGGAATTTTTTTAGAAGGCATAAGAATAAGTGAGATGATTCTTGGTAGTGAGGTGGCCAAAATAAATCAACAAGTATGATTTGTTATAAATGGTCGGGGTATATTAGGTGTTATCATTTTTTTATAATGAAACATTTTAAGTAGGACTATCCTAATGTGTCTAGAAAAATTTTTCAGTATATAAATATTATTTATCTAAAGAAAAACTATAATTTTATCTCTTGAGGTACTAGTATTGGAGGTTCCAATCTAATGTGGTGATCAAAAATATCTATGAAGAATCCAATGTATTTTGCATTTGAATTAGGGTAAAGGACTAGTGTTAATGCACATCAATTCTATACAAAAAAGGGCTATCGAAATCTATTTTCTATAGATCATGTTCCATAAAAGTCTAATATAGGACCTAAAATAGTGATAGGTACTCTACTTATTGTTTCTACTATGGTCTCTAAAATGTTTGATGTAGGTTCATCTCATTCATTAATATCGTTGTAGGTAGTATACAAATTAAATTTTCATATTAAGTTAATGACTTATTACTTGAAGATAGGGATGACTCTTAAAGAGAGGGTAGAATATGAGCTTAGGTGTACATCTTGTGCCATTATGATAAAAGTTTTAAAAATATTACGATACTTCTTAATTATAAATATAGAAATGTATGAGTTCATAATCATGATGGATTAGTTGGTGAATTTAATGGTCTATGTTATCAACTATGATAGGAAGGTTTCAATTACGTCACCTGGTAGGAGTGTTCTCACTTTTCAATGGGAGTGGGACATTTATAATAGTCAATTAGTTATTATAATTAAATAAATTAGGGGTTTGATGTTTCAACTAATTGGAATAGTTCTTGGATTAATAGAGTCCATGGATTTGTTTCAATTTCAAATAGTGAAGTATTTATTATATGTGTTTCTAAAATTCTTATGTGAACTTATATTAGAGAGAGATATAGATTTCTCAATAAATTTTTGAGTCAGGTAATGGTGAAGAATAAATACACTTTACCTCACATCGATGATTCATTAAATTAGTTGGAATGAGTTAAGTGGTTTTTGCTGATCAACTTGTAATTGGGATATCACTAGTTAAGGGTGAACTAAACAAATATTCCAAAGATAGTGTTTAGGATCATGTAGAATCATTAAGTCTTTTTTAATGTTATTTTGGGTTACTAACATTTCTGTTATTTTAATTTCCATGATGAATCTTTTTTTCTATCAATACCTTAACTCATTCATCATGGTGTTTGTGGATGAATTTTTTTTATTATAGATTAAATAAGTATCATTGGGAGTATTTGAGGATTGTGATATAGAGTATACTAGAGTGTAGGATGTATGTTAATCTATCCCAATGCCCAGTTTAGATATGGGAAGTGATGTTCTTAGGGCATATGAAATTTGAGAAGGGTGTCTCAGTTAACTTAGAGAAAGTTTGGTTGTGATGACTTAGAAGAACCTAATAATTTATTTACCATTTGAAGTTTTATTATATTGCAAGGATACTATTGATGCATCATTAAATAATTTTTGAATATATAATCTTTAATTATTTCATTTACTTGAAAAGGTATGAAGTTTGAATTGGATGAGAAGTGACAGAGAGATTTTGATGAGCTGAAAAAGAGGTCATCATCCATGCTAGTGTTGATCTTTCCCATGTTCGATGAAGGGTTCTCTATTTATTAAATGAATCTAAATCTAGACTGGGTTTTTTCTCATAAAAGAGTTCATGGTGGTTTTTTATGGGTCAATCCAATTATGAACACATGATAAGATCTACCTCATGTATAATCTAGATTTAGTGATATTTTTTCTTTCCTTGAAGAGTAGGAGACATTTCCAATTTTGTGAGAGTTTTATGGTTTATTTTGATTATAAGAGTATAAGGTTCATCTTTTATCAGTAGTATTTGAACCTGAGGTGGAAAAAAGGGAAGAGTATCTCATACCTTTGACTTTGAGTTTTATAATATATTAGGGAAGGGTAATGTGATAGTAGTTTCTTTGATTCAGAAATCTCAAGTGGTCAAGGAATCAGTGGAGAAATGGGAGATTATGGGCTTGACAACATGTTTTCATCTAGAAGCTCATGAATAGGTAAGTGTCATGATGTTACATTGGATCAACATTACTTCTTTGACTTTGGATTATGTAAATGAGATAAAAGAGTGTTATTGAATGTAGTAATACTAGTGACACCTTAAATGGTGGGGAGACCAAGGAAGAAAGGTATCTTGAGGTAGACTCAACACTCTAATATTGGGATAGGGTAGATATTCCTTTGAGTCTGGAGAAGTATGTTATGGGTGAATTACATAACTTCAGTTGGTCAGTTCATCCTAGTATAGTAAAGTTGTATCGTGGAATCATATTTAAATTATAGCGAGTAGGGATAAAGAGGGATATAGGTGATTATGTATCTATTTCCTTGTCATATCACTAGATAAAGGTAGATAAGTAGTGATCTATGAGGATTTTTCAACCATTTTTGGTGCATGCATGGAAGTGGGAAGATATCACAATGGATTTCATGATTGTTTCCTAAAATAAACATAGATACATAATTTTATATGGGTTATTGGAGATTGAATCATGAAGTCGGTCCACTTTGATATTCCTTAGTATATAATGTTGGTTCACTGAGAGGGGAGTTAATTAGTAAAAAATATTCCATTCTCATATTTTATGATTTTTTTGTGAAATCATCCTTCATCACTTGTTAAAGTGAATGATCTCACTGGTGAAATTTACACACACCGAGGAAAGAAAAAAAACAAATAACACCTGATATATAAGGTTTTATACTCAAAATGAGTAGTTAAATCCTTGTAATGCTCTATAAAAACCAAGATTATATTGTCCACTAAAATAGTCATGTGGTTTCAATGAGCTCGTAATATCTATGAACTCATATTATAATAAATTAACATATATTTCTCCTGATATAATAAGAAAGGATTACTCTTTGATAAATCTTGTTTCTAGTGTTATCTTGTATTCCTCAAGGTAGTGATTATCCATTTCCTATAATTATTATCTCCTAATAATGTATAGTACTCCCATAATTATTTAATGTATAAAATGTGTAACTTATTCCATAATTCTTTAGTACATACACAAACAATAGTGTGATGAACACTCTTACAACACATAAACACCATGTGTATTCTTATTCTTCTACTTCCTATCCTCTTATACTATTATCTACTCTATTATAATAGTTAATTATATTAAAAATCATCTAAAACTCATGTTCCTTATATTACATAGTAGAAACACCATTTACCTCTTCAAATTTGAATTTCAAATTACAAGTTCCATTCCCAACTTCCTTTAACTCCTGTTTAACTTATCCAACTTCTATTTGAGACTTTTGATCAGTAAAGACCTATTACTCACCATTAATGTGATTTTGGGAATTGGGATCATTAAATGAGTCACATCATTAAATCCTCTCAAAATCTAGAAGTCTTTACTGACCATAGAATGTTTGACTTCACCATGGTGTATTGCAAGCTATTTTAGTCAAACTAATCTAAAATCATTTTCAATATGTCATGAGTTGTTCTTACTTTTTTGTTTTATATAGAGATTTTATTTTCAAACCATTTCATGTTCCATGGAATAGGCCTCACCATTCTAACCCTCATTCAATATCCATGAAAACCAATTCATTTTACTTATCTTACTATAATTCTCCTCAATATATCAAATTTCTTAAAAAATGGCCAGCATAACATAACCATGACATGGTAAATTACATTTTAATCCCTATGAAACAAATTTCTATTTTTTTGAACGTTTTACCATCCTTGATGTTTTTCTATTCCACTAGGTCAATCATATACAAACTACCATAACTTTGACTATAGCATGTATTATCCTCACCATTTCTCACAGGGAAATTTAATAATTAAAAAAAATTATGAAATACCTATTTTAAAGATGTTATCCCCACTTTACTTGATATGTAATGTGCTCCACCACATCACCACATATTTAGGTCTTATTCTATAGAACACATCATACAAAAATGTTCATTTCTAGAGTAACCAAGATGTTTCACTTAAACCTTCTTTAAACATCACTCTTCAACATCAAAACTCCTTATATGTTCTTTCAATTACTCCAAAATTTGGAATGAACTACACCACAAATTAAATACCATGCAACATGTAATTTTAATCATTATTTATATATTGTAAATAAAAGATGATATAAGTACCATATCTACTTCATCTATTCTCTAATTCTTCTTTCCTTTAAAAAACTTCACATTGATATGGAATTCTTGTTCTTCTTCAAAAATCAAAAAACTCCATATGGGTCTCAATAACCTCCACAAGTTTAAAACCACTATTTATCTCAACATATTATTCATACTTAGTCTTAAAAATCTCCCCTTGTAATTTTTTTTGTCAAATATTGAACATAAATCACCTTCCAAACTCACCACGCGTAGAAATAAATTATTATTAAATAATTAAAATCCTATGTGAGTGAAATTAGTGTATTAAACAATAAAATTGAATAATAATTTCATTTTATACACTAAAGTGACTTAAATTAACTTTAAAACAACTTCATTTCTTCACAAAACATATTTCACTTCAAAAAACTATTATTTAAACCTATAAATAACATGTTCTAATATACATGCTCAAAAACATGTGATTATAGTTTACATTATTCAAACACATTCACAAAAACTAACTTCATAGCTTAACCCTTTTTAAAAAATCCAACTACAATTATACTTCTCCTGAAGTAAAATCATATTATTTGAACTTATGTTTATCTACTCTCCATTTGAAAATAAAAATTTAAAGACAAGTAGAGATGGCACTGACTCGCCATACCTTATACTTGAAAGGTTTGAGGTTAAACTCCCAACATTAACCTCATTTTATGAAATGAGTCATTCAGAAATGGTTTAGTGAACACACATGGTATTTTCAACTTTTTTAGAACAAAATCTTTCTTTAACACTTATTTATTTATAAGCTACTTCATGACGTGATATTTGATATCAATGTGTTTTGAAATATAATGTTGAACCGGATTATTTGATAGATTAATAGAACTTTGATTATCACAACTAACGAGTAGTGGAAATATAACAATAACCTTGAGATCCTCTAATTGAGTTTTCTTCTACATCAATTGGGTTGTGTATTGAGTTACAACAACATATTCCACCATGATAGTACTCAAGGATACTTAATATTTCTTCTTTGGGTATCATACCACACACCTTTGTCCTAAAAAACTCCACTAGATGTTGACTTTTTATCATCAATTTTTTCATACCAATACATATCATTGTATCCAAACAGATCAATACCTCTATTTACATCATATTTTAACCCATAATTCACCATTACTTTGATGTATCCAAGTTTCATATTTTTAGTGGTAAGATTTTTTTCCTTCGGTGCACTCTGAAATCTGGCACAGTGTAATAGTGTACACAAGATAATGTCATAAAGCTATCAAGTAGACTAAACTATCAATTAGTTTTTTGAAATACCTTGAATAAACTTCCTTTGATTCTTCATCTTTTTACAACTTGGTTCCCATTCAAATTAGGGTAGAAACCTTATTTTAATCTTCTATTCCAAACTTCTTCAAAAGTTTTCAGGTATATTTTCTTTAGTGAGAAAATTTTAATTCTCCACTTGGGATATTTATAGACCAAAGAAATATTTTATCTCACCCAGAAGGGAAATATTAAACATATTATTCGTTCCCAAATAAAATTATTTATAATCACCTTCTTTATTTCTAGAAAATATAATATCATCTGCATAGAAGACAACAATAAAATATATTGCTTTATCTTCTTTAATGTAGATGTTTTCATCTACTCTTCCTTTCTAAAACTTTATAACCATTAATCATGAATCAATATTATAATACCACGATCTCAAGTATTACTTTAATTCATAAAATTACTTATTTAACTAACAAACACATCATTCATATTCTCTAAGATAGAATCCATTGGGTTTCTCAATATAAACCTCCTATTATAACTCTCCATTGAGGAAGGATGACTTTAAATCCATTTGGAAGATCTTATATCAACTTTTCACTACAACATAAATAAAAATCATAATTTTTTCAATCCTATAAACTAGTGAAAATGACTTATTAAAATAAATTTATTAAACACGTGAATAGCCTTTATGCATGAGTCTTTCCTTGTTTATCATCACTTCTTCTTTTCCATTCATCTTTTTATGAAACACAGACTTTATTCAAATAAAAATTTTATTGATTGGATTGGGTACCAAATCCAAAGTATTATTATTATCAATATTATCTAACTATATGATCATAGAATCTATACACTCTTGATTCTCTAAATCTTATTTTACATATGTTGGCTCAATCTCAGATAAAAATTTGGTATGTCTTGTTGACCTCAAAGTTATCCTATTTTGACATGGATATCCATGTTCTAAAAAAAAAAATTACCTACTTTATCATCCTTTTATGGGTTGAATAAGTTTTTTATTTATCACTTGATATATTTAAATAATCAGCTTCAACCAATAATTATTCTAGATTCACATTATCATCATCACTTCCATCCTACTTCTCAATGATTACTTCTTCTTAATCCTCACTTCAGAAACATTAACCTTGATATGTGACCTAATTCTTTAAGTGTTCCAATAATTTCACCTTATCACTATAAAATATATTCCCTATTTATTTATTGTATCAATGTAATCCTCATGAATTTAAATGATAACCTAGGAGATACCATCAAATCATGTTGGTTCAAACATACCCAAATTTTCACCGTTCACCATGATAATATAAGAGGTAAAAAATACCCAAAAGTATTTTAGGAATAGTTTTTTCTTATAATAAATATCATAAGGTTTCAAATTATAATTTGGTTAACACAAAAAAATAATTTCAATCTAAATCATTTTTCTTACCACTTACCTTTAGAATCATAGACAGGTATTATGTTCCACCAACATCGTACATGCCATTTCCATCAATCTCTTATTATTTTTTAAGAAATAAAATTTTATTGTGGAGTATATGGTATATATAATTCATGAATAATACCATTTTATTTAATATAAGATTCATATTTTCCACTTGTATATTAGGTTTCATTTTCCATCTGAAACTTCTTTAAAGATAAACCACACTCTATTACTACACTTATTTTGAAACTCTTGAACGTCTTCAAGAACAATGAATTATTATTCATAAACATAATGCAATAAATATGAGTGAAGTCAACAATAAAAAGAAATAAATTACTTATATACATTTTTCAATTTCATTCTCATATCCCCACAAACATCTAAATTAATGATTTCCAATAGATGAGACATCTATATTTCCACTCTCTTATGTTAATAATTAAAAATATTACCCTTTTAGAATGTAGAGAAAATCAAATTACTTTATCTATTAAATAATTTAATATCACATACATTATTTACTTTTATTATCTTGTTCATATTATTTTGACAAATATAACCAAGTATTCAATGCCATAATTTATTTTCTTATTTCGTGCTCATGTAGCACGAATTTTTATCATCATCAACCTAAAACAAGTTACCTAATGTTCAATTTCTTATTATAAATACACAAACATACTTAAAACTATTCACCACAAATATGTTCTTCTGAAATACCACTTTATTACCTTAATCATGAATATGTGACACACTTAATAAGTTGTGTTTCAGCCCTTCAAAAAATAATGTGTCATTTGAAACCTTATTATCTTCTATAATGATTACTAAAATAAAACATATAATTTTGAGTTAACCATAATTTATAAAGATAAATTATATTACCTTTAACTTCAAAATATTATTTAATAGCTTCAAATCTCTAATCATATAGGAGAGTCATCCATTATCTAAGATCCGTGGACATTTCTTTTGTGATGCTTTGAGTTCCACTTTAGTAATCAATGATTTCTATTATCATTTATATTTCTTCATCTGAGAATTTTGAGTATTATTACTCATACTCAACTAGGTAGGTACAATTATGAGGAAAACATCAGTAAAGTGACCTGATTGGTCATATCTTCTACAAACCTCATTAAATGCTTTGAACTTGTTCTCAAACTTCATTCCATAATTTCTAGGTTTATTTTGAACTTTTCTTCTTTAATTGGGTGTAATCCCCCTCAATCTATATCTCCAATAACCTATGGACTCATAATTATATTATTGATTGAACTAATATCTTATTTCCTTATTCCAAAACCATCTACAATTCCATTAGTAACCATAAAAAAGTCATTCTTTCAATTATAGAATGGTTGATGTATTGAATTAGATTCATACATCTCTTTCATGCTTTGACTGTCAACATTGGATCCTTTATTAAAAATAAAATTATGATTTAATTAAAACACTTCCTCCATTATTATAGACTTATTTATTTAATCTTTATAATCACCATTTATAAAAAAAATTCACTTTCAAAATTTTTTCCCCATAATTTTCAAATTTCTGAAAATTAGTTTTTTTTCAAAAATTAATTATTCACCACTTATATATATGCATTGACCATTTAAAATAATTTATTATTAGATATTTATACTTATTCTTGAACTAAATTATTATGGTTGAATTTGAACTCATCCAAACCTATTTTTTCTAAAAAAAATTATTCAATGCCTTCAAGAACTTTCTTTATTTCATTAACATTCACTTCTGTATAAACTTTCAGTATCGTTCCTTCAGTGAGAAGATTAATTTATGTTATCAATGAAATTTTTCAACTATGAAACTTTTAAAAATAAAAATAATCATCATTCAATGATGATTGATTATAATTTTTTATATTCTTGTTCACCCTCCATAGTTTTAAAATATTTGAAATATATTATTTAAGTTATTGATTTAATGAGAACTCTATTTTAGTTTCCTTCTTACTTACATCATTACTAATCTCATCGCAAGTGATTTATTATTCTTTAACTTTTACAATCAATAATTTTTCACTAACATCACTATAAGTATCAACTTCCTATTCATCCTCACTATAATCATCATCTCCAAATTTTGATAAAAAATTTATCTTTATGGGTTTAGATAAGTTATTACCTTCCAATTTGAATAAAACTTTTATTTATTAAATTTTGAGACTTTATTCTTTAAGTAACTCCTTGTATTATCTTCATCATCTCCGAAATATTTTTATTCCTTTAAATTTGGATAGTTTTCTGTTAAATTTACAATAGTTCCACACTTGAAACATATAAGTGAAATATTACCTCGATAAATTACTTTTCTTATTCTCACACTTCTTAAAATGAATGGCATGAGTTTGTAAAATTTTATTTTAAAACCTTCTTATTCTTAAAAAACTTCCTCATATTCATCAAATTATTTATTTCTCTTCTCATGCTTTAATGATTTAAAGGATATTTTCTTAACATCCTTGTTTATCTTTTTAAAGAACTTCCCTACCACATTTTATAAGTAATCAGGATTCTATTAAAATCAACCAATATAAGTGTACCTAGATTAAAATCTTTAAGTGTCATAACCTTTGCGTAATATTTGTCTATAAAGATATGTAGTATCTTCTCAAACCCCATAAAATATTCTATCTTTTCACTAAAACCTATGATGTTAGTCATAGATTCATTTAATCTAGTGAATAAGTTATTTATTATTTCATCATAATTTATATTGGGGTCTTTATACTTCAATATATAAACCTATAGTTCATTTTTCTTCACCTTCATATTTCCTTCATAAATATTTTCTAACTTATCCTAAATTCCTTTTGTTATATTGATCACTTAAATAAAGGGAAACTAATTTTTCTCAAAGATATGATAAGATATATTTTCAGGCATGACCATAATTATACAAATTCCTTCTGTCAAATGTTGTCTTCACAACATCGTCCATGCGAGGAACAAAACCATCAGTGGTATCCCCCAATACATCCAGAATGGTTGACATAAGATATGGTAGCATCCAATATTTACAAATATAATAATTATTCCCATAAAAAGTTGTAATTTCATTATTTTCACTAAATTAATTTAATTCATATTAATTATAGAAGTTAATAACTTTAAACTTTAAACATATAGGAACAAATTTCCAAACCAAACTTCAAATGGTTGGTCATTTTCAAAGGAAACCTAACTACTCTGATGCCACTTGATATACCCATGTTTATGGTGTTCATTCAATGAGAGGGGGGTAAATAGTTGAAAACTCTCATGTTCTCAATTTTTATTATTTATTATGAAATCAACATTAATCATATGTTAGAGTGAACAATCACACTATTGAACTTTTCTCATACTAAGGAAAGAAAACATACAACGAAAACCTAATGTACAAGTTTCACTACTCAAAATGATTAGATATATCCATATAATGATCCAAAAAACACAAGACCATATATTCCTCTACAATTGCCATGTGGATAAAATTAGTAGGGAATATTCATGAACTTATATTACATGAAATCAACACAACTGACTCCCAAAACAAGAAGAAAATATCCTTCCTTGATCAATCTTATTGTTGATGTTGTCTTGTCTTTATCAAGGTAGGGATTATACTTTTCATTTGAATTATTGTATACTAAAAATAATTGTGATCCCAAAAATATTCAATATATAATAGGTGTGACTTATTCCACACTTCTTTAGAACACAAAAAAATAATGGTGCAATGAACACTCATCTAACACACAAACTTTGTGTGTAGTATTTTTATTTTACTTCATATTCTCTTATACTCCTCTATAACATATTATCCTCTTCTTATCTATTAATAATATTACAAGACCCTTGTTCCTTGTCTTATATAGCATCAAAACTTTTCTCTCTCTTCAAATTTCAATTTCAAACTCTAATTTGAACTCTCAGCTTCTAATAACTCCTTTTTTACTTCTCCCACTTATCTTTGAGAATTTGGATCATTCTTGACATATTAATCACCGTTTATGTTCTTTAGAGAATTTAAATATCAATTTCAAGTGGCCTAATAATGATTAAATGATTCATGTTATCAAATCCACTCAAAATCTAGAAATTCCTATTAACCATTGCATGTTTGACTTCACCGTGGTATGTTGAAAGTCGTTTCAGTCAAATTAATCTAAATTGCTCTGAAACTTATTTATATATGTCTTTTTCCATGACATATTCTCCCTTATTAATTTTATATAGTGATTTTATTCTCACATCAAGTAATATTACATGGAATAGGCCTTTCCTTTTTTAGCCTTGTATAACATCCATCAACAACCAAGTCATTTTACTTCCCTGGGTATAAGACTCATCAATGTATAGACCTTGTTTAAAAGCAACCACTATTTCTTAACCATGACATGGTAAATTCCATTTTTATTTATAGAAAAACAATCACCATTTTTTCTAAATTTTTCACCATCCTCACCATTTTTCTATTCTATTAGGTTAATCATACACAAACCACCATGACTTTGACCATGGAATATATGAGACTTGTAGTTAAAAAAAATAAAATTTCACAATTGAAATGCATTATGAAATAACCATTTTAATGATTATATACTCATTTTACTTCTTATAGTGTTTGATCCACTACAAAATATCATAGTGAGGTTTTCTTCCATAGACCAAAGCTGGACAAAATGAATGTTTCTAAAGTAATCATTTTTTTTCACTTCATAGACCAATTTCATACTCATTTTGAATCTAACCATGGCATAGTGAGGTATCTCCTTACTTCATCCATATTTAATCATCGCTCTTTAACAACAAAACTCCTTATATGTTATTTTAATCACTATAAAACCTTGGAATGAACTTCACCTCAAATGAAACACCATGTAACACTTGACTTTGAACATGATTAATGTGTTGAAAACAAAAAACAACACAATAACCATATACACTTAATATATTCTAAAATTACTCTTCATGTTGAAAAACATAATAGTGCTATTGAATTCTTTATCTACTTTTAAACTTAAAAAATCCCCCTAGGTATCAACAACCTTCCCATGTTCATAACCACTCTTTTTCTCACTATCTACTCCATAATTGGTCTCAAAAAATTTCTTAACCATTCAAGATATGTTCTCAATTGAGGAACCTAGGTAAAGTGTATTTGGATGAGTTGGTTAGTATTCAAGGTGTTTCCTCGTCTATAATGTCAGACGTAGATCCTAGATTTATGTTCATATTTTTTAGGGGTTTTAGAATGCGATGGGTACTCAAATAAAGATGATTACATTATATAGAATACCATATAGATCACCATTTTATTGGGAAAATTGGTGAGAGGTCACTTTTGGGACCTAGATTGGTGTGAGAGATGAAGGATTAGGTTAACCTAAAATAATAGAGATTAGTGGTAGCTCAGGCTTAGTATAATCCTTTTACTAATCATCGTCAATGGTTTTTGGAGTTTTTGGTTGGAGATTGAGACTTTTTTTGAGTATCACCATGAGTGGGACATAAATGAATTAGGAAGAAAGAGAAGTTGTAACACTGTTGTATGGAACCATTTGAGATTTTCAAGAAAATTATATATATTTCTTATCATTTTTAGTTTCCATAGAAATATGTTGCAGTGCACAATGTGTTCCATGTATCTTAGTTGAGGAAGTGTCAACTAGATTTATCTCTTCTTCTTTATTATGATGTGGAAAATTTGGAGCCTGATGTGACTTCTATTGAGAGGATAGTGTTTATTTATTATCATTAACCATCCAAACTTTTACATATTTTGAACACCAAAATGATCCCATGATAGGGTCCAGAGGGCATTCTTGATTCCCATGGGTTGTCACAAGTTTCTGGGAATCAAGGAAGCACCACATGGGAATGATTTCTCCCTCAAATCAAAGTAGAAGCATAGTAGAAAAACTAATGAAAACTAGAATAACCCATACATATATTGGAAATCCATGAAAAAATAAATATATAGAAAATAAATATAAATAATATAATAAATATAGAAATAAAATCTCATATCACACCCCAAACTCCCTCCCCTACAATGAAAAGTCGCACAAAAATATACCTCCAAATGCCATTGTTTTGGTCACCATCAGTTATCACTAACCATTATGCGTAAAAATAAATGCCCAATTAGAAAAATTAAATCATTTAAAGAGACAAATTTTAAACATTATAGGAAAAAAAATTAGTTCCTAACAAAATTAATTAATAGGCATAGTTGGCCGAATGCAATAAAATAAAACTAACCTTATATAAATCAATGCACTAAAGAGAAGGCAAAACCTAGACAAGAGACTGTAACTGCAATGATAGATAGGTGTGAGTTAGATCTCAGTAGTCATACCAAAGAGAAACCACTCCCCATGTATAAAATTTAAATTAAAGATCCATTTAGTGATTTTTTTAACTACATTATTTAAATATAGGTTTTTAGTTTAAATCATATAAAGTAATACATTTTACAAACCATTTAATAAAATTTATTCTTTGATTATTTTAAATGAAATAAAACACTTATAAAACATTTAGAAATCATATTCCCCCTTTTTATTCCCATTTAAAATATCCTTTAAAATAATTTTAAAAATGTTCTAGGAAGAACTAACACACACAAAATGAATATAAAGTTAATTAAATAAAGGCTCCATATCAAATATACAACAAGAAAAGAAGAAGAATCCAATATCAGGTGACATGCATATCAAGTAGTCAAGGGATATCGAATAGATAAAAGAGACACCCTAAATGAATCCACAAACCAAAGGAATAGACTTCATCGTCTCTACCCTAGGTCCCAAAGTGAGTCATTCCTAGACTATATTCAATGCACCAACCTACCAGCCTACATTACATCCTATCACAAACCATACAACTATCCTACACCTAGACTAATTGAAATAGAATGCCCCATCTATCCCAATCACTAAATAGGTTGGGACACTAGTAGTGTGAGACTATATTTTGTAGCATAATTCTAGAATCCCACTTAGATACCCGGGTTCCAATGACTAAAGTAAATCAAGGGTGAGTAAAAAACAATGATCACAACTGATGATAAGAATAAAATAGTTAACATATGGTATGACATGCATTACAAATCATATCAAATAAATCACCCTTACATCCAGATCCTTCTCAAGAAAAATCCCCAAATACCCATCCACCATCATTGTTATGAAAACCAATGAGGATTAAGAGGTATGCCACTCATGTATCTAATTTTAAATCATTTAAAAGTTCTAACTGAGCCTATCTAAAAACTAATTATGATATCAAGTACTTTAAAACAATTCAAAACCCTTTCTAAAAATAATTTCTCAAAACATTATACTTGGAATCACCATTAAAATTTAATTTAAGAAATCAACACCCATTATAAATCTCAACATGATCCAAATGAGTTCAAATCCATTAAAAAACTCACCTTTTTAATAAAAATAATTATTTAAAAAATTATCCATACTTTTCATCTAATAATACCTTTAAAAATACATTTCCAAATATATGTATATATTTTAAATCAAATTATAAAAGAGGGTATTTGAAAACCTCTTTTAAACCCCATTTAAATTTTAATTAAGGTAAAAAAAGTCCAAACACAACTATTAAATTTATTTATAGACCCAAATGGGGTCCAATCATTTTAAAATAACTTAATTTAATTAAAAACAATTATTTAAACATTTTTAAAATACTTGGATTTTCATTTTTAACTTGAAATGCCAATTAAAGGCATTATGTCAAAGGAATAGCACCATGTATCCTTTATAAAACCCAATGTAACATTCACTAATAGGAAATAATAATTAAATCAAGTATTTTAAGCACAAAATAAGTAAAGGGTTGAAAAATTTAAAGCTTGAACATGGGGAAACCTACATTAAATCAAGCGGAACCAAGCTACAGTAATCCAGAATGCATCTCATTTGATGGAGGATTCCCAAAAAAGAAATAAGGTACTTCCATGAACCCTAAAAATAAAATAAAACACAAAAAAGCTTGTAAAAACTAAATCCTGGGGTTTGGAAAAACCAAAGGGAGGTGCGCATGAAGTGGAAAACATGGGAAAAGGGATGAAGGAGGGAGAAGAAACCCTTACCTTATATATCCAATTGAGAAACATAAATAAACCAAGATAAATCATGAAATAGGTAGCCTATAGAAGAGGATTTTTGTGATGAGGGGGGTGGGGCTTCGGCCTGGGTTCCACGCACAGATGGGTTGAGCTAAGGGGTGTCACACGAGGGAGGTCGCTGGAAGGGGGGCTCGTAGTAAGGGTGGTTGTATGAAGTAGGAGGGGATCCGTGAGGGAAAGGGGGAATATATGGGAGGAGGGGGATCATCCATAAGGTATAAGAATTATGTTTAAATAAAAAAGGGAATGTGGAAAAGGAAGGTAAAAAAAGAATTAAAAATTGAAAAAAAATATTTTTTAAAAAAAAATGGGTAACTCGTATGGTATGCCCGCACGGTTTGTGAAACAATAAAAAAATTGTACTTCATTTATTAGACATCAAAAATACTAATGCTTGGATACTATTATGATTTAATATGGTTTATTAAACCATTTTTAAATCATTAAAATTTGCATTTTCTGGAGACAAATCCAATTACACATGATCCACATGGTTTACTAACTGAGTGGACTAACCGTGTAGCCCCACAAACCTTTTAAATTTTGAAAATAACTACTTAAAACTACAAGAAACACTTGATTACTTCAAATAAATATAAATTATATTAAATAAATTAATAAATAAAACTTTTGGTATGAAAATTTTCCCCACCATAAATATTTCTATCCCTAGAATGTCATTATCAAAGGATGGAAGATGACCATCTATAACAATTTATCAGAATCAATGAGAAACAACCTCCAATATCACCAAGTTAAACCTAACCACTAAGGATCACAAGGATTAAGGAGAATAGATACCTATTGAGGAATATCCATTATTTATAATTTGTCTAAAATGGTGGTTCAATTACACCCACACCCTCTAAGAGATGTATTTCCATAGAATAAGAACTTCCACCAAACACCCTAATAAACTGTAATACCTCTATCAAACATAAAAATCCAAGGGAGGATAAACTCTAAGAACACTCAATACAAGAACCAACATGAGATATAGACGTGGGTCTCCAAACTCAAATAGGAAAACTGAGACCTTGAATTTGGAACCCCTTCTCATGATGAACCATAAAAGAAATATTACACACCCAAGTGCCCAACATCCTAAAGCCCAATTTTCCTAGTTACCCAATAACTAACCCAAAATCATCCATTATCAACCCAAAAAAATAAAAAATTCCAATTTACAATCTCTAAAATAAAACTCAAAAAAATAAACGTCACATTAATTGAGAATTAAGAACCATAAGAACCACCAATATCCCCTAATCACTCCAAAACAAAAAAAAACATCCTATGAGCACTCTCAAAATAATCACCCAAAGAACAAACCAGATCAAAAAACCTCAAAGGATTTCACTCTCTAAAATTCTACTGAAAAAGAGAACCATAAAATAATCATACCCAGATCAAATTCTGCAAGCTCTGATAAAACTCAACTAGGTTATTCTAATGCACTCACAATCCACCTAGACAATAATAGAAAAAGGGAGGATATGATTATATAAATATAAATCCAAATATAGGTTCTATAAAGAATCCAACCTTACCACTTGACTATTTTTCTAGGTAGGACCACTAACTAGTGAAACTACACCTAAAAAAGAAAGTAATTACCCAAAGTTTATTCTAAGAAACAACTTATCCATCCTTTCCATGATTTCTCTGAGAGGTGGAATTCAAATAACATGAAACATGAACTCGATTAGTTTATGTATCAACCTAGAAACTAACTAAAATAAGGGGAAATCCAAATAATAAAACCAATGAAACACCAAAAATCAAAAGTCCCCATTTTCTTCAAATTCCCAAAACCCCATTTTCAAACACTCCATCTTCTAAAACATTCTTCTTCCAAAATTTAAAACTCTAAATTTTTAAAATAGAGACATAACTTCCACATTCAAAACATTTTATAAATTCACTATTTTAAAACCTTTCATTTTATAATCCCTATAAAGGAAACAAAACCACTATTTTTTAAAAATAAACTTTTTTTACATTTATAAATTTGGTTTCAAATTTAAAAAACATCTTATGTTTAAAAATAAAATCAAAATATTTCAAAATATTTCCTAAAAATCATTTTTATTTTCTGAATAATTTTTTGAAAATCTCTCAAAACTATTTCAAAGAACATTGTTTTAAAAAATTCCACAAATATACACAACTTAAAAAACATCATAAATCCAAACCACATGTTAATATAACACAAGGCCCACTTGACTCACCTCTCATCACTAGTAAATCCTAAATAGAAGGATAAATATCAAAACCAAAATGGGATATGGAACCATTATTAACCAAACCACATGGTTTGAGGGACCACAGGTCATATACACAATAATTACTAATACATATCAAGATTGATCATTTATTTATTTCTCAGTTTCTTAGACCATGAAATCCAAACTTACACCACTAACCCATATTCCATTTCCATCCCAAAATCCAATCTGAACCTCAAAGTAACTCAATCATGTTGATAATGATCAATAAATGGTCAAATTAACCAAATAAAATTTATAACAAAAAATCAAATCCCAACTTCCCATGGGGACTCAAGATTCATTGTGGTATGTGGTGATCAGGAAACCATTCATGACCAACCTCATGTGTTCTAACAACCAACTATAACTCAATTATACTATAACACCCTAAATAAGAAATGGATACTCATAAGAGAGTCAAGGTTCCTTTAGAAAAAAGAAATTAACTCCTGTGATACCATTTTTTCATGAACTAGCATGATCCATAAGGAGGAGGCTCTCTTTGGAATTTCTATTAAAATCTAGCTCGTGCGTATTTATCATTTTAGTTGTAGCCTTTTTTATATATTTTGGTGAATCTTTAGTGTGTTTATTTATCAAATATTAGTTTTATTTTACTTCATTAATCCAACAGTTCATATTACTTGATTTTGGAAGGATCTATTTTTATTTTCCTATAATATACAAAATTACCCATATATATATTAGATATCTATGACAAAAAAAATATGCAAAAAAACTATAAAGAAAAAAATAAATGTAGAAAAAACTATTATCTCATGGTCTAAACTCTCTCCCCTATAATGAAAATATACACAAAAATATGCCTCTGAATGTCTTTTATTTGGCCACCAATAGTTATAACTAAACTCTATCCATAGAAAGTAGAAAAGTCATAATTGGCTAAATCAAGTAATATAAAGGTCCACAAGACCAAGATTATAGGAAAATAAAATAAATTCCTACCAAAATAAAGTAATAATCATAGATAGATGAATGTAATAAATTAAAACTAACCTCAGATAAATCAACTCACTCAAGAGAATCCAAAAGATGGATAAGATCCTATAACTAAAATGATAGATAGGCATGATCTAGAGCTCCGTAGTCATGCCAAATGGAAACCACTCCTCATGTATAAAATTGAAATTAAAGATCAATTTAGTTCTAGTTTTAACTACATTTTTTAAGGATAGGTTTTTAGTTTAATACTTATAAAGTGTAAATTTTTCAAAACCATTTTATAAACTTTCTTCTTTGATTATTTTAATTCAAATAAATCACTTAAAAAACATGCAGTGGTCCTATAACCCATTTTTAGTTCTCGTTTCAATGATCCTTTAAAATATTTTTAAATTTTTTTATAAATAACCAACATAAGTAGTATGAATATAAATAGAATTATAGAATTAAATCATGTCAGATATATAAAAAGTAAAGTAGAAGAATCCAATATCAAGTTACACACATATGAAGTAGTCGATGAATATCAAATAGATAAAGGAGTCCCCTTAAATGAATCTATAAACCAAAGGAATAGATGTCATGGGAACTACCCTAGGTCTAAAAGTTAGATAGCTCTAGACTTTACTCAATATACCAACCTTCTAGCCTACATTACATCCTATCACAAACTACCCAACTATCCTGTGCCCAGCCTCGTTGGAATGGCACTCCCTATTGAGCCCTATCACTAACTATAGGTGACACTAGTAGTGTTCAGCTATTTAGTGTAGCATAAGTATAGAATCCCACTTAGTTACCGGAGTTCACATGAAAAAATTAAAGAAAGGAAAAAATAATGATCAAAATCGATGATAAGTATAAAAAAGTAAACAACAGGTAATACAAGAATCATATAGAATATCAAATAAATCACCCTCACCTCCAACTCCTTCTTAAGAAAAAGCTATGAACACCCATCCACCATCAATATCAATCAAAACGAATGAGGCTCAAGAGGTTCATACACATACACCCAATTAGAAACAAATTAAAAGTTCCAATTTAACCTTTTTAAAAACCAACTGGGATTCGAAGTACTTTAAAACAATTTAAATCCCTTTATAAAAACAATTTCTCAAAAACATTATACTTGGAATCAACTTTAAAATTTAATTTAAGAAATAAACCTCCTTATAAATCACAATATGACCCAAATGAGTTCAAATAAATTTAAAACCTCACCTTTTTAATTAAAAAAATATTTAAACAATTATCCATACTCAGAATCTCATAATCCTTTTAAAAACCATTTCCAATTATTTGTATATATTTCAAAAAAATTATAAAAATGGACTTCAAAACCTCTTTTAAAACCCATTTAAAATTTTATTAAGGCCAAAAAAGGGGTAAAACTATTAAATTTATTTATAAACCAAAATGGGGTTAAACCTTTTTAAGTTAACACAATTTAATTAAATATAATTACTTAAATAATTTTAAAATACTTGGAATTTCAATTTTAACTTGAAATGCTAAGTAAAGGCATTATACCAAAGGAATAACACCTTGTATCCTTTATAAAATCCAATATAACATCCACTAATATGCATAAATAATTAAATCAATCATTGGAAACACTAAGTAGTAAAGGGCTCCAAAATTTAAAGATTACTCATGGGGAAAACTACCTCAAATTGAGCAAAACCACTCTATGAAGAGATGGAATGCACCACCTCCATTGGAGGATAACCAAAGAGAAATAAGGGACCACCATGAACCCTAATAACCAAATAAAAAAATTAAATGCTAAATAATAGGGTTTTTTCAAACTAAATGGAGGTACGAGTGAAGGGGAAAATGTGGGAAAAGGGAAGGAGGGACAAGGAACACATATGTTGAGGATCTGACTAAAGAACGTAAAGAAACTAGGAGAAATAATAGATGATGAATCCAATAGGGGTGGAGTGTTTGATGGGTATGGGGGGTTTGGATTGGGTGTCATGCATAGAGGGGTTCATACTAGGGGTGTTATATGAGGTATTCTACTAGTAGGGGGGAACACGATGAGGGTGCTTATGTGAGAGAGGAGGGGAGACATAAGGGAGTGGGGAAATCCATGTGAGAAGGGTGGGATTATCCCTAGGATATGGGTGAAATTATAAAATAACAAAGGGAATAGGGGAAATAAGGGGAAAATAAATGAAAGAAAATGGAAAAAATATTTCAAAAAAATCAGACAACTATCATAGTCTGTCCGCATGGTTTTCCAAACCATATTGTATTTATTGTAAGTAAAAAACACTAATACTTGGTTCCTAATATTATTTTATATGGTTTATTAAACCATACCAAATGGAATTGTCTTGATACAAATCTAATCACATGGTATTTTCATGGTTTTCTAACTATTCACCCCTATAAAACCTTTAAAATTTTGAAAATTCTAGCCCAAAACTCTGAGAAACACCCAAAGACATAAAATAAAAAAAATATTAAAAAAATTATTAAATAAAACTTAGGGGTGAAAATTATCCCTTCCATAAAGCTTTATTCCCCCCATAAATCCATTTCCAAATAACAGAATATGAATAGATATAATGATTTATCAAAATCAATGAGAAACAACATCAAATAACCTCTAATATCTCTAAGAAAAATTCAACCACCAAGGGAAACCTAGAATAAGGAACACAAAGACCAACTAAGGTCTCCCTTCCATTTATAATTTATCTAAAATAGTGGGTTAAAAACACCCACACCCTCCAAGAGGTGCATTTCCATGGAATAATAACTTCCCCAAAACACCCAAATAAACCATAATGCCTCTATAAAACATACCAACCTAAGGAAGGAGAAACTATCAGAACACTTGAAAAAAGAATAATTATGGTCCATTAACCTAATTCACCATTCTCAAATGGGAAAACTAAGGCCTAAAATATGGAACATCATCTCATGGAAAACCATAAAATAAAACTAACACTCCCAAGTTCCCAATATCCAGAAGTCCACTTGTCCCAATTAGCCAATAACTAACACAAATACATACATTATCAACCCACTAAAACTAAAACTCATAATTTACTATCTCAAAAATAGAACTCAAAAAATAGAAATACCACCATCACTGAGACATAAGAACCATAAGAACCACCACCATATCCTAATCACTCTAAAATATATAACATCCTATGAGAACTCTAAAAAAATTCTCCCAAAGAATAAACAAAATCAAAGCACCTAAAATTATTCACCATCACTAATTGCACTAAAAAAGAGAACCATAAAAGCATCATACCTATATCAAATTGCATAAGCTCCAATAAAACTCAACTGGATTATTTTTATGCACTCACAATGAACCTATACTACAAAAAAAGGATAAAATTATAAAAATATAAATCCAAATTTGGTAGCTAGAAATAATATGAACTTACCATATGATTATGAGTCTGGGTGGGCTACAAACTAGATCAACTACACCTAATAAGGTAAGGAATTACCCAAAGGTTCTTCTAAGAAACAACTTATCCATACTTTCCATGATTTATTTAGGAGGAAGAATTTAAATAACATGAAACATAAAATCAACTACTTCATATATCAAATTCCCAATAAAAATCCCCTACTAAAATAAGATACATATCCAAATAAAAAAACCAAATAAACACCATGATTCATAAGGCCCCATTTTCTTTAAATTAAAAAACTCCATTTCCAAACACTTCATATTCTAAAACATTATTTTTCCAAAATTTAAAAAACTAAATTTTTAAAATAGATACTTAACTTATATATTCAAAACATTTTTCAAATTACCTTTTTTAAAACCATTAATTTTATAAGATACAAAAAAAAACAAAACCCCTTTTTTCACAGTTATCTTTTTTAACATTTCTAAATTCGATTTCAAAATAAAAATAATTCTAAAATTTTCAAATAAAGTCAAATATTTTAAAAATATTTCCTAAAAATAAATTCCATTTTATCAATAATTTTACAAAAAAACCTCAAAAATATTTTAAAATCCAATGTTTTAAGAAATTACACAAATGAACACAACTTAAAACGCATCACAAATCTAAACCAACAATAAACATATCACAAGGAAAACTTGAATCACCTCTCATCACTAGTAATTACTCAAAATCATCATAAATATCATAAAAAAAATGTGATGTGGAACCATGATTAACTAAAACATGGGGATAGAGGGACCATGGTCAATCTATGTGATAATTCCTAAGACTTTTCAAGATTGATCATTTGGTTATTTCCCAGTTTCTCTGGTCATGAAATACAACCTTAATCCACAAAATCATCTTTTTTTTTCATCCTAAAATCCAATATTAACCTCAAATAAGATATATTATATCTATGAGGATAAATAAATGATCAATAAAAAACAAATAAAATTTCAAACTCAAAATTAAAATCCCAACTACTCATGATGACTCAATCATTATCGTGGTAGGTTGTGATTAAGAACTCATTAATGACCAACCTCCTAAGTCCATATGACTAATTATAACTCAGTACTACCATGACACCACAAATAACAAAAGGGATACTCATTAGAGAGTCAAGGTTTCTATGGAAAAAAGAATATGGCTGCTCGGATACCATGTTGTCACAAACTAGCCCGATCTAGAAGGAGGATGATCTATTTCGAATCCATACTATGATCTATATCATGAATATATATCATTTTAGTTGTAGTATATTATCCATATTTTTCACTCATTAGTTAATTTATTTATATTAGGTTATTTTTATTTTTTGGAATTTGGCCAATTGTGCCTCTTGCTTGATTTTGGTAGGACCTGCTTTTTTTCCTAGAATGACCAGAATATCCCATCCATAAATAGAACATCCATTTCAAAAAAAATATAGAAAAAAATATAAATATGATAATAAATAAATAAATAAAATCTTATCTCACACCCCAAAATCCCTCCCCTGTGATAAAAATATGCACAAAAATCTGCCTCTAGATTCCATTACTGCAGCCACTATTAGTTATTACAACTATCCATATGTAGAAAGAAGTAAAATCATAATTTCCTAAAGTAAATAATTTAAAAGGATAAAAATATAAAAGTAAAAGAAAATAAAATTATTCCCCACCAAAATCAAGTAATAGGCACAACTGGCTAAATTTAATAAAATAGAACTAACCCTGGATAAATCAATGCACTCAAGTGTGTCCAAAATATAGATAAAAGTCTAAAACTGGAATAATAGATAGTTGTGAGCTAGAGATAAATAGGCATTACAAATAGAGGACACTTCCCATGTATAAACTTTAAATTAAATATCCATTTAATATTAGTTTGAACTATATTATTTAAAGATAGGTTTTTATTTTACAACATATAAAGCATGAAATTTCTAAAACCATTTTATAAACTTTCTTATTTGATTATTTTAAATAAAATAAATCTCTTAAAAACATTAGTGGGACTATACCCCCTCTTTATTTCCCATTTAAAAAATTCTTTTAAAAAATTTAAAAAAAAATTAAAAAGGACCATCACACACTGTATTAAAATAAATAGAATTACAAAAATTCACCATGTCAGATATGCAACAAGAAATTTAGAAAAGGATGATATCAGGTTTCACACATATCAAGCATTCATGGGATATCAAATATCCAAAGTAACCTACTTAAATTAATCCCCCAACCAAATTAATAGATTTCATGGGCTCTACTATAGGTATGAAAGTGATATATTCCAAGACATTACTCAATGGACAAACCTTTCGAATTACATAGCATCCTATCACAAACCACCCAACTAGACTTCACCAAAACTTATCGAAATGATATTACCCATCTATCCATATCACTAAATATAGGGGACTATAGTAGTGTGTGAATATCTAGTATATCATAAGTCTAGATTCCCACTTAGCTACTCGGGTTCCCATGACAAAAGTAAAGTAAGGGTGAGTAAACAAACAATGAGCACAACTAATGTTAAACATAAAGTAGTAAAAAAATGGTAATATAAGAATCACATAGCATATCAAATTAATCACCCTCACCACTATCTCCCTCTAAAGAAAAATCATCAAACTCCCATCCACTATAAATATCAATCAAAACCAATGGGGCTCAAGAGGGTTTCACACACACGCACCCAATTAGATATCAATTAAAAGTGAATCCCATGCCTTTCTAAAAACCACTCTGGATTTTGATTACTTTGAAACAATTCAAAACCTTTTATAAAAACAATTTCTAAAAATATTATACTTGGAATCACCTATAAAATTAAATTTAATAAATCGACTTCATTTAAAATTCTCTACATTATCCAAACAAGGTCAAATCCATTTAAAAACTCAACTTTTTAATGAAAAAATCTTTAAATTTTTATTATTACTTAGAATATTAGAATCTATTTAAAAATATTACATGACCCCCTCCCCACAAGGTGTACCCCTCCTAGTCTGGAAATGGGAGAAGAGAGATATTTACACCTGAGTCCCGCCTCTAGTAGGCCTTGAGTTGGCGACTAGCACTGAGGGTATAGTAAACACACAAATGGGAGGCATTGGCCTCTAAGAGAACACATGAAAAACAGAGAGATAATATAAAAACTAACCAAATTCTACTAACACAATAATATGAAAGAAAACCCAATCCCACATATGTAATTTCATACAAGAACTACTACAACTGAAAGGGAAAAATGAAAGTACCCAAAGAAATGTAAAGACAGAAGCAATTATGAAGCCCAAACAGCTTCTGCAACCCACAAGATAGTAGCAACCAGCCTGATCTCCAAACTTCCCCAATTTACCTAAAATAGTTTATATAATATAGGGTGAGTATAACAATATACTTAGTAGAATCCTCCTTAGAACCTCTCGTGCAAAAGTAAAAAAAACATGTTAGAGCGCAGTGAACAACAAGTGAAACTAACTCATCACCTAAACAAGTATACTAAGTTCCCAACCTCACTATGTCTACTCTCACCAAGTATCGCATACAAGATCATATTATATAATAAATAATTTCATGGGTACCCTACTACCAATTCCCCCATTGGTTTTCCACTTTGCCCCAATGTCACACGTCCCGAGCATCTCTCTCCAAAAAGGCTAGCCCACACACAACTGGGCGAAGCACCACAACATGAACCTCATGCATCAATATGAACCTCATGCATCACACCACCATGTCCACATAACCAAAGTAACCGGGTAGTTTTTAGGATCCACCACATCTTTTATAATGTGTATCATATGTTGGGTATTATACCACAAGCCATCATAGCCCATATGCCGAGTAAGGATCCTCAATCCATCACAGCCTATACATGTTATACCTATAGTAGTCCTTAGGAAACTATATCCAGAATACATGTGTCTGAAATAACCACAAGCCATTACATCTCTCTACACACATATATAGGGAAAAATAACCACTATGCATACTGGCATAAGTAACTACCAATAGAATATAGTGGGGGGAAATGGGGTATTCAGTCATCCATCCTCCCACCAGGATGTTGGGTAAAACACCCCCTAGGGCTCAGAATCCCTAGGGTGTCAATCTCCCTAACTGATAGGGTGTAGTAGCATATAGAAACACAAAAGTACATGATATAATATAGATCACAACTACACTATGGGAATAACCTAGTCTTAGAATCAACTACAGATAATTTCTCTCAGACTCCTATATGCCACTACTAAGACTAGATATCCTATAAGAACACAACCATTTAAAGAGCTACATTAAGTTACTTTGTCCCTTTTTATCAGTTTTAATTTATGTCAATTAATTATTAAACCATTAATTAACCATTAACATTTTCACATTTCATTTTATTAGTATCAAAACAAAGTCCCATGGCCTCCAGGAATAACTAAACTGAGTCCACAGTTTCTCATAATTATAACCTCATCATTGCATCCCAGCAAGCTCCATCCCCATGGGTTAAAAATTTATTCATTTATTTAAAAATAATTACCACTTTCTATACTTCTAGGTATTCTAGGAAAAAATTCTAAGCTACCCAACACAAGGGGATCAACACAGTGAGTAGATGAACTACCCATCGAGTCTTTTCTACCTATAGCAGAAGCGTAGACCCATCCAACCATGAGAAACTAAACATGGAAAGTACGTGGCATACCATGATTGTCTTTGTCTCTCTTAGAAGAAGAGTAAAAAACCTATCTACCTAAAGTAGTGGGGAAATAAAATTAGATAAACAAACAACAGATTCAAAAAACATACAACTTTCATATCAATGAGTAATCCCAGCTTCAACCCATTCCATCATCTCTGGTGTCCTCCCCGACACCACATGCATAAACTGATACATCATTCCACTCCATACATTAACCTATACCATAACAACTAGGCCTCCCTACCTCACACACCATAATAGTCCTCCAGTCTTAGCCCTCCCAAGCTCACATCACATCCGAGCCTCCCTGCCCCACATACCACAAGCCTCATATCCAAAGAACATCACAAGAAACAGGAAAAAACATAGAAACGGGATCTCAGCCCCAAATCAAGGCATTCAACCTTCACACAAAATAATATTTTAAGGATATAGAGAATAAGGCACTTGTCCTTTACATGCAAGTGGGAAAATCAGTCCCTATAAAGGAATTATCTTTATCACACAACCTATTCTTATTCCATCTTGAATTAATTTATTCTTTATTCACAGGTTCCAACTACAGGAAACCTAAATAAAAAGATATCACAAGCTATCATAATTAATTAAATAATTAATTTAAAATGAATTTAATTATTTTATCAACATGAATCAACATGATTCATTTTCACTAACTAATTCAATTAAACATACACACTTGCATAAATTTGATTATCATTAAATTGAAACAACAAAAACCGGATTCATTAAACATGAATCTTTAACCAATTATCCAATTAATTATCAATTAATTTAATCATTACATTATTTACCAATTTCCATCAATAAAAACATAATAAACCAAGAAAGACATAGATATCATGCTATCTAGAAAATCAAGAGGAAAATCATTATCATGGTATAAAGTAACGACATTGCTATACAATCAATACCAATTCTTTAATCAAGTTCAAGTAATTATTAGGTCAATTTCATTGCAATTGAAGGGGATAAATCATGATAGATCTACAATTGAATGTAAATAAATAGATAGGCCATGAATCCCCTAAAAAAAATTTCAACGTTATTCACATGAGAATGAATCAATATAATAGATCCTAATCACCTCTCTCTCAATGACTCCATCCACCCAAGGACATCGCGAAACAACAAAACCAAACAACAACCAAGAAAACTCCATTAGAAACATATATATCACACGTAGTCATGTGGTAAAAATAAACAAGAGTAAATGGATCAAAGAAACTATAATAATGAAGGTAGATCATAACTTATATAAAATATGGATAGAAGGAGGGAAGCATGGAATCAATCTGGGATAAAGGAATCCTCAGAATGTTGAAGAATAAGTCATTGGGTCACCTGGAGTTGAGAGAGAGCCACTTCAGCTGTAGGGTTTGAAAAACCCAAGTGGCTAGAAAACACTTAAAACATTATAGTTGTGGGGAATTACACAATGTGTAATCCCATTTTACATTGTGTAATGCCTTAGGGTTAGTTTATATTGAAAAAACCATCACCTTTCTATTTTATTTAATTTTTTTGAAAAAAAAATCTTACACATCATGAAACCCTCTTTCACATTGTGAAATAATTCTACACAGTATGAAACCCACTTTCATGCCGTGAAAGATCCCTACTTCAAGCTCTCAGCACCCGAACACCTCAAAACTTCCTTTGAGCCTCCTATGAGCTCCACAAGACTTGGAAACACACAAAGGGTTGATCCATGTGAATCTAATCCCTTAAAAAATCATTTCTAAATATATGTATATATTTAAAAACATATTATAAAAAGATCCATTTGAAAACCACTTTTAAAACCCATTTAATTTTTACTTAAGGTTGAAAAAGTACTAAAACAAAACTCTTAAACTTATTTTTTAACCCAAATAGGATAAAACCATTTTTAAATAAATAAATTTAATTATAAACAATAATTTCAAATTTTTAAAATACTTGAAATTTCAAGTTTATATTTAAATGAAAACTAAAGGAATTATGTCAAATGAATAACACGTTTTATCCTTTATAAAACCCTATCTAACATTAACCAATAGTTATAAATAATTAAATCAATCATTTTAAACACCAAGAATTAAAGGGTTCTAAAATTTAAAACTTACAGATGGTGAAACCTACCACAAATTGAATGAAACCAAACTACAGTGATCCAGAATGTGGCGCCTATGATGGAAGAATCACAAATAAGAAATAATGGACCTCCTAAAATCTTAAAAACTGATAAAAACACACAAAAAATAGGTAAAACCTAAATCTTAGGGTTTGGATAAATCAAAGGTTGGTGAGAGTGAAAGGAAAAATGTGAGAAAAGGAAAATAGGGAGAAGGAACTCTTACCTTGAGGATCTGATTGAGAAATGAAAAAAAATCAAGAGAGATTGTGGAGGAGGATCTGAGAGGGGAGGAATGTATGAAAATTATGGGGGATTTTTACTAGGTTCCACGTGTGGTGGGGTTTTTCTTGAAGGTTTCATGAATGGGAGGTCTCTGTTAAGGGGGATCGTGGTGAGGGTGGTCGTGTGAGGGAGAAAGGGAGTCATGAGGGAGAGGGGGAAGCCGCATAAAGAAGAGGGGGGATTAAACCTGGGTGAGGGGGGAAATGAGAAAATAATAAATGAAAGGGGGAAAATAATGGAAAAAATAAATTAAAGAAAAGGGGAAAAATTAAAATCAAGAAACCTACATGGTTTTCCCACACAATTTTCCAAATCATGTGGGTATTGTACAACATATACTAGATGTAAAAAAACATTGGCACATGGTTACTAATAAGATTATACATGTTTTATTAAATTGTAATTTAACCTTTAAAAATGTCATTTTCCTGGTACAGATCGAATCACATGGGCTATGCATGATTTACTAACCATGCGCCCATAAAAAACCTTTAAAATTTAGAAAATTCTAGTCTGAAACTCTATGAAACACTCAATGGATTAAAATAATATTAAATAAGTTACTAAATAAAACTTGGGGTGTGACATTTATTATAAGAAGGAGAATATAATGAGAGAATGGAGAATTTCTCTTGTGAGAGTGTTATGGAAACATGGTCCAATTCAAGAGGAGATATGGTATATATGGGATCAGATCTAGCAACAATAACCGGTTTTTTTAGTATAATGAGTATCAATAAGTTATATAGGATTAAAACTCTTATGGTAAGGATAATTTTAATTTCTTTGATGTAATGTGTTTGTCCCACTTTGAGTTTTGGGATTTTTTGCTTCATTTTTTGAGTTATTAGAGTTATAGTGAACACTACCCAATCGAGGTTCATGGTCTCAAGGAACATATAGCAATATTATGCAGGTTACCTAGGATGGAAGTGAATAATTAATGATACATTGATAGGATTTTTGGAAAAGGCACCCAAATGGTTGGTTCATGGTCCAAACTGACTATGCAATCTGAACATGCAGTCAAGTAAGTATTACATTATTTAGATTTTAAAACCCCAATTAACCTACTTTAAGCCTCATTAAATACCCTAATTTGAATTTGTATGAACCAATGTTTAATTGGGAGAAAAATTATGAATTTCCCATTATCAAACAATTCAATTATCTCTAGAATTTATCAAATAAAAATCATATTTGAGGTTTGATCTTGATGATCTCATATATTCTTTGATCTGATTATTTATTTTATTTTTATTTCACTTCCATTGGGTTAATCTATCCATTTCGATTAGATTTAGGGTTTTGGATTATGGATTTTAATCATTAAAAGAAATATCATGATTTTTTGTTTTCATTTATAATGTTTGGAGGATCTGGTTTTTATTTCTAATGTTTGATCTAGGGTTTCATGATTTTAAATTATCACTATATAAGGTAGGTGGATATATAGAATTTGTGTTCTTTGGTAATTTTATTGTGTGTTTAATTATCAAATAATTATTTTAATTTATTTAATAATTATTTTTTCTATATTATACAAACCTTGGTGGTTTGGGGGTTTTAAAATTAAACCATTTGAGATGGTTTGAATTGGTATTTGAATTTAAAAGCATAGATTTTGGGTTTTAAATGTGTTTTGTGATATGTATTTTTGTAACTTGAATTTTTTAGATTTAAGTATTGGTTTTAATGTGTTTTTTAGCTAAAATATTTTCAAAAATAAAAACTATTTTTAGCTAATGGAATGTGTTGAGTATGAGAAAATATCGTGAATTTTCAAGTATAGGTGAAAGGACTGGGTATTTGGGATGAACAAGAAGTTCTGTGATTTTGTTTTATACGGACAGGACAGACCATGAAATTCAAAAACCACTCATGTGGGTGATGATCAATGATTAGGGTATTCTATGTTCATTGGTAGAAATTTATATTATTTTCTCATTTATTTATCATATATCCTTTGGTTATATTGGTTGTATGTGTTGGGTGGAACAGTGAAGGGTTACCTTGTTTAGGAAAAAATTAGTTATATTATTTTCATATACTACTTTGATTATCTAGAATTTTGATAAACTATATTTTTATAAACATGTAACATATTTTTATGGAATTAGTAGCATGGTTGGAGATTGGTCTGTATGAGATTTCATGAGAGTAATTTGGGAAAATCCTATTGGGTGTTTATATTCACCCCTACCTGTACATCTCAGTGTGAATGGGTATATGTATTATGTCATGATGAAGGTAATTGAAAGGATCTGATGTTTTTGGAAAATAGATATTAGGATTTGAGTTAATGTTATATGTGGTGGTTTTTGGTTCTATATTGGAGGAGGATTTGGGTAATTCACATTGAATATGGATCATTGTCTAGGTTGTTATGACATATGGGATATATGGTTTTTTTTGTAATCTATTTGGTTTTCAGTTTACATTAAATGGGATTTTAAAGTTGGTTTTTTATTTTAAATGAATTTTATTTTCTGTCTAGTATAGTTGGTTTTTTATTTGAGGGAAAATATATCCCCAATTATTGTGTTTATCTCTCATCACTAGTTTCTAACCTCCAATGATCAAGGAACTCACTTGAGGCCTTGTAGAAGTCTCATCTTGGCCTCGGGATTTCGGATCCTAGGTTAGTGTCATCATATTATATCTAGTTATATACTTCATTCTATAATTATTATTGTAAAGGTTCTGATAATTCATTATAAATTAAAATATGAATGATTTAAATAAAAGTTTAACTGTTATTATCAATATATTGAGGATAATTGAGTAGGACATGAGTGGATCAATATCTTTTTTTGTGATAATAGTACATAAGGAAAAATTTATAATCTTGATTAATGATATTGGAGGGTATAATAGTCATCCTTTTCCATTGAAACCAATAGGAGGTGTTAAAAAGGAGAGTAAGTGTTTCCATGTGGAAATCATAGACATTGGTGACATAACTTCCCAAAATAATTTAAGTGCTGTAAAAAAACTCCTTAAAGAGTCCAAATCAAGTATTAATACTATATAAATCAATTATATTATTTTGAAGATTATTTGATACCACCTCTACAATTTATAATTTTTATAAATATATATGAGTTCAAAATTGAAGAATAAATGACTAGTTGAGCTTCAAGTTGTATTCAATTAACGAAGAAAAGTGTTGACACATCAATAATTTGGATGGATTATTTCAATTCTTGGATGATTTTAAATAAAGTATGTGTATTATATTTCATTTATGTTTTCTTTTATGAAAAGATATTTATTGTTAATTAAGAATTATATGAATAAAATGAGTTTATTTTTTTGATAAATATTGTTTATGATTCATCATATTCAATAATATGGTATGAAAATATAGGATAAACATATTTTTATCTAGGATAAAATTGTTTTATCCAAGTTATTAGTTAAAATTATTGTGAAAGTTAGTGCCCAAGAACCAAATTAAGTAGTATTTTTCAATTACAATATCATGTATATAGAGAGTTATGCATGATTTTTCTTACCATATTAGTTTTACTACTTATTCATACATTATTTACATCGTAATTTCCTTCAATTATTTTTCATATCAAAAGTTTATAGAAGTTCCCTGCTAAAATGAGAACCTCAAGATGCTATAATAGTAATATTTAACATATGTCTTATGTTATAGACAAATCATACTGATGGGAGATATATTATGTATGGCTATAAGGTGTTTTGGGATACTAATCATTGAGACTTCTTCTCGGTAATTTTTCACTTGGTGATATTGAGTTAAGGATATCATGAGGAAAAACATGCCAATAGAAACATCACATGTTTTTTTTTTCATTGTATGTTCCTATATATGAGCATGTTTATTAGTCTCTTGACTTAAGATAATTTCCAATATGAATCATATAATCATGTTCTTTTTTATAAGAAAAAAACATGATGAATATGATTGTGAAGAGGAAGATTGCATCAAGAGTTTCATTGGTGATATGGAATTGATTCAATAATCAAGATGTGATTTGTTTCTTTTTATTATATAAAGAATATATATTTTTCCACTTGATTGGGATGGTAGTTACCTAACTAAATGCATAGCCATGGTAGGTGAAGGAAATTCTATCTAATATGATTAACAAATGATAAATAAATTATTAAAGGATGATGATATAAATTATGCATCATAATTTATAAGAAATCATAAGACAAAGAGATTATATTACAAATGAGTGTTAATAGGAGGTTATCAAAGCTATGAATTATCATTATCTCTTTAGGTATCACGATTTATTTCTAGATACCAATCTTGGTCAATGGATATGAATCACTAATATCGAGATAATGGCCTAGAGGGTCACACTTAAAGTATATCCAAAAATTCCACCAATTTAGATGAATTGAAGTTTAAGACAACACAGGCCCCATAACCATGGGTTGATGAACATATGATTGTGAATGATCATAAGTAAATTAACTCAATTATGTTATTTGAGTTTATAATAATAATAATTGAACTAATTTCTCAATATATTCACAAATTATATAAGTATAAATATTGAATATGATAATATTCATTTTTTGAATGAATATTATTTATTCAAGGTTCATTAAACCATTTTTAAAAGGAAAGATCTAGGTTAATGGATCTTATTTCATCACGTGACATTTAATAATGTTATAAGTGAGTGATGAAATATTTTTTATGCTTAAAATATGTTAATTATGTATTTAAAGTTTTTACGGGTTGGTTTTAGAGGTTTAACTTTGTTAAGGGATTAAAGGAAATTAAAGGAAGATTAAACCTAGGTATTTAAAATATTTTAAGACATAAAATGGAAAGTTTGAAGCTTCTTGATCCAATT
The DNA here is from genome assembly GCA_963277665.1 of Viscum album. Lineage (NCBI taxonomy): Eukaryota > Viridiplantae > Streptophyta > Magnoliopsida > Santalales > Viscaceae > Viscum > Viscum album. Next base: position 285,473,805 of record OY728138.1, on the reverse strand, counting down.
TCCTCTCCTACCAATCTCCCTCTCAAGTTCTACAGAAACTAATGCAAATATCTAGAATACTTTGACCTAACTTCATGTATTGATAGTGTGATCTTCTAGAAATCGTATGATAGTTATGAAGCACTTTGATCTTTCATGCTAGAACCTAGTAATTGAATAATGGTGTTTTAGGGGTTTTGTTACATGTGTGGATGATGTAAATGAATCCTCTCTCAGATCCTTTAAGCTAAAACAATATGTAAATGATAAAAGTACACCAAATTCATGGTGTTCCACTAAGGTAGAATTTATGTTCCATTTGATTTTTTTTCATAATTAAATTAAATTTCACATTATCCATGACATGAATTAAGTAATTTCATGTGTAATCAAGTGTCTTAGGAAAAATTTAGTGTAAAATTTTTAAATTTACCTACTATCACACATATGTAGCATACTTGGTTCCTTCAGCTGGTATCATAGTTTTTATGTAATTATTTAAGTTGATGTTTTAATTAGATATACTAGAATTTGAATAGAGGGAGACAATAAAATCCCAATGTCATAGAATATGCATCAATCTAAGGTCAAATGGAAAATATATGACCATACAAAGATTGATATTCATTTGGGTATCAAAAAAATCAAATTTAAAAAACCCAAAAAATAAAAAGGGATCGGCCCATGTTTCCTACATTAGAAAGAAATGGTGGGTTGTTCAAATGCATTGAAATTAATTTTTTTAAAAATAAAAGATAATGTAAAAAATTAATACGGGCAATAGTAGATGCTGCATGTTAACTATTATGCCACTATAATTTTTTGGGGGATGGTTATGCAAAGAACCTACACCTTAGGTTTAGGTTATAATTTATATAGAAATAATTATTTTTATGAAAATTGGTTTGGGGAATCATTGTCGTGACCCCACGTCTGAGCACCTTGGAAACCTGCAGCTATCGTCGCCCAGATTCCACCCTAGTAACCCGACCCACACTGGTTAGGCTAGGCCAAACCCTGCTCAGTATGCCCATCCATCCTATGTCCCATAATTTTCTATATATATATATTTACGTTCAAACGGTCCTATAAAATTATAAAAAAGTCAAAAAAAACAAGAAAAATATCTTGAATTTAAATATTTTTTTTAAAATTCATAAAATGTATAAATTGTGAATTAAAATTATTTTAATGACAATTTTAATTTTTTAAATTCAATCAAGATATATTTTATAGATAAAAAGATATTATAGGTGTGTTACCCAATTTCCTCACTTGCTAACAATGCATCATGATCCCCACTAAGTCATTGTCACACTTTAACACACACATGGTTGTAGTTTTTCAATTCCACATTGCATAATAAAGTAAGTAAGGTAGTATTTATTTTTAATTATGTAATGTGGGTGTTTATTAACTAAGCATGAGCTAATATAAACCTATTCATGTTTGGGATTTTATTTATTTCATTTAAGTGATAAAATATACTAGTTAATTATTTAAATTTATTCTATGATGATTTTAATATCATCCTTACCAATTTAAAAGTATAAGGGAATGTGAGTCCATATTTGAGAAATTAAATGTAATTCCCACATCCAAATTTACCCTCACATATATGTGATTATATGTTATAAAGATCAAATGGGTTCATAATGACATGGTCCAAGTCAAGAAACAATGTCGAATTAAATAAGAAAATGTATGGGAGTTTAATGGGCATTTTAATTTGAGTATATGTATGACTCAAGGAATTCCCCTAGGGTCTAGGTTGATTCATTATCCAATTGAGGGATCAACCAGTAGGATACTTCTCGTGATCATGTCATTGTATATTTATTTTATCATGTAAGTTTAATTATATGAGAATGTGTGGGATTTTATATGAATACATAGGATAGTTAACAATAATTCATAGATAAAATGAATAAATGTGCAATAAATATATTTCTATTTATGTATGGTTGAATTTTTTATCAATATCACATAGTAACAAGTATGATAAATTTAATCAAACTTCATTCACAAAGAAAATAAAGAACTTATAAATAATTCAAAGTAAATATTAATTCATAAATTCTTTTCATCTCTTAAGTTAGAATGAAACCATAGTTTTGGGTGCTCGTCGACCATATTTGAGGGTTCCAACTCCTTATAGTAAGTTCTAATAGGTCGGTCGGAATGGCTCGAAGGCCTTCATTTTTTTATTATTTTTGATAATCCACCTTTCAAGGGGTGAGGTGGAACCCTTTGAAGGCCCGAAGGCTAGAGATAATTACATGACCCATAGGTATTAGAGGGAATCACCCAAAAAAGACAACTTGGAACTAATCATCCCCAGTATATGTCAGGAAATCAGCACTCCACCTTCATAGGGCTGGTCAGCTAGCTGTCCTATGAAAAATTTCATAGGCCTGGTTCTGATGGCAAAGTCATACCCTCTTATTCTTCCAATTCTGGTTAGCTCTGCTCCAGTGAATGCGCCTGCCTCGAATCCTCATTTGAAGCCTTGTACCTTCTATTTTGACTGTTACATCTTCATTCATGTGGAACAAAGGCCTTGGGGTGGCCCTAAGGCCTTAAGATGGCCCAAAGGCCTTGAGAAACAATGGTCTCGAAGGCCTTGGGTGGCCCGAAACCCTTGCAGGACTCGAGGATCAAACTAGTGGCCCAAAGGCCCAGATGGATGAATAGTTCAGGTTACTACAGTACCAAATAGTGACTGCTAAAGTTCCTTCTATAGTTCCTGCTACAGTACTACTACATTTCCCGCTACAGTACTACTACAGTACCTAGAAATTCGCCTCCACCCAGATTTGATCTCAGGTCTCTTGGATGCACCTGTCGAGTCATCACCAACCGGGTTAAGGCTCATGTGTAGGTAAGTTCTAATAGGATTGGTGGGTTTAATTCAATAAAATTAGCATCAAATAAGTAGTCATACCTTTCATGGTTAAATTTGAAAGACAAATTTTGATTGAATCCAAGCTAAGGATTCATAGAAGATAGGACTCTGCTCAACAAAACAAGGAGTTGTGAGTTAATAAAGATGGTCATCCAAAATCCTACCTTAGACTCTTATAGTAGTTTTGATTCCATAGGTAGATCTATAAATAGAGGTTTAAGGACCCTTTCCCATTATAATACTCAATAGTTTGATTATTCTGAATAAAGTGGTTTAGGGATACTAATATTTGAATAGAATAGTGTTATAAATTTAAGAATGGTAAATATATAATGTCTAAAAATTAGTAATCAAGAAAAAAGTACTAATATGATAAAGTGTTATTTTTTATAAAAATGGAAATCAATACCATAGAATCACTGTGATTTATATTGTACAATGAACATTTCCTCACTAATACAAATTTCCAAGATTGTTATAGGTGCTTGCATATAGTACTAAGATATGAAAGTAAATTATATTTTTTGGAGTTATCACTACCAAATGAGACACATTAGGAATAAAGTTTGGGTGATTAGGAATCTTATAAGAGACTCATGGATGACACATTTGATGTTTACATAATAATGTTTTCATCAATTTCCATTGAGTTTTGTAAGAAACATGAAGACATGGATGGTTAGTCTATATTGTCTCATCTCTAAGAAGGTTGTCAGTGGAAACTGATGTAAGAAAAAAAATGATATTATCCTTACACTAAACACGTGTAAATTGAAATATATAATCCAAGGTGGTCCTCATGTACTCAAGATAATATATTAAATTTATATTCTAAAAGATTTATAATTTCAGGTGAATAATGATCTTTCAATACATCTCATTATATCATCATTATCACTCAGTTACTCTAGATTCTTTGAGAATTATAAAATGTATAACATTTAGAAACCAATTAAATATATTTTGGATAGGTTTTTATAATTATATAAGAACTTATAGAAAGATAAATCTTCAGTTCATCAAGTAAACAAGAGGAATGGAATGGTGAAAAGTCCAATAGAAATTAGGATTCCAAAGTCATCTTTGTAACGTACTTATAACAAACCAAAGGTAAAGAAGTATTAAATTGAATGGGAATCTATTTGATTTTCATGTGGTAATAAATGTAATTGGAAGATAAATTAAAATGAATTGAAGAATAAGAAATAATATGCTTCTATATTAGGTGTATTCATCATTTCATGAAATATTTATATTTTTATTCTTAGGTGTTAGATATAATTTTTGGCTCACACATTTGTATCCAAATATAGGAACCAATGAATTTTATAAAGATGATAACATTGAAGTGGATCTTAAAGTTTCTAATGGATTTTGAATCCTACATCATCTGGAGAAGATCATGACCTAGAATTTCCAAAGCAGAATTAAAAACTATTGTTATGTAATGTGTATTACTTGAAAAATTATCACAATGTAGAGTTTAGACACAATTATATTTTATTTAATGTTTGGAATAAATCTTTTAAAGTATACCATACTTCATGATTTAATTATACTTGAATCAAATATATCTTATGTCAAAAATTAATGATTAATATCAAATATAAGACTCAAATGATTCCTAGTTATGGAAAGATTATACTTGGTCAAGTAAAACTTAAATAATTTATTAAAGATATAATAATAAGGGTGAATAAACTCTTTTGTTCTAAAACTCTTAGGTGATTTACATACTTTCTTATAAGATATAATGACCAAGATACCTTTTAGTTTTAAAGGTTATAAATCCATAAAGATTATAGAACTAGTTAATAAAGAGTTATGGGAACTATTTCAAGTAAAAGATAGAGGTAAATTCATGTACTTAACAATATTACTATTTCAAGAATAGAAATCAGGAATTTTTATCTTAGTGGTAGGATGCTAGTTTATATGGATGGTAAGAAACAAATCTTGGCATGTGGGGATAGTTTTCTCAAAATCAGTCCTAGTTATCATAACTAAAATTTTACTCACTGATCTATCTTATTTGGAAAATGACTATATTTAATCCCCATCCTTCAGGTTTTTGAGTAATACTAGATCTCCTATTTGCAACACCACTGTGGATCAATGAGTTCGGTGGATCGGTTGGCACTCTCACATCTCATGGCTCAAAATCAGTACAGATGTCTCTTACAATGCGGGTATAATTCGTGGAGGGTGAATTTTTTGTTATAGTAAGGTATTGGTCATTATCTCTTTCACTGCATTTTTTGGTGGTGATGAGTCTCTTCAAGCTAAAGCAAGGGCGATGCTGGTAGGTCTTATTTATTGCATATAGAGAAATATTAATCTCATTGAGGTTGAAACTAACTCCAAAATTATTTATAATTTCTTATGTGGACTCACTTATACTCCTTGGTCAGTTTCTTATCTCATACATAGGTGCAAAATCCTTATCAACAATTGGGTGGAATTTATACATATATATCATGAGGGGAATAAAGTTGTGGACTTCCTTTCCTCTATAGCCACTCATGACATGTCATTCACCTATTTCTATTCATTGGTATCCCTTCCCCATGAAGGTGTGGATTTAGTTCTTGGTGATTCCCTCAGGCTTCATTAATTTAGGCCCCATTAATATTTTCTTATTTGTACTTGGATTATACCTTTTTTTAAATAAATAAAAATATGAGGAGGAGGGGAATTATTCCTTTGATAGTAATAATGAATATTCTTGCTTAGAAGATAAAGGATACTTTGGGTTGGTGATCCAAAGAATATATTTACCAAATATTATTTGATCATTAATTATAGAGTGGATTTATTCCCAAACTCACATTTTTGTATACACATCAGAGTCAGGATGCTAGTAAAAGGAGGACTCATGATGAGTATTCTAATTCTTTCAAGTCTTCTATCATCCCTTTTGAGGCATGCTTCACAAATAGTAGTATTAACACTTAACCATATTCCAATTATAATGTAAAATTAATTTTCATGTAAGTTATAATATGAAATAAATAAATATTTGTAAAATTAATGTTTTGATATTAAAAGATTTTATAAGTTTGATTCTAGAAACAAACTTTAATCAAGAAAACATAAAGTACATATTAGGTAATTATCCTAATATTAATAAGGATATTTCATAAATATCAAATATAGAAATTTAATAGTCAAGTTAAAGTATATATTATATAAAAGGGTTCACATCTCTATTTGAGATATTAAGAGAAATATAAACTTGGATAAAGTCAAGGCTTAATATGTGCGGGTGGTTTGAATAAGAATAAGTTCCATAAGAGGTCATGGAAAATGGAATGTTCTAAAGACACACATACTTTATATAATACATATAAAACCAATGATAAGTGGGTTTATAATCATAAGTTAGGTGATATATTATTAATTGAGAATAATAAACTTTTATCCCATAAGAAATCAGTGAGTAGAAAATAAGATAAAATGGAAAATGGTTATAAATATTGAAATAGATTCCATGTTCCAAAATCAAGTCTATATTTTAGTAGTATATTCTATTGATGAAAATCACACATGGTACAAATGGGTATTAAAGAGAGATTTATAAATGGATAGTAAAGGTAATACTAATAAATAAATATTAGTTAAAAAGGTTTAATATAATTCAAGATGTTGATTGTGGTGAAACCCTTTCATTAATAGGGGTGTTGAAATCCATTTTGAATTCTCATGAAAATAATAGAATACCATGGTTATTATATTTGGTGATTGAATATCAAGAATCATATTCCTAAAATAAAATTTTTGAAACATGTATATTAGATATAATTATAATGGTTTTTGAAATTAAAATAGCTAATATAATATGCAAGATTAAATGATCCATTTATTGATCAAGGAAGGAATAAAATCATGGGATAATTTATTTTCCATGTTTTTATAAGAGGTTGGTGGGAGTAGAATATTTATCTAAATAAAATATGTTGATGACATATGGAAAATAGATATTTTAAGACTTAGTTTAAATTATCTCCCTAAGGATTAACTTAATTAAGCAACTCAAGTTCTATGGAATAAGATCTAATGGGATTCATGTATGGATTGATTAGACTAAATCAAAGTACATAAATTGACAAGGTATTGAAAATACCAGCTGAAAAAAGTTAAGAGATAATTGGTTCCTTTGTTACATGAAATAAATCTCTCCAAGAAGACATGTATAAGTCATGGGTAGAGATTAAAATATTGATTAAAACTCTATATGCTTCAGTGATGGGATCTATCACATATTCTATGTTTTTTAATAGATTTGATATTTCCAATTCATACAATATGGTGGAAAAAATATCAAATAAATAAAAATAACTATATAGGTATGTAGTCATAACTATATATAAAATATTACTTAAAGGAATTTCATTAAATTCAGTGGTATCCAAGTCTATAAAATCTAAGTATGGTTTGGAATATCATACTGCTAAATAAGGAGTATAAATACATAAAAAATTATTCTAGTTATTGAAATTTTATTAATAAAATAAACTATTTTCACAACATATGTTGTGGTGATGATACTTTCTAAGATTTCAAGGTTGTGATAATATAAAAAAGGTATGTACTTAGGATATATAATATCTTGAGGGAATTATAATTTGGGAGGTGAATTCATAGATACTAGGGTAACCATGGAATAAAAACATGTCAGGTCTAATGACTAAATTTATAACTCAATAAAATTATTATTTTTCATGTGAGAGCTAACAAGTTTGAGTTAAAATTTTGGCTCTAGTATAAGTGGGAGTGTTGTGAAAGTGGGCCCTCATGACCCAACTTAAGTAGCACTTTTTAATTACCATATCATGTATATAGAGATTTATGGATAATTTTTCTTACTATAATATTGTTATTACTTTTTTGTACACTATTTATATGGTAATGTACTTGGATTATTTATCATATCAAAATTTTATGATAGTTTTTAGATATAAAGGGAACCTCGAGGTAATTTGATACCAATCTTAAAATTATGTTATATGTTATAGAAACATTATAATAATGGGACACATATGATGTATTATCAACTATTCTATGATGATGAGAATTGATACTTATTCTCATGAAGTTTTCACTTGGTGATCTCAAGTAAAGGATATCATGGGGACTGACCCTCCAATAGGAACTCTATATGTTTTGGGTGTCATTCGGTGTTCCTATATATGAGCCTATGTTTTAGTCTCTATAATTGAGATCAGTATCAATTTTTATCATTTGGTCATGTACTTTGATCCAAGAAAAAAACCATGATGTTTATATTTGTAGTGAGGTAGCTTGTATTAGGAGTGTCATTAGTGATATGACACTGATTAAATGATCAAGATAGGATTTTTCACTTTCAATTATAGGAAGAAGACATTTTGGCCACCTAACTAGGATAGTAGAACCTTATAAAAAACCATTTCCATGGTAGGTGAAGGAAATTCTATCCAATATAGTAATAAAAAGATAAATAAATCATTAAAGGATGGTGATAAAAGTATGAAACCTGCTTTATATGATATCATAAGGAAAATAGAATATATTACACATTAAGTGTTTTTAGAAGGATTTTATATTTATGAATTGTCCTTATCAAATTGGGGGTCATGATATATTTCTAGATACCAATCTTTTCCTATGACAATGACTCATAGTTATCAAGATAAGGGCCTAAAGATTCATACATAAACTATATTTAGAAGTTCCACCAATTCAGTTGAATTGAAGTTTAAAATGATGTAGGCCTCATGATCATGGGTCAGTGAATGTATGGGTGTAAAAAATTACAATTAAATTAATTAATTTATGTTATTTGAGCTTATAATAACAATAATTTAACTTATTTATCAATATATTCATAGGTTATTAAGTATAAAAAGTGACTATGAGAATATTAGTTTTCAAATATATATTACTTATTCAAGGGTTGTTAAAATGTTTTGGGAGTGAAAAGATGAGTTAATGGATCATAGTTTATCATGTGAAATTTAATAATTTTATAAATAATTTATTAAATATTCATTATTATTATGATGATTTAATTATATTTTTTGAGGTATTATGGGTTGGTTTCAGAGGTTTAACTTCTTTAATGGATTAAATAAAATTAAAGAATGTTTAAAACTAGGTATTTGAACCATTTTAAGATTAAAAATGGAAAGTGGTCAAAATATTGATCAAATTTATTCTTCTCATAATATCTATCTCAAGTTATAAATAAATAAATTTAATGAAATATCAAGAATGATTTGATCTAAGTTCATAGATCGATTGTGTGATCTTTTGGTGATCATACAAGCATCTTGAAGAACTTAGATCTTCAATTATAGCACACAATAATTGAATAATGGTATTTTAGTGGATATATTACATGTATAGATTATTTATAGGGATAATAACTTGGATCCTTTGAGCTATGATGATCCAGAGATGATGGAGTACACTATGATTGTGTCATTCCACTAAGGAACTGTTAATTTTTCATTTCAAATTTGTTTTTATACTTAAATTTAATTGTATGTGATCCCTAATATGAATCAGGTACTTAAATGGTAAATAAAGTGTATTAAGGTAGATTTAGTGTAAAAAATTGAAATTTATCTATTATCACTCTTTCACGATATGCCCAGTTCCTTCAATAATATGAGGGAAAGAGTCCCCACCACTCATCAATGGTATAATTTAACAAATAAGCATTTTATTTACAAGGATATTATTTTAATCACATAAAATTATATATGATATATGGTTATCAATAATTTATTTTTTAAATATTCTCACTAAAATAAATAAATTTTATTTCCTAATACAAAGGAGTTTGTGTTTTAGAAAACAAATTGGAAATTTTAATTCATATGAGACTATTTGGAGTATTTTTGAACATGGAGAAGTTAAAAGTGTAAAAAATAAATAATAATAATAATTTAATTCAAAGTGAAACTCACTTTACATTATAAAATTATTTAGGATATATTTTTAAAGAAAGATATTAATGTAAAGAGTTATATTTAATTTTTTTACTAAAATTATCATAGGGATAATTTTAAATGAAAAGGACCCAAGATAATGATAGTATAAATATTAGAAAGAGTTATAAGTATTAAAATAAATAACATTTTTTAAAATAATAACATTATATGTTATGGAGTAATTTTTTTGAATTTTATGTTCAAATATTTTAACATGAGGATTATGAATCCTAATCCCACCATTATTTAAACAATCTTACATTATATATTTTATATCACTAAAAATGTTTAGTAAGAGAATTTTATTATATAGATATATAGAGATGTTATAGTAATTATATACTAATATAATAAATTTAACAAAACCTTAAAAAATATAGTAAATATAAGGCCTCTTTGGTGGTCTATCACATGAGATATGACTAGACTAACACTTTTGTATGGTTTTTTAAATATTATTAAATGAGTTTAAGAATATATAAAATGTATCATGTTACAAAAAAGGAATTTTATTATTATTATTTCATGTTGTTTTCATATATTACATTAAGTGAAAGGATTTTTAACCTCTCAAATTATAAATTTGAGTTATCTCTAATCAATTTTCATCATGCATATTCATAAGTTATGATGAAAAGTAAAGATTAGTGTGGGTTGTGTTTTTTATAGATATAATAAATTTTATTTTGAGGTAAAAATGAGTTTTTTTGTTATATGACCCACTAAGTATACCACATGGAGTGTCATTCACTGTGTCTTTGGTATACTAAGGGTTCATGTTTCATAAGAATCCTCAATACTTGAGGTTAAAAATATACTTTGCCTGAGAACCTTTATAATTTGATGGATTGATTATACCAACCTTAAGGCTGATCTAATTAGGGTTGGTTGAGTATGTTGTTAATCATATCATTGGTTTAGTTTAATAAATATGTTATTTTTTCACTCATATGACAAGTATGACATTTGGTCCCTCGATTGAGATAAACTAGGTAAATGTATAACTATACCTAGATAAGTTACATATGATGTTATTATCTATTTGGATGAGGGAAATTTGATGTGATTATCCATCTGGGTGAATGAAATGTGATTTTTTCATCTATTTGGTCATATTATACTTAAATATTCATGAATATATGAGTTATAAATATGATATTGGCCTACTTTGTGGCTCTTGGTCACTCGATGCCTTAGAAAAAGTTATTACATGATTGTAAAACTGTATATGATGTAGTTAATGAAAACATGTATGAAGATACATGTGTATTATGGTGATCACCTCATATCAATTTATAGCTTTAGTAGCACTGATTTTTTTCCAGAGGTTTATTTTTTCATATAATTATGGATTAGAGAATTCTAAATTTTTTTCAACACTATAAATTCCCATGTGGTCACACCGACTGGTTTCACTAATGTGGATTGAAATTTAAAAAAATATGTAGATGATTTAAAATTGATTTAGAGGATATTTAAACATATTTTTGAATAGATTTTCATAAGTTGTTCCATTTAAAGAAATATAGAGAGAGAATTTGTAATAGTTTATCAAAAATGTTCTTTAGAGAATATTGAAAAGGTTGTTTGAATATTATTTCAAAAATTGTTTCTTATATGATGAAGCATAAGTTAAAATTATATATAAGGCTTTTAGGATTTAGTTCAAATGGGAGATTTATAGAGATGTTCTATGAACCCTTGAATTTTAAGTTAAGATTTATTCATATCATATAGTATGATATAAGGCATATCTCATGCCTTAATCTTAGACTTATATTATGATAGGATGTTTGGTTACTACATCATTTCTTATCATATTAATAAAACATATATAATAATGATTTATAATTTTTATGGTGATAATATTTCTTAAATTAATGTTCTTGATTAGTTATATATTATTTGATAATGTTAAATGAGTTTTAGTCAAACAATTAAATGTTAAATGTTTGGATGGATATAAAATTATAAAACATTTATAAGATAAATTCATTATTCAAACATTTATGATATGTTTTAGTAATTATGGAAGTGTCCTCATGGATTATATATACACAACATATACCATATATATTGTGAGGTAGATGTTTTATAGTCTATATTGAAACTCCAAACTTAAATCTCTCTTTCCTTTCTTAATTTAATTGAGGTTATATTAGATAGTTATTTTAATTAAGTCCTTACCAAACATTAGGATATTTGTGTAACCAACGGATACCCTATGGTGAAGGAGTCATTTGTTTGTTTTATAGTGATCTTCATTAACCATGGTGAAAAAATAAGAAGAATGATCTTGACTTCAACAGAGGAAAGGTATGTTCTTCATTTATGGTTTATGTATTTTCATTTCAAATGTATGGATGATCTTGGATATTTTGAGGTTTATAATTACTTTTACTACCTTGAATAAGTGTTATAAGCCTATTAAAAACCCAAAAAAATGTATTCTAATCCATATTTAAATACCATAACATATGATGTTTTAGAATCATATAATACAATATATCAAAAAAAATCATGGTCTAGACTATAACATAGCCTATACAATAAAAAAAATATGACATGTTGTTTTATGCTACTTATTTTCATATATCATACCCTATGATATAGATATTGTAGTGTAAAATATAAAAACATCATCCCTTGAGTAGTTAAATTCCCTATAATATATTACATTATATAATATTATTTCATGATTTCAATCCATCTACATCCAATCATTTCCTATGAAATCCTAATGTTGTAACTAAGGGTAGAAATTCAAGTACATGTGTTAGGTTGATATCAGGTTAACCTTAACCCAAACTTGATATTGTCTAGTTTAATTAAATGGGTTGATTCATCATGAATCATTTATAAAATTTCTAACCTGAACCCATCCCATTAAACCCATTTATTCAAAATTAATCAAAACTAACCCATTTAACCCATTTAAACCCAAGTAACCCCCTTAACCTGGCCCATATAACTTGAAAAATACATATAACTTGGACCATATAATTTGATTAACCTAAATTAAGACATATATTTTTATCAAATTCATGGGTTATACTGGTTATGATGGGTCAACCCAAACCCAAACTTAAACATTATTCACATTATTAAGGTAAACTCGATTACAACCCAAACCCATTTAAATTAGGTTTTTTTTTGTTGGGTTATCATGTCAAGTCAAAAATTCCCAACTCTAGTCATAACTAATGGCATCATTTCATATAATAAAAAAATATAGCATTCTATGAAGAAACTTTTTTCTTCATTAATCCCAAAATTCTCTTAAAATTTATAGTTTCTTAAAAACTTTAATGGAGTATCACAAATACTAATGATGTTATTTGAGCATATATAATTTTTAAAAAATAAAATGAAAAACAAAAAATCCCTAACTAAAATTTATCGAAAGAGAATTTATATATATTCATATACATGGAAAACTTATGTACTTACATGTGTATCTATTTAATTGAGACTTTATTTACAATTAATTTTATTAAAATATCTTAGAAACAACCAAAATACTATTAATTTCATAGATAATTCCTCTATTATTTGAATCATGAGTCAAATATGTAAGTGTATTATTATAACCACATCCTATTAGAATCTCTAAGGTAAAGTGAGAGTAATATATGAATAGATCTTTGGAAAATAATATTTAAACCTTTTTGGATGATCATGAAGTGATCCTTAGGTATCCTTTTATAATAATCCTTTGATAAATGAAGGAGCATTCAATGGGTTAAGGTATAACCCAAACATTTTCTATATTATGGGTTTATATTAAGAATTTATAATATCCTTTCATAAATATGTTATAGGTCATTAATCATTGAACAGTTTATCGATTAATGCCACTTAATTAAACTCCCCATGTTTCATCAATTGATTATGTAACAAACACATTAATGGTAATGTGGATAAGATGGTGGTGACATATATAAGCATATTATACCATAAATTTATAGGATATAATATGATATTTAACATAAAATATAACTAACCTTAATCATAAATTGAAACATGAGACTTTTAATATGTATCACTTTTAATATCCATTATTTTGTGTTGGATTTAAAAAAATTAAAAAAATTAATTTTTTTATTTAAAAATGGAAACCAAAGAGATGGAATCCCACATCAAAAAGTAGAAGAGAGTAGACCCACCTTATAAGGAAATATATTTTATCATTATTTAAAATGATAAAGTAAGTGGGATAAAATATTATAGTGATGGTGCACCACATTGTATATGTGCGCATTAATGTGTGATCACTCAATGTGGAACAATGATGGTTCACTTCGCATGTCGTTTCTATGAAAAGTGATTAGAGGTGACTTTATTTTTTTCAATGAAATAGTTAGGCCATAATGGTTTATTCCCAAGACCAAATATGTAAATATGGTGGGTTGGCCCAGTTCATAAAACAAGTATGATCTAAATCATAGATTTTAAATAGGCACATCCTTTCATGGATAAAGTGAAATATAGGAAACTTATTTGATCAGGTGTTATCAAATAGAATGGATTAAATCAGGATAATATAGGTCTTTCCATAATAAGTGCTTATCTGATCTGAAAAGGGAAGGATAAATTATCTGAAGGGGTATTCTCATTCCTATAAAAAGAGGATCCATGGGATAAAAAATTAATTATTATAATCATTCCAAAACTATAACATAAATTTATATTCCTATACTTATTTTATATAAGTATTAAAGATACTTATTCAGTGTGCAACAAAAAAACTCTTTCACTATTCTCTTTTTCCAAAATTTTCTTCAAGATTTCTCTTTGCTAAGTAAGAGTGTTAAGTAATGAGCTATAATTATATCCTAAAGATGATTCACTTCAAACCCATGATACACCTAATTTAGTGGATTGATTATAATCTTAAGGATAGTGACATCATAACATTTCTTAATATTATACATCTACTATCATTCAATTCAAACTATTTATTCCATCATTATCCTATAATATTTTTAATAATCTTAAGACTAGATTCTAACAATAGGGACATGGAAGTTATCCAAAACATGATAAAGGTGGAGTAATTTTATGAAAAAGATTTAAAAATGTAGAAAAATATAATACGCCTACTCATTATAGCTCTCAAGGTGGGGTACATTCATTATACTCCAAATCCCCCCACATCTAAATATGAACCACTTAAAGTTTCTTGAATAAAGAATAAATTTTAGAATAATTATATCTTGTATCAAGGACACATAATCAACTCCTTATATTATTATCTCTTTATTCATATCAACACCTTATGATATGAACTAGTTTTTGAATTCCTTAGAGAAAAATTACATCACTAAGGATGAAAAAAGAAATAAATTACTAGAAAGAAGATGTATTTAATACAAGATGGTAGACAATAAATTTATCATGGATAGTTTTTATGAAATATAACATATTTTACAACATTTAAAAAAAATATGGATGGTTTCATTATATTCACATCCATAATAGATAAACTCACTCTTTCTGAAATGAATGTTATATATTATCTAAATCATAATAAGGAAGATAATATTATCAATGAGTTACTCTATTATCTTCAAATTAAGGAAGAATATAAAAATCATTAGGAGGTAAATAAATATAAGGATAATAAATACAAGGTCCTTATAGTGTAGGAAATTGTATTATATGTGCTCTCATAGGGGAATAAACAATTAAATCTTTCTTCAAAATTCAAGGTACAATTCATGAAGAATAAAAGTGTATGTTAATTTTTTGGAAATCTGGAAACATAAAATGGGGTATCGTCTCTTTAAAAATAAGGATGTAAATAACACACATAAGGAGAACTTTGTGTCCATGATATTCAAATATAATATACTTGAGGATATATTTTTTCTTTGTGGATTGATTTAGGTGCAACATAATAAGTTTTAAATAATATATCACTTTTCAAGAGGATAAAATCCATCAATAATGGGATGTCGTTGTACATGGAGAAATCTATAAGAATAAACATATAAGTCAAGTGTGTTTTTATTCTTGTGTTTAACTCTAGAAAGGATCTTACTTTAAATGATTTCTTATATGTTCCTAAATTTTGTAGGAACTTTGATTTAAGTAGCTTATTAAACAAACATGGATTTAATATTGTATTCGAGATAGGAAATTTTGTTTTGTCCAAGGGTGGGATATTTATTAGAAATGGGAATCTCTATGGTGGGTTATTTAAATTAAATAAAAATATTTTTATGCTTATTTGTTGGAGTATTTTGATTTATAGAATAATTTTCCATGGAACATAAATTATAAGAAAATTAATGGCATGAAAAAAAAATGTAATCATTACCTAACATGAATAAAAATGATTATAAATGTGTTATATGCATGAAAACTAAAATAGTTAGGAATTTTTTTCCTACTATTAAAATTAATATATAGTGATGTATTTGATTTTCATGATGCAACTACCATAGGTAATAAAAATTATTTTATAACTCTCATTGATGATTTTGCTGTATTTTTTCATTTTTATCCTTTTTATAAAAAAGATTAAGTTGTATACAAAATTTTTATTTATAAAATTGAATTTTAAAATTGATACATGATTACAACTAAATATCTTAGATTCTATAGGGGATTATAATATTATAACCCATTATTTTTTGAATCCCAATGGATAATACATGTAGTGATGGATCCTTATACACCTCAAAATAATATTGTAACTAAGGGAAGGAATATAACATTAATGTAAATGATTTATTATATGATGTTTATCTCAAGTATATTATGTGTTTTTTATATAGAAGCATTATTAATTACATGCCAGATTGTAAAAGTGTTACTATAAAAGGAAATTCCCTAACTCTATATAAATTATGGAAGTATAGAAAACCAAACCTCATATAGTTAAGGGTTTGTGGTTGTCATACAATTGTAAGAGTTCATAAATATAAAAGGGAGAATTTGTTTAAAATATGTATTTATTACATATTTCTATGATATACATATAATTATAAATATTATAGATTCATGGTTGTTTAATCTAATTATTTAGTACTTGTTAATGAAATTATTTAATTAAGATATGTTATATTTGATGAATCAAAGTTTACCTCTATTAGAGAAAATCTCATTGAAAATTTTTTGGGGTAGTTTTTTTTTAAAAGGATGTTGGAAGACTTATAAATGAGCTTAAAAGGTTATAATAAAGGTTAAATGATTTTTGGAAGAAGCTTAAAGAAGTTTTTTGTACGAGATATAAGTCACGTTGTTACACCCTAAGTCACATTATAAAAGGAATTATTAGAAAAAAAGAAAATTAATGGGTTCCTTGTATATATAAGAATCATTAAAATCATATGTGAGGTTTTTTACTTTGTTTTTTGGAGAATAACATGAGGCATTTCATGAAATATTTGGTAATGCCATGACCCAGATATATAAAAGAAGATTGTTCTATAGGTTAGCATCATGGGGAAGTTTTATGCCATGATAAAGGCCTAGTGAGGATTAGGCTTTGAACTATTTTAGATATTATCTGGTATTCTCATCATGGTATGTGGCATCACACGTGAAGTGGATTTACAAATGAAAATATAGAAAATTATCATAATTTATAAGATATATTCACACCATAGGAATAAGGGATCATGTCATAGAGACTCAATATGTATAATTAAGTGTTCTTGTAGTCTATGTGACCATTCTATGATGATGAATTTCATTTCTTGGTGTGTTATTAAAAGTATAATTCTATTTTTTCACCATGACATGTTTATATGGTGTGATACATGAAATTCAACTGATGCAACTTACATGTTTTATTAAGGAGCATCACATAGTGGAGGTTCTTAAGTTTAACTCGATAGTTTCAAAATAAAATGGAATCAAACCATAATATTTATTATCACATCAAGAAAAAGTTGAGTATGTAGGCCAATGTATTCATTTTTCTTATCTTTAAAAAGTGAATTAGGGGAATTAAATGGAAGGTTGTGACTCTATTTTAAAAGAGGTATTTAGATTAATTTTCCCTAATTAATAAATGTGAATTAATGGTAAATTAATAGGGAAATATTATAATTCTATATATATATCAAAGAGATAACTTTCTATTCAGTAAATATGAAAAAAGATCATGGGGTCAACAAAGAGAATAGATTAAGAAATTGCATGCTAGTGTTGGAAAGTCAGACAAGGAAAGAGATCCATGAGGTTATCTCATTAGAGGTTTTTATATTTCATCAAGTGGATGATAGTAAAGTTGATTGATATACCACTTCTAATGTAAATTCACTCTTTGTATGTGAAAATCAAGAAAAAAAAACTTATAGGTAGTGAGATATTCAAGTGGTTGAGAGTAGTGATTTATTTATCTTGTATGGTTTTTAAACATAGAGGGTTAGTGATACCACTATAAACTATAAGAAAAATAAGTGTGATTAGTTTTTTAGGTGCATCAGCACATCACCATTGTATTCTCCTTGGATTATCCCAGTTTGGGTGAACCAAATAAAATTTCAAGTGTCCCTTTGTTATTTTATTTATCACTTCATATAATTTGTGATGGAGATAAGTGTTTCTAATAATGGTAGAACACGACCATTATGAAGGGTCACTATAAAATATTGACATACCCTAATTCACTACCACCACCCCTTCCCCCCACCTCAGTTTATTTACCTTGTTTGGTACCAACAAGTGGTATCAAGGAAATAGGTTATTGGTGTATTTTTCTATCTTATAACTGATGGTAGTGGTTATCAACCGTAAGATAATTTTGATCTTCAATGAAAATAATTTTCAATTATTGAAGAATAAAATGAAATACTATTTATAATCTTTGGGAATGGATGTTAACATAGATTCTATACATTGTATCTCAAAAAACATAGAGAGTGAATAATTATCATAGAAATACTGAAGGGAGCTTGATTTTAATTCCAAATGAGTCAACATGCTAGTATGTGCTTTCTCCAACTAAATATACATGAAGGATATGTCATGTAAATACTCACATTCAATTTTAGAAAAACTTTTCAACATCTACAAGGGATATTTTGAGGTATGTGAAGCTAAATTTTATGTGCTTTTGAACAAGTATAAAGATCTGATAATACATTCAAATGAGTTCATTAATGAATTATTTTATTTTATGAATATAATTGTAAATTAAATGAGTAGAGTCATAGAAAAAATTTACGAATTAATGATCATGAATAAGATCATGAGATTATTACCACAATGTTTTAACATGAATTTCTTGGTGCTTGAAGATAAATACCTAAGGTAGGTGACATTGTATTGTCTCCACAACACACTCATTAAATACGATATGAGAAATAATAACAATGAGTCCTTGATAAATGAGAATTCTCAAGAAGTGGAATTCAAAGACATAGAGAAACACATAGTGGAGGATGATCCTAAAGAAAGGTATATTGATTGAGTTGTGTATTTTGTAATGACCCAACCCCAGAAGCCCAGAGTCAACGCATTATTTTAATACATTAGCATGATTAAAAGGAATAAAGTCCCAAAATACCGATCAGTTTAGAAATATGGGAAAATATATTACATACATGAATGTTCAATTACACATTAGAAAATAAAACAAAACATAAATGATCATTTGAGAACACCATTAATCCTCTATATTAACCCTTCTTATCAATCATAATACACTTCTTGGAATCCTAGGAAAATGGAACATAATAAATGGGTGATCTCAAATTCTCAATAAGGGTAAGCAATACAGCAGAAGATAACATAAACATTAGCCATGGTGAATAATTGAAAACACATTCCTTTACAAATAATAAACATGAACACTTTATGGCGGGAATATGAGCTGAGTAAATAATTCCATAATAAAACATATTCATGGTTATTCTACTATTCAAATAACCACATGAACCATTAATAATATTTTTATAATATGGGAATGTATAATGCGGGACATTATGAAACATTTTGTTAAGGCCTCAGCCAAGACGCCTAAAAATGATTAAGGCCTTGGAAAAAAACATATATCAAAATTGGGAAAATCCTCGGCTGATTCCATGTTTAATTGTCTCATGAGACCTATCAATGCACTGAGGAGCTATAGCGGGCTCTACCCATCACTTACTAAGTCCAATTCATTCCTCATATGAAAAGGTTGAAACATAACAAAAACATTCATATTAAAACTCGCATACAAAATGTCAATAATTTAACCATAAACCATTAATGGTATAAAAATAACACATCCACGGTCAAATATATCACAAAACCTTCAATACAATATGGAATATTTTTATCATAATAAATCAACTTCAAACAAGTTTAAAATCCATCAAAGGATGTTGACATAGATGAAATCAAAATTTTTTGAGAGAGATGTCTCTTTCTAGTTTGAAATAATTTAGAATTCATGTAATTATAAAATAAAACATTTATATTATTATAATATTTTAAGGGAGGCTTCTAAGGTGTTATAATGGTGGAAAATAGTCACACCCTCTATATAAGTTAAAAAAACATTATTTCTTTAATTTTGTTGAAAAGGTCGTAAAGGTCCTTGTTTGGAAAAAGACAGAAATATTCCCTTATAAACATTTTATAAAATGTAAAGAAAGGATATAAATGACTTTAAACTATAGTCTAGGAAATAGTAAAAATGTTTTGAAATATATTTTTAAGAAACACGGATGTGGATGATAAAGAGGTCCCAGTAGATACTCGTGTATAAACAACCTCAGATAATGAAGAGATTGTAGAATTAACCCTTACCTTGTACTTTTCCTTGACTGATGGTATGTAAAAATCTTTTATAATAGTTAAATCATTTTTATTAAATTATAAAATAACCAAATACATAAATATGATATCATATATGATCTTATAATATTGCTTTGTTAATAATATTACAGTAGTATCATCGTTTCAAGTGTTAACTGATTTTTTTCCCTTTATATGATTGGTTACATAAGTCATGTTTTTTATGGATAGGATGTATTTGATTCATATACAGAATGATATTAAGTTATTAAAAGTTATTTTTAATCATAAAATGAAAATTATTTTTGAATTATTACGATGGGGAATGAATCTCATCGCGTTCGTGGAGACGGTAATCCGTACGTAAGCACGAGTGACAATATCATTATATTGGTGGTGAAATAATATGTAATTGGATGGTATATCATATATATAGAATAATTAACATGTTATATTTATTATTTACATCAGTTATACTCATTATTATACCCATCCAAATAATGAAGTGTTTGAATAAAAAACTACACCACGACGTGGAGACGGTAAGTCGTACGTACGCACGTATGGTGACTTTGTCATTTATAGGATGGATAGAATAATGAATATATTTGTACCATATTTATAATAACATCAAATTATGTATAAGGTACTGGATTTATTATTTTGGTATGGAAACAACAAATAAATTGGAAGTGGAAGAAGAAAAGAACTTGAAAGAGGGCGGTGAAATTATTGCCTCTTCTTCGGGTGCTTCCTTTTGAGTTGATCAAAATGGATCTTTAGGTTGAATTTATGATCAAATTAATGACTATAGGTTTATTTTAGAGAATTTGGGAGGATATTTGGGCAGGGATTGGCCAAGACAAATGGCTTGGGAGGTGTGATTTTGAGAGAATGGGAAGTTCCCTTTTATAAGAGGGGTGAGGGTCACTTTAGGAAAAGATTAAAATATTAATTTATTATACAATCATATTCGTTTTATAATGGCTCTAAATTAATATATTTTGAGACTTATGTGGTTATGGGTTGAAATAATCTCAACCAATAGGTTTTAGAGAAGTTTAGGTTACCATTTAAACCTAATCTTTTAGATTTAACTCTTAGTTAAATAGTTTAACTTTTACCATGTCTCCTAGTATTCTTACACTATATGGTTAATAAACTTACTCTAAAGTTCTAATATAACCACAATTGGTTCATTAATGACATATATAATATTATTTAAGCCCTTTGGATGAACCTTAGATTTTTAGGAATATTATATAATTTAATAATATAATATTTGTTTTAAAAACTCATTTATGTCAATTTTGACACTATTTAGTATTTGGTTTTTGTGAAAGTCATCACAACTTGATTAATTAAAAAAATATACATTTAATCAACCCTAAAATGTAATTTTAACCTATAAAATTCTTTTATGTCATAAAAACTATGAAATTATATTTATTTTATTATTTATAATACTATTTATTTGATTCTTCCATTAATAAGGTAATTACTGCATCATCATTGTGTCATAAATAAATTTAATTATTTAATTTATAAAAATTATAAATAAAATATCATGATATATTAAATCTTTTTATATTTCTAATGAATATTTATAGTCGAATTTATCTTATGTATAACAATATATTAAAAATGGTTTAGTTAATAAACTTTGAATTTAACATTTTTAACTCTTCTTTAAATAAAATAATAATAAATGTCCTAATATAATATAAGTGGACCTAAAAGATAATATTTTATTACTAAGGTTTTTTTTTGTCGAATTAAACTTATCCAATAGAATTAGGATACATGTTAGGGTAATTATAATATCATTTTTACCTTTAATTACCCTATTTACTTTTAACCGAGGTAAATAAAAGTCAAAAGTTAATATTCACCAAAAATTATTTTTATCTTGTTGAACCACATTTTACTTACTGATTTCAACCTTGTCTCTCTAATTTTTGAAATTTAACTCACAGAAGCGGTAAAATTATGATTTATGCAAATTTGCAAATACTCCTAGAAGGTGGGTAAAAAAACAATAAAAAGTTCAATAAAAATTTATACATATAATTTTGTTATAAAATGACTTCAATGAATTAAATTGAACTTATATAGGTATTTTATATATATTTTAACTTAAAATAATTTTAAATAAAATAAATAATTATTTAAATAAAAAGTCGATTTTAAATAATAACGCAGTGTTTTTCACTATTCATCAAAAATTGAAAGTTTTCAGAAAAATACCAAAAATTCACCCTAAGATAAGTTTGATATTATGAATTAAAAAATGAATTCTATTTTAACAAATTCAAAACATATAAGTTGAATTTATTAATTTAAAATTTATTCTCGTTTTCAAAACCAAAAGGCGGGTTTTTAAAAAGTAAAAACTATCAAAAGATTGACATGTGTTTATGTCAAATTTAAATGTAAAATTACTTATAATGACCAAAATTGTATTAAATGATAAAAATATAATCTAATTATACTTCCAAACCATTCAAATGCATAATTTAACACTATAAATTATTTTGATTAAAAAATTTCAATTAAAGTTTGGTATTTTTCACTATTCATCAAAATATGAAAGTTATCAAAAAAGTACCAAAAATTTATCAAAACTAAATTTGTATGTCCCACTTATAAATAAGAAGTTTATTTTGTCAAATTTAATATAAAAGTGTCAAATATTGCATTTAAAAAAAGTTCACCATTAATAGGTGGTAAAATTGTATTTTTTGAAAAATAATTCCTTTATCTGAAAAATTGAATTTGTTCTTATATTATGTCTAAGAAAAACATAATATGGATTTTAAAATTATATAGAGTATATAAGATTCAAAATTCAGTTAATACTATTCATAACCTCTTTTTGAACGGCTAGTTTGGTATGTTGTGGTGGCTCAAACTCGGTGTTGCATGTAGCGCAAGCTATTGAATTAATTTAATGAGATAACATACTATGAAATCTTGGGGTGTTACATATTTTCTTACCTCAAGCCTCAAACATGGAAAATTAATGTTTAAAGGAATGCTTCCACTTTTTTGTTTCTGATGTGTAAAGTTCAGAATCTCACTTCAAAATATACAAATAAGTTATAATATTATTATGAAGACAAATATCATATAATAAAACCATATAAGGATGCAATAAGAAAGAGTGTTTCATAGTATAAATCCTATAAAAAGAATAAATTCTTTCCCCAAGAAGATGTCAACTTGGAATAAATGTAAGTGGAGTAAATCAAGGACAAAAAATAACTTTGTGAGGAAGTTCTTGTGGATTTCATAGCCAAACCACAAATCCATGATAATGATAATGAAAGTACTAAAGTTGAGGGAAGAGTAGACCTTGAGTTTGAACTAGAATATTATCTTGAATAAATTGATATTTGGAAGGCTAAAATGAAGAAGTACAACGGAGTGGTATTTGATTTAAAACTATTTATACAACAAAAATAAGAATAAAAATCAATGTTGAAGGCTGAGGTTGAAAGGCTTAAATATGAGATGTTGGAAACCTTAGAGAAGGAAATTCATCTCAACCTCAAAATTGAAGAGAAATCTTGAATTATTGACAACATGAACAATTTTGTGAAATATTATGTTAAAACGATCAAGGATCTAAAAGGAGAATTTGTATCCATGCGATGAAAACTCAATGATTAGAAAAGGATTCTAAATCCTTATATGAAATTTTTAAGTTGGATTGTTTATACTATAGAAAAATATATGTATGATCATAGGGAGTGCATAGGAAAGGTATACACTTTCCCACAAGTGAAATGGTTCAAAAATAAATGAAAATCTATTGAGGTGTTTGGTCATGAGAAAAATTCAATGGTGGTTAATGTGAAACCATAAGAACCCACACCCCATAAGAAGGTTGATTTGGGTGATTCAAAAAAGACCCAAAAGTCCACAATAAAATTAGTGAAGACATTCAATAATACATAATGAACCAGATGTTATTTTTATGGAAATATGGGGCATATATAATATGTGTGTTATATAGAAAAAAGGCATTTGAGGGTTTAAGAGAAATAAAAAAAATATGAGTATAAATTCCTATTATTGATATGTTTTTAAAGAATATTGTTTATAGAATGAAGGCTATGGATATAAATTCATGAATTATTCATAAAGGGTATAAATAGATGTTACACTAGAGACTCGAAAATGGAGATATTATCAAATGGAAGCTTCATCAAGTAGGTAAAAATCATAATCAATTTGAAACACTATAAGATAAGGATGATCTAATGGAGGAATGGTAGGTACAATCTAATTTAACATAAAGGAATAAAATCATAAAACATGGATCAAAAAAGGAAAAATTGAGAAGGTGAATGTCATAGAGGTTTCTTTGAAGTAGAAAGATCAAACAAGAGTGTGGATCCTTGATAATGGATTCACTTCTCATATAAAAGGAAATCAAAATATTATCATTAGAATCAAATATGAAAAATAATGTGCCATTTGATTTGGAAATTAAAAAGTTTTAAATATCATTGGATCTAGAAAATCTAAATTTGGAGGCAATGATTTGAGGTGCATGGATGAATTTATGGTTGAAGGACTTGTTCACAATTTACTAAGTTTAATTAAATTATGTGACTTGGAGCATGACATAAATTTCAACAAGGAGGATTATGTCATAAAATAAAGATATGGTATAATTTTAATTCAAGGGAAGCACATAAAGAAGAATCTCTACCTCATTGGTGGAGAAGAAGATAGGTGATTCCTATCCAAGGAAGAAGAAAACAACTTTTAACAAAACAATCCATGTCCAATTGATCCAAAATTACTTAAAGGATTTGGTGAAGAATGAAATATATCATGGTATCCCTAAACTTTCATGTGATCACACTCATATGTGTGATTTTTGTTAAAAAGGGGAAATCATTCAGAATACTTACAATACAAAGGATAATAATTCAATAAGATTTCCTGAGTTGGTGCATGTTAAAGTATATAGACCAATAACTCCAAAAAAAATAATGTAAAAAAGGTATTATGTTCTATTTATTAATGATTATAACATGATTGAATGGTAAATGGTAATATATCACAAATCTTAAGTGTTCAGGTGTATTACACATTACCGTAGATTGGTGGGGAAGATTCTCAAGTTAAAAATTTATAATATATAGATTAATAATTGTATAGAGTTAACTAAAAATTGGGTGTAAGAATATCTTGAGAAGCGTGGGATAAGGCACCAAGTTTCAGTAGTGAGGGATCCTCAAAAAACATTGGTATTGAGAGTAGGAACTGGATCATCAACAATATGTATTAGATGATGCTTACTGATAAATATACACCTGGGATATATTGAATATAAGTAGTGCTTAAATAATTTAATATCTAAAACAGATACTATTTATGTTTTAATGAAGATAAGATACCCTATGATATGTGGTATGGGAAGAAGATGATACTAAAGTACTTTTGAAATTTCAGAAGTAAATTCTTTATTTTCAATAGATAGAATAACCAAAAGTTATAATCTTATGTGTGTAAAGGTATTTTCCTTGGTTACTCATCCAAAATTAAGGAATATAAATTCTACAAAAAAAAGTCTTGGGGAAATTTTTAAATTTTGATATGTAGCGGTTATGGAAGATGATCATATGTCAAAATCCAGTAATAATTTTTCACAACAAAACAATGATAAATTTTCATAAGAGAGTGATACTAAATTTAGTAGCCTAGGGTGAGTACATGGGGTTATAGAGAAATAATAATAAGATACCAATTATGAAAAAATCATAAAATATTTAGTAGCTACAAATAAGGCAATAATTAGGGTTGAAATCAATAAAGGAAATATCATTAGTGATTAGAAATCTCTAGTGTAAACACATAGGATAAAGATACTATAAAAAACATATTTATTATATCAAGTGAAGAATAAGTGTTTTTAGAAGCTTCAAAATATGTCAATTGGGTTAAATTGATGCATGAAGAGATTTCCCAAATTTAGAACAGTAAAACATGGAAAATTTTCCTGAGGAGGGATGAAAAAAATTCAACCATACCAAGTGGGTGTTGCATAAAAAAACTTAATAAATATGGAAAGGTGACTCGAAATAAGGCATGTCTTGTGTTAAAGGGCTATTCAAAAAATAAACATATTGATATTGATGAGACATTTTCCAACTATCCATGTTGGAAACTATTCAAATATTCTTGGAATTGATAGTGCATAGGGGATTCAATGTATTCAAAATGGATGTTAAATCAACATTTCTTAATGGATTTATTGGGGAGAAAGTATACATTTGGGAACTAAATTTATTTATTATAGATAAATATGAAGTAAAATTTTTTATTATGAAGAGGGATTTTCATGGGCTGATGAAATCCCCAATAGCTTAGTATTCTAGGCTTAATAAATACTTGAGAAATATTGGTATTCAGTGTGGTGGAGTTGATCATGATATCTATATCAATAAATATAATGATCAGAGGATGTTGGTTATAATTTATGTAGATGACATAATATTTGGAAAAATGGATGAATTACAATATAATCTATTTGTATAATATATGAGGTGTGATTTCAAAATGTCCATGATTGGAGAATTAAAATTTTTCCTTAGGTTACATGTAACTCAATGAAGGCATGGAAATTTTATCTCTCAATCAAAATATACCAAATAAATTCTCTCAAAAGGTTTTTAATGGAGGATTATAGTATAATAGAAACATTGGTGGATACTCAAATGAAGTTATCAAGAGACGATGATGGTAAGATGGTCAATGTAATAGAATATAGGTAAATTATTAGAAACTTATTATACCTGATAGCGAAATAACCTGATATTGTGTTTTTTGCATGTCAATATGAATAATACCAAAATTTTCCCAAGGAAATCCACATTTTGGAAGTAAAAAATAATTCTTCATTACATCAATAGCATAGTGGAATTTGGTATTTTTTATCATGGAATATCGAATAAGGAATTTTTTTTTTTGATACACTAATATGGATTGGGCTAGTTCATTGAATGATATCAAGTCGACATTGGGAGGATCATTATATCTTAGAGTTTTGTGAATTTATTAGTTGAGTAAGAAGAAAGAATACATCTCACTTAGTATTTTGGAGACATAATATATAGAAACTTCTCAAGAATGTACTCAATTACTGTGAATGAAGCATCATCTTAAGGATTTCAGAGTTGATATGAAATCTCTTATTAAAATTAGGTGTGATAAATTTATTGCTATTGATATTATAAAAAATATTTTCTATCATTAAAGGATAAATCACATTAAGATAAATTATCATGTAATAAAGTATAAGGTTGGATAAGTATGGGTACAATTATAGCATGTATCAATACAAAATTTGGTTGTAGACATCATGATGAAGGAACCACCCAGGGATAGTTTTGAGAGGCATCAATTAGATCTTAGAGTCAAATCATCTCCATCCAACTAGATAGTTTTAATAAGCGATACCCACTCACCATGGAATTTTTTTTATAAAAAATTATAGTAACTCACGTGAATTAAAAGCTTATATTTCCAACCCTCTCTTGTGATATTTCATAGAAGTGATATTTGGGTTTGTTGGAAAAGGGGGATAATTTTTCCATGAGATACTTGGGAGAAGTTGTCCATAGTTTAAGATGAATATGTTTGGGAGTTTTATTTCATGCTTAAAAAGGTGGATAAATCCTATTATAGTGTTTTATAAAGGGTGTAGTTCTTGAATGTTTATTTAGTGGAAGTATCTTTGTATAGAGGATTTAAAGAGCATGAGCATCAAGGTAGTGTTTTCTGAGGGAATTTTCTTTTTTTATTATTTCTCATGATTATATTAACTCATGTTTCCTTAAAGTAAGTGAATAATTTATGCACTATCTAAAGGTGAAAGTGTTTAAATTGTGGATCATGTTAGTTATGAATATTTTATATGATAATTTAATCTATTTTATAAGGGTTTTAAATTAACCCAAAGGGGGTATTATTAGTAAAAATACCCTTGAATCATTTTTAGGGTTTTTTTGTTGAAAAGGATAATATAATACTTTCAAAGAAGATTAAAAGTTTATAATAAAGGTTAAAGGGTTTTTGTAAGAATATTGATGAAGTTTTTTCTTTATGATATAAGTCACATTGTCACACCCTAAGTCACATAATGAGAGGAGTTCCTAAGAAAATGGAAAGGTCGTAGTTTCTATGTATATATAAGAATCATTAAAACCATATGCGAGGTTTTGTGATTTTACACTAGGAGAATAACAAGAGTCATTTCATGACACCTTTGATCATTATATATCCCATTTATGGAATAGGATTCCATTCTATAGGTTGGCATCATGGGGAAGGTTTACACTGAAAAATAGAACCTGTGAAGATTAGGATTTAAGATATTTTGGATTTGATTTGGTATTCATGGAATGTTATGTGTTTTTTCATTTTGAAGTGAATTTATAGATGAAAATATAGAAAATTTCCTTAATTCTTAAGATATATTCATGTATTGGGAATAAGGGATAACTTCATGGGGACTCTGTATATAGAAGTTAGTGTTCTTGGATTCTCAGGGACCACACCATGATAATTAATGTCACGTCATGGTGTACTAGTCAAAGGAGAATTATATAGTTTTCACCATAATGTGTTTTGTGGGTGTGATCCATGAAATTCATAGGATACATCTTATACTCCTAATTGAGTATCATCATGTCATTGAGGTGTTGAAGTTCATATTAATAGTTCCAGAAGAGAATGGAATCATGTTGTGATATCTATTGTCACTCGGTGACAAAGTTTAGTCAGTAAAATAGTATATTCATATTTTCTATATTTTATGATGAAGTTAGGGGAATAAAATAGAAGATATTTAATCAATATTAAAAGATGTATTTTGGTGAATTTTTTCCACTCACTAAAGGTAAATTAATGTTCAATTAAGAGAGAAATCTTGTGATTCTATAGAGATATCAAATAGGTATCATTCTCTTTAATAAAGAGGAAGAAGGATCATGGGATCAGTACATGAGAATAGTGGAAGGAATTCTAAGATTTTTTTGGAATATCCAAGAATTAAGTAGATCCAAGAGGTTATCTTACTAGAGGTTTGTGGATTTCATTAAGTGGATGAAAGTGAAGTTTATTGATACGCCATTTCATGTGTAAAATCACTCTTTGTTCATAAAGATCAAGATATCAACACTTAGAGGAAGAATATTGTTTGAGTGGTTGAGAGAAGTGATTACTTTGTTTTGTGAAGGTTGTAAACCTAGAGGGTTAGTGTGACTAATCTGAACTATAAGAACAAGCAGTGTTCTTAATTTTTCAAGTGCATCAGTGCATTGTTATTTCATGCTTCATGGATTGGACTCGATTTGGTGAACCAAGTAAAAAAATTTATGTCTCTCTATTATATTGTTATCACTTCATATTTATTATGAGGGAGTGGAGTGTTCATAATAACTGTGGAATAAAATTATTAGTGAGAGTAATTGGAAAATATCTATAGCGATATCAGTTTTCCCATGATAAAGGATTATCTTATTTTGGAGCTTCAGATACTTAAACCCCTATAAGGGGTAAAATGGTAAATTCCCATGAAAAACAACCTTGTAAATATTTTTTGATGGTTTTTTTGTTCTCATCATGTGACATTTACCCATTGAATAAAATTTTGTGATATTATGAACCACTCATATTTTTTATGATATTTAATATTTATTAACAGTGTGAATGTTTATATCTCCTAAATAGCACTCTAGATAGAAATTCCAACTTTGTGGTTGATTCTAGACTGGTCAATTTTACTTGGGTGTGGTATAAACTTTGTTTAGGTTTTGGAACCTTGGTAGGGCCCCAAAATAGGCATTTATTTTATTTTTTATTTTTATTCCCCTATCCCATACCCCCCCCCCCATCCTAACAAAAGGAAGTGAAACCCTTCACCTCATTGATTTTATTGATCTGATAGAAACAAGGAGGGGGTCTTTATCTGGGAGGGACAACCAGAGCTGGATATGGATGTAGCAACCATGAAGTGTAGATTTGACCTTAAATCTTGGATGATTCACCGTGAGTTAGGAGCATTATTTAGATTTCCACCTCATGATCATTTTTAAGATGTTTTCCATTTATATTGTGTAATTTTGACTATTATTGGATGGATTATAGAACATGGAGGTGAGATTTGTGAAATGATCGAGATAAGTTGTTCGTATGGATTTTGTGTCTAGAAAAACTGATCAAATGGTGTGTAGTACTAGAACACATGTTGTGTAGTTTGTTAGTGGTCGTCAGGTTAAGGAAAGTTTCCATGCAGTGTGTTGGCCATATGGTCATGCCATGTGATACCTTTAAGTAAATTACTTGGGGTGTGGCCATGTATATGACCAATCACCTCATGTGAGGTACTTGGTGTGTAGAAGTACACCATGTTGAGTTACACAACAAAAACTTGATCCAAGGTGCACAACTCAATACCACTTGTGTATTACATACCATGTGTTCTATGGGTAATGTTTTGTTTTTTTAATACAAATCGATTTGGGTATAGGTACACATCCAGAGTGGGGTGTTGGGAATTAACATCATATACCCCATGGTACATACCATGTGCCTTCCCCTTAAATGGTTTTCTCATGTTTTATCACCCCTAGAGCTAGTTTTGGACAAGTGAGTAGTCAATATTTATTAACTTTACATATAAATAAAGGTTTCAAATTCTTCTATGCTATCATAGACCTTGGTAGGATGACCTAAGTCTAGTTATAGATCTTATCCCCTTGGTAATGTTGATGGGATCAATGAGACAATATAGGGTAGGTGTGATGATAGTAACTCCCTAGAAGCTTCCTAATGTGGGGGGTGTGATACCGTCACATGTTTTCAAATACTATCATTCTCTATATGTTTTTGGGGGTTATATATCATATAAGGATGGAGAGTCATGAATGTATGAGTTTGAGAAAGTTTTCTATAGTTCCCTCTGCATAATATTGAAACCCAAAGTGGCTTATAGATGATGTGGAACTCAGGGAGATACCCTCCTTCTCATGATACCTAGAGTTAGAGTCAGTGCATGTGGTTTATACTAGAGTATGGGTAGTTATCCATTCAATCCCTTCTCATATTATCTTTCATGGACAGTCTTTATTATAGGTAGTGGATATCTTCTCCCTTCCATGTTTCACCTTAGGTTGTGTCCACGGGATATAGAGAGTAGATAATGTGGGGTATTATCAATGGAAATTTTCATCAAACCACTTGTTGTGATGTCTGTGTGGTTTTAGCAATATGGGGATGGGATTTGGGTACTCCCTAAATATAACAGTCCAAGATTTTACTATATAATTTTTCCTTTAAATAAACATTGCGATGATAGCTTATTTCATATGAAACGCTAAAATAAAACAAGACGATGCATGTTTGATGAATAATATTTAAGGATAATAAAAACTCTAGTAAATAAAAATATTGTAATCAATTATAAATGCATAAAAAATAGTATTAAGAACACTTAAAGTTTTTAAAAGGGTATTTTTCAATAAAAGCAGTTCTTTTTTATATGTTGTGTTTTCATTTAAAAGGTAAATTCATACATTTTAAAACTCCAATTTTGAAAAATGAACTTCATTTTTTATTTCTTAATTTAAATATTATTTTAGGATTAAATTTTTAGATTTTTCTATAATAATTAATTTTTAGGTGAATAGTTAAAAATATTGAATTTTTTAATACTGTCACATTTATAACATTATCATAATATAATAGTGAATTAAAAGTTTATTGAAGCCTTTTTTCTATAAAAAGGTATTTTTATAAAGTAAAATTGATCATTTTAAAATATTTTTTTGAATTTATAAAAGCCCGTGGTTAACATTTTCGAAACTTAAGTAATATTTTACTCTAAGAACTATTTTTATTTGCTTATATTAAAAAATTGTTTACATCACTTATAGAAATTAAATAAAAAAATGTATTTCATATTTTAGATCATTATTTTCATATTATATAATAAGTTAAATTTAATTTTTAGACATAAAATTATGATTACTAAGATTAAATTTAACTACCATCATAATGGTGAAGGGGATATTTTAAAATAATTATTTTATTAATGTCGTATAATTTTTATCAAATAAATTAAAATGGTTTATTTTATATAAATAATCTAATATTATTTTTACATGTGTATACAGATATTTTATCACTGATTTAATTATTAATTAATGTTATATAATATTATTAACACTTAATGGTAAAAGAAACATTTTTCTACAAAAATAGTTTTTCTATATATCAAATGTATTGATATAAAAAATAATTTTCTATTTTTTAGAAATTAGATTGGAATAAATTTAGTCTAAATTTATTTTAATTTCACCCAAATTTGGTAAGATTTAGTATCTTATATTTTTAGTAAAACATAAATTACTTAGTAAAAACGAGTTACCAAGGTAAAACCCAAAATGGAAAAGTGTAAAAATATAATGGAAAAAGACTCAAACCATATTTTAAACATGTTATTAAATACATGGTCGAGTATTTATTGACCCAAACCCATATCAAATCAATTATTGACTAATTTTGGAGTCATTGACCCTTTAATAGCATCATGAAATCATTGATATATAATGTGTATTTACAAAAATGTCATTTTCCTCCACTTAGAAAATGGGGATCACTTCCACCCTTTCAATACTACACTTACCATTCAAAATTTTATTGAAAATATACCCAATTTAACTCTTGTATAATTCCCTTACACATCCATCAACCTCTAGCCTCAAGAAGTTATCCTAATCCCTATATTTCTAATAAGGCTGTCAAGATAATGTTTAAGCTCTCCATATGAGTAATACTTACTCCTTAAAATTTTCATTTAAATATTCATCTTACAAATATAATATATCCATTTAATAATGATAAAATAAATATTATTAATATTATAAAAAAAATTATACTAATGTAATATCACTTTTCTACCTTCCTCTAAAACTATTCAAAAATGAATATGTTTTCATGCATTTATGCAAACTACCACTTCCATGAATAGCAGGTTCTATTGTTCATAAACTCTTTACATGGATTTTACAAAAGACTATTTTATTGAAAAAAATTAATAATAATAAAATTATTGATATTCTTAAATAATAATTATTTTATTTTTATATCCCCCTCCTATTTAAGGAAAAATGAGAGTATCTTTCATGCATGTGAGGACTACCACTTCCAAAAAATAACATATTTTGTTTTTCCATTACTAACTAACAGGGATGGTTTTGAAAATATATTTAATGTATAAAAATTAAATTTATTACAGTATCAATATTACTTAGTGATAATATTTTACAATCTATATGTGATATTAATAATAATTTTTTATAGTAAATTTAACTTCATTAAATGAACATATCAAGGCACCTTTCTTAATTTCAGTCCATTTTGGAAGCCTTTGGATCTGTATATATATTTTTATAATGGGATAATAAAGGGAAAAAATATAAAATTATGTATATTATGAATCTATTTTACAACACCTTTGACAATGTCCAGTATACCAAGAGAGTTACAGATAAATTGACTAAACCACCTCAAGTAACCGACATAAGCTAAAATTGTTTAATAAATGAATAAAAAGTGATAATATATAGAACATAGAAAATGAAATATAGATGAAAAAATCTTAATAAATTTTTAATAAACTTAATTTTATTATCCAGGATGTTAGGTTCACATGAAGAATGAATCAAGGCCTAAGTTAAGGGTTTTTTATCTCAATTTTTTTTCATTGAGATATAATTCATGTTCACCACTTATTCCAATTTTTTGGAGAATATATTTAAAATTTATTTATTTTTACCATAAATTTCATTAAATAAAATGGATTTATAAATATATTTCATGTTAAACCTTATTTAAATTTTCAATTTGAAAGATTGTGTTGCTATAAATGGTTCTTTATCTCAAATTTAATTTCTTGAGACATAATTATTATTGTGTACCATGATATATTTAATTTGTTTTGATCACTACATAATGAATTTATTTTACCATATTCATTTAATTCATGGTATTTTAATATCCATATCATGTTTTTTCTTTAAATGGTTTTTAATTCAAAATATAATAAAGTTATAAGGGTTGTTTGTAACTATTTTCAATTCCATGAGACATGTTTGATATTATTCACCATCATTCCTTTTATATGGTGTATTAAATACCCTATTTAATTCAATTATAATTAATATATTTCATTTCATGATATTTTAATTTCCATTTCATGGTAACCCTCTTATGCTCTTTC
This sequence comes from Viscum album, assembly GCA_963277665.1. Taxonomy (NCBI): domain Eukaryota; kingdom Viridiplantae; phylum Streptophyta; class Magnoliopsida; order Santalales; family Viscaceae; genus Viscum; species Viscum album. Next base: position 285,438,902 of record OY728138.1, on the reverse strand, counting down.
GATTCTTATGTTAGCATTACCGTAAGGGTTTTTTCTCTAATCACAATTTCAAATTGATATTATTTTTGAAAGATAATCCATATGGGTAATTTTATTATATTTATTTATAACCCCATACACCCACCATAATTTTTTATCCTATAGTATTCTTGGGGTTTTACATGTCTTATCACTATTTCATATTCCCCCTTGACTCATTATTTAACTATTGTAAGGAAACTAGCCCAACCTCTTATTTTCTTTTCAAAATTCTTCTATTCCTTAGTCATATTCATTGGATGCTTTAAAAAATGTCATTATATATGACTAAATAAATGATTAAGGTAATTTAATACCACTTTTCCTCCTTTAAAAATATTTCAATCAAATCTCAATGAGAGAAATGATCCATCACTACCTTTGTCTAGTTAAATCATCATCTGTTATAGGAAAGATTTTTATTTCAATGTCTTTCGTATGTGAATCCATTTAAAATGTTCTTATTATGGAGGTCTTTTTCATCTATGTCATCATATTTTAGTATTACTTGTGTTAAAAATGGTATATGTATTGTTTAACCATCCAAATTCTTTCTCTGGATGAATTATGATTTTTTTAAAGGTTGGGGGCGAAGACTCAATTTATTATTTAAAGAAAAGACCTCTTTAGAATGGGTAGAGGGAGACCCATTACATAGCTGAAAGGCCCAGGGCCAAGTGGCCTGAATACAAGGCTTGAAAGCCCTTTTTTTCCCAAAGGACCCCCCGGTGAATAGTAATGCTACAGTACTCGTGCTGCTACAGTACCTGCTACAGTGCAACCGCCGCTACAGTTCCTCCAACAGTCCCTCCGCTGCTACAGTGTCACCGCTGCTACAGTCCCACCACTGCTACAGTATTTTTATAGTTCACTGCTATAGTACTACTACAGTATCCCAAAAATTTTCCCCTGCCCAAATTTGATCCTGGGTCTTTTGAATTATGATTATTTATTTATTAGATAAAGTATTGTAATCTCTTGTGTTGTTATTCCAATACGGGTGATTATAGATTACTAAGGAATGTTGATTTTGTATTGCTTAAACATACACATTCTTTATATGTATGTAATATGTCCATGTTATACCATTTATTGACTGGGAAATTATTAATATTCTATAGGTTTGTATCTCAATACATATGTTTATTAATTCCAAAGGCAATTTGATTATTCACTATATTGATATTCATATATTTCATATGTTGAACACATTATACTTAAAGAATTTATGGGTGGGACAAAATATTATATATCCCCTTAATGCATCAATTGGTTTCATGATACAAAAGGTTTGGGTATTTTTTGTATGCCTACCCAATACAAGCATGATGTATCGGTTGTAACATTGATGACAAGAATTAACATTGATGACAAGAATAATGTCTTAGTTGTGGCCTTGATGGTAAGAATGATTTCCTAGTTGAGTCCCTGATGGTAATGATCAAGATTTATATCATTATTCATTCCACCACCATGAATTCAATTATTTTTATCCATGTAATTATTTATATTTTTATGTCATCCATGGATTTATTTCAAGCTCATGTGATTAGTTATATAGAATTATTTGATTCTTATTTATTCATAAAATATTATTAATGTCATGATAGAATATAATATATGCTTTCCCTTACTAAGCATTTGATCTTATCTTTATTATGTTTCAATTTCCCTGGGTTATGAATAAAATTATTACACATGATATTTCTAGAAGAGTGTAATGTGTGGATAATTTATAGGATATGTTAAAGACTTATTAGGGATTAATTAGTTTCTTATATAGTAAAAAAATCATTTTATGAGAAAGACATGGGAATTAATAGTTAATCATTTTCCTCATTCTCTAAAACTTTAAACCTAAAAGTTCCTTGAAATATAAGTGACTCAATATTTTTTAGTGATATTATTATTATTGATGGTTAAAATTTGGTCGCTTTTATTGATTTCAAATCCGATAAATAAAGAATGTGTTTATTTACACTGGATTTTAGGAACATGGATTCAGGGTTCTAGACTCAAGATTATATCATGGGATGTGGTGTGATTCATCCCTTAAATTGATGGATTCAGTACTCCCCTAAAGATGTGGAGTGTGGGTCCTCTATTCTAGGAGAAGGTTTCTCAAAGATCCCTAATTGAGGCATGAAATGATTCTTATAGGGACTGAGATGGTATTCTTCAAGGTTTATCTTGGAATTTAGTGATGTGTGAAGTCCTCCATGGGGTTGATAACTCCATCGGTCATTCTTTTCTCTGAAAAGGTTTAGGACCCCCATTATATAATGGGAATGGTGGTGTTATCATAGTGTTATTGAAGCTACATGGATAGTGTGGGTTCTCAAAGACTTGTGGTAGACATGGTTCACCAAGTTTTTACCCAAGGTGTGTTTCTCTAGTGGAGTTGGGATGAGCTTACAATTGATTTATCTACCCACTTTTAGGAATAGTTATGTTATTGGAATCCTTTTTTAAATCCTAACATGGATGATGAGGTATCTTTCCTCTAGTGGGATGAGGTGGGTAACTCCCCCATGGGATGAGTTATGGGTCACTCATTTGTAAGATCAATAAAACCTTGAATAATTAAATCATGCTCATGTTTTGGCCATATCCTTTGGTTATATTTAGGATTATGTATTTGTTAATTAGTATGTTTATATAGTCCTTTTATGTCCATAGGTGTTGTTTTGGGAACAATGATTTTTCAGTGAGTTTGGATGCTCAACCTACATGATGTGAAAGTGATAATGTGAGTGTATAAGGAGTTACTTATTGATTATGATCCCATTTGGTATGGGATCTTACTATCTAGATAATTATGGTTTTATGTTTTGATTTTGGTTGTGTTCCCCTCATGAGAATCAATGCAGTTTTATATTCCATGTTACAGAGGATTAGGGAGGTTTTTACCCCTGAGGTGTTTGGTGTATCTATCATAGATGGGCAGGGTGTTGTTTTCCCCTAAGGATGATGAGAAGGGAGGTGTTTTCCCCTAGAGTATGGGATTTTTTTTATAAAGTCCTAATTCCATTGTATGAGTTCACTATCGAGATTGTACTTGGTATATTCATGTGAGATTATATCAAGACCATATTGGGAAGTAGAGTTGGGGATTCTGGTTTGGATGGTGTTCTCCCCATGATGTGGTTGGGAGGATTTACAGTTTATCCCTTGGTTGTTTGATGTCCTACAGCCCTATCACCCTTTTATTTTTGGGTCATCCTAGTAAGTATTTTTATACTTACCCATTTACAGGCTTTGTACCCACACATGATGTGACTGTGCAAATAACACATAGATAAATAGAGATATTGGTGGGCATGGAACTAGTAAAATTGGTGCTGATGGGATTAATAATTGGTAGTACTCATATAGAGTTGGTGTGACATGGTGATCCCCATATTCTTAGTAATTAGAGGTTATGTGAAATTCTGGAACTTTGGGCCTTTTGTTTTTTCCTTCTTATACCTCCATTTATATTGTATACCCTTAGTATGTTTAACATATGAATGAATGTATATTTTTATTTTAGTTAGATATGTTATACTATGTGTTTATGGATATTCTTTTATTGGTTAATGATGTATATATGTGATTGGTTGTATATGATAATGACTGCCATAAGTGTATTATGCCTTCTGGTTCTTGTCACCAGCCCCTATCCTATTGGAGGTGGGCTTGGGGTGGCACACTTGACCTACCATCAACCTAGGTGGGGACCCAGTGGGTTAAGTCATGCCTAATTAGTATCAAATCTAGTGGTTATAAGGAATTATTTTTGAGATAGGTGTCTCATGATTTTGGTTTGGAACATTTGGAGCAACAATTCTTGATGGTTATTGGGTTTGGTTGATAGATTAGGGAACCCATCTAGGGTGTGGTAGCGGGTGCATTCTTACATAAGGACTCGGATAATATGTTGACTGACTTGAGTGATTGGGGAATTGTTTATAGGGTATAGTTTAGTAGGTCCATGTTTCATATAGTAGTTAGTGTATTTTTTTCATGTTGTGACATTATATCTTCTAATATGACTTCATTAAATGTGTATGTTGATTTCTATAAAGAAATTTTTTTCACTATAGGTGAAAGATTGACCTTCTATAGATGATGGGAGTTAAGGTACTACTCACAAATGTGTGAAATTCCCAAGTGATTCTCTCTCAATAAACCCCTAGTAATTTTGTGGATACTAGGGTGTTGGTCCTCCTAGGGACTATGTGGATACTAAGGTGTGATTGGGTCAATTTACAAGTGGTGTCTTCACACCATCGACTAAGGTTTCTTCTAGTGAATAGAAATTCCCTTATATGATATCATATAGTTTGGTACTCCCTCATGGATATAGGGTCACAAACTACCCTTCGAGAGGCATGGGTCCTCTATTTGGGCATGGGTTTTGGTGCTCTCTTGATCTTGATGAGGTATGGGTCCCCCGTACTATAGTATATTCATTACTACCCTACTAGAAAGGGTGTGGGTCCTATATTTATAACAGTTAGTTTTCTTTATGAGATGAGGTTAAGTCCTTTTCTCCATGTGAGTTGGTCCCTCCCATATATTGTGTGCTACCCAGGGTATGGGTCCTCCATAGGAGGGATAGGTTCCCCCTAAGATGATGTTCATTTTGTTCAGACATGGGGTCAAGAATTCCTTGGTATCGATGAGGTGCAGTTCCCCCATATTATAAAGGATTTAATGATCCTCTCTAATAAAGGTTAAAGGTTCTTCTATAAAGGTTGTTGTGTTGCGGTATCACCACTGGTGAGGTCGGTTACTCCCTCAACCGGTCAATGGTCTCCTAATGAGGTGTGGGTACCTTACCATAGTTTATATATTGGTATAATTTTTTTTCAGTGTTATAAATTTAATGGTGATATTCTATTTGAGATTATAGCTCTATAATGGCCCTATGATAGGGGTTAGTGTAGCCTATAAGGCTATTCCATTGGAAGGTGATAATTACGATGAGTTGGGTGTCATGGTTGAGAGGCTTAGATGGATGGGATGTTCCTACCCATGTGTATGAGGCATCATTTGTTCAAATATATTACCCTATTATTAGTGGGAATATTATGGATGATTAGAAACATGATGATTGTATCTTGGTGTGAGCTATGGAGAGATTTGAATTGGTAGTGCCTAATGTAGCCTTAGGTGTGATCGATGACCTTCTACCTTGGTGATAATATTTGTTAACATAAGTGTGTTATATTATATTAATGTTTTATGGTTATATAGGGATCCAAATATCCCAATGAAGTCTCTAGACTAGGGAGGTATGACTGGAGACTCTTATTGGAGGTGAAAATATACCCTTGTTTCTACCATCAGTGTGAGATTGTTTTTACAGAGGGTTTTTTAATAAAATTCCTCTATGGTGGAGTGTGTCTTAGTGGTGATATTTTTTATAATAGATTATCACATGTTTCTAGATTTCAGGTGGATGATTATCTTTATGCAGTGTTTTTTATCAATCAAATAGGTCACAATTCACATTTAATATGAAGTAGGACCCACGTGATGAGTAGTTTCATACCTTGGTAAGTTGTAATTAGTTATTTCACTATTTGGATAGTGTGTCTTCATAATCCATGGTTTTTAAGAGGATTTATCCTATGGTTTTAGATTATGGGATGTTCTTTTACCTAGGATATTTCCTTGTTGATCTTGGATAACTGAATTCTAAGTCATTGGGAATGACCTGATTCATGAGTTTCTAAGGAGCTAAAGTAGAATTTGATTTATGATCCTATTTTTCATTGGATAAAGTATAGATTCATGTACATGGTTATTTTTAATGTTCTCATCATTTTTACTGGGTATGTGCTGAGGTGTAGATGGGTTAAACGATGTGATTTTGGCTATTTCAAGTAACTGACTGATCAGCAGTCAGTCATCTTGGCTTTGTGGATACCCAATTAGTGTAGTGAGAGCTTTAATGGGAGACCCCTTATGGTATTTCAGTACATGGAATGATGTGTATCACTCTGAAATATTATAGTTGAGTACATTTGAGTATTAGGCTAATATTGAACCAAGGTTCTGAAGAGAAGAATCGGGTCATCTATGGTGGATGAGAACCTAGATGAGGTTAGTGGTACATGAATTTTCCCTTGTAGTTGTTATAGAGGAAATTATGATAGGGTTGGTGATATCATCATTCCCTAGGCTATATAATGTCGACGTAGGTGTTTTTTATATGATGGTGAAGAGTGGTGGTGTACCCTTATGGGTGGTATGGATCTCTTGTTGAGGCACACAATAGTGGAGTTTAATGTGGATATATTATCTTAGTATGAACATTTTTTAAGTATCCCTTTTTTAAGGTGGGGATCATGACACCCCTATGTGGAAATTCCTTGGTAGACGGACCACATTTAGGTGATACTGATGGTGTAGATCCCACTTTGTATATGGATTTTATTTATTATCAGATAATTTTCATTGGTTTTCAATGGTGTTCAATGAGATAAGAAGATCTCATTGCAGTAAATATAATGAATTAGTTCCAAAGTTAATGTATCTTGGATGAAGTTAAAAAGTATTGATATTCCAAGAAACATTTGAATGGTTTGAAGACTTTGAGTTTCAATTTGATGCCTGGATAATTGTTATGGATTCATTTATTGACATTGGATTTCATTGTTGAGTAATTCTCCTAGTAACATATGATAATGATTTGCTAGTATGTATTTTAAAAATATCATAAGGTGTTTGGAGAACTTGTGATACAAGCCTTATAAATGAAAGGGGGGGTAAAGGTGCTTCCAATCATATTCAAGACTGATTGTAAAGAAATATTTTGTTGGAAGATATGGAAGTTACAATACTTTCTTCAATAAATATGACGATTTTAAAGGTGAATGATCAAAGATTATATATCACAATAGATAAGTTTTGTGATGAAAGAAACTAATTGTTGATAAATATAGATGACCAAAAATCAATATGGTTAGTGTTTCCTGAGAATATTTTTAAGGTGGTGTCATTTCCCAGTGCTTTCCAAATTTTTGGGCCTCAAAATCAGGAGTTTATTTTTGGAAAATGACCATTTTCTAAAAAGGAGTTCATTGTTATTAGATCGCGAAGAAAAATTCTATGACCACATATGAGGTACGTGAAATGTTGAAGGAAAATCATCAAAGTAAGGATTCTGCATAGCAGTGCTATACAGACCGTGAAGCATGGTATGTGGACCGTATAAGGAAAATAGTTCATGGGAGGTTAATTGTACATGGAAGACTTTAAGTTCACAAAAGGCTTAAAGATGCATGGGAGGCGTGTTGTTTAAAGTTGAGAGGTTATGATCCATTTTTTGATGGAATCATCCATCGTGGAGGAAATAAAGGTGCTACACGGGCCGCGAAAGGAAAAATGGTTCACGGGAGGAGTACAGTCTGCGGTGAAGGTTGTACCACATTGAAAATTTGAGTGAATCAGCTTAGCAGGATTTGAGGATTTATTATCCTACATGAAGGACCCTAATCCCATCATTAAGTTAGAGTGATTTTCATTATAAAAAAATCTTTACTCTGAGGAAGAATTTAGGGAAGTCCAAAAGAGTTCTTGAGGTAGAATTATGTGAAGGAGAAGAAGTTCATGGGGAGAATTTTGCAATGGATTGTAGTTTTTAGAGAAATGATTCTACATAGGAGGAATTTTTCTACGGAAGGAGTTTTGTGGGATGCTAAAGCTCAAAAAAGAAAAAGGACCATGAAGGAAATATTCCACAAATTATGAAGTTGTTCATAGAATGAGGGATGGTCCACAGATGAAAAATCCATCTACAAAGAAGGGACGGTCCATGGGTGAAAAGGCCATCTATGGAATAGGTCTGGTCTATATAAGAAGAGGGTGACCATGAATAACTCTCACCATGTGGTGAAAGGTAGTACGTGGTGATATTTCACCACCATAGTTCACGAGAACAATTTGCGGGAAACATTCATAGGGGAAGTTTGTAAAGGAAAGATAGTTCACAGAGGATACATGATAGTTCTTGAAGGATAAATATTGCATACACAGGATATGTTTTTACACCTTTTTCATTATTTGTGAATAATAAAGGGAGATCAAGACACTTCTTCACTATTCCATATTATTATGTGTCAAATAAGAATAAAGAGAGTGTCCAATATATATTTAGTTATTCAAGCCATGCTAATTTTGATGATTCTAAGTTGATATGATATTCATTGATTTAATAATTACAAAGGAATTTTGTGATTCCATTAATAAGAAGAATAAGAGATCTCAGTTCAGTTGGTTTTTCACTGAATAAGAAAGAGAAAATAAGAGTAGAATATCTAGTGACCAGATTGATATCATCTAATTAATATTTGGGTCAGAGAGAATTCATTTCATCAGTCCACAACACATTCATATTATTATGACTGATAGAAGAAGATAGTGCAGCTGTCAATTTTTCTATTGGGAATAAGTAAGAAGGGTTTTTTTCATGTTGTTGTTTAAGTAACAAAGTGAAGAAGAAAGTTATATAAAAACAAATTAAAACTATGACATCAGACAGGAATTGACAAGTGGAGGACTTTCTTAGTGTTACAAACCCTTATCAATAAGGAGAAGACTATCTTGGGAGGTAGTATAAAGATCCAACCAAGTGTTGTAAAACACGCACTATTTAATTGTTTTTATAGTTTCACATGAGTTTAAGGGTATATCCTAATTGTTGTAACCACATTGAAAGGATTATTTTCTAGTGATTGAATGGTCAGGATTATTTCTAGACAATGATAAGGACTAACTACTCTTATTTAGTAGTGAGCCTTGTAAAAATATTATGTGCTATCTTTACTTATTTCATATAACTCCATATGACATGGAAAATAGAATAAGAGCATCAATATCCTAACTGGACTAAGAGTTACAAGGATAAAAAGTCACAATTGGTTTAAAAATTCCCCAACACTAATTCACCCCCCCCCCCCACTCTCAGTGTTAGTCATATCCCAAACCAGTCCTCTCAATTAGTATCAGAGTAGGTACACCTTTGTTAGATTCTATACAGTGAAGTTATTCTCCTTTTAAGACTTGAGTTTCTTTACTCACTCAATAATGAAGTGCAGTTTTGGTGAAGATTTAGTTGCCTTTGAGAAAAATTCTATATCTACCAAGACAATTATGAATAGGAAAAATAAAGAGAAGAAGAAGTTGAAGAAGAAGTCCCTCTTATCTAAATAATAGGAAGTATATGTTTCTTCATGCCTTTATATCAATGAAGACATATCATACTTGAAAAGTAATGAGAAGGTGGCCCAAGTTTCCACCAAGAAGATGTATAACCTTGCTACCTCTAGTGATAAGGAGGTATGTGTTAGTAAATTTAAAATCATTCTTGAAGATGAAAAAGATAGCACAAGTGATGGTGATGATAAATCTACAACTTCTCAAGAGTTATCAACTAATAGATTAAGATTTATATTGCATGGTATTACTGAAGAAATAGAATCCATTGTTTTTTGAGTCTTTCAATGTGTGTAGGAATATATCACCAACTAGAAGAATAAACTATTGTTTCGAAGAAGGGGTTGAAATAAAAAATTTGTTTAATGTTTAAATATCTCTAGACATGTTGGAACCTTTGAAACAACAAAGAGGGAACATGAAATGAGTTCCCCAAAATGGCTAAAATAATTTTAAGGAAAATAAGAATTCAAAAATACTCTATAAGAAAAATCCATTCACCTAAAGAAAAATTGAATAATATAATTGATTTGAAGGGTTTACAGTTAAAATAAATATATATGAAGATCAGGTAACTTGACTCTTTGATTCAAAACAAAGTTAAGCTGCATTAATATGAAGTTGAAATAATGAATAAGACTTTTTAAAATAATATGATTATGATTGAAGATCAGAAAATCATCCTTAGTGTGAAATGTCTGGATTTGGATGCTCGGTTGACCAATCTTGAGAAGACACATATTGAGTCTTCACAAAATAAGGAAAAAGTTTCAAATGGTACTCAATGTTCATTGGAGAATTGTAAGGTTGAAAGACTTCCAATATGTGATAAGAAGATCATGAATTCACTAAATGATCTATCACAAGTAGCTAAGAAGAATCAGGTACCATATATACCATCTTGTACTAATGTTTATAAACTCATTATCATGAATAGTGTATAAAAAGTATGGATAAAGAAAGGTAATAAGAATCTTACCACGATGATGAGGTTGGATAGGAAAAAGAATGTGGCAGTTGATCCCCCAAAAAATCACAACATATCATGAAGAAGAACCAACAACCTTATACATAAGATATCAAGAAATCAATATTTTTGGGTCAATGTTGGTAATGAAATAGATTTAGGAATTGTTCATTAAATTGTTGGTACAATCCTCAAAATATAAAAGTACAAAGGAAGCCTATATCAAGGGGTGAAATCTAGAGAAGAAGAAGCAACATCCACAGGACCAAAAGCATTTATATACTGCAAATAGATTTTAAATTCTTGATAACATTTTTCATGTATGAAATGGTAGTGCTCACAAGGTTGGTACAAGATCATCTCAACATGTATCCAAATATGATAAGAAAAGAATAACACAGAAGCTGACCAAGAATGAAGAAGATACCTTGGGAATATATCAGAAGAATGTTGTGAATAGAAATCCTCCCAAGAAGGTACCAAAGTGAAATGGTGAGAAAACCATGGATTCTAAATACAATAATTTGAAGGGTAGTGCATTAAAAAGAACTATTAAGAGGGGTTAAACTTAGAAGAACACGTGTGGAAGATCCAAACTTTCCTCTATAGTTCCTAAAAACATTTTAGATATCTGGCCTGAAGATTTGGAAAGAATGAGAAAAATAGAAGATACATAAGCTAAAGCTAGTAAAAAATGGGAATAAAATATTCCCCATGATGAAGAGAAGTTGCATGATGGTTTTTTAAGAAAAAGGCAGCTCTTATATTAAAGAATTTCGATGTGAGAGATGCAGGAAATTTGGTCACATTGTAAAAGATTGTTTAACCTTATTACCATAAAAAGAAGCATTTATAAATAGAAGTAATGATGTATCATCCATGAAAAATATTAAGAAAAAAATTCCCTATATAAAGCAGAAGAGGATGTGAATAGATCCATGCTACCTCAACGTAAATCGAAACAGAGGTTCAAATGTGCAAGCATGAAGACCGGATCAAATGGAGAAACTTGGTTGAGAAAAAAATCTCAACCCTTTTGTTCATATTAATTAATTAAGGAGGATCCACCTTATTCCCTTAAATCTTTGTGTATTTTATTTGTACTTATAATGTAAGGAATTGAAGGTTAAGAAATTTCTCAGGGGGAGAACCTGAGAAGTAGTGAGTGCTATCAATTCTTGATAGCAAAGCTGAATAAGTTACCATCCTTGAATGATTACTCAATTGATATTCAAATATTAATATGATGAAGGATAATATTTGATGAAGATGAGGAAAGTGATGTCCTATTTTGTATAGCCAGGATAAAGAAGATTCCATCTTGGTTTGATCTTATTAAATGATATTCTGAGGAAAAAAATTCTATAATATCATCCTTGGTGAAGTTGTAAAAGATTTCCAATATAGAATGTCACAAGTTGAAGACCCATTTTGGTGTATTATCTATACTATAATTTATTGAAATTGATTCCTGATAAGATCAACCATTATAATGATAATGAGAAATATTTTCCTTGAGGGGGAGAAAAATGAATAATTTTTCATAATTATTATTTCGATTGGTATCAAATCTAATTATTCTAGAAATTTATTGAATATCATGTCATTCTAAAAGTTATACCTATTAATCTCCCATCCTTGGTTATTAAAAATAAAAAATCTTTTACAAAGGGGGATAAATTTAATTATTCAGTGACATAAGAAGAATTGAAGTTCCCCATGGTCACTTATCTTACCTATTGAACTTGAATGTTTTTTATCTATTTTTTGAAGTGAGGGTACGAGTTTCAAGTTAATTGTTCTTAAAAATATTCATATCAAATTTAATAATTTCATCCTAGAATTAAAGTGAAAAAATCTTGAAGAAAATTATATGAGTTCTCATTTCTTAAGGTATCATGTTCAGTTAGTAATGGAAATATTTGTTGTATAAATCAAATCCTCTTATTTTCTAAACCAAGGATAGCTTGAGTATACTTAGAGTGAAATTATGGATGGTACATTACTTAATTATGAACTGATACCCTTTTTCCCATGAACTTTGTATTTCTTATCAATAAGGGAGAGAGAAAGTGAAATGAAAGTTTGAAAATTAAAGGGGAGAGAGAATATAATAGTTCCACATATTAACATATTCAATTGGAAATAATATTGAAGGTATTTCCAACAAATACAAAGGGGGAGATTGTGGAACCCACTTTATGTATGGATTGTATTTGTTTCCAACTAATGTTCATTAGTTGTCAATGGTATTCAATGAGATAAGAATATATCATTACGGTCAATATGATAAATTTGTTACAAAGTTAATGGATCTTAGATGAAGTCCAAAAGTCTTGATATTCAAAGAAACATGTGAATGGTTTTAAGACTTTGAGTTTCAAGGTGATTCATGGAGAATTTTTATGGATTCATTTTTTGAAATTGGATGTTATGGTTGAAATAATTCTCCTAGTAAAATATGACGATGCTTTGATGGTCTGTATTTCACAAATATCATAAGTTGTTCGTAGAACTTTTGATGCAAACCTTATGAAGGAAATGGGGAGTAAAGGTGCTTCCAATCATATTTAGGATTGAATGTAAAGAAATATGTTACTAGAATATAAGGATGTTAAAATAATTTCCTTGGTAAATCTGGCGATGCTAAAGGAGAATGATCAAAGATTACATATCATGACAGATAAGGTTTGTGATCAAAGTATCCGATTGTTGAAAAATCTAGATGACTGAAAATAAATATGGTTGGTGTTGTAATAGCATATTTTTAAGGTGGTGTTGTTTCCCAGTTTTTGCCAAATTTTTGGGCCTCAAAATTGGGAGTTTGTATTTTTTAGAAAAGGAGCATTTTCCAAAAAGAAGTTCATTGTTCACAGATTGTGAAGGACAGCTTGCAGATCATGAAGAACAGTTCGTGTACTATATAGAAGGTATGTATAATGTTGAAGGAAAATTGAAAAATAAAGGATTCTATATAGAAGCACTATGCAGACCACAAAGCGCAGTATGTAGACCACGTAGGAAAAATAGTTTGTAGGAGGTTCACTGTATATGAAAAACTTTAAGTTTAAGGAAGGCTTGAAGATACATGGGAGACTTTTCATTTGTGGATGAGAGGTGGTGATCCATTTGTGGATGGAATTGTTCGCCATGGAGGAAAGAAATCAACTACATGGACTACAAAGGGAAAAATGGTTCATGGGAGGAGCATAGTCCGTGTTAAAGGTTGTACCACATTGAAAATTTGGGTGAATCAGATTAGAAAGATTTGTAGATTTATTTTCTTATATAAAGGACCATAATACCATCATTAAGGAAGAGTGATTTTCATTAGAAAACATCTTCGCTCTGAGGAATAATTCAGGGAAGTCCAAAAGAGTTCACAAGGTAGAATTCTGTGAAGGAGAATAAGTTTATAGGGATAATTCTGTGATGGATAGTAATTCACGGAGAAAATATTCTGAATAGGGGGAAGTTATCTACAGAAGGAGTTTTGTAGGGTTCTGAACCTCACCAAATAAAAACGAACACAGGGGAAAGATTTCATAAAGGATGAAGTTTTTCGCAGAAGTAGGGACAATCCACGAATGAAAAATTCATCTGCAAGTCTGTGGGTGAGAAGTCCGTCTATAAAGCAGGACTGATCCGCAAAAGAAGAGGGCGACCAAGAATCACTCATGCCACGCGGTGTAAGGCAGTACGTGGTGACAGTTCACCACCACAGTTCGCAGGAATAGTTCACTAGGATAGTTCGTGAAGGGAAGACAGTTTGCAGAGGATACAGGATTGTTCACAAAGGATAAATATTGCATACATGTGATAGGTTTTTACACCCTCATCATTCTTTTTGAATAATAAAGGGAGATCAAGACACTACTACACTATTCCTTATTAATCTGTGTTAAAGAAGAAGAAAGAGAGTGGCCAATCTATATTCATTTATTCAGGACATACTAATTGTGATGATGCTAAGTTGAGATGATGTTCATTAATTTAATAATCAAAAAGTAATTTTGTGATTCCATCAAGAAGAATAAGAAGAGATTTTAGTGCTGTTGGTTTTGCACTGAAGAAGAAAAAGAAGAGAAGAATATCTAGTGACCAAATTGATATCATCTGATTATAATTTGGTTGATAGATAATTTAGTTCATTAGTCCACAAAAAATTCATATTATTGTGATTGAAAAAATAATAAGATAGTGCATCTATCAAGTTTTTTGTTGGGAAGAAGTAAGAAGGGTTTATTTCATGATGTTGTGAAAGTAACAAAGTGTAGAATAAAGTTATATAAGAATAAAGCAGGACTATGACATCAGATATGACTCGATAGGTGGAGGACTTTCTTGGTGTTACAAACCCTTATCAAAAAAATAATACTATCTTGGGAGGTAGTATAAAGTTCCAGCCAAGTTTTTTAAAACACGCGCTATTGGATTTTTTTCATAGTTCCACACAAGTGTAATGGTAAATATCACTCTTTGTAACCACATTCAAATGATTTTTTCTATTGGTTGTGTGGTCAGGATTATTTCTAAACCATTCCAAGGACTATCTACTCTTATTAAGTGAACCATGTAAAAATATTTTGTGTTGTCTTTACTAATTTCATATACTTGCATATGATAGGGAAAAGATAATAAGAGCATCAAGATCTTAACATGACTAAGAGGTATAGGGGTAAAAAGTCACAATTGGTTTAAAAAGTCCCCAACACTGATTCAGCCCCCCCCCCTATTTTTCAGCATATCCCAAACTATTCCTCTCATATGTTTTGTAGTAGTGCTTAATGTTGGCATTGATGGGCATCACATGGTTGGAGGAAAAGGATTTTGGTGTAAATTATTGACGAAAGTTGTGATAGGACAATCATGATTGTTTTGATATCTTCCCCTATAGTGGGTTATGGATTTTTGGTGTTTCTAGAAGGAGGATCTCATATTCGATGTATTTGATTTAAGTGATAAAGAAGGTATGTGTTATTGAGTGGGGTTTCATTCTAGACATAATGGATCTATAGACCTTTAAAATATAGAGGAACTCATGCATGGTTGTGATCTTCCCACATGAGGGTTTTTTATAGGATTTTTTGAGAGCCACTTTGGGTTGAATTCTTTTTTATAATGAAAATTATCAAAGATGGGGATGATATAGAGACCCCAGTTTTCCTATATGGAAGGCTTAGCTCATTTTAAAGCTTTAGATCCCTCATCCATTGTGAGGATTAAAATGTTAAAACCCATATCAAATGGCCTTATAAATTTTTTTTCTTATGGATCCTCTATTCTTAATATACGATATTTACCCATGGGTTAAAATATGGTGTGATTTTGAGCTAGACATATTTTTTGGAATATTTAATATTTATAAAATAAATATTATTAATTCCCAAAAGTAAAAATGTCAATATCTTCTAAATTTAGATCTAGGTGGAAATTATAACTTCTCAATTGAGTCTAAAATGGGTGGTTTTACCCAGGTGAGGTATAAACTTTATTTAAGATATGGTCCCTAAGTCAGGCACTTAAATGAGAATTTAATTTAATTTTTTGATTTTATTTCCCTCTCCCTTATTCTTCCCCTCCCCCCATCTGCACAAGATGAAGGTGAACCCTTCCTCTCATTGACACCATTGAGCTAATAGGAGGAGGGAGAAGGACAAAGATCTTCATCTGGGAGAGATGATCATATCTGTATTAGGATGAAATAGAAATGGATCATGGAGTTGACCTTAAAGATTTAGTGATTCACTGTGGGGTGGGACTATTTTTTCAATTTCTTCCACATGATATTTTTTAAGTTGTTTTCTATTTATATTTTGGAATTTCAACTGTTGTCGGATGACTTATGTCCCTTTGAAGGGAAATTTTCACTAAAATGAGTGAGATGAGTTGCTTGTAGGGATTCTATGTTGGTAAAACCTAATCACACAATGTGTAGTGATAAAACACATTTCATATAGTTTTCGATGGTCCTTGGGTTGAGTAATATGTCCATGTATTTTATTGTCCATATATACACATCATGTGGGGACTTCGGGTACATGAATCAGGGTATAGACACATACACGACCAGACACTCCATGTGAGGTACATGGAATATAGAAGTAAATGACATGTATATTACATGATACAACTTAATCTAGGGTACATGGCTTGGAACCCCATGTAGCTTACACACTATGTGTTTCATGGGGTATGTTGGGTATTTGTAAATTACTCACTGAGTTGAGTAGTGGTACACACCCAAAGTGGAGTGTTTGGTGTACACACTATGTACATTCCCCTTAGAATCACTTTACATGTTTTCTAACTTTGGAGATGGTTTTGGAAAGATGAGTAGTCCATATCGAGTACCATTCCATGTAGAACGAAATGGTGGAGTCCTCTATGTTATCAGAGGCCGTGGTGGGGTTACCTAGATCCAGTTGTAGATCTTAGCCTCATGGTGATGATGATGGAATCAAGAATACAATACAAGGTAGGTGATATGATATTAAACCCACTAGTAGATTATTAATATCATTGTGTGAGTCCTTTACATATTGTAGTAGATTGGAATTTTCTGGGAGTTTGTTGGTGGTTATAGATCCTTGGAGAATGGAGAGTCGTGAACACATGATTTTGGGCTAGTCTTTGATAGTACCCTCTACACAACATAGTAACCTGGAGGGGGTATAAACAAATGTGGAACTCATGGATATTCCCTCCTTCTTATGCAACCTAGAGTTAGAGTTGATTTATACTATTTGGACTAGAGGATGGGGAGATGGTAATTCGCACCCTTCTCATATTAGCCTTTATGAATGGTCTTCATTATATATAGTAGATATATTCTCTCTTCTGCATTTCACCTTGATTTGTGTATATGGGAGATATAGAGTATCGAATGTTGGGTATTCTTAGTGGAACCTTTCATTATATCATTAGTTCTAATGTCAATATGGTGTGGGTGGTATGGAGATAGGATTTGGGTACTCCTGGAGGCTTGTATCATGGGATGAGGTGGGATTCTTCCCTTATATTGATAGAGTTAGTACTCCCCTAGAGGTATGGAGTAGAGGTCCTCTGTGATAGGTGAATATTTCTCAAAGCTCCCTCATTGAGGTGTGGGTTGATTCTTATATGGAAGGATATGGTATTTTCCATGGTTGATCTTAGCCTTTAGTGAGGCGGGAGGTCCTCCATGGGGTTGGTAAATCCATTGGTTGGTCTTCTCTTTGGTAAGGTATGAGTCCCCTATTATAATATAGGACTGATGGTGTGGTGAAAATGGTATTCAATCCACATGGATAGCTTGTATTCTCAGGAACTTATGAGTCATAGGGTGCACTAGGTTTTTACCCTCAGGTGTGACGCTCTAGTGGAGTTGGTCTAATCTTAATGTTTTTTTATCTCCCTATTTTGGTCATATTTGGGTCACAGGAATCCCTTTTTGGATCCTAACATGGATGAGGAGGTATCTTCCCTCTAGTGGGTTAAGGTATAGAACTCTCCTGTGGGATGGGGTGCAAGTCACTCATCTATAGGGCCAATAACCCCTTAGATCATTGTATCATACTTGAGATTCATTATGAACTTGGTGATAGGTAAGTTTATATGGGCCTTATATTGATAGAAGCGATGTTTTGGAACAAAGGTTCCCCACTAAGTTCAACTACACACCCTGCATGACAGGTGAGTAGTGATGTGAGTGTGGGAAGAGTTTCTCATGGATGATGATGCCCTTTAGTATGGGATCCTCATAACTAGATCCTCATGGTTCTATGTGGTAATTTTGGTTATGGTTCCCACATGTGGATTTATGTGGTTTGATATTATGTGTCACAGAGGATCATAAAGTTATTTACCCCTAAGGCGTATGGTGTATCTATCTTGGATGGGTAGGGATGAGTTTTCCCCTAGGGTATGGGATTTGTGTGTAGATTTCTCATTCTATAGTGTGAGTTTACTTTTGGAGTAATCCCTGGTATATTATTGTGATATTGCATTGGGTTCATATTGAGAATTGGATCCAAATATTATACCTTGGTTAGTGTTCTCCCCCTTGATGGAGTTAAGTATTTGTATAGTTCAAGCCATGTTTGTGTGTTGACCTATAGCCATATCACCCTTTTGTTTTTGAGATAACCTACTAGGTATTTTTATACTCACTCCTACACATTATTTTCACCCACACATGGTGTCTCTATGTAAATGGAACATAGGTAGATGGAAATATTAGTGGGCATGAAGCTGGTGGAGTCGGAGCCTGGTGAAGCCAGTGAGATTCATAGATATAAGTACTCTGATGGAGTTAATGTGACATGGTGATCCCCTTCTTCCCAGTCACTCAAGATCAGGTTAAATTTTAGGATTTTGGTCCTTGAATTTTTACCCTCATATACTATCATTTATATTGTATACCCCTAAGATGTTTAGAAAATTTATGAATGAATATTTTCATTTCATTTAGATATGTTATCCTATATGGTTTTGGATATTATATTATTGGTTGGTGATGTATATCCATTGTAAGTTACATAGTTTAAGATCTCTCATGTGTGTATTATTCCTTCTTGGTGTTGGTCACCATCCCTTGGAAAATTGGATGTGGGATTAGTGCAGAACACTTTCCCTATCACCGACCTAGGTGAGGACTTAGTGGGTCAGGTCATGTCAACATCAACATACCCTAATTCACCCCCCCCCCCCCTCTTAGGGGTATTTACCTTTACAAGGACTAAAAACCTCTTTACCTAAGCAATTCAAAATTGATTAATCTAAATCAAATAAAATAATATCTCAAAAAGATATGATTGATGGGGTTTTTAAAACTAAACAACCTCAAATTATTGAAAATATATGGATCTGATATATGTACCTTTTGGAAGGAACTAATTATAGTATTAATATAAAAAGTTTAATTTTTATTAATATGAAGTATGATCATAAAACTTATAAATAATTTATGTCATCTTCTAATGCATTGATTTTAAAGGAAGTTATAAATGATGAAATGGACTCTATGACTGAGAACAATACTTAGATATTAGTTGATCACCCACAAGGTTCATAGTTGATAGGTTGTAAATGGGTGTTTAAAAGTAAAATAAAATTCAATGGTATAGTTAAGAAATATAAAGACAGATTTGTATCCAAGGGGCTTACTCAAATGGAAGGAATTGATTATTTTGATACATATTCTCTCATGGATATGAGTGTTACTATTATAATACTTATCATATATAACTTGGAAATTAAAAAAATTATGTTAAAACAGTATTCCTAAATGTTTAATTAGATGAGGAAATATATATTGGGAAACCTTTAGGATTTATATTACCTAGAAAAGAAAATAAGGTTTCCAATTTGGTATGATCCCTATATGGTTTAAAATAATATCTAAAACAACGTCATGAGAAATTTAATGAATCAATTTTTTTAAATGGATATGTAGTTAATCATGTGGATAAATTCATTTATATTAGGTTTAATAATAATCATAGTGTTGTTATTTGTTTATATTTTGATTATATGTTAATTTTTTAAATTGATTTGAATCAAGTAAATGAGGATAAGTTTATTTTATCTAGAAAATTTGATATTAAAGACTTGGGTAAATCACATGTTATATGAGGAATTAAATTTATTAATAAAAAAAATTATTTTACTTTATCAATCTCATTATATTGAAAAGGTCTTAAAGTGGTTTGAGTAGTTCATTGTTCATTGATTTTTAACCCATATAATTATGGGAGTAGGATGATACTAAATTCTGGTAGTGAAGTTTCTCAACTAAAATATGAAAGGGTTATTGAATGTATCATGTATGTCATGACTAGTACAAAGACTCAATATTTAATATGTTTTTAAAAAGTTGATAATGTGTATGAGTAATATAGGTTATAGGATTATTGGGTGTCTTAGGTGTGTAAGGACCAGTACAAGACTCGATATTACATATGTTTTTATAAAGTTGAGTAAGTTTATGAGTAATCTATATTATTATCATTGGGATGAAATTAATAGAGTACTCAAGTATCTAATGTTTACTATAGATTAATATATATGTCATAGTGGAAACCCAAGGTTGTTAGAAGGTTTTTTATGCATGTTAGATTATGAATCTAAAAGAACACTCTTATATAAGTGGTTGGATTTTTACACTTGATGATGGATCGATATCTTTGGGATCGAAGAAACAAACTTGAATAGAAGACTTCATAATGAATTCTATGTTTGTTACTTTGAAAACTACTAGAAAAGTAGTGGAATAACTTAAATCTCTCTTATCAGATCTATCATTGTGTAATATATAAATGTACTTGGTTTTTATACTTTATTATTTTCCATCAATGCTAAATAGAGAATATAATGATACTCATAATGAAAAGTAGGCACATATTGGTCTCAGATATAGCTATGTGAGATAGTTGATACAATATGGTTATGGGATTTATTAGAATGATCCAAAATTTAGTATGTCCATTAAAAATGGTATTTTAAGGGATTAGGTGTATAAAACATCCTTATAGGTGAGTTTAAAGTCCTTGTAAAAGATTCACCAATGGTAAGGTCTCAGTTTCACATGTGATAACTTTGAATGACTAAGTTCAATGTAGGAAATTTAATCATATTTCTGAAAGAAACATTGAGTGTATATTAATTCCTAAGAGAATGGAATTTGATACCCATGAGAAAAAGAGTGTGAGTTTTAAAACATCTAATGAACTAGGGATATTAAACAATTTTTGAAGCATAAAAAGAATTCTTGGTTCACTTATGTGAATATAGGAATGAGGTCACTCCAAAGAGTTTATGACTTTAGCTCTGAAACATTAATAAAAGGTTAAAAGTGTAACTTCATGACTTTTCGAAGATGTACATACACTTTAGATAATAATAAAAACCTCTAATTTTGTTCTAATAATGTTCTTAATATGATCGAGAGTGGTTTGGGAGATTCTAGATCTCATTTAGAGCCTGGAGCTCCAGAATTTGGAGAGACGGATTGAGTCGCACAATTAGTGCATGGTTAGCACTAACTATGAGACTCAACCATGTGGGTAACTTAGTGCATAGTAGAAAGCTACATGGTTTTACCTAACCATTCAACCTAGTCTGCATGCTTATGCGGGTGCTACAAACATCTTGACAGATCCATTTCACATGGGTTGCACACAGTTAGTCAAACTGTGTGCCAAGCCCATGTGAGGAGGTTCCTTGGTCAATTTTGGGTGTATGGTTAGGCCAACCATGCATTCAAACCGTGAAACCCCTTAATGAATTGTAAGTTAACCTTTTTCCCATGAAATTTTTTTAATCCTAAACTCTTTATTTTCTCCTCCAGTGGATAGCTCCTCTCTCGTGTGAGCTATCCTCTTCAATCCAAGCTAGCCTTTTTGGTATCTCCTCTATATGATCTCTATTTTCTTCAATGTCAAGTGAGTTGTATCCAAAACGATAAGATATCTAATACTAAAACTTATATTATCTATTCATATTCCCTTCTTATATACAATTTTGTTGTGAGAACATATTCTCTATTTTCAGGTTTTTCTTCTATTCTTCTGATTTCTCCTGCTCTAGCTCGATTTGAGGGTCGACACTAGATGAGAAGAGTGTTATGGGATTAAGGTAGATGTTATAGTTATTTAACTCAAGTATAGTTTCTTTTATATTATTCATCATTTTATTTTGTGCCAAAATCCTCCAGTGTCACCTCCATAAGTCCTATTTAATTAAATTAAATTTCATTATCATGCCTAATATGGTCCTAGATAGCGATTAATAAACATTATTGATTGATCACCTTGGTATGATCCACCCCCATGGGTGTACACTTACTTGAAGGCCTAAATTTCCTTTTTCCTTAAATTATTAAACCACCAATTTATATGTGTGTTTTACTTTTAATAAATAATACTTTTGAAATTTGGAATAAACTAATGAAACGATTGTCCATGTGTTAGGCCTTGGGCTTTATGCCATAGCTTGCCTCACTTGAATTAAATGGATTTCCCAACTTGACTTAAGTGTAATGAATGAAATGCATTGTTAAAGGGTATGATCTATTGATAGATAAATCATACCTTCATATCAATCCATGGGAGATACAAGGGTTCTGATTTATGGATGCCTTGGATGGGCTCATTGTACTTTGTAATTAGAACTTGTAAGGGACTGAAAGTATGCTGGTAACGATACTTGGATTCTTATGGGATGACTTGGACGGGATCACCGAGTGGATTACTTACCTACCCATGAGTTATATTAGTTCCCTAGGGGAGTCACCATAGATGGGCTTAGTGTAAAGATGGTTATACCATGCCATGAGCAATACTTGGTCCCCTATGTGAGAAACTCAGGATGGGTTCATTAGGGTCATACTCATTCTATGCTGAGAGTGATACATAGAATTCCTTTCATGGATTTCCTTGGATAGAATTTATGGTGATGGGAATTTATAGAGATCCTAGATAAATAATTTGGATTCCTTTAATGTATTTCCTTGTATGGGCCTAGGATTCCATTCACCAAATTCTAAGCATGAATTCTATTAAATACTAAGAATATATAACTGTTATTATAGGGATGTGTCTGCCAAGAGAAATCACATACTTGTGTTTGGTCCACTCTTGAATCTTGATTCATGATGAACCTTTTATACACCCATATCATATCTGTATAGGATCACCTTGGTTTAGAGATATACATCTTAGGATGAATCAAGTAGTATCGGTCGGGTATCCATGAGGTACCCAGACCGATATGTTTATTTTATTATTTATTTCATTACATTTATCATGTACCTGCACACTACTCATTTTATATGCATAGACTAGATTGTTCTATGCACCATTGGTGGTGGCCTACTAAGTATATCTCACACCCTACTCAGGCCACCCTTGGTACCTGAGAAGACTTCATGATTTCAGGTGTGGAAAGGGAGAAGCATCTAGATTCTGATGTTTTATTTTGAGTATAGGGATAAAGTATGGTAGAAGAGGACCAATCCTATGATCATGATTATTATAGAGGAAACTTTTGTGGTTTTGTATTTTTTTATCATGTGGTATATGCCTATTTTCCCTATATCTCATGTACCTTATTTTTTATAGCTACATAACATGGTCATCATCATTTTTTGCATCTATTTATGATTCATCTTATACCTTTTTATTTATTTGTATGGTTTGTTATTCTGCTAGAACTTATCTATTATAGTTTATGATACTTACCATATCTATTAACACTATGTTATACTCTGGATCATGAGGGAATAGTCTCCCCATGGACACACCTTAGGCTCTTGCTGCTAGTTGATAGCCTCTAGAATATGGGGAGGCACGCTTAAGGTCGTGTGCCCAACTATCCCAGGGCACTACTTAGTGGCTTCTAGGGCAGTATGTTATAAAGTGGTATCAAAGACTCTTTTTCCTTTTTGTCTTAATGTTTGGGTATTAGACGGGATACTAAGATGTATCAGAATTTAGTAATGAACCTATGCCTGGGAGTAGCTAACCCACATATAGGGGAAACCCAAATTACCTAAGATGGGTTATTTTTGTTATTGTTCGTGCATGTTATAGTTATATTGATTTCAACATTGGGTGATGTGCATGTTTTGTGATGTTATTATTGTTGATGTTATTATTATGGATTTTCTTTTTCCTTGTCCTGGTACAGAAATTAGGTATCATCTCATGCATCATTATAGGCACTTTAGGACTTATATGCCATGTATTTTATCATTCCACATTTACTTTCTATGTGTATTTCCTGCTACATATAGTTAGTACCTTGATGATTATATGTGGAATGTGCTAACATTTCTTGTAAGGATAACATAATTGGATTAATTAAAGTGCCTAAATAAATCTAAATGATTTTCCCTACATAGATTGATGATTAAACTTTAATTAACCAATTATTACATGTTTAATCCATGAACCACTGGTTATATGGGATGAAACATTATATGATTTGATTACATGAATTCTAATTTTAATTTATAAAGCATGTACTTCTATAAATTTGTAATTTTTATTCATTTAATCAACTCATTATATATGAATTTTTACATCCTAATACCATATTTAAAGTCTAGTTCATAGTTATGTGATGTACCAATTAAATTTATAAAGAGTATGTGCCTTTATAAATTGAGAATTATGATATATATAACTGGACTGTGATAGCTATATACATATAAATGAGTATGAACATAAATAAATTTAAATTTTAAAATGAAATGGTTACCTCTAAATGGGTATGTCAATTGAAATTAAAAGGTTTTCATCTATACCTTTCAATTGAAACTCCTTATACCAGAACCTCTATTACTTGATGTGAGACATTGACCATGACCCGTCCTTAGTAGTGGACAGTGGGAAACATCTCTTGTGGTCCATTGTGACTTTTTATTATCACCTAGACCTAGATTTAAGAGTAGGTAGAGGGGTGTGACTTGTTATCAGAAGGTTTTGTACCTATCATTTCCTACTTTTTTTATTTTCTATATACTATTAAATCTTATCTGAGGTATGCATTTGGAAATTATAGAGTTGTTCTGTCATGATTTCCTCAATTCATACTTTAGGAGGGTAGAGACGACCATGCTCTGGAGGTGGTGGGACTTGAGCCACTAGTATTACCTCCTATAGTGCCACATGAGGAACCTTCTATTAATCTTCCACTAGGAATAGATGCTCAGTTATGAGATATATTTTTACACTTCATGCAGTCGATATAGGGAACTCTGCAACCTGACCCTACTACGGCATAATTGATGTGGGAATTCCAACAATAGCATCCTCCCACCTTTTAAGGGGATGGTGGTCCTCAATTTGCAAAATCTTGGTTAGAGGACATGTTATAGATCATTGAGCATATGGATACACCACCAGAGTGGAGGTTCAATCTCACCACCTATATGCTCTGTGACTTTTCCAAGTATTGGTGGGATGTTATCTCTCAGTCTGATCGTCATCAGTGTATGGTCTGGGTAGACTTTTAGATAGCCTTCTTTGACTACTTCTTTCTTCAAACCTTGAGAGTGGACCATGCCAGAGAGTTTATACACCTACATTAGGGAGCTATGTCTATGATGGATTATTCAACTCGTTTTACTGAGATTCATTATTTTTCATCAACCATGACCGGTGACGATTTAACAATTGTGAGATGATTTGAGGATGGGTTTGTGTATTCCATATGATCACAAGTGAATTCTTTCCAACTAAAAACCATTTCTAAGATAGTGAACCATCCCTCATAATTGAGTGGAACCTAAGGGAAGCCAGTAATGTGATCTAGGGCGGTTCAGTATCAAGATAGAGAGATAGTTTGTCTAGTGGTAGGAAACATCATTTTGAGTTTTCTTACAGGGGTGGCGCCATCCAGATAACTTGTGTCGATAGCTATGTGGTGTGTCACAAATGTGGTAGGGCTAGCCATAATAATAATCAGTTTATGAGGAACCCAATCGAGTGTTGAGATTATGGCAGGATGGGCCACCTTCAATGTTTTTGTTGAGTTTTCTCTCTAGTGCCTAGTGATAGGGGATCTGTACTGAAACTACATTTAGGTATAGAATTTGTAACTCTACGTCAGGCTGGTAGTTGGTTTACTACTAGAAAATTAGGATGAGTAGGTAGTTTTTTCCGTGGTATCTAGAATTTATAGGTTTAGTGCCAGTAGAGTAGACCTACCCAGGGTAGTCATGTTGCATCTCAAGGCCATATATTTTTCCACTTATATATATATAGTGCATCCTATACCTGAGGAGCAGATTCCAGGACCTTCTACAGTACTATGTATTATTCTAGTAGCCTCTATATTAGTTTATGCCTTATTTTATATAGGTTCTTCACACTCTTTTATAACTACATCAATTATGGAATGTCTAGGCCTAAAAATGGTATACTTTTGTGGTGTCATGACTCTCAACACACCGTTAGGGGTCCGATAAAATGGTATATTCTAGTGCAATGAGTGACCCCTTGAGATAGGTGGGTATTGATTCTTGTGGAATTTCTTTATCCTATAGATGATAGGTTTTAAAGTCATACTCAAAATGGATCGGTTAGTCCCATACCATTCCAACGTTTATTGTTATCATCAGAAGGTGTCATTTACATCACTAAATGGTATTGATTATGTTTATAAGGGAGAATGGGATGTCTAGGTGAGTTGACATAGACCTAAGAATCATGGTATGGGCGGAGTGATAGCCCAAATGGATAGTCTCTTTATGGGTGATCAGGGATTGTAGTGTATGGAATTCTAAAATGTGGTGGATCATTTTAGCGATGTCTTCCTTAACAACTTATCTCTTTTACCTCCTATGAGAGAGGTGGAGTTCACTATTAAGATATTACCAAGTGTGGCACTAGTGTCCATTAATCCTTATAGGATGGCACCTATAGAGCTCTAAGAACTCAAGAGCTATTAGAATACCTAGAAGTGAAGGGTTTTATATGACCCAATACCTCACCAAGGGGTTCACGTGTCCTTTTCTACAAGAAAGCGGATGGTGACCTCATATTGTGCATGGATTACTAATGGTTGAACCAGCTTACAGTTAAGAACTGGTATTCACTACCCCATATAGATGGCCTCTTTGACAATCTCTAAGGAGTGACTATTTTATCTAAGATCGATTTGAGGTCATGCTACCATCAGGTGCATGTGAGACCATCATACATACTGTTTACAACATTTCAAAGTAGATACAACTTGTATGAGTATTTGGTTATGTCCTTGAGCCTTAAAAATGAACCATTAGTTTTTATGGCTCTAATGAATTGGGTTTTCCACTCGTACCTAGATTCAATTGTGGCGGTCTTTTTGGATGACATCTTGGTGTATTATTATACCCAATACGACCATACCAAACACCTTGATATCATGATGAATACACTGATATAGAACTATTTGTATCCTAATCTCACCAAATTCTGATTTTAGATCAATAAGGTTCAATTCTTGGGTCATATCATTTCATAAGTAGGGGTATCTATTGATACAAATAAGGTGAGAATTGTGGTTTCCTGGGAGCCTCCCAATAATGTATTTGACAAATGCAGTTTCTTTGGGATGGCTAGCTATTATAATAATTTTATAAAAGACTTATCATTCCTATCAGTGCTGCTTAAGGGCTTGACTAAAAAGGGTGTGAAGTTATTATTGTCCGAATCTTGTGAGATAGTATTTCAGAAGATAAAAGGGGGACTAAATTAAAATTCATTCCCAATTCTAATAGATCTAGGTAGAATATATACCATCTACTTTAATGCTTCAAGAATCAATCTTGGAGAAGTTTTGATGTAGGGTGATTGAGTAGTGGCGTACGGCTCCCGCCAACTGACACCTCATGATCAAAATTATCCTATACATGACCTTAATCCAGTATCCATGGTTCATGGTTTACACTGTTGTAGGTAGTATCTATTGGGTGAAAATTATGTTCTTTACATGGACCATAAAAGTCTCAAATACATTTATACATAGCATGAATTGCATCTCAAGCAGCATAGGTGGGTATAGTACCTTCATTTTTTTGACTTTGAGCTCACTTATACACCCAAAAAGGAGAATTTAGTAGTTAATGCCCTTAGATGAAAGGCTCAGACACAAGTCGTCCTAGAGTCCAGCAATGAGTGTGTAGGTTCTGGGTGCAGCGGAAGCACGTGGATGGGTATACCCAACTTTAATTTTAGCATTAACAATGATCAATCTAAGATCTGTCACCATGATAAAATGCCAGATATTTAGAATAGAATGAAGAACTAAAAGGAAATAGGGAAGTCCTAAAACTATATATAGGATCATCATATGTTGGTTATAATCAATTTAATTAAAATACAAGAAGTACCTTGATGGAATTATCTCTCTGTTGATATTTATGGTCACAATCCAATGTGATCCTTCATTACGTCGTAGAATCCAAGTGTAAGCTTTCTCTAGAAGTGATCCACACATGCTCCACATATCTATGGACGTCTCCAAAGGGATCTCCGGGTTCTAGCTAGGAAGAGACTTCGCTTGCGATGTCCACCTTTGATCACTTTGAGAGCTACTTCCAAAATTCTCTCCTTGATCTGGTGGAGGAGGATCTCTCTTGTAACTTGAGTGAATTCTCGGATGAAATTAATTCTCTCTTGTATTGAGAGATTTCACCATATTCATTGTGAAAAACCACAAAGAATTTATAGATTAATAATAATAATGTAATTGGGATTTATATTACTTGGAATAATAAAAGAATGAAATAATTACCCAAAGGAATTTATTCATTTAATTTTATTCTTAGTAAGACCCCATGTCTAATAATAACATTTAAATATTATTATTACTTTACATGCACTCATTTAATTATACCTAATATTATTTAATTAAATAAATAATATTATTTCTTACAAATTCCATGAAAAAATATATGGTGTGTATATTAATATACATGGCGTGTATTTTTGTTTTTCCATTTTCTTTATTTCCTACACCACATTTATTAGACCTTAAATAATTACTATTTATTTTTTAAATAAATATCACTACATTTCTCGCTAATAAATATATTATTTTTCCCACAATATATTCTCTTGAATAACCAGTGTTGAAATAAATGTGATCATGCATCCTTGAATAATTATTAAACCACAATAGAGAATAATCTTTATCCAACTTGTTAAATGAATATTTAACTAAGATACTTGGATACACTTAGTGTGTGACCCTCTAGGCCTCTTTCTCAGTGGCATTAGGTATAGCCTACCTAAAGTCCAAGGTTAGTGTCTAGCAACACGCTAAGGCACCCATAGAGAAAGAAGTTAATGTTGCAATGATGTGTCACCTCCTACGAACGCTTATAGTGTAATGTAATCTCTTTGTCTCGATATCTCAAATCAAGAAGGTTTCATGTTAGTGACATCAACCTATGTGCTCAATTATTCTTTCTTTGACATCCTGGAATTGAACTTTCCCATTCCTCACCATGGCTATGGATTTATTTAGGCTATATAAATTCCATCAAAGGTAATGAGATATCAACTTCCATTATTAAATATAAGGGACAAATCCTTTATCTCATTATCTATTAATGCTATATTACTTGTGACGCACCCAACATATCTCACCTCGCTAAAAATAGTGTGTCATCGCATTTTTTTTCAATACATCTAAGTGTGTGAGTTGTAATACCCATAAATAATAATCTTAAATTCTAAGGACCAATACACACATCTGCAGATAGAAACATCCGATGACATTATTAAATGTAGATTTCCTACTAGCAGGTATCATTATCATAATATCCTCCTTGATATTACCAAGGGCTCACACCATGAGAAGGTGACTCAAAGTTTTATGATTCCTCAACCCTAATGGAATTTATTATTTGTATCTCTCAAATAACATCATCCATCCATAGAACATATATTCAAGAATAGTGTTATGGAACTTCTAGGTTCTCATCATAGAAGGGATCCGCTATGACCCTTTAGTGAAACAACTATCCTTAGGAAATTATTACATGAATTGTCACACAGAAGAAAAATTAATATGTGATAAGGTATTTATTAATATTCAAATCCTTGAATACAAGTTTATCATAAAGTAAAAATTAGTTAGTTCTAGGCTACCAACTCCAACGGAATCCCACTTGGACTAGAGGCAACTGATAAAAACCTTTAACCCAATATATCTCACATGATATTCATTCTTCTTCTATGATAGGCCTTTAGTCATGGGTTCTACCATGTTCTCTTCCATGGACACTCTACTTACTGTAATTTCTCCCCTTTGATAGAAATCACTTAAGAGATGATACTTCCAAAGAATGTGATTTTTTTTGTTGATGTGACCTTGGTTATTTTTCAAGAGTTGACACTGCAATATTATCACAACACAATGTGATAGGGTCTCTACTTATAGGCACCACATCAAGCTACTGGAAAAAGTTATGAATCCAAAAATATTCCTTGGCTGCATTAAAAGTCGCTATATATTCAGACTCCATTGTAGAATCAATGATAACTGGATACTTTGAACTCTTCTAGCTCACAGCTCCTTCGTTGAGACAGAAAACATATCCTAATTGAAACTTCATATTTTTCTGATCTGTCTGAAAACCAGTATCATCATACCCTCTGATGACAAGATCCTTGTCTTCTCCATACACAAGGAACATATCCCTAGTTCTTCTCATATACTTAAGGATAGTCTTAATAGCAGTCCACTGCTGTTATCCTGGATCTTATTGATATCTTCCTACCATGATCATTGTATAGGCAACATCTATCCTAGTATGTAACATGGGATACATGATAGATTCTATAACTGAAGTGTATGGGATCTTTCTCATCCTATCTTTCTCATGTTGGCTCTGAGGACACATTCTCTTAGAAAGACATAGGCCATGTGACAATAGAACCAATCCCCTCTTTGATTGTTCCATACTAAATATCTTTAGTATCTGGTCAATTTATGTACCTTGACTTAGTCCAAGAAGCCTCTTGGATCTATCACGAATGATCTTGATCCCTAGAATGTAGGTTACTTCACCTAAGTCCTTCATGGAGAAACACTTGTTCAACCAGTCCTTAACTAACTATAATAATGGTACATCATTTCCAATAAGTAATATATCATCAATATATAATACTAAGATAATGACCACATTCCCATGACACATGGATCACATTCATTCTTAATGAAAAAAAATTCCTTTATGGCTTCATCAAATTGAATGTTCCATGACCTGGATGCTTGCTCTAATCCATAAATACATTTCTGCAACTTGCAAACCCGTTTGGCTTCACCTGGTGTCACAAACTCTTCTTGTTGTGTCATATAGACATATTCTTAAAGATTACCATTAAGGAATGATATTTTGACATCCATCTTCAAAATATCATAGTCATGGTAAGCTTCTATGGAAAGTATGATTCTTAGGGATTTAAACATGGTAACTGGAAAGAAGGTTTCATTGTAGGCAATTCCTTGACATTTTCTAAATCCTATAGCCACTATCCTTTCTTTATAGGTGCTAACTTGACTTTCCATGTCCATATTTCTCTTGAATACCCATTTTCATCTAACAATATTTACATCAACTGGATCATCGACCAAAACCAATACTTGATTCTAATACATTGAATCTATCTTAGATTTCATAGATTATAGCCATCTTGAAGCTTATGAGCTCTCTACTACTTCATTTTAGGAGAGAGTTTCATCATTTTCCAACAATAATTATTCACCATCCTCAGTGACTAGGAAACCAAATCTCTCTGGTTCCCTTACCTCTCTTGAGCTCTTACGTAGTACTTGTGTTTCTAGAACCTCTTCCATGGGGACCTATGGAACTTGTTTTTGTACCAAATCATATATATCTTGAGCATCAACTTCATCGAATTCAATCTTTATCCCACTATCCTTTTTGAGTATGTGCTCCCTCTCAAGAAAGATATATTTTCTGTAGATAGTCACTTTCTTGTCTGAAGGTTTATATAGGTAATATTCTTTCATTTCCTTGGGATATCCTATAAAGATACACCTTCCGCCCCAGGGTGCTAGTTTGTTACATAAGAAGGCCTTAACAAATTCTTTATATCCCCATACCCATGTGTGCAGAAAAATGGGTTTCTTTCCATTCCATAACTCTGAGTGAATTCGATTTTCCGCCTTAGTTGGCACTCAGTTTAATGTGTATATTGTATTTTATAATTAATATCCCCAAAAGGATAATGGATGATCTGTATGACTTGTCATCAACCTCACCATGTTCAATAAGGTGTGGTTCCTCCTTTCAATAATATCATTCCACTAAGGTTTATAAGGAGGAGTAAGTTGAGATAGAATCCCAGACTCCTATAAAAGTTTGATGAAATTTTGGTTCAAATATTCTCCACCTTGATCTAATTAAAGCTTCTTTATCTTCTTACTAAGCTGATTCTCTACTTCATTCTTAAATTCCTTAAATTTCTCCAAGGAATCCAACTTATACCTCATTAAATAGATATATACATATCTACTCAAATCATCAATAAAATTAATGAAGTAAGAATATCCACCTCTAGATTATGCTAGAAAAGGTCCATGCACATCCATGTGTACCAATCCTAGAAGCTCTCTATCCCTTTCACCCTATCCACCAAAAGGTGGCTTGGTCATTTTCCCTTATAAACAAGCATGACATCTATCAAGTATTTTTAGCTTAGTAGAGTCTAAATAACCATCTTGGAAGATCTTTTTCAATAACTTTTCATTTACATGACCGAGACGGTGATGCCATAACTGGGTGTTGTATGAGTCATGTGAGTTTGTTTTATTATTGGTTTCCAACACTTGGTTTTCATAATTTAATACATACAAACCATTATTTAAACACACCATACCATAACATACATTTTTCTTATAAAAGAAACAACCCTTATTTCCAAACTTAAAAATAAATCCATCCATATCCAAACATGATACAAAAAATTATGTTCTTGGTAACACTAGGTACATAATGATAGTTATGTAAAAACAAAAGAATTACATTTTTAAATGAGAGATGGTAATCACCAATGGTTAATGCAACCAGCCTCGTACTATTGGTAGCTTCAAGATCCACATATCCTTTAGAAAAAATTTTAATCTACTTGGTTCTTTCATTTGAATACATATGTGAGCCTCACATGTTGTATATAATACCCAATGTGTAGAAATGGAAAGATTACACTCAATAAAAAATGCACCTTTAGCATCCTCACGCTTCTAGGTGCAGTTCCTATTTCATTGGCCTTCCTTACTATATGTAAAACATATTGCCTCTTATTCCTTACCTTGACTTTGGATCTTCCCCTTCTTAGAGGGATGGTTCTCAAGGGCTTTAGACAGTTTACAAATCCTTGGCCCCTTTTCCCTGTCCTTCCTATTCTTATTCACCATAAGGATTGTGGGTTTGTCATGCCCTATGTCCTTATCTACCTAGAGAATCAAGGTCAGAAGTTTTGATAGACTCTTCTCATTGTTTCTCATGTTGTAGTTGAAAATAAATCTAGAGAAGGTATTTGGTAGTGATGATAGGATGAGATCTATATGCAACTCATCTGAGAACTCAATCCCTAAGATGTTCAGGTGTTCAATGTATCCAATAAGCTTGACTACATGAGTCCCAGCTGGCACAGACTCTCCAAGATTAGTTGTGAACAAATTTTTGGAGATCTCATATCTCTCCTTTCTTGCCTTCTCTTGACAGAGATCCTTAAGGTGATACATCATGCTATACGCATCCATGTTTTCATGTTGCTTCAAGAGCTCATTAGACATGACCGATAGCATGAAACATTGTAAATTTGTGGAATCATCCAAATATTTCATATAGAGATATATTTCCTCATCACTAACCTCATTTCTAGGTGCAACTAGTATAGGCTCCTCCAGTACATACAATTTCCTCTCGTGGTGAAGGATGATGTGTAAACGCCTCTACCACTCCAAGAAATTGGTGTTGGTGAGAAGTTTTTCCTTTTCAAGTATGGTTCACAATGATATGTTTGATGTTATTTTTCTTTTAATTTATACAAATTAATATGATCAAAGATTTATTACTTTATCATGATAAAACCAAGACAAAAATAATAATACTTATTAATCTCCCACTATTTTATCGAAATCCAATAGCCCTCGCCATTAACATTAGAATATTCTATTTCCTCAATATTATAATAGAAAGGATCCATATTTTCATTCACATTACCCCAACTAGGGTTGGTGAATCAATTTTAAAGGTTTTAGGTAGGAATTCCAAATTCCCACTACATTAACTCACAGCTTCTTGATCTGCTGAGTGGACACCCCAATCCTGAAATCCTTTTATTTTGGATTTCCTCAACATTTTTCTATTGGTCACACCAAGTCCAACTGTGGCAGTCAACCCTTGAGGTGAACCAAGTAAATTCAACCCAAAACCTCAAATTATAATTCCCTAATAATTGAAAGTACCCCAACTAGGGTTGGTCAATCACTTTGAACTATGGTTCAATTCTAACCAAGATTATGAAAGGCTATACTGGCTTAATATTTCCTGGAGATATTTTAACCTAATACGTAAATTTATATTTTATTATCTTTATTACATGCTTTTTAATATTAAGTGGGATATACTTAAGTTATTAACCATTTCTAAGATAATATTTATGTGTTGGGAAAAAATCTCTCAATGTGTCCTCTTGGTATATTTTAGGTGTGGTTGTGTTTGTTGATAAATATAGATGACCGTGAATGAATATAGTTGGTGTTTTATGAAGATATTTTTTTAAGGTGGTACAGTTTCCTAGTGTTTTCCAAATTTTTGGCCCTCAAAATCGGGAATTTTTTTTTGGAAATGTAAGGTTTTCTTCATAGGATTGGGCAGTGTGAAGAATGGAGAACAAAATCAGCAAAGGAAGAGAAATGTGGAGCCTGGGGCATGGATCATGTACCATGTCCGGGAATGGTATGTGATTGCATACCAGGGAGTGGGAAAGGTATACGGGAGTGGTTCACTAAACCAAAAACGGTTCATTGCAGAAGTTGGTGCGGTATGAAGATGAATTGATGCCAGCAGAGGAGATCAACCACATAGGATAAAATGTAGTATGCAGACAACATATGAAAAATGGTTCACTGGAAGGATTGTGGTTCATGGCGGTAGGAGGTTCGGTATGCGGTGGAGGCTGTACTGAATCAAAGATTTGGTAAATCTTATATTAGCGGATATTGTAGATATCTTTGACTATATAAGAATCGTTAATCCCACTGATTAGAATAGAGATTGCATATCATTAGAGAATATATTTTTGATCTGGGAAATAAGAAAAATCCAAAGGAAGTTTGTGAGGGATAATTTTGTGAAGGATGAAGTGATTCGTGCAGAATAAATTATGTTGAAGGTTTTTGTGGGAGACTATATCCTGCAAAGGACGCGGTACGTGGAGAAAGAAGGCGCAGTATGCAGGTGGTTAGAGAAGGCATTCCACAAACATAGAACAATTCATGGAAATAAGGTGATTTTTAGAGGCAATCCACAAATAGAGAACAGTTCAAAGATAAGAGGGGTTTCGCAGAGGCAGTACATGATAGTGAAGGCATATGTGGTCCGTGGACTATAGCATCCTGCCTTTTTAATACATAACTTTTCATTACATTTTACATATAGAGGATCTTTAAAGTCTAGTGTCTTGGAAATCAGGAACAATAAAACTTGAATACAACATAAAACATTCTTCTAAACCACTTGTAGGGATTCATCATAGGTTCATCCTACATACAACTAATGCATCTCATATCCTAGAGACATACATCAAAGGAAAGGGTGAGCAGAAGGCCCAGTAAGGGTAAATGAGGGAATCAATGTACTTGTGATATCAATAAGAAATTGAATACAACATAAAGATATGAGCAATGGAATTATAGGCATATCATAATGAAAATAAATTGAAACATTAATTGAATATTTGGATACAACATTTCATTTATACATTCATGAACATATCACCAAGGTCCATCCCCAAGGTGTCATAAAAATTACCAAGGTTATTCACCAAGGTATCGTGAAACTTGTCATCTCTAGAGATTAAATATTTACCCAATGCATTGGAGCGCTATCAGGGTGCACCCTTAATATGTCTTTAATTACATGTGAGACACATATATCATAATCAAACATTTAATAAATAACCTATGGAGAACATAAGAAATGTGTTTCATTTCAAGATCGTGACGTTTTAAAAGTTCTTAAAAAAATAAGATCATTATGTCATTTATAACCCATGGAAAGGGAGTGAGGGTTATATGTATGTCAATTCCAGAATAAAATACATTATATTTATATATTTATAAACACCCAAAGAAACTAAATAGGTCTGGGTATTTACATAAATAAAACAAGAGAATTTCTAGAGAGAAAGAGATAGAAATTTTGAGGTGAAATTTCTGCAGCATAACGGTTATATAACGTGGTTTTAGAAAACAGTGAAAAGAGAGGGGACAAAGGTCAACCACTCATAAATAATTCATAATAAAGTATGGTTACTGAATAATATTATGGTATGGATATTTTAATGACATACCACATGAAAAGGAAACATTAAAGAAAAGAGAAGATGCGATTTCTTTTACGATAAATTCGGCAGCCTAACGGCGTCACATAAAAATTCAGAAAACAAATTGATGAGATAAGAAAGGGTCTCTCATAATTTGGACATGAAATGGGTAGTAATAAGAACATATAATAACATACCCTCAACATAAAGAGATGGAAAATATAAGATACAACATAAAGGAAGTCATGACTTAAAATAAGAGGGTGAAAGAATCCCTTACCTTGAAGAGTAACTTCGAAAGCTTGAAGTTCAGGACCTTAGGAGGCTTGAGGGAACCTTGGGAGGACTCCTTGGGAGGTAAGGAGACCAGAACTTAATTGAGGAGGATTTGGAAATGAAAATGATGAGGGAAAGGCTTGTTATTTATAGGAGAAGTGAGGGGACAAGTCATTAATGGCCAAGGGACACCTCATCGGTGGTATTGGAAAAACCATGGGATTTCCCATGGTATTGGACACTTGGGACACCTCATACCTTATATTACTATTCATAAGTCGACCAGAATTATTTAAAAATTATTACATCCTTAATGATTTCATTAAACACCTGAAACTAAAAACTGTATTTTCACTATCCACCGAAAATTCAACTTTTTCCGAAAAATCCCCAAAAATCACCTTAACCTAATATTGAGGCTCTGAATTCAAAAATTAACTCCATTTTATGAAAATAATTTTCTAAATAATTTTAATTTAATTTTTAAAATAAAAAACACTATTCACCTGAAAAAACTAATACTTAACCAATAATTTCTAAAACAGTTATTTACCTACTTTATTGAATCACATTACTTAATAAAGGTGCCTAAATTATATTAATAATTTATTTAAGTGAGATTACTAATCCATTTGGTCACATTACTAATCCTAAGAATAAAATCGCAATTATAAATTATTATTTACCAAAAATTAAGTTGATCTTATTAGACTCTAAATTTATTACTGAACACAACTGTAGAAGACCATTTTTTGAAAATCATTACACATTATTAATGTCACGACCCATCCTCAGGGCTCATTCCGTGACTACCCCAAGCCCGTCTTCCATAGGCCAGGGGATGGCGACTAGCACCAAAGGCGTAAATCCCGAAAAAAGGGAAGGAATTACCTTTATATGATAAAACAAAAACCACAGAGTACACAGGATGAAGTAAACACTAAGTAAACTGAGTACAAAAGTAAGTATTGGAAAGTAAATGGGCCAGTATAAAAACCCAACTGAAAGTACAGTAAAACTGAGAAAACAAAGTACAACAGCTGAAAAGTAGAGCAGCAACCACCAAAATGTCCTCCGAAACTCCCACCTGAAGGGTGAGCACAGATAGTCTCATCGGCTCCTCGAGCCCGGCCGTCCACTCTGTGTACGTCCCACCTGATAGTCCACCACCATATACCATCCCTCTCCTCAGGCCTCAACCACGATCATCGTTTTCCGTCATCTACAACCAACACAACGTAGTGCGAGCATAGCCCGTGCAGGGGTGAGTATACGATACTCAGTAGGGACCCCGAGACCCCCGAAGGCCTCCCAGAATCCACAAAGGATAAACCACAAAGGAAATATACAAATATGAAGTATCAACCAACACTACTTATATATATTCCCATACATATACCTAAGTCATCAATTCCAGTTCAACTCCAACTTCCGAGCCCAAGTTCAACCCAGTCCACACAGGAAAGTACAACCCAATCCACACAGGAAAGAACAACCCAATCCACACAGGAAATCAAGTCAATCATATCTAAGATAATTATTGAAAGTCAAGACTCAGCTCACACATGTATACTACTCACGAAGAGGGGTGGAGATGATTAGATGTATCCTCTGAATCATCTCCTCTACCGAACCCATGTAGGATTCAAGTACAGATGTCGTCGCTGCTGAACCCACGTAGGATCAAAGTACAGTAACCATCGCTGTCGAACCCATGTAGGATCCAAGTACAGTCGTCATCACTGCCTAACCCACATAGGATCCAAGTACAGTCGTCCTCGCTGCCGAACCCATGTAGGATCCAAGTACAGTCGCCATCGTCGTCGCAGTTGCAGCTAGCTCTAGGGTTCCCGCACACTGCATGATCGATACTGGGAGGGTCCACTCCACAAGTCAAGGGGTCGATACATCGATTTTCATGAAGCCCATAGTTGATGTATCACAAAGTTATGTCTCCTAAATAGGAACTCAACGCGACAGACGGCGCGTCAATCGGACGCCCGGTCTGAGAGTTATTAGCTTTTTCGTCCGAGGGGCCCGGTTTGTTTTTAAGCTAAAACCAACCCAACCATACTCCATCTGTGTCCAAACCTCAAGAGGAGTAAGCCAAAAGAACCATCTCACTAATAGGAATTCAATGTAACTGACGGCATGTCATTCAGACGTCCGGTCGTTAAGTTACGAGCGTTTCCGCTCCAAGGGCCCGGTTGGTTTCAGGTTCGAACCAACCCAATCATACATAAACTTTACTAAAAGATTGAGTGTAATATACCGAAACTACCTTCTTGATACAAGTATCCCAAAGCAACTGAAGGTGCGTCGATCGGATGTCCATAGCCCAGGATATGGGCGTTTGAACGAACCTGCTCCGAAACTAGGGGGTTTGGGCCCGGTCTGACCCAGCCCGATACCCCCTGGGTCGACCCGAACCGGGTCAACCCAACCCGAGTCCAGGTCCGACCCAATTAGGCGCGACCTGGCCCAGATGGCGCGGCCCAGCTCGGATGTCGGTCGCGGCTCGGCTCGCGGCCGAGCAGGGTGCGAAGGGGGGGCGCCGCCCCCCCTGTTTCCGAAACGACGGACCCTAAGGGGTCTGCCCTATGCGCTGGCCAGGGGTTTCAAACCCCCGGTTTTTCTGGAAAGAGGCCGGCCATTATGGCCGTTCGGTTGACCCGCTGTGGGACCCTCGGGGGTCCCGCCTTCTGGGGCACTGGCGGCCGGTTGTCCGGCCTCCCCTGCTAGACTATCACGGCCTTTAATCACGGCCCTTCTTCGACTGGCGTCGCGCGACAGCGCCGCGCCCCTCCACTGCGGCCCACTCTGGCTGTGGCCTCCCTCGGGTTCTCTGGCACGGTGTGACGGCGCCACGCACCACCATCATGGCCTGCTCCAGCCGCGTTCCTCTTCGTCCTCGCGCGGTGCAATGGCACCGCGCCACCTTCGCCTCGATCATCAACGTTTATCAACAAGAAAACGGGGAGGAGAATTTGGTCGTGTTTGTGCAGTCTGATCTCCTCCCATTACGTCAGTAACAAGTTTCCAAATTAATAAATGAATAACATTAAATTAATCTTGAATGAAGATAACCCCTACCTCAACAAAAGTTTCCGAATGATGGGCGTTGCGGAAAATGGTGTCACGGGGTGAGGTTCCGTAGACGTCAACGGAGAGCGTTCGAGGAGAAAGCAGTATCTCCCCTTTTTGTCATGGAGAAAAGAAAAGGAGGTGCATCGTCGTCCTTTGTGGATTTGGCGTTCTTCGATGAAGAGGATGAAGTTCTTCGCGGAAGGAACTAGAGCTCTCTCTCCCCAATAT
This sequence comes from Viscum album, assembly GCA_963277665.1. Taxonomy (NCBI): domain Eukaryota; kingdom Viridiplantae; phylum Streptophyta; class Magnoliopsida; order Santalales; family Viscaceae; genus Viscum; species Viscum album. The sequence continues at coordinate 285,399,065 of OY728138.1, read as the reverse complement.
ATTCACACAACAACTAACCCCCAAAATAAAATAAGACTTATCTTATTTTATTACTTCAATCCATGCATTTCAATTTTAAAAATTCAAACACAGAACTCACTTAATTGATTAAGTGTGTTGGCATGATTAAAGAGGAGAGAGGGGAGAGTTACACAATTAAAGGATACCAAAATTAATGGGTAGTTTCCATGTATTTATCATGGGAGTTCAAAGGGGTTAAGGGTTATGGAATGTGAAAAGATGGGTACTTGTGTGGGCCCCACCTCCCTCATAACCACACATGGGAAGTTGGGTGGTTGTGCCCCACCAAAAACTTCCCATGAGAGAGTTTAACTTCCAAGGATAATAAAATAAAATTGTACACAATTTTATTTACTTCTCACTTAAACCCCAAAATTTAACTTCTTCTCCCGAGAAAATGCATCAACGATAAAAGTAATCTTAAGAAAATACTAGCGTTGTGAGTTCATCGGTGCCCTCGGATTTCAATTCTGAGCACCAGTTCAAAAGATAGAAAAACCTGCTCATTCGTTCACTGAACGTACCCTAGTTAAACTTCGGAAATTGATTCTGGGCACTCCGGGACTCGGAATCAGGTGCCGTCAAAAACTGCGTACTCGTAAAATCCCAAATAATTTATGAAAAAAATTTCCTTGAAATTTACGGGTCTTTACATTACTCCCACATTAGGTATTTACGTCCCCGTAAAGATATATCAAAAACTAGGGGAAAAATGAGGGTACTAAGCACGCATATGAGCCTCCCGCTCCCATGTGCTCTCCTGGAGGTTCCTATGCTGCCACCTGATGCGCACTAGAGGAATTGACTGTCCACATAGGACCTACTCCTGTCGATCCTTGATCTCCACCGAGACCTCCACAAAAGTCACCTCTTCATTGATGTCCAGCTCCCCGTGATCAATGATATGCGTCGGATCGTGCACGTATCTCCTCAGCTGAGATACGTGGAAAACGTCGTGCACCCGGTGCAACTGAGGTGGAAGAGCTAGGCGATAATCCACCTCGCCTATCCTGTTGAGAACCTGGAATGGTCTGATGAAGCACGGAGATAACTTGATGCCCCGGTCAAATCTCCATAATCCACGTCGAGGTGAGACCCGTAAGAAAACGTGGTCGCCATCCTCGAACTCTAGTGGTCTCCGCCTCCTGTCAGCATAGGACTTATGTCGACTCTGAGCAGTCCTCATCCGCTCCTAGATGATCTGTACCTTCTCCTTCGTGGCCTGGACTATCTATGGTCCTACAAGTGCTGACTCCCCAGGGTCTGTCCAGCACAGAGGTGATCTGCCAAGTCGGTCGTACAATGCCTCGTATGGTTTCATCCCGATGGTGGAGTGGTAGCTGTTGTTGTGCGCAAACTCTACCAAGGGTAGGTGATCCTCCCAGCTACGACCAAAGTCAAGGAAACATGCACGGAACATGTCCTAGAGAGTCTGAATGGTCCTCTCCGTCTGGCCATCAGTCTGAGGGTGAAAGGCGGTGCTCAGGTGTAGCTGCATCCCAAATGCCTCCTGCAACCCCTTCCAAAACCGGGAATTAAAGCAAGTATCTCGATCGGAGATGATAGACGATGGAACACCATGAAGTCGTACGATCTCCTGAACGTAGAGGCATCCAAATCTCTCCACTGAGCCATGATCTCTGATAGGTAGGAAGTGGGCCGACTTAGTGAGTCAGTCTACGATCACCCAGATGGAATCGTGTCCTCTGGAAGTACGTGGAATCCCTATCACGAAATCCATAGATATCTCGTCCCACTTCCACTCTAGGATATCCAAGGGCTGTACCAAGCCTGCTAGTACCTAGTGCTCTGCCTTCACCTACTGGCAGGTGAGGCATCATGAAATGAACTCTGCCACAGCCTTCTTTATACTCGGCCACCAGTGCTGTCATCTGAGGTCCCGGTACATCTTCTCTACTCCAGGATGTACCGCTAGAGGGGAAGTGTGAAACTCCCTCAACACCTCCTCTCGTAATGCATCTGGTACCATGGTACGTACCCTAAAAAGGATGATGTGTTCTCCTCCTATAGAAAATCCATCACGTTCCATCCCTAGGGATATTTGAGCACATCGCGCCTCACAGTCACCGTCCCCATGTTGTGCCTCTCTGACCCACTGAAGTAATGGTGGAGTGACTATGAGCGACTATAGAAAGGTTGCCTCATCTCTATCCATAAAGGATATCTGCAAAGTGGCTAACTGCTATGTCACCTTTCCAAGCAGTTGGATGCCCAACCTCCTGCTGAGAGCATCAGCTACTATGTTCCCCTTCCTAGGAGTATAGACTATCGCAAAGTCATAGTCCAGAAGGAACTCAAGCCATCATCATTGTCTCGGGTTTAGGTCCTTCTGCGAGAAGATGTACCTGAGACTCTGGTGGTCAGAGTAGACTGTAAAGCACTCTCCCATCAGATAGTGCCGCCACATCTTCAAGGAGAAGACCACTACTACTAACTCCAGGTCATGGGTAGCGTAGTTCTACTCATGCTGCCTCAACTGTCATGATCCATAGGCAATCACTGCCCGCTCCTGTATCAGGACACACCCAAGTCCAGTCCCTGATGCATCGCAGTAAACTACATACCCTACGCCCTCCTCCGATAGCCTCAAGATGGGTGCACTGGTCAATCTCTGTCTCAGCTCCTGGAAGCTCTTCTGATATCTATCCGACCACACGAAGGGTTTTCCCTTCTTCGTCAAAGTTGAAAGTGGTGCTACAACTCTGGAGAAGTCTGGAACAAATCTCTGATAGTACCCAGCCAGACCTAGGAAACTCTGCACCTCCGTCACGCTCCTGGGTGGCTCCCAAGCTAGCACTGCCTCGATCTTCGTAGGGTCCACCGCAACTCCCGCCTCTGAGATGATGTGCCCCAAGAAGTGGAACTCTCTAATCCATAACTAACACTTCGATAGCTTACCATAAATCTGGTGCTCTCGGAGTGTGTCCAATAAAACCCGTAAGTGGTAGGCGTGCTCCTCCTCAGTAGTCGAGTAAATCAATATGTCATCGATGAAGACTATGACAAATTGATAGAGGTAAGGATGGAATATCTTTTTCATGAGACTCATGAACATTGATGGAGAGTTGGTTACGCCGAAAGGCATAACCAAGAACTCATAGTGGTCATACCGACACCTAAAGGCCATCTTCTGCACATCCTCATCTCGAACTCTGAGTTGATGATAGTCTGACCTGAGGTCTATCTTTGAGAACCATCGTGCTCCCTTAAGCTGATCGAAGAGATCGTCAATACTCGAAAGTGGATACTTGTTCTTCACAGTCATCTGATTCAGGCGACAGTAGTCGACACACAGTCGCAAGCTCCCATCCGCCTTCTTGGTGAACAAAATCGGGGAATCATGGGGTGAAACACTGGGTCGGATGAACCCCTTGCCCTGCAAGCCCTCCAGTTGTACCCGTATCTCTCGTAGCTCAGCGGGAGCCATCCGATATGCTGGAGTAGATATCAGGTATGTCCCAGGGTATAGTTCAATATAGAAGTCTACCTCTCTGCGAGGAGGTAGTCCTGGAACGTCGTCAGGAAAAACGTCTGCATACTGATCCACCACTACAGGAAAACTCGGACTCCGCACATCAACTTCTCCTAGGATGAGACTAGCCAACTGATGGGTGATCGGTTGTCCTCTCCTATGTGTGAGTCTATCCTATGCTGCAAAGGCTCCATTCTCACCGGTGAAGGTGAACCTACTCCCATCGGTGCGGACACACCGCACCTTGCGCCTAATACAGTCGATCTGAGCATAGACTGTAGATAACCAATTCATGCCCAAGATGACGTCGTAAGGCCTCGACGCCACTACAAGAAGATCCCAGCTGAAGCTCTCACCTCCTAGAGTAATCTCACACTGCCAGCACCAGTAAGTAATCATCGAGTATGCTCCCGTAGGAGTCTCTAGCCGTAAGGATCGAGCCAACGGCTCCGTCGGAATCTATGAGATCCGAACAAGGGCAGCGGCAATAAAATAATGACTCGCTATTATGTCTATAAGAACTATATAAAGGGTGGAGTAGACATAGATAGTACCTCAAATCATCTCAGGTGAGCTATGGTCATAGGCCTCCACTACCTGAAGCTGAGCCTATCTCTGCCCGCCAGCTCCCTGTGGTCGGGGTGGACCTCCTGGTGGTGGTGGCAGTAGAGCCCCGAAGCGTCTTCTACCACCTACTGCTCGGCCATCTCCTATACCTCATCCTCCTGCTCCCTACGGACCGCCACGGTCGAACCTATGCCTCTTCCTGGGTGGTCCCTCAACCGTCTGCTGCTCCTCTGCATGGTGGGTCAGGTAGTCACGAGCCATGTGGCCCTGCCCGCCACATGCATAGCACTGTCTACCTCTCGTATGACTGGCTCTGCTGCGTGTGTCTTGCACCTCCGAACCAGTATCCTAAGGTCGCCCACCTGATGGTATGGTCCGCTTGGACCTCTGCGACATCTGTCTACTGCCGGCTGTAGAAGACTCTGCTACGTGTCACCCTACGGTAGGCCTCACTGCTGGTGTAGGCTCAGCAAGAAAGCTCTCCACAAGAAGGGCTCGCTCCAGTAATCCTGCCTGCGTCGGAATGCTGAGGGAGATCATCAAAGCCCTGATCTCATGCCTCAGTCCCTGATCGAAGTTCTGGGCCTAGAAGAATGGGTCTCGTACTATGTCCGTGGAGTAGCGTGAGAGATCAGTAAATCTCGCTGAGTACTGGGCTATTGTCATGTTGCCCTGCCGCAGCTGTAGTAACTCCTGGATGCGCACTGCATGAAGGGTGGCTGAAACGAACTCTGACCAGAAGAGGCTCTCGAAGTCCTTCCAAAGTAATGATGCCTCGTCGTGCACCTGGAGCATCAAGATCCACCATCTACCTACTGATGCGTGCAGGAGACTCGCCGCAAGGATCACCATGAGGTCAGCTGGTGTCCCTACTAATCTGAAAACTCAAACAACAGCCTCCAGCCAATCCTCGGCTGCCCGAGGGTCCATCTCTCCGCAGAACCTGGGCGATCTCTGACACTGAAACTCGTGCAGTGCACTCAGGCGACGTGCACTCTCAGCTGTTGGGGCTGGTGGCATCGGTGTCTTGGTGGGTAAAGGTACCGTCGGTGCCTACGCTGTAATGGGGCCCTACACCAAGGCCTCGTCGCTCGGTGGGCTGCCATCTCTCACAAAGCTCAGAACCCTAGCTGGCTTCCATCATGGGGAAATCCTGAAAAGAAATAGGTGTGTCACGGTTAATACAGTATACCTAGTGAGCTGACACAAAGTAATCACAAAGAAAACTTTTGAAACACACATACAATCAATGTTTTCGTGCACTGAGTCGGAAATCAGAAGTCAGGGTCCTGGTGTACGGATACGTCAGCTGCCGCACCAACACTGAACTCCCTGGACTGATAACCACACTCAATACCCTTAACACTATTTATTCACATAGAATAAATTATCAGAGTCCTGAGTTCTGTGGTAGAACCGACACCTCTGATACCAATTTGTCACAACCCGTCCTCGGGGCTCGTGTCGTGACTAACCCAAGCTCGCCTTCCATAGGTCAGGGGCTAGCGACTAGTACCAAAGGCGTAAATATAGAAAAAAAGGAATGCATTACCTTTATATAAAAAAATTAACACCATAGAGTACACAAGATGAAGTAAACTGAGTACAAAAGTAAGTTCTAGAAAGTAAATGGGCCAGTATACAAACCCAACTGAAAGTACAGTACAATTGAGAAAAGAAAGTACAACAGCTGAAAAGTAGAGCAGCAACCACCAAGACGTCCTCCAGAACTCCCACCTGAAGGGTGAGTACAGATAGTCTCGTCGGATCCTCGAGCCCGGTCGTCCACTCCGTGTACGTCCCACCTGATATTCCACCACCATATACCGTCCCGCTCCTCAGGCCTCAACCACGATTAGCGTTGTCCATCGTCTGCAACCAACACAACGTAGTGCAGGCATAGCCCATGTAGGGGTGAGTATATGATACTCAGTAGGGACCCCGAGACCCCCGAAGGCCTCCCATAATCCACAAAGGATAAAACACAAATAAAAGATACAAATATGAAGTATCAACCAACACAACTTAGGTATATTCCCATACATATACCTAAGTCATCAATTCCAGTTCAGCTCGAACTTCCTAGCCCAAGTTCAACCCAGTCCACACAGGAAAGTACAACCCAATCCACACAGTAAAGCACAACCCAATCCACACAGGAAAGCAAGTCAATCATATCGAAGATAATGATTGAAAATCAAGACTCATCTCACACAGGTATACTACTCACAAAGAGGGGTGAAGATGATTATATGTAGCCTCTGAATCATCTCCTCTGTCGAACCCACGTAGGATCCAAGTACAGAAGTCATCGCTGCCGAAACCACGTAGGATCCAAGTACAGTAACCATCACTGCCAAACCCATGTAGGATCCAAGTACAGTTGTCATCACTGCCGAACCCACGTAGGATCCAAGTACAGTCATCCTCGCTGCCGAACCCACGTAGGATCCAAGTACAGTCGCCATCATCGTCGCAGTCGCAACCAGCTCTAGGGTTCCCGCACACAGCATGCTCGATTCTAGGAGGGTCCACTCCACGAGCTAAGGGGTCGATAAATCAACTGTCACGAAGTTTAAAGTTTATGTATCACAAAGTTCCATCTTGTCAATAGGAACTCAATGCGACAGACGGCGCGTCAATCGGACGCCCGGTCTGAGAGTTATTGGCTTTTTCGTCCTAGGGTCCCAGTTGGTTTTTAAGATAAAACCAACCCGACCGTACTCCAGCTGTGTCCAAAACTCAAGTGGAGTAAGACAAAAGAACCGTCTCACTAAGAGAAATTCAACATAACTGACGGAACGTCATTCAGACGTCTGGTCGTTAAGTTATGAGTGTTTCCTCTCCAAGGGCCCGATTGGTTTCGGGTTCGAACCAACCCAACCGTACCCAAAATTTACCAAAATATTGAGTGTAATATACCAAAATGACTGTCTCGATCCAAGGATCCCAACACAACTGATGGTGCGTCGATCGAAGGTCTATATCCCAAGATATGGGTGTTTGAATGAACCTGCTCCGAAACTAGGGGGTTTGGGCCCGGTCCGACCCAGTCTGATACACCCTAGGTCAGCCCGAACCGGGTCAACCTGACCCAGGTCCAGGTCCGGCCCAATTAGGCGTGTCCTGGCCCGGCTGGCGCGGCCCGGCTCGGAAGCCGGTCGTGGCTCAGCTCGCGGCCGAGCGGGGTGCGAAGGGGGGGGGCGTCGCCCCCCTGTTTCTGAAACGGCGGACCCTAAGGGGTCCGCCCTGTGCGCTGGCCGGGGGTTTCAAACCCCCAGTTTTTTTGGAAATATGTTGGCCATTATGGCCGGCCAGTTGAGCCGTCGTGGGACCCGTGGGGGTCCTGCCTTCCGGAGCGTCGGCGGCCAGTTTTCCGGCCGCCCCTGTTGGACCGCCGCGGCCTTTGGTCGCAGCCCTTCTTTGACCGGCGTCGCGCCCCTCCACCATGGCCCGCTCCGGCCGTGGCTTCCCTTGGGTTCTTCGGCGCGGCACGGCGGCGCCGCGTACCACCGCCGCGTCCCACTCCGGTCGCAGTCCTCTTCGTCCCCATGCGGTGCAACGCCACCACGCCGCCTTCGCCTCGATCGTCAATGTTGATCGACAAGAAAACGGGGAGGATAATTCGGCCATGTATGTGCGGTCTGATCTCCTCTCGTTACGTCGGTAACAAGAGGCCAAATTAATCAACGAAGAACGTTAAATTAATCTTGAATGAAGATAACCCCTACATCAACAAAAGTTTTCGAACGACGGGCGTCGCAGAAAATGGCGTCGTGGGGTGAGGTTCTGTAGACGTCGACGGAGAGCGTCCGAGGAGAAAGCGGCGTCTCCCATTTCTGTCACGGAGAAAATAAAAGGAGGCACGTCGTCGTCCTTCATGGATTTTGTGTTCTTTGAGGAAGAGGATGAAGTTCTTCGCGGAAGGAACTAGAGCTCTCTCTCCCCAATATCTTCACACAACAACTAACCCCCAAAATAAAATAAGACTTATCTTATTTTATTACTTCAAGCCATGCATTTCAATTTTAAAAATTCAAACACATAACTCACTTAATTGATTAAGTGTGTTGGCATGATTAAAGAGGAGAGAGGGAAGAGTTACACAATTAAAGGATACCAAAATTTAATGGGGAGTTTCCATGTATTTACATGGGATTTCAAAGGGGTTAAGGGTTATGGAATGTGAAAAGATGGGTGCTCGTGTGGGCCCCAACTCCCTCATAACCACACATGGGAAGTTGGGTGGTTGTTCCCCACCAACAACTTCCCATGAGAGAGTTTAACTTCCAAGGATAATAAAATAAAATTGTACACAATTTTATTTACTTCTCACTTAAACCCCAAAATTTAACTTCTTCTCCTAAGCAAACACATCAACGGTAAAATTCATCTTAAGAAAATACCGGCGCTGCGAGTTCATCGGTGCCATCGGATTTCAATTCCTAGCAATGGTTCAAAAGATAGAAAAACCCGCTCGTTCGTTCACTGAACGTACCCGATCTAAACTTCGGAAATTGATTCCGGGCACTCCGGGCCTCAGAATCAGGTTCCGTTAGAAACTGCATACTCTTAAAATCCCAAAGAATTTAAGAAAAAAATTTCCTTGAAATTTACGTGTCCTTACAATTAATTATTCAATTTTTTCATAAATATTTTAAAATATCACTTTTCTTCAAAATTCATCAATAATATACATCCTATATTTATCCGAACATTTGAAAATTCACAAACTTCACCATAGGAAGAAATCACAATTTTATTTACCTCAAAGGATTACACAAAGTAGTTACGGTCTCGTTACATAGCCCCTTATAACCCCAGCATAGGACGTAAGTGTAATGTGTGCTAAGGTGACAGAATCTTGGGGTGGCTCGGCCAACATTTCCCTAGTGGTGATTTCCATCAGCTTGAACTTCTTACAAAGGTGATTCTGTTCCAGTTTTACACGATGATGTTCGTCTTGGGTTTGGTCCAGAGCAAAGCCCAGTGGTGCTACCTCCTTACCAAGTTTCGTCAGATGGGCTTCGATCGGCCCTAGACTACTGGATGAGGCCATCAAATCATCTTTCTATATTAATTAACCAAGATCACTTGTATTTATAGACAATAATCTCAACATTTAGTTTCCAACGGTCATATAACAGTCGAAACCCAACGGTATTATTTTAATTATACTCATTTTATTAAATGAGATAGTTTTGTTGAGTATAAAATAAAATAACACACAAAATTAGGAAACAAAATTTATTCAAAATTTCGGGTCATTACATTCTTCCCCCCTTAAGAAATTGCATCCTCTCAATTTTAAAATTGTGCTTGCAAATTTCATTGAAAGTCCCACGTCGGAAAAAGGGTCAGTAAAACTATTACTTTAAAAGAAAGAAAGGGAAGTACAAAGGTCACCCGAGTTAACCCATACTAGGATTCCATGTAGGAAAACATGGATATGGAAGAGAAAAAAGAGGGTCAAGTTCTGATGGAGAGTCATAGAAAACATGATTAGGATAAAATTAACCACAAAAATATCACAAACTTATGATGTGTTAAACAGTATTTGATTACCCGGTAGGAAACGTAAACCATCAATGTTGATGTTTTATGTTTCTTTTCATAATTTTTAGGAATTCATTTACTAAATAAAATAAAAACATAAGGAAATATACTTACCTTCAAGTAGAGTTTCATCCTTTAATAAGTTTCTAACAAGACTAATCTTTTCTCCAAACAATGAGCATTCAAAAACACTTGGTCTCATCAAAAGCACAAGAATCATCTTCTATAGAATCACATAATCCACAAAATAAGAACTATATATTCCCCCTGTCTTTATTCATCAACTAAAATGATTAGTAGGAGATCATATAATCCCCAAAAAGTATAATCCTTTATAAAAAGAAAAAAAAAGACTATAAATCTCCAAAATTCAACAAAAAGTACCCAAAGTTCTAGAAAGACCATTCAATAAACAATAATCCTTAAAATTATTCAGAAAAAACCAAACTAATATTAAAACCCAAAACTCAGAAGGATTTTAATCACATAGTCTTCCACATTAAATCTTAACATTTATCTCCAAATAACATCGACTACTATTAAAGTCTCATACTAAGTGTAATTAACCTAATCACATATTCTATATGCTAGGTTACTCATTTTCCAGACATAACCCAAATCACCATATGTCCACAATAAATACATAGATTCTTACAAAAAAAATTAACCATTCCTCCACAAATTAAATCCTGTAGTATTTTATTTTCCTTAGGCACATAGTATTCCAAAAGAGAAAACAGAATCCAAAATAACCTTTATCATTTAATCACCAAATCATTTTCCTATAGAAAGGATATCCATTTGATAAAACATAAGACTCCAAAATCAACTTATTCTTGATCCATAAAAATATTAGGTGCATTAGTTAGTCCTAAGGGAATAATAACAAACTCATAATGCCCATATCTTGATCGGAAGGCAGTTTTTGGAATATCATCATTCCTCACCCTCTATTGATGATAACCAGAACGAAGATCAATCTTAAAGAAGAATTGAGCCCCACGAAGTTGGTCAAACAAGTCATCAATTCTTGGAAGAGGGTATTTATTCTTCACTGTTATCCTTTCAGTTCTCTATAATCAATTCATAGTCGCATCGATCCATCCTTCTTCTTCACAAAGAGAACTGGTGCTCCCCAAGGAGACACACTTAGTCGGATAAACCCCTTCTCCAAAAGATCTTGGAGTTGTTTCTTTAATTCCTCTAGCTCCATATTTTTCATCATATAGGGGGTCTTTGACATCGAATGAGATCCATGTATGAGTTCAATGGAGAACTCTACCTCTCTTTATGGGGGAGGTCCGAGTAACTCCTCAGAAAATACGTCAACGTATTCCTAGACGATGGGGACATTTTCTAAAAGAATAAATCCTTCATGAGAAACTTATTTCATTTATGAATCTTTTAACTAAAAGGATTTTATGTCTTAAAACTTCAGGCTTAGACAATTACATTTTTCTATAATTCCTTCATAATGATTCATAAAAATCTTGTGATTAACCAAACATATCCCTTGGGAGTGTCGTAACCAAGAGTGCAGCAAGGCCCGTTGTCGTGTACCAGTTCCTGTTCGAGTCTAACTCAAAGCGGTATTTTCGGGTTTTACCCCTATGTGCATCTACTCCAGAGCCACCTCTTCCTGCTCGTATCCAGACAGGGATGTATTTGATTGATAAACCACTTACTCAATACTCACCAAAATACCAGGAAGAATTCCTATATTTAAACTTTTCTATAGGGTTATTCCTAAATTTTCATATCCTAAATTCCATAAATAACTAAACTATCCATTGATACCAACTATAGCATCCTGCCTTTTTAATGCATAACTTTTCATTACATTTTACATACAGAGGATCTTTAAAGTCCAGTGTCTTGGAAATCAGTAACAATAAAACATAAATACAACATAAAACATTCTTCTAAAACACTTGTAGGGATTCATCATAGGTTAATCCTATGTACAAATTCTTCATCTCATATCCTGGAGACGTACATCAAAGGAAAGGGTGATCAGAAGGCCTAGTAAGGGTAAACAAGGGAATCAATGTACTTGTGATATCAATAAGAACTTGAATACAACATAAAGATATCAGAAATGTAAGTATAGGAATATCATAATGAAAATAACTTGAAGCATAACTTTAATATGTGGATAAAACATTTCATTTAGACATTCATGAACATATCACCAAGGTCCATCCCCAAGGTGTCATAAAAATTACCAAGGTTATTCACCAAGGTATCGTGAAACTTGTCATCTCTAGAGATTAAATATTTACCCAATGCATTGGAGAGATATTAGGGCAAACCCTTAATATGTATTTACTTACATGTGATCCAAATATATCATAATCAAACATTTCATAAATAACCCATGGAGAACATAAGAAATGGGTTTCATTTCAAGATCGTGACGTTTTAAAAGTTCTTAAAAAAATAAGATCATTATGTCATTTATAACCCATGGAAAGGGAGTGAGGGTTATATGTATGTCAATTACAGAATAAAATAAATTATCTTTATATATTTATGAACACCTAAAGAAACGAAATAGGTCTGGGTATTCACATAAATAAAACAAGATAATTTCTAGAGAGGAAGAGATAGAAATTTTGATGCAAAATTTCTGCAGTATAACGGCTATATAACATGGTTTTAGAAAACACTGTAAAGAGAGGGGAAAAGGGTCACCCACTCATAAATAATTAATAATATAGTATGGGTACTGAATAAGATCATGATATGGATATTTTAATGACATACCACATGAAAAGTAAACATGAAATAAAAGAGAATATGTGATTTCTTTTACGAGAAATTTGGTAGCCTAATGGCGTCACATAAAAATTTAGAAAACAAATTTATGAGAGAAGAAAGGGTATCTCATAATTTGGAAATGAAATTGGCAGTAATAAGAACATATAATAATATACCCTCAACATAAAGAGATGGAAAATATAAGACACAACATAAAGTAAGTCACGACTTAAAAGAAGAGGGTGAAAGAATCCCTTACCTCGAAGAGTAACTTCGAAAGCTTTAAGGTCGGGACCTTGGGAGGCTTAAGGGCACCTTGGGAGGACTCCTTTGGAGGTAAGGAAACCAGAACTTTTTTGAGAAGGATTTTTAAATAAAAAGAATGAGGTAAAGACTTGGTATTTATAGGAGAAGGGAGGGGACAAGTCATTAATGGCCAAGGGACACCTCAACGGTGGTATTGGAAAAACCATGGGCTTTCCCATGCTATTTTCCCATGGTATTGACCACTTGGGACACCTCATACCTTATATTACTATTCATAAGTCGACCATAATGATTTCATAATTATTACATCCTTAATGATGTCATTAAACACCCGAAACTAAAAACTGTATTTTCACTATTCATCGAAAATTCAACTTTTTCAGAAAAATCCCCAAAAATCACCTTAACCTAATATCGATACTCTCAATTCAAAAATGAACTCCATTTTATGAAAATAATTTTATAAATAATTTTAATTTAATTTTTAAAATAAAAAACACTATTCACTTGGAAAAACTATTACTTAACAGATAATTTCTTAAACAGTTATTTACCTAATTTATTGAATCACATTACTTAATCAAGGTGCCTAAATTATATTAATACTTTCTTTAAGTGAGATTACTAATAAATTTGGTGAAATTACTAATCCTACGCGTAAAATCACTATTCATAAATTACTATTTATCTAAAATTAAGTTGATCTTATTAGACTCTAAATTTCTTACTAAACACAACTGTATAAGACCATTTTTTGAAAATCATTAAACATTATTAATTATTTAAGGTTTACATAAATATTTTAAAATATCCCTTTTCTTCAAAATTCATCAATAATATACATCCTATATTTATCCGGACATTTTAAAATTCACAAACTTCACCATAGGAAGAAATCACAATTTTATTTACCTCTAAGGATTACACAAAGTAGCTACGGTCTCGTTGCATAGCCCCTTATAACCCCAGCATAGGACCTAAGGGTAAGGTGTGCTAAGGTGATAGAATCTTGGGGCAGCTCGGCCAACATTGCCTGAGTGGTGATTTCTATCAGCTTGAACTTCTCACAAAGTCGATTCCCTTCCAGTTTCCCATGATGAAGTTCGGATTGGGTTTGGTCCAGAGAAAATCCCAATGGTGTTACCTCCTTCTCAAGTTTTGTCACATGGGCTTCGATCGGCCCGAGACTACTGGATGAGGCCATCGAATCATCTTTCTATATTAATTAACCAATATAACTTGTATTTATAGACAATAATCGCAAAATTTAGTTTCCAACGGTCACATTGACCAACGGTCATATAATAGTCGAAACCCAACAGTCTTATTTTAATTATACTCATTTTATTAAATGAGTTTTGTTGAGCATAAAATAAAATAACACACAAAATTAGGAAAAAAAATTATTCAAAATTTCGGGCCATTATATTCTTCCCCCCTTAAGAAATTGCATCCTCGCAATTTTAAAATTGGGCTTGGAAATTTCATTAAAATTACCACATCGAAAAAAGAGTCAGTAAAACTATTACTTTAAAAGAAAGAAAGGGAAGTACAAAGGTCACCCGAGTTAACCCATACTAGGATTCCATGTAGGAAAACATGGATATGGAAGAGAAAACAAAGGTTCAAGTTCTGATGGAGAGTGATAGAAAACATGATTAGGAGAAAATTAACCACAAGAATATCACAAACTTATGATGTGTTAAACAGTCTTTGATTACCCAGTAGGAAACGTAAACCATCAAAGTTTTTGTTTTACGTTCCTTTTCATAATTTTGAGAAATTCATTTGCTACATAAAATAAAAACATAAGGAAATATACTTACCTTCAAGTAGAGTTTCATCATTTAATAAGTTTCTACCAAGACTAATCTTTTATCCAAACAATGAGCATTCAAAAACACTTGGTCTCATCAAAATCACAAGAATCATCTTCTATAGAATCACATAATCCAAAAAAAAAAGAACTATATATTCCCCTTGTCTTTATTCATCAACTAAAATGATTAGTACGAGATCATATAATCCCCAAAAAGGAAAATACTTTATAAAAAGAAAAAAAGACTATTAATCTCCAAAATTCAACAAAAAGTACCCAAAGTTCTTGAAAGACCATTCAATACACAATCATCCTTAAAATTCTTCATAAAAAATCAAACTAAGATTGGAACCCAAAACTCAGAAGGATTTAATCACATAGTCTTCCACAATAAATCTTAACATTTATCTCCAAAAAACATCGACTCCTATTAAAGTCTCATACTAAGTGTAATTAACCTAATCATATATTCTCTATGCTAGGTTACTCATTTTCCAGAAATAACCCAAATCACCATATGTCCACAATAAATACATAGATTCTTACAAAAAAATTAAACATTCCTCCACAAATTAAATCCTGTAGTATTTTATTTTCCTTAGGCACATAGTATTCCAAAAGGGAAAACATCATCCAAATTAACCTTTATCATTTAATCACCAAATCATTTTCCTATACAAAGGGTATCCATTTCATAAAACATAAGTCTCCAAAATAAACTTATTCTTGATCCATAAAAATAATAGGTGCATTAGTTAGTCCTAAGGGAATAATAACAAACTCATAATGCCCATATCTTGATCGAAAGGAAGTTTTTGGAATATCATCATTCTTCACCCTCTATTGATGATAATCAGAATGAAGATCAATCTTAGAGAAGAATTGATCCCCATGAATTTGGTTAAATAAGTCATCAATTCTTGGAAGAGTGTATTTGTTCTTCACTGTGATCCCATTCAGTTCTCTATAATAAATTCATAGCCACATCGATCCATCCTTCTTCTTCAAAAAGAGAACTGGTGCTCCCCAAGGAGACACACTTAGTCAGATAAACCCCTTCTCCAAAAGATCTTGGAGTTGTTTCTTTAATTCCTCTAGCTCCACATTTTCCATCCTATAGGGGGTCTTTGACATTGAATGAGATCCATGTACGAGTTCAATGGAGAAATCTACCTCTCTTTATGGGGGAGGTCTGAGTAACTCCTCAGAAAATACGTCAACATATTCCTAGAAAATGGGGACATTTTCTAAAAGAATAAATCCTTCGTGAGAAACTTATTTCATTTACAAATATTTTAACTAAAAAGGATTTTATGTCTTAAAACTTCAGGCTTAGACAATTACATTTTTCTATAATTCCTTCATAATGATTCATAAAAAGCTTGTGATTAACCAAAAATATCCCTCGGGAGTTTCGTAACCAAGAGTGCAGCAAGGCCCGTTGTCGTGTACCAGTTCTTGTTCGAGTCTAACTCAAAGTGGTGTTTTTGGGTTTTACCCCTATGTACATCTGTGTCAGATCCACCTCTACCTGCTCGTATCCAAACATGGATGTATTTGCTTGATAAACCACTTACTCAATACTCACCAAAATACCAGGAAGATTTCATATATTTAAACTTTTCTATAGGGTTCTTCCTAAATTTTCATATCCTAATTTCCATAAATAACTAAACTATCCTTTGATACCAACTATAGCATCCCGCCTTTTTAATACATAACTTTTCATTACATTTTACATACAGAGGATCTTTAAAGTCTAGTGTCTTGGAAATCAAGAACAATAAAACTTGAATAAAACATAAAACATTCTTCTAAACCACTTATAGGGATTCACCATAGGTTCATCCTATGTACAACTACTACATCTTATATCCTTGAGACATACATCAAAGGAAAGGGTGAGCAGAAGGCCCAGTAAGGGTAAACAAGGGAATCAATGTACTTGTGATATCAATAAGAACTTGAATACAACATAACGATATGAGCAATGGAAGTATAGGAATATCATAATGAAAATAACTTGAAACATTACTTTAATATGTGGATACAATAGTTCATTTAGAAATTCATGAACATATCACCAAGTTTCATCCCTAAGGTGTCATAAAAATTACCAAGGTTATTCACCAAGGTATCGTGAAACTTGTCATTTATAGAGATTAAATATTTACCCAATGCATTGGAGCGCTATCAGGTAAAAACCTTAATATTTATTTACTTACATGTGATCCACATATATCCTAATCAAACATTTCATAAATAACCCATGGAGAAAATAAGAAATGGGTTTCATTTCAAGATCGTGACGTTTTAAAAGTTCTTAAAAAAATAACATCATTATGTCATTTATAACCCATGGAAAGGGAGTGAGGGTTATATTTATGTCAATTCTAGAATCAAATAAATTATATTTATATATTTATGAACACCCAAATAAACGAAATAGTTCTGGGTATTCACATAAATAAAACAAGATAATTTCTGGAGAGGAAGAGATAAAAATTTTGAGGCGAAATTTCTGCAGCATAATGGCTATATAACATGGTTTTAGAAAACAGTGGAAAGAGAGGGGAAAAGGGTAACCCACTCATAAATAATTAATAATAAATTATGGGTACTGTATAAGATCATGTTATGGATATTTTAATGACATACCACATGAAAAGGAAACATGAAAGAAAATAGAATATGTGATTTCTTTTATGAGAAATTTGGCAGCCTAACGGCGTCACATAAAAATTTAGAAAACAAATTGATGAGAGAAGAAAGGTTCTCTCATAATTTGGACATGAAATGGGCAGTAATAAGAACATATAAGAATGTACCCTCAACC
Organism: Viscum album; assembly: GCA_963277665.1. NCBI lineage: Eukaryota > Viridiplantae > Streptophyta > Magnoliopsida > Santalales > Viscaceae > Viscum > Viscum album. The sequence goes on along the minus strand of OY728138.1, from coordinate 285,381,746 downwards.
TAAATAGATGGAAAATATAAGACACAATATAAAGGAAGTCACGGCTTAAAAGAAGAGGGTGAAAGAATCCCTTACCTTGAAGAGTAACTTTGAAAGCTTGAAGGTCGGGACCTTGTGAGGCTTGAGAGAACCTTCGGAGGACTCCTTGGAAGGTAAGGAAACCATAACCTTTTTTAGGAGGATTTTGAAATGCAAAGAATGAGGGAAAGGCTTGGTATTTATAGGAGAAGTGAGGGGACAAGTCATTAATGGCCAAGGGACACCTCATCGGTGGTATTGGAAAAAACCATGGGCTTTCCCATGGTATTGGCCACTTGGGACACCTCATAACTTATCTTACTATTCATAATTCGACCATAATTATTTCATAATTATTACATCCTTAATGATGTCATTAAACACCCGAAACTAAAAACTGTATTTTAACTATTCACTGAAAATTCAACTTTTTCAGAAAAACCCCCAAAAATCACCTAAACCTAATATTTATGATCTGAATTCAAAAATGAAATCCATTTTATGAAAATAATTTTCTAAATAATTTTAATTTAATTTTTAAAATAAAAAACACTATTCACCTGGAAAAACTAATACTTAACATATAATTTCTGAAACAGTTGTTTTCCTACTTTATTGAATCACATTACTTAATCAAGGTGCCTAAATTATATTAATACTTTCCTTAAGTGAGATTACTAATACATTTGGTCAAATTACTAATCCTAAGCGTAAAATCACTATTCATAAATTACTATTCATCAAAAATTAAGTTGATCTTATTAGACTCTAAATTTCTTACTAAACACAACTGTAGAAGACGGTTTTTTGAAAATCATTACACATTATTAATTATTTAAGGTTTACATAAATATTTTAAAATATCCCTTTTCTTCAAAATTCATCAATAATATACATCCTATATTTATCCAGACATTTGAAAATTCACAAACTTAACCATAGGAAGAATTCACAATTTTATTTACCTCAAAGGATTACACAAAGTAGCTACGGTCACGTTATATAGCCCCTTATAACCCCAACATAGGACCTAAGTGTAAGGTGTGCTAAGGTGATAGAATCTTGGGGCGGATCGGCCAACATTGCCCGAGTGGTGATTTCTATCAGCTTGAACTTCTCATGAAGGCAATTCTGTTCCAGTTTCACACGATGAAGTTCGGCTTGGGTTTGGTCCAGAGAAAAGCCCAGTGGTGCTACCTCCTTCCAAAGTTCCATCAGATGGGCTTTGATAGGCCTGAGATTACTAAATGAGGCCATCAAATCATCTTTCTATATTAATTAACCAATATCACTTGTATTTATAGACAATAATTGTAACATTTAGTTTCCAACGGTCACACTGACCAACGGTCATATAACAGTCGAAACCCAACAGTCTTATTTTAATTATAATCATTTTATTAAATGATATAGTTTTGTTGAGTATAAAATAAAATAACACACAAAATTAGGAAACAAAATTTATTCAAAATTTCGGGTCGTTACATTCTTCCCCCCTTAAGAAATTACATCCTCACAATTTTTAAATTGGGATTGGAAATTTCATTGAAATTCTCACATTGTAAAAAGATTCAGTAAAACTATTACTTTAAAAGAAATAAAGGGAGGTACAAAGGTCACCTGAGTTAACCCATACTAGGATTCCATGTAGGAAAACATGGATATGGAAGAGAAAACAAAGGGTCAAGTTCTGTTGGAGAGTGATAGAAAACATGATTTGGAGAAAATTAACCACAAGAAGATCACAAAATTATGATGTGTTAAACAGTCTTTGATTACCCATTAGGAAATGTAAACCATCAATGTTTTTGTTTTACGTTCCTTTTTATAATTTTGAGGAATTCATTTACTACATAAAATAAAAACATAAGGAAAAATACTTACCTTTAAGTAGAGTTTCATCCCTTAATAAGTTTCTACCAAGACTAATCTTTTCTCCAAACAATTATAATTAAAAAACACTTGGTCTCATCAAAAGCACAAGAATCATCTTCTATAGAATCACATAATCCACAAAAGAAGAACTATATATTCCCCTTGTCTTTAGTCATCAACTAAAATGATTAGTATGAGATCATATAATCCCCAAAAAGGATAATCCTTTATAAAAAGAAAAAAAAGACTATTAATCTCCAAAATTCAACAAAAAGTACCCAAAGTTCTAGAAAGACCATTCAATACACAATCATTCATAAAATTCTTTAGAAAAAACCAAACTAAGATTGGAACCCAAAACTCATAAGGATTTAATCACATAGTCTTCCACAGTAAATCTTAACATTTATCTCCAAATAACATCGACTACTATTAAAGTCTCATACTAAGTGTAATTAACATAATCATATATTCTCTATGCTAGGTTACTCATTTTCCAGAAATAACCCAAATCACCATATATCCACAATAAATACATAGATTCTTACAAAAAAAATTAACCATTCCTCCACAAATTAAATCTTGTAGTATTTTATTTTCCTTAGGCACATAGTATTCCAAAAGAGAAAACATCATCCAAAATAACCTTTATAATTTAATCACCAAATAATTTTCCTATAAAAAGGATATCCATTTGATAAAACATAAATCTCAAAAATCAACTTATTATTGATCCATAAAAATAGTAGGTGCGTTAGTTAGTCCTAAGGGAATAATAACAACCTCATAATTCCCATATCTTGATCGGAAGTCAGTTTTTGGAATATCATCATTATTCACCCTCTATTGATGATAATCAGAACGAAGATCAATCTTAGAGAAGAATTGAGCCCCATGAAGCTGGTCAAATAATTCATCAATTCTTGGAAGAGGGTATCTGTTCTTCACTGTGATCCCATTCAGTTCTCTATAATCAATTCATAGCCGCATCGATCCATCCTTATTCTTCACAAAGAGAACTGGTGCTCCCCAAGGAGACACACTTAGTCGGATAAACCCCTTCTCCAAAAGATCTTGGAGTTGTTTCTTTAATTCCTCTAGCTCCACATTTTCCATCCTATAGGGGGTCTTTGACATCAAATGAGATCCAGGTACGAGTTCAATGGAGAACTATACCTCTCTTTATGGGGGAGGTCTGAGTAACTCCTCAGAAAATATGTCAATGTATTCCTAGAAAATGGGGTCATTCTCTAAAATAATAAATCTTTCTTGAGAAACTTATTTCACTTAAAAATATTTTAACTAAAAAGGATTTTATTTCTTAAAACTTCAGGCTTAGACAATTACATTTTTCTATAATTCCTTCATAATGATTCATAAAAAGATTGTGATTAACCAAACATATCCCTCGGGAGTGTCGTAACCAAGAGTGCAGCAAGGGGCATTGTCATGTACCAGTTCCCGTTAGAGTCTAACTCAAAGCGGTGTTTTCAGGTTTTACCCCTATGTACATCTGTGCCAGAGCCACCTCTACCTACCCATATCCAGATAGGGATGTATTTTCTTGATAAACCACTTACTCAATACTCACCAAAATACCAGGAAGATTTCCTATATTTAAACTTTTCTATAGGGTTATTCCTAAATTTTCATATCCTAATTTTCATAAATAACTAAACTATCCTTTGATACCAACTATAGCATCCCGCCTTTTTAATGCATAACTTTTCATTACATTTTACATACAGAGGATCTTTAAAGTCTAGTGTCTTAGAAATCAGGAACAATAAAACTTGAATACAACATAAAACATTCTTCTAAACCACTTTTAGGGATTCATCATAGGTTCATACTATGTACAACTACTGCATCTCATATCCTGGAAACATACATCAAAGGAAAGGGTGAGCAGAAGGCCCAGTAAGGGTAAAAAAGGGAATCAATGTACTTGTGATATCAATAAGAACTTGAATAGAACATAAAGATATGAGAAATGGAAGTATAGGCATATCATAATGAAAATAAATTGAAACATAACTTTAATATGTGGATACAACATTTCATTTATACATTCATGAACATATTACCAAGGTCCATCCCCAAGGTGTCATAAAAATTACCAAGGTTATTCACCAAGGTATCGTGAAACTTGTCATATCTAGAGATTAAATCTTTACCCAATGCATTGGAGTGATATCAGGGAACAACCTTAATATGTATTTACTTACATGTGATCCACATATATCATAATCAAACATTTCATAAATAACCCCTGGAGGACATAAGAAATGGGTTTCATTTCAAGATCTTGACGTTTTAAAAGTTCTTAAAAAAATAAGATCATTATGTCATTTATAACCCATGGAAAGGGAGTGAGGGTTATATGTATGTCAATTACAGAATAAAATAAATTATATTTATATATTTATGAACACCCAAATAAACTAAATAGATCTAGGTATTTACATAAATAAAACAAGAGAATTTCGGGAGAGGAAGAGATAGAAATTTTGAGGCGAAATTTCTGCAGCATAACGGCTATATAACGTGGTTTTAGAAAACACTGGAAAGAGAGGGGACAAGGGTCACCCACTCATAAATAATTCATAATACAGTATGGGTACTGAATAAGATCATGGTATGGATATTTTAATGACATACCACATGAAAAGGAAACATGAAAGAAAAGAGAAGATGTGATTTCTTTTGCGAGAAATTTGGCAGCCTAACGGCGTCACATAAAAATTTAGAAAACAAATTGATGAGAGAAGAAAGGGTCTATCGTAATTTGTACATGAAATTGGTATTAATAATAACATATAAGAACATACCCTCAACATAAAGAGATGTAAAATATAAGACATGACATAAAGGAAGTCACGACTTAAAAGAAGAGGGTGAAAGAATCCCTTACCTTGAAGAGTAACTTAGAAAGCTTGAAGGTCGGGACCTTGGGAGGCTTGAGGGAACCTTGAAAAGGACTCCTTGGGAGGTAAGGAAACCAGAACTTTGTTGATTAGGATTTCTAAATGAAAATAATTATAGAAAGGCTTGGTATTTATAGGAGAAGTGAGGGGACAAGTCATTAATGGCCAAGGGACACCTCATCGGTGGTATTGGAAAACCCATGGGATTTCCCATGGTATTTGCCCATGGTATTGGCCCCTTGGGACACCTCATACCTTATATTACTATTCATAAGTCTACCATAATGATTTCATAATTATTACATCCTTAATGATGTCATTAAACACCCGAAACTAAAAACTATATTTTCACTATTCACTGAAAATTCAACTTTTTCAGAAAAATCCCCAAAAATCACCTTAACCTAATATCGATGCTCTGAATTCAAAAATGAACTCCATTTTATGAAAATGATTTTCTAAAAAAATTTAATTTAATTTTTAATATAAAAAACACTATTCACCCGAAAAAAACTAATACTTAACAAATAATTTCTGAAACAGTTATTTACCTAATTTATTGAATCACATTACTTAATCAAGGTGCCTAAATTATATTAATACTTTCTTGAAGTGAGATTAATAATAAATTTGGTCAAATTACTAATCCTAAGCGTAAAATCACTATTCATAAATTACTATTCATCAAAAATTAAGTTGATCTTATTAGACTCTAAATTTCTTACTAAACCCAACAGTAGAAGAACATTTTTCAAAAATCATTACACATTATTAATTATTTAAGGTTTACATAAATATTTTAAAATATCCATTTTCTTGAAAATTCATCAATAGTATACATCCAATATTTATCCGGACATCTGAAAATTCACAAACTTCACCATAGGAAGAAATCACAATTTTATTTACCTCAAAGGATTACACAAAGTAGCTACGGTCTCGTTACATATCCCCTTATAACCCCAGCAAGGACCAAAGTGTAAGGTGTGCTAAGGTGATAGAATCTTGGGGTGGCTCAGCCAACATTGCCTGAGTGGTGATTTCTATCAGCTTGAACTTCTCTTAAAGGCGATTCTGTTCCAGTTTCACATGATGAAGTTCGTTTTGGGTTTGGTCCAGAGAAAATCCCAGTGGTGCTACCTCCATCCCAAGTTATGTCAGATGGGATTTGATCGGTCCGAGACTACTGGATGAGGCCATCGAATCTTCTTTCTATATTAATTAACCAATATCACTTGTATTTATAGACAATAGTCGCAACATTTAGTTTCCAACGGTCACATTGACCAATGGTCATATAACATTCAATACCCAATGATCTTATTTTAATTATACTCATTTTATTAAATGAGATAGTTTTTTTGAGTATAAAATAAAATAACACACAAAAGTAGAAAACAAAATTTATTCAAAATTTTGGGTCGTTAGATAGATGAAGGGAGGTTCATGGTAGTGGAAGCAGTATGCGAAGGAGGTGTTTCGCTTACCGAACATGGTACTTAGTGTGCGGGAGAAGAAGGTGGTTTGAAATTTACACAAGGAGTCTTGTGAAAGCTTCAAATTAGTTTGAGAAAGGTTTTTTCGGTACCTAGAAGTACCTGGAAAGGTGGACTTCATCTGCGGGTGAAAAGGGAACTTCAACAGAGCATCTACCTATAGTTGAGGATGCAAGAATTCATGAAAATTAAGGGACCTACATGTCTATAAACTGTGTTTGACCTACATGTCCATAAACTATGAGTGGATTCCTTTCCAAGAGAAGTGAGCGTAGGAAGAGGAAGACGGTGACCCTTTCCACCAACAGTGAGGTAGAGAAAGAGGCATAGGGAGTGACCCTTGGGAATACAATGAGTAGACTCTAAATCTTGTTAAGGTAGTGAGCCTGGGCATAGAATATCTAGCCCGAAAATTGTACTCATTATTGGTATTAAGCCTTATTTATTTGGTACATTGGCACAATGTCGTTGTATGCTCCTTCGACATAGCCTAGTGAGGGTGAAACAAGTAAAAATTGTGTGCATGATTTTATATCTATTCATATATTGTTATAGGAGGTAGAGATAATTGAGTTTTTTCTAACAAAGAAGCAAGATTCGAAATGGAAAAAGTTTTAATCTTTCATACCCTGATTCACCCCCCCCCCCCTCTCAAGGGTATTTGACCTAGTGGACCTAAGATTATGCATAAGCTGATTTTATTTTAGTTCCATCCTGTATTCTTGTTTAATTCACTAATTGTGTTATCATGACAACACACCCAAAATAAATAAACCATTAAACTGATAGAAATAAAATAAATGGCATGATCATTATCTTGTTCTATTTTTCAGTTTATCTAGTGGTTGAAAAACTAACCTAAGACCTAGGGGAGAAAACATCATGAACCTTTTGGGTTCGTGTTTACAGCTTTCCACCTGTCAACCTTTGTATCTCCTTGGATTGGTTTCACCTTGGATCCTAACTTGAGAATCCTCCACTATCTTGGGAGCTCCATACATTATATATGATTTTATCTCACATGCAGGTGAGGGGTAAAATGGGGTTTTACATAAAAGAAACCTTGGACACATAGGCCCTACATATTAATGAGGAGAAGGCTCACAAGCTAAAAAAAATTAATTTAAATAAATTAATTAAAAGAAACCATCCACATACAAAGCTCCTGGTCTAGCTCGTGATCATCCATACACGCAACGATATTTGCGCATATATAAAACTAGCATTCAATTATTTAATCATTCTTGTTTAAGATAAATCACACTCGAATCAATTAATTATCATATTTAATTAATCAATATTTTTATCTTAAACCCTTTTCTAAATTTTCTTGAGATTCTAATCCATCATAATTTTAGACAAATTATTTAATTTATAAAATTATCTTTGTACATAACTTGTACCTTGGAGGAAACCTGGTGAATTCCTGTTCATAACTTCCCAATGAGTAGAAATGAACATTACACAGATGTTAAATTAAACACATATATATAAAACACCTATCAGGTTTTGTGCCCTAGCTTTATGCTCGCACCATGGTACACATCTCAAGGGTTTATATAATATAATAATAAATTTTAATAAATATGCATAATTTGGATGAGTACATGGTGTTTAGTTCCTATTATACAATGTGTACTATCGTTCACCATCCATCTAAAGTACATGCCTCGGGATACAATGTGTAGATGTGCTTCATAAATCTTTAGAGTACACGGTGTGTCCACTGGCCCACACGCAGTGTAGTATCTGTGTTACATGGTCTCCAGCTGGGCAAGACATGTACGGGGTACACGGTCCAACCCTAACCCAAAGGGACTACACACCATGTCCAATGGTCCACATGGCATGTAATCCAGAAACTATGTTTCACTTGTTCCTTGTCAACACACAGAGTCATTAAGACTTAGAAAAACTCCAATCACACGGCTTGGTTTGGTGGACCAGTCTCAATGCATTGAACCTTGACTACATGATGTGTACTGCCAAATACACATCGTGTGTTCTGGTATTGTATAGATAGGAACCTTTGGCACCACCGAATGAGATCCTCTGTTTTATTTTAATCAAAATTAAAAGAAAATATCATTTCTGTAAGGTTAATGAGAAATAAAAGAGGAGTAATAGATCTCGAGATTCAGATTTACAAAACGGTTAACTTGAATTGAAATAACTAAATTATTAAATTCATAAATCATCAATGAAAAAATAAATAATTATAATCAATGATATGATCCCTCCAATACCACTTGTAGGTTCTGGGTGCGGTGGAAGTTTGTGGATGGGTGTACCCAAGTTTAATTTTACCATTAACAATGATCAATCCGAGATCTGTCATGATAATAAAATTCCAGATCTTCAAAATATAATGAATAATGAAAATGAAATAGTGAATTCTTAGAACCATAGAGATGATCATCATATATTGGTTATAATTAATTTAATTAAAATACAATAATTACCTTTATGAAATTCTCTCTCTATTGATGTTTCTGATCACGATCCAATGTGATCTTTTGTTGCGTCATAGAAGCCAAGTGTAGGCTTCCTATAGCAGTGATCCACACATTCTCCAGGTATCTTTGGACGTCACCTAAGGGGTCTTTGGGTGTTATCACAGAAGATCCTTCACTTGAGATGTCCACCTTCGATCACCTTGAGAGACGCTTCCAAGGAGCTCTCTTTGATCCAGTGGAGAAGGATCTCTCTCATAACTTGAGAGCATTATTGGAGGAAAGAAATTATCTCTTATCTTGAGAGATTTCTCCAAATCCATTGTGCACAAACACAAAGAATGTATAGCTTAATAAGAATAATTTAATTGGTATTTATATTACTTAGAATAATAAAATAATTAAATAATTACCCAAAGTTATTTGTTCATTTCATTTAATTATTAGTAAGAACCCATGTCTAATAATAACATTTAACTATTATTATTACTTGACATGTGCCCATAAAATTACACCTAATATTATTTAATTAAATAAATATTATTATTTCTCACAAATTAACAGAAAAACTACACGGTGTGTATATTAATATACATGGAGGGTATTTTTATTTTTCAATTTTCTTTATTTCCTCCACCACATTTATTGGACCTTGAATAATGGAAATTTATTTTTTAAATAAATATCACTGCATTACTCGCTAATAAATATATTATTTTGCCCACAATATATTCTCTTGAATAACCAGTGTTGAAATAAATGTGATCAGTCATCCTTGAATAATTATTAAACCATAATCGGGAATAATCTTTATTCAACTTGTTAAATAAATATTTAACTGAGATACTTGGATACACTTAGTGTGTGGCCCTCTAGGCATCTTTCTCAGTGGCATTAGGTGGAGCCTACCTAAAGTACAAGGTTAGCATCTAGCAACATTCCAAGTCATTTATATAGAAATAAGTTAACATCGTAATGGCGTGTCACCTCCTATGAACGCTTACCATGTAATGTAATCCCTTTGTCTCGATATCTCTAATCAAGCGGGTTGAATTCTAGGCCACCAACTCCAACATAGTGGTAGTTGATGGATCAATTTTATTATATGCACTTGTAGGTTTAGGAATGTCATGGGTATCCTCTTTTAACAGTTTTAGTAGTGACAAACTCTCTTCTAGAATGGGTGCAGATGAGAGAGTTTTCTAATCCTGAAGACATAGTCATAAGGGATAGTGTCTCAAGTGAGGAACCACCACCTGGTTGGGTTGTTGACGATGATGAGATTATGCACTTCCATGGATGTATCTAGGTTTCTTCATACATACAGGAAGAGTTGATGTGGGAATCCCATGCTTATTTCTGGATAGTTCACCCTAAGATTACCAAGATGTACTGAGACATACATCTTCAATATTAGTGGTCAGTTATAAAGAGTCATATTGTAGTTTGTATCACTCGTTACTCCACCTGTCCGCAGTTGAAGGCTAAGAAACAACATCTTGTTGGACTCTTATAGCCTCTATACATTCTTGAATGGAATTTGAATGAGATCATTATGGATTTCATGACAGTATTTTTGATATCCCCTCAAGGAAGTGATGTGGTATGGGTGATAGATTATAGGTTGACCAAGGTCACATACTTCCCATCTATCTAAGAGACCTTCTCAATTTATGATCTTGGGAGTCTTTACATTTAGGAGATTTTATAGCATCAGGGTGTCCACTATTCTATAGTATTAGATTGATATGTTCAGTTAACTTCACGGTTCTAGTAGGGGTTAAAGAAAGAACTGGGATCATGGGTGCTACTAAGTATAGCATATCACTCTCAGACTGAAGAATAGTCTGAGCAGATGATATGTGTGGTAGAGGACATGCTCTGGGCATGAATCCTTGATTTAAGAGTTTATTGGGAGAGACATATGTTGTGTGGACTTATGTTGTTCTAACATATCTCAGTTTATGTGTTTGAATGATTCAAAAAATCCCTACTTCTATCCTAATAAGTTTGTATTAAGTGTTTTAGATTATATTTATCAAAAGAATTTATCTTCTAAATTATTCTCTATGTGCTTATCTTATGATGTGTGAATCATTTGTTTTATAAAAAATTATGTTATCTTATGAGAATCAAAGAAAATATTCAGTCTACTTAGAATCAGAAGGTATTGGAAGTTTATTTAACTATGTAAGACTTTATCTTATGAATAGAATTATTGAGTTGTTGAATTATCAAGTTAGGTGTCTTATTCAAAATTAAAAGATGTTATATTATGAAAAGGACATTCATAAAGGATTATATTATGAGAGTTAAAGATGTTATGAAAGATAAGTATCACATTATAATGACATGTCTTTATCTGACGCTGAAGTTTTATTTTACATAGTTTAAATAATAGTTTATCTTACAAATAAATAGTTGATAAAAATAGTTTCAAGTAATGAGAATACTTTAAGGAAATTTCTAAAATTTTATCTTATAAAGTATTAGAAGAATTTTTTCTTCAGCCAAGTATTACAAGACAACACCTTTTATCTTATACAGAAAATTGTTCTATATAACATGAAACTTAGTTACTTTTATGTACTAAAAATTTGAAGATATATTTTATCTTACGAAGTATCTTAAGAAATTTATATTATGAGAATAGTACTACCTAACACATATCTTATGTAGAAACAGCTATTATAAAGATCATCATGATTACCTATCATCCAATAGCCCAAAGGCCTTCAAATTTTTATTATTATATGATAAATCCCCCTTTTAAGGGATGAAGGGGGTGGAAACCCAAGAATACATCATTAACATAGGACAATTACACTCAAAGGATAGAAAGAGTAAAACCATAATGACATCACAGTACAGCTCCTCCCAGCATTTGATCATGATGTAGCTCTCCACCATTGCAAGGTTGTTCATCAAGAAAGTGTCATGTGTCAAAGCACAGGCTCAATACAATGGCAAACTCCATAACCTCTCAAGCAACCAAATCTGAAAAAACTCTCCAAAGATGAATCGTTAGCTCTAAAACCACCTCTAGAGTCTATTTCATGAATTCAAGTCTGGTATCACAAACTTCCCACCTTCTAAAAACAAACCATCCAAACATATAACAACAACCATTCCAAACCATCGAAACCACCATTGTCGAGACATCACTTCCGAATGAAAATTAGATTTGTATAATTTGATTCCTACCTTTCAATAGATAAAAAAAGGTTTGTCTATTTAAGTAAAAGTCAATTTGTATAAATTTCCGCATTTCCATAAATTCAAAGATCCAAAGAATAAGGTCATCGACGGTGCTACTACAGATATATATTCTATATTTGGAAAGAATGGATGCTTATCATTAAAATCCTATCTTATCAACTCTCTATATCTCTCTCTAAATAGATTACCAATATGAACATTGTGATTATTTTGTATTCTATTTTTCAAAATAAAAATAAGAGATATAAATGGTATAGTTAGTGGCTGCATGAATAAGTGAGAACGACAACGTGAAAAACATAGACTTGTGTGGTTACTCAGATAACTCAAACAACACCCACTTTGTATATAGAAAAATTCAGACTATTGCTTGAGAATAGTTATTGCAATTTTATCTTTTTAAATTGAAGATCACCCAAAACTATATCTAGAATACTATCATCCTTTTGGGATTCATATTCATCAGCTATCAGTTTCTTCTTGCAACTGTGTATTCCAAAGTGTATTCAAAGACTCCTTTGTCTCTTTTTCATTGATGCTTGGGGTAAGAGAGTGTGTTAAGGATGTAGATAATCCTTTTAAGTGGAGATCCTGGTTGAAAGATCTTGTACCTTTTTAATAAGTGATAGCTACTTGTACTTATCTAGGAGCCCCTAAAAAAGGGTTATTCTAGTGAAAATTACCAAACTCTTGGATTTAAGTATTAGTGGAGTTAACTAGGGGATTTATGTTCCCCAAACCACTATAAATATTTGTGTTCAATTATTTTCCATGGTGTCTTCATATTTCCATTTCATATTTTCTTAAGTAAATATTGAACTCACATACCTTTAAGAGGGTGGTATAATAATGAAGAAAAATTTAGGATATCAATTCACCCCCCTATTAAGTTGTTCAGAAAGCCATTATCTGGGACAATAATTGGTATCAGATCTCATGACTCTTTAGTTCACATGTATTAAAGGATAAAGTCCAAATATCTACTTTTAAATGGATTCCATGGATGATAACTGATAATTTATGTCAATGGTTAGAGCTTCAAACTTCAATGGTGAAAATTATAGTTGTTTGAAGGCTCTTATGACCATCTATTTGAAGAATCTCATATTGAAACATTATATCTAACTAGTAAAGACTTATGAAATTCCAAAAACACAACCAGAAACATGGGATTTCAATATTTAAATGAGTTATGATTTGAACTCCAAATATATAAAGGCAATAATATGTGTACAAGGCCCAAATGAGTTCAACAAAGCTTCTCAATGTCAAACGGCCTATGAAATATAGACTACTATAGTAGTTGCATATGAAGGTATAAACAATGTGAAGGATCTCAAATATGATACAGTCAAGCTTAAGTTTGACACATTAAAAATGGATTAAGGAGAAAGTATCACCCAGATGAATGGAATAATCACTAAGATTGTTAATAACGTTGCTTATCTTGGAACACCTATCACTAATCCCGAACAAGAACTAAAATTTATCAAATTTTTATCATCCAAATGGAGTGAAATCTTAGCTGCTATTAGAAAATCTACAGAAGTTAAGATATCTCATTGTAACTCTCATAATGTATGAAGCTAAAGTTAGAGACTACAAATTGATAAAGAAATAAAATGTTTCATTGATGGTTTCTACATCTAAAGATGACAAGAATAATAAAATCATATAGATCACTGAAACATTTGAAGAATAAGACTCCTCAAGAAACTCTGGATCAAATGATGAACTTGATCAGTTTGCTCAAAATTTCAAAAAAAAATTACAATAGGATAATATGTTTAATAAAACCTTCAATTATGTAAATTATGGAAAAAAATATAAATAAGTAAGGTGCTATGAATGTAAAAATCTAGGACACATCATGACATATTATCTACAATTTCATGAGATTAATAATTCTAATAAAAAGTTATTTAATAAGGTTGGATATAACAATAAATCCAAGAAATATATAAAAGATAAATGGATTTCATTTTAATATTCTAGTGAATACACATATTCAGATCCATAATCCAATGATCTAAATAAAAAAAGACAACCTATGATTTATGGAAAATTCAGATGAGGTACATTCTTATTATTATTATAAGCATGAATCTAAATCGAAAAATGAAATTTTATCATATGAAGAGTTGAATGAATAATATAACATGTTGGAAACTAAGTATGAATGACTAAAAAAGAAAAATAAATCCCTTAAAAATTATTATAATAAAATTTTTAGTGAAGAGGAAAACTTTAACAAACAAATTTTATATTTGAAAAATCAATTGGAAAAATATATTGTCTCACATACTGAACAAGTTAAAACAATCAAGAACCTATAGAAGTAGGTTCAAAACTTCAAAGACTCTATAAGTGTTTTTACCAATGGGGGATTATTTAAACAAAATCCTTGGTCAAAATCAACTTATAAAAGAAAATTTTGGAATTGGAAGCCAAGGTGAAAGGCCCAAACTTTATAGAGCACAATTTTTTCCCTGTTCAACAAATAAAACCCTTTCCAAAGTTACTTGTTTTCATTTTATAGAATTAGGAAACTATGACAAGATTTATAATTTGAAAAATCCTCAACTTTGTAGAATTAAAAATTATTTTTTTACAAAATATTTTTCAAAATATTTTTCCAAGTTTTCTAGAAAACAAAAATAGATATAGATTCCCAAGTCTTTTATAGAAAACATTTTCAGACCCAAAAGAGTTTGGGTACAAAATAATTTTATTGATTGATTTTCCATTATAGGGGAATATCCATAAAAACAATAATTAAAAATGGTTTATGGATAGTGGATATTCAAGGAATTTGAGTGGATATTACTCAAACTTTAACTAACTATCCAAAATAGATGAAGGATATGTCACATTTTGTAAAAATGAAAAAGGAAAAATAGTTGGATTGGGATCAGTTGGAAATCCTCAATCAATTCTCATCAAAAAAGTTCTTTACATTGAAGTCTTAGAGCACAACCAGATAAGTATTTCTCAACTTTGTGATGATGGTTACTCTATTTATTTTTCTAATAATTCATTCTCTATTTATAAAGATAAATCTATAAAATTTAAAGAGTTGAGAATAAACAATGTCTATACCTTATATCTTAATTCATTTTGTAGATAGAATGTAAATTACTTGAATGTTGAAATTGATGAATCGTGGATTTTTCATAGAAGAATCAAACACTGTAATGTTCATTCCTTGAAAAAATTGTGTAAGAAACATTTGATTTCTGACTTTCCTGACCTCAAATTAGACAAAAATAAATAGTGTGATTATTTTCAAATGGGCAAGAAACACAAGTCATCTTTTAAATAAATTAAATAGGTTTCTACATATATAACTTTTGAGTGTATCCATATAGATATTTTTAAAACTACTAGAACTTCAAGCCTTGTTGGAAAATTGTTCATTTATGTGTTAGTTAAGGATTTTTTGAGATTTACATGGGTTTAATTTTTAAGTATTAAGAGTTAAGTGTGTTCTATTTTATTAATTTCTGTAAGCTTGTGCAAAATGAAAAAGATGTAAAAATTGTGTCCTTAAGAAGTGGTTATAGAGGTAAATTTGAGAATCGTGAATTTAATTCATATTTCTCAAATGATGGAATTAACACACATTCTCTACCCCCAGGACACCTCAACAGAATGGTGTTGTTGAAAGGAGAAATAGGACTTTTCAAGAAATTGATAGGACTATGTTATGTGAATATAAATTTCCCACTCATTTCAATGATAAATCTATTAACACAACACATTATATCATTAAAAGAATTCTCAAAAGGCCTATTCAAAAGAAAACACTCTATGAGTTATGGAATAATATAAAACCAAAGGTATGATACTTCAAATTATTTGGATGCAATGTTTATATCTTGAACACCAAGGATAATCTTGTTAAATTCTACCAAAAGTTTGATGAAGGTATATTCCTAGGTTACTCTACTACTTCCAAAGCCTATAGAGTTTTCAAAAAAAGGTCAAGTATTGTTAAATAATAAACTCATGTGAAGTTTGATGAAAGTGATCCTTTTAACCACAGAATGATTCAAACTAATGAAAAAATTGATTTATTTAAAGATATGAGACATGATACACTATTTGACAACAACAAGGATGATGATTTGGAACCTTATTATTTTAAACCCAATCTAGTAAGGGTTGATACTAGTGAACCAGAGAGTATTTTACCAAACCAACCTAGAAATATTAAAGACCATCCTCTAGAAATAATTTTTGGAAGCTTATATGAAAGAGTAAGAACTATAATAAATATGGGAAATCAAGTAGAATTATCTAATTTTTGTCCCAAATAGAACCTAATTTGGTAGAAGAAGCTTTATTAGATGAAATTTGGTTCTTTTCTATACAATAAGAGTTAAATCAGTTTAAAATAAATAAAGTGTGGAAATTAGTTGAAAGAACCTTGGACTATCCTATAATTGGAACAAAATGGGT
The DNA here is from genome assembly GCA_963277665.1 of Viscum album. Lineage (NCBI taxonomy): Eukaryota > Viridiplantae > Streptophyta > Magnoliopsida > Santalales > Viscaceae > Viscum > Viscum album. The sequence continues at coordinate 285,365,297 of OY728138.1, read as the reverse complement.
ATTTAGAAACAAAAAATATGATCATGGTATAATAATTATAAATAAATATATATTAGTTTCAAAATGTTACAATCAAGAATAAGTAATAGACTATAAAGAAATCTTTTCCTAATAGATAGATTAGAAACTATTAGAATCCTTCTATCATATGCATCTTATATGAATTTTAAATTATATTAGATAGATGTTAAATTTTCCTTTCTAAATGGATTTCTAATGGTGGAAGTTTATATAGAACAACCTATAGGTTTTGAAAACCCTCACATTCAAAATTTTGTTTTCAGACTAACCAAATCTCTATACGGACTTAAACAAGCACCAAGAGCTTGGTGTGAAAGATTAAGATCCTTTATTTTATCAAATGTTTTTATAATAATAATGGAAGACCCTGAATTATTTAAAAAAAACTTCATCCTTGGATATTTTGTTAGTATAAATATATATTTATGATGTTATTTTTGAATCAACCAATAAAAAATTATGTAATGATTTTTCAAAACTTATGAAAAAGGAATTTGAAATGAGTATGATGGGGGAGATGAATTATTTTATAAGATATAAAATATATCAGAAATATTTTGGAAATATTTTAAATCAAAGATAATACATACTTGACATACTTAAGAAGTTTGTATTTGAAAACAATAAGGTTCACTCAGCTTCAATGAGCACCAATCTTAAACTTGATATGTATAAAGTTGGAAAACTAGTCGACAACAATTTGTATAGAGGGATCATTGAGAGTTTCTTGTATCTTACTGCTAGTAGACCATAAATTATGTTTTAAGTATGTCTTTGTGCAATATTTTAATCCAATTCCAAAGAATCTCATTTAAATGATACTAAAATAATTTTAAGGTATTTAAAAGTAATTGTGTCTCTTTATCTTCTTTCTCCAAAAACCTCTGACTTTAATTTAATTTCATATTCTGATACTGATTTTGAGGGATGTGGAATAGATAGAAAAAACACTTTAGGAACCTTTCATTTCTTTATAAAATCTTTAGTATCTTGGTCGAGTAAGAAACAACACTTTGTTTCATTATCAACTGTTGAAGTTGAATATATTACAGTAGGAAGTTGTTGTGCACAAGTGTTGTCGATGAAATGCACCTTAATAGATTTTAGATCTAATTTTAACTTTGTTCCAATCAAATTTAATAACACAAGTGCTATAAAAATTTCTAATAATCTGATAAACCATTCAAGAACAAATCACATTTATTTAAGACATCATTTTCTAAGAGATCATGCTCAAAATAATGATATCTCTTTAGAATTTATTTTCATAGAAAATAAATTAGCAGAATTTTTTACTAAACCACTATTTGCTGATAGATTTGATTTTATTAAATCTAAATTAAGTTTATTTCATTTTGCTTAAATTTTACACTCTTTCCTTCCTTTTACGAAATATCTTATTTACATATTTACCTAAATTATTTTTTAATCATCATATTTTATTCGAAATATATCAACATCACATTAAATAACCAGTAATGTCAATAGGAAACATCACCTATATTTTGTAATGATCACTCTACACATCACTGTTTGACCCCTCGATTACCACAAAACAAAACACAAAAAAAGAGAATGTATTAACTCTACATGTAAAACGTTTTTTGAAACCCCTTAAACCCTCATTTACTTCTACTCTCAAAACACGTGTTACCCTAACATTTCAATCCTCTCGACTGTTCTAATAATGGTGAAAACTAAGCGAACCGACAGAGCTTCCATGAGCAGGGAGAAGCATCAAAGAACGGATAGAAAAGTTCTAAATGGGTGATAAATAGATTTACTCTAGCTAAACAGAATAGATATGTTACTCAAGAAGGTTATAAATCAACAAGGATGGGATTACATGTTTGATGAAAGATGAACTGAGTTAATTTTTGAAGAGGAAGTCTGTGAGATTTATAAAACTAGAGTTTTTTATTTTGGTGATAAGGAAGATCATGTCACTGAAACTGTTAATTAGAAGAACCTTTCTATAACTTCATTTCAAATGGGTTAAGTGCTAAAATTCCCTCATGAAGGTCATCCAGACTTCAGTACTTCACTGCTTGCAATAAACAAAGTTAGTACACCCAAAATAATTAAGTCTCTATTTGGATTTGTAGTTGTTTAGAAGAAACCCACCAAGGAACTGGAACCTAAAAGAAAATTTCTTATAAAGTTCATCTAGTCTGTCATCATTCAACATAACGGTGAGTTCGAGAAAGTTTTATTTCATGATATTACTTTATTATATTTGTTTATGATTGAAAATACAGTAAATATAGTGTGATATATCATGAGATATATGCATCATGTTCAGAATAGTTCAATCAGTTTCTATCCTTATGGAAGGATATTAACTTTAGTTTTTTTAATATTGGAGTCTTCCTGGATGACACAACAGCAACTCATTTTCATGGATTGAAAATGTTAAGTGTAAATATTTTAAAGAAAGGTGGTTTTTATTAGAGTTTCTCTCTAAAAAAATTGGTTTTATTAAGTTCTAAAGAATTAATAAAATTAGATCCTACCCTGAATTAGGGGGATACATCTCAAATGGTATTATCCAGTAATATTGGAATTCCATCAGAAAGACTAGTTCATCAAACAAACAATTTAGACGATGAGACTCTTGCTGATAGATAGAGAAGAGTCGGAATCATTATCCAGACCAAAGAACAAACTACACCTATAGTAAGTTATAATTTAATTTTAATATCAAATCTACCTATTGAAGAATATTTGGACTCCAAAGTTACTCAGTTAGTAACTCTTGATCAAGGGAAAACAATTTCAATATCCCTAAGTGTTACACCTGTTATTCTAGTATCTTTGTCTGAACAATCATATCAGTAGATCATCTTGACAAGGAACAGATTGTAATTAGAAGAATTTAAAAATGATAAAGAAGAAATGCATGTTGAATAAAATCTAAAATTCGATTGTAACACCTCAAGATTTCATGATACATTTTATTAAATAAATTCAATAGTTTGCGTTGCACGCAACACCGAGTTTAAGCGTACCACGATTGATTAACCTAGCTGTTTAAATAATGATTATTAATAGTATTAACCACATTATAAAATTTATGTATATTATATATAATTTTAATATTCATCTTATGTGTTTCTTGGACAATTATATAAGAACAAATATGATTTTATGCATAAAAACTATATTTTTTAAGAGGGGGATTTTACCACCTTTTAATGGAATACCTATTTTAAAACTAAATTTTAGAATTTTTATAATTTTTATTTTCTAAAATATACATAATTTTTTAATTTTTAATTTCAATATTAACTTAGGGTTAATTTTTAGTATTTTTTTTGAGAAGTTTCATTTTTGGATGAATAGTGAAAAATACTACATTGTAGTTAAAAATTGTGTTTTTTGTTTAAAGAATTATTATACAAAAAATTGATTTTTAAAGTCACAATAGATCAATAATACATATATTAATACAATTTAGGTTATTAGAATTATTTTTATATTGAAATTAGATATAAAAACTTATTGAACTTTGGAACGTTTCCTTTTACCCGTATTCTCGCCACATCTGCAAGATTAGTGTTAAACATAATTTATCCACTTATATGAATTTAATTTGGAAAAAATGGACATAAAAAGTTGTAATAAGTATTATATTTTGAGTCTTATAGGATTAACTTAATTTTTTTTGATATTATGAATTGTAACTTTAGTAAATTTTTATTTACCACGGTTAAGGGTAAATCGGGTAATTAAATATAAAAATAATATTATCATATTATAAGCTTACCATAAAACTTGTCCTAATTTCATTTGATAAGTGAGTTTAGGCCAAAACAATCCTTAGGTATAAATTATAACCTTTTTATGCCACTTAGGTAATAATATGACATTCATTATATTTTATTTAAAGATAAGTTAAAAATGTCATACTCATATTTTTAATAACTAAATCATTTTTAATATAGGATTAAACAAAAGATAAATTCAATTATAAATATTAATTAGAAATATAATAAATTTATCTTCATCGTGATAATTTATTTTTAATTTTTATAGAATAAATAATTTAATTAAATGCTTTCATAATAATGATGCAGTAATTATTTAATCAATAAAAACATCAAATAAATGATATTAAAATATTAAAATAAATATAAATTGACATAATTAGTGACATAAATGAATTTTATATATAAATTATACATTTCAGTGATACATTATAAGTATTGGTTTGAAGTTATCATGTTATTATATTTTTAAAAAGACAAATAATGAATAGTATCAAAATTGACAAAAATGATAATTTAAAATAAATAATATTTTATTAAATGATATAAAAATTATAAAAATATATAATTCGTCCAACTAACTAAAATAATGTTAAATATTTAATTAATAATCCATTTAGGGTTATTTTTTCATTTTATAATAACTATATTAACCCTAAAGAGTAAAAAATCCAAGTTGTCACGGTAAGTGTTAAAGGGTTTAACTAAGGGTTAAAACAAAAAAGATAATATTAATATTGTGACCTAAACATGTATAAAAATAATTGGTTGAGAGTATTTAAAACTATACTCATCTTATCTTATAAATAACTCACTTTGGAGCTATTTGAAATCTAAAATTAATTTATATTAATTTAACATTTTTAGAGTTTTCAAAAGAGACTCTCACCTCAATTATAAAAGGGCACCTCCTCCCTCACTTTATCACACCAATTTGAGCCTTATTTCTAAAAAAACTTAAAATTTACCTTCTCAACTTCCCTATTAATATCCTATAGGTTATGGTGTTCTCAAAAGACCAACCCTAGTGTCCTTAAGAGGATATCCAAAGGAAGTCCACTAAAGAAGAGGTAATTGTTTTACCCATTCATTTAATTTGTTTTCTTCTTATACTTCCTATTACTATATTGTTTCCATAATAAATTAATAAATACGATATCATATATATTCTTATGTGTTATTGTTATTATGGGAAAACCATATTCCTTCTTTTATTCATCCTATGAAAAGCAATATCACCATGCGTACGTACGTACGACTTGCCATCTCCATGATGTAGTGTAATTTGTTTTCATCACCACTTTATTTGGATGGGTATAATGATAGATATAATGTATATAGATAATAAATATTACATGATATTGACTATGTATAATTAATATACCATCTAATTCCTCACCTTTTTACCAATAAGTAAATGATATCATCGCTCGTACGTACGTACGACCTACCTCTTCATGGCGTGATGAGATTCATCTTCCACGTTAACCATTCAAGAATGATTAGAAAAATATATATAATGAATAAATATGAAATATATGACATAATAATTCTACTGTAATAATATATATATATATACATATATTTTATTTACTTTCTTCCATTCAATATGATAAGAAAATGGAAACAGCGATCATGCGTACGTACGACCTACCATCTCCATGAATAGTGTATTCTATTTCATATATATATCTTTTATATATATTTATATACTGAATATATATGACATATAAATTATGTTTTACATTATATAAGTAAGTAAATCATGATCTAAGTAATAGGATCAAGAATAACGAGTCAAGACATGTATGATAAACAAAGCGGTTATTACCTAAAATGTTGCTTTAACTTGGAATTGCTAATAAACAAGTGATATAAAGTCATAAATGAATCATATATGATATCATAAATATTACAATGATTATAGTAAAAGTTAATAATATGTTCAAAAACACTATACAGGATTTTCATTCACAATCGTAGGGAATCAGACCTAAGGTAAAGATTAATTTCACAATCTCATTATTATCCAAGATTGTTTATAAGTAAGTATTTATTGGGAAATATTTAGCATCCATGCCCATGTTTCTTAAAAATGTATTTCAAAATATTCTTACTATTATTATATGGTTTTTAAATTCATTTTTACCCATATTTGACTTTTTATAAAATGTTTTGAAAGGAATCTTTACCTCATTTTCCAAACGAGGTACTTTATGACCTTTTTGACAACATACAAAAGGAATGTTCTTTTTTTAACTTATAAGACATGATAAAAGCTTCCTTTACAAGCTTACAAGATTACTTTCACTGAAATTTTTTTCTTTTAAAATTGCATGCCCCTTTTAAAATAATTTCAATATAAAAAAGTGGTATTTATCTCAAGAAGTTTTTAATGAATACATTAGAATAATTTCATCTAAGTCAATATCCTTTGTTGGATTTTATGATTAATTGAGGTCAGTCTCTTAAGATACCATATACCATATTCTATTGAAAGGGTTTATGAGGGCGAGCTCGCGATGATGGAGAGGTGATGGAGATGCCCTAGCTGATGACTAAGAATGGACTCCCCCCCCCCCCTCCCTGGCGGTGGGAGGGGGGAGGACGGGTTTGCCTCACCACATCCGGGGGCGTGGAGGCCCTCTGTACCTTTTTCGAACCCTAATTTCCTCCCTTATTTCCCGTCGATTTCCATAAGCCTGAAAGTCTCAGATCTTCACCTTGGGTAACCTCAACTCTTGATCAATTTATCAGAATTATCTGCGGCTTCAAGATTCTTGGATCTGACCCTAGTTTCCCGTTTCTCACATCGACGGCCTTCGGTTGATGACTTTGACCGTTTTGTATTCAGCAATTGGGATCTACAAGATCATGCAATAATAAGGTTAATTGATAATCGTCACATGATGATAAAATTCACTTCAGAGGATGATTTAATCCATGCTTGGTCCAGTGCTCCTTGCAGATGCAGAGGATGCAATTTCTTCCTTCTTCGATGGTCTTTCGACCTTTTCATGAACTGGGACCCCCCTGCGGTTGCGACATGGGTAAGTTTTCCGAATCTCCCTTTTCCCTTTCAAAATCCCTCTATAATTTGTATGATAGGCAACTTAGTTGTTCGATTTTTATGCTCTAACGCCCACACATCCTCTATGAGCCACCCGGTAAATCCACGCATTTGTGTTGAAGTGGATGCATCGAGGCCACCGGTCGATTGGGTATGTATTACTGTAGGGGAGGAGTTCCATTGGAGGCAGGTTGTTGTCTTTGAGGATTGGGTTGATTTCTGCTCGAGTTGTAGCCGCCTGGGTCACTCGGCCAGTCATTGTCTGGGTGGAGCTAGGAGCCAAAGGTCGGTTGTTGTGTTGAAGAGACTTGGTAGGTTGCCTGGTCAGGGGATAAGAGGTAAAAATGCTGGAAAGTTTGGAAGTGAATTTGATCTGGGTGGATCAGAGTTGGGAAAGCAAGTGGGGGCACACTTTAATCCGTCTGTAGCTACGGTTTTTGACAGATTAAAGCAAGATCTTCAACTGGAAAATGGTGTGAATGGTCCTAGTATTGGTGCTGGAGGCAGCTTGAGAGTGATTTCCTCCTCTGGGGAGGATCTGCATCGTGTGCATTAGCTGAGTCAGGATGCTGCTGGCGAGGGCAGTGGGCCATTTGGTTCTGGTGATGATCGGTAGAAGGAGGGAGAGCTGCAGCTGGGTCCAGTCAGTTATGGGCCAACTCAAGAAGAAATAACCCTCTGTCTGGCTATTCAGGAGGAGGTGCAGCTGACATATGATGGTGTGTTGCAGGTCTCAACTGACATTTGCAATCAATTCCAGGAGCTGTCTCATGTTGAAGAGGAGGGGAGCTCTTCAATGAGGAATAAAAGTATGCAGGTTGCCTTAGAGGGTGGATTAGAGAAGGAGGTTGATGTTGGTCATGCATTTGTGTATCCTCCACAATGTGTGGCTTTGATTGACAGTAATGGACGATATGAGTAGGGGAAAGCTGGTTTCCAAATTGATCCTGTCACTGGAAAATGGGGGGATGTGTCAGAGAGTGACAAAGAAAATCTGAAGGGTTCAGTTAAACCCTCTTATTGTGATGTTGTCAAAGATGGAAAGAATAATTCTGTAATGGAGAAACCTCCTCCAATTAAGAGAAGGTCGAGGAAGGATTACTCTACTTTGCCAAAGTCGGTGGCGACAAGGTCCTCTATCAAGCAGTACTCTAAGGAATTGATATCTCTGGAGAAACTGAACCTCAGAAGGAAGTACGCGAAGATCCTTAAGCACTATGAGAGCTCAGAATGGGAATCATTCAATGCAGAGGATCTCCATGGGTGTGTAGACGGGTATGACTTTTATGAAATGTAATTTGTCTCTCCTGTTTGTTTGCTTGTTCACTGAACTTTTCTTTTCTTAATAAATGGTCTGAGGCTTTTCCTCAGACTGAGCTTTCCTAGTTGGATGTGCTATTTTGATACTATTCATGGTTTATAGTTAATGTATTAATATTTCATATTCTAGTTTTAATATTAATGTTTATGTTGGTTGTGTTTCACCATTTTCATATGAGGAATGCATTTGAATTAGTAAGTGACGAGCAGAACCCTTTATAGCCCCTCGATGCATCGGTAGGTCTTATGAGACAAATCAGAAATTGTTTTGGTTGAGGCCTTAACCATTTATTTTTATATGTCTTAGACAAGGCCTCGAAGGTATGTTTTAGATGTTTGGAATTATACATTCCCTCATTATGATATTATTTATTAATATTACATATGATTATTAAATTAGTATAATATTCATGATTATGCTTTCTAGATCATGCGGTTATTTTATATGGGATTATTTATCCTTACAATATTATGTTCAAGATTATTTTTAAAGGTCTTGTGTTTCATTTATACACCTTGCCTTAAGGTTTATGGTTATTTATTCATAGTTTCTTTCATTTTACGCTTACCCTTATTGAGCATCTAATATCACACCTTTCTTATTTTTTATTTCTCCTAGGATTCCAAGATGTATATTATGATTAATATTTAGGGTTAAGTAAAGAGAAATATGGTGTTCTCAAAGGAATCTCTAAGTTGTATTTTATGTTTGAAATTGTGATGTAAGGTTCATGTATGTAATATGGTTTTCAAAATTTCTAAATTTATTGGTCCTTTGGGATCATAATCTTGTATTTATGTCAATGTAATAAAGTAAGACGCCAGCTCTAGAATACTAGGTTTGGGGTCATTACATCGATGATGTTGGAAGCATGTAAGTTCAACAAGATATTCCCTTTACTATATATGCAGATCATAGATGTTCAGAATCTCATTATACTGAAAAGGTTGATGTTGAGATATCTCCAGAGAGATACTTGAAATTTTTGTTTGAAATAGAATCTATAAAGGCCCAAGTGATCGAGTCTAGTAATAAAGTAAGTAATCTTCATGATCAAATAACGTCAAAGACTAATGTTCAAGAAGTAAAATCATTAGTTCAAACAATTATTGAAAAATTCTCAAGGGAATCCACTTTAGGAATTGCAAATAGTTCTGATATACAGTCAAAGTTGATGGAATTATCTCAATCTATAGATACCATGACTACAGCTATTAATTCCTTACAGTGTGATATTATCTCAAGATAGATGTTTCAAGACTTTTAGAAAAGCATTATAGATGAATTTAGAAGGTTACCATTACTTCCTAAAGAAGCTATTGAGTCGATTGATCATTCAATAAAATAAATCAATTCTATTTTGAATCAAAAGATGCAAAAAATTCAAGGAAATTTAGTCTAAGTGTAGAATGACATAAGTTTTGTCATCACCGGTTTACAAAATATGGTTGGATCATTATCAAATAATTTTTATGTTCTAGAGAATAAAGTTGAATACCTATATGAAGTAGTGGTTAATAGTTTGAATCTAGATTCATCTGAAGATGAAAAAGAGGTAGAAGCTGACGAATTTGTAGAACCTCCTAAAAGACAGGTGTCTACAAGAGGAAAAGAAGTTTCTTCTATTGATGGTATGATAGAAAATCAGTTTTAAGTGTTGAAAAATCTGATAACTAGTTGCACCAAGAAGGGAGATATGCATATTTTCATTATAAATTTATCTCATCGGGTATGGAATAGATTCACAGCCCTTTTGGAATACTATAAAAATGACTTGGTAAAAAGGATTGATGCTTGTGCTAATTCAATATTTCAGATTTGTGGAAGATGTTTTCCAGGACCTCAAATTGATGACGGCCATCCATCCACATCTCAAAATTTAAAGGAAATTTTTGACCCCATGGAGATCTATCAATGTAAAAACCTAAGGTTTGCTAAATATGTAACGACCCGAATCCGGAGCCCCTCCACTGGTGCCCCATACCCGATTCGCCGCATGACCTCAAGCGCGTTTCCCCAAACGCCAGAGGCTGCCGACTAGTAGTGAGGGCCTTGGTGAGTTGGTGGGGAAACTATGCCCTCATTCAGTAAATTATACAGTGGAAAACAACCAAACACAATAGAAGAATCAATAAACAGTATACAACAACTGAACTGAACAGTGGAAACAATGGATAACTAATAATGATGCAATATGGTACATATGTCTATGGAAAGCAGAAAACAACCAACGTGCTTAAGTACAACTGAGAAACAAAGTATAAAAGAAAACAAAGTAAACTCCTCAGCATTGCGAGCTACGGCTCGGTCCCATGCTCTTCAGCTCCAGTGCAATCAAGAACCTCAAGTAGAAGGGCGCTTTCCCTTATCTATACCTGCAACAACATAGTCTGTTTGGGCCCAAAATCATGTCCCAAACAGGGTGTGAGATACAATCCCAGTAGGCAATCACCCAAATATTTGTGCCTAACAGTAAATGAATACATGGCAGTAATAAAACAAGAAGTAGTAAACAGGAAAACACAAGCAACTACAATCCACGGTTCTAACAATAAATTACACAAGTAAATAGCCAGTAACAATAAGGAAAAATGTAACCCTCTGGGTAGCTCTCACAGCCTAACCCCTATGGTTCAACCTATAAGGACTAGAAACCCTCTAGGAGGCACACACAGTCTCACCCCTCTGGTTCATCTATGAAAAAAAATAGACTCTCTGGGGAAGCACTCACCGTCAATTCCCTCTATAGTCTCATATCGTTCTAAAGGATCTATGGGGAATCACTCAACGTCTATTCCTTCTGTGGCCCATGTCGAGGAACTACATACTCTATGAGGAAGCACTCAACGTCAATTCCTTCTGTGGTCTCGCATCGTAATTAAAAGACACTCTGGAGAAGCCCTTCCGTCAATTCTCCCTTTGGTCTACTACTCTAGGTTCTCACAGTCCTGAGTGAAATCTAAAACATGATCAGCATGCGTACATCATCCAAGTAAACCTCAGGAAATACTTGGCTATCATTATAAGGCTCAACAGCATAAAAAGTAGCAGTTCCACTATCCTACGACTAGGCAGGGAAACTGGAAAAATGCCAAACAGTCAGAACAAGCATGGAAAAGCAACCTGAGCACAAAATAAATTAGTCTACTCACAAGCATAAACCTCTACTACAGCAATCAAGCAAAGTAGGAAAATATTAGAGTAAAATAGGTAACATGCAATACCCTGTTCAAGGGTATTGGTGGAATTTGCACAAAATACTCATCAACTTTATACGGAAAGGCACAAACCACCTACCTCGATCCTAGGAGATCAATATACATGAACCACAATGACAGATTCCCCTTAGAACGTTGTAGATCTGAGAAAACGCACAAAATGCTCAACCCATGATAACTCGAAAATGAGGAGGAATCGGAAAACAAGGCTCAAGCATAAGGAAGAAATCATTGCTGCAATTCCAATGCAATCGACCGTGCTCGAATCAGAGAATGGACAAAGAGATAGGAGGTCGTTGAAGATCCAGTCGTACAGGTCGCTCTCGGACGAACGGGACCTAGAAGGAGGTGTTTTTGTGCGTCAGGCACAACCCCGGTCCATTTAGTGAAAGTACACAGCGTGTATTTTTAAAGTACATGGAGTGTACTCGGTCTTTTCCGTAATCTGCCAAAATCGGCCTCTACGTCACCCCTACACACCGTGTGTGTGGCCCGGCATGGCCAGCACACGGCTTCAAGCCAGAGAAGAGTACATGGTGTGTACTCATAAAGTACACGGCGTGTACTTTGAAAATTTCCAGAAAGTTCATTTTTCTTAAAAACTCCAGAAAAAGGAAAATCATACCTGAAACGAAGATCCAGGTTCTTACAAACTTCCCCCCTTAAAGAAATTCGTCCCTAAATTTCCATAACAAGGCAGAGAAGAAGAAACCCCAAACAGCTCCGGCCACTGTGATCGTACATCAGCCTCCCTTTCCCAAGTCTCGTCCTATACTCTCCCGTGCTGACATAGCACCCGTACCAGAGGAACGGACCTTCCACGGAGAACCTTCATACTGCGATCGACAATCCAGATAGGATGCTCCTCGAATGACGCATCTGCTTCAAGATCGACTACCTCAGATTGAAAGACATGAGACGGGCCTGAAAAGTAGCATCGGAGCTGAGAGACATGGAAGACGTCGTGTATGGCCCGGTACCTCTGAGGTAGCTGCAACCGATAGGCGACTGGCCCCACTCTCTCCAAGACCTCAAACGTCCCTACGTACCACGGTGAAAGCTTACCCTGTATCTGAATACTCTTGTGTCCCAACCTCGGTGCGACACGCAGAAAAACCTGATCCCCAACCTCAAACTCTAGAGGTCGTCTCTGCTGATCAGCATAAGACTTCTATCGAGACTGTGTTGTATCCATCCTCTTCCGAATCAGCTCTATCTGCTCTGAGGTCTCCTGAACGAGACAAGGTCCCAGTAAAGCTGTCTCTCTTGCCTCCAGCCAGCATAAGGGTGATTGGCATGGCCTACCGTACAAATCCTAGTATGGTTCTATCTGAATGGTCACCTAGAAACTATTATTGTAGGTGAACTCCACCAGAGGGATATTCTTCTCCCAAGAACTTCCAAAGTCTAGAATGTAGGCCCGGAGCATATCCTCAATCACCTGGATCGTGCGCTCGGACTGGCCATCAGTCTAGGGATGGTATGTTGTACTAAAAAGTACATGTGTACCCAAGGCCTTCTGAAGACCTTGCCAGAACCGAGAGGTAAAGCGCGCATCCCTGTCTGAAACGTTGGAGTGTGGGACTCCATGCAGACGAACGATCTCTCAGATGTAAATTCTTCCCAAATCATCGACACTGAAGGTCTCCTTGATCGGCAAGAAGTGAGAAACCTTCGTGAGCCTGTCGACGACAACCCAAATAGCATCGTTCCCTCGAGGTGACCTCGGTAACCCAGTCACGAAGTACATCGCGACGTCATTCCACTTCCACTCCGGAATGGGTAACTGATGCAGAAGCCCCGCTGGTCGCTGATGCTCTGCTTTCACCTGATGACAAGTAGAATATCTCATGAAGAAGCCCGCAACATCCTTCTTCATACCTGGCCACCGGTATTGGCGATGAAGATCCTGATACATCTTGGTGACGCCAGGATGAACTGCCCAAACAGAGGAATGAAAATCCCGCATCAGCTCCTCGCGTATGTCTGCTGGTACCCATACTCGTCCCTGGAAATGCAATATCTCACCCTTTCCCACTAACCACCCAGGAAGAGGGTCCCCTCCTAATGCACTCTCCCTCATGACTAAGCCTTCTGAGTCTGATAGTTGCCTCATCTGTACCCGATCAAGTAGTGTAGAGGTAACAACTATAGAAGATAGGAAGTTATGTCCCTGTCTGTCGTGCACCTCCAGATGCATCTCAGAGAATAGCGCCATAAGCTACCACTCACTACTGGCCTCCTGAACTGCCTAAACCTAAGTTCTCCTGCTCAGCGCATCTGCCACTGAGTTTCCCTTCCCTGGCGTATAGGCAAGCTTGAAATCAAAAGACTGAAGATACTCGACCCACCTGCGCTGCCTCAGATTCAGATCACGTTGATTGAAGATATACTTGAGACTCTTGTGGTCATTGAAGACCACAAAGTGCTCTCCCAGCAGATAGTGTCTCCAATAGCATAAGGCATGAACAACAGCTACCAACTCCAGATCGTGCGTAGGGTAGTTCCTCTCATTTGTCCTCAACTGTCGAGACCCTTACACAACTACTCCATCCCCCTACATAAGCACAACCCCCATCCCGATACCTGAAGCATCACAGTAAACATTGTAGCTCTTGCCTAGCTCCGGCAAGACTAGTATTGGTGCTGACGTCAACCTCCCTTTCAGCTTCAGAAAGGCTGACTCACAAGAATCTGACCATAAGAACTTCGCCCCCTTTTTGGTCAGACCTGTCAAAGGTGCTGCTAGATGAGAAAAGTCATTAATGAAGTGTCTGTAGTATCCAGCCAGCCCTAGGAAGCTCCGTACCTCAAAGACGTTTTTCGGCTGCTCCTAGGAAACTACAGCTCTCACTTTCTCTGGGTCCATAGATACTCCTGCCTCTGAGATGACGTGACCCAAGAAGTGAATCTGCTCCGTCCAGAAGTGGAACTTCGAGATTTTAGCATAAAGTCGATGCTCTCTCAGTGTACTTAGAATGATCTCAAGATGTGTGGTATGGTCGTGTCGAGTGTGAGAGTACACCAAGATATCATCCATGAAGACCACGACAAAGGAGTCCAAGTAAGGATGGAACACTCGGTTCATCAGTGCCATGAAAACTGCAGGCGCGTTCGTGAGACCGAACGGCATGACTGTATACTCGTATAGACCATACTTGCTCCTGAAGGCTATCAAAGGTATATCTGATGGTCTAACGCTCAAGTGATGGTAACCGGACCTCAAATAGATCTTCAAGAACACCTGGGCTCCTCGAAGCTAATCAAAGAGGTCATCGATCCTCGGCAAGGGATATCGGTTCTTGACCATCAACTGGTTCAGCTTCTGATAATCCACACAAAGACGAAGGGTACCATCTGCCTTATTCGAAAGCAGGACAGGTGAACCCCAAGGATAAGTACTGGGTTGGGTGAAACCCTTTTCTTGTAACTCCTCCAACTGCTTCTTGAGCTCCTGTAACTCAGGTGTAGCCATCCTATAGGGAGGAATGGACACCAGTGCCGCTCCTGGAACGAGATCAATAGAGAAGTCTACCTCACGCTCCAGAGGCAAACCTGAAAAAGTCCTCTGGAAATTCATCTCTGAAACGATCCACCACTGGAGGAAATTCCAATTTTGGAGTCCCCTGGTCATCCAGATAAAGACTAGAAATCTGGGCTGTCACCCCTCCTAGCCCAAGATGCTCGAGTCCTACCCAACTCACCCGAACGTCCCATTCACCTTTATGAAGAAAAGACTCGCCCTCTGGTGAGAAGAAACTCACTCTGCGGCAATAAAAGTCGATGACTACCTGAAAGGGAATCAACCAGTCCATGCCGAGGATGACATAATAGTCTTTCATCTCTAGGACATAGAGATCCCATAATAAGTGATACCCTACAACCTCGAGAGGGCACTCTCTACACTGGCGTACACTAGATGTCCTTGTTCCCAAAGGTGTGTCTAGTGTCAATGAGTCGGTAGAAGAAAAGATGCAGAGTCCAAGGCTCTCCACGACAGAAATGAAAATAAATCTATGCGTAGCACCATTATCGAAAAGGGATGAAGATAAAACTGATGCTACTAAAATCATACCTCAAACGGTAGAAGGGTCGGGATCCTACTCCTAATAAGTCTGCTCCACAGAAAAAGACTGGCCTGTACCACAGCCCTGCACCCCTGGCTGACCACTCTGAGTTGAACCTCCCTGCTGGTGCTGAGGAACTGGTGGATGATTTCCACGGCCTCGACCTCCACCTTATCCCAAATGGCCGGAAGAACTCCAGTTCCCCAACTGGTGAGAAACTGGTGGTGTTGCTCCTGAACGAGGAGTCATGGAAGAACCCTGGTCACCAGCTGCTGGTGAGAAAACCTGACAGAAAAGATGAAGGTGACCCATCTTGCCGTAATATCGGCACTCCATGGGGTCCCTCTGGCACTGCAGCCTCGTGTGCCCTGACCATCCACACTGGTAGCAGGTCACCTGGCTGCCTGACAATGCATCTCGCTTCCTCAAATCACCGCGCGTAGGCTCTCTACGGCGCTTCTTGCTATCATCTGGAGGAAAACTAGCTCTGGAAGCAGGACCACCCTGGATTGCAGCTCCAGAGTCTCTCAGATTGTGCTCCTCAATCAGTGCTTGGTTGACGATGGAAGTGATGGAAGTTAGCTGGAAGATGTTCACCTGCGAGCGGATCTCCCGCCTAAGACCATCCTCAAACTTCCTTGCTAAGAACACCCCACTCTCATCCCGGAGGGGTGTGAAGCGTTGTATCTCGGTGAAACGAGCGGAATACTCCATGATAGAAAGAGTACCCTTCTCTAATCTCATGAACTCCCAGGCTCGGTCGTCCCTCAGGGTCTCTGGGTAAAAGTAGTCGTAGAACACGCACTGGAACTCCTCCCAAGCCATAGCCTATTGTTGACCCGCCTGAGATCATGTCTCACCACCTCTTGGAGGAGTCTCGAAGCATGTAAGTAGCGAGCTTGACCCACCTCTCTAGAGGAATCTCCAGATGTTTGAAGATAGTCAGCATGGCTTCCAGCCATGACTCTACAGCCTGAGGTCCTCCTTCCCCCGAGAACGTAGGAGGATGCTGCTGCTAGAAAACCCACGTCAAGTCTGCCATAGTCGTGGCAGGAGGCGGTGCTCCCTAGAAGGCATGAATCATCCTCATGAAACCTTCCCTGAACTGTGCATCAGCGCCTGCAACTGGTATAACAGCCGGTTCCAAGGCTGGCCCGACTGGAGGATCGGCAGGAAGTCCCTGATCAGCCCTGTCTGGCGTATGATCACTGCCTGACGACAGACGTACGACTAGAGGACGTCTCAGAGGCATAGCTCTGAATTATCAAGAGTACACCTTAGATCAAGAAAACAAGGATAGATAACACTAGAGTACAAAACGGAAACAAGGGAAGAAAAACACACAAGATTTCAAAACACGACTACATGGCGTGTATAAAAACTACATGGAATGTCTTCTTAATCCAATGACATGGGCATGTACTCCTTCCCTACAAGTCGTGTACACCTCAAACTACATGATGTGTTGACCCCAACACACGGCGTGTACTTGAAAACTATTCCCCTACCCGAGTCTCTTCACATGGCTAACCCACACAGTCTGACTCAACCTGAGACTACATGGCGTGTTTGAACAAACAAGGCATGTACTAGACAAGGCTTCGGTGGCCCATGTTGTTAAGTACATGGCCGTCTACATGGATGAACCTTACACAGCGTGCTCCGAACAAGCACGGCGTGTATAGGTGAAGGTGACATTATCCCGTGTTGTTCGTGACACGGTCAGGTACCTGGACATGACTACACGGTGTGTTCCGAACAAACACGGCGTGTGGAAAAGAAGGTAAAGTCAGCCCGTGTTGTTCGTGACACGGTCGGGTACCTAGACAGTACTACACGGCATATTCCCTCTGGACACGGTGTCTTCTACCCGTGATCCCCCGACCCGTGTTGTTAGTGACACAGCCGGGTACACAGCTCCGAACTTACACTGCGTGTACCTACCGTACACGACGTGTTCCTGGGTTACTTTCATGTCATCGTGTTCTGCTCACACGGTCAGTGACACGGCCTGAAAACTAAACGACATGTATCAAAAAATTACACACCGTGTTTTCTGGGTTTTTCTGGGCAGTAGCTCAAAAACTGCACAGAACCCCAGAAACGCTAAAAAAAGGCAAAGAGGTGCCAAATTCCGACTCGTGAGGGCCCATACTCCCCGCGAATCAAATCTTGACATCTCCTATAGTAACATACAAGGGAAAACAGGATCATTTTTAAGAAAATATCAAAACAAACAATTCTCTAACATAACGGTAAAGAATCTATCAAGCATCTATCACAACAGTATGCATAATCTACACAAGTCTATCACAACAGCATGCAATAGCTAATTCACCCTAGATGGAATGGAAAGAATGCATGTCATGTGATTTCTACAAGTTCCTATTTGATGTATGAGATGACATACCCTCATCTCATCGGGTTGTGACAGAAATAGAACCGAAGTATCAAAATAATAATAGCACAAGTCATATGAATCACTCTAGGTGAAATCAGATCAACCATAAAATCTAAAAATCAGAAACTGTAATTAACGAGGTAGTATGGCCTTTCCCTGTACATGGGTAGCTACTCCCAAGCACATCTTAATGCCAAGTACCGAATCTGTCCTATCTCTGGCTAAAGTCTCCAAACAATAAAGCAAGATAAAATAACTCCTTTGATACCACTTTGTAATGACCCAAATTTGGAGCCCCTCTATTGGTGCCCCATACCTGGTTTGCCACATGAACTCAAGAACATTTCCCCAAATGTAAGAGGCTTCCAACTAGCAGCAAGGTCCTTGGTGAGTCGGTGGGGAAACTATGCCCTCATTTGGTAAAGTATACAGTGGAAAACAACCAAACACAATAGCAGAATCAATAAACAGCATACAACAACTGAACTGAACAGCAGAAACAATGGATAACTAATAATGATGCAATATGGTACATGTTTCTATGGAAAGTAGCAAAAAATAAATGTACTGAAGTGAAACTGAGAAACAAAGTATAAAATAAAACAAAGTAAGCTCCTCAGCATCGTGAGCCATGGCTCGGTCCCATGCTCTTCAGATCCAGTGCAATCAAGAACCTAAAGTAGAAGGGAGCTTGCCCTTATCTATACCTGCAACAAAATAGTCTGTTTGGGCCCAAAATCATGGCCCAAACAGGGTGTGAGATACAATCCCAGTAGTAAATCACCCAAAGATTTGTTCCTAACAGTTAATGAATACATGGAAGTAATAAAACAAGAAGCAGTAAACAGGAAAGCACAAGCAGCTACAATCTACAGTTCTAACAATAAAGTACACAAGTAAATAGCCAGAAACAATAAGGAAAAAGGTAACCCTCTTGGTATAT
The DNA here is from genome assembly GCA_963277665.1 of Viscum album. Lineage (NCBI taxonomy): Eukaryota > Viridiplantae > Streptophyta > Magnoliopsida > Santalales > Viscaceae > Viscum > Viscum album. The sequence continues at coordinate 285,346,489 of OY728138.1, read as the reverse complement.
CTCACAACCTAACCCCTATGGTTCAACCTATAAGGACTAACAACCCTCTAGAAGGCACACACAGTCTCACCCCTCTGGTTCAGCTATGAAAAAAAACAGCCTCTCTGGGGAAGCACTCACCGTCAATTCCCCCTATAGTCTCGTATCGTGCTAAAGGATCTCTGGGGAAGCACTCAATGTCTATTCCCCCTGTGGCCCACGTTGAGGAACTACAGACTCTCTAAGGAAGCACTCAACGTCAATTCCCCCTATGGTCTCGCATCGTAATTAAAAGACACTCTGGAGAATCCCTTCCATCAATTCTCCCTTTGTTCTACTACTCTAGGTTCTCACAGTCCTGAGTGAAAGCTAAAACATGCTCAGTGCACATAAATCGTCCAATTAAACCTCAATAACTACTTGGATATCATTCTAAGGCTCAACAACATAAAAAGTATAAGTTCCACTATCCTACAACTAGGCAGGGCAACTGGAAAAATGCCAAACAGGCAGAACAAGCATGGAAAAGCAACCTGAGCACAAAATAAATTACTCTACTCACAAGAATAAACCTCTACTACAACAATCAAGAAAATTATGAAAACAACAGAGTAAAATAGGTAGCACGCAATACCCCATTCAAGGGTATTGGTGGAATTTGCACAAAATACTCATCAAATTTCTACGGAAAGGCACAAACCACCTACCTCGATCCTAGGAGATTGATATATGTGAACCATGATGACAGATTCCCCTTAGAACGTTGTAGATCTGAGAAAATGCAAAAAACGCTCAACCCATGATAACTCAAAAACGAGGAGGAATCAGAAAACAAGGCTCAAGAAGAAGGAAGAAATCACCACTGCGATTCCAACGCAATCGACCATGCTTGAATCGGATAGCGGATGAAGAGGTGGGAGATCGTCGAAGATCTGGCCGTACGGGTTGCTCTTGGGCGAACGGTACCTAGAAGGAGGTGTTGTTGTGCGTTAGGCGTGACCCCGGTCCGTTTAGTGAAAAAAAGAAAAGTACACAGCATGTATTTTTAAATTACATGGCGTGTACTGGGTCTTTTCCGTACTCCGCCAAAATCAGCCTCCACGTCACCCCTACACACCGTGTGTGTGGCCCGGAACGGCCAACACACGACTTCGAGCCAGAGAAGAGTACACGATGTGTACTCAGAAAGTACATGGCGTGTACTTCAAAAATTTCTAGAAAGTTCATTTTTCTTAAAAACTCCAGAAAAAGGAAAACCATACCTGAAACGAAGATCCGGGTTCTTATAAAATAAGTATCTTTACCTTTACCTGAATCATCTATTAAAAAATCCTTTACCCATTTAGATAAGTTCAATCTTGTGAGGGCACAACAAGATTCTCACAACATTCAATCTGTCTTAGTAAGGATCGCTTGAAATGATCATTCAGGACATGAAGCATCCTTACTAACGTTGGGTGATGTTATTGGAAAAATGGTCGATGCTCCACTGGAATCATCCTCTTTACCCACCATTCAACCCTTATCTTTCAAGAAACCACCTCAAAAAAATTGTTTCATATTTTAATATTGATACATTCTCCTCAGCTTGTGAGAACCGATGGTTCTCTCTTCACAAACATTTGAATCACTACATGTTTTTATTGCATGCATCTCTTTTTATAAACATTTGAATGATTTATTTATTTTACTGTATGTTTCTATATTATTTTTTAAGTATTTATTTTTAATTTTTTTTTTTAAATATTCATATCTCCTTACTGTTATTGAAACTTTATTCCAAATTCAATTCACTTTCAGTAGTATTGACTATTTACAATTGTTCATGTGATATATTAATTGTATTTCTTTACTCTACTTATTTTTTATATCACAAAAAGGGGGGGAAAGAGTAAAAAAATAAAATTAAGTCAATACTAAATATATTTGTTTTTAAATCTCCTTTTGATAAATTTGTGTTTCTATGGATTTTTGATCATCAAAAAGGGGGAGATTTTTGGTTGGACTAATTTTGTTCCAACATATCTCAGTTTATGTGTTTTGATAATTCAAAAAATTTGTATTGTTATTCTAACAAGTTTGTATTTTAGTGATTTATATTATATTTATCAAAATAATTTATCTTGTGATCAATTCTCTAAGTGTTTATCTTACGACGTGTGAAGCATTCATTTTATAACAAAGTATTTTATATTACGAGAATCAAAGAATATCTTCAGTATACTCAAAATCAGAAATTATTGGAAGTTTATTTAACTTCATAAGACTTTATATTATGAAGAGAATATTTTATTTGTTGAATGATAAAGTTATATGTCTTAATCAGAATGAAAATATGTTATCTTATGAAAAGGAAATTTGTAAAATATTATCTTATGAGGGTCAGAGTTGTTATGAAAGCTAAGTATCACATCACAGTAACATGTATTTATCTTATTCTGAAGGTTTATCTAATATAGTATTATGAATAGTTTATCTTACGAATAAAGAGTTTACAAAAATAGTTTTAATTAATTAGAATACTTTAAGGAAATTCCTAAAAAAAATATTATAAAGTATCAGAAGAATTTTTTCCTCAATCAAGTATTACATGACAACACACTTTATCTTACGCATAAAATTTTTCTGTATAACATGAAACTCATTTTCTCTTATACAATAAAAAATTGAATGTATATTTTATCTTTTGAAGTATCTTCAGAAATTTATCTTATGAGAATAGTACTACCTGGAACATATCTTATGCAGAAACAGCTATTATAAAGATTGTCATGATTATCTATTATATTTATTATGATAAGTTATTTCCTATTTTTCAATCTATCAAAAAAAGTTTTTCTATTTAATGAAAATTCATTTTTTATAAAATGTCACGTTGTCATAAATGAAAATATCTAAAGAATAAGTTCGTTGACAGTGTTGTGGCGGATGAATATTCTATATTTGGAAATAAAGGAAACATATCATTAAAAGTTTGACTTATCAACCCTCTCTATATCTCTTAATAGATTATCAATATGATTGTTGTGATTATCTTTTATTCTCTTATTCAAAATAAAAACAAGATATATAAATAGTAGAGTTAGCGGCTGCATAAATAAGTGAGAACAACAACAAGAAACACAGACTTCTGTGCTTACTCAGATAACCCAAACAACACCCACTCTATGTATAGAAAAATTCAGACCATTTTTTGAGAACAGTGATCACATGTTTATCTTTTTCATTTAAAGATCACCCAAAACTGTATCTAGAAGACTGTTATCCTTTTAGAATGCATCTTCATCAACTGTATGTTGTTGCTTGCAACTATGTATTCCAAAGTATCTTCAAAGACTCCTTTGTCTATTTTTCATTTATGCTCAACATAAGTGAGTGTGTTAAGGCTATGGATAAACCTTGTAAAGGGATATCCTAGTTGAAATATCTTATACCTTTATAATAAGTGAAAGTTTCTTGTACTTATCTGGGAGCCCCCAAAAAAGTGTCGTTCTGGTGAAAATCATCAAACTCTTGGAGTTGAGTGTTAGTGGAGTGGATTAGGGGATTTTTGTTCCTCAAACCACTATAAATTTTTGTATTCAATTTCCTTCCTTGGTGTTTTCATATTTTTTATAGCATATTTTCTTAAGGAAATATTGAACTCACATACCTTGAATAAGATGGTCTAATAACGAAGAAAAATTTAGGAACTCAATTCACCCCTATCTTGAATTGTTTAGTTGTCCATTATCTAGGATAATAACATATACCTCTTGTTGAGTTTTTCTATAATAATAGATTTTAGGAAACAATTCAGATGGATCCCTATGAGTCCCTATATAATAGTTTGTTTCATTCACCCATGTGTTAGTTAGAGGTAGGTGAGGGACCACTACTAGGTCCTCATCACGTTTAGGAGACTTCAGAGTAAGTACAACTGATTCAGAAATGTATAGATACAACTCAGTCTAGGTAGAAGTCTTATACTGATCCTCTTCATCTACCTATGGAGTTTGAGGTGGTACATCAGGTCTTTCTATGAGTTTCATTAAGATTGGGTCATAGACAGATTCAGAGACAGGGCAAGCTATCGCCTCATTATATCGGGCCTTTTGATATCGTGGAGAGAGTTGTGTTGGTAGCCTATCAGTTGCAGTTACCTTTGAGGTATCGTTTCATGCATAGTGTCTTCCACATATCACAGCTTCGTCATTATCATTATGACTCATTTCATTTATTTGATCCTGAGGATATTGAACTGGAGGTAGATGTGTCCTTTGAGAAGCATCATATACATATTATTGATCGGAGCATGAAGGGTCTCTAAGGAAAATGGTCCAGGTGTTATGGAAGCATAGCTTCATACAAGATGAGACCTGGGAGAGGGAGGCCGACGTACGTGATCAGTGGTTGGAACTTTTCTCATATGACATTTTACCACCCTCGGAAGGGAAACTCAGGGACGAGTTATTTTAAGATGGGAGGTTGTAAAATTCTGGCATTTCAAAGAGGTACGAACACTTAAAATATGCTATTAGAAACCTCTTGTTTTATGTTAATAATGTTCTTAAGAGGCTAAGGAGTGGTTCAGGAGATTCTGGTGCTCATTCAGATCCTGAAGCTTCAGAATTTTGGGAGATGCGTTGAGTCTCATGGTTAGCGCATGATTAGGGCTAATTGTGTGGGGAACTCAGTGCATAGAAGGAGGCCACACAAATTTCCCCAACCGTGCAACCCATGTTGAATGCTCATTCGAGTGTTTTAGACATCTTGACATATCCATTTCGCATGAGTTGTGCATGGTTAGTTAAATCGTGTTTCTAGCCCATGTGAGGGGGTTCCTTGGGTAGTGTTGGGTGCACAATTTGGCTAACCGTGTGGCCAAACTGTTAAACCCCTTAATAAAGTATTAAATTAACCTTTTACCCATGAAATGTTTTTAACCCTCAACTGCTTCTTTTCTCCTCCAACAAACAGCTCCTCTTCTGCATGAACTCTCCTCTTTAATAAAAGCTAGGATTTTTGGTATCTCTCTCATCTGATCTTCATTTGATTTGTCGTCCGGTGCATTGGATCTACAATAGTAATCCCTCTAATCCACTTTCTTCCACTCTTTGTTTATCTTCCCTTCTTATGTGATATTTTAGTGTGAGTGAATATGCTTTATTTTTAGGGGATTCATCTATTCTTTCAATTTCTCCTTTTCTAACTCGATTTTAGGGACAACACTGGATGAAGAGAGTGATACGGGTCTAAGGTAGGTGGTCTAGTTATTTCCCTCAATTCTAGTTTCTTTTATATTATGTGTTTTTGTGCTACACACTAGACTCCTCCAGTGTGCTTCCATAAAGTCTATTTAATTGAATTCAATGTTGTTCCCATGCTTAATACAGTCCCAGCTAACAATGTGTTAACATTTTTGGTCGATCTCCTCGGCATGAACCACCCCATGGGTGTGCCCTTCCTTAAAGGCCTAAATGCCCCTTTTCCTTAAATTGTTAAACAACCAATTAAGGTGTGTGTTTTACTTGTAATAAATAATAATTTTGAAATGTGGAATGACTAAATGAAATGATTGTCCATGTGTTGGTAATTTGGATTTATGCCATAACTGTAGGTTCGGGGCATAGCAGAAGCGCGTGGATGGGTGTACCCAACTTGATTTTACTATTAACAACAAACAATCCAAGATCCGTCATTATGATAAAACACCAGATCTTTAGAATAGAATGAATAATGAAAAGGAAATAGAGAATTCCTGAAACCATATAGAGGATCATCATATGTTGGTTATAATTAATTTAATTAAAAGAAAAGAATTACCTTGATGGAATTCTCTCTCCATTGATGTTTTTGGTCACGATCGAATGTGATTCATCATTGTGTCATATAAGCCAAGTGTAGGCTTCCTCTAGCAGTGATCCACATGTGCTCCATGTATCTCTATATGTCACCGAAGGGATATTTGGGTGCTAGCACCGAAGAGACTTCATTTGCGATGTACGCCTTCAATCGCCTTGAGAGCCGCTTCCAAAGCACTCTCCTTGATCTGATGGAGAAGTATCTCTCTCGTAACTTGATAGTGTTCTTAGAGGAAAGGAATTCTCTCTTGGCTTGAGAGCTTTCTCTAGATCCATTGTACACAACCACAAATAATGGCTAGCTTAATGAGAATAATGTAATTGGGATTTATATGACTTAGAATAATAAAATAATGAAATAATTACCCAAATTCATTTATTCGTTTCATTTAATTATTAGTAATACCCCATATCTAATAATAACATTTGACTATTATTATTACTTGAAATGCATCCAGTGAATTACACCTAATATTATAATTAAATAAATATTATTACTTCTAAAAAATTTCCAGAAAAACTACACGATGTGTATATTAATATACACGGTGTGTATTTTTGTTTTTCGATTTTATTTATTTCCTCCACCACATTTATTAGACCTTGAATAATGACTATTTATTTCTTAAATAAATTTCACTGCATTACTCGCTAATAAATATATTATTTTCCCACAATATATTCTCTCAAATAACCAGTGTCGAAATAAATAAGATCAGGCATCCTTAAATAATTATTAAATCACAATCGGGAATAATCTTTATTCAACTTGTTAAATTAATATTTAAATAAGATACTTAGATACACTTAGTGTGTGACCCTCTAGGCCTCTTTCTCAGTGTAATTAGGTGGAGCCTGCCTAAATTCCAAGGTTAGCATCTAGAAATGCACCTAGGAACCCATAGAGAAAGAAGTTAACATCGTAATGACGTGTCATCTCCTACGAATGCTTACCATGTAATGTAATCCCTTTGTCTCGGTGTCTCTAATCAAGCGGGTCGTGTGCTAGTTCTATCAACCCATGTGCTCAATTATTATTTCTTCAACTTCCCAAAATTGAACTTTCACATTCCTTAGCATGGACATGGATTTATTTAGGCTATATCAATTCCATCAAATGGACTAAGATATCAACTTCCATTATTGAACAGAAGGGACAATTCCTTTCTCACATTATCTATTAATGTAGTATTACTCATGATGCACCCAACATATCCTACCTCACTGTGAATAGTATTTCATCATTGTTTTCATCAATACATCTAAGTGAGAAAGTTGTAATACCCATTAATAATACTCTTAAAGTCAAAGGACCAATACACGTGTTCATAGATAGGAACATCTAATGACACTATGAAATGTGAATTTCCTACTGATGGGTCTCGTTCTCATAATATCCTCTTGGATATTACCAAGTGCGCACGCCATGAGAAGGTTCCACAAAGTTTTATGAGTCCTCACCCCTAATGGCATGTATTATTTGTGTCCTTAAAATAATATCATTCGATCATATAACATATATTTAATAATAGTGTTATGTAACTTCTGGGTTCTCATCACAGTAGGGATATGCTATGACCCTTTAGTGTAACAGCTATCCTTAGGACATTATCACATGCATTGTCACATAGAAGAATAATCAAGATGTGATAAGGTATTTATTAATATTCAAATCCATGAATAAAAGTTTATCATAAAGTACAAAGTAGTTAGTTCTAGGCCATCAACTCTAATAGACACCCACTTGGACTATATCCAACTACTAATAACCTTTAACCCTCTAGCTCACACATGATATTCATGCTTCTAATGAGATAAGCCTTTAGTCATGGGGTCCACCATGTTCTCTTCTTTGGACACTCTGATCACTCCAACTTCACCCCTTTGATATAAATCCCTCAAGAGGTGATACTTATGTAGAATGTGCTTTGTTTGTTGATGTGACCTTGGTTATTTTGCAAGAGTCACCATTGTAGTATTATCACAATACAATTTGATAGGGTCTCTACTGTTAGGAACCATATCAAGCTCCTAGACAAAGTTCTGAATCCATACGGCTTCCTTGGATGCATTGGAAGCCGCTATATATTTGAACTCTGTTGTAGAATCGGTGAAAACTGGATGCTTTGAACTCTTCCATCTCACAACTCCTCCATTAAGACAGAAAACATATCCTGATTGTGACTTCAGATCATTCTGATCTATCTGAAAATCAGCATCAGCATACTCTCTGATAATAAGCTTCTCATATTCTCCATACACTAAGAACATATCCTTAGTTCTTCTCAAATACTTAAGGATAGTCTTAACAGCAGTACAATGTTGTTCTCCTAGATCTACTTGATATCTTCCTACCATGCTCAGTGCATAGGCAACATCAATCCTAGTATGTAACATGGCATACATGATGGATACTATAGCCGATGTGTATGGGATCTTACTCATATTATCTTTCTCCTATTATGTATGAGGGCGTAGTCTTTTAGAAATATGTAGGCCATGTGGAATTGGAACCAAGCCCATCTTGGATTGTTCCATACTAAATCTTTTTAGTATCTGATCAATGTATGTACCCTGACTTAGTCCAAACAGCCTCTTGGATCTATCACGAATGATCTTGATCCCTAGAATGTAGGTTGCATCACCTAAGTCCTTCATGGAGAAACACTTGTTCAACCAGTCCTTAACTGACTGTAAGATTGGTACATCACTTCTAATAAGTAACATGTTATCAACATATACTACTATGATAACAACCACATTCCTATTAAACCACTTATAAACACATGGATCACATTCGTTCTTAATGAAACCAAATTACATTATAGCTTCATCAAATTGAATGTTCCATGACCTGGATGCTTGCTTTAATCCATAAATGGATCTCTGCAACTTGTAAACCCATTTGGTTTCACCTGGTGTCACAAACCCTTCTGTTTGTGTCATATAGACATCTTCCTGAAGATTCCCATTAAGGAATGCTGTTTTTAAATCTATCTGCCAAATCTCATAGTCATGGTAAGCTTCTATGGAAAGTATGATTCTTATAGATTTAAACATGGAAACTGGTGACAAGGTTTCATAATAGTCAATTCCTTAACATTGACTGGATCCTTTATCCACTGGCCTTTCTTTATAGGTTCTAACTTGACCTTCCATGTCCATATTTCTCTTGAATACCCATTTTCATCCAATAGGATTTACATCAACTAGATCATTGACTAGAACTCACACTTGGTTCTGATACATGGAATCCATCTCAGATTTCATAGCTTCTAGCCATCTTGCAGCCTCTGAGCTCTCTATTTCTTCCTTGTAGGTTAGAGGTTCATCATTGTCCAACAATAATTATCCACCATCATTGGTGATTAAGAAACCAAATCTCTCTGGTTCCCTTACCTCTCTTGAGCTCCTACATAGTACTTGTGTTTCTAGAACCTCTTCCATGGGGACTTATGGAACTTGTTTCTATACCAACTCTTGTGTATCTTGAGCATCAACTTATTCAAATTCAATCTTGATCCTACTATCCTTTTTTAGGATGTTCTCCCTCTCAAGAAATATGACTTATCTAGTAATGGTCACTTTCTTGTCTAAAGGTTTATATAGGTAATATACTTTTGTTTCCTTAAGATATCCTATAAAGATACACCCTGTGTCTCGGGGTGCTAGTTTGTTTCCTGATAAGGCCTTAACAAACTCCATGCATCCTCATACACATGTGTGTGAAAAAATGGGTTTCTTTCTATTCCATAACTCGGAGTGAATTCCATTTTTTTCCTTAGTTGGTACTCGATTTAATGTGTATGTTGTAGTTTGTAATGCATATCCCCAAAAGGATAATGGAAGATCTGCATGACTCATCATCAACCTCACCATGTCCAACAAGGTGTAGTTCCTCCTTTCACTAACACCATTCCATTATGGTACATAAGGAGAAGTGAGTTGAGATATAATCCTAGACTCACACAAAAGGTCGATGAACTCTTGGTTCAGATATTCTCCACCTCAATCGGATTGAAGATTCTTTATCTTCTTACCAATCTGATTCTCTACTTCATTCTGAAATTCCTTAAATGTATCCAAGGACTCTGACTTATACATCATTAAGTAGATATATCCATATCTGATCAAATCATTAGTGAAAGTAATAAAGTAATAATATCCACTTCTAGGTTCTATTAGAAATGGTCCACACACATCCGTGTATACCAATCCTAGAAGCTTTGTGGACCTTTCACCCTGTCCACCGAAATGTGGCTTGGTCATTTTCCCTTATAAACAAGTGTGACATCTATCAAGTGGTTTTAGCTTGGTAGAGTCTAAATAACCATATTGGAAGAGCTTTTTCAAGTGCTTCTTGTTTACATGACCAAGATGGTGATGCCACAACTGGGTGTTGTATGAGTCATGTGAGTTTGTTTCATTATCAGTTTCCAACACTTGGATTTTTTAATTTAATACATACAAACTGTTATTTAAATGTGCCATGCCATAACATACGTTGTTCTTATAAAAGAAACAAACCTTATTTACAAACTTGAAAATAAATCCATCCATATCCAAAAATGATACAAAAATTATGTTCTTGGTAACACTAGGTACATAATAACAGTTATGTAAAACCAAAAGCATTCTAGTTGGTAATGAGAGACGGTAATTGCCAATGGCCAATGTAGCCAGCCTCGCACCATTGGTAGCTCAAAGATCCACCTCTCCTCTATAAATCTTTCTAAATCTACTTGGTTTCTATATTTGAATAAAGATATGATCCCCACGTGTTGTATCTAATACTAAATGTGTAGAAATGGAAATATTACACTCGATAAAAAATGAAACTTTAACATCCCCATGCTTCTAGGTGCAGTTTCTCTTCTAGTGTCTTGGATTGCCACATGAAAAACATATTGCCTCCCATTCCTTTCCCTGCCTCTATATATTCCCCTTATTATAGGGATGGTGCTCGGGGGATTCAAACCATTTACAGATCCTTTCCCCCCTTTCCTTGTCCTTCCTCTTCTTATTCACCATAAGAACTACAGGTTTGTCATGCCCTATGTCCTTATCTACCTAGAGAATCAAGTTCAGAAGTTCTGATAGACTCTTATCATTGTTTCTCATGTTGTAGTTGATAATAAATCTAGAGAAGTTATTGTGCAGTGATGATAGGATGAGATCTGTATGCAAATCATTTGAGAACATAATCCCTTATATGTTTAGGCAATAAATGTAGCCAATAATCTTGACTACATGAGGACCAACTAGCACAGACTCTCCAAGATTAGTTGTGAAAAAAGCATTGGAGATCTCATATCTCCCATGTCTATCCTTCTCTTGATAGATTTCCTTAAGGTGATACATCATGCTATACGTGTCCATATTTTCATGTTACTTCAAGAGCTCATTAACATGGTCGATAGTATAAAACATTAAACATCTATGGCATCATCCAAATGTTTCATATAGAGATATTTTTCCTCATCACTGTCCTCGTTTCTAGGTGAAACTAGAAGAGTATCCTCTAGCACATAAAATTTCCTCTCATGGCGAAGGATGACGCGTAAATGCCTCTGCCACTCCTTGAAATTGGTGTCAGTGAGAAGGTTTTCCTTCCTGAGTATGGTTTGCAATGATATGTTTGATGTAATTTTTTCATTTCTACAAATTAAGATGAGAAAAGATTTAGTAATTTATCATGATAAAACCAAGACAAATAAATTAATACTTATTAGTCTCCCACTATTTTATCAAAATCCAATAGCCCTCACCATTGACTTCAGAATATTATATTGCCTGGATATTCTAATAGAAAGGATCCATATTTTCTTTTGCATTACCCCAACTAGGGTTTTTCAAGAAATTTTAAAGGTTTTAGGTAGGCATTCCAAATGTCAACTATATTAACTCGTAGCTCCTTGATCCGCTGAGTGGACTCCCCAATCCTGAAATCCTTTTATTTTGGATTTCCTCAACCTTTGCCTCTTGGTCACACCAAGTACTTCTATGGAAGTTAACCCTTGATGTGAACCAATTCAAGTCAACCCAAAACCTCAAATTATAATTTCCCGATAATTGAAAGTACCCCAACTAGGTTTGGTCAAACACTTTGAACTATGGTTCGATTCTAACAAAGATTATGGAAGGCTATACCGACACAATATTTCCTTGAGGTATTTTATCCTTATACATAAATTTCCATTTTATTATATTTATTACAAGCTTGTTAATATTAATTGGGATATATTTAAGTGATTAACCATGTCTAAGATAATATTTATGCATAAGTCGATATTATTTTAGTTCCATCTTGCATGATTGTTTAACTAATTAATTGTGTGATCGTTAAAAAAAACCAACAATAAATAAACCATGAAACTGACAAAAATAAAATAAATGGAATGATCATAAGATCATTCTATTGGTTAGTTTATCTATATATTGATAAACTAACCCAAGACCTAGGGGAGAAAACACCTTGAACCTTTTGGGTTCGTGTTTACAACTTTCCACCTGTCTACCTTTGTATCTCCTTGGATTGGTTTCACCTTGGATCCTAACTTGAGCCGCATCCACTAGCTTGGGAGCTCCATCCATTACATATACTTTTATCTCACACGCAGGTAAGGGGTAAAATAGGGTTTTACATAAAATAAACCTTGGGCATGTAGGCCCTACATATTAATGAGTAGAAGGCTTACAGGCCAACAAATTTAATTAAAATAAATTAATTAAAATAAACCATCCGCATACAAAGGTCCTGGTCTAGATCATGATCATGCATACATGCAATGATATTTATGCATAAATAAAACTAGCATTCAATTCTTTAAAAATTCTTGTTTAAGATAAATCACACTTGAATCAATTAATTATCATCTTTAATTAGTCAATCCTTTTATCTTAAATCCTTTTCTGAATTTCCTTGAGATTCTCATCCATCATAATTTTAAACAAATAAATTCATTTAAAATTATATTTGTACGTAACTTGTACCTTGGAGGCAACCCGGTGAATTCTCATTCATAAATACCCAATGAGTAGAAATGAACATTATGCAGATGTTAAATTAAACACATATATATATAACACCTATCATGTGTTGTGCCTCATCTTTTCACTCGCACCATGGTACGCGTATCAAGGGTTTGTATAATATAATAATAAATTTTAATAAATCTGCGTTATTTGGATGAGTACATGGCGTATAGTTCCTACTACATGATGTGTACTATCGTTCACTATCTATATGAAGTACATGCCCGTGGATACGGCATGTAGATGTACTTTGGAAATCTTCAGAGTACACAGCATGTCTAGTGGGCCACACGTCGTGTAGTATCCACGTTACATGGTCTCCAACCAGGCAAGCCGTGTACGGGGTACACGGTCCAACCCTAACCCGAAGAGACTACACGTCGTTTCCAGTGAGCCACACGGTGTGTTATCTGGAAACTGTGTGGCACCTATTCCTGGTCAACACATAAAGTCATTAAGACTTAGAAAAACTACAATGACACATATTGGTTTGGCGAACCATTCTCGATGCATTGAACCTTGACTACATGATGTGTACTGCCAAATACACATCGTGTGTTCTGGTGTTGTACAGTCAGGAACCTTTGGAAACTTCAGATGAGATCCTTTGTTTTATTTTAATCAAAATTAAAAGAAAAGATTATTTCTATAAGGTGAATGAAAAACTAAATAGGAGGAACATATATCAATATTCAGATTTAAAGAATGATTAACTTGAATTGAAATAACTAAATTATTAAATGCATAAATCATCAACAAAAAACTAAATAATTATAATCAACAATATGACCCATCTGATACCACTTGTAGGTTCTAGGCACAATGGAAGCACATGGATGGGTGTACCCAACTTCATTTTATTGTTAACAATGATTAATTAGAGATCTGTCATGATGATAAAATGGCAGATCTTCAGAATAGAACAAAGAATAAAAAGGAAAGAAAAAAGTCATGTAACCATAGAGAGGATCATCATAAGTTGTTTATAATTAATTTAATTAAAAGACAATAATTACCTTGATGGAATTCTCTCTTCATTTATGTTTCTGGTCACGATCCAATGTGATCTGTTGTTGCATCGCATAAGAAAAGTGTAGTATTTCTCTAGTGGTGGTCTACACGTGCTCCATGTATCTCTGGATGTCACTGAAGGGATCTCTAGGTGCTAGCATGGAAGAGACTTCGTTTGCGATGTTCACCTTCGATCGCATTGAGATTTTCTTCCAAAGTGATCTCCTTGATCCGGTGGAGGAGGATATATCTCGTAACTTGAGAGCGTTCTTAGAGGAAAGGAATTCTCTCTTAGCTTGAGAGATTTCTCTAGATCCATTGTGCACAACCAAAAAGAATGGTTATCTTAATGGGAATAATGTAATTGGGATTTATATTACTTAGAATAATAAAAGAATGAAATAATTACCCAAAGGCATTTATTTATTTCATTTAATTCTTAGTAATATCTCATGTCTAATAATAACATTTGACTATTATTATTACTTGACATGCACCCAGCGAATTACACCTAATATTCTTTAATTAACTAAATAATATTATTTCTCATAAATTCCCAGAAAAACTACATGGTGTGTATATTAATATACATGAAATGTATTTTTGTTTTTCCATTTTCTTTACTTCCTCCACCATATTTATTAGACCTTGAATAATGACTATTTATTTTTTTAAATAAATATCACTGCATTACTCGCTAATAAATATATTATTTCATCCACAATATATTCTCTCAAATAACTAGTATTGAAATAAATGTGATCAGACATCCTTGAATAATTATTAATCCACAATAGGGAATAATCTTCATTCAACTTGTTAAATGAATATTTAACTGAGATACTTATATACACTTAGTGTGTAACCCTCTAGGCCTCTTTCTCAGTGTCATTAGGTGGAGCCTGCCTAAAGTCCAAGGTTAGTGTCTATAAATACATCAAGGCATCCATAGAGAAATAAGTTAATGTTGCAATGATGTGTCACCTCCAACTAATGCTTACCATTTAATGTAATCCCTTTGTCTCGATATCTTCAATAAAGCGGGTTGCATGCTAGTGTCATCAAGTCATGTGCTCAGTTATTCTTTCTTTGACTTTCTGAAATTGAACTTTCTCATTCCTTATCATGGCCATGGATTTATTTAGGCTATATAAATTCCATCAAAAGGCCTGAGATGTCAACTTTTTTATTGAGCAGAAGGGAAAAATCCTTTCTTGCATTATCTATTAATACAGTATTACTCGTGACGCACCCAACATATCCTACCTCGATGCGAACAGTGTGTCGTCACTGTTTTCATCAATACATCTAATTATGCGAGTTGTAATACCCATTAATAATAATCTTAAATTATAAGAACCAATACACATGTTCGCAGATAGGAACATCCAATGACACTATGAAATGTATATTTCCTACTGGCGGATCTCGTTCTCATAATATCATCCTAGATATTACTAAGGGTGCACACTATAATAAGGTGCCTCAAAGTTTTAAGAGTCATCACCCATAATGTCCTGTATTATTTGTGTTCTTCAAATAACATCACCCATCCTTAGAACATATATTTAAGAATAATGTTATGTCACTTTTGGATTCTCATCATAACAAGGATCTGCTATGACCCTTTAGTGCAACAGTTATCCTTAGGACATTATCACATGCATTGTCATGCATGAGAACAATCAAGATGTGATAAGGTATTTATTAATATTTAAATCCATGAATACAAGTTTATCATAAAGTACAAAGTAGTTGGTTCTAGGCTACCAATGTCAATAATAACTTTACCTCACTTGAATTAAATGGATTTCCCAACTTGACTAAAGTGTAATGAATGCAATGTTATGTTAAAGGGTATGAGATGTTGATAGCTAAATCACACCTTCATATCAAGTCGTGGGTGATACAATGGTTATGATTTAAGGATTCCTTGGTTAGGCTCATCATGCTTTATAATTAGAACTTGTTATGGATTGTAAATACACCAGGAGCGATACTTGGATTCTTATGGGATGCTTTGGACGAGCTCACTGGGCGGATTACTTACTTACTCATGAGTGATAATGGTTCCATAGGCAAGTTGTCGTGGACGAGCTCAGTGGAAAGATGGTTATACCATGTCATGAGCGACACTCAATCCCCTATGTGAGATACCTGGGATGGGCTCAGAGTGTCAAACTTCTTCCATGCTGAGAGTGATACTTGGAATTCCTTTCATGGATCGCCTTGGATGGACTCCACAATGATGGGAATTTATAAAGATCTTAGAGAAATACTTGGGATTCCTTTTATATATTACCTTGGATGGGCCCAATATGTCATTCATCAAATGCTAAGCATGCCTTTTGTTAAATTATAAGAATGCATAAGTGTTATTCTTGAGACGCATTTTCCAACCCAAATCACATGCTTGGGTTTAGTCCACTCTCGATGCTTGATTTATGATAACACGTTTATACACCCATATCATATCTGTACAAGATCACCTTGGTTCAGAAACATATGATTTAGGCCGAAGTAGGCAGTATCAGTCAGGTATCCATGAGGAACCTAGACCGATATGTTTATTTTATTATTTATTGCTTTACATTTATCATGTACCTACACACTACTCATTTTATATGCACAGACCGAATTGTTCTAGACACCGTTGGTGGTGACCTATTGAGTATATCTCACACCCTGATTGGGCTGCTCTTGGTACTTGATCATACTTCATGATTGCAAGTGTGGATAGGGGGAAGCATCTATCTTCTGATGTTTGATTCTGAGTATAGAGATGGAGTACGGGAGCAGAGGACTAAACTTATGCCCGTGATGTTGGTATAGGAAAATTTTGGTCTTTTGGTATTTCCATTTAGCATGTGTTATATGCTTATTTCCCCTATATCCCGTGTACCACCTTTTTGTATAGATACATGACATGATCATCATCATTTTTGTATTTATTTATTATTCAACTTTCACCTGTTTATTTATCTGTATGGTTTATTATTTCGTTTCTGCTTGTCTATTATTGTTTCTGTTGCTTTCCATATCTATTACCTCTGTGTTATACTCTAGTTCATGAGGGAATAGTCTCCCCATGGACACACCCTAGGCTCTTGCTTCTAGTCAGGAACATATAACATACAGGGAGACATGCTTGAGGTCATGTGACTAATCATTTTCGGGCACCCCTTAGTGGCTTCCAGGGCGGGATGTTACAAAAAGACATATAGTCATAATAATGTCTAGGAGTAGGTGAATAACTGAGGAATTTTAACAAACTTGCATAGGATAAATCCGACTAATAATAAGAATTACATGTTCAATGTAGTGTCAACGTGTTCCGCTGTTCAGCTTTGATTTTTTTACACTTTATAAAAGGTTTAAATTGTTTTTATTTATGAATTTTTTTCCAAGAGAGTATGATGTTTGATTTTTAAAGTCAAAAGTGTATTTTAAATATTTTAAAATGGTAGGGGGTTGTTGGATTTTAATTTTTTTACAAAATATTTAGTTTTTTTATTTAAATGGGGAATGAAGAAATAAAACCCCACATTGAAAAGTGAGTGAGAGTGAGATTACCTTATAAGGTGAAAACTTTATCATTATTTAAAATGGTAAAGTGAGTGAGATAAAAATCCCATAGTAACGGTGCACCATAGTGTCATTGTGATGCTTTGATAGTGCATTCTATATGATATGTTGGTGCGAGGTGCTTAGAAGTACCTCTATTTTTCCGAAGAAATGGTTGGGCCACAATGGTTCAAGCTCAACCCTAGACAAGTACATCCAATGGATTGACTCATTTCACTAAATGGGTATGATCCATACCATATATTTGATTGAGCATGATCTAATGAGCACATATGCTCATAGATCGGGTGAGATTTGGGTCACTTATTCGATCAAGTACGATTCGATAGACAATATTAAATTTTGATAAAATGTCTTTCAAAACATGTTTCTATCCAAACTGAAAAAGGTAGGATGGCTTATTTAAAGGGGTATTCACATGGAAATAAAAGGAAGATCCATGATATGAAAAATTAAATTTTCCAATCATTCCAAAATCAACTCACAAATCTATATTCCTTCAATATTCCACAAGCATTAAAGAGACTTTGTTGGTGCGCAACAACTCTTTTTCACTATTCTCATGTTTTCAAAAGTTCTTCAATTTTTACTATTTATTAAGTACTAGTGTTGAGTAACAATTTATCATTGTATTCTAAAGATGACTCACTTTCAACTCATATCATTGGTGATATGATGAGAGTGAATATGCTCCTAACATGCCCCAATGATCTCAATCCAATTCAAGTTGCTCATTCCATCATCCTCCGGTGGCGATCCAATGGTGGTACAGTTGCTTGGGTGTAGAGATTTAAATTTGAGATGATATCTTTAATGTCTCGGATTTTCCATTTATTATTTTTAAATATTATATGGAATTATTTCGAGACTGTGCGCGAAGACGGCACATCATTCCGAGGTCCAGTGAGCCCGGAATGGCGGTTTGAACTTTTTTTAGTTAAGTGAGTCGGCACTTGTGCGCGGTTGTGGCAGTTTCCAAACGGATGCCCGGTTTAAAAATCTGAGCGCACTGTTGCATCCAGGACGAAGACTTTACCTAAGAATGAGGCTAACCTTGACCGGCGTGGGTCAAGGTAAAAGGTTAATTTTCGGACGTTTAAGTAAAATAAAATAAAATAAATTAACCAGTTTATTTTATTTCATTTAAGGAAACATCCCCTGCAGCGCGGCAACAGTGCAGCTGTTTCCTAAATTAATGGCATGTCTTGATGACTTCTAAATGGAAAGTCGACGCCATTAATACTGCCGCATAATTAAATGTCAACTTGTTTCCCCTTTTTAATTGGTTAAGCAATTTTACATCATTGGCAACGTAGAGAGAGGAACCTCTGCAGAATCCACGGCGTGTTGGAGAAAATTCTCGACGACGAACGACAACGGATCGAAACCAAGGATCGTTGCGCCGACGTTGAAGGATCTTGACGGCAATGGAAACATGGCGCCTTCGTCAACGATCGATCCTTTCTAAAGGTAGGGGTTATTATTTCAATTTCTTTTCCCCGTATTTTGAGTTTAAATGACGAACGCGGATCAACCACAAACAAGTTGATCCGCGGATTCGTACGTTCTTGCGGGAGGGATTTTTCTTCAGGAAGACTATGGAGAATTGATCCATGCTTTATGTTTTTGTTGATTCTTTCCCCTTTTTAAGCATATTAACAAAAGCGTATCAACGCTGTGATGAACGACGGTGGAGGTTCGTTCCTCAATTTGTTTATTTGGATTTTTCTTCCTCCTTTTTCCCCGCGCGTTCTTTGCGTTCTTCGCGGGGCGATGAACAACAGATCGTTGTGCATCCGTTCTACAACGCAATGATCCCAAATCGAAGGTTCGACATCGCAACATCCTTGTGGAGGTGCGGCGATGATGGCGGACGAAAAATTGGACCGGATCGAAAAGAGCGTTCTTCATGTGGGAAGATAGGAACACGTTTTCAGAGCCGATCAGAGGCCCGAAAACGACGGAAGCGGGTTCGTGGGGTCGGGGCGACCAGAACCTGGAATTTTTGTGGTGATCGGACGACCGGATTGATGATCGGAGCAGCACGGGAGGCACGCTGGCAAAGAGCATCGTTTCTGGAAATTTCCAGAATACACGGCGTGTACTTCCGAAGAACACGTCGTGTAGTTATGGCGGTGGCGGATAGGGTTTCGGGGTCAGAGAAGAATCACACGGCGTGTGACCCCGGTCACACGGCGTGTTGGACCTTCCCCGAAGCTCGGCGTGTACTTTGGGTAGTACACGGACACGGGATGATCTACACGGCTTCAGGCGGCACGGCATGTACATCTCGGCAGAGGCGGCTACACGGAGCTCGGCCTGTATCCCGGGGATACATGGACACGGGATGGAGTACACGACCGTGTACTCCCTCACCCAGCCAGGCGAGGTAAACAGTGCGGGTCACCCTGTGTGTAGATTGCACAGGTTGGAGTACACGGGTTGGTGACCGTTTACGGGCACATGGCCAAAGTACACGGAGCTAACCCCAGTTACCCAGACACGGTGTGTACTCCGTACTACACGTCATGTACTAAGTTTTTCTACATGACCAGCCTCACGACACGGGCTGTTGTACATGGGTAGTACCCGGGGTCATACAACACGGCGTGTATCATTTCTACACACCGTGTACTTTTTGGAAAACGACTTGGTCCCTTTTGTTCATCGTGCCTTGAACATCTTTCATTTGGGTTAGTGCCCCTTCTTCTTGTTCCCCTAAAGGTCAGGCATCATTCCCTCACATAGGATTATGATCCCTTCCGCAGGACTTTCTGTGATAGAGTCAGGCATCCATCCGAGAGGCCCGGATCGAGATCCTCTATCTATTTCAGACCCTAGGTATAGTCAGGTATCGGCGTGAACAACTTTACCGGGCATTGATCCTCTACCTAGTAGGTGAATTCCGGATGAGCCGCGGTATCCGCCATAGCCCTGGCAGTGATCCTCATCTGTGTATCGAAATCTTTCCCACTCAGGAGTGTGTCTCACGTAATGAGTGTAGCTATATCTCGTGATGGTTCCCAACGAACAGCTCTTCCCGGATGGACATCATCAGAGCTATAAGATTCATGGAGTGTGTTCTCCCAGAACGAGCGCATCATGGAATCTTCGGACGGAATCCCTTACGGGGGTATGCGGTCCCGTGACTTGTCTCTAGACCACGGGTCTGGGTTTTGAGTATATCTGGTTTGTTTTATATGTTCTGTAAACATATATTATACATAGATTACTGTACCTTTACTTTGTGTAATTATTTGTGGTTTTTGGGGTCCTCTATTAAGTATTGTTATACTCACCCCTACACGGGCTTTGGCCGCACATCTGGTGTATTGTGCAGATGAGCAGACTTTTGACAGGGTCCAGGGCGGACTAGGACAGGACCGAGCATTCTGCATTCCCTACAGGCCGAGGCGTTCCTACGGCTACGAGCGACAGTCCTGGTACCTTTGTGCTTACAGGTTGGACTTTGCAGTTTTTCAGACTCTTGCTTTTGGTGGGATTTTATTCTAGCCCAGTTTACTTTTACAGTACTCTACCTTTCGTCGTACTCTGTTGGTTGGGTTTAGTTGTATGCATGCATTTTTGTTCCTTAGTGTTTTACATTTCAGCATTTGTGGGCTTGGAGATGTGTGTGTGTGTACAGGTACTTAGGAAATGCCTCCTATGTTAGTGATATGCCTACTCGGTGCTAGTCACCAGCCCCTGGCCTATTGGAGGCGGGCTTGGGGAGTCACGGCGCGGGCCCCACTAGGACGGGTCGTGACAGAGTGGTATCAAAGGTCGGTCGGTTCTACCTTAGGACCAAGAGTCTGTGAGTTTGGTTGGGGGAAACAGTGTTGAGTGTTTCGAGTTCGGATTTCAGGCCAGAGACTCCAGTGTTGGTGCGGCAGCCGATGTATCCATACACCAGGACTCTGATAACCTGCTTTTCGACCCGGTTCACGAAAACACTGGTTGCGGGGAAATAAAAGGTACATGCATCATATAGGAATGGGTTGTGTTTTCCATGTCCTTGGTGCCAGCTATCCAGATATAATCATTGACCGTGACACATCTTGTTTTCTTACAGGATGCCTTCGCGACGCGTACCCGCTAGGATTCAGCAGCACGATCACGAGGATGAACCCCTCAGTGACGAGGCTTCGATACAAGGACCAGCTCCCCAGGCGTTTCCATCAGGTGGTACACCTGCTATACCACCACCAGTGGAGCAGCCAGTGGTACCCGTGGTACCGACCGGTGAGGAGCGTAGGCTCAGCGTGCTCCACGAGTTTCAGAGACAAAGGCCCCTTAGGTTCTGAGGTGAGCCCGACCCTCAGGTGGCTGAGGACTGGCTTGAGGCGGTGACCAGAGTTTTTCGTCTAGTGAAGACACCAGTAGACCAGATGGTGGTCCTAGGAGCGAGCCTTCTTCAAGGTTTGGCGGGACAATGGTGGAGTCTGACCACGCAGACTCACGATGAGGAGACTCTTTCGTGGACAGAGTTTGAGCGACTCTTCATGGAGGAGTTCTCTCTGGTTATGCTGAGAGTTGTGCGCATCCAGGAGCTTCTTCATCTCCAGAAGGGCAGTATGACGGTGGCTGACTATTCATCGAGGTTCACCAACCTCACCAGGTACTCGATGGATATGGTCAGGGATCAGTACTTCAGAGCTCGGACCTTCGAACGAGGTCTACGGCATGACATCCGAGCTAGTGTCGTGCCTCTATGCATTTCGACTTATGTTGGAGTGCTCGAGCGGGCCTTGGTGATCGAGAGCTTCTTGGCAGAGCAGAGACAGCCGCCAGCAGTCAGCAGCAGGCAGACAGGTGCAGAGACACCGGCAGTAGGGAGCCGACGTCAGGCATAGGGATTTAGACGTGGGAGACGTCATGGGAGGACCTAGGATGGGGTATCGACAGTCCGGGTCTCTCAGGCTGGATCTAGTCATCCTAGGTAGAAACGATTCTATGCATGCGACGGTAGGGGGAATCTCGCTAGAGATTGCCCTACACGTTGAGCTGCTGATAGGGAAGTGGTGGATGGACCACCGAGGCAGAGGCAGAGAATTGAGCAGGCAGATTCGCTAGGTGGCGAATGTGGCAGAGGAGCAGGGAGAGCTGCAGGTGGTGGCAGATGCTTTGACTTACTTCCACCACCACCCCCAGGAGGTCTGCACCAGGCTCAGGGAGCTGGGGGACAGGGACGGGGACAACTGCATGCGGTCGAGGCGTACGACCCAGGGGCTCCAGGGATGATTCGAGGTACGATCTGTGTCTTTTCTACCTTAGCTACCGTACTCATAGACATAGGTTCCAGTCATTCCCTTATAGCCACATGTCTTGTACAAACCTCGAGATTCCGGTAGAATCGTTGACTCAGTCCTTACGCTTGGAGACACCTACGAGAGGATACTCGACAATCACACACCTTTGCAGACAGTGTGATCTTACCCTTGGAGGTGAGAGTTTCGGTTGGAGCCTCTTGGTGGTAGCGTCGAGGCCTTACGACCTCATTCTCGGTATGGATTGGTTATCTTCGTTCCATGCCCAGATTGACTGTTTTAGACGAAGGGTGCGGTGTGTCCGTCGTGATGGAACAAGGTTTTCCTTTGTCGGAGAAAATGAAACCCAGGCAGCACAAAATGGGATCATGCATAGGAGGGTGTAGCCGATCACTCATGAGTTGGCTAGACTTACCCTTGGAGCAGTAGATGTTGTAAGCTCTCAGTTCCCAGCAGTGGTGGAGGAGTATGAGGACGTCTTTCCCGAATATGTTCCAAGACTACCTCCCCACCGGGAAATCAACTTCTGCATCGACTTACTCCCCGGGACGACACTGATTTCCTCATCAGCTTATCGGATGGCTCCCGCAGAGCTTCGCAAGCTGAGGGTGCAGTTGGAGGATTTGCAGAGCAAGGGTTTTGTAAGACCCAGCGTCTCACCCTGGGCGGCATGTCACGACCCGTCCTCGGGGCCCATGTCGTGACTACCCCAATCCCACCTTCCATAGGCCAGGGGCTGGCGACTAGCATCCAAGGCGTAAAATCCCGATAACTGGGAAGGCATTGCCTTTATAAAAGAAAACAAGCACCACAGAGTACAAGCAGAAGCAAAACACTAAGTACAAAAGAAATGCTGAAAAGTAAATGGGCCAGAATAAAAACCCAAAAGAAAGTACGACTATAACTGAACAAGGTACAACAGCAAAAAGACAACAGCTGGAAGTAGGAAGCAGCTCCTGGGTCGTCCTCCTCGGATCCTACCTGAAGGGTAGGTACAGATAGCGCAACTCCTGGTCGTCCACCACGGATCCTACCTGAAGGGTAGGTACAGATAGCCTCCTCCACGCTCTCGTCCGTCAACCTCCTCTGTGAGTCGTCACGTTGTGTAGTCCACCTCCGGGTACTGACTCGTCGTGTAGTCCACCTCTGGGTACCGTCCAGTCCTCGAACACTCGGCCTCCATCAGCACTGCTCGTCGTCTGCAACCAACACAACGAGGTGCGGGCATAGCCCGTGCAGGGGTGAGTATAACGATACTCAGTAGGGACCCCGAGACCCTCAAGGTCTCACTAAACCAACAAGGATAACCACAAGAAGATCTCAACAGATAACCTCTACTTAGATATATGCCCATACATATACCTAAGTTATCAAGTAACCCATCTCAATCATGAGGAAACACAAGTAATGTGAAATCAACAGATAAACACTACCCAGGTATATGCCCATACATATACCTAAGTTATTAAGTGACCCATCTCAATCATGAGGTAAACACAAAGGTCAAAAAGTCTCAGCTCAAACCAGAATTTTCATTATCGAAACAGTAACTGCTGAAGAGCTCCGTCTCTGGAGTGTACAGTGGTCCTATCACGACTCTGAGGTACTGCTCACTAACCTAAGACTGCTGAGGTGCTCCTCTTGTCGAGTACCGCGGGTCTGCGGCCAACTACCGGGCGCTCCGTCCGCTGTGGGTCTGTCGCCAAATACTGGGCGCTCCCCCCAATATCCTACAGAGGTACTCCTCCTGTCGAGTACCGCGGGTCTGCGGCCAACTACTGGGCGCTCCGTCCGCCGTGGGTCTGTCGCCAAATACCGGGCACTCCGTCCACTGGGCTAGTCGACTCACTCCAAGTCGAGTCGGTCAAGCAGTCGTCAGGTCTCAGTCGGCTACACGGTCTCCGTACTCCGCACGCTCGTCTCCGGGAGGGTCCGCTCCACGAGCTACTGGTCGATACTCCAAGTATCACAAAGTCCCACAAAGAAGTATCTCAAAGGACCACCTCGTCATAGGGGTCTCAACGCAACAGACAGCGCGTCAATCGGACACCCGGTCTGTGAGTTATTAGCCTTTTCGTCCCAGGGGCCCGGTTGGTTTCGTGTGCGAACCAATCCGGCCGTAACTCAACTATACCCCGAACACTCATAGGGACCGTTTCTCAACGAGATCACCAACGCCGCTGACGGTTCGTTAAATGGACGTTCTGTCAGAAAGGTATCAGCTTTTCCGTTCCAGGGGCCCGGTTGGATTTCGGTGCGATCCAACCCAGCCATTATCCAACTGCATCCAAAACTCGGGCGGAGGATGCCAAAAGTTCCGTCTCAATAAGAGGAAAACAACGAGACAGACGGTGCGTCAATCGGACGCCCGGTCTGTGAGTTATTGGCTTTTTCGTCCCAGGGGCCCGGTTGGTTTCGTGAGCGAACCAACCCGACCGCACTCCGAAGGCATCCAAACCTCGAGCGGAGTAAGCCAAAAGATCCGTCTCACTTAGAGGAAAACAACAAAGTCGACGACACGTCATTCGGACGTCCGGAACTCGAGTTACGAGCGTTTCTGCTCCGAGGGCCCGGTTGGTTTCGTATCCGAACCAACCCGGCCGAACCCAAAGTAATCTGAAACCTTGAGTGCGATATACCGAAACGACCGTCTCGATCCAAGTATTGCGTTTCCGCTGACGGCGAGTCGTTTGGAGGCCTGTAGCTCAAGTTACGTCCATTTGACCGAAAGTGGCCAGAAAACGGGGGTCTGGGGCCGGACCGACCCGGCCCGACCCCCCCCCCCCCCCCCCCCCTTGGGTCGGCCCGAACCGGGTCGACCCGAGTCCGACCCGGCTGGGCCCAGCCCGGTATGGCGCGGTCCGGTTTGGTCCGGCCCGACCGGCCGGCCGCGGCTCGACCAGCGTGGCCGAGCCGACACGCGGGCGGGGCGCGCGGATCCCCCGCCCTTCGCCGCTGATTGAGGCCAGCGGTTCGCCGGTCGCCCCTTTTTCCGGCGACGCGCCGCCGCCGCCTTCTGCGGACCACCGGACGCGCTCCGGTGGTCCGTTCTTCCTGCCGTCTTCGCCTATGGTCCCCCTGGGACCCCATCTTCACTGCGAAGGGATTCAAATGCCCAAACGGCCTGCTTCGTCGTCGCCCGTCAATCCACACAATAAACAATCTGCGGAGGGTTGCCGGGCCATGTTCGTTTGGCCCGCACCCTCCGCGTTAGATTATAACAATGGGAGAAGTTTATTCAAAACATGAATACATGACAAAAAACAATTTTAATGAATTAAAATTGTTCTTATTATCCGGGTTCTTCACCTTGAACGGAAACATTCACGGAGTATAGAACATTCAAATAAAACCCCTACCTTGGGTATAAGTCGATCGGAAGGAGGCGTCGTCGCGGAATACGGTGCGTGTCGACAAACTCCGAGGTTCAAGAACAACAGATTTAATTTTAATAATTAAATTCGTGCGTTGTTAAAAACCACAAAGGAGTTTTAAAAGAAACCCGAAAACTCTTACCTCAAACAGAAGATCGAAGATTTCGTTGCGGGCGAAGGAATGTCGCAGAAGAACGTCGCGGAAGAGGAAACGTCGTCGTCGCGGCACACGGCGTCGCGTCTTCGATTTCCGCGGTTTCGGAGTTCTTCGTCGGAGGCCGGCGTTCTTCGCATTCTTCGCGTTCTTCACGAAGAAGGGTGAAGGCACAATAATTCTGTCAAAAGCCTCCCAACGTGTAATCCTCAAGATGTGGCGTTGGTCTTATTTTATTACTACGCCAACTGATTTCAAACCGGTTAAGAAATGAATAAAGAGATAAGTAACGACCCATTAATTCGTAGAATTAATTCAACGAAATAAACCGCCCAATTAATTGGTGCGTTAAGAAAATAAGAAAACGCGTCAGTTGACTTTCATAATGACGGGTTTTCGCGGGTGCGTTACTTAGCGGAAAAGAAACGGTGGGGCTCGTGTGAGTCCTACCTCACAAATATCCTACCAAGAGGGTAGGATATTTTTGGATAGCACCCTATCCGCAAAAACTCAGCTTAAGCTGCTTTAAGTGGCTTCAAGTGGCTTCCAAGCGGCTTAAGTGAAATAAAATAAAGTTTGTCGCACTATTTATTTTATTTCTTAACTTTAAGCCCAAAAATTAAAAACCACACCCGAGAAAACGGAACTCCGGAAGAGGCGTTTCTAAGCAATTACCGGCGCTGCGATTCCATCAGTGCCCTCAGAATTCGATTCCGAGCACCGGTTCAAAAGTTAGAAAAACCCGCTCGTTCGTTCACTGAACGTACCCGAGCCAAACTTCGGAAATTGATTCCGGGCACACCGGGCCTCGGAATCAGGCGCCGTCAGAAACTGCGTTCTTGTAAAATTCCAAAGAAAATTAAGAGAAAAAAAATTCCTTGGAATTTATTGGTCTTTACATTACTCCCACCACAGGGATTTACGTCCCCGTAAAGCTTCACCACAAACTTAGGGAAACAAAGGCGGTACTGAGCACGCATCTGAGCCTTCCGCTCCCATGTGCTCACCTGGAGGTTCCCGTGCTACCAAAGAAATTGCACAAGACGAATCGACCGTCCTCCTAGGATCCGCTCCTGTCGATCCTCGATCCCCACAGGAACCTCCGTAGAATTCACCTCATCGCCACCATCCAGCTCATCAAGGT
Organism: Viscum album; assembly: GCA_963277665.1. Taxonomy (NCBI): domain Eukaryota; kingdom Viridiplantae; phylum Streptophyta; class Magnoliopsida; order Santalales; family Viscaceae; genus Viscum; species Viscum album. The sequence continues at coordinate 285,319,097 of OY728138.1, read as the reverse complement.
CGATGATATGAGGAGGGTCGAGCACGTATCTCCTCAGTTGAGATACGTGGAAAACGCCGTGCACCTAGTGCAACTGAAGTGGATGGGTCAAGCGGTAAACCACCTCGCCTACCCAGTTGAGGACCTAGAAAGGTCCGTTGAACCTCAGAGATAACTTGCCTCCCTGGACACATCTCCGTAAACCTCGTCGAGGTGAGACCCATAAGAAGACATGGTCGTTATCCTCGAACTTCAGAGGTCTCCATTTTCTGTTAGAACTGAAACTCAAAACGACTGCTGCTACGAGGGTAAGGTTGACCGACTCAAGAGTGATCGGTCGCACCCTCCTGTGCAAGAGTTACCCTGCGCTGCCTGGGGTTTCCTTTTTCGCTGACCAAGGAAAACCCATCCCGACGTCGTAGTTAAACTACAACCTTTTTTCCTAATACTGTCAATTTTTGTATGAACTGTGATTGCCCAGTCCATACTCAAACCAACGTAGTAAGGCCTCGACGCTGCCACCAAGAGATTCCAACCGAAACTCTTGCCTCGAGGGTCTGACCACACCATCGGCGTAAGTGTGAGTATCGATTCTCCTCCCAAGGTATCTCCAGATGTGAGGGTCAAGTCCATGGCTTACCGGAAACTCTAGGTTTGGAACAAGATTTGTGAAAGCAAGGAATGATTCATATCGACGTCCGTTACTACAGCAGCTAGTAGTGGACACAGACTGTTCCTTGAATCATTTCTAGAGCCATTGGGTCACACTCCTTGACCGCAAGCAGCCGCACTCTTCCACCGCCCTTCATCTCCCTGAGCCTGGCGGGGATAACTAATGTGGGTGGTTGTAGCATGTTAAGATGTACACCACCTCATACCGCTCTCCTAGATCTGCCTCCACGTCTGCTGCTTCGCAGACTCATCTATCCTTAAAACTTCCACTTCTTGAAACATTTAACACGCCCGAGTCTCTAAAACTGGCACCGGTTTCCTGTTTCTTACTGCACTATGCAGTCTTCATCTGCTCTTGGATGACCTGGACCTTCTTTAGTCTCAAAAGATCTTCTATGATTTCTTCTTTTCCGATAAGAGAAATCTGATCTCATCCCCTGGATGAACCACATTCGTTGCCTAATACAGTCAATCCGGACATGAATGATGCATTCATGCCATGGATGACGTCGTAAGGCCTCGACGTAACTACCAAGATATCCAACTGTCACTCTCGCCTCTAAGGGTCGAGTCACACTGTCGGCATCAGTGTGAGTTCACTGGGTCTCCTCCAGTAGAAATGTTGAAAGTGAGGGTCAAGTCAACAGTTTAACCGGGACCACTCAGTATCAACCAAACAAAAAGGACAGGAAAGCAAACAAAGATAAGTGTCTTTTTATTATTGCAGCTCATAGTACAAAGACACGAATACAAAAGCAACATGGAACTAGAAGTACAAAGGACGTATCCACTAGTTCCTCTCCTATCCACCTGCTCTCGGAGCTCCATGACCATAGGCCTCAGCTGCCTGAAGCTGAGCTCTCCCATGTCCTCCTGTCCCCTGCGGTCGGGGTGGGCCTCCTGGTGGTGGTGGCAACATTCCGAAGGGTCATCCACCTCCAGCTGCATGGCCAGCTCCTATGTTATGGCCGCCTGCTCCTTGCGGTCCGCCCTAATCGAACTTCTGTCTTTGCCTCAGAGGTTCTTCATTTAACTGCTGGTCATCTGCAAGGCGGGTCGTACAGTCACGTGTCATGTGACCAATTCCGCCGCAGGAGTAACATTGTCCACTCTCAGCTTGTCTGGATATGACTCCACCCCGGTTTCCCCGCACAACTGAACCTGAGTCGTGCAGTCGGCCACCGGTAGGTCTGGTCCTCTTGGACCTCTGTGTCATCCGTCTACTGCCTGCTGCAGAAGACTCTGCCGCAAGCCGGCTAGTGGTGGGTCCTGCTGCTGGAGACTGCTCAGCAAGGAAACTCTCCACTAAGAGGGTTCTCTCCAACACCCCTGTCTACGTCGGAAAGCTGTGAGAAACAATAGAAGCTCTAATCTCTCGCCTGAGCCCCTGCTCGAAGGTTCGGGCCCTGAAGAACGGGTCTCGTACCATATATGTGGAGTAGCGCGAGAGGTCTGTGAATCTCGCTGAGTACTGCGCCACTGACATGCTGCCCTGCCGCAGCTGAAGTAGCTCTTGTATACGCACCGTTCGAAGGGTGGATGGTACAAAATCTTCCCGGAACAGGCTCTCGAAGTCTGCCCATAGAAGTTTCGCCTCGTCGTGCATCTGAAGCATCAGGCTCCACCATCTGCCTGCTGCTTCCTGAAGAAGTCTGGCAGCTAGGATCACCATGAAATCTATCGGCGTCCCCACTAGCCTGAAGACTCTCACCACAGCCTCCAGCCAATCCTCAGCCGCCTGCGGGTCCGTCCCTCCCTAGAACCTGGGTGGCCTCTGGCGCTGGAACTCATGCAGTGCGCTCAAGCGACGTGCACCCTCTACTGTTGGGGCTGGTGGCATCGGTGGCCCAACGGGTAGTAGTACTGCTGGTGCCTCCGCTGGTGCCTCAACTGGGATAGGGCCCTGTACTGAGGCCTCGTCGCTTGGCGGGCTGTCAGTACGTACCACTCTCGGGGCTCTAGCTGGTCGTCTGTGAAAAGGCATCCTGGAAGAAACATCATGACACGGTCAAAGATTATCCCTGGTGAGCTGACCTGGTTTGAGCTGACATTTAAAAACTTCTGGAAAACACACACGCAATTCGTGTTTTCGTGCACAAAGTCGGAAATCAGTTGTCAGGGTCCTAGTGTATGGATACGTCGGCCGCCCACACCAACACTGGACTCCCTAAACTGAAAACTACACTTGGTACTCTTAACACTATTGCTTCACAGAAAGAAACATCAGAGTTATAAGTTCTGCGGTAGAACTGAACTCCTCTAATACCAATTTGTCACGACCCGTCCTCGGGGCCCATGTCGTGACTACCCCAATCCCGGCTTCCATAGGCCAGGGGCTGGAGACTAGCACCCAAGGCGTAAAATCCCGATAACTGGGAAGGCATTTCCTTTATAAAAGAAAACAAGCACCACATAGTACAAGCGGAAGCAAAACACTAAGTATAAAAGAAATGCTGAAAAATAAATGGGCCAGAATACAAACCCAAAAGAAAGTACGACTACAACTGAACAAGGTACAACAGAAAAAGACAACAGTTGGAAGTAGGAAGCATCTCCTGGGTCATCCTCCTCGGATCCTACCTGAAGGGTAGGTACAGATAGCGCAGCTCCTGGTCGTCCACCACGGATCTTACCTGAAGGGTAGGTACAGATAGCCTCCTCCACGCTCTCGTCCGTCAACCTCCTCTGTGAGTCGTCACGTCGTGTAGTCCACCTCCGGGTACTGACTCGTCGTGTAGTCCACCTCTGGGTACCGTCCAGTCCTCGAACACTCGGCCTCCGTCAGCACTGCCCATCGTCTGCAACCAACACAACGAGGTGTGGGCATAGCCCGTGCAGGGGTGAGTATAACGATACTTAGTAGGGACCCCGAGACCCTCAAGGTCTCACTAAACCAACAAGGATAACCACAAGAAGATCTCGACAGATAACCTCTACTTAGATATATGCCCATACATATACCTAAGTTATCAAGTAACCCATCTCAATCATGAGGAAACACAAGGAGTGTGAAATCAACGGATAACCACTACCCAGGTATATGCCCATACATATACCTAAGTTATCAAGTGACCCATCTCAATCATGAGGTAAACACAAAGGTCAAAAAGTCTCAGCTCAAACCAGGATTTTCATTATCGAAATAGTAACTGCTGAAGAGCTCCGTCTCTGGAGTGTACAGTGGTCCTATCACGACTCTGAGGTACTGCTCACTAACCTAAGACTGCTGAGGTGCTCCTCCTGTCGAGTATCGCGGGTCTGCGGCCAACTACCGGGCGCTCCGTCCGCTGTGGGTCTGTCTCCAAATACCGGGGGCTCCCCCCAATAGCCTACAGAGGTACCCCTCCTGTCGAGTACCGCGAGTCTGCGGCCAACTACCAGGCGCTCCGTCCGCCGTGGGTCTGTCGCCAAATATCGTGCGCTCAGTCCACTGGGCTAGTCGACTCACTCCAAATCGAGTCGGTCAAGCAGTCGTCAGGTCTCAGCCGGCTACACGGTCTTCGTACTCCGCACGCTCATCTCCGGGAGGGTCCGCTCTACGAGCTACTGGTCGATACTACAAGTATCACAAAGTCCCACAAAGAAGTATCTCAAAGGACCACCTCGTCATAGGGGTCTCAACGCAACAGACGACGCGTCAATCGGACACCCGGTCTGTGAGTTATTAGCCTTTTCGTCCCAGGGGCCCGGTTGGTTTTGTGTGCGAATCAATCCGGTCGTAACTCAACTATACCCCGAACACTCATAGGGACCGTTTCTCAACGAGATCACCAACGCCGCTGACGGTTCGTCAAACGGACGTTCTGTCAGAAAGGTATCAGCTTTTCCGTTCCAGGGGCTCGGTTGGATTTCGGTGCGATCCAACTCGGCCACTATCCAACTGTATCCAAAACTCGGGCGGAGGATGCCAAAAGTTCCGTCTCAACAAGAGGAAAACAACGAGACAGACGGTGCGTCAATCGGACGCCCGGTCTGTGAGTTATTGGCTTTTTCGTCCCAGGGGCCCGGTTGGTTTCGTGAGCGAACCAACCCGACCGCACTCCGAAGGCATCCAAACCTCGAGCGGAGTAAGCCAAAAGATCCGTCTCACTTAGAGGAAAACAACAAAGTCGACGACACGTCATTCGGACGTCCGGAACTCGAGTTACGAGTGTTTCCGCTCCGAGGGCCCAGTTGGTTTCGTATCCGAACCAACCCGGCCGAACCCAAAGTAATCTGAAACCTTGAGTGCAATATACCGAAACGACCGTCTCGATCCAAGGATCACGTTGCTGTTGACGGCGAGTCGTTTGGAGGCCCGTAGCTCAAGTTACGGGCATTTGACCTAAAGTGTCCCGAAAACGGGGGTGTTCGACCCCCCCCCCCCCTGGGTCGGCCCGCACCGGGTCGGCCCAAACCAGGTCGGCCCAAACCGGGTCGACCCGGGTCCGACCCGGCTGGGCCCGGCCCGGTCCAGTTTGGTCCGGCCCGACCGGCCGGCCGCGGCTCGGCCAGCGTGGCCGAGCCGACACGCGGGCGGGGCGCGCGGATCCCCCGCCCTTCGCCGCTGATTGAGGCCAGCGGTTCGCCGGCTGCCCCTTTTTCCGCCGGCGCCGCCGTGCCGGCGTGGCGCGCTGCCACCACCTTCCACGGACCACCAGACGTGCTCCGGTGGTCCGTTCTTCCTGTCGTCTTCGCCTATGGTCCCCCCGGGACCCCATCTTCACTGCGAAGGGATTCAAACGCCCAAACGGCCTGCTTCATCGTCGCCCGTCAATCCACACATCAATAAACAATCTGCGGAGGGCTGTCGGGCCGTGTTCGTTTGGCCCGCACCCTCCGCGTTAGATTATAACAATGGGAGAAGTTTATTCAACACATGAATACATAACCAAAAAACAATTTTAATGGATTAAAATTGTTCTTATTATCCGGGTTCTTCACCTTGAACGGAAACATTCACGGAGTATAGAACATTCAAATAAAACCCCTACCTTGGGTATAAGCCGATCGGAAGGAGGCGTCGTCGTGGAATACGGTGCGCGTCGACAAACTCCGAGGTTCAAGAACAACAGATTTAATTTTAATAATTAAATCTGTGCGTTGTTAAAAACCACAAAGGAGTTTTAAAAGAAACCCGAAAACTCTTACCTCAAACAGAAGATCAAAGATTTCGTTGCGGATGAAGGAACGTCGCAGAAGAACGTCACGGAAGAGGAAATGTCATCGTCACGGCACACGGCGTCGCATCGTCGATTCCCGCGGTTTCGGCGTTCTTCGTCGGAGGTCGGCGTTCTTCGCGTTCTTCGTGTTTCTTCGCGAAGAAGGGTGAAGGCACAAGAATTCTGTCAAAAGCCTCCCAACGTGTAATCCTCAAGATGTGGCATTGGTCTTATTTTATTACTATGCCAACGGATTTCAAACCGGTTAAGAAACGAATAAAGAGATAAGTAACGACCCATTAATTCGTAGAATTAATTCAACGAAATAAACCGCCCAATTAATTGGTGCGTTAAGAAAATAAGAAAACGCGTCAGTTGACTTTCATAATGACGGGTTTTCGCGGGTGCGTTACTTAGCGGAAAAGAAACGGTGGGTCTCATGCGGGTCCCACCTCACAAATATCCTACCAAGAGGGTATGATATTTTTGGATAGCACCCTATCCGCAACAACTCATCTTAAGCTGCTTTAAGTGGCTTCAAGTGGCTTCCAAGCGGCTTAAGTGAAATAAAATAAATTTTGTCGCACTATTTATTTTATTTCTTAACTTTAAGACCAAAAATTAAAAACTACACCTGAGAAAACGGAACTCCAGAAGAGGCGTTTCTAAGCAATTACCGGCGTTTCGATTCCATCGGTGCCCTCAGAATTTGATTCCGAGCACCGGTTCAAAAGTTAGAAAAACCCACTTGTCCGTTCACTGAACGTACCCGAGCCAAACTTCGGAAATTGATTCCGGGCACACCGGGCCTCGGAATCAGGCGCCATCAGAAACTGCGTTCTTGTAAAATTCCAAAGAAAATTAAGAAAAAAAATTCCCTTGGAATTTACGGGTCTTTACACGGCCCCCGTCTTGTTTTCCAAGAAGGCAGACGGGAGTCCGAGGTTGTGCGTGGATTACCGGCACCTGAACCAGGTGACGGTGAAGAACAAATATCCACTGCCAAGGATCGATGACCTCTTCGATCAGCTAAGAGGGGCATAGTGGTTCTCAAAGGTTGACCTTCGATCAGGATATCACCAGCTATGAGTACGGGAAGAGGATATACCGAAAACGGCTTTCAGATGTCGCTACGGTCATTATGAGTGCTTGGTGATGCCCTTTGGCGTGACGAATGCCCCCACAGTGTTCATGGGGCTGATGAACCGAATCTTCCATCTGTACTTGGACCGGTTCGTAGTGGTCTTCATCGACGACATCCTTGTGTACTCGGCGTCAGAGGAAGAGCACGCGAGACACCTGCGGATGGTTCTGGACGTACTCCGGGAGAACCAGCTTTATGGGAATCTCTCAAAGTGTCAGTTCTGGATTCAGGAAGTCCACTTTCTGGGACATGTCATCTCAGCAAATGGAGTGGTTGTGGACCCAGCCAAGGTGGAGGTTGTGTTAGCATGGGAGCCACCTCGGAGCGTAATGGAGGTGCAAAGCTTCCTTGGGTTGGCAGGATATTACCAGAGATTCATCCCTGATTTCTCCTGGATATCAGCACCGATGACGGCCTTGACCAGAAAGGGGAAACCCTTCATGTGGACAGAAAAGTGCCAGCAGGCTTTTGAGCAGCTAAGACAGAGTTTGACGAGCACCCCAGTCTTGAGATTGCTGGGGGAGGTTGTCGAGTACATAGTTTTCTGCGATGCATCAGGGACCGGGCTCGGTTGTGTCCTAATGCAGTAGCACGCAGTGATTGCTTATGGTTCGCACCAGCTTAGGCCGCATGAGCAGAACTATGCGACCCATGATCTTGAGTTATCAGCAGTAGTCTTCGCATTGAAGATGTGGCGACACTACCTTATGGGCGAGCGTTTCATTGTCTACTCTGACCACAAGAGCCTCGAGTACATCTTCTCACAGAAGGATCTGAATCTGAGGCAGAGGCATTGGCTAGAGTTCCTCTAGGACTATGATTTCGAGATCATTTATACTCCTGGGAAGGGGAACAAGGTGGAGGATGCTCTTAGCAGATGGTCAAGCTCACAGCTGTTGAGTGAGGCAACACAACAATTAGCCGCATTACAGTTATCCTTCGTGGATGGAGAGGATACAACTTACCTACAGTTTATGGTTGTCACCCCTCCACTCTTACAGCGAGTTAGGGAGGCACAACTTGGGAATGTCGACTGTGTGGTCTTACGTGCTTAGTTATCCACAGGACATGCTCCTGATGGATATTCACAGGGTGGGGAGCACGTACTTTTTTTCAGAGGACGCACTGTTGTACCAGTGGCTTTGTAAGAGGAGGTCCTGAGGGAGTTCCATACATCCCCTTTGACTATACATCCTGGAGTGGCAAAGATGTACCAGGACCTCTGACGTCAGTTCTGGTGGTCAGGCATGGAGAAGGCAGTGTGACATAGTTCGTTTCTCGATGCCTCACATGTCAGCAGGTGAAGGCTGAGCACCAGGTTCCAGTAGGGTTAGCTCACCCCTGGAAGTTCCAGAGTGGAAGTGGGATGGAATATCGATGGATTTCGTGACGGGTTTACCACGGACATCCAAGGGGAACGATTCCATCTGGGTGATCGTTGACCGACTCACCAAGTCGGCCCACTTCCTAGCTATCAGGGAGCAGAGTTCTGTAGAGAGCTTGGGACGCCTCTACGTACAGGAGATAGTTCGGCTTCATGGAGTCCCCTCGACTATAGTCTCAGATCGAGACGCCCGCTTCGCATCCCGGTTGTGGAAGGGATTGCAGGAGGCTTTTGGGACTCAGCTGCGCTTGAGCACAGCGTTTCATCCCCAGACAGATGGTCAGACGGAGAGGACCATTCAGGTTCTGGAGGATATGTTGTGAGCCTGTATCTTGGACTTTGGTCGTAGCTGGGAGGACCACCTACCACTGGTGGAGTTTGCGTACAACAACAGCTACCACTCCACCATCGATATGACACCGTTCGAGGCCTTGTACGGAAGACCCTTCCAGTCACTGCTTTGCTGGACCAACCCCGGAGAGTCAGCACTCATGGGTCCAGAGTTAGTGCGAGCTACTAAAGAGAAGGTGCAGATCATCCGGGAGAGGATGAAGACTGCACAGATCCGGAAGAAGTCTTATGTTGACAGGCGACAGAGACCTCTGGAGTTCGAAGAGGGAGACCACGTCTTCCTTCGGGTCTCACCTCGACGAGGGTTGCGGAGATTTGGCTGAGGTGACAAGCTATCTTCGAGGTTCATCGGACCTTTCCAAATCCTGGGCAGAGTTGGCGAGGTGGCGTACCGCCTGGCTCTATCGCCACAGTTGCATCGGGTACATGATGTCTTCCACGTGTCGCAGTAGAGGAGGTACGCGCATGACCCACCGCACGTCATCGACTGGGGCGAGCTGGACATCGAGCATGGAGTGACCTTTGCTGAGTACTCGGTGGAGATCGAGGATCGGCAGGAGAGGATCCTTCGTGGGCGATCGATTCCCTTAGTGCACGTCCGGTGGCAGCACGGGAATCTTTAGGAGAGCACGTGGGAGCGGGAGGCCCAGATCCGTGCCCAGTACCCTCATCTTTTTTAGTAGCCTTTGTTTTGGCTTTTCGGGGACATAAAGCCCCAAGGTGGGGAGAATGTAATGTCTCTGATTTTCCGTTTATTATTTTTAAATATTATGTGGAATTATTTCGAGACCGGGCGTGAAGACGACACATCATTCCGAGGTCCAGTGAGCCCGGAATGGTGGTTTGAACTTTTTTTTGTTAAGTGAGTCGGCACCTGTGCGTGGTTGTGGCAGTTTCGAAACGGATGCCCGGATTAAAAATCCGAGCGCACCGTTGCGTCCGGGACGACGACTTTACCTAAGAATGAGGCTAACCTCGACCGACGCGGGTCGAGGGAAAAAGTTAATTTTCGGACGTTTTAAGTAAAATAAAATAAAATAAATTAACCAGTTTATTTTATTTCATTTAAGGAAACATCCGCTGCAGCGCGGCAACGGCGCAGCTGTTTCCTAAATTAATGGCGCGTCTTAATGACTTCGAAATGGCAAGTCAATGCCATTAATACTGCCGCGTAATTAAATGCCAACTTGTTTCCCCTTTTTAATGGGTTAAGCAATTGTACATCGTTGGCAACGTAGAGAGAGGAACCTCTGCAGAATCCATGGCGCGTTGGAGAAAATTCTCGACGACGAACGACAACGGATCGAAACCAAGGATCGTTGCGCCGACGTTGAAGGATCTTGACGGCAACGACATCATGACGCCTTTGTCAACGATTGATCCTTTCGAAAGGTAGGGGTTGTTATTTCGATTTCTTTTCCCCATATTTTGAGTTTAAACGACGAACGCGGATCAACCACAAACAAGTTGATCCGCGGATTCGTACGTTCTTGCGGGAGGGATTTTTCTTCGGGAAGACTATGAGGAATTGATCCATGTTTTATGTTGTTGTTGATTCTTGCCCCGTTTTAAGCCTATTAACGGGAGTGGATCAACGTCGTGACGAACGACGGCGGAGGTTCGTTCATCAATTTGTTTATTTGGATTTTTCTTCCTCCTTTTTCCCCGCGCATTCTTCGCGGGGCGACGAACAACGGATCGCTACACATCCGTTTTGCGACGCAATGATCCCAAATCGAAGGTTCGACATCGCAACGTCCTTGTGGAGGTGCGGCGACGATGGTAGATGACAAATCAGACCGGATCAGAAAGAGCGGTCTTCGAGCGTTCTTCATGCGGGAAGATCGGAACACGTTTTCAGAGCCGATCGGAGGCCCGAAAACGACGGAAGCGGCTTCGTGGGGTCGGGGCGACCAGAACCTGGAAGTTTTGCGGCGATTGGACGACCAGATTGATGATCGGAGCAGCACGGGAGGCGCGCTGGCGAAGAGCACCGTTTCTGGAAATTTCAAGAATACACGGCGTGTACTTCCAAAGAACACGCCGTGTAGTTCTGGCGGTGGCGGCTAGGGTTTCGGGGTCAGAGAAGAATCACACGGCGTGTGACTCCGGTCACACGGCGTGTTGGACCTTCCCTGAAGCTCGGCGTGTACTTTGGGTAGTACACGGACACGGGATGATCTACACGGCTTCAGGCGGCACGACGTGTACAACTCGGCAGAGTCAACTACGCGGAGCTCGACGTGTATCCCGGGGATACACAGACACGGGATGGAGTACACGACTGTGTACTCCCTCACCCGGTCAGGCGAGGTAAACAGCGCGGGTCACCCTGTGTGCAGATTGCACGGGTTGGAGTACACGGGTTGGTGACCGTGTACGGGCACATGGCCGGAGTACACGGAGCTAACCCCAGTTACCCAGACACGACGTGTACTCCGTACTACACGCCGTGTACTAAGTTTTTCTGCATGACCAGCCTCACGATACGGGCCGTTGTACACGGGCAGTACCCGGGGTCGGACAACACAGCGTGTATCATTTCTACACGCCGTGTACTTTTGGGAAAACAGCTTGGTCTCTTTTGTTCACCGTGCCTTGAACATCTTTCGTTTGGGTTATTGCCCCTTCTTCTTGTTCCCCTGAAGGTCAGACATCATTCCCTCACGCAGGATTATGATCCCTTCAGCAGGACTTTCTGTGATAGAGTCAGACATCCATCCAAGAGGCCCAGATCGAGATCCTCTATCCATTCCAGACCCTAGGTAGAGTCAGGTATCGGCGTGACCAATTTTACCGGGCGTTGATCCTCTACCTAGCAGGTGAATTACGGATGAGTCGCGGTATCCGCCATGGCTCTGGCAGTGTTCCTCATCTGTGTATCGAAATCTTTCCCACTCAGGAGTGTGTCTCCCGTAATGAGTGTAGCTATATCTCGTGACGGTTCCCGACGAATAGCTCTTCCCGGACGGACGTCATCAGAGCTATAAGACTCGTGGAGTGTGTTCTCCCGGAACGAGCGCATCACGAAATCTTCGGACGGAACCCTTTACGGGGGTATGCGGTCTCGTGACTTGTCTCTAGACCACGAGTCTGAGTTTTGAGTATATCTGGTTTGTTTTATATGTTATGTAAACATATATTATACATAGCTGCCTGTACCTTTACTTTGTGTACTGCTTTGTGGTTTTCAGGGTCTTCTACTGAGTATTGTTATACTCACCCCTGCACGGGCTTTGCCCGCACGTCTGGTGTCTTGTGCAGACGAGCAGCCTTTTGACAGGGTCCAGGGCGGATCAGGACAGGACCGAGCTTTCTGAGTTCCCTACAGGCCGAGGCGTTCCTACGACTACGAGCGACAGTCCCGATACCTTTGTGCTTATAGGTTGAACTTTGCAGTTTTTCAGACTCTTGCTTTTGGTGAGTTTGTATTCTGGCCCAGTTTACTTTTACAGTACTCTACCTTTCGTCGTACTCTGTTGGTTGAGTTTAGTTGTATGCATGCATTTTTGTTTCTTAGTGTTTTACATTTCAGTATTTGTGGGCTTGGAGATGTGTGTGTACATGTACTTTGGCAATGCCTTCTATATTAGTGATATGCTTACTCGGTGCTAGTCACCAGTCCCTGACCTATTGGAGGCGGGCTTGGGGAGTCACGGCGCGGGCTCCACTGGAACGGGTCGTGACAATATCTATTTTAGGTTTATTTTATTTTGTTTGATATTATTTAAATAAATTAAATGAAATGGGGTCCTCCCTCACCATTCTGATCTTCACGTGCCTAACTGGAATTAAGGATATGTTTTGTCCTCTAACGTCATTGCCCCCTAAGTTTAAATATGAAACGCCCCCGAAATTTTCCACGTCATGGCCGCGCAATTGCGGGTGCCATTTTTGAATCGCGCGGAACCCGCCGACTGCGCCGCGCAAGGCTCCCTGCAACTTCATGGGGAAACCGTTGCCGCCTTCTTCGCCTCCCTCCCCATGATGGCCGCCCCTCTTCTTAAACCCTAATTCCACCAACCCTATTCTCTCTTTCCTCTCTCATCTGTCGAGTCCGGAGACGCCTATCCGTTTGCCCTTCTCCTATTAGCAGATTGCACGTCTCGGAGTTATATCATGAAAGGGATCTTCAAGCCCAAGCCCCGAACGCCCGCTGATATCGTCAGGCAAACCCGCGAGCTCCTCCTCTACGCAAGCCACAACACCGAAACCCGGGAACATAAGCGCGAAGAAAAGGTTTCACCTTGTCCCCGCTACCCCTCCTTTTCCCGTCCTCTTGGGATAAACTGAAAAACAAATGCACCAATTAAATTTACTGCCAGGCCATCATCGTTTCTCCACCGTTCGGTTTTTTGATTTTGTTTTCGTAACATAATACATAGCATGTCCCTAATTATCTTCTTCATTGTTCTGTTTTTCTCCGTCATTATTGACTCTACGAGCGATTTTAATCCTACGTGCTTGTTTGTATCCGTTCTGTGACAATTACAATTTTACCTGGTACGTGCAATGAGCGTTGTTCTCGTCTTACCTCACGGGAAACTATAGAAATAATGTTACCTGTATCCAATTTTTGAACAGTTCATTTCCTTTCTTGAGAATTCATCAAATTGAAGCTGTATAATGCCTCTGTAGTTGTTTTATCAGATTCCGTGCTGTGCTTCTCCTTTCGTTTTTCCTTTCTTTGACATTTGAACTCTTATACAGATGGCTGAATTGCGGAAATTCATTATTGAGATGAGGTCAATTCTTTATGGAAAAGGCGGAGCTGAACCAGTTTTAGAAGCTTGTGTTCAGATGACCAAGGAGTTTTTTAAAGAAGATATCTTGCGCCTGTTCATTACGTGCCTTCCCAAATTAGACTTAGGGGTAACCCTGTGTATTTCAAATTCCAATATGCAGACTTGATGCAGCATCCCCTCCTACCTTACTTATATAATGATTTGGTTCATATAATGCAGGCCCGTCAAGATGCCACTCATGTAGTTGCCAATTTGCAAAGGCAACGGGTTAATTCACAATCGATTGCTTCTCATTACTTGGAAAATAACCTCGATCTATTGGATATGTTAATACTTGGGTGAGCCATTTGACTTCAAGTGACTCTTGGTTGATGGTTTTCCCCCTTTGTTACGGGCATACGTTAGATTCTCTTTTCCATGATTATCAATGATCTTAAGTTTTCTTAAGTTCTTGAATGAGCAATTGCCCGGTTTCAAGTGTCCTCTGAATTGATCATTAAAATGTTCTCCTGGGCTCTCTTCAGTCTACAAGTATGTGCTTTAATTTATCCAACAAATGAGTTAATGATGCCTAATGAATGGTTTATTCTTGCCAGATATGAGGATTGTCACATTGCTTTATCATATGGTGCCATATTGAGGGAGTGCATACGTCACCAGAGCATTGCCAGGTAATGGTTTCCTTTATGCGCAAGAACAATAAATAATGGCTCGATTTCTAGAAATGTAACTAGGGCTGTAAATGGTATGTTGATACCCAGCATGCCACTCAAGCTCTACTAAAAAAATACCAGAATTCAGCTTGATTTTTGTCAAGTCGAGTTTGAGTATAGGAATAACATAATCGAGTCGCGCACATGCTCATTTGAGTAATCAATATATAAATGTATAAATTAATTTTCATATATGTATCATATTCGAGCTCGAGCTGGAGCCATGAAAGCAGTCGAGCTCGAGCCATAACAACGATTGAGTTAACTTGAACTCATACCTGAAAATGAAGGCCCAATTTCACTAACCGAGCTTAATCAATTGAGCTTGAGTAGCTCGTTTTAAAAACCGAGTTGAGCTCGAGCGATTACAACAACGAGCTTAACTAGAACTCATACCTGAGCATGAAAGCCCAATTTCACTAATCGAACTTAATCGATTGAGCTTGAGTAGCTTGTTCAAAAAATTGAGCCATGCTCAAGCTTCCAAAACCTTACTCTCATCGAGCCAAGTCGAGTATCGAGTATCAAAACTTGGCATCAAGCTCGAAGAGTATACTATATCGGCTCGACCTGATTCGATTACACCCCTAAATGGAACTCAATCCATGATGCTCAGCAATGTTTGTATAGTTTTAATCTGAATTATTTATTGATCAAGCAGGTATGTCTTGGAATCAGGGCACATGAAGAAGTTCTTTGATTATACACAGCTTCCAAATTTTGAAATTGCTTCTGATGCTGCTGCTACTTTTAAGGTTGAGTATTTAATCAAGTCCTTAGACTTAGAAGTAGCAATCCGGGTTCACGGGTTGAGTTCTTGCGGGGTTGGCCATCTCTTGAATTTATTTAAGCTCAACTCCAACCCGACTCATTTAATTAAGCGGGTTGACCCAACCTTACTCATGTATGAAGTGGTCAACCCTAACCCTACCTGCCAACCTATTTAACTTTAAATATATAACATGGACGACATCATGACATGTCCAACTAGTTAATATCACATAAACTCAATGACTTCACCAAATTGAATTATCCCTTTTAAACTAAAAATATCCTAATTAATATGAAACATTTATTATCAATGTTGCAGCCTTGGCTCTCTTAAACCATTTAAAATAATTAATCTTTTATAAATATGTTGAGTTATTTCAAATTAAGATGAGTATAAGAATAAAATATATTATGAAATTAATTATCAATATATTTTTAATATTTTATATCATCATTATATTTTTAATTGGGTTACACGGGTTAGATTGGTCAACCTGAATTTGACTTGAATATTATTTGTTTCAGATTACTCAACCCGATCACAACCTAAATCTATTTATGCATGACCCAAACCCATTTAACTCGTGTCGCATCGTGTTGGGTTCAAAATTGCTGCCTCTACTTAGACCTTCTGAGAATGAAGTAGTGCCAGAAGCATAAATGCTTACATGATTGCTGCATTCCATGCAGGAGCTTTTGACTAGGCATAAATCTACTGTTGCTGAATTTCTTTCACAAAACTTTAACTGGGTAAGTCTTTTCTTTTTGTTTATATTCATGCAGTATTTCTCCGATTGTAATAAGGATCATTATTCTTGATCCAGTTTTTCCCAGATTATAATAATAAGCTGCTGGGATCTCCAAATTATATTACCCGACGACATGCTGTGAAGGTTACTCTGGTTCTGCTAGTATGGACAGTTTTCATGAAACCTGTCCGGCTGATACCTTGTCTGTGTCCATTATGTTTCAGCTGTTGGGAGATATTTTACTCGATCGCTCCAATTCTGCGGTGATGATCCGTTATGTGAGGTCTTTAGATAACATGAGGATCCCAATGAATCTTCTCAGGGATCCCAACAGAGCAATACAGGTTCAAGCATTTCATGTGTTCAAGGTATTGTCTCTGAAGGTTGTTCGTGAAAAGTTGTTGATGATGGCCCTTTAATCTTTTTTTCTCTGTGTTCTGCATTAACAACTGAAAGCTGTTTGCTGCAAACCAAGATAAGCCTCCTGAGATAGTGGGCGTCCTAGTCTCTAACAGGAGCAAGTTGCTTCGATTCTTCCGTGACTTCAAGTCTGATAAAGGTGGGGGATTGTGTTTGCTTGCCTTATAAACGAGGTTGATGATGACGCAGACTCAATTATTGTATGTTGTTGTGTTTGCAGAGGATGAACAGTTTGAGGCAGACAAGGCTGAAGTGATCAAAGCGATTGAAAACCTTGAACCCAAAGACTAGGATTAACCACCTGCAGTATCATTATGATTAACCACCTGCAGTTCTCATCTAATGTGTTTTTCAGTGGTTATTGTTAGGTTTGATCATCAGGGAAATGTAAATCATAGGAGCCTGATCAAGCTTCAATGTATATTTTTTCTGTGAAAATGACGGAAGTTATGAAAGCTAATAGTTAACATAACAGCTTTAATGATTTGTTTCCACTTGTTTGTGTTGAATTCTTCTTGATGAATGAACTGATCGTACTCCATAAGAAATGTGGTCATAGTTAGAATAAGGAAAACAATTTACATTAATGTTACATTCTAGATTGATTTATGTCTTGGAACAGATTTTCTGGGTACAGTTATTAAAACCAACTCCTGAAAATTGCTTGGCAGCCCTGTGATAACTCACAGACATGGTCAATGTAATGATACATCATCATAAGAGCATCCTTCCAAACTTTATTCATGGAACCAATGTTGATTTTTTTCTGCTTGTTCTTGCTGCCAGAGTTGAGGTAATCAGCCCAACAAATTAACTTACAAAATCATAATCAAGACCACTTACCTATGACATGCTCTTTATTTGTTTGTTTGTTTGCTTGTTTTTCTTTTATGGGTTTTGCTTAGACACCCCTCCAAGTTGTTGGATTGGTGTACCCCGATTTGTTTGGAGGGATGTTGGGATGAATGCTAGTGACATACTGAATACCAGGCCACAATTTTCATTGGTCGAGCTCTGTGGTGAGCTTGTTGGGGGTTGTAGAGTGCAACGTGTTCCTGTTTTGGGGAACTGTAGCAACTTTGACTGACTGTAGCAAAGTTGATCAGACGACACCGACAAGACACTGTAGTATGACAGACTTTGACACGGTTACTGTAGTATCTCAAACTTTGGGGATAAGGATACTGTAGCTTCGTAAACTTTTTATCACCGATTACTGTAGTAGTTTGGACTTGGTGGTTGCAACACTGTAGCAGTGCGTACTTGCAGTCACCGTTCATTGCAGCACAATGAACTTATTGTGACGCAGTACTTTGTCTTCTTTATTAGCTCATTTCGAGTTAGGGTTTTGTCTGTGTGTGAAATTCTGATCTTCTTGTAATTGTGCTCCCGAATTTCATAATGAAGTGATTATGTTTCTCTGTGGACGTAAGGGTTATTCCCGAACCACATATATCATTGTCCATGTTCATCTTCATCTTCTTTTGTTCTATCTATTCTTCATCTGCAAACCTCTGTCGTGCGACTCCCAACGTTTCCGCAACACAAGTGTCTGGGTGAAAAATAATAATGGAAACACCATCAAATCTTAGGGGAAAATCTTATAAGATTTTTCTTAACAATTTCAACATCATTGACCTCATCTCATAGACCATTCATAGTGTAAAAAAAAAACAATGTCGTCAAAAAAGCTCATTAATCATCTTTAAAGGAAACACTATCAAATCTTCAAATTTGTTTCTTAACACTTGCTATTTAGTCTCCTTCACTTTTGATTCTCTTTTGTATGTGTTGACAATTTATTTCACATGAAATGGACAAAATGTATCTCATTACATTCATATACTCTTTATGGGAGAGGGTTCCTATTTTGTGTATTTTCATCAATAATTAATGTTTTTTTGTATCCTTTCGTGAAAGTTGTTTTAGTTTCATCACTAACTCGAACATCATGTATGGCAATTAGAAAAAGATTTATACTAAGAGATATCAAATATGAAGTCGACATTTAAAATTTCAAAACCTCTGTTTCAAAATTTAAAAATCAAAATAAACATTTTAGAACTTTACTAACATTTAAAATTTCCAAAACACTTTGTATTGCCGTCCATTTTAAGAAAATCAAACTTGTAAAATGATTTTAAAACCACCATGCATGCCATCCTTTCTAACTATCCCATGCTCTAGTACAATTTTTAAAATCGAAACCCAAAATTCAAGTTTTTTCCCCCAAAACTTGAAAACCATTTGTCCTATGTTGCCAAAGCAATCACATGCAATGTCGCATTTGAAGGATCTGGGTGCAGCGGAAGCGCGACGTTGGGCGAGACCTAACTTTTCTTTTTCCGTAATCAATGATTAATCCGAGATCAATACGGCGATGAACGCCAGTATCCATGGATTGAATCAAAGAAATAGACAAAGAAAGAAAAATGCCGAAACATCGAGAGAAGATCTTGCACATTATGTTTATAATTAATTTAATTAATTTTATAAAGAAATGAATACCTAGGTCTTCGGCACTTTCTTCATTGATGATTGTTGATCATTCGGAATCACCCTTCCGAATTACCTTCGCTGCGCTCTCAAGAATCCAAAGTAGAATCCCTCTAACGGTGATCCACACGTGCTCCAATGGTCTTCGATCAACGTCGCTCGTTCCCCAGGTGCTAGCGCGGTGAAGCGAATGTCTTGCGTTGATCGTTCTTGATTGCCCGTTCTTCGATCTTGAAGAACTTCCCTTGTTCTTGAGAGGGAGAGAGGAGAGGAGTCGAGAGAGAAAATGTTTGGCTCAACAATTCTTTAGTGTCACCGGTTCACTAGCGTAAAAGCGATTAAATGCAATTACAACCATTAGACAAAACCCATGCCATGTAATAATAATAACAGAGTCATTATTTGTGGTGCACCAACTTGCGCAAAACAAAACCATAAATAAAATCTCATGCCACAAAATGATAACGGTATTATCATTATTATTTCCTATGCCATCTGGATAAATATTATTTACTGACTTGTAAATAATTAATTTATCACCAAACATGGTCTTGGTCCGTTCGAACTCCACTTCCATTTATTGAACACCCGAATAATATTTTTATTCTCTTAAATAAATATTTTCATTTACAAACTAGTAAATAAATATTTATTAAATGTTCAATAAAATAAATAAATATATTTTATTCACAATCCGACAAATAAATATTTATTTAATTTATGCGATTATTTTAACTTGAATAAAATTATTCCTCACTCTTGAGAATAATATTTATTCCATTAATTCAATTCAAATAGAATTTAATCGAGACCACCAAAAACACTTAGTGTGTGACCCTCTAGGATTCTTTCTCGTTGGCATTAGGCGGGCTTGCCTAAAGTCCAAAATTACTGTCTCACAACGAGTCAAAACGCCCAAGAGAAAGAACTTAAAGTCGCAATGACGACATCCACATACGAATGCTCACTGTAATATAATCCATTTGTCTCAATATCTCATCAAGAAGGTTTCATGATAGTGTCATCAACCTATATGCTTGCTACGTCATTCTTTGACTACCTGAAATAAACTCGTCGATACACCATGACCTTGAAATTTAGGGAGATGGTTCTATTTCAATCAAAGGGCCGAGATATCAACTTCTATAAATAGAATGGACAAATCCTTCCTCGACTTATCCATTAATAACATGCCATTCGTGACACACCCATCGTACCCTACTTCCCACCAACATATGGCGTGATGATTTTCATTAGTAAATAAAAGTGCGTGAGTCGTGACACGTATTAATGATAATCTTAAAGTCTAAAGACCATTACACCCACTCGCAAATAGGAATATCCGATGATACCAAAACATACGGAATTCCTATTGGCGGGTCTGTTATCATAATCTCCCATCTTGAAGATTACCAAGTGAAAACTTCATGAGAGGAAGTCTCATCTGCTTATGAGTACTCACACCTGACGATCTGTATACTATGTGTCCCATCATAGTATGTCATCCAACCGCAGAACTATGTTTAAAAATATTGTTGTAGCATTTAAAGGTTCTCATCATAGTAGGAAACCGTCATGACCTTATCAATACAACAAATACTCTAGGACATTATTACATCATAGTCATGCATAATATGTAATAAGACATTTAATATTTAAATACATTAAATATTCATGTAATCAAAGTACAAACAGTTGATTCTAGGACACCAACTCTAACAACATTTGCCTTCCGCTCCATTAGTATGGTTCATGAACAATTAAAAAGTAGACTCCTCACTGAGGTCTGGACTCAATTCTAGAGTCATAGTCTATTCCCGTGATTGGGATTTCTAGACCAACACCTCACTTATACCTAATGTCCCAACTCTTGATAATAGAATTACCTTGATAACTTGTCTTTCAATCATGATCATGTCGACTAGACACACACGTAACCCTACCTTCCAAGTTATGACAACCAATATCCACCTCTAGTTGTCATATTCCCAAAATCTCAATGCACTTTGATACCATTTTGAAATTCCTCAACCCATAAATTTGAACTAATACCCATGTCAAAGATGTTACAGGCCCCAAACATGCCTCATTGTAATCCATAGGTTGTCAACAAGCGACGAGAGCTAAGCTATACACCTAGGGAGATGACGCCCTTGATGCCCAACTACATACCGATCATAATATAAAACAACTATATGAAATACATACACATAATGAAGCATCCATGCATCTAATATAAAATGCATACATGAAAAATAAACAAGGTTGTATTGGCTGATACATAAATTGAAAACAAAACAACAAACAATGACCTCTAGCCTAACTAACACAAGCTCCACTTGCCAAAATTTTGGCTCCCAAGACACTACTATCCATGAGCCACGAACCCCATCCTAGAGACATATTTAAACCTACATGCATCATAAGAAAAAAGGTTTACCCATGCATGTCGCAAACCATTACATGTGCATGGGTAGGAGGTGAGTCCACCAACCCTGTAGGATTTCCCCATTGTCCTCATTTCCCCTCAGTGTTAATGATAAATTTGGATACATGTCCAATTTATGTGATGAGTGACACTCAAACCACCCTAAAATGAAACATGACAATAATAACAATAATCATAATAACATAAATATGAAACAAAACCAATACTAAATAATAAATCCTGCCCAAACCCAAAAGTCCATGCACACACCTCAATCAACACCCAATCTCCCCAAGCTCCAATTCCTTGATCCAAGATTCATCTAACCATATAGCATGCTATCGACTACGTTATCACACCATATCAAAATTAGGGGTTTATTGATCATTCCAAGCAACTCCCACCAAGGCTTTTCATAATGAGGTCCACCGCTAACCACCCATGCATGACCCTAGAGGAAAATTGAAACCCAATACCATTTTCTTAATCCTTTACTAGATCACCGTGTCATGGTCCAAAGTAACCCCCAATCACTATGATAAATGGGACCTAATTCACTATCTAGATCTATAATTCACCCACTTTAGGTAACCAAGGTGACATGATTCCCAACTAGCTCATTGCCTTGCGGTCCAAAGCGAGCCTCAATCACTATGATGGATGAGTTTGACTCCACCATCTAGACCAGTTTTCCTCCCACTAGGTGTAACCTAGGTAGCTAATACCTCCCCTACCTTGACTCTCACCCACCTGATATCCTAATCTATTCATCATAATATAACCCCTCTCATAAATAAAATTTAGCTTAACCATTCTGAAGTGCCCAGATCATTGTGAATCAGTGAGAGGGGGAGGGGGTGAATCAGTGATCCCTTAAAACGTTTTACTAATTGATTCTTTATCAATTAAACCTCTATGGCTGGTTAAAGCCTCGATCCACTCTTCTTGTATCTCTCACCTTTCCACGAATGATGCAGTAAATGTAAAGGCACTGGACACAAGGATTTACAAGGTTCGGCACCAAAGGCCTACGTCCTTTCCATGTTGGTTATACGCCCCAACATGGTTTCTCCATTATAACTTGTTAGAATTACAATGGTCGATACAGAGTCCCACTGTATCTCTCCTGAGTCCCACAGGAGGGTCTTTATACTGCGTCCCATAGTGTTACCAGAGTCCCACTGGCCTGCTCCAGAATCCCACTGAAGACTTCTTCTCCCTGAGTCCCACATGGTCTTCTCTTGGCTCCTCGAGTCGCACGAGTAGCTCTTCTTCACTTTAAGCTTCTTCAAGTATCTTCAGCAGCCTGGGATAAAGGCTGCTGGCCTTGCTCTGTACCTCTGCTCACTTGTGATGAACAGGTCTTCTCGTCTTGCTCAGGATTTATCTCCTTCTTCTCAGGATGACCTGGCTTCTCTCCAACTACTGAATACTCAGACAACTGATATCTTTAACTTCAGTCTGGTCCAGTCTCACAGCAATTCAACCTCATGCACTGAATTCATGGAAACTCTAATTCTTCAAGATCTTCTGGTCTTGGACTTCTCAATTGCACACAGCCTGATTTAGCTTTGTTCACGTGTGCACGTGCATGCATGCATGCATGCACTCCCCTTCTCTTTCTTTGGTGTGATAAACCCTCAAAGGGTGTAAACACTTTTAGCACACACACCTTCCTTGAACTTCACACACTTAATTCAATTTGTTTACACACACTTAATGTGTGTTATACTTTAGTGTGAGAGTCTTCCACTTCTTCCTTCTTCTAAGTGTGTTCACTATCACTTAGTTCACACACACTAGGTTCGGCCATCATTTGTTCTTGTTTTCCCACACACACTCGAAGTGTTCTTCTTTGTCTTTGGCCTTCTCTTAACTTCTTGCACACATACACAAGGTGTGCTCTTCCACTTTGCACACACACTTGGTGTGGTCTCTACTTGGTGCACACACAAGGTATAGTCTCGACCTTCCTCTTTTGTTTAAGCACACACACTGCCCGTGTGCTTCTCCTCTTCTCCACTGCCGCGCAAGCCTCAAGATTCAAGGGCGCACAATCCACAAGACACCTCAGCCGCGGGGCACGCAAGTGCCTTGGTGCACAAAGGCGCGCAAGGTGCACTGCCGCGGGGCGCGCAAGTGCAACACCCGTGGGCACTTCCTCCTGCCGCACAAGTATGCGGACAGTGAGGGTGCCAATCCTCGAGCGCGCAGATTCAAGCGGCTCAGGATCTTCCTGATGCACAAGTGAGGCGCACAGGGTACTCCTTCGAAGCCTCAGGTGGCTCCAGAACAAACTGCCACGCAAGTGGGATGCGCGGGGCTCAAAGATTCGCAAAGCACAGGGTGCTCGCGGGACACTCTTCAAAATATTCAGCAAGCCTCTCCAATGCCTCGGGCTCTCCTTTTATAGGCAGAGGAATGCCTCAACCCATCCGCGTGATACAACTTTGAATTCCCAAAGATTTCGGGTATTCAAGATTCTCTAAATCTTGATTTTTATATTTCTGTCAAACGCGGGTTCCATTTTTATTTTTCTCTACGTGCATGCGACTTAGAACACATGCACGACCTCTTCTTTTCTATCCCATGCAAAACACGAACTCCACATGGCCTCGACACATTCTTTTGCCTCGGCCGAACTCCAATTTCACCATTTGTTGCATGCAAGTACATTTTTATGCATGGATGTGTTCTGTAGGGCCAGACAAACCCAATGGAGGTCTTACTTTGATCGGAGGTGGCCGGGAACTCAAAAACATCGCTCGGGAGGTGCCTGGTTCGAAGGAGGAGTCGCGGGTGGCCTCGGGCGAGCTCAAGATAGAGGACGACTCCTCAACCGTCGGATCCGGAGTTGAGAAGACATCGGAGGGCCGCGATCAGAAGATCTCGCGCGGGATCGATCGTGCGGTCGAGATCTGGCGCGCGATCGATCGAGCGGCCAGGATTCGCTCCTGGTGAAAATTGCGCGTCCCACATCGAATCCGCGGCCGGTTTCCACGCGGTTTATCAAACATCCGCTCCCCCCTTCACCGCAATTGAACTTCTCCCTCCACGGTGCCGCCCCGCACCGTGTTCTCTCTGCGGGCGCGCTCTTGCGCCCACCCCTGCCACTCGGGCGCGCCACTGGCGCCCACTATGCATCCTCGGGCTCGCTCCTCGCGCTCACGCTGCGCAGGGCTTGACACTCCCTTGCGTGGCCCGGGGCTTATACACGGCCCCGGCCTCTCGGGCTGGCCCCATGGGATCCCCCTTGGGCGTGGCAACCTCGAGTCCCACAAGTGCCTTGGGGTTGAACCCTTAAAGCTGGCCCTTGGTGGCTTCTATTTTGCCCGAGTATAGAACAAGTCCTTTGTTTAAAAACAAAGTGACCAAGTTCAAATTCCAAATGCCACATCTTCCTCTAATCTATTCTCCATTATTCATTTCTTCTCTTCTCTTCTTCTTAAGAATTCCTCCATTCCTCTTAAACATTTAATCTTCACTTAGTAGTGACATTCCCGAAGGTTCATCTTCAACCGAAGCTCCTGAATCAAATAGTTCTTCAATGTTCTTCATTGATCCAATCAGAGATCAAGTTGGATCAACTTCTAATTCACCATGCACTAAGTGATAGTGCATGGACTTCATTAGCACCACTTCATCCACTTAGTGATTATGGATGGATCACTTCATCTCCTCATGCATTGTGAAGACAATGCATGGTCTTCTAACATTGTTGTGACATTGTATCTAGTTGATACAAGTTCTTTGAACTTAAAGACCAGTTCAACAATCGTCAGATATAATGATGATGTTCCATCATCATCAATTCTTCAAGTGGTGTAACTTAGTATCATCTTGATACAAGTATTGAAACATTAAGATCAGTTCTACAATCGTCTGATATCCATGGAGAATGTTTCTACCACTACATCCTATGTCACTTAGTGAACCTCCTAAGTGACATGCCTCTTAGTACCATGGCCATTCTCCTTTCCTCACCAACACCATCACAACCTTTGTCATTCACATCTTGACATTCCTTGACATCCATTCATTCTAAGACAACAACATGCCTCATTGACAACAAATGCAACACAATGCACTTCAATCTCCCCCTTTGTATTTGTTGTCAATACACTACTTCTGCACATATGAATGGGTCAATATGTGTGCCAATATTTTCTCCCCCTTATTGGCAATCAAATGCAAAGGTGTGGTGTGGTTCTCTTCAAAAAATCACTTCCTCCCATTGAATAGCATCTTCTTGAAAATCACTAAGAGAGGGATGATGTCACATGTTCTTTTGAGCAAAGAACCTTTAGTAGATCAAATCTAAGTCTACTTGGGCTAAACCGGTGTAGAAAACAAGAGTGATGTAACCAAGGTACTCAATGCTGTCCAACATTCACTGTACATGTGAGATCATGCTCCAAGGGGTTGAAATTTTTCAGATATAACAATAAATTGCTAAATCCTGCACATACTTCACAAAACTCATTAGAAAGTTCAGTGAAAAGATAAAGCTCCCCCTTTCATACTTTTGTCTTCAATCAAACACTCCCCCTTAATTGACATATTAAATACAATTAAGAAACAAGGGATGAAAGTGTGATTGGAATACCTTCATTCTTCACAAGATGATATGAATCACAAAAGATCATCTTCTTCAGATTAGCTCCCCCTTAAGGGGTGCACTCCATTCTGTCCAAACCATCCTCCAGTTGAGAATGATCATCATCTTCAATTCCCTGAAATGTTAGCACATGTAAATACAAGTGATTAGGGAATAAGATGGAACCTCCTTGGTTCATCAACGTGAACAACAAGGTTGAGAAGATTCTCTCAACCGAGATGCCCCATTTTCACCATTCTTCACACTTGCACATCTGATCTTCAATGATGATTGTGCTGGTGTGGATCTCAACACATCTTCATGTGAAATATTTTGTTTTCTTTTTTCCTTAGCAATTGCCAGTGCTTCATCTTCAGCTCTTTGCAGTTCTCTGGCAAGTTGCAACTGATTCGGCCATATGACTAACAAATCATTTAGAAGTGTGGCCTCAGTTCTAAAAGTTCCACATGGTTCTTTTGATGCTGTCAAGCTACCTTTCTTAGGAAACTTGTTTTCAATCAATCCCTTCTGCTTCTTCTGGATTGATTTTCTGTTTGATTTCAGTCTGCTTCTATTGATTTCCATGGCTTGTTTACAAAGATCCATGGTATGCCCTTTCTTTCCACAGTAGAATAATTTCTTCTTGGTGGTCCTTCTGGATGCATCACCCTTCTTGGATTTAGACTCCAAGGTCTTCTCTTCCTTTTTCATAATCTTCTTGGGAGCATCTTCAGTTTTCTTCTGCTTGCTTCCCAAGGATTCTTTCTTAGCCAGGTTCTGTGATCTTTTCTTCTTTTGAGCTCTGGATACAGTTGGAGATTGACATGTATCTTTTTGACCACTTTTGCAATCATCCCAGATGTTGTCAAGTAATCCAAATCTATTTGCAGTAAACATATGTCTCTGGACCTGTGGATGCTGCTTCTTTTCTTCTGGCTTGCTCCCCCTAGGCATGGGCTTCCTTTGTGCTTTAACATTCAGTGGATTGTACCAACAATCCTTTGCACAGTGCCCATACTTATTACAACACCAACACTGACCCACAAATCTTGACCTTTTCAGTCCTTCTGATTGTTGGGTACTTTTCTTGACTTGCTGTGTTGTTTCAGGAGAGCTCTCTTTCTTCATTGTCTTCATCCATACTTGTTTGGAGTTATTCTTCCATCCTGCGCTTTTTGTGGAAACACATTTAGAAGCATGAGTACAATATGGGATGGATGGTACCTTCTTCTTAGAAGTTGTTGCCCTTTTATTAGAGGATGTCTTTCTTTTAGAATCATCCTGCTCAATGCATACTTGAGTAGCAACATTTCTCCTTTCAGCTGACTGGGAGGATTCAGCTTTGGGTGATTGCAGATTTTTCAATATCACCTCTAGTTCTAAGCATTTCATGTTAAGGGAGTTCTTCTCATCCTCAACAGTTCTTAGCCTACCTTCCCAATTTTCTTTCAGCTGTTCTAACTGGTCTTCATGCACCTTCTTCATTTCTTGTAATGAATTGTCAAGCTCCTTTACCCGGTTTACTTTGTCTTCAAGTTGAGCATCTCTGACATTCATTGAAAATTTGTGCCTCTTTTCCAGTGCATGGAAAACATCTTGACCACAGTCTTAAGGAATTCTTTCTCAGAAAGGCTTCTTTGCAATTCTTCAGCAGTGTCTTCATATCTTTCATTGAAAAGCGATACTGTTTCATCTTTAGCCTTCACCAGCTTTCTGAGAGTGTTGGTTATGCCAACCCCTTTAGCCAACTGGACTTCCAGAGAATTGGCTTCATCTTCTAGCTGTAATTTTTCTTCTTGAAGATCAAGGATGCCTGTAGCTATACACATTGCCACTTCCTTGGGGACTGTCTTCTGAAGATATTTAATTGCAATTAGAAGATCATTGTTTCTTCCATCTTCATCACAGCTAGAGCAGGCTTCATCAAAATAATGATAAAAGGAATTGTCATCTGATGTGACTTTTACATTTCTTTCCATAGAAGGAGTTTCTCTGATTGCAACAACCTTCTTCCTCATCTTCTTTGCCTGTTTCTTCATTCTGTTTTTCAGAGTCTTGGCAGATATCTCCATTTGAGGTTGTTCTTTCATTTCCTCAAATCTGCACTCCATATAGACTCTCTTGGATCTTTTAGAGGTAACCTCCCTCTGATACCAATTGAAGTGCCCAGATCAGTGTGAATCACTGAGAGGGGGAGGGGGTGAATCAGTGATCCCTTAAAACGTTTTACTAATTGATTCTTTATCAATTAAACCTCTATGGCTGGTTAAAGCCTCGATCCACTCTTCTTGTATCTCTCACCTTTCCACGAATGATGCAGTAAATGTAAAGGCACAGGACACAAGGATTTACAAGGTTCGACACCAAAGGCCTACGTCCTTGCCATGTTGGTTATACGCCCCAACATGGTTTCTCCATTATAACTTGTTAGAATTAAAATGGTCGATACAGAGTCCCACTGTATCTCTCCTGAGTCCCACAGGAGGGTCTTTATACTGCGTCCCACAGTGTTACCAAAGTCCCACTGGCCTGCTCCAGAATCCCACTGAAGACTTCTTCTCCCTGAGTCCCACAGGGTCTTCTCTTGGCTCCTCGAGTCGCACGAGTAGCTCTTATTCACTTTAAGCTTCTTCAAGTATCTTCAGCAGCCTGGGATAAAGGCTGTTGGCCTTGCTCTGTACCTCTGCTCACTTGTGATGAACAGGTCTTCTCGTCTTGCTCAGGATTTATCTCCTTCTTCTCAGGATGACCTGGCTTCTCTCCAACTACTGAATACTCAGACAACTGATATCTTTAACTTCAGTCTGGTCCAGTCTCACAGCAATTCAACCTCATGCACTGAATGCATGGAAACTCTAATTCTTCAATATCTTCTGGTCTTGGACTTCTCAATTGCACACAGCCTGATTTAGCTTTGTTCACGTGTGCACGTGCATGCATGCATGCATGCACTCCCCTTCTCTTTCTTTGGTGTGATAAACCCTCAAAGGGTGTAAACACTTTCAGCACACACACCTTCCTTGAAATTCACACACTTAATTCAATTTGTTTACACACACTTAATGTGTGTTATACTTTAGTGTGAGAGTCTTCCACTTCTTCCTTCTTCTAAGTGTGTTCACTATCACTTAGTTCACACACACTAGGTTCAGCCATCATTTGTTCTTGTTTTCCCACACACACTCAAAGTGTTCTTCTTTGTCTTTGGCCTTCTCTTAACTTCTTGCACACATAAACAAGGTGTGCTCTTCCACTTTTCACACACACTTGGTGTGGTCTCTACTTGGTGCACACACAAGGTATAGTCTCGGCCTTCCTCTTTTGTTTAAGCATACACACTGCCCGTGTGCTTCTCCTCTTCTCCACTGCCGCGCAAGCCTCAAGATTCAAGGGCACACAATCCACAAGACACCTCAGCCGCGGGTCACGCAAGTGCCTTGGTGCACAATGGCGCGCAAGGTGCACTGCCGCGGGGCGCGCAAGTGCAACACCCGTGGGAACTTCCTCCTGCTGCACAAGTATGCGGACAGTGAGGGTGGCAATCCTCGAGCGCACAGATTCAAGCGGCTCAGGATCTTCCTGATGTGCAAGTGAGGCGCACATGGGACTCCTTCGAAGCCTTAGGTGGCTCCGGAACAAACTGCCGCGCAAGTGGGATGCGCGGGGCTCAAAGCTTCGCAAAGCACAGGGTGCTCGCGGGACACTCTTAAAAATATTCAGCAAGCCTCTCCAATGCCTCGGGCTCTCCTTTTATAGGCAGAGGAATGCCTCAGCCCATCCGCATGATACAACTTTGAATTCCCGAAGATTTCGGGTATTCAAGATTCTCTAAATCTTGATTTTTATCTTTATGTCAAACGCGGGTTCCATTTTTATTTTTCTCTACGTGCATGCGACTTAGAACGCATGCACGGCCTCTTCTTTTCTATCCCATGCAAAACACGAACTCCACATGGCCTCGGCACATTCTTTTGCCTCGGCCGAACTCCAATTTCACCATTTGTTGCATGCAAGTACATTTTTATGCATGGATGTGTTCTGTAGGGCCAAACAAACCCAATGGAGGTCTTACTTTGATCGGAGGTGGCCGGGAACTCAAAAACATCGCTCGGGAGGTTCCTGGTTCGAAGGAGGAGTCGCGGGTGGCCTCGGGCGAGCTCACGGTAGAGGACGACTCCTCAACCGTCGGATCCGGAGTTGAGAAGACATCGGACGGCCGCGATCCGAAGATCTCGCGCAGGATCGATCGTGCGGTCGAGATCTGGCGCGCGATCGATCGAGCGGCCAGGATTCGCTCCTGGTGAAAATTGCGCGTCCCACATCGAATCCGCGGCTGGTTTCCACGCGGTTTATCAAAAATCCGCTCCCCCCTTCACCGCAATTGAACTTCTCCCTCCACGGTGCCGCCCCGCACCGTGTTCTCTCTGCGGGCGCGCTCTTGCGCCCACCCCTGCCACTCGGGCGCGCCACTGGCGCCCACTATGCATCCTCGGGCTCGCTCCTCGCGCTCATGCTGCGCAGGGCTTGACACTCCCCTGCGTGGCCCGGGGCTTATACACGGCCCCGGCCTCTCGGGCTGGCCCCATGGGATCCCCCTTGGGCGTGGCAACCTCGAGTCCCACAAGTGCCTTGGGGTTGAACCCTTAAGGCTGGCCCTTGGTGGCTTCTATTTTGCCCGAGTATAGAACAAGTCCTTTGTTTAAAAACAAAGTGACCAAGTTCAAATTCCAAATGCCACATCTTCCTCTAATCCATTCTCCATTATTCATTCCTTCTCTTCTCTTCTTCTTAAGAATTCCTCCATTCCTCTTAAACATTTAATCTTCACTTAGGAGTGACATTCCCGAAGGTTCATCTTCAACCGAAGCTCCTGAATCAAATAATTCTTCAATGTTCTTCATTGATCCAATCAGAGATCAAGTTGGATCAACTTCTAATTCACCATGCACTAAGTGATAGTGCATGGACTTCATTAGCACCACTTCATCCACTTAGTGATTATGGATGGATCACTTCATCTCCTCATGCATTGTGAAGACAATGCATGGTCTTCTAACATTGTTGTGACATTGTATCTAGTTGATACAAGTTCTTTGAACTTAAAGACCAGTTCAACAATCGTCAGATATAATGATGATGTTCCATCATCATCAATTCTTCAAGTGGTGTAACTTAGTATCATCTTGATACAAGTATTGAAACATTAAGATCAGTTCAACAATCGTCTGATATCCATGGAGAATGTTTCTACCACTACATCCTATTTCACTTAGTGAACCTCCTAAGTGACATGCCTCTTAGTACCATGGCCATTCTCCTTTCCTCACCAACACCATCACAACCTTTGTCATTCACATCTTGACATTCCTTGACATCCATTCATTCTAAGACAACAACATGCCTCATTGACAACAAATGCAACACAATGCACTTCACATTCATCAATCCTTGAGCAATCACACTTCCCAACCTCAAAAATTTCATCTGGAAATTAACCTTGAGAAAAACCTCTTGCTAATAAAAATGTATAACCAACCTATCAATAAATATAGAGAAAATCCATCAACCCTACTATGATCTCACTCACCAACCTCATGCAATTATAACTTCTAATTAACCCCGAGCACGTTTCTCACACATACCATCTAGGCACGCTTCATCTATGACTACCATTCTTATTCAGAAGTCAACCATGTTACCTCTATCTTAGGAATATTACCCAAATATAAAGGGATAACACTATTACCTAACTAAACACCCCTTAAAGTTTCTTGACATCCTTTATACATTATATCCAGGTCTCATGAATTTCTATAACCAATCTCTAAGTGGTTAGGGATAAAAAGTGATAAAAAACACAAAAACGGGTTGATTTCACAGTTAGCTTGCACAATTAACTAATTGTGTGCATAACCATGCTAGCCTTTTGTCCCTATTTCAACCATGATCAGTTAGTATACATGACTAAATAACCATGTACCTAACCATGCATCCCTTGTAAATTCATTTTTAACACCATTGTTTTGATAATCCCCCCATAGCTCTCTAATAAACCTTCCAACACCTTAATAAATATAAAATTCATGATAAATCGATTTAGATTCAATAAAAAATCACTCTACTAGGACATACCACATCATTTTATCTTTTAAGGTCAAACCATTCCGAAATTGAGTCGATACTCACTAATCCATCTAGCCAGCCACATAGAAAACCTCAAATCAATACCTTAGTAACCTATGTGACAACCTCATTAACCTAAATATGTGAAAGGATAATTTTGATTACCCGAAGCTCACAAAAAATAAAATAATTTATACAATAGAGGAAAACTATAACTCCACCACCCATATCCCAACCACAATACCAAACACACTCCAAACAACTGTTCAATATTCAAATTATTCTTTTCACCAAAAAGTTCAAATAGGCCAAAATCCTTTATTTGAAATCACTATTTCCCATAAATTTTAGAATATAAACTAAACACCCTTCAACATACAAAAAAACTTCATAAATCTCATTTAAATACTTGACATTAAAAACATTGAATTCCTTTGAAAACTCCTTTGAAAACACTTTAAAATAACACCAACCTTACATATTTACAACAAACCATTATAAGTTAAAACAAGACATGAATTTAAAAATAAATATTACACTAACTCGTAAAGTGTATCGAGAATGTCCTACCAATTAGGTCTCCACCCAGACAAACCATTTAACCCCATTTATATAGTCATTTAGTGGATTTTAAATTAAACCCAATATCATCTCATTTTAAAGGATCCAAATATCAATTGAATACTTGATTCCAATCATCGAAACTCTTATAAAATAATACTCATAATAATAATACAAATAATAATATTCAAAAACACATCTTATCTAATAGTAAACAACCATTCATTAGAATTTATCAAAAACCTCAAGGTGGATAAAGGTCACCAACCTCAAACCATTTCTATTAACCCATTTACTTATAACCTCAACCATTAAATCATCACATGATATTACCAAGCTACGTAACAATTCCAAACCAACTATAAGCAATGCAAAAAGTCCTCATAAAACCCCCCTTTAGTTATCTTGAGAAAAACCTCCATTATCTATGAGGGTTTATCCTTTATCTATTGAAACCCCTACACCAAATACCTAAAATTAAGACACCCAAATAAAGAATATAGGATAGTGTGTGTGATGTCATGGGTTTGGTAGGTAAAAGTTTTCCTTTGAGTTTTAGTGATTTTTTTCTTGAATTTTGAGTTGTTAAAGGAGTACTGTGAACTGCATGGTTGGGTGCAATATCTCGGGGAACATGAAGTAGAACTTTTCATGTCATCTAGGCAGGGCAATGAAGAGTTAATTGATGGTGAAAGGACTTATGTGACCATGCATTGTAGGTTTGGTGGACAGTGATGCATGCATGGATAGTGCATGGTCACAGGGACCATGAAACTTGGTTTTGTAGTCAGGTTCAAATTACATGATTTGACTTTTAAAAACCCATTTAGCCTCCCTTGAACCCCATTAGACACCCTAACTCAACCTTGGAAGATCCCAAGGCTTCTTAAGAGAAAATTTAGGGATTCCCCATTGATGAAAAAACCTTTATCACTAATGCTGATCATATCAACATCAGATCTAAGGTTTGATCTTGATAGCCTATCATGCCCTTTAATCAATCAATTTATCTCCTTTTATTTCTTTCTTATATGGATAAATCTATGTAATTTGGATTTTTTATCCAAATGATGAATGATAGAATCATGATTTCCTATTCATGCAACTAGCGTTTGAGGGATCATATCATTATTATTGATATTAGACCAAGGGTTTCAGGATCTTTGTGCATTTTTCATATGAGGTAGGTGTCTATTATTCACTCCTAAATGTATAATTATTACTTTTGATTTGATTTATGTGCTTTTATTTAGTTTACCTATGTTGGATATTTATGAAATGATTTTTTTGAATTGATTTGATAAATTGGAATTTCCTTGGTTTGGTAAACTTAGGAATCTTGGGTCTCTTTGGAATAAACCATGGAATTTGGTTTTAAATTATGGTATTTGTGAATATTTAATTTTTGGTGTCTTAAAATGGCCGAGTTTAAAATTTGGTTTGAATGGGTTATTTGAGTAAACTATTTTTGGGAAGTAAAATAGTTTTGATAAATAGTTCATTTTCATGTGAATAATGATCAAGAAATTTCGAGTGTGGATGGAAGGGTTAGGTAATTGAGATGGTTAGGAAGGTTCATCATGTGTGTGTCATGTGGATGTAATAGGTTGTGGGTGGGTGATGATCCATAATAGGTGTATGATATGATCATTGGTAGAAATTTTGGATTCAATGTTATCTTTATTGTTCATGTATCCTTTGTTTATATAAGATATATCATGGATAATTTTTGGTAGAAACTAAGAAGGGTTACCATAATTTTAGGGGAAATAATAGTTTATATTATTTTTATCCGCTTCTTTTCTTTTGATGTTATAGTTGATGAACATTTTTATAGCGAAATGTGCTAACCTATTTCTAATGGAATTGGTTATATGGTTGTGAATAAGACTTGAATGGGACTATATGAGAGTGACTTAAAGAAATTATACTAGGTATTTGTATACTCACCCCAACCCACACATTTCAATGTGCATGTAAATATCATGTCTCATGATGTAGGTAAGGGTAAGGCTCCATTGCACTATGTTGGTTTCTTGTTTACATTAAAGTTTTATTTTGATTTTTAAATAGAATAGAAAATTCTATATTAATGTCTCAAATAATGAGTTGTATATTTTAGGTTAAATCATTCCCTATGTTTTATGATCATCCCTTGACACTAGTTTCTAATCTCTAGAGACCATATAATGTGCTCGAGGCCTTGTAGTGATCTTGGATTGGGTCTTTCAATGTGAGTTATTGAGTCAGGTTCATTACAAAATGGTATCATAACAGGGTTTTTTTAAAGATCAGGTCTTCAGAACTTGGTAGGTGTGGTGACTAGGGTTGTCTAAACTCAATATGTACCTTTAAAAATACCTGTCTGTCCACTTTATAGTGTGACTTAAGCTATGGGGGAGTTCAGGTAGAATAAGTTATTGGAATGATACCTTATAGGATATTGGACTATTATGCCATATCGTTGTCTTAAACCATAGTGGGTTAAGACATGAAGTGTATTCATGCATCATGATATGTATATATTGGTATGATATATATATATATATATGAATTCGATTTCCAAAATAGATTCTTTTCATTAGAAATGATTTCAAAAGGTTTTGAAGTTCTTTGGTTTTTAAGAGAATTCAATGAATTCCTTATTATTGCTTATGTGAAATTTTGTTTTAAAGGAATAGATCACTGAAATGTGAGTAGATACACTTAGATATATAATTGAGGTCCTATGTTTTAGGAATTTTGATTGAGGTAGAGGAAATTTTTGTGTAGTTCCTTATTTGATCCTTTTATTTTTATATTTTATAGAGACAACTCTGCATACAAAGCTTGTTCGTGAGGAAGATGCTAAGAATGTAGGAAGAGATCCTATTTTAATGGAAGGATCCAGGAACATGAAGAGTGTTCCTTAACTCTTGAGTAAACTGGTTTAAGAGATCCAAGCACTTGGGAACCGAACATATTAGGAGTGACCTCAGGGTGTTGATAATTCTTTAGAGTTACATAAGTGGAATCCTCCTATATTTTGGGGCGATGGAAGAGTAAAATAAGTTAAGTATTTATTGGAGAGGATCAAACAAATCTTCAAGTTTCTTCATACCCTTGAGACTTTGAAGATGGATTTTTCCACTCACATGCTTGAGGGATCAACTCATAAGTGTTGGGGGATGATTTTGGAATAGAAGATGCATGAGGACCTAACATGGACTAGATTCCAAAATATGTCCAATTAATAGTTATAACCATACAAACTAAAGTTAAGTAAGCCTCAATAGTTCCTATAAATGGATCAAGGGAACATGATAGTGATAGAGTCTACCACCCTCTATATAGAGTTGGTGTATTTTATATAGGATCTGATCACCAAGGATAGTCTCATGGAATATAGGCATGAGATGTTTCTTCGAAATGAGATCCAATCAAGGGTGAATTTTATTGATTTACGTACCTATGAAGCAATAGTAAACAAGAAAACTATGGCTAAGGTCGATATTATGGATGCGAAGAGTAAATATAATTTTGTTCCCCATCCCGATGGAGGCAAAAAATTTTATGGAGGGATAAAGAGGAAGTGGGACAATTCTAAAAAGGGAGGTAGTCAAAATAATTTTATAAGTTTGGGTTCTTTCCAAGGGAGGGGATAACTTGGGTGTTACCAGTGTGATGACATGAAATATCTAAAGTGAGACTATACTAATGAGTATAGGATGTTTCACAAATGTAGGAAGCATGGAAATCTAAAAATGTTTAATAATTTTATCTTCTTGGGCTCTAGAATTTGGGATTCCAACAAGATGTGGGGATCAAGGATGTCTACAAAAAAATTAAATAAAGTCGAGGATGAAAAGTAAGTGATGAATGATGGAAATTATTATTAGGGTTAGGCTCAAAAGAGGTAAGGATGGTTGTTTACTCCAGATCATAGACTAGAGGAGTCCGAGGTAGGAAATTTGACAATGATATATACTTTTATTATTTCTTATACTATTTTCTCATATATTTTTGATATAGGTGCATCATATTCATTCATTTATGAAAAAGTAATATAACATATAAATTTATATGTGGAAATGATGTCTTATTTCTTGAAGATTGAGATGATTCTTAGAGGAAGATTATAACAGGGTCTTGGGTGTTCAAATTATTCTTTCACGATCATATATGTGAGAATATTATGTTACTTATTGGTTTTAGAGATGATAATGTACGAATTTATAGTTGGGATTGATTAATCAATTAAGTTCAAGGACTATGTTAACTATTATAGATGAAAATTTTCTATAAATTCATCTGATGGGAGTGTTTTCAATTTTCAAGGGGTGGTGAACATTTTTTCTAATTGGGTGGTATTGATTTTTTTGGACCTTAAGGATTCAATATTCTAGTTTTTCGGGACAATTATTGGGTTAGTTGAATCCAAGTGTTATCTTCAGTTGCTGATAGTAGTGGAGTATTTTATGGATGTGTTTCTGATATATTTATTTAGACTTACACTAGAGATATATGTGTAGTTATCCATCAATTTATTTCCTAGAATGAGTTTGATATCATTTCACTCATATCACATGGAATCTGTAGAGAAATGTGAGAAGATTATTTAGTTAGAGAATTTATAGGGAATTATATTTATTCAATTGAGTTTTTCTCTATGAGACATCCCATTCCGCATGCCAAGAAGGCCAATGGTAGCATGTGGTTGTGTATTAACTATCAAATTTTGAATAAGGCAGTAATAAAGAATAAATACCCTATACCTTGCAAAAATTATCTACATGATCAGTTCAGGGAAGCTAATTGGATTTCAAATATTGACCTATGATTGAGATATCTCTAGATGAGTGTGAAGGAGGTAAAAAGTCTAAAGAAAACATTCAGGAGTAGATACGAGAATTAGAAGTTTCTAGTTATTTCATTTGGGGTTACTATCTCTCCTATAATTTTTTATTTCTATGATGAATAATATATTCCATAAATACCTTAATTAGTTTTCTATAGTGTTTTTGGATGAAATTATAATTTATTCTAAATTAGAGGAGGACCATTTAAGTAATTCAAAGAATGTGCTGGAGATGTTGTAGGAGCATTGGTTTTATGTGAAGATATCCAAATGTTAGTTTTGGATGTAGGAGGTAAAGTTATTGGCACACATAATTTCTGGGAAGGGTGTCTCATTGGACCCAAAAAAGTTGAAGAAATGATTTCTTGGAACCAACCCAAGAATGGTTTTGAGATTTGGAGTTTCATCAGATAGACATGATACTACCAATTCTTTAATTAAGACTTTTTGAAGTTAGAATCTCCAGTGATGACATTGTCTCAGAATGGTGTGAAGTTTGAATGAAATGAAAAGTGGAAAGGATTTTTTTTGAGTTGAATAAGAGTCCTAATTCTATACTAGGGTTGATATTTTATTATTATAATAAAGGATTATCAGTATACAATGAACTATCTAGAGTCATAATGGGATATTTTCCCATGAAAGGGGATAATATGGGCGTTTATGGATCAGTACTGTTATGGACACATGAGAAGAACATCCCCACACATGACCTAGATTTTTATGTAGTTATTCATACCTTTAAGAGTTAAATATAGTGCCTATTCAGTGAGAGGTTTATGGTGTATTTGGATAATAAAATTCTAAGGTATATCTTCTCTTAGTGGGATTTGAACTTGAAGTAATGGAGATGGGTAGAGTATATTTAGAATTTTGATTTCAAGTTATCATATACACCAGGTAATTGTAATGTTATAAAATATTTCTTGAGTTGGAGAGATAAAGTGATGAGATAATTAAAGGAGCAGTGCAAGATGATGGTATTGATGAAAAGTTTTCATCTAGAAACTCATGAAGAGGAAATAAGTATGATGTTACATCAAATAAATACCACTTATGTAATTGTGTATAGAGTAAAGGAGGACAAATATTGATAAAAAATGAAAGAGGATTAATGATGCCTTAGATAGTGGGGAGACCATGGAAGGGCGGTCTCTAGTAGCGTATTCAATACTTTATTTCTAGGATAAAGCGGTGGTTACTTTTTATTTGAAGAAGGATTTTATTGGTGTATTTCATAACTCCAGCTGGGTAGTTCATCTTGTGGTGTTGAATATGTAACATGAAATTAGATGATAATTATTTTGGGAAGGGATAAAGAAATCTGTAGCTAATTATGATTCCTTATGTTTTAATTTTCAATAAATAAAGCCAAATCATTAGTGACCAATGAGTCTTTTGAATCCTTTTCCTATTCCCACCTAAAACTAGGGAGGCATCATGATAGATTTTTTGATATGTTTACCTAGATCACTATGGAAGCATGATGAAATATTGGAGATTATGGATTGACTTATAAAGTCATCCCACTTGTGGATGTGGTGGTTAAGATTATATGAGAACCTTCATCTATTATGTTATATAGATATCCTCAATTTATAACGAGATTGTAGAGAGTATTATAAAAATTGATTAAAAATTAACTGAAGATGAGTACGTCATATCACCCTCATATAGACAACAAAACAAAATAGATTATAAAAAATTTTAATGACTTGATTTGATATTATATACAATATTTTGGGAGATTGTGTGAGGATAAAATTTCCTTATAGGTTTTTCCTACAAAAATAAACATCAAGAATTGATTTAAATTTCTCTATATGAAGCATTGTATGGAATACCATGTCGATCACTGTCATGTCATGCTAAAGTTGTAAAAAGTGTCTTTTAGGACCTATTTTGGGACATGAGATGATGGATTGAGTTTAATAAATCCATAAATGTTTAATAATATCTCAAATTTGGTAGAATCCTTATGCTAAACATCATTAATGATCATTGGAGTTTATAGTTGGGTATTGAGTCTTCTTATAGGTGTTGATGTGGAATTATTTTTTTACAATTTTCTACATCATTTTTCTTGAATTAATTGTTTTCTTGAAGTAAAAAATGTGTTTTAATTGAGGATTATTAAATATTCCATAATTTGAGTGAAAACTATCATTCTTTGAATATTTTAATAAAATTAAGTTTTTTGGTGCTTTGAAAGATGAAAGTTATTTGATTTATATATATATTTTTATTTTTTTAAGAATAGTTTTTCTCATTGTTTATTTTGAATTTTCATTGAAATTTTATTTTGGAAATTATTTTGTTGTTTTTTATCTTTGAAAATTCATTCTTATATAAATCTATATTTTAAATTGAAAATATTTTGTGAAATTATTTATATTTGAAAATGTAGTAATTTTTGTGTGATTGATTTTTAATTTGAATTTTTCATTTTATTCTTATTTTATATGTTTCTTTTAGGACCCATGGTGAAATTATAAAAAACTCATAGAGAGACTGCATGTGGGGATTGGAGCGACCATAAGGAAAAAATTGTGCTGTAAAAAAAGGCAAAGTGATACATCAACTGCAAGCCTATGTTTTTAATCAACTGTGAGAAGAAAAAAATACACTGGGACCATGGTTTTCCATAAATTTAGAAAAGTAATATGCAACTGACCACATGATTAATTTCTAATAAATCTTATAAAACTTCCATTGACCTTAAAAAACTCCTGAGTAGCCGCACATCAAAGGCAAGTGACCACATAGACACCACTAAATGACCACACACCATTTCTATCGACTACAAAGAGGAAAATTTTCTATAATTAAAAAACCCACTATTGAGACCATGTAAATGCATTGAATAAAGAGAAATATTAGCTCAAACCACATGTAAACACTATACTCAAGATATCCAGTAATGAAGGAAACTGCTCTAAGTTGAACACTGAAGAAAACCTTTCATATCTGGAAGAACCAGGTCAAATATAAAAGATTTGAAGCACAACCAAATAAGATGTTGAATCTATTAAAGATAAGTACCTTAATAAAATATGGGGATCTACCAAAATAATAATATCCAAGAATCCATAATCTATATAGGAAGATACTTAGTTCTTCTAAAATTAGGGATGGGAAAAGCCAAGAATTGACATGGGATGTTGAAGATGATCATGAAGTGAACTAGATGTTTAAATAAGACATGAGATGAACCTAATCCATGCCTTTCAAACTATTGAACACCAAATCGATGATTATTATGAGATCCATTTGAGGAAGTAATCAAATTATATGAACTAGAGATAATTTAGCAATAATCATTCGCATTGATTGAAGTTGGGGTTGGTGTCTAAGCTTGCTGAATCTAAAGTTGTAGATTCAAGTGGGATTGCAAACATCAAGTCCAGGTATGAATTTCTAGGAATTTTGGGTTTGCACTAACTTCATAGTATATATAACATGATGAGGTTGATTGAAGACCAAAATTCATTATGTGAGGATGCTTGAGTATTTAGAATTGATGAAGAACATATATCAGAGCTCGAAGCTGTTAAGTGGAGGAGATGAACTATTTTAAAAAATCACAAAATTTTTGAAGATACCAATTTGCGCGTGACTTGATTTTTTTCCATGGTCATCAATAAAATAGAAATATTTCATTGAATTTAATATATTGAAGAATTTATAAAGAAGAAGATGCTGGAAATTTCAGTGGAAGTGTCCAAGATTGGTAACAAAGTTGATGCATCTTGGATGAATGGATGGAGTAAAATGGAAGTGATCATGCATTATTATCTTAATAAAAACCTAAATGATTTTCTTTCATTTAGTAGAGATCTATATTATTTATTACTTAAAAAGGTGATAGTTTTTTTAAGACTTTGAGTTTAGTTATGATGATTGATGAACTGATCTTAATGTCTATATATAATAACCCTGATCTTTATTACACATCTAAACATGATTTATTACATAATTTTCACTTAATAAAACTCATAATATCGATAGGTATAGTGTATTTGGGGATTAGGAACATTACATAATAACATAAACCATAAAATACAACATCTTTATTGAAAACTTCTTTTACATGACCACAACATTCCTTCGCACTTAACACTGCATGGGATAACCTGAGGACATACATAAGAAAAAGGTGAGCTATAAATCCCAATAAGAGAATAAACATGGAATAAAATGAGGAATAAAATACATGTTAGTCAATAGGCATATCAATTTATCATAAAAGAAACATGAACATAAAGGAATGACATAGCATAATAATCATAACATGAAAATGTGGCAGTAACATACAACATGGTATTATCACTAGTCAAGGCTCATTGAACATGGATTAGCATGATTAAACCCTAATTTCACATGAATTATAATGATTAAACCCTAATCTTACATTAATTATCATGAGTAAACCCTCATTTCACATGATGTATCATGATACTAAACTTTACCCAATGCATTGGAGCACTATCAGGGAACGCTCTTCATAAACATTTCATTTCATGCATAAGTATGCCACATAGATCATATAACATGGAATAATTAAACATCATAAGTAATTACATGATAAAGGAATTTTTAATACATACATGTAATTCCATAATCAATAATTATATGATTATAAAGGTGAATACCCTTGGTAGAGAAATGAGTTTGGT
Source organism: Viscum album (assembly GCA_963277665.1). Lineage (NCBI taxonomy): Eukaryota > Viridiplantae > Streptophyta > Magnoliopsida > Santalales > Viscaceae > Viscum > Viscum album. The sequence goes on along the minus strand of OY728138.1, from coordinate 285,277,310 downwards.
ATTCACTACACGATGGAAAATCATAGTGTAATTTCAACAACATAGCAGTGTCAAATAGAAATTCATAAAATAGGTTGATGAGAGATAAATGGATCTATAATAATTTATACATGAAATGGAAAGTAAGGTGATCATGTAAAATTTTACCCCAACACATGAAATGTAATTTAAGATGCATAATATAAAAGAAGTTCTTGAATGGGAATGAGGAGAGAGAAACCCCTTACAGAATTTCGACATGATAATAGGTGTATATAAAGGATCATGGATGGATTAATGAGAGTGTAAGGGAATATATAATAATTTATAAATTAAATGGATTGTAAAGGGAGTATTTATGAACATATACCAACATATGGTAATTGAAATTAAAAGACATATCATAAAAATAGTGCTTGATAAAAGAAGAGAGTGGAAGATCCTTTACTTGGATGTGTGACTCCAAAGGCTTGGGAGAGGCTTCTTAGAATATTTGGGGGTGCCTTGGGAGGACTCTAGGGAGTATGGGGGTAGAGGGTGGTATAGATTCAAATATTTTTAGTGAAGAGAAATGTGAGTTTGGGTGGGTTTATATAGGAAAGGAGGAAGATTTCTTGATTATTTTGGTTTTGGAGACTACATAATAAAATATTCAAAACCAAAAACCATGCTATGGTTTTTGCCCATGGTTTATGGAAAAGGGGAGTGGGATAAATTATTTTATAAGGATAAGGGCTGAATATATTAAAATATTTCCCTTTCTTATGTGGAGGTGAGTCAAATTTTCAAGGAAATGATTTTAAAATCTTAAAATATATTATATATTTTGGAGGATTCACTAAGGATTTATAAAATAAATAAAATAAACTTAAAATCACATTATTTTAAAGGAAAACATATATTTTTCATAATATAACTTTTATAGTATTTATTACATCATTATTGGGCCATCATGATGTCATAAAACACACCGTATATTTATACGATATTTAATTTTTACTCAAAAATTCGACTCTAAAAAAATGATGAAAAGTTCACCATTGGATAATTTAAACATCCTGATTCCAAAAATAATATTTTTTTTATCTAAATAATTTTATAAATATGTGAATTTTCATTTTTAAAATAAAAATCTACATTTATTGAAAATTAACAGGTTTGACAAAACAGTTTTTAAACCTTAATAAAAATTACTTTTGACTTTATAAAAATTACATGATCATTTATATTTAATAAAATTAATTTAATAATAATATTTTATTAGAATATTATTTATTTTAATAATCCATTAATTCATTAAAAATAGATTTCTTAATTGAATTTGAATATTAACCAAAAATACTATTTTTTATTTAAAAATTATTTACAAAGTAAAAATAATAGAATGAAAGTATATTCATTATTATATACAAAAATAATGTGAATAATCATAATTCTAGGGTCTTAATGCATATACATTTATTACACCAACATATTCCCTAAGAGTAATGTGTACGATGGTTGAGCTTTTGTGGGGCCGTTCAGTGAACATGGTTTGGGCTGTGATCTCGATGAGCTTGAAATTCTCCCATAAACGGTTTCGATCATGCTTAAGTTATTGGATCTAGGCTTGGGATTGGTCCAGAGAAAAGCCAAGACATGATATCTCCCTCAGATGCTCTGATAAGTGGGCTTCATAGGGAACAATCCTACTAGTTAAGGTCATCACTTCCTTTGTCTGTGTCAAAAAGATTTGTTAAAACCCTATATTTATACTAGTTATGTGATCACTATTCATTATCAATATTATCTATGGTAATGATACTTAACGGTCATTTAAATCTAATTGTATATAATAAAATAAGTTCCCATGTCTTCTATAACCATAAGACATTTAATTAAAATAAATGTAATTTTATTCATAAATGTTCAGGTCATTACACTACAATATGTGCTATGCTAGTTGAACAAGCACATTTTTTTTTATCAAAACTATGGAAGTTTCCTTAAGAAGTCTATGAAGATGAACATACATAGGTTGAAATGATTATTTGATGGAGGCTAGTGTATCTAGGTGATCAAATGAAGTTAATCATACTAATATGATCAAATGAAGTTTATCGGACCGAGGTAAATATATTAATATTTTTGGGTATTGCCATTGGATGGATGCTAGTGTACCGAGGTGATCAGATGAAGTTGATAGTACTAAGGTGATTAGATGAATTCAATTAAACTGAGGTAAATATATGAATGTTTTAAGGTAGAACCATTGTATAGAGTTTCCATCAAATGAAACTTTCCAATGTTATCTAACATAGTCCATGAAACAAAACAAGATGTAAAGTCCAATATTAAAGAGGAAAGTTTGGGTAACCAATAAAGGAATGTTCACAATAATTACGGACTAATGTGAATGGACTAAGTCGATAAAAATACTATTGGAAATAAATTTTTGAACAATTATATTCATAGTTACATTAGATAGATAAGGATTGAGAAAACAATATCAAACATTTTTAAGTGGTGTGCTCTTCATTGATCAAACATCACAATGCCTTGTGACTGTGATTCAAGCTAAAATTTAGAAGAAGATAAAAGTCTTTGAAAGGGAGTTCAATCATCTTAAAACCAAAGGGGAGATAGAGGAGTGGTTGTGAAATGTTCAAGTCATGAAGATATCAATGTTACATTATAGATTATCCAAAATATGGTTCCTGAACATTGTGAAGTGCTGATTGAAGTTAAATGAAGAGCTATATGATGTCCATCAGACAGACTTGTACAAATATTTAGACGCGAATATAAGTAGTTGAAATGAATGAAAAAATAAAGTGTTGATGAGGTTTTAGTTTATGAAATTATGTATGATGTATAATTAATGAACTTAGAGAGTCATCAAACATACTTTATCAATTAGAATAATGTTTTCTTGTGTACGAAGTCCAATAGATTGACTTGTGTAAAGAAAAAGATGGGAAGAAGCTGCATTGAATGAATGAAGCAAGTTTAGTTGATAAAGGTTTTCAATTGACCAGATTGAAGTTTCCTAACAAAAGTTAGAGGAAATATGCCGAGATCCTTAGTTAGGTTTTGATGAGGCTTCTAATCAGTTGAATCATTCATAAGTTTCCATATGAAGTCATCAGAAAAATGTCTCAGAGTGATGATTCATTGGTATGAACTTTCCAATCAATGAAATATGATATATTATTTCAAGTAAAGAAGAAATATTGTGCATATACTAAATTAAGGTTTGTAGGATCATCAGAAAAATAGTATCGAATGAAGTTCATCAGTCAAAGGTTGTTAAGACAAGGAAACGAATGAAGGTTTGTGAAGCATGTCATTAGTTGGAGTAAGTATCTTGCGAATGATTTTTAGATGTTTCTTTAAACCGATGATGGAACACTGAAAGAAATTTCACTAAATGTAATATGTGTTATGAATTTGCATCAGATATAATTTTTGATAGTATTTATAAAATTTTCATAAAGTTATAATTGTGGTGATGTTGAGATGGATGATTAATGTTTCAATAATCACAAAGGGATGATTTTGATTCTATATAAGATTTCAGGATAGTTGATGTTGGGAAAAAATACCTCAAGGTATCATTGAAGCATTTTTGAGGTGATTGTGTTTGTTGAAAAAGTGGGCCTCTGTGTTGTGATTGTTGAAAAAGCAAACCATAACGTACAAATTTGTTGAAAAAGGGCATTTCATGGTGGAATGTAGAGTTAAAGGTCTGTGGTTAACGATCCATGTTTGATTCAAGAATGTAGACAGAGGAATGGATGATCTGGAGGTGGTACAAAAAGAGCAGATACAAGGTGGTGCCGTTTTCCAGTGTTTGCCAATTTTTTGGGTCTGAAAATCGACAAATGGAGAAAAGTGGTTTTGGAAAAGGGGATTGCACGATGTTGTCTTGAAGGATAGGAAACTTGTTCACCATATGTTTTTCAAGATCAGAACATAAAAATATGGAAAATGGAAAAGGGGCGCCCAAGCTTTAGGGTTGGTCGTGCAAGTGACTTGCGCGGCAGAGACTTGCGCGCCGAGACTTGCGCGCTGAGGGGATACTTACACGCTGTCACGCAGGGTGTACAAATGCATATAAATAGAGGTAGACCCCTCCTCATTCGACAGAGATTTCAACACTTAGATAAAATCAGAGCTCCCGTCGTGCAGGTGTGGTGGTCGCGCAAGTGGTGGTGTGGTCGTGAAAGTAGAAGTTGCACGCCCGTTGTTTGTTGCGCATCAAAAGTGTTTTGGGAGTGAAAGGAAGGAAGTCGCCCAAGTTTTGAGTTAAAGAAGGGGGTGTTGTGCAAGTGTTTTGGTGACACTTGCACGGTAGGTTTTGAAGAAGCGCGACAGTTTGTGGTTGCGCGCCAATATTGGTTTGGGCATAAAAGGGTGCGAGTCACGCAAGTTTGGAGTTGCAGAAGCTAGTGTCGCGCAAGTGGTTGAGGTGAAATTGCAGGCCAATTTTAACTTGCACGTCAATACTTGTGCACCGACTTGGAGAAGGGTGCTAGGTATGGTTGAAGCACGACAATGACTCAGGGCTGTGTGAAAGCTGGAAGATTGACTGATACCTTCGGTGCAAAGTGAGATTCATCTACATATGAAAGTTGGACTTCAACAGAGCATCTACATACAACAGAGGATGTATTCATTAGTGATAATGAAGAGACCTATAGGTCTATAAACTATGAGTGGATTCTTTCCAGAGCAGTAAGAAAAGGAAGAGGAAGAATGTGATCCTCTCTACCGGCAGTGATCCATAGAGAGAGAAATAGGGAGTGACCCTTGGGAAAGCAGTGGGCTGACCCTAAACCTTGTAAAGGCAGTGAGCCTGGGCATAGAAGTGATCTATCCCAAACCTTGAAAACAGTAGTGTTCTTTAGTGGATTTGGTACAGTGGAACATTGCCATTGTATGCTCCTTGGACATAGCCCAGTGAGGTTAAACCAAGTAAAAATCTATGTGTCTGCCTGCTTACTTCCCTGCATTGCATTTAAAGCATCATCATCAGATAAAGAAGAAAATAAGTGGTCATAATAAACACACAAATACAAACAAATTGACCCTTGTAATAAAGAGGTCATGATCCAGTGGGGCAGGAAGAATTTTGAAAAAGAATATCCATATCCTGATTCACCCCCCTCTTAGGGTATATAGGCCCCTATTGGTCCTAACAGTTGGTATCAGAGGGAAGGTTGATTTTATCAGATTTTTTTTCTCTGACTTGGTGTAGTTGATATGTGTGGTTAATGAATCAGTCTGATCTTATCTCGATGTTCCATGGAAAAGGGAAAAACATCAAAGAAGAATAAGAAGTTAGGTGATATCCCTTAGTATGGAAGTGTTTATGGAAAAAGTGTGATTCAACTTAAAGAATCAAATAACTTACTAAAGGAAGGCCTGGATGAATCTGATATGGAAAATATTTATTCACTCAATCATGATGTAGGAATTAGTGAAGTACTTGAACTTAAAAGTGATATTGAAACAACTGATGGTGAAGAAGTTTCAAGAAGGAGGTCACCAGTAGATGTTGTCAACATGACAAAGAAATTGTATGAAGAAGTTAAATCTAAAGATATATGGATCCAAGTATTGGAAATTGAGGTCAACAAGCTAAGAGGATTAAATCAAAGGCTTATTGATGTGGCTACTGACCTAAGGGAGAAGAATGATCCCCAAGGTGAAGAACTACAAAATATGGATAGAATGAATGGAAAATAAAAGGCTGATGAATATGAAGGGAATCAGAAGTCATATGAAGTTCATAATCTAAAAGCCATAAATGATAGTCTAGCTACATAATTACGTGAATGATTTCAAAAGAATAAAAGGCTACAAAAAGATAATTCATGCTGTTCTGATTCTGTTGCTCAAGAAAAATTGAAATTAAAGGAGGAGAGTGACATGGTGGATAAGCTGACACGTGAATTGGAAGATGAGATTAGTAGAGGGAATATTCTCAAGATATAACTTGATGTCTAAATTGAATCAAGGGATATGAAGATTCAAAATTTGGAAGAAGAGATAGAATGAGTAAAAATGGAAGTGGAGAAATACAATACCAAAGGAAAGTCTAAAATGAAGGATTCATTGCACTTACTATTTTATTATCCTTCGACAAGTGATGAGAAAATAAAGAAAAAATATGCTATTTATGAAGAGAAACAACATAATATTTTCTCAGCTCAGAGACCATATAGTTTGGAAAAAATTGGTATTGGATTTGATGAATCCCCTCCCGTGCATGATATAAAGAGAGCTGTAAACAATTACAGAAGTGGAGAAAATACTGTAGGTGCTGGAGAGAGACCTAAGAGGACATTTATAAGAAGTAATGACAACATGTCCTATTTCTGTGGGATTCATTAACACACATCAAGTTTTTGTTCAGAGGCTCAGGAATACATTTCTTATTGTGAAAATAGAAAATGTAAAAAATATGAGAATAAGATGAAGCATCATGAGAAATTAGAGAGAAGAGTCTCTCAGAGGATAACATTCATTAGATTCTATTACTATGGAATAAAGGGACACACAATGAGTATGTGTCAGGAATATCAGGAGCTTAATGTCAGAAGAGGAACACAAGATGCATCAACATCTCGACAGAGAAATGTTGAAATGAAGTATGCCTTTGATGGAAAATGTTTTATATGTTCTGATTATGGGAATTTGGAAATAAGTTGCAGCAAGAAGAAAGCAGGAAATAAAAAGGAACTCGAGATGAGATTCATGACTCCAGTGGTGTATAATGAGAAATCCTATACTGGAAGATAATGTGGTAGATTGAAAAACAGGTTTACTACCTCAGGGGAATCACAAGGAGATAAAAAAAGGTGTATCAATCACCTTCTCTGTCACACTCCCAAAAAACCTTGTGGAGAGAATGTGAAAAAACTTGGAAGATTAAGGGTAGATTGAAACTATCTACGAGTAAGAAGAATGCACATTCAGAGGAGGACTCACCACCAGTGAAAAATAGTGTGGTGACTCAAGTATCTGATAAAATAAAGATGAACAACGAAAGTATTGAAAAATTGGCATATCGTGTGCCTTAGCGAGAAGTGGAGGAGAGAGAAAGGCCCCTGCAATGGTGGAAGAAGAAAGGAAATATGACAAGTAAAGAGATTCCTACCCAAAGAAGGAATCAAGGGAAATATAATTTTGGTGGAACATCAAAGAAGGAAGTGTGTACCAGTGGGCTTAAGCCCCAAATTGTGAAAAAGGCCAAGCCTATAGAATCTACATATCAGAGAAAGACTCATCATGTGGGTAATGAATGCTTAGTCATATGGCCAGAATAGTTTAAGTTGGCTAGGCAACTAGAAGAATTGAGGAAGGAGTGTGATGCTCTACAAGAAAGAATCAAAGAGTTGACCCATCAAGATCAACCACAATCCTCATCTTGAGGAGTTCGGAAGAAACCCATCTCCTTACGTATATAAATGCTATTAACTGATGATTCAAATGTTTCAGGTTTTAGGGAGATTCGATCCAAGGGGAAGTGGCATCTAAAGATGCAAAGTGGAGAAGTGATATGCTTCAGAGTTTCGATTGTCTCAAATCAGGTACCAAAGTTGAAGGAGAAAGGTAGCAACAGAGCACAATAGGAAGTGATTGTGTTATTGACTCTGTCTCTTGTTTCCTACACCAAATTACAACTTAGTAGGCTTAGAGATTTTGTTAAGATCAATTCCAAGTGGAAGATGAGAATAGATGATGCAAGAGAAGAAGAATGTTTATGGGTCTAAATGGTGGGCCTAACACTGGGAAGTATTGCATAACATTGAGAGAGCATTCAATAACAAAATCAGATGAAAGAGACATGAAATCAATAATTGGATGACTTAGCTCAGGTGTTTTCTATCGAAGGAAGAAATATTGAGGGAGAAATATCAATAACCATTCATTTCATGATTATCTATTTTGTTCTAATAATATGGTATCAGCTGACTGCTTTCAGGATACCAAGAATCTGCGAGAGAAGATCAAAGGTGCTTCAACCAAAAGCTGAGAAAATTATTTGAAAGAAATAATGTCATTGAACAATGACACAGTGACATGTTTTCTGTTAAAAGTAAAAAAGTGTCAAGATACTCAGGGGGAGTAGAAGTGGAAAATTCTAATTCAGATGTAGACTCTCAGATAGAGGGAATTGATGTCTATGAGACATTTTCACCGGTTGCAAGGCTGAAGACGATCAGATTATTCCTAGCCATTACAGTACGATGAAAGTTCAAGGTATTCCAGATGGACATCAAATCTGCATTCTTGAATGGGATTCTGGATAAAGAAGTACATATCGAGTAACCAGATTGTTTTATTATTCATGAGGATGATAATAAGGTTTTTCAGCTGAAGAAGGCATTATATGGGATGCAACAAGCACCAAGAGCAAGGTACTTAAGGCTCGATTGGTATTTGAAGAAGCTTGGTTTTCAACGTGGTGGAGTTGATTACAATCTCTATTTCAGAAATGATAGTAATCAAAAGATGATGGTGTTGGTTTATGTCGATGACATAATATTTGGCAGATCAGATGAAGCTCAGTGTAGACAGTTTTCCGAATTCATGAAAAGTGAGTTTGAAATGTAAATGATTGGAGAGATAACGTTTTCCTTGGTCTACAGGTGACACAAGGAAGGAATGGAACATTAATTTCTCAATACAAATATGCCAAGGAGGTTTTAAAAAGGTTTGGAATGGAGAATTCCAAGGAGATGAAGACTCCAGTTGCTACCCAGATGAAACTATCCAAAGATGCAGATGACAAGGCAGTTAATATCACAGAATACAGGAAAATTATTGGAAGTTTGCTGTACTTGACCACAACAAGACCTGAAATTGTTTTCGCCACATGCCAAGAAGTGAGATATCAGAGTAATCCCAAGGAAAGACACATGATTTCAGTAAAAAGAATACTTCAGTATATCAAGGGCATGATGGATTTTGGCTTGACATATAATGACAAATCTTAGATAGAGTTATTGGGATATACTGATGCAGACTGGGCCGATTCAGTGGATGATAGAAAATCAACGTCAGGTGGTGCTTTCTATCTTGGTGGATTGTGTATTTCTTGGCTAATCAATAAGCAAGATTGCATTTCATTGAGAGCTGTGGAGGCTGAGTATATTGCACCCACTCAAGCATGCACACAGTTATTGTAGTTGAAGCAGCAGCTTGAAGATATGGGAGTTGAAGTAAAGTCTCCGATCGGAATCCAGTGTGATAACTCAAGTGCTATCAATCTTAGCAAAAATCCAGTTCATCACTCAAGGACAAAGCACATTGAGATAAAGTATCATTTCATCAAGGATAAGGTGGAGCAAGGGCTTGTGAAGTTAGATTATGTGCCTACGAAGCTACATGTTGCAGATATTCTGACAAAGGCCTTACCCAAAGAAGTATTTGAAAGGAATCAACTGGCTCTGGGAGTTCAGTCGACTCCCCTCACTTAAAAGAGTGTGGATGTGGAACACCCCCCTCTCCCTGAGGTATGATGTGTTTTTCCATAATGTGCTGATTTGTGTTCTCTACTCTGTTATAGACTGCAAAGGAGTAACCTTTGGGTTCGTTGAAAAATGGGGAGAAAATAGTGATTGTTCAAGGGGGAGACACTGTGGCTATTTGAGAAATCATGACAGATACAGGGAGAAGCTGACAGGTGGAGCATCCAGATAGGGGGAGTTGAAGCTGGTTCAAAGTGCTTAGCCAGAGATTAACTTGGACAACACAAGCAATAGTGCTGAAGAGGATTTGCAGCTGACAAGAGTTAAAGCTGTGAGCAGATAGGGGGAGTGTTTTAAATCTGACGATGCTATAAGTGATCGATTAAAGAATAGATATCACAATAGCTGAGGATCGTGATAAAAGCAGAAGAATGGTGTTGGAATGTGGTAAGAATATTTCCAAAAATTGGTATCAGTTTGGTGTCAACAGTGGGTGTTAGATTTGAAGTGATTCATTGATGAAATTTTCATTTACTCTTGTTTCTCACGCCGAACATTGCTCATTTGGGATTAGAGTATGCGTTGAATAAATCCTTGATCTCTATCAGAATCACAATAGGCGAATGGTGTTTGAAGAATTAATGATGTATCTTTTTATGGAATAGTTTTCAATAAACCCAAAGGGGGATATTTTTGGGCAAAAATCCCTCAAGGTATCATTAAAGCATTTTTGAGGTGATTGTGTTTGTTGACAAAGTGGGACTTTGTGTTGTGATTGTTGAAAAAGAAAACCATGACGTAAAAATTTGTTGAAAAATGGGATTTCATGGTGGTATATAGATTTCAAGGGCTATGGTTAATGATCCATGTTTTATTCAAGAACATCTACAAAGGAATGGATTATTTGGAGGTGGTACAAAAAGAGCAGATATAAGGTGGTGCCGTTTTCTAGTGTTTGCCAATTTTTTGGGCCTGAAAATCAACAAATGGAGAAAAGTGGTTTTGTCAAAGGGACTTTCACGCCGTTGTCTTGAAGTAGATGAAACTTTCACACCATATGTTTTCAAGATCATAACATCAAAATATGGCAAAGGGAAAAGGGGCACCCAAGCTTTAGGGTTGGTCGCGCAAGTGACTTGCGCAACAGAGACTTGCGCATCGAGACTTGCGCGCTGAGGGGATACTTGCATGCCATCTCATAGAGTTTCCAAATGTCTATAAATATAGGTCTACCCCTCCTAATTCAGTGGTGATTTCAATACTTAGAGAAAATCATAGCTCCCATCGCGCAGGTGTCGTGGTCACGCAAGTGGTGGTGTGGTTGCGCAAGTAGAAGTTGCGTGCCAGTTGTTTGTTGCGCGTCAAAAGTGGTTTGGGCATGAAAGTAAGGAAGACGCCCAAGTTTTGAGTTGAAGAAGGGGGTGTCATGCAAGTGGTTTGGTGACACTTGCATGCCAGGTTTTGAAGAAGCGCGATAGTTTGTGGTTGCGTGCCAATATTGGTTTGAGCGTAAAAGGGTGCGAGTCGTGCAAGTTTGGAGTTGCAGAAGCTAGTGTCGCGCAAGTGGTTGAGGTGAAATTACGTTCCAGTTTTAACTTACGTGCCGAGACTTGCACATCGGCTTAGAGAAGGGTGCTAGGTATGGTTGAATCATGACAATGACTCAGGGCTGCGTGAAAGATGGAAGATTTTCCGATACCTTCAGTTCAAAGTGAGATTCATCTATAGATGAAAGTTGGACTTCAAAAGAGAATCTACATACAATAGAGGATGTATTCATTAGTGATAATGAAGAGACCTACAGGTCTATAAACTATGAGTGGATCCTTTCCAGAGCAGTGAGCAAAGGAAGAGGAAGAAGGTGACCCTCTCCACCGACAGTGATCCAGAAAGAGAGAAACAGGGAGTGACCCTTAGGAAAGAAGTGAACTGACCCTAAACCTTGTAAAGGCAGTGATCCTGGGCATATAATTGATCTTTCCCAAACCTTGTAAAAATCAGTGTGCTTTAGTGTATTTGGTACAACGGCACATCGCCGTTGTATGCTCCTTGGACGTAGTCCAGTGAGGGTGAACCAAGTAAAAATCTCTATGTCTGCCTGCTTACTTACCTGCATTGCATTTAAAAAATCATCATCATATAAAGAAGAAAAGAAGTGGTAATAATAAACACACAAATTCAAACAAAGTGACCCTTTTAATAAAGTGGTCAAGATACAGTGGGGAAGGGAGAATTTTGAAAAACAATATCCACACCTTGATTCACCCCCCCTCTCAGGGTATATAGGCCCCTATTGGTCCTAACAGTTGAAGAAGAATGTAGAGGATATGATCTAAGGAATTTTCCTATGAAGATTGGATTACTCCTATATTTTATAAAATTTAAAGGTGATCAAACACTAAAGTATTTGTGTGGGATTCTTAAAGTTTTAATGGGAAATTTGAATTTTAAGTTCAAAACTCACCCTATAAGCATGGAGAAACATTTCCTAAATAAAGGGTTTTAGTTCATTGAGAGTTGGTGTATAATTATTGAAAGGTGGGTGAAACCTTGAAGAATTTAATAGATGATTATATTAATAGAGAGTGCACAACTATGCATTTTATATAATAATTAAAGTGTTGTAATAAAGTTCCACCTACAAAGATTGAGATCAATTATCATTTGGGTAGAAGTTTCAAGAGAAGAGGTATCAGATAGATATGAAGCACTAGATGGATTAACAATGGACCACACAAATAATGTATTATCCATATACTAGATATATTTTCCCTATAAATTGGTGATTGGATTAACATGAAGAATAATGAGGAATTAGATGAAATTCCACTAGAAAAATGCACATCTGATGAATAGTACTGGATTAATAGGTGTTGAAAGAACAAGAATAATAAGTGATCAGATGTATATGTACCATACTAAGAAAATGGTATAATATGGAGTATAATAACCAGAAAAACATGTACCATACGATCAGGAAGAAGAAAAAATATCTGATGAACTGTCACTAGACAAACCTAAATCTGGTGGACATAATCTGATGAAAGGAATAAGGTGAGCTTCTTTCCTACTACTATGAAAGTAATATTAAAAACATAAGGTAGTGAAGAAAATTTTATCACTATGACATCCAATAGAAGTCTCATTTGGTGTAAGAATTTCTTGGTGTTACAAAGTACCTTAAGAAGAAGGTGAAGACTATTTAGTGATAGTATAAAGAACTAGTAAGGATCTACAGTTAGAAAAGGTTATCACCAATATAGAGATTCAATATTATTTCAATCCCCCTCTTAAAGTGTATGGAACCACACTTAGGCTAATGATTATTTTCTAGCCAAACCACTGTAACAGGTATAGTAGAGAATCTGTATACTGGTCATCACCATACATAGAAAGGACCATCTAATCTTATTTAGTATTGACTCTTGTAAAAATATCACATGACATATTTTAATTTATTTCATATAATTTCATATGATAAGGAAAATAAAATAGGAGAATCAATATCCTAGTAGGTCTAAGAGGTAAAGGGATAAAAAGTTTCCAAAACCAATTCACCCCCCTCTTAGGGTTGATTATATCCCAAAGTGGTCCTCTCAATTGGTATCAGAGGGTAGGTTCACCTATATTGGATTCTCTACATTGAAGTTATTCTCTTTTAAATATTTCAGTTTCTTTCATGTATTAAAAATTAAGTTTAATTTTAGTGAATAATTGATTATCTTTGAGCATAATTCTATTTTTACGAAGACCATGGTGAACAGGAGAAATAAAGAGAAAAGAAATATAAAGAAGATATCCCTCTTTCCTAAATAAGTGTAAGTATCAGTTTCTATATTCCATGATAGCAAAGAATATAATTATAGAATGGAAAGTGGAAATAAGGTGGCTCAATTTTCCACTAAGGGGAAGGATAATATTGTTTCCTCAAGTGAGTCAAGAATGTTAAGTGATCATGAGGTATATGAAAATTCTTATATAAATTGTCCTCAAGAAGAAGAATCTAGCATAAGTTGTGATGATGATCTATCTATAAATTCTAAAGATATTCCAGTGATTATATTGAAATATATCTACATTTCATTACCAAATAAACAATATCTCTTGTTTATAGAGTCTTTCAAAGTATGAAGGAAGAGTTAATCCAGTAGGAAGAAGAAATATATAATATGGAGAAGGATATACAATAAAATGTTCTAGAATGTATAAATATCTCCAAAAAGGTTGTTTCTTTCAAATAAAAAGGGGTGGATCTTAAATAAGTTCCTTAAAGTTCAAATTAAAATGGCTCAAAGAAGTTTTAGATAAATATGGATTCAATAATAATCTAAAATAAAAGATCCATACACTTGAATAAAAGTATAAAAATAGCATTGATGTCAAGGATTTTAAATTAGAAGTAAAATCCAAGAAGACTAAGGAACTTGAATCTTTATTACAAAACAAATTTAAGGTTCACAAAGAGGAAGTTGAACGAATGAGTAAGATTTATGATGATAAGGAGATTATGATTAAATACCAGAAAAACAACCTCAATATAAAATGTCTATAATTATAAGTTAAGTTGGACAATATTGAGAAGAAACATATTGATACTTCACAAAATTAGAATAAATTTACTACTTTTACTCAATTCCCATTAGAGGAATCTATGGTTAAAAGACCACCAACCTGTGATAATAAGATCATGACTTCATTCAATGATCTATCTCAAGCAACTATAAAGAAAGAGGTAACATCCATACCGTCTTTTAAAAATGTTTCTAAATCTATTTTCATGAATAGTTAAGGTTAGAAAAAAACATGTACAAGTATGGATGAAGAAAAGTGAGAATGTATCTACCACCTTAACTAAGGTGGATAAAAAAGTAAGGAAGCTATTTCCCCATAAAGAGCACAATAAGTTATAAATAAAACCCCAAAAAATCATATAAAAGAAATAATAAAATCAAGGTTTGTGGGTCAATGTTGGTGCTGTAATAGATTTAGGAATTATGCATTAGATTGTTCAAAAAATCCTCTAAATTCTAAATCATAAAGGAAGCCCATGACAAGGGGTATAAATCCAAATATGATAAAGAAGCAACCGCAAGTTAAGAAAAATTTGTATAATTCAAAAAGTTTTAAAAATATTGAAAATATCTATGATGTATGAAATAATAGGGGTCACAATTTTGGTTTATTATCATCTTTATATTTATTAAAAATTGACAAGACAAGAAGACTATAGAAGTTTGTTAGAAGATAAGAAGAAACCTTGGGAAGTAAGCAAAAATTTTTTGTAAAAAAAGATTCTCCCAAGAAGATATCAAGGCAGAAAGGTGAGAAGACCTTAGATTCATAATAAAGATAAAATTTTCATTATTTTTTATATTTTTTTCAATGATTTAATCCCTTATAATTAATCAATTGGAGATTATTTGAATCATTTTAATATTTTTGTGGATTTTGGCTTATTTTTGAAAATTGTTTAATTTTGGAAATTTAACAGTTTTATGGATATTATGTATTTCAGAAATATATTTTACAATTTTGATCAAAATTGAGTGATTATTTTTTTAGGATTTATTTGTTAATTCAATTAAAGTTTTTTTCTAGACCAATATCCAATTCAAAATCCACTGGCCCATAAAAATAAATAAAGTTGAAAAAGTTTGCTAGCTGACAGAATGGACCCCACCATAGTTAATGAGGCATATATCAGCCTAGATAGGTTCAAATGAGATTATTCCAATTTTAGGAGAAATATTAATCATGTTATCATGCACTCATTAAATTTCATGGATAAATTATCTCATTAAGGTTGAATTTTCATGCGTCCAAATGGAAGAAGTTGAAAATTCTTCTCAGATAGAAAAAGTGTACATCAGTAATTAGAGAATAATGTTTTCTAAACATGTACAAATACATTTAAATTTTGAGAGTCAATATAAAACTCCATTTAGAACAAATTTTAAGAAGATATATTTGTGATATTAAAAAATCTAGTGGTCAGAACCAAAGAAAAATTTCATTGGAAGGATTCCAGAAGAGAAATTTTCTGTTCTTCCTTTCCCCTCTTTTATTTCTTTTTATTTTTTTAATGTCTTATTCTTCCACATTCTTCATGGATACCCTTCACATGGAGGGTAATACTCTTAGTGATTGGGTAAGGATAGATTTTACCTTTTTTAATGTTTTATTTCATGCACTTAATGGTATAAAATTCTTTTTCTCTTTTGCAAAGTTGGTTTCAATTTCTAATAGTGGTTTTTATTATCAAGTACGATCATATTTGGTTTTATGTTTTGTTGTTGTTATTTCTTTGGTCAATGATAATTTTATAAACTAAGTAGGTTTTGGTCTATATAATATGTAATAGATTAGGGTTTAGTGGTGAATTACTTGACAATAGTTAGTACGTGTGGGAGGGGTAGTGAATATTCTTGATTATTTGGGATAAACAAGACCCGATCGAGAATTGCCTAAGCTAATTGAGGGTATTAAATGCAACTATTTCACACATAGGAAGGATAATAACTAGATATGAGATCTTTTCAAGGTTTAATCTTAACATTACCATTTGACCAAGGGAGTGAGAGGAAGCGATCGTGTAATATCACTTTAATTGGATTAGTAGAAGATAATTGGATAAATTGAAAATATGATAGCATTGTAATTGAAAAAATGATCCTGACTTAATCACCCAAATCATATAACTATTTTCAATCAATTTCTTTTTCAAATTTATTTCAATATTTTTCTTAATTTATTACTTTTGTTTTGTTTCTTTAGTTTTTTTCTAAATTAAACAATTTCAAAAAAAAATCTCCACTTATTTCTCAAATTTAAGGTGAAAACTTGATTTTTGTGCGCTTATCTATGGATAAAACCTAGTTTAACTGCTATAATTCATTTTAACTTAGGTTTTTTTTGTTACACTACATGATAGGCACGTGTCAAAACTTGGCGCCGTTGCCAGGTAGGCTATTCCTATAATCTAATTCTAACATTTTGTAAATATTTTCTTTTCTTTCATTTAAAAAAACTAAAAAAATTCCACGATGTATGAAAAATTCAATTATTATTCTTGGTTTTATAACTCACATTTTCATGGATAATTGGTAGATAATTATGATATGGCCCTATTAAAAAAGGTTGATGAACTCACTGTTTTGGTCAAGAAAATGTTGAATGGACATGTCACAGGTCTCTCGCTTCAAGAACTGATGGACATGGTTAATCAAGTAAAAACTGATTATAAAATATTGAAGTCCAAGGAGGAAGTTACTGTAAGAACCCGGACCTTCTTTTCAGGTATGGTTTCCTTTTATGGTCGTTTTTGAGAAAAAGAGGAATTTCTGGAAATTTTCGAAGTACACGCCGTGTACTTTACGAGTACACGCCGTGTACTCGGTTACCGCAGGTAGCCATGTGCCGGCCGTGTAGCAGCCATGCACATGACCATGTGGGGGTGATCTGGAGGCTGCCTAAAGCAGATTACGGAAATGGTGAGTACACGTTGTGTACTTCAAAAGTACATTCCATGTACTTTTTTTTCATTAAACGCACTGGGGTCACATCTAATCGCCAAAAAAAATCTTCTTCTAGGTCTTGTTCGACCAAGAGTGCCATACGACCATGGATCTTCGACGAACCCACGAGCGAGAATCTGTCATCTGAATCGAACTCTGTCGGTTGCATTGGAATCGCATCGATGAGTTCTCTCTTCTTCTTGAACACCATCTTCTGATTTATCCTCTTTCATGAGATATCGTGGGTTGAACGTTTTAGACGTTTTTTGTAGATCTACCGCATTCTAGGTCGATCCAAGGGACGATGCTGGAGTATATCGATCTACCAATTCCTAGGTAGGTGGTTTGTGCCTTTCCGTTGAATGTCTTTGAGTATTATGTGCAATTTTGACCAATACCCTTGAACAGGGTATTTTGTGTTTACCGTTTTACCCCTGTTGATTGCCTTCCATACTTGTATGCTTGTGTAGAGGTTAATTTGATATAAATAGGGTTGATTTCTATGCTTTTTACATGTTTCCCATGCATGTTCTGTTTACGACCGTTGGTCTGCTTAGCCTGTTTGACCACCTTGCTTGTTTTCCATGCCTAGTGCTGTAGGGTGGAGTGTTTGTATTCTGACATGCTTGATATGATGTAGAATGATTAGCCAAGTAGTTATTGAGGTTTACCTTGGCTGTTTTTTCCTTGCTATTCTCTTTGACCTACACAGGTCTGTGAGAACCTGGTGTAGTAGACTATAAGGGGAATTGACTGAGTGAGCTTCCTCAGAGAGTCTTTGAACACTTTAGACTATAAGGGGAATTGACCGAGTGAGCTTCCTCAGAGAGTATTTGAACCACTTGGGGCTATAAGGGTAATTGATCAAGTGAGCTTCCTAAGAGAGTCCTTGACCTTGGGGCTATAAGGGGAATTGACCGTGTGAGCTTCCTCAGAGATTCCTTGACTTACCTTAAACTATAAGGGGAATTGACCATGTGATCTTCCTCAGAGAGTATTGAATTACTTTTGACTATAAGGGGAATTGACTGTGAGTAATTCCTCAGAGAGTCTTTATATATTCTTATAACTAAACCAGAGGGGATAGGCTGTGTGCACTTCCTAGAGGGTTACCGTGCTTGATTAGTTGCTTTTGATATGTGGAATTGTTTTCTACTGGGTACTTTCTTGTTTACTAATTCTGTACTTTTACCTTCCATATATTCACTGACTGTTAGGCACAAATCTTTGGGTGGTTGCCTATTGGGATTTAGTCTCACACCCTGTTTGGGCCATGCTTTTGGTCCCATACAGATTATATTGCTGCGGGTATAGACAATGGAAAGCACCCTTCTTCTTCAGGTACTTGACATGCTGTGGAGCTGGAGAGCATGAGACCAAGCTTAGGCTTGTGATGCTGAGGAGATATTTATCTGTTTATTTTGTACTTTGGTTTGGTACTGTTTTTATTCCATCATTGTGATTTTTTGGCTGATTTCCTAGATATATGTACCATGCATCATATATATATGTGCTTTAGTTGTTTGTTATTCCAGTCTTCTGCTATTACTGTTGTTGGAATATTTACTGCTTCTGCTATTTGTATTTGTTTCCCTTATACTATGTTACTCTTCCAATGAGGGCATAGTTTCCCCACTATCACACCAAAGGCCCTCACTGCTATTTGGTAGCCTCTGGTGTTTGGGGAAATGCACTTGAGGCCATGTGACCAACCGGGTATGGGGCTCCTCTCAGTGGATTCTGGAACCAGGACTTTACAAAGTGATATCAGAGGAATTCTTTTCTATTGACTTACTGTTTGGAGCCTTTATCCAGGGATATGATGTAATAGGTACTTGGTAATAAGCTGTGCCCGGGCATAGCTTACCCATGTATATGGAAAAACCAATTTACCTCGTTATTAAAATTTTTATGGTTTTTCAAATTTACAATTGATTTGATTTCACTGTTGGGTGATTCACATGTTTTGTGCTGTTACCGTTGATATTATTGAGGTTCTATTTTTGTCGCAACCTGATGAGATGAGGGTATGCCATCTCATGCATAATATAGGCACTTGTTATAAATCACATGTCATGCATTCTTGCCATGCCATCTAGGATGCATTAGTGATTGAATGTTGTTGTGATAGATGTTGTGTAGAATATGCATGCTGTTGTGATATATTCCTTGATAAAAAATACCTTCTGTTTGATAAGGTATTGTTTGTGTAAGGTTTTGTTTGAATGAACACCAAACTTTGGTTCTTGGTGTGTTATGGGCCCTCATGAACCAAAATTTGGTGGATCATTGCCTTGTTTTCCATGTTATAACATGCATAAGATGATAAAATTTGATTTTTGGGGAGTATGGGCCCTCACGGATCAAAATTTGGCACTTTCAATGTTCGTTTTAGTGTTTTTCTGGGTTTCGGAGTAGTTTCTGAGGCTTACTGTCCAGAAAAACCCAGAATACATGGCATGTAATGTTAAGTACATGCCATGTGTTCTTCTGTTTGGGAAGAAACTGTTTTTCTTAAGTACACGCCGTGTAATTTATGTACACTTTGTGTATTCTCTAACCGAGTCATAGGCCATGTGGGCAGAGACACAGGATAGGAAAAATCTTACAGGAACACGTCGTGTACCAGTTGAACATGTCGTGTGGTGTTGACCCTGTGTCCGCCCATGTGACTAACAACACGGATGAAAAAACCTTAGGTTATACATGTAGTGTCCTTTATAAGCATGCCGTGTAGTATAATCTTGGAACCTGACCGTGTAACGAACAACACGGGTCAGTGTTATCCTTTCACATACATGTCGTGTCCATCTTGAACATGCCGTGTAGTCTTATCTTAGGAGATCCATGTGGCTTAATTGTGTAGAAGTAATCATGCAGGGGAAGAGGATTCAAGTACACACTGTGTGTTAAGACAACACGTTGTGTGTTTGGGGTGTTACACAACCAGTTTAGGCAGGAGTATACACCCATGTGAATGGATGAAGGGAACACGCCGTGTAGTAATTGTACACGCTATGTAGTCATGTTTTGTAAAATTCGAATGCTTTATTTCTCCTGTTCCCTTCCTACACTTCTAGTTTTTAGTCCTTGATAATCTTGATCTAAGGTGTTCACTTGACCTTGAAGAGTCATGCCACCGAGACGTCCTCTGGTTGTATGCCAGTTTCCAGGCGGTGATCAGACACCAGACATAGTTGATCAGGGACTTCCAGCGGATCCTCCAGTTGTGCCAGCCTTGGCACTAGCCGTTGTACCTGACACATGTGCTGATTCATAGTTTATATATGGTTTCATGAGGATGATACATATCTTTTAGGGAGTTCTGTCTCCTGCCCCGTTGATAGCAGAATTTACGCGGGTCTTTCAGAAGTAGCATCCTCCCACTTTCTCAGGGGATGGAGGACCCCAGGCTGCAGAGTCATGGCTAAAATCCATACTGAAAATCTTCGAGCATCTGGTGATACCTCTAGAGAAGAGGGTGAATCTCGCTATGTACATGCTTTAAGACTACACCAAGAGGTGGTGGGATGTGGTCTCACAGGAGGGACACCAGCAGAATATGGCTTGGGATGAGTTTCATCGCATCTTCTACGATTACTTCTATCCAGAGACCTTGAGGGCCGATCGAGCCCGAGATTTCATGAGTCTGGAGTAGGGTAATCTTTCTGTTATAGAGTATTCCTCTCGCTTCATCGAGCTGTAGCACTTTACACCCTTTATAGGTGGGGATGAGCTTTTCCTTACACGGAAGTTTGAGGACGGTCTCAGGCAGGATGTCCGATCCTAGGTGAACATATTTAGGTTGACTTCGATATCCTCTATTGTCAACCAGGCGCTGATTACGGAGCGTAACTTGGGGGATTTTGGAGCTGTTATCTAGGGTGATTAGGCATCTAGAGTTAGTATTCCTCATCCTGATAGCAGGAAGCGCTGTCGGGAAACTGGACATGGAGATCAGAGTAGGCGGGATGCATCTTCTGGTAGCTAGGTGGTGTACTACCAGTGCTGACGGAGTGGGAATACGAGGCCACATTTCCCGAGAGACCCAGTGGAGTGCCGATCTTTTGGAAATATGGGTCACCTTCAGCATTTCTTTCAGACTTTCTCACCAGCAGTTGGTGATAGGGGTTCTTCGATGACTCCTCGTTCAGGATAAGTACCACCAGTTTCTCACCAGTCTGGGAACTGGAGTTCTTCCGGACGTTCAGGATAAGGTGGAGGTCATGTCCATGGTGTTTAGTCACCAGGCTTTTAGTGACATCAGGGTGGATCAGCTCAGAGTGGTCAGGAAGGGTCACAGGGTCGCGGTATGGGTCAGAGTTTTGCAGTGGAGCAGACCCAGAAGGAGCAGGATCCCGAACCCTCTACAGTTCGAGGTACAATCTTAGTAGCCTCAGTTTTAGATTATGCTCTTTTCAATATAGGGGCTTCCCATAGATTTATATATGTTACTTTTGTGGATATCCTTGGTCTCTGCATCTTTTCCGCTGTCGATATCTTAGCACTAGACACTCCGTTGGGGACTAGAACAACGAGTGTACGTCAGTGCAGGGAGTGCCCTCTATAAGTTGGTGGGTGTCACTTCTTATGGGACCTCTATGTCCTAGAGATGACATTCTATAATTTCATTCCCAGGATGGAATGGTTAGTTCCATTCCAGGAAGTCGTCGACTGTTATCGCTGTAGGGTGAGTTTCATATCACTAGAGGGTGGATCTTTTCTTCATAGGAGCGAGTGGGATGTCCATGTGAGCAAAGCTGGACCCGAGAATCATGGGCTAGGAGGAGTTACAGCCCAGATTGCTAGTCTATATCTGTATGACCAGGGGACTTCACAGTTAGACTTTCCTCCATTGGTGGATCGTTTCAGGGATGAATTTCTAGAGGACTTTTCAGGTTTTCCTCCAGAGTGAGAGGTTGACTTTTCTATTGAGCTTGTGCCAGGAGCGGCACCAGTTTCCATTACTCCTTATAAGATGGATACACTAGAGTTGAAAGAGCTCAAGAAGTAGTTGGAGGAGTTGAAGGCAAAGTATTTCATCTGACCCAGTACTTCTCCTTGGGGTCCGGAAGTCCTATTTGAGAAGAAGGAGGACGACAACCTTAGGCTTTGTGTGGATTATCAGAAGCTGAACCAGTTGAATGTCAAGAACCGATATCCCTTGCCTAGGATTGATGATCTCTTTGATCAGCTTCGAGGAGCCCGGGTGTTCTCAAAGACTGACTTGAGGTCCGGTTACCATTAGTTGCACTTTAGACCATCAGATATACCTCTTACAGCCTTCCAAAGTAGGTATGGCCTATACGAGTATATGGTTATGCCGTTCAGTCTCACAAATGCACCTGCAGTTTTCATGGCATTGATGAAACGAGTGTTCCATCCATACTTGGATTATTTTGTGGTTGTCTTCATTAACGATATCTTGGTATACTCTCACACTCTACACAACCATGCCACACATCTTGAGATCGTTTTGATTACACTGAGAGAGCATCAGTTATATGATAAGCTCTCAAAATTCCACTTTTGGATAGATTAGATTCACTTCTTGGGTCATGTTATCTCATAGATAGGAGTATCAGTAGACCCAGAGAAAGTGAGAACAATAGTTTACTGGGAGCAGCTGAAGAACATCTTTGAGGTGCAGAGTTTCCTAGGGATGGATGGATACTACAGATGCTTCATAAAATAATTTTCACGCATAGCATCACCACTCACGGGTTTGACTAAGAAGGGTGTAAAGTTCTTGTGGTCAGATTCTTGTGAGTTATCCTTTCAGGAGATAAAAGGTAGGTTGACTTCAGCACCAATACTAGTCTTTCCAGATCTAGGAAAGAGCTATACTATTTATTGTGATGCATCAGATATTAGGCTGGGATCATTTCTTATGCAGGGAGATGGAGTCGTTGCATACAAATCTTGGCAGTTGAGGCCACATGAGAGGAATTAAACAATACACAATATCGAGTTGGTGACAGTTGTTCATGCCTTGTGCTGTTGGAGACATTATCTTCTTGGAGAGCATTTTTTGGTTTTCACCGACCACAAAAGTCTCAAGTACATTTTCACTCAGCGTGATCTGAATCTGAGACAACGAAGGTGGGTTGAGTACCTTCAGTCTTTTGACTTTGAGATTTCCTATACGCCTGAGAAAGGTAATGCAGCGACTGATGTACTGAATAGGAGGACTCAGATACAGGCAGTTCAGGAGTCCAGTAGTGAGTGGAATCTTATGGATCTTTTCTCTGAGATGAATTTGGAGGTGCACGATAGTCAGGGGCAGAAACTTCTTTCTCCTGTAGATGTTACCTCTACTCTTCTTGATTGAGTGCGAATGATGTAGCTATCATATTCAGAAGGCCTAGTCCTATGGGAGAGTGTGTCAGGAGAGGACCATATTCCTAGATGGACAGTAGGTGGGGATGAGATCTTTTGTTTCCAGGGGCACATATGGGTTCCAATAGATATATGTGAGGAGATAATGCAGGACTTTTATTCCTTAGTTTGGGCAGTTCATCTCGGTGTCACCAAGATGTATCGTGATCTATACCACCAGTATTGGTGGAAAGGTATGAAGAGGGATGTTTCTGGTTTCATCATGAGGTGTCCCACCTGTCAACAGGTGAAGGCAGAGCATCAATGGCTAGCATGGATTTTATAGCAGTTACCCATTCCTGGGTGGAAGTGGAACGACATCACGATGGATTTTGTAACAGGGTTTCCGAGGTCACCTTGAGGGAATGATGCAGTATGGGTTTTCATTGACAGGCTTAAAAAGGTTTCTCACTTCTTTTCGATCAAGGAGACCTTCAGTGTTGATGAAATGGGACAACTGTACATCCGAGAGATTGTATGTATGCATGGAGTTCCACACTCCATTGTTTCAAACAGGGATTCACATTTTACTTCTCTGGTCTGGCAGGGGATTCAGAAGGCCTTGGGTATACAGGTACTTTTGAGTACAACATACCACCCCCAGACAGATGGCCAGTCCGAGCGTACGATTCAGGTGCTTGAGGACATGCTCTGAGTATGAATCCTGGATTTTGGAGGTTCTTGGGAGAATCACATACCTCTTGTGGAGTTTTCCTACAATAATAGTTTTCAAGAAACTATTCAGATGGAAACTTATGAGTCTTTGTACGGTAGGCCATGCTGATCACCCTTATGTTGGCTGGAGGCAGGAGAGACAGATTTACTGGGACCTCATCTTGTTTAGGAGACCACGGAGCAGATAGAGTTTATTCGAAAGAGTATGGATACAACATAGTCTCTACATAAGTCTTATGATGATCAGTGGAAATGACCTCTAGAGTTCAAGGTCGGGGAATAGGTTTTCCTGCGTGTCACACCGAGGTTGGGGCATTAAAGGATTAGGATATAGGGTAAGCTTTCGCCGAGGTACATCCGACCGTTTGAGGTTTTGGAGAGAGTTGGGCCAGTTTCCTATCGGTTGTAGTTGCCTCAGAGGTACCGGGCTATGCATGACATTTTTCACATTTCTCAGCTCTGACGTTACTTTTCAAACCCGTCTCATGTGTTTCAACTTGAGGAGCTTGAGCTCGAAGTGGATGCGTCATTTGAGGAACATCCTATCTGGATTTTTGATCATAGTAATACGGTTCTCTGTGGCTAGTCTCTTCCTCTGGTATGGGTGCTATGGAAGCATAGGTGAGTACAGGACGAGACTTGAGAGAGGGAGGCTGATGTACAAGCATAGTGGCCAGAGTTTTTTGGGGTTTCTTCTTCTACACCGCCTTGATAGGGAAATTCGGGGAAAAATTTATTTAAGGGGGGAAGTTTGTAAGAACCCGGACCTTCTTTTCAGGTATGTTTTCCTTTTCTGGTCATTTTTGAGAAAAAGAGGAATTTATAGAAATTTTTGAAGTACACGCCATGTACTTTATGAGTAAACGCCGTGTAGCGGCAATGCACATGACCATGTGGGGGTGACCTGGAGGCCACTTAAAGAGGAGTACGGAAACAGAGAGTACACACCATGTACTTCAAAAGTACACGCCGTGTACTATCCTTTTTTTTTTCATTAAACGCACTGGGGTCGCGTCTAATCGCCAGAAAACTCTTCTTCTAGGTCTTGTTTGACCGAGATCGCCATACGACCACGGATCTTCGATGGACACCTGAGTGAACGTCCATCCTCTGAATCGAACTCCGTCGGTTGCATTGGAATCACATCAGTGAGTTATCTCTTCTTCTTGAACACCATCTTCTGATTTCTCATCTTTCATGAGATATCGCGGGTTGAAGATTTTATATGTTTTCATAGATATTCCACGTTCTAGGGCGATCCAAGGGCCTAAACCAGAGTATATCAATATTCCAACACTGAGGTAGGTGGTTTGTGCCTTTCTGTTGAAAGTCTTTGAGTATTATGTGCAATTTTGACCAATACCCTTGAACGGGGTATTGCGTGTTTACCATTTTACCCCTTCTGATTGCTTGCCATGATTTTATTCTTGTGTAGAGGTTAATTGGATATGAATAGGGTTTATTTCTATGCTTTGGATGTGTTTTCCATGCACGTTCTATTTACGACCGTTGGTCTGCTTAGCCTGTTTGACCACCTTGCCTGTTTTCTATGCCTAGTGCTGTAGGGTGGAGTGTTTGTATTCTGACATGCTTGATATGCTGTAGACTTATTAGCCAAGTAGTTCTTGAGGTTTACCTTGGACATTTTTTCTTTGCTATGATCTTTGACCTACACAGGTCCGTGAGAACTTGGTGTAGTAGACTATAAGGGGAATTGACCGAGTGAGTTTCCTCAGAGATTCTTTGATCACTTTAGACTATAAGAGGAATTGACCAAGTGAGATTCCTCAGAGAGTCTTTGAAACAATTGGGGCTATTAGGGGAATTGACCAAGTGAGATTCCTCAAAGATTCCTTGACCTTGGGGATATAAGGGGAATTGACCATGTGAGCTTTCTCATAGAGTCCTTGACTTACCTTAGACTATAAGGGGAATTGACCGTGTGAGCTTTCTCAAAGAGTCTTGAATTACTTTGAATATAAGGGGAATTGACTGTGAGTGCTTCCTCAGAGAGTCTTTATATATTATTATAACTGAACCAGAGGGGATAGGCTATGTGCATTTACCATAGGGTTACCATGCTTGATTAGTTTCTTTTGATATGTGGAATTGTTTTCTGCTGGGTACTTTCTTGTTTACTGCTTCTGTACTTTTACCTGCCATATATTCACTGACTATTTGGCATAGATCTTTGGGTGGTTGCCTACTAGGATTTAGTCTCACACCCTATTTGTGCCATGATTTTGGGCCCAAATAGATTATATTGCTGCAAGTATAGACAAGGGAAAGCACCCTTCTACTTCAGGTACTTGACATGCTGTGGAGCTGGAGAGCATTGGATCAAGCTTAGGCTTGCGATGCTGAGGAGCTGTTTATCTGTTTCTTTTGTACTTTGGTTTGGTACTATTTGTATTCCATAATTGTGATTTGTTTGGCTACTTTCCTAGACATATTTACCATGCATCATATATATATGTGCTTCAGTTGTTTGTTATTCCAGTATTCCGCTATTACTGTTGTTGGAATATTTTCTGCTTCCGCTATTGTGTATTTTTTTACCTTCTGCTGTGTTACTCTGCCAATGAGTGCATAGTTTTCCCACTATCACACCCAAGGCCCTCGCTACTAGTTGGCAGCCTCTGGAGTTTGGGGAAATGCGCTTGAGGCCATGTGACCAACCAGGTATGAGGCGCCTCTAGGTGGCTACTGAAACCGGGACGTTACAGTTACATTGGATGAGGAACCTAAGCCTGAACCAAAATCTAAACCAGCGGTGGAAGTGATTTACCCACTATTATATAAAATAGTGGAACCTGACTACCCACCTCCATATACTACCACTCTACTCCAAGAGGCACTTCCCACCGAGGAAGCAATTGAAGATGAGAAAATTAAAGGAGATGATCTTTTCTTGAACTCAATATCTTATTATTTTATTGAATCCGAATTGAGTATTACCTCCCCTTGCTTTAAATTTTCAGAATCTGATAACTCTTGTTTTTACTTGGAAGAATATGATGAATGGGATGATGCACCTGAAGAGGAACATATATAACTACCCAAACATGTTGATAATTTATTAGAGGGAGTTCAAGAGGAGACCAAAGTGTCTTTTTGCCTAAGGAAATAGAGACACAATATGCGTACTTTAAAAGGGATGAATTTTATATTGATACTTTATGCTTTAATTTTTTTCAAATAGAATTAAACCCTAACTTTCCCTTTGATTTTCCCTTGATGCCACATACCATGAGAAATCACTGGAGAATAACTAAAAGGTTATAAAAGTGGAAACCAAGAAAGAGGAGGACTCATTATTTATCCTACCCCCACCAATAAAGTTTTATCTTATTGTTATAGGGGTGTATTTGGATTATTATATCCATGAAGTCATCAAAAAAAAGTAATAAGTGCATACTAGAAATAAGAATTTTTGGTGGTTCATGACAAAGAAACTCAACCCACCATCAGATTGGGGATAACCAC
Source organism: Viscum album (assembly GCA_963277665.1). NCBI lineage: Eukaryota > Viridiplantae > Streptophyta > Magnoliopsida > Santalales > Viscaceae > Viscum > Viscum album. The sequence continues at coordinate 285,249,817 of OY728138.1, read as the reverse complement.
CTAGAACTGCCCATATGGAGGAAATCAAAACCCAGGACCCACTTGGGGGGTTAAACTAAGATCTATCCTTCTTTTCTTATTCTATTTATATTTTTCTTTTCTTTTAATTAATTTCTATGTTTTCTTATCTACTTTTTCTTGTAGGTTTTCAGTGTGTAACACTTAGGAGCTTAACTCAACGTTGCACTGCCAATAAGTCAGGTTGTACCTCTCCTTAACACTCATTTGTTGTGATTAAATTAAAAATTATATTACATGTTAAATCCACTTTAATGCATCAATAAAATTGCATCATTTAAGTTTGGGGGTGGTAAACTTTTATTTTTAGGATTTCATTTGCTGTTTAAAAAAAAGAGGTGTGTTTTTCAATTTTTTGGGTGTTTCTTTTTCATTTTTTGTGTGTTTTTGAAACTTTTGAGCTGAAATGATCATCATTTTAATTTTTTAAACCCATTTCAATGAGTGAAAAAATTTATTCCAGGAAAAGGATCTTAAATGAATGATGAAAATGACTTTTTTTAAGTTCAAATCTTTTGGAATCTCATGAAAAGTACTCTGATTTTTGAATCACATGCCACATATCACTATATTTATCTTTGAAATCAATTTCCCATGAGGATTATAAACCATTTTTTAATATTATTTTCATTTACTTCACTTATTGATATAACTAAATCATGCTTTCTTTAACTATAATTTGATTTATTCCTTTCAAAACTTGAGGGTTTGAGGTACTTGTGTTTTAAATGATTAAGGAATTTCTTTGGTTTTAAAGCCCCATTTTTCAAGAGAATCATTTCCATTCTAGACTTCCTTGTACATTTAATCCTTGTATCACTTAGAATACATGAATAACCTATTAAGATAGCCACATTACAAGCCAATGTTTCATAATCAACCTACTCTTGAAGTGAAATTGCATGATCTAATAAACTTAAGCGTGGGGGGAAGATGTCTTGTGTTGTTCTACCTAATTTTTTCAACTTTGGGTGGGAAATAAAATGTTTAAGAGATATGTTTTCGGATAAAAAAACCATTCTATTTAAATATTTTTCTTTTTTGGTGCTTTCATGATAAGGGAAGTTGTTCCTTTCTTGATCTTCTAATAGAGGAAGAATTTTGTGCCTTTTTTAGAGCTTTCTAGAAAAATTATGTTTGAGAAGATTGAAATTTTTACTACTTAAATGATAAATGATGTGAAATTTTCTTGAGTTTTCATGATAATGGATCTTATTACTACTAAGGGGAGTGTGGATGAGACCATACATGAGTAAAAATTAGAATCTTACAATTTTTCTTCAAAAAGAGCCAAGCCCTCCTCATTCCTCCTTAGATTTTTTCACATCTAAATCCTACCAAATGAAATCCATAGAACAAACTTACAAAGTCCTCGTGATAAACACATTTTATTGACTCACATTGGATGGATAAGTAGAAATTTATCAAGCCTATAGTGACTCTTTCATTGGTTTGGATGAGAAAATCCTTGTTGAAAATTGACATTTGTGAGATGAGATAAAATTCATGTGAGGTAGGTGTCTTGTGTGCATGGGATGAGAAATGAAGATTAAATATATTGAATGATATTTTTTTAGAACTTTAAATAATGGTTTTTCATGAGTCATGGTATCTTTTTTTTCTTGGTATGGAATTGGTGTATCTCATTGGCATGTGTTTTGAATATGCTTTGATTTGATTTGGATGTTTACTTGTCCATGATTCTAAGTACTGAGTGTGGGGGATTTTGTAGAGATAATATTTTAATTATTTTTCATATGTGTTTCAATGATTTAATCCCTTCCAATTAATCAATTTGAGATTATTTTAATCATTTTAATATTTTTGGTGAATTTTGGCCTTAATTGTGAAAATTGTTTAATTCTGGAAATTTAATAGTTTTATGGATCTTCTGTATTTTGGGAATATATTTTAAAATTGTGATCCAAATTTAGTTATTAATTTTTTAGGTTTTATTTTTTCATGGGATTCAAGTTTGTTTTTTAGACCAATATCCAATTCGAAATCCACCGACCCAGAAAAATAAATTAAGTGGAAAAAGTTTGTTGGACAATAGAATAGACCCCACCATAGTTAATGAGGAATATCTAGGCCTAGATATTTCCAAATGAGTTGATTCTAGTTTTAGGAGAAATATTACTCAAGGAATCATGTGCCCATTAAATTTCATTAAGAAATTCTCTCATTATGGATGACTTTGCATGTGTCCAAGTGGAAGAAGTTGAAGAGTCTTCTCAGAAAGAAAAAGCATACTTCCGTAATTAGAGAATAAATTTTTCTAAATGTGTCAAAATACATTTAAATTTTTTATATTATATCTAAAACTCAATTTTATAAAAAATTTTAAGAATAGATATTTGTGATATTCATAGGTATGGTGGTTAGAACCGAAGAAAAAGTACGGTGGAAGGATTCTGGAGGAGAAATTTTCTATTCTTCCTTTCCCCTATTTCCTTTCTTTTTAGTTTTGTAATGTATTATTCCCCCCCTTATTCATGTATAACCTTTACATGGAGTGTTAATCATCTTATTTATTGGGTAAGGATAGGTTTTACCTTTTATAATATTTGATTTCATGAACTTAATCATATAAAATCCTTTCTATCTTTTGCAAAGTTGGTTTCAATTTATAATTGTGGTTTTTATTATCAAGTATGATCGTATTTGGTTTTAGATTTTGTTATTTTTATTTCTTTCATCAATGATAATTTTATACCTTCACTAGCTTTTGGTCTATATATGATGTAATAGATTAGGGTTTAGTGGTGAAGTACTTGGCGATCGTCAGTACGTGTGGGAGGGGTAGTGGATATTCTTGAATATTTGGGATAAACAACACCCAATCATGAATTGCCTAAGATAATTGAGGGTATTAGATGCAACTGTTTTATACATAGGAAAGAGAGTAGATCAATTTGAGATCTTTTCAAGGTTTACTCTCATCATTACCATTTGACCAAGGGAGTGATAGGAAGTGATCATGTAATCTCACTTTAATTAGCTCAGTAGAAGAGAATTGGATAAATTGGAAGTATAATAGCAGTGCAATTGGAAAACTGATCCTGACCTGATCACCCAATTCATACCACTATTTTAAATCAATTTATTTTTCAATTTTATTTCAATATTTTTCTTAATTGGTTTCTTTTATTTTTTTACTTTAGTTTTTTTTCAAAATTAAACAATTTCAAAAATAATCTCCACTTCTTTCTCAAATTTAATGTGACAACTTGATTGTTGTGCACTCCTCTTTGGAGAAAACCTAGTTTAACCACTTTACTGAATTTTAACTTAGTAAATATTTGTTTTTATCACACCTCATGATAGGCACATGTCAATTCTAATTCAAAGAAGTTGTAGAAAAGTGTATCATCTAAAAGACCTAATAATAAGGATGAAAATTAAAAGAATCCATGTGGAAAATAAAAACATATTTCCAATTCTATTAATGATATTTTAATTATTTGGCCAGAATATTTGTAAATAATGAGAAAAATTGAATAAGTACAAGTAAATTCTAGTGAAAAATTAAAAGAAAAGATTCCACATGAAGGTAAAGAAGTTCCGTGTGTGAGGTGTAACATAGATGGATACAATCCTAAACATTGTTCTAAAAAAATTTCACCATAATAAGAGTTATTGAAGAATAAAAAAGTTGTACTAGATAATACAAGTTCTTTAAAATATATTGAGAATAGGAAGTTCAAACTCAAATAAATTGAAGAAGTGATAATATCTAGGCATCCCCAATCAGAATTAAAGTTCAGACGTGTAGGTTAAAAGAGCATAGGAAATGGAGAAGTTAGGTTGAGAAAACTATAACACCCTTTTTGTTCACAGTAATAATCAAGTAAGATAAACCTCATCCCCTATACTTTTATTTTATTTTATTTGTTATTTCAAAGAAATTAATTGAAGTTGAGACATGTACTCAGGCGGAGAACCTGAGTATGAGGAACGACAACCAATTATGGATATCTATGATAAGGAAGTTTCCATCCTAGAATGTTTCCTATGTTAGTTCACTGAATATTTTATGAAGGGATCATCCTTTGTAAATATGTTTAAATTTTCAATTCTAGACATACGCATAAGAAAATATCCATTTTTTTCATTCTAAACATGAATATCCTAAAGAATATATATTGAATAGATTCATCATTATGAAGATTATAAGGAAATTAATTGAAAAGGTATGTGTTTCCTTAGTCTCTCATCCTTAGCAATTTAAGATAAAAATCTTAACACAAATGTGGAGAAATTAAATCAATCAGTGACTTACAAAAAATGGAAGTATGAAAGTTCTATAAGGACACTTATCTTGATTATTACACTTGAATGTTTTTATCTATTTTTTGAAGTGATTGCAAGAGTTTTTAATTGATATATCTAACATGTGTTTTATATCTCAATTAGTATCTTCATCTAGGAATAAAAGTGGAAAAACCTTGAATAAAATTTTATTAGTTCTCATTTTAGGAGGTATCAAGATCATTTGGTAAAGGAAAATTTTGTTATCTGAATAAAATCCTCTTATTTTATACACAGATCATAGAGCACATAGACTTAGAGTGAAATTATAGATGGCACATTTCTTAATAATGAATTGATACCCTTTTCACATGAACTTTTTATTTCATTTTGATAAGAGGGATATAATGTAAAATGAAAGTTTGGAAAAATAAAGGGGATATAAAGAAGCTGAAAACTCATATATTGAAATATTCACTTGGAAATTAATTTGAAGGTATCAAAAAAAATACAAAGGGGGAGATTGAAGAAACCACATTTTGTGTGATTTGTATTTGTTTTAAATGATTTTCAATGAAATAAAAACATTTCATTGAGGTTAAAACATTGAAGAAGTTATAATGAAGAAGCTGCTGGAAAGTTCAGTAGAAGTATCCATGCTTGGTAACAAAGTTTTATAGCTTGGATGAATAGAATAATCATAAAGGAGGTTCTCAAGTCTTATTATATTAAGAAAAATCTAAATGGTGTTCTTACCTTTAGTAGAGATTGAGATTATTTATTAATTAAAAAGTAAAGGTTATTTAAATACTTTGATTTTACTTATGATGATTAATGATCTAATCATAATGTTTATAATATATGATATTCTAGTTAGAGAAGCACATTTTTTTATAAAAATTATGGAAGTTTCCTTGATAATTTTTTGAGGTTGAATGGATGGATACAACAATGATGATCAGACGAAGGCCAACATATCTAGGTAATTGGATGGAGTGAATTTTACTATGGTGATTGGATTATTTCGGTTGGAATGAGGTAATTAGATGAATGTTTTTGGGTATTTCTATAAAATGGAGTTTCTATAAAAATAAACTTTCCAAATTAATCTAACATAGTCCATTAGATTTAACAATAGTAAAGTCTAATTATATAGAGGAAATTTTGGGCAATCATCAAAGGAATGTTGAAAATAACAACAGGCTGATTCGATAATACTAATGGTGGAAATAAATGTTTGACTAATTAAATTCATAGTTTCATCAAATATATAACGGCCAGATAAAAAATATTAGACATTTCTAAGTGATGTGTTATTCATTGAAAAAACATCCCAATGCCTTGTGGTTGTGATTCAAGATTAAATTTAGAATAGAAAAGTATCTGAAAGAGAGTTCAATTAGCTTAAATCCAAAGGGGGTATTGAGGAGTGGCTGTGAAATGTTCAAGTTATAAATATATTAAGTTTACATTAGATATCAGTAGAAATTTGGTTCCCAAACATTGTGAAGTTCTAATTGAAGTTGAATGGAGAGATATAAAAAGTCCATTGAATGAACTTGCATAAAGACCAAGATGTAAAGTGAAAAAGGTGAAATGGATGAATAAGTAAAGTATTTATGAGGTTGTAGCTTTAAAAAGGTAGTATGAGGTCTGGTGTAAAAACTTTCCAAGTCATTGAACAAAATTCATCAGCCAAAATTTTTTTTCTTGTGTATGCAGTCTAACATATGGATTTGTGTGAAGAATAAGATGAGAATAAGTTAGGATGAATGAATGAATCAATTTTAGCTGATAATGGTTTCTGAATGACCAGAAATAAGTTTCCTAACAATAATTATAGAAAATATGTGGAGATCATTGGTTAAAGGTTTAATAGGATTTTGATCAATTGGACCAGACAAAAGTTTCCGTATGAAGTCATTAGACAGATTTCTTCGAGTGATGATTCATTGGACTGGAGTTTCTGAGTAGTGGCATTAGACATATGATTTCAAAAAAAGAAGAAAGGTTGTGCATCCAATGAATTACTGTTTTCAGGATCATTAGAAAAATCATCTCGAATTAATTTCACCATTCAAAGGTTTCCAAACCAAGGCAACATATGAAGGTTTTCAAATAACGTCATCACTCAGAGGAAGTATCATGTGAAATATTTCAATATTTATGTATAAAGTTATGATGGAACACTGAATGAAGCTTCAACAGATATAATACATATTGTAAAGTTTCATTGGGAATTTTTTTTGAATTTATTTAATTTTTTTTTCATAAAGTCATTAATTGTGGAGATGCTGAGATGGATGATCAAAAATGTAATAATAATGAAGGGTAGATCATGATTATAGTTTATATTTCAAGAGAGTTAAAGAATAACATTGATGTTTAGATATAAGGAAGTTTCCTATTGATATTTGTTTACTCCTATCTTTTAATAATTTTTATGGTGGTCAAACATTGAAGTATTTGAACGAGATTCTCAAAGTTTTAGTAGGATGTTTAAATTTTAAGTTCGTGCCTCACAATATAAACTAAGAGGAATCATGCCTATATAAAGGGGGTTAGTGCATTGAGAGTTGGTGTAGAATTATTGAAAGATGGGTGAACCCCTATAGAATTGAATAGATGATCAGAAAAATAGAGAGTGTACGACTATGTGTTATGTTGAAGAATTTAAGTTCTATAAAAAAGTTCCATCTCTAATGCATGAGATAAATTATTATTTGTGATGAAGTTTAAATATAATAGGTACCAGATAGAGATGAAGCACCATACAAATAAACAATTCACAAGAAGAAGAATATATCCCAGATAGATTTTTTCAATCAATTGATGATGAGATGAAAAAAAAGAAGGAGGAGGCATCATATGAACTACCACCAGACAAGTGAAAATTGAACAGATAGTAATGGATGAATATGATTTATAAGAAGGAGAAGAATTTATCTAATGTTAATGTACCATACTTAGTATAAGGATTCATATAGATAAGAGGCACCAAATGAAAAAAACATCAGATGGTTAAAAAGAAGACGAAAGATCATAAAAACTATCACTGGATAAACCTGAATTAGATGGACATAATTAGACAGAAGGAAGGAGGTGAGTTTCTTTCCCACAACTGTGAAAGAAACATTATAATAAGAATGAAGTGAATAAAAAATAATCACTTTTACATCCAAAATAAGTCTCATCTGGTGGAATACTCTATTTTTGTTACAAAGTACCTTAATAAGAAGGCGAAGACTATCTTATTTGGTAGTATAAATAACCAACACAGAGCTAAAGTTAGAAAAGGTTATCTTCAGTCCATGGATTAAATATTTTTTCCACCCCCTCTTAAAGTGTAGGTAACCACACTCAAACACAATATTTTTTTAGACAAACCACTATAAAAGGTATCTCATTATAGTGGAGAATCCATGTACTGAAGATCACCATACATGACAAGGACTATATACTCTTACTGAGTAGTAAACCTTGTAAAAATATCATGCTCAATATTTTAATTTATTTCATATAGTTTTATATGTTAAGGAAAATAGAATAGGATAATCAAGATTATAATAGTTCTAATATGTAAAGGGATAAAAAGTTATTAACACATATTCACCCCCACTCTCATTGTTGATTATATCCCAAAGCGTTCCTCTAAATTTTCACAACCTCAACCTGCGATGAAGACTAACTGCTGATCCTGAACCTTAATGGAGATCAATTTTATTATATGAAGCAGCCAAAAATCCTCATTCGATCAATTGATGAAGAAGACATATAATTCTGAGATGTATGATAATGAATGTGTTTGTTTCCTATGAAATGATGAAGACAATGAGGCCACAATCCATTCTAAATGCAACGTTATCTTTATCAAAGATAAATGCACCCCTTGTGTTTAAAATTACACCTCAATGAAATCAAAATAAAAGATCCTATTACTAAAATTATTTAGTGATGAACATATTAATTTTCCAATCTTCCTTTCACTTATAGTAGGACCTGACTCAAGATCACCTATTTGAGTTCCACCTTGAGGATCACTGCTCACACTTTGCTGCCCAAACTTTCTCTAAGAAAATATGAGGATTCTCACTAAAGAAGTTTACTGATCATTCCACCAGGGATATGATCCATCCATCCTTTACAATCTATCATGAACTACACTTCATCACTAAATTTATATATATGAAATTTTCATTGAGAAAACCCAAGCCAATTCTATTTCTAGAAAGCACATATAGGCCCACTAAGATTTAATCCTGAACCCTTGGTCTAAGATTCCACAAAAAAAGAGTTTTTGATGAAAAGAAGTGATGTTTGGGCTTAGTAAATAGATTAGGATGTGAATTAATAAAGTTTTTTAAGGCCTATAAAAATAATTAAAATTTTAAGATATGAACTAAAATTCTTTAATAAAAATTGGATGATGAGAAGGCAAGATGACGATAGAGATGTGAATAAGTTGGAAGATTATAGAGATTTCTGGATGAGCGGAGAATATTTTTTTTTCAAGATGGATATTCCATCGAATCTTTTCACATGGGATTGTCCCATTTTTTTTACAAAAAAATCACTAAAATCACTAAGGAATTCACTAGAATATGGTGATAAGAACATGGGATGATGCTACATGGATGAACTTTCTGTTTGATTAGTTTATCACCATATTCTATTTTTGAATAATTATAGGTAATGAAATTTATACTCATTATCCCCAAACACAAGAATCAACTCTAAATTCCTATAGATGATAACTCACCATCTTCCTCCCATTCTATTTTTTATTTTTTTATTTTTTTCTTTCTATTTGGTAAATGCAACTGTGATGTCGTTCGTTCCTCTTCCTCAGTTATGTGTTCTCAAACATCCAGAAATAATGAAATAATTTATAAGGAGTGATCTTGGTAGTGAAAAATTATTCTTCTTAGAGATATGAGCTTTATTATGATCATCACCTTTTCTTCACCCTTATAATATTGTGAATGTGATTTGGGGTGTTGCAAGAGAACACTATTTTATAGGATTGTATTGAAACTTTTTCCCCTCAATCATTTTCTCCTTATTCCATTTTTTGATCATATGAGGAACACTTTGTATAGGATGAAATTCTTGACTAGAGCAGTTTAATTAGGAGATTTATTCTCTTTGAGAGAGTTATCATGTGTTTTAAGTGATTTTGTGCATGAATTATCAATTTTTGGGTGAGATAGGTGTGTGTGTCAAGAAATAGACCATGCACTGGACAAGGTCAGGATTTGATGGTTTTATTACCCAGTAGATCTGTTATAATTAGTTGAGAGTTGATCAACTTGGATCAAACCTTGTTCCTGTTGACATTCCTTTTTCTCCTATCCCTCACTGTTCCTCTTTTTTTCTTTCTCCAATTCTCATGATAACACTATGTTTCATGCTGTTTTCATTTTACACTTCAAAATATATAAAAACACAAAAATATTGTAGGAATATCACTATGGAATTCGACAATAATTCCTTGAGATTTACCCCTAGGTTATCCATTATGATATATCTAGAGTCTTATAAATGTATTTGTGACTATCCCCATGACAAGGATGCAACTACCAAGTGTCACTATAACTGTGACACAAATGAATCATGAAGCAGGGGAAGTTGAACCCCGATATGTGGGTCCATTTGTGATTTTTAAGCAAGTTATAGATGTGTATTATCATTTATCATTTCCATTTAGATATGATATAGTATACAATGTGTTTCATGTATCTCAATTATGGAAGAACCAAAATGATTTATCTCACATTTTTTTAGTAATATGGTGGATTTGGAATTAGATGTGACCTTTTTGGAATGATTAGTGAGGTTTTTTGATAGACAAGAAAAGATCTTGAGAGGTTGTAGTATTTTTATGGTGATAGTTTTATGAAAACATGGTTTAATTTGAGAAGAGATGTGGGAAAGAGAGGATTAGATACGTAAAAAATGGTTGAAATTATTCAAGTAGAATAATGACTATGAATTTTTAGGGAAAAAAATTCATATGGTTTAGATAATTATGAAATACTGGGTTTAATAGGTGAGTTTCCATATGAGTTTTAGCGTTTTTTAGTTCGAAATTTGAGTTTTTGGAGGATCTTTAAGGATTTCAAGGTCCGGTGCATGGTCCCAGGGACCACATAGTAGGACTATACAAGATATCTTGGAAAGGAAGTGAGGAGTGCATGGTTAGTGTGTAGTTCTAGGTGATGTGAAACATGACTGTGAATTTTGGGTTTGTTGGGAAATAAGGACTATATAGTCCATAAATGGTCCTGAGTACCAGGTTACCTGAGCATGTATGGTTTGTGTTATTTAATTCTGATTTTAAAAATCCAATTATCCTCATGTAAACCTCATTTGATGCTCTAAATCAACCTTAGATTATCCAATGGATTCTTGAGAGTAGATTTGGGGACTCTCGATCAATGAATGGTACCTTTCTCTATAAAGTTAATTAGATCAACCTTAACTCTAATATTTGATCTCAATAGTATCATGCACCCTTTAATCCATCTATTTCTCTCCTTATATTTCTCTCTTATTTGGATAAATTTATCCCATTGGATTATATCTAGGTCATTATAATTTTGGATTTGGATCATGAATGAAGGAATTATTATTTTCTTTTCATGTTTCCAGAGTTCAAGTTATCAAATTACTATTGTTGAAATCATACCTAGAGTTTTAGAATTATCTCACATTCATCATCTAAATTAGGTGGCTCTTATTCAATCCTTAATGAATTATGAATATTTTTATGTGATTGATATTATTTTAGGAAAATTTTCTATGTTAGGTATTTATTAAATAAATTTAATTGATAAATAAAATATATTGGGTTTGGTAAAATTAGGAAAATTGGGTTTTTTGGCATGAACCATGGGATTTGGTTTTAAAATTGTGTGTTTATGAAAAATAGATTTTTTGGGTCTTAAAATAGTTGAGATTAAGATTTTATTTTAACAGGTTATTTAGGTAAACTATTTTTGGAAAGTAAAATAGTTTTTTATAAATAGTTGGTTTGGATATGTGCAATGATTGGGATTTTTTGGGTATGAATGGAAGGGTAAAGTAATTGATATGGATGAGAAGTTCCATTATGTGTGTGCAATATGGATGGGTTGGGCTATGAATTTAAGAAACACTCATGTGGGCGATGATCCACATTGGGTGTATTCTATGATCATAGGTGGGAATTATAGATTAAATGTTATATTTATTTATCAAGTATCCTATGTTTATATTAGAAATCTTGTGACTAATTGTTATGTAGAACTGGAAAGGGTTGCCTTAATTTTAGGTAAATTAGTGGATTATGTTGTTTTCATTTTCTTTATTACTTTCAATGTTATTACTGATGAAATGAATTATTTTAAAAATTTATAACTTATTTTCAATAACATTGGTTACATGATTGGGAATAATCCATACATAGGATTTCATGAGAGAAACCAGAGGAAATACTATTGGGTATTTGTATACTTACCCCTACCCACATGTTTCTATGTGTGTATATATATCTTTTATCATGATACAAGTAAGAGAAAAATATAATTCTTATTGGTGATGGATCTTAGGGGTTTATTTCATGATGTACATGGCAATGTTTGTCCATGAATTACAAAGGATATATACAATTCACTATTTTTTCTAATTATCATGTCAATTCAAGATTGTTATAGATTTTTCTCCTTCTTTACTTTTTTGGTTTCTTTTTTTGTTAAAGTTCTATTTAAATTTTGGTTTTGATTTTTAAACGAAACATAAAATTTATGCATTCATGTTTCATATAGTGAGTTTTCTATTTGATGGAAAATCATTCCCCATGATCAATGTCCATACCTTAGGACTATTTTCAAGCATTAAATAACTAAGAAACATGTTTTAGGCCTTGTGGAAATCCCCACTCAGGTATCATGATGTGGGATCTTTGGTCATGGTATTATAGAGAGAAAGAAAAAAAATAAGATAGGGATCTAAACTTAGATCTGAATAAAGAATAACAAATATGTGAGTATTTTTAGTCTTAAAATGAAGACATATTAAAATGATATAGTGGGAGGGTTGTGCTGGTAGAAGGGTAAAAGAAAACAAGGGAGGATAGAGAGAGTAAAAATTGATTTTAATACACTTAAATTAATATTCATGGTTTGAATACACGATCTAAAAGATATTACATTAGTCAAGTGAAGCCTCTATATCTTATAGGGACTTACATATTTAATGTGTGTGATTTACAAACTATGAAATTAATAGTGCATAATCCAAAACTCTTAGTTTCACTTTTTTTCACCACTGAACTTCACTAAAAAAATTCTTACTTTTAAAAAATAATTCCTAATGGGAATTTAGTTGTTTCTAAACTCTAAAATATCATTCAAATAACCATCCATATCCTTTTACATAAAAATATTTCCCCTAAAATTTACCACCTTGAATTACATTTAATAAAATTCCAAAAATTTTACCATCCCCTTTCCCATTAGATGTGGGATTGGGGTGGAACACTCGAACTACTACTATAACAATAGGGGACTTGGTGGGTAAGGTCATGTTATATTAGTATCAAAGATAGTGGTTCTAGGTATAGAGTTTGGAGATCGGTGACTTGTGAGGTTGGTTTGGGAAATTTGGGGAGAAAATTCTTGAAGTTTATTAGGTTTGGTTGATAGATTTGGGAACCCTGCTAGGGTGTGGTAGCTGATACATTCATATGAAAGGACTATGATAATATGTTGATTAAATTAAGAGACTAGGGCATTGTTTTTATGGTATAGTTGAGTAGGTAAGTGCATTATGTAGTGGTCAGTTATTTTTTTTCATGGAATGACATCCTACCTTCTAATATTTCTTCATTCAATGAGGATGATAATTTATCTCATGATTTTTTACTAGAGGTGTGAGAATGAACTTATGTGGATAATGGGAGTGAAAAGACTACTCATAGATGTGCGATCTTCTCGAGTGATGCTCTCTTGATAACCCCCTTGGGAATTGTGTGGCTACCAGGTCATGGGTCCTCTTAGGAACTATATGGATACCAAGGTTGGATTGGGTTAGTTTACAAGTATATTTTCTACAGCCTTGACTGAGGTGTCTTCCAACAAAGAGAGAGTCCCCTATATTATGTCATGGAGTTTAGTACTCCCTTATGGATATAAGGGTGAAAACTACCGATGAGGTATGGGTCCCCCATACTATATTAGATTCGATACTCCCCTACTAGATAGGGTGTGGGTCCTATATTTATAGTAGTTGTTATTCATGATGATATGAGGTTTTAGTCCTTTTGGCCATGTGTGTTGGTACCCCCATCTATCATGTGCTACCCAATGTGTGGGTCCTCTAGGGGAGGTGTCACATCTATGTCCTTCTTTTCAGGTATTTTCTCTTCTATTATTGGCCTATATTTTAACCCTATCCCCCCTTTAATTTTGGAGAGAAATGATTTTTTTGGGAGGAAAAACCATGCATAGTCTCTGGGTCATAATTTTTTTTATTACCATTTATCTTCTATAATTAAACCTAATGTGACCCTTTATTCCCCCATTCGACCATTTCATCCATATAAGGCTTCCAAGCTCCCTCAAGTACTCTTGGAACCCATTTTTGAAGGGGTTTTGTTGGGGAAACTTCGAGATTCTTCAAGTAAGTGAGTATTTCTTTGTTTTATTACTTATATCTAGGGTTTCTTCACTCATTCTTGAAGTTATAAAATCCCAATAGCTATGGTTTCTTACCTAGGGTTTAATATTGAGTTTATTGGTTCAATATTTTTTATTAGGGTTCATTTTCACTTGTTTGTGGTGTAGTTGTGGTATGGGTGAAGTTTCACACAAATTTTTTGGGTTTTTGACATTCAAGGTTAGTGGTTCCATGTGTAAAAATTATTTGATGAATTTATCTAGCTTTATTAACATATTTAGAATGTTTCTCATCTATTGTGTGTGGTGCGAAAACTATTTTTGGTAGAATTGATTAAGTGTTTAATTTTAAAGTTTCATTTTGACATAAAATTGGGTGTTTTTCATGTGTATTCCATGTTGTATAATTTGGGTTTATTTTATGATTCATGAAATTGATTTATTAAATGGGGTTAGGGCTTCCAATTCTGGTTTGGTATGTTATTGTTGGGTGTTTGGCCTTAAAAGAGTATTTTTAAATGAGTTTTGTGTGCGAAGCCTTATAACACCTCTTGAAGTTGTTTTATAAATTTTTTATTGGTTTTAATGAACTATATTGAGGGTGTATAATATGTTTGGGGTATTTTTGTGTGTGTATATGATTTATAAATAGAGTTTTGATGTGAAAATGGTATTTTATATCATCTAGAACCTGATTGAGCACAAATGGGAAGCCCGAGTATCTAGGTGGGTGGACTAGGACTAGTATGCTAGTGATTTGGAAGTGGCCTTGTCCTGATTTCACTTAGCAAGATTGACGATGAAAACACTAACTAAATAATGATGATTGATTGGAAACCACTAGGTTATGTGTGTGTTCCCTACTAGTGTCTTGTGCATGAGAACATAGTTTGTTGTGGTTCATATGCCACATTCCACCGAGATATGATGTACCCAGTATCACATTATTAGCTAGTGCCTAGGGGTATTTTCCATGACTAGTGATCATTGGTTATATTGTAATTACAACTGGAATATGGTGTTTTTGGTTGGTAATTTACGCATCATGTTTTTTTTCTTTAAAATTGTTCAATATTTAAAGTTTCTCTCTTGAAAACTATTTTTATTTAAAGTTGTATCCCTTTAAAATTGTTACTAGAATTTCTTGTTTATGAAAAATTGCAAGATTTTTTTCTTATAATGTTTATAGCATGGAATAATTTCTTGGGTTCCATAATATTGGTCTTAGGATCACACCCTACTTACACCTTTGGTTATAAGTAGACTTGGTAATGTTTGACACAGGTAAGGTCAAGGTCTTTGGAGACGACAGTTCAAGTTGTTAGCTTCTTTCCTTGGTGTAGTGTTGTGGACATGGATTGAGGGTGATGAACCCTTACCGTGTTGTGGTTCTTGAGATATAATTGATTCTCCTCTTTTTTGTGGTACCCTTTAGGGTTGATTTTAAGCTATGTAATTCAATTCTAAATTTTTATTAAGACTTGTTTGGTGTGATTTTTTATATTCGGTTTATTTATCATTGTTTGTTGTTTTATGTTTCTAAACTACGGTAAATCCTTACCAAACCTTTATTTATGATACCCATGAACTTATTCCAGCCTGTGGGGATAGAGAACTCCCTTTGAACCTTTTAATGGACAGGTCAGGCACCGGTTGGATGGCGACCCGACTTGGTTAATGAAAAAATGGTATCTAAGACAGGATAAGATCTTTGGGTCATATTATTTGGGATGTGTATGGTTAGACAGAAGCTAGGAATATTGGGTCTTAGAGTTCTGGATGCGAGTAGGGTTCCTGGCCCACACCTCTCATGACAGGCATCGAGTCACCATGGGATGTTGGGATTTTGTTTTTTTTGACATCTCTTCCAGATGGGACGTGCGGGTTGCAGACTGCACATGGACATTGGGTGGGGGTAAAGTGGTTGTTTATTTTATTTCTTTGATGAGTTTGATTTATTTATATTTTATTTTATTGCTGAAATTTTTCAGAACTATTTTACTAATTATTTCTCTTGTGACTGTTACTTTTATAGAAATATTCCTCCACAAAAATCTCCCATACACCCACAAGAGGAAGCTAGAGAGAGTTCTCCCTCACCGCTTGATCATAGGTCGGTAGAAGCTATGGTCCAGGATTTCCAGGATCTGAGGAAGGGAGTGGGTCTTGCTCCTTCTCCATTAGAGAAGATGAACCTAGTCGGAGGAAGGATAAATCCTAGAGTTTCTCAAAAACAAGCCTCATACTTTCCTATGTAGCATTAATCCTCAGGAAGTAGAGGAGTGGATTGAGGAAATAGAGCACATGTGACAATTAATTAACACACATGAAGAGGTCAGGGTGAAATGTGCCTCATTTCTGCTAGAAGGTCCCAGTCACAGGTGCTGGGAATTGGTGCTTCAAGATGGGAAGCATGAATAGATGAGTTGGAAGGACTTAAAGTCTATATTCAATGAACAAAACTATCCTAAGGTCTTGAACTATGCTATATCCCATGAGTTTATGGATCTAATTTAGGTTGACCAGTCAGTGATGGAGTATGCCAACTGCTTGATGTTGTCCTATCAGGATCCAAGTATCACTGAGAGGGGGAAAGAGTGAATCAGTGATATCTTTTTCTTTTTTATGTTTCCTTTATTTTTGAAACAACCTTATCCTCCTGTTAAAGAGTTATTTACTTTCTGAACGCACACAACCACATGAATATAATATTTATAAGGTTCACTACTCAACAAGAGTAGTGACGTCCTTGGTATGGTACACAAGTAATCCAGTACTACACAATCCACTAGAAAAAAAACCTTTTATGTGGAATATAATGATTAGGATATACCATTACACTCATGTAGCACTTGGAAAATAATTCTCAAGTTTGTGTGAACCCTCTCAGCACAAATAGGGAAAAAAAGTTTCAGTGCTTCTTAATCATCTCTCACTGTTTGATCTTTCAAAACAATTCTTCTCTTTCCTACCCAAAAGCTGGTAAGGACTACCTTGCACACAACTTACTTCTTGTGATAAACTCAAATCCTTCACACACCCTTTTAGGTGTCTTGCGCTCAACTTTTATACCTCGTGGGAAATATTTGACTTTTTTCATGAAACACCTCTTATGCACAACTTCAGTCTTGCATGGAACTCTCTTCTTACGCGCAACTTCTTATTACACAAAACTCTATTTCTTTCACATAACTCCCTTTACTTAAAATTATTCCATGATTCAGATCTCAATATTTATCTAATTTTTGAGATCTTCAAATGAGATGGGGTCACCTCTATTTATAGGCATCACCAACCCCCACATGCAAAAAACCTAACACATCGCACAAAACCCCATTTGACGTCACATTGGGCGTGTAAGTCTCTTTCACACCGACCTCATCTTTCACACACTTCTTGAATATTTCACACACTTCATGCCCTTTCCATTTTTTTGATTTTTTGACCTTGAATCATTCCTTGCACGCAACATTCCAAACCCCCTTTAATGTTGCATGCAATAACAAATATTTTGCACAAGTATTCCCTTTTCCAGATTTTGATGTTTAGGTCTTGTAACTACACTTACGCGCAAAATACCCAACCATATTCAAACTTGTGCACATCATTATTTTCCAAAATCACATTTCTCCATCTCCCAATTTTCAACCCCAAAAATTTGGCAAACACTGGGAAACAACACCACCTTAAAATCGGCTTTGGAAAGAATACCAATACTACTTCATTATCATATGGATTATTAAAAAAAAATGCTTTCATCATGAATCATATCTTCTATGATATATAGTATTTGATCGAACACCTTTAGGATCATCATATTTTCAACAGAAAGTACGACAATTTCCATATCTTCTAGCAATATCATTTTTTCCAATCAGAACTAAATATGATTGGCAGGACCTTTACCCCCCTTTCCTTCATAAGGATTTCATCAAAAGTTCTGCTAACTTATGATATTTGTGAAATAAAAATTATCAAAGCATCGTCTAATTTTTCAAGGCTTTTAAAAAGTGAATTGATTTATCCCCTATTTGACAACAAAAGTCAAAAATCCACTTCTCCATCCAACTCAGTACCAAAAATCTCCCCCTTTGGATTTTTTTTCAACCAAGATTCATAAATCACTGAACTTTGTAACCTCATGCAATGGATTACTTATCAACAATTATAAGCCTACGTGAGCTATCTCATAGTAGTAAACAAGAATTATTGACAGCAAAACCATGCTGTCCAAACATAGTAACTATGAAATCTATTCAGCATTTTTTCATCATCCTTATCCAAAACATAAACATCTTTCTTCCAAGAATTCTTCCTCAAAATTATTCCATAGATTTCTCCACTCCTTCAAATTTCATAAATACAAAAAATTTTATTTCCTACAACCACTCCAATAAACAGTTAGAATAGTTCACACACTTACATGATGGATTTACTACTTACCCACAACCCCCCTTTATACATGCAACCATAAGGATATATTTAT
This sequence comes from Viscum album, assembly GCA_963277665.1. Taxonomy (NCBI): domain Eukaryota; kingdom Viridiplantae; phylum Streptophyta; class Magnoliopsida; order Santalales; family Viscaceae; genus Viscum; species Viscum album. Next base: position 285,231,406 of record OY728138.1, on the reverse strand, counting down.
GAACCAATTACCCCCCTTGACAACACTATCCAAAATTAAGATGAGACATGGGAAAGATACACATACCTCAACCTCAATGATAAGGAGGTTAGACACCCATGTTCAACCTTAATTTAGAAAATGATTCCTTTGGTAAAAGTTTTGTGAATATATTAGCAACTTATTTCGATGTTGGAACATACTCCAGCCTCAATTAATTATTCTTCACCTGTTATTTGATGAAGTGGTACTTTATGTCAATGTGTTTTGAATGAGAATGTTGCAATGGATTTCTTGTAATTTTGATTGCACTCAGATTATCACATCCTAAGAGTAAGGGTATCTTTACTTCAACAAAGAGATCTTCCAACCGAGTCTTCATCCACATGAGTTGGGTAGAGTATTGAATAGTAGCAACATACTCAGCTTCAACTATTCTAAGAGTTACTGAATTCTATTTCTTTTTATGCCAACTAACACAACTTTTCTTCAGAAATAAAACTCCACCAGATGTGGATCTTCTATTATCAACATTTCCTGTCCAATCAACATCTGAATACCCAAACAGATCAATATTTTTTGAGAAATCATACCTGATTCAAATTTTTTTTGTGCCTTTGATATATCTGAGAATTATTTTTCTAGCAATAAAATGTGATTCTTTAGGAGAGATCTGAAATATTTCACCTAAGTTAACAACATAGATGATGTCGGGTCTTGAGGAAGTCAAATATAACAGAATTCCAATCAGCTTTCGAAACTCTTTCTGATCATCTTCCTTACCTTATCCATCTTTAGAAAACTTGGTTCCCACTGAAATAAGTGTGGAATATGGTTTCTAATTTTCCATTCCAAACTTCTTCAGAAGTTCCTTAGCATAATTTTCTTGATAAATAAAAATGTGGTTCCTCTTCTGTAAAATTTTCTACCTAAGAAAGTATTTCATTTCTCACAGCATGGACATTTCAAATGAATTCTTCATCTCCTCAGCAATTCTTTCACACAATATTTCATCCTTTACAGTAAACATAATGTCATCGATATAAATAATTACGATGAGAGAAAACTCCTAACATTCCTTGATTTAAAGATTGCTGTCAACTCTACCTTTCTTGAAATTTATCTTCCTTAAAAAGTATCCAATTTAGAATACCATGACCCCAGAGCCTGTTTTAGCCCATAAAAATCCTTCTTTAACTTGTACACATAACTTTCATCCTTCCCAATAAAAAATCCACAAGGTCGATCAATGGAAACTTCCTCATCAAGATCACCATTCAAGAATGAATATTTTACATCCATTTGAAATATTTTGTAACCTCATTGTGAAACAATATCAAGAAAAATTCTGATTGTTTATAACCTTGCCACTGGAGCAAATGTTTTATCAAAATAAATTCCTTCAATTTGTGAATACCCTTTGAAAACTAATCTTTCTTTGTTTCTTATCACTTCACCATATTCATTTAGTTTTTTTCGGAAAAACCACTTTGTACTAATAATGTTCTTGTTTTCTGTCTTGGGTATAAGCTCCCAAGTATAATTATTTTCTATCTGATCAAGCTCTTCATTCATAGCCTGAACCCATTATAGATTCCCAAATGTTTCATTAACATCATTTGGTTCAATGTTTGAATAGAGAGAAGTGTGTGTAATAGAATTCATTGTTCTTCTTATTTGAACCCTCTGATGTTGATTACCAATAATGTTCTGAGTATCCAATTGCTTCCTCAATCTAGGATGAGTTGTTTGAATTTAATCCTCATCACTTGAAATTATTGAGTCTAATTCTTCTTCTTGAGTAGGATTACCATAGTTTGAAACATTGTCAGAATTTTTAACAAAAATTTCCTTATCCTGATCATTTTGCACATCATCATAAGACTTCTTTTCTTTCTAAATATTTTTAAAAACCTTCACATAAAAAAAATCAATAATTATCCCTATTTCTTTGTTTAAACATCTATATCCTCTTCCTTATAGAGCATAAACAAGAAAAATTCCTTCATATCATCTTTTCTCAAACTTATCAAGGTTTTTAGCTTTCTTATTTATAATTAAAAGACTCCCAAAAACTATTAAGTGTTCCATACTTGGAGTTTTTTAATAGAAATTTTTTTATGGAGTCATATCTAATTTTTTCCTATAGAAACATTGGTTCTAAATATACATATCAGTGCTCATGGATTTCCTCCAATAATAATGAGAAAGACTATGTTCAAGTAACATAGTTCTCCCCATTTCCACCAGACTTCTATTCTTTATTTCAGAAACCCCATTTTGTTGAGGTGTGTATGGTGAACTGAACTCATGAAAAATTCCATGATTATTAAGATAACTTTTAAACTCTTCATTATTATACTCACCACCATTATCAGTTCTCAAATTCTTCATTGATTACTCACATTCCTTCTCTTCTTTCCTCCTGAAACTCTTAAACATTTTAAGAGCATCTGACTTATGTCTCATGTACATAACACAAGTGATACGAGTAAAGTCATCAATGAAATTAATGAAGTACTTATCTCCATTGGTAGATTGGTTTCTCATTGGTCCAAATATATCAGAATTTATAAGTTCTAAGGTTCATTTTGAGCTAATGTCTACTCTCTTATGCATAGAGTTTGTAATATTCCCTTTCTCATAAATAGTGTAACACCAATATCTTCTTCTAGATAAATCTGGAATATCTCAGACACTATCTCGCATTGATAACTTGCACATGTTTCTATGACACATATTTCCCAACCTTTTATGCCATAACTGATTTTTATCTACCACACCCATGTAACAAGAGTTTTTTACTTCACCAACTTGGAACAAATTCCATTTTGTACGTTCGACTCTTGTAACTACATTTCCATTATTTTATCTTTTCAAAAAAAACCCATATTTTATAAAGATAACTTTGTTTCCCTCATCACAGAGTTGTAAAAAACTCAACAGATTGTGTTTCAGCCCATCAATATATAATGTTTTCCTTGATTTCATCTTTTCTTTCTCAATGATAGCTGATCCAAAACCTTTGATTCTTAGATATTCATCATTTCCAAATGTCACTGTTCCTTATTTGAAGTATTTTACATTCTTCAACAACTTTAGATATCCTATCATATGAGAAGAACACCCACTATCAAGAATCCATGGGCATTATCCTTTTGTAGCTTTCAAAGCAGTTTCTACAACAAGAGCTTTTTGTTCTTCCTTTTCATTCTTCACCTCCAGCTTCTAAGATTTGTTAAGAACCTTTTGTTGTGATAGAAAAAAAATAAGACATCCCTTAGAAAGATGTTTAGGATGTTCAAATCTTTCCCAAATAGTTTCCAATGGTTGGAATCTATTTCCAAATTTCACACCAGCCTTCTCATATTTTTTATAAACTTAATTCTCATACTTCTTCTTTTCAGAGGTTTAACTCCCCCTCAAACCTTGTCTTCCATAACTTGTGGAATACTAGTAATATTAATGGTTGAACCAAAACATATTTTCCATTTTTCCTAATCCACCAAAATACTAGCAGTATCCATAGAATGGATATTTTCCTCTGAAACTTCCATACTGACCAGAGTTGTGAACATGATTCTCAACAATCTTCTTAATAGAACTTTGCTGACCATCAGACTTACTATTTTCAATTGTAACTTTCTTTTTCAGCCCATATTTCTGTATAGACTCATCAGAACTAGAAGTGGTAGAAATATTTCTGGACTCAGTATTTTTAGATAATTATGATTTTTCAAAATTTCTAGCTTTGACCACATACATAGACTTTCTAGAATTTTTATTATCAAAACCATTTCCATATTTATTTTCAACCTTTGAAGGTAACTTTTCTTTATCCTTATTAGGTTCATTATTAACAGAACTTTCAACAACTTATGTAATAGATTTTTTGAACCTTGTGTTCCTTTCCTATACTTTAGAAAGTTTATGTTGGACAAGTTCCAAATCATCTTCTTTTTTCCTTTAGATTTACTTCCAGATGATCATTATGATTCTTTTCACTCTCAAGAGAATTCTTTAGAACATCAATATCATTTTCAAATTTTTATTTCTCATCGGGAAAACATTCTTCATCATTTAATGAAGAGTTTTCATTTTTCAATTTCCTATTTTTCTTCTCAAGCCTTCTGATCTTCCTTAAACATTCATTCAGCTCTTCTTTAAAATATAATTCAAGTTGAGTTTCCTCTTATTCAGTAATACTACTCTCATAATATTCATTATTCACTGTTGCAAAAAAGGTACTCTCTCTAACTTTCTCAGCAACAGATTTTTCAGATTCAGTCTTGCTATCATCATCTTCTTCATTTTTTAACAAAAAGATTCCTCTTTTTGATTTTAAGAACTTTTTATCCTTACCTCTTCTAGAATATTTTTCTTTGTCACCCTATTTCTTCCACGATCTTCTTGGTCTTCTATATTCTTCATTACTATTTTCATATTTACCTTTTTGAGGGAAATTAACTACAAAGTGGCCAACGACTCCACATTCAAAACATTTCAAAGGGAGTTTCCCTTTATATTTCCCTATGCCTTTTTTTCACATTTTTATAAAACAAGGATAAAAATTCATCAAAATTTTGATATACCTCATTTTCAGAGTCGGATTAACTGGCTTCATCTTCAATAGGATTTTTCATTAACTTCTCTTTATTTTTATCCTTGAGATACATTTCTCTATCAGTTTTTTCTTTGATATTCATAGTCTTATCCCTTCTCATTACATAAGTGATAAGATTGCTATGAAAATCATCCAGAGATAATGTTTCAGGGTCTTTGTATTCCAGTGATGAAAATTTAGCATCAAATTTGTTGGGAAGAATTCTAAGGATCTTTTCAAAAACTGTAGAATCCTCTAACTTTTCACCAAGACATTTGATTATACTGACAATTTCGTTTATCCTAGTAAATAAGTCTCAAAAAGATTCATGCTCACCCATCTTTAAGTCTTTATACTTCAGCCTCTAGATTTGAAGTTTTTCCTTATTCACTTTTGTATTTACTTCATAGATGTTTTTTAGTTTGTCCTAGATTCCTTTGGCTGCAGATACACCTTTTACTCTTAAAAATTCACTCTCATAAAGAGATGAGGGTAATGAATTTTTATCTCTTCCATCATTCTCAAGATTCATCTTATTGGAAAGAGTAACATGAGCCTTTTCATCAATAACAGAAAATCCATCTGTTGTTGTTTCAAGAACTTCATATCCAAGAGACATAAGATAAGGCATTAATCTATCTTTCCAGATATGATAATTCTTCCCATAAAATAACAAAATCCCCTTATTATTCACGCAATTCAGATTCTCCATCAAAAATTATCTTCAAAAATTCATCAAAGAAAAAATGAAGGGAACCTGTCGCTCTGATACCAATTTAATTTACCCAGTCAGGATCCAAGTATCACTAAGAGGGGGAGGGGGTGAATTAGTGATATCTTTTTTTTATGTTTCCTTTCTTTTTGAATTTTTTTTCCTCATGTTAAAGAGTTCTTTCCCTAATAAACGCACACAACCACATGAACACAATATTTACAAGGTTCACTACTCAAAAATATTAGATATGTCATTGGTATGGTATAGAAGTAATCTAATACCACAAAATCCACTAGAAAAAAAAATCCTTTGATGTGGAATACAATGATTAGGATATAACCTTACACTCATGCATCACTTGGAAAACAATCCGAAAGTGCATGTTCACCCTCTTAGTAAAAATAGGGAAAAACAAAGTTTTAGTTCTTCTTAATCAACTTTTACAATTTGATTTTTCAAAACAATTATTCTCTTTCCTACCCAGAAGCTGGTAAGAAATACCTTGCACACAACTTACTTCTTGTGCTAAACTCAAATCCTTATTCCACCCTTTTAAGTGTCTTGCACGAAACTTTTATTCCTCACACACAAGATTTTACTTTTGTTGCAAAACACCTATTGCACACAACTTCAATCTTGTGTGCAACTCTCTTCTTATGCACAACTTATCCTTCTTACACGCAACTCTATTTATTTCGAACAACTCGTTTTAATTAAAATTCTTCCATGCTTCAGAGCTCAGGATTTTTTCAAGAGTCAAGATCCTCAAATGAGAGGGCATCACCTCTTATTTATAGGCATCACCAACCCCCACGTGCAAAAAATATGACATGTCGTACAAGATCCTGACGCATCATGCAAAACCTCATTTGATGATGCATTGGGCTCATAAGTCTCTTTCACAGCGATCACATATTTTTCACACTTCTTGAATCTTTCACGCACTTCATGACTTTTCCATTTTTTGATGTTCTAACCTTGAATCATACCTTATGTGCAACATTCCAAACTCCCTTCAATCATGCACGTAAAAACCAATCTTTCGCACAAGTATTTCCTTTTCCATATTTTGATGTTTAGATCTTGGAACTCCACTTGTGCGAAACATAACCAACCATCTTCAAACTTGTGCGCATCATTCTTTTCCAAAATCGCATTTCTCCATCTTCTGATTTTCAGCCCCAAAAATTTGGAAAACACTGGGAAATGGCGCCACCTTAAAATCTGCTTCAGCAAGAACACCAATGCTACTTCACTGTCATTTGACTTATTCAAAAAAAAAACTGCTTTCATCATGAACCATATCTTCCATGATATATAGTCTTTGATTGAACACCTTTATCATCATCATATTTTCAACAGAAAGTACTAAAACTTCCCTATCTTCTAGAAAAATAATTATTTATAATCAAAACTGAATATGACTGGAAGCACCTTTACTCCCCCTTCCCTTCATAAGGATTGCATCAAAATTTCTCCTAACTTATGATATTTGTGAAATAAAAATCACCAAACATCATTTAATTTTTCAAGGATTTTACAAAGTGAATTGATTTATCCCCTTTTTGAAAACAAATGAGAACAATCCAATTCTCCATCCAAATTGGTCCCAACAACACTTTTCTAAGCTATTCCAATATGCCCCAGAGATAGTCTCTAATGAGAAGATGTAGGCTTAGTGGTTTGAAAAGGGATTTCAGCCAGAGATATATTCTTAGGTCTTATTGTTTAAGTTGAAGACCTATGATGAGGTGGTTGACTAGGCTTGTATGGTAGAGATTGACTGAAAGGGCAGAGATGGTTTCTTTGGGACAGTGTTAGTGATTGGCAGTGTTAGTTCATCTGAGAAGAAAAGGAAGCGAGAGGAGAAGGGGAAGAAGGGAGGTGGTAGTTTAGTCCATCCTTCCATGCAGTCTTCATATGTATATTCTGACGCAAGGTCTATGGTGTTCCATCAGTTCAGGAAGATAGGAAACATTCGGCCTTCATTCCTAGGCCTTTTTATCGATGTGGAGTTATGGGGAACATGCAACACTTTTTCAGAGTGACATGCCCATACTAGAGTGGGGAAGGATCTGTGGATTCCAGGGGAGTGTTATTTTAGTCAGAGCCAACCAGGATAGTGGGATCTATGTTTAGTGGGAATGGTGGCAGGTACAGATCATCTTCTAGGTATATCCAGTTTAGGGCAGAGCCATAGGTGAGCAGTCATTCTCAGGCAGAGACCATACATCTTCATGCTGTGGACCATACACTAGTGGGATCGGATGTAGGGCCTTTGACAGTTCGAGGTACCATTTTGATTTCATCTTCTATAACTGCTATTATCTTTGATACTGTTGATTCTATTTCTTTTATCTCTACCCATCTTATGAGTTTTCTGAATTTTTCAACTGGGTTGTTGGCTTTTGTGATGGAGTTTGTGACGTCGTTGGGTAAGAAGAAGAAGCAAGGTCTCAGGTGCCTATCATGAGTGCATTCTGTGTCAGGAGTTGAGATGGAATGGGATATCTTGGTCTTGGATATGTACTTCTTTGATTTAATCCTTAGAATGGATTTTCTAGTGCACTTTCAAGCGAATATCAATTTCTATAGGTGACGAGTGATTTTTTTGGAACCTGATGGGATTCCTTAGGTTTTTCTTGGGGAATGGGATCCTCGGTTGGGTCGTGCGGGACCTCCACTCCCATAGTTATGAAATATTGTCTTTTAGTTATTGTCGCTTGTGCTAGAGAATATAGTAGTTCTCCTGAGGGTGGATTACCTCATGTGGTGTATGAGTTCCCAGAGGTGTTTCCAGATGATTTTTTAGGCTTTCCCCCAGAGCGGGATGTGGAGTTCTTGATTGATTTGGTGTCGAGAACACAACCGATATATCTTACCTTGTATCGTATGGCCCCCACCTAGTTGATGGAATTAAATATAAAAATAGAAAATTTGGAATCCAAAGGATTCATTCACCTGAGCATCTCTCCATGGGCTTCTCCTATCCTTTTTGCAAAGAAGGCCGAAAAATCCCTCTGGTTGTGCATTAATTACCGAAAGATGATTAAGGTAACCATCAAGAACAAGTATCCTTTACCCCAAATTGATTACTTGTTTTATTAGTTGAAGGGGGAAAATTGGTTTTCCAAAATATATTTGCATTCAGGTTACCACCAAGTTATTGTGAGAGAGGCGGATATCCTGAAAAAGGATTTCTGAAGCAGGTATGGCCACTTTGAGTATTTGGTCATGCCTTTCGGATTGACCAACACTCCATCAATTTTTATAGAACTCATAAATAGTGTGTTCCACCAATATCTAGATTTATTTGTTGTGGTATTCATGGATGAAATCCTAGTTTACTCGGGATCCGAGGAGGAGCATGAGAATCATCTACGGATCATGTTGGGCACTTTGCAAGATCATATCCTTTATGAAAAGTTGTCCAAATGCACTTTCTAGATCAGGGAAGTGATTTTTTGGGTCATGTCATATCAGAGAAGGGGGTTTCAGTGGACCTCGAGGAGATCAGTTCAATTATTTCATGGGTGAAACCAAATAATGTGTTCAAGATCAATAGTTTCCTTGGTCAAATAGGTTACTATAGGAAGTTTGTTCGGAATTTCTCTTGGCTTGCTTCACCCATGACCGTGCTCACCCTAAAAGGGTTGAATTTTGAATGAGCCCCATAATGTTAGGAATCCTTCGAGGAGTTGAATCATAGGTTGAATACTACCCCCACATTGATCCTTCCATAATTTGGAAAGGGTTATGTGATGTATTAAGACACTTTAAGTATGGGTCTTGGGTGTGTGCTTATGCAGGGTGACCATGTGGTGGCGTATGGATCACGCCAACTCCGACCACATGAGAAAAACTACTCAACCCATGAATTGGAGTTATCAGTGGTGATGCATTATTTTAATACTTGGAATCACTAACTTTTCAGGGAGAAGTTTGTGGCCTACTCTGATCATAAGAGCTTAGCCTATATCTTCTCATAAAAAGATCTTAATCTGAGGCAGTGACATTGGATTGAGTATTTGAAGGGGTTTGACTTTGATATCATCTATACCCTGGGTAAGGGTAATGTGGTGGCTGAATCATCAAGAAGAAAAGTACCGGTTCATTCTTTGAGTAATTCCAGTGATGATTGGACTCTGATAAGGATCTTTACTCAGATGCACGTGGAGACCAAAGAGCACAATGGAGGTGCGTTCTTGGAAAGTGTTCAATTGACTCTATCTCTTTTAGATTTGATTCAGTGGGATCATCCCAGTGATGAGATGTGTTATTAGTCTATGAAATTTCTTAATGGTTGGGATATGTCTTCTAGTTGGTCTTCATCTCTCAAGGTCATCTTGTGCTTCAAGGGATGTTCAGTGGTGTCATTGTCTCTGAGGAAGGTGGTGATGTAGGATAGCCACCAATCTCAGTGGGCCATTCATCCTGAATCTACTAAAAAGTTTTATGACATACGTAGTTAGTTATTTTGGCCAGGTATGTGATGATACATAACTGATTTCATGTTGAGATTCTATACATGTCATCAGGTAAAATCAGATCATCAAAGGCCCTCTAGTTTGCTTAATCCATTACCCATTTCTACCTGGAAGTGGGATGAGTTTACCATGGATTTCATTGCTGGATTAACTCATAAAACTTGGGGTAAGAATGCTATTTTGGTAGTGATTGATCATCCGAACAAATCATCCCACTTAATTCCAATCAGGGATACAACTAAAGTGGATGAGTTGGGATGATTTTATATTTAGGAGATTGTAAGGATTCATGGTGTGTTGTCAGAAGTTGTCTCAGATAGATACCCCCATTTTACCTCTCAGTTTTGGGAAGACCTTCAGAAGGCCTTAGGGTCATAGATTAAGATGAGAATGACATACCATCCTCAAACAGATGGTCAAACAGAGCGGGAAAATCAGATTCTAGAGGACACGATTTGTGTATGTGTTTTGTATTTTGGGGGATCTTGGGATATCTATTTGGGATTGGTCAAATATTCTTATAATAATAGTTATAAATAATCTATTAGAATGGATCATTTTGAGGTGATATATGGTCAACCTTGCCGGTACCCCATGTGTTGGGATGAGGTAGGTGAGACCTCACTGTTGGGGCTGATCCTTGTGGAAGAGACATCTGAGAAGGTCAAGTTGATCAGACAATGGTTATTGACATATTAGATTCAAGAAAAATATTATGCTGATCAAAGGCATCGAAATATTGAGTTCTCTATGGGTGATCATGTATTCTTAAAGGTGGACCCTCATTTGGTCCATCATCATTTGGGAAAGCAGGGAAAAATAACACCGAGGTATGTCAGAACTTTTGAGATCACCAAGCAGATTAGAAAGGTAGAATATAGGTTATATTTTCCTTCTTAGTTGAAATATATTCACAATGTATTCCATGTCTCCCAATTGAATAAGTACAACCCGAATCCTTCTTATGTGTTAAATTGGGGAGAGTTATAAATAGAGACTAATTTATCAGTGTTTGAACGACCAATGTGAATAGTGGATTCCCAAGAGAAGGGGATTTAGGGAAATTCTATTCCACTGGTCTGGGTCCTTTGAAAGCATGGGAATGATGTGTATGAGACTTGGGAGCAGAAGTCATTAGTTAAGAAAGATTACCCATTCTTGTTTTCTGATCAAGCTTCGGGTTGAATTTCTGGGGTGGAAAGTTTTCATAGTGGGGAGAATTGTTACATCTGTGTCCTTATTTTCAGATATTTTCTATTCTATTCTTGTCCTATTACCCCCCTAGCCCCCCTTGAATTTTGGAGAGAAATGGTTTTTTGAATGAAAAAACCATTCACAGTGTCCAAGTCATAATTTTTTTTGTTTTTCCCATTTTTACCTTCTGGAATTAAACCCAATTCCACCCTTTTTCTCCCATTCGACCATTTTAGCCATAAAAGGATTCCAATCTACCTCAAGCTCTCATGGAACCAATTTTTGAAGGGTTTTTTTGGTGAGGAAACTTCAAGATTCTTTAAGTAAGTGAGTCTTTCTTTGTTTTCTTCCTTCTCTCTAGGGTTTCTTCCCTCCTTCTTAAAGTTCTAAAATTCTAGCAGTTAGGGTTTCATCCCTAGGGTTTAATATTGAGTTTCTTGGTTCAATATTCTTGATTAGGGTTTATTTTCACTCGTTTGTGGTATGGGTGAAGTTTCACATAAATATTTGGGGTTTTTGACATTCAATGTAGGTGGTTCTATGTGTAAACATTCTTTAATGAATTTATCTTAGTTGATTAAACTATTTATCATGTTTCTCATCTGTTGTGTGTGGTGAGAAAACCATTTTTGGTAGAATTTATTAAGTGTTTGATTTTAATGTTTCATTTTGACATTGAATTGGGTGTTTTTCATGAGTATTCCATGTTGTATCATTTGGGGTTATTTTATGATTCATGAAATTGATTTATTAAATGGTGTTAGGGATTAAAATTATAGTTTGGTATGGTATTGTTGGGTTTTTGGACTTAAAATAAGATTTTTAAATGATTTTTGTGTGTGAAGCCTTGTAACACCTCTTGGAGTTGTTTTATAAAATTTTTATTGGGTTTAATGAACTACATTGAGGGTGATGAATATGTTTGGGGTACTATTTTGTGTGTGTATGATTTATAAATGGAGTTTTTATGTGAAAATGGTATTTTAAAACATGTGGAACTTGATTGAGCACAAATAGGATGCCTGGGTATCAAGGTGGGAGGACTAGGACTAGTATGCTAGTGATTCAGAAGTGTCCTTATCCTAGTTCACTTAGAAAGATCGAAGATGACAACACTAACTAAATAATGATGATTTATTGGAGACCAATAGGTTATGGTTGTGTTTTTTACTCATGTCTCATGTATGGGAATATAGTTCCTTGTGGTTCCTATGCCATATTTCACTAAGATACGATATACCCAGTGTCCCATTGTTAGCTAGTGCCTAGGGATATTTCTCTTGACTAGTGATCATTGGTTATATTTTATTTACCATCGGTATATGATGTGTTTGGTTGGTAATTTTATCATCATGTGTGTTTTTTTAAATTTTTTTTCATTCTTTAAAGTTTCCCTCTTGAAAATTGTTTTTATTTAAATTTGCATCCCTTTAAAATTGTTACTAGCATTTCTTGTTTATGAAAACTCACAATCTTTTTGTCATATAATGTTTATTTCATGGAATATTTTCTTGGGTGGAATACTATTGGGCTTAGGCTCACACCCTACTTACACCTTTGGGTGTAAGTAGACTTGGTATTGTTTGATACAGGTAAGGGAAAGGTATTTGGAGATGACTATTTGGGTTGTTAGCTTCCTTCCTTGGTGCGATGTTGTGGAGATGGATTGAGGGTTATTACCCCTTGATGTGTGGTGGTTATTGGGATATACTTGTTACTACTATTTATTGTGGTCCCCTTAGGGGTTGGTTTTAAGCTATGCAATTCAATTCTGAATTTTTGTTAAGACTTGTTTGGTGTGTTTTTTAGGATTAGGTTTATTTTTTATTGTTGGTTGTTTTATGTTTCTAAAATCAGGTAAATAATTCCCAAACCTTTATTTATGATACCCGATAACTTATTCTAGCGCGTGGGGATAGGGAACGCCCTTCAGACCTTGTCATGGACCGAGTCGGGCACCGGTTGGATGGCGACTGGCTTGGTTCGTGACAGGAGGGATGGGTTCCCCCTAGAATAATATGCATTTATTTTAGGCATGGGGATGAGAATACCTCAGTCCTGATGAGTTACGAGTTCCCTACACTATATAGGAGTTAGTACACCCCTCTAATATAGGGAAAATGTACTTTTATAAAGGTTTATATAGTGTGGGTTCACCACCGGTGAGGTCATTTACTCTCTCAACTAGTCTATGGTAACTTAGTGAGGTGACCCCCCTCACAATAAATCAGATAATGATAGAATTTTGGTCGGTGTGGGGAGTTTTATATTGATATTATAATTGAGAGTGCATCTCTTGGATAATCCCTTTATAGGGGTTAGTGTAGCCTATCAAGATCTTTCATATTGAGGATAATGAGTATGATGAGCTATGTTTTAGGATTGATATACTTGGATGTATGGGATTTTCCTCCCCATACATATAAGGCATCCTTTATGAAAATATATTACCCTACAATTGTTTGTTAGATGATAAATGATGATAATCATTATGATTTTCTTCTAGTGTGAGCTATAGAGGGATTTGAATGGGAATTTCCTAATGTAGCCTAAGGTGTGATCATTTCCCTTCTACTATGGTAATCAAATTTTTTAGAACAAGTTTGTGTTATTAACTCAATTTTTCATAGTTGGATGGAGATATAGAGACCCTAGTGGGGTCTCTAGACTAGGATGGAATGACTATAGAATCTTATTGGAGGAAAAAATCATCCCTCATTTGTACCATCATTACAAGATATCTTTGTAAGAGAGGGTTTTCCATAGATTCTTATATAGTAGATTGTGTATTAGTGGTGATATCATTGGTAATAAATGATCACCCATAGCCTAAGTTTGGGTGGATGGATGAATTTATGTAGTTTTTTTTAATTGATCAGATAAGTCATGGTCCACTTTTAATTGGAAGTGGGACCCAAATGATCAGTAGGGACAACCCTTATGAAGATGTAATTAGTTACTAAACTGGTTGTAAAGTGTGGCTTCATGTGCCATAGTTGTTCAGAGGATCATCACTATAGTTGTAGAGAAAGGTATAGTCCTTTCCTTAGGATATGTCCCAGTTGATCTTGGGGAAATGAGTACTGAGCCTTTGGGAATGACTTGTTTCAATAGTTTTTGAGGATCTAAATAATAATTTGATCCATGATCCTATTTTGTGTTGTATAGAGGATAGATTAGTGTGCATGGTTGTAACATCCACGCCCAACCCATTGTCTTGGGTCGGGTTGTAGGTGATACTAACCTTAGGTGACATCCTCAAGACACCAAGGTCTCGAAATAAATTCCAAGGGATTAGTAAAACATTAGTGAATGATTTTCCATTAAAAAACATAACATTATAAGATAAAATGAAAACAACCAAACCCACTATATGATGTATGAATATAAAAAACACAACTCAAATAAATCACCCAAAAAAATCAGAGTAGTAGTGACCAAGGATTAAAAAAAGAATAAAAAGAACTAAAAGATGACTTGATGTAGTAACACTATTATAGAATCACTTTAAGGAATCTAGAAGAAAAACTCCAAGATCCAACTCCATCTAGAGAACTAGCATCAAAATGCTCCACTAGAGAAGAATGAGTTATATCCTTTAACTGTGTCACAAATGATAACATTTTTATATGCACTAAAGTGAATATGTAGGGGTTGAGTAATAATACCTAGTATAATTTACCCAAAATACTTCTCACACACACCACTAGGAACAAAAATAATTTATATCATAGTTTATATAAAATAGAGGATGAGAATATCAAACCGATTTACCATAAGAAAATAGTTTAAGCAAAACAATTGAACTAAATCACTTTGTTATTTCTTTATTTCCACTAGAAATTATCTATCCCTCTATCACACACACATGAAATCTGAATGAAAGTTCTATACTCATGATAAATATCTCATCCTTTACTAAGTCAGCATAAGGTGATAAATCACAGGTTTCATTTATACTCTAGTAGTGATCACCATGTCCAAATTGAAAAGTCCACGTAATGAAATATAAACACATGACCTATGTATGATATGAAATCAAATCAATAAATTCCACATAAATATATTATTTACTTTAAAACATTTCATTAGACATATTTTTCTCATCAAACCAATACAATAATTCTAAAACCATAATTCAAGGGGTTTTCCAAAAAAACATTCAAATCCCCTTATTCCTCACATCATAAATAAAAATAGGTTTTCCTTAAGAAATCATTAAACACTTTCCTTAAAAAAATAAAACCATTTAATAATACCAATCCTTAAAATTTTATAATAAGGGTATAAGGGAGAGAATCCATCTACCTCTCAATGGGAGATGACAATAAAGAATGACATTACGAAAACTCTAGATTTGGGATCAAAACCTATTTCCTTCAATAGACCGAATAAATATCTCATAAAAAACATTCTAGATCATATATATATATATATACATAATATATTATATCTAATGTTCTGGATTATAGGATATTAAAATATCTAAAGAGAAAGAGAGAAAACACATACTTATCATTGATTCCTGAGATCCAATGCACTTTAATCAATCAAAAATAGCTTCTAGATAAAAAATAATAACCAAAAACTCTTAGAGAGGTAGAGGAGTTCAAGATCCCAATAGTGGACAAAAATTAGGGTTTTGGGATAAAAAACAAGTTAAAATCTAATTTTTGGAGCATTACAAAACACATCGCATGGTTAAACCACAAGATTTTGGAAATTGTGCACAATCGTGAACATGATAACGTATAAAACCAACTCCTTGAATGGTTAGATAAAATGGTTTGAAAAACCATAAACCAACTATTATTTTTCCCTTCTTCCTATAAATTCATAGTTTCTCTAGGAAATTTCATGGTTTGGAAAAATCGTGCACCAAACATGCACCAATCCAGAAACTCCTAGAATCACTTGCATGGTTTCTTGGAGAATTTATATAGTTTCCCCTAACCATTATCAATCCATTCACCATTAAAAATTCTTCCAAAACATTCCAAAACTATCAATAAATTCTAAAAATTTACCCTAAGTATTATATAACCTAAAAATACATAATAAAATGGTAAAGTACTAAAAAATGAGGGTATTATATTATTCCCACCATTAGGATTTCCATCCCTAAAAAGTTAGATATTTTTTTTATGATTTGAAAAAGTTTGGACCATTGATCCCACATAAATTCTTCCAGTTCCCATGTATATTCTTAAATCTAACCATGATTTCCTAAAATTAACACCAAACATATATTCTTTTCACATAATATTTTCTCTTTTCTATCAAAAATATGTATCAGTACATGTAGAAAAAGTGGTATCTAATGAAAGATCAACATGGTCCCATCGAATCACATGGTTATGATCAATATAGTACTTCTTCAATTGAGATACATGAAATAAATTATATTTAGAGCTAAATCATTTCTATAAATCCAACTGATAAGTGATATCACCAATTTGTTATAATATTTTAAAAGGTTCAATGTACTAAGGATAAAATATACCTTGATTAACCAAATGTTGATACTCTATCCTCAGAAGAAATTTTCAAGAATACATGATCTCCCACATCAAATGATAATGGATGATGAAGAAGATCCACATAAGATTTATGACAACTCTAATTCATCACCATCCTTCTTCCAATCATATGAATTTTCTCAGTTTTCTTTTAAACAAGAATAGGTCCCAACATCAAATTTTATTTAATCTATACCCAAAAAAGTAGATACCAATATGTAATACCATTAATTATTAAAAATGATCTATATGTATCAAGTAATGATATTTTTTATTATATAAGAACTCCACTAATGATATACGATCCTATCATGATCCTCATAAATCCATAACATAAGATCATAGAATGTCTTATAGTGTTTGAATTGTACATTTAGACTGACCATCTATTTGAGAGTGATACGCTATAATCATGGTCAATAAGGTAATTAAATATTACTGTAAAGATCGCAAAATATGAGAGGTAAAACAAGGGTCTTGTCTAGAGATGATTAAAACTGGTATTCAATGAAACTTTATGAATTCCAAAATAAAGATTTTTTATAAGTATTCCACCATATTTTATTCAAGAATTAGAATTAAGTGATCCAAATTTGTGAGCCGATCCATAATCACTCATATGATATCAAGTTTCTAAACCATTCTTCATAGACTTGTAAAAAAATCCATAACTACATGCTCCCATTTCCAGATGTGTATAGGTAATTATTTCAGCATACCATCTGGCCATTGGTGCTCAAGTTTGACCTGTTGAAAAGTGAGGCATCTTGAGACATTCTCTTACACTTTCCTTTTCATGGAAACCCAACAGAAATGAGTTCTAAATTCCTTATGAATATTCTAAATTCTAGAATGAATATAGCAATTAAAGTGGTGATAAGTAGAAATGAGTTTATCTCAAAAAGATGGTGGAACAACCATTCGATCAAAAAAAAAATAAACATAGAGTTCCCATATTGTTTCCATCCATAAATGGTCTCCCCACCATTATTTTTGGACGTAATGTTAATAAAATTAGGTTCCTTTCATTGAGAACCCTTAACTTGTTCAAACAATCTAGGAATAAGAGTCACCAACTATAAAATTATAACTTTGTTTTTGTTTTTTAAATCCAAAAGAATATCTTTGATCATACTCATCAACTT
Source organism: Viscum album (assembly GCA_963277665.1). Classification (NCBI taxonomy): domain Eukaryota; kingdom Viridiplantae; phylum Streptophyta; class Magnoliopsida; order Santalales; family Viscaceae; genus Viscum; species Viscum album. The sequence goes on along the minus strand of OY728138.1, from coordinate 285,213,764 downwards.
CCACCAATCATGAGCTTCTTTTTAAAATTGATTTCTCAACTTTTTTACTTAAAGAATATTTCATGGAATTTTCCTTTTACAAGTGTATAAGCCTAGTTAAATTAAAATATTTGATGATATTCTATCCAACATCTTTGTCTTGTGTTCAAATCTATTTGTGAAAATATGTGTTTCAAGAGTTTATGGTCCATGAACATAGTGAATTTCCACCAAAGAGACAATGATTCCACATTTTCAAAGCATGGAATACTACAACCAACTCCAAATCATGGGTCAGATATTTATTTTCATGAATTTGAAACTATCATGATCCATAATCTAGCACATGATATCCGTTCATGAGAATAAAACCAAGTCTAGATCCAGATGCATAAAAAAACCATATAAACATTATTAGGTCCTGGAAAGACAAGAATGGGTGCATAAGTAGACTTTATTTAATCTCCAAAAAGGATTGTTGACAATCATCACTTCAAAGGAATTAAGCACCCTTTCTATTGATCATTTTCATAGGATATGTGAGTCCTGAGAAGCTCCAAAAAATGAAATGATAGTAACTTGATAATACCAAAACTATGAATATCTCAAAGAAGTTCTTTGGTGATTTCCAAGAGACAAAAACATATATATTTGCAATATATATTGATATTATTTTCTAAAAAATTACATGTCCAAGTAAACATACCTCTTGTATCCAAAAATATCATTTAGATAATTTTTTCATACAATCAGTGATCTCTCAAAATTATCAATTCAATATCTAAATGATCTTCATGTTCTATATGAGTTTGTCAATACACCATAATGTTCTTAAAAATACCACAATGAAAGAGTATAGGTATAATTTAAAGACATGATTCAAAAATACCATAAAAAATTGTAGTTTATTTGTAAGTAAAAAGGGCATGACCACATATTTATAATAACCCTAATGACCACTAAAATATGTTTTCAAAATATCCTCTTTCCTAACCCAGAGATGGTGATACCCTAAGCATATAAATATTTTAGAGAACTATTGAGATCCCTTTAATTGATCAAAATGGTTATCAATACAAGGAAGTGGATATATATTCTTTATTATAATTTTATTCAACTTACAATAATCCAAATAGAGTTTTATTGAACCATTTACCCTCTTGAAAAATAGAAACAAAGTATCCCAAAGTGACATACTTGATCTCATGAACCCTTTACTTTCCAATTCTTTCAATTGGATCTTAAAATCCTTCAATTTTGTTAGTGTCATTCTATAGGATGGAAGTGAAATAGGGTTTCTCCCCAGAAGGATATTAATAAAAAATTAAACTTATATTTCATGTGTAAAACTAGTGAAATTTCTAGAAAACATGTCTGGATATCGATCCACAATGATAGGAAAATTTATATTCTCAATTATGTCATTAGTACCTAAAGTGACTACTAATAATTGATAATAAATAGTTCCAACTATTGGTGTTAATGATCCCACTCTTACATTATTCACATCCCAATCTCCTCTAAAAAGATGCATTGTACCTTCCCTCCATTTTCTCTCTATTAACCATGTCTTTATAGTCAATAACATGGAGGAAAAATATTTTAGAATGAATTTATAGTCACATTCCAAACTCAAATATGCATGCCTTCGTGGATGCACTGGTATCTAATTCTATATAAAAACAAACTGAGTTTATAAATTAGTTGTATACTACACCACTAATAGATTTTATTACCTAAGATTGAATAAATCTATCATTCTAGATAGCTTTGAGCTATGAGGGTAGAATTTTTTATTGAACAACTCTTTAAAGTACTACCACATAAATAATTTTTCAACTTTATCTTGGAAAACTAAATTCCAAAATTAGAATTAAAATCATGTAGACTTCCAACTTCACCTTTAAATCAGCTGGTGTTCTAATGAAATTGAATATTCAGTTCATTATATTAAGACACACTTTTTACTTTTTAGATTTAAAATCACCCTAAAATATTGGTGGATTTTGTTTCTAAAATTACATATAATAATACACTTATATTGGTTTTTCATTTAAATTTCCCTTTTCAACATCTTGAAAAACTTACACAATGCTCTGAAAAAGCTATTGGTTCACCCATAACTTAAGTGAAACCATGTTTTATGTGGCTTTTTATTTCAGGTTTCAATGTTTTTTACCCAATTCCATTTCTCTAAAACCAGAAAAAACCACCACTTAGCCATCAATTACTATAAAACCAACAGATTACAATATTACAAATAATAAAAAGTAAAAATTGGCACAACTAATTTCCAAAAAATCATTAAACACATTATGAACAGTGCATCCCTAGTGGGAAGTCTCATTACTAATACATGATATGATACACTCATCAAATTAACCCACACTAATGAGATGAAAACACACTTAGAAGTGTCTTATAACACTTTCTATACCTAGAATACCCTAGTAACTTTAATTTAAATGTAAAGATGTTAGCTATGTATTTTTATGCTATAAATTTCAAGTTATGACATTCCTATATCCATGCTACCATCTCAAGATAATGGATTGACCAAGAATGATACCATTTGTAACATCCCCACCCAAATAATTGGCTTAAGTTGGGTTGGAGGTGCTACTAACATTAAGTGACATCCCAAAGACACCAAACGTTGAAAATAAATTCCAAGGTCTTAATAAAACATTAGGGGATGATTTGAACTGAATAAAAAAGATAACCTGAGAAGATAAAATACAAAAAACCAAACCCACTATATAATGAATGACTATAAACAACACAACTCAAATAAATAACCAACCAAACAAAAAATATCAGAGTAGTAGAGAAAATGGATAACAATACAACTCAAAAGAAAAAAATGACATCCTAATGTAGAAAAACCAATGTGGAATTACTCTAATAACTCTAGAAGAGAAATTATAAGCTCTAAATCCATCCTGAGAACTAGTATCAAGATGCTCCACTAGAAAATAATGAGATCATTACTTTACCTATTTCATGAAAGATAACATTTTCATATGAGCCAAAGTGGATATATAGGGAGTGAGTAATAATACCCATAATATTTCCACAATAAACTTCCCATAAACTCCACTAGGACTAGAAAACAAGTTAACCCAAAGTTTATATAAAAAAGAATATGAGAATATCAAACTAGTTTACTGTAAAAAAATAGTATAAGAAAAACAAATGAACTAAATCACTTTGTTCTTTATTTATTTCCAATTATAATTTATGTTCCATGTTTATTTATCTAACACACACACATGTAGGCTTAATGATAGTTTTATACCCATGAGTGGTCTTCCATCCTTTAGTAAGTCATTATAAGGTGATAAATCCCATGTGTTATTTCTAGTATGGCACCAATAACCAAGTACAAACCAATAAGGCCCCATAATGTAACATTAAAAAACACTAAAATGTATGAAAATACCTAAAATAAATTCATCCAACATAAATCCATTATTTCCTTCAAAAAAAATTTCATCAAACAATTTTTTTATTAAACCAAAACCACAATTCAAGGTGTTTCCCAAAAAAAACATTTAAATTACCATGTTCCTCACATCATAAATCAAAATGGTTTTTCCTTTAAGAAATAATCCAAAACTTTAATTTTCTAAATGAAGAAAAATATTTAATAAAAACTAAGTATTTAAGTTATAGAACAAGTGGAGAAGAGAGAGATTCTACCTACCTCTCATTTTAAGATAACAATGAATAAGGACACTATGAAAAATCTATATCTTATCTCTAAACCTATTTCCTTCAATATATATAATAAATATATCATCAAAATACATTATAGATAATATATATATCTATAAAAGATTATATTTAAGATTTTGGGTGAGAGGAGATGAGAATATCTAAAGAGAAAGAGAGAAAAATGAGACTTACCATTGATTTCATAGATCGAATGCACTTTTATCTATAAAAACAAGATTTTGGATCAAAATTAATCCCCAAGAAATCTTAGGGAAGGAGATGAGTTTGAGATCCTGAGATAATAGGATACAAATGATGGTTTCAAAGAAAAAACCGAGTTAAACTATAATTTTTAGAGAATTAAAATCTTGTCGCATTATTAGTCTACACAATTTGGGAAACCATGCACTAACCATGTGTATAATACTATCTCCAAACTACCCCTCACATGGTTGGATTACATGGTTTTAAAAACTATGCACCCAAAAAGATTTACCCCTTTTCCTCCACTTGCATGGTTTCTCCCAAAACTTGCATGGTTTTGATAAAACATGTACCAACCATTCACCTACCTAGAAACTCCCATAATCTATTGCATAATTTACTAGATAAGTTTCATAGTTTCCCTTAACTATTCACATAACATCCACCATTAAAAAAACTTTAAAAAATAGAAAAAATATTCAAAAATACCAAAACTCAACCCAATTATTATATAACTTAAAAATACACAATTAAAGGGTAAAGTAATTGAAACTTGGGGTGTTATAATGGTGCTTTGTGATATTATCAACATTTTTATTGGCTATGTGCTAAAGCGGAGATGGGATAGACAATGCAATTTATGATGTTGCGAGTAACCTACTAATTAAAAATCAATCATCTTGGCTTTTTGGACACTTAATTAGTGTGGTGAGATTTTTAATGAGAGACCCTTTATAGTATTTTGAGGTGTGAAATGAGGTCTAGAACTCTGTAAGATTATAGTTTTGAATGTTTGAGTATTGGGAATAATTCACACCTTTGTTTTGAAGATATGAATTGGGTCATCTATAGTGTATGAGAACCTAACTAAGGATAGTGGTACAAGAGTTTTTCCTTGATGTTTTGGGGAGGAAAGGATAACAGGGTTGATGATATCCTCATATACTAGGCTAGAAAATCTTGATGTATACGCTTTTTCTTCTTATGATAATGAGAATTGGTGGGCCATTATGGGATGGTATGATTCCATTATTGAGGTGACCAATAGGGGAGTTTGATGTGGATAAATTGTATCGGTATGAAAATTTTCATGGAATCCCTTTATAAATATGGTGAATATGATGCCCGTATGTGAAAATTACTTGGTAGATGAAATGTATTTGTGTGATGCTGATGGTTTGCTGTCACAAACCGACCCGAGTTGACCTTGAACCGGTCACCCAAAACAATCCATGAAAAGGCCTGAGAGGCATTCTCGATTCTCCTGGGCTGACGAAAAGTGCCAAGGGAATCAAAATAGTGATGATGGGAACAATTTCTCCCAATATAAATAAATAAAATTAGTGTAATATATAAAGAGCAGCTCAAAATAAATAAACCAAACAAAATGACTAAGTAAGACCTGAAAAATAAAACTAACCAAACCTGATGACCAATAAAACTCCGCATGACCATATGGGTCACTCTTCAAATCAATGATCAACCATCACCCAAGGAGAAGGAACCAAAGATGGAACCTACATCAGAAACTAAAAACAAAAGGAAACTATATGAATGACTATTAACACTCAGTAGGTAGGCCTGAATAATTTTATTCCCAATACACATGATTTAAATAAAGAATCATTGATTTTAAGGTTTGAAATAAAATATAAAAATATATATTTTCCACACTCTTCATTTTGAAACAAACAAACATATTCCATTTCCCTATTAATTTTAAATAAGGCTCAAGGGGATAATTAAAAGAAAATCGAATAGGAAAAACATGTTTTGCTTAAAAGTGAGAAATGGGAGGGTGCTTATCCATTCCAAAATATTTTTCTTGAAATCCTTTTTAACAAAAAAACATGTTCAAAATTTAACAAAAGAGTACCAAAACCAATCACAAGGTCATGGTTCCACATAGATAGGGAAATAACACTAAAAGTATTAGAGTAACACATGAAAACCTAGGAACTCAGAAGAGAACTAGAATATATTAATACATGTGACTCATCTTGAAGGAATTCCCTAACAGATGATGAAATAATTCCCAAATGCCTGATCATATCCCTACCTGGCCTGACCGAGGGGCCTAATCCCATAGAAATGATAAAAAAATAACCCCTACTATGGGCCACTAGCTAGTGCGTAATCTAAACTAGTACAACAAACGTTCTCAGAAATCCTCTTCGCTATGCTAGGTTCCCATGCTAAGTTTGTAAGGGGGTGTTTCATACATTTATAGCAACAAGTCACACACACACACACACATATATATATATATATATATATATATATCTCAAAATACCCCAACCAAAACCATCCTGTCCTCCTCAAGGAGAAGTCCATGCCTTAAATAAGAATCACCCGGGTGGAGTCCTGCAACACCCGAATGTTTTTATGAAATATTTTCTTTAAATAATTTTTCAGTATCTTGATTTGCACACAATTGTGAGTTTAAAAGAACCAAGAGATTCCCTTATTATAAAATTACTATTATATCCTATCCATTAGGTTATCGGGAATAATTACAACTAACTTATGAAAATGCATTGTGAACTCATTGGCAATAAATTATTTATGAAAAATATAAATCAATTAGATATTTCTATTTTTGAGTAAATTACTTTGGGTAATGACATTAATGTGATATATATGTGTTATATACTTAATAAAATATTTTTTTTATATTCATCCAATGGATATCTTAGTCATAGGGTATGAATAAAACCCTATTTGATGTATAAAAACCTATTTTTTAAAGTTTAATTTTATACCTTTAAATGGAGAACCCATTTTAAATTACAATTTTGACACATTAATAATTTTTATATGAAAAAATAAACATGTTTTTTGAATCAGGATATAAAAAATTTACTTTGGATGAATTTCTGATATTTTTCTGATAACTTCCATGTTTTGATGAATAGTAAAAATATGCTAAATTTTAATTGAAAATAACTTTTTTCATTGAAATAATTTATATGGTTAAATTATATTATTTAATGGTTTAAAATATTAAATATAATATATTTTTACCATTTAATATAATTTAGGTCATTGGAATTAATTTTACATTAAATTCAGATGTAAAATCATTTCAATCTTTTGTAATATGTTAAATTTTAAAACCTATTTTCTCATTTCAACAACGTGATTAATTTTAAATTAATTACTAAAAATTATGCGTTTTGAATTTTAAAAAATGGATCCCATATTTGGAATAATTAGTTCCAAATTATGTTAATAGGCTTCTTTTATTTTTGGGCATTATGAATTGTAATTTTGGTAATTATTTTTATTACCATGGTTAAAGGTAAGTCAGGTAATTAAAGGTAAAAATAATATTATAAAATTACCTAAAAACCTGTAAAAATTATATTTTATGACTAAATTATACCCTTATAATCTTTATTTATAAATTGAATAACTTAATGGACACTTACCTATGAATATGACTTGAATACAATAAAAACAAATGAATGTGACAAAATATCACAATCTCATTTTATATAAATATATTAATTTTAATATAAGGATAACTAGGAGATAATATAAAATATAGATATTCTATTGAAATATAAAATAATTACCTACATCATAGAAATTTATTTATAAATTTTAGAGATTAAATAATTACCATTAATGATGACACAATAGTGATGTAGAAATTATTTTATTAATAGAAATATCAATAAAAATGGTTTTAAAAATATTTAAATAAATATCATATGAACTAATTAATGTTATCCACGAATTTTATAGGTTACTATGACATATTATAATTGTATTAAATATTTTTTTTTGAATTTATTTTCTGCTTGGATTTTATTTAAAGTCAAATAATAAAATAGTGTCAAAATTGACACTAATGATATTTTATAAAAATAAAATTTTATTAAATTATTTAAAAATCATAAAAATATTTAAAAATTATAAAATGATAATTATAAGGTCTAAAATTTCATAAAATATCCATTTATGGTCAACTAACACCATATAAGTAAATATTTATAACCATTAAATATCTAGAATTTTATTACCACATTTAAAATTAAATAGAATATCTAAGTGTCAATTAAAAAGATATAGTTTAAATTGAAAAAATGACTTGTCCAAAATTTATTGTAAGATGATATTAAAACACTATCTCATATAATCTTCTAAATTGGAATATTTTAGAGGTTTTTGGGTAGGGTTTTATTTTATTATAAATTATTATTTATGGAGTTTCCAAAAGTGACTCTCACCTAAATTATAAAACGTAACCTCCTCCATCACCTATTCACTTTATTTTGAGCCTTAAATCTCGAACATCCCCTTTAAGTTTTCCTTATCAACTTACCTATTTTCATTCTAGAGGTTCTGGTCATCTTCAGAGACCAACTCTAGTGCTCTAAGAAGAGATTTCGAGGAAGCACGTCGAGGAAGAGGTAATATCTTATACCGATTATTTAAAAATTATTTCTTATTATAATTAATATTCATTAGTTTTTTCATTATAAAATAATATCATAAGTATCACTAATATAATTATATGTTATTATAAATATTAAATAACCATATTTTACCTTCTATCCATCCAATGAAAAAAAAATCACCGCGTGTGTGTACATACAACTTACCGTATCCACGCTGTTGTGTAATATATTTTTCACCACCAACTTACTTGGATGGGTATAATAATGGAAATAATAAATATATATGATTATTATAACATTTTACTAATTTTGAAATATTATACACCATCCACTTCGATACCATTCATCAATTTTTGGAATGATATCATTGCTCGTGCGTACGTATGACCTACCGTCTCCATGATGCGATGCGATTCATTCTATATGATCTTCGTTAAACCAAGATTATATACATTAATTGAATGAATAAATATGATATATATTATACTAATATCATTATGTAAATTATTTAACTATAACCTAATAAGTGGAACATGAACTTATTCGACAAATCTTACATAAGAACATAAAATAGTTAATATCTGAATAATGAGTGACAATGAAATATTACTAACAAACGGATGATAAAATAATAATATATGATATAATAAAAATTATTATGATTCTTTAATAAGTCAAAAAAATTATTTAAATCATTATAAAGGAGTTTCAGATACATACCAAGGATATCGAACCTAAGGTAAGGGATAACTTTGAAAATCTTGTTTTTATACGAGATTGTTTATTCATAAGTATTTACTAGGGTATATTTATCATCCACATCCATGTTTTCTAAACATATATTTCAAAATATTATTTATATCATTATATAATTTTTTAAAGTCAATTTTACCTATTGGTGAATTTTACTAAATGGTATGAATGAAATATTTTGTCATTTTGATACGAGGTACTTCTTGACTTTTCCGGAAAAAGTATGAGAATAATATTTTTTTAAGTTGTACGGCCTGAAAATATTTTTACACTTTCATAATTCATTATTTCATTGAATCTTAACATACAATATTACATGTTTATTTTCACATAAAATTATTTCTACTAAAATTATGTGGCATTTTAAAAAAGGAAAATGCTTTTGAAGAAGAAAAGATATTTTCCTCAAGAATTAATTTCAAGTGTTTTTTTAAAATTATTTTCCATATAAGATGACATTATTTAAATAGGGTTATATTTCCATTCCTGTTATTGGTTTTATTTTATTGAGTTTATGATGGAATTTTATTTAGGAAATCCATTTGTTTTATATCAATTATGATGGAATGATCTTTAAGAAACCCATTTTATTTCATGGGTTATGCTATGGTGAATGTTTTTATGTTTTTGTGGCACACGTAAGAATGGTTTCATTACGAGATGAGTGGTACATATATCTCCCTATAATGCACTGGGTAAATATTTATATCTCATGAGATAGAAATGACTTGAATGACGAGTAAATCTGGTTCAGAAATACCGGGCTGGAACATGGAGTGAACTCAGTTTAGTAATGGACTTTTTCCGCTATGATGGTCTTGGAAATGAGATTCGACTAATATGAAATGATTTTCTATTATTATGTGTGTATTAAATGAAATTTCATGTCTTATTTTATGTCTATTGGGATTACATTACACTTTTACAATTTATCCCATGACATGATATTCTGATCTTTTATATGTAGGATAAGATTTTCAAATGTTATGTTATTATGATTATGATATGATTGATATTTCCCTTGTTTACCCTTACTGAGAATTTGAGCTCACCCTTTCATATGTTTCTTTTCCCTAGGACATGAAGAAGGGTATGAAGTAAGATATGTCAAAAATGAGTCTAGTTTTGAAGAAGTTAGCGGGAGACAATGTAGATGTTTTATGAACCAGTTGTTTATGTTTCCCAGTTTCAAAAGACACTAAAACTATACGGTTCTGGAATGGTTTTTGTTATGTTATGTAATAAATATTCTTCAACGTTGAAGTAATATCTACACGTAAAGTATAGTTCATTATAGTAGGTATCAGAGAAAAAGTATAATTATCCTTTGGAAACTAGGATGAGAGAAACTTAGTAAGAATACTAAGTATATGTCTAAGTATAGGTTAAAATCCTATCTTAGTGTTTTAGAGATGTTTATGAATAACCTAGGATAAAACCTAAAGTGTCATAAATTGAAATGTTATTCTTTAATTATGTGGTTTTCACATTATTATTAGTGTTGATCCCACTATTCTTCTTGGTCTTAGTCAATGGATGGAACCTGAAGGAACCGCGTTAATGCTGAATGCGATGGGAAATGAAATGAATGTCCCCCTGAGCAACCAAATGTTATGGGAGCTAAAATTAAAAATATTGTGGCCATGATCACACAACTTTATCCATCTATGAATCATACCGGGATTCTAAACAACCAAAGTAGGGAGCAACATTCTGTTGAATCCTTCATGAGGCAGCATCCACCTTCATTCAACGGGTCTTCTGATCCATTAGTGGTTGAACAATGGATTAGTAACACTAAAAAGATATTTTCAGTTCTACAATGTTTTGAACATGATAAATTCATCTTAGAAGTATATTTTTTATAAGGTGAAGCTGATCAATGGTGAAATATTATCAAGAATATGAGGCAAAGAGATGAAATTGAGTCCATGGAATGAGATGAGTTCAAGAACTTATTTTTCAATAAATACTTTCCTCATATTCTTGAATAAAGATGGAGAAGGAGTTCCTTGAACTTAATAAAAAGTATGATGAATCCGTTGGTACCTATGAAGAAAATTTTACAAGACTTGAAAGCTATGCTTCTAGAATTATTATCCAACCTAAGAGTAAAATTGATCGATTCTTTAGTGGCTTAAAACCAAGTCTCCTAAGGGAATGATCCATAAGGGACTTAAATAGCTACGAGGAAATTTTTTGATGTTCTATCAAGGTTGAGATAGATATTAGAGTAACCTATCTGTCATATGGGTTTGATAAGAAGAGAAAAATGGAATTCAAAGGAAAATATAAAAACCACACTGAAAAGAAGATGAGTTTTCCCTTATTCTCAAAGTGTGTAAAGAAACATAGAGGGAATTATTTTAAAGGGACTAGTAAATGTTTTAAGTGTGGAAAAGAAGTTCATCGGGTAGTTTAATGCCAAAGTGATGGAAAAAATATGTCTAATGATGCGAATAAAGAAAAGGCTACACATAATGAACCTCCTACACTTCAATGATACAAGTGAAAGGAAATGGGGAGTTATTACAATTAATGACCTAATCCAAGGGTTATTTATTATGATTGACGTCAAAAAACTCTTAAGTCCAAAGAAAAGGGGAAGTCACATGCAATCACTATAGGAGATGTGGAGTATGATAAGGAAGTGGTGAAAGGTACACTAACCACACACTCTAAAGTAGAAAATGTTTTATTGGATTTTGGATCCACCCACTCTTTTCTTTCGGAATAATTTTCTAAGGTTATCTCCTTATTACCTCAATAATTAAATGTTGAGTTAGCTGTGACAACTCCTAATGCCACAACAGTTGCATCAAAAGTTTATAATTATTATTCAGTAGAAGTTTGTGGAAAAGTGCTTCCTGAAAATTTTGTGATCCTTCCTATAGTGAAATTTTATGTGATTATTGGCATGTATTGGATTTCTCTATATGGAGCTTATATCAATTTCCAAGGAAGGGAAGTCACATTTCATATTCCAGATTAATCTATTATCATCTATCGATGAAAAGATGAATATAACCTTCCAGTAGAAATTTATTCCATCTTATGGGTCTTGATTCCTATAAATGAAGGTTATTTATCTCAAATTGTTGGGGAGAAACTCATTATTAAGAATACACACATTTTATAGGAGTTTGATTATGTCTTTCTATAGGAATTGCTAGGTCTTCCACCAAATTGTGAAGTTAATTTTTCAATAGAACTCATACCGAGTGCTATGCCTATTTCAAAGACACTGTAACGGTCTGGAATTACTTCCAGTGGACTATAGTTGAGACCTATCAGGGCACTCCATGGGCAGCTACACCCCCTGGGCGGGACACACCACCATCCCCAGTGGCAGCCATTTCCACATGAAGCCCTTGGGCGGAGAGCCATGCTTCGTCCAACGCTCACATGTGAGAGTTCCCAAGGATCGGATACATTCCTACCTCCTTTGCCTCTGATACCAACTGTAGAGACCCGAAGCTTATCGTACATGGACATTACATTACTTTTGCGGAATACTTAGTACATAACAAAAACACACACACAAGGATCGTAATAGTTTAGTGTCTTTGGAAACTCGGAACGTAATCTTCTAATCGTGGTGAAAGATCTTCAATATCTCCCATAAAGATCTTCCCTTTTTTTACCTAAAAACCTTTCTTTATATCCTGGGGAAAAGAAAACATAAAAGGGTGAGCTCAAATGCTCAGTAAGGGTAAACAAAAGAAATATCAATCACATCATATGCATAAGAACATAGCTTTTGGAAATCTTAACCTGCAAAAGAGCTCATAATATCATAACATGGGATAAATCATGGTAGTGAAATGTAATCACAATAATCATAACTTAAAACATGAAACTTTGTGGCATACACACATAATCATAGAGAATCATTTCTTTTTAGTCAAGACTCATTGCCAAGACTATCTTAGTGGACAAAGTCCCTTTCTGAATCGAGTAACCCTCGTTTCAGTCCTCTTTCACTGAACCGGTATAACCTACCATTCCAGCCATGTCTATCTCATGAGATATAAAATCTTTACCCAATGCATTGGAGGGAGATATAGGTCCCACCCATCTTATAATGAATCCTTTCTTATGTGTGCCACAAAATCATAAACCATACATCATAGCATAACCCATGTAATAAAAATGGGATTCTTTAACAACATGACATCCTAAAACAATTCATATAAGATAAAGGAATTCATAAAAATAATTTCATCACAAAATTAATCAAATCAATGTAATAATAGGGATAAAAACAGAACCCTTTATTATCTTAGATGGAAAATAGTTTTGATAAAACACTTGAACTCCATTCTTGAGGAAAATATCCTTTCTACCTTAAAAACATTTTTCCTTTCTTAACATGTCATAAAATTTTAAACTAAAAGAATTTGATTAAAAATAAACTTGAAAACTTGTAAAGGAAGCATCTTGGAAATAATGTTTTAAAAATCCATTCATGCTGTATAAGTTAAAAAAAACATTCTTCTCGTACTTTTGTCGGAAAAGTCAAAAAATACCTCGTACGAAAAACACCAAAAGATTCCTTTAATATCTTTTACTAAAATCTCACCGAAGGGTAAAATTTGATATAAACTATTGTAGAAGGATATAAATATTACATATTGGGGAAACATGGATGTGGATGATAAAATACACCCCAGTAAATACTAAAGTATAAACAATCTCGGATAAAAATGAGATTGTGATATTTCCCTTACCTTAGGTCCGATTTGCTTCGTATGTGTCCGAACCTCCTGTATAATGATTTAAATAATGTCATTGACTTATTACAGAATCATATTCATTGTTATGATATCATATATGGTTCACTTATGACATTATATTACCCGTTCTTTTGTAAATTCCATGTTAAAGAAGCGTTTTGGGTAAAATCGTTTCATTTATCGTAGGTGTTTTGACTTGTTTTTCTTGACATCATTATTACTTATATCATGATTTACTTACTTCCAGAATATAAAATATGATTTATATATCATATATATTCAGTATATATATATATATATAATATATAGATAAATAAAATGAAAAACACCGTTCATGGAGACGGTAGTCCGTACGTACGCATGAACGCTGTTTTTCTTTCCTTATTGTCTTGAATGGAAGTAAGTAGATGACATAAATATATATATATATATACATAAATCCAGTATCATTATTATGTCATATATTTCATTAGTACTTATTATATATACTTTATAATCATTCATGAATGGTTAATCATTAAGAATGAATCTCATCGCGTCGTGGAGACGGTAGTCCGTACGTACGCACGAGCGATGATATCATTTCCATAAATATTGAATTGAATTGGAGTGGATTATACAATATATAAGAATCAATATGATGTTGTAATAACTATGTATAGTTATTCTTTACACCATTATACCCATCCATGTAAGGTGGTGGTGGAAAATAGATTACACCACGGCGTGGAGACGGTATTCCGTACGTACGCACGCGCGGTGATTTCTTTTTCCTTAGGATGGATAGATGGTGAAATAGGGTTGTTTCATACTTATAATAACATATCAGTATATGAGTGATACTGATGTTATTACTTCATAATGAAACAACCTAAGAAGAAGAAGTGGAAGAAGAAATAAAGATGAAAGAATTGGTAACGGTAATTACCTCTTCTTTGAAGCACCTTTTGGAGACCTCCTCTTAGGGAACTAAAATTGGTCTTTGAGTAAGACCAGAACCTCTAGGATGTTTCTAGGGAAGTGGAGAAGAGATTTTGGCAGGGGTTGGCCGAGCTTGAGTGCTCAAATTGGTGTGAGGAGGAGGGGAAGGAGGTGTCCTTTTATAAGGGAGGAGAGGGGCACCTTAGGAATATCTCAAAATATTATTTTATATTAAAGTCAAAATCGGTTTATAATGGTTACAAAGGGTCTTATTTCGAAGCTAAAGTGGGGATGGGTCGAAATACTATCAACCAATAATATTTAGACAAGTTTAGGGTATTATTTTAACCTTATCAATTAGATTTTACTCTAAGTTAAATAATTTAACTTTTACCGTGTCTTTTTGTTTTCTTTCACTATATGGTTAATACACTTACTATAACATGCCAAACGAACCCCAAATTGTTTATTATTAATATATATATCCTTATCTAAGTCATTTGGCCGAACCTTAGATTTTTAGGAATAAAATAACAATTAATAATATAATATTTTATTTAAAAACTATTTTGTGTCAATTTTGACACTATTTGATATATGATTTTTGTGAAAGTCATAACAGAATTAAATGTTCGAAACAAGTTGATTAAATCAACATTAATATATCATAGTAACCTAGAAAATTAGTGGAATTCATAAAAATTCTCAAATTACATTTATTTTGGTGTTTATAACATCAATTATGTCAATATTTCATAAATAAGATAATTACTGCATCATCTTTGTGTCATAAATTAATTAAATTATTTGATGTCTAAAAATTAAAAATAAAATACCATTATGTAGGAAATCTTTTTAGCTTTCTAGTGAATATTTATAGTAGAATTTATCTTATGTATAACCCCATATTAAAAATGATTTACTTATTAAACTTTGATTTTAACTATTTTAACCCTTCTTTAAATAAATTAAAATAAATGTCCTAATCTAATCCAAGTGGGCCTAAATGGTCATATTTTATTCCTAAGTTTGTTTTTGGTCGAATTACACTTGTCCAATAGAATTAGGACATGTGTTAGGGTAATATTGAAATCATATTTACCCTTAGTTACCCTATTTACTATTAACCGTGATAAATAAAAGTAAAAAGTTACTATTCACCAAAAATTATTTTCATCTCATTGAACCACATTTTACTTACTGACATCAACCGTGTCTCTCGGATTTTTTAAATTCCATTCATAGAAGCGGTAAAATTAAGATTTATGAAGAAATTAATTTTTTTAACTACCACTTAGTAGTTTCACTATTCATCAAAAATTGATGTTTTTCAGAACAATGCCAAAATTTCATCCCAAGCTATATTTCATATTCCAAATTCAAAAATAAAGTCTATTTTACCAAATTCATAACATAAAAGTTGCATTAATTAATTTTATAATTAAATCCCGCTGTTAAAACAAATAGCGTGTTTTTAAGAAACAATATCTATCAAAAGATTGACACTTGTTTATGTCTAGTTTAAATGTGAAATTACATCCAATGACCAACATTGTATTAAATTGTAAAAATATATTCTAAATATACTTTAAAACCACTCAAATTAATGATTTATCACTATTAATTATTTCGATTAAAAAGGTTTTTTTTAATTATAATTTAGTAATTTTCACTATTCATCAGAATATGAAAGTTATCCGAAAAGTACCAAAATTTCACCTTAGGCTAAATTCGATACTCCGAATCCAAAAATGAAGTTCATTTTGAAATATAAGATTTACAGAATTTTAAAAAGTGGTTATTACTATTCATAACGGCTAGTTTTAATAACATTTTAATAGCATATCGCTGTTTAGTGAAACTCGTTATTGCGTACTACACACGCTATCGAGGAAGGTCGCGATTGCGTGTAATGAAAGGCAAGTCAAGGATGCGTGTTGTACAAGCTCCTTTTGGTGTAGCGTACAACACAAGACATTAATAAAATTAAAAAGAATATTTTTTATAAAATCTTGGGCTGTTACATTCTACCCCCCTTAAAATGAATTTCGCCCTCGAAATTCGTCGGGGTTATAAATGGTTTACTATTTGAAAGTTTCTTTAATAGAAACCCACATCGTAAAAAGGAATATCAAAACCAATCTTTAAAAACAAAAGTATGAAACGTAACGGTTACCCAAATAAACTAATCATTGGGTTTCCACAGAGGTGAAAATATGGATATGGAAGAGAAATCTAACCATCATGTTCTGATGGAGAGTGGTAGAGAACATGGCTATGGAAAAGCCAAAAATCACAAATCCATAAATTTGTGACGATCTAAGGTACCATCTGATTCATCAGGTATAAGATCACTAGGACAACATTTTTGGTTTTCAAGATCATTTCCCTAAAGTTAATGAAATTGGAATTAGAAGAAATACTTTCGTGATTTTGGTATAGTCTCACCGTTTGTCGTTCTTTGGACAATTTCCACTTCATCTCTTAAAGAAATGAAGTTGAATTTGTCATTCATGATGTGTTAGCAGATCATGTGATAGAATGATGGGTCATTCCATCTGTCTCAAACAAAAGGTTAGAAAAGTTATAAAAAAAAATACATAAGTCCATCTATAGTGAGATTAATCATATATTGTTCCTAAAATGAACTTATACTTCACATATCATACTGCTTAATATAATAAAACTAGTTTCTACTAAACAGGGACTTCCTGTAGGTCAGTGGTAGGCGATAAAGGCCAGTCGCACTTCAGTTGTGGGTTCGATTCCCACAGCCTTGTCCGAAGCGATGGGCTGTCGCCCGTCCTGCAGGTTGTCCTTTTTCTAAAACTATATTACTATAACATCCCATCAATAATATCAACATAATCCATTCCAATCTTTAGGCTTACCCATAATACTGTAGTCCACTCTCATAACATAGTGAAAACGATTACCAGAGATTTAATACCATCGTTGATCCCCATATATCATAAGATATGTTTTGTTGGTCACATTCCAAACATTCAAAGTCCTTAATCACGTATTCGCTTGAATACCTTAGTGAAAACATGAATGCAGTTAAAAGTTAACACTCTCCACATACCAAAATCCTCAAAATTCTATATACTCAAACCATGATATCACTTAGTCCTTATATCAATCATGAGCTCATGAATACTGTTAAAAATTTCATTTTCTCGTTTTCCCTTCATTATGCGCATAATATCTCAATCACTTTGAATACCACATTAGACCAATACATAAATATTCCAATATTCCATGATACAATATTATTTTGGAATCCCATTACATAAACACTTAATCATTCCACCACATCGTTGTCATATTCAACATTGCCAATAGTGATCGCATGTGACTTCCCTTTGTCCTTTGCCTTAAGCGGTTTCTCATGTCGATCATCACTAACCCTTGGATTAGGGCATTTATTAGCATAATGCCCCATTTCATTGCACTTGAAGCATTTAAGTGTTGGTTGTGCGTTCTCTGCAGTGTTTGCTTTATTCACTACATTAGAATCCGTTTTTCCATTACTTCGACACTCAGCTGCTCGATGACCTTCTTTTCCACACTTAAAACATTTTCTAGTCCCTTTAAGACAATCTCCACCATGCTTCTTTCCACACTTTGTGCATAAGGAAACATTCATCTTCTTTTCACCATTATTCTGAGATTTCTCCTTGAACTCCATCTTTCGTTTCTTGTCAAAACCATGAGATGGATATGTAACAC
This sequence comes from Viscum album, assembly GCA_963277665.1. Classification (NCBI taxonomy): domain Eukaryota; kingdom Viridiplantae; phylum Streptophyta; class Magnoliopsida; order Santalales; family Viscaceae; genus Viscum; species Viscum album. The sequence continues at coordinate 285,195,316 of OY728138.1, read as the reverse complement.
CAACTTCCATTTCTACCTTGATAGCACAACGCACAATTTCTTCATAGCTACTGAAGTCTCTTATAGCTAATTCCCTTCGAAGACTTGGTTTTAAGCCACTGAAAAATCGATCAACTTTACTTTCAGGTTGGATGATAATGCCAGATGAATACCTTGCAAGTCTTGTAAAATTCGCTTCGTATATACCAACAGATTCATCATCCTTTTGCTTTAGTTCAAGAAACTCCTTCTCCATCTTCGTTCGAAGAATACGAGGGAAGTACTTACTGAAAAACAAGTTCTTGAACTCATCCCATTCCATGGAATCAATTTCATCTCTTTGCCTCGTATTCTTAATAAGATTCCACCATTGATCAGCTTCACCTTCCAAACGATATACTGCTAAGATGACTTTATCATGTTCAGAACATTGAAGAACTGAAAATATCTTTTCAGTAGTACTAATCCATTGTTCAGCAACTAATGGATCAGTAGACCCACTGAAAGAAGGTGGACGCTGCCTCATGAAGGATTCAACAGAATGTTGCTCCTTCCTTTGCTCGTTTGGAAGTCCTGCATGATTCATAGCTTGAGAAAGTTGTGTGAGCATGGCTACAAGATTTTGAATTCCGGCTCCCATATCGTTTGGTTGCTCAGGGGGACAATCATTGCATTGCCCATCACATTCCGCATTAACACGGTTCCTTCGGGTTCCAGCCATCGTCTAAAACCCCAAAAGAATAGTATGAGAGGCAAAAATCATGCTAGGGAAAACAACATAATAAAGGGGTAGTACCCTCAATATCTAACATCTTAGGTTAAATTCGAAGATCGTTAGCGCAATTCTAGGACTATAACCTATACGTATACTTAACCTTAGAGACATCCCTAGACATACCTTAGAAATATCTCTAGGGATCTCACTAACGTTTTCGCATCCTAGTTTCCAAAGGTTGACTAAACCTTTCCTCTGATACCAACTGTAATGGTCTGGAATTACTTCCAGTGGACTATAGTTGATACCTATCAGGGCACTCCATGGGCGGCTACACCCCCTGGGCGGGACACACCACCATCCCCAGTGGCAGCCATTTCCACATGAAGCCCTTGGGCGGAGAGCCATGCTTCGTCCAACGCTCACATGTGAGAGTTCCCAAGGATCGGATACATTCCTACCTCCTTTGCCTCTGATACCAACTGTAGAGACCCGAAGCTTATCGTACATGGACATTAAATTACTTTTGCGGAATACTTAGTACATAACAAAAACACACACACAAGGATCGTAATAGTTTAGTGTCTTTGGAAACTCGGAACGTAATCTTATAATCGTGGTGAAAGATCTTCAATATCTCCCATAAAGATCTTCCCTTTTTTTACCTAAAAACCTTTCTTTATATCCTGGGGAAAAGAAAACATAAAAGGGTGAGCTCAAATGCTCAGTAAGGGTAAACAAAAGAAATATCAATCACATCATATGCATAAGAACATAGCTTTTGGAAATCTTAACCTGCAAAAGAGATCATAATATCATAACATGGGATAAATCATGGTAGTGAAATGTAATCACAATAATCATAACTTAAAACATGAAACTTTGTGGCATACACACATAATCATAGAGAATCTTTCTTGTTAGTCAAGACTCATTGCCAAGACTATCTTAGTGGACAAAGTCCCTTTCTGAATCGAGTAACCCTCGTTTCAGTCCTGTTTCACTGAACCGGTATAACCTACCATTCCAGCCATGTCTATCTCATGAGATATAAAATCTTTACCCAATGCATTGGAGGGAGATATAGGTCCCACCCATCTTATAATGAATCCTTTCTTATGTGTGCCACAAAATCATAAACCATACATCATAGCATAACCCATGTAATAAAAATGGGATTCTTTAACAACATGACATCATAAAACAATTCATATAAGATAAAGGAATTCATAAAAATAATTTCATCACAACATTAATCAAATCAATGTAATAATAGGGATAAAAACAGAACCCTTTATTATCTTAGATGGAAAATAGTTTTGATAAAACACTTGAACTCCATTCTTGAGGAAAATATCCTTTCTACCTTAAAAACATTTTTCCTTTCTTAACATGTCATAAAATTTTAAACTAAAAGAATTTGATTAAAAATAAACTTGAAAACTTGTAAAGGAAGCATCTTGGAAATAATGTTTTAAAAATCCATTCATGCTGTATAAGTTAAAAAAAACATTCTTCTCGTACTTTTGTCGGAAAAGTCAAAAAATACCTCGTACGAAAAACACCAAAAGATTCCTTTAATATCTTTTACTAAAATCTCACCGAAGGGTAAAATTTTATATAAACTATTGTAGAAGGATATAAATATTACATATTGGGGAAACATGGATGTGGATGATAAAATACACCCCAGTAAATACTAAAGTATAAACAATCTCGGATAAAAATGAGATTGTGATATTTCCCTTACCTTAGGTCCGATTTGCTTCGTATGTGTCCGAACCTCCTGTATAATGATTTAAATAATGTCATTGACTTATTACAGAATCATATTCATTGTTATTATATCATATATGGTTCACTTATGACATTATATTACCCGTTCTTTTGTAAATTCCATGTTAAAGAAGCGTTTTGGGTAAAATCGTTTCATTTATCGTAGGTGTTTTGACTTGTTGTTCTTGACATCATTATTACTTATATCATGATTTACTTACTTCCAGAATATAAAATATGATTTATATATCATATATATTCAGTATATATATATATATATAATAGATAGATAAATAAAATGTAAAACACCGTTCATGGAGACGGTAGTCCGTACGTACGCATGAACGCTGTTTTTCTTTCCTTATTGTCTTGAATGGAAGTAAGTAGATGACATACATATATATATATATATATATACATAAATCCAGTATCATTATTATGTCATATATTTCATTAGTACTTATTATATATACTTTATAATCATTCATGAATGGTTAATCATTAAGAATGAATCTCATCGCGTCGTGGAGACGGTAGTCCGTACGTACGCACGAGCGATGATATCATTTCCATAAATATTGAATTGAATTGGAGTGGATTATACAATATATCAGAATCAATATGATGTTGTAATAACTATGTATAGTTATTCTTTACACCATTATACCCATCCATGTAAGGTGGTGGTGGAAAATAGATTACACCACGGCGTGGAGACGGTATTCCGTACGTACGCACGCGCGGTGATTTCTTTTTCCGTAGGATGGATAGATGGTGAAATAGGGTTGTTTCATACTTATAATAACATATCAGTATATGAGTGATACTGATGTTATTACTTCATAATGAAACAACCTAAGAAGAAGAAGTGGAAGAAGAAATAAAGATGAAAGAATTGGTAACGGTAATTACCTCTTCTTTGAAGCACCTTTTGGATACCTCCTCTTAGGGAACTAAAATTGGTCTTTGAGTAAGACCAGAACCTCTAGGATGTTGCTAGGGAAGTGGAGAAGAGATTTTGGCAGGGGTTGTCTGAGCTTGAGTGCTCAAATTGGTGTGAGGAGGAGGGGAAGGAGGTGTCCTTTTATAAGGGAGGAGAGGGGCACCTTAGGAATATCTCAAAATATTATTTTATATTAAAGTCAAAATCGGTTTATAATGGTTCCAAAGGGTCTTATTTAGAAGATAAAGTGGGGATGGGTCGAAATCCTATCAACCAATAAGATTTAGACAAGTTTAGGGTATTATTTTAACCTTATCAATTAGATTTTACTCTAAGTTAAATAATTTAACTTTTACCGTGTCTTTTTGTTTTCTTTCACTATATGGTTAATACACTTACTATAACATGCCAAACGAACCCCATATTGTTTATTATTAATATATATATCCTTATCTAAGTCATTTGGCCGAACCTTAGATTTTTAGGAATAAAATAACAATTAATAATATAATATTTAATTTAAAAACTATTTTGTGTCAATTTTGACACTATTTGATATATGATTTTTGTGAAAGTCATAACAGAATTAAATGTTCTAACCAAGTTGATTAAATCAACATTAATATATCATAGTAACCTATAAAATTATTGGAATTCATAAAAATTCTCAAATTACATTTATTTTGGTGTTTATAACATCAATTATGTCAATATTTCATAAATAAGATAATTACTGCATCATCTTTGTGTCATAAATTAATTAAATTATTTGATGTCTAAAAATTACAAATAAAATACCATTATGTAGGAAATCTTTTTATCTTTCTAGTGAATATTTATAGTCGAATTTATCTTATGTATAACCCCATATTAAAAATGATTTAATTATTAAACTTTGATTTTAACTATTTTAACCCTTCTTTAAATAAATTAAAATAAATGTCCTAATCTAATCCAAGTGGGCCTAAATGGTCATATTTTATTCCTAAGTTTGTTTTTGGTCGAATTACACTTGTCCAATAGAATTAGGACATGTGTTAGGGTAATATTGATATCATATTTACCCTTAGTTACCCTATTTACTATTAACCGTGGTAAATAAAAGTAAAAAGTTACTATTCACCAAAAATTATTTTCATCTCATTGAACCACATTTTACTTACTGACATCAACCGTGTCTCTCGGATTTTTGAAATTCCATTCATAGAAGCGGTAAAATTAAGATTTATGAAGAAATTAATTTTTTTAACTACCACTTAGTAGTTTCACTATTCATCAAAAATTGATGTTTTTCAGAACAATGCCAAAATTTCATCCCAAGCTATATTTCGTATTCCGAATTCAAAAATAAAGTCTATTTTACCAAATTAATAACATAAAAGTTGCATTAATTAATTTTATAATTAAATCCCGCTGTTAAAACAAATAGCGTGTTTTTAAGAAACAATATCTATCAAAAGATTGACACTTGTTTATGTCTAGTTTAAATGTGAAATTACATCCAATGACCAACATTGTATTAAATTGTAAAAATATATTCTAAATATACTTTAAAACCACTCAAATTAATGATTTATCACTATTAATTATTTCGATTAAAAAGGTTGTTTTTAATTATAATTTAGTAATTTTCACTATTCATCAGAATATGAAAGTTATCCGAAAAGTACCAAAATTTCACCTTAGGCTAAATTCGATACTCCGAATCCAAAAATGAAGTTCATTTTGAAATATAAGATTTACAGAATTTTAAAAAGTGGTTATTACTATTCATAACGGCTAGTTTTAATAACATTTTAATAGCATATCGCTGTTTAGTGAAACTCGTTATTGCGTACTACACACGCTATCGAGGAAGGTCGCGATTGCGTGTAATGAAAGGCAAGTCAAGGATGCGTGTTGTGCAAGCTCCTTTTGGTGTAGCGTACAACACAAGACATTAATAAAATTAAAAAGAATATTTTTTATAAAATCTTGGGCTGTTACAGACACCTTATAGAATGACCCCAATTGAGTTGTAGGAATTGAAGAAGAAACTCCAAGAGAATATTGATAAGGGATTCATACTCCCTAGTGCATCACCTTGGGGAGTACCTCTTTTGTTTGTTAAGAATAAATATGGATCAATGATACTCTACATTGATTATCGATAACTTAACAAGATCACTATCAAGAACAAATATCCTCTTCCCCACATTGATGACTTACTTGACCAACTATGTGGAGCTCAATACTTTTCCAATATTGATCTTCATTAAAGATATCGTCAATTAAGGTTCAAAAAGGAGGATATACCAAAGATGATATTTCATAGAAGGTATGGACACTATGAATTTATTATGATGTCTTTTGGTATTACTAATTACCCTACTATCTTCATGGATCTAATGAATTGAGTCTTTAGATACTATCTTGATTAGTTTGTGGTAGTCTTTATAGATGATATTCTTGTCTATTCAAAGAGCAATGAAGAACATGAAGATCAATTGAGAATTGTACTAAAGACCCTGATAAAGGAGAAGCTTTATGTAAAATTTAACAAGTGTTAATTTTGGATCCATAAAGTTTCATTTTTGGGCAACATAATATCAAGAGAGGCGATATATGTGGATCCAGCAAGAACAAAGGTTATTGAAAGATGGTCGAGACCAACAACAGTAACTTAGATTTTAATTTTTTTGGTTTGGTTGGATATTATCGACGTTTTGTGAATTATTTTCACGATTATATAATCCACACAACAAGTTGACTTGAAAAGTAGTTAAGTTTGTTTGGATAGAAGAATGTGAAGAGAATTTCAAAGAACTAAAAAGAAGGTTAGCTAGTTCACCTGTGCTCACACTGCCTTGTAGTAGTGAATGGTTTCTGATCTATAGTGATTCTTCCAAGAAAGGGATGAGATGTGTTCTCATGAAAAATTATATGGTGATAGGTTATGCCCCACAGTAGTTAAAAATTCAAGAGAAAATTACCCAACTCATTATTTGGAGTTAGCTGTGGTAATATTTGAATTAAATATATAGAGGAATTATCTTTATGGTAAAAGGTGTTATATTTATACTGATCATAAAATTTTAAATTATATTTTCACACAAAAGGAGCTGATTATGTGCCAAAGAAGACGATTGAAGTTGATTAAAGATTACGAAGGCTCAATACATTACCACCCTGGGAAAGAAAACAAGGTGGAATATGCATTAAGTCTACAAGAACATGTTAGCCTATCCATGATGAGGATCACAAAGGATCCAATATTTATGGATTTTCAAAGGATAGATCTTGAAATTTTAAAGGTAGGGGGAAATCTTATCTTTATCAAATAAATGTTCAACCATCAATATAAGTGAAGATTTAGGAGGCATAAAATAAGTATATAGAGCTACAAAATAAGGTGAGAAATGAACCTGAATTCAAACTTGATTGTGATGAAATAATAAGGTTTAGAAACTAGGTCTTTACTCCTCTAATACTATAATTAAAGAAGTATCTATTATATGAGGCTAGTATTTATTCATTATCTATTCACCCTAGAAGCACAAAGATGTACATGGACCTGAAAGAGTACTTATGGTGGGATGGAATGAAAATAGATGTCGCCGAATATGTCTCTCGATGTTTGGTTTGTCAGCAAGTTAAGGTTGATAGATAAAAGTCTAAGGGGATGTTACAACCATTACCCATACCAGAATGGAAATGGGAAAACATCACTATGGAATTTGTCATCGGACTTCCCAAAAAATACAAAGGAAATAATGCTATTTGGGTTATAGTTGATCGCCTTACAAATTCGGCACACTTCATCACTATTAGAGAGGATTTATCTCTAGATCAGCTTTCTAGGATTTATGTAAATAAATTGGAAAGATTCTATAGAGTACCAATTTCCATTATATCCGATCGGGATCTGAGGTTTACCTTGATGTTATGGAGAAGTATTCAACATGCTCTAGATACAGAGTTATGTTTTAGCACTACTTATCATCCTCAAACAAAAAATCAATATAAGAGGACAATTCAAAATCTAGAAGATATATTGAGAGATTTATCTATATATTTAAAAGGCGTTTGGGATCAACACCTACCATTGGTGGAATTTTCTTATAATAATAGATTTCACTCTAGTATTAATATGGATCCATATGAATCCCTATATAGAAAGAAGTTCAGAACTTCAACTTTCTGGGATGAATTTGGGGAAAGAAAGATATTAGGACCTGATCTTGTTGATGAAATGGTAGAAAAGGTCATATATATTCAACAACACATAAGAGAAACTCAGATTAAACAAAAAAGTTATGCTAACAACCAAAGAAAAGAACTAGAGTTTGAAGTGGGTGATAATGTGTTCTTAGAAATATCTCCCTGGAAGAGAGTAATGATATTTTGAAAGAAGGTTAAGATGAGCCCTAGGTATATCGATCCTTTTGAAATTATAGATCATATTGGGAAGGTAGCTTACCGATTGGTGCTTCCACGAAATCTCTCTCAAGTTCATTATGTGTTCCATGTATCACTCTTGAGAAATTACATACCCAGTAATTCATATTTACTAAGCTTAGAAGTCGTACTGCTGGAGCAAGATATTTCTTATGAAGAAATGATAGAGATTCTGGATCGTAGTGAAAAAGTACTACGAAACAAGACCACTCGCTTGGTTAAAGTTTTATGGAGAAATCACCAATTTGAATAAGCTACATTGGAACTTGAGGATATTATGAAGGATAGGTATCCTCATCTATTTCTTTCTAAGTAAATAATTTCGAGGGAAAAATTCAGTTTAAGGGTGGTAGAATGTAACACCTGGATGTTTTTATGAAACATTTTGTTTAAATAATTTTTCTGTAGCTTGATTTGCATGAAATTTTGAGTTGAAACAAACTATGAGATGACCTTATTATAAAATTACCATTATAGCCTAGCCATTAGGTTAGAGGGGATAATTACAAATAACTTATGAAAATGAATTGTGAATTCATTGGACATCAATTATTTATGAAAAATATAAATCAATTAGACATTTTTCTTCTTGAGTGAATTACTTTGGATAATGAAATTAATGTGATATATATGTGTTATATACTTAATAAAATATTTTTTTATATTCATCGATTGGATATTTTAGTCATAGGGTATGAATAAAACCCTATTTGATATATACAAACCTATTTTTTTAAAGTTTAATTTTACAACTTTGAATGGAGAACCCATTTTAAATTAATATTTTGACACATTAATAAATTTTATATGAAAAAATAAAAATTTTATTTTTAAGAGGGATATAAAAAATTAAATTTGGATGAATTTATGATATTTTTTCTGATAACTTTCATGTTTTGATGAATAGTAAAAATACGCTACATTTTAATTGAAAATAAATTTTTTTATTGAAATAATTTATATGGTTAAATTATATTATTGAAAGGTTTAAAAGTATAAATACAATATATTTTTCCATTAAATATAATTTAGGTCATCGGAATTAATTTGAAATTAAATTCAGATGCAGAAACATTACAATCTTTTATAATATTTTAACTTTTAAAACTTGTTTTCTCATTTCAACAACAAGATTAATTTTAAATTAATTACTGAAAATTATGTATTTTTAATTTTTAAAAATATATCCCATATTTGGAATCATTAGATCCAAATTATCTAAATAAGCTAACTTTATAATATTTTAACTATTATTTCTGAACAAATATCGATAACTTAACAAGATCACTCTTTTATTTATAAAGACACTAAACCTATACGGTCTTGGAATGGTTTTTGTTATGTTATGTAATAAATATTATTCAATGTTGAAGTAATATCTACATGTAAAGTATGGTCCATTATAGTTGGTATCAGAACAAAGGTATAATTATCCTTTAGAAACTAGGATGAGAGAAACTTAGTAAGAACCCTAAGTATATTTCTAAGTATAGGTTACAATCCTATCCTAGTGTTTTAGAGATATTTATGAATAAAATAGGATAAAACCTAAAGTGTCGTAAATTGAAATTTTATTCTTGAATTATGTGGTTTTCCCATTATTATTAGTGATGATCTCACTATTCTTCTTGGTCTTAGTGAATGGATGGAACCTGAAGGAACCACATTAATGCTGAATGCGATGGGAAATGCAATGAATGTCCCCCGGAGCAACCAAATGTTATGGGAGATAGAATTAAAAATATCGTGGTCATGATCACACAACTTCATCAATCTATGAATCATGCCGGTCTTCTAAACGACCAAAGTAGGGAGAAACATTCTGTTGAATCCTTCATGAGGCAGCGTCCACCTTCATTCAGCGGGTCTTATGATACATTAGTGGTTGAACAATGGATTAGAACCACAATAAATATATTTTCAGTTCTACAATGATTTGAACATGATAAATTCATCTTAGCAGTATATTGTTTGGAAGGTGAAGCTGATAAATGATGGAATATTATCAAGAATATGAGGAAAAGAGATGAAATTGAGTCCATGGAATGAGACGAGTTCAAGAACTTATTTTTCAACAAGTACTTTCCTCATATTCTTTGAATAAATATGGAGAAGGAGTTCCTTGAACTTAATAAAAAGGATGATGAATCCGTTGGTACCTATGAAGAAAATTTTATAAGACTTGAAAGCTATGCTTCAAGAATTATTATCCAACCTGAGAGTAAAATTGATCGATTCTTTAGTAGATTAAAACCAAGTCTCCAAAGGGAATTATCCATACGAGACTTAAATATCTATGAGGAAATTGTTTGATGTTTTATCAAGGTTGAGATAGAGATTTGAGTAACCCATCTGTCATATGGGTTTGATAAGAAGAGAAAAATGGAATTGAAAGGAAAATATAAAAACCACACTGAAAAGAAGATGAGTTTTCCCTTATTCTCAAAGTGTGTAAAGAAACATAGAGGGACTTTTCTTAAAGGGACTAGTAAATGTTTTAAGTGTGGAAAAGAAGTTCATCAGGTAGTTTAATGCCGAAGTGATGGGAAAAATATTTCTAATGATGCGAACAAAGAAAAGGATACACAGAAGGCACCTCCCACACTTCAATGCTACAAGTGAAAGGAAATGGGGCGTTATTACAATTAATGACCTAATACAAGGGTTATTTATTATGATTAACATCAACAAAATCTTAAGTCCAAAGACAAGGGGAAGTCACATGATATCACTATCGGCGATGTGGAGTATGATAAGGAAGTGGTGAAAGGTACACTTACCATCCACTCTAAAGTATCAAATGTTTTATTTGATTCTGGATCGACCCACTCTTATATTTCTGAATTTTTTTTAAGGTTATATCCTTATTACCTCAATAATTAAATGTTGAGTTAGCTGTGACAACTCCTAATGCCACAACGGTTGCATCAAAAGTTTATAATTCTTATTCAGTTGAAGTTTGTGGGAAAGTGATTCCTGAAAATCTTGTGATCCTTACTATAGTGAAATTTTATGTTATTCTTGGCATGGATTGGATTTCTCTATATGAATATCATATCAATTTCCAAGGAATGGATGTCACATTTCATTTTCCAGATAAATCTATGATCATATATCGATGCAAATACGAATATAACCTTCCAGTAGAAATTTCTTCCATCTTATGAGACTTGATTCCTATAAATGAAGGTTATTTATCTCAAATTGTTGGGGAGAAACTCATGATTAATAATACATCCATTATACAAGAGTTTGATGATGTCTTTCTAGAGGAATTTCTAGGTCTTCCACCAAATCGTGAAGCTAATTTTTTAATAAAACTCTTACCGAGTGCTATGCCTATTTCAAATAAACCTTATAGAATGGCCCCAATTGAGTTGTTGGAATTGAAGAAGTAACTCCAAGTGAATCTTGATAAGGGATTCATATGCCCTAGTGCATCACCTTGGGGAATACCTCTTCTGTTTGTTAAGAAGAAACATAGATCAATGAGACTCTGAATTGATTATCGATAACTTAACCATATCACTATCAAGAAAAAATATCCTCTTCCCCGAATTGATGACTTATTTGACCAACTATGTGGAGCTAAATACTTTTCCAAGATTGATCTTCATTAAAGATATCATCAATTAAGGTTCAAAAAGGAGGATATACAAAATACGATATTTCATATAAGGTATAGACACTATGAATTTCTTGTGATGCCTTTTGGTCTTACTAATTCCCCTACTATCTTCATGGATCTAATGAATAGAGTCTTTAGATACTATATTGATTAGTGTTTGGTAGTATTTAAAGATGATATTCTTTTCTATTCAAAGAACAACGAAGAACATTAAGATCAATTGATAATTGTACTGAAGACCCTGATAAAGGATAAGATTTATGCAAAATTTAATAAGTGTTAATTTTGGCTTCATAAAGTTTCATTTTTGGGTCACATAATCTCAAGAGAGGCGATATCTGTGGATCCAGGAAGAATAGAGGTTATTGAAAGATGGTCAAGACCAACAACAGTAACTGAGATTTGAAGTTTTTTTTGGTTTGGTTGGATATTATCGACGTTTTGTGAATGATTTTTCACAATTATCTAATCCACTCACCCAGTTGAGTTGAAAAGTAGTTAAGTTTGTTTGGATAGAAGAATGTGAAGATAATTTCAAAGAACTAAAAAGAAGGTTAGCCAGTGCACCTGTGCTCACACTACCTTGTAGTAGAGAATGGTTTGTGATCTATAGTGATTCATCCAAGAAGGGGATGAGATGTGTTCTCCTGAAAAATGATATGGTGATAGGTTATGCCTCATAGTAGTTGAAAATCCAAGAGAAAAATTACCCAACTCATTATTTGGAGTTAGCCACGGTAATATTTGCATTAAATATATGGAGGAATTATCTTTATGGTGAAATGTGTTATATTTATTTTGATCATAAAATTTTAAAGTATATTTTCACACAAAAGGATCTAAATATGCACCAAAGAAGATGGTTGAAGTTTATTAAATATTACGACGGCTCAATACATTACCACCCTGGGAAAGAAAACAAGGTGGTGGATGCATTAAGTCGACAAGACCATGTTATCTTATCTATGATGAGTACCACAAAAGATCCAATATTTATGGATTTTCAAAGGATAGATCTTGAAATTTTAAAGGAAGGGGGGAAATATTATCTTTCTCAAATAAATGTTCAACCATCAATACAAGTGAAGATTAAGAAAGCGCAATACAAATAAATATAGCTACAAAATAAGGTGATAAATGATCCTAAATTCAAACTTGATTGTGATGAAATAATAAGGTTTAGAAACTGGGTTTTTATTCCTCTAATACCAGAATTAAAGAAAGATCTATTATATGAGGCTAGTAGTTCTTCATTATCTATTCACCGTAGAAGCACAAAGATGTACAGGGACCTGAAAGAGTACTTATGGTGGGATGGAATGAAAAGATATGTCACCGAATATGTCTCTCAATGTTTGGTTTGTCAGCAAGTTAAGGTTGATAGACAAAAGTCTAAGGGGATGTTACAACCATTACCCATACCAGAATGGAAATGGGAAAACATCACTATGGAATTTGTCATCGGACTTCCCAAAACATCCAAAGGAAATAATTCTATTTCGGTTATAGTTGATCGCTTTATGAAGTCGGCACACTTCATCGCTATTAGGGAGGATTTATATCTTGATCAGCTTTCCAGGATATATGTATAGAATTGGTAAGATTACGTAGAGTACCAATTTCCATTATATCCGATCGGGATCCGAGGTTTACCTTGATGTTCTGGCGAAGTCTTCAACATGCTCTAAATACTGAGTTATGTTTCATAACTACTTATCATCCTCAGACAAACAATCAATCTGAGAGGATAATTCAAACTCTAGAAGATATATTAAGATCTTTATTTATATATCTCAAAGGTGATTGGGATCAAAACCTACCATTGGTGGAAGTTTCTTATAATAATAGCTTTCACTCAAGTATTCATATGAATCCTTATGAATCCCTCTATGGAAAGAATAGAAAAACTTCAACTTTCTGGGATGAATTTGCAGAAAGAAATCTACTAGGACCTGATCTTGTTGATGAAATGGTAGAAAAGGTCATATATATTCAACAACACATAAGAGAAGCTCAGATTAAACAAAAAAGTTATGCTGACAACCAAAGAAAAGAACTAGAGTTTTAAGTGTGTGATAAGGTGTTCTTACAAATATCTCCCTGGAAGATAGTAATGAAATTTTGAAATAAGGTCAAGATGATCCCTAGTTATTTCAATCCTTTTGAAATTCTAGATCATGTTGGGAAGGTAGATTACCGATTGGTGCTTCCAATGAATCTATCTCAAGTTCATTATGTGTTCCATGTATCTCTCATGAGAAAGTACATACCCAATAATTCATATTTACTAAGCTTAGAAGTCATACCGCTGGAGCAAGATATTTCTTATGAACAACCGATAGAGATTCTGGATCATAGTGAAAAAGTTCTATGAAACAAGACCACTCGCTTGGTTAAAGTTGTATGGAGAAATCACCAATTTGAATAAGTTACATGGGAACTTGAGGATATGATGAAGGATATATATCCTCATCTATTTGTTTCTAAATAAATAATTTCAAGGGAAAAATTCAGTTTAAGGGGGGTATAATGTAACACCTGGATGTTTTTATGAAACATTTTCTTTAAATAATTTTTCAGTAGCATGATTTGCATGCAATCGTGAGTTTAAACGAATCATGAGATGCCCTTATTATAAAATTACCGTTATAGCCTAGCCGTTAGGTTAGCGGGGATAATTACAACTAACTTATGAAAATACATTATGAATTCATTGGACATCAATTATTTATGAAAAATATAAATCAATTAGACATTTGTCTTTTTGAGTGAATTACTTTGGATAATGAAATTAATGTGATATATATCTGTTATATACTTCATAAAATATTTTTTATATATTCATCCATTGGATATTTTAGTTATAGCGTATGAATAAAACCCTATTTGATGTATAAAAACCTATTTTTTTAAAGTTTAATTTTACACCTTTGAATGTAGAACCCATTTTAAATTAATATTTTGACACATTAATAATTTTTATATGAAAAAATAAAAATTTTATTTTGAATCGGGATATAAAAAATTTACTTTGGTTGAATTTATGATATTTTTTCTGATAACTTTCATGTTTTTATGAATCATAAAAATACGCTAAATTTTAGTTGAAAATAACTTTTTTCATTGAAATAATTTATATGGTTAAATTATATTTTTGAAATGTTTAAAATTATAAATAGAATATATTTTTACCATTAAATATAATTTAGGTCATTGGAATTAATTTTAAATTAAATTCAGATGCAAAAACATTTCAATCTTTTATAATAATTTAACTTTTAAAACTCGTTTTCTCATTTCAAAAATGAGATTAATTTTAAATTAATTACTTAAAATTATGTATTTTTAATTTTTAAAAATGGATCCCATATTTGGAATCATTAGGTCCAAATTATGTTAATCAGCTAATTTTATAATATTTTAACTTTTATTTCTAAACAAATATCGATTACTTAACGAGATCAATCTTTTATTTCTAAAGACACTAAACCTATATGATCTTGGCATGGTTTTTATTATGCTATATAATAAATATTCTTCAATGTTGAAGTAATATCTAAATGTAAAGTATGGTCCATTATAGTAAGAATCCGAGTAAAGGTATAATTATCCTTTGGAAACTAGGATGAGAGAAACTTAGTAAGAACCATAAGTATATGTATAAGTATAGGTTACAATCATATCCTAGTGTTTTAGAGTTGTTTATGAGTAACCTTGGATAAAACCTAAAGTTTCATAAATTGAAATTTTATTCTTGAATTATGTGGTTTTCCCATTATTATTAGTGTTGATTCCACTATTCTTCTTGGTCTTAGTCAATGGATGGAACCCAAAGGAACCACGTTAATGCTGAATGAGAAGAGAAATGCAATGAATGTCCCCATGAGCAACCAAATTTTATGGAAGCTAGAGTTAAAAATCTTGTGGCCATGCTCACACAACTTTATCAATCTATGAATCATGCCGGGCTTCCAAACGACCAAAGTAGGGAGCAACATTCTGTTGAATCCTTCATGAGGCAACGTCCACCTTAATTCAGTGGGTCTTCTGATCCTTTAGTGGTTGAACAATGGATTAGTACCAATAAAAATAAATTTTCAATTTTACAATGTTTTGAACATGATAAATTCATCTTAGCAGTATATCTTTTGGAAGGTTAAGCTGATCAATGGTGGAATATTATCAAGAATATAAGGCAAAGAGATAAAATTGAGTCCATGGAATGATACGAGTTCAAGAAATTATTTTTCAATAAGTACATTCCTCATATTCTTTGAATAAATATGGATAAGGAGTTACTTGAACTTAATAAAAAGGATGATGAATCCATTGGTACCTACGAAGAAAATTTTACAAGACTTGAATGTTATGCTTCTATAAATATTATCCAACCTGAGAGTAAAATTGATCAATTATTTAGTGGCTTAAAACCAAGTCTCCAAAGGGAATTATCCATAAGGGACTTAAATAACTATGAGGAAATTGTTTGATGTTCTCTCAAGGTTGAGATAGAGATTGGAGTAACCCATCTGCCATATGGGTTTGATAAGAAGAGAAAAATGGAATTCAAAGGAAAATATAAAAACCACACTGAAAAGAAGATGAGTTTTACCTTATTCTCAAAGTGTGGAAAGAAACATAGAAGGAATTGTCTTAAATTAACTAGTAAATGTTTTAAGTTTGGAAAATAAGTTTATTAGTTAGTTTAATGCTGAAGTGATGGGAAAAATATGTCTGATGATGCGAACAAAGAAAAGACTACACAGAATGCACCTCCTACACTTCAGTGCTACAAGTGAAAGGAAATGGGATGTTATTACAATTAATGACCTAATCCAAGGGTTATTTATTATGATTGACGTCAAAAAACTCTTAAGTCCAAAGACAAGGGGAATTCACATGCAATCACTATCCGTGATGTGGAGTACGATAACGAAGTGGTGAAATGTACACTTACTATCCACTCTAAAGTAGCAAATGTTTTATTTGATTCTGGATCCAGCCACTCTTTTATTTCTGAAGAGTTTTCAAAGGTTATCTCCTTATTACCTCAATAAGTAAATGTTGATTTAGTTGTGACAACTCTTAATTCCACAACAGTTGCATCAAAAGTTTATAATTCTTATTCAGTTGAAGTTTGTGGGGAAGTGCTTCCTGCAAATCTTGTGATCCTTCCTATAGTGAAATTTGATGTGATTCTTGGCATGGATTGGATTTATCTATATGGATCTCATATCAATTTCCATGTAAGGGAAGTCACATTTCATATTCCAGATAAATCTATGATCATCTATCGATGCAAAGATCAATACAACCTTCCAGTATAATTTTATTTCATATTATGGGTCTTGATTCCTATAAATGAATGTTATTTATCTCAAATGGTTGGGTAGAAACTCATGATTAAGAATACACCCATTATACAGGAGTTTGATGATGTCTTTATTGAGAAATTTCTAGGCCTTCCACCAAATCGTGAAGTTGATTTTTTTAATAGAACTCATACCGAGTGCTATGACTATTTCAAAGGAACCTTATAGAATGGACCCAATTGAGTTGTAGGAATTGAAGAATAAACTCCAAGAGAATCTTTATAAGGGATTCATATGCCCTAGTTCATCACCTTGGGGAATTCCTATTCTATTTGTTAAGAAGAAATATAGATCAATGAGATTCTGCATTGATTTGTCGATAACTTAACAAGATCACTATCAAGAACAAATATCTTCTTTCTTGCATTGGTGACTTATTTAACCAACTATGTGGAGTTCAATACTTTTACAAGATTGATCTTCAATAAAGATATCATCAATTAAGGTTAGAAAAGTAGGATATACCAAAGGCGATATTTCATACAAGGTATGGACACTATGAATTTATTGTGATTCCTTTTGGTCTTACTAATTCCCCTACCATCTTCATGGATCTAATGAATAGAATCTTTAGATACTATTTTTATTAGTTTGTGGTAGTCTTTATAGATTATATTCTTGTCTATTCAAAGAGAAACAAAGAACATGAATATCAATTGAGAATTGTTCTGAAGACCCTGAGAAAGGAGAAGCTTTATGCCAAATTTAACAAGTGTTAATTTTGGCTTCATAAAGTTTCATTTTTGGGTCACATAATCTCAAGAGAGGCGATATCTGTGGATCTAGCAAGAACAGAGGTTATTGAAAGATGGTTGAGACCAACAACGGTAACTGAGATTTGAAGTTTTTTTTGGTTTGGTTGGATATTATTGACGTTTTATGAATGATTTTTCATGATTTTATAATACACTCACCGAGTTGAATTGAAAAGTAGTTAAGTTTGTTTGGATATAAGAATGTGAAGAGAATTTCAAAGAACCAAAAAAAGGTTATCCAGTTCACCTGTTCTCACACTACCTTGTAGTGGAGAATGGTTTGTGATCTATAGTGATTCATCCAAGAAGGGGATGAGATGTGTTCTCATGAAAAATGATATGGTGATAGGTTATGCCTCACAGTAGTTGAAAATACAATAGAAAAATTACCCAAATCATTATTTATAGTTAGCTGTGGTAATCTTTACATTAAATATATGGAGGCATTGTCTTTATGGTGAAAGGTGTTATATTTATAATGATTATAAAATTTTAAAGTATATTTTCACACAAAAGGAGATGAATATGCACCAAATATGATGATTGAAGTTGATTAAAGATTACGACGACTCAATAAATTACCATCCTAGGAAAGAAAACAAGGTGGCAGATGCATTAAGTCGACAAGATCATGTTTGCCTATCAATGATGAGGATCACAAAAGATCCAATATTTATGAATTTTAAAAGGATAGATCTTGAAATTTTAAAGGAAGGTGGGAAATATTATCTTTCTCAAATGAATGTTCAACCATAAATACAAGTGAAGATTAATGAGGCACAACAGAAATATATAGAGCTACAAAATAAGGTGAGAAATGTTCCTAAATTCAACCTTGATTGTGATGAAATAATAAGGTTTAGAAACTGGGTTTTTATTCCCCTAATACCAAAATTAAAGAAGGAGCTATTATATGAGGCTAGTAGTTCTTCATTATCTCTTCACCCTAGAATCCCAAAGATGTAAAAGGATCTGAAAGAGTACTTATGGTGGGATAGAATGAAAAGAGATGTCGCCGAATATGTCTTTAGATGTTTGGTTTGTCCGCAAGATAAGATTGATATACAAAAGTCTAAGGAAATGTTACAACTATTAACCATACCAGAATGGAAATGGGAAAACATCACTATATAATTTTTCATCGGACTTCCCAAAACATTAAAAGGAAATAATTCTATTTGGGTTATAGTTGAACGCCTTAAGAAGTTGGCACAATTCATCGCTATTAGAGAGGATTTATCTCTTGATCATCTTTCCAGGATATATGTAAAGGAATTGGTAAGATTTCATAGAGTACCAATTTCCATTATATCCGATCAGGATCTGAGGTTTACCTCGATGTTCTGGAGAAGTCTTCAACATTCTCTAGATACAGAGTTATATTTCAACACTACTTATCATCCTCAGAAAAACAATCAATCTGAGAGGAAAATTCAAACTCTATAAGATATATCGAGATATTTCTCTAAGATTTCAAAGGTGGTTGGGATCAACACCTACCATTGGTGTAATTTTCTTATAATAATAGCTTTCACTCTAGTATTCATATGGATCCTTGTGAATACCTCTATGGAAAGAAGTGAAGAACTTCAAATTTCTAGGATGAATTTGGGGAAAGAAAGCTATTAGGACCTGATCTTGTTGATGAAATGGTAGAAAAGATCATATCTATTCAACAACACATAAGAACAACTCAAATTAAACAAAAATGTTGTGCTGAAAACCAAATAAAATAACTAGAGTTTGAAGTGGGTGATAAGGTGTTCTTAAAAATATCTCCCTGCAAGAGAGTAATGAGATTTTGAAAGAATGTCAAGATGAGCCCTAGGTATATCGATCCTTTTGAAATTCTAGATCATGTTGGGAAGGTAGCTTACCGATTGGTGATTCCACCGAATCTCTCTCAAGTTCATTATGTGTTCCATGTATCTATTCTGAGAAAGTACATACCCAATAATTCATATTTACTAAGCTTAGAAGTCATTCCACTAGAGCAAGATATTTCTTATGAACAACTGATAGAGATTCTGGATTGTAGTGAAAAAGTTCTACGAAACAAGACCACTCGCTTGGTTAAAGTTTTATGGATAAATCACCAATTTGAAGAAGCTACATGGGAACTTGAGAATATGATGAAGGATAGTTATCATAATCTATTTGTTTCTAAGTAAATAATTTTGAGAGAAAAATTCAGTTTAAGGGGGGTAGAATGTAACACCTAGATGTTTTTATGAAATGTTTTCTTTAAATAATTTTTCAGTAGCTTGATTTGCACGCAATCGTGAGTTTAAACGAACCATGAGATGCCCTTATTATAAAATTATAGTTATAGCCTAAACGTTAGGTTAGTAGGGATAATTAAAACTAACTTATGAAAATGCATTGTGAATTCATTGGAAATCAATTATTTATGAAAAATATAAATCAATTAGACATTTTTCTTTTTGAGTGAATTACTTTGGATAATGAAATTTTTAAGAACCCGGTTCTGATTTTTGAAGTACGGGTTTCTTCTTTTCTCTTTTCCTTAAGTGTTTTTGAGAAAATATGGAAAATGGGGAAAAAATCCTAAATTTTGAAAGTACACGCCGTGTACTTTTTCTACACGCCATATACTTTTGGCCGTGTAGGATGAGTACACATGGCATGTGGCCATGTCAGTGATGAAGGGTGTAGGAACCAAATACACGCCGTGTAGTCAGTCGGTAGGTGAATAGTAAGGCGGTGTCTAGCTGTGAGACAACACACGCCGTGTACTCATGAAAACATGTCGTGTAGTCATATCGGCAGGTGAACAGTGCCACACTGGCGGGAAGCCGCCAAGTGAACAGTTTAAAAATGGAAAGTACACTCTGTGTACTTGAGAGTACAAACCGTGTAGTTTTTTTTGGCTTAAAATAGACAGTAGCCTCCTCATTTGGAAGAGGAGGCATTTGAGCCATTTTGGAGCCAAAGGAGGAGGCCGAACCTTGGGAGATCTGCCGATTGAGCACCGGGAATCCGATCCCACTTCTGTCGATCATGTTGGAACCACGCAGGTAAGCCCTCTCTTCTCCTAGCGTCTTGATTACCAATTATTTCATGAGGGAAAGTTATTTACATTTAAATGGGTTTTATTCTTCATCAAATCTACATTGTTCTTGGGCATTTCTAGAACTGACATTCGTGTATAGCGCTCGTTGGCATATAAGGTAGGTGGCTTGGTGTTTATTTTTCCAACTGCTGTGCGTTTTGCGAGTTTCTGAGCTACGAACCCATGTTGGGGTGTCGTGAGGCTGAGTCCGTGGCTAATTTAACTACCTAGAACTGTAAAGGTAATTAAATTAAGTTGTAAAAATGTTGTTTGGGATCGCTTCTTGGATCCAAGACCATCCTGAGGGGTGAGTTCCTCTGTTTAGCTGTTTGGCCAACATAATTGAGGGTATGCCGTGTTTAAATTATGCATTACTTTTGCCTTTAGAGGACTTTTATTTAAATTGCATGTTTATATGTTGGGCACGACCGAGTTACTTGTGCCTGAGGGCAGTGTTTTACTATAGCCTGAGGGCGTGACTGTTTTAGCTTGAGGGCAACGTACTATTTCACCTGAGGGAAACCTTTCGTGCCTGAGGGCTTGAATTCTGTGCCTGAGGGAAGAACTTCCTACGCTTGAGGGAAATTTCTGTTTTGGCCTGAGGGAAATACCTGCGGGTTGGATTCTGTTTACCTGAGGGTAAGGTTTTGCTTGTCCGAGGACATGTACTGTTTACTTAGAAATGCACTGTGGTGATTTCTAATATTAAATGGATTAAAGGAATAATAAAATGACAGTTTAACTGTTAAGTTAGTTACTTTTGTGTACTGCTTACTTTATTGCATTTTACTATTGCACACTATTTTTGCATGCTTACACGCAGTTGCGCAGTGGAAGCATGGTGGGTGCCTACTGGGATATATTTCTCACACCCTGTTTGGGCCATGCTTTTCAGCCTAAACAGATTACATTTCTACAGGTGTAGATAAGGGAAAGGGCCCTTATATAGGTACTTGACTGTTGCTGGGGTGTAAGAGAGCATGGGACCGAGCATAGTCTCGTGATGCTGCGGGCTATTATGTTCTGCTTTCTGTACTTGTATTTCAGTTTTAATGTTTTGTATTGCAGTATAACATGTTTTGGCTATTTTCATAGAATAGTGACATGCTGCATCTTCATATATATATTATTGCCATTTTCCCTTTTTAGTTATCAGTTATCCATTTCAGTTATATATATTGTGGCTTCTTCCGCTGTTGTTGTATGTTTTATTTCATTCCGCTACGTTTCACTTTGAAAAATGAGGGCATAGTTTCCCCACTATTAGACCTGGGCCCTCTCTGCTAGTCGGAAGCCTCTGGCGTTTGTGGAAATGCACTTGAGGTCACATGGAAAACCGGGTTCGGGGCACCCGTTGAGTAGCACCCAGGCCCGAGACGTTACAATGTGGTATCAGAGGAGGTTTCTTTTCTTTGACTTACTGTTTGGAGCCGTAGTCAGGGATAGGATGAATGATAGTTGGTAATAAGCTGTGCCTGGGCGTAGCTAACCTGTGTACATGGAAAATCCAGTCTACCTCGTATTTTTTAATTCTTTTGATTTTGTAATTTACAGTTGATTTGATTTCACTATTGGGTGACGCATTGGTGATTGTGCTGTTATATTTTATCTATGGGTTCTATTTAGTTGCAACCCGATGAGATGAGGGTATGCCATCTCATGCATCATATAGGCACATTCTAGAAATCACATGCCATGCATAGTTTCCATGCCATGTAGGTGCATTAGAAAGTGCATGTTGTTGTGATAGTTGTTGTGCTAGAGAAGCATGCTGTTGTGATAGCTACTCTGATAAAATACTTGCTGCGTGATAGGGTGATTTTATTTGAGCCTGTTTATAGAATAGAAGCCAACTTTGGTTTTTGGGGAGTATGGGCCCCCATTTACCGGAATTTGGTGGATCATTGACTGTTTATTTTTTTATAACACAGATAATATGTCAAACTTTGATTCGTGGGGATTATGGGTCCTCACGAACCGGAATTTGACACTTAGGTGTTGTTTTTCAGTATTTTCTGGGTTTCGGAGAAGTTTCTGAGGCATACTGTCCGGAAGCCCAGTATACACGCCATGTAGTCGGTATACACGTCGTGTATGTTATTCTGTTTGGGAAGAAAAATAAACTTTTTGAGTACACTCCGTGTACCCTAAGTACACACCGTGTAGTTTCTTCCCGTGTCATAGACCGTGTGGGCGGGGACACGGGGAAGGGAAATAAGTTGGGAGAACACGCCATGTAGATTTTGTACACGCCGTGTAGTGTTGACCTGGAGTCCGCCCATGTGACAGAAAACATGGATGGAGGAGACCTTGAGACATACACGCCGTGTCCACTATGGAACACACCATGTAGTCTGACCTGGGGACCCGACCGTGTAACTAACATCACGAGTCGGTGAACTCCTGTACAGAACACGCCGTGTCAATGATGAACACGCCGTGTAGTGTGAGCCGTGTGTCCGACCGTGTAACTAACAACACGGGTAAACGAAACTCGTCTAGTACACGCCATGTACCTATGGGACATGCCGTGTAGTCTTGTCTGAGGATAGACCGTGTGGACTTAGCCATGTGGTTGGGAGACAGGGTGATGTACACGCTGTGTGCGGGTGTAACACGCCGTGTAGTGTTAAGTCGAGTAGTCAGCCGTGTCACAAATGACACGGGTAGTTGGAAAATAACATCATACACGCCGTGTAGAATATATAAACACCGTGTAGTTTTTGTTCAACAGGAGCCGTGTGGCTTATCCATGTGGAAGGACTCGGGCAGGGAAGGGAAGTCAAGTACACGCTGTGTAATCATTGTACACACCGTGTAGTATTGATTTGAAAATTTTGAAATTCCTTATTTCTCTTGTTCCTTTTGGGTTTCTTCTTTTTCGGTCTTTAATAATATTGTTCTTAGGCGTGTTTTTGACCTTGTAGTGTCATGCTGCCTAGACAAATGCGCATTGTTTTCCAGGAGAGCGGCAACGAGAATACTTCAGAGATAGTGGGCCATGGGCTACCAGTTGATCCTCCAGCAGAGCCATATGCAGCACCAGCTGCTATACCGGACACAGGCACAGAGGCGCAGTTCCGTGAAGGCTTGTTGTGGTTTATGCAGACCTTTCAGGGAGCACCGCCGGCTGCCACATCTATTCCCGAGCTGACACGTATCTTTCAGTAGCAGCATCCGCCTACGTTTTTAGGGGATGGCGGACCACAGGCTGCGAAGTCTTGGATAGGATCAATGCATACTATTTTCGAGCATCTTGAGATGACTCCAGGGTGGAGGGTCAAGATCGCGACTTATATGCTGCTTGATTCCGCCAAGAGGTGGTGGGATGTTACCACCCAGTCAGAGCATCACATGGACATGGCGTGGGAAGATTTTCAGGTAGTCTTCTATGACTTATTTTTCTCGGAGACTCTGAGGGTATATAGAGCTTGAGAGTTCATGAATCTGCAGTAGGGCGCTATGTTAGTGATGTATTACGTTGCTCATTTTACAAGCTTCAGCGCTTTGCACCCGTGCTGGTGGGTGATGAGACGTTGAGAGCCATGCGATTTGAGGATGGTCTCCGTTATGACATCCGAGTGCTGGTGAATGTTTTCAGGTTTCCTTCAGTACACGCTATTGTGAACCAGACACTGATTATAGAGAGGAACCTGCGGGAATCTAGTGGTGTGGGTCAGGGCGGTTCAGCACCAGTTACTGGTACTATTTCTGTTGGCAAGAGGAAGAGATAGATGGACTTCTCTCAGGGCGGTATTACCAGCCAGACATCTTCTTCCGATGGCTTGGTCAGGTGCTACCAGTGTGGTAGAGAGGGGAACAAGAGACCGCAGTTTCCACGGGACCCAGTGGAGTGCCGATCTTGCGGCAAGATGGGCCATCTGTAGTGCTTTTGTAGGGCGTTTCTACCAGTGGCTAGTGAGAGGGGTTCTATGCGGACTCCGCGAGCGGGAGCAGGACCAGCAGCTTCTTACCAGTCAGGGAACTGGAATACGTCAGGGCGTGCAGGTAGAGATGGTGGTCATGGCCATGGTAGCCAGACACCAGGATCACAGAGGCAGCAGGGCGGGATAGCTTAGGGTAGCCAGGCTGTGTCGCAGGGCCGCGACACTGGGTAGGCATATGCAGTGCAACAAACCTAGAAGAAGTAGGATCCCAGACCTTCTACAGTCAGAGGTACTATCCTAGTAGCTTCTATTTTATCTTCAGTACTTTTTGATACGGTTACTACACATAGTTTTATATCTATGCTTGTTATGGAGAGCCTTGGGCTATGTGTTTCTACTTCTTCTGATATCATGACGCTAGACACTCCGTTAAGGACTAGAATGGCTGGTGTGCATCAGTGCACGGAGTTCCCCCTTGAGATTGGTGGGTGTCACTTCCTTTGGGACCTCTATGTCTTGGAGAAGACGAGCTATGATGTCATTCTCGGTATGGAATGGTTGGTTCCCTTTCGTTCCTTTGTAGACTGCTATCATCGCAGGGTGATATTCACATCACCAGAGGGTGGAGAGTTTCTGTACAAGGGCGAGTGGGATATTCAGGCGAGTCGAGCTGAACCAGAGCATCATGGGCGAGGTGGAGTCACAGCCCAGATTGCGAGCTTATATCTGGATGACCAGGGGACTTGTCAGATGGATTTCCCTCTAGTGGTTGATCGTTTCAGGGATGTCTTCCTGGATGACTTTTCAGGTCTACCTCCAGAGCGAGAGGTGGATTTCTCTATTGAGCTTGTTCCAGGAGCATCACCAGTGTCCATTCCTCCCTATAGGATGGCCACGACTGAGTTGCAGGAGCTCAAGAGTTAGTTAGAGGAGTTACAGGAAAAGGGTTTTATCCGACCCATTACTTATCCTTGGGGTTCTCCAGTCCATTTTGCGAAGAAGGTGGATGGTACCCTCAGACTCTGTATGGATTATCAGAAGCTGAACCAGTTGACAGTTAAGAACCGATATCCTTTTCCAAGGATTTATGATCTTTTTGATCAACTTCGTGGAGCATAAGTGTTCTCGAAGATTGACATGAGGTCAGGATATCATCATCTGTGCGTGAGACCATAGGATATACCACTTACAGCTTTTCAGAGCAGATATGGTCTGTACGAGTACTTGGTTATGCCATTCGGACTCACGAACGCACCAGTAGTTTTCATGTCTCTGATGAATTGAGTGTTCCATCCTTATCTGGATTCTTTTGTGTCAGTATTCATGGATGACATCTTGGTGTACTCTCACACTCGACATGACCATGCCACCCATCTTGAGATTGTATTGAGTACACTGAGAGAGCATCAGCTGCATGCTAAGCTCTCGAAGTGCCACTTTTGGATGGTCCAGATTCACTTCCTAGGTCATATCATCTCAGAGGCATGAGTTTCGGTAGACCCAGAGAAGGTGAGAGTAGTAGTTTCCTGGGAGCAGCCTAAGAACGTGTTTGAGATACAGAGTTTCTTAGGGATGGCTGGTTACTACAGACACTTCATACAAGACTACTCCCACTTAACAGTGCCGTTGAAGGGTTTGACTAATAAGGGTGTGAAGTTCATTTGGTCAGAAGCTTGTGAAACAGCCTTTCAGGATCTGAAAGGAAGGTTGACATCAGCACCGGTCCTGATACTTCCCGAGAAGGGGAATAGCTATACAGTTTACTGTGATGCATTAGGTATTGGGCTGGGAGCAATGTTGATGCAGGGGGATCGAGTAGTTGCGTACGGGTCTCGGCAGTTGAGGCCACATGAGAGGAATTATCCGACGCACGATCTCGAGTTGGCCGTAGTTGTTCATGCGTTGCGCTGTTGGAGAAATTATCTTTTGGGAGAGCATTTTGTGGTTTTCACCGACCAAAAAATCCTCAAGTATATCTTTACTCAGTGTGACTTAAATCTGATGCAGAGAAGGTGGGTCGAGTACGTACAGTCCTTCGATTTTGAGCTTGCCTACACACCTGGTAAAGGCAATGTAGTAACTGATGCACTGAGTAGGAAGACTCAGATATAGGCTGTGTAGGAGGCCAGTGATGAGTGGCAGCTTATGGATTTGTTCTCTGAGATGCATTTGGAGGTTCATGACAGTCAGGGGAAAACTTATCTTTCATCTTTAGCTGTGACTTCTACCCTTCTAGATAGAGTGAGGATGAGACAACTATCTGATCCAGAAGGCCTAGTTCTACGAGAGTCAGTAGAAAGTGAGAACCCTCCTCCTGGTTGGACGATAGGTGATGATGAGGTTCTGCGTTTCCATGGACGAGTGTAGGTTCTAGGGGATATACGCGAGGAGCTGATGCGGGAGTTTCATGCTTCAGTTTGGGCAGTTCATCTTGGGGTTACCAAGATGTACCGTGACTTGAGACATCAGTACTAGTGGCTGGGTATGAAGAGAGATGTAGCTGGTTTTGTTACGAGGTGTTCCACCTGTCAGCAGGTGAAGGCGGAGCATCAGAGGCCAGCCGGACTGTTACAATAGTTACCCATTCCAGAGTGGAAATGGGATGATGTCGCGATGGATTTCATTACGGGGTTGCCGAGGTCACCTAGAGGCAATAATTCCATGTGGGTTGTTGTGGATAGACTCACGAAGGTAGCTCACTTTTTTCCGATCAAGGAGACCTTCGGTGTTGATGAGCTCGGAAATTTGTATATCTGAGAGATCGTATGTCTTCATGGGGTCCCTCGTTCTATCATTTCAGATAGGGACTCCTGCTTTACGTCTCATTTCTGGAAGAGTTTTCAGAGGTCACTGGGTACACAGGTGCTTATGAGCACAGCTTACCACCCTCAAACCGATGGCCAGTCAGAGCGTACAATACAGGTGCTTGAGGACATGCT
The DNA here is from genome assembly GCA_963277665.1 of Viscum album. Lineage (NCBI taxonomy): Eukaryota > Viridiplantae > Streptophyta > Magnoliopsida > Santalales > Viscaceae > Viscum > Viscum album. The sequence continues at coordinate 285,167,812 of OY728138.1, read as the reverse complement.
GCGTGCATGCGTCCTAGACTTTGGGGGATCTTGGAAAAAACATATACCCATAGTCGAGTTTGCCTACAATAACAGTTTTTAGGCAACTATTGAGATAACACCTTACGGGGATTTATATGGTAGGCCAAGCCGATCACCTTTGTGCTGGTTAGAGACGGGTGAGGCAGCTTTACTGGGATCACGTCTCGTGCAGGAGACTTCAGAGTAGATCCAGTTGATTCAGAAGCAGATGGCTATTGCGCAGTCTCGTCAGAAGTCTTATGCTGATCGCCACAAACGACCTTTGGAGTTTGTGGTCGGGGATCAGGTTTTCTTGCGTGTTTCACCGAGGCTGGGACACAGACGGATCGGGAGATAGGGTAAACTTTCACCAAGGTATGTGGGTCCATTTGAGATTCTGGAGAGAGTCGGACTGGTTGCCTATCGGTTGCAGTTAACGCATCGGTACCGAGCCATGCACGACATCTTCCATGTATATCAGTTATGCCACTATCATTCAGACCCATCTCACATCCTTCAGCCCGAGGAGCTTGAGCTTCAGATGGATGCGTCCTTTGAGGAGCATCTGATTCGTATCGTTGACAGGAGCATGAAGGTTCTTCGAGCCAATCACTTCCTCTCATACAGGTGCTATGGCAGCATGGCCGAGTGCAGGACGAAACCTGGGAGTGGGAGACCGATGTACGTGCTCAGTGGCCAGAGTTTTTCATGGATTTATCTTCTCCACCCTTGGAAGGGCAATTCGGGGATGAATTTCTTTAAGGGGGGAAGTTTGTAAGAACCTGGTTCTGATTTTTTAAGTTTGGGTTTCTTCTTTTCTCTTTTCCTTAAGTGTTTTTGAGAAAATATGGAAAATGGAGAAAAAATCCTAAATTTTGAAAGTACACGCCGTGTACTTTGTCCACACGCCATGTACTTTTGGCCGTTTAGGATGAGTACATAGGGCATGTGGTCATGTCAGCGATGAAGGGTGTAGGAACCAAATACACACCATGTAGTGGTCCCTTACACACCGTTTAGTCAGTTGGTAGGTGAATAGTAAGGCAGTGGCTAGCTGTGAGACAACACACGCCGTGTACTCATGAAGACACGCTGTTTAGTCATGTCGGCAGGTGAACAGTGCCATGCTGGCAGGAAGCCGCCAAGTGAACAGTTTAAAAATGGAACGTACACACCGTGTACTTGAGAGTACATGCTGTGTAGTTTGTTTTTTCAGCTTAAAATAGGAAATAACCTCCTCATTTGGCAGAGGAGGCATTTGAGCCATTTTGGAGCCAAAGGAGGAGGCCGAACCTTGGGAGATCTGCCGATCGAGCACCGGGAATCCAATCCTGCTTCTACTGATCACGTTGGAACCGCGCAGGTAAGCCCTCTCTTCTCCTAGCATGTTGCTTACCAATTATTTCCCGAGTGAAAGTTATTTACATTTAAACGGGTTTTATTCTTCGTCAGATCTACATCTTTCTTGGGCGTTTCTGGAACCGACGTTTGTGTATAGCACTCATTGGCGTATAAGGTATGTGGATTAGTGTTTATTTTTCCAACTGCTGTGCGTTTTGTGAGTTTTTGAGTTACGAACCCATGTTGGGGTGTCGTGAGGCTGAGGCCATGGATAATTTAACTACCTAGAACTATAAAGGTAATTAAATTAAGTTGTAAAAATGTTGTTTGTGATCGCTTCTTGGATCCAAGACCATCCCAAGGGGTGCGTTTCTCTGTTTAGCCATTTGTCCAGGATACCCGAGGGTATTCCATGTTTAAATTATGCATTACTTTTTTCCTTGAGAGGAATTGTATTTAAATTTCATGTTTATATGTTGGGCACGACCCAGTTACTTGTGCTTGAGGGAAGTGTTTTACTATAGACTCAGGGCGTGACTATTTTAGCCTGAGGGCAACATACTATTTTGCCTGAGGGAAACCTTTCGTGTCTGAGGGCTTGAATTCTGTGCCTGTGGGCGACACTTCCAATGCCTGAGGGTAATTTCTTTTTCGGCCTGAGGGCAATACCTGTGGGTAGGATTCTGTTTACCTGAGGGTAAGGTTTTGCTTTTTCGAGGACGTGGACTGTTTACTTAGAAATGAACTATGGTGATTTCTAATATTAAATGGATTAAAGGAATAATAAAATGGAAATTTAACTATTAAGTTAGTTACTTTTGTGTACTGCTTACTTTATTGCATTTTACTATTGCACAATGTTGTTTCATACTTACATGCAGTTGCGCAGTGGAAGCGTGGTGGGTGCCTACTAGGATATATTTCTCACACCCTGTTTGGGTCATGCTTTTCATCCCAAACAGATTATGTTTCTGCAGGTATAGATAAGGGAAAGTTCCCTTATACAGGTACTTGACTGCTGTTGGGGTGTAGGAGAGCATGGGACCGAGCATAGGCTCGTGATGCTGCTGGCTATTCTGTTCTGCTTTCTGTACTTGTATTTCAATTGTAGTGTTTTTTATTGCAGTATAACATGTTTTGGCTGTTTTCATAGAATAGTGACATGATGCATCTTCATATATATATGACTGATGTTTTCCCTTTTTGGTTATTAGTTATCCATTTCAGTTATATATATTGTGACTGCTTCCACTGTTGTTGTTTGTTTTATTTCATTCTGCTACGTTTCTCTTTGACAAATGAGGGCATAGTTTCCACACTATCATACTTGGGCCCTCGCTGCTAGTCGGTAGCCTCTTGCGTTTGGGGAAATGCGCTTGAGGTCACGTGGCGAACCGGGTTCGGGGCACCCGTTGAGTGGCACCCGGGCCCGGGAAGTTACAAAATTAATGTGATATATATGTTTTATATACTTAATAAAATACTTTTTTTATAATCATCCATTGGATATTTTAGTCATAGGGTATGAATAAAACCCTATTTGATGTATACAAACCTATTTTTTTAAATTTTAATTTTACACCTTTGAATGGAGAACCCATTTTAAATTAAGATTTTGACACATTAATAATTTGTATATGAAAAAATAAAAATTTTATTTTGAAACGGGATATAAAAAATTTACTTTGGATGAATTTATGATATTTTTATGATAAATTTTATGTTTTGATGAATAGTAAAAATATGCTAAATTTTAATTGAAAATAACTTTTTTCATTGAAATAATTTATATGTTTAAATATATTATTGAAAGGTTTAAAAGTATAAATATAATATATTTTTACCATTAAATATAATTTAGGTCATTGGAATTAATTTTAAATTAAATTCAGATGCAAAAACATTTCAATCTTTTATAATATTTTGACTTTTAAAACTCATTTTCTCATTTAAACAACGATATTAATTTTAAATTAATTATTGAAAATTATGTATTTTTAATTTTTAAAAATGGATCCCTTATTTGGAATCATTAGGTCCAAATTATATTAATCAGCTAATTTTATTTTTGGGCATTATGAATAGTAACTTTGGTAATTATTTTTATTACCATGGTTAAAGGTAAATCAGGCAATTAAAGGTAAAAATAATATTATAAAATTACATTAACACCTATAAAAATCCTATTGGATGACTAAATTTTACCCTTATCATCTATAGTTCTTAATGGAATAACTTAATTTCCACTTACCAATGAATATGACATGAATATAATAAAAACTAATGAATGTGACGAAATTTCACAATCTCATTTTATATAAGTATATTAATTTTAATATAAGGATAAATAAGAGATAGTATAGACTATATATAGTATATATAAATATAAAATAATTACATAAATAATAGAAATTTATTTATAATTTTAATAGATTAAATAATTACCATTTATGATGACACAATAGTGATGTAGAAATTATTTTATTAATAGAAATATAAAAAAAATTGTTTTAAAAATATTAAAATTAATATCATATGAATTAATTAATATGATAAACGAATTTCCTAGATTACTATGACATGTTAGGAGTTTATTAAATATTTTGGTTTGAATTTATCTTCTGTGTGGATTTTATTTAAAGTCAAATAAATGAATAGTGTTAAAATTGACACTATTGATATTTTATAAAAATAACATTTTATTAAATTATTTAAAAATAATAAAAATATTTAAAAATTATGAATTGATAATTATAAAGTCAAAAATTTCATAAAATATCCATTTATGGTCAATTAACACCATATAAGTAAATATTTATAACCATTAAATATCTAGAACATTATTGCCACAATTAAAATTAAACAGAATAACTAAGTGTGAATTAGAAAGATATGGTTTAAATTTACAAAATCACTTGTTCAAAATTTATTGTTTGATGATATTAAAACTATATATCATCTAATATTTAAAATTGGGAAATTTTGGAGGTTTTTGGATAGGGTTTGATTTTATTATAAATTATTATTTATGGAGTTTCCAAGAGTTCCCCTCACCTCAATTATAAAACGACACCTCCTACATCACATATTCACTTAATTTTAGCCTTAAATATAAACCACCTACTACCATTTTTCCCTCTAAACTTCCCTATTTTCATTCTATAGGTTCTGGTCATCTTCAAATATCAACTCTAGTGCTCTAATAAGAGATTTAGAGGAAGCATGTCGACGAAGAGGTAATCTCTTCTATCGATTATTTCAAACTTATTTCTTATTCTACATCCTATTAATTAGTTGTTTAATTATAAATTAATAACATCAGTATCAATAATATACTTATATGTTATTATAAATATTAAACAACCATATTTCACCTTCTATCCATCCTATGGAAAATAAAATCACCGTGCGTGCGTACGTACGACTTACCGTCTCCACACCGTAGTGTAATCTATTTTTCACCACCACCTTACTTAGATTGGTATAATGATGGAAATAATATCTATATATGATTATTATAAGATTTTAATAATTCTGAAATATTATACACCATCCACTTCAATACCATTCAACAATTTTGGGAATGATATCATCGCTCGTGCGTACGTATGGGCTACCGTCTCCACGATGCGATGCGATTCATTCTACATGATCTTAATTAAACCATGATTATATACATGAATGGAATGAATAAATATGATATATATTATACTAATATAAGTCTATAAATTATGTAAATATAACCTAATAAGTGAAACATGAACTTATCCGAAAAATCATGCATAAGAACATAAAGCAGTTAATATCCGAATAATGAGTGACAATGATATGTTACTAACAAAAAGATGATAATAAAATCATATATGATATCATAAAAATGATTAAGATTCTGGAATAAGTAAATAACATTATTTAAATCATTATACAGGAGGTTTAGATACATACGAAGGATATCAGACCTAAGGTAAGGGATAACTTTACCAATCTTTTTTTATCTGAGATTGTTTATTCCTAAGTATTTACTGGGGTATATTTATCATCCACGTCAATGTTTCCTAAATATGTATTTAGAAATATTATTTATATCCTTATATAAATTTTTGAAGTCAATTTTAACCATTGGTTAATTTTTACTAAATGGTATGAATGGAATCTTTTGTCATTTTTGATACGAGGTATTTTTTGACTTTTCTGGAAAATGTATGAGAAGAATGTTTTTTAAACCTGTATGGCCTGAATTTTTTTTTATGATTTCATAGTAGATTATTTTTTTGAATCTTCCCCTACAATCTTACAAGTTTATTTTCACATAAAATTATTTCTTTAAATTTTTTTTGGCATTTTGAGGAAGGAAAATGTTTTTGTAGAAGAAAGGATATTTTACTCAAGAATTAATTTCAAGCATTTTCTAAAAATTATTTTCTATCTAAGATGAAACTCTTTAAATAGGGTTATATTTCTCTCCCTGTTATTACTATGATTTTATTGTGTTTATTATGGAATGTTATTTAGGAAATACATTTTTTTATATCAATTATAATGGAATGATGTTTAAGAAACCCATTTTATTTCATGGGTTATGCTATGGTGAATGTTTTTATGTTTTTATAGAACACGTAAGAATGGTTTCATTATGATATGGGTGGGACTTATATCTCTATCCAATTCATTGGGTAAATATTTATATCTCATGATATAGATATGAATAAAATGGCAAGTAAATTCGGTTTAGTAATACATAGCTGGAACGAGGAGTGAACTCGGTTCAGTAATGGACTTTTTCTGCTATGATGGTCTTAATAACGAGACTTGAATAATATGAAATGATTTTATATGATTATGTGTGTATGCCACTAAATTTCATGTGGTATGTTATACCTATTGGGATTATATTTTACTTTTATGATTTATCCCATGACATGATATTCTGATTTTTTATATGCAGGATAAGATTTTCAAATGTTATGTTCTTATGATTATGATATGATTGATATTTAACTTGTTTACCCTTACTGAGAATTTGAGATCACCCTTTCATATGTTTCTTTTTCCCAGGTCATAAAGAAGGGTATTAAGTAAGATATGTCAAAAATGAGTCTAGTTTTGAAGAAATAAGAGGGAGACAATGTAGATGTTTTATGAACCAGTTGTTTATGTTTCCCAATTTCTAAAGACACTAATCCTATACAGTCCTGGCATAGTTTTTTTATGTTATGTAATAAATATTCTTCAATGTTGAAGTAATATCTACATATAATGTATGGGCCGTTATAAGTCCCATGCTAATGACATTACCACCCATTTATCATTCAACTAAGCAATGAATCCCTCCTAGATGGGTTTTCAAAGAACTAATTTAAGATGCCAAACGAGCCTTATAACATCTTCACAAAATGATTCACTTTATAAAAAACCACACACAAACCACTTTCGCAACCAAACACACCTTTGGAAATACAATTCACCAATCCAACCCACTATTTCAAACAAAAACACATTTCTAAAGACCAAAGGGGAAACCATTAAGAACTTAATATAAAAAACCCATTTAAATACTCAAATTACCATTTTTAACATAACCAATGGGTTTATAGAAACCAAAACACGCCATTAAAAATTAATTTTCACTTTAAAGAGCCAACCAGACCATTTTTAAAAACACATGGTATGGAAAACCTTTCCAACTATTCCAAACCATCACAAATCAAGGGGAAACCAAGGAATTTCACAAGATATAATTAATTTAACAACATTATATACCTACTTAGTAATTAAAGGAGGTGAAAATATTAATAAATCAAATAAAATATAAATTTAAAGGGTATATGAAATGGGTTACAACCTCAAAGGAGAACCAAACCATACATTTCTCCTCTTGATGCTTTCTAACTAGAAGCTAATGAAACCCGCTTGCATGCACACACTTATATATATATATATATATCCTTAATACAATGCACATATTCCCCATACCACGAGGTAATACGCATATGGAAGACATATAATATATGTATATACTTACCTAAACATATGTGTGCGCACCCTAAAAGACGTTCAAAAACCACTGTAATAAAAATTAGGGACTCAAAAACACCATGAAAAGGTTAGAAAAACTTTAAGTAAAATACTAGGAACTCAAAATTAATTACCAGAGACTCACAAATTACAAAACCCCAATTATAAATTGATAAAAGATTAATAACGAAGGAAAAAATACCCGAAGCGGCACGATAAAGGTCCAACGCACTATAAATCATATAATAGAGCATTAAAATAAATAAAGACCCTAAATAAAGGGTGCGAAAAAATTTAGCGATATAAAAACTTACATCAAATTGAAGTTGGCGGACCGAAACTGGTGTGAAATCTCATTCTCATCTCAACTGCACCTTTGCGGGTCAAGAACAAACCCTAATCATGAAAATCGAACTCATGTTTTAGGAATAAACCCTAAAATCGAAGTCCTAGCCACTATAAACTCAAAATATGAAAGAAAAACTTAGAACCATGAGAGAGATTACTGGAGGGATGTGCGCTGATGATGAGTGCACCAGTGAGTCCATGGTCACTAGAGAGGAGGGAGGCCGGTAGGGGAATCACACCAGAGGGGTGTGTGGGCTAGATGGAGTGCATGTTGGGTGGTGCGTACCGGAATGGGGGGCCAATGGGGCTAGGTGATGCACGCCAAAATGAGGAAGGAAGGGAAGGAGGACATCGAAGATGAGGGTGATGCTAGCTGGAGACTCACCGGAAGAAGTAAGGTGGTTCTGGAGCAAGGGGCTGGACAGGGGGGTTGCGCTGCACTGAGGAGAGGCAGGGAGAGGGGGCTCGTTGGAGATCTGTGCTGGAAGGAGGAGGAGGAAGCCGACAGGAGGGAGGCAAGCACCAAGGGGGTGCAAGGGTGCACTACATGTATGTGAGGGCACGAGGGGACATGGGGTGTTGCGATGGGAGAGAAGGGAGATGAGGGTCCAAGAAACCCTAACAAAAAAAGAAAAAAATAAATAAATAAAAATAATATAATAAAAATAAAAGAATTATTAATCAAAAAAGGATAATAATAATATGATGTTAATATAACCATAATAATAAAAATAATAAAAATAAAATTAATCAAAACAATAATAATAATTATAATAATAATAATCGCAATTTTTTTAATAAACATAATAATAATAATAATTATAATAATATAATAATAATCAAGTTCTTGATAATAATAGAAATTAAAATTCATACTAATTATAATAATTACTCATAATACTTATAATATGAATATTATAATTAGTATTAAATGTTCTTTTTGTATTAATTTTATTTCTCATAAATTTTAATTTATTTTAATTACCGAACAGGCCGCACAGTCTCCAAACCATGTCCTAATCATGCGGCTGGTGCCATCATATGCAAAAATATCATCTTTAAATAAAAATTCAAAAATTTAAACCAGGAGTCAACCCGAACCCCAACCCGAGATGGAACTAAGTTAAAAATTAAAACCCAGGTGTGGAAATTCTCCATATAATAATGCTTTCCGCCCCCAAAAATCTAGAACAAGGGCAAACCCCAAAACTGAAACCGATACCCCCTAATAGTTCAAAGAGATTCCCAAAGATCGATAAACTAAGAGGTCACAAAAACACTACTAATGAGAGAAAGGATAAAAAAAATGAACTCAAGAAACCAAAAAAGACTCCCCTCTAAGTGACACCCTCCCCCATAAGTTTGAACACCACCAGTTGATCAATCGAAAATACATAGAACTCCCACTACGTCCAAACCAACCTTAAAACACAAATATCTCAAACATCCTAAAATGGAAATCACACCATCCACCCCAAAAAGATACCGGGAACGGAACTAAGATATTGACACAGGGAGGCCCGTACAGACTCCCCACCATAAGAAATAGGGTAACACTGAATTCAGCAAGACCCATGATGGGTCTCCCCTCCATAAGAACAAACGAAATTAAACAAACTCGAAGAGATTATACATGGACCAAAAACCCCAAACAGAAGAGGTAGGGAGGGAAGGCCCCAATTAATAGGGCATCAAAACTACATCCAACAATATACCAACAACTTCACCCCGCTGAGGTTCTCCTGACTACGTGCCAGATTCATTTCGGGACCTATGGTTGTAGCTCTAATGGTTGAAGAATATCCCACCCTACATTCAAGATTTAGAAACCCTCAAATGAAACTTCTCCTTCTGGTGCCACAAGTGACCACACCACATCCTAGGTCGAACCAAAAAACCCCAACACACCCCAAGACTCACTCTTTCTCAACATAGAACTTTACAACGATAGGGAATTAGAAGACGCACATGCATCACTATTTTCACTTCGAATAGGTAATAATGAAATAAAGGATACAAGAAGAAAAAATCTCATCCAGAATCGAGAATCTCATAATTCCATAAGGAAAGGTATGCTTTTTTCAAAATATAAGTCCCAAAAAGGCTCCCCAACATCCACCTTTGCATTTAAAAGAGAACACAACATTGCTAGACATCACCAAACATGACCTCTACAATCGAGGGTAACACTATATGGAATAAGATATTAACCTAGGTCTCAACCAGTAAAAGATTCTTACAAGTGGTTATAACAACCTCTTATAACCAAACTCACCACATTGGTGGCCTAGAGAAACCTTATCTAGGAGAGGCTGAAGAAAGATCCATAGATTCTTTATAGGACAACGACCAGCACTAGTAGCTTAAGACCATGTGTCATCACCTATTAACTAAAAATATATCTTCATTACTTATAGGTTGAAACTTTAGACACAATAGTGCCAAATTCTACCCTCAATGACTCAGTCCAATCGAGAAACTCCAGATTCCTTCCACCTATATTGTATCTTCCCTACCACTATGATGGGATCCTCTCTAACAAAAAATTAAAGAGGTATATTTGAGTTCCAAATTCTAGGGTGAAACTCCTTTCATTGATCAACTGGAGGGTTTACCACTAGGGAGGTCATCCATGACCACATTTTGAACATACATTGATTCTTCATGGGGGAATACTCTAGCCAATGAGGAGAAAACAACAACCCAACCGAATTGGTCCATTGGCCAAAACAACGTCATCATCATTTTAAATTCATCTTTTGACCACTCTAAAATAGATCTTTTCAAAACAAATTATAGGATTAAGGAAAACCCAAATGATCCACAAGGGAGGAACTAGTGTTGGTTGGTGACTCAGACACATGGTTGGAAGCCATATGCCAATCACACCACCATCACCGAGATCATTCTAGGGGAATTTCCCTAGCTCCACATGGCTTTACAGGCCCTAAAATTTCATGGAGACTACTTTGCCAACTCCATTTTCATTTACCAATACCAAAAACACCATAAGAACCAAAAGAAACCGACAAACTCGGACATCCCATGACAACCCGAGGTTCAGAATGAGAAATGGTTCATGATATCCTTCCCGTTCCTACACCTCAAATCCTGAAAATCCTACTCTTCTACCTTCAAATCCCCAAATAACAATGGGTACTCTGAAAATCAAGGTTTACTAAAGAGTCGACCTTCTCTGATACTATTTTTTTCACAAAACGACTCGGGTTGACCCTGAAACAATCATCCTATCTGATCCACGGAAAGGTCCGAGAGGTGTTCTCGATCCTCCCGGGCTAGTGAAAAGTGTCAATGGAATCAACAGAGTGATAATGAGAACAATTTCATCAAATATAAATAAATAAAATCAGTAGAATAAATAAATAGAATATCAAAATAAATAAACCAAACAAAAAAAAAATAAGTAATATTTGAAAAATAAAACTAACTGAACCTGCTGACCACTAAAACTCCACGTGAGCATGCAGGTCAATCTTCAACTCAATGATAAATCATCACCCAAGATGAGCAAACCAAATATGGAACCTGAAGTAGAAACTAAAAATAAAAGTAAACTATATGCATAAGTATTAAAACTCAGTAGGTAGGCCTGAATAATTCTATTCTCAATCCACATGCTTTAAATAAAGAAAAAATTATTTTCAAGTTTAAAATACAATATAAAAATATAGGTTTTCCACACTCTTCATTTTGAAACAAACAAAAATATTCCATTTCCCTCTTAATTTAATATAAGGATCAAAGGGAGAAGTAAAGGGAAAAAATAGGAAAAACGTTTTTTTCTTAAAAGTGAGAAAGGGGAGGGTGCTTATACTTTCCAAAACATTTTTATTGAAATCCTTTTTAACAAAAACAAACATTAAAAATTTACCAAAAGAGTACCAAAACCAAGCACAAGGTCACTGTTCCACGTAGTGATGGAAATGACACTAAAATTACTAGTATCGGAGGAACACATGAAGACCTATGTACTTAGAGGAGAACTAGAACATACTAATACATGTGACTAATCTTGAAGGCATTCCTTTCCTGATGATGTCATAATGCCCAAATTTCCGATCATTGCCCTACCTAGCCTAACCAAAGGGACCAATCCAATAACAATGATAAAAAAATAACCCCCTGCTATGGGCCACTGTCCAATGCCTAATCTAAACTAGCACAACAAACATTCTCAGAAATCCTCTTCGCTATGCTAGGTTCCCATGCTATGTTCGTAAGGGGTTGTGCCATACATTTCAAGCAAAAATTCCCACACACATGCACACACATGCACACACACCCACACCCACACCCACACCCACACCCACACACACATATATATCAAACAATACCCCAACCGACACCACCCCATACTTCTCAAGGAGCATCCCATGTCTTAAATAAGAATCACCTGGGTGGAGTCCCATGCCAAGGAAATTTCCACCCACTTATCATTAAACTAAGAAATGGATACCTCCTATAGGGTTTTTTCAAAGAATCATTTCAAGATTCCAAACAGGACTTATAACATCTTCACAAAATAATTTACTTTATAAACAACCACACACAAACCACTTTTGCAACCAATCATAACTTTGGAAATATAATTCAGAAATCCAACCCACCATTTCAAACAAAAAAACATTTTCAAGGGACAAAGGGAAAAACCATTAAGCACTTAATGGGAAAAACCAATTTAAATGCTAAAATTACCATTTTTAACATCACAAATGGGTTTATAGAAACCAAAACATACCATTACAAATTACTAGTCACTTTAAAGAGCCAACTAGGCCATTTTTCAAAACACATGGTATGAAAAAACTTTCCAACTATTCCAAACCATCACAAATCAAGGGGAAACCAAGGAATTTCACAAGATATAATTAATTTAACAACATTAGATACTGAATAAGAAATTAAAGGAGGTGCCAACATCGAGAAATAAAAGAAAATATAAATTTAAAGGGAATATGAAATGGGTTCCTACCTCAAAGGAGAACTATGCTGAACATTTCACCTCTTAACTCTTTCTAACTAGAAGATGCTGCTACCCACTTGAACGCACATACTTTCACACACACACACACACACACACACACACATATATATATATATATATCCTTAATCCAACACATGTATTCCCCGCAACATGAGGTAATACGCACATGGAGGACACACACAAACACACACACACATAGATATATATATATATATATAATATACATACCTAATCATATGAGTGAGTACCCTAAAAGACTTTCAAAAACTATTGTAATAAAAACCAGGGACTAAAAAACACTATGGAAAGGTTAACACACTTAAAGTAAAATACTAGGAACTCAAAATTAATTACCAAAGACTCACAAATTACAAACCTACAATTATAAACTGATCAAATATTAATAAAAATGGAAAAAAATACTCGAAGTGGCATGATAAAGGCCCAACACACTATAAATCAAATACGAGGGCATTAAAACAAATAAATACCCTAAATAAAGGGTGTGAAATAATTTAGCGATATAAAACCTTACCTCAAATTGATGATAGAGGACCAAAATTGGTGAAAAATCTCATTCCCACCTCAACTTTACCTTTGTGGGTCAAGAACAAACCCTAATTCTGAAAAACAAACTCAAATTTTAGGAATCAACCCTAAAATGAAAATCCTAGCCACTAGAATATCAAAATATCAAAGAAAAATATAGAACCATGAGACATCTTATCATAGGGCTGTGTTTCGATGAGCAGTGAGACGACGAGGCTGTGAACACCAGAGAGGAGGGCGGCCGACATGGGAATTGCACTAGAGAGGGGCACACAGGCTAGCTAGAGCGCAGGTTGGGTGGTGCGTGTTGGAACGGGGGGGGGGGGGTCTCCAGGGCTGGGTGATTCTTGCTGGAATGTGGAAGGAAGATAGGGAAGCCACCAGAGATGAGGGAAGTGTCAACTAGAGACTCTTTAGAAGAGGAAAGGTGGCGCCAAAGTAAGGGGCTGCACAGGGGGGGGGGTCACGTTGAACTGAGGAGAGGTAGGGAGAGGGGAATGGTTGGAGATATATTCTAGAAGGAGGAGAATTAAGCTGACAGAAGGTCGAAGAGAAGCATGGGGGCACAAGGGTGCACTACGCATAGGTGAGGGTGTGGGGGGGGGGGGTGCGATGGGAGAGAAGGGAGAGGTGGTCCAAGAAACCCTAACAAAAAAGAAAATAAATAAATAAAACTAACATAATAATAATAATTTAATTCTTAATAAAAAAAGATAATAATAATATGATGTTAATATAACCACAATAATAATAATAACAATAATAAAAATAATCAAAACAATAGTAATAATTCTAATAATAATAATCTTAAATTTTATAACAAACATAATAATAATACTAATAATATAATAATAATCAAGTTCTTGATAATAATATAAATTAAAATTTATACTAATTATAATAATTACTCATAATAATTATAATATGAATATTATAATTAGTATTAAATATTATTTGTGTCTTAATTTATTTCTCATTAAATTTTAATTTATTTTAATTACCAGGCAGGCTGCACAATCTCCAAACTGTACCCTGCCTGGGTGCCTGGTGCTGTTAAACAAAAAACTCTCATCTTTAAATAAAAATTCAAAAATTTAAACCAGGAGTCAACCCAAACCCTGAACTAAACTGGAACCAAGGAAAAAATTAAAACCAGGGTGTGATATTTGTGGTAGCACTTCATACTAGAATAGATGGGAGTCCCATAGTTGAAGGAAAAGAATTTGGGTGGAAAGTATTTACAAAATTGACTATAGGTGAGTTATGATGGTTTTGATATCTTCCCCTACTATGGGTTAAGTATTTTTGGTGTTTGTGGAGGATGAAGGATCTCTATTGCAATTTCCTTGATTCGAGTGATAAAGAAGGGATGGTTTCCTTGGTGGGTTGAATTTTGGTCCTGATGGATCTATAAACCTTAAAAATATTGAGAAACTCATGTGCAAGTGTGATATTCACAAAAGAGGGTGTTTTATGGGTTTCGTTGAGAGATACTTAGGGTTTTTTCCTTTCAAGGATGAAAAACTCAAATATGGGGAGGATTTAGTGACCTTGATGTTCCTATTAAAAATGATTAGTTCATTTTAAAGCTTCAGTACCCCAACCCTTATAAGGAGTAATATAGTAAATTAACCTAGAAAATGACCTTAGAAATACTTTATTATGGATCCACTATTCATGAGATGTGATGTTTACCCATGGGATGAAATTTGGAAAGATTCCAAGCTGTGAATGTTTTCTAGAATATCTAATATTTATAAAATAAATATTATCTATTCCCACAAGTAAAAATTTCTATATATCCTAAGTAGATATCCATATGGAAATTTCAACTTTGAGTTTTGAGTATGACGTGGGAATGTTTATCCAGGTGAGGTATAATTTTTTTCAGGTTCTAGGCCCTAGGTGAGGCCCTTAAATGGGAATTTAATTTGTTTTTTGGTTTTTATCCCCCTATCCACTATCCCCCCATCCACATGATATGAAGTGAAAACATTAACCATATTGATACCACTGATCCAAGAGGTGGAGTGAGAGTGAGGGATATCATTATTTGGGAGGGCTGATCAATGCCGAATCAGGATGTAATAGACACGGAGGATGGATCCGGCCTTAAAGCTTTAGATATTCACCGTGAGGTAGGACCATTATTTCAATTTCTACAATGTGATCATTTTTAATTTGTTTTCCATTTAAATTTTGGAATTTTGATTATTATTAAATGAATTATTATAGAGACCCGGACCCCTGTAGCCTAAATCCAGTCTCTACTTTATTACATTGGCATAAGATACAAGGAATCACTTCCCAAAGGATTGAATAGTTTATTAGTCTTGGTAAACTAGATACATATTTGAAATTCACATTACATTTTAAAACATAAAATACAAAAAATAATTTTATTTTAGAATTACATTATTCCCCTTAGTGAATCCCCAAATATAAAAGGAAAAACACTTCCTTATATCCTGGGGAAAATAAAACATAAGAAATGGGTGATCTTAGATGCTCAGTAAGGGTAAGAGTATAACATAAGCTATAAATAAATAAGGAACAATCAACATGGAAAGCTAAATAACTGAAACACATTCCATTTAATCAATAACTTGAGCATAATATGGTAGGAATAAATGATCAAATAATTCCATATGAATAATCATAATAGAATGAAAATTAACCATAGATATTCTAAATAATCGAATAATCACATGAAATATCAATAACTAAATTCATAATGATAGAATGAATAATGATGGAAATCTAAAACATGTCATTGAGGCCTTATTCCAATACATCTAAATACTATCTAGGCCTTGTTCCAATATAACTATATAAATTGGTAACGCCTCATCAAAAAACCAATATAGTTTGTATCATAAGACCTACCAATGCATTGAGGGAATATAGAGGGCCCCACTCATCACTTAATAAGTCCAATGCATTCATCATATTAAAGGGGTGAAACATTATCAATGTTAACATTTGTATTTAAAAACAAATAATTCAAAATTTTAACAATTATCCCAATCAATAAACATAATCATAAACCATCCAGAGTAATATAAATGGTATCAAATTGGTACACCCCTAGTAAAACTAATCATAAACTATAAAAAGAAATAATAATGATGATATAAATATAACACAACCCTAGTGGATCATAATTATAATGTTTTTTTGATGTCCTTGATGAATATAAACACCATAAAATATCCTTAAAATATTTTTTTAGGAAAATAACCTTTGAATTTTGAAAATCACCTTTTACAAAAAAAAAGTTCATAAAATATTTTGAAAATAATTTTCTTTGAAAATAACCTTGAAATATTGTAAAATAATTTTTAAAACATTTATTAGTCATGATGGTGGATAATTCTATTCATGCTGCACATGTTAAAACAAATACTCCTTTTACATTTTCAATAAAATCCAAATGAGAATTGTTTTGAAAATGGCACGAAGATTCCTTTGATTTAAAAAAAAAGTAAAAATGGGTAAAAATGCATTTAATAAATCATTTTTAAAATTCTAAGAAAAATTTGAAAACATTTTTAGTAAACATGGGTTTTGATGAAAAATAATTTCCGATCAAAGAGAGAAATAAAGTCAGATTTTCCTAAAAACATTTTCTTAATCATTTTAAGTACCCCAAGAGTTAGAAAAATGGTACTATTACTTGAAAAATTTCACAAATAAATAAAAATGAATAAAATATATTGATTTTAAGATATCAATATCAAATAATTCCTCTAAGGTATACATAAATATAAACAATTCTAAATAATGATGAGATTGTGAAATAAAACCTTACCACTTTTGTGTCTTCTAAATTATAAGCCCCATAAAAGAAATGACATAAAATTAAACTTTAAATTACATGAATATAAATATATTCATGATATAACATATTAAATGGGTATTATATACACCATAAAAAGGAAATAAGTGGTGAATATGGCATATGTCTCATGAAAGTAAAAGTGAGATGAGAAACTCGTACCTTTGGTCTGATTTCCTTCATACATATACCTACCTCCTATATAATGGATTTAATAATTTTTTTAATTCATAATAGAAATATAAAGATATTTATAATATCATATATGATCTTATTATAACATTTTACAACCCTTTAATAATATTTCATTATTTTCATTGTTTTGGGTGTTAATTTCCTTGGTTTCTCATGTATGTTTTATCATGAAATTTCTGGTTCTTATTCATAGGACACACATATATATATATAATATAAATAATTATAATAATTTTATAAATATAATATTTAATCATTAGATAAATTTTTATAACCATTTATGAAATCTATACATGGAAAATGAATCGCATCGCTTTGTGGAGATGGTTGGTCGCACATACGCACAAGCGATGATATCATTCCCTTAATGAGTGAATATGAAAGGAAGTGGGGGATATATTAATTTAAAAAAATAAATATAATATCATATATATCACATATATTTATTAATTTTATTATTATTATATTCCATATAAATCATAAGTGAAAAATGAATCACATCGCTTCACGAGGTGATAGTCCGCTGTACACACGAGCGACGTTATCGTATTTGAAACAGAATGAAACATAAAAAGTTATATATGATTTTAAAATTAAATAAATATAATAATATCATAAATATCATATAAATTTGTTAAATTTACCATTATATCCCACATTTAATGGTGGTTATGGAAAACAAACTACATTAGTTTGTGAGGCGGTAGTCCGCTATACACATGATCAATGATTTTTTTCCAATTCGATGGAAGTGGAGATAGATAGATATTATTACATAAACATAATAAAATATAATTATATGATAGATACTGATGTTATTATATTGTAATTTTTAATACATAATTTAAGGTGGAAAAATAAGAAAGAAAATGAAAGGGCTTTGTCAAGATAATTACCTTCTCTAAGAGAAACCTCATTTGGATCTCCACTTAGGGACCCTAAGGATAGTCTTATGGGAGGACCAATAGATCTATAATATGTATAAATATGTTTATGAGGGAGTTTTTTAGGGTTTGGTAGAGCTAAAAGGTTTAATAGGTGTGAATAAGCGAGGGAAGGGAGTTCCCTTTTATAAGTGGGTAAAGGGAACCTTATTGAAAATTACTTGGAAATTTCCAAAAAGAATCCAAAATGATAAAATAATTCACATGAAAAAAGATTCTAAATGATCCTATATTCAAAATTGGGAAGTATAATATGGAAATATGGTCATAAAATAGGATTTAGTCATGTTTTGGGTTATTTTTAACCCTTATCTTCTTAGTTTAACCCCTAGTAAACCCATTTTTACCTTAACCATGTTAATTATTTTTTTTACTATTTTTACTATTTATTTTACTGAAAAATTAAGTTGAACTTATTTTATAATTTAATTATAATTATTTCAAATATGGAATCAAATTTTACAAATTAAATTTACATAATTTGAAAATTTTAATTTTAAATTAATCCTTTAGACGTGATGAGAAAGTGGGTTTTCAAAGAGAAAATGTTCAAAAGCTTACAATTTTTTTATATCATAATTCAATAGAAAAATGATTTTAATGAGATAAATTAGTTAAATTTTAATATAATTAAACTAATTTTAATTTAAAACCAATTTAAAATATAATTTAACATTATAAATAATTTAAACAAAAAGGAAATTTTCAATTAATATTCAGTATTTTTCACTATTCATTAAAAAATGAATCTTTTCAAAAAAATACTATAAATTCAACCTAAGATAATTTTGATATGATTATTTAATTTTTTTTTCAAATAAATTTTCTAAAATTGGTAAAATTTAATTATAAATTAGATGCGTAAAGCATAATTAAACCACCTTTTAGAAAAATACAGTTTTTAGAAGACAATTATTTTACTTTAAAATAATTCTTATTTTATTTATAATCAATATATTTATATTTAATTTATTTTATGTAAGTGTAAACTATATAATTTTAATAATTTATTTATCACTATTATTTCCTTCCAATTTAACTACTAGGTTATAATGATCATGTTTAAATAATAATAATATTTTAATGGAGTATCATGTTTCGTTTAAACCTAGTGTTGTGTGCATAACAAGATATTAAATAGTTTGGATTTATTTAAAAATTAATATTTTTTAAAGTATCAAGATGTTATATTCCTCTCTAAACTTAGTGTTTCTTTTCATACACACTATCAAATATGATATTTATATTTTAAAATATCTGGGTGTTACATTCTAACCCCTTAAATAAATTGTGTCCTCACAATTTAATCTTGATATAGACAATCAAGGGGTTTTCATTTGAAAATACCCTTCTTGAAGTCCCAAATTTTGAGAAGGGATTATAAAACATCCTATTGATAAGAGAGAAAGGAAATACAAAGGTCATATATAATAACACATAACTAGGTTTCTAAGTATGTGAATGGTGGTGGAAAGTAAAGATATTGATATGGAAGAAAAGAATAAATAGTTATAGAGAATTATAAAGTTCATTGATCACAAGAAAGTAAATTATTAATGTAAAGTTAAAAACCTCAAAACCATAAATCGATGAAGATTTAAAAGAATATCTAATTCTTCAGATATAAAGGTAATAAGATATTTTTTTTCAAGATCCTTTTCCTAAAGTTTAAGAATTATTTTACTATCTAATAATATAAGGAAATATACTTACTTGATACATTTATATTTCATAAGCACAATTTCATCCTATTCTTTGATCAATTTCAAATTCTTATATTACTCCAAGAAATTAATATCCAAAAATGAATTTTTTAATTCTTAAATCACTAAAATTCACTTTCAAGAGATTGTAATATCCATAATAGAATGATAAGTAATTCCTTAGATACATAGTTATTATTATAACAAGATGGTTAACACAGATTATCCAATATACATAAATATTCATATGGTGAAGTAATATATTAATCTCCAAAATATTTTCCAAAGTTAAAATTAAAATATTTCATAAATGGTTAACCTTATGAACCATCCAAAATATTAATATCCAAAACTTTAGAAAAAAGTTCAATAATTTCCAAAACAAACTTATCATTAATCCCTTAAACAACATGAAGTATACCTTACTCGTCACATACCAAACATGTGAATACTTTCATCATGTATTATATTGAAAAATGGTAATAACTTGAATTATCATAAAACCTTATTGAAAACATGCATGATTCCCTATTCCTTAAATAAAACATAGATTATAGGACATATTCCTCAAATCCAAAAATGCTGTAAACTCCATAAATGATATCATAAACCACTTTGTCAACAAATAATTAACTAGTTCCAAGGTAGTCACTAATATCCAATTTAATTTATCCATATCAATCATCTCTTATCCCAACATCATTATATCAACATCAGGAACATATTAATGGTTATATTTCCCTTAATCATGTGTTTTTCAAGAAGTTTAACTTTCATTGAGTCATTTTTTATGCTCATCTATACCATTCAACATTCACTTTTAAATCCTTAATGAAATAGTATTAGAGTAAAATATTACTTATACATTTAATCATTATTATAACTAGAATATAATTGATTAAAATACTCCTATAAAATAATTTTTGAATAAAAAAATCACATTAATCATTCCACTTCATCTGTAGTAATATCATAAGATTGACCTTGATACCTTAGATTATTTTGAGGTATATTTCATCAATTATTGGGGAATTAATTTGTGTAGTTCCCCATATCCTTAATATTGAATAATTGAACATTGGAAATCATTTTATTTCCATTTCAATCATGAGCATGGTAGCCATTATCTCCAAACTTGTAGATTTTTTTCCCATTTAATCATGTACCATGGTGTTTCCTTCCACAAGTATCACATGTGGAAACCCTTATTTCCCTTATTCCCCTTATTTATTTTTTCTATTCCATCCTCTTATTAAATGGATTACCTTAAAATAAATAATATATATATATATATATATATATATATAGAATTATTTCTCTGGATTAATAGAACTTGATACTATGTATTTATATGATGAGAATGTTTGGGTGACTAGCGACCTTTGAAGGATTGACTTAATACCTTCAAATAAATGATAATTATTACTCTTTAGATCATGTACATTGATAAAGTTATTATTAATTTCATTAGGAACCTTTTATAAACAATAAAATACAATATATTAGATCATAACATTATGAAGCATAATGTATAATCTGAAAATTAGTGAAACACTTAACATAAATTGAAAATTTTATGTATAAATAATCTCATAATCATAAACATGATTTTTTGGGAATGATTTAATTTTTTTTCAATTGATTCATAATGTTTTGTAAAGAATATGTGAAATAACCTAAACATATCCGATGAGAGTGTTAAACTAGGTGTGTAGTAAGGCTCGTTGTCATACACCAGGTGACTATTAGGTCAAGCACAATACAACATTTTTGGAGTTATTACCCTCAGGTACATCTATAATAGAATAACATCCACTTATAGTATCCAAACCTGGATTTATTTTATAAGAAATACTACATAATCTCTTCCTTATAAAAACATCATGATGTTCTTCTATATTTATCCTCAAAGTTTTTCACAGGGTTATGTTCCCTAATCTATGTTTTCCTAAATCTAATTCCCAATGTTTCTAATAAACCTCCCTTTAATAATAACTATAGTGACCCCAAACCCAGTAGCCCTGAGCTGGTTTCCACTTTATTAAATTAGAATAAGATACAAGGAATCACATCCCAAAGGACCTAATAGTTTAGTAGGTTTAGTAAACTAGATACACACTTGAAATTCACATTACATTTTAAAACATAAAATACACAAAGAATTTTCATTGATAATTCTGTTATTCCCCTCAGTGTATCCTTGTATATCAATCACAAAACACTTCCTCATATCCTAGTGAAAATAAAACATAAGAAATGGGTGAGATCAAATTCTCACTAAGAGTAACAATACAATAGAATCTATGAATAAATAAGGTATAATCAATATATAAAGGTAAATAACTGAAACACATTCCATTTAATCAATAATTTGGGAATAATATGGTAGGAATAAATGATGATCAAGTATTTCCATATAAATAATTACACGAGCATTAAAATTAGCCATGGATATTTTAACTAATCGAATAATCACATGGAATATCAATAACTGAATTCATAATGATAGAATGCATAATATTAGAAAATTAAAACATATCATTGAGGCCTTATTCTAGGAAATCTAAATACCATCGATTCCTTATTCTGAGACATCTATATAAATGGGTAAGGACTCGGAAAAAACCTAATTTAGTTTGTATCATGATACCTACCGATGCATCAAGGGGATATAGCAGGTCCCACACATCACTTACTAATTCCAATGAATTCCTAATATAAAATGGTTGAAACATAATCAACATAAACATTCATATTGAAAAAGTAACATACAAAATGTTAATATTTACCTCAATCAATAAACATAATCATAAACCATCCAGAGTAATATTAATGGAATCAAAATAGTACATCCCTTGTCAAAATGATCATAAACCATCCAAATATATAATAAGGATGACATCAATATAACATATCCCCATTTTATCATAAGTAAAATAAAGGTTTTATCATGTTTATTAATAGAAATACCATAAAATATCCTTAAAATTATTTTTGAGGAAAATATCCATTGCATTTTGAAAATAAACTTAAAAAAAAGTTCACAATTTTTTTTTAAAATAATTTTATTTAAAAATTACCTTGAAATATTATAAAATAATTTTTAAAACATTGAGAAATCATGATGGTAGAAAATTATGTTCTTACTCTACATTTTAAAACAAATATTCCTTTCACATTTTCAATAAAATCTAAATGGGAATTATTTTGAAAATGACATGAATATTTCTTTCAAATTTTTTTGTAAAAATTAAAAATGGGTAAGAATGTACTTAATAAATCATTTAAATTTTTTTATTTAATTTAGAAAACACTGGTTTTGATGAAAAAATATTTTCGATCGAAGAGAGAAATAAGATCGAATTTTCTTAAAAACATGTTCTTAATCGTTTTAAGTACCAAAGAGTAGAAAAAATGGTACTATTACTTGAAAAATTTAATTAATAAACATAATTTAAGAAAATATAATTTTTTAAGATAAAAATATCAAATAATTCCCCCAAGGGAGATGTAAACATAAACAATCCCGAATAATGATTAGATTGTGAAATAAACCCTCACCACTATGATAACTTCAAAACCATAAGACCCATAAAATAAATGAAATCCAATGAAACTTTAAATACCATTAATATAAATAGAATCATTATATAACATATAAAAGGTTTAGTATATACACCACACAAAGTAAATAAGTGGTGAATATGGAATATGTCTCACGATTTTAAATATGAGATGAGAAACCCTTACATCAGGTCTGATTTCCTTTATAAATGTTCCTACCATACTTATAATGGTTTTAAGAATTTTATTAATTTATAAAAGAACCATAATCATATTTATAATATCATATATGATCCTATTATAACATTTTACCACCTTTTTTAATAATATTTCATTATTTTCATTATTTTGGGTGTTAATTACCTTGTTTTCTCATGCGCATTTTTAATAGAAGTTCTAGTTATTGTGAACAGGATATATATATATATATATCATACACATAATTATAATAAAGTTATATATATCATATTTACCCATTAGATATGCTTTTCGAACCATTTATGAAATTTGGACATGGAAAATGAATCACATCGCTTCATGGAGATGGTAGGTCATACGTATGCACGAGCGATGATATCATTCCCTTAAAGAGTGAAAGGGAAAAAAAGTGGATGATATAGTAATTTCAAAGAATAAATATAATATAATATATATAATATATATTTATTAATTTTATCCTTATTACAATCCATGTAAATTATAAGTGAAAAATGAATCACATCGCTTCATGAGGCGGTAGTCTGCTGTATACAAGAGCGATGCTATCATATTTGAGAAAGAATGAAAGATAAAAAGGTATATGTGATATAAAAATTCCATAAGTATAATAATATCATAAATATAATATAAAATTGGTAAATCCCTCATCATATCCATCCTTTAAAGGTGTTGATGGAAAATGAACTACATCGGTTTGTTGGGCGGTAGTCCTCCATACACATGATCAATGATTTTGTTTCCCATTTGATGAAAGTGTAGATAGATAAATATTATGAAATTAAAATAATAACATATAAGTATATGATATATAATGGTGTTATTATATTGTAATTGTTAATACATAATTGAAGGTGGAAAAAGAATAAATAAATTGAAAGATCTTTGTTAATATAATTACCTTCTCTAAGAGAAACCTCCTTTAGATATACTCCTAAGGACCTTAGGGATAATATTTTAGGAGTAAAAGAAGCTATATAATATGTATAAGGATATTGAGGAGGGATTTTGGTAGGTTTTGGTCTATAAAATGGGATTTATAAGTGTGAAAAAGTGAGGGTAGGGAGTGCCCTATTATAAGTGGGAAACTGGAACCCTCTTGGATATTACTTGGAAATTTCCCAAAATAATCCAAAACGATAAAGTAAACCATGTTAAAAAAGATTTAAAACGACCCAATATTCTAAATTTATAAGGATAATATGGAAATAGGGACATAAAATAGAATTTATACATGTTTTTGGGCATTTTAACACTTAACTTATTAGTTTAAAGCCCTAGTAAACCAATTTTTACCTTAACCGTGGTAATTAATTTTTATTGTCTTTAGTATTAGTTTTGGTAAAAAGTTATGTTTAAATTATTAGATAATATAAATTATTTTGATTCCAAATATGGAATCCATTTTCTAAATTCTATTAATATAAGTGACAAAATTTAATTTAAAATTAATTTCGTAGACGTGATGAGAAGGTGAGTTTTCAAAGAAAAAATATTCAAAAGTTTACAAAGTTTTTATATCAAAATTAAATATGAAAATAATTAAAATGACCTAAATTAGTTAATTTTCAATATAATTGAACTAATTTTAGTTTAAAACCAATTTAAAATATAATGTTACTTTATAAACAATTTAAACAAAAAGGAAGTTTTCGATTAATATTTAGTATTTTGCGCTATTCATAAAAAATACTTCTTTTTAGAAAAATCCCAAAAATTAACCTTAATATAATTTTCATATGATTATTTAAAAAATTAATTTTATTTTTTCAAATAAATTTTCTAAAAATGGTAAAAATTAATTATTAATTAGGTATGCAAAGCATGACTAAACCTCATTTTAGAAAAATAATGTTTTTTAAAAAATATTTCTTTTACTCTCAAATGTTTATTGTTTTATTTCTAACCAATATAAATCTGTTTAATTTATTTTATACATATGTAAACCATATAATTTTCATAATTTAGTTATTACTATTCATACCCTCTAATTTAATAGCTAGTTTATAATGGTCATGTTTAAATAATAATATTTTAAAAGAGTATCATGTTTCATTTAAACCCAGTCTTGCGTGCATCACAAAATATTTAATAGATTGAATTTATTTAAAAATAAATATATTTAAATTATTAGGTTGTTATATTCCCCTATATGATTGGTTTTTTATGTCATAGACATTATCGAATATGATGTTCCTATTTTAAAATATCATAGTGTTACATTCTACCCCTCTTAAATAATTTTCTTCCTCGCAATTTAATCTTGATCTTATAAATCAAAGTTTTTTCATTTTAGAATAACCTTATTAAAATACCACACCATGAGAATGGTTAATAAAACATCCTCTTGATAATATAGAAAACAAATACAAAGGTCATTTAGAATAACACATAACTAGGTTTCTAAGTAGGAGAAAATTAGAAGAAAGTGAATATGTGGACATGGATAAAAAGTGTAAATAGTTATAGAGAATAATATAGGCCATTGATCATAAGAAAGTAAAATATAAATAAAAATTTACTGACCTCAAAACCATAAATTTTTGAAGATTTAAAATTCCATATTATTTTTTGGATATGAAGGTAATAGAGTAACATTTTTTTCAATATCCTTTTCCCACAGTTAAGGAATTATTTTACTGTCTAAGAATATAAGGAAATATACTTGATATGTTTCTATTTCATAAGCACAATTTCATCCTATGATTTGATCAATTTCTAATTCATCACTTACTCTAATAAATGAATATCCAAAAATGATATTTTTTTCTATGCCTAAATCTCTAAAATTTACTTTTAATGGATTGTAAGATCTATAATAGAATTCTAAGTCATTCCTTTTATCTCTAGTTACTATTATAAAAAAATGGTTATAATAAGTTATCCAATATGCCTAAATCTTCATATAGTGAAGTAGTATATTAATTTCCAAGGGCTCATACAAAGTTTAACTTAAACCATTTTATAATTGGTTAAGCTTATGACCCTTCTAAAATATTAATATAAAAAACTTTATAAATAAGGTCACTAAATTTAAAAAATTAACTTATCATTAATTCCCCAAACAACATGAAGTAGCTCTTAATTTATGCATATCAAATTTAATGCCTCAACCCCAAAAAACCAGATCCAGTGCATTATTTTATTACATTTTAATTATTAAAAGGAATCAAATCATGAAGGAACAATCATTTTAGCAGTCTTGGAAAGAATTATTATATACATGATACCCATAATACATTGGGAAAAAAAATAAAACATACTACCCAATAAACTAAAATAAACAGGATCCCTAAAAGCTTATTAAAAGTTCTATTCTTTAAAAACTAGTGAAATAAACATAATAAGGGTGATCTAAAATTCCTAGTAAGGTTAAATAAAATAGAATAAATAATGAATCAATCTATATTAAAATGTAAATAACTGAACACACTTTCCATTTACACTACTAGATAAGGAATAATTAATATGGAAAGGTAAGAAACTGAAACACATGCCATAAATCAATAAAATGAGAATAAATTACATCCATAGATATGTTGATGAAAAATCTCATGGATAAATAATAACTGAATCTAAATGAGGGAAATTCTTAATTATTGGATGTCATAACAAAGGCATATCAAAACCTATACCTGTAAGACCTTTCACAAGATGATTTAAAACCAAGGATAAAAACCCATTTAATTTGGACAATTTATTCATCTCACGAGAACATATTGATGAATTTATATGATATATAAAGTATGTTCCCCACTAATAATTTCCATTTCAAATAATTCCTCATATTGAATAATCAAAATAAATAATATGCCTTATCAAATAATTGTATTGAATGAGAAATACAAATTTATCAATAATTCCCCATTTACTCAAATAAATGTCAAAGTAAACACCGCATGTAATATGGTATATAGTTTATGAAATAATAATATACATCACCAAAAAATTAAGGAAATATACAATGAGAAATTATTACAATAAAGTAATTTTCTAAAGAGAAAGTTGACAATCACAAAAGAAAGTGAGACTACAAAAATAATTTTTACCACTTGGTAATTTTCATGATAAACCCCTTGGGTGAGGAAATTAAAAGTGAAAATTACAATACCATGAATATAAAATAATTCCTGATATAATACATCAAAATTGGAAGTATATACCCACACAAAAGAGGTAAGATATTTAAATGACGCATGCCTCACTAAATGAAAAGTGAGACAAGAATCCCTTACCTTATCCTTCCTTTTTTTGTGTGGTATTTATACTCATGTATAGTGGTTTAAAATATTTTAATAACTAATATCATAACCATAATCATGTTTATAATACCATATAACAACTTCTTATAATATCTCATTACCCTTTTGTAAACAAACTTTCATTAATTTCACTATTTTGGGTGTTAATTGCCCAATTTTCTCAAGTAAGTTTTAACATGTTACTTATTGTTATCATTAATTAGATAATGGTTTCATAATATAAAGAATGTAAAACATGAATTAATTATCATATATAATCAGTATATATGTATTTATAATAATCTATAATAATTAGATATAGGAAATGTAATGCACCGTTCATGGAGACGGTAGGCCGTACATACGCATGAACACTATTTCATTTCATTATTGTATTTTGAAAGAATAAAAAGTAAATTATATGTATACTAATTTATATTATAATTATAGTATCATATATATGTAATATATTTAATTTTTTATTAATTTCATCCTTAATACATTCCATGTATAATGTGAATGAATCAAATCGCATTGAGGGGGCGGTAGTCCACACTTCCACAAGCGATGTTATCATATTTACGCAAAATGGAATGTATAGAGGTATGTGTTATAAAAGAATTAAATAAGAATAAAGATCTTATAAATATAATATGTATCATATATAAGTAGAGTTTCCATCATAATTAACACCATGAGAGGTAGTAAAGGAAGAATGGACAATCAATGTTTCGTGAGGCGATAGTTCGCCGTTCACATAAACAGTATATTCATTACCCATTAGATGAAAGTTTGTGAGAGTGTCGATAAAAACCTTAAAATAAATAAATATAATTATATTTAGGATAATATTTTTATTGTATGAACATGTAATAATAATATTTTAGGTGGTGTAAAAGTAAATGAAATAAAAGAGATCATTGGAAAGCGTCATCTTAAAAATTGGGTCACTCCTTTTGCTTTATACCAAAGGGATTCCTTGGAAGGCTTACTACCAAAAGGGAAGCTTCAAGGTCAAGTTTAGATATTTTTGGAAGTGAATTGGGTAGATATTGTCCAAACATAAGTTTTTTTATAGTTGTGATGAATGGGGATAAGTGGTGGCCTTTTATAGTGGAAGAGGAGTGACACTCTTGTAATATTTTGACAAAGGAATTACATACATATTTTTCATATTTAAAGTGGCTCCAATAATGGTACAATGTCTATAAAATTTGGTATAGGGTATACATATGGATATAAAATGGATCTTGGACAAGTTTCTAGGTCCTTTGGTCCCTTAAGATTATGATTTAGTCCCTTATTAAACTTAATTTTACCTTAATCATTATAATTAATTTTAATTACTTTCAGTAATATTTTTGGTCAAAAACTAAGTTGAAATTATTTGAAATTATAAATTATTTAGATTCCAAATAATGAATACATTATTTACAATTTATATCATAGAAGTGACAGAAATTAATTTAAATTTACTCCCACAGACATAATGACAATGCCAGTTTTTAAAGTAAAAATGTCCAAAAGTTTGCTATGTTTTTATACCCGATTTCAAAGTAAAATTGATTCCAATGACCTAAATTTTATTATTTGATAAATTTTTTATATAATTAAACTATAACACCAATTTAAAATTTAATTTAATCTTATAAATAAATTATATGAAAAATTGTTTTGAACTAAAATTCAGTAGTTTTCACTATTCAGTAAAAAATGGAACTTCACAGGAAAAAGCAAAAATTTACCCTAACCTAATTTTTATGTTTCTATTTCAAATATGAAGTTTATTTTGACATATATAATTCATAAAATTTCTAAAAATTGAATTTAAAATAGGTTCTCCATTAAATGGTAGTAAAAATACCTTAATAAAAATATAGTATTTTATGCATAAAATTTGGTTTGTTTTTATCTTAAGCCTATCAAATATATTGTATGAATATAAAAAATATTTTATTGAATATAATATATATATATATATCACATTAATATCACCCAATAATTGTAATTAATTTAATTTACCAGGGTATAACAGATTTTTGAGCATAATAATATTTTCCTTCATATTAAATCGGTTTCCATATATATTTCTAATTAACTTGTAACCAAAGGATTAATTTTATATATGTGTAAACCATAAATTTTCGCAAGTTATTTAACCCTTTTCATAACTAATAATTTAATGGCTAGGTTATGTTAAATAATATTTTAATAATATATCGTTATTCAGTAAAAACTCAGTCTTTCATGTAATAAAAGCCATTTGAAGAAACTCATTGTTGCATGCGACGTACGCTAACTCAGTATCAAGTTCATTGAAATAAATTTCAAAGATTTAATTTACTTAAAATAGTAAATATATAGTAATGTCTTGGGGTATTATATTCCCCTATGCACTTGGTGATGCATGTGATACACACTATTAAATACAATGTTCTTACTTTAGAATTTCGGGGTGTTACAATCTCCCCACCTTAATTAAATTGCATAATCACAATTTAAAATTGATCTCAGCAATCGAGGGATTGATATTTGAAGATAAAATATTGTTGAAAACATCACATCATAAATAGGGTTAATATCACATATACTTAATAAGATATAAATGGAAGTATAGTGGTCACATAACTAGGTTCCCTAGTAGGATAAGATAAGTGGGAAATGGAAACATGGATGAAAAGGAAAATTATAAAAATCATGTTCTGATGGAGAGTGATAGAGAAAATAGTTAGAGAAAGTTAACAATAAAAAAACTCTAAATCTAGGATGATATAAGGGGCTATTTAATTCATTAGAAACAAAGGCACTAGGACACAATTTTTGGTTTGAAGATCATTTTTCCTGGAGTTGAGGAATTATTTCACTCTATAATATTATAAGTAAACACACATTTTTATAAACACAATATTTTTCATTGACTATGCCTTGAAATATTTCTAATTCATCTCCTATAACAAGATTCATCGTATAGTGATGTAATATATCAATATCTAAAACCAGATCCAAATTTCTACTTAAATCATTTCATAAATGGATAAAATTTCCAAAATATTATGATCCAACACTTCAGAAATAAAGTCACTAAATTTACAAAATGATTTTATAACTAACCTTTAATCAACATGAACCCGCTCTAAATTTTCATATTACAAACATGTGAATAAATGAATCATTTATTCTCTTGAAATATATAAATAACTCGATTTACCATAAAAAATTATTAGAAACACAAATTATTCCTTATTAATTATGTAAGAGACATGTTTTTGGATATATTACTTAAATGATAGAATATTCCACGTGTCAAAAAGTTATTAATAAATTCCAAGGTATTCATAAATTATCCAAATCAATCATTTATTCACCATTTTATCAACATCAGGAATATATTAAGGGTTGTATCTCCCTTAATAATTTGTTTTAAGAAAAGTTTAACTTTTTACTAAATAAATTTTATTGGGACCATTTGGAATATGACCTCAAATATTTATTAAAAAAGTAATACAATATAATCCTTATTTATTTCATGAATCATATGATGAGAACATCATAAATAAAATAATTTTACAATATATTTCTTAGATCCAAAAACAAAAGCACATTAATCATTCCACTTAGGTTGTGTTAATAACATATTATTGACCTTGATCCCTTATCTTCTTCAGATGTATATTCCATTGATTCTTGGTGAATTAATTTGCATAGTGCCCCATATATTTACAATTTTAACACTGAATATACACATTTTCCTTCTTCCCTTTTCATTTGTTTTCTTGGTGACCTTTATCTCTGCATTTATATCATAATACCAATCCTTTCAAGCATTTACCAGGGTGATTATTTCCATAGTTATCACATGTTAGAAAATAATTCTTTCCATTCATCTTCTTTGACTCATTAACTTTTTCACAGTGCTCAAATGGTCTCTTATTATCTTAGTTTCCCTTAAATATGTATGATCTTGAGAATTCATTCTCTGTTTTGATGGCACATAAAAAAATCTCTTTGTAGGATGAAAAAGTCTAAGAAACCAATTCTCTTCAGATATTTTTTTAAGGCCTTCAAAGAAGTGGTAAATCTTACACTCTATATTTCATATATAATCTATAGCACACATGGCTAACCTTGTAAATGTAGATTCATAATTAGCAACATTCTCTTCTTCATTTTTCTTTAAACTAATGAACTTTCTCTTTATATCAGTTTTTTGATCACAAGGGAAGTATTTATCGAATAATGTATCATTAAAATTTATCCATTCTATTAGTTCTATTTATTATTCCTCCATATTATTCCAAATTAGGGACCACCATTGATCAACATCACCTTGAAGACAATACACCACAAGTGTAACCTTTTCAATTTCATTTCATCCTAAGGTCATAAATATATTCTCCAAAGACTTAATCCATCACTCAAATACCATTGGATCAGTAGTCCCACTAAATTATGGGGCCTTTGTTGCATAAAGAGATACAAAATAGGATATTCTATCTACAGAATAGGTTTATCCATTCATTCAAGTTTATTTTTCATAACCTAACTAAGTTTCCCTAATATATCCATAACTTGCTCAGTTCTAATACTAGATACATTAACTTTCTCAACAAGGAATCCTCTCCATTTTCCATGAGTATCGATTCCATTATTCCTTATAGTTTCCATTTCTAAACAATTTCATTCACTTAATTAGTTTATAATATATAATTCCAAATATGGTATAGCCCATAACATAAATTTATTCCTCATAAATCCTAGAATCATAAACTTTGGTTACTTTTGAAGCATCTTTACTTTTAAATCCTTCATAATGGTAGGTAAATAAATTGTGAATTATCCTAAGAATATCCCCTAGGATTGTCAAACCAGGTACGCAGTAAGGCTCATTGTCATGTACTAGGTAACCTTGAGTCAGGCTCAAAACACCTTGTCAAAGTTATTACTCCTAGGTACATCCGTTCCAGAACCACCTCCACTTGTAGTATTTAGAAAGGGATGTATTTCTAGGAATACTCACATAATATATACCTTACCAAAATTATAGGATATTATTAGATACACACAATCAAATTCTATATTAGGGATATGTTCCATAATATATGTTTTCTAAATCTAGTTTCCAAGGTTGTTTCTAAATTTACTTTGATACCAACTGTAACGCCCCGATCCCAGAAACCTGGAGTTGGTGCATTATTTTATTACATTGGAATTATTATGAGGAATAAAATCCCAAAGGACTGATCAGTTTAGAAGTCTTGGAAATCCATATCACACACATGATACCCATAATACATTAGAAAAAAATAAAACATGCTGCACAATAAACTGAAATAAACTACATCCTTGAAAGCTTATTCAAAGTTATCTTCTTCATAACCCATGGAAAGAAATATAATAAAGGTGAGATCAAATTATCAGTAATGGTAAATAAAATGAAATAAATAATGAATCAATCTATATGTAAAGGTAAATAACTGAACACACTTTCCATTTCCACTACTAGATAAGGCATAATTAATATGGAAAAGTAAGAAACTGAAATACATTCCATAAATAAATAAACTGATAATGAATTACATTCATAGATATATCGATGAAACATATCATGGATAAATAATAAATAAATCTAAATGATAGAAATTATTAATTATTGGACGTCATGTCTAAGGCACATGAAAACCTATACCATTAAGAACTTTCATAAGACGGTTTAAAACCACAGATAGAAACCTATTTAATTTAGACAACTTATTTGTCTCATGAGAACCTATAAATGAGTCTAGGGGATATATAAATTCTTTTCCCCAACCATAATTTCTGGTATAAATCATTCCTCATATTTAATAATCAAAATAAACAATATGACTTATCAAATAACTATATTGAATGAGAAATACATATTTATCAATAATTCTCTAGTCACTCAAATAAATATCAAAGTAAACATAGTATATAATATGGTATATGGTTTAAGAAATAATAATATCCATAAAACAAGAATTAATTAAATATAAAATGATAAATTATTATAATAAAGTGACTATCTAAAGAGAATGTTGGCAATCACAAAAGAAAGTGAGATTACAAAAATAATTTTTTACCATTCGGTAATTTTCATGCTAAACCCCTTGGGTGAGAAAATTAAAAGTGAAAATTATAAAGATAAAATAATTCATGATATAATATATCAAAATGGTAAATAGATAAATCATACAAAATTGGTAAGCAGTGTAAATGATAGATGCCTTATTGAATGAAAAGTTAGATAATAATCCCTTACATTATCCTTCCTTTTTATTATGTGGTATTTAGCTTCATTTATAGTGTTTTAAACTATGTTAATAACTAATATCATAACCATAATCATTTTTATAATAAAATTTATTAACTTCCTATAATATCTCATTACCCATTTGTTAACAAACATTCATTAATTTCACCATTTCAGGTGTTAATTTCCCAGTTTCTTGAGTAAGTTTTAACTTGTTACTTGTTGTTCTCATTAATTAGATGATGGTTTTATCATATAAAGAACATAAAACATGACTTTATTATCATATAAAATCAATATATATGTATTTATAATAATCTATAATAACTAGATATAGGAAATGGAATGCACCGTTCATGGAGACAGTAGGCCATACGTACGCATGAACGCTACTTTCATTTCATTATCTTATTTTAAAAGAATGAAAAGTAAATGATATGTATACTAATGTATATTATAATTAAATTATCTTATCTATTTAATATATTTAATATATTTTTATTAATATCATCCTTAATATGTTCCACGTATAACATTAATGAATCACATTGCATTGAGGGGGTGGTAGTCCACACTTCCACAAGCGATGCTATCGTATTTATGAAAAATGGAATGTATAAAGTTATGTGTTATAAAATAATTAAATAAGAATAAATATATTATAAATATAATATATATCATATATAATTATAGTTTCAATCATAATTACCACCATGAGAGTAGTAAAGTAAGAAGGAACAATCATTGTTTTGTGAGGCCGTAGTTCACCATTCACATAAACAGTATGTTTGTTACCCATTAGATGGAAATGTGTGTGAGTTTAGGTAAAAACCTTAGTAAAAAAATATCATTATATTTAGGATATTTTTTATTATATTAACATGTAATAATAATATTTGAGTTGGTGGAAAAGTAAATGAAAGAAAAGAGATCATTGGAAAGCGTTACCTTAAAAATCGAGTTACTCCTTCAGGTTTATACCAAAGGGCTTATTTGGAAGGATTATTGCCCAAAGGAAGGATTCAAGGTAAAGTGTAGGGATATTTTAAAGTGAATTTGGGATATATTTTCTGAAAATAAGTGATTTGATAGGTGTGAGTAATGGGGATAAGTGTTGTCCTTTTATAGTGTAGGAGGAGTGACACTCTTGTAATATTTTGACAAAGGAATTATATACATATTTTTCACATTGAAAGTGGCTCACATAATGGTAAAATTTAGACCAATGTGTGGATATTGTCTAAATATGGCCATATAATTGATTTTGGACAAGTTTATTTTTCATTTGGGCCCTTAAGATTAAGGTTTAGTCCCTTATTAAGCTTAATTTTACCTTAATCGTTGTAATTAATTTTAATTACTTTTACTAATTTTTTTGGTCAAAAAATAAGATGAAATTATTATAAATTATAAATTATGATTATTAAAAATATTGAATCCATTTTTATAAATTCATATCATATAAGTGGTAGAAATTAATTTAAATTTAATCTCACAAATGAAACGACAATGCAGGTTTTTAAAGTAAAAACATCCAAATGTTTGCTATGTTTTTGTACCTAATTCAAAAGTGAAATTGACTTCAATGAAATAAATTAGATTAATTGATAAATTTTTTATCTAATTAAATTATAAAAATAATTTAAAATTTAATTTATCCTTATTAATAAATTAAATGAAAAAGTAGTTTTGAACTAAAATTTAGTATTTTTACTATTCATTAAAAAATAAAAATTCACAGAAAAATACCAAAAATTTACCCTAAACTAATTTTTATGTTTCAATTTCAAATATAAAGTTTATTTTGACATATATAATTCATAAAATTTCAAAAAATTATATTTAAAATAGGTTCTCCATTAAAAGGCGGTAAATATACCTTAATAAAAATAGAGTATTTTATGCATAAAATTGGGTTTATTTTTATCTCAAGCCTATAAAATCTATTGGATGAATATAAAAAATATTTTATTGAATATATAATATATATAACATTAATATCACTCAATAATTTCAATTAATTAAATTTATTAGGGTATAACAACTTTGTGAGCATAATAATATTTTTCTTTATAATCAATCGGTTTCAATATTCATTTATAATTAACTTGTAACCAATGGATTCATTTTATATATTTTTAAACCATAAATTTTCATAAGTTATTTAAACCTTTTCAAAACTACTAATTTAACGACTAGGTTATGTTAAATAATATTTCAATAATATATCATTATTCAGTAAAAGCTCGGTCTTGTGTGTAATGAGATCCATTTAAAGAAACCTGTTATTGAGTAAAATGTACGCTAACTCAGTATCAAGTTCATTGAAATATATTTCATAGATTTAATTTACTTAAAATAGTAAATATATAGTAAAGTCTCGTGGTATTATATTCCCCTATGTGCTTGGTGATGCGTGTGATACATGCTATCAAATACAATGTTCTTACTTTATAATTTCAGGGGTGTTACATAAAAAATGTCAATACCTTTGTCATGTATTCTCTTGAAACATAGTAATAACCTAAATTACCATAAAAAATTATTAAAAACATACAAGTTTCCTTATTCATTAAATAAAATATTGATTATTGGATATATTCCTTAAATCCAATAATATTGTAAACTCCATCAATGATAGAATAAACTACTTAGTGAAAAAACTATTAATTAGTTCCAAGGTAGTTAGTAATATCGAATTTATTTTATCCATACCAATTTTCTCTTATCCCAACATAATTATCTCAATATTAGGAAAATATTAGGGGTTATATTTCCCTCAATCATGTGTTTTTTAATAAGTTCAACTTTCCACTAAATCATTTTTCTTGGCCATCGGTACCATTCAACATACAATTTCAAATCCTTAATGAAAGAGTAATACAGTGGAATCCTTATACATTTCATAATTATTATAACCAGATTATCATTGATTAAAATACCCCTATAACATAATTAATGAATCTAAACACAATCATATTAATCATTCCACTTCATCTGTAGTAATTTCATAATATTAACCTTGATCCATTAACTTATTTTGAGTTATATTTCCTTGAAGCTTGGTGAATTCATTTTCATAGTTCCCCATCTCCTTACAATTGAAGCATTGAACATTCGAAAACTTTTTCTTTCCCTTTCAAGAATGATCATGGTAGCCTTTTTCACCAAACTTGTAGAGAACTCCTTTTCTTTTAAACATGTACCAAGGTGTTTCTTTCCATAAGTATCACATGCTGGAAAACCCTTCTTTACCTTATCCCCCTTATCCATATTTTTATCTTCTATACTCTTATTTTTTATCTTCCCTTTAAATCCATAATAATTATAGAATTATTTATATGTATTGATACCACATGAAACCATGTATTAATATGATGATAATGTTTGGGAGACTAGTTCCCTTCAAAGGATTGGATTAATCCCATCAAAGAAATGATCATTATTACTCTTTGGATTATGTTCATTAATGTAGTTCTCATTACTTCTATTGGGAACCATTTTTAAACAATGGAATATACTATATTAGAACGTAAAATTGTAAAAAATAATGAATAATCCCAAAACTAGTGAAACATTTGACATAAATTGAAAAATTTATGTATAACTAATCTCATAATCATAAACCTGGTTTCGTTGGGAATGTTTTCAAATCATAAAAATATTTTAAAATCCTTCATAATGGTTTGTAATGAAGATGTGAATTAATCCAAGCATATCCCCCAGGAGCGTCAAACCAAGTGAATAGTAAGTACCATTGTCACGCACTAGGTGACGATCGATTCAAGCCCAATATGACCTTTTTGGAGTTATTACCTTTAGGTACATCTATGCCAGAACCACATCCATTTTTGGTATCTAGAAAGGGATTCATTTTATAGTAAAAATAACATAATCTCTTCCTTACCAAACTTTTAGGATGTTCTTCTATACTTATCGTAGAATTCTATCATAGGGTTATGTTCCCTAATCTATGTTTTCCTAAATCTAGTTCCAAAGGAATCTACTAAACCTACCTCTATTAACAATTATTACATCCTTGAACCTAGTATCCTAGATCTAGTGTCTACTTTATTACATTGGCATAAGATACAAGTTATCACATCCTAAAGGACCTAATAGTTTAGTAGTCTTGTTAAAATAGATACGTACTTTAAATTCGCATTAAATTTTAAAACATAAAATACATAAATAATTTTCTTTGATAATTCCATTATTTACCTTAGTGTATCTTGACATATCAATCACAAAACACTTCTCATATCTTGGGGAAAATAAAACATAAGAACGGGGTGATCTCAAATGTTCAGTAAGGGTAAGAATACAACAGAAGCTATGAATAAATAAGGAATAATAAATATAGAAAGGAAAATTACTGAAAAATATTCCATTTAATCAATAAATTGAGCATAATATGGAAGGAATAAATGATGAACAAATAATTCCATATAAACACTGTGTAATCCCTCTGGCTTCTCAGTGTCCCTGCTGTAAAGACTTCAAGTAGGAAAGCGCGGATCACCTTTTATTCAGAGGTGGATGGGCGTGTGATGTGTGGCATTACTTTGGAGAGTTCACAGGCCTCCATGGAAATAATATGGTAGATCTACCATTCTTGGACAAGTGGTTCTATGGTTCGGGAGACAGAGGACCGAAGAAGATGGCATGTGCGATGATCCTTCTAGTGGGGTGATGATCTATTTGGAAAGCAAGGAATAATATTAGACACGAGGGGGTCTATTATTCCAAAAATTCTATCATCGTTAGGAATAAGAACACACTCATTGATTTGGATTGGCTCATTGGAAACTGGAGGGATGCCCCATTCTTTCGTTGGATGATCCTCGGCTCACACGATTCCCAGGGAGTTGAAAGCAACTCTCACGACCTCTGGGTGTGATGGAATCCTCCCTCGAGAGGCCTTAAACTCAACAATGATGGGTCTTATAGGACGAGAATTTTGGAAGGGTGTGGGGATGTCCAAGACTCTAGGGGCTCGGTTCTCTTGGCATTCTCCTCCTTCTTGGGCTACGATTCCTCTCTTTAGGCCAAAGCCAAGGCTATGCTCATGGGTATCAATCATT
Organism: Viscum album; assembly: GCA_963277665.1. NCBI lineage: Eukaryota > Viridiplantae > Streptophyta > Magnoliopsida > Santalales > Viscaceae > Viscum > Viscum album. The sequence goes on along the minus strand of OY728138.1, from coordinate 285,128,498 downwards.
TCCACCAGAAGGGATTAACCTTATCAGAAGTTGAAATAGACTTAAAGATCCTCCATGATGTTCTGAATGATATTTTACCTCTTCTATGGTCTATCATCTATATTACCAGAAATTGCAAAGGCATTATCAACAACAACATCAAAGTTATGCATTCCTGGCATGAGGGTAATAAAGTGGCGGATTACCTGGAATCAATGGAGGTCCCTGGTAATGATCTAGTTTGTCTACATGATATCCTCTCTTTGAAACATGAAGGGGTAAATCTGATTATAGGGGATTCTCTTTTCCTTCACCATTTCAAACCTCCTTAGACTTCTTGGCTTCTGTTCTAGTTTTGGATGTCTTGTATTTTTCTTAATAAAAAAGTAACCTTGATGATGAAATAATTCCATATAAATAATCACATGATCATGAAACTTAAACATGAATATTATAACTAATTGAATTCATAATTATAGAATGCATAATTATGGACATCTAAAACATACCTTAAAATCATTTTTACAATATATCTAAATACCATTGAGGCCTTATTCCAAGACATCTATATAAATAGTTAAGGCCTCAATTAAAAAAAAATCTAGATTGTATCATGAGACCTAATAATGCACCGAGGGGATATAACATGCCATAAACATCACTTAATAAGTCTAATTAATTCCTCATATGAAATGGGTTAAACTTAATGAACATTAAAATTCTTATAGAAAAATTATCATGTGAAATTTTAAAAATTACCCCAATCAATAAAAATAATCATAAATCATCAAGATTAATATGAATGGTATCAAACCGGTATATCCCTAGTAAAAATATTCCTAAAACATATAAATAAATAATATAAATGATATCAATATAACATATACCTAGTGTATCATAAGTAAAATAAAGGTTTTATGTCATTGATGAATAGAAATTCTATAAAAGATCCTTAAAAACATTTTTGAGGAAAATATAATTTATATATAAAAAATAACCTTTAAAAAAAGTTATAAAAAATCATTGAAAATAGTTTTATTTGAAAATAAACTAAAAATATTTTAAAATAAGTTTTAAAATATTGATTTTCCATGTTATTATAAAATTACATTCATTTCGTACATGTTAAAACAAAGTTTTCTCACAGTTTTGGTAAAATCCATACAGACATTGTTTTGAAATAAAAATAAAGAGTCCATTAAAAAAAATATGTAAAAATTAAAACTGGGTAAAAATTTATTTAATAAATCATTTTTAAAATGTTAATTTTTTTTTTGAAAACATGGGTTTTGATGAAAAAGGATTTCTGGCCAAAGAGAGAAATAAATTCTGATTTTCAGAAAAATATTTTCTCAATAATTTTAAGTAAAAAAGAGTATAGAAATCATAATATTGCTTGAAAAAGTTCATGAATAAAAATATTTGAATAAAATATATTTATTTTAAGATATAAATATCAAATAATTCCCCTAAGGGAGACATAAACTTAAACAATCCCGAATAATGATGAGATTGTGAAATAAACCCTTATCACTTTGGTAACTTATGAATCGCAAGATGCATAAAATAAATGACATAAAATTAAAATTTAAATACAATTAATATAAATATATTTATGATATAAAATATAAAATGGGTAGTATATACACCACATAAAGGAAATAAGTGGTGAATATGGCATATGTCTCATAGAAGTAAAAGTGGGACGAGAAACCCTTACCTCAAGTCCAATTTCCTTCATACATGTACTTAAATAAGGTATAATGGTTTTAATAATGTTATTAATTTATAAAATATCCATAATCATATTTATAATATCATATATTATCATATTATAACATTTTACCACCTATTTTTTAATAATATTTCAATATTTTCATTGTTTTAGGTGTTAATTGCCTTGTTTTATCATGCACATTTTGTCATGAATGTTTTGTTTCTTGTACATAGGATATATATATATATATCATATATAGAATTATAATAATGTTATAAATATCATATTTACTCGTTAGATACATTTTTACAACCATTTATGAAATTTGGACATGGAAAATGAATCACATCATTTTGTAGAGACGGTAGGCCCTACGTACACACGAGAAACAATATCATTCCCTTAATGAGTGAAAGGGTAATAAATTTAATGATATATTAATTTTACACAATCAATATAATATCATATATATCACATATATTAATTAATTTTATCCTTATTAAATTCCATTTAAATCACAAGTGAAAAATGAATCACATCACTTCTCGAGGTGGTAATCAGCCATACACACGAGTGATGTTATCATATTTGAAATGAAATGGAACATAAAAATTTATATGTGATATTTAAATTATAGAATCATGATAATATCATAAATATCATATAAATTTGGTAAATCCATAATTATATCCATCCTTTAAAGGCAATGATGGAAAATGAACTACATCAGTTCACGAGGTGGTAGTCTTCCATAAAAATGATTGATTATTCATTTACCATTTGATAGAAATAGAGATGGATAAATATTATGAAATCAACATAATAACATCTAAGTATATGTTATATAATGGTGTTATTATATTTTAATTGTTAATACATAATTGAATGTGGAAAAAGAAGAAATACATTGAAATACCTTTGTTAAGATAATTACCTTATCTAAGAGAAACCTCCTTTGGATATCCTCCTAAGGACCATTGGGATAATATTTTGGGAGGACCATAAGATATATAATATGTATATGGATGTTTGGGATGGATTTTGGTAGGTTTTGTTTCTATAAAAAGGGCTTTACAGGTGTGAATAAGTTAGGGGAGGGAGTACCCTTTTATAAGTGGGGAAACTGAACCCGCTGGGAAATTACTTGGAAATTTCCCAAAAGAAACCAAAATAATAAATTAAATCACATGAAAAAGCTTAAATATGACACTAAATTATAAATTGAAAATGTTAATATGGAAATAGTTTGAAAAATAGGATTTATAAATTTTGGGTCATTTTTAACCCTTATCTTCTTAGTTTAACCCCTGAAAAACCCATCTTTTCCTTAACCATGGTAATTATTTTTTATTGTTTTTACTATTCATTTTGGTAAAAAATTTACTTAACCTTATTAGATAATATAAATTATTTTGATTATTAATATGGAATACATTTTTCAAAATTTCATTCTGTCATGACCTGCCTTCACCAAGATGAGGGAAGGGACAAAAAACTACCAGACCCTTCCTTCTTTAAGTTGAAGAAGTAATAATGACCCCTGAGTCCCACCTTCAATAGGCCCCAAAGTGGCGACTATCACTAAGGGTATAGAATCTCACACAATATGGAATTCATTACCCCTTTTGTAGAACAAGATCAGGAGATAAGATGGTAAATCCCAAACTAATCCAAAGATTGAAATAAAAGTAAAGCCAAAAACCTTTCCCTATATACATGTTTGACATAAAATGATAAAAAGTACAAGAAAAATCTGAAGAAAATTACCAAAAGAAAGAAAAATAGCAACGAAAAATGTCCCAATGTCTGAGCTAGTACGGTCCGACACGGTCCTCAAAGTCCTCCTAGAAACATGAAAGCAGTTTTATATACTTAGGGTGAGTATACAGGTACACTCAGTAGGGAAAACCAAAAGTTCTAGTGCACAAGTGGGGAGGCATTCTAAATCCCCATGAGAAAGTAAAGGTCACCAAAACACCTAACAAGGAAAACTATCCACCCAGCCTCACCAAGGAACACTCCCTAAATAATGTAAACCAGGTAAAATAATAGTAATAGTACATTGATATTTGGGTACCCCGCACCGCTTTCCCATTGGTTATTTAGAACATCTTATGCATTAGACCTTCCCCATAGATCCCAATGTAGTCCCACTATCGTCCCCAACAACAACCATATGGGCCATCCCAACCACACATAACCACGTTCGTAGACACCTAGGCCACAAAAACCACTACCACACCCAAAGACACATGGGACAGAAGAACCAATGCCATGCCCAAAGACACCTGGGCCTCATCCCGAAGACACTTGGGAAACAAACATTCCCGCACACACATGGGAAAAACAACCACAACACACCCTACCCGAAGGGTATTGGGCCATAATAAACCTTAGTCCGTCACAGCCTGCCCGAATAGTCTTGGGATACCTAAGAGAGGGAGCAGAAGAAGGAGCTAATAACTAGACACTCATAGTAATGTTGGGAAAAACACCCTCACCCATTAAATGGGGGTTTTAAGAATGAAGTTCTCAACATGGGTGGGATGTGTATATGAAACACAAGAACTAAATTTTACACATATAGGTAAACAAGCACTCATCCCAACCTAAGGATCCTAGAACCAACAACCAGCTAGTAAAAAACCACTCTTATTGCCATTCCTACATGCACAAGTATACAACAGCCACAACCATAGCACAACCCATTTTTGGAAAATAGTTCCCCCTTTGTACCTATCTTCATTATCATGTTCAAATGATTTCATTTAAATATTCCTCCACTATCGGGAAACTAACAGGCACGACTGTAATCCAAAGAATTAACTAAAAGAAATAGTTGAGTAGACATTTAAGTATTCAAACTCGATTCTCTTATTACATAACAATATCAAAAGGGATCCAAGAGATCCCTTGATGTAATGGAACCAAACCAAGCCCCAACCTACTGGCTTGATAATATTTACTACCGTCCCCACTCGGACCCAGATTCACAATCCAAAAACCTATCAACCAAAGGTTCCATTCCCATTCATGTAACTCCACAAACATTAAATAGAACAACCATGCATATCACCAGAATAAGAAAGGAAATTTTCAAATTTATCCAACACCATTCATTAAAATAATTTTTTCTGTTTGGTTAACCGAGGTGATCACACAAAGGTTCTTATCCATCAGGCATCTATTTAATCAACCAAGTTTACACGATTAACCAGTTTCCATGTTACATCCATTCAATCCCAATATTATCCAGAAAATATAGCTTCATTAGTGCATAATAAAGGACCACCAATGACCACAATTTTTAGTGGACATGATCCTATACAATTCACAATATAAAAATGAAGGTAAAACACAGTAACATCATCATCATTCCCACCCCTTCATTCTTTAAAAGTCCTTTTATTATATTTTTTAAAGTTGGTATCATCTATGGTAACATCATCAGGCCCACCCCACATGATGCATAATAAAGAGAGAAGAAGGAAAAATCCGACTTGGATGATCAATGATTGAAGTTTTCTTCTTTACATCAAGAACTGGGGATGAAACAACTTGTAGGAAAATAAAACTCCAAGGATTAGTGGGAAAAGATCCAGTATGGGTGCACGGTTCATCTCAGGATGAATTCTCTAGGTGATCTAAGAGAAACAAAAAGGAAGTAGAAGATAAGATCTCATTTTAAGAAGAGGCAAGATCCTAAAACTAGGGCGAGAATTTCAATGTACTTGAAAGTAATATCATGGACCAACCATGCAGATGGGTGGTTTCACACATTGGGATTAATTGAGATTTAATAATTCTCCTCATAGATGGTGGAGATAACAACTATGAGTTAATATATTTCCTTTAAATAGAGAAAAACACGTAACATGGGTGAAACTGGAAAACACAGTAAAGGGTGTGACACCGAGTAAAAAGGCCACACATTTTGGTAACTCAAGGGTTTCCCAACTATTGGTTTTTTAAAACATATTTTTAGGGACTTAAATTTATTTTTAAGGGTTATTAAAACACTTTTACATCAAAAGATACGTTACTAGAGAGGAACTAGAAAGTCCTAGAGAAACTGGAAATGACTCACTTTTGGGTGAGTCACTGTCACCCTGACACCGTCGCCCATCTGTGCCACTGATGATCCATCGGTGCCACTGATGGCCAATCGGTGCCACCTATTCCTATTAGTGACAACAATGCCAATCGGTTCCACTGATGACAATCAGTGACACTATTGCGGATCGCTGCCACCGATGCTGATCGGTGCCACCATTCGTCCAACCTGAAATTTTGAAAAACTCCTCAATGAGTCACTGATGGTTCCTAGTAAGACTCCAATATTTAGATTTTCCAAATTAATGGGCTAGGAGAGTCTGGGACATTACATCAGATACCTCTCAAACTATTCTCACCCTCGAGAATTCAACAGTAAACCCAGAGAAAGAGAGGGGTCCGAACAACCACCTCATAAGATACCTCCCAGGGAAAAATCACCCTAGTGTTGTTTGAAAGCTGGAGTAAAACCTCGATATCCAGGAGAATCTCCATCATCTATATCCTGAAAAAATGCGGAAAAACTAAGTAACTACACAACGACAATGTCACACCATCCAGACATGTGGATTAGGGCGTTCCTTACTCCATGTCAAGATATTGTCCACTTTGGGCGGCACTGACTCGCTCTCATGGGTTTGATCACATCCAAATTAATTCATCTTGATTAGGGATCAGGACCTCCCTTCCCCATGGTCATGAATTTTCACACACATTCATAGAACAAGGGAAACAACTCATCTCATGGAAAACAAGGTCAAGCATTATATCACAACAAAACACAAAAGTAAAACACAAGATCAAAACTCAAAATAGCTCTGGGTAATGAGCACGCATCTGTGCCTTCCATTCCCAGGTACTCTCCTTGAGGCCACTATTCCTAAACAACACATTAACCAAGGGAATGGTCCACCCATTAAGCACCTTGCCCTTGCGATCCTCAATTTTCACCGATCGCTCCACGAACATCACATCATCCTTGATATCCAACTCTCCCCAGTTGAGGATGTGGGATTCATCATGTAGATACCAATATAGATGAGATACATGGAAGATATTATGGATCCTTTCCAGTGGCGGTGGTAATGAAAGCTGATACACCACCTCACTGACTCATCTCAACACCTTGAATGGTCTGATGAACCTAGGGGAAATCTTACTCCCCTTTCCAAACCTCCACTGTCCGTACCAATAAAAGACCTTTAAGAACACGTTTTCCCAAACATCAAACTCCAAGGGTCTCCTCCTATGATCGACATATGAATTATCTCAGTCCTGAGCTACCTTAATCCTTTCAAAAACAAGCCGAACCTTCTCTATCATGCTCTGCACCATCTCTAGGCCAAGAACACCTTCCTCCCAAACCTTTATCTAGCACACGAGTGATTGAAATGGTCTTATATACAAGGATTCAAATGGTTCCATGCCAATGGTAGAGTAATAAATATTATTGTATGTTAACTATACCAGAGGCAAGTGTCATACCCATGACCCTCTAAAATCCAGAACACATGCTTGCAATATATCCGCCAATGTCTAGATGGTCCTCTCTGTCTTCCCATCCTTCTAAGGGTGGAAAGCCGTGATAAGGAATATATGGGTGCCAAAAGCATGATAAAATCCATTCCAGACCCATAAAGTAAATAATTTATCCTGATATGAAATGATGGTTATGGGAACTTCATGCAGCTTCACAACTTCACCCACGTACTTTTGTGCTAAGGCATCCACTACACTCAACTCCTTAATCTCTAAGAAGTGAGCCAATTTCTTCAACTATTACACCACTACCTAGATGGAATCAAATCTTCCCTCATCCATGGATAGTCCTATGAAGAAATCCATTGAGACATCATCCCACTTCCACTCGGGAACGTTTAAGGGCTGTAACAGACCGCCCGAAACACGGTGTTCAACCTTTACCTGATGAAACATGAGGCACTTTTCCACAAACTCTACCACTTCCCACTTCACCCCAGGACACCAAAACTACCTTCTAAAGCCCTGGTACATCTTGGAGACTCCTGGATGTACCACCAGGGGTGAGTTATGTAAATCACCAAGAACTAATTAGTGTATTACTACCAGGAAAACAACTTCCCATGGAACAACATCTGATTCTGACTATCCTCCAACCATCCTTCCAGGGCATTGCCCTAGTCAACGCGATCACGTATTACTTCAACCTCTAAGATCCCACTGAGGCTCCTCCACCTTCTGCACCAAGGAATACTACACTGTCATCTAAAATAAAAATACTCTACCATCCTCTACTCTCATGCCCAGATGTAAATCAGCCAACTCCTCCATCGCTTTCCAAGCCTCTGCTAACTCCCAAATTGCATCCTTCTGTGACTTCCTACTCAAGGAATCAGACACAACATTCCCATTTCCTAAGGTATAGGAGATATAGAAGTCTTAGTTCTGAAGAAAATCTATCCACCTCTGCTGTTGCAAGTTCTGGTCTCACTGAGAGAATACATACCTCAAGATTTTGTGATTTGAAAGGACCACGAAGCATTCCCCAATGAGGTAATTCCGCCAAATATTCAATGAAAACACTACTTCTATAATATCCAAATTGTGGGTGGAATAGTTACATTTATGAGGACGTAACTACTGATACCCATATGAGATCATTCCCTACTACTTCATTAGAACACACACCAAGACTAGACTAGACTAGAATCATCACAGAACACTTCAAACGTCACCCCTTTCTATTGAAACCTCATCACTGGGGAACTAACCCGATTCCACTTCAGATAAGTAAAAGATACCTTGCACTGATCGCTCCACATGAAAGTCTGGTCTTTCTTAGTCAAAGATATCAAAGGAATTGCAACTCAAGAGAAGTCAGGTACGAACCTCCGGTAGTAACCTTCTAGACCTAGGAAACTACAAACCTCTTCCACATTCTTGAGTGCTGCCAAAGAAACAACTGACTCAACCTTCGACGGGTCCACTTCTATTCCCTATTGGGACACCATATGTCCAAGGAAGTGCACCTATCATGTCCAGAACTTTCACTTGGACAACTTCTTATAGAGATGGTGGTGTCAAAGGACCTCAATAAATTTCCTTAGATGCTCGACATGATCCTCCTATGATATTCAGTAGATCAGGATGTCATCTATGAACACAACCATGAACCAGTCCAGATACTTACAAAAAATAGAGTTTATGAGCCCCATGAACATAGCTGAAGCATTCATAACGCTAAAAGACATGACTGCAAACTCAAAGTGACTATATTTTCACCTGAAATCAGTATTTGGGATGTCACCTTCCTTCACCATCAACTGGTGATACCCATACTGCAGGTCAATCTTCGAGAACCAACCTACTCCCTTCAACTGGTCAAAAAGTTCGTCATTCCTCAGGTGGGGGTAATAGTTCTTGACCGTCACCTGGTTCAGTCTTCAGTAGTCTATGCACTATCTAAGACCACCATTTTTATTCATTGAGAACAAGAATGGATCACCCTACAATGAAACACTTGGCCAGATAAAACCCTTATTCATCAGTTCATCAACCTGAATCCGAAAGTCCCACAACTCAGAAGGCACCATCCGATAGGGAACCATCAAAATCAGGAAGACATCGGGTTGTAAGTATATCCTGAACTTAACATCACATAGTGGGGGTAGAGTCACAACCTCTTCGGGGAATATGTACAGGAATTTGTTGACAATCCCAATAACTTACAACATCTTTGAGTGTATTGATTCTACTGAAATCTCATCCAACAAGGAAATAAGGGGATCCACTCGCCAGCTTCCCTCATAGAAGCCTCACTCACCAATAAAAACTACCTACTGGCCTATCATATCTAATAAAATAACCCTTCTCCAGAAGTAGTTGATAACATCATGAAATGAAAACAACTGATTGATTCCTATGATGGCATCGTATGGCTATATTCATAGTAGAAGAAGATCCCCACTAGAATGATATGGCCCCAACATCAGTCTGCATCCTTGAAAAACATCAAACAGGATGGTCTGACCTCCAATTGGCATACTCAACATCAGGGGAATAGAAAGTCTCTATATATCTAGACCCAAGTCATGGGCTAGACCGGGTGAAACAAATGAGTGAAAAGATTCTGAATCAAACAAGTCACAAGAAAGAGTACTAAACAGGATGATTGTACCTCAACCGACCTCTAGCCCTGCTGGAACTACTTCCACTATAGCGTACAACTTCCCATGCCCAACTACTCTTCCCATTGGCTATCAGATACCTCCAAAACCATGCCCTGATTGAGGTATCTGAGGAGCGCCCTGAGGTTGACCTCCTCCTACAACATCTGCTATCGGGGGAAGGGGCCTGCTGCTGATGCTAAAAAGGTCTGGTTGGAAACTGGTGATGCTGAGGTGGGCACTAAACCTGCCCACCCCTACTATATTGATCTCGATCTGGGCACTGACTCTGGATGTTCCCAAAACATCCACAAGAAAAGCACCTCGATCTTAGGCACATGGTGAAAGGGCGAGGACCGGTAAACTAGAACTAGAATTTCTAAGGTTTTCTCCCCACCGACCAAAACTTGGAAGGCCCAGATGCTGGAGGCCTGATGCTAATGACCTTCCCCTTTGACAAACCCAGCTGGATCCCCTCTCACGACACACCTCCCAGTGTGTGAATCTTCTCCACTACCTCATTATTTTTCTGAACCTCCAAGTACATAGGTAGAGTGAAAGGAGTGACAACATACTATAGAGAAGGTCAAAGTGTCTCCTCTAAATGTCTTGCCCGAGACTCCTCATACAGAAAGAGTTCGGGAGGAAAGCAAAGGAGATCCTTGAACTTGATCCCCAAATACCTTACTGACATACTCCCTTGCTGGAGGGAGAGTAGCTCCTGTATCTTTTCGACCTTCATCATGGAAGAAAGGAATTCTTCCTGGAACTCCCACTCAAAGTCGGTCCACAAAACCTCAGTCTCTATCCTCTCTCTGAGGTAGAACATCCACCACTGACATACCTCTACCCTCACTTGAATAACTACCAACAAAACCCAATACTCCCTCGGAGTACGGATCAAGGTAAATGTGATCGCTGGATCCTCAAGCCAACCCTCTATATCTATGTTGGAAACACTGCCCTCATACTTCCCGAGGGTCTGCCGCTGGAAAGAATGTAGATACTTCTTCCACTTTTCATACTCTTCTTCTTAGTCAATCCTCCACTGATCGACCAGATAAACCTAATGGGCCTCAACTTCCCGCACTACTCATGGATATCGTCCAGGTTCCATAGCTAAAAAATATAATCAAATAATTCCTAAGACCAAGTAGTGAAGAAGATTCCTTTTTAAAAAATTTTGTATAAAATTTTTATTCCTTTTAAATTCCTAAAACTCTCAAGACACACAAGAACATAAATCATTATGATGCATGTACCTTTTCCTAGGGTTTATACCCTAAAATTAGTATATCCTCACTTGGTTGTTTAGTAGGTCTAGAGTCCTTGCATCAGATCATGGGGGTCCTAAAATCCTGTGTCTTAGCCGGTCTTCCCTGTCCCACTTCATGCACCAAGATTTTCTAACACGGTTTCCCTACCATCCCATGAAATCCTCATTGTGCCTAACCCCAAACTCCATCCTATCTCTCAATAATCGCCTCTAATACCTTTCTATCATGACCCACCATCACCAAGATGAGGGAAGGGACAACAAACTGCCAAACCCTTCCTTCTTCAAGTTAAAAGAGATATAATGACCCCCAAGTCCTGCATTCAATAGGCCCTAGAGTAGTGACTAGAACCAAAGGTATATAATCTCACATTGTGTGGAAGGCATTGCCCTTTTTGTAGAACAAGATCATGAGATAAGACGGTAAATCCCAAACAACTCCAAAGACTGAAATACAAGTAAAGCCAAAAACCTTTACCCATATACATGTTCAACATAAACTGATACAAAGTACAAGAAAACTATGAAGGAAAGTACCAAAAGAAATAAAAATAGAATTGACAACTATATTGATGTCTGATCTAGTACAGTTTGAAACACTCCTCAAAGTCCTCTTGGAAACCTAAAAGTAGTTTTATATATGTAGGGTGAGTATACATGTACACTTAGTAGGAAAAACCAAAAGCTCTTATGAACAAGTGGGGATGAATTATACTGCCCCGTGAGAAATTAATGGTAACCAAAATACCTAACAAGGAAAACTATCCACCAAGCCACACCAAGGAACACTCCCTAAATAACACAAACCAGGTAAAATAATAGTAATAGTACATTGATATTTGGGTACTTCGCACCACTTTCCCACTGGTTATTTAGAACATTCTATGCATCAGACCTCCCCCACAGATCTCATTGCAGTCCCACTGCTACCCCCAAAAACAACCATGTGGGACATCCAAACAGCACATAAACATTCCCGCAGACACCTGGGCCACAACAAACACTACCACACCTAAAGAAACCTAGGCCAGAAGAACCACTGCCACGCTCGAAGACACCTGGGCCTCATCCCGAAGACACTTTGGAAAAAAACCTGCCTGCACACACCTGGCCCAACCAACCATAACACACCCTACCCGAAGGGTCTTGGGCCATAATTAATCTCAGGACATCACTTCATTCCTGAAGAGTCTTAGGATACCTAGGAGAGGGAGCATAAAAGGATTTAATAACCATCAACTCATAAGAATTTTGGGAAAAAACCCACCCCCAAGAAATGGGGGTGTTCGACACGAAGTTCTCAACATGGGTGGGGTGCGTATATGTAACACAAGAAATAAATTTTATATATATAGGGAAACACACACTCATCGTAACCTAAGGGTCCTGAAACCAAAAACCATCCAGTACACAACCACTCTTGCTGATATCCCTACATGTACAAGTATACAACAACCACAACCCAAACATAACCCATTTTTGGAAAACACTTCCCCCTTTCTACCCGTTCTTGTTATCATGTCGAAATGATTTCATTTAAATATTCATCCACTACTGGTCAACTAACAGGCACAACCTTAAGCTAAATAAACAACTCAAATAAGCATCCAAGCAGAAATTTAAGCATTCACACCCAGTTCTCTTATTATGTAACAACATCAAAAGGGATCCATGAGATCCCTTGAAGTACTTGAACCAAACCAAGCCCCAACCTACTGACTCCACAATATTTACCACCGACCCCACTCGGCCCCAGATTCACAAGACAACAACCTCTCAACCAGAGGTTCCATTCCCATTCACGTCACTCAACAAACATTAAATAGAACAACCATGCATATCGCCAGAACAAGCAAGGAAGTTTTCAAATTTAGTCAACACCATTCATTAAATTCCTTCTTCCCATTTGGTTAACCAGGGTGATCAATCAAGGGTTATTATCCTTTGGGAATCTATTTAATCAACCACGTTTATTTTATTAACCAGTTTCCATGTTACAACCATTTAATCCCAAGATTATCCAGAAAAGAGAGCTTTATTTGTGTGCAATAAAGGACCACCAATGACCATGATTTTTAGAAGAAATGATTTTATACAATTAAAAAAATAAAAATGAAGGTAAAACATAGAAACATCCTCATCCTTCCTACCCATCCATTATTTAAAATTCAGTTTATTATCCTTGTTAAATTTGGTCTCATCTACGAGAACATCATCACGCCCACCCCACATGATGTATATTAAAAAGAGATTAAGAAAAAACCCTATATGGATGATCAGGGATTAAAGTTTTCTTATTTGCGTTAAGAACTGGGGATGGCATGACTTGAAAAAAAAGAAAACTCCAAGGCTGAGCGAGAAGGGCTCCAACATAGTTGCACAATTCATCTCAAGAGGAATTCTCAAGGCTCTCTAAGAGAAACAGAAAGGAATAAGAAGAGAGGATATCGAATTAAGTAGAGGCCAGATCCTAAAATCAGGGATATGATTTCAAAGTACTTAAAAGTCGGATTGTGGCTCGACCACACGGCTGGGCGGTTTCACACATTTGGATTAATTGAGATTTAATAATTCTCCTTAGAGATGTTGGAGATAATGGCTGTGAGTTAATATATTTCCTTTAAATATAGAAAAAACTTAATAAGGGAAAAATAGGAAAACCCAATAAAGGGCGTGACACTAAGGAAAAAAGCCACATGTTTTGATAAAACAATGGTCACCCAACTCTTGGGGGTTTGAAACATATTTTTTCAAGACTTAAATCACTTTGAAATGGGTATTAAAAAACTTTTATGTTAAATGATACGTTACTCGAGCGAAACTAGAAAGTCCTGGAGAAACTATAAATGACTCATTGTTTGGTGAATCAATGTCATCCTAGCACCATCGGCCTGACACCGTCACCCTAGAACCTTCTACCATCAGTGCCACTGAGGCCCATTGGTTCCATCGATGGCCGATCGGTGCCACTAATGTCGATCGGTGCCACCGATGCCGATCGGTACCACCGATGCCGATAGGTGCCACCGATGCCGATCGGTGCCACCGATGCCGATCGGTGCCACCGATGCCAATCGGTGCCACCGATGCCGATCAGTTCCACCGATGCTGATCGGTGCCACCGATGCTGATCAGTGCCACCGATGCCGATCGATGCCACCGTTCGTCCAACCTGAAATTTCGCAAACTCCTCAATGAGTCACCGATGGTTCCCAGTAAGCCTCCAATATCAGGATTTGGAAAAGTAATGGACCAAAAGGGTCCAGGCCATTACACATTCACATAAGTGAAAAAAATTAATTTAAAATTAATCTCGCATATGCGATGAGAAAGTGGGGTTTTAATGGGAAAATGTTCAAAAGTTCACAAATTTTTTAAATCGAAATTCAATATTAAAATGATTCTAATGAACTAAATTAGATAAATTTTAATATAATTAAATTAATGTTAATTCAAAACCAATTTAAAATATAATTTAAATTTATAAATAATTTAAAGAAAAAGGTAGTTTTAAATTAATATTCATTATTTTTCACTATTCATAAAAAAATGAATCTTTTCAGAAAAATCTAAAAAATTCAAACTAAGATAATTTTGATATGATGGTTTCAAAAATTAATTTTAATTTTATAAATAAATTTTCTAAAAATGTTAAAAAATAATTATAAATTTGGTGCAAATTTTTTGAATAAACCGCCTTTTAGAAAAATATAATTTTTAAGAAAAAATTTATTTTACCTTAAAATAATTATTATTTTGTTTATAATCAATAGATATCGATTTAATTTATTTTAAACATATGTAAAAAAATAATTTTCATAATTTATTTGTTACTATTCATTCCCACCAATTTAATGGCTAAGTAATAGTGATCATATTTATATAATAATATTTTAATAGAGTATAATGTTTCATTTAAACCCAGTGTTACAAACATCACAAGCTATTTAAGTGATTGAATTTATTTTAAAATAAATATATCATAAAGTATAATAATGTTATATTCCCCACTATAATTTTTTTTTCATGTCATAAACACTATCGAATATGATGTTCATATTTTAAAATCTCATGGTGTCACACTTATGGCACATGGTGGGGAGATTTGTGGTGAAACGAGCATGACGACATGTTCACTAGGATTTTTTGTTTGGAATACCTGATCTTATGATGTATTGTGCTAAAACACATGTCATGTAGTTCATAGGTAGTCTTTGGGTTGATGAAGGTGTCCACACAACATTTTGGAAATATATACGCATTATGTGTGAAGTAAAATAGGTTTGGAAAATAGTTCATTTGAACATGTACAATGATTGGAAAATTTCAGGTACAAATGGAAGGGTTAGGTTATTGAGAGGTACACGACTGTCCAACATGTGTGTGTTGTGTTGATGGCATAGGCTGTGGGTGGGTGACGGTCCATAGTGGGTGTATGATATGATCAATGGTAGAAATTTTGGATTAAATTTTATATTTATTGATCATGTATCCTTCGTTTATATAAGATATCTATTGGGTGATTTTTGGAGAAACCAGAAAGGGTTACCATAATTTTATGAAAAATAATAGATCATATTATTTTTATCTACTGTTTTTCTTTCGATGTTATAAATGATGAATTTTTTAATTCTAAAACTCTCTTACCTTTTTCTGTTAGAATTGGTTATATGATTGTGAATATAAATTTCATGGGATTATATAAGAGTGAGTTGAGAAAATCCTTCAAGTTATTTTTATACTCACCAAAACTACCCATTTTACTATGCATGTAAATATATTATCTCATGAAGTAGGTAAGGGAAAAGATCAAATTATCATTGGAAATGGATCTTAGGATCTAAGGTTGCAGTAGATGTGTTTGTGTTTATCCATGTGTTTACAAAGGATTTGGACTATCCACATTGGGTGGGAATTATTTTTTTAGTTATAATTAAAAGTTAGGAATATATTTGATTTGTTTTCTATTGTATTATGTTGGTTTATTATATACGTTAAAGTTTTATTTATATTTTTAAATGGAATATAAAATTCTATATTCATTTCTCAACTAAAGAGTTGTCTATTTGAGGTAAAATAGTTCCCTATGATTTATGATCATCCCTCGACACTAGTTTCTAACCCTTAGTGAACTAGGAATATTCCTGAGGAATTTTAGTAATCTCGGTTTGGGTCTTGGGATGTGATTTATTGAGTCAGGGTAATTAAAAAAAATGGTATTATAGTAGGATTTTTTTAAAGGCCGAGTCTTCAAAATTTAGTAGTCATAGAGACTTGGGTGCTATTAACTCAAGAGGCACCTATAAAAATAAGTGTTTAACACCATTATAGTGATACATGAGTTATGTGGGAGTTTGGGTAGGATAAGGGATCATAAGGATCCCTTGTAGGATATTGGTCTGTTATGCCCTATAGGGGTCTTAAACCATTGTGGGTTAGGATAGACAATGTATTCATGTATCCTGATATCTCTATGTAGGTATGATATACATGTGAATAATATTTATAAAATGGATTATTTCTATTAAAAATGATTTCAAAATGTTTTTAAGTGCTTTGGTTTTAAAATAATTAGCTAAATTCCTTATTATTTCTTATGTGAATTTTTTTAAAGTAATAAATCTCCAAAATGTTAGTATAGACACTTAGATAAATAACCAAGAGCCTTTTTTTAGGACTTGTGACTGAGGAAGAGGATATTTCAATGTAGTTACTTGGTTAACCATTTTTTATAGTTTTATAGAGATGCCTCTATATATTGAGCTTGTCTGTGAGGAAGAGGATAAGAATGTCAGAAGTGATCCTATATTCATAGATGTATCCAAGAACATGAAGAGTGTCTCTAAACTATTTATCACACTAGTCTAAGAGATCCATGAACTTGGGAAGTGACCAGATTAGGAGAGACCTAAGGGAGTTGATCAAGCGTTAGAGTTTCAAAAGTAGAATCCTCCTATATTTTGGGGTAATAGTGGATAAAAATAAGTTAAGCATTTATTGGAGAGGATCAACCAAATCTTCAAGTATCTTCAAACCCTTGAGGCTTTGAAGGTGAATTTTATTACTTACATGATCAAGGGAGTATCTTTTAAGTGGCGAGAGATGACTGTAGAAGTGAAGATGGATGAGGATATGACATGTGTTGGATTCTAAAATATGTCCAGTCATTAGTTCTATCTAGACAAAATGAATCAATGGAAGGATCAGTAGTTCCTAGAAATAGAGAAAGGTGATATGATAGTACCAGAGTCTTATACTATCTTTTCAGAGTTGGTGTATTTTGAATAGGATCTAATCCCCAAGTATAGTCTCATGAAATAATGGTATGAGATGTATCTTCAAAATGAGATTTGATGGAGGGTGAATTTTCTTGATTTACCACCACATGCAGTGATAGAAAACAAGATAGATATGGATAATGTGGATATTATGGATTCCAAGGGTAAAAATGATCTTCTTCTCTATCATGATAGAGGGATTTTTTATGGTTGGATGGATAAGAAGTAGGATGATTCTCAATAGGGAGGTAATCAAAAGAAGTTAATGAGTTTGGGTTCTTTCCAAGGGAGGAGATAACTTGGGTGTTACCAGTGTGATGGAATAGTATATATGAAATAATACCATACTAATGAGTATATAATGTTCCACTATTGTAGGAATCATAAAAATATACCTTTTTTAACATTTTTCTCTCTTTAGGATCTAAAATTGGTGATTCCAATAATATGCATGACCAAGTATGTCTACAAACAAATTAAATAAATTCAGGGATGAACAGTAAGTGAGGACTAGTGGGAATACTTATAAGAACCCGACCTTAAAACATTATATAATTAGGAATTAAATGAATAATTCACATTGACGATCTTTTCAGGTTTAGAGTTTTAGAGAATTAGGACATAACTATTACATCTCAATGATTACAAAGTAGACACATCTACTAACTTTCCATTTTTTTCACAAAATAAAAACTCTTGAACAAAATATTCAATTCTAGTTCCATGTTTTAGACAACATTACATTTCCTTGATCCCATCCTTGACCCTATTATACTTTATGACCTGTGAAAAACATTTCAAAAACTTGGGATGAGAATAAAAAGATCAGTAAGGGATATAAAAATATGGATAGAAAACATTAGTCCTTATATACATAAGAATCACTGAAATAACACTTTACTCATAAAATATAAGCACTTTAACATACCTCATGAAATCATAAGATTTATTAATAACTCATAGAAATCATAAGACATAAAGGTAACTTGAGGCATTCATAACATTCTTACGCAGGGAGTAACCCTCATGGTTACGTTTGGAATACCCATCATAGTATATTCCCTAAATCTCTTAAGAGAAACCTTATAGTTTAACTCTTTCGCATTACCCAATGAATTGGAGAGCTATCTCCGGCTCATCCACCCTTATTTTATCACGGAACCACCCGTCCTCATAAACAATTCCCAAGAACCATAACATAATCGTATCACATAGAACATGTATAAAGGAAACATAAAATTTCCACATTTCAATCACAAGTTATCAATACAAAAAATTGATATAATAAAAATATTATCACAACCATTTTCAATAACAAAATAAAGTAAAACATGGTATTTATTTTTCATTTTAAAAAAAGTTATGGCTTGTAGAGGAAGCTGAAAACTCAAATAATGGTCACGGCGGTGGAGAAGTCATTGTCGCTGCATACATAAGACAAAAACATTCCCTTTTTTCATTTAGTAAAATGATTCATTTAAAAAGATTCCTTTTGAATGAAATTAAAAGTCAAAAGGGTTTATTATACGACTAGTAAAAGAAGGTCGTATATAAATTGAAGTATGTCTCAATGAAAGGAGATTGAGACGAAGTCCCTTACAAAGACGGTATCCTTAGATTAAGGATAAATAAATTAAATAATTACGTGTGACAAATATAAATACAGTCAATATAAGTGGTTATTAAGTTTAAAACAATCATAGGTCATCCACACATATTCATAGAAAACATGATCAATAATTAGAGGTTTAACCCAAAGAACTGAAACTGGGTTAAGAAGTTCCCTTTCAGAAATTTGACAGCCTAACGACGTCACTTTAAAATTCAGAAAATGAGTTGATGATAGATAAAAAGGGTATATCACCACTTGGACATAAAATTTACAGCAATAAGGATATATATAATAACATATCCCAATATAAGAAGATGTAAATTAAAAGACTTAACCAAAAAAAGTCTTTTAAAAAGAAGAGGGTGAAAGGTTCCCTTACCGATTTGGTAACCTATGAAATATACACCCCATGAAAGAAGGACAATACAATGTTGATGTAAAAACCCATAAATAGATGTATATTACTCAAAGAGTAGAATATTGGGCAGTACATACACCACTTAAAGTAGATAATGGAAAATATAGCATGAATCTCACGAGAATAAAAAGTGAGATAAAAACCCCTTGCCTCGTTGTAATCAATCAAGTCATATGACCAAAAGATAATAAGAACCAAATGAATCACAAAATACCATGAATATAATCATGATAATTTATATCAAATGGAAGTACACAATACACCACATGTAATAAATAATTGGTGAACAATGGAAATCTCACGGAATTAAAAGTGAGATAAGAAACTCCCTTACCTCAAGTCCGACTTCTCTTGTTCATTTATTTATATTAATGAATAATAAACTTTGGTTAATTTATAATTGATTAAGGAATTAATTTAAAGTTTATTATTCAATTCATATCACATATTATTGTGTTATAATAATTAGTTAATTATGTGAGTTCATATCATATGTTTTGTCGATGTTTGATACATGAGTCAACAATGAACTTGTTTGAAAAGAATTTCCCATGTAGTTGTAATTATATCATCTCCAGAATGGTAATAATTATTTAAATATCATATATATCCAGTATATATTCATTTTATACTATTCCATGACATTTGGAGATAAAAATGAAATGCATCGTTCATGGAGACGGTAGGTCGTGCGTACACATGAACGCTACTTTCATTTCTTTGTCATTTTAAAGGAATTAAAATTAAATGAGACATATATATATATATTATAATTCCAGTATAATATATATGTTATATAGGTAACATAATTTCATTAATTACATTCTTTATAAATTCTATATTTGGCATGAACAAGTCACATCACTTGAGGGGGTGGTAGTCCACACTTCCTCAGATGAAATTATCGTAGTTCCACAACATGAAAAGCATAACGATGTGATTTAAAAATAAAATTCAGAAGAATATATAAAGGAATAAATACCATATATATCATATATAAATACAGTTACATCATAATGGACACCATGAAAGGTGTTAAAAAAATATTGAACAATCATCGTTTCGTGAGGCAGTAATTCGCCACCCACAGAAACAGTATGTTCTTTAACCATTAGACGAAGGTGTGTGTAAGTGTAGGTAGAATCATTATCATAACAATATCCTAGTATATTGAGTATACTGGTGTTATTATGGGATAAAATAATAATAAGATAGTGTTGAGTGAAGAAGGAAAATAAAAGAAAGAAACTCGAGAGAAGACATTACCTCTAAATCGGGTAACTCTTTTTGATTTTAGCCAAAGGATTCCTTGGAAAGAATTTTTCCCAAAGTGAGGATTCTAGGAGTAAGAGAGGGATGTGGAGAGTTAATATGAGGAGATTTTTGATGACACAAGGACTTGAGAGGTGTGGGTAAAGGGTTAGAGGTGGGGGCCTTTTATAAGAGGGAGGAGGGTCACTTTTGGAAAGTCATGAAATGTTACTTTATTATAAAATGATTTTCGAATTTTAAAGGTCCCACAATGATATATTTAGAGTATAAGGTGATAAGGGTTAGAAATACACCCATCCAATAGGTTTTCTACAAGTTTAAGTCTTAGATTTTACCTTATCTTTTCATTTTATTTAAATCGTCATTAATGAGGTAATCACTGCATCATCATGATGTCATAAATAAATTTATTTATTTAATGTCTAAAAATTATAAAAAAATACAATGATTTAGTAAATATTTTTAGATTTAAAATTACTATTTATAGTCTAAGATATCATTTATTTAAATAATATTAAAATTGTTTTACTTAGGATATACAAACCTTTGTTATATTTCTCTTCTTTTTAAAAAATAATGTCATAAATGTCACTATTACAACCATGTGTCTCCATGGGCCCTCAAGTTCAGTAAAACAATTACCATGGTCGTCCATGAATCAAAAAAGAATATTAGGACACATGTTGGGGTCATTTTATATTATTATGATATTATTTTATTACCCTTAACTACCCGATTACTAATTACTCACGATAATTAAAGATAATTACCGTCGTTACTATTCATAATTTCCAAAAACAAAAGAGTCTTAATTACATAATTTGGAACTTCTAATTACAAATATAGAATCCATTTTACCAAATTACAAACACAGAAATTGAAGTAATTAATTTAAAAATAATTCCCATTGTCAAAACCATAGACGAGTTTTTAAGAAGTAAAATTTATCAAAAGATTGACTTGTTTTTACATCCAATTGAATAGTGAAATTACTTCCAATGAAAATCATTGTACTAAGTGATAAAAACATAAATAAATTAAACTTTAAAACCAATTAAAAGTACAATCTAACTATATAATTAAATTAGATGAAAAAATAGTTTTGAAGTAAAATGCAGTATTTTTCACTATTCATTAAAAATGAACATTTGTTAGAAAATACCAAAAATTTATCCAAAGTAAATTTGATATTACAAATTAAAAAATGATTTCCATTTTAACAAATTCAAAACATATAAGTTTCATTAATTAATTTTATAATTAATTCCCACTGTCAAAACAAATAGCATGTTTTTAAGAAACAATATCTATCAAAAGATTGACACTTGTTTATGTCCAATTTCAAAGTGAAATTAATTCCAATGACCACAATTGTATTAAATGGTAAAAATATATTTTAACTACACTTTAAACATAATTAAAAATATAATCTAACCATATAAATAAATTATATTAAAAGGAGGTTTTGAATTAAAATACAATATTTTTCACTAAAATGAACTTTATCGGAAAAATATTTTTTTTACACAAAGTACATTTTGATGTCCCGATTCTAAAGAAGGATTTTATAACATATAAAATTGACAAAAAGTAGTTGTAAAAAGGGTTCTCCATCAAAAAGCGGTAAATCGACCTTTTAAAGAATATTAGAATATTTATTCTTAAAATTGGATTCATTTGCATTTTAAACCTCTATCATTTATTGGGTAATTGTTTAAATATTTAACAAACATATATAATCATTTTGTAGTTAGTTCTGTTCATTCCTTCCATTACAATGACTAGGCTTTAACTACCATTTAAAATAATATTATTATATTATTAGTGTGCAACGTAAGATTTCAATGAAACTTGTTGTTGCGTATTGGGTACGCCATCGAACATAGCATTACCTTTAAAGTAATATTAACATTTTATTCACAGATATTAATAAATATGAAAATGTCATATTCTTTATTTACCTGGGATGTTACATCCTTCCTCCCTTTTTGGAATTGCATCCTCGTAATTTTAAAATTGGGCTCAGAAACTTTATTGAAAGCCCCACATCAGAAAAGGAGTAAACAAAATTATCACTTTAAAAGAAAGAAAAAGAAGTACAATGGTCACCTGAAATAACCCATACTAGGATTCCATGACAACATGAATATGGAGGAGAAAAAAAAAGGGTCAAGTTCTGATGAAGAGTGATAGAAAACATGATTAGGAGAAAGTTAACCACAAGAAAATCACAAATTTATGATGTGTGTAAATGGTCTTTGATTACCCAGTAGGAAACGTAAACCAAAAACATTTTTGTTTTACGTTTCTTTTCATAATTTTGAGGAATTCATTTACTACATAGAATAAAAACATAAGGAAATATACTTACCTTCATGTAGAGTTTCATCCTTTAATAAGTTTCTACCAAAACTAATCTTTTCTCCAAATGATGAGCATTCAAAAAGACTTGGTGACATCAAAAGTACAAGAATCATCTTCTAGAGAATCAAATAATCCACAAAATGAGAACTATATATTTCCCTTGTATTTAGAAATCAACTAAAACCAAAATTGTTAGTACAAGATCATATAATCCCCAAAAAGGATAATCCTTTATAAAAATAAATACTACTCTTAATCCCCAAAATTCAACAAAAAGAACCCAAGGTTCAAGAAAGACCATTAAATAAATAGTTATCCATAAAATTATTCAAAGTAAATCAAACTAAGATTGAAACCTAAATCTATGAAGGATTTAATCACATTGTCTTCCAAGGTAAATCTTAACATTTATCTCCAAATAACATCAGTTACTCTTAAAGTCTCATACTGAAAAGTAATTAACCTAATCACATATCCTCCATGATAAGTTAATCATTTCCATAGATAACCCAAAATCAACTTATTCCTGATTCATAAGATCATCTAACTAAAAAGAATTAGTCATACTAACCAGGGACTTCACGTAGTCCAGTGGTAGGTGATAAATACCAGTCGCACTTTGGTTGTGGGTTCGATTCCCGCAGCTTCGTCCGACGCGACGAGTTGTCACACGGTCTGCGTGTTGCCCCTTTTAAATAATATATAATTTTATAACATTCCCAAGAAGAGATAAATTCATCAAAAATAACCATAACATATTTTAACCACAAAGGTTATCTAATAACTTTCGTTTTGCATCCCAAAATGGATTAACCAGTAATTACCTCAAATTCACGGATCATATAAACCAAAATGGTTCTTTATAACTATATCCACAAAAGAAAAGATAATTATTCCTTGAATAAAATTTTCATATATCAAACATCAGGGTTACACATACTATAAAAAGTCTTCTAATGTAATCCCAACATCAAAAGAGCCTTAATACTTTTATGCATTTCACCACCCTAAAATATACCATAACTCTTGAATCCCTTTTGTGTTGACTTCTTACTCATTCAACATTCTTCATGATCCATTATCCATTCCTTTCCAACTATTCCGAAATACTTATTTCCTACAAACAAAATCATGAATCATATCCTAAGATTTAATAATAGGAAAACATATGTTAAGAAATAATCCATACCTTTCATTGGTCATTGTTAGTTTCTTTATCCTCAATCAGAATGGAATTAGGTATTGGTAAACAAATATTTGTACGATACTGGTGATCCCATTCCCAACACTTCTTTGTAGGACACGTGTTTGCATAATGACCATGCACACCACATTTAAAACATTCAATTGATCCTTAAAAAAGAACTTCTTTCCCTTTCCTAGAGTCAACTAGATGCTTCCTTTTTCCATGGCAGGTTCTTGCTTTATGAACTTCATTTCCACATCTATAGAATCTTTCTATCCCTTTGAAACATTTTCCTATGTGTTTCTTTCCACATCTTTGACACATAGGTTTTTGAACATACTTACATTTATGATTATTACCTGAAAATTCGTAGGGATTTGTTTCTCGCATATATGATGCCTTATAAAAATTACTAAGGTTCAGGTGGTCAATCATGACTCCAGATAGTTGGTTGAGAATAACCACAAGAGTTTTCATTGCAGCTCCCATATCATTCAGTTGCTCATTTAGAAAACCGTCACAGTTTTCTTCACATCCACTGTTACTTTGGTGCCTGCTAGATCCAGCCATTTACTAAAACCAAAAAGTTCACTATGATTATATCAGTAAAATAATCATATAATACTAATATATAATTATTCATGTTATCTTAAACTCATTCACTTTATCTAAAAAAACTACGACTCTTCCTAAAATCCTAACCATTATAGTAATGTCACTTATGCTTAAAGAATGCCCTATCCTCTAAAGTTATCTAAAATGAACCTTGATACCAAATATAAGGACCCGACCTTAAAACATTACATAATCATGAATTAAATGAATAATTCACATTGAGGATCTTTTGAGGTTTAGAGTTTTAGAGAATTAGGACAAAACTATTACATCTCAATGATTACAAAGTAGACACATCTACTGACTTTCCTTTTTTTTCACAAAATAAAAACTCTTGAACAAAAGATTCAAGTCTAGTTCCATGTTTTAGACAACATGACATTTCCATGATCCCATACTTGACCCTATTACACTTTATGTCCTGTGAAAAACATTTCAAAAACTTGGGATGATCATAAAAAGCTCATTAAGGGATATAAAAACACGGAAAGAAAACATTTGTCCATGTATACATAAGAATAAATTAAATCATACTTTACTCATAAAAAATAACCACTTTAACATACCTCATTAAATCATAAGATTTATGAATAACTCATAGAAATCATAAGACATAAAGGTAACTTGAGGCATTCATAACATTCTTACGTAGGGAGTAACCCTCATGGTTACGTTTGGAATACCCATCACAGTATATTCCCTAAATCTCTTCGGAGAAACATTAGCGTTTAAATCCTTCACATTACCCAATGCATTGGAGAGATATCTCAGGATCACTGACCCTTAGTTTATCATAGAACCTCTCATCCTCATAAACAATGCCCAAGAACCACAACATAATCATATCACATAAAACATGCATAAAGGAAACATAACATTTACACATTTCAATCACAAGATAAAAAGACAACACATTGATATAATCAAAACATTATCAAAACCATTTTCAATACCAAAATAAAGTAAAATATGGTATTTATTTTTCATTTAAAAAATGTTACGTCTTGTAGAGGAAGCCGAAAACTCAAATAATGGTCACGACAGTGGAGAAGTCGTTGTCACCGCATACATAAGACAAAAACATTTCCTTTTGTCATTTAGTAAAAAGCTTCGTGTAAAAAGACTCCTTTTGAATGAAATTAAAATTCAAAAAGGTTTATTATATGACTAGTAAAATAAGGTCGTATTTAAATTAAAGTATGCCTCAATGAAAGGCTATTGAGACGAAGTCCCTTACAAAGACAGTATCCTTAGATTAAGGATAAATAAATTACATAATTATGTGTGAAAAATATAAATACACTCAATATAAGTGGATATTAAGTGTAAAACAATCAGAGGTCATCCACACATATTCATAGCATGACATGATCAAGAAGTAGAGGTTTAACCCAAATAATTGAAATTGGGTTAAGAAGTTCCCTTTCAGAAATTCGACAACCTAATGACGTCAATTTAAAATTCATAAAATGAGTTGATGATAAATAAAAGGGGCATCTCATCAATTGGACATAAAATTTATAGCAATAAGGATATATATAAGAACATATCCCAACATAAGAAGATGTAAATTAAAAGACATAACCAAAAGAAGTCTTTTAAAAAGAAGAGGGTGAAAGGTTCCCTTGCCGATTGGTAAGCTACGAAACATACACCCCATGAAATAAGGACCATAAAATGTTGATGTAAATACCCATATATTGATGCATATTACTCAAATAATAGAATATTGGGCAGTACATACACCACTTAATGGAGATAGTGTCAAATATAGCATGAATCTCACGGGAATAAAAAGTGAGATAAAAACCCCTTACCTCATTGTAATCAATCAAGTCGTATGAACAAAAGATAATAAGAAACAAATGAATCAAATAATACCATGAATAAAATCATGATAATATATATAAAATGGTAGTACAGAATACACCACATGAAATAAATAATTGGCGAACAATGGAAATCTCACGGAATTGAAAGTGAGATAAGAAATCCCCTTACCTCAAGTCCGACTTGTCTTGTTCGTTTATTTATATTACTAAATAATAAACTTTGGTCAGTTTATAATTTCTTAAGGACTTAATTTAAAGTTTATTATTTAATTCATATCACATATTATTGTGTTATAATAATTAGTTAATTATGTGAGTTCATATCATACGTTTTTTCGATGTTCGGTACATGAGTCAACAATGAACTTGTTTGAAAAGAATTGCCCATGTAGTTGTAATTATATCATCTCCAGAATGGTATTAATGATTTAAATATCATATATATCCAGTATATATTCATTTTATACTATTACATGACATTTGGAGATAAAAATGAAATGCACCATTCATGGAGACGGTAGGCCGTACGTACGCATGAACACTACTTTCATTTCTTTGTCATATTAAAGGAATTAAAAATAAATGAGAAATATATATATTATAGTTCCAGTATAATATATATTTTATATAGGTAACATAAGTTCATTAATTAAATTCTTTATAAATTCCATGTTTGGCATGAACGAGTCACATCACTTTAGGGGGCGGTAGTCCACATTTCCTCAGATGAAATTATCATAGTTCCACAACATGAAAAGCATAACGATGTGATTTAAAAATAAAATTCAGAAGAATATAGAAATAAATAAATACCATATATATCATATATAAATACAGTGACATCATAATGGCCACCATGAAAGGTGTTAAAATAATATTGAACAATCATCATTTCGTGAGGCAGTAATTCGTTACCCACAGAAACAGTATGTTCTTTAACCATTAGAAGGAGGTGTGTGTAAGTGTAGGTATAATACTTATCATAAAAAAATCCAAGTATATTTATGATACTGTTGTTATTATGGTATCAAATAATAAGAAGATAGTGTTTAGTGAAGAAGGAAAATAAAAGAAAGAAACTCGAGAGAAGACATTACCTCTAAATCAGGTAACTCTTTTTGATTTGAGCCAAAGGCTTCCTTGGAAAGACTTCTTCCCAAAGTGAGGCTTCTAGGAGTAATAGAGGGATGTCTAGAGATAATATGAGTAGAGTTTGGATGATCTAAGGGATTGAGAGGTGTGGGTAAGGGGGTAGAGGTGGAGGCCTTTTATAAGAGGGAGGAGGGACACTTTTGGAAAGTCTTGAAATGTTACTTTATAATAAAATAATTTTCGAATTTTAAAGGTCCCACAATGACATATTTCGAGGATAAGGTGATAAGGGTTCTAAATTCACCCATACAATAGGTTTTAGACAATTGTATGTCTTAAATTTTACCTTATCTTTTCATTTTATTTAAATCGTTCATTAATGAGGTAATCACTACATCATCATGGTGTCATAAATAAATTTATTTATTTAATGTCTAAAAATTATAAAAAAAATACAATGATGTAGGAAATATTTTTATATTTCCAATGAATATTTATAGTCTAATATATAATTTATGTAAACAAAATTAAAATTGTTTTACTTAGGATATACAAACCTTTGTTATATTTCTCTTCTTTTTAAAAAATAATGTCATAAATGTCACTATTAAACCCATGTGACTCCATGGGCCCTCAAGTTTGGTAAAAAGCTTCAAATGGTCGGAAATGACTCAAAAAATAGGATTTGGACACATGTTGGGTTCATTTTATATTATTATTACATTATTTTATTACCCTTAACTACCCGATTACTAATTAGTCACGATAATTAAAGATAATTACTGTCGTTACTATTCATAATGTCCAAAAACAAAAGAGTATTAATTATATAATTTATAACTTATTATTCCAAATATGGAATCAATTTTACCAAATTCCAAACATAGAAATTTCAGAAATTAATTTAAAAATAATTCCCGTTGTCAAAACCAAAGACAGGTTTTTAAGAAGTAAAATTTATCAAAAGATTGCCTTGTTTTTACATCAAATTGAAAAGTGAAATTACTTAAAATGAACATCATTGTACTAAGTGATAAAAAAATAATTCAATTAAACTTTAAAACCAATTAAAAAGACAATATAACTATATAATTAAATTATATGAAAAAACAATTTTGAAGTAAAATGTAGTATTTTCCACTATTCATTAAAAATGAACATTTGTCAAAAAATACCAAAAAGTTATCCAAAGTAAATTTGATATTACAAATTAAAAAATTATTTCCATTTTAAAAAATTAAAAACATAGAAGTTGAATTCATTAATTTTATAATTAATTCCTGCTGTCAAAACAGATAGCGTGTTTTTAAGAAACAATATCTATCAAAATATTGACACTTGTTTATGTCCTATTTTAAAGTGAAATTAATTCCAATGACCACCATTGGATTAAATGGTAAAAATATATCTTAACTAAAATTTAAAACCAATTAAAAATATAATCTAACCATATAAATAAATTATATTAAAAGAAGGTTTTGAATTAAAATACAACATTTTTCACTAAAATGAACTTTATCGGAAAAATAACAAAAATTTACACAAAGAACATTTTGATGTCCCGATTCTAAAGAAGGATTTTATAACATAGAAAATTGACAAAAAGTAGTTTTAAAAAGGGTTCTCCATCAAAAGGCGGTTAATCGACCTTTTAAAGAATATTAGAATATATATTCTTAAAATTGGATTCATTTGCATTTTAAGCCTCTATCATTTATTGGGTAATTGTTAAAATATTTAACAAATATATATAATAATTTTGTAGTTACTTCTGTTCATTCCCTCCATTACAACGACTAGGCGTTAACTACCATTTAAAATAATATTATTATATTATTAGTGTGCAACGTAAGATTTCAAAGAAACTCGTTGTTGCGTATTGGGTAAGCCATCGAACAAAGCATTACATTTAAAGTAATATTAACATTTTATTCACAAATATTAATAAATATGAAAATATAATATTCTTTATTTACCTGGGATGTTACAATACTAATTAGTGTAAGGCTCATACGAGTCAAGGATAGTTGTTTTCTTTAGATCATATACTATAAGAATCTGAGTTAGGACACATTAAAATGATAGTTACTTTTCTTATTTATTATAATATTTTATCATCTATGTTTGGGGAAGGGTAGAATGAGGTCTTGGGTTCCCATATAATTTCATTATGATCATAGATGTAGGAATTTTATGTGACTTATTAGTTTTGGAGATTAAGATACTTATTTGAGGAAGGGTAGAATGCGATTTTGGGTTCCCATATAATTCTATTATGACCATAGATGTGGGAATCTTATGTGACTTCTTAGTTTTGGAGATAAACACATATGATTTCTTAGTTGGGATAGATTACCCAATGAAGTCAAGGAATATATTGACTATTATGGATGAAAAATTTCTAGAATTTTATCTGATGGGAGTGTTTTTATTTTTCAAGGGGGCTTGGAAATTGTTTCTATTTGAGAAATATTGATTATTTTAGACCTTAAGGAATCAAAATTCTAGTTTTTTGGTCCAATTATTAAGTTAGTTTAATCTAGGTGTTCTCTCCAATTAATGAAAATGGAAGATTATTTTATTGATGTATTTTCCAAATATTTATTTGTAATTCCACTAGATATATATGTGTAGTAATCCATTTATTTATTTACTAGAATTATTTCAATCTCATTTCACTCATATTGCATGGAACCAGCAGATCTATGAGTGAAGAATATTTAGTTATACGATTTTAAGGGAAATAAATTCAACTAATTATTTATCCTTAGATTCATTAGTTCTATATTCCAAGAATTCCAATGGTAGCTTATAATTGTGTATTAACTATCAAATTTTGAATAAATAAAAAATAAATAATAAATACCCTCTACCTTTCATCAATGATCTTCTTGATCAACTAAGGGAAGATAATTGGTTTTAAAATATTGAACTATGATTAAGATATCTCTAAATATGGCTGAAGGAGGTAAAAAGTATAAAGACAACATTAAAGATTAGATATTGGAATCATGAGTTTCTCATTATGTCATTTGGGGTTACTAACTCTCATATAATTTTTTATGTCCATGATAAATCATATAATCCAAAAATGCATTAAAAAGTTTGTTTTAGTGTTTTGTATGGTATTATAATTTATTTTGAATATGAGGAGGACAATGTATGGAATTTAAATAATATGTTGGATATGTTATGGGAGCATCCATTTTATAAAATTCTATATAAATGTTAGTTTTAGATGTAGGAGGTGAAGTTATTGGTACACATGATTTCTAAGAAGGGTTTCTCAGTTGACCCATAAAAAGTATAAGAAGTGATGTACTAGAAACAACCTAAGAATGTTTTTTTAGATTTCGAGTTTCCATGGATTGGAATGATACTATCAATGATTCAATCAATATTTTTTGAAGTTATCATCTCAAATGAAGGAATTTCCTTAGAATGGTGTGGCGTTTGAATTCAACATGAAGTGATAAGGATATTTTGATGAGTTTAAGAGTAGTGTAAGATCCATGGTTTTCCTATGAGGTAAATATATTTTTATTTTTGGTTTGAAAACATGTTTTTGACCTAAAGTGAGTGAATAACGAGATCACGGGAGTTTAAGGAGTGTATGGGGCTTGTTCAGATCCTAGAAGCCCAGTTTTTGGAAAAGGGAACTAGGAAATATGGTTAGTAGAAACCATGTGACCCAGTCTACATGGTTATGAGTAACCATGTAGGGATGATCAAAAGGTTTCAGAAGGATACACAGTTTGAGGAAACTATGTCTCCTGAGACAAATGCCCATGAAATCCCCCCTGCAAATTTTAAAAGAGGTGTGTATCATGGTTTTCATATAGTTAGTCAAACAGTGCACATGAAACCATGCAAGGAACCCCTTAACAGAGAGAATGGAGCATGGTTGGTGCAATATTTGTCCAACCGTGTGGAAAAACCATGTGACCTAGTTAAAATAGGGGAAATGATCATTTCTCCCTTAAAATATCTTATAACCTAAATTTACTTTATCTTTTCCACCATTGGATAAAAAATCTCATTTTGGAGATCCCCTTTTAAGCCTGATCTAGGATTTTCTTCTTATAATTCGTCCAAACTCATATTTTAGTGCCAATATTCTCATTGTACCTATGCTAATTAGTAATCCATTCCTCTTGTGCCATTCTTCATTTGTCTTCTTATCAACAGAGTTATTTAAGTGCAATACAATATGCCCTACATTCAGGATTTTTGTTTGTTCTTAATTTTTCTCTTGATCTAGACTTAATTAGAGGTTGATTCTGGATGAGCACTCTACTAGGGACCTACAGTAGGTATTCTATACCATTTATCTCATGTTTGGTGCTTTATAAAGCTAGTTTCTATGATGCAGCTCACTGTAATTTCTGGCATCACCCCTAAAATTAATAGAATGCTTTGTTTGAATGAGTTAGAACTTGTTAGGTTTCCACACTAGTACCTTTAAAATTTTTAGTGGTTTCTAGCCCCAACCTAGGCCACCCATGGTATGAGACTTTGTATCTACCATACTTTATACCACCCCGCTGGGTGTGTGAGTGCTATTCTTGTTATAGGGAGCCTTTATAAATTGATTAGAATTGAATTGAGATGATAGGAGAGAGTTTATGCCTACTTTACATGTGATAACATGATTTTAATTGATTTAATTATTTAAATGGAAATTGTGAAAATTATTTGGATGAACTCATGGAATGTGAATGATAAATGAAATGAGATGATAGATTGAAAATGGTAGTGGATGCCTTTATTGGTATAAATTATATCCTTATTCTATTGGATGATATAGAAATTTCTAATCCATGGGTCTTGATTATGGTAGTGGATTCCTTGGACCTAATTACTCTCTCAATACTAATTCTTTAGAATATATTGGGCCTTACTAACCCTTGGATTCAGATTACCTGGACTCATGTTTGACATGGTCAGTTGAAATTCTCCTTGGAATCCAATAAAGTTGTTACTGAGTTTCTATCGAGATGCTCCTGGGACTCGACATGGATGCCTTGGTCTTCTATACCTTGGATCTGACCCTTCATGGTCTAAAACATTTGATTACATGACATGGACGTTGAAAACACTTTTGATTATACAGTGTGACCGTGATGGATATTATACACTGGATTACACAATAAGGCCTTTATGGATATTTTGGCATGTTTTACTAATATCCCTGGTACGGGTATCATATATCAGTCGTAAGAATGGAAATTGTTAATTTTTTCTACTTTATAGCTACCCATGTTTATGGGAGTTTGACTATTTTTTGCAGGGAGCCTTTTTTGGCTGGACATCATCACTTACTTTTATCACATATTCCTTGGGCACTTTAATTTCATTACAGTTATACCTATGATATATATTGAACACAACTTTAGCCTGTTATACACATACTAGAATTTTTATAAACACCATTGGTGTTAGAATACAATGTGTTATCTCACACCATGTTTGGGATACCAGTGGGTACTCAAAAAAACTTCATGGATGCAGGTGGGGACTGTGGAAAGTTCCCATTGTATGATGCTTGGTTTTATCATTGCTTAGGATTAGGGGTGCATAGGACCGAGCTATGCACATGACTCTAGACAAGATAGTTCCATTTTGGTATTTTTGGTATTTCGATTCATGTATTGTACTATATTATTGTATTACTACTTTCCTACTTTGTAGAGACATGACATGATATATAGTTTTGTATATGTGATTGCCTTTGTCATTGTTAATTTATTATTGTATTGGATGTTTATGTTCTATCTGATTTATATACTACTTCCTCTATTAACTGTTGATATTCTACCACTATGTTAAACTCTTACATGATGTAATAGTCTCCCCACAAGTACACCATAGGCCCTCGCTACTAGTCGGAAGCCTCTATCCTATGGGGAGGTGTGCTTGAGGCCATGTGATCCATCAGATCGGGGAACCATTTAGTGGCACCCAGGTCTAGACATTAAAATGTTGTATCAAATGATTTTATTTTCTAGTGGTATTATTATTTTGAGATAATATATATAGATTAGGAAGAATTTAGAATTTTTTAATAGACTATTCCTAGGAGTATCAAACCCACACAGAGGAAAAAAGATGAATTGTTTAGAACAAAACATGTTCTTAACTTCATATCCCTTTATCATCATGAAAACATCAGAATTAGCTCCGGCCACAGTTGAATAAAATGATCTTCATATTTTTATCTTTCTACTGTATAAATTTGAGCTTCATTGGGCTTGGTTTCTGGGCCCCACATTTGTTTGATGGGCCTTAGGCCCATTATGCTTTTTCTAGCAAGTTTCTGCCTTCAGGCGCAAAATTATCCATCTTCCTTTGGGATTGATCCATCAGACCTAAAAGATAAAATGTTCCAAACAAAGTTATCAATAATATCCCAAAATTTCAAATTAAAATGATGAATATTGTAATTTCCACAAGCAAATTATTGAGTGGGCCCAAATTGACATTTTAAGCATGAATTGCACAATGATGGGAAATGAAGTTCAATTTCTGAATTGGACTAAAATTTATGTTTATGAACTTTTAAACACATTAATATTAAGATATTAACAATGAATATTAGCCACTTTCAGTGACTAATCACACCCCCCAACATGAGTTTTGCTAGTCCCGAGCAAAATAAATTAAAAATATGAAATCAAAATCCCCTTTTCCAAAAACATTTAAATACACATTACTCACTCAAATATCTAATACCAAAAAAAGTTATGAAAACCCATCAAAATCATTTAAAACAAGCTAGGTCCATAAGCATATCCCAAGCCCAAGCCCATTCCTTTGTTCAAATTCATCGCCACATTTCATCCAATTCCAATTAAGCATGATAAAGTGTTGTGCATCATAAAAGATATGGGGCCCATTTTATTGTTCAAGGGGAAAAAATGGAAGCGCTAGGTGGGAATCACATTAAACCTTAAGATGAGTATCCATTTTTTTTATTTTTATTTTTTTGATTTTTTTTTGATTTTTTTTAACCACAATAGATATGAAAAGACTAACTCTGGGCAAGACAACTATGGAGTCACGATCCCCAAGTGCTGGACGCCACGCATTTTGTCAATTTTATGCTCTACAATAGAGATATAAAGCCTAACTCTGGCAAGAAAACTATGGAGTCACGATCCCCAAGTGCCGGACGCCACGCATTTGGACAAAACATTGCTCTATGTGGTCATTATTATTTTTTTCAGTTTTTTTTTGGATACACAAATTAAACTAAAAGTGACCCCAGAACCCTATGATATAATGAAAGGGACCCAAGAACTCAAATTTACACCCACGATCCAGTAGACGTGTATTGTGGCATTTTTATTAAGAGGATGAAAATGTAAACTTTGAAAAATCACATCGGACAACTGCACTTTCCAAAAACTATTCTCATGAACTTAAACTTGCATTAAAATCAGAATCAAGGCATGCAAAATTTATTTGATATCCAATTTTAGATTTTTTAATGTGTGTTATCATGTTCAAGGTTAATGGAATTTTTCTTTTCATGCATGTTTTTATTCAAAAAAAATCATTTTTTATCCCTCCCCAACTTAGAATAACACTATCCCCAGTGTTTAAAGAAATGAAAAGTTAGAAGGGGGTAGGAGATGAGTTCAATGAATACATTTAAAATGAAAATCATGGAATGAAGTCACCTGGTGGTTGATGATGATAGCGCATGCCATAGTCTCCCTTCAATCCTGGATTTGAGTCTCAGCAGCTTGGATGGTGGTGAATGGATTTTCCTTATGGATTTCAACATGTCCTTTTATTTTTTTAACCTATAAAAAAAATAAAACAAAACAAAATAAACTGATGATACATTGTCTTCTTTATATTTTCTGGGTACGGTATTACTCAGAGATCACACCACGTGACACGGATGAATATGGCACTCCCCTTTCATACCCATCCTTACTCATAAAATAAGAACAGGTCAACAGCTTATGGTAATTTATTATATTAAAAATAAAATGATTCAAAATGATTGGAAACAATAAAACCATGGGTTGCCTCCCATGCAGCGCTTTTGTTTAACGTCGTTAGCTCGACTTGTACCCCCCAACTTATCCAATTCCAACTTTCAAAATTTTAATTAACCCATCTTTCTCCACTTCAACAATATTGAGATTGATTGTTTTTTTTGAAATTTGTTTCGTATGAAATCCTATTTTCTACAATGATTGGTAAAATCCAAGGAATATCTAAAATGGTTGATCGTGTTTTATCCGGATTATTTCCTATGATTTCAAGGTTCATTCCTACATGGTGTGATTCTTGATGAAAATTTATGATAATTGAATGGTCTTGGTTATCATAAATAGAGGGATTATTGAGTAGGGAAGGAAGTATTAAAACATCGAGTTCAGTTTGATTGAATTTTCCTAAAGAAGAATGATAATTTGAATCAAAAATTGTTTCTTCTTTAAAAACATTTGAAAGAATTGGTTCCTTTTGAAAAGATGATTCATCCATAAAATTTTCTATTTGAATTTCATGAGTGGGTATAGACACAATATTCTTTATATCTCCCAACGGTTCAATGATCGGTGATTCTAAAAAATTGTTATTAGAGAAATATTCCGAACACTCAATCCATGAAGACAAATTCTCCCCTTGTGAATTAATTTCATCCTGATTTAAATACCCTTCAACATTTCTTTGATCTTTTTCAGTTATCCCATATCCAAAGGTTAGTTCTTTTTTCAATTCATGTGAGGTTTTTGGGATAAAAGATTCATCTATCAATGATGAGGAAAGAACATCTTGAGTGGGAACGGGTTCCTCAAAAGTCTTAAAGCTTTGTAGTTCTAATCTGAAAGATGAAACTTCTGAATTCATTTTATCCATTTGTTCATACAATTGTTCAATTTTTTTTTTCAGGATTAGGTTTGATATATGTTTGTACATCATGGACTTCCTCATTATTTATCTTTTCAATCATTCTTGATAGGTATGGAAATTGATCTTGTAAACATTCAGCATCCCATTGATTGTACATCTCATCTGGTGTGGTGTATTCAATTAAGGATTGGTCAATGAAATTCCCTATGTGAGGTGTTTCCCAATATTGATTTCTGACTTGATTACAACATTGATTTATGAAGGGGTATTTTGGAGGATAATCCATTGGAATTGATTGAAAATTAGTTTTGGGGTTTTTTTGGACACAGAAATAGAAAGGGGAAAAGAGAAGAGAAATTAGGGTGAGAATAGAGAATTTGGGGTGAGAAAAGAGGATTTTTTGGTCTAAGGAACTTACTTGGTCCCCGGCAACGGCGCAAAAATTTGGTTGCGCCCAAATTTACCCTACGGGTAAAAGCGATCGATGTAGTACATGTAGGGGTCGAGTCCACAGGGACCGAAGAAGTAACCTTGATACGCTATGATTTGGTGAAGGATGGGCTATGAAGTGGCCAACTTTGGTTTTGAAAACATCAGAATTAGCTCCGGCCACAGTTGAATAAAATTATCTTCATATTTTTATCTTTCTACTGTATAAATTTGAGCTTCATTGGGCTTGGTTTCTGGGCCCCACATTTGTTTGATGGGCCTTAGGCCCATTATGCTTTTTCGAGCAAGTTTCTGCCTTCAGGCGCAAAATTCTCCATCTTACTTTGGGATTCATCCATTGGACCTAAAAGATAAAATGTTCCAAACAAAGTGTTCAATCATATACCAAAATTTCAAATTAAAATGATGAATATTGTAATTTCCACAAGCAAATTATTGAGTGGGCCCAAATTGACATTTTAAGCATGAATTGCACAATGATGGGAAATGAAGTTCAATTTCTGAATTGGACTAAAATTTATGTTTATGAACTTTTAAACACATTAATATTAAGATCTTAACAATGAATATTAGCCACTTTCAGTGACTAATCACATGTTTTTATGGATTTTTTCAATTACAGTTGATTTTATTGAACCATTGGGTGATTACCTTGAATTTTGATGTTATCATTGATATGATTGAGATTCTATTTTACCATTTATCAATGAGATGAGGGTATTAATCTCATGCATCATTTTAGGAACCTGATAGGGTTCACATTCCATGAATTATTCCATTCCATATAGGATGCATTTCATGACTGTATGATTTTATTATATATTCATTATGTGATATAAATTTTTTTTGACAGATTTTTTGTAGGTAATTGGGAAACATGGTTGGTACTTAGAGTTCCTTCTATAACCTAAACAACATTTTCTTAATTAGGATATATCATACACCCTAAGTGATCAACTATGACACATTGAGTCATGGACCATTTGTCTCATGGACTAGAACATGTTATGGTATAGATTAAGTAGATTCCATATATTTTGGTTCAGGAGGTGTATGGGACCTTATGGATAAGAAGTGGTGACTCATTTGGTTTAACCATTTAAAGGTAATTATGATATAAATGTGAATTTATATGGAAATTGATATGTGAAACAGAGAACTTTACCTTGACCTGGATTTAGAGTGGGAAGTAAGTAGTGTATCTAATACTTTTTAAAGATATTTCTTTTTACCCATTCCTAGGTTTAGGAGAAGGTAGAGGGGTGTGATATGTTTATAGGAAGGATTAAACCTATCCTTTGATTTTAGCTATAAAATTTTCATTATTGATATTTTTTTGAGGAATGTGTTTGGAATTTTAGAGATATTCCACCACGATGACCTCCAGTCATATACTAGGAGGGTGGGGAGATATGGGATACCAGTAGATCCTTCTATATTTCCAATTGAAAAAATAGTAGTTTTACCAGATACTTATGTTGAGGTACTATTATGTGAGGGTTTGTTATTCTATATTCTGAATTTTCAGGGAGCCCCATAGCCTGCCTCGACTATGGTAGAGCTATTTTGGTTGTTAAAATAGAAAAATCCTCCCATATTTTCAGGGGAAGATTGTCCACAGGCTACTGAGATATGGATTAATATTATTTTTTTGATCTTTGAGCATCTAGAGACACCTCTTGAGAGTAGAGTGAAGCTAGTGACATATATTCTTTGGGTATAATCTAAGAACTGGTGGTATGTTTTGAACCAGGCTGATATGCTCCAAGATATGGTTTGGAAGAATTTCAAATATTGGTTTTAGGATTACTTTTTTTATAATTACCTAAGAGATGAAAGAGACAATGATTTTATGCATCTAGAGTAGGTTGAAATGACTGTTATGGAATATTTGGCATGATTTACTAAGATTCAACATTTTGTGCCGATATATCTAGCTGATGAGCCACTAAGGGTGAGATGCTTTGAGGAAGGTCTCAGACACACTATTTTATTATAGGTTAACGTGTTTAGGTTGACTACTATTACTTAGATAGTGAATTAGGTTCTTATTATAGAGAAAAACCTGAGGGAAGTTTGGGGTTCAGATCAGGGTAGTATAGTCTCTCGACCTAGTGGTTCAACTTCCAGTAGAAGGAAACACCATTTTGAGGATTCTCACGAGGGGGGGGGGGGGGTACCAGCCAGGCTGTTAGTTTTGGTAGATTTTTTTTCTATCCTTAGTGTGGTAGATGGGTGAATATGAGGAATTAGTGTGATTAAGACCCATTCATGTGTCGAGATTAGGGTAGGATGGTCCACATAAAACATTTTTACAAGATATTCTCTCCAATAGTTATTGGAAGGGGACATCTCCGACACCAAGTTCAAGAGAGGGGTTCACAGCTCCGTACATGGTTGGGAGTTAGAGTAGTGCCGATAATTTAATCTAAGGTGGTGGTCATGGTCTAGGTATCCATGAAATAGCTATACCCAGATAGAATAGTGGTCCTACTCCAGGTATTGAGGTTTTTTAATAGGGCCACAATTTAGGCCAGTTGTATTCTATATAGCGTGCCCCTAAGAATCAAAGCACTGGGCTATCTATGGTGATATGTATGATCTTAGTAGCCTCTATGCTAGTAGATTATATTTTTGGTATATTTTCTTCTCATAGCTTCATATCTATACCTATTACGGAGAACCTTGGGCTCATTATCTAGTTTTATGATGGATTTATGACCTTGGATACTCCATTGGGGATCATGATAGATGGTGTACACTAGTGCAGGGAGTACCCCTTGAGGTTAATGGGTTTAACTTTATATGGGATATTTTTTCCTCAAGATGAAAGGGTTTGATGTTATACTCGAGATGGACTATATAGTTTCTTATCAAGCCCATGTTGATTCTTATCACTGGAGGGTCAATTTCACACTGCCAGAGGGTGGATTTTTCATTCACAAGGGTGAATGGGATATATAGGTGAGTCGAGTTGGTCTGAAACATTGTGGGATGAGTGAGATAACATCCCATATTACTAGTTTATATCTGGATGATTAGGGATCACATCAAGTAGATTTCCCTTTAGTGGTTTATCATTTCCTGGATGTTTTCCAGGATGTATTTTATAGTTTACCTCCCGAGAGAGAGAGGTGAAGTTCTCCATCGAGCTAGTGACAAGAGTTTCACCAGTATCCAATCCTCCTTATAGGATGGATACTACAAAGTTATAGGAGATCAATAGGTATCTACAAGACTTGGAGGAAAAGGGATTTATACAACCCAATACTTATCTATGGGGTTTTATGGTCCTTTTTTCAAAAATGGCGGATGATACTCTCAGGATATGTGTGTATTATAAAAAATTAAACTAGTTTATAGTTAAGAATCAATATACCTTACTACAGATAGATGGTATCATTGAATATATTGGAGGATATTGGGTTTTCTTGAAGATTGATTTAAGGCCTGGATTTCATCAGGCATGTGTTTAACCTTAAAACATAATACATACAAATTTTCATAGAAGGTATGGTCTATATGAGTATCTGGTTATGTTGTTATGTCTCACAAACATGCCAATAGTTTTCATAGTGCTGATGAACTAGGTTTTCCATCCTTATCTAGATTCATTTTTGGTGGTATTCATGTATGATATCTTTGTGAATTCACACAATTGATATGACCATGCCAAGCATCTTGAGATATTTTTGGATACACTGATAGAGAATCAATTATATGCTAAGCTCAAAAAGTGTTTCTTTTGGATGGATTAGATTCACTTCCTGGGTCATATTATTTTAGAGAGAGTAGTGTTAGTTGACACAAATAATGTGATAGCTATAGTTTATTGGTATAATCCCAATAAAATCTTTGATATATAGATTTTCTTGGGTATAGATGGATATTATAAGCATTTCATATAGGACTTATCATGTTTAGAAGAACCTCTTACATGAATGATTAATAAGGGTGTGAAGCTTGTATAGAAATATTCCTATGAGACAAACTTTTAGGAGATGAAAAGGAGAATGACTTCATCACTGGTCCTAATTCTTCTAGATTTGGGAAAGATCCAAACTATGTATTTTAATTCACCAGGTATCAATCTTGAAGCAGTTCTAATATAGGAGGAGTGAGTCGTGTCATACAAGTGTTGTCAACTGAGGCTACATGAGAGGAATTACCCAACACATGGTCTCAATTTAGCCACTGTGGTTCATTCCTTGCATTTTTGGGGGAAATACTTATTGGGAGAGCATTTTTTGAGGTACATAGACCCAAAATCCTCAATTATATATTTACATAGCATGAATTGAATCTGTGGTAGTGAAGGTGGGTTGAGTACCTACAATATTTTAACTTTGACCTTGCCTATATGCCTAGAAAGGGAAATTCCGTTTCTGATTAACTGAGTTAGAGGACACAAATAATGGAAGTTTAGGGGGCCATTAGTGAGTGGAATCTTATGGATTTGTTTTCAAATATGCACTTAGAGGTGCATGATGATGATGACTAGAACTTTTTTCATCTTTATCCGCGACTTCTAATCTTCTATATAGAGTGAGGATGATATAGTTATTTAATGACGAGGGCCTAGTTCTATGGGAGATTATGGTAGGTGAGGAACCACCTCTTACTTATACAATTGAAAATTATTAAATTATTCATATTTATGATCTCATTTGGGTTCCAAAAAAAATATGGGAGGAGATGATGTGGGAGCTTCATGCCTCAGTTTGGGTAGTACATCCCAACGTTACCAAGATGTATCATGATTTAGGTTTCTAGTATTGGAGGATAGGGTTGAAATTATAGGTAGTTAGTTTTATTAAAAGGCGTTCCACTTATCTACAGGTGAAGGAAGAACATCAGTGACCAACCAAAATTTTACAGCAATTACCTATTTTTATGTGGAAATGGGATGATGTTGTTATGGATTTCATGACTGAGTTATCAAGGTCACCTTAAAGTAGAAATGTGGTGTGGGTTTTTGTTGATATACTCACAAATGTCACTTATTTCCTACCGATCATGAAGAGATTCTCAGTAGATGAGCTTGGGAGGTTGTATATCTGTGAGATACCACAACTTCACGAGGTTCCTCATATTACTGTATCAGATAGGGACACTCAGTTAGAATCTTGTTTCTAGAAGAGTTTTTAGAGGGAATTGGGTATACAAGTGATTATGATAATGAAATACCACCCTCAGACTGATGGTTAGTCAGAGTGAATGATTCAAGGTCTTGAGGACATGTTGAGATCATTTTCCTTGATTTTGGGGGAT
Organism: Viscum album; assembly: GCA_963277665.1. Classification (NCBI taxonomy): domain Eukaryota; kingdom Viridiplantae; phylum Streptophyta; class Magnoliopsida; order Santalales; family Viscaceae; genus Viscum; species Viscum album. The sequence continues at coordinate 285,086,067 of OY728138.1, read as the reverse complement.
ATTGGGAGGAGGTGTATAACCCTAGTTGAGTTCACCTATAAAAATAACTATTAGGTGACTATACGTATGGAACCTTATGAGGCTTTGTATGGTAGGCCCTAATGATCACCCATATGATGGTTAGAGGCATTGTTTCTTAGACCTCATCTCGTTTAGGATACTTCTGAGCATGTCTACTTGATTAGAAAGTAGATGGATACTATAAAATCTAGATAGAAATATTACACTGATCATCATCGATGAACTCTAGAGTTCGAATTCACGGATCATGTTTTTTTAACATATATCACTAAGTCTAGTACACAGATATATTTGGAGACAGGGTAAGATTTCACCGTGATATGTTGGGATGATCAAGATTCTAGAGAGATTCAGGCTGGTAGCCTATCAGCTGTAGTTACCTCAGAGGTACTAAGCCATGCATGAAGTCTTCTATGTATATTAGGTTCACTATTATCACTCATACCCATCTCACACACTATAGAAATATGAGGTGGAGTTATAGGTTGATGTGTCCTTTGAGGAAAATCTTATTCATATTGTTGACAGGAGCACAAAGGTTCTCAGAGGCTGGTCAGTTCCTTTATTATGGGTGCTATGGAAGCATGACCATTTATAGGATGATACTTGGAAGTGGGAGGCCAATAGATGTGATCAGTGTCCCGATTTATTCTTAGGTGATTCTTACCACCCTTGGATGGGAAATTCAGGGATAAATTTATTTAAGGGGGGAAGATTTTAAGATCCTTGGTTTTCTATGAGGTATGGATGTTTTCATTTTCAATTTAACTCCTTGGTTTTGACCTAAAGTGAGTGAATAATGTGACTAAAAGAGTTTTGGGAGTGTTTGGGTCTTGTTCAGATCCCAGAGGCCTAGTTTTTGGAAAAGTAAACTGGGCCGTATGGTTAGTAGAAACCGTGAGACCTAGTCCACATGGTTAAGAGTAACCATGAAGGGATGATCAGAGGGCTGTAGGAAGCCACATGATTTGAGAAATTTTTTTATTATAAGGCACATGCCTATCCGATGGCTCCTATAATTTTTAGCAGAGGCATGAAATACAGTTTACGCATGGTTAGTCGAACCGTGTTCATAAAACCGTGTGAGGTCCCCCTTGACACAGAGAAGGGCACACATTTGGCCCATGTTTTGGCTAACCATGAATCCAAATAGTGCAACCTAATTAAAAGAGGATAAATGAAAATTTTTCACTTAAAATATATTATAATCTAAATTCCATTTTTCTATTCCTCTATGGGATAATAACTCTCATTTTGGAGCTCCCTTTTGAAGCCTAAGCTTGGAGTTTCTCACAATCATTCATCCAGACTTGGATTTGAGTGTCGATTGTCTCGATGGTTCCACATCGATGAGTACTCCATTCCTCTTGTGGCATTATTAATTTGTCTTTGTATTAATGAATTTATTTAGGTGAAATATAATATTCCCTATTTTTAGGATTCTTGTATGTTCTTCATTTTTCTACCAATATGGACTAAAATAGAGGTCGATACTGGACGGGTACTCTATTACGAACCTATGTTAGGTGGTCTATAACTTTTTCCACAAGTTTTTTTTGTTTTATAGAGGTAGTTTCTATGATGTCTCATGACATAATTTCCTACATCACTCCAAAAATTAATGGAATGATTTGTTTTAATGAGTTGGAACCTTTTAGGTTTCCCCACTAGTACCTTTCAGATTGTTGGAGGATTTTATCTCCAACCTAGGTCACCCATGAGGTGTGACTTTGTATCTACCATACTTTATACCACCACAATGGGTATCTAAGTTCTCACCTTGTTATAGGTAGCCTTTATAAATCAATGATAATTGAATTGAGATGATAATATAGAGTTGATGCCTCCTTTCCATATGATAACATGATGTGAATTGATTTAATTATTTAAATGGAAACTGTGTAAATGTGTTGGCTGAACTCATGGAATGTGAATTATTGTGAATGATAAATGGAATGAGATGATGAATTGAAAATGGCAGTGGATTCCTTGATTAGTATACCTTGGATCATTATTCCATTGGACGCTATGTAAATTTCTACTCCATGGGTCTTGATTATGGTATTGGATTCCTTGGGACTATTTAATACTTGGATCCTAATTCCATAGGATGCCTTGGGCTTTGCTACTCCTTAGATCCAACTTTCTTGTACTCGCATTGGACATGGTCTATTGTCATGATCCTTGGAATCCAACCAAGTCATTATCAAGTTTTCATCGAGATTATCCTGAGGATCGACATGGATACCTTGGTCTTCAATACATTGGATCCAACCCCTTATGGTCTAACACTTTTGATTAAATGACATGGCTATTATGGACACTTTGGATTATACGACATGGCTGTAATGGATGTTATACACTAGATTACACAATAATTCCATTTTGGATATTTTGGAATGTTTTTCAGATATCCCTGGTATGGGTATCATATATCAGTTATTAGAATGGAAAATGTTTACTTGTTTATTTATTCTTTATAGAGGCCCTTATTTATGGGAGATTGATTATTGTTTGTAGGGATCCTTATTTGGTTGGACAGTATCACCTAATTTTTTCACATATTCCTTGGTCACTTTACTTTCATTATTTTTATACATATGATATATATTACACACTTCTTTAGTTTGTTATACACAGACTATAATTTTTATAGACACCACTGGTGGTGGACTACTAAGTGTTATCTCACACCTTTTTTGGGTAGCCATTGGGTACCAAAAAAAACTTCATGGATGCAAGTAGGGACTGGGGAAAGCACCCATTATATGATTCTTGATTTGATCATTGATTAAGAGTATGGCATCGAAGGACCGAGATGTGATCATGATTCTAGCTAGGATAGTTCTTTTTGGTCTATTTGATATTTTGATTCATGTATTGTACTAGATGATTGTATAATTGTTTTCCTGCTTTGTAGAGACATGAAATGAAATATCATTTTTTATATGAGATTGAATTTGGAATTGTTTATTTATTACTGGATTGGATGTTTATCTTATGTATGCTTTATATACTTGTTATTCTACTGACTGTTGATATTATACCATCGATTTAAACTCAGACATGAGGGCATAATCACCCCATAGGCACTCCCTAGGCCCTCGTTACTAGTTGGAAAACTTTGATGTATGGGGAGGCATGCTTGAGGCCATGTGACCCACAAGATCTGGGCACTGTTTAGTGGCACCTGGGTTGGGACATTACAAGGAGGCCTAATTATATTCCAGGGTTGATCTTTTCAAATTAAAATAAAATATTTTCATTATATTGTGATCCATATAGATTCAGACTGGGGTATGTGCCCATAAAAGGGGATAATATGGGTGTGTATAGATCAAGAATGTTACGACCACGAGAAAAGAAATTTCCACACATGATCTGGAGTTGTCTATAGTTATTCATACCTTGAAGAGTTAGATATTGTAACTATTAATTTAGAGGTCCTGTAACACCCCAATCTTCTACGATATGCTTCTCTTTGAATAGCACAATAGCGTGTGTTGTATGAAACTTCGAGTTCTAACACACCACAACCAATCAAATTAGCCGTTATGAATAGTAATACCCACTTTTTAAAATTTTATCAATTTTATATTTTAAAATGGAATTCATTTTTGGGTTTGGAATATCGAAATTAGATTAGGGTGAAGTTTTGGTATTTTTCTGAAAACATTCAATTTTTGATGAATAGTGAAATATACTAAATTTTAATTAAAAACAACTTTTTTAATCAAAATAATTTATAGTGCTAAATTATTCTATTGAGTTTTTTTTAAGTATAATTAGATTATATTTTTACCATTTAATCCAATGTCGGTCATTGGATATAATTTCACATTTAAACTGGACATAAGCAAGTATCAATCTTTTGATAGTTATTATTTCTTAAAAACACACTTTTTTGTTTTGACAACGGGAATTGATTTTAAATTAATGTCTGCCACTTCTGTGCTTTGAATTTAGAAAAATGGATTCCATATTTAGAATCAGGATTTCCAAATTGTGTAAATAGTTAACTTTTATTTTTAGACATTTTGAATAATTACTTCGGTAAATATTTTATTTCCCATGGTTAAAGGGTAAATCCGGTAAATAAGAGTAAAAAAACAATATTATAATAATATTAAATTACCCTAAAACGTGTTCTAACCATATTTACTGATACATTTCCGTCCATTGGAATCCTTGGGTTGATTTTGGGACCCCATGGAGCCACTTTTAAGTGATAATGACACTTTATATTAATTAAGTTAAAGTAAATACAAAAATGACATAAGCATATATATTTTAGTAAAACAACTTTAACATAGGGTTATATACGTTATCTATTCGACTATAAATAATAATTAGAAAGATAAAACTATTTCCTACACAATGGTATTTTATTAATAATTTTTATACATTTAATAATTAAATTTATTTATGACACAATGATGATGCAATATTTTCCTTATTAATGAAAGAATCAAATAAATGGTATTATAAATGTTAAAATAAATATAATTTAAAAGTTTTGATTCCATCCAAGAATTTTATAAGTTAATATGACATGTTAGAGTTGGTTATATGAATTTTATTCGAAGTAATAATGATTTTATGAATTTAGAAAAAACAAAATACCAAATAGTGTCAAAATTGACATAAAAGAGTTTTTACAAAAAATATTATATTATTAATTGATATTCTATTCCTAAAAATATAAGGCTCATCAAAAAGACTTATATAATGATAGATGTATCATTTATGAACCACTTGGGATTCTCTTGAAAGTATATAGTAAGTTTATTAAACATATAATATAAAAATACAAAGAGACATGGTAAATGTCAAACTATTTAACTAAGAGTTATACCTAAAAGATAAAGTTAATATAGTGACCCAAACCTATATAAAACATATTGGTTGAGTGGTTTTAGAACCATCCCTACATTATCCTTTAAATAATTTATTTTTTATCCATTAGAAACCGAAAATTATTTTATTATAAAATAATATTTTTTCTTTTTCTAAGGTGCCCCTCACCCCTCTTATAAAAGGGCACTCCCCCTTCTCTATAATTAACACCATCAAATCCATTTTGCTCAGCAAAACCCTGCCCAAATACCCTATCAACTATCCCAAATTTATCCTATAGGCCTTACTTTAGTCATAAATCCAACTTAAAGATCTCTTTTGATCAAATCAAAAGGAAGAACCCGAAGAAGAGGTAAACATTTCATCACCTCTTTCAAGTTCCTTTCTTCTTCCACTTCCTCTTTCTTTGTTGTTTCCATTATAAAATAATAACTACAATATATTATATATACTGTTATATTATTATAAATATGGTACAACCATATTCATTATTCTATCCATCCTTTGAATGACATGTCACTATGCGTGCGTACGTACGGATTACCGTCTCCACATCGTGGTGTAATTGTTATTCAATACATTATTATTTGGATGGGTACAATAATGATGTGTAATTTATATAAATAATAAATATAACATGATAATTATTCTGTATATAATATATAAAATCCAATTATATATTATTTTAATATCAAAAAAATGATATTGTCGCTTGTGCGTACGTACGGATTACGGTCTCCACGAACGCGATGAGATTCATTCCCCATCGTATCCATTCAAGAATAATTTGAATTAGATGATTAAAAGTAATGTTTAAAGACTTAATATCATTCTGAATTTGAATAATATACATCCTATCTATTACAAACATTACTTACGTAACAAAGTATATAAAGGAAAATGAATCATTTAACACCCGAAACAACGATAATACTAAGATATTATTAACAAAGCAATATTAAAAGATCATATATGATATCATATTAATGTATATGATTCTTGTATAATTTAATAAAAAATATTTCACCATTATACATGAGGTTAACCTACCCTCGACCAAGAAAAAGTACAAGGTAAAGGTTAATTTCACAATCTCTTTATTATCCGAGGTTGTTTTTACGTAAGTATATACTGGGACCTCTTTATCATCCACATCCATGTTTCTTAAAAATGTATTCAAAAACATTTTTAATATTTATAAACTATGGGTTAAAGTCATTTATAACCTTGTTTGACTTTTTATAAAATGGTTTGAAGGGAATCTTTCCGTCCTTTTCTAAACAAGGTATCTTATGACCTTTTTGACAAAATTAAGGTAAGAATGTTTTTTTAACTTATACGGAAGATGCAGCTGTATTACGCCATTATAAAAATGTCGAAGCTTCCCTTAAAATCTTATAATAACATTTTCAAATATAAATGTTTTCTTTTATAATTATGTGACTTTTAAATGATTTCAAAATAGAAATAGATATTTCTCTAAAAAGGTTTTTATTTCATCTATGTCAACATCCTTTGATGGATTTTAAGTTTGTTTGAAGTTGATTTATTATGATACCAAACTTCCATATTGTATTTAAGGTTTTGGGATATGTTTGGATGTGGATGTGTTATTTCATACCATTCATGGTTTATGGATAAATTATAGACATTTCGTATGCTAGTTTTAATATGAATGTTTATGTTATGTTTTAACCATTTCATATGAGGAATGCACTGGACTTAGAAAGTGATGGGTGGAGCCCACTATAGCTCCTCGATGCATCGGTAGGTCTCATGAGACAAAATAGTGTCTTGGCACAAGGCCTTGACAAAATCTTATTTGTAGTCTTGGCACAAGGCCTTGACTATGTGGTTATGAAAGTCTGGCATTATGCATTCCATCATTATGAAAGTGGCTATTGATATTGCATGTGATTATTCAACTATTAGAATATCCATGTGAGTAAGTAAATGGAATTATTTTGATTTATATTTTCCATATTATTCTGAAGTTCAAGTTTAAAAGGATTTTGTTTTAGTTTTATACATTGCCTTAAATATTTATGCTTATTTATGAAAGTTTCCACTATATTGTTATCCTTATTGAGCATCTGATCTCACCACTTTCTATGTTTTATTTTTCCAGGATGCGAAGAAGTATATTATAACTGACCTACATGGATTGTCTATGGGATCTCAGTGTTTTCTATGGAAACAATTTTGTTGTAGTTTTCCATTTTATGATGTAATGTAAACCTTAGGAATGTATCTAGTACTTTCAAGGCTAATAAACTGATAGGTATTTCGAGACATGATCTTTTGTGATCATTATAATGTTATGTAATAATACAACAACTCTGGGTAACTGGGGTCGGGGCATTACAATTGGTATTAGAAGAAGTTTAGTACAAACCTTGGAAACTAGATTTGGATAAACTCTGATTAGAGCACATAGCCCTAAGATAGACTTTGAGGATTAGTATATAATAACTTCCTAGAATTTTGGTATTGTATAGATTTTGTGAGTTTTCTAGGAAATACATCCTTTTCTAGATACGAGCAGGTAGAGGCAGCTCTGGCATAGATGTACCTAGGGGTAAAACTCGAAAACACCACTTTGAGCTAGAATCGAATGAGAACTAGTGCATGACAACGGGCCTTGATGCACTCTTGGTTACGACACTCCGGAGGGATATGCTTAGGATAATTCTCATTTTCTTTACAAACAATTATGAAGGGTTTATTAGTATATAATTCCTCAAAGAAAACATTTTTTATGATTATAGATTATACCCATAAACTATTCAATTTATGTTAAGTGTTTTACAAGTTTGGATTTGTGTATTGCGATTCATAAACTAATCTAGTGTATACCATTGTTTAGAAATAGCACCTAGTGGAAGTAATGGAAACCGTATCAATGCACGCACTCCATATAGGGATTTCCCTCCTACTCAAGATAATTACAGTGGAGCTAGTGATGCAACTAGTGCTGATCAACTAATCACCATACTGAGACAACTCACTCATGTTATTAATAATATCCTTACCTGTATGGAGCACCCTAATCCGCAGTGTGGAGGATCAATGTTAGATCGCTTCATGAGGAAACTCTCACCAACATTCAATGGGAGTACAAATCCACTAATAGCTGAGCAATGGATAAATTCCTTAGAGAAAATATTCCACACCTTGGGGAGTAGTGAAAGGGAAAAAGTTTTCATGGAAGTTTACCGCCTCAATGGAGATGCTGATCAATGGTGGTTGTTGATTCAAAACACAAAGGAAGATTATGAAGTATCAAATATGGAATGGAGAGAGTTTAAAGAAATTTTCTTAGAAAAATACTTTCTTCATGACCATCGATAAGATATGGAAAGACAATTTCTGAGTCTTAGGCAAAAGGAGGATGAGAACGTCGCAAAGTATGAATCTAACTTTACAAGGTTAGAGAGGCATGCTGCTGATTATATACGTAACCCAAGAAGTAAGATTGATCATTTATTTGATGGGTTAAAAACATTTCTTCGTCGAGAATTAGTCTCACAATCCTTCTCATCGTACGAATATATTTTATCATGTGCTATCAAGACAGAAAAAGAATTCTCTAAGTCTTACGACTTTTAAGAAAAGCAAGAGAAGAAGAGATCTGCCGAAAACTATGGAAATGGAAATAAGGGGAAGAAGGAAAAATTTGAATATCCATCCTGCAGTAAATGTGGGAAGAAACACCCTAGTACTTTCCTGAAGGGAATGGGAGTCTATTACAAGTGTGGTGAAAAAGGCCACCAATATTGTGATTGTAAGGGGAAGAAAAAGGCTATCAATGTTGAATGAGAAAGGGGGAATTATGTGAATGAATGTCCTAAGCATCAGGGGAACTTACCACAGAAAAGACCAATGGATGAAGGCCACACTTATGCTATCACTAATGATGAGGTTGAAGCTCTGAAATACGTGGTGGCGGGTAATTTAATGGTTTCCTCAAGTTTAGAAAATGCTTTATTTGATTTTGGATCATCACATTGTTTCATATATTCTCAGTTTTCTAAGAAAATTATATATTTCCAATTTGATTTAACAAGGGAGTTGTCAGTCAAAAATCCTAAGGGAAGTATATTTTCAATAAAGTTTTGTGAATTAGTCCCCATTAGGGCATATAAATGTTATTTATATGCTGATCTAATCATCGTACCCATGATTTAATTTGATATAATCCTCGGTATGGATTGGATTTCGGACCATGATGTGAAAATTTATTGTAAGAAAGAGGTTACAATTTTTTATAACGATAAGGAGTACCTTATCTTTAGAGCTGAATCGTCACCACCTAATTATTATCTAGATCAACCCCCAATAGCTCAACTAAATTCAATTATTGGGGAGGAAGAGAATGAAATAACTGTGGGTGAGGAAAGTAATGTTCAAATAAATGATGTACCTATTGTGAAAGAATATGTTGATGTGTTTCCATAGGATTTACCTAGACATCCTTGAGAATGAGAAATTGAGTTTTACATTGATTTAATTCCTGGTTCAAGGCCCATATCGAAGACCCCTTATAGAATAGCCACTGTGGAATTAGTGGAACTAAATAAAAAACTTGAGGAATTGAGTAATAAAGGATTTATTCACCCTAGTGTTTCTCCTTGGAGAGCCCTTGTCCTTTTTGTTAAGAATAAAGATGGATCTATGAGGTTGTGCATTGACTACAGGGAGATAAATGCTATAACAATAAAGAACAAGTATCCCCTACCTCACATTGATGATTTATTTAACCAACTTCATGGAGCTCAATACTTTTCAAAGATTGACCTTTGATCTGGATATCATCAGTTATGTGTGAAGAAGGAAAAAATTATGAAAACAACATTTCGAACTAGGTACAGGCATTACGAGTTTACAGTAATGCCTTTTGGATTGATTAATGCACCCTATGTCTTCATGGATCTAATGAATATAGTTTTCAAGGAATATATTGATGAATTTGTAGTGGTATTTATTGATGATATATTGGTATACTCCAAAAGCTATGAAGATCATGAAAATCACTTGTGCATTATCCTGAAGACTCTTAGAAGACATGAATTATATGGGAAGTTTAGCAAGTGTGAATTCTGGCTTCAGAAGATTTATTTTCTTGGCCATATCGTCTCTAAGGATGGAATCTCCATTGATCCTTCTAAGACAAGAGCAATCCACGAATGGCCAACACCGATGAGTATAACTGAGGTATGTAGTTTTATTGGTTTAGTAGGTTATTATCGGTGTTTCGTCCAGAATTTTTCTTGATTGGCTAACCCATTAACCAAGCTCACACGTAAAGGGGTGAAATTTGTTTGGACAAAAGAATGTGAAGAATGTTTTTAAGAAATTAAGAGAAGATTAATAAATTCTCCTATATTGACTCTACCAATGGGGAATAATGGGTTTGTTATTTATAGTGATGCATCAAAGAAAGGACTTGGTTGTGTCCTTATGAAAAATGATAGGGTTATTTCCTATGCATCACGATAGCTAAAAATTCATGAGAAAAACTATATTACTCATGATCTTGAGTTAGTAGCTGTAATATTTGCTTGGTAGATATGGAGACATTATCTCTATGGTGAAAAATTTGAGATATATACTGATCACAAGAGTTTGAAGTATATTTTCTCACAGAAAGAACTCAACATGAGACAAAGCATATGGCTTGAACTACTCAAGGATTATGATTGCACGATACACTACCACCCAGTGAAGGAAAATAAGGTGGAAGATGCTTTGACAAGAAAAGATCATGGAGTTTTGAACAAGATGAGAGTTGAAAGGGATCCTACTTTCATGGATATAGTAAAGATGGATATGGGAATAACCATGGAAGGTGAAACATCAATGCTTTTTCAAATGATTTCCAAACCATGTTTACTAGAAAGGATAAAGAGTTCTAAAACCGATGATGAAGAGTTTCGAAAGAAGATTAAAGCTGTGAATGATGGGAGATTGAGTGACTTAGTATATGAAGATGGAATTTTGAAATTTGGGAAGAGACTTTGTGTTCCCGATATACCTAATCTAAAAAGAGAATTTTTGGATGATGCTCATAGCTCCATCTTCTCTATACACCCTGGGAGAGCTAAAATGTATAGAGATTTGAAGGAACATTTTTGGTGGGATAACATGTAGATGGAGATTGCTGATTTTGTGTCAAGATGTATGGTTTGTCAACAAGTGAAAGCTGGAAGGCAACAGCCTGGAGGAGTCAGACAAACTCTTCCCATACATGAGTGGAAATGAGATAATATTACGATGGACTTTATCATGGGACTAACAAAGACTCATAGAAAGAACGATGCAATATGGGTCATTGTTGATCATCTTACCAAGTCATCACATTTTCTTGATATAAGAGAAGATTTACCACTTGAACGTTTAACAAGACTATATATTAATGAAGTTGTGAGACTTCATGGAGTACCCCTATCGATTGTTTCTGATCATGATCCAAGTTTTACATCAAGATTCTAGAAAAATCTTTAGAAAGTACTAGATACTGAACTTCTTTGAGCGCTGCCTACCACCCCCAAACTGATGGACAATCAGAACAGACTATTCATCCTTAGAAGATATGTTGAGATCTTGATCACTTGACATTCAAGGTATGTGAGATCAATATTTACCCCTGGTAGAATTCTCCTATAACAATAGCTTCCATTCAAGTATTCAGATGGCACTATATGGAGCGTTATATGGAAAGAGATGTCGCACACCAACCTGTTGGGATGATGTTGGCGAAAGAAAACTTATAGGCCCATAACTTGTGGAGTAAATGATGAAAAAATTAAGGTAATCCAAAACCACATCAAAGCAGCTCAAAGTAGGCAGAAGATCTATGCCGATAACCGGATGAAGGATTTGGAATTTCAGGGAGGAGATCATGTTTTCTTGAAGGTATCTCCATGGAAGGGTGTTATACATTTCGGTAAGAAGGGAAAATTAAGTCCCAGGTACATCAGACCTTTCAAAATTCTAGAATGAATTGGGGCTGTAGCTTACTGTTTGGAAATGCCGCCAAGTATCTCCAAAGTTCACGATGTGTTCCACATATCACTGTTGAGAAAATACATGCCCGACCCAATGCATGTACTCACATATGAGAAATTAGAACTGGACCCGATCTTTCTTATTATGAAGAGCCTGTCAGGATTCTTGATACCAGAGAACAAGTATTGAGAAACCGGGCGACTCGTTTGGTAAAAGTTCGATGGAGAAACCATAAGATGAAAAAGGCAACATGGGAACCCGAGGAACTTATGATGAAGAACCACCCGAATCGTTTTATGCGGTAGTATTCTAGAAATTTTGAGGATGATATTATTTGAATGAGGGGATAATGTAACACTCCAAGCTTCCACGGTACACTTCTCTTTGAATAATACAATAGCGTCTGTTGTACGCAACTTCGAGTTCTAACACACCACAACCAATCAAAGTAGCCATTATGAATAGTAATACCCACTTTTTGAAATTTTATCAATTTTATCTTTCAAAATGGACTTCATTTTTGGTTTTATAATATCAAAATTATCTTAGGGTGAATTTTTGGTATTTTTCTGAAAACATTCAATTTTTGATGAATAGTGAAATATACTAAATTTTAATTAAAAACAAAATTTTTAATCAAAATAATTTATAGAGATAAATTATAATATTGAGTGGGTTTTAAGTATAATTAGATTATATTTTTACCATTTAATCCAATGTTGGTCATTGGACATAATCTCACATTTAAACTGGACATAAGCAAGTATAAATCTTTTGATAGTTATTATTTATTAAAAACACACTTTTTGTTTTGACAACGAGAATTAATTTTAAATTAATTTATGCTACTTCTGTGTTTTGAATTTAGAAAAATGGATTCCATATTTAGAATTAGTATGTCCATATTGAGTAAATAGGTAACTTTTATTTTCAGACATTTTGAATAATTACTTCAGTAAATATTTTATTTACCATGGTTAAAGGGTAAATCCGGTAAATAAGGGTAAAAAAATAATATTATAATAATATTAAATTACCCTAACACATGTTCTAACCCTATTGGATGATACATGTCTGACCATGGTAATCCTTGGGTCTATTTCGGAACCCCATGAAGCCACTTGTAAGTGATAATGACACTTTATATTAATTAAGTTAAAGTAAATACAAAAATGACATAAGCATATATCTTCTAGTAAAACAATTTTTACATAGGGTTATATCCGTTATATCTTGAACTATAAATATTCATTATAAATATAAAAATATTTCCTACATAATGGTATTTTATTTATAATCTTTATACATTTAATAATTAAATGTATTTATGACATAATGATGATGCCGTATTTTCCTTATTAATGAAAGAATCAAATAAATGGTATTATAAATGTTAAAATAAATATAATTGTAAAGTTTTGATTCCATAAAAGAATTTTATAAGTTAATATGACATTTTAAGGTTGGTTAGATGAATTTTTTTCAAAGTAATAATGCTGTTATTAATTTAGAAAAAACAAAATACCAAATAGTGTCAAAATTGACATAAAAGAGTTTTTAAAACAAATATTATATTATTAATTGATATTCTATTCCTAAAAATCTAATGTTCAGACAAAATAATTATATAATGATATTTGTATCACTTATTAACGACTTGGGGTTCACTAGGAAGTATATAGTAAGTTTATTAACCATAAAATATAAAAATACAAAGAGACATGGTAAATGCCAAACTATTTAACTAAGAGTTAAACAAAAAAGATAAAGTTAATATAGTGACCCAAACCTGTCTAAAACCTATTTTTTGAGTGGTTTTTGACCCATACCCACATTATTATTTAAATAATTTATTTTGGATCCATTAGAAACTGAAAACAATTTTATTATAAAATAATATTTTTATCTTTTCCTAAGGTTCCCCTCACCCCTCTTATAAAATGGCACTCCCCCTTCTCTCTAATTCACACCTTCAAATCCATTTGGATCAGAAAAAACCTACCCAAATACCCTCTAAACTGTCATCCATTCATCCTAGAGGCCTTACTTTAGTCATAAATCCAACCTAATGTGCCCTTTTGATCAAATCAAAAGGAATAACCCGAAGCAGAGGTAAACATTTCATCACCTCTTTCAAGTTCCTTTCTTCTTCCACTTCCTCTTTATTTATTGTTTCCATTATAAAATAATAACTCCAGTATCTTATATATAATATGATGTTATTATAAAATGGCACAACCATATTCATTATTCTATCCATCCTTTGAATGACATGTCACCATGCGTGCGTGTGTACGACTTACTGTCTCCACGTCATGGTGTAATTGTTATTCAATAAATCATTATTTGGATGGGTATAATAATGATGTGTAATTGATGTAAATAATAAATATAAAATGATAAATATTATGTATATATGATATAACATCCAATTATATATTATTTTAATATCAAAATAATGATATTGTCGCTCGTGCGTACATACAGATTACCGTCTCCACGAACGCGATGAGATTCATTCTCCATCGTATCCATTCAAGACTAATTTTCATTGGATGATTAAAAATAATGTTTAAAGACTTAATATCATTTTGAATATGAATAATATACATTCTATCCATAACAAACATTACTTACATAACAAAGCATATAAAGGAAAACGAATCATTTAACACCCAAAACGACGATAATACTAAGATATTATTAACAAAGCAATATTAAAAGATCATATATGATATAATATTAATGTATAAGATTCTTGTACAATTTAATAACAGTTATTTCACCATTATACAGGTGGTTAATCTACCCTTGAACAAGGAAAAGTAAAAGGTAAGGGTTAATTTCACAATCTCTTTATTATTCGAGGTTTTTTTACGTAAGTATCTACTGGGACCTCTTTATCATCCACATCCATGTTTCTTAAAAATGTATTCCAAAACATTTTTACTATTTACTAGACTATGGGTTAAAGTCATTTATACCCTTGTTTGACTTTTTATAAAATGGTTTGAAGGGAATCTTTCAGTCGTTTTCCAAATAAGGTACCATATGACCTTTTTGACAAAATTAAGGTAAAAATGTTTTTTTAACTTATACGGTGGGTGAAACTATATTATGCCATTATAACAACGTCAAAGCTTCCCTTACAAGATTATATGAATATTTTAAAATATAAATGTTTTATTTTATAATTACGTGACTTTTAAATGATTTCAAAATAGAAAGAGATATTTATATAAAAAGGTTTTGATTTCATCTATGTCAACATCCTTTGATGGATTTTAAGTTTGTTTGAAGTTGATTTATTATGATACAAAACTTACATATTGTATTGAAGGTTTTGTGATATGTTTGACTATGGATGTGTTATTTCATACCATTCATGGTTTATGGATAAAGTATTGACATTTCGTATGCCTGTTTTAATATGAATGTTTATGTTATGTTTTCACCTTTTCATATGAGGAATGAATTGGACTTAATAAGTGGCCGGTGGAGACCACTATAGCTCCTAGATGCATTGGTAGGTCTAATGAGACAAACTAGTGTCTTGGAATAAGGACTTGACAAAATCTTATTTGTAGTCTTGGCACAAGGCCTTGACCATGTGGTTATGAATGTCTGGAATTATGCATTCCATCATTATGAAAGTGGCTATTGATATTTCATGTGATTGTTCGACTAGTAGAATATCCCTGTGAGTAAGTAAATGGAATTATTTTGATTTATATTTTCCATATTATGATTAATTTCAAGTATAAAAGGCTTTTTTTAGTTCTATACATTGCCTTAAATGTTTATGCTTATTTATGAAAATTTCCGCTATATTGTTATCCTTACAGAGCATCTGAGCTCACCCCTTTGTATATTTTATTTTCCCAGGATGTGAAGAAGTATATTATGACTGATTTGGATGGACAGTCTATGGGATCTCAGTGTAGTCTATGGAAACAATGTTGTTGTAGTTTTCCATTTTATGATGTAATGTAAACCTTATGAATGTATCTAGTACTTACATGGATACTAAACTAATCGGTATTTTGAGAATTTATCTTTTGTGATCATGCCAATGTTATGTAATAATGCACCGAATCTAGGTAACTGGGGTTGGGGCGTTACATGTCCATAGTGTATTTGAATAATATAATTCTATTTTTATGACTCGTCCCTTGGGGCCCGTGCTGCGACTACCCCAAGACCGCATCCCAAAGGTCAGAGGCTGGTGACTAGCGCTAAAGAAAATAACTTGTAAGTGTGAGGCATTTTACGAGTACCTGTACACATGCACACTCACAACCCAACCCGAAAGCTGAAAGGGAAAACATGTATGACACTAAGACAACCACTGAGAGTATAAAGTACAAGATGAAAGTAAAGGGGCCAAAATAAAATCCCAACAAAGACAAGATGAAAACAATAAAGTACAAAGTACATTGAAAGGTTCTTCCATAGAAAACCCTACCTAAAGGGTAGGTTAATAGTAGCTACATGAATCTGTGGGAGTACGCATTTTCTGTCTAACCTCATCAGGCACCATCTGGTCATGGACCACGAAGGTCTCCATCAAAGTTTCAATCATCTACACAAGAAATTTCATGTGAGGGAGAATTCCGTGTAGGGGTGAGTAACACAATACTCAGTAGGGACCCAAAAACAAAAAGAAAAACCCCAAAGGGAAAAGTACACACGAAGGAAAGGACAACTTACACAGGTACAACCTAAATCATGGGAAGAAAGTTCATTAATTGTAAAGCCGAACATTTTGTACTATTGAGGGACTTACCCTTGATGAGTCACTGAGGTCTATTAGACCACTGAGGTTCGCTCTTATGTTGGGCCATTGAGTTCCGCTCGACTGCTTGTTTGTTGGGCCACTAAGGTTTATACTGCTACTTGTCTTCCGAGCCACTAAGATCTTCATGGATATTCGTCTGTCAGGACATTGAGGTTCACACGATTATTGGTCTGCCGAACTACTGAGGTCTGTACAACTATTCGTCTGCCGGACCACTGAGGTCCTCACGACTATTCGTCTACCGGGACACTAAGGTTAGAAATACTATTCATCTAATTACCAGAGAATATACTCCTCAAGTCATCAGTCATAACTCAAACTCTACATAAACTCACATGGAGTATATCAAAATGACCGCTCCATTGCACGAGTCACAATGTCGCAAACGGTTCATTAATCGAACATACGGTTTGTGAGTTATGACTGTTTTACTGAAAAGGAACCGGTGGGATCTGGGTCTGGTCTGACCCAACTGGAACCAGCCCAAGATCCACCATCCTGACTTGGATCTGACCCAAATATGGCCCAACCCGTTGGGCTTCCCGCCTCCTTTTATCTGGCTCGCTGTGAGTGGGTTGGCCTGCTCCAACCGAGATACGGCAGCGAGCCGCGTCTCCCGAACACCCCACAGGTTGCTGCGGGGTCCACCACCACCATGGTCTAGTTGGACCATGACTTTATAGCTATGTGATGTGGTGCAACTGTCTCCTCCACATGCGCCACTGCCACCAGCCATTACCGGCGGCCCGCTCCACCGTCCACGGCTTCCGCCGTGGGACCCTTTCTCGATGCCACGGTGCACCGCCCACACACCACCTATGTACTGCCATGGCCCACTAGCTGTAGTATGCGCTGCCTTCCACATGTGGACACTGCCACATGACACCACATTCCATCGAGCTGGCGGCCCTATGTCGCTGCGACCTCCTGTCGCGGTATCCATCTGCTGCCACTATGATCTGCCGCTATGTTGCGATCCTTGAGTTGTTGCGGCGATGGAGATCAGAGAAAAAAATAATGGGGGGATAGTCTTACATTAACACCCAAGGTGGAAGGATCGAGCCTTGTTTGTGTCGGCCTTAATCCATCCACTTAATAATTTAAGGGAAGATAAACAAAAACTTAAATCAAATTACAAGTTCCACATGGATCTATTTTCCTGATGTTTTATCCCAAAATTAAACCCATACCACAAGAAAAAAATACCTGTAGATCAACCTATTAGTGGGTTGATCTACACTCTTTGTTTAGGAAGAAAGAATGGGGAAATCCAATTCACAAAGAGAAAAACCCTACCTGAAGTTGGATCATTCGCTGGTGATGATCGGTGTCACTGCATTCATTATTCCATGATTCGACATTGGCAGCCATTCGTTGATCACTATTTTCCAATGCCAAAGCTCCAACGGTTCAGAGTGATTCTCCAAAGTGCCAACGATCAATGCTTATTCAATACATTAAAGATAGAAAATGAATTTCTATTACATTGTGTTGCAGCTTCATTATGCTATTTCATTTATGAAACAATGTTTCTGTTATACAACACTGAAATTAAAAATTCAAATAAAATAAACTAAAAGTTTATTTTATTTTTATAAAAAAATACTTATATTAAATTTTATTAAAAGTTTGAAAATTAACTTTTTCCTTGACCCGTTCTGGTTGAGGTTATGTCCATTCTTAGGTAAATTTGTCATTCTGGATGCAATGGTGCCCTCAAATTTTTAATCCAGGAACCCATTTAGAAGTTTTCAAACATGATCACATGCGCTATTTTAAATAAAATTAAAAAAGTTAAAACACTTATTTTGAGTTCACTAGAGCTCGAAATAAAGTTTATTATGAGATCCTGGTCTCAAAATAATCCCATATAATTTTAAAAAAATTTACATGGAATTCTACAACATTACATTACCTCCACCTTTAGGGATTTAACCCGTCATAATCCAATACAAGGACTAAACAAGCAAATGGGGGTACAAAGCAGAGATATGAGTCTCCTATTCTCATGTTCTCTCCTGGAGATTCCCATGCTACCACCAGATGCACACTAGAGGAATCGATCATCCACGAAGGACCCACTCCTTTCGATCCTCAATATATTCTGGGAACTCCATAAACGCCGCCCCCTTGTCAATGTCCAACTCTCCCTAGTCATGATGTGTGATGGATAATGAACGTATCTTTTCAACTATAATATGTGGAAGACATCATGCACCGGTGCATCTATGGGAGGAGGGATAGGCGGTACACCACCTCACCAACTCTACTCAGAATATGAAAAGGGCCAATAAATCTCAAAGATAGCTTGCCACCCCAGCTAAATCTCCGCAATCCCTATTCGGGTAAGACCCAAAGAAACACATGATCTCCCTCCTCAAACTCCAAGGGCCTCCATATCCTGCCAGTATAAGATTTATATCTACTCTGTGTAGTCCTCATCTGCTCTTGGGTGACCTGCACCTTCTCGGTGGTAGCCCGTATCAACTCTGGACCCATGTGTGATGACTCCCCTGGGTCTTTCCAGCATAATAGTGATATGCATGGTCACCCATAAAACACCTCGAATGATGCCATACCAATGGTGGAGTGGTATCTATTATTGTACGTGAACTCCATCAGTGGTATGTGATCCTCCCAACTGCAACCGAATTCCAAGATACAAGCATGAAGCATGTCCTCTGAAACCTAGATAGTCCTCTCTATATGACCATCTGTCTAAGGGTGGAAAGCTGTGCTCAAGCGAAGCTGAGTCCTGAATTCCCCCTTTAATCCCTTCCACAACCAGAATTTAAAGCGTGTTTCTCAATCTGAGACTATCATCGATGGGACCCCATGGAGTCGAACTATCTATTACATGTAAAAGCATCCCAAACCCTCTACTGAACCCTACTCTTGGAGGGGTAGGAAGTGGGACGACTTGGTGAGTCAGTCAACGTTCACCCAGATGGTATTGTCCCCCTAGATGTGTGGGGTAAACTCATCATGAATTCCATCGAGATACCATCCCACTTTCACTCCGGCACCTCATGTGGATGAGTTAAGCTTGCTGGAACCTGATGCTCAACCTTCACTTGCTGGTAAGTGAGGCACCAAAAAATGAACTCCGCCACTGTCTTCTTCATCCCTGGCCACAAGTACTATCATCAAAGATCCTGGTACATCTTTGCCACTCCTGGATGTACCACCAAAGGGGAGGTGTGGAGCTCCCTTAGAACCTCCTCATGTGATTTCACTAGTACAATAATTCACCCTCTGAAAAGGATGGAATGCTCCCTACTTATCGAAAATCTGTTAGGAGCTTGTCCTGAGGATACCTGAGCACATTGAGGCTCACAATCAACATCCACAAGCTGTGCCTCCCTAAATCACTTTAAGAGTGGGGGAGTGACTGCCATCGACTGAAGATAAGATTCTCTATCACCATCCATAAAGTATATATGCATCACAACTAACTGTTCTGATGCCTCACTCAGCAAATACAAACCATACCTTCTTCTGAGTGCATCTTCCACCACATTCCCCTTACCAGGAGTATAGACGATCTCAAAGTCATAGTCCTGGAGGAACTCTATCCACCGCCGCTACCTCAAGTTCAGGTCCTTCTGGGAGAATATGTGCTTGAGAATTTTGTGATCGGAGTATATGGTAAACCAGTCACCCATCAAGTAGTGCTTCCACATCTTTAAAGAAAATACCACTACTGCTAGCTCCAAGTTGTGAGTCACGTAGTTCTACTCTTGCTACCTCAACTATCGTGAACTTCTGGTGATCACTTCTTTCCCCTAAATTAGTAAAAAATCTAATCCAATCCTTGATGCGTTGTAGAAAACTACATACCCAATTCCCTCCTCTGGTAGTATCAAGATGGGGGCGGTCATTAGTCTATGCATTAGCTCCTGAAAACTCTATTGGAATCTATCCGACCACACAAAGGGCTGTCCATTCCATGTAAAAGATGATAAGGGTGCTGCTACCCTAGAAAAGTTAGTCATGAACCTCCAGTAGTATCCAACCAAACCCAAGAATCTTCTCACCTTAGTCACGATCCTAGGTCGCTCCTAAGAAAGCACTGCATTTATCTTTTCTGGATCTACTATAAATACAACCTCCAATATAAAATATCATAGAAAGTGGAATTCCCAAATCCATAACTGAAACTTCAAGACCTTCCCATAAAGCTGGTGTTCTCGAAGTGTATCTAGGACTATCTGTAGGTGTGTCGCGTGATCCTCCTTAGATTCCAAGTACATCAGGATTCCATTAATGAAGACCACAATGAAATGGTTGAGGTGAGGCTGGAAGATCCTATTCATGAGTCCCATGAACAATTATGGGGAATTTGTCATACCAAAAGACACCACCAAGAACTCATAGTGGCCATATCGACATCTAAAGGTTGTATTTGGTACATCCTCATCCTGTACACAAATCTGATGATAGCCTGATCAGAGATCTGTCTTCTAGAAACATCTCACTTCCTTCAGCTGATCGAAGTGGTCATAAATCCTAGATAGTGGATAGTTGTTCTTCACGGTCACCTGGTTCAGGAGCCAAAAATCTATGTACAACCTCAAACTTCTATCTGCCTTCTTGACAAACAAAACTGGGGTTTCCCATGGTGAAATGTTGGGTCTCACGAAACCCTTATCCTGAAAATCCTCTAGTTGTTCCCTCAACTCATGAAGCTTTGCGGGAACCATATGATATTCTAGTGTGGATATAGGTTCCATCCCATGGTATAGATCAATGTAGAAGTCTATTTCTCTATAAGGAGGTAATCCCGAAACATCTTCTGGAAAGACGTCTTCGTACTCGTCCACCACTACAGGAAAGTGAGGACTCTTCTTTTCCACCATACTGAGGGTGAGGCTAGCTAACTGGCGAGTGATCGGATGCACCCTCCTATGAGAAATTTTGTCCTGTGCTGCAAGTGCTCCCTTCTTTCCCGTGAAGAAAAAACTGGTCCCATATCCACTGACACACCACAATCTACGTCTGAAGTAGCTGATATTAGTGTGAACTATTGATAACTAGTCCATACCCTGAATAACATCATAAGGCCTCGAAACTACTACTAGGAGATCCCATCCAAAACTTTTTCCTCCCAGAGTAAGCCCACACTACCGAAACCAGTGCGTAATCATCGAATCCCCTCATGTAGGAGTCTCTAATCATAAGGGTCGATCCAATGGATCAACTAGAATTTCGGAGCTGAGAACAAGGTCCATGGAAAAGAAAGTGTGACTAAAACCTGTGTCTATAAGAACTGTAGCTAAGGTGGAGAAGACAAAGATTGTACCTCTAATCATATTTGGAGTGCGTGGTCATAGGTCTCCATCACCTGAAGCTAGCCTCACCCCTATCCACGGGCTACCGGAGACCGTGGTGGATAACCTGGGGGTGGTGGTGGTAGCATATCAAACCTCTTCCCACCACTTGATACTCTTCCGGCTCCTCTTACATGTCTTCCGCCCTACAAACCACCTCGCTCGAACCTTTGCCTCTTCCTCAGCGGTCCCTCGACCATCTTATAGTTGTTTTTGTGGCGATTCAGGAAGTCACGAGCCATGTGAACCTGTCCACCGCATGAGTATATCATCCCACCCCTCTAAATAATCCCTCCACCATGGGGGTCTTGTACCTCCGATCCTACATCCTGGGGTCACCCCTCAAAACTCCTGTCCCTCTTGGAGCCCATTTCTGCTGCCTATTACCCACAGCTGAAGATTCTGCTATCCGAGGTCTACTGGTAGCTCTTTCTACTTGCTCCTGATTTGACAGGATGCTATCCACGAGTAGGAATTACTTAAATACCCCAACCTGAGTAGGGATTCTAAGAGATACAGTGGATGAACTAACCTCCTAGCATAGTCCTTGCTCAAAATCTAGATCCATAAAGAATGGGTCTTGCACCATGTCTGTGGAGTAGCGAGATAGCTCAGTGAATCTCACTGAGTACTCCACTATTGTCATGACACCCTACTGTAGGTGTAGTAGCTTTTGTATGCACACTGAGAAAAACATCACTGTAAATAACTCCTCTATGAAGGGGCGCTTAAATTCTGTCCAGGTGAGGGTTTCCTCATCGCATGTCTAGTTCATCAATCTCCAACATCTCCCTACCGATCCATGAAGAAGGCTTATAGCTAAGATTTATATCTGTTCAAGGGGCGTCCTCACTAGATGGAAGACTCATGTAACCATCTCAACCCAATAATCATCCACTTGGGGGTTAGTACCACCCATAAACCTAGGAGTTCTTGACCTCTAGAACTCATGTAAGGAACTATGTTTACATGTGTCCTCTACCAGTAGCACTGATAACAACTGCTTACCAATGAGTGGTGGAAAGGATGGTGCACCTACTGGTGGGGCCATCTCCAGTACTAGTCCCTGTACTGATGCCTCATCATTGGGCGTACCATCCTAGTAGTGACACATTAGAACCCTCCCTAGCTGTCTGCATGGTAGCATCTTGAAATAGATCAAGATGAACCATGGTCAATAGGTTATACCCGGTTAGTTGACTCAAGAAGGAAATGGGGAATCACTTAAAATACTATAGGATGCATACAACTAATGTTTTCATGTGCCAAGTTGAAAAGTAGAATTCAAGGTCCTGGTGTATGGATACGTCGGCCGCCGCACCAACATTGGACTCCCCAAGCCTGTAAGTCAAACTCGAAACATTTAACACTATTTACCCAAAACAAAACCAAAGACTCTTGGTATTTAAGGTATTACGAAACACCTCTGATACCAATTTGTCACAACACATCCTCTAGGGCCCGTGCTGGGACTACCCAATGCTCACCACCCAAAGGCCAAGGGATGGCGACTAGCATTAAAGGAAATAACTTGCAAGTGAGAGGCATTTTACGAGTACCTGTACACACACACACACTAACAACCCCAACACACCAAGAGGAAAGGTAAAACATGTATGACACTAAGACAAACACTGAGAGTATAAAGTACAAGCTAAATGTAAAAGAACCAGAATACAATAACAACAAAGACAAGATAAAAATAGGAAAGTACAAAAGAATCTGAAAGGTTCGTCCATAGAAAACCCTACCTAAAGGGTGGATGAAGAGTATATGTAGGAATATGTGGGAGTACTCCTCAATTTTCTAACCTCACTGGGAACCGTCTGGTCTTGGACCATGATGGTCTCCGTCAAAGCATCGATCGTCTGCACAAGATACCTCAAATATGGGTGAAGCCCATATAGGGGTGAGTAACACAATACTAGTAGGGAGCCCAAACCACAAAGAAAAACCATAAAGGGAAAAGCACACATGAGGAAAAGTAAAACTCACACAGGTACAAACTAAATAATAGAAAGTAAGTTCATCAGTCATAAAGATGAACATTTTGTACTGCTGAGGGACTCATCCCTGATGAGTCACCAAGGTCTGTTGGACCACTGAGGTATGATCATCTACTGGGCCACTAAGTTCTTCTTGGCTACTCGTCTGTTGGGCCACTAAGGTTCACACAGCTATTCATCTACCAAGCCACTGAGGCCCGCATGAATATTCATCTTCTGGGCCACTAAGGTCCATACGACTATTTGTCTGCCGGGCCACTGAGGTCCACATGGATATTCGTCTGATTCTGAGAGAATCTACTCCTCAAGTCAGCAGTAATAACCCAAACTCCAAGCAAACTCACTTGGAGTATATCTAAAGGACTGCTCCATCACGAGGGTCCCAACACCATAACTAGTTTGTTAATCAAACGTATAGTTTGTGAGTTAAGACTGTTTTACTGAAAAGGGGACGGTGTGGTCTGGGTTCAGGCTGACCTATTCAGATCGACCCAACCAACCCCAGGGTCTACCGACCCATCCCAACCTACCCCAAGGTCCACTGACCCGACCCAGATTCGGTTCGACCCACTAGGACCGACTGGGCTGCGGGTTTGGCCCACTAGGCCGCGGGGCCAGATCGCTGGGCTGTCGAAGGCCCGACCTACTGAGCGATTGTGGGTCTGGCCCGCTGTGAGCGAGTCATCTTGCTCTAGATGAGATATGGTAGCGATCCACGTCTCCCGAACACCCCGCGGCTTCCTGTGGGGTCCTCCACCACTACAGTCCAGCTGAAACGCCACCCTCCAGTCACGTGTCATGGCACGACCGCCGTGTCTATGTGCGCCACCACTACCGACCATTGCTAGTGGCATGCTCCACCGACCATGACTTCTGCCATGGGCCCCATTCTTAGCACCGCAGCATGCCGCCTCCGCACCGCCACATGTCTCCTTCTTAGCGCCGCGACATGCTACTTCCACACCACTATGGCCCACTGGCTGCAGCCTTCTCTGCCTAACATGGCGCCCCGCCAGTGCCGGGGTCCTGTACCACCGTAGCCCGCAGCCCACTATTCGTGGCCTCCTCCGTTACAGAGCACCGCCGGCACATGACACTATTTACATGCGGCCGCAGTCGCATACTGCCACCAACCTTCGAGATGGAATCCCCATGCTGCTATGACCTCCTACTGCAGTATCCGTCTACTGCCACCATGATCCACCATCATGTTGTGATCCTTGAGTTGTTGTGGCTGTGGAGATCCAAGAAACAAATAGCGGGGGGGGGGGGGGGTGGGGGGGGTTACATAAACACCCAATGTGGATGGATATGGCCTTGTTCATGTTGACCCTGATATGTCCACATAATAATTTAAGGACAGCTAAACAATGATTTAAATCATACTATAGGTTCTACATGGATCCATTTTCTGGATGTTTTATACCATAATCAAACTCATCCTGCAAGAAAAAATGACTCGTAGATCAACCTATTAGTGGGTTGATCTGCGTTCGTTGTTTAGGAAGAAAGAACAGGGAAATCCGATTCACAAAGAGAAAACCCCTACCTGAAGTTGGATCATTCGTTGGTGATGATCAGTTTCATTTTATTAGTAGTTCCACAATCCATCATTGGCATCCATTCATTGATCTCCATTATCTAACACCAAATATCCAATGGTTTAGAGTTATTCTCCAATGTGCTAACGATCATAACTTGGTCTATCCATTAAACATAGAAAACAAATTTCTGTTACGTTGAGTTGCAATGTCATTACAATATTTCATTTATGAAACATCTTTTATATTACGCTGCAATGAAATTCAAAATTCAAATAAAACAAACTAAAAGTTTATTTTATTTTTCCTTAAGAAAATTCTTCTATTAAATTTTCTTAAAAGTCTGAAAATTTACTTTTTCCGTTGACCCACATCAATCGAGGTTAAGTCCATTCTTAGGTAAAGTCGTCATTCTGGATGCAACAATGCCATCTGATTATTAATCTAGGCACCTGTTTAGAAGTTTCCAAAACCACTCACGTGCTCTATTTTAAATAAACTTAAAAAAGTTAAAACACTTATTCCGAGCTCACCAAGGCTCGTAATCAAGTTCCATCTGAGCATCTGGTCTCAAAATAATCCCATATAATTTTAAAAAAAAATTACATGGAATTCTGGGACATTAAGTCTATGGTTTATATTCTCTCAGTGGAATTTGAACCTGAAGTAATGGAGATGGGTAGAGTATATTTAGACTTTTGATTTTAAGTTATCCTATACACTAGGTACCAATAATGTTGTATAATATTCCTTTATATTTTAATCATAACCTAATTCATGATATTAACCAAAAAACCACCCATGATCGAGCAAAATAATACACTTGTATAAGAAAATA
Organism: Viscum album; assembly: GCA_963277665.1. Classification (NCBI taxonomy): domain Eukaryota; kingdom Viridiplantae; phylum Streptophyta; class Magnoliopsida; order Santalales; family Viscaceae; genus Viscum; species Viscum album. The sequence goes on along the minus strand of OY728138.1, from coordinate 285,059,668 downwards.
ATTCTTAGGTTAGTAATAATATATAGAAATAAATTAACAAAAAGTGTTAATTTTAAATAAAAAGACACACTCAGAATCATACTAGTCACACCATCCATCAAATTGAGGAGATGTTGATTCCAACTTGTCTCAAATTACTTGTGGATATTTTTATTGAAGTATCAAAACAATATGTATGTGTTTTCTCAGTTTTGAGTTCATTAGTTTTTATTTTTACTAAAATGTCATTTTAAACTCAAAACATTCACTTTTAACATAACATCATGTATCAGTTTGATGTGAAATAGATTCATACATGTCACAAATGACATATTAATAGTTTTTATAAATTATCAAGAAATTATGAGCGTGTTTGATTTGTTTTCAGTGAGGGACACTTTTTGAACTAAAATGTCGATTTTAAACTGATAACAAACACTTTGAGTCATACCGGGAAAATCGTGTATCAAATTGAGGTGTGGATGATTCCTACATGTAAAAAATTATTTATAGATTGTTTCTGTAAGGTATCAAAATAATACGAATGTTTTTTCTTGGTTTTGAGTAGGGAAGTTTTCCATTTTACTAAAATTGATGAAAAATTTAAATAAAAAAATCTACTTCATACCGGTCACACTGTGCATAGGATTGACCTAAGGATGATTCCTACATGTCCTAAATTCCATATGGATAATTTAACTAATGTATCAAAACAATATAAATGTGTTTACTCAATTTTAAGTATGTTACTTGTCTTTTTTTTACTAAAATGACATTTTATAATTGAAACATGCACTTTGAATCATACTGGAAACATCGTGTATCAGATTGAGGTGCTAATGATTCATAAATGTCACAAATGAATTATGGATAATTATTTTAAAAGTATAAAAAAAATCTAAATGTTTTTTCTTGGTTTTTGAGTAGTTCAGTTGGCCTTTTTACTAAAATTGATGACAATTTTAAATAAAAAGATGAACTTTGAATCATAACGGTCACACAATGCATCATATTAAGGTGAGACTGATTCTTAAACATCCCAAATGACTTATGGATCATTTTAATAAATTATCAAAACAATCTGAATGAGTTTTATCAGTTTTGAGTATGTCAATTGTCTTTTTTTACTTAAATTTCATTTTAAAATTAAAACATGCACTTTGACTCATACCGATCACATTGTGTATCTAATTGTGGTGCGACTGATTCCTACACATAAAAAATGATGCATGGATCATTTTCCTAAATTAATTAAACAATTTGAATGTGTTTTCTCAATTTTTATTTGGTTATTTTTCCTTTTTACTAAACTTGATTTCAATTTTAAATAAAAACATGCACTTAGAGTCATATCAGTCACACCATGTATCAGATTGAGGTGAAGATGATTCATGCATGTCTGAAATTACTTATGGATAGTTTTCCTAAAGTATAGAAACAATATAAATGTTTTTTTAGTTTTTAAGTGCAACTAATTCTTATGAAGGCATGAAATATTGAGTCAAAGTGGTCACACCATGCATTGAATTGAGGTGCAGCTGGTTTATACACATCTCAAATGAATTATGAATCATTTTCTTAAGTGTGAAAAAATTACATGACTCCATCAACCTCTTTATCTAATCATATAAAACAATATATTTTTTAATAAATAAACAAAATATCTGGAATTGAATAATGAACCTTCACATAAGGTGCAAAGAGTGATTTTCACAAAAATAAACATCTCCAAATATACACGATATAAAGAGGGGAAATAATCCATGAAAGGATAACCATTTAAAGGTTCAAATTCAAAAAAAATAATCCATTTTAACTACGAAAGGATGATTTTATCCAACTTTTATAATGAAAGATGAACTTACAACAACCACAAAACAAAAATGAGGAAACTCTGAACATATTCACCCCAACATGGGAGACAACAACCGAGCCAATGTGTTGTATGCTTCATTCACAAAAACTCAGCAAAAAATGTTTCATCCACTAAATTATCAAAATGGAGATCATTGGAGAAGAGGACATGATCCCTGATCCCTAGATGAAGATCCCCAATGAAAATAGAATCTTTCAACAGATCCTGCGACACCACCTCCAAAGAAAAGGAAACTAGCTCTTTGAAGTATTCAATATAATCCTACACCATCTGCTGACCTTGCTGGACACTCATCAGCTCTTCCATTTTCTTCATCTTTACTTCATCAGGTATAAACTATCGAGAAAAGACAAACTTAAAAACTTTCCACATCATCCCAAATTGCATCGTTGGTGGGGTTAACAACTCCAATTATTCTAAAGCTAGACCCCCCAAGAAGACCCAGAATAACATGAAATCTAATGGATTTGGGAGTTCCCAACACTAAGAAGACATACTCTACTTCCTCAATCCACTTTAATACCTCTAATGAACCTCAATTTTCACAGAATATGGGAAAAAACTGAGGAGAAATAGAAATAGGTTGAGACCCACTGGAAACTTCAGGGACCTTTCTAGGTGTCCACTACTAAAATTTGGCCCTTTATCAGCGCTAAAAACCGACATTAATAGCGTTAAAAATGTGCTGTTAATGCCGGTGAAGATACTGGGGGGGGGGGGGTCCCCTTTATCAGCGCTCCAAAAAGCATTGATAAAGGGGACCTTTATCAGTGCTAAAAAATTCATTGATAAAGGACACCCTTTATCAGTGATTTTCGAAGCGCTGATAAAGTGGACCCACCCTTTTATCTACACCGAAATTAACAATGCTTTTTTAGAGCTGATAAAGGGGTTCCTTTATCAGCGCTATTTTGAGAAATGATAAAGGTCCCAATTATCAGTGCTTGAGATAGCGATGATAAAGGTTTCCTTTATCAGTTCTCAAGATAGCGCTGATAAAGGCACCTTCCCCTACATCTGCAGAACCAACACCTGCACAAACCAGCACCTCAGCACCTGCACACCTGCACAAAACAGCACCCGCACACCTGTACAAAATAGCACTCGCACATAATATTTTTACAAACAATGCTATATACATTTACTTAATATCATGAATACAAAAAACACACTACTATACACATTTCAAACAATGTTTTACATGGTTACAATTACAATTATCCAACAAAAGTTATAAACATCAATGTTTCATCCTTTGATATCCGTGATCCTCTCAAAAATTGTCGTCGACGGTATTTGTTGCCGAACAAAGCATCCGTACTCAAGGAAGAAAATTCACCTATGTAAGAAAAAAAATATTATGTTGGTAATACAATAATGAAATAAATTAAAACATTAATATGAAAGAATACATTAATATGGAAATGTGAAACTAAAATATGGAAATGATAAACTCAAATGTTTTCATTCTGATAACAATGAAAGGGAATAATGTAAAATCAATATGTTTTTGGATGATTTATCTCATTTAATAAATACTGATTCTTTATCTAATGAAAATATTTAATGGTCACACCGTACGTCGGATTGAGGTGCGGTCTATTTGTAAACCTCAAAAATTACTCATGGATCATTTTCCTAAAGTATCAAAAGAATCCGAACGCATTTGCTTGGTTTTCCGTATGTCACTTGTGTTGTTTTATAAAGTTAATGTCAATTTCAAACTGATATCATACACTTTTATCCATACCTATCACACTGTGCATCATATTGAGGCGTGGTTGATTCGTACACCTCAAAAATGACTCATGGATTGTTTTCCTAAAGTATCAAAACAATCCGAACATGTTTTCCTAGTTTTCCGTATGTTACTTGTTTTGTTTTCTAAAGTTAATGTCAATTTGAAACTGATATTAGATAATTTTATCCATACCGGTCACACCATTCATCGGATTGAGGTGCGGTCGATTCATACAGGTCAAAAATGACTCATGGATCGTTTTCATAAAGTATCAAAAAAATCCGAATGCGTTTGCTCGGTTTTCCTTATGGAGTAGTGTTGTTTTCTAAAGTTTATGTCAATTTAAAACTAATATTAGACACTTTTAACCATACCGATCATACCGTGTTTCATATTGAGGTGGGATTGATTCTTACATGTCAGAAATAACTCATGTATCGTTTTCCTAAAGTATCAAAACAATCAGAATGTGTTTGCTTGGTATTTCATATGTCAGTAGTGTTGTTTTCTAAAGTTAATGTCAATTTCAAACTGATATCAGACACTTTTAGTCATACTAGTCACACCGTGCATCGGATTGAGGTGTGGTTGATTCGTAAACCTCACAAATGACTCATATATCGTTGTACTAAAGTATCAAAACAATCCCAATGCTTTTGCTTAGTTTTCCGTATGTCACTTGTGTTGTTTTCTAAAGTTAATGTCAATTTCAAACTGATATCAGACACTTTTATCCATACTGGTCACATCGTGCATAGGATTAAGGTGAGATCAATTATTACACCTAAAAAACGACTCATGGATTGTTGTCCTAAATTATCTAAACAATATGAAAGCGTTTTCTCGGTTTTTCGTATGTAACTTGGGTTGTTTTATAAATTTAATGTCAATTTGAAACTGATATCAGAAAATTTTATTCATACCAGTCACACCATGCATCAGATTGAGGTTCGGTCGATTTTTACACGTCAAAAATGACTCATGGATCGTTTTCCTAAAGTATCAAAACAATCCGAATGTGTTTGCTCAGTTTTCCTTATGTCAGTAGTGTTGTTTTCTAAAGTTTATGTCAATTTCAAACTGATATCAGACACTTTTAACCATATTGATCACACCGTGTGTCGGATTGAGGTGTGGTTGATTCGTACATGTCAAAAATGACTCATGGATTGTTTTATGAAATTATAAAAACAATCCAAATGCATTTTCTTAGTATTCCGTATGTCAGTAGTGTTGTTTTCTAAAGTTAATGTCAATTTCAAACTGATATCAGACACTTTTAGCCATATCAATCACACCATGCATCAGATTGAGGTGCGGTTGATTCATACACATCAAAAATGACTCATGGATCATTTTCCTAAAGTATAAAAACATTCCTAACACGTTTTCTTAGTTTACCGTATGTCACTTGTGTTGTTTTCTAAAGTTAATGTCAATTTTAAAATGATATCAGACACTTTTAACCATACCGATCACACCGTGCATCGGATTGAGGTTTGGTTGATTTTTACACCTCAAAAATGACAAATTGATTGTTTTCCTAAAGTATTAAAACAATCCGAATGCGTTTGCTCGGTTTTTCGTATGTCACTTGTGTTGTTTTCTAAAGTTAATGTCAATTTGAAACTGATATCAGACACTTTTAGCCATACCGGTCACACTATGCATTGGATTGAGGTGAGGTCGATTCATACACGTCAAAAATGACTCATGGATCATTTTCCTAAAGTATCAAAACAATCCGAACGTGTTTTCTCTATTTTCCTTATGTTAGTAGTGTTGTTTTCTAAAGTTTATGTCAATTTCAAACTGATATCAGACACTTTTAACAATACCAATCACACCGTGAGTTGGATTGAGGTGCGGTTCATTCTTACACGTCACAAATAACTCATGGATCGTTTTCATAAAGTATCAAAACAATCTGAATGTGTTTTCTTGATATTCCGTATGTCAGTATTGTTGTTTTCTAAAGTTAATTTCAATTTCAAACTGATATCAGACACTTTTAGCCATACCGGTCACACCGTGCATCGGATTGAGGTGCGGTTGATTCTTACACGTCAAAAATTACTCATGGATCATTTTAATAAAGTATCAAAATAATCCCAATTCATTTTCTCGGTTTTACGTATGTGAGTAGTGTTGTTTTCTAAAGTTAATGTCAATTTCAAACTGATATCAGACACTTTTAACCATACCACTCACACCGTGCATCGGATTGAGGTGCGGTTGATTCTTACACCTCAAAAATGACTCATATATTGTTTTCCTAAAGTATAAAAACAATCCTAACGTGTTTTCTCAGTTTTTCTTATGTCACTTGTGTCGTTTTCAAAAGTTAATGTCAATTTGAAACTGATATTAGACACTTTTAGCCATACCAGTCACACTGTGCGTTGGATTGAAGTGCAGTTGATTTGTACACGTCACAAATGACTCATGGATCATTTTCCTAAAGTATCAAAACAATACGAACGCGTTTTCTCGGTATTCCGTATGTCAATAGTGTTGTTTTCTAAAGTTAATGTCAATTTCAAACTGATATAAGACACTTTTAGCCATACCGACCACACCATGCGTCAGATTGAGGTGCGGTCAATTCGTAAACCTCAAAAATGACTCATGGATCATTTTCCTAAAGTATCAAAACAATCCAAACATGTTTGCTCAGTATTCTGTATGTCATTAGTGTTGTTTTCTAAAGTTAATGTCAATTTCAAACTGATATCAGACACTTTTAGCCATACCGGTTACACTGTACATCGGATTAATGTATGGTTGATTCATACAGCTCACAAATGACTCATGTATCGTTGTCCTAAAGTATCAAAACAATATGAATGTGTTTTCTCAGTTTTCTGTATGTCACTTGTGTTTTTTCTAAAGTTAATGTCAATTTCAAACTGATATCAGACACTTTTAACCATACCCCCTCCCTCTTAGACACACCTCCTCCTGGAAACTCCCCCCACTCCTAGACACCCCCTCCCTCCTAGACACCCCCAACCACATATAATGGAAACTAAAATTAGAAAATTGAAAATACAAGATATTGGTTCCCATCAATATTTTAAGATGCTCGTGAGTGGACTGAATGAATATGCATCGGTCGAATTCCACACTATCGACCAGTGTAGTCCAATGAGTTATGCTTTACTAGAAAGAAAAATCACATCTAAAACCATTATTCATAACCTAAGGATATAAAACATAATAAAGGGTGATCATATAAGCTCAATATGTGTAAACAAGGGATATATCAATGATCATATATGGATAAAATTAGTAGGAATTCACCTTCATCCTATTTGTGTACAATCTTCCATCAGGTATGTTGCCCATTCATTTCTAAACACATCTATATCATCTTCTAAATATGATTTTTTGAAACAGTCATGGTAGTAATGAAAAAATATAAATACAAAAAAGATTAATAAATATTTTAAATGAACTCGTAATTATTTTTGAAAATACCTCATCAGGGATGCTAGTTTGTTGATGAAATACGATCTATTTCATAAATTTACAAACATAATAACCACATTCCTTTCCGTTTGTTTGTTTTGGAAACTACAGAAACATCAACAACAATAAGTAATTTGTTTTGATATGTGTTTGGATAGTGAAATGTTATTATATATACCCGGATACTTTTCCAGTTGTAGATCTTGTAGGCTTGATCATCCTTATGCCCTGGATTCATTCCAGGCATTAGATGATATTGATTCACCACCCTATCATAAAATAATCCTCATTAAAAGATAAAATAAATTATATAAATAGATGTTTAGTTTTAAAATGTTGGATCTAGTGTATTATAAATTAACAAACACCATCATGCGTGGTCAGTTTGTTGGATATCCATGAGTTGAATCCAGAAAATAAATATTTGGAGTATCCAAATTGAATGCAATCAGTATCCAATGCTCCCTAAAAATAAAAAAAGGAATAACTAAAGAAATAAATGAAAATATAGTTGATATGATTAAATTGTAGAGTTTTACCCCTGTATCGTTGGTATTAAAAGGAGTCTGTCATCCATAATTTTGTTTACAAATGATTTGAGTAGGGATGAAATTTTTACAGCCTATTTATCAAAATCTATTTCTTCTTTTGAAGAGGTGGTGTGAGGACTAAGGAGTCAAAATTTTTGTTCATTGGGAAATACCTTCAATTGTTTTTCATATATATGCCTGCGAAAAATATAAAATGTACTTAGTCATAATTATCAGAGTATATCAGATTTTGTAAAATCAAATCATGAAAACATACCTCATGTATAAATTTACAACTGAGGCACCTAGCCATTCATACTTGAGGATTTCATTTACATTTTCAACACTAATGAAATCTGATGTTTCCTCTCCGCACATATTTTTTTTCAAAATAAACTGTGTGAGCATTGCTGTCTATCAAATTTGTATCCACATGAGCCTGCAATGATATTAACTGTGGATATAGAACAGTGGGGTGAAAGTGATCTCAGTAGACCATTTCAATCGGTTGGTTGATCCTTGAGATAATTTTGAGCTGATATTTCGTTTCACCTCATTCTCTTTGTCATTCTGTAATAACATTCATCGGTTCAGACCATTTTTCATTAAATATTAAAGGTCCAGCTTCAAAAATAACTTGAAAATGGATACCTTCTTGTCAACATGTTTTTTTACAAGAACTAATGGACATACAATGAATGTTCCAACAGCTTGTTCAATCGTATGAATGTCTTCATCGTCATTTGGAATAGGTAGCTCGACACTCGGCTCATTAGCTACGTTAATTGACACTCTGAAATGATCTGTTGGAAGCTGTCAGTTGTGTAGCATGTCATTTTGCATATTGAATATCGTAGCCCTCGCTACAAGACGATAAGTGGGAGTTGATAGATATAAATCATAGTCATTTTCACCCTATATAATATTATTACAGGAAAGGTATCAGTGTCTATGTGAATCACATTTCACAGAAACAATTATTAAAACATTTATTACCTCATCTAAGTCAGGTTTTTTAGGGGAATGGCTTGCCTCAAAGATAGTGGGGGGTGGGGTGGGATCGTCACACACGGGTTTTTGTTGAGTTGTTTCTTCAAATTTCCTCCCCCCATCAATGTTTATATCATCTCTCTCTGGTATTTCAATTCTTCTTAAAAAATAGCTAATTTTTCTTACAGATTTTCCATTTTTTCATTTTCATCCTCCGATTGTTTTTGTTTTTGAAAATATGTTCGGGGTGTCACCCCAAAACCCGCACCTCTAACATGGCCATACTGGTCTGGCCGCTTCAAGGATGCTAAAAGTATGTATGCATCTAGTGCGGGTGTTGTTGATTCCTGTGACTATGTCAGATAGAAAATATAGAAAAATAAGTAGTCATTGTAATGCAATAGCGATTTAAAACAAATCAAATTTATATTATGTCATACTTACACATGTTTCCCACAATTTTTGTGTGTTTTCATCTATCAGTATCCCCTATTTATTTACACGAGCCTCCTTCCATATCACATGGTGTGGGATGGATTTGTCTTTCAATTTCGATTCATCAATCTAAATATAAACAGAGAAACATGGTTATGGTGTTGTTGTATGTCACATATAAGTAGTACGGTAGATTTAAAAGATGTACTAATTTTTTCTCAAGTGAAGCGTACCCCATCCTTTCTTTACGGTAAGGGTACGCTGGTTCTACTGCATGTTTTTTATTTTCAGCACTCAGTTTCTATTTCATAAATAAAAAACTGTCAATCAAAGTGATGAATACAAGCAACATCAAACAACGTATTACCCCCACACAATGTACCTGAAAAGTCTGCTCCCCACAACGGTTGATAAACGCGTCCCACACTCCTTGGGATATCAAGTGTGCATAAAGAGGAGGTGGGTGCGGCATGATTTTTCCTTCAACATCTTTAAGATGATATTTCGTTAAAATTGTGCGGAAACCTCTATGAATATTTCATGAAACTCTTAATACATATTCCTTGTGCGAGGCATCAACTATAAATGCACTCTGCAATGGATGATGAAGAGTAAGTCAATGTTTTGGTATTTTATTTTAATAAATGAAAAAAGTGATATCATAACATTACCATAATCTCTTCCCACATTAGTGTCTTAAGACCGGTGACAACATGGTACCACGACTATACATCAATCGACACGCGTTTCCGAGCGGCGATTCCAATGTATCTACTAAATATGGCTCTGTTGGGGTTAACATGTTGGCCTCGATTATTTTACCCCACCTCAAATTTGATGCCTTTTTCTTTTGCCTTATGGATTTTGGATAACATTGTCAAACTACGACGATCTTATTTTTTTTCACTTTCAGGGTTACATTTCCTACCATTTCCTCAGAAGTATCATCAATATCTTTTCCGGAGCACTAGCACCAGCACTGGGACTAGCAACAACAGGTTGATAAACTTTTTGTTTCTCTACACTGGGACCAACAACAACATGTTGAGAAACTTGTTGTTGCTTTGAACTGGAACCACCAACAGCTGCTTGAGAAACCTGTTGTTGCTCTGCACTGGGACCACCGGTAGGTGGTTGAGAAACCTTTTGTGCCTCGAGATTGGGCGCATCAGCAGGTGCAGAAGTCATTTTCTGCAGAAGTGGTTTAAAATTTAATTTAGATTACATAAAAGTACCAGCAGACAAATAATAACATAACATAACACAATGTATATTACAATAAACAAATAACCTGATTATTGTACTCTCTTTTTTTTCTTTAAAGGCTGAAGATATTTTACTCCTCTATCGACTATGTAAATCCCTTCATTGTGGTATCCTCTGACTTACAAAACGCCATCTACATTGGGACCGCTGTGAAATGATTGTGAAGTCCCTATAAAAGGGTCATCCTCCATTGAACTTTCATCTGTCCCTTCAGTTGTTTTGGTCAATAACAGAACAATTTACCAATTTCAGTTTGCAGGGTCGGGAACATAAAATACTTGTACTTCCCATGATGCCATTATAAATGTTTCTTCTTTCTCCCCTTCCTTACTGAAATCAACTTTCATGAATCCCAATTCATCAATTTTAACAACACTCTTAATATCAACCCACTTGCATTGAAAAATCAGCACTTTGAATTTCGTATAATCCAACTCCCATATTCGTTTGGTGTTACCAAAGTATGACATATTCGCATAAATTGGATTTTTTTCCTTAGCACCGGAAACATGCATCGCCTCAGCCACAAGTGTAACCCCACTATTCTGCATGGTACTATATTCATCTTGTTCATTAGTATAGAATGTATAACCATTAGCTTCATAATAATTGTAAGATAATACATACACACTTTCTCCTTCGGCTAGTCATCGAAGTTGTTCTGAAATTAAGTCTGGATTTTCATCTAACTGCTTCAAAATATGGTCCTGAAACCATCCTATAAACTGTTGATTATGTGTATCTGATATCCATTTTTCAGCCCTAGATGGATTCAAACACCTAAGAATTTCTTTGTGGGTTTGAACATATGGGTCAACGTCAAAACTGTTATGCAAAACATAAAGGTGAGCCTGCTCCCGATATATAATATTAATTGTGACAACCTCTCTTCCAGAAATTCCTTCACCCTCAAGCCGCTCAGTGTGACGAGATTTCAGTAGGCGAACGTTTTCCACACCAGACAAGTATTCGGTACAAAATTCAACGGATTCCTCAACAATATTTTTCTCCGAAATACATCCCTCTAGACGACTTCGATTTTTGACATACCCTTTCAAAATATTCATATACCGTTCAATGGGGTACACCCATCTATAGTGTATAGGACCACATAGTCAAATCTATCTCACCAAATGAACCATCAAATGAACCATCATATCAAAAAATGTTGGCGGGAAGAACATATCCAATTCAGATAATATGATGACAATTTCTCTTTCCATAGTTAGCAATTTCACCGTGTCTATAACTTTGTTGGATATAGCTTTGAAGAAGAAACAAAGCTTCATTAGTGTATGGTGGACATTCTTGGGAAGAATTCAACGTAAATATATAAGAATTAGATCTTGAATCAAAACATGTCATTCATGTGATTTCAGACCCTTTAATTTTAAATCTCTCATTGACACGATGTTCTTGATATTTGATGAATACCCCTCTGGAACCTTTACATCTTTCAAGAAGATTCAAAACTGGTATCTCTCCTGCCTAGAAAGAGTTTAAGTAGCAGGAGGAAGAAATTTTCATTTTTCACCCTTCACTGGTGCCAACTCTTCTCGTATTCCCATCTCAACCATGTCCAATCTAGCCTTAATTCCATCCTTCGTTTTTCCGGGTGTATTTAGAAACGTGCCGATGACACTATCACATACATTTTTTTCAATATGTGTAACATCAAGAAAATGTTGGACATACAGACAATTCCAGTATTGTAATTCAAAAAAAACTGATCTCTTTTTCCAACCAGTTTTCGTAAGGTTTTTCAAAAACGGTTTACCAAAAGTAGTGTTCAAATCTTTTACCTTCTCAAAAAATTGATCACCTGGTGTTGTACATTCTTCTGAACTTCTGCTGAATTATGTCGTCCAAGATCGGTACTTATGCCATCGGGGTAGAAATCTACGATGTCCTAAAAACACAGTTTTCGATGAATGTTTTAACCTAACTGACTATGTACCTTGTTCGCAAACGGGACACCCTTGATTTCCTTTAATTCTATATCCTGAAAAATTTACATAACCAGGAAAGTCATTTATCATCCCGTACAACATGGATTTCAAAGTGAAATCTTCTTTTTTGTAAGCATCATACAACGTAACACATGAATCCCACAATATTTTCAAATCCTTGATCAATGGAGCCAAATAAACATCAATATCATTACCCGCTTGTTTTGGTCCTGATATAAGCATAGATAACATGATGTATTTTCGTTTTATGCATAACCACAGTGGTAAGTTATAATTTACCAACATAACCGGCCATGTACTGTGACTGCAGCTTTGAAAACCAAAATTATTCACCCCATCTGTAGATAATGCCTGACGAAGGTTTCTCGGCTCGTTTCCAAATTTAGGATACTCGTGATAAATTATCTTCCATTGAGGAGAGTCTACCAGGTGACGTAGTTTCCCATATTTAATTCTTGTATCTGCATGCCATGTCAATTTTCCTGCAGTCTTCTCACTTCCATATAGGTGTCTAAACCTTGGAATGATTGGAAAGTACCATACAACTTTCATAGGACTAGAATCATCTTTCTTGTATCGATAAGCACCACACTTTGGGCATTCTTTAAGTGATTTGTGGTCCTTACGAAACAATATACAGTCATTCGGGAAAGCGTGTATTCTTTCAGAGATCATACCCATCGATCATAGCATTCATTTGGCATAGTATGTTCGGCTTGGGAGTTCATTATCTTCTGGGAGCATGTTATTAAAGAGATCAATTAGTTCCATAAAACTGGCGTCACTCCACCCGTTGCCTGCTTTCAAATTATACAGCTTCATTATAGCTGAAAATGCTTTATATTTAGTGCAACCAGCATACAATGGCATTTTTCACAACTCTTTAACTTCTCAAACAATTTTGGGCAATCATGAAGTTCATCTTCAACTGTCCTTGTCATTTCCTCAATACGATCTTCATCATCATTCACATATGTAATCACACCCTCCATACGATTGTCTTCACTTTTCACACTTGTAATCATATCAGATCTTCCATAAAATGTCGTGTTATCCGATCCATTACCTACATTCGTTTTTTCCACGTGTTTATTCCAACATGTATAACTTCGATCTATTCCATGACAGATCAGGTATTCTTCCAACTCTTCTAGAATAATTTGTCTTGAATAAAAACAGTGTAAACATGAACAAAGGATTTGAGAAGGGTCACATGCATGATCTCCTGCAAACTTGATAAACTCTTTCACGCCATCTTCATACTCTTTTGTCAACCAATTGGAATTCATCCATTATTTATTCATATTCATCATCTTTATGGGTTCGATCTTGAAATTGCCTAATATTATGTTTTAATTAATCAAGTAGCATTGTTTGGGTTTTATAAAAAAATCATGGTACAAATGCCTCTACAATGAAATAGAGGAACCTACCCCAAAACATGTGAAAGTACTTGAACTCTATCTATATACGGGGGACTATGCCCTGTATTTTGTATATATCCATGGAGTACCAAAAACCTATACATGGAGGAATCTTCACCGAAACATGGGGGAGTACCATACTTCATATTTTCTCCAAACATATCACTTGTCACTTTTCAACTCTCAAGCAGAGTGAAGATAATTAAAATATCCAAACCACATCGTGTGCAATTTCCAATGAATGAGGGAATCATAATATTGTGATCTACATGAGAAGATATTTATAATGGGGTACTCATACATGAAATATTATGATCTAAGTGAAAAATAAATAATAATAATGAAATTAACATAGAACACAATTTGTTCAATGGATACACAATGTGTAGGGTTCTCAGTCAAGGTTGGTTGTATACTACCATTTCTAAACTCATGTGAAATCCATATACATGGTGTGTCCAGTAGGGTGAACATCGTCTATGGATAAGATACCTGATTTAATCTGACATATATTAAATTAATTCCAAGTTAGTCTTACAAAGACTGCCTGATGCCTTTGAAAATACATGACATATAGAACAACTTGAGCTAACGGCATGTACTTTAGATACAAAATGAGTCACTTCACTGGCTATGTATCACATGTTTTGTGGAATACACAGTGTGTAGTCCTTACATGACCACTAGGGGTGTATAGTCTATACACATCAAGTTTCTATGGTATCTATACATGGTGTGAGTGAAGTAAAACACATATCATATGGTTATACCATTATTTCATGGCATGTACTTAGTTTCATGCTGAAGTATATGTCTTGGAAATACATTTTGTGTAACCTACGTTCACATGACATGTAACATTTAAAATAAAACTTTTTTCAAGTTTGAGTCAGAAGATGAGTCATGTGGTGTAAATTTTGGAGATAACTGTTGTCTGGCATTAAAATCTATATGAAATCCATGTATGGTGAAGCATGCTCCATTTAACAAGACTACATACCATCTATTTTAAATATATATAGAATCTTAAAAACATCATCTTCACACCCTAAAGTGTCTCATAAAGTCCTCTAGAAGTGGTTTTTTTGGATTCAATGGAATTACACTAGTAACAAAGTGGTGGTGCCATTGAAATGGGTAAAGTTTGGATTGATATTCAATGGTGGATGAACTAAAACATGGAAAACAAATGTCATATCAATCATTCCAACAACCGCAACACCATACAAAAACACAATCGTGCTCACAATCGCAACACCATACAAACCAAACAATCACAATTTTATATTTTACAAAGCATCCATTATTCAATTTTGTTTGTTAATTCAGGGGTTATCACAAAAGTTTTATCATCATGGGGAATTCATTCATAAGTTAAGTATACGTAAATTGCCAATTTTTATATTCAAATGTTCAACAAGAACAAACCAACATGCAATTCATTTAGTGCATAAACAAGGACCACCAACAACCACAATTTTCAGTGGGGCGTTTATCCCGTAAATTTCACATTATAACCATCAATATGAAATAGTAATAACACGCGAAAAAGAGGAAACCAATGAGTAATATGAGAAAACTCACCGCAAAGGTGTCGTTAAGAACATGGAAGAGGTGCGTTCGTGGCAGAGGATATGTACACAACAGAGGAGATTTCAAACTAAAAAGAAAACATAAAATAGGGGAAACTCATGAGAATAAAATAATCTAAAACCGAGTACACCATTTACCACATCCCACAAACCCCAAGAACCCACTAAAACCGAAATCAACCCACACCATGGTTAAACACACCTTATGATAATAAGAAATTATAGAACCCACCTTCAATAGAACGAGTTAAACAGACTTTTTAAAATATAAAATATGAACATACAATTGGTAAACCCAGAACAATAGGTCCTACTTACTAGGTATAATCCACAAGTTTATTCTAGATAGCATATCCCAAATGAGTAAGCCCTGATCAATCCTCCGTTATCACACCTTTCACGACACATACATCATAATCACATGACTTTAAACTTCATGGTATAATATTTTCAACACAACACGTGGTATCTAGTGAGTAGGATCATATCCCTATTCAAACTCAATGAGCCTACCCGTAAATCTTGAAAAACATTAGGGGGAACACAAATATTTCCAATGGGGAACCCTTGGTACTCTTTTCCAATATTAACATCAGGCCATGCCAAAACTCACCACATGATCACCAGTTACCCAACATTATTCCAAAAACAAAGGAATATACCCATGCTTCATTACCCTAAACCCATCCATCTAGGTTCAATAGTGATGGTAACATTAAAACCATGATATAAATCAATAGGATTAGGAATCCAAATGGTCATTTCCCTCAACCTAGGCATAACACCAAAACTCAAGAATATAGAGTGCTTCCCTTATACAAATCCAAGGCATGACCATTCCTTCGCTATCAAATTGATAACACCTAATATGCATAAATCCATCATGTAAAAGAATCTACCTTAGATTTTTGTATCTAAGGTATTCATAACACCAATATAAACCCACTCAGTAGTCTCCCCCAACCACTAAAACTCACTAACTCACTACTATCCTGAGTCACATGCTAACAACCACTGGGATCTCACACAAACCCCTTACATCAATTATTACACAATCCTTATCCCATGGGTGCCACTCTTATCCCCACCTAAAAAAACACATTATCTAGTGAAACAAACCAACCACTTACTATAGGTTCTCACACACCCGCTATCTAAAACAACCTACAATATAAGGGTCTCACAACTTGGGCTCTCACTCTTGCCCCAATTACCCATAAATAGGTTCAACTCACTTATAAAAAAACTATAAGTCATCATAATCATACAAGGATCATCATTTATCATTTATATTAACACAAGAGAAGGAAAAATACTCCCACACTGACCAGAGGCGGCGGAGGCGGCGAAAACAGAGGCAGCGGCAGCGGAGGCAGCGGCGGTCACAGCGGCGGAGGCAGCGGTGGTCACGGCGGCGGAGGCAGTGATAGTCGTGGTGGAGGAGAAAAACCCAACGACGCGGAGGAAGCAGCGGAGGAGAAAAACCTAACGGCGGTGGCGGAGGAGGAGGAGGAAGAGGAGGATGAGGATGAGGATGAGTATGCAGAAGAGGAGGATAACGAGGAAGAGAAGTCGCGGTGGAAGAGGGTCCTAGTTCAGCTTCCGCGAAAACTTTACCGCATGCGAGAGCGAAGGACCTGTTAGGGTTATTAAATAAAAAACTACTGGAACCTTTATCAGCGCTCGTTGAAAGCGCTGATAAAGGCATGTTTTATTAGAGCTAAAATAAAAGCACTAATAAAACATAAATTTATCATCGCTTTTAAAGCGCTGATAAATGTTATAATTTTATATAAATTAAGAATAAAAACTTTTATCATTGCTAAAATAAGAGCTGATAAATGTACCCTTTTATCAGCACTAAAAAAGGCGCTGATAAAGGGTATAACTTTATCAGCGCGTATTTTAGTGCTGATAAATCTAACCTTTATCAGTGCTTTTAACTAGCACTGATAAAGGCATACCCCTTTATCAGCACTTTCTATTTAGCGCTGATAAAGGGAAGTGCTTCCCTTGCCCTGTTTTGTGGCAGTGGGCATATTTTGAATAACACAAAAATCATAAAATTAGGTTTAGAATCAATTCCTCACATACCCACACATATGAAAATACTCATAAGGAATACTGAGTGTCACACTTACAACTTTATCACTAAGCCCAATAATTTACCGAATTTTCAATCCAAAACATTTTCCTTTAAAACTCATTTTTCTCCAATCCAGTACCATTTTAAAGAAATTATTTTAATTTTGAAAATCATTTTCATTTTAAAAGTTTACTGAAAACAACCTAGACTAAAATAAGAGATAATTCATGCTAAACCACCAGAATGAGGTACTAGTAGTCATGCCTAACCCGATGACATGGCAGTGAGCCATAATTTATTTAGTATATGAGTTTACTATTATTAAAAATATCAACAACCTCCAACACTAATAAAATCTCAAAAGTACCACCATATACATAATACTACTTCACTAGGTTCTTGGTTGTGTTAATAGTGTCCCTACTTACACTAT
Source organism: Viscum album (assembly GCA_963277665.1). Classification (NCBI taxonomy): domain Eukaryota; kingdom Viridiplantae; phylum Streptophyta; class Magnoliopsida; order Santalales; family Viscaceae; genus Viscum; species Viscum album. The sequence goes on along the minus strand of OY728138.1, from coordinate 285,041,875 downwards.
CCTATCAACAGGTACCTGGTTCCATTCCATCAGTTACTCAATGCCTACTACATAAGGGTACATCTATCTCTTCACCACTCTCTCCTATCAAATCCTCTAACCCCTATTTTAACTCTCCTTAAACACAAAATACACCCAAAATTAGACTAAGATACTAAAATTAAAGGGGATTACATGGTTAGATAAGATGGGGAATTTAAAACCTCCACATCCTCAAGCATTTCATACTCAATAAGATTCAACTAGATTCTTGAGGGAATAGATTCAACCATTTGGTTTTCATATTTTAAGTCTAAATTTTAAGAAATTTACTAGACTTTTCAAAGAATTTTAAAAGGTTTGATGTATTTTGAGGTTAATTTACTCTTCTTTCTAATACATTAGTGAACCAATATCAAGGAAACATAAATAAACACATGATAATTAACATTAAATTACATGGGTCACCTCTAATTGTTACTGTAGTACATTGGTTGACTTTGAGTAGTTTTATTTTTTTTAAATTAACATAACTCAGTCTATTATTTCTTGGACAAGATTAGTTATATTCAAAGAATATTATTTTATCTTTATCCAACATAAAGGAGAGTGGAAATGTATTTAATATAATTCTTCATACGGGTCCATCTAGATAAGTGATTGATAATTATTTTTATAAGATAATTCCACCAAGTAAAGTTAATCCTTCCAAGATCCAGTAAAGTAAATAATTAAGGCTCAAAGAATATCCTCTAATATCAATATAGTCTTATTATAATAACCGTTAGTCTGTGGAATAATAGAAGTATAGAATTTCACCCATAACCTCAATGAAAATTAATTTCCTTGTTATAACCAAGATAAAAAAATCATATCCCTATCAGATACAACACTAGATGGGACAATTGTAAGCATTAATATCTCTTTGACATACAATTAATCGAGTTCACCAATTGAAAAATCCTATTCAATATGTAATAAGTTATTAATCTTAGTTAGATGATCCACTACAACCCACACTACATCTTTCTATTTAGTTGATCTTGAAAAACTAGTTAAGAAATCCATCATGATTTTATCCCATTTCCTAATAGGAAAAGAAAGTATTAAAAAAGTACTTGTTGGTTTTTTATATTTTCACATCACCAGATTATAGGTAAACAATTTAGTAAGGAATAATATGATTCATTTCATCATTATAGGCCACAAAAACTGGTTACTAGTATCACGATACATCTTTATGATCCTTACATGAACCTAGAGGAGTCGCACCGACAGTGGTGAGGATATGAGATGTAGGGTTCATCATGGTTAAGAATAGTAAAAAATGTAAAACTAAAAATGCGGAACCCAAAAGATAAAACAAAAATAGAGGAGAAGTAGAAAATAACATACATTGGATTCTAGCCTTGATTCATCTGAGGGAATGTAGAGGAGTCACACCAGTATGAGAGGAGTTCTATGATAGCTTGAGAATCATGACTGGCTGAGTATCGGTTAGGGTTATTTTAAATAGATCAGGAAAACTTTTAAAAGTGATTTTTGAAAAGCACTGATAAATATACCTTTTATAAATGTTAAATTGATAAGCACAGATAAAAGTGATATTTATCAGTGCTAAAAAGTGTTGATAAATATTGAGATTTATCAGCGCTAAGAAAGCACTGATAAAAGAAATACCTTTATCAGCACTTATAAAGAATTTATTAAAATAAATTTATTATAATTTTATAATTATTAAATATATATAATTAACTATTTTTAATTATATAAATACTTATTAAAAAAATAATTATTTATTTAAAATAATTATAAATTTATAAATTTATAAATATAGTAAATATAAATTTATAAATATATTTATTTATAAATATTTATTTAAAAATAAAATTTTAACATTATTAGTGGATATATAATCTTAAATACATGCATTTTAAAAATGATAGAAATTGAATAATTCAAAATGAGTATAACTTAAAAATATTGAAAAAATCGATAAGTTTTATTAATTAAATATAAATTATTAAAAAAATATGGATATATCTATATATATATATTGAAGTAAGATGAATACATATTGAAAATACTAAAACATAGTATAAATATATATAAATAAATAATAGAAAATGATCAAATTCAAAATAAAAATAAAAAAATAAAAAATTCAAAATCAATGAGCTAACTATAATAGTATTAAAAATAAATAAATAAAATTGATGGATTAAAAACATAATATATTAAATGGATCATGTTATAATGAAATTCTAAAATATACTGAAATCTGAATAAATTACATAAATATTAGGTTTATGTGTTTCTATATATTGTGTAAATATATTTGTGTCATTGTTTATATATAAAACTAAATTAATTACACACACACACACATATATGTGAATTCAATGTAACACACGACATTTGATACATGTTAAATTTAAAAATCAAACAACATTAAAAATGAATAAGACATTAATATGTTTTAAATTAAAATTTTATTAATTTATATATATTTATCTTTAATATACATCATTTATTATTATTTATAATTAATATATCTATATATTATACTTATTCATTTATTTTAATAATTGTTTCATTAATAAAATTTTAAATAATTTTGAAATTTATTCATTTTTAATTTTTTTGTTTAATTATATATTTATTTATATTTCTACATTTAATATATACTATTTTTAAATATTTATAATCTATATATATGTATATTAAATTTATTCGTTTTTATTAATAAATATTTAATTAATAAAATGTTTAATTTTTTCTCTTAATTTAGATTTTTTAAATTTTTATTTGTTTAATTATTTCATTTTATTCATTTTATATATCTATATATTTAATATATACTATTTCTTAATTTTGAAAATTTATATCTATGTATATTTAATTTATTAATTTTTCACAATAATTATTTAATTAATGAAATTGTTATTTTTTTAATTTTATTTGTTTAATTATTTCATTTTATTGTGGACCTTTATTAGCACTAATAAAGTGTTGATAAAGCTTAACATTTATCAGCACTTTATTTTTAGCATTCATAACGGGTACTTTTTATCAGCGCTAAAAATAAAGAGCTGATAAATGGTAACCTTTATCAGTGCTGAAATAAATCACTAATAAAGGTGAACTTTTATCATTGCTAAATAAAATAGGCTAATAAAGGGTTCCCTTTATCATTGCTTATTTTTGCACTGATAAAGATGGACTTTCTCAGTGCATTTTTCTAGTGCTGATAAATGCCGACACTATTAAAGACACATTTTGTAGTAATGACTTTACACTATTAAATTTTTTCTTACCTTTTCAATTGTGAACATGATGACATTTTTCTCGATAATTGTAGAAAACTCCCATTACCTTTAAGAATTTACCTAAGTGATTCTTCCTACATTCTTGACACATGGGATATTGATTCTTTTTTCCTTCTATGGTCTTTACCACCTAAACTTCAAAAAAAATCTATTTTTCTCTTATTTCATGTGTTTGGAAGTTCAATTAGTTTTATATTGTTAGTCATAACTAAATATAGTTGGTTAGGGATAATTATAATATCCTTTAATCCAGATTCTATCATATTTTTTTTCTCTATATAGGTAAGGATATTAATTAATCCTGAGTTATTTTCCCTAATATGTCTATGATTTTCTCTACTCCAACAACCATTATATTGACATGATCAACAGGGAAATATAGACATGTTCTATGGGTACTAACATGTTTCTCATTACTTCTACTAGGTTCCATCTCTAAACAATGGAATTCACTGGATTATCTCATAACATATTTAAATTTTAAATCATTGTTTATAATTCCAGATCCATTACAACACAAAAAATAAATTGAGAAATTATGCATAACTTATCTTAGAATTATAAACATAGTGTATTTGAGAATATTTTCATACCATAGTAATATTTTAAAATCCTTTATAATGGTTTATAAAGTGTGAATGAATTAACCAAATAATATCCCTCAGGAGTGTCAAACTGAGTGTTCATTTCGGCCTCTTTGTCTTCCACTAGGTGAAAATTAAGTTAATATCCAACCATCCTTTTCATGGTTATCACCCCTAGGTGTATATATACTAGATCGTGTGTCTATTTTTTATATCTAGATATGTATTTAATATCTTTTAAGGCCAACACTATATATATAAACAAAATTTTAGAATTTTTTCTTGTACTTAGACATATCTCTAAAGTTTATGATAGGGTTATGTAATCTAATCTATGTTTTACAAAATATAATCCCAGGGGTCCTAATAAATTTATATGATACCAATTTTAACACCCTGACTCCAAAAAACCAAATACAATGGTGATATTATTATATTGTATCAATGAAATATAAATTCCATTTAAAAGGATCAAATAGTTTAGTAGTATTATGAGACTAGATACATCCATGATTCTCAAATTATATTTGAAAAATAATCTATAGAAAAATATTATAGGGATAAATTTATTATTTCTTCTAGTATATCCCTAAAATCATTCATAAATCCCTTCTTGGTATCCTGGTGAAAGGAAAACATAATAAAGGGTGAGCTCAAATGCCCAGTAAGGGAAAGCATACAATAGAAGCTATTTTAAAATAACCAAAGAATAAATAATATGGAATATATAAACAATGATCCAATAATACATATAACTAAGACCATAAAAGAGGAATATATCAATTGATTACATAAGGATATAAATAATAACATGGATTACAATGACTAGTAACATATTGATAGAATTCATATATGAGATATCATAATCTTACCATCAAGGCTTTATGCAAAGACAACATACATAAATGAGTATATATGTCAAACACCCAAGCTAGTTTATCTCATGAGACTGAATAATTCATTAAGGGGTAATAATAGGCCCCACCCATCACTTAGTAAGTCCAATTCATTCATCATATAAAATAAATGAATAACAATTCAACACATAATCAACATAAACATTCATATTGAAAACTGGAATATGAAATATCAATATATTCCCTAGTAAATCACTAGAGAAACATGATCATAATACATATAGAGTAATAAGTTGATGGTATCATTAGAATATATCACTATAAAATTATAAGACTCATCAAAGGATGTTTTCATAGATTAAAATATTTTTAATATATCACTAGAACATTTCTTGTGGAAATTAACCTTTTCATTTTGAAACAAATTATTTAAAATATATCAAATTATAGATTATTAGGAATAATATTTTATTTTAAAATAAACATGTAAATATATAAAGGAATATTCAATGTAAATAATAGTCATGATGATGAAAAAATTCATTTATTTAGTAATTGTTAAAACAAATACTCTTCTCACACCTTTAATAAAAAGCACCTCATTCAAGAAATGATAACAAGATTCATTTTAGTACTTTTATATAACTTAAAACATGTTTAAAAATTTTAATTAATCATTAATTTGATAATATTAAATATATTTTTAAGAAAATATTGTTATGGAAGAAAAATATTCCCAACCGAATAGAAAATCAAAGTCAGATTTTCTTTAAAAAAAATTATTTTTGGATTTTGAGTGATTAGAGAGAGGAAAATGAAAGTAAAAATTATAATTTATATAAATATAAATAGGAGAATAAAATATTTGGGTTTTAAGATAAAAATATCATATAATTTATCTAATAGAAACTTAAACACAAAAAATCCTGAATAAGGATGCGATTGTGAAATAAACCCTTATTATTTTGGTAACTTTTAAAACATAACCCCCATGAAAGAAATAAATTAATATGATACTCTAAATACCATGAATATAAATAGATTCATGATATAAAATATCAATTTTAAATTATATACACTAAATTAAGGAAATAATTCATAAATATGAAATAAGTATCACAGAAAAAAAGGTTGGACAAGAAATCCTTACAAAGATCATAACATTGAAGTGAGAGTTAACAAATGTAGTGATAATATGTTAAAAATTTAAATCCAAAGAGAAAAAGTGTAAATAAAACTTAAAATAATCATATTTCATTATAGAAATAATATTTAAACAAAATAGTCAAAGAGGAATTAATATATCTCAATGAAAAGAAATTGAGTTAAGAAACCCCTTACAGATTTTGTAAATTTTAAAACAAAAGGAAGTTGAAGAAGAGAACATCAAATGGATTTTTAAAACAATTTAATTTTATTAAATTAATGATAATAAAAATAAATAAGGTAGTTTATACACCAAACAAAATAAAACATGTAGTGAAAATGAAATAAGTCTCAATGAAGTGAAATTGAGATGAGAAATCCCTTATCTCAAGTTAGAGACCTCATAAGTTCATTAAAACTATAGTATAATAAATTTATATTTATTAAAAATATATACTAGAAACATATTAATACATATAATACCAAATATGGTATAATTATAATATCTTAACACCCTTTAATTATCAAATATTTATTAAAACACCATTTCAGGTGATAACTATTTCGTTTTTCATGCATGTTTTGGTTTGGTAGTTTTGGTGACTGCATATTGATTGTGGTTCCATCATATTCTTAATTTTAATAATGTAATTTATTTTATTATTATTACATAGTATCACTAGTATTATACATTAATTAATCATTCATTTCATAAACATTATAAAATCACTAATGTTAGTGGCAGAAAAAACCTAAAGAATAACGTGTTATAAAGACCGAATAAGTAAGAACATGCTAAGGTATATTATTAATATAACATTTAAAGAATATTATTAATATAAAAAGTATCATATATATTAATCATATATAATTTTAATACCATCAATAAAATGAGGATATTGAAAATGAAATATATCACTCCTAGAGATGGTATTCTGTTTGTATGCATGAATGATACTCCCCTTTTCTAATGAGAAAAATAAAATGAATGTAGATAATATTTTATCATCTAATAATAATTGTTACATAATAAATATCATATACATTTAGTAAATCCATCATTATCATCATACATAATAGGTAGTGATGGAAAATGAATCACATTGCTACATAGAGGGGGCAGTCTATACAAACACATGACCAATACATTCATTTTCTATTTGATGGAAAGGTGGTAAAAAATGGTTTTCTCAATATCTTAATAACATCTTAGTGTATTGATTATACTAGAGTTGTTATGTCAGAATGGAGATATAAAATTTAATAGACTACCAGAAGATCAAGAACAAAGTTAAGCAATTAATGAAGGTATTGGGTTGGTATTGGATGAGATAGAAGTATCAAACTTTGTGAATAATTTTTGAGAGGAGGTTCTATTTTATAAGTGAGAAAAATGAAAAACTTGTAATTTATTAAAATATTTAAATATAATATAAATCACGATCACGTAAAGTGGCACCAAATCACATAAAATTTATATATATGTTGTGATAGTCTTAGAACACACTCAACCAATGATATTTAAACAAGTGTTGGACATATTTTAATCCTCATATCCTTATAAAAACCCACATTAAACCCAAGATAACATTAACCATGATAACATAACATTTTACCATGAAATATTAATTAGATACAAAAAAAATTAAAGGTTGATTATAAAAAAAGGTGAAATTATAATTCAAAATTTTTAATCCATTTTATAATATTAAAAAACTATATGTTGAAAAAATCACTTTTAATATAATTATGAAAAATGCGTGGAAATTATTTTTTAGAAAACTATCCGATTTAAGTGTAAAAATAATTTCACCTTGAAATAAAGTGATAAGTTTATTTAAAAGATTATTTTTAGTTAAATAATAAAAAAGTAATTTTTTTATAATTTTGGATCAATTCAAAATAGAATGAAACCTTATAACAAAATCATTAAATGAAAATAACCTAACATAGTTTATAATTTTGATAAAATATAATTTATGTTCATAAAAGTCAAGCATGAGTTCTTAAATTCATAATAATATTTTAAAATACATTATTTAACTACTTAAACATATATTTGGTAAAAAAACAATACAATAGTATAAAGGAAATTGTTAGAGTGACTATAAAACATTTTCCCATAGTTTTAACTTGGTTTTACGTATTTTATGCTTACTGAGGTGAAAAATCTTTACCATGATTACTATTCATAATGGAAAAAATTAACAGGGATATATTTAGAAATTTGAACCTCCTAATTCTAAATATGGAATTAATTTTTTAATATTAAACTTATATATGTGAAAGAAATGAATTTAAATATAAATGTGTAATACACAACGAAAAATAGTTTTTAGAAAAAATAATTTTTAAGACAAAAAATGAACTTACACCAAAATAAAGTATAGTGATGATTCATATTATATTAATTATATTATTTATAATTATATTAGTCTTATGTTACTTTATGATAAAATTCAAAACATTATGATACTTTTAAATTACTTTCTCTAATGAAAAGAAATGGCAGTTTTTCAAAAATTGATATTTTCCACTATTTACTTAAAAATAAATCTTTTCAGAAAAATACAAAAAATTTACCTTATGATAATATTGAAATGATTATTAAAATATTATATTAATTTTATCAAATAAAATTTCTACAAAATGGTATAAATTAATTATATCTTTCTTACAAAAAATTCAATAAATACATTTTTTAAGGAAATATTTTTTTTTTGAAAAATTAATGACTTTACTAAAAATTAAATAACTATTTATTATGTAATAATAAATATATTTTTATTATAAGAAAAATTTATACATATTTTTCATAATTTGGTTATTCCTAATCATTCCTCTAATTTAACAGCTGTGTTATAATGATCACATTTAAATAATTTGTTTTTTTTATTATATCATAGTTTACTTAAAGCTTGTTGTTGTGTGTTAATAATGATATCAAGATTATTATTCTTTTAATTTTTTTAAATGTTACACATTGTACTTGTGATGGGTGTCTTATATAGGGTAAATAGGTACTATATGGGTACCCGAGTTTTATATATATTAAATTTTAATTAAATTAATTAATTTGAGAAATTTTATAATAAATAAGGGGAACCTTCATTTAGGTCCAAGGTAACCCATAAACATTTCCCATATACACTTTATTATCTTCTTATAAGAGTGGGATTCAATTTGTTTCCATATATATCTTTATAATTTCAGTTTTAAGGATTTTCCATGGGTAATGCTCTATATCCATTGTCATATGTTTTTGGTTTTCCCACGGTTGTAATAGTTTTCAACCAAAATATTTTCTTTTTTGGATTTTTATCTATAATATATATTTCTTCATCGGGTTTAATCAAGATGTGAAATTCAATGAGTAGGATTCTTCTAGCACTAAGTAGATGGTTCCTAGATATTTACACTATTTGCTCGAGTTTTTTTACAATGTGTGATTTTCCAGCAAGAGCAATGGTGTGTGAGTGACTAGGAATGAAACCAAATACATTTTTCATGGTTTGATGGAAATTTATAATGGTTATATAGTGTGGGTTTTGGATCAAAATATTGTGAGTATATTTTGGGTCGGGTTCGTGGTTTTTTGGCATTCTTTACAAGTCTTTAAGTGTTCCCAAGAGATGAATTTTATGTTGTACAATTTGATGAGGTTCCTTTGGAATGTGATGGGTGTGACTTGTGTGGATATGGAATATTTTGGTTCATTGGTATGATGAAGGGTGGTGTCGACCACTATTAATGGCATCAATTAAGTTTTTCCAAGTGTTTTTGGTTGTATGATATTGGTGACGCCGCTCACTATTGGGGTTGAGTCCATTAGGGTCATGTGTAACCATATATACCTAGAGGGTTGCATTAACCACTGGATGATTAAAAATATCCTACATACACAATAAACTTATGATGATAATGTAGATCATTGAATGAGATAATGGGTGTTTTCATAAGATTATGGGGTGGGGTTTATCACAAGTTTGGTGAGATTCTATTTGTATATGTGGATTTCATTAGGTTTGATGGGCAAGACATGATATAGGGATTGTGGTCCCTAGGCTGATGATGTAAAAATTTCAGTATTTTTTTATTGGTTATATTTGTTTAAAATAAATGAATGGAGGGCGTTGAGGTCCTCCAAGTATGTACAGACCATGGGCGCATCATCCCACTTTGACATTGTCTATAGAAGTTAGGATTCCTACCCATGGATGATCGAGCATAGAGTGTCTTAGGATTTGTTTGTATAATTTTTTATTATATGTTGTGATTTTCATGTAACTATATACATGTGGATATTATCTTGGGATACCATTGGTGGAAACCTACTAGGTTTATACTCACACCCTTCATGGTCCCTTCAAGATACATACAGACTTTATGTCTTATAATATAGGTAAGTGTAAAGGCACTGTGACTAGATCATAGATGGATAGGGTTGAAAAAGATGCATGAGAAGTATATCGATGTATTTTAGGGTAGTAATAGGTGGATCCATAGTGTGGTGTTGGTGTTGTTTCATTTTTACTAACAGAATTATCAGTACATGATAATCTAAATGAAATTTTGATTTCTTTAGTATGACTTGTATGACATTATAGATAACCATTTTATAAAGAATGTATTATATATTGGTTATGGATTGATCTTGATTATTATTATCATATATATATATTTATATGATTATTTGTTTATTTATATATATTTTTACATTATTATGGATTTTATACAGTGGTCATAGTCTATCCATGTTCACTTATAGACCCTCATTGGTAGTGAGTAGGATTTGACATATAGGGAGGCATGCTTGAGGCTATGTGGCATCTCCAGCTTGGATTCGTTCAGGTGAGATGGGTCACAGAGTTCTAAAAATTGGTACAAGTTAGAATGGACACTGTGTTATATTCCTATCCAGCATAATCATGGGATGAAGTTAATTTTCTATCAGAACTAGGATTGATGTTTTGGTAATTTTTTGTTAGAGTTGAGTTATTTGACATATATTAACATGGTTTTTGATTTTATTTATTTATGGTTTTTATCTATTCACCCTATAAGGAAATAATTGGTATTTATTCATCATTTTAGGCAGATAGGTCTCAGATGAAATGTGTGTGTGATATCTCAATTTTGTATCTATATATTCATGTGTTTTTATATGTGTTTTAGTTGAATAATAATAATTGATTTAATATGATATGAATTTATTATTGCATTATTTTTTTGTTCTTATAGTAGGAGAAAAATTTGTAACAATATGAAGTAAAACATTGGATTTTGATACATAAAGGCACTTCACGTCATGGCGCGACGTGATGTCGAAAAAGGAAGATGAATCCATGATCAGAAAGGTGTAAAAAAGATCATGTTTTTCATCATAATAAGACTTACCATGATATAGGATTCCTATGGGATGTTTTAAAGTCTTGAAATTGAATATAAAGGATGAAATTAATTACCTAAGGTAGGAAAATAGGAATTCATGTCATGAATCAAGTTTAGGATGTGAATGTTTTATATGGGGTAAACCAAGTACAGAGTGTGAATGAAGAAAAATAACAAAAAGTAAGTTCTTGCAACTTTCACAACATGAACATGTTTAATATCGTAAAATATCCCAAATAGACCCAGATAGAAATATTTTGACGTATCTTTTCATGAATACATTTCTATTACCACCCATAAATACTATTGAAGGAGAGTTTTGACCTAAGGGAAACCTAGGATGAATTTATAGCTTATAAATATGGGTTTTATCCAAAATAAAAGGATCCATTCATGGAATAGAGGTTCAACCACTATGAGGCCATTGTTAGGGTTAGACCTGGAGTTCTTCATAGATAGGTTTTTCTTTTTTTCTCTATTGTTTTATCTTTTTCTATAAATGTTATATGATTTATTGTTTAATTATGTTCTATTATCTCTATTCTCTTTAATCTAATCTCTCTACTATGCGGTTTAGTTTATTCATCACTAGATATCAGAAAATGATGATTGGATAAATCCTTAGGGGAGAGTGGAATCAGTTGAAATGGGTTCGTACTAAACTTTTCTATTTCATTCATCAATTTCACAATGATTCTATTCAATTTTTAGTATGAGATATAAGTTTGGATATTATAATATATGGGATAGTGGGATATAATTCCTATTATATGTTTCCCTATTTTTGATATATGTGTTTTTATATATGAATTGATCATGGTATTTGGTTTTTAGTGTGATGATACAAAGACATATAGTTTCTGTTCCTTATGAGGGAAGATATGTGGTTCCATTGAGGCTTGAGGGAAATTTGTTCCTTGAGGGTAGAGATAAGAATGTTCCACATATGAAAATTACAAGGAATCCAAAAAATATAGTTGAGATAGGCTAGTTATTTGATGAATATCTAAGGTTGAATTTAGTACGAGTTATTGAGAGTATTGATTGGGGGACTTGGGGAGTTGAGCTATCTATGGTGTATTTGATGATTGAGTTTCAATCATAACATCCTAAATTATTCTAGGGGGAGGGTGGGCCCTAGGAATCCTTTTTATAGGCAGATTCATTAAAGACCATATCGGATTGAGATTCCTCCAGGGTGGAGGGTGAAGCTAGAAATGTATAATATCATGGCACAATTGAAACATTAAAGGGATGTACAGGTGCAAGCTGGTAGACACAAGGGAATGTATTATATGTATTTTGAGGATAGGTTATTTGAACATTTTTTCATAAGCCACTAAGGGTGGATCAAGTATATAATTTTATACACTTGTTATAGGGGGTGACGTTAGTCACATATTATGCCACTAGTTTCTTATATTTTTTCACTATTTTCACCAACATAAGAATCAGATGAGATCACCAAGGTGTGGTGATTTGAGGATTCTATTTGATATTCTATTAGGGCATAGGTGAATATTTTTAGGTTGATTTCATTTTATGATGCAGTGAACTGGGAATTTATAGAAGATTATAACTTGAATGATAGTAGTCTACCCAACCAGATAGTGGAGTTAGGTGATACTGGTTATAGAGCTTCATGAAGTAGGAATTAGGGGTACAAAGAGACTCATTAGGGAATTCGAATATGGGGATAATTTTTCTTCCTTACAGAGGGTAATATTTAAATTATTTATAATGTGGGTAGTCATAAAACATTTAGATACATTATGATTTATTTCCTAAGGAGTTTATAGATTGAGGTTAGTTTGGGAATTTAGAGAGTTTTTTCTGGTTGATCTCATAATTAGTTGGAGATCATGGATCATATCATACTCATGTATCTAAGGTATGGATGAGATAAATTTTTATTAGATTTATTTTTTATTAATATATGTTCTTAGGTCATAGTATAGGATAGGGTGATCAATAAAGTGGAAAGTGGATGACACATAGTGTGACTCTACATGGAAGTTTGGTATCTAAAGATCAAAGTTCTGGCTTGGTTCACAAGGTTGATCCAATATACCGTGAGTTGGATTAGGATGTGTTTATAGTTATTTGTATGATGTTATTACATTGGTTTTGATTTTTCATGATGGGTACATATTTATAGTGTGTACTATGTTAAAATGATTGATCAGGTACTTGTTTTTGTTTGTGAATCAATTATGATGTGTGGTAATAGTGTATTTGATGACTAATAACTATTATTTTGAGGTGATGGTAAAGTATGGTGACATAAAAATTGTAGTTATAATGTTTGTGATATGATAGGTTAGGTTATTCCTATAGTTTGGAGTACCCATAGATTGAATCAATTTCATTATATCAATCAGTCATGGTGATCAGGATTAAACAGATGTGTTCATCATCATCTCAATTATTTAGGGATGTGATGAGTGTGATTCTCAAGTTTTAGTTTGGTTTAGATGTTTCCATGGACATATATAACTTAGGTATGATATAATATATAGTGGGTAGTTTTTAATGGTTTGATCATTCAAATAAGTTATTACAGGTTAAAATTCAGTTTGACTGCAATAACTAGTGTCCTTGTGAGCTATAAAATTAAATGAAAATTCGTTTTTTGGATTTATAAGTGGATGGAAATCTTTAAGATATGTTTTTGGATATTTTTAGGGTCAAGATAGTGATTCGAGTTCCTAGGTGGATGATAGAATGAATTTGGGTGAACCCATAGTGAGAATTTACTAAATATTCACCACCAGTGGGAGGATAACACCATGGTAGACCCTATAGGGGAGGTTCAAATTCTTATCCTAGAAGGTGTAGTTCGAGGGATGAGAATGAATATTAAGGGGTTTTCCTATAAAAACATCTAGTAAAAAATGACATAGCTAGGTTTTTTGGGGTGAGCATGGTGCCGCCTAGGGAAATCCAACCATGTCATAGAATCTAGAGTTTGGGAATTTTTGTGGCTGTTTTGGTTTTTCTGAAAAATGGGGGGATTAAGTGAAGATTGTCTAAAATGATGAGTGGGGGAGGGGCCTATGTCATGGATATTAGTGTTTTGGGATCCTAGGGGGATACTAGGGAATGAACTATATCATAGTGTATGCTGTGGTGCATACTATTTTTTCATGCATGGGTGAGAGTTTGGGGTGGTTTTAAATTTTCCACTGCATCTATTTTAAACACCATTTCTACTATTTTCTCTTTCTCCCACACATGAAAATGGGCCAAAAAACCAACTTATGTTGTATCCTTTAACTCCCCATGGGTTTTTGTGGGTTGTGATTTCATTTATATGGTGATTCTAGGTGAGACCCCCTCTTCATTTCCCATCTTATTCCTCTTCTTGGTTTTCCTTTTTTATTTGGGTGTTCTGGCTAGGGTTTTGAGATATTAGTCCACTAAATCATGCTATAGTAATCCTGATATGATGAGGCCTTGATGAGAAAAACATATAAGTTGTCCTAAAAATATGAAATTAATCTTATGTTCATCATTCACCTTCCAGTAAGTTGTTTTGTGGATTTATTTAGGGACTTTAGAAATTTAGGGTGAAATTGGCCATTTAAATAATGATGTAATTTGGGAATTTATTATCTGTTAGGTAGGAGTATGTTTTAGGAGTGGACTACACCCCATTTTACCTAGATCTAGTGCCATAGGGATGCTTGGTGAGTTTAGTGTCATTTATTCCAATTTTGAATGTTAATTTTAAATGTTTAGTTAAATAATTTTATGATTTTTATTGATGAGATAGGTTCTTTAATACTCAAAGGAGGTTGATATCATATTGGGATGGTTTATAGATCATTATATGAGGTTGGTGGTATTAACCTTGCTATGTATCTTGGTTTATTGGTGTTTTTATATTCAGTTACCTTCATTATTATACTGAATACATATTTCATTGACTTATGTGACTTTTCCATAAGGTTGGGATGAGATTGTGTCGAGTAAATAGTCAAGATGGAATATATATCTTTCTAAATAGTTTCATGGTGGTGCTAAGGATGAATGAGTTCCAGTTTCCCACTTTATGGTTTTCTTAGTTTCATGATTTGGAATTTAATGAGAAAAATGAATTTATTTTTAAAGTATGATTTTAAAAAGAATAATAATTTAATTGATAAATTCAATGTAAATGAATGATTTGGTAATATGATTTGAAAGAGTATTTCAAATTGAGAAATTGTTTTTCTAACGAATTATTTAACCAGATTTTTCTGTGGTCCTAACATGAGTAAAATGGAAAGTGATACCTTTTTAAAATAGTTCAAAAAGTGTATTTTAAGTTGGTTTACAAATGAAAAACTAAAAGGGTTAATGCTGACTAATTTGTTTAGTTTGATCTTATGAAGGTAAGGCCAAATTTTTCCAAAGATTGTATGCTTCTTGGTATTTCTAGTTGGGGTTTCCTAGGGTGGACTTGTTTCATGATGATGTATGATGTGTGTGTTTCCTTATAAGAACTTAGATTGTGTTATCTAAGTGGTGATTTGGTCTAGATAGATGTGAAAAAAACCTTAGAGGGTAGATACAGGTATGAAGGACCCTAGATAGTGTGTGATGAGTGATATTTTGAAATGAATGAAGGGTTATGATCAAGATATGAAAATATTGTCGATGAAATTATATATGGTGACCATGTTTTGGTTGATCAAGGGAACCCTTGGCAAGCTCCCTGGTAGTATGTAGACACTAGAGAGGGTGCATGTGAGATATGTTTATTAATTATTATATGTTTTATCTTATAATTAGATCATTGGTGTGAACCTGATATGGATATCATGGTGATGATTGGTCATGTACTTATGGGGAATACCTAAGGTATGCGAGGAAAGTTTAAGTATATAGAAAATACTTGTGAGACATGCTATTATAAGATAATTTGGGAAGGATACACTACCCAATAAAATATACACTGATACATAGGATGCATTAGACTAGCTTCTTAGACCTAACCTTCATGACTGATACTAGTTTGAATTGCCTTGGGGCATTCCCCCTTGTATACAAATGTGATACTATTTTAGATTTACTTGGATACACTATTTAGAATTAGGGATAAGGGATATAACACTCCTATTTGTATTTCAGTCTTGGTTTGTATTTCTTTGGATGAGATATTTGAAATTAGGGATAGGGATATAACCCAACCATTTTTCATTCAGTCTTGGTTTGAATTTCCTTTGATGATTTCCTTAGAATCAGGGCATGGGATGTGACCCTCCCATATTGCATCCATGCATGGTTTGGATTGCCTTGAACTTTTTCCTTAGAATTGGGATAGGGTATTGACCCTTCAATATGGAATATGGGTGTGATTTGGATTTATTAGGACAATAACCAATGATTTTTTCATTAAAAATGAGACTACTATATTGCCCATAGGCTAGGTATTGGTTAGCATGGTTCCATGATGTAATCAGAGACACTCCAACACTAGATTAATATATTATGATACTATGTATTAGTTTCAAAGTAGGAAATGGCCCCTTGGTTGTTGTGAAATGTTTAGAGACATTTGGAATAAGTTGAAGTATGTATGTTTGAGGTTTAATATGGTATATTTGACACCTGACAACCCAATGTTTATATTTAACGTTCTTGTGAATTATTTTTCTAGGTGGATATGTTTTTTGGTAATTAATTCACTTATTTATATGTATTTCATGCACATACACTTGATCTTAGTAAGTCACAGTACTTTTGAGGCATTGAAAATTTTATATTGGGTCATTAGAGTCACCCCCACCCACGTACACAACATGGGTTTTGATGTACATGGGTAGACCTTCCTGTTTTCTCTTATTACAAAAGTATCTATTATAAATGGACACTCAATATAGGTTTTTAATGTCATAGTGACTGAGGATTCAGTAGGATGATTATCTGAGTTGGTCTAGAGTTCATGTATTTACCTTTTAGTTATGGTTCCACATGTATTGGCTAGTGTATCATTTTTATATATGATTCCTGTTATTCAATTCTTATCTATTATTGTTCTATTTTTGTTTTTGTACACCATATATACTAGTTTACTGGTTTCTATTTTGGACTTTGGGGGCCTATAAGGCTCCTTGTTTTATGTCTACAAGTTTTTAGGATATCCGTCATACAAATGGGTCATTATAAAATTTTGGTGGATTAAAATATGAACCTAAATATTTATTTTAGAGGGATTATTCTCCCCATGACTATGTTAGGTCTTTTTAGGAAGTCAGTAGCCTCTGGCGTATGGGGAGGCATGACCATGGCAAAGTATCACCCCCACTCAGGTGCCATTCAGGTGGTCAAAGTAAGGCCAATACAAAGTGGTATCAAAGATTTTTTGGGATGGGAAAATGTTATCTAGAGGTGGAGATTGATTTTGGAGACTTTGGAGGTAGATTGAGTGTATGCTTGTCTAGCATGACATCAGTTGAAAGGAAAGTTGGTAGGGGATATCCAATTTTTGAATGGACACTCTATAATGAGTGAGGTGTTGGTTTTAATCATTAATCCAAATGTGGGATGCGTGAAACTTGTGATAAGTCATAGATCTCAGCTGAGATATAGAAATTTGTATATAGATCATGATAGTATCAAGATTAGGGCAGGATACACACGCCCTTGGGTAGTGTTTTATGACATATTGCCTCACCAAAATCTAATATTAATTGTAGTAAATTATAAAATAATCAGTTTTTCATCAAATATATTATAAGGGGTGGTTAGATTAATATGGATAAGAGGGACATGTTTGATCATATGTGATTGTTATATTTTAGACACTATAGGGAAATAATTTTGTAATGATTGATTTTAATGAAAGCTCTATTTTAAGAAAAAATCCCAGTTTCAAAAGAAAACTCTTGTAGTTTAATGAGGTGTGCATGGAATGGTTTTATAATTCTGTTTTACATAAAATTAATCATGGATCTAGTGATTTTTGAAATGGTTATAATTTTCAATTTTTATGAAATAATATAATATGAAAAATTGTTTTGAAATTGTATTTTAAATTGGATTTTAAAATCATATTGGTTTTTAGAAAAAGGACCAATAAGGATCAATATTTATAGTAGCTTTAGATTCTGGTGAAATATCCTTGGATGTGAAGGTATATTTTAAAATCTTAAGTGATTTTGGCTTATAAAATTATTTGAGTTGGTTTTTAAAATAAGAAAATTATACTTGTGTAAATCATGTTTTCTTGGATTTTTTTCATTTTGTCTAATAGTAACCCAGATGCATGAATTGTGTTCTTGGATAGTAGAGAATATATTTTTCAAATTACCAAGTGTTGTTAGTGGGTTTGGAATTGATTAGGTCAAATGATATGAAAAAGTTTATTATTTCCTATGTAGTAATGGTTTTCTTTATTTTCAATAATATACTAAGAGTGACCTAGGTGATTGATTTGTTCATTTAGTGGGTATATTTTGTTTATTTTGAGTTATCTATGTGTATTAGGGTCATGGGATTTATGGTTGATGTTAGGATTGCGTTTTTGGTGGTGTCTTTTGTTTTGGATTTTGGTTTAGACCAGTTTATTTCAAGTATCAATAGGTGATTATTATGGTTTAGAGTACCAAAATCTCAGAGTCAAATCAATCTTTGACATTTCAGTTATTTAGTGTTAACATGTTCTATTTGGAATCATCTTGATGTTTTGTGATTAAGAGTTTTAGTTTAGTGAGGTAACGATAAAGATACACCTACTATATAGAACATATTATCAGTTTCAAGTGGATGATACTTATGTTTGAATGTTCATGAGCATAGTGAAACTAGTTAATAGTGAGTTGAAATAGTAGAATAATGTTGGTGAGTATATGGAACCAATTTAGTAATTCATGTGTGATATTGTATAGAGTTTGTGTTTCAGTGATGAAATTAGGATAGTGGTAGTTTTAACTGAGAGTGAGTTATATTGGTGACATGTTAGTGTTTATTGGTAGAGAATATAGGTTTAATAGTAAGGTTGTGGATCCAAGTGTGGATATTACATTGATAGTCATATTCAGAATTCAGTGTGTGTGTTGGTCATTTTAGTGATGCATTTAGGTGTATGGGATTTGTGGATAGATGATATAGTGATGCATTGATAGGTAAGGCCAACCATTTTTGGAAAATTTTATTTAGAGTTGGACCAACTAGTGTTTGTGTGGGAATGAATGTAGTGAGTTTGAAAGTACATCAAGAGAGTTGTTTGAGATGTTGTTGATGTGGTCCAATTATAAGAACATAATTTTTGTGAAAATATAATGTAAATGGGTGTAGTGAATGGAGTTGAGTAGACAAATTTCATTAGGTGTTCTATGATAGAACAAAAAATTTTGAGAATAAGTTTCTGATTGGTAGAGGACAATTTTAATTATTAAGGAATATTGGGACTTATTTGTGATGAGAAGTTTTATGGCGGGGAAGTAATAAAATCCCTATGTCATTATGAGTTATAAAATTCAATAGAAATGTTATTTTTTGAATTTCCAAGTGGTTGAACATATTAAATATATGTTTTTAGATGTAGTTAGTGGATGAAGAGTGCTTTAGGTTCTATAGTGGATGACATAGGGAAGCTAGGTGATCCTGTAGTGATAATTCACTATAGGTGTACCACCATGGAGAGGACCATGTCATGGAGACCCCATGATGGTTGTTAAAATGTTCAACAAAGAAATAATGGTTCTTGGGTTGGGTGTGGCACGTAAGGGGTGTGAATTTTGGAAGAGGACAAGGAAAAATGTTTTTATTGTGAATTTTTGGGTGACCATGGTGTTTCTTATGGAAATCCCACCATGTAGTAGCATTTGAGGATTGAGAATTTTAGGCACTATTTTGGTTAACATAGAGAATAAGGGGATTGGGTGTGTCATGTGAAAAAAAAAGAGTGGGGTAGGGGCCTAAACCATGTCCCTCAGTGTGTTGGGATCATCGAGGTTACTAGGGCATGCACCATGGCGTAGTGCATGCCTTTTTTG
This sequence comes from Viscum album, assembly GCA_963277665.1. Taxonomy (NCBI): domain Eukaryota; kingdom Viridiplantae; phylum Streptophyta; class Magnoliopsida; order Santalales; family Viscaceae; genus Viscum; species Viscum album. Next base: position 285,021,605 of record OY728138.1, on the reverse strand, counting down.
ATTTAACTATTGTGAGTTTGTGGTGGTTTTACATTACCCTCATCTATTTAAAACACTCCTCCTCATCTTTTCTCTTCCTCCCTCACACACACACACACAGGCTGACTAGACCCCCCATTTCTCTTTTGATTCACCCTGTATTGGGGGGGGGGGGGTTATGATGGACTTTTGATGTATATTCGATGTGAGATCCCCTTTTACTTTCCCACCTTATTTGTCCTCTTGGTTTTCATTTTTATTTGGGATTTTTGGAATAGGTTTTGAGAGGAAATTCCACTAGTACACAGTGTAATCATTCCAATATGATTAGTGTTACATGTGCAGCTCATAGAGGATATTTTATAAGGAGAAAATAAAGTTTTTGTTCGTCATTCATCATGAGGTAAGTTTTTATGTAGATTCATTTAGGGATTTTGGAGATTCTGGTTGAAACTTTCCATTGAATAAATGGTGTAATTTGGATATTTCATGTGGATTATTTATGGGTGTATCTTGAGGGTGGAATTCACCTCATTGATTATAGATTTGGTACCATAGGGATTCCTGATGAGTTTAGTGTCATTTATATCAATTTATAATATTGGTTTTGAATTTTTATTTAAATAATTTAATATCATTTGTTGATGAGATAGGTTCTCATGTACCTATAGAATATTAATATAATATTTTTATGATTTATAGATCTTTGGTCGAGGTAGGTGGTCTTGACCTTACTAAGTGTCTTGGTTGTTTGGTGATTTTAAATTTTTTTCCTTCATTATTATACTTCCTTTATATTTCATTGAATTCTATGACTTCACCATAAGTTTGGGATGGTATTTCCTTGACCAAATATTAAACATGGTCCTTATAGCTTTCGAAATGGTTCAATGGTGGTACCTAGGTCGAACGATTTCCAGTGACCCTCTTTATAGTTTTCTTGGTAGAATGAGTTATACTTGAAAGTGTAAAATGAGTTTCTTTTTAAAATATGATTTTAAAAAGACTATGAATTTAAATGATAACTTAAAAGGAAATAGATGATTCAGTAACATGATTTAAAATATTATTTTAATACATGGTGGTAGTTTTATAATTATTTCTTTAATAGGTTTTGGGTAATGGCCCAGCACGAGTAAAATGGAAAGCGATACATTTTTAAAATGATTTGAAAAGTGAATGTTGACTTAGTTTCCAAAGGAAAAGATGAAAGTTCTTGGATTTACTTGATTTGGTTTGTTTTACATTACGAGGGAGATACCCAATTTTTCCATAGTTTATATTCTTATTATGTTTTCTTATTGCGCTTTCCTGGTGTTTATTTTTTTCATGGTGATACACGATGCATGTATATCGCTATGAAAACATTTATTATTGTATCAAAGTAGCAGGTTGGTCTAGATATATGTGTAGGATATCTTAAAGTGTATAGATGGGTCTAAATGACTGTAGAGAGTGATTAGGGATGTTATTAATTCATTTATTGGATGGGATCAAAAGATGGAAATATTATTGAGGATCCCATGTCTGGTGACCGTGATGTGGTTGAACTAGGGGACCCTTGGTGGGTGCCCTGGTAGTATGTTTACCTTAGAGATAGTGCATGCAAGATATTAGTATTGATGAATCTAAGTGTTTATTTATACTTGGATAATTGGTGTGAGATTTATTTATCCATCATAGAAATGTTAGGTCATGAAATTGAGTGTCTAACCTCAAGTATGTGATATGGGTTCGGGGAGATGGTAAACCCTTGTGAGACACTCTACTATGAGATGATTTAGGTGGAATTCGCTGGCCACTGAGATATATGAAGATAACATGGATGCCTTTGACTAGATCCTCAGACCTGAACTTAATCTCTTATTCTAGTTTTGAATGCCTTAGGAAAATCCCCCATAGATTCATATGTTATACTGGTTTGGATTTCCTTGGACAAGCTCCTTATAATTGGGGATATGGGAAGTGATCATCCTAGTTGTCCTCCAAGAATGAGTTGGATTGATTTAAATGAGTTCCTTGGAATTGAGGTAGGGGATTTTCCCTCCCAAGTTTCATTTGAGTGTGGTTTAAATGTCCTTGTACATGTTTTTTTAAATCATGATAGGGAATGAAGACCTTCTATGTGGCCAATGAGCAAGATTTTTATTCCCTAGTACATGCTCATAGGAATCAGTTTTTTAGCATGTGATTATTGGATTGGCCATGTGTCGGGTATTGGTTAAAATAGTTATATGACATGATTATATAAACTCTATTATTGGATTAAGAAAGTATGATATTGGGTATTGGTTTCTAGGAATAACTTTCCCCCCTGGTTGGTGTGATATGTTTAATAACATCCTTCACTGGCCAAAGTAGGTATGGTCAGGGTTTGAAGAGTTATGTTTTCTACTTGAAGAACAAATGTTTATATTATATTTTATCTTGTGTTATTATTCTATTTGGGTGTGTTGTATGAACATTATTATACCTATTTATATATATTTAAAGCACATATACATGATCACAACTGCACCTAATAATGTTGAGGAATTGGGGATTTCTTACAGGGTCATTGGAATCACTCTCTACCCACATGCATGATATGGTTTTTGATGTACATGGGAAGACCATCCTATTTTTTCTTAGTACATAGGTATTTATTATACATGGACACTTGATATAGATTTAGAAGTTAATGGAGGCCAAGGATTTAGAAATATAATTATGTTAGTTGGGCTACAGACCGTGTATTTATTTTTTAGTTATAGTTTAGAGTGCCTTTTTTATCTGATTCTGATCTATTTTATTTTGATAAATCATATATATAATAGTTTACTTATTTATATTCTAGACTATAGGGGATAATGGGGATCCCTATTTTATATTTATAGGTTTTTTGGATTTTCGTCATACAGGCGGGTCATGTAAAATTTTTATTAGATTTGGGCATGACCCTAAGGGTTTATTTTAGAGGGAATAATATCACCATGATAGTGTTGGGAACTCACCACTAGTTAGAAACCTCTAGAATATAGTGAGGTGTACCTAATTTGAAGCAGCACCCCTAGACGAGTGCTGTTATGGTGGTATGGGCTAAGGCGTTACATTGATCATGTATGTTTGAGTTGTTAGAGGGGTCTATAATGACATATAGGTTAGTGTTAGGAATATAGTCCCATTAAAAGACATATTTCATTGAATACTCATTCCATCGGGTACCTGGTGGGTTGGTATAAGGTTATTTATGTTCCCAATAGAGGTTAGGATGGCCTTATAAGGTCCACCAGCCACCCGATGGACTTTAGAAGAGTACCCGATGGGTACTTATATTGTTTTTTAAAAATTTAAATTAAATTAAATATATTTTTATATTTTATAATAAATGAGGGGAACCCATAGTTGGTTCCTAGGTAAGACACACTCTTTCCCTCCTCTCCCCATTATTCTCTTCCTCTAAGGAAGGGATTCCCTTAACTTATCACAAAATCATTATCATATCTATCATAGGGTGTTACTATGGTAAAGTCTTAATGTTATCTATTTTACATTTCGGGTTTTTTATTTGTTGAAATTTTTTTCAACTAAAATATTTATTTTAGGGATTTTTATTGACAAACTAGATATATTCCTCCTTAGGCTAAATCAGGACATATAATTTGATGATTAGGATCCTACTAGTACGAGGTAGAAGATTCCTAGATATTTATACTATTTATATGAGTTAATTTATTTTTTTATTTATGGGGATGGGTTAGGGTGTATTGTTGTCTAGTAATAGAACCAATTGCTTCATAATTGGTGGGAGATGTCCTGAGGTATTATCATGTAGGTGTTGACTCAGACTATGGTGAGTATGTGTTGGGCTTGTTTTCTGGTTATGGGACTAACTCTCCAAGTGGCAAAGTGTTTCCATGAAAATAATTTTGGGTGTTGTGGTTTGATAAGGTTCCTCGGGAATGTGATGTGTGTGCCTTGTGTGGATATTGGGTGATGTAGTTAATCAGTATGAAAAAAGGTGGTTTCATCCACAACCGATGGAAGAAATTGAGGTTCATCGAGTGTTTATGACTGTAGGATATTAGTGTTTCTTCCCATTGTTGGTAATGAAGATGTTGGGGTCATGTGAACATACAGGTAGGCATAGGTTGGTGTTGAACACTAGATTATTGGTTGTATCATCCATTGATTATAGGCTTAGGATGATGATTTTGATCATCAAACATGATGAGGGTTATGTCATAGACATGTCTATAAAATTCTATAGTGATTGTGATGACTGGACTGAGTGAGAAACTTGTTTCATGTTTGGATCTAATTAGGATTGATGTTTTAGAATTGGTAATGGGATTACGTTCCTTGGGTTGATGACATGGGATTTTTTTTCAATAAGTTGGTTTGGTTGAGTGAAAATTAGTGGAAGAACTTTATTTACACCAAGTATTTATAGACTTGGGGTTCATTGTCCCACTTCAGCATTGGCCAAAGTATGTAGGATTCTCACCTAGTACTTTTCAAGAACTCTATGGATCAGGATGTGTTTATACTATTGGTTACCATAAGTTTCACTTTTCATGCACTTATATATGTGTGGATATTATCTAGGGTCATCATTGGTGGTGGTGTACTAATTTCATACTCACACCCTTAATGAGACCTATGAGACATGCTAAGACTTTATATCTCATGATAAAAGATTGGGAAAGGTCCCTAAGACTAGTTTGTAGATGGATATAAGTGTAAAGGATGTGTGGGTGGGACATTGATGGATCTTGGGGTAGGACTAGGTTGATCCTTAGTTCCATGTTGGGGTTAATAATTTTTACCTTTGGAATTATAATTACTTGATCAAACCTAAGAGATCAAAAATTATTTTCGATGACTTTCATGAAATTGTATATAGAAAATTTTAAAGCATGTTTTACATATCTACACTGGCTAGCTTCTAAAATTTATTCTCATGCCTATATTGTTATATGATTGGATGTTTATTTATATTACTCCAACCAATTTTATGTTTTTTTAGATAGAGATTATAGTCACCCCATGATCACCTATAGAACATTGTTGTTTGTTTCTAACATCTAGCATATGGGGAGGCATGTGTGAGGTTGTTTAGAACCACTAGATATGAATTATTCGAGTGAGACAGATCACTGATCACTGCACTAATGGAGAATTAGTGGATTAATGCATTAAAATAATGAGTTCTCCGTGTATCTTGGATCATCATACACATTGAAGGTGTGATAAGTAATTTTTTAGCTATATCAATTTTCATATCTATATGTGTAGGTGAGTTGGATAGTATTTGATGGAATATTACAAGTAACCAAGGGTAAATGACTAAATCAATCATATCGTTATGAAATAACAACATAATTGACCCTTATAATGAGAGAGTTCAATATCCTATGATGTAAGTGGTATTATAGTAATTAGAAAGGGTTAAAAAGGGTTAAAATTTGATTTTTTTTGTCCCACTCTGGTTCAACCCACTTTGAAGTTATCTTACAGTAGCTAATAAAAATGATAATTAGTATTTAATGAAAGGGTCACCTTGAATATATCTATGAATCATTATTATAAATGACTCATATCATTTTTTTGGTCATATTTGTGGGATTATTATCTAATTGGACTTTTTAATTCAAACCAATAGTGTATTTAGTCAAATCATGATGAAATAAAGATGAAAACACTTATATTTTTTGAAAAATGTTATATAAGGAAAAATAAAATGCTTTTTTATATTCTATATCATTAGAAAACAATTATAACATATATGGTTAAATATTTTTTTGTTTTTCATGAATGGAAATTGGAAATTTATAGAGAATCACAATAAGTTAATTTTTCTTCATTGACAAACAAAGTTATCAAAAATAGATGTATTTTAAAACTGAAAATGATACAAGGGAGAATATATGGGTTCTATATATATAATTTTTTTCTTTGTATTAGAATTCATACAAAAAAATTAACAAGTGAAGAATGTATATTGTAATAATCTATGATGAGTGAGAGAGCACAAAAAATGAGAAACACTTTTTAGATTTATTATATATGAACAAGTACTGGACCCTTTAATACTAAGTGTTCTGTTGGAAAAGAAGATAACAAGGAGGATCACAATCCCCCAATAAATAATATGTTAGTAGATTTGAATTGTAATGCCAGAAACCTAGTTACCGAGAGTCAGTTCACTATTACATAACATTGTCATGATCACAAGAGATCAAGTCTTGAAAGACTGATTAGTTTAGTAGCCTTGGAAGTACTAGATACATACACAAGTTTTACATTACATCATGAAATGAAAAAAATTGTGTCCCATTTGAATACACACATATCCCATATCCTATCCCTGCAGGTCAATCATAAAATACTTCTTCACACCCTAGGAAAAATAAAACATAGAAAGGGGTGAGCTCAAATGCTCAGTAAGGATAACAATATAGCGGGAACTTTCATAAATAATCATAACCATTTAAGGCAATGTATAAGACTAAAACATAAGCATTTTAAACTTAAAATTGAGAATAATATGGAAAATATAAATCAAATAATTCCATTTACTTATTCACTTGGATATTCTACTAGTCGAATAATCAAATGTAATATTAATAGATAATTTCACAATGATGGAATGCATAATGACGAACATCATAACCAAATATTCAAGGCCTCGTGCGAAGAATAAAAATAATATTTTTTCAAGGCCTTGTTCCAAAACACTAGTTTGCCTCATGAGACCTACCGATGCATCGAATAGCTATAGCCGACTCCACCCGTCACTTACTAAGTCTAATGCATTCCTCATATGAAAATGTTGAAACATAACATAAAAACTTGTATTAAAAATAGCATAAAAAATGTTAATAATTTAACCATAAACCATGAATGGTATAAAAATAATACATCCACAGTCAAACATATCACAAAACCTTCAATAAAATATGGAAGATTGTATCATAATAAATCTAATTCAAACATGTATAAAATCCATCAAAGGATGTTAACATAGATGAAATCAAAACTATTTGAGAGAAAAATCTCTTTCTATTTTGAAATCATTTAAAAGTAAAATAATTATACAAGAAACATTTATTTTGAAAATATTATTATAAACTTGTAAGGTAAGTTTTGAAGGTGTTATAACGGTGTAAAATAGCCGCACCCGCCATATAAGTTAAGAAAAACATTCTTACCTTAATTTGTCGAAAAGGTCATAAAGTACCTTGTTTGGAAAACAAAGGAAAGATTACTTTCAAATTTTTTATAAAAAGTAAGCCAATGAAATAAATGAATTTAACCCAAAATCTAGTAAATAGTAAAAATGTTTTGAAATACATTTTTAAGAAACACGGATGTGGATGATAGATAGGTCCTAGTAGATACTCACGTATAAACAACCTCAGATAATAAAGAGATTATGAAATTTAAACCTTACCTTGTACTCTTCCTAAGTTGAGGGTATGTTAACCTACTATATAATGGTTAAATAATTTTTATTAAATTATACAAGAACCATATACATAAATATGATATCATATATGATCTTCTAATATTTCTTTGTTAATAATATTTCAGTAGTATCATTGTTTCAGGTGTTAACTAATTTGTTTTAATTTATATGTTTTGTAACATAAGTCATGTTTTTTATTGATAGGATGTATTTTATTCATATCAATAATGATATTAAGTTCTTAAAAATTATTTTTTAATAATAAAATTAAATTTATTCTTGGATGGTTACGACGAGGAATGAATCTCATCGCGTTAGTGGAGATGATAATCCGTATGTACGGATGAGCGACAATACCATTCTATTGATGGTGGAATTGTATGTAATTTAATGGTATATCATATATAAAGAATCATTAAAATGTTATATTTATTATTTAGATCAATTATACTCATTATTATACCCATCCAAATGATAAAGTGTCGAATAACAAACTACACCACGACGTGGAGACGGTAAGCCGTACGAACACGTATGGTGAATTTTTCATTAATAGGATGGATAGAATAATGAATATTGTTATAAAATATTTATAATAACATCACATTATGTAGAATTTACTGTATTTATTACTTTGTTATGGAAACAACAAAGAAAGAGGAAGTAGAAGAAGAAAACAACTTTGAAAGTGGTGATGAAATTATTACCTCTTCTTCGGGTGCTTCCTTTTGATTTGATCCAAAGGGATCCTTAGTTTGGCTTTATGATAAATTTAAGGCCTCTAGGATGAATTGAGGGAAGTTGGGAGGATATTTTAGTAGGGTTTGTCTGAGACAAATGGATTTGGAGGTGTGAATTTAAGAGAAGGATAAGTACCCTTTTATAAGAGAGGTGAGGATCACTTTAGGAAAAGCTTGAAATATTATTTTATAATAAAATAATTTCTGGTTTCTAATGGATCAAAAAGGATTTATTTAGAGTATATGGTGGGGTTGGGTTGAAAAAATCTCAACCAATAGGGTTTATACAGGTTTAGGTCACCATATTTACCTTATCTTTTAGTTTTAACTCTTAGTTAAATAGTTTAACTTTTACCATGTCTTCTTTGTATTATTATAATAAATGGATAATAAACTTACTATAAAATTCCAAAATAACCTCAAGTGGTTCATTACATATATATATATATATATATCATTATATAATTCCTTTTTTTGAACCTTAGATTTTTAGTAATATTATATCATTTAATAATATAATATTTTTTTTAAAAACTCATTTATATCAATTTTGACACTATTTAGTATTTGTTTTTTTGAAAGTCATAAAAACATGATTAATTCAAAAAAAATTCATTTAATCAACCCTAAAATTTCATATTAATCTATAAAATTCGTGTAATGCATCAAAATTATCAATTTACATTTATTTGTATATTTATAATATCAATTATTTTAATCTTTCATTAATAAGGAATTACGGAATCATCATTATGTCATAAATAATTTTAAATATTTAATGTCAAAAAATTATAAATAAAATACTATTATGTAGGAAATATTTTTATCTTTCTAATGAATATTTATAGTCTAATTTATTTTATGTATAACCCTATATTAAAAATGTTTTAGTTATGAAAATTTGAATTTAACACTTTTAACTCTTCTTTAAATAAAATAATAATAAATGTCCTAATCTAATCCAAGTTGACCAAAAGGATCATATTTTATTCCTAAGGTTTATTTTGTTCAAAAATAACTTATCCAATAGAATTAGGATATGTGTTTGGGTAATAATAATATCATTTTTACCTTTAATTATCCTATTTACTTTTAACCGTGGTAAATAAAAGTCAAAATTTACTATTCAAGAAAATTTATTTTCATCTTATTGAACCAAATTTTACTTAATGATATCAAATGTGTCTCTAATATTTTTGAAATTAAATTCACAGAAGTGGTAAAATTACATTTTATGCAAATTTGCAAATGTGGCTAGTAGGTGGGTGAAAGATGTTAAAAAGTTCGATAAAATTTTATACATCTAATCTTATTATAAAATGAATCGAATGAATTACATTGAAATAATATAGGTATGATGTATCTATTTTGACTTAAAATAAATTTAAATAAAATAAATAATTATTTAAATAAAAAGTCGATTTAAAACTATAACGTAGTGTTTTTCACTATTCATCAAAAATTGTAAGTTTTCAGAAAAATACCAAAAATTCACCCTAAACTAATTTTGATATTCTGAATCCAAAAATGAAGTCCATTTTGAAAAATAAAATTTATAAAATTTCAAAAAGTGGGTATTACTATTCACAACGGCTAGTTTTATTGGTCGTGGTGTGCTAGAACTCGTAGTTGCGTATATTGCAAGCTATTTTATTATGCAAAGGGAAACATACCATGGAAGCTTGGGGTGTTACATTCTCCCCTCCTCCAAATAATTTAGTCCTCAAAATTTCTATAATACTACTGCATAAAAATATTTGGGTGGTTTTCATCATAAGTTCCTCGGGTTCCCACGTTGCCTCTTCCATCTTATGGTTTATCCATATAATGTTTACCAGGCGAGTCATCCGGTTTCTTATCACTTTTTCTCTGGTACCAAGAATCTTGATAGGCTATTCAAAATAAGACAGATCATGTTCTAGTTCTATTTCTTCATAGGTGAGTACATGCGTTAGGTCAGGCATGTATTTCCTCAATAGTGATATGTGGAACACATCATGAACTTTGGAGAGACTTGGTAGCATTTCCAAAAGATAAGCTACAACTCCAATTCGTTCTAGAATTTCGAAAGGTCCGATGTACCTAGGACTTAATTTACCCTTCTTACTAAATTGTATAACACCCTTCCATAACATAATCACCTACTTGAAATTCCAAATCCTTCCTTCGGTTATCAGCATAACTCTTTTACCTACTTTGAGCTGCTTTGATATGGGTTTGGATAATCTTCACCTATTCCATTGTTCCTTCAACGAGTTCTGGGCCTATGAGTCTTATGTTTCCAATATCATCCCAAAAAGTTGGTGTGAGTAATCTATTTCCATATAACACTTCATATGGTTCCATTTGAATACTTTAATGGAAGCTATCGTTATAGGAAAATTATACCGGAGGTAAATACTGATCCCACATACCTTCAAAGTCATGTGAGAAAGATCTTAACATGTCTTCTAAGGTTTTAATAGTCCGTTCTTATTGTCCATTAGTTTGAGGGTGGTAGACAGTGCTCAAAAGAAGTTCAATATCTAGGGATTTCTGAAGACTTTTCCAGAATCATGATGTAAAAGGGGGATCATGATCAGAAACAAGCGACAGGGGTACACCATGAAGTCTTAAAACTTCATTAATATATACTCTTGAGAAATGTTCAAGGGGTAAATATTATCTTATAGAAAGAAAATTTGATGACTTTGTAAGATGATCAATAATGACCCATATTGCATCATTCCTTCTAGGATTCATTGGTAGCCCCATGAAAAATTCCCTCAAAATATTATCCCATTTCCACTCAGGTATGAGAAGAGGTTGTATGAATCCTTTAGGATGTTGTCTTCCAGCCTTCACCTGTTGACAAACCATACATCTTGACACATAACCAGTAATATCCCTCTTCATGTTATCCCACCAAAAAATGTTCCTTCAAATCACTATACATATTTGTGCTACTAGGGTGTATAGAGAAATTGGATATATGAGCATCATCCAAAAATTCCCTTTTTAGATTGGGTATGTTAGGAACACAAAGTCTCTTCTGGAATATCAAAATTCCATCTCCATATACGAAGTCAATCAATCTCTCATCATTCATAGATTTAATTTTCTTTTGAAACTTCTCATCATCAGTCAGAGAACTTTTTATCCTTTCTAGTAAAGATGGTTTGGAAACCATTTGAAAAAGTATCGATGTTTCATCTTCCATGATAACTCCCATATCCATCTTTACTAGATCCATGAATATAGGATCCCTTTAAACTCTCATCTTGTTCATAGCTCCATGATCCTTTCTTCTCAAAGCATCTGCCACCTTATTTTCCTTCCCCGGGTGGTAGTTTATTGTGCAATCATAATCCTTGTGTAGTTAAATCCATCGTCTTTGCCTCATGTTGAGTTATTTCTGTGAGAAAATATACTTCAATCTCTTATGATCAGTATATATCTCACATTTTTCACAATAGAGATAGTGTCTCTATATCTTTAGAGAAAATATTACAGTTTCTAACTCAATATCATGAGTAGTATAGTTTTGTTAATGAATTTTTAGCTGTCGTGATGCATAGGTAATAACTATATCATTCTGCATAAGGACACAACAAAGTCCTTTCTTTGAAGTATAACTATAAATAACAAACCCATCATTCCCCGATGGTAGAGTCAAGATAGGAGAATTGACTAATCTTCTCTTAAGTTCTTCAAAAAATTCTTCACACTCTTTTATCCAAACAAATTTAACCCCTTTACGTGTGAGCTTGGTTAATGGGTTATCCAATCGGGAAAAATTCTAGATGAAGCGCTGATAATAACCTGCTAAACTAATAAAACAACATACCTTAGTTATACTCGTCGGTGCTGGAAATTATTGGATTTCCTTGGTCTCTGAAGGATCAACAGAGATTCCATCATTAGAGACAATATGGATAAGAAAAGAAATATCCTAAATCCAGAATTCACACTTACTAAATTTCTCATATAATTAATTTCTTCTAAGAGTCTTTAGAATAATGCACAAGTTATTTTCATGATCTTCATAGATTTTTTATTATACCAAGATATCATCAATAAATAACACTACAAAATCATCAAGATATTCCTTGAAAACTCTATTCATTAGATCCATGAAAATAGAGGATTCATTAGTCAGTCCAAAAGGCATTACTGTAAACTTTTAATGCCCATACCTGGTTCCAAATGTTGTTTTCAGAATGTCTTCCTTCTTCACACACAATTGATGATATCCAGATCGAAGGTAAATCTTTGAAATATATTTAGCTCCCTGAATTTGATTAAATAAATCATCAATGAGAGGTAGGGGATACTTGTTCTTTATTGTTATAGCATTGATCTCACTATAGTCAATGGACAACCTCATAGATCCATCTTTCTTCTTAACAAAAGGACAGGTGCTCCCCATAGAGAAACACTAGGGAGAATAAATCCCTTATTACTCAATTCCCCTGGTTGTTTCTTTAGTTCCAAAAATTCCACATTTTCCATTCTATAAGGGGTCTTCGATATGGGCCTTGAACCAGGAATCAAATCAATGGAAAACTCAATTTCTTATTTTGAAGGATGTCCAGGTAAATCCTCTAGAAACACATCAACATATTCTTTCACAATAGGTACGTCCTCTATTTGAACATTCCTTTCCTCACCCATAGTTATTTCACTCTCTTCCACCCCAATAATTGAATTTAGTAGATCTACTGGGGGTGGATCTAGATAAGAATCACATGGTGACGTTTCAACTCTTAATGATAAGGTACTCCTTATCATCATCAAAAATTTTAACCTCCTTCTTCTTACATTTAATTTTCACATCATGGTTCGAAATCCAATCCATACCAAATATTATATCAAATTTCAATCATTGGTATGATGATGAGATCAGAATATAAATCACATTTATATGCCCTAATGGGAACTGATTCACAAAACTTTGTTGCAATGATACTTCCCTTAGGAGTTTTAACTGAAAACTACCTTATTAAATCAAATTGAAAATATAAAATTTTCTTAGAAAACTGGGAAGATATGAAACAATGAGATGATCCAGAATCAAATAAAGCATTGGATAAATTTGAGGAAACCATTACATTACCTGCCACCATGTCATTCGGAGCTTCAACCTCAACAGTAGTAATCACATAAGCTTGAACTTGATCTCTTGGCCTTTTCTAAGGTAAGTTTCCCTGACTCTTAAGACATTAATTTTCATAATGCCCCATTTCTCTATAATTGTAGCATTCAAAATTGACAGCCTCTTTCTTTCCCTTATAATGATGAGCTTGGTGGCCTTTTTCACCACACTTGTAATAGACTCCCATTCCCTTCAATCAAGTACCAGGGTGTTTCTTCCCATATTTACTGTAGGATATAAATTCAACCTTTCCTTTATTACCCTTATTTCCATTTCTAGAGTGTTCAACTGATCTATTCTTCTCTTTCTTTTCTTTAAATTCATTAGACTTAGAGAATTCTTTTTCTGTCTTGATATCACATGAGACAATATCTTCATACGATGAGAAGGATTATGAGACTAATTCTCGATAGAGAAATGAGTTTAACCCATCAAATAATTGATCAATATTACTCCTTGGGTTATGTATATATTCCGCAACATGCCATTCTAACCTTGTAAAGTTTGCCTCATACTTAGTGAAATTCTCATCCTCCTTCTTCCCCAAACTCAAAAATTGTCTTTCCATATCCGCTCGATGGTCACGTGGAAAGTATTTTTCTAAGAAAATATATTTAAACTCCCTCTACTGCATACTTGATACTGATTCATCCTCCTTTGTGTTTTGAATTAATTACCACCATTGATCTGCATCTCCTGTGAGGAGATAAACTGCCATGATAACTTTTTCCCTTTTGTTACTTCCCAAAGCATGAAATATTTTCTCTATGGAACTTATCCATTGCTCAATAACAAATGGATTTGTAGTCCCATTTAATGTTGGTGGGTTTTGCCTCATAAAGCGGTCTAACATTGATACTCCACATTTTGGATTAGGGTGATCCATACGGGTAAGGTTATTATTCATAACTTGAGTGAGTTGTCCCAGTATGGTGATAAACTGATTAGCACCAGTTGCATCACCAGATCCACTATAATTATCTTCATTAGGAGGGAAATATCTACACGTATTACGTGTGTTGATAAGGTTTACATTCCTTCCACTAGGTTCCATTTCTAAGTAATGGCATAAACTAGATTATTTTAGGAATCACAATACATAATTCCAAATTTGTAAAACACTTAACATAAATTGAACAGTTTATGGATATAATCCATAATCATCAAAATGTTTTCTTAGATGAAGTATATACTCATAAATCCTTCATAATGGTTTGTAAATAAAATGTAAATTATCCCAAGAATATCCGCTAGGAGTGTCGTAACCAAAAGTGCTGCAAGGCCTGTTGTCATGCACCAGTTCTTGTTCGAGTCTATCTCAAAGCGATGTTTTTGTGTTTTACCACTAAGTACATCAGTGCTAGAGCCACCTCTACCTGATCATATCCTAAAAGAGATGTATTGTTTTTAAAACTCACAAAATCTCTACATTACCAAAATTCTAGGAAGTTCTTCTATAATAATCCTCAAATTCTATCTTACGGTAATGTTCTCTAATCAAAGTTTTACTAAATCTAGTTTCCATGGTTTGTACTAAACATCCTCTGATACCAACTATAACACCCCGACCCTAGTTACCTAGAGTCGGTGCATTATTACATAACATTGGAATTATCACAAGAGATCATGTCTCGAAAGACCGATTAGTTTAGTAGACTTGGAATTACTAGATACATACATAAGTTTTACAATATATAATGAAATAAAAAACAACATTGTTTCCCCTATGAACACACACATATCCCATACCCATCCCTACAGGTCAATAATAAAATACTTCTTCACATCCTGGGAAAAATAAAACATAGAAAGGGGTGATCTCAGATGCTCAGTAAGGATAACAATACAGCGGAAACTTTCATAAATAAGTATAAACATTTAAGGAAATATATAAGACTAAAACAAAAGCCTTTTAAACTTAAAATTCAGTATAATATGGAAAATATAAATCAAATAATTCCATTTACTTATTCACATTGATATTCTATTAGTCGAATAATCTCATGTAATATCAATAGATAATTTCATAATGATGGAAAGCATAATACTGAACATCATAACCACATAGTCAAGGCATCGTGCCAAGAATTAAAATAAGATTTTGTCAAAGCCTTGTGCCAAGACACTAGTTCGTCTAATGAGACCTACCGATTCATCGAGGAGCTATAGAGGGCTCCACCTTTCACTTACTAAGTCCAATGCATTCCTCATATGAAAAGGCTGAAACATATCAAAAACTTTGGTATTAAAACTATCATACAAAATGTTAATACTTTAACTATAAACCGTGAATGGTATAAAAATAACACATCCACAATAAAACATATCACAAAACCTTCAATACAATATGGAAGATTTTATCATAATAAATCTACTTCAAATAAGTATAAAATCCATCAAAGGATGTTGACATAGATGAAATCAAAACTATTTGAGAGAAATATCTCTTTCTATTTTGAAATCATTTAAAAGTCCCATAATTATAAAAGAAAACATTTATTTTGAAATATTCTTATAATATTTTAAGGGAAGATTTAAAGGTGTTATAATGGCAGAAAATAGCCACACCCGCCGTATAAGTTAAAAAAACATTCTTATCTTAATTTGTCCAAAAGGTCATAAAGTACCTTTGTTTGGAAAATGATGAAAATATTCCTTTAAAAACAATTTATAAAAATTCAACCAAGGGTATAAATTAATTTAACTCATAGTATAGTAAATAGTAAATTTTTTTTGAAATATATTTTTAAGAAACACAAATTTGGATGAAAAAGAGGTCCCAATAGATACTCACGTATAAACAACCTCGGATAATAAAGAGATTGTGAAATTTAACCCTTACGTTGTACTCTTCCTTCGTCGAGGATACTTTAACCTCCCGTATAATGGTTTAATAATAGTTATTAAATTATATAAGAACCATATATATAAATATGATATCATATATGATCTTCCAATATTGATTTGTTAATAATATTTCAGTAGTATCATTGTTTTGGGTGTTAACTGATTTGTTTTCCTTTATATGTTTTGTTACATAAGTCATGTTTGTTATTGATAGGATGTATTTGATTCAAATACATAATGATGTTAAGTTCTTAAAAATTATTTTTTTAATCATAAAATGAAATTTATTCTTGAATGGTTACGATGGGGAATGGATCTCATCGCGTTCATGGAGATGGTAATCCGTACGTACACACGAGCGACAATACCATTCTATTGATGGTGGAATCGTATGTAATTCTATGGTATATAATATATACAGAATAATTGACTTGTTATATTTATTATTTACATCAATTATACTGATTATTATACCCATACAATTGATGAAATATTGAATAACAAACTACACTACGACGTGGAGACGGTAAGCCGTACGCATGCACATATGGTGACTCTGTTATTTATAGGATGGATAGAATAATGAATATTGTTTTACCAAATTTATAATAACATCATAGTATTTATAATATACTAGATTTATTAATTTTTATGGAAACAACAAATAAAGAGGATGTGGAAGAAGAAAATAACTTTGAAAGTGGTGATGAAATTATTACCTCTTCTTAGGGTGCTTCCATTTGATTTGATCAAAAGGGCTACTTAGGTTGGATTTATGATCAAAGTAAGGCCTCTAGGTTTAAGTGAGGGAAGTTGGGAGGATATTTGAGAAAGTTTTGGCCAAGACAAATGTATTTGGAGGTGTGAATTTAAGAAAAGGTGAAGTACCCTTTTATAAGAGATGTGAGGGTCACTTTAGAAAAAGCTTGAAATATTATTTTATAATAAAATAATTTTCGGTTTCTAATGGCTCCAAAAGGATTTATTTCAAGTCTAAGGTGATACTGGGTCGAAAAAATGTCAACCAATATGTTTTATATAGGTTTAGGTCACCATATTAACCTTATATTTTAGTTTTAACTCTTTGTTAAATAGTTTAACTTTTACCATGTCTTATTGTATTATTATAATAAATGGTTAATAAAATTACTATAAAATGACAAGAGAACATCAAGTGGTTTATTAATGATATATATATAATTATATAAGTCCTTTGTCTGAACCTCATATTTTCAGAAATATTATATCTTTTAATAATATAATATTTGTTTCAAAAACTCATTTATGTCAATTTTGACACTATTTAGTATTTGGTTTTTTTGAAATTCATAAAATCATGATTACTTCGAAATAAATTCATTGAATCAACCCTAACATGTCATATTAATCTATAAAATTTGTGTAATGCATCAAAACTATCAATTTACATTTATTTTGATATTTATAATATCTGTTATTTTAATCTTTCATTAATAAGGTAATTACTACATCATCATTGTGTAATAAATAGTTTTAATTATTTAATGTTTAAAAATTATAAATAAAATAAAATTATGTATTAAATATTTTTATCTTTATAATAAATATTTATAGTCGACTTTATGTTTTGTATAACCCTATATTAAAAATGCTTTAGTTATGAAAATTTGAATTTAACACTTTTAACTCTTCTTTAAATAAAATAATAATAAATATCCTAATCTAATCCAAGTGGACCTATAGGAACATATTTTATTCCTAAGGTTTATTTTGGTCGAAAAAAATCTTATGCAATAGAATTAGGACATGTGTTAGGGTAATAATAATGTCATTTTTACCTTTAATTACCCTATTTACTTTTAATCATGGTAAATAAAATTCAAAAGTTACTATTCACCAAAAATTATTTTCATCTTATTGAACCACATTTTACTTACTGATATGAATCGTGTCTCTCAGATTTTTGAAATTCAATTCACAGAAGCGGTAAAATTACGTTTTATGAAAATTTGCAAATGTTCCTAGTAGGTGGGTAAAAGACGTTAAAAAGTTCAATAAAATTTTATACATATAATCTTATTATAAAATTACTCTAATGAATTAAATTGAACTAATATAGGTATTCTGTATCTATTTTTACTTAAAATAAATTTAAATAAAATAAATAATTATTTAAATAAAAAGTCAGTTTTAAATAATAACGTAGTGTTTTTCACTATTCATCAAAAATTAAATATTTTTAGAAAAATACCAAAAATTCACCCTAAGATAATTTGGATATTACAAACCAAAAATGAAGTCTATTTTAAAAAATAAAATTTATAAAATTTAAAAAAGTGGGTATTACTATTAATAACGGCTAGTTTGATTGATCGTGGTGTGCTAGAACTCGAAGTTGCGTACATCACAAGCTATTGTATTATTCAAAGGGAAACATACCATGGAAGCTTGGGGAGTTAAATGAATGGGGATGAATTATTAGAAATATAATACAAGTAATCAAATAAGAAAAAGTTAAGAGGACAACTGAAGATGAAGACAGGTAAAACTATGAGATTTGAGAATGGAGAAAAGTATAAATCATAAGATAATCAATATGGAAGAAAAACTAATTTATAATAAGTTCATGGGAATGAAAAAAATAAATTAATAAAGGAATGTTATTTTTATTTTTGGAAGAGGTAAACTTTGTGTTAATAGAAAAAGGAAAAGAATTTCTATTTAAGGTTGGATTACAATCCACAAGTGAAGTTGAGAGAGTGTTTATATTGAGGAGTATATGGGAAAAACTATATCTCTAGGTATTATTTACATATAAAAATGACACTCTATAGGTAGGAGGGGGAGTTATAAAGAAAATATGAAAACCGCATGATTTATATGATTTTTTACTTAATAGTTTATGGATACTAATACATTTGTTTTTCAATGAGTTTTTAGTTGTTCCAGTGGTATAAAAGGGGAATAAAAACCATATATTGTCTTTAAGGGTTAAATAATATAATTTAAAAGTGTATAAAGTTATAATATATAAATTAAGAGAGGTGAATATAAGAACATATGTTTGGATAAAAAAGGGTGATATCTATTGTCCAAAGGAAGAGAAATAAGTAATGAGGTGGAATACTACCTACTATAAGGAGGTTAATGATTATTTTCAAACTTATTTTGTGTTAAAATTATGATTAATATTTTAAGAGGTATAGAATGGTCTAAGGGGAGTTCATAGAATAGGTTTTTTAATGAAAATTTTCCCAAGGTAAATAGTGACTAAGATATTCATATAGAAAATATCAAATTATTATTTAACTCATCGTGTTTCTAACATGGATCCATGAATCCAATGGGTATACAGGGTTTTTTGGTGCCCTAGGAATGATTAGATGCAATAATAAGAGAGGGGGGATCAATGTAAAACCATTTTTACAATTTATTCCTTTTAAATCAACCTTTGGTACTTTTTAGAGTATAAATATACTCATTCACATATCTTACCCTAACATGTATGCAAAAGTAATAAAACAGTAATCTTATATGATTTTTTTAGAGTCCCCCCCAGGTGGGTAACTACTTCCTTTCCATAATTAGTAAAATTTAATTCACAAATGACTAAATTTTATGATAAAATGAATAAAATAATATTAATATATCATACTTTACCTATTGAATATCTACTAATAGAATTACAGAAATCCTATATGTTTATGATGAATGTTTATGAACCAAATGAAAAAAAATCCTTTTTTAGTTTTATAATGTCGTTATGCCTATTTTAGTTCTTCTTTATGTTTTTTTAGAATCAAAATAATATAAACATGTACTTTGTTAATCCTTGGAAATTAATACTCTTAATAAAGATTTCTACTAGAGACTTAGGTTTGTTATTGTCAAGTATCATAATTCTTTACTCTTTTATAAAAAAATCATGAATTCTTCTCTCTGATCATGATCACACAATAATGAATATATGATCCTAGATTATTTACATAATTTTAATTAACATCAATCCCTCTAAAATCATATCTTTAAAATCTTCATGTATTTAGGGTTTGGCTTCCATTATTGTAATTTCACCCTCAAAGAATAATTTTCAACGAAAAAAATTATGAAACTGATGTATTCCCATATTTGAAAACATTAAAAATGTTTGTAAATATATCCATATATAATTTCCACATCAAAATATTGAAAAATATCAGATTTATATAAAGTATAATATCTTCATGTAAAATATTAATGAAATTCCAATAAAACTATTATGTATCTAACTCAAATTTGGAATAAAGATATACCCATTTAAACCTACTTTAGAATTAGCAAAATATACCAAAAATAATATCCAAAAAAAGTGTCACCTCATCAATATTGAATTCCATGGTCAAATATTTATGAAATATCAATATAATATGAAGTTTCATGAAAATAGAGTATCATAACTTTTAAAATTTAATATTATAAATTTGGTTACATTTTTGTGCAAGTAATTACTCAAGGACATTCAAATGAATAATATGATATACTTGATGGTAACCTTCATGGTCAATTTATATTTTGATAGAGTTTGAATCTTGGTAACCTTACTTATTATTCTTGGTAACCTTGTTTTTTAGTATGGTAAGTCATGGAAAATTCCTTTATGAATTTTCCACTTTGCAGTCACTTCAAACAAACTAAAATTTAGACCATTAATATCTTCATATATGTCTCAATTATAATGAATATAATACCATTACCATTTCATTTATTAATTTTTATCTTTATTGAACAATATCCAACAAATTTAAATTCCTTCCAAAAAATATTTTTAATGTATTTATGTAATAAAATAACATCAAAAAACATAAAAAAACTCATAAAATTATGTTTAGTGGAATTTAAAAAAGTTTTTGGTTATCTTTATGATGTATTGTACCCTTATTCTAGTACAAATGTTAAAAAACACATAAGTTCAATGCACTATAACTCCACATATTTTGAGAGAATAAATAATTAATCTAGAAGAATGAGGACACGTGTACATATTAATTATTTTGAAATACTTCAGTCTCTTTTTTACTTTATAGAATCATTAAACAATATAACCATATTCTCATTGATTCCTTCTAATACAAGTGCATCCTAAAAATCCACCAGACACTTATAATCATTTGGGAGTTCATGTTCAACTCTAAATTATACACTGAATTATTATATATTTTATGTTTTTCCTGAATATTTTTCATGATGTATTGAAAAATAATATAATAAAATTAGTCTATGTAAACTTTTATCTTCTTATAGATCTATACATTCCTCTAGATTCATGAGTTATTTAATTTTATTTATTATTAATAAAATTAATTTACAAACTCATTTTCAACTTGTCCTTCATTTTCCATCATTATATAACATCAAATATTCTCATATATATATATATACATACGATATTTATATATTATTCATATTCTATGTACTAATTGTGCCATTTATTTTCACTAATTATGATAAAGTTATTTACAAAACATTCATTAAACTATTTTATCCGCCTTTTCCATTATTTCTTCTCCCCATCATGTTTTATAAGATTAAATAAAATAAAAATTTCAATAATTTTATTTTTAACAAATACACCTCTTGATTGCGACTAAAATGTTATTTATGCCTTTTATTCCCATGTGATAATCATAATATAAAGTAGTGAATAAAGTGGTGTCTTAGTAACTATATATTAATTATTGAACAAAGAGGGATGAACATTTAATTATAGCCTTAACTCTTTAAATTTATCTTTTTATAATGTCTTAGTGATTATACCTATATTTTTTCATTCATTATATTTACCTAGTTTCATTCCCAGTATTATAGGTGTAAAAACTTCGTCATATTTTTACATTTCAAATATTTTTAGAACCTATTTATTATACATTTCATAAGATATAAGGATAAATCTTTTTTTACATGGATTACAATTCAATAAATTATTACATCACTCATAGAATTAACATTTCAAAATGCTTCTCTATCTATTCTATAACTTATTAATGATGTAATATTTATCACCAGAAAAAACAATGTCAATAATATAATCAATAAAAATCAAAATATTTATGCTCATCTCTTTCACAAATAGATTAATTAATACTTTTCCATTTATAAAATTATTCTTTTTTATGATAGTCATATATCTTGGAATATAAACATCTCTAGGATTTATGGATCCCACACATTGATTTATTAAATTTCACACCTTTATTTCCTTATTTTCAAGGATAAAACTTTTTTTTATTCAATTAAAACTTATTCTTCAATATATTCATTCCAGAATGTTGATTTGAAATCTATTTGGTACATATTATATTAAATTTTTTATACCAATTAAAATAACATTTTAAGAAATTATTTCATTAAAATAGAAGAAAAATTATTCTCAAGATCAATATATTCTATTTTTGAGTACCCTTTACAAATTCATAAGAACTTGTTTCTAAAAAATTAAAATTTTTCATTGAGTTGATTATGGTACACAAAAATTAGTTATTATAGAATTAATATATATTTTTATAAGAACAAGATCCCAAGTGGAATTATTCTTAATATGGTATAGTTCCTTATTCATGGAAATTACTAAACATTTATTCTTAATTTTCTTTATCAATAGAATATGGATTAAATTATGATATCAATGTTATTTTATTGGTGAATGTAATTATAATCCTTGTTTTCATAGGATTATATTTGTTGGAAATTATTTTTTAAGATTTAACATTCTTCTATTAATTTCTATAAATGTATTTTTAAAATTTCAAAGTTTATTATTCATCACGAGTAGTGAATTTTGAATCAAATTATTCAATTGTTTTTTCACCATCAATTTATTCTTCAAGTAAATTTTCATAATTTAACACACAATATTTTATTGATTTTTTATTTTCTTAAAATGAATCTATTTATTCATGGGTACAGATTAAATGTTTTTTACATAATATTATTCCACCATTTGTGAAGCCTCTTATTTCAGTACCTATAACATATTCTATTTAATATATTAATAATGAATATGTTATCTTCAAATTTCTCATCAAACATACCTGAGTTTTTATTCTTAATTCTAATTAAAAATAGTTTCTTAAATATACCAAATTACATAAACATGGTTTTCTTTTATACTAAATTATATATGAAGTTATATTATATTTATGTACAAGTAATAAAATGTTCAAAAATATACACAATAGTTAAACCAAATTTTATCTAAAAGTTTTTTAATATTTTATACTATATAAGAATAGTTTAACCCATCTTCACTTTGTTTTCATTTTTCCTCTCAAATACTCTATTATTTTAGTGTGTGAATAGAGTGGAGTATTCATGTTTTATTCTATGATTTTAGAGACCAAAATAAAAGGAATTTGATGTGAATTCCTTACCATTTTGATCCTCAATTCTATATAATATTATTTTCAAATCTCCCTAAATATATTGAATTTTACAATAAATTTTTTACTTGTTATTCATGAACATCACATTAGCCATCCTTATAAAATAATTAATAAATGTAATAAAATATATATGAATTTTAGTTGATTGATTCCTTATAGTTACACACAAGTCATAATATATTTACTGTTTTTACATTGTTGGATTGAATTTCAATTATTATATAGATTAAATATTACATATTCAGTTTTTACATGTTTCATACACCACCTATATTTCCCTCTTAAATTCGGTAATATATATTAGAGTCATACTTTGTAATTTTTCTCACATTCCCTTGGACTAAAGGACTAAGCCTTTTGTGTTAGAGTTTTTTTATCATATTTTCACTAAAATAATATGAACTTTGTTTTCTTAAAATTTAGAATGTTTTTCCATAAGTATTTACTTCTTAGTGATAACTATTCCATATTTTATGTTTTTATGATTCAATAATTTTATTGAAAAATTCTTCATTTTTATAATCAAATAATTTAATTACACTTAACATATTATTCTTGAGCCCCTAAATAAATTAAATTTATTTAGATTTTTTCTTTTCAACAACATTATCAAAAATACCTATACCATTAATCTTTGAGAAACTGTCATTTTATAATGTCACTGAGGAATTTATATGACTTCCTATATTCTTTATAATTTTATGACCTCATGTAATGCGGGATGAATATCCATTATCAAGTATCCATGGTTTGTACTTTTTTATATTAGAGACACTTATATAATAAAATGATTTCAAAATTTTACTTTTCTTTATATATATTTTTTAATTTCTAGCATGATAATATTTTAATAGAATTATTATAAAGAAATTTTCATCATTATGATAAATTTTATCACATCTTATATATATGTGTTCCAAAAATTAAAATAATTTTCCATATTCATATTATAATATTTCTTCTTATGTGCAACCAAATTCTTCTCAAAATTTTTCAAATTTTATTTAATCCAAATTACATTATTTGTTTTATATCTTTTAGAAAAATTTATATTATGATAAAAAATATAATATTTTTTCCCATACACTACACAACACCAATGGTTTTAAGAAAATATTATATTTTAAATATGTAACTAGTTTTTTCTATATTTTTATGCTTTCTATTTTGGATCTAAACAAGTCTTTTTTGATAATGTGATCATATAAATAAGTTCTATGGGCGTAAATACCAGACTTGGATATCCAAATATGAAGACTCTTGGTATATTGTTACATATACTTAAGTATTTTACTCATTCACTAAAGGTTGGAAAAAAGTACCGAGGGATAAAATAAAATACTGAGTAATGATTTTACCATGGTAATACAACCCAAGATAAACCACATGCAGTAAAAATTTTAAAATGTTTTTTTAAAAGATGAAATTAAATAAAAACATTATTTTGTGAAGAAAAGGAAAAAAATAATCGAGGTAAAAAACTAATTATATTAATACTGATAATAGAAAACAAAATTAACAAGATAATTTAAATGATACAAAATCCTCTAAATCTCTCACTATATCCTCAACTATGGATATATAGTTCAATATTTATAAATAAAGAAGTATTATTTTTAACTTTATCATGAAAAAAATTTATACATATATACCAAAGTGTATAAGAAGACTATGAGTATAAAATGATGGAGATATCACTTAAAGCCTATTTACATATGATGTATTTTGGAAATTCCATATGAGATGATATAGGGAGGTAATATGGTATAAAATTCTTGATACAATGGAATATTGTATTCCATGTTTGGGTATATCATTGGATATGATATAGTGATATCAAATCACACTGTCTTGACCATATATTATTTTATTATAAGAATATATCATATGTATTTTGATATATCTATATCAATCATATTCTATAAATGATATTGGTATCTGAGTGTTAACATTCAAATATATTCTATGTATGTCTATAACTATTATTTATATTTCATATGATGAAATATTAGGGACAATTTATTGAATTAATTTAAATTTTAAATACATGTTTATATAGTTTAGGGCTATAAACCACTTCTAACTAAATTATTAATCGAATATTATAGAACATTTGAGTAAATTCAATGAAGTCTTGGGGAGTGCACCTGGGGACTATATAAGAATGGCATAACCAAGCGAATAGGGGTGTTTATTCCTATAAATTATCTCCAACCAAATCTCTATATTTGAGAGGTAATATCATATTATGGTTGAAATGGGTATCTTTCCCACATGTTTGGTGATTTTTTAACACATATATACTCTTGAAGGAAGGATCACTTCGATATATTCTAAGTGATATTCATCCAGAATGTGGTTGAATATAGGAGGCTTGGACATTATTAGTGCATAATAGATTCTTCATTTTTTATTGTAAAAGGTTTTTATTTAAAATTATATATGATCTTGGTTTTATTCCTTTAATGTATTACACTAATTGAATAAATGTCATTTGATCAAAAGAAACCCATCAGTGGTATCAAATAATATCCACGATTGAATTGATTGATACTGTAAATCATGAAAAATTAATATCAAATTCATAATCATTATATATAATTAAATTTTTTTAATATATATTATTTTATGATATGTGATTTTGTATGTTATGATAGGATTAAAATATAAAATACAAGATACTGAAATATATATAATAATTTAAATCCATTAGTTTCAATATATCATAATGTAGAATATATTCTATCACAAGATGAAATATAAAATTTCTTATATATCATAACATACAATTGAGGGAATCATAATACATAATAACATAGATTTAAACTATTTACAATACCTAAAATATAGTATCATATCTTCATTACGATATAAGTGATATCATAAAATACAATAGATAACACCGAGGGATGATATCACATTACACAAAGCACCCGTTGTAAGTTTTGATATAGGTTTTGATCTGAATCATGTATTATGATATAAGGAATATCATTAAATACAATATAAGGGGAAAATATATATTTTAAATTTTTTCAATGTTGAATTGAATAATTTTATTTATATTTTTTTATAAATTATAAAGAAGGTATTTTTGGGATATTTATTTAGTTTATAAGGTTCTTATAATTAATTAATTACAAATTATTTATAACTAATTATTAAATTATTATAAACATTTAATAAATAAATATAATTAATATTAATTATTAATATTAATTACCATATATCTATATATAATTAATTATATTTTTTATATAAAGTATTTATTTTGAAATTATAAGGTAATTTATCAAGTGTTTATAAATTATAAAATAAGGGAAAATATAATAGTTTATATTAAATTATGAATTGTTCATAATTATTAATTTTAAATGTTTAAATTAATAACTTATTTGAGAATATATTTTAACCAAATAAAAAGGAGTTTTGATAATTTATATGATCAATGTTCAAGTAATATTAAATATATGATATTTTGATTGTTTAAAGTTTTCACATAATATTTTTTTTGTTCATAAAAAATATAAAATGTTAATATTTAAATAATATATAATATATTTGATTAAATACCTTATGTAATGATAATATAAAGGGTTTTATGTTAGAAATAAATGAAAAATGTTTATAGTTATTCTATTATAGAATGTCAATAATGGTTGGATACATTATAGTGCATTTATAATTACATTATTCAAGAGTGGTTCATAAATGTTTATCACGGATTTAAATTTATAAAAATTTCATTCATTTAGAATTATTCCCTACTTTATTTATAGATTTAAATTATTCATACCATTAAAGTATATATTCTTTAGTTTAAATTATTAAGCTGCTTCTTTAAATTATTATACATGTGTTTGAGGAGTTACATGATCATTATGATAATTTATTTTGTATTATTCTACCTTAAATTTGTCTTATTAATGATATATTAGGTATAATTTAAAGTTTAATTATAGTTTATAAAATTTAGGTGTAATAATTAGGTTGGAATTAAAGTCTCTCATGAGTATTGAACCATGGGTAGTTGGACTTTTAGTTAGAATGTTCATTAGATTGGGAGTTTGGAATTTTTCTAGAAAAGTGGGGGTTGGATACCAGACTCAATTTGATTACTCTTATATATATTTATGATTTCATATGATTATAATAATTTATAGGAAAAGGTTTTTATGAAACCTATACATGTGATTAATTTAGATATGTGTAAATATAGTTTGCTTTTCATTTGGGTAAATTACAAAAGCAATGAGTTGTTTAAAGTGTTACAAAACATTATGGTTTGAACATATTGATTTAGATAAAGGAATAGGGATTCAAAAATAAATCTTTAAAATAATTCATACATGTAAATTAAATACATGAGTTTAAATGATGATATATTTTAAACACTTTTAAAATACTAAGTGTCCGATTCGTTCCAAAGAAAACACTTATCAAAACATTGATCATCTATTAGGGTAGGTTTATGATAAATTTGGGAACCCATGAATTATATTATATATGGTATGGTAGAAATGGATACCCATAATAGTGAGGTAACAATAAATAACATTTGATATTTTGGTTATAGTTAGTTGGGAAGACCCAAGAGTTAGGATAAAAAATGAATTAAGTTGAGAGAATCCATATGATTTATTGGGAAAGGGGTTGTATAAAAAACTATCTAAGAGTCATATATGATATTATTGAAATAATTTTCTACCTAAATATCTTATTGGTGAGAGGAATACTAAATTTTAGGCTTTACTTTGTTAAATATATATCTTGGACCACTAATGGATATGGTGTAAAAATGAAACGTGTTATCATTTAAAGGATTCAATTGATGTCATACTCTCAGGATTATGTCCAAATATACTAAGTTTAAAAATAACAATGAGAATATGAATTTGTTAAAGAATATTGAAAACTCAAAAACATCTATTAATGTAAGGCTTGGCATGATATTTATAAGGTTTCAAAGGTAATTTTTCAGATGTATAAAGGAAATTTAGTCTCCAATCATGTACTCAATATGATTAGTATTTTATTGAACTACAGTTTCTGAGATCTACTTTAATACTTCATCTATATATGGAATTCACTCTATAATATTAATAAAAAAGTTTCTAGAAGTTTATTTTAAACTATAACATGAAAGAGTTCAGTAAAATTTTACCCGATCTCTTTAATATATTGAATATATCTGATTAGGACATGGGAGGTTTAAGATCATGAGTTTTATTAATAGTATAATTGGATAAATTTTAAAATTAGAAGAAGAAAATGTCTATTATAAAGTCCAACATTCACCCATCCAATAATCATTCAATATATTTGCAACCTAAGTGAAGAGTCAAGAAAGAGGGGGTAATGATTTTATTGTGGAAAGCCTGCTCACTGGAGGTTAACCTATATATAATACTTGAAGGGGAGTAACAAAATATCATGGAGAGTCCACCCTAGGTATTTATGCTATAGAAATCAATTATTAGATTTTAAAGGGTATATGATACAAAATATAGATTAAAAAATTATTGTGAATATGTATAAGAGTTCAAAATTAATTAATATTTGATGGTAAATCCTAAAATTATGAATTTAAGTTAAAGAGGAAGTGTTTCTATGTTTAGAAGATGGATATAATATACTATATTAATGCCTAATTTGTTTAAGAAAAAGATTTTACATTTTCATATTTTTTCCTATTATATGATAAGATGTGTTATTATAAATCATGGTTCTTATAAATAAATTAGATAATTGTTTTTATACAAAAGGTTATGATTTATTCCAACTAGGTTTGAAATTAATATAAGGATAAATGTATTTTTAACCTAAATAAAAGATATTATCTAAGATTTTTGTTAAAATATGAGGAAAAAGTTCCCACCACCTTCTAGGGGAGTATTTTAAATAATAAAATCTTCTTTTCATAATATTTCTCCAAACACATATAATTATATATAATATATGGCTATTAAAACATTATTTTTTAAATATTCCCAATAAATAAAATAAATTATATTTACTAACACAAAAGAGATTTTGTATCTTAACATGATATTTTTGAGAAAATATAGTTTCTAAGTAGCTAGTGGGAGTATATTTAGACTTAGATAAGTAAAAATTATAAAAATAAAATATTAAATAATTTAAATTTAAAGAGAATAAAATTTTATATACTAAAAGAGGTTAGGTTGTGTTGGTAAAAATATATAATGTAAAGAGTTCCATTTTTTTACTAAAATGATCTCAAAGAAATATTTAAATGGAAAATTTCCAAGAATGACAATGATGTTGAACTAAACGGATTTATAAGTTGTAAAAAAAGTTATTAACAATGTAACATTGGATGTTGTGAAGCAAATATGTTTTAATAATTATTAAATGTTTTACAAATTAAGAATATGATTCATTGTCTCACCATTATTCAAATAATATTTTGTTATAGATGTTACCCAATAAGGAATTTTAATGGTAGGTTTTATCAAATGGTTAAAGTGGAAAGAATTACAAGGATATGTCATATGTTTTAAAAAACTCAAAAAGTGTAGTGAACTTAAGAATTATATTATGATTTATCATATATGATATGATTATATGGGTTTTTATATATGGTTTTTTGTATTCTTATAACAAACTGTCTTAGATATACCCCAAATCTAATTTGACTCACCACAAACTTTAGGTGTGTTCCCCATGCTCACTTGAGGTTGTCAAAAAGTGTTAAGTGATGAACATTTCACCTTGGGGGGGGGGATTTCCCCCAAACACCATTTATTCCATAAGAAATATTTTCATAGACATATAATGTAAAATATTGAGAAAGTATACATGAATTAAAATTTCATACATCATCAAAAAAGATATCCAATAATATCCATTATAATTCAATAATAAACAAAAATAATACTCATGAATTAAATAGTTTGGATCCTACGCATACCTCCCTCATATTATCTCCATGATCATTGTAGTAAAACTTTCCCACCATTGAACAAAACAAAAAATTACACCATCACTCTACCTAAAATCTAAACTGAAATATATATATCTATATATATTCCAGAATGCATACATAATATGTGAGTATATAGATACTTAGTAGGAATTTCCCAAAATGGTTCTATAATATTTCTATAAAAGGATAAACCAACCATACTAATTTGAAACATATATATAAAATTATCTCTTCATCATATTTTATTAAAATAAGTAACATAAAAATGGTATTTAAACAATCCATTCAAAAATTCTGATATTAAACATGTAACTAGAAGCATAAATGAAAACTATATCAATACATAACGGGAGGCACTAGTTAGATAATAATTCAAACCAGTTGTGGTTTATAGAATTAAAGTATCTAAAATGGTATAATAAACTTGTACATGATAGCAGGATAAAAATAAAAAACTAGATTGGGAAGAACTGGGTAGAGCAGAATCATTCCCTAGATTGTACTTATCCTGTAATCCCTCCTATGTACCCAATGTATTCCAATGAAGTTTTCCTTTATCAAATAAGTTTGATAATTAAAATCATTCCCATGAAATATCCTCTTAAAGAACTAGTAAATACCCATATATGATAATACATAATTCTATAATAATCTAAATAGAGTCATAATGACATAATTATAGTACACTTTTCCAAACAGTTTAACCAAATCCAAACAACCCTTTATTCAGCCTTTATAAAACACATAAATAATCTAATCTCATTGTATAATTATCAAAACAACATCATAGATATCTTATAAGGATTTTATATGAATCAAAATAAGGTAAAAACATACAACTATCAAAGGTAATATCAATTTATAGAAGTGGTATAAAGTCTCCTACCTCTTAAGTTCACAGATCCAAGAAAAGACCAAGAAATAAAATCATATAATTGAGAATAAACACATAATAAAATAAAAAGAATAAAAATATAATTATTCATTCAAATATATTTTAGTCATTTTCCAGGTCTCGAATGTTTCTATACTCACCCCAAATAAAATTGGCAGTGCCACATCTCTAAATCAATCATACTAGGTTAGCCTTAACTATATTTTCCAAAAAAAGGAAAAATACATCTCCAAAATTAATGGGTTTTACATACCATGGTGAAATGATCAAATGAAACCCCTATGTTTATAGAACATTACACTAAGTATCATGTTATATCCCTTTGTATCTTGAGTAGAACAGATGCATTTGCAGTGTCCCCAATCCATTTTACCTCTTTTGTGATCAAACTATGTGATATATACCTAAATAACACCTCCCCATATTATGTAGGATTCTAACCAATAGTGTTGGTCTATTTATAATGTAGGGAGACTATAACATCTTTGGTATAGATCATCATAAATTATAGTAGAATCAATATAGTCAATTGAAATACCATAAATAAAAGAAGAAAAGAAAAAAATCACAAATAAATGACATAAAGAGTAATAACATCCCCCATGCTATAAAAAATGTGTTGTTGTAATGTTATATAGACATATACATATATATATATATATATATAAAATACCTACCATGGTAAAATCATATAAAAAATGACTCAAAATGAATCAAAAGTCTGGGGATAGAAATAAACTTAGTCCCATATTTAGGATCAATCCTATATCCATACTCCAACCAAGATGAAAAACTCTTCCATCAATATCAGGGCCCTTTACCCTACATGGATCATAAACTATTAGGTCTTCTCAGGTACTAAGGTATTTGATTAGTGTGTGATTTCAAATTAGTAGGACACAACTGATGATGTCCCTAAACAAATTTACTATAATAAAGTACATGTACATTGTGAAGTTTTTGTAAATAAAAGTTAACATGAAATGGAAGTAATAATAAATATTTCATGACCATGGGTAATACATAGTCACCTAGGTGTCATGAATACTTGATTCATCTAGTTCTGGGGTGTCTTCTAAATAAATCACAATACAACCAACTGGGCATCAGGTTGCAAGTCCCGTCAAATCGGTATAACATCCCATCAAAGTATAGTGACTAGAACAAAGGAAATGAATCCAAATAATATAACCAGAATAAATAGAATAATTTCCCTATAATAACATAGTCATCTTCATTAGGGTATCATGTCTCAATAACATAACTAGATCAATAGGAATGACATCCCTATAAAAACATAATCAATAATACATGGGTAGAATGTTCTGATAACATAAACACATCCATTGGCATCACATTCATGAGAAAAAATATGTAGGTGGGAATCACATCCCAGAAATATCTTCAAGATTGGGAATATCATCTTTATCCATGGGAATAATCTCAATAGGTAAATACAACCCTCATCCCGAGCTACATCATAAGAGAGGGAATCATATACCACTATAAATATTCTCACATGGGAGTTTTATCCCCTTCCTTGGAAGTATCTCATCATGGGAAGTATGTACCACATCCAAGGGTAGTAGTGGATAACTCAGAATAGAGTCCCATCTCCATCATCATTAGGGTCACATGGGAATTTCATCCAATTACCATGGGAATAGTGTCCCAGATATGAACAAACATCATAATATGTATAACATACCTTTTAAAAAACATTATACAAGTGGGAATTACATCCCAAAACCATAGGCATAACACCCTAATTAGAAACATATGTTGTAATAAGCATAAATCCCCTCATCATAAATGGGAAAACATAAGTGGACATCTCACACCAACTAATCCACTATAACTAAAATGTATTTTATCCCAAAAATAATCACCAATAACACAATGTCATATCACCCCACATGAACATGGTATAGATATAGTTTAATAATAATAATTTAAGAATTTAATTCTAGGTTTGGAATATCATTTAACCCTCATCAAGTACAAGCTAGGTCAGTCCTCACATATAAAATCAAATTCTATAAAGAAGGAAAAGGAATAACCTACTTAGTTCTACAATATAATAGGGAAGGAATAATAATCCTAGTCTAAATCAACAATATAAGGGATAAATGAAAACTATAAATCCATCAAGGGGATGAACCTCAAGATTACCAGTCCAATCCACACGTTTTTTAATCTCAAAGGGGGCCAAAGGCACCCTTTTGGGTCTATAATATCATTATTCAACTCAAGAATGTCCATTTGGGGTTCTAAGTATTACAATATACACACATTAAATCAAGATCATGGGAATAGGTGGACAATAAATCAAATTATAATATTCCAAGTGTCTATCGTCTCCCCAAATTTCATTACCCTACTAACAAATAGTCAAGGGAAACCATTTCAATTAGATTTATGTCAATCTCACATGGGAAACAGGACCATATATCATACATCACATGAAATGGGAATAAACCAAAGGGAATGGTTAGGGACCACCTAATGGGTACTAAGAGGGTCTTGGCCACAGAATAACACAAGTTGATTCAACCCAAAATTTAAGAAATCAAGAAAATTGGGAAAATCCCTAAGTTACGGATCTACCACCAATACAAAATGAAACAATATGGATTCTCAAGAATATGAGAAAGAGGAGTGATAACCTTATCCATAGAACTCCCCTACGATAGAAGACACTCAGATCTATGGCTGAATGAATAAGATTCATGCTTATAGGAGAAATAATAAATAATATGGTAGGGATAAGGGGGTGATCACAACCCTAGATTTAAATAAGGGAAAATCATCATTTTATATCAATTAAACATGTTCAATTTAATTAAATTAAAATTTTAATTTTTTTTTCTAGGACCATAGGAACTCTGATAGTAACCCATAAGAACTCAATTTTCCCAATTTGGGTTTCATTTCCTACCCAACAGACACTCATAGGTAGTGGAAACTGCCAATTCTACACCCATAATAACCCAAGTGGGTCTCCATTAGACTTCCTATTAGTTATTTGAAACTAAGTAGATTTTTTTTACCAGCCCATTTCCTCTAAATGCAAGCCCAAGATATCAAAACTCATCCCATAATGCCCATTTCATGACTATACCAAGCCCGCCTTCCATAGGCCAGGGGTTGGTGACTAGCACCAGAAAGACATATCACTAAAATGGGAAGGCATTGGCTTTAAACCTGCAAACACACAGACTAGGTACACAACAAGAATAAACCACGTAGTATAAATGCTGAAAGTAAATGTGTGAAATGAAGTATAATGGTCTAGAATACAAACCCAACTAAAAGAAAATATAGAAAAAAGGGAAAACATATCTTGAGGTCATCATCCAAGAATCATACCTGAAGGGTTGGTATAACTAGTCACTACGGTTCTCCACATCAACTGGTCACCTCCGTGCACCGTCTAGTCCTGGATCCCTATGCTTGATCAAAGATGTCCTTCATCTGCACAAGACACAACAAGGTGTAGGTGAATCCCGTATAGGGGTGAGTATAACAATACCCAATAGGGACCCCGAGACCCCCAAAATTCTCCCATAATTCCACAAAGGAAAAACCACAAAGCATGATCCCAATCACAAAGAAAAAGTAAAAGACTCATCTCAAAATAGGTATATAACTTAAAGAGTTGGAATAATGATGATTATTCATAAATCTAAATCAAAATTATTTCATTGAGAAGTTCCACTGTTGAACCATGGAGAAGTAATTCTATTGCTGATCCACACTGTGTCGTAAGTCACTGATCCACACAGGGTCGTAATTTGCTGATCCACATAGGGTCATAAATCGTTAATCCACACAGGGTTGTAAGTTTCTGATCCACAATGGGCCACTATAAGGATGTTCCTCGTCGGTTCATGATATATTTGATCCACATATGGTCGTAAGTTGTTGATCCCCACAAGTTTGTAAGTCGTCGATCCACACAGGGTTATAAGTTGCTGATCCACGAAGGGATACTCTAAGGCTGGTCCTCGTCGGGTTGCACTATTGCTAATCCACACAGGGTTGTAAGTCATCGATCCACATAGGGTCGTAAGTCACTGATCCACGATGGGATTCTCTAAGGCTGGTCCTCATTGGGTCGCGCTACTGCTGATCCACATAGGGTCATTCTGATGCCGATCCACAAAGGGTCGCATGTCACTGGACAGTGAGCCACAATATTCCAGTACTTGATGCGCTTGAGTTCCATATATTTTTCTCCTCAATCCATTGTTCGTACCTAAACTACTATAAAGTCTCACAAATAAGTTACCCAAAGAACCGCCATGTCATAAGGGTTCTAACGCAACAGATGATGCGTCAATCAGACGCCCGATATATAAGTTATAGGCACTTTAGTGCTGAGGACCTAGTTAGATTTGAGTCTGATCCAACCTAGATGTACTAAAAATTTCTCCAAAACCCAAGTGGAGTATCTCAAAAGGACCACCTTTTCTTAAGGGTTCCAATGCCACTAACGATGTGTCAAATGGGCATCCGATTCAGGAGATACGCCCAAATTAGCGAAACGGGACCGGTCGGGTCGGGGTCTGGACCAGCCGGCCCATTGGGTCTGCAGGCCCAGATCGACCAATGGGTAAAATTATCCCAACTTGCGACACCAACGGAGCACCACCCTCCCTTTCGAAACAGTCATTTTAGCCAGTAGTTTGCTGTCCATCCGAGCAGCCTGAGTAGGATGCTCACCTCCCGCACGCAGCATTGGTGCACCACGTCTTCCACTACCATGGCCCGATTGGCCATGACTCAATCCACCACGGCGCCTAAAGGCACTGCCATTCAATATGGTCGGCTCATCCGGTCGCCACCGCCGATCGACGACATTGCTTCTACGGGCCATCGGTGAAGCTCCTGTGGTTAAATTTCGTTCTCGTCTGCGCCTACAGGCCTCATAGGATGCCGCCTTCACTATGTGGCCCCTAGTTTTTCCTTTCCATCAAGTTGAACATTCTCCCATGAAGAAAAAATCAAAACTAAGAGAGGCAGAGGGCCCGAGCCTTGTTCGGATTGGCCCATGCCCTCCGCATTAGCGATATACCATGGGAATAATTATAAAAATAATTTAAAACCCCTTAATGAAAACCCTGAATTGACCTCTCACAAAAGCTAGTGAATCATGAATCAACTCATTAGTTGGTTGATCCAAGTTCATCACATTATTCAAGAACTATGTATGTTGAATCTTTAAACTCTTAGAAAGATTAATTTCCCTACTTTGAACATAATAGATTCTGCTAACGACGAAGGAGGAGAATCTATTGTTTGAAGTCATTCTTCGGCATTCACCGTCACCCGTCAATGCCCGGTTTGAATCATCAATGGTGTCATCAAATCTCTATTCTTTGTTGGAGGAATATGTTGCCAGCATTTCATCAGATATTCCTCTCGTAGCTCTCTCAAAACCCATGCCAAATGTTTTATTAAATAAAAGAAAAGGAACCCCCTACGTTGTGTTCATTAAGGTAGTTCATTAATGAATTGCAATTAATGTTCCATTAATCCTACAAGAATTGTTGTTATACAACCAAAGGATCATGTTAATAGATGAATCTTAATCAAAGCCTGATGTTATGCTGCAGTCCCACCACTTTCGCTCATCGATTTCAGAAGAATAAAATAACTTCTTTAGTTTTTTTATTTTTTCTTTGAAAGTCCAAAAAATAACTTTTCCATCTGATTTTTTCTGAACAAAGTTAAGAATCATCTAAGAGAATTTTGGTGCTACGAGTTCAATGGTACCATCAGATTACAATTTTAAGCACCAGGTAGAAAGTTAGAAAATATCGTCTGCATATTTACTTAACGTACCTTAAAAAAGTTCAAAAATCCATTATAGTCTCTCTGGGCCTCCGAATCACGTGCCTTTAATTTTCACAGTCTTAGAATAATTCCATTTAATTAAAATAAATTATATGGAATTTACAGGTCTTTAAATTCTCCCCAACTTAGGTGTTTTCATCCCCAAAAGACACAAAAAAGGATAAGAAAACAAATGGGGGGTACTGAGCATGCATTTGAACCTACCGCTCCCATGTGCTCTCCTGGAGGTTCCCATGATACCACCGAACGCACACTAGAAGAATCGACCAACCACGAAGGACCCTGTCCTATCGATTCTCTATCTCTACTGGGAACTCTAAAAACGTCACCCCATCGTCAATATACAGCTCACCCAAGTTGATGATGTGTGATGGATCATGCACGTATCTCCTTAGCTTCAACACATAGAAAACATTATGCACCTGGTGCATCTTTGGGGGAAGATCTAGGCGGTACGCCACCTCACCCACTCTACTAAGAATCTAAAAAGGTCTGATGAACCTTGGAGATAGGTTGCCGCCCTGAGAAAATCTCTGCAAATCCTAGTAGAGGTGATACCTGAAGGAAAACATGATCGCACTCCTCAAACTCCAAGGGTCTCCGTCACCTATCAGCATAAGACATCTATCTACTTTGTGATGTCTTCATCCACTCTTGGATGACTTGAACCTTCTCAATGGTAGACCATACCAACTCTGGACCCATGAGTGCAAACTCCCCTGGGTCTGTCTAGCATAGAGGTAATCTACAAGTTCGCCCATACAAAGCCTCAAACAGTGCCATGCCGATGGTGGACTGATAGATGTTGTTGTATGCAAACTCCACCAAGGGAAAGTGATCCTCCAAACTACGTCCAAAATCAAGGATGCAAGCACAAAGAATGTCCTAAATCATTTATATGGTCTTCTCTTTTTGACCATCTGTCTGAGGATGAATGGCAGTGGACAAATGTAGCTGAGTCCCAAATTCCTCCTAAAATCCCTTCCACAACTAGTATGTAAAAAGAGTGTCAATATTTGAGATGATCATCGATGGAACCCCATGAATCTATACTATCTTCTATACGTAGAGGTGTCCCAATCCTTCTACAGATCCCTTATCTCATATGGGTTGGAAGTGGACCGACTTGGTGAGTTGGTCAATGAACATCCAGATGGAATCGTGGCCCCTATAAGTACATGGTAGACCTATCACGAAGTACAAGAAGATTTCATACCACTTCCATTCCGACACCTCAAGTGGTTGTGCTAAGCCTGTTGGAACCTGATGTTTGGTCTTCACTTGCTACAAGTGAGACATTGTGAAACGAACTCTACCACTACTTTCTTCATCCCTGGCCACCGGTACTGATTCCTGAGGTCCTATTACATCTTCTCCAAAAAATGATGTACTGCCAAATGGGATGTGTGGAAATCCCTCAATACCTCCTCTCACAGTATCACTGGTACCATGGTGCATCCTCTAAAAAAGATTATGTTCTCCCCACCTTCAGAAAATCCTTCAGGAGCCTGTCCTAAGGATATCTGAGCACATTGGGTATCACAGTCAATGTCCCCAAGTTGTGCATCCCTAACTCGCTGAAGGAGTGGGGGACCCACTATCATAGACTGGAGGTAAGCTGCTCCATCACTATCCATGAAGGATATCTGCAATGTGGCTAGCTACTCTGTCGCCTCACTCAACAACTATAAACCAGACCTTCTCTTGAGTGTTTCTGCCACCACATTTCCCTTCCTAGAAGTGTAGACTATCTCAAAGTCATAGTCCTTGAGTAACTTCAGCCATAACAGCTGTATCAGGTTCAAGTCCTTCAATGAGAAGATATACTTGATACTTTTGTGATCAGAGTAGATAGTAAACCATTCACCCAACAAGTAGTGCTGCTAAATATTTAAGGAAAAGACCACTGCTGCTAAATTCAGGTCATCAACAGGGTATTTATTCTCATGTTTTATCAAATATCGTGAGCTGTAGGAGATCACCGCTCACTTCTGCACCAGGTCACATCCTAGTCTAGTCCCTGATGCATCACAATAGTCTACATACCCAACATACTCTTCTGATAGCCTCAAGTTGGGGGCACTCGTCAGTGTCCACCTCAGCTCCTGGAAACTCTGCTGGCATCTCTCTGTCCACAAGAAAGGCTATCCCTTCTTTTTCAAAGATGACAAGGGTGTTGATACTCTAGAAAATTCATGTATGAATCTTTGGTAGTACCCAGCCAACCCCAGGAAACTCTCCATGTTGGTCACATTCTTGGGTTGCTCCCAAGAAAGAACTGCCTCTATCTTCACTAGATCCACTACAACTCCAGCCTCTAAGATAACATGTCCCAAAAAGTGTACTTCTCATATCCATAACTGGCACTTTGAGAGCTTACCATAAAGTCAATTCTCTTGGAGTGTATCCAGAACTATCTGCAGATGAGTGGCATGGTCCTCCTCCGACGCTGAGTACAAAAATATGTTTTCAATTAATACCACCTCAAAGTAATTGAGGTAAGGCTAAAAGATCATATTCATGAGTCCCATGAACACTGCTGGGGAATTGGTCATGCCAAAAGGAATCACCAAGAACTCATAGTGGCTATAACGACATATGAAGGTCGTCTTTGGTACATCCTCTTCTCATACCCTAAGCTGATGATAACCTGATATGAGGTATATCTTCAAAAACCACTAAGCTCCCTTCAGCTGGTTGAAGAGATCATCAATCCTCAGAAGTGGATACTTTTTCTTCACGTTAACCTAGTTCAGGTACCGATAGTCCACACAAAGCCTCAAAATCCTATCTGCCTTCTTGGTGAACAAAATCTGGGCTGCCTATAAAGAAACAATGGGCCTTATGAACCCCTTTC
This sequence comes from Viscum album, assembly GCA_963277665.1. Lineage (NCBI taxonomy): Eukaryota > Viridiplantae > Streptophyta > Magnoliopsida > Santalales > Viscaceae > Viscum > Viscum album. The sequence goes on along the minus strand of OY728138.1, from coordinate 284,981,498 downwards.
CCTACAATTCCTCTAGCAGTACCATCAACTCACGAAGCTCCATGGGAACCATATGATATGCTGGTGTAGATATCGGTGTCGTCCCAAGGTACAATTTGATGTAGAAGTCTACCTATCTTTGAGGGGGTAGTCCTAGAACATCCTCAGGAATGACATCAACATACTAGTACACCACTATAGGATAGCTCAGACTCCTCTCATCAACTGCTTCAAGGGTAAGGCTAGCCAACTGATGAGTGATCAGCTAAACCCTCCTCCGAGAAAGTCCATCCAGAGCTGCAAATGTTCCCTTCTCTCCACTGAAAGAAAACCTAGTCCCATCCTCATGGAAAAATCGTACTTTGCGCCTAAAATAGTCAATCTAATCCTAGACTTTGGATAACCAGCCCATACCCAAGATGAAATTGTAAGGTCGCGATGCTGCTACTAGGAGATCCCAGTAGAATCTATCACCTCCTAGAGTAAGCTCACACTACTAGAACCCGTGTGTAATCATCGAATCCTCTCCTGTAGGAGTCTCTAATCATAAGGATCGAGCCAATGGATCTACCAAATCTCTAATCTCCAAACAAGAGCTGTGGAAATAAAATAGTGAGTGACACATGTGTCTATAATTACTGTATCTAGGGTAGAATAGACATAGATCCTACCTTGAATCATCTCTTGAGTGTCGTGGTAATAGGCCTGAGCTTCCTAAGGCTGAGCTCATCCATGCCCACCTGCTTCCTAAGGTCATGGTGGACCACCTAGAGGTGGTGGTAGTAGAACCACAAACCGTCACCCACCGCCTGCTCCGCTTCTATGTCCACCGCCCTACGGAACTCCTCACTTGAATCTCTACCACTACCTTGGAGTTCCCTTAACCATATGTTGATCGTCGGCATGGAAGGTTGGGCAGTCGTGAGCCATGTGACCTAGCCCGCTGCACGAGTATCACAATCTACCCCTCTGCTGACCTCCTCTATCCCGTGACCTCCAAACCTCCAACCCTATATCGTGGGGTCTTCCACCAGAAGGTATTGGCCGCTTGGGCCTCTACGTCATCCACCTACTGACTGCCATAGATGACTCATCTACGTGTCATCCGGTGGTGGCTCTCACTATTGGTGCCTGCTCAACTAGGAAGATCTCCACCAGAAGTGCTCACTCTAGCACTCCAGCCTGCGTCAGTATGTTGAGAGATATCATCGATGCTCTGATCTCCTATCGGAGACCCTTCTAAAAGTTCTGGGCCCAAAATAAAGGGTCCCATACCTTGTCAGGGGAGTAGTGGGAGAGGTTAGTGAATCTCGCCATGTACTTGGATACTGTCAGGTTTCCCTGTTTTAAGTGTAGGAGCTCTTGAATATGAATAGAGTGTAGAGTCGTTGGTACGAACTCTTCCCTGAAGAGGCTCTCGAAGTCCAACCAGGTGAGGATCACCTCATCGTGCAACTAGAGCGCCATGATATACCATCTCCACACCATGTCCTAGAAGGGATTAGCATCTAGGATCACCATCTGGTCTGTTGGTGTCCCAAATAGGTAGAAATCTCTTGCCACAACCTCCAGCCAGTCCTTAGTTTCCTGCAAATCCATCTCGTCTCAAAACCTTAGAGGCATCTACTGCTTAAACTGGTGCAATGTGCTAAATCGGCGTGTACTATCTGCTGGTGGGACTGGTGGAAACTACTTCCCTATAGGTAGTGGTGCTGCTGGCACACCACCTGAAGGAACCATCGTCGTAAGAGGGCCCTACACCAAAGCCTCATCTCTCAGTGGGCCATCATTGTGATCTCTCTCTGGAATCCTAGATGGCTATATATATGGAAGAATGATCTAAATAAATAGGTGATCCATGATTAATAAGTTACACCTAGTGATAAGACTCAAAAGAGATCAAAAAGAAAAACATTTCAAATACACATTCAATCAGTGTTTTCGTGTATCGAGTTGGAAATCAGAACTCAGGGTCCTGGTGTATGGATACGTCGGACGCCACACCAACATTAGACTCCCCAAACTGAAAACTGTATTCAAAATACTTAACACCTTTTCCCCATTGAAAATATCAAAGTCTTAGTTCTTTGGTAGAACCGACTGCTTTGATACCACTTTGTCACGAACCATCTTCTGAGGCCCGTTCCCTGACTACCCCAATCCCTCCTTCCATTGGACATGGGTGGTCAAATAGCACCGGAAAGGCATATCCCTAAAATGGGAAGGCATTTCCTTTAATCCTACAAACACGTAGAATAGGTACACAACAAGAACAAACCATGTAGTATAACTATTGAAAGTAAATGTGTGAACTGAAGCAGAATGATCCAGAATACAAACCCAACTAAAATAAAATACCGCAAAAGGGAAAATAGATCATGAGGTCATCCTCCAAGGATCTTACCTGAATGGTAGGCACAACTCATCACTATGACTCTCCACGTCAACCGGTCACCTCCGTGCACCGTCTAGTCTTGGCTTCCTAACCTCGATCAAAGATGCCCTTCATCTTCACAAGACACAAAAAGGTGTGGGAGAAGACCATGCAGGGGTGAGTATAACAATACCTAGTAGGGACCCCGAGACCCCTGAAGGTCTCCCAGAATTCGACAAAGGAAAAACCACAAAACATGATCCCAATCAAAAAGCACAAGTAAAAGACTCAGATCAAACCAGGTATATAACTTAAAGAACATGAATAATGATGATTAGTCATAAATATAAATAAACATTATTCCATTGAGAAGTTCCACTACTGAACCACAATGAATTCATTCTATTGCTGATCCACACAGGGTAGTAAGTCACCCATCCACATAGGGTCGTAAGTTGCTTATCCACACAGGGTTGTAAGTTGTCGATCAACACAGGGTTGTAAGTCGCTGATCCATGATAGGCCCCTCTAAGGCTGATCCTCATTGGGCTGCACTACTGCTGATCCACAAAGATTCATAATTTTTCAATCCACACATGGTCATAAGTTGTCGATTCACATAGGGTCGTAAGTTTCTAATTCACGACGGGACACTTTAAGGCTGGTCCTCATCGGGTCGCGCCAATGCTGATCCTTACAGTGTCATAAGTCATCAGTCTACATAGGGTCGTAAGTCACTGATCCACGATGGGCCACTCTAAGTTTGGTTCTCATTGGTCATGCTACTGCTAACCCACACAAGGTCATTCTAATACTGATTCATAAAGGGTTGTATGTCACTGGATAGCCAGTCACATGATTCTCGCACTTGATGCGCTTGAGATCTATATATTTTTCTCTTCAAGCCATTGGTGATATCTCAAATTCCATGAAGTTCCATTAATAAGTAACCTAAAGAACCTCCATGTCATAAGGGTTATAACGCAATAGACAATGCGTCAATCGGATACCCAGTCTGCAAGTTATAGGCATTTTAGTGTCGAGGGTCCGGTTGGAATCGAGTCTGATCCAACCTGGCCGTTCTCTAACTTTTTCCAAAACCCAATTTTATTATATCAAAAGTACCACCTCTTACTAAGGGTCTCAATTCCACTAATGAAACGTCAAATATGCGTCTGATTTAAAAGATACACCCAATTTCACGAAACGGGACCGGCTGGGTCTAGGTCTAGCCTGACCGGCTTGTTGGTTCCGTGGGTCTGGCCTGACTGGTGGATCCAACCCAGTTGGCGGTTCTAGTGGGGTTCCATCCTCCCTTCCGAAACGGATGGCTCAGCCAGCCGTTTTTTGTCTAGCCGAGCGGCCTGAGCGAGCCACTCACCTCCCCCACGCGGCGCTGGTGCACCGCGTCTTCCACTGCTGTGGCCCGGTTGGTCACGGATCAAGCCACTACAGTGCCTGTAGGCACCGCTGTTCCCATGTGGCTGGATATTTTGGCCGCCACCACTGGTTTTCGGTGCCGCTCTGGTGGTTCCATGCCGACAGTGCTTTTGCGGGCCACCAGTGAAGCTCCAATGGTCATATTTCATTCCGGTCTGCATCTATGAGCCTCCTAGGATGCCGTCTTCACGGCGTGGCCCCTATTTTCACCTTTTCTTCAAGTTGACCATTCGACCATGAAGAATGCATCAAAAATAAGAGTGAAGGAGGGTCCTGGACTTGTTCAGATTAGACCTCACCCTCCGCGTTAGTTCTATACCATGGAAAGAAGTATAATAATCATTTAAAACCCCTTAATGAAAAACCAACATCGACCTCCCGCAAAATCAAGTGAATCATGGATCAAACCGTTATTCAGTTGATCCACATTCAGTACATTATTCAAGAATGAGGTATAATGAATCTTTAAACACTTATAAAGATTAATCCCCCTACCTTGAAAATGTTGGATTCCGCTGATGACGAAGGAGGAGAATCCGTTGTTCGAAGATGTTCGCCGGCATTCACCGTCACCCGTCGATGTTCAGTTCGAATCCTAAATGGAATCTTCAAATCTCCGTTTTAGTTGGAGGAATCCATCTCCAAAGTTATGTCATAGATTCATCTTGTTGCTCTTCCAAAACTCATGCCAAAGGTTTGATTAAATAAAAGAATAGGAACCACCAATGTTGTATTCATTATTGTGGTTCATTAATGAACTGTTATTAAAGTTCCATTAATCCTACAAGCATCATGGTTACACAACCAAATGATCGTGTCAAATAATGGATCTCAATAAAATCCTGACATTACACTGCGGTCTGACCACTATTTATCAATGGTTACAAAAGAATAAAATAACTTCTTTAGTTATTTTTTTTTTCCAAAAGTCCAAAAAATAACTTTTTCGTTTGAATTTTTTTGAAAAAAGTTAAGCTTCACCTAAGATAATTCTGGTGTTATGAGTTCAACGGTGCCCTCCAATTTCAATTCCGAGCATCGGTTCAAAATTCAGAAAATCTCGTCCGCACGTTTACTGAACATACCTTAAAAAAAGTTCAAAAATCCATTCTGGGCTCTCCAGGCCTCGGAATCACATGCCGTCAATTTTCACAGTCTTGGAATAATTCCATTTAATTAAAAAAATTATATGGAATTTTTGGGTCTTACAAGCCACCTATAACCCCTCCAATACCTATAGAAGTGTATAATACCCATTTTTAATAGAAAATTGGTCAAATTCATACCTTAAAAGGTTCATGTGTTAGAAAATCCCCACCATAGGTTAGATCATCCCCGAGATGATTCATTGAGATTCACCGAGCTTTATTGGAATACAAATCTATCCTGTACACCCACATATTAGACTCTGACTACCGTTTCTCCTCCTAGATATTCAAGTTCTTCCACTACACACATACCAATGGAATTTTTTCACATAAAGATTCTCTTCACTCTAATATACTATATGAACATGTTATTCTTAAAATTATACATCAAGATGCAGATCAATGTTGTTAAAATCAATAATGTTAAAAGGGTTAAGATGGTATTTATAGAGTTGAGATACATGGAATACATAATTCATATGACTGTACCTATGACAAGGTACTAACCGATAATACATGATATTAATTCTATTAATAACCTAGAATAACCCAACATACTTGGGTTCCAAATTCCCTTAAATTTTAATAAAATGGTGTCCTAGACATGGTGACACTCATAATAAAACATGATCTCCTACCTTGAACTCAATATGGTGACATATTCAATCATTATATGAATTATTTCTATTCTCTGTAGTCACTCACTACTTATAGATAAACTGAATATGTTTTGACATCTCCTGAATGAGACTTCATACAACAATATCTACCTCCCCCACCTATAACCAATATAGAGTTGATCAATACAAACTACCATATGTGGCTTTGAAGGAAACCATCAAAATATATCCCAAAAAATTATTATTATAAGTGAAATTAGTAAGAACAATATGACTCACCCTTGATATACCCAAATAAAGAATACATGCCTATAGAATTTCATACAAAATCTAGATAGTACGCTCAAATATCCCATCGAACCAAGGATGGTAGGAAATTACCAAGTGCACATGACTATCAAGATCCTTTTTTAAGACCTTCCAGATGCATGACATAAAATAGAAATCACAGTCTAATATAATAATTTGAGGAACCCTATATATAATATCATAGATATATAACCATCCTAGCTCATCAACTGAGTGGTTCTACCTAATCAATAAGAAGTATGTAGCCTTTGTCAATAGGTCCACAATAATCAATTATACATAATTACCTCAAGTATTCCTCATAAATTTCATCATGAAATCCATGTTAACAAGATATTATATCCACTTGAGAATATGTATTGACTAGAGAAGACCTAATGGCCACTGGTGCTTAGATTTTACCCACTAAAATATAAATTTTTTTGAATGAAACTCTTCTATATCTCTATTTATTCTAGGAAACCAATATTGCCTATGAATATCATTGTACATCTTGGTAATATTTAGGTGAAAAATACATCTCAAGGTGTGGTAATCCTATATTATCTATTCACACATGCTCATAGATACCACAACCTATCCTTATATATATAGGATCTCATCTACATAAAGTACTAGTTGGGTGGTGGCTTCCCACAATATATACCATCCCTCATATCTAATTAATCCATGTCAAATAAAGGAGTCTAATTCACTCTCTCAATAAGTGAGAATGAAATATTCAGAGATTTTAGGGTTTATTTCCCATAAAACTCTTGAACAATAAGGAAAATCTCAGTGAATAGGATCATTATCCCCCACTTGGTACTAGACACCTATACCTTTGTCTTCCTACTCAACACATCAACAAATATGTTCCCCTTATTAGGGGTATACACTATATTAATGTTTCTAGACAGATGAAACTAGATTCACCTCTTATTACAACGGTTCAATTAATCCTTTGAAAATAGGAACTTGAAGATTATATGGTTCATGTATATGAAAAATATCTTTCCTAAAAGATAGTGATGCAAGAATCTCAAAGTGTACACTATTTTCATTAGATGAAGACCATAATTCAGATAATTACACTCATCTAGCCTCAACTGTCTAGAACCATAGGCAAAAAAATTCCTATACTATATCAATAATACTATAAGTATTAAGCATGATGAATAAAAATAGAGGGTATATTTCTTACCTGGGGTAAGTCTAAAACTAGAACATATTCCAATATTCCCCTCAAGTCCTAAAATAATCTCTCAAAAAAAATCACACCGTAGAAACTCCAACCCATTATTGGTCAGGGTAGTTATCATTATGACAAATTATAATATGTATTGAATGGATATCTTATATAATAACTTCCAACACTAGAAATCTATGGATCTAAAAATATTATTAGGCCACTCCATGGAATCAAAATTCCAATGGTATACTAATATGTCTACCTTAGATATCACATTCCCCAATAAGAAAACTTCCCTAATAAAAAAATAATACTTCAAAATATTGATGTAAATATTATGATCCCTCAGTGTCCTCATAATGATCTCTAAATACTAAGAATGAACTTCAATTGACTAAGAGTATACTAGAATATTATAAATGAATAATCCCGTCAAATAATATAGATATATATATAAATGAACTAATTCATCATGTCCATAAATACTATTGGTGTGTTCATCAGTCCAAACAATATTAAAAGATAAACATACAAGACATACCTACTTTGGAAAGCAGTATGATAAACATCTGAAGGCCACACACATAACTGATGATAAACCAATCTCAATTCAATGTTGATTAACCGCTTGGGTCCCTTATACTGGTTAAATATATTATTAATATAAGGAATTTGAAATCAGTTCTTAACCTTAACCTTGTTTAACTTATAATCCATCTAACTTTTTGGTGAAAAAAACCAAATTATGCAAAGGGGATATGCTCGATCCAATGAATACCTTCACCTAAAAGTCCCCTTTCTAAACCTTCATCTCTGAAAGCTCTGCAAGATTCATCCTTCAAGGAGGAATGGATATGGGAACCATACATTGCATAAGCTCAATCATAAAAATAACCCTTTTCACATGTGGAAACCTTGATAAGTTCTTAAGAAGGATTGATTATAACTAGTTAATAAATAGAGGAATTATTATATGATTTATCTCTTAATCATCTGATGACCAGGTCCTAAACAACCTACTAGAAAACCACACTTTGTAATAAGGGTATATATATCACCCTCATCTAATGTGAAAGATACCCATTAGCGATAGTTGTCGATGTATTCTTGATACCGATCCTACCAATATATACCTAGGATCACATGAAAACTATGAATCTATAACATGATAAAATCTTAGAGATACTGATATCTAAATATCCTGAGGGAATGGTCAAAACATCAAAGAATACCCTTATATCACACCTCTAAGGGAGTGTCGATAGACATAACTCCTTATAGGCACTCGATGGTCACACCTATATCACCAGCATACTGAGTAGAGATAAACAAACACAATGAACTTGTATCAAACAAAGGTGATGATAATGTAGATTCCATTATAATTGTACCATAAATATTTAAAGCCCCCACAACATGTCCAACATTTTTCATCTTGAAGGTATGTATTTTTTCGAATCATGAGCCTATACTTTGGCCTATAGTTCATTGACTACCCTATGGAGAACTGATCTATTACCTCTACTATCACCAGGATCTAGGACCAAATCCATTCCCAAATTGATTGAAATAATTCAAACTAACACCCTATTATGTGACACATGATCCCGTTATTGATCCTTGAGCCTGACCATCAACATGACCACTAGCTGGCTATGAAAAACATTTGAAGAAATGTTGTAAACGCCCTATATTCTCACACAATCAATGATACACTAGATTTCAGTGTAAATATGGTCACATATGGCTTGGTCTACCTCACTAATAACATATGAGTGGATATCTCCTATTCTAGGAAGAATAATAGCCATGAACCTGGAAGACATTCCCATTTCCACTCTGATAAGAATAATTTAAACACTACTTTCAAAAACCTAAATATCCACTCATGAACCTAACATAAGAACCTGACTACCCAAAATTTATATCTCAAGCTAAGTCAAACTCTATAATAAGGGACTAATTCAAGAACTTTGATAAAGATATAAGCCAAAATATTTTTACCTGAAAATGAATCAAGTGCCTCAGTCCATCTTTAATTTGGTGAAGCATGGAAGAATCAGCACTTACTAATGATGGAGAATAATTGAGAAACATAGTAAAATAAAAATCATAATATATCACTGAAATGATTAGTAGATTCAAATGAATAAAATCACATTCTCTATCATATATCAGTGTCTCTTGAAAGGAATTCTCAAAGAATGATACTAAAATTCCTTCCAAGATGGCCGCACATGCCAATCCCCAAGGATAATAACATCCCAATGACACCTTGAGGGTACTATAAAAATATACAAAAAAATATTTACTCACCACTTGAGGGGTGTCTCTAAATGATCAAATAAATACTATATAGAATCAATCCACAAATATAATGCCTAATCTCCACCCTCTCTAGTAAATAGAGGTTGATGATGCAACTAAATCACACTAGTTAGATCAAACAAAGAAGACTCACATATCTAAGTTCACATCCCAAATAACAAATAACATCTAGAATAATGTCATGTAGATACTAATAAAGAGGAAGAACATACACAAATAGATTTTTTTGGATCAACAACCAGTGGGGCATACTCATACTCACCATATTGGTGCTCAATAGGCCATTTTCATGGTGGAATATCACTATAATGAAAATGAAAAACCCAATCGTACATATAGAAAAAATACTTAATATAACATAAAATATAAGATCTAACATGAAAATTTTACCACTACACTATACATATTCCATACCATACTAGGTGTCTCACATAACCTGTGTGATCTCTCTATCCCCAACTAACCACTCTCTTTTAGGGTCAGAATAAAATGTATAAAGGATTTACATTATCAATTTTATAATAACATAACATAATGATGTATTTTTTAAGAATAATGAAACCAGAAAGTTATACAAAAATACATTATGTAATTTTTTACCAATACTTTAAATAATTGATTATCATATCATATTTAGAGTTATCAAACAAAAAAAATCACTTGAAAGTTATGTGAATCATAAATGTTAAAAATAATGCATGAATACATGTTGTTTTTCTACCTTTGGACAATAGTAAAACCATAAATCAATAACACATTGAATTATCCTTTTCAAAAGTAACACAACATTAAAATTTTAAACCAAGAAAAATAATCCTTTCACTTGTAATTTGAAATTTATCAATACATGGGTTAGCTAAACCTAAGTATCTATTCTATAATATATTTATAGAACATCTTATCTCTTATCCACCATATGAAAAATAGTAAGACAAAAGAAAAATAGAAAGTCTCTGATACCACATTATAGCATCCTTGACTTGGTTTACCTCAACTATGAAAAAACCAAGTTCCACACACTTCATACATGCTTTACCATATGCTGGAGTCTTTGACCAATGGTGATGGTATATGTATAAAGTGGGGGAGACAATACCATATTTGGTACAAATAACCATAAATCATAGAAAAATAAATATATTTAATTGGAATCACATAAATAAAATTAAAAGAAAGTCATCACAACTAAATACCATAAATAGTAATAAAATCACCCATTCTATAACAAAATGAGTAAGAAGTCCCACATGTAGAATGTATAACATAAGTCTCAAAAGTAATAAAAAGACTAGGGATAAAATAAACCCCAGTCTTATATATATTTATATTTCCATGTACTAGATCATACTAAGATATATAGACCATTCATTGATAATAGGGTCCTTATTGTAGGTTTTAAGCGTTGAGTATGCATCCTTTGATGGTATGACCAACTGATATTTTAGTCTTAAAATAAAATTTAAAAATTTATTTACATGATAAAAATGTCATTTCCAATAAAAATATATTAATATATTAAATTAATATTCTGAAACTCGAGGGAGAGGATATTTACATGTAATTTATAATTAATTTATAAAAAGATATAGAATTACCTCAACTTGTAATTATAATTTAGTTGATGATCCAATGAAATAAAATTAATCGCACCATTATTGTGATGCCAAATTCAAGTATATAATCTCTCTAGTGATGATCCACACATGAAAAAAAATATCTAATTAATATTGTAGAATCACTAGGTTCTAGGATGATTGATCTTGATCACTTGCGTTGTTTGTGGTTGATCATATAGTATTATTCACGAATGATAAAGAAAACGTGGTGTTCTCTCGAAGGCTTGAATGTGGAGGAAGAAAGAGTGTACTCTAGGGTTTGATATAATATAAACTTATACATTTTTTACACCAAAAGTGAATTAGTAAAGTCATACAATTAGATATTTATTATATCTGTTTTAGGGTAGGAAAATTGAACAAAATCCCCGAACCATCTTTAATATTCTTAAATGACCCCATGCCCAATAATAATAATAATAATAATAATAATAATAATAATTTCTTTACATGTGTGAAGCATTATGAACATAAATAAATATCATATACACTATTCAGGCTAATAAACTTAGTCCACTTTCCCTACTCGACATTTACTGATCCTTGAATAGTGGATATTTAATTAAATAAATGTCACTACATTATTATATGAAAAATATAATAAATATCATATTTTATAAACATGAAAAATAATATTTATTATTATTTAAATCATTTATTATTTCAAATAACTTTTGATTAAATTATGGTGATCAACCAAACCCAAATAAATATTATTTATTCCAACTTGTTAAATTCAAAACTATAGTTTAACTCAGATTTCAGATACACTTAGTTTGTGACCCTTTAGGATTATTTATTAGTGGAATTAGGCATAATCAATTAATGTCCAAGGTTAGCATCTAGAAAAATGCCAAGTATTCAATAAATAAATAAGTTAACACCACATTGATGTACAACGTACTATAAATGTTTACCATGTAATATAATTATTTTATCAAAATATCTCAAATAAAGCATGTTGCATTTTAGTGCCATAAACCTATATATTTTATGTATCTTTCATTGAATTATTGTAAATGAACTCTCACAACAAACACTATGGCTGTGGATTTATTTAGGTTGTTCCATTCCCATCAAAGGGACTGAGATATTAACTTTCATCAAGAAGAAAAAGGGACAAATCATTTCTCAAATTATCCACTAATGATATATCATTCATGACTCACCCAATATATCCTACTTCACTTTGAACATATGTCATCATGGTTTTTTTTCCAACACATAAAAGTAGAAAATTCATGATATTTATTAATGATAATATTAAATTCTAATTATCAATACACACATCTACAAATAGCAATATCTAATGACACATGGAAATGTAGATTTCCTATTGATGGGCTTGTTCTCATAACATCCTATATTAAATATTACCAAGGGAGAAAATCATATGAAGGTGTCTCAATGAATTATGATCCTACTACCTATGATAGCCTATATTGTTTATGTATCATTATACAATATCATCCATCCATAGAAAAAGTTTGAAGAATATAGTCATGGCACCTCTAGGTTCTCATAATAGTGGGGAACTACTATGAACTTTTTGCAAAGAATAAATTATAATGACATTATCCCATAAAAATATCATGTATAATAATAGTCAATATGTGATAAGAAAACATAATTAATGAGAAAAAATGTAACCAAGTAATAAAAAAGTTGTTTCTATGAAACAGACTCTAATAGACTACCACTTTCACTAGATCCAACTGGCAGCATCTTTAGTTCCTCTAGATCTCACACGATAATCATGATTCTGATGTGATAAATCCTTCATCAACGATTCCTCCAAGTTTTCATCTATGGATAATTTTATCACTTCAACTTCACCTCATTGGAAAAAATCCTTCAAGAGATATATTTTTTGAATTATGTGCTTTTTCCTTTGACACGACCTTTGATCTTTGAAGAGAGCCACCACCTTCATGTTATGGTATTATACTATTATAAGATCTTTACTTATAGTTATCACATCAAGATCTTGGAAAAAGTTTCAATTAAAAATGCTTTCATTGGATTCATTGGAATCTTTAATAAACTCAGACTCTACTGTGGAATTGGAAACAACTGGCTTCTTTGAACTCTTCCAACTCATAGCTCATCCATTGAGATAAATGATATATTAAGACTATGAATTTAGATCATTTTGATATATCCGAAATCTTGCATCTGTATAACCCTATATGACTAACTCTTCATTTATTATATACACAAGGAACACATCCTTAGCTCACCATATATACTTAAGTATAGTTTTAAAAATAGTCTAATTATCTTCAACTAGATCTGTTTGATAATATCCTAGTATGCTCAAATCAAAAGCAACATCAAGTTTCATACACAACATGGAATACATGATAGATCCTATCACAAAAGTGTATGAGATATTACTCATTCTCTCTCTTTCCTCTTGTATCTGAGGAAACATTTTATTAGAAAGATATATACCATCTGACATTGGAACTAATAATCTCTTGGATTGTTCCATGCTGAATCTATTTAGTATTTTGTCAATGTATGTACCTTAACATAGTCTGAGCATCCTCTTGGATCTATCATGCATGTTCTAGATCCCTAGAAAGTAGGCTACTTCACCAAATTCCTTCATGGAGTGGAACTTACTCAATCATTCCTTAACCTCTTATAAGGATGGTATATGATTTCTAATTAGTAATATTCAATCAACATACAGTACTATAAAAACAACAATTCTCCCACAAAATAGCTTGTATTCACATGGATCACATTTATTTTTAATAAAACCAAATTTCTTTATAGATTCATCAAATCAAATGTTCCATGACTTGGATGATTTATTTAATCCATAAATGGATCCTTGAAACTCGTATTCCTTTTTTTAAATTTTTTTGAGTCACACACCCTTCTAGTTGTTTCATATACACATCCTCCTGAAGATTCCCATTAAAGAAAGATATTTTGACATCCATTTTATAAATATTATAGTCACAGAATACTACTATGTAAAGTATAATTTTTATGGATTTAAACATGGAAACTAGATAAAAGGTTTCATCATAGTCAATACCTTGATATTGTCTAAACTCTTTAGCCGAGAGACATACTTTATAGATATTTAATTTTACTTCCACGTCTACTTTTCTCTTGAATACACATTTAAACCCAACAAGATTTACATCAACTGGATGATCAATCGGAATCCAAACATGGTTTTTATACATGGAATACATAATAGAATTCATGTATTCTTTCCATATTATAGCTTCTGAGCTCCCAACTTCATTTTTATAGGAGATAGGATCATCATTGTCAACCAATAACGAGTCACCATCATCAGTGAACAAAAAACAATATCTCTCTAGTTTCTTACCTATCTAATGCTTCTACAAAATATTTTTTTAGGAATTCCATCTTCCATTGGGATATGTGGAATTGGTTCCTATACATACTCTTGTGTATGTTGAGAATCAACTTCATCAAAGTCAATATTACTCCCACTATCCTCATTAAGGATGTGTTCCTTTATAAGAAAGTTTTCATGTCTTGTGAAAATTAATTTCTTATATGAATGGTTGTATAAATAGTATCCCCTTATTTCATTAGGATAACCTATAAATATACACTTTTTGACTTAGTGTTATTTTTTTAAGATAGACTTAACAGCCACCTCACAACCCCCATGCACAAAAATGTGACAAAACAAGTTTCTTTTCACTCCATAATTCTATGGGAACACCATTTTCCACTTTATATAATACTTTATTTAGTAAGTAAATATCTTTTGTAATGGATATCCCTAAAAGAATAATGGAATACTTGCATGAATCATCATCGACCTTACCATATCCAATAATGTATGGTTCCTACTTTAACTAACATCATTCCACCATTTGTATAAGGTGAAGTGAGTTGAGATAAAATTCCACAATCTCATGTAAAGTTTATAAAGTATTGGATAATATATTTACCACCTCAATCTGATTGAAGTTTCTTTATCTTATTACCAAGATAATTCTCAACCTCATTATTTAACTCATTGAACTTCTCGAAGGATTCAGACTTATACCACATCAAGTTTATACAACCATACCTACTCACGTCATCAGTAAAAGTAATAAAGTATGCGTACCCACCTCTAGTTTCTAATTGAAAATGTCCACACACATCAGTATATTATAACTTCAGAATATCTATGGACCATTCACCTTGATCACTGAATGGTGTATTGGTCATCTTACCTTGTGAACAATAAATACATATTTCAAGTGGATTTAGTTCAAAAGAGTCTAAATAAATATCTTGATAGAGCTTTACCAAACACTTCTCATTTACATGAACAAGCCAGTGATGCCACAATTGGGTGTTAAATGAGTCATGCATATTGGTTTCGTTATCAATCGATAATATTTGGTTTTCATAATATAATACATAAATATTATTATTTATCTGTGACACACTACAATATATGTTATCTTTATAAGATTATTATCCTTTATTTGAAAATATAAAAACAAATCAATCTATATCTAAGAAAGAAACAAAAATAATGTTCTTGGTAAAACTAAGTACTTAATAACAGTTACATAAATCCAAAATCAATCATACTAGAAATGTGAGATGGCATTATATAATGGATAGAGAGTCCATAATCAATCCATTGAAAGCCCATATATCCACCTCACCTCTTGAAACCTTCCAAAATTTAATTTTTTTTATTTGGATACATATGTGATCACTACATGCAGTATCTAATACCCAACTTATAGATATTGAAAGATTACACTCAATAATGAATGCACCTAAAGATTCCCATTTCTTCTTTGGTTGGGTGAAATTTCCCTTCTAGTTTCCCTTTTTTACACATGAAAAAAATATTGTATCACGTTACTTTACTTACATATGGATCTTCTTCTTCTTAGAGGGATAGTGATCAGAATCCTTAGACATGGAATGAGTCTTTGAACCCTTTTACTTGTTCCTCTTATTCTTATATACCATAAGGATAGTGGGTTTGTTATGAACCAAGTCTTTATCAACTTTGTAGATAAGAGTAAAAATTTTCAACTGTGTATTCTCTCTATTTCTCATATTATTATTCACAATAAAACATGAGATGTTTTTGGGTAGTGTGGAAAGAATGAGATCTATGCATATATCATAATGGATCTTACCCAATATGTCTAGGTGCTCAATGTAGCTAATTATATTCACTATATGTAACATATATGGGATCAAATATCTATGATTTTATATAGATAGTGTATTGGATATCTCATATCTCTTTTATCTCACCTTCTCTTGATAGACATCTCAAAGTTGATAAACTATGTTTATACATCTATATCCTCAAATTTATTTAAATTATCATTGTACATGGAAGATGACATAAAACATTGGACATCAATTTCATCATCAACATGCATCAGATAAAGATATTCCTATTCCTCACTAGCCTCTTTGGAAAGCGACTCACGAAGTGGGGTTTCCAGTATGTAAAATTACTATTCATGGTGCAATATAATGCATATGAACCTATAACATTACCATAAATTTACATTGGTGATAAGTTTATCCTTATCTAGTATGGATCATAATGATATTGTCAATTTCATTTTATTTTCCATTTCTATAAATAAAAATATGATAATTAGTACTCATTTCAATTACAAAAATAGATTAAAAAATTAAAAATTAATTAAATTCATATTAATCTTGCACTATTTTTCAAAACCTAATATCCCTATGCATCAGTTTCAAAATATATTATCTCTTAGATATTATAGTGGAAAGGATTCATATTACCTTTATTGTAACACATACATGGGCCTCACAAGTTATTTGAAAGGTTTTAGGTAGGTGTTACTTACCAACTACATTAACTCATAGTTCCTTAATCTATTGAGTGGACTCCCCAATCCTAAAATCCTCTTTTAAGGTTTCCTCAACCTTTTCCTCTAAATTACACCAATCCCTACTTGTTAATTCAACCCTTTATGTAAAATAAGTTATATTAACCCATGAATTAAAGATAAAATTTTCATGATAATTAAAAGCACCCCAACTTGGGATAGTTAAGTACTTTGAACTATGAGTTCAATTTTAACTTAAGTGGTGAAGATCTAAACTAACTTAATATTTTATTTGAGGGATTTTTATCTATATTCATCAACCATTTTTTATCCTTTTTCATGACTTATTAACATTAAGTGGATTTTACTTAAGTGATTAACCATGTTTGTTAGAACATTTACACATAATATAATTATACTACATTAAATATTTCAGGATTCTTATTTCATTTATTGGGTGATCACAAAATATCAACATACATAAATAATTAACCATGCATCTCACAAAATTTAAATATAACCAGTTTGATCATGATATTCTATAATGGTAAGTTTATCTATAGGATGATAAACTAACACACGAACCTAGGGGGAAACATACCCAACCAAAACATGGTTTGTGTTGAAGAATTACACCTTTACCCCTATGTATCACCTTGATTGTTTTTTCCTTGGTTCCTTGACTCATACCTTCTCTTATAAGCTAAGAGTTCCCTCATTACATAATATTTTAGTCACATTTAGGTGAGGGGATCCAATGGATTGGATAAATGGGGTTAACATAAAAGAAACTATGGGCACGAAAACCCTTAAATAATAAAGGGAAGGGGATGAATCACAATCCATTATTTTAATTAAATCAAAATAAATTAAAAAAACCAATCACATAAAAAATGATGGTCTAGTCTAATTTTTATCCACACACCATGCAATGAGAATACATTTCCAATATTTTTATCAATTACATTGATTCATTATTTAATTAAGAGAATGGTCCATTAATTAATCAAATTAATTAAAATTTATTAGAATTCCATCTATCCATCATTAAACCACCATCATCTATAATTTTTTAAAAAATAACTTCATTTAAAATTAATGTAGTACACAATTGTACATGAAGGAAACATCATGTGTTCATCAAAATTTTACCATGGAAACAAACTTGATGTATAATTTTTAATCCTATGACATGGCATGTTATGAACCAGGCCGGGCTTCCATATAACCTGACATCCAACCCGGTCCATGAAAAGGTGTGAGAGGTGTTCTCAAACCTCCTAGTCTATATACTAGCATCAAAAATAAAAGATAAGATGAGTGGTAATGAAATCTACCAATAAAAAACTAGGTTCAAACAACCCAAAAAAATCACGCAACAGATCCAAAAATAACATAACACCAATAAATAAATAAATATGACCCAAATAGAACAACAAAGGAACAAAACTAAAACTAAAAACAAAACTAAATCCAAACAAAAAACAACTCAATCTTCACATGACCTCTAGGTCACCACCAACCAGAAGACCAACCACCTCCAAAGGAAAACCCGAACCAGAAACCCGAACCAGCAAAAACAATCATGTCTACTGACATCGAATGGAACAAGTAGGGTGTGAGAATAAAAAACTTAGTAGGTAAGAACCACAGAGAACATACATTTCATTTCGCAAAATATCCCATAAACACTAGTTTTAAATACATTTATAAAATAGTTTTTTTACAACTTTAATGAACCAAACACAAATTTCAATTTTCAAAATAGATTTATCATTTCAAAACCCTATTCTAAAACCAAACATCAAATAAAAAACCATAGAAGGAAAACAAAAAATCTATGCTAGGAAATAAAACAAATATTAAAAGTAGGGAGATACAATAAATTAATAAAATCATAGTTCCACAAAAAAACAGAACATAAATATAGTAATCATGGAAATTTCATAAACATATCTGGAAGCACTCCCTGGATGTACTCAGTTTGGACTCACCTCCTGGTATATGGTGTAACTACATACTCAATAATAAACTATTTTCTCTAAACTAGCCTCACTATTGGTGTGTCCCACCTATCCTCTCAACAAATCTAGGGGGTACTAACCCATCTAATAAAGTTTGATAATCAACCATCATTCGAACCTCTAGATGATTCCCATAAATACCATGATAATAGTACATGGTGAATGAGGACGTCCTAAGATGTATGGAACAAACCAATAACCCACTAATACCTCCATGCTTTGTTAGCAAAAAAACTGACACCACCTATGTGATGACCCTCTCCTTGGAGGGATTACCATAGAGGTTCTCATCACAAAAAAAGTCACGCACAAGTGCCAATTGTTCTTTAACATCACATGAGATTTCAAACCATTTTTTCCAAAGAATGATATGATACGAACCACAAATTTAAGATTTAAAAACCCAAATCCATTTCCAAATCCATTTCAAAAACCAAAATGAATCCATAAAACACACTCAAAGGTAGCAAACTAGCCTTTATATTATTTTGAGACCAAACCATGCAAAAAAGTGCCAAACATGCTAAGATTTATAAAAATCATTTTAAACCACACTTGAAATAATTTTAAAACTGAAGAACCATTTAGGAACCAATGGTGTTTTTTAAGAATCATTTAGAAAGTTGATGGTTATTGAAGAAAAGAGGGGAAGAGGGAAGTATTTTGGAAATAAGAATTTTCATTATGGAATAACATCTTCATTTGTGTTATTATCCATAGGTTCACTCTGTGCACCTATGGATATGACAAAATATAATGGAATATCCTTAGAAAACCAAAGGAGTACTCAAAAACCAATTCAAGAACCACTCATTTCTTTACACACATAGCACTAACAAAAAAAGTCACAACAACTCACACAAAATGGTCAAATCAAAATCAGCCTAAGCCACCAATAAATAAAAAAATACAAACACACTCTTAATATTCCCAAATTCATCAAAAACGGACAATTTTAATTTCATCAAACACATTTCAAACATATATAGATAATCATATTTAAAAAAAACCATTTAAAGACTATTTACATCAAATAAAAATAATGAAAACACAAAACAAAATTCATTCTAATCCACCAAAATCATGATTAAAAAATTTTATAAACAATATAGGAAATCTCAAGCATCAAGGGAATGTTCTGGAAAGGAAAATAATGGAAATACATACCTCAATTGTGTGCGAATGAAATGAAATATTCACAAAATTAAGAACTAATCCAAAAAGATGATCCACACACCCTAGAATAAAATAAAACCATGCACATTAGCCAACCATCACCCTGGGTTTTTCCAAGAGGTTGAAAATCCTAAGAAGAACCTAGAATAAGAAGAGGGAGTATAGAAGAGAAGGAAATAAACCAAAAATATAAAGTAAACTCAGCTATAATCTTGGATGAGAAACCATGGCATGAGGATAAACAAAGAGAGAGGAGTTTGGGAGCCCTCTCATGCACAAAAAATGAACAAGAGGTAGGATTTGTTGATTTGGTGTAAAAAGGAGGGAGGTTGAAATGTGAATTTAAACTTTTTAATGATATGGGCAACTCACATAGTTTGAAAATCCATGTGCAAACCATGAACACCCTACTGGAGAAGAGTAAAACCCTGCACGGTTTAGACACATGGATTGGGAAACTATGCATCAATCATAAAAAATCGCTTTGTCAAATTGTAGAGCCTCTCTATATGATTTCCACATAGTTTCCCCTAACCATGCACTAACCATGCACCTTTTCCTTGACACCAAAAAATGATACACATAGTTTCTCCTTGGCCTTGTATGGTTTGGCCCAAACCATGCTCAAACCATTCCAGGAAAACTTTTCAAGAATAAAAACAACAGAAAATACCCTCAAAATTTACATTCCATATATTTAACCCCCAAACCATGCCCACAAATCATGCACATGCCAAAAATACACACAGAAACTCAAAAACTCAAAAATTAAAGCTATGAATTGAACCTAAACCTCAACTAAAAGAACCAACACTAAGAAAAGAATAAAATAAATGAAGAACCATGGTGAGGGTGTGATAATTATCCCCACCTCAAATAACATTATCCCCAAAAAAATTCACTCATCCAAATTAGGAACTATACTTCTTCTCTAAAATGAACAAGGCCAAACAAAACTATGACCCTCCATGTGACCTTTCACTTCACAAGCCACACCTGAACAGATATATGGAAAAACATAATGAGGAAATCATGGGGAATAAAAAAGTAATGGGTTCTATATAGAGACCCTTACATTACATAAATTAAAATTACATAACTTTTTCAGAATACTTAAAGCATTATACACACAAATGCCCAAATACCATACTATTCTAGTGCCTTTGGAAACATGAAAACATAAAAACTGATACATAAGTGAGATACATTATCTCCCACTAGATTCCTCTTAACTAGTTACCTTCTTATACACATAAAAAATAATACATATATTCATAACTTGGGGAATAAAACATAAAAATGGGTGAGATAAAATTATTATTAAGGGTAAACTAGGGAGATATGTAAGAATAATCATTATTATAAGCATATGAAAACATGATCATGAAAATAGAAAATCATACCCTACGTATCAAAGATCATATACACAAATCATGGAAAAAATATTAGCAGTTCATAAGACATTAATCATAAGGAAATAAATTACATAATCCATGAAAGCATAATATATGAATAAAACATGGAATTATGGTAGACAAAAAATCTTATATAATTATTTCCATAGTAGTTAAGGCATTTTTGTCGATAACATATTAGTGGAAAAATTCCTTTACTAAATTGGGTTCAAACCCCATTACAACCCTGTATTACTGAACTGAGGTCATTCCCTGTTCCCGCCCTGTAATACAGAACCAAGTTCATTTCCCATTCCAACCATGTAATACTAAACTGATTTCATTTATCATTCCAGCTATGTCTATATATTGAGATATAAATCATTCCCCAGTGTATTATAAGGATATATAGGTCCCACCCATCTCATAATAAAATCATACATACATTTTCCACAAGATCATAAATATTAATATCCTAACCCATGAAATAAAATGGGTATTATAAACATGTAATCATATCATAACATGTGGAAATAGATATATTTAATAATCATTTCATCGTAAAAATAACCCATGAAAAGAAGTGTATTTTGAAATAATATAACCCTTAAAAGTGAAACAAGTTTCATAAACATCATGCCATAAAAAAATAATCCATTCAGATAAAGAATATGAATGAAAAAATTTAATATTTTCCCTATATAGTCACGATTAACACAAAAAAATGTTATCATAAATGGGAAATAATTTTGAAAGATCTTTTATAAAAATTATTGAGGAAAATATCCTTTCTAAACTAAAAAACAATTTTTATAAAATAAAACCTTTTGAAAACCTTTTTATTTGAATTAATATTTAAAAAATTACAAAGGAAGCACTGAAAACCATAAAATGTTTTTAAAATATTTTTTTTGTTGAAAATGTGCTTCAAAGATCTTTTGAAAACATGGTTTTTGATTACAATAGATTTCTAATAGAAGAGAGAGATAATAAAATTTTACTTAAAAACATTATCTTAAGTAGAAAAGAGTGAAAAAATGGTACTAATACATGAGGATAATTTAATAACTATATAAGAAGAAAATTCATGAGTGTTCTTGAGAGTTGGATAATGAGATTTCATTAATTGAAGCATAATCAAAAAAAATCTTGAAAAGTGATGAGATTGTTTAAATAAACTATTATCACTTTGTAACATGGGATCATACTATCCATGTAAGAAAATAACATCACATGAAGATTAAAATATCATTAAAATAATAATATTCATGATATAATATGTAAAATGGAAGTATATACACCACAAAAAATAATTTAGGTGCACAACAAAACACGAGTCTCAAAGAAGAAAAATTAAAACAAAAATATTTTACCAATTTTGTAAAATTTGAAACTTAATTCCCATGAAATAAAGATCATAAAATGGGTATGTTAATACCTATAAATTTATTTATAAGAGATGTAATATACATTCATGGGAAGAACATACACCACAAAAAATAATTGAGTGGTGATTAAGGCATGTATCTCATAGAAATAAAAAGTGAGATGAAATCCCCTTACCTTGTATCTAACTCTAATAATAACCATTGAAACCACATTTATAATAAATATAAATTCATTATAAATATTTTTCAGAACCATATTCTTATATCTAATACCATATATAGTTTGATCATGACCATATATTACCCTCTTGTTAACAATCCTATGTTAAGGTTTCACTTCGGGTAATATTCTCTCTGTTCTTCGCATGTGTCTTAATTAATTATATATTTAGTCTTATACTTATATCATGATTCAATAATTTAAAACATTATATAAATATCATGTATTTTCATTACATGTGTATTATAACAATCTATAGAATATATAAGTGCAAAATGAAATACACCATTCATAGAGACGGTATGCCGTATGTACGCATGAGCATTGTTTCTCTTTTTATTTTAGTATTGAATGAAAGAAATAATATGACATTTATATATATAATATCAATAAATTATTATTATAATTATATATATATATATCATATAATTTCACTAAAACTACTCTTAATACATTCCATGTAGTGTATGAACGGATCACATCGCTTTGAGGGGGTGGTAATCCACACTTCCTCAATTTAAATTATCATATTTACACCAAATAGAAAGTAAAAATATATGTTTTTTAAAATTAATACATAAATTTAAATACATAACAAATATAATATATTACTTATATAAATATAGTTTCCATCATAATCAGGTAACACCTTTTGGTTTGTGCCAAAAGCCTTCCTTGGAGAACTTTATTCCCAAAAGGAGGATTCAAGGAAGAAGGGAGGGGTGTTAGGAAGTGTATTGGTGAGATCCTATATTAACGTAAGTTGTTTGATAGGTTTTAAGAATAAGGAGAGGTGTTGACCTTTTATAGGGAAGGAGGAGTATCACTCTTGTAAATATCGGAAGATAGAATTCCACCCATGTTTTTCATGTTGAAAATGGATCCAATAATAATAAAAATATGATAAAAGGGAGTATAGGGTCTAAATATGGATATAAAAAAGATTTTGGACAAGTTTATAGGTTGTTTTGGTCCTTAAGGTTATGGTTTAGTCCCTTATTAAGCTTAATTTAACCTTAATTGATGTAATTAATTTTATTCACTTTTACTAATATTTTTTGAAAAAAACTAAATTAAACTTATTAAAAATTAAAAATTATAATGATTCAAAACATGGAATCCATTTTTCCAAATTAAAATTAAAGAAGTGGTAGAAATTAATTTAAAATTAATCTTGCAGTCGGGTTGAGAATGCGAGTTTTTAAAATAAAAAGGATTAAAAGTTTTCTATGTTTTTTTATAAAATTTCAATGTGAAATTTATATTAATGACATAAATTGTATTAATTAATAAAAATATTATCTAATTAGACTTTTAAACCAATTTAAAATATAATTTACCCTTATAAATAAATTAGATTAAAAAGCAATTTTGAATTAAATTTTGGTATTTTTCCCTATTCATCCAAAAATGATGTTTCCCCAAAAAATAAAAAAAACCACACTAATATAATTCAGACATTATAATTTAAAAAATTAAGTTTATT
This sequence comes from Viscum album, assembly GCA_963277665.1. Taxonomy (NCBI): domain Eukaryota; kingdom Viridiplantae; phylum Streptophyta; class Magnoliopsida; order Santalales; family Viscaceae; genus Viscum; species Viscum album. The sequence continues at coordinate 284,956,991 of OY728138.1, read as the reverse complement.
TTATTAAATTAAATTTTTAAATGGTTCTAAAATTAGTTTTATTCTTTTTTGTAGAAGGATATTAAAAACAGTTCATTCGAGAAAACAATATTTTTAAACATATAAGGACTTTACCAAAAATCATATCTTTAATTATAAATATGTTTTATTTATATAAATAAATTGAAAAAAATATTTTAAAGTATTTATTAATATTAATATAACTAGTTTTAACAGCTATGTTATAATTATGTCATTTAAATAATTATAACAATAAAATGATGTTTCATAGAAACATTTATTTTGCGTGTAACGTAGGCCAATTCGGTGTTGTGTCTAGAATAATCCAAGTAGTTATTGCATGTAACATGTGCCAAGTTAATGTTCCATGTATCATACACCAATTTGGTTTCGTGTAACATACGCCAAGTTGGTTCTGTGTTAAAGGAATGTTTGAATTAGTGTATTGCAAGACATAAATAGAAATTTAATTTATTTGTGAAAAAAGGTCCATAAAAACATGGGGTGTTACATTATAACCCCATTAAAATTAATTTCTACTTAAAAATTCATTAATTAGGTAATAAAAATGAGGATAATTCTTCTTAATAATTTTCTCAAGTTCCAACATAGTTTCCTCTAACTGGTGATTTCTCCACAAAACTTTGACCATGTGAGTGGTCTTATTTCAAAGAATTCTCTCTGTACAATCCATAATTTCAACTGGTTATTCCTTGTAAGAAATATCCCACTCCATCAGTATGAATTTTGAGTTCATTACATGTGAAGGTTCAGGTATGTACTTCCTCAGGAGAGATAAATAGAGAACATCGTGGATTTGAGAGATATTTGGAGGATGTTCTAAGCGATAAGCTACCATCCTGATGAAATCAAGAATTTCGAAGGGACTGATATACATAGGGATTAGTTTTCCTTTCTTCTTGAATCTCATAACCTTTTTATGGGGAGATATTCATAGAAATCTCTTTTCACCAACTTCAAATTCTATATCAAACCAATGATTATCAGCATAACTTTTATGCTAGCTTTGAGCTTCCTTGATATACTGATGAATGGTTCTAATATTCTCAAAAATTTCTTCAGTTATCTCAGGTCCCAATATATTTTATTCTCCAACCTCATCCTAGAACATTGGATTTGTACTTTTATTCCCATATAGGGATTCATACGGTACCATTATTAATGATTGAGTGAAAGATATTGTTGTAAGAAAACTAAACTAGAGGAAGATATTGATCCCAAATACCTTTGAAATCTAGAGAACAATATCTCTACATATCCTATAGGATTTTTATTTTAATTTTATACTGACCATCCATTTTAGGATGATAGGAAGTGCTGAAACTCATTTCTGTATCGAGTGATTAATGAAGACTTCACCAAAACTTTGACGTAAATCTCTGATCTCGATTTGATAAAATGGAATGTGGTACTCCATGAAACCTTACCACTTACTTAATGCATATCATGTTAAGATGATCTAGAGAGAAGTATTCTATAATAGTAATGAATTGTGCTGACTTAGTAAGGTTATAACCTACAACCCAAATAAAATTAAGCCCTTTAGATGTTTTGGGTAGTCCAACAATAAAATCCATAGCTATGTTCTCCCATTTCCATTCTGGTATGGGTAATAGACGCAACATACCTTTAGAATTTTTTCTTTAGAAATTAACTTGTTGGCATACTAATCACCGAGGTACAAGATCTGTGATATCTCTCTTCACACCATCCCATCAGAAGTAATCTTTAAAATTCCTATACATCATTGTACTTTCAGGATGAATAGAGAATGGATAACTATGAAATTCCACAAACAGATCCTTCAAATATGGTATGGATGGAAGAAATAGACAGTTCTTAAACCTTATCATTCTATAATGATCAAGGTTAAACTCAAGAACATTTTTGACTTTGTTTTATAGATCTTCATCTTCCTTCTACACCTCCTTAATCTTCACTTGGATAGAGGGTTGACAATTCATTAATATTTATCCCTTCCTTCTGGATTTCTAGATCCATCCTTTTCAAATCCAAAAATATTGGATTTTTTTTGTGATCCTGATCATGGATAATCTATCATGAGACTTCTGAATCAAAGCATCAACCACCTTGTTCACTTTCATAGGGCGGTAATGTATTGACCAGTAATAATCCTTTATCAACTCTAACCATCTTCTCTATAACATTTTCAAATACTTCTGTGTGGATATATATTTCAAACGTGTATGATTAGTATATATATAACACTTTTATCCATAAATATAATACCTATATATCATTAATGAAAAAATTACCACAGCTAACTCTAAATCATTATCATGGTAATTTTTCTCATGAATCTTCAACTACTGTGAGGCGTAAGTGATAACTATGTTATTCTTCATAAGAAAACATACCAATACATTCTTTAATTCATCACTATATATTAAAAACACTTATCAACTATAGGGTAATGTAAGCATAGGTGCACTGACTAACCTTCTCTTCAGTTCTTTGAAATTTTACTCACATTCATATGTCCAGAGGAACATGACACCCTTCTGATTTAACTTGGTTAGATGATTATATTGTCATGTAAAATTTTCCACAAACCATTGACAATATCCATCTAAACAAATAAATCTATGTATCTGAATCCCTGTGGTTATCCTAGTCCAGCATTTAATAGCCTCCATCTTTGATGGATCCACTTCTATACCATATCCTGAGATTATGTGACCCAAAAATGAATCCTTTTTCATCCAAAATTCACACATTTTAATTTTTTCATATATATTCTCATTCTTTAGGTTATTTAGTATAATTATCAAGTGATATTCATCCTCTTTGTTTCCCTTTTAATAAATAAGAATATCATCTATAAAGACTACAAAAAACTGATCAAGGTAATATCTAAAGAAAATATTCATTAAATCCATGAAGATATAAGGGCCATTAATGAGACCAAAAGGAATAACTATATATTCATAGTGTTCATACCTTGAACGGAATGTCGTCTCAAGTATATACACCTTTTTGACCATCAATTTATGATATCCAGAATGAAGGTTAATCTTGGAAAAGTATTGAGATCCATGTAGTTGATCAAATAAGTCATCAATATGGGGGATATGATATTTATTCTTGATAGTGATATTGTTGAACTCATGATAATCAATGCAGAATCTCATTGATTCATATTTATATTTCACAAAAAGAATAGCTACACCCCAAGGTGACACACTTGGAAAAATGAATCCCTTATCATGTTTTTCTTGGAGTTTCTTCTTCAATTCCTACAACTCAATTAGATCCATTCTATAAGGATACTTTAATATTGGGTTGGAACCTGATATAAGTTCTATTCGAAACTCAACTTCATGTTTTGGTGAAATACTAGGCAACTCTTCTAGAAAGACATCCATAAAATCCTAAATAATAGGCATATCATTGATGTTTATTTTCTCCCCAACCATTTGAGATAATAAACCCTTTTGAATGTGAATTAAAACCAATACATTGGATGTAATCTCCATGGGAAGTTTATGTTTATCGTCACATGGATGGATGATCATAGGAGGGTTTGAAATATCAAATGTAACTTCCATTCCTTGAGAATTGATGTGGGATTTATAGAGAGAAAGATAATACAGGACTAAGATGACCTCACATTCAAACAAATGAATAATGACAAGATTTATAAGAAGCACATTCCCACAAAATTCAACCGAAGACGAATCATTGAATTGGGATGAAATCATCATACCATTAAGGGTTTTCACTGACAATTCCACATCTAATAATTTTAGTGAAATATTAACACCCCTAGAAAATTCTTTAGATATGAATTAATGGGTAGATCCAGAATCAAATATGACATTCGTAGTTCTAGAGTGGATGGTAAGTGTATCTTTAATAACATCATTATTGAACCCCTCATAATAAATAGTGATTTCATGAGATTTATCCTTTTCCATTGGATTAAGTGTTTTCTAATGTCGATCATCATCACGAGACCTTGGGTTTGGGAAGTGGTTAGCATAATGACTGTTCTCCTTACTCTTTTAGCACTAAATCATGGGAGGTGCATTCTGTATAGATTTCTCTCCATTAGAATTTTGAGCTAACTTCTTCCAATCATTTTGAAAATCAATTTATCAGTGACCTTCTATTATACACATAAAACATTTATTAGACCCATTAATGAAATTTGCTAAATGCTTCTTCCCACACTTAGAGCATAAAATGAAGCTAATCTTATTCTATTCATAGTTTTTATATTTTCCTTTAAACTCTATCTTCCTCTTCTTTTAAAAACCATAAGGTTGATACGTGACTCCAACATCCATCTAAACCTTGATTTCACAACACACAACCTCTTCATAGCTAATAAAGTATCTTGTGGATAGTTCCCTTCTGAGAATTGGATTTAAACCACTGAAGAACCTATCAACTTTACTTTCAGGTTGGATGATAATTCATGAATCATACCTTGCATGTCTCATGAAATTATCCTCATAGGTACTAATAGATTCATCATCCCATTGAATCAACTCAAGAACTCTTTCTCCATCTTGGTATGAAGAATCCAAGGAATGTACTTATTGAAAAATAAGTTCTTGAACTTGTCCCAATCCATGGATTCAATATCATATTTTTACCTCATATTCTTGATTAGAGTCTACAATTGGTATTATTCACCTTCTAACTGATAGACAACCAGAATTACTTTCTCATACTCCAAATACTAGATAAGGGAGAATATATTTTCAGTAGTACTGATCCATTGTTCAGTAACAAGTGGATCATAAAACCCTCTAAAAGAAGGTGGACGTTGCCTCATGAAAGACTCAATATAATGTTGTTCCCTCCTTTTATTATTTTGAAGTCAACCATGATTCATAACTTGATAAATTTGTGTGATCATAACAATGAGGTTTTTCATTTCATCTCCCATAGTATTCAGTTTCTTAGGAGGAAAATCACTGCATTTTCCGTCACAATCACCATTAACGTGGTTCTTTTAGGTTCCATCCATTGAATAAAACCAAAAAGAACAGAGTGATAAACAATTATCATATCAAGGAACCACCTGATCATGAAAATTCACTTATAAGATGTATAAATTACGAAACCTTATTTAATATATGACATATTAAGTTTATCCTAGGTTATTCATAGACAACTTCGATTTAAATCATTCATGATGGTTTATGAAGATTTTTTGAATTCCCAAAGAATATCCCCCAGGAGTGTCCAACTAAGTGTGCAACAAGTCCCATTATTGTGTACCATATTACCTCAAGTTAGGCCCATAACATATTATCAATTTTTTTAACCCTAGGTACATCTATGAAAAACCCACATATAATTTTAGTATCAAGATACTGATATATTTCCAGGAAACCATTCAATCCATCCTTTAAAAAAATTCCAGGACATTTTCCTATACTTTTACTTATCCTTAGAATTATATATAGACATGTCCTTAGGGTTATCACTATGGTTTTTTCATCCTAGATTTCAAAGGTTAACTAAACCATTTCTCTGATACCAACTACAGTGATGCTTGATTTACACACATTAACATTACTTAACTTTTTCAGAATACTTAAAACATTAAACAAAAAAATTCCCAAAGACCATACTAGTCTAGTTGCTTTGGAAACATGGAAACATAAACACTAAAACATATGTTAGTTACATTATATCCCACAAGGTTCTTCTTGATTAACATCATTCTTAGACACATAAAAAATAATACACATCTTCATAACTTGGGGAAGGAAACATAAAAAGGTGAGAGTTTAAGTTCTTAGTAAGGGTAAACTAGGGAGATATATAAGCATAATTCTGAGCCTAAGGGTATGATAACATGATCATGAAAATAGATGATCATACCCTGAATATCAATGATCATATACATGAATAATAGAATAAATATTGGCAATTCATAAGACATGAATCATAATGAAATAAAGAGCATAATCAATAAAATCATAACATAGGAATAAAACATGGAATTTTTGATGACACATAAGCATATATAATGATTTACATAGTAGTCAATGCATTGCTTCCGAGACCATCTTAGTAGACAAATTCCTTCACTGAACCAGGTTCACACCTTGGTCTGGCCCTATATTTATAAACCGAGTTCACTCCATGTTCTAGACCTATAATATTAAACAAATTTCATTTCATATTCTAGAAATTTAATACTAAACCTAGTTAATTTTCTATTCTATCCATGTCTATCTCATAAGAGAAAACTATTTTACCGATTTGGTAACTTTTGAAACTTAAACCATATGAAAGAAAAATCATAAAATGGATATGTGAATACCCATAAATTTAATTATAATATAAATATAATACATTCATGGGAAGTACATAAACCACACAAAATAAGTGAGTGGTGATTAAGGAATTATCTCACAGAAATAAAAAGTGAGATGAAATCCCCTTACCCTGTATCTTGGCTCTCATCGTACTCATTTAGACCCCCTGTATAATAAATATAAATTTATTATACATATTTTTCAGAACAATATTATTATATCAAATACCATTTATGATTTTATAATGAACTTATATTACCCACTTGTTAACAATCATATTTTAAGGTTTCAGTTCAGGTAATATTTAGTTTGTTCTTCGCATGTGTCTTAATTAGTTATATCTTTAGTCCTTATACTTATATAATGATTCACAAATATAAACAATGATATAAATATTATTTATATTCATTATATTTTTATTATAATAATCCATATAATATAGAAGTACAAAATGGAATACACTGTTCATGGAGACGGTAAGTCGTACGTACGCATGAACACATTTTCTGTTTCTATTATTGCATTGAAAGAAAGAAAGAAAACGACCTATATGTATATTTGTATATAATATAATTAAATTAGATTTATAATGTTATATATATATATATATCATATAATTTAACTAAACCCATCCTTAATACATTCCATGTAGTGTGTGAATGAATCACATCGCTTTGAGGGGGCGATAGTCCACACCCTCAAACAAAATTATTGCATTTACACCAAATGGAAAGGGAAAAGTTATGTGTTGTAAAATGAATAAAGAAGCTTAAATACAATATAAATATAATATATAACATATATAAATAGATTTTTCATCATAATTTACACGATGAGCGATAGTAAAAGAAAAATGAACAATCATCGTTTAGTGAGGTGGTAGTTCGCCATACACGTAAACAGTATGTTCGTTACCCATTAGATAAAGGTGTGTGTAAGTTTAGGTTAAAAAACTATCATAAAAAAATAATAATATATTGAGTATACTTTTTTTATACAACCATGGAATAAAGAGAGTGTAGGGGTGGAGAAGGAAAATAAAATAAAGGAGTTTGAGAGAAGGAGTTACCTCTTAATCGGGTAACTCCTTTTGGTTTGCACCAAAAGGATTCTTTGGATGATTTTATTACCAAAGGGAGTCTTAAAGAAGTAATATAGAGGTGTTTGGAAGTTTATTAGGTAGATATTTTTAGAACCTAAGTGGTTTGTGAGGTGTGAAGAAGAGGGAGATGTGGTGGACTTTTATAGGGGAGGAGTGACAGTCTTGTAAATATTTGAAGAGAGAATTCCACCCACGTTTTTCATGTTGCAAGTAGATACAATAATGATCCAAACCAGAGTAAAGGGAGTATAGGGTAATTTTTTTTACATCCAATGGATTTTTGAAAAGTGTATTGGTCTTCTTGGTTTTTAAGGTTATGTTTTAATCCCTTATTAAGCTTAATTTAACGTTAATTGAAGTAATTAATTTTAATCACTGTCACTAAAATTTTTGGCCAAAAACTAAATTGAAATTTTTAGAAATTAGAAATTATTATTATTCCAAATATAGAATCCATTTTTCAAAATTAAAATCACCTAAGTGGTAGAAATTAATTTAAAATTAATCGAGTAGTCGGGTTTACAATGTGGGTTTTTACAGTAAAAATGATTAAAGGGTTGCTAAGTGTTTTATATCCAATTTTAGTGTGAAATTTATCTTAATAAAATAAATGGTACTAATTGATAAAAATAATACCTAATTAAAATTTGAAACTTATTTGAAAAACCTTATAAATTAATTAGATGAAAAAGTAGTGTTGAATTAAAATCATGTATTCATCCAAAAAATGAGGTTTCTCATAAAAATACCAAAAAGTTTCCCTAAGATAATTTAGAAATTAAAAATTTAAAAATGAAGTTTATTTTATAAAATTAAGTTTCTAAATGGGTCTAAAATTAATTTTATTATTTTTTTACAGAAGAACATTAATATAAGTTCATTCAAGAAAATGGTATTTTAAAAAATATAAGGACTTACCAAAAATCATATCTTTCATTATCAATATGTTATATTTGTATAAAAAACAATAAAAAATATTTTAAAAGTAGTTACTACTATTCATATAACTAATTTCAGCATCTAGGTTATAATTATATCATTTAAATAATTATAACAATAAAATGATGTTTTGTAGAAACATCGATGTTGTGTGTAACATATGTCAAGTCAGTGTTGCATGTAACATAAACCATGTTAGCATTTCATGAAACATATTCCTATTCGATGTTCCTCATATCATACTCTAAGCTGGTTCCATGTAACATATGCCAAGTTGGTGTCGTGTGAAAGGAATGTTCAACTTAGTGAATTAAAAGACATAAATGAAAAATTTAATTTATTTGAGAAAAAACACTACTACAACAATGGATTTTATCAGCGCTAAAAAGGCCTTTAATAGTTCAAAAAAGAGCTTTTAATTTCAACGAACATAGGGGGTCCCCTTTATCAGCGCTCCAAAAAGAACTGATAAAGACCCCTTTTATCAGCGCTACAAAAAAGCTGATAAAAGGGGCCTTTTATCAGCGCTAAAATAAGCGCTGATAAAGGACCCTTTTATCAGCGCTTTTTCCTAGCACTGATAAAAGTTAAAAAATTATAAAAAAAATTAAAAAAATGAAAAAAATTTAAAAACATAATTAAAAAAATCTGTAAATCGGAGGGCGATTTTAACAGTGGTTTCCCCCCCCATTTATCAGCACCCCTTCCCCACCCACTCCCCCACAAGCCCCAGCCACGGTGCCCCACATTTTATTAGAGCTTTGTAGACCCCTTTAATAGCGCTATATCCCCCCCAAATTCACCCATGCGCGCGCCCCTACCTGCCTCTACCAGGTTTTGAACTCAAGACCTCCCCCCATGCGCACTAAGCCTTTACCACTCCTCTAATTTGATTTGTTCTCCAACTAGTGATATATATATATATATATATTTATATTTATTCATGTATTAATATAAATTTATATAGTTTTATTAATATATATATATACATATATAGTTATATTTATATATTTATATATTTATTTGTATATTAATATATATATATAGTTTGTTATATTATTATATGTATATATTTATATATTTATTCGCATATTAATATTAAGTTATATAAATTTATTTATATATATTTAGTTATATTTTTTTATCCATATATTTATTCGTATATTAATATATATTTATAAGATTAGTTTTCAATACAATTTTAAAATATGTTTTGTTTTGTGTGTGTGTAAATAAATACATATATACAACACACACACACACACATATATATATATATATATCTATGTGTGTTTCTATAAGTATAATTATACATTTATATATATATATGCATATACATATGTTAGAATATAAATAAATAAATATATATATATATATAATATTTCAGTTTGTTAATATATAGACACACACACATTATATATGTACATATATAGTTAGATTAATAATAGGTATATAAATATTGATATATTGGTATTTTAAATAAAATGTATATTAGTTATTATTTAGATAAAGCTAATATATTTTATATGTAAATATGTTTAATTATTTATTTAAAAAATTAATTTTTATGTGTGAATATATAAAAATATATGTATATATTGTTATATATTTGATTATAAATATCATTGCATTATAAAAAACGATAAAATTTCAAATAAATAATATCAATATGAATGTAATACCTTGGAATAAATTCAGTCCCTACTAAAAAAAATCCAATAATACCCCCTTAAACAGGGCTGAAAATCCATAAAATTTTAACAAATCAGGGTATCCAAACTAAAAACCAAGTTTTAGGGGACTTCTTGGCCTTTTTTGGCCTTGAAAACTATGACAGATGCTTTTCCTCAATTTTTAGCACATAGAGCTCATCGTAGGCTTCGATTTGATATGCTGTAGAGCTCAAACAGATACCCGGATCAAAAGTTATGGCCGTTTGAAGTTCGAGTTGCGTTTTCAACATATTTTGGATCTTTTTTATTTTTTTTTTAATTTTTTTATTCTTCAAATTGTTATTAAATGACTATTACTCCAGAGTAATTAGAAAATTATTAATTAAAAATATTTTTTAATTTTTTTATAAGCCATTTTCACTAATTATCGTATATATTAAGTGTAAATGTATATTTACACTTATCTAAAATATATTTAAAATTATATTTTAAAAATATATATTATATTTATATCAATATAAATATATCTATATATTTAAATATTAATATATATTTTTTAATTAATTTTTTTGGAAGCAGACCCTTTATCAATGCTTTTAAAAAAAGTGCTGATAAAGACCCCCCTTTATCAGTGCTACTAAAAAAGCACTGATAAAGGGGTACCCTTTAACAGCGCTAAAAAAAGCGCTGTTAAGGGGGGGGGGGGGTACCTTTATCAGTGCTAAAAAAAGGGCTGATAAAGGGGCACTCTTATCAGTTCTTTTTTAGCACTGATAAAAGTACCCCCCTTTATCAGCGCTTTTTCGTTAGCGCTGATAAAGGATGGCACTGGCCTTATCCAGTTTTGTGGTAGTGAAAGGTCCATAAAAACTAGGGGTGTTACATTCTCTCCTTGATAAGAAACTAGCTATTACTGACCAACACTGGGACCAAGAAATCACCACACAAACCAAACCCACAAAAAGGGGAATCCTATGGAACTAACATGAACTAAATAACAATTCATAATTTTCACAAAAATAAAAGCATCTTCCAAATGAGAAAAATTATAAATTAAAACTCAAATAGATCCAGAAAGGCCAACCACACAAAATAAAGATCGATACAAAACTTGCATAAAAAAATCTCAACCAATATAAGCACAAAAGAATGAGGCCACAAAACTTTTTACAATGAGGATAAACATATAATAGGGAAACTTAAAGTGACCCCACCCCAGCACAAAATCCAAAAGAGGGAATATGGTTCTCCACATCCCCTGGAGATTCCTAACTGTGTGAAGAGATTCACTCTGAGGCCTATAGATGGAGCCCTGATGTCTTGAAGCATCTATTTCCCCAAAATCAGGAGTTGAAATACCTTGGCGGAGACTTATTCTTCTTTTTGTGTCACACTACTTGCAGAACTTATCTAGATGACCTAAAGGGACACAAGAATGACAATACTTTGGAGGACCATGAGAAGATGACTTTACATGCCTGAATTGACCACATTGGGAGTGAATGAGAAAAAAACAATGGAAAAGATCCTCTGACATACAACTCTTATCAGATAGAGATCCTTTGTGAATGAAAAGAGAAACATGACTACCAACTACTATCGACTACCCTATACGAACCAACTCAGATAGAAATGCCTCTTCGACCAAATGGACTTAACAAATACCCAAGAAAAAAAGAGGATATTTCAATAGATTTTTAGATGCTATCTTTAAAGGGAAAGAAACCAACTCCTTATAGTGGTCATCATAATCCTTTCCTGTCCATTGGCCTTGTTGAACACTAAAAAACTCTACCACTTTCCCACCTTCACCTCCTCAGGTATAAACCATTGGATATAAGTGGTCCTAAACACCTCCCAATTCATCTGAACTTTCAATGAAATGGGGATGATAACCTTCCACTGATCCAAATCTAGACCTCTAAATGAACCCAAAATGGCACACACTCTCACATATTCAGAAGATACAAATGATCCGAAGACACCTTCAACTTCCTCAATCGACTCCATAGCCTCCAATGGAACTTGATCACCATAAAAAAATTGAAACAACTGAGAGGAACTCGACTCTACCACTCCACTAGGATTATGGGTAGGGACAAAAGCTGAATGAGACTCATTAGAAACCTATAGGACCTTTTAAGGAAGCATATTTTGAAAAAACAAGGGAAAAAACCAAAATCAATATCCAATGAAAACTCAACCAAAAGAAAACCTCAATACAGACAACAGACTCAAAAACCAAACACCACAAAAAAAATCCTTTTCAAAACCACAATTTCCTATTTCTTATTCAAAACAACTTGGCCCCAAGGACACTTTTAAAATAACAAGTCCCACTCTATAAAATACCAAACTCAATTTTCAAATCCAATCCAATCAACAAAACCCTACATTCAAAATAAAACCAAACCTTGAAACCATTTGTATTTTTAAAACCCTTTTTCTTAAAAACCATTTTTTCCATTTCAAAATTCACTCACATTGATCAAAACTAAAAAAAAACATATCTAACAAAAAATCCATTGAATAAGGAACTAGTGATTATGAAAAACACAACCACATGGTTTAGAGGTCTATGCCCTAAAAAATCACCAACCACTAGGAGGATCTTGGACTATGCACCAGTTCCACACATGGTTCACTACTCCACATAGGCCCACCATACATAACTAGTTCCCATTAATTGTCATCCCCCATCTAAAAATCCAAAAACCAAATAAAGAGATTCAAATCTCATACAAACCATAGTAACTTTTGAACCATAACAAGAAAGAGTTTGCGATGGTCTTCTTGTACCTTCCTCCCGAGTTCCAACAATCTTAATATTTAAACTACTTAACACCCCAAATAACAAAGGGCTAATATGATACTATTTTATCATGAATACTGATAGGCTAACATCAAATCCAACATCTGACCTAGCCCACGATAAGGCCTGAGAGGCATTATCAATCCTTCTGGGCTAGCAACTAGTGCTAATCATCAAAGATAAACCAAGTAAGAATAATTTATCCCAATAAACAACCAAGATCAAACGAAAAAAATAGAGCATGTAGAAGAGCCAAAAATAACTAAACACCAATAAATAAAAACAATATGATACAAATAAAATAATATCTAAACAAAACCAAAACTAAAAAAAACTAAATCCAAACCAGAAACAACTTGATCTTTACATGACCTCTTAGTCACCACCGACAACAAGACTAACCATATCCAAAGGAAAATCCAAACTAGAAACCTGAACCTGTAAAATAGATCGGGTCTACTGATTCTCGGTGGCACAAGTAGGGTGTGAGAATAAACATCTAAGTAGGAAATAACCAAATATTTCATACATTTCATTTCCCAAAATAGTCTATAAACACTATTTTGAAATATATTTAGAAAATAGGTTTTTACCATTTTAAAGAACTAAACACAACTTTCCATTTTTAAAACAGATTTCTCATTTCAAAACCCCATTATAAAACCAAACATGAAATGAATAGACACACAAGGAAAACCAAAAAACTATTCTAGGAATTAAAAGAGACGGTGCAAGTAGGGAGATACAAGCAGGGAATAAAATTAAAGTGCAGAAAAAATGAATAGAACATATAGATAGTAATCATGGGAATTTCCTAAAAATATATAGAATTATTCCCTAGGAATACTCCGTTCGGAATCAAATTTCAACATATGGAGAATATTTATAGTCAATAATAAACTATATGCTCTAAACTAGTCCCACCAATGTCATGTCCCACCTAGCCTCTCAAAAAATCCAAAGGGTACCAACCCGTCTAATTGGAGTCAATAAGAAAACACCACTCAACCCTCTAGATGATGCCCAAGGATCCCATGATAATAGTATATGGTGAATTAAGAGGTCCTTATATGTGTGGCACAAACCAATAACCCACTAAGGCCTTTATGTTTTTCTAGACCAAACACCGAAACCACATATATAATGAACTCTCCTTAGAGGGACTACCATAGAGGTTCCCATCACATAGAAAGTAATGCACAAGTGCCAACTGGGCCTTCACATCACATGATTTTTGACACCATTTTTTCCAAAACATGATAAGAGGCCAACCGGTCCTTAAATATTTCCAAACCTAACTCAATTTCCAAAAACATTTCTAAAAAAATGATGAAATCATACAACACACTCAAAGGTAGAAAATGGTTTTTCATGTCATTTAGGGACCAATCCATACCAAAAAGTGTAAAACAGGACAAGATTTAAGAAATTTATTTGAAACCACACTTGAAATAATATATAAACCAAAAAACCATTTATAATCCAATGGGTTTTTATTGAAGAATCATTTGAAAATGGTAGGTCTAGAGAATAAAAGAGGGAATGAGGGAAGCATTTTGTAAATCCAGATTTTCTTTATGAAAGAACATATTAATTTGTGTACCTATCCATAGGTTGACCCTATAAACCTATGAATATGCCCAAATTTAATGGAATATCCAAATAAAACCACATGAGTACTCAGAAACCAATTCAAGAACCACAAATTTCTTTACACACATAACACTAAACAACAAAAGTCACCACAACTCACACACAACGCTCAAATTACAATCATACCAAGCCACCAAAACATAACCAAATACAAAAAACATCCCAATATACCCAAATTCATTTTAAAAGGACAATTTTTATTTCATCAAACACATTTAATACATATATACATAAAAATATTTAAGAAAACACTTAAAAATCCCATTTACATCAAATTTCCATTACAAAAACACCGCAAAAATTCATTCCAATGCACCAAAATAACGATTAAAACATTTTAAAAACAATCTAAGAATGCTCAAGAATCAATGGTATGTTTTGGAAATGAAAATAATGGAAAAACATACATAAAAGGTGTGCTCACACAAAAAAAAACTTCGGAGAGGGAAAAAATATTCCTGACAGATGATCCACACACACTAGAATCAACAAAAAATACCCACATTAGCGAACCATCACCATAGCGTACAACCCAGAGAGTGAAATGCCTAAGAAGAACTAAGAATTAGAAGAGGGAGAAGATAAGAGGAGGAAATCAACCAATAAAAATTAAAATCACCTATAATCCTAAAGGAGAAACTATGGAGGGGGAAGAACTAAAGCGAGAGGGGTTTGAGACCCCAATAATAATCCAAAGATGACCAAGAGTGAGGAGGGATTGTTTTTGGCTAAAAAGAAGGGATAATAGAATAAAAATTTCAACATTTTAAAGATATTAGAAAATTACATTGTTTGGGAATAGGGTTTGACAAACTGTGTGCCAACAATGCACACCCTACCTGAGAAGAGGGACACCCCACACACTTTGTGTCACGACCCGTCCTCGGGGCCCGTGCCGTGACTACCCCAAGCCCGCATTCCATAGGCCAGGGGCTGCCGACTAGCACCAAAGGCGTAAATCCCGACAATAGGGGAAGACATTGCATTTATAAAGTAAACAAACACCACCGAGTAAGCAATCAAAAGTAAACACTAAGTAAACTGAGTACAATAGTAAGTGCTGGAAAGTAAATGGCCCAGAATATAAACCCAAATGAAAGTAAAGTACAACTAAAATGAAAGTACAACAACTGAAAAGTAGGCAGTGAGTCCGAGCCGTCCTCTGGAAATCCCACTTGTAGGGTGGGTACATATAACCTCCTCAGCTCCTCGAGTCCAGCCGTCCGCTCCGTGTACGTCCCGCCCAGTGGTCCACCTCCAGGTACCATCTTGCTCCACAAGCCTCAACCACGATCAGCGATGTCCGTCTTCTGTATCCAACATAATGTAGTACGGGCATATCTCGTGCAAGGGTGAGTATACGCTACTCAGTAGGGACCCCGAGACCCCCGAAGGTCTCCCATAATCCACAAAGGATAATCCACAAAGGAAAGATACAATCACGAAGTAACAACCAACACTACTTAGGTATATGCCCATACATATACCTAAGTCATCAATTCCATTTCGGCTCCAACATCCGAGCCCAAGTCCGATCTAGTCCACACATGATAGCACAACCAATCCACACAGGATAACACAACCATATCCACTTATGATAGCAAGTCAATAATATCGAAGATAATGATTGAAAGTCAAGACTCAGCTCACACAAGTATACTTCTTCGTAAGACAATAGAGATGATCAGATGTAGTCACTGATTCATCTAAGCTGTCGGACCCACGTAGGATACAAGACCAGCTAAACTGTCAGACTCACAAAGTATACAAGACCAACTACTCTGCCGGACCCACGTAGAATACAAGTATAGAGTCAAATACTGCCGGACCCACGTAGGATACAAGAACATTAGTCACGTTCTGCTGGACCCACAAAGGATACAAGAACAGTAGTCATCACGGTTGAACCCACAGAGGATTCCAGTACGGTCGTCGTCACTGCCGAACCCACAGAGGATTTCAGTACTGTCGTCATCGTCGTCGTAGTCGCAGCCAGCTCTAGGGTTCCCGCACACAACATGCTCGATTCCGGGAGGGTCCGCTCCATGATCCAAGGGGGTCGATACATTAACTGACACGTATTCCGGATTTTATGTACCCCAAAGTTCCGTCTTGACAAAAAGAACTCATCATGACAGACGACGCGTCAATCTGACGCCCGGTCTGAGGGTTATTGGCCTTTTCGTTCTAGGGGCTTGGTTGGTTTTTAAGTCCAAACCAACCTGGCTATACTCCAACTACATCCAAACCTCGATCGGAGTAAGTAAAAAGGTCCGTCTCACTAAGAGGAAACCAAAAAAGTCGACGGCACGTCAATCGGACGTCCGGAGCTCAAGTTATAAGCATTTCCGCTCCGAAGGCCCGGTTGGTTTCGTGTTCTAACCAACCCTTCCATACCCAAAGTTCTCCTAAACCTTGAGTGTAATAAACTGAAACGACCGTCTCAATCCAAGGATCACATCACAACTCACGGTGCGTCAATCGGAGGTTCGTAGCCCAAGTTATGAGCGTTTGAACGAAACTTTCCGAAAATAGGGGGTTTGGGCCCGGTCCGACCCGACCCAATTCCCCCTGGGTCAGCCCGAACTGGGTCGACCCAACCCGGGTCTGGGTCCGGCCCATTAGGGCGTGGCCCAGCCAGGGCGGCTCGGCGCTGGCCAAGCGGGGCGGCCCGACGTTGGCCGAGCGGACGCGGAAAGGGGGGGGGGGGGGGGCGCTGCCCCCCTTGATTGAGAAACGACCCCCCATGGGGGGCCCGCCTCTTGCCAGCTGGGAGTTACGACCCCTGAATTTTTCGAACGGCCGGCTGAGTTGGCCGGCCGGTGTGCCGCCATGGGACCCCCGTGGGTCTTGCCTTCCATGCGCCGACGGCCGGTGGTTCCGACCGCCGGTCCCTGCACCGCCGCGACCTTAAGCCGTGGCCTGCCCCGGCCGCGACCCTCCGTGTTTGTCAGGCGCGACGCAACGGCGCGACACCCCTCTGCTGCGGCCCCTCTCTGGCCGCGACCTCTTTCGGCCTCAACGGCGTGGCGCGATGGCGCCGCGCTCATTTGCCGCGGAGATATTCTTCGTTCCCACGCGGTGCTGTTGCACCACGCCGTCTCCGTCCCAAACTGCAACGGTGATCATCAACATAGGGGGAGGAGGATCAGCCGTGTTCTTACGGTCCGACCTCCTCCCGTTAATTTGATAATAGGCAGATCAAAGAATTTAACATTGTATGGAAAAATAATATTAACGAACACAAAACCAAACGCCTACATCAAGAAGTTGTCGTACAAAGATCGTCGTGGAAAAATGACATCATGAGGGTGGTTCGAAGATGGTGTTGGTGAGTGTCCAAGAAGAGGATGTCATCTCACACTGGCTGCAGAGAAGGGAGAGATCTACACGTCGTCTCTCCTTGGTGCTCCGACGTTCTTCACGTTCTTCAACGAGGAAGGAGATGTTCTTCAAGACCGCAAGAGTTCTCTCCTCTATTCCACACAACGAAAATCCACCAAACAATAAAATAAGACCTTGTATTATTTTATTCACACACACACATGCCAACATTAATTTTAAAATCAAAAGATATCATTCAATTAATTTACTTAATTGTAGAGTGTTTAACAAACAAATTAATTGCGAGAGTTGACATGTCATTAAATTGGGGGAGTGGGTGAGTTACAATATAAATTGTGAAAGGGAGGTTAAATGGAAATGAAGGGGTGGGGCTCTTGTGGGACCCAATTCACTAATATTCTACCTAGTGGAGTTAGGATGTAGTTGGTCCCACTCTAACTTCCATGCATAGGTTATAACTACTTAGAATAGAAATAAAAATTGTAGCACAAATTTTTATTTCACTCATCAGTTAACCCATTTATTTAATAACCTCACCCGAGAAAACGCAACTCCAAAAAAGGTGTTCCTAAGAAATTACCAGCGCTACGGTTCCATCGGTGCCCTCAGATTTCAATTCTGAGAACTGGTTCAAAATTTAGGAAAACCCACCCGTTCGTTCACTGAACGTACCCGAGCTAAAATTCAGAAATTGATTCCGGGCACACCGGGCCTCGGAATCAGGTGCCGTCCGAACCTGCGTACTCGTAAAATCCCAAGGAAATTAATAAAAAAAATTTCCTTGAAATTTAGGGGTCTTTACATTATTCCCACCTCATGGATTTACGTCCCCCTAAAGATACATCGCAAACTAGGGGAACAAATGAGGGTACTGAGCACGCATTTGATCCTCCCGCTCCCAAGTGCTCTCCTGGAAGTTCCCGTGCTGCCACCTGATGTGCACTAGAGGAATCGACTGCCCAAGTAGGACCCGCTCCTGTCGATCCTTGATCTCCACTGGGACCTCCACAAAAGTCACCCCATCGTCAATGTCCAGCTCCCCATGGTCGATGACATGCGTCGAGTCATGCACGTACCTCCTCAACTGAGATACGTGGAAGACGTCGTGCACCCAGTGCAACTGAGGTGGTAGAGCTAGGCGTTAAGACACCTCGCCTATCCTGCTGTGAACCTGGAATGGTCCGATGAAGCACGGAGATAACTTTCCGCCCTGGCCAAATCTCCGTAATCCACGTCGAGGTGAGACCCGCAAGAAGACGTGGTCACTATCATCAAACTCTAGTGGTCTCCACCTCTGGTCAGCATAAGAATTCTTTCGGCTCTGAGATGTCCTCATCTGCTCCTGGATGACCTAGAACTTCTTTTTCATGGCCTGGACCATCTCTGGTCCCACAAGTGTTGACTTCCCAGGGTCTGTCCAGCACAGAGGTGATCTGCAAGGTCGGTCGTACAATGCCTCGTATGGTGCCATCCCGATGGTGGAGTGGTAGCTGTTGTTGTACGAAAACTCCACCAAGGGTAGGTGATCCTCCCAACTGCAACCAAAGTGGAGGACACATGCACGGAGCATGTCCTCGAGAGTCTAAATGGTCCTCTCTATCTGACCATCCGTTTGAGAGTGAAAGGCGGTGCTCAGACTTAGCTGCATCCCGAATGCCTCCTGCAACCCCTTCCAAAGTCGGGAAGTAAAGAGAGCATCTTGATAGGAGATGATATATGATGGAACACCATGAAGTCTTACGATCTATTGAACGTAAAGGCGTCCCAAGCTCTCTACTGAGCCCTGATCTCTGATGGGTAAAAAGTGGGCCGACTTGGTGAGTCGGTCGACAATCAGCCAAATGGAGTCGTGACCTCTGGATGTACGTGGAAGTCCAGTCACGAAATCTATAGATATCCCATCCCACTTACACTCTAGGACCTCCAAGAGATGTAACAAGCCTGTTGGTACATGGTGCTCTGCTTTCACCTACTGACAGGTAAGGCATCGAGAAATGAACTCTGCCATAGCCTTCTTCATACCCGGCCACCAGTGCCGTCGTATGAGATCCTGGTACATCTTCGCTACCCCTGGATGTACCGCTAATGGGAAAGTGTGAAACTCTCCCAGAACCTCCTTCTATAAAGCAGCTGGTACCATGGTATGTCCTCTGAAAATGACATCGTGCTCTGCTCCTACAGAGAATTCATCAGGTGCCTGTCCTAAGGATATCTGTGCACACCACGTCTCACAGTCAACGTCTCCACGCTGTGCCTCTCTAACCCGCTGTAGTAGTGGAGGGGTGACTGTGAGTGACTACAGAAAGGCTGCTCCATCTCTATCCATGAAGGATATCTGCAAAGAAGCTAGCTGCTCTGTCGCCTCCCCAAGTAGCGGAATGCCCGTCCTCCTGCTGAGAGCATCGACTACTACATTCCCATTTCCTGGAGTATAGACTATCTCGAAGTCATAGTCCTAGAAGAACTTGAGCCATCGCTACTGTCTCAGGTTCAGGTCCTTCTGCGAGAAGATTTACCTGGGACTCTGGTGGTCAGAATAGACTATAAAGCACTCACCCATCAGATAGTGCCACCACATCTTCAGAGCGAAGACCACTGCTGCTAAATCCAGGTCATGGGTAGCTTAGTTCTTCTCGTGATTCCTCAACTGTCATGATACATAGGCGATCACTGACCACTCCAGTATCAGGACACACCCGAGTCTGGTCCCTGATGCATCGTAGTAGACTACGTAGCCTACTCCCTCCTCTGGTAGCCTCAAGATAGCTGCACTGGTCAATCTCTATCTTAGCTCCTGGAAGCTCTGCTAACATCTGTATGACCACACGATGGGTTTTCCCTTCTTCTTCAAAGTTGAAAGTGGTTCCAAAACTCTGGAGAAGTCTGTAACGAATCTCAGGTAGTACCTAGCTAGAACCAAGAAACTCCGCACCTCCGTCACGCTCTTGGGTGGCTCCCAAGCTAGCACTGCCTCGATCTTCGCAGGATCCACCGCAACTCCCGCCTCAGAGATGACGTGTCCCAAGAAGTGGACCTCACATATATAGAACTGACACTTCTAGAATTTACCATAAAGCTGGTTCTCTCGGAGTGTGTCCAATACAACCCGCAAGTGGTAGGCGTGCTCCTCCTCAGTGGTCATGTATATCAAAATGTCGTCAATGAAGACCACGACAAGTCGATCAAGGTAAGCCTGAAGGATCCTGTTCATGAGACTCATGAGCACTACTGGAGCATTGGTTACACTGAAAGGCATAACCAAGAACTCATAGTGGCCATACCGACATCTGAAGGCCGTCTTCTGCACATCCTCATCCTGAACTCTGAGCAGATGATAGCCTGACCTGAGGTTTATCTTCGAGAACCACCGTGCTCCCTTGAGATGATCGAAGAGGTCATCAATCCTCGGTAGTGGATACTTGTTCCTCACGGTCACCTAGTTCATGTGATGATAATCAACACACAGTCGCAAGATCCCATCCGCCTTCTTGGCGAACAAAATCGGGGAAGCCCAGGGTGAAACACTGGGTCAGATGAATCCCTTGCCCTTCAAGTCCGCCAGCTGTACCCGTAGCTCTCGAAGCTCAGCGAGAGCCATCCGATATGCTGGAGTGGATATTAGGGTTATCCTAGGGTACAGTTCATTATAAAAGTCTACCTCTTTGCGAGGAGGTAGTCCTGGAACGTCGTCAAGAAAAACGTCCGCATACTGATCCACCACTATAGGAAAACTCGGACTCCGCACGTCAACTGCTCCTAGGATGAAGCCAGCAAGCTGAAGAGTGATCGGCTGTCCTCTCCTCTGCGTGGGTCCATCCTGCGCTGCAAAGGCTCCCTTCTCACTAGTGAAGGTGAAACTGCTCCCATCGGTGCAAACACACCACACCTTGCGCCTAATACAGTCGATCTGAGCATGGACTGTAAGTAACCAATCCATTCCCAAGATGAAATTGTAAGGCCTCGACGCCGCTACAAGAAGATCCCAGCCAAAGCTCTCACCTCCTAGGGTAATCTCACACTACCGGAACCAGTGCGAAATCATCTAGTCTGATCTCGTAGGAGTCTCTAGCCTTAGGGATCGGGCCAACGGCTCCATCGGAATCTCTGAGCTCCGAACAAGGGCAGTTGCAATGAAAAAATGACTCACTCTTGTGTCTATAAAAACTTCAACCAGGGTTGAGTAGACACAGATAATACCTTTAATCATATCTGGTGCGCCGTGGTCGTAGTCCTCCACTGCCTGAAGCTGAGAATGCCTCTGCCCGCCAGCTCCCTGTGGTCGGGGTGGACCTCCTGGTGGTGGTGGTGGTAAAGTCTCAAAGGGTCTCCCACCACCTGCTGCTCGGACAACTCCTCTGCCTTGTCTGCCTGCTCCCTATGGACCGCCAAGGTCGACCCTCTACCTATACCTGGGTGGTCCCTCAACCTTCTGCTGCTCCTCTGCATGGCGGGTCGGGCAGTCACGAGCCATGTGGCCCAGCCCACCGCATGCATAGTGTCTGCTCCTCGGAAGGCTGCCTCTGTGCCGTGTGCCACGCACCTCTGAGCCAGTGTCCTGAGGTCGTCTGCTTGCTGGTCTGGTCTGCCTGGACCCCTGTGACATCCGTCGACTGCCAACTGCAGAAGAATCTACTACGTGCCGCCCTGCGGTAGGTCTCGCTACTGGTGTAGGCTCAGCAAGAAAGTTCTCTATGAGAAGGACTCACTCCAGTACTCCTTCCTGCGTCGGAATGATGAGAGAGATAATAGATGCCCTGATCTCATCCCTCAATCCCTGCTCGAAGGTATGGGCCCGGAAGAATGGGTCCCGTACCTTGTCCGTGGAATAACACGAGAGATCAGTAAATCTCACCGAGTACTGGGCTATCGTCATGCTACCCTGCCGCAACTGTAGTATCTCCTGAATGCGCACCGTACGGAGGGTGGCTGGGATGAACTCTGAGTGGAAGAGGCTCTCAAAGTCCTTCCAAAAGAGAGATGCCTCGTTGTGCACCTGGAGTATCGAGCTCCACCATCTGCCTACTGCCGCGTGCAGGAGACTCACTGCAAGGATCACCATGAGGTCAGCTGGTGCCCCCACAAACCTGAAAACTCGAACAACAGCCTCCAGCCAATCCTCGGCTACCAGAGGGTCCGTCTCCCTACGGAACCTGGGCAGTCTCTAACGCTGAAAATCGTGCAGTGCACTAAGGCGACGTGCTCTCTCAGCGGCTGGGGCTGGCGGCATCAGTGGCTTGACAGGTAAAGGTACCGCTGGTGCCTCTACTGAAAAAGGGCCCTGCACCGAGGCCTCGTCGTTCGGTGGGCTATCGTCTCGTACAAAGCTCGGAACCCTAGCTAGCTGCCATCGTGGGACAATCCTGAAAAGAAACAGGTGCACCCCGGTCAAAACAATATACCTGGTGAGCTGACAAAAAGTAATCACAAAGAAAACTTTTGAAACACACATGCAATCAATGTTTTCGTGCACTGAGTCGGAAATCAGTAGTCAGGGTCCTGGTGTATGGATACATCGGCCGCCGCACCAACACTGGACTCCCTGGACTGATATCACACTCAATACCCTTAACACTATAGCTTCACATAGAAGAAAGATCAGAGTCCTGAGTTCTGTGGTAGAACCGAACTCCTCTGATACCAATTTGTCATGACCTGTCCTCGGGGCCCGTGCCATGACTACCCCAAGCCCGCCTTCCATAGGCCAAGGGCTGGCGACTAGCACCAAAGGCATAAATCCTGACAATAGGGGAAGGAATTGCCTTTATAAAGTAAAAAAACACCACAGAGTAAGCAAGCAGAAGTAAACACTAAGTAAACTGAGTACAATAGTAAGTGCTGGAAAGTAAATGGGCCAGAATACAAAACCAACTGATAGTAAAGTACAACTGAAATGAAAGTACAACAACTGAAAAATAGGCAGCGAGTCTGAGACGTCCTCTGGAAATCCCACCGGTAGGGTGGGTACAGATAACCTCCTCAGCTTCTCGGGTCCAGCCATCCGCTCCGTGTACGTCATGTCCAGTGGTCCACCTCCAGGTACCGTCTTGCTCCACAATCCTCAACCACGATCAGCGCTTTCTTTCGTCTGCATCCAACACAACATAGTGTGGGAATAGACCATGCAGGGGTGAGTATACGCTACTCAGTAAGGACCACGAGACCCCCAAAGGTCTCCAAGAATCCACAAAGGATAATCCACAAAGGAAAGATACAATCACAAAGTAACAACCAACACTAATTAGGTATATGACAATACATATACCTAATTCATCAATTCCAGTTCGGCTCCATTATCCGAGCCCAAGTCCGATCTAGTCCACATAGGATAACACAACCATTCCACACAGGATAACACAACCCGATCCACTTAGGATAGCAGGTCAATCATATCGAAGATAATGATTGAAAGTCAAGACTCATCTCACACAGGTATAATTCTTCGTAAGACGATAGAGATGATCAGATGTAGTCACTGATTAATCTAAGATGTCAGACACACGTATGATACAAGACCAGCTAAGCTGTCAGACCCACAAAGGATACAAGACCAGCTACTCTGCCGGACCAACGTAGGATACAAGTACAGAGTCAAATACTTCCGGACCCACGTAGGATACAAGAACAGTAGTCAAGTACTGCCGGACCCACAAAAGATACAAGAATAGTAGTCATCGCTATCGAACCCACGAAGGATTCCAGTACGGTCGTCATCGCTGCCGAACCCACGGAGGATTTCAGTACAGTCGTCATCGTCGTCGCAGTCGCAGCCAACCCTAGGGTTCCCGCACACAACATGCTCGATTCCAGGAGGGTCCGCTCCACAAGCCAAGGGGGTCGATACATAAAATGACACATATTCCGAAGTTGATGTACCTCAAAGTTCCTTCTTGACAAAAGGAACTCAACGTGACAGACGGCACGTCAATTGGACGCTCGGTCTGAGAGTTATTGGCCTTTTCGTTCTAGGGTCCCGGTTGGGTTTTAAGTCAAAACCAACCCGACCATACTCCAACTACATCCAAACCTTGAGAGGAGTAAGCAAAAAGGTCCGTCTCAGTAAGAGGAAACCAACAAAGTCGACGACACGTCAATCGGACGTCCGGGGCTCAAGTTATAAGCGTTTCCGCTCCGAAGGCCCGGTTGGTTTCGTGTTCAAACCAACCCGTCCGTACACAAATTTCTCCGAAACCATGAGTGTAATAAACCAAAACGATCATCTCGATCCAAGGATCGCATCACAACTAACGGTGCGTCAATCAGAGGTCCGTAGCCCAAGTTATGGGCGTTTGAACGAAACTGTCTCAAAATAGGGGGTTTTGGCCCGGTCTGACCTGACCCAATTCCCCCTGGGTCAGCCCAAACCGGGTAGACCCGACCCGGGTCCGGGTCCGGCCTATTAGGGCGCAGCCCGGACCGGCGCGGGCGGCCCGACCCGGCCCAGTGCGGCCGGTGTGGCCTGGGCGGCTCGGCGCTGGCCCAGTGGACGCAGAAAGGGGGGGGGGGGGGGGGTGCCCCCCTTGATTGAGAAACGGCCCCCCATGGGGGGATCGCCTCTTTCCAGCCGGGGGTTACGACCCCCAAATTTTCTGAACGTCCGGCCGAGTTGGACGACTGGTGTGGCACCGCGGGACCCCCGCGGGTCCCGCCTTCCATGCGCCGGCGGTTCCGGCCGCCGCTCCTTGCACCGTCGCGGTGCGACAGCGCCGCGCCGCGCCCCGGCCGCGGGCCTCCGTGGTTCTCTGGCGCGACGTGACGGCACCGTGCCCCTCCGCCATGGCCCCGCTCCGGCCGCGGCCTCTTTCGGCCTCAACGGCGCGATGCGATAGCGTCACGCTCCTTCGCCGCAGAGATATTCTTCGTTCTCGTGTGGTGCCACTACACCGCGCCGTCTCCATCCCAAACCACAATAGTGATCATCAACAAAGGGGGAGGAGGATTGGCCTTGTTTTTGCGGTCCGACCTCCTCCCGTTAATTTGATAACAAGCGGGCCAATTAATTTAACGTTGGATGGAAAAAGAATATTCACGAACACAAAACCAAACCCCTACCTCAAGAAGTTGTCGTACAAATATCGTCGCAAAAAAACGGCGTCGTGAGGGTGGTTCGAAGATGGTGTTGGTGAGCATCCAAGAAGAGGATGTTGTCTCACACCGGCTGCAGAGAAGGGAGAGATCGACACATCGTTTCTCCTTGGTGCTCAGGCGTTCTTCACGTTCTTCAATGAGGAAGGAGATATTCTTCAAGACCGCAAGAGTTCTCTCCTCTATTCCACACAATGAAAATCCACGCAACAATAAAATAAGACCTTTTATTATTTTATTCACACACACACATGCCAACATTAATTTTAAAATCAAAAGATCTCATTCAATTAATTGACTTAATTGAAGAGCATTTAACAAACAAATTAATTGTGAGAGTTGACATGTCATTAAATTGGGGGAGTGGGTGAGTTACAAAATAAATTGCTAAAGAGAGGTTAAATAGAAATGAAGGGATGGGGCTCTTGTGGGCCCCAATTCACTAATATACTATCTAGTGGAGTTAGGATGTAGTGGGTCTCACTCCAACTTCCATGCATAGGTTATAACTACTTAGAATAGAAATAAAAATTGAAGCACAAATTTTTATTTCACTTAACCCATTTATTTAATAACCTCACCCGAGCAAATGCAACTCCAAAAAAGGTGTTCCTAAGTAATTACCGGCGTTGCGGTTCCATCGGTGCCCTCATATTTCAATTCCGAGTACCGTTTCAAAAGTTAGAAAACCCCGCTCGTTCGTTCACTGAATGTACCCGAGCTAAACTTCAGAAATTGATTCCGGGCACACCGGGCCTCGAAATCAGGTGCCGTCAGAAACTACATACTCGTAAAATCCCAAAGAAATTAAGAAAAAAAATTTCGTTGAAATTTTTGGGTCTTTATAGTTTGTCCACATGGTTTGGGACACCATGAAACAACCATAAAAAATGGATCTTCCAAATTGCAGATCCTCTCTACATGCTTTCTATATGGTTTATCCTTGGCTTCGCATGTTTCGGCCCAAATCATGCTCAAACTATACCAAGAAATCCATGTAATAAGAAAACAACTAAAGACTCCCTCAACCTTCACAGGGCACGTAGTTAACCCCTAACTGTGCACACAAACTATTCATAGGCCAAAAATCCACCTGGAAACACCAAAACTAAAAAATTCAAGTCGGTAACTCGACCCAAAACTAAACCAAACAAACAAACACCAAGAAAAGAATAAAATAAAGAAAGAACCATGGTCGGGGCATGAAATGGAATGAAATTTCAAATTAATGAAACACAAAGAACATAATAAATAGTTTTAATTATACATTTCACTATTTTTCTCATAAAACTTTTAGTACACTGCTAGAATTAGACTAAATGGCATGTATGAAAGTTCATAGTGTGTACTTGTCTACTATTTGTGTCCATACCACATACCTTGGGTATGGATATGTTGTCTACTATGGGTGTGTTTGAGGTACATGATGTGTAATGGGAATACATGGTGTGTAACCTCATATTTCATGGATTGAAAGTACCCATACCATGTATCCAATACATGGATTGCTTAGGACACATCATATGCTCAGTCATGATAAACAGGGTACTACATGTCATGTATAGTGTTTATAAAGTGTGTAGTTTTTTAAGACATGTTTCAGTCTTTTTGACTCCACACAGTGATACATTTTTGTTAGATCTTAGATCCAATTAAATTGGATCTATCCAAATTTATCCAGATATTAGTTCATGTGAAGATAAACTACATGGTTTGTACTAAGGAAGTACATGGTGTGACCATTTAGGACTCTTTCTTATTGGCATTATCCCTAACCTCCTAAAGTTCAAGGTTATAGTCTAGAAACATTATAAGGATTCCATAGTGAAATAAGTTAACATCCCAATGACTTCCAACCTCCTATGAATGTTTAATGTTCAATATAATACTTTTATAAAAATATCTCAAATCCAGCCCATTTCCATAAACCAATAAACTCAATTTCCCTTTTTTTGAATTTTTGGAAATGAACTCACCAATCAAACACTATGACCATGGATTTATTTTGGTGGTTACATTCTCATAAAATTTCCTAAGATATTAACATTAATTAAGAGAAAAGGAATAAATTCTTTCTAGAATTATCCTCTAGTGGTATATCATTGGTGAAAAACCCAACATATCATAATTCACCAATAAAATATTTTATCATGCTTTTTGATCAATACATCAAAGTATATGAGTCATGTTACACATTAATGATAATATAAAAGTCTAAGTATCAATAGACACATCCAAATAATAGAAAATTTAATGACACATAGAAATGTGGATTTATTATTGATGGGCCTATTCTCATAACGTCATATCTTAGATATTACCAAGAGAAAACACCATGAGAAGGTTTCTTAATGTCTTATGAGACTCTTACCCCAGATAATCTATTTATTTTTGTTTTCCATTAGAAAATATCACTCTCTATAGAAAAAGTTTTAAGAACAATGTTGTGGAACCTCAAGGTTCTCATCATAGTGGGGAATTATTATGACCTTTCAGTGTGACATATATTCTAATGATATTATCTCATACATATATAATACAGAATAATAATCAAAATGTGATAAGAAAAGTTATTTAATAAAAAAACATGTAATAAAGTATGAAACAAGTTAGTTTTTTGGCACCAAATCCAACACTTACCCCTACCTAGATCAAGAACTATAAGGATTACTCAAGTTCTAGGGTTCCTAAATAGTGCAAGAGTAAAAATCAATAGTCTACCCTCAATGGTTCCCCTAATAATATCCAATGTTTTCAAGTTTATGTAAAGTGATATATGATCATAAATAAAATAAAATAGGTAATGGAATAAATTATAAATTTAACATGTCCATAATTACTGTGAATCTACCTAGGTGTGACCAATAACTTCTTCAACTAGTGCTAGGGTGTCTTTGAATAAATCAAAATAAAACCAACTAGACATAATTTGAAAATACATATCAAATGGGAATAATGTCTCATCATTGTATAATAACCAGTGCATGGTCAATGATTCCCAATAATATAACTAGGAAAAAGTGAATAACATGCCTATAATAACATAATCATCAAGATAATGACATCACATTTGATAACATAACCAGATTAATGGGCATAATAAAATGGGAATTTCATCCCAACAATAATCACCAATAACACAAGGACATATCATCCCTCATATATTAAAAAATCATGGTATAAATATAGTTTAATAAAAATAATACATGAATTCTATTATATATTTTTCATATTATCCAACACTCATCAATTATAGTATAGGTATTTACTCATGCACATGAAATTTTTTTATAACACTGATCAAGGAATGAACGACTCGGTTGAAAAATCTATTAGGGAAGGAATAATGACCCCGGTTCAAATAAATAATCCAATCAATACAGTGAAACTAGTGTAGGTGTTGTGACCTAGAACCAAATTCTATATAATTTTTGATAACATATATTTATATTATTTAATATTAATAAACTTATTATCACATCATGATTATTATTCTATGTTACATAGTATGTGATAACATTCTAAGAGTATTTGTTTCACTGAAGGGTCATAACATTACCCCACTATGATGAGAACCTAGAAGTGATATGATAGTATTATTAAATATATGTTATATAGTTGGTTGAAATAATTTGAAGGACACAAATGATATAGACTATCAAGTTTGGAGACACATAGAACTTTGAGGCACCTTCTCATGATGTGCACCGTTGGTAATATCTAGTGTATGATATTATCAGAATGCGACCCGCCAGTAAGAAATAATCATTTATATGTGCCATTAGATGTTCCTATCTGTGGATGTGTGTATTTATCCTTAGAAATAAATATTATTATTAATTAGTGTTATTAGTTGTGTACTTTGATGTATTGATGAAAAATGCGATGATATATGTTCACTGTCAGGTAAAATACGTTGGGTATGTCATGAGTAATATTTGATTAATGAATAACATGGTAAAGGATTTTACCATTCCATTATTCAAAGGAAGTTGAAATCTTAGGACCTTTGATGGAAATGATATTGACTAAATAAATCCATGTCCATGTCGTTTTATAGAGAATTTCTATTTTCAGAAATTCAAATAAAAAGACACTGATCACATAATTTGACAACACCAACATGAAACATTATTGATTAGAGATATCATGATAAAAGTATTATATTACAAAGTGAAAATCTGTATGAGGTATTACGTCATTCCAACATTAACTTATTTCTTTATGGGAGCCTTGGTGGGTTTCTAGATGCTAACCTTAGACTTTAGGTTTCTTCGCCTAATGCCACTGGGAAAGAGGCCTATATGGTCACACACTAAGTGTATCCAAAATCTCTATTAAAAAATAATATATTATTTTTTATTTAACATGTCTAATAAATATTATTCCTACACGTGGTTAAATAATTATTCATGTTTTTTTTGATCTCATATATTTGGTATCACTTATTCAAAAGAATATTATATGAGTGGAATATTTGATAAATATTTATTTTCTATTTAATGGATAAAATATTTGTTTCTTTAATGGTGAATAATGTAGTGATATTTATTTATTAAATAAATATTCACTATTCAAGGCCTAATAAACATTGTGGGGGAATGGCTGATTGAATTTAATGGTCCGATGAGAAATTATATATATATATATATATATTGAATATTATTGGAATAAATAATATTTATTTTAATTCAAAAGTTTAGTGCATGTTAAGAAATAATAATAATATTATTATTATAGACATGGTGTTCTATAAGGATGAAATAGAAAGTGAAGGGAATTTTTGGAATTATATATTTCTAACCGTAGCGGTATATAAAACCAATTCTATTATTTTTCAAGAGAGTCAATTCATTTGTTTTTTTGTGCACAATGAAATCTAGAAAATACTCTCTAAGCCCCACAGATCTACCTTATCCAAGAACGCTTCAAAGAACGGAGAGAGATATTCCTACACCTTCTACTCTCAATTCAAGAGAGATCAAAGAGAATCCTTTGGAAGTTATTCTTAATGTGATCAAAGGTGAATGACACAAGAGATATGATCTACTTTGATAGCACCTGGAGATTATTGTGATGAAGTTGAAAGATTTGTGGAACACATGTGGATCACCGTTAGAGGGAATATATTATTGATTCCTAAAACGCAATTAATATATGACATAGATCTATTGTAATATCCATCAACGAAGATATAATTTCTCACAAGGTAATTATTTATTTCTTAAATTAATTATAAATAATAAGTGATGATCCCATGGTTTGGTTCTAGTATTTTATCCATTTTCTATATTATTTGATTCAATTTGGTTGATCATGACATTTATCATCATGAAAATATCATATTGATCATTTATCAAGATAAAAAATAAAATTTGAGAATGTCCCATCACATGATTTCACTGCACTTAAAACCTTCAAGTGGTATCAAAGTTTTCCACATAATTATTTATATATCATTGATTGATTTACAAATTTTTAATTTAGTTTTCAGTTACACTTTAATCTTTTTAAATTATAATTTTGATATATTCTTCTTCCTCTTTATTTCATGTATATATAATCAAATCAATTGATTTTATGAATGAAATAAATTCAAAGATCTCATCTAGAGCTGAAAATGATTATAGATATATAACACAAGAGTACATTCCATCTAACCTAGAGGTACATGCCACATAATAGTGTTTAATGATCCAAGAATTAATTTGTAATTAATTCAAGGTGTATTAATTTGTTACACATGGTGAATTTAATTATACATCGTGTGTTGACTGGGCCAGCTGGGTGCACAGTTAGCCAGAGTACACACTATGTAACTTCTATACATGATGTGTAGTCCTAGTTCATATATTGTTCTTGTATATTATTACATGACCTACCTCACTGGTGACCATATAACATGGAGACAACAAGACATGTATCCCATGCACATGCTATGTACTCAAGTATTTTTTGTGGCACAGTTACACGTAGAGTTTCTAGATATGTGCCTCATATAGATAATGAGAATATTAATCTCCATATAGATGGATTATATACATAGTGTACTTATTCCATGTTAAAAAAATAAAAAATAATTTATTATAGTATGTAAACATTATCAACATGTTCTTGCGTGAGGTCATTAATTTGATAGGGCACACCATGTGATAGGTTATATATATATATATATATAAACACCTAATTAATTTCTATGTAATGTTTAGATCTACTTATCATGTATAATTCATCTTACATTTATTACTCTACACATTGAAGCATTACAAAATACATTAAAAAAAGGAATCATATAAACCATGTGATCATTAAGTTGATAGTAAACATTAAGATATTATGTTATATGTTGTGTATTCCACATATTACAAGAGTAAATAGTATTAAAGTATAATACATGTTGTGTAGTTTAGATGGGTACTCACAGTGTTGTTGTACATTTTTTTATTATACACAGTTCATTTTAAATAAATTTATTTAATTTGTTTAAAATTATGATGGGTGATAATCTCAAGGAAATTATGATGAAAATTAAGATAAAATAATGGATTAATTAAATAAGATAATTAATTTATTTGAGTATGATTTATCTTAAATAAGAATGAAGTATAATTGGATGATAATTTTATTAAATTTGTAATTTGTTGCATTCATGTGGATGGTCATGATATTAGACTAGATGTTTTTATGTTATCCGTTTCTTTTAATTTATTATTAAATTAAATTATTGGATTGAATTCCATATCTCCTATTATTAAGTAAGGACCTACGTTCCCATGGTTTATTTTATGAAAACCCATTCCCCTCACATATGTGTGAGTAAAATCATATGTAATGGATGGATATACCATGATAGTGGAGGTAGTACATGTTTGGAACCAAGGTGAAACCAATCCAAGGGAGATACATAGGTGGATAGGTGGAAAACTGCAACACAGAGCTTAATTGGTTCAAGGTGTTTTTCTCTTAGGTCGACGATTAGTTTATCATCCTCTAGATAGACTAACCATTAGTTGAAGTTCATGATCATACCAATTTATTAATTTATTTATGTCAAGTTTCATGGTTATTTCATTATGGATGTTTTTTCACGATCACATAAATTAATGAATTAACAAGCATGCAAGATAGAAATAAAAGAAATTTTCTTACGCATAAATATTATCTAATAAATAGTTAATCACACAATTAAATCAACTTAATATTAAATATCATGTAATAAAGGTAATAATTGGAAATTTACTCATAAAGAAAAAATTCCACAATTATATATATATATATATTAAGTTGGTATAGCCTTCCACTACTTCAGCTAAAATCGGACCATAGTTCAAAGTGATTAACCAACCAAAGTTGTGGTGCTTTCAATTATTAGGGAATTATAAATTAATGTTTTGGGAGGACTTAAATTATTTTACATAAAGGGTTTACTTTCAAAGAAATACTTGGTGTAACTGATAGGCAATGGTTAAGGAAATCCAATTTAAGGACTTCATGATTGGGTATTCCACTCAACAGATCAGGTAACTATGAGTTAATGTAGTTTAAAATTTTAATGGAGACCTAAATCCCTTAAAATTGATTGAAAAACCAATTTTTGGGTGATGAGAAGGGGAATATGGATCCTTTCCACTATAATTTCGAAGCAACAGGATATTCCAAAGCCAATGGTGAGGAAAATTGGGTTTCAATAAAATAGTGGGAGATTAATTAATATAATATTTATTTATTTGTTAATAAATATAATATTTATCTATTTTTCTAAATTTTATCATATAAATTAATAAATATCTAATCATATTATTTGTAAAAATAGTAATACAATGACCTCAAACGCATCACTACAATCTATACTTTGGAAGGATAACATTCTAACTAGTACAAATTTCCAAGAGTGGAAAAGGTAATTGTGTTTTATCCAACTCCATAAAGGGAAATTATATGTACTGGAAGAACCTATTCCTAATGTGCCTAATAATAGGGCTAGTGAGGAAGAGTTGTCCCTATATGAGAAAAAACTGAGCTATGTTACAAATGTTCAATGTCTTATGCTATCATCCATGACCAATGATCTTTTGAAGAAACATGAGGACCTGGATGCGTTTAGCATGATATATCACCTTTGGTATCTCTATAAAGAGAAGTTGAGACAAGAGAGATATGAGATACCCAATTCCATGTTTAAAAATAATATTGGAGAGTTGATGCCATATGGGCCTCATGTAGTCAAGTTATTGGATATATTGAACAGTTAGACATCTTAGGGATTAAATTACCAGATGGGTTGTGAACAACACTCATACTTTATTCACTACCCAAGAACTTATATCAATTTATTTATTAATTATAACATGATAAATAATGAAAAGAGTCTTTTAGAAATTCTTACACTGATTCTCCAAGTGGATATGGATATGAGGCATGAAAAACCCACCATCCTTTTAGTGAATAAGAAAAGAAAGAATAAGGAGAAGGGGCCAAAGACTCATAAAATGTCTAAATCTCACGATCACCATCCTTAAAAAAAGATGAAGATCCATAGGAAGGGTAAGGAAAATGAGGCTGTATGTTTTTCTTCTGGAAATAAAGGCCAATGGAAGAGGAACCACACCTAAATGTAAGGGGAAGCTAAAGGGTCATTCATTATCCAGTATAATATTTCAATATCTATACATTGGGTATTCGATAGAGCTTGTGGTGATCACATTTTTATTCAAATGCAAGAACCAAGTAGATTCCAAAATATTTATAGAGGAGTGGTAGATTTATGAGCTACCAATGGCTGGAGGATAACTTCTCTAGCT
The DNA here is from genome assembly GCA_963277665.1 of Viscum album. NCBI lineage: Eukaryota > Viridiplantae > Streptophyta > Magnoliopsida > Santalales > Viscaceae > Viscum > Viscum album. Next base: position 284,922,261 of record OY728138.1, on the reverse strand, counting down.
ATTGGTGACTACCACCTTTCATTTTCAACAAGATTGATATTGGTTTTAAAATATTGTTATTATGTATAAACTATTACCAATAACACAATTTCTCTATCATGACTAGATGAATATGTTTTTATTTTCAATTTTTGAAATAAAATTTGTTTATTTTACAAAGACAACATATTCTATGGTATGGAACATTTATGTAACAATATTCATGTATTAAATTATGAAAACCAAGTATTGTAAATAGACAATAAATCTTGTTCACATGACTCATATAACACCCATCTATGGAATAATCCTATTGGTTATGTAAATGAGAAGAATTTGGAAAATATATACGAAGATGGTTATTTAGACTCTTCTAATCTAAAACCACTTGAAAGATATCATGCTTTTTTATAAGGAAAAATGTCTAAAATTTCTTTCAGTGGGTAAGGTGAAAGGGCTATGTAGATTCTAGGATTGGAACACACTGATGTGTGAGGACCATTTCTAGTAGAATCTAGAGGTGGGTATTCTTACTTAATAAATTTTAATGATGACTTAAAAAGATATGTATATGTCTCTTTGATGAGGTATAAATCCGAGTCCTTTGAGAAATTAGAAGAATTAAAGAATGATATATAGAATAAAATTATAAAGAAGATAAAGAATATTCGATTGGATCGAGGTGGAGAATATTTTAACCAAGAATTTATAAAATTTTAATGGGAGTTTGGGATTATATCTGAAATCACTCCATCTTACAAACCATATTGGAATGGTGTTAGTGAAAGGAGGAACCATACCTTGTTAGACGTAGTAAGGTCAATGAAGAGTCTTGCTGATAATTCATTATCCTTTTGGGGATATTCATTACAAATTGCAATATAAACTCTAAATAGAGTACCAACTAAATAAGAAAATGGAATTACCTTTGAATTATGAAGTGAAAGGAAACTCATTTTATCACATAAACATGTATGGGGTTGTGAGGAATTTGTTAATTATTTATCAGGAAACAAAATAGAACCCCTTGGCACAAGGTGTATCTTTATAGGGTATCCCAAGGAAACAAATGGGTAGTACATATCCAACCCCTCAGACAAGAAATTAAATTCTTCCACACAATCCACCATTATTGAGAGGGAGAAAACCCTCCAAATAGATAGTGAGAGAAAGATTGAATTTGATAAAATTGATGCTCATGATATATAAGAGTTGGTATAGGAACAGATTCCATAGGTACTAATGGAACAAGTAGTTACTGAAACACAAGTATTACATAGGAGCACTAGAGATGTAAGAGAACCAGAAAAATATTATTTTCTAGTCACCGTAGATGGCTAATAATTATTGGTTGACAATGATGAACCTCGCTCCTATAAAGAGGATGTAGAGAGATTAGAATTTATAATATTGAAAGAATCCGTGAATTCTAAAATGGATTCCATGTATTATAACCACGTTAGGATTTTGTTCAATGTGAGGGTTGATGAAAATCCTATAGGGTGAAAATGGGTATTCAAGAGAAAAATATACATGTCATTTAAAGTAAATAACTTTAAATCAAGGCTAGTGGATAAAGGGTTTAAAAAATTTCAAGGAATTGACTAAAATGATACCTTTTTACTTGTTTCCATGTTTAAATTTATCATAACTCTACTTTCTATAGAAACTTACCATGACTATGAAATTTGGAAGATGGAATTAAAAACTTCTTTCCTTAATTATAACCTTTAAGAAGATGTCTATATAACATAACCAAAAGGTTTTGTGAATATAGATGATTCCAAAATGATTTTATGTTGTAAAGATCCATTTTTTGGATTGAATAAAGAATATAGGTCTTGGAATACTCTATTCTATAAAGCTATAAAAGAATTTATTTTCATTAAGAATAAATTTGAACTATTTTTTTACATGAAGTTTAGTGGGAATGCCGTCATTATCCTAGTAGTATATGTTGATGAAATATTACTTATTGAAAATAAAATAATTATCTTACAATATATTAATGATTAGTTAAACAAGTGTTTCTCCATAAAGGACTTATGCGAAGAAGTTTATATTCTAGGGATCAAGTCATTCATGATAGATCTAAGAGGCTACTTGGACTATGTTAAAGTACATACATTGACTAGATACTAAAGAGATTTAGTATCAAAAAATCCAAGAGGGGATTGGATCCAATGTCACATGGTATATATCTTTTTAGGAAAATGTATCCTCATATGCAACAGAAGAAAGAGAGAATGAGTAAGATCTCATATGATTAAATGATAAAATGAATCATGAATTCCATGTTATGTACTAGACCTGCTGTTGCCTATGAAATGAGCATGGTAGGAAGATATAAAGTAGATCTAGGAGAACAAAATTGGTCTAATTTTAAGGGTATCCTTAAGTATATGATAAGAACTAAGGATACGATCGTAGTGTATGGAGGAGGTGAGGAACTAGTCATTAGGGGTTATACTTATGAATTTTTTCAAATAGAGCATAATGATATGAAGTCATAGTTAGGATATGTTTTCTGTTTCAATAGAGGTGTTGTGAGCTGGAAAAGTTCAAATAAGCTAGTTTTTGCTAATTCTACAGTGGATTCCGAGTATATAGAGACTTATTATGCATCTAAGTAAGCTTTTTGGATACAATAATTTGTCTAGGATATTGATGTGGTACTTAGAAGTAAAGATCATATCACATTGTATTGTGATAATACTACACCAGTGACTCATTATAAATATCTAAGGTCACACCAATAGACAAAGCACATATTCTAGAAGTATCTTCTATTGAGGTATTTTTATCAGAGGGGTGAAGTTTTAGTAAGAAAAGTCCCCCTATAATTAAACATGGTGGAACCCTTGACTAAAATCTTATCTTAGAAGAAGCATGAGTATCATATGAGAGATATTAGACCAAAGGTTGTTAGTATTTGGATTTAGTGCAAGTGAGAGTGTATTGAATTTGGTTCCTTAGAACCAAATTATATGTACTTTATGATAACCTATACTAGTATTATTGAATATTAATAAACTATTTATTACATCATGATTATTCTTATACGTGACATAGTATGTGATAATTTTCAAAGTGTAGTTGTTGCACTGAAAGTTCATACCAGTTTCCTACTATGATGATAATCTATAAGTGGTATGATAATATTCTTAAATATATGTTCTATAGATGGATGAAATAATTTTAGGGACACACTTGATACAAGATATTTGAGGTGGAGACTCATAGGGATTTGAGTAACCTTCTCATGATTTGCGCCCTTCGTAATATCCAATGTAGGATATTTTGAGAACGAGAATTTCCAATAGAAAATCCATATTTATATGTTTCATTGGATGTTCCAATATATAGACATTTGTATTGATCCTTATAACTCAATATTATTATTAATTAATGTTATTAGTTGAGTACATGTATATATTTATGAAATCCATGAAGACATATGTTCATTGTGAGGTAGGATATGTTGGGTGAATCATGAGTAATATTTATTTAATGAATAACGCGAGAAAGGATTTGTCCCATATATTATTCAATAGAATTTGATATCTCACACACTTTGATAGAAATTATACAGCATAAATAAATCCATGGCCATGGTGCTATAAAGGAATGTTTGTTTTTTGGAAATTCAAAGAAAGAGATATCAAGCACATAGGTTGATGGAACCAAAATGAAACCATATTTATTAGAGATTGCATGATAATGGGATTATATTACATAATTAGATTTTGTAAGATGTATAATGTCATTGTAGTATTAATTTATTTTTCTGTGGATTCTTTGGCATGTTTTTAGATACTATCCTTGTACTTTAGGTTGATTCACCTAAGGAAACTAAGATAAAGGTCAAGCGGGCCACACACTGAGTGCATATAGAATCTCAGTTAAATAATAAATTAGTATTGATTATTTAAAAAGTTCAAATAAATATTATTCCCACATGTGGTTTAATAATTATTCATTTTTTCTTGATTGTATATATTTAATCACTAGTTATTCAAAATAATATTATGTGAGTGGAGTATTATATAAATATTTATTTTCTATTTAGTGGATATAATATTTATTTATTTATTGGAAAATAATGTATTTATATATATTTATTAAATAAATAATCATTATTCAAGACCTGATAAATATTGTGGGGAGAATTTCTAACTATTTATAATGGTTAAGTGATAAATAATATATATATTAAATATTATTTGAAAAAATAATATTTAATTTTATTCATGATCTTAGAACATGTCAGGAAATAATAATAATATTACAGACATGGGATTCTGTAGGTATTACATAAATAATAAAGGGAACTTGTTAAGTTATTTATTTCTTTCCCTAGTGGTATATAAACCAAATTATATTATTTTTCAAGATATACAATTCATTTATTTTTTTTTGAATACTGAAAATTAGAGAATACTCTCAAATCCCTAGAGAGATACCTTATCCAATAATAATCCTAATAATAGAGAGAAATATTCCTACACCTTCCACTCTTGAGTCAAGAGAGATCAAAGAGAATCCTTTAAAAGTGATTCTCCGGGTGATCAAAGGAGAACGACCCAAGTGATATGATATGCCATGGTTACACCCAGATATTCCTATAGTGATGTTTAGAGATTATTGGAACATGTTTGGATCACCACTAGAGGGAATATTTTCATGATTCCTACAAAACAATGGCAGTATGGCATATATCCATTGTCAGATCCATCAATAAAGAAAAATTTTATCAAAAGGTAATTCTTTATTATTTAAATTAATTATAAATAATACGTGAAAATACTAAAATTTGTTTATGGTGTTTTATCAATTTTATATATTATTTGATTCAATTCAATTGATCATAATGTTTATCATCTTCTAAATATCATATTGATCATCGATGATGGAAAAAAATCAAAGTTGGGCATGTCCCATCACATGCATTCACTGCGCCTAAAACCTTTGACTTGAAAGATATCTATGATCCCTACCTTAAGACAAAAAAAACTAATCTACACCTATTTAATCTCAAAGGTGGAAAAATTCACAAATTTAGGGTTTATTATATCATTATTCAACTCATGGAATCCTATTAGAGGTTCCAAGAATTAAGGTCAACAAAATTTAAATAAAGAGTATGTTCATTGATGACCAATACATCAAACTATAACAACTTAATGGACTATCATGTCCATAAAAAGCCTTAACTTTCTCAAATAGGGTCTAGGGAAACCATTTTAATTAAATTTTGGTCAATCACACATGGGAAATGTTATCTTCAATCACACATTTCATGAAATGATTATAAACAATTAAGAATGGTTAAAGACCACCTACATGGGACTAAAAGTGCCCTTATTTGGTCTAATATGATTGAAATAAACTTTAGGGTAGGGGTATTAGGGTGAATATAGAAATAATTTTTGTTTTCTTCTTTTACTTCTTTAGCCTGTATAGATCAAGTTCCCTCTTTTGAAAGAACATATTCAATCTCTCTATTTCTCTTGATTCCGATCTCACTAAATATTAATTATAATTGTAAAAATTAAATAAAAATCACAAAAAAATATTTTACTTTGTTCCCAAAAAAGGGATAATCCAATGACCATGAAAAAAATGATGTGCGGGTGTATAATAATCCACTATACCAACTTTTTGTAGTGATGTATTTTTAGGTCATTGCCACTTTCTACTAAAACACACCATTCTTATATGGTTTTAGAAAGAATCATTGTTCATTTTATGAAACTCCCTCTTATCCTCCTTAACACACTTATTTGGTGATGAAAATGTCATTTTATATACATTAGGGTCTCTTCACATTCATAATGTGGGTCTTATTGAATCATAACTATATACTTGGCATTCATTTGTATTCCATGTTTTATACTCTTTAAATCCTCGAAGGCTTGATGATATCAACTCATCAGTGTTAGGGTTGAATATATTTATTCTATAAAAAACATTCCATCATCACTTATTCCTCTATACGTAGACAATCTCACTCTATAATTATTTTATTTTTCTTCTTCTCCAATTTCTAGATGTACCAGTGTAACACTTGTACTCATAGATCCTTCTCTCTTTAGAAACAAAATATGATCAATGGAAAGAATTTCTGGCTATCCTTTCCTATTATTCTATTAATTGGATCTATTAATGTACCCCTCTCTCAAAGTTTCAAGAAATTACATATTTAAATACTTGTTTTTTTTATATGACGTATCTCATTGTTTCCCTCTCTTATTTTTCTAGAACCGATACTAATTTATTTATAAGGACTTACATGCTCCAAATTTTGATGTAATAGTTGGGATTAAATATTAATTTCTATAATTCTCCAAGATCATTCCATGTGTACCACATGGTTTTATGTGATCGCACATATGTTTTCAAATATGATTCAATGAAAAAAAATCTTGATCCACCTCCTCATTTTAAACTCAGATTGAATCTTCTAGATAACTACTTATATATTCTTCTGAACATGATATCCCCCACTTTAGAATGGTATTTAACCTTCTTAGCTAGATCACTATGTGATATAGTTTTTTATGATATGGTACTATGTAAATAACCAAATACATGAAATATGAACAATATCTTATATCTAACTCATTCAAAAATCATGGTGTGATATTGTAGCTCTTCTTAATATCCAAAAATATTATGATGGGACATTCTTATATGGCATGGAAATCTGTAAATAGGAATATCCACTAAAATTCATATTTGTCACTTAATTTCATGTCTATTATTCCTATGGAATGACTTCCTTGATTCCACTTCCATAAAAAAGTAAATACACTCATTTATATTCATCATTATGTGTCTATCCTTACAATATAATTAAAACATTCAATACTACCTATAATATTAGAATTATATTATAATACAATATATATCATAAAATATTTTCGGTTAATTTATGAATCAAATTTTATGATTCATACTTGGAGGTTGATTAACCCTTACATATCTACTTTTCCTCTAGTTACTCTTATGTATTCTCCCATGTTCATAATTTTCTTAATTTCGCAATATGAATAGACTTTACATATTATCTTGATTGCATTTATATATCATAGTGTATCTCAACAATTTCATTTTTTCATATGTATTACATTTATTTATTATTATGGGTTACCTTTATATATCATTGTGAGTGTTTGAGACTTTGAAAAATTCTTGTCACTCATCTAAAAAAACTATTACATATAGATAAGGGTCCCTTATGTATGGAATATCATGTACATAAAGTTTTCCCTTTTATAGATATCTATATTATTAGTACTAATTACCTTTGAATATCATCCCAATTACTTTTACATAACACAATGCATGTTTTACCTTTTCTACATTTCACTATTCTTACAAATTTACTCTTACATATACAGGGATATTCTAAAAGAAGTTTTTATTTTTCTAGGAACTACACTCATGGCGTAAAAAATGTTTACATATAATTGTTTCTTCATGAACCTTACTAAACCTTTATAACCTACTTACAAACATTTAAAAACATATTTCAAAGATACAATTATTCAAAAAAAAGGAATTAACTTCCAAACATCCAATTGATAGAAAAACATCATCCACTTTCAAATTACTTCTGAAACAACTTTATCTAAACAATAATGATAATTTATAGAACATAAAACTATTCAAAAACATCTATACTTAAAATTAATAATCTTATAGAATAACTCAAACTCTATATTTTTTTTGAAATTCTACTTATGCATCCTTAACAACTTCTATAATTCTTATTTTGGACCTTCAGCCTTCTAACACTTACATTAAACAAATCTAACACACAAACTCCTTGTTTCAATATTTTCCCCATTTAGATTTCGTTAACAGTAGTACCATAAATCCTAATCGAACTTTTAAGTCTAAATACTTTAAAAACATTGTACTAATTTATGGTTCATAATTTTCACTCTCCCTTTCTCAATAAAATGAAAATGATTAATCTTTGCTGGAGAATTCATTTTCATTCATTATTCCCCTTTGGGGTTATCTAGATTTTGTCTTCAAGTTATATACCTCAATATCTCATAGAATTATATAGGGATATATTATCAACCATACCCATTCATAAATACAAGACACCCTACACATTTTCAAAGATCTCTATCAGAGTCTTGTTAGGACATAATAATCCCTCTCAACTTTGGAAATAGAGAGATTATTATCCCATTCCATCATGAAATTATTTCACAACCCAATTGATGTTGGGATCTTCCAAAATATTTGAATAATTTCAACCCCTTTATATCCCACTTACTACAAATTTTGGAATCCAAAAAATTTAGTTCTATAAACCATAAAAAGTTACCTAAAAAATATTGGGGTATTTTGATTTTGGCTCCATTTACCACTTTAAAAACTTTAGGTTCTCTCTCATACAATTGTTGATAAAAACATTGGAATTATTAATCATTAAAAAAAATATTTTTCAATTCATACTTAATACTTATTATTGAAAAAGAAATTCTACATATTCACCTTTCAATCTTTAACCACTTTCTCCATCCTACTGTATTTTACATAAATATTTTCATAGATTGTATTTATCACTTAGAAATGAATCATTAAAAAATTATCTAAACCTATTGAGTTAGAAGTCAATATAGGAAAGAATATTCTAAGACAATAATGTCAAATACAACGATGTTACTCACTTACTTCCATAAGAACACATAACTTGTGCTTTTAATTCCTTTATCAATTCTCTTTAAGATCTGAACCACACTTATTAAAAAAGTCCGTGAATAAACATTTAGGTATAAAGTGTGTGAGTTATAACACATATTTAATGAAATGATACCACTATTTCACGATGAAATATTGACACCACTAGATATCAATGATATTTTCTTTCTTCAAATGGATTCTTATTTCCTGGATTAATCTAAATATCCTTTGATAGATCATCATTAACCCCATAAATTAATTTAATTATTGATAAAAATATTGATTTAATCTTCATCCTAGGGAAAATAATTATTGGTTAGGAAAATTTATTCCAAAAAAAATTTATATCCTGAAAAAGCAGTTATTTTATTTCATATAGTTATTACATTAAAAAATAAACATGAATTATATTATTGTTGTTTCTTTTCCTCTTGATCTTCCTTCAAATTATTTTAGTGGTCAGGTACCACATGAGATATGTAATAATTTCATTTTTTCATCACCAAATTTGTCTTGATTCTACTATAAATTTTATATAAGGATTTAACAATACTTTAACTCCAGATGAGACTCTATATAATTTGGCCGTATTCATTATAATATACAATTCCAGTTTTAGCTTTGAAATCTATAGTTTTTTCTAAGAACAAAGTTTTGTGTTAAATCAAAACCTTAATATCATTTGAACCTTTTATTTAGGATTTATATTAATTAATAACTATAAAAAATCTTACTCCTCTTGTTTCATATATCATATTTCAACACAACCACACCTCATGGATCATATCCCCCCTTAAATCCACATCACATCAAACAATAGTTAAAAAATTTAAACACTTGGAGAGGGTGTAACTTCTTGGACATCCTCAGGTTAAGGAATGTGTTTAGTATTGGTACAATAAACCTTCACTTCCATGTTTCTTCTAAGAATTTATATAGATTATTCTTATAATATAACTTTTGAAACCTTTATTCTTGATATCCACTATAGAGTTCTCCATCTTCTTTATCTTGGGATTCACCTATATTGTGAGACTAATCCCATTAGTGTATCTTTCCACCTTTAATGTATCATTATTTCATCCTTTACCATGCTTCATTTTCCATAGGAGGCATATTCCACCGAACATTATTTCTTTCTATGTGTCATGATTTATAAAACAACTAAGGTATTATTTATGCCTATAATTTTCAATATCCCTAAGGGTGACCTCTGAAAATTTTACCCTCAGTGGACCTATCTTCAAATTCTCATCCATATTAATCATAGTTGGAGTGACTTCCTTCTTTTTTCTCCAAATTTTATTTAATTTTTTCTATAATGGATACTGTAAGTATGAAATTATTGTCACATGGTGAACATTTAGATGAAATCCACCATTTCTTTCTTATAGTGTGGTAATATTTTTTCTCACACAAAATATTTTTTTTTAAAATTATATTCCCATTTTTCATAGGAATAAAGTATTTCATTACGACTCCATTGTATCCTATCTTTCTAAACTTTGCAACCATATTTCCATGGTTATCACAAATATAACTTCTCTCAAAAATGTCATACGTCATATAATCTTTCTTAGATTGAGATTTTGTTACAATGGATTATTTATTATCAATGATCCCTTGGGATTATAGAAAAACACCCAAAGTGTTTCTTAATCTTCCATAATAGTATCACATTGCATATACCTTCATCTAAGAGTCACCGCTTATAAATTGTTTAAAAATCTTGCATTTATTTCATGATTTTTAATTTGGTGGTTTTTTCTATCTACTTTTTAATATAACCATCAAAGGGATATTCTTATTTTCATCAGAGGATTTGAACCAATCCTTAAGAACCTCAATCTTCATATCCTTCTCTTTCCATTGGGTATCCATCCATTTCAACATTGATCAAGTTTCCTTCCAAGATTTTATCCTCTATTCAAGGTATGTTTTTAGTGGGATAATACTTTCTTTCAACAATTTATCCATGAAAATTATTTCCCATTTTTATAATGTTTTCATTCAATAAAACCTATAATTTAATCTTTTGTTAACAATTATAAAATATTCTATGAATTTATAGCCTACATGATTCATAATCTCCTATTGATCCACCTTTTCATATAATCCATGCCTATACTTTTGGATATTGTATAAAAATCCATTGGATTAATGACTAGATGTCATTTCCACTTCTTCTATGGTCTCTTAAATTATTTATTTCAATGAAGTGGAATTTTAATTTTTTGGATAAACAAGAATCATCTAAAAAATTTTTAGAATTAGATTTAATATTAATATCAATCCAAATTACTTTAGTGGGTGTGTTTTTCTTCTCTAGACCCTTCTTCTTATTTCTCATAATTTTTTCTTTCAACATAAGGAAATATTCTATAGATTTGTTCCTTATTTTCTCATTATAGTTATGTTTTCAATATCAGATAGAGGTATAAATCATGACCTGGTTTACTTACACCTATTTTCCATATATATTTTCTAAAAATTTCCAAATAGAAAATTAAATAACAAAATGAAAAATTTTATGGAATATCTCACTAGATAAACCTCTATATAATATATTTTGGGTCCCTGTATATTATATTCATGTATCATTCATTCTCATAGTAACATCTCATTGAAAATATTTTATTATCTCTTTACCATAATCCTTAATAAAAATATATTTTCTTTTTTTTCCATACATAAAAGTTAGTACTAATAAAAAATGAAGGCCTTTTCATTCTATAAATGTGTAAAATAAATCCAAAATAGATTCATATATTAAACTTATAGTTAGAACCTTTTGGATCTAATACGACTTATTGGGACCAAGCTAACTAAAGGAACCTTAGGGGGGAGGTGAATCAGGGTGCACACTGAATTAATGCCTTTCTCTTATTTTTGTACTATTGTACATATAGTCATTGATACCTCATTGAAATAAAAATGTTCAATATATATCTTTCTATCAAAATCAATCTCACCAAATAATAAATAAGAATACGGAAATTAAATCACAAGCACACAAAAAGATTTTACTTGGTTCACCATTGTGGTCTTATCCAAAAAGAATACACATAATTCTATGTCGATTTACCAATGTACATTATCCTTAATTTTAGTGGATGTGTATTTTTAAGACACCATAACTTCTTAAAAAGGAACACTAACATTTCTGGGTTATGGAATGAAACACCACTGATCGAAGGGATACTCCCTTATCAACTCCTTTATGCACAACTTTGGTGAAGGAAAATTCAATTTATATACATGATTGCTTCTCCAAATTTAGCATGTGAGTATTCTTTCATCATAATTCCAAACATAATGATTAGTTGTAATGTAAGTTTTCTACTCTTCTAATACTCTAAGACTAATGAGATCAAATCATCAATATAAGTTTTTATTCAATTACTTCCTAAATAACACAGTAAAAAACTTCTTCCTTAAGATAAAGATAATTACAAATTATAATTACCTTGCTTATCTCATTTTTCAATAACCAAATATAGAAATGTAATAAAAACACTCTTTTAGACTTCTCTATTTAAAAACATGATATGATCAATAGAATTCCGTCGATCCTCAATCTCAACTGGAACCTCCGTAAATGTCACCCCATCATCGACGTCCATATTTCTATGGTCGATGATGTGAGAAGGAGCGTGCACGTATCTCCTTAGCTGGGATACATAGAAGACGTTGTGCACCCAGTGCAACTGAGGTGGAAGAGCTAGGCGGTAAGCTACCTCACCAACTCTGCTGAGGACCTAAAAGGGTCCAATGAAACTTGGAGATAACTTTCTGCCCTAGCCAAATCTCCACAAAACCTCATCGAGGTGAGACCTGTAGAAGGATGTGGTTTCCATCCTCTAACTCTAGTGGTCTCTATCTATTATTGGAATAAGACTTATGCCTATTCTGTATAGTCTTCATCCACTCCTAGATGATCTTCATCTTCTTTATGGTAGCCTGTACCATCTCTGGTCCCACGAGTGCTGACTCCCATGGGTCAGTCCACCCCAAAGTTGATCTGTAAGGTCACCCATACAATGCCTCAAAAGGTGACATCCCAATGGTGGAGTGATAGTTGTTGTTGTATGAAAAATCCACCAAAGGAAAGTGATCCTCCCAGCTAAGACAAAAGTTGAGGATGAAAGCATGCAACATGTCCTCGAGGGTCTGAATGGTCCACTTAGTTTGGCCATCCCTCTGAGGATGGAAGGTGGTGCTCAAACAAAGATGTATCCCGAAAGCCACCTACAACCCCTTTCATAGCTGAGAAGTAAAAAGTGTATCAATATCGGAGACAATATTCAAGGGTGATCCATGTATCCACACAATCTCCTACACATAGAGGCATCCCAAGCTCTCTTCTAAACCCTTCTCTTTGATCGGTAGGAAGTGAGCTGACTTGGTGAGTTGGTTGATGATCACCCAGATAGAATCAGGAACCCTGGATGTATGTGGAAGTCCTGTCACGAAGTCCATGGATATTCCTTCCCACTTCTACTCTGGAATCTCTAAAGGCTGAACTAAGCCTGCTGGCACCTGATGCTCCGCCTTCACTTGCTGAAAAGTGAGGCACCGAGAGAAAAATTATGCTATTGCTTTCTTCATTCCCAGCCACCAGTGCTGTCGTCGGAGATCCTGATACATCTTCTCCACTCCTGGATATACCGCTAGAGGGGACGTGTGGAACTCCCTTAACACTTCCTCCTGAAGTGACACTGGTATCATGGTACGTCCTCTGAAAAGGATGATGTGCTCTCCACCTTCAGAAAATCCACCAGGTGTCCGTCCTCTGGATATCTGAGTACGTCGATCCTCGCAATCAGTGTCTCCATGATGTGCCTCCCTGACTCACTAAAGAAGTGGGGGAGTGACTGTAAGAGACTAAAGAAAAGATGCTCCATCTCGATCCACAAAGGATATCTGCAAAGCGGCCAATTTCTCTGTCGCCTTGCCTAGCAGCTATATACCAAATATTTTACTGAGTGCATCTACTAAAAAGTTCCCCTTCCTAAAATTATAGACTATCTTGAAGTCATAGTCCTGGAATAACTCAAGCCAATTCCGCTGTGTCAGGTTTAGGTCCTTCTGTGAGAAGATATTCTTGAGACTCTTGTGATCCGAGTAGACTGTGAAGCACTCTCCCATCAAGTAATGCCACCACACCTTTAGCGCAAATACCACTGATTCTAACTCCAGGTCATGGGTAGTGTAGTTCTACTTGTCATTCTTTGTATCATCTCTTGAAATACCTACTGGTACTTCTCCTTCCATAGGGAAGGCTCCCCCTTTTTCATCAAATCTGACAAGGGTGCTGCTACCCTAGGGAAGTCGGGTACAAAACTCTGGTAGTACCCAGCCAAACCAGAAGACCCTCTCCCTACAGGGAGGTAATCCTGGAAACATCTTTTCAAAAGATGTCCCCATGCTCTACCACTCCTGTTTGGAACTGAAAACTCAAAACTCATATTGCCACAAGGGTAAGTCTGGACGACTCATGAGTGATCGGATACACCCTCCTATGCATGAGTCTATCCCATTCTGCCTGGGTTTCCTTTTCATCGACCAAGGAAAACCCCATTCCAATGTTGTAGAGAAACCACACCCTTTTTTTCTGAATACATTAAATATGAGTATGAACTATGGATGCCCAGTCCATACCCAAACTAACATCGTAAGGACTCGACACTACCACCAAGAGGTTCCAACCGAAATTCTCGCCTGAAGGGTCAAATCACACCACTGGCATAAGTGTGATTATCGAGTCTCCTCCCAAAGGTATCTCCAGACGTGAGGGTCAAGTCAACAGCTTAACCAGAAGCTCTAGGTCTTGAACATGATTCATGGAAAGAGGGAATGATTGGTATATATGTCTATTTATACGACAGCTAGTAGTAGTCACATACCGTACCTAGAATCATTCCTAGAGCCCTTGGGTCACACTCCTTGACCTCATGAAGCTACTCCATTTCCCTTTCCTCCAGCTCCCTGATCCTGGTGGGGTCCAAAAAAAAGGGGGTGGTCGTAACATGTCGAAAAGCACACCACCTCATGCTGCTCTCCTAGCTCTGCTTCCATGTCTGTTTCCCTACAGATTCATATGTCCCTAACACTTCTTCTTCCCAAAACATTTTACATGCCCAAGTCTATGAGACTAGCGCCAGTTTCCTGCTTTCCCACTGCTAACACTCATTGGCTGTATCTGCTTAGTCAAAGAACATTCAACCACAAAGGTTCTCTCTAGAACCCCAAAATAAGTAGGTATGCATAGAGGAAAAGTGTTGGATCATATTTACTTAAACACACCTCTCTCGGAAGTCTGATCCCTGAACACCGATCATACTATATTCATTGAGTACCAGGAATGGTTGGTATGCCTCGATGTATACTCAGATACCAATATGTCATCTTACTGAAGCTGTAGAAGCTTTAGGGAACTCTCATCCACCTTCTCAAGCCAGTCCTTAGTCACCTGTGAGTTGGGCTCGCCTCGGAACCTGAGGGGTATCTGATGCTGAAACACGTGTAAATAACTAAGCTTATATGTGTCCTCTATCAGTACTGCCAGTTGTAACTACTGACCAATAGACAATGATATAGCTGGAACACTACCCGGAGGTACCATCTCAGGCAACGGTCTACGTACCGAAGCCTCATCACTATACAGACCATCCTCATGATCTCTCACTAAAAAAGACTAGTAGCTAATATCATCATCTGCTCTGCTGGTGTCTCAACTAGGTATAAAACTCTATCAATTACCTTCAGCTAGCCCTCAGCTGTGTGGGAATATGTCTCACCTTGAAACATCGGAGGCCTCTACTGCTGGAACTCGTGCAACACGCTCAGTCGGCGTGCACTGTCCGCTAGTGCGGCTGAAGGTAACTGCTTCCCAATGGGTGGTGGTGCTTCTCGTACACCACCTAAAGGTGCCGACAGATTAAGAGGTCCCTACACCGGAGCCTCGTCTCTCAGTGGGTTGTCATCGTGTACTCTTTCGATAATCCTAGCTGGTTGTCTATGCAGTGGCATCCTGAAAAGAAACAGGTGTGCCATGATCAATAATTTACACCTAGTGAGCTGACTCAAAGAGATCACAAAGAAAACTCTATAAAACACACAGGCAATTAGTGTTTTTGTGCACTGAGTCAGAAATCAGTAGTCAGGGTCCTGATGTATGGATACGTTGGTCGTCGCACCAACACTGGATTCCCTAAACTGATAACCACACTCACTACACTTAACACTATTTCCATTAAAAAGATCAGAGTCCTACGTTCTATGATAGAACTGACTCCTCTGATTCAAATTTGTCATGACCCGTCCCCTAGGGCCTGTGTTGTGACTACCCCAAGCCCGACTTCCATAGGCCATGTGCTGGGGACTAGCACCGAAAGGCGTATCCCCTAAAATCGGGAAGGCATTGACTTTATATCCTATAAACACACGCAACGAAGCACACAGATAGATACGAACACAAGTAAACCATATAGAAAAAAGAGTGATGAAAGTAATAGGGGATGAAATACAAGTCCAACAGTAAAGGTACAAGTACATCTAAAATACAATACAACTGAAGAAAGAGAATGATAGCTACTGGGTCGTCCTCCGAGGTTCCTACCTGAAGGGTAGGTACAGATCACCTCCTCAGCACTCCACGCCCGCTCGTCTCCTCTGCGTACCGACATTCCGTATGGTCCACCTCCGGGCACCGTCCAGTCCTGGTACCCTCGTCCTCAGTCTGCGTTGTCTGTCATCTGCACCAAACACCACAAGGTGCAGGAATATCCCATATAAGGGTGAGTATAACGATACTCAATAGGGACCCCGAGACCTTCAAGATCTCAAAAAATCCACAAAGGATAAACCACCTAGCATGGAATCAATTGAAAACCCTAGTTAGGTGTACGCACATACATATACCTAAGTTATCAAGTATGCCCATCTCAATCATGAGGAAACACAGAGTCCAACTCAAAAGCCGAAGCTCAACTATTCCACAAAGTAAGGAGTACCACAAAGGTAAGTACCACACAGGTACGCCACACAGAAGAATACCACCAAGGTATTACCACAAAGGAAAGTACCGCACAGGTTTAAACTCTGCTCACGCTAGGTATAACCTAGGTACGGTAGTAGATATGATTAGATGTAATTACTAATTCATCTTACATTATTAAGAGGCTGACCCACGAAGGATTATAAATCATCATCAGACCCACATAGGATCATAGTACATCTTAAGACCCACACAGGATCCTAGTACCTTGTTAGAACCACACATGATCCTAGTACATCATCAGACCCACACATGATCCTAGTACCTCATCAGTACGTCGTCAGACCCACACGGGATCCTAATATAACGTCAAACCCACACAAGATCCTAGTACATCGTCAGTACATTGTCAAACCCACATAGGATCCTAGTACATCATCAGTACATCGTCAGACCCACACAGGATCCTAGTACATCGTCAGTACATTTTCAGACCCACACAAGATCCTAGTACATCATGAGTACATCGTCAGACCCACACATGATCCTAGTACATCGTCAGTACATCGTCAGACCCACACATGATCCTAGTACATTGTTAGTACGTCTTCAGACCCACATAAGATCCTAGTACATCTTCAGTACATAGTTTGACCCACACAGGATCCTAGTACATCGTCACAACCAGCTATAGGGTTCCCGCACTAATATCGCTTGTCACTGGGAGGGTCTGCTCCTCAAGCCACTGGTTGATACTAAAACTACCACGAAGTCCCACAAAGAATTATTCCAAAAGACCACCATGTAATAGGGGTATCAACGCAACAGACGATGCGTCAAACGAACGCCTGTTCTGTAAGTTATAAGCCATTTAGTTCTGAGGGCCCGGTTGGATTCATGCTTGATCTAACCCAGCCATTCCCCAAATTTATCTAAATCACCATTGGGGTATACCAAATGGACTGTCTTGCTCCATGGTTTCTAGCTCCACAGATGATTCGTCAAACAGACACTCGGTGCCAATGTTTTGACCAAAAGAGAGGAAATGGGTCGAAGCTGGTCCGGGTTCGACCCGGCCCGCTGGGTTCGGCCTGGTGGCGGGGCAGCGGCGGTGCGGCACGGGGGCCAGGGGGAGGCGTGTGGTCCGAGGTGCGGCGCATGGGCCATGGTGTGGTTCGGGGTCCTTTGGGCGGTGCGCGGGTCGCGGGGCAGCGCGAGGGCCGCAAGGCAGCGCGCGGGCCACGGGGCGGCCTGAGGGTCGTGGGGCGGCATGGGGCCTCGAGGCGGCATGAGGGCCATGGTGCAGCATGGGGGCCATGGGGCGTCGTTAGAGTCGTGGCGCGACGGTCCTCTACGGTTGGACGGATGGCGAGCCACCACCTCCGTGCGGCGCGGTCACGCGCCGTGCCGTCGCCGGTGGCCGGCTCGGTGGGCCGTCCTCCCTTTGTCGCCGTGGCACAAGATACGGTTCACTTCCATTGGGTGGCGCTATTGTGCCGACGCCTTCGTCGCGGTCAGCCGTAGTGCCGGATGCCATTCTCATTCCCCACCAGTGTTGGTTGTCATCCTCCTCCATTGCAAAGAACACAACAATAATCACAAGAATTGCAAAGATGTCGGGCCATGTTTTTTTGGCCCGCACTCTCCACGTTAGAGCGGTAGAAAGCGGCTATAATTTTTTTATTGATTTATGAATAATTTTCAAGAACGGATAAGGAGGAAAAAATTCAAACAACCACCCTACCTTGAAGGTTTGTTGATGTTGGTGAAAGAAATAATTCGAATATGTCGACGTTTTTCGTGCCCACCACATGCCTCTGACGCCAAGATCATTCGTCGGTTCATCAGATAATCGTTATTAGATGGAGGTTGCTCTTCATTGGAGAGATGTTTTCCAAGCTCTCCCCTTCTCCTTCTCCAACCAAATCCTCCCAAAGGAAAGAGGTACTAATATAATTTAAATTGGGTAGATTAATTATTTTGTCACATTGGTATAATTAATTGGCTCAATTAATTGAATCAATTAAATGAAAAGTGATGGTATGATTAATGTTGGAGGGAGTCCATGGGTTAACACTTCATTAATGGAGGATTTAAAGTGGTTTCTACCATTAAGAGGGTTCAAGTGGTCCCCACCACTATAAATTCAAAATGGGGGGTTTTAGGCTCGGTGGTCCCCACCTCCATAACATACATGTGGGAAGTTTTAGTTCAGGTGGTCCCCACCTTTATAACATCCACATGGGAGGTTTCAACAAATAAAAATGTTGAATATTTTTATTTTATTTTATTCTTTCACAAAAAACACAAAAACTAACTTTCACCCTCGACCAACAGCCGTCAAGGTGAAAGTCTCCTTAAGAAAATACCAGAACTGCGAGTTCAACGGTGTCCTTAGATTTCAATTCCGAGCCCCGGCTCAAAAGTTACAAAAACCCGCACGCACGTTTACTGAAAGTACCCGAAAAAAATTCAGTAATTCATTCCAGGAACACCGGGCCTCAGAATCACCGGGCTTCAATTTTTTTTTGACTCGTAAAATATCCATATATTAAAAAACATTATATGGAAATTTTGGGTCTTTACATTCTCCCCACCTCAGTGCTTTACGTCCCTAAAAGCCACAACAAAAAACTAGGAAAACAAGTGGGGTTACTGATCATGAATCTGAGCCTCCCCCTCCCATGTTCTCTTCTGGAGGTTCCTGTGCTGCCAGTGAACTCTTACTAGAGGTATCGACTGTCCATGAAGGACCCGCTCCTGTCGATCCTCAATCTCATCTAGAACCTCCGTAAATGTCGCCCCATCGTCGATGTCCAACTCACCATGGTTGATGATGTGAGAAGGGTCATGCACGTATCTCCTCAGCTAGGATACATGGAAGACGTCGTGCACCCGGTGCAACTGAGGTGGAAGATCTAGATGGTAAGCCACCTCACCAACTCTGCTGAGGACCTGAAAGGGTCCAATGAACCTCGAAGATAAATTGCCGTCTCGGAAAAATCTCCGCAAACCTCATCAAGGTGAGACCCATAGAAAGACGTGGTCTCCATCCTCGAACTACAGAGGTCTGCGTCTCTTGTTGAAATAAGACTTCTGCCTACTCTATGCAGTCTTCATCCACTCCTGGATGATCTGAACCTTCTCTGTGGTTTCCCGTACCATCTCTGGTCCCACAAGTACTGACTCCCTTGGGCCAGTCCAACACAAAGGTGATCTGCAATGTCTCTCGTACAAGGACTCAAAAGGTGCCATCCCAATGGTGGAGTGATAGCTGTTGCTGTGTGCAAACTCCACCAAAGGAAAGTGATCCTCCCAGCTGCGACCCAAGTCAAGGACGCAAGCACACAACATTTCCTCAAGGGTCTGAATGGTCTGCTCAGTCTGGCCATCCATCAGAGGATGGAAGGAAGTTCTCAAACAAAGCTGTGTCCTGAAAGCCTCTTTCAAGCCCTTACATAGACAGGAAGTAAAACGTGTATCACGATCAGAGACAGTCATCGAGGGTAATCCATGTATCCACACAATATCCTACACATAGAGGCATCCCAAGCTCTCTACTAAACCCTTCTCTCTGATCGATAGGAAGTGGGCCTACTTGGTGAGTTGGTCAACGATCACCCAGATAGAATCATGAACCCTAGATGTACATGTAAGTCCTATCACGAATTCCATGTATATCCCATCCCACTTCTACTCTGGATCCTCGAAAGGTTAAACTAATCCTGCTAGTACCTGATGCTCCACCTTCACTTGCTGACAAGTGAGGCACCAAGAGACAAACCCTGCTACTGATTTCTTCATTCCCAGTCACCAGTGCTATCGTCAGAGATCCTGATACATCATCTCCACTCCTGGATGTACCGCTAGAGGGGACATGTGGAACTCCCTCAACACTTACTCCTAAAGTGACACTAGTACCATGGTACGTCCTCTGAAAATGATGACGTGCTCCCCACCTTCAGAAAATCCATCAGGTGACTATAGTGGTACATATAGACTATATATAAGAGAAAATTTCAACACTAACAATTTACTTTTGAAACAACTTCAACTCCTTTTATGAAATAACTTATGTACCATCTAATTATTAAAGAAAATTGAGCATTAAATTAATCACCTTCCTAAAAAACTCTAAATCTAAAATTACTTATGGAATGAATTTTATAAATCCTCAATAAATTTTGGAATTATTCTTTCATACCATTAACATTAATACAATTATTGCCAAAAAATCCTAAACATAGCCTCTTGATTATAAGAGTATCACTGGATAAATAACACTAACTAATTTTAACTTAAATAAAATAAATTATGAAACCTGAAAAAATCCCTAAATTTTCTCTCAACTACTTATACAAAGTGAAATAATGAGTAATATCATGAATAAGATAAAGAGGAGTAGTGGCCTTAGCTGTAACACTCCTGTGTTCCAAATAATACTTCAATATATGGTGATTGAATAAGATCCACACTTGTATGTGGAATAATTAAGAACAAGTAAGGGAGAAGGGGGATACACATTGTTCTTGGTTGAAATGATGGAAAAATATTCATTTTATAGAAATTTAGCTCATTGAAATTAATTAAATTAAAATATAAAACTCATCCTTGGACCACAAAAAACATTTCAATAATCCACTAGGACTCTTATGGCCCCAACAAAGTTCTTCTTCCCACCCAATAAACTCTCATTGGAAGTGGTATTTTCCACTAGAACACCCAATAGAACACTGGTAATTCCCCACTATATTTTCTTTGTGAGATATAAATCTATGAAAATTTCTCTATCACCATCTCTTTTTCATAAAAATACAAGTCTAGGAAACCTCCGACCCCTCTAATTCCTATAAAAGTCTAAAATACATGTTTTTTTATAGAAAATAGATCAAATTCAAACCTCACAATGGTTTAATTATTATAGATGTTCTATAGGTCTCTTTTTTTACTTGTATGGATTTTAGAATTAATAAATGTTTTTAATTATACAAAATACTATTAGATCAAACTTTTTTCATAAAAGTATGGGGATTAAGTTTTATAAAACTTAGATAGATACATTAAAAGTGTTTTATAGTTTATCTAAAAGGAATTTTGGATGGATATTCAAAAATCATTTCATATGATGTGATATATAGTGAAATTGATAAAAAAATTTAAAAATGTTTTAGAAATATCCAAAAAGAGTTTTGGATATGATTTCAAAAGTAACTGTATATGATATAATATAAGGTAAATTGGAATAAAATTTATGAGTGTTTAGTATAAATGGGATATTGGCGGAGATATATTCTGAATCCTCTTATACATATCATATATTTTGGACATGTTATATGAGATAACATAAAGACATCATATGGTATGGAATTTGTGATACAAATGAATATTGTACACATTGTTTTGGCATATCACTAGATATGATATTGTGATATTATATCACTAGATATGATATAGTGATATTATATCACATTATCTTGACCATATAATATAGTAGGATATGTATATATAAAAAATGTTGTCATATATATATTTATATCAATAATATTTTATAATTGATAAAGGTATTCGAACAGTAAGTTTTAACCTTTGAATCTTGTCTATTTATGGTTGTAATTATTATTTATATTTAATATGATGAAACATTACAGATATTTGGTTTAACTCATTTAATTTTTAAATGAATTAATATATGATCAGAGTTACAAATATTTTATAACTGATTCATTACTCAAATATTATAAAAATTTTGAGTAAATTCTATAAAGACTCATGGAGTATCCTATAAGCCTATATAAGGAGGCCATGACCTTGATAATGGGGGTAAATATTCTTATTAATTCACCCTAGCAAAATCTATCTTCTCTTTCTTCCTTAAAATTTGAGAGGTACTAGTATGTCATGGTCAAAATGTGAATCCTACCCAAACATTAGGGGATTCATCAACCTATGGAAACCCTAGGAGGAATAAGTCATTTGATTATGTCTAAGTGATCTTCATCAAGTATGTTTTGGAAGTCTAGAGGATTATAAATCATTGATGAATGATATATTATTTATTTTATAATATGGATAGTTTTAGTTTATAATCATGGATGATTTTTTTTGGTTTATTAATGTTTTCCACTACTTGAATTAGTGTTATTTAATCCTAACAAACCCATCATAAAATTTCATAGGATTTTCTGAATGACTCCCATGTACTATCATGCATGAGTAATACAAAATATTTTATGTCTATTTAACATAAAACATTTAAAAATAAGTATCCCTTAAAAAACCACCAAGGATCAACATTAAAAACATATAAAGAATAAAAATATTTTTATCGACAAAAAACTATTTAAAAAATTATATTTGGATTATCAAGATTATCATAAAATATAAGGGAATACACTAGCTAATAATAAAATATCGATTGTAATGATTCATAACACACACAAACAATTGTATGGAAAAATTCATCACCTATCTATACACTTCACTCAGACTTTTCTATAAATAATTCACCATAATGGAATATTACAAATTCAAAACCTAAGTCACGTGTCATAAACCATTTCTCATGTTATTAAATAACTTAACACTAAAATATTTCCAAAATAGTTTAACACAACCCATAGTGGAACTATACCTTCATTATTTTGATAAATAATAAAAACACCTTTTCTAATATAAATCTATAAACCCATATTTAAAATAAATTTCTAGGAGAACCATTTAAATAAAAACTTCATTTAAATAATTTGAATGAAATAAAATTCATTTTCTAAAATCCTATTAATACACCCCATCATTGGAAATAATATTATCAAATCAATTTTTAAAAAACAATAAAAAACCTTTTAATTTAAAACCTACATGTTGATTAAATGCATAGTGGATTTCAAATTACCATTTTTCTATAAATCAATATTTTATCCAAAAAATGATTCAAAAAATAAAATATATCATTTATTAAAAATCAAACATAAAATATGATTATTTTAAAAAATTATCAACAATTCATATTCATATTAGCCATAAGGTAAGAATATATCAGAGCTACCGACCATATACAAGTGATCAATGACTTCTCTCCTTTTATCTTGTGTTGAATCATAGAATAATTGGTAGAAAATCATTTTCATATGTAATAAATCCCTCAAAATCGCCCTATTAAATTCATAAACTATGTAAAAGTTGGTTTTGGAACTTCATTGGAGTCAATAAATGACAATTGAGTTCTTAAAAACAAATTCATGTATTTTTCACTAAATACACTGTTTTCCTACATAGTTTTTTAATCTTAGATCCATCATGTATTTATCACGAATAACATTTTTACAAAATTCAATGGTCACATGTATGGTTATTAATGTGGCATTTATTTCTTATGTTTTTCCACATTGTTTTTTGTTTTTACAATTTATTTAATACTAAAACTTATCTTTATTGGTTAATTATTATTTTTTAGTAAATTTTTGAGTAAAATGTTAAATTAATGAACATTATGTTTAATCTATATTTTATTTTGTTTAAATTATAATTTATTCATAATTTTGAGTTTATTATTTAGTTTAGAAGTTTCTTTTAAAATATTTTTTAGTATTATTTTTATTTTTTATTCTGTTAATTTAATTTTTCATTTACTTATTTTTTTAGATAATTATTTATTAAATTTTTAATTTTATTTTTAATCTCATTTCTGTAATGATTTAATTTTTTATAACATTAATTTATCGTTTCATTCATTATTAATTCTTATTATCCTTTATTTTTAATCAATTAATTAATTACCTAATGTAATATGAATTTAGTTTTTTAATTTTATTTTATTGTTTTGACTTTTTGTATATTTTAAATTATAATTTGTGTTTTAATTTAAAGGGTCATATATTTTTTAAATTATTTAACTTAATTTGTTTAAATTTTAGGTAATATAATTTAATTTTCTTTTCCCGAAAATAAAAAAAAATTGAAAATGGGGTGAAGTTACTGTGCTGCACCCCAAGTGACCACACAAAAAAGTTGGAAATTTGCCGATGTTTGGGATCAATTTTCCTTTGAATATGAAACCGAATATTAGACCAAATGGGGATTCGACAACATAACAATTTCAATAATGTGAAATTGGACAATGGGAATCATCGACCATAATACCAAAACCTATCGACCACAATATTAAATCATCAACCACTAAAACACAAGACTAAAAAGAATTAAGGGGCTATAAATAAGAAGAATTCATTTTATGATATGAAAATATTTTCCTTTAGGAATCCTAATTGAAATTAGGAATATAGTGACAAACTGAGAATAGATACCACTAAGTGCCACATTGGAAGAATACTATTCTGTATAAATTCCATTTCAATTGACTGCACTTGATTTCTGATTGATCGGATGAAAATAAAGATCTACCTGATAAATAATCTAGAGCTATGAGTGATGATGGGTTATGGAACCAAAAATAAGCTTAGTCAAATGATCTAGAATTTGTCAAAACTGAGTAGATTGGAAACCCTAAACTAAAGGAAAAATCATCAGTATAGTGTCTAAAATTAGATTCCATATTCTACTTCAAAGATGGGTTTATGGATGATCAACACCAAATTAGAGTAAAATTTGTTGAATATGATGAGCCTATGGATGAATTTTCAAATCTCTAAGAGGTATTAAAATAAAGAATCACCAATTAATATTTAAGTAAAATTAAATCCAGGTGCATCCGATCCATCGATGAAGATTATAGTTTGAAAAAATTGAAGTTAAATTCAAGGAATAACTAATATTTAGTTATCTAAAGAATGGGTGATATGAAGAATTTTGGAAGATACTGATATCAAATTATGAATAAAGGTCCTAATATACAAACCAATTATGTTTGAATTGGTGTTTTGAGGAAGACAACTTGAACAATTCATTTGACACACTGAAGGAAACCCAAGCTTCATTTAGACTAGAAGGTAATAAATTCATAACCAAGGTTGAGTTAGGCTAGTTACGTTTTCAATTGTAAGATCACAGATTTTTTGGGAATAAATAAGGCCAAATAAATTCATTTTTAAAAAACAATTCTATTGAGGTTCACTAAACAAAATATGAGATGGCTTTTTCAAGAATTGTTCTTTGGGTTTTATAATTTGAAGAATATTAAAGAATGATCCTTCAATCCAATTAATGGGTGATTAATATTTAAGTATTATTTTTTCAGTTTAGAATGAATCCATTATACTAGATCTTGTTTAAGGAAATAAATACGGTGTTTTAAGATGAAAAAGGTGATTTAGAGATGTCAATGTTAGGTTACATGGCTTATATTTTTTATCATTGATGATGAGGGAATTTTTAGTCCTCCCAAGGTTGTGTCTAAGAGTTTGAAAGTGGGTGAACAACACCTTTATGTTGAATTTAACCAATTAATATTTGATGAATAATTTATGTTTAAGTGTCGTATGATATTTTTTGCAGAATCAAGACTCAGGCTATGGGTGTGTTATCAGGTCACCAAAACAATTGTTGAACCTAGATAAAGGGTTGCCTTGTTTGAAGTAATTTCTTAGGTTTTTTGATGGTTTTTATATTTTTTGTAGGTCCTGTTGATGAAGATGAAGGGTAAAATGATATTCAAGTTCCCTGATTTTTTATTTAAGGATGAATGCATATAGTGTTTTCAGTAAAATTTCTAAAATATGATTGAAGAGTTCAATTGTAATTTGATTATAAGTCATTTTGTGTTGTCTAAATGAGCCAAACCTATCAATACCAATCCATCAATGATAATTTTGAGATCTTATGATAAATTGTTGAAGATTGTTTTATTTTTCAAATGATTTAGGAATAAATGATAAGAGGATCTATGATGAACTGGTTTGGAGAGTCAATGCTTGGGTCATGCTGTATTAGGATTAAAAAATGAAATCTATATAGGCCTAATTTATTTTTAGGATCAAAGGAAAAATATGATGAAGCATTTTTTATAAATGAAAACTAAAGGATCAAAACCATCCCTGAAGATGATTTCAAAGAAGTTGATGATGATAAAAGTTAGGGAAGCTTTTAGTATTTTTTGGTAACTACCAAAATTCTATTTAAGTCTAGATATATGTTCAGGTTTATTGTATTTGATGTTGTAACTTTCACATACGGGTGTTTCAGGGTTGTTTTATGAGATTAGATTTAGTCATATGGGGGTGAAAATGGAGATTCAAAGCTTTCATGTGGAAGCTGATGAAGTAAAGGCAATGGTAACTCTATGCTTGGGAAGTGAAAAGGAAGTTAAATGAAAATAGATAACCACACATAAAGAAACTGGTGAGTGTGAATCATTGGGGGATAAGGAGTGCATGTGGAAGGGAGTGGAGACTAGAACTTGATCTAGACAGCTCACTCATAATTAGAGAAAAGAGGAACCTATAGGATGGAGGCATCATAGATATTGACACTTATTTTCCACTTCTACTCTTTCTAAATTTTATTTTTGGGGACACATCTCTTTAATAATGTTGTTGTTTCCATTTTGAACATGAGTATCTAAATAAGGACAAGGTTTAAAAATGTGATGTATTGAAACATTTTAATCTATTTAGATCTTGTTATTATAATTATTTTAGTGAGAAATTAGTTCAGTGTTCTTCTTCGTGTTCTTAATGAGTATTTCATATCACTATTATAAGGATTGACAAGAGATTATAGTGAACATTTAAACTCTATAATTTAAACTAAATTATCTAAAATTAGAAAAGGATAATATTATAATTCTACATTAATTTAAAATAATTATTATGAGTTATGATCAAGAGATCACTTCAAATGGGAGATCATCGAACTATGAAAGTTCACTGAAGTGAGAGCTTAGTGAAACTTAACTTTTTCTCTAAGCATTGGAATAATATTAGTTAACAAGAGTAGAGTATAAAATATTTTTAAATTAAATTATAAGTAGTATGATATCCTTTTTTTCATAAATTTATTTATCTTATGATCTTATTCCTTACCATTGGCACTATTTCACCACTATTTTACACTTTAGTTCACACAATCACGATCACCTCTTCTCATTCAGTATTTATATTGTTTTCGTTTTTTTTTATTTTTTGGGGATAAAAAAATCATATTTCATCTTCCATATGGATATGATACTCTTAATTCCACTTCACTATTCATATTAGGGTTTATAAATAATTAAATTTGAATGTTTTCAATGACAAAATTTCAGTTATTAAATCTTGCATCAATCATTCATTCATAACTATCATACAAATTTAGAATTATAAAAATAATATTCAAAGTTATTTAACCATGAATAACATGTGAATTTATTAAAAATTAACCGAAAATAAATTTTAATTCAAAATAAACAATAAAAAAAAGAAATAATCATACACTAGTTTGAGGGTGTCAAAATTCTCCTTACTATAGGAATTTCCACCAATGGAATGCCAGAAGTCTCTATTTTCGATAAAAAGATCTAGACATTGATGTTATATTTTATTATATATCTCTAACATCTCATATTGAACCATTTTACGATACCACAACATAAAAACCATCATGATCATCAATAATCCCTAATATTCTCTTATTAATCAATAAATCTTACCAATTTCCCCAAAAAATACTTGATTGGTTTCTAGTCAGAAATACCTAACTCTATACATAAGATGAATATGGTTAATACCTACCCAAATAAAAAAATATAAACATCATGAGTTAGATGAATCTTAGATGTTAATTTTACATTACCGTAAAAGGTCCCACATACTAGGGATCTTACTTTCCTATAATTCCTAGTCACTAATGTTCCAACAATGGAGAAATTTTAAATAATACAGAATCACTAATAATGAACTCCATAGTCCATAATCAATAAAATGAATACAATTTTTACCATCTAAAATTCATCACTATCCACCTGTTGTTCTAATGAACATATTCAATCTTAACTATATAATAATTGGTTCTAGTAGATACTTCTGTCTCATATTAGCCCAAAAAACCAATGGTCAAAATGGTCTACCATACAATATAGAGATAATTTACATACAAATCAATACTTTAATAAAAATTTTATATGTAAAATCCATCAAAATAGTACGATCTACCAATTATTTAACAAAATCCAACATATAAACTCAGAATACATCCTATAAAATATGTATGGTTCATTTTGATTTCCAATATTTCTAGGGATGATTAGTCATACTTTTATTTAACTGAGTACCTATGGAGTTCTAAATTCCCTTCCAAAACCCTAAAGGAAGATGTAAATTTTTATTCAAAGTGATAGACATAAGGACCTCATGAACTCTAAATACTTTATTCACATAAGAATTACCAAAATCACCAATCAAAAACATCTATTGAATGGAAAGTATTTTCAATGAATTTTTAAATCAATGAATAATTAAAAAAAATTACATTATTATTCTATAGTGATCTTAAAAAAATAATAAAAAGATCCTACAATATATTCTCCCATTTTGATGTCAGTATATAAAAAGGTTACAATAACCCCATAGGTTATTGATATTATTCATTCAACACTTGATAAGTAAAACACTAAGAATTAAACATATTGATCTTCCTTTAAATTCATGAACACCAAAATTATATCTTCACATCACAATATATTTCCCCTAAATTAATAACCCATCCAAAATAATGGAAATATTTTAAAACCACTTCTTTCAAATGTGAGGTAACCCCCACTCTTTTACTAAATAATGTTAAATCAGCTTCTAGAGTACCCCATCAATAGTATCCCCACCATTTAATATATAAAATGTCATATTAAATTTTTTATCTCTAACTCCCCAAACTTCCACGGTACGCTTCTCTTTCAATAATGCAATAGCTTGAATTGTACACAAGTTCGAGATTCTAACACACCACAACCAATCAAAGTAGCCGTTATAAATAGTAATACCAACTTTTTAAAATTAAATAAATTTTATATTTCAAAATGGAATTAATTTTTGTATTCAGGTAACCGATTTTGACCTTGAGTCCTATAAGGCCTTCGGGCCACCCAGACCTTTGGGTCAGTAAGGCCTTTGGGCCACCTCAAGGCCTTCGGGCCCCCCTTAAGTGCAGATGCAAACCAGACAACCTACAAGGAACAAGTTCTACAAGGAGGATGAACAAGGAGATTTCATCACATCAGAAGATAAACAGATTTCAAGAATGAGAGGGTATGACACCTGCAATCGGGACAAGCCTGTGCATGCAGAAGAATGCCTAGCCGAACAACCATGAGAAGGTGGAGAGCTGATTTCACGATGAAGATGCTGGGTAGGAGCAGTTCCAAGTAGTTAGTCGGGGTTGTATGTAATGTTTGAAGCCTACGAGCAATGAGTTCCTCTAAGGCCTATGGTCCATGTAATACTTATGCCTATGGTCCTAGTAAGGGTTCCACCTCACCCCTTGAAAGGTGGATTATCAAAATCAATAAAAAATGAAAGCCTTCGGGCCATTGGAGGAGGTAGTTAAGGGTAATGAAATAATATCATAATAATATAAAATGACCCCAAAATGTGTCCTAATGCTATTGGTTGTGTCATGGACGACCATGGGATGCCTTGTGCAAACTTAGGGACACCATGGAATCACTTTTGTGTGATAGTGACATTTTATCATTTTATTTTTTAAAGAAAGGAAAATATAACAAAAGTATGCAACACCTAAGTAAAACAGTTTTAATTTTGTCCACATAAATGATCTCTTAGAATATAAATATTCATTGGAAATATAAAAATATTTCCTACATCATGGTATTTTTTTATAATTTTTAGACATTAAAGAAATAAATTTATTTATGACACCATGATGATGGATTGATTACCTCATTAATGAATGAGTTAAATAAAATGAAAAGATAAGGTAAAATCTAAGACTTAAACTTGTCTAAATCCTATTTTATGGGTGTATTTCTAACCATTATCACCTTATCCTCGAAGTATATCATTGTGGGACCTTTAAAATCCAAAAAAAAATTCATAATAAAGTAACATTGCAATCTTTCCAAAAGATCCCATACTCTCCTCTTATAAAAGGCCCCCACCTCTACCACCTTATTCACACCTTCAAAGCCATTTGGCTCGGCCAAAATATGCCCAAATACCATATCAACTTTCCTACCTTTATCCTAGATGCCTCACCTTAGGCAGAAAGCTCTTAAATAATCCCTTTTGGTTCAAACCAAGGGGAGTTACCCGATTTAAAGGTAATGTATTCTCTTATGTTCTTTTGTTTTATTTTTCTTCTCCAACCCCCAAAAATCTTTTTATTATTTTTTTTGTAACAAAACCAGTATAATAAATATACTTGGATGTTTTTATGAGAAGGATTCGAACTATACTTACACCCACCTCCATCTAATGGTTAAAGAACATACTGTTTCTGTGGGTGGCGAATTACTGCCTCATTAAATGATGATTATTCAATATTATTTTAACACCTCTTATGGTGGGAATTAAGATGTAAATATATTTTTATATGATATATATTATGTTTATGTTTTACTTATGCATCTATATTTTTCATTTATGTCATAACTTTATGATTTCCATTATGGGTAAACGCGATAATTTCATTTTAGGAAGTGCGGACTACCACCCCCTCAAAGTGATTTGAATCATTAATGCCATATATGGGACGTATAAAGGATGGAGTTAATGATATTTTATATTATATTATACTGGAATTATAATATACCTTTATATTATTATGATTTCATTCCATTAAATATGAAATATAAATGAAAGTAGCGTTCATGCGTACGTACGGCTTACCGTCTCCATGAACGGTGCATTTCATTTATTACCTCTAAATGTTATGTAATATTATAAATGCATGTATATACTGGATATATATGATATATATGATATCTATATCATGAATATAATTATAGAGATGATGGATATTTTACCACATAAACAACTTGTAATTATAAGAAGTTTATTTTTGACTCAAGTACCAAGGATCGACAAAACAACTGTTATTAAATTAAATGATTACATAATGTTCATAACATGGAAATAAGTGATGTAAAAGGAATAATGAACTTGAAAAATGTTCTTAAGAAGATAGAAATTAACTATAGTTTATTATTCTGGAGATTAAAGAACGATCGAGTCAAGTCGGACATGAGGTAAGGGACTTCGTCTCAATCTCCTTTCATTGAGGCATATTTTTTTTATACAGAACTTTCTTTTATACAGTGTATAAACCCCTTTTACTTTTACGTTTATTCAAAACGAATATTTTTATATGAAGCGTTTTTACTAAATGACAAAAGGAATGTTTTGTCGTACGTATGCGCAGCAACGACTTCTCTGCCGCCATGACCATTATTTGAGTTTCGGCTTCCTCTACAAGACATAACATTTTTTTAAATGAAAAATAAATACCATGTTTTAATTTTCATTTATTATGGTATTGAAAATGGTTTTTATAATGTTTTGATTATATAAATTTGTTGTATTGATATATTGTGATTGAAATGTGGAAATGTTATGTTTCCTTTATGCATGTTTTATGTGATACGATTATGTTATGGTTCTTGGGAATTGTTTATGATATTTTTAAACCTTTTCATATAAGGAATGCATTGGACTTAGTAAGTGACGGCTGTAGCCCGCTATAGCTCCTCGATGCATCAGTAGGTCTCATGAGAAAAACTAGTTTCTTGGCACAAGGCCTTGACAAAATTTTATTTGTAGTCTTGGAACAAGGCCTTGACTATGTGGTTATGACAGTCTGACATTATGAATTCCATCATTATGAAAGTGGTTATTGATATTGAATGTGATTATTCAACTAGTAGAATATCCATGTGAAAAAGTAAATTGAATTATTTAATTTTATCTTTTCCATATTATGATGGAGTTCAAGTTTAAAAGGCTTTGGTTTTAGTTATACATTGCCTTAAATGTTTATTTTTATTTATGAAAGTTTCTGCTATATTGTTATCCTTACTGAGCATCTAATCTCACCCCTTTAAATGTTTTAATTTTTTCCCAGGATGTGAAGATGTATTTTATGAGTGACCTACAGGGATAGTATGAGGGGATATGAAGACAAGATATTGTTGTAGTTTTTTTCACTTTATGATGGAATGTAAGACTTATGAATATATCTAGTGTTTCCAAGGCTACTAAACTAATCGGGCTTTCGAGAATTGATCTTTTATGATTATGCCAATATTATGTAATAATGCACCAGCTCTGGGTAACTGGGGTCGAGGCGTTACATTATCATTTTATTACCCATATCTTACTTGGTTCACAAGTCTATAAGTTACATTAATCCAAGAAAACACCATATGGTTTCATCTTTATACATATCTAGATATAAATTCCCTAATAATCTCATCAAATACCAATGGATTTCCAATTTCTGTATGACTTGAGTTTGATACTTCTGACTCAAGTCATCTATAAAAACCATAATATTTATTAATATATGTAATGATTTAATGATAATAATCAAAACATATTAAAACCACTAGTTCACTCTTAAATTTTAATCCTATTGGGATAATATATACCTTAGTCACTTATAATCTAAATATACCATGAACCTTTCATTGAAGTGGTACATTTTCATGCTTTTTAAAGTATAATACACCATAAATAACCCCATATCATGTATACTATAATAATGATTTTTTTCAACAATGTTGAATTATATTCATTGAAATTATTTCTTTAAATGAGTAAAACACCCATGATAGATCCATAAGCATCACATTATATCTCAAAACAATCAATTTTATCAAATAATATTTAAACGGATTCCAGTTAAGCTATATTTTTAACTCTTAAAAGATTATTGAATTATTTTATTCCATTCAAGATTTGATTCCTTTCTATTAAATTTGATCATTATTGATGCTAATTTATATAAGTATCAAATGAATATTTGGCAGCCTCAATTAGAACCGAGAAAACATCATATCAAATTTTGTTTCTAGATTCTACTAGGAAATAACAACTTTAACATCATAATAATCTATAGAAATTCATTATCATAAATTAAATGCCTGGATTTTTTCACTACTTAGATCTATAAGGATAAGACAATTTATCATATAATTTATTACCAAGAAATATTTATAATACAATCTCAAAATTCTATCCATTATTTACCTTCAATCTTGATTAAATAAAAATATTATCCAAAAATATCATCCCAAAGGTATCTATATATTCATGTAATATTTGTTTCATAAATTACTTTAATACTAAATGGGCATTAGTAAACCTGAAAGGAATTTCCAAGAACTCATAGTGTCCATAATGACTCTGGATATCCATTTTTTGAATATCTTAATACCTTACCCTCA
Source organism: Viscum album (assembly GCA_963277665.1). Lineage (NCBI taxonomy): Eukaryota > Viridiplantae > Streptophyta > Magnoliopsida > Santalales > Viscaceae > Viscum > Viscum album. The sequence continues at coordinate 284,888,251 of OY728138.1, read as the reverse complement.
AATGATGACATACTATTTGAAAACCCCAAATATCCCTTCAATTGATCAAATAGATCATTAATATGTGGTAAAAAATATTTTTTTTCACTATTACTCAATTACCCTTTTAGTAATGGATACAAACACATAAACTATTATCAACCATCTGGAAAAATAACACTAGTACTTCTCATGATGAAAAACATCATTAGAGAAACCATTAAATTTTTAGGCCATCCAAATGTACTTTTAATTATCATAATTTAATTAAAACCATTATGTATAAATTTAATGATATTGGGCTAGTTTTCGATATAAGATCAATCGAAAAATCAATAAATATTTTTAAAGGAAACTGTAAAAAAATCCCTAGGAAAGATATCGAGGTACCCATATAACACCTTTATAAATTTAGATTGATATTCACCTATTTAATTTCAAGAAATAATATTTATAACTAATAAGAAATAAAACAACTATATCGACCCCCCTAATTATACAGTTATTCAATTAATTTTTTGGGCTATTCATTGTTACTTTTCCTTTAATATTTTTTGAGGAATAACGATTTTGAGGTTAAATATAGAATTTATGGGGAAAAGGGAAAGGAGTTGTGCTGCTGTAAAAATAATATTTACCCCTATGTACCCAATTTGGTCTCACTGAGTTCCTTTTGAGGCAAGAAAATGGAGGATAAGACTTTTCCATAGGCATCGAATAACTGGTTGTGTCACACTGGGTAACCGATGGATTTTCATTGGGAGCATGATGATTTTTGTTATAAATAACTTGATGCATAATTTTCAATTTTTAAAAAGTTTATTACATAAATTTATACCCACTTGTTCTTTGAAACAACTTAAAAACCCCTCTCCCTCTATTCCATTTACATCCATCATAATGATCAGATTGATCTTGATATCCTATATGATGATAAATTCATGAACCTTTTGTTACATTTAATAGGGATAAGTTTTTTACTATCATTATTCATTTTCCATCCCCCTTTTTTGGTATCTATCTAAAACCCATCATTTTCATTATTTTATAGTTTTTATAAAATCTACTAATTGGATCAATATCAGTCAGTAAATCTTTAAGAGTAACATTATAATAGTTCATTTTGGGGGGTCTTTAATATATTTTTTTATTTTTAATTAATTTTTTTTGTGATAATTTATGTGATAATGGGTAAAAAAGAATAAAGGAACTAATTAGAGAACCCTAGTTTTAGAAAATTAGTAAATTATTTTGTAAATGTAATTTATGATATGATATATATTTATTTATTTTTATGTCACATAGAAAATATTTTTTTATCTTTAATCCACATGTTAATATTTTATATAAGACAAGAAATATGTTTCTAGGTTTTTAAAATCAATTTTTGGGCTTACATGGTCTCGTATAACCATGAACAATGGTCTACTAATGGTAGATAGAACTAGAGGTTATTAAAGATAGAATCTTACATTGGAATGTTGGGTAATACAAGGAATGAATGTTTTAAGAATATTTATATATTTATTTAATGAATTATTATAATAGAGATTTGGAACATGATGCTTATGATTTGGTTGATACATATAAAGGATTGATTCTATCGGACATGGTATGTATTATCCAGTGATAATGGGTTATTAGTCAGAGTATTTCCAAGATTTATTTCTATTAATTTTCATATTATATTATATATTTATTATATAATGAACTTACTATCTCAAGGGATGACTATGTTATTTCATAATCCATGACTGAATGGTCTGAAGATAGAATTCCATAGGATGACCATGTTATGTCACGACTCCTATTACTATATCATGGGCAGACTATGTTATGTCTAAACCCATTGTTTATTGTTATGGATATATTATTGACATTAATATAACCCAAAAGACCTATATTGGGTTAGAAATAAAAAATATAATGCCTCCCTAAGATTGAATCAAATAGGATTGGGGTTTTTAACTAGAACCAAGAGGGAACTAACAAAAATGGAAGTAATTATCACATAAACATGTAATAAAAATATATATAACCACATTATAAATGACATCAATACATATTAGAAAATGGGAATTTATGAATGAATATAAACATGTCATACCATCTATCAAGTAAGAAAAAGTATATATTCAAAGTCATAACAGATTGTGACTACAATATAATAACTTGATTCAAATACATCCATGAATGAAAATACAATGTGAACTCATCAACCAAAGGATAAAAAATTCTCCACCCATACATATATAGTTATCATCACTTGATTTAACTTTACAAATCAATACTGCAACACCCTGAGATTTTATGAGAAATATTATTTTTAATTTCCTTGATGTCTTGTGTTGTATGCTACACCAAGATTATCTTGTGCTATACGCAATACCATATTAGCATGTAGTATACAAAACACTATTCTTGGCTTGTGTTACACGTAAGATCAACCGTCCTCGATAACTTGCGTTGTACGCAATACCGAGTTTCACAAAACAACGATATGTTATTAAAATATTATATAAACTAGCCGTTATGAATAGTAATACCCAATTTTTGAAATTTTATAAACTTTATATTTCCAAATGGACTTCATTTTTGGATTCAGAATATCAAAATTATCCTCGTGTGAATTTGTGGTATTTTTTTGAAAACATTCAATTTTTGATGAATAGTGAAAAACACTGAGTTATAGTTTAAAACTAAATTTTTATTTAAATAATTATTAATTTTATTTAAATTTATTTTAGGGAAAAATTTATACATAATACCTATATAAGTTCAATGTAATTCATTAGAGTCATTTTTTAATAATTTTAGATATATAAAACTTTTATTGAACTTTTCACCATCTTTTACCCACCTCCTAGGAGAATTTGCAAATTTACATAAAACTTAATTTTACCACTTCTGTGAGTGGAATTTCGAAAATTAGAGAGACATGGTTAATACCAAGGAGTAAAATGTGGTTCAATAAGATAAAAATAATTTTTGGTGAATAGTAACTTTTTACTTTTATTTACCACAATTAAAAGTAAATAGGGTAATTATGGGTAAAAGTGATATTATTATTACCCTAAAACATGTCCTAATTCTATTGGATAAGTTTAATTATACAAAAAAAACCTTAGGAATAAAATATTACCCTTTAGGTCCACTTGGATTAGATTAGGACATTTATTATTATTTTATTTCAAGAAGAGTTAAAATAGTTAAAATCAGAGTTTAATAACTAAAACATTTTTAATATAAGGTTATACAAAAGATAAATTCGACTATAAATATTCATTAGAAAGATAAAAATATTTCCTACATAATGGAAGTTTATTTATAATTTTTAGACATTATATAAGTTAATTTAATTATGACACAATGGTGATGTAGTAATTACCTAATAAATGAAATATTAAACTAATTGATATTATAAATACCCAAATAAATGTAATTTGAGACTTTTTATGAATTAAAATAATTTTCTAGGTTAATATAGCATATTAGGGTTGGTTATATTAATTGTTTTTCAAGTAATAATGATTTTATGAATTTAGAAAAAACAAAATACCTAATAGTGTCAAAATTGACATAAAAGATTTTTTTAAAAAAAATATTATATTATTAAATGATATTCTATTCCTAAAAATATAAGGTTCGTCCAAAATACTTATATAATTATATATATAATATTAATGAACCAATTGGGGTTATATTGGCAGTTTATAGTACTTTTATTAACCATATAGTGTAAGAATACAAGAAGACATGGTAAAAGTTAAATTATTTAACTTAGAGTTAAGTCTAAATGATAAGGTTAAAATGGTAACCTAAACTTTTCTAAAACCTATTGGTTGAGAGGATTTAGACCCATACCCACCCTATCCTCTATATAATTTACTTTGGGGCCATTATAAACTGAATATGAATTTATTAAAAAATAATATTTTAAGTTTTTATTAAGGTGAACCTCACCCCTCTTATAAAAGGGAACCTCCTCCCTCTCCACTTCACATATATTTGAGCCTTCAAGCTCGGCCAAAACCTGAAAATTTAACTTTATAACTTCCATATAAACCTACTAGATGTCTTGGTATTCTTCAAATTCCAACTTTAGTAACCTAAGAGGAGGTTAAGAGGTGGCGTGTTGAAGAAGAGGTAATCTCTTCTACCGATTCTTTCAAGTTTTTTTATTCTTCTACTTCCTCTTCTTTAGTTGTTTCATTATAAAGTAATGTCATCAGTATAAATAATATAATTATATGTTATTATAAATATTAAACAACCCCATTTAACCTTCTATCCTTCCTACGGAAAACGAAATCACCGCGCGTGCGTACGTACGAAATATCGTCTCCACACCGTGGTGTAATATGTTTTTCCAACACCACCTTACTTGTATGGGTATAATGGTGTAAAGAATAACTATATATGGTTATTATAACATAATATTGATTCTGAGATATTATATCATCCACTCCAATTCCATTCAATAATTATAGGAATGATATCATCGCTTGTGCGTACATACAGATTACCGTCTCCACGACGTGATGAGACTCATTCTCCATATTAACCATTCAAGAATGATTATAAAGTATATATAATGAATAATAATGATATATATGAAATACTAATTCTACTGTATTTATATATATATGTCATCTACTTACTTCCATTCATGTCAATAAGGAAAGGAAAACATCGTTCATGCGTACGTACGACCTACCGTCTCCATGAACGGTGTGTTTCATTTCATTTATCTATCTATTATATATATATATATAATGAATATATATGATATATAAATAATTTTTTACATTCTGGGAGTAAGTAAATCATGATATAAGTAATAATAATATCAAGAACAACAATTCCAAACACGTATGATAAATGAAACGATTTTACCCAAAACGCTGCTTTAACATGGAATTGACAAAAGAACGGGTAATATAAAGTCATAAGTGAATCATATATGATATCATAAATATTATTATGGTTCTATTACAAGTTAATAATTTGTTTAAACCCACTATACATGAGTTTTGGACATGTACGGAAGAAATTGGACCTAAGGTAAGGGATAATATTTCAATCTCATTTTTATCCGAGATTGCTTATACGTAAGTATTTACTGGGCTTATATTTTTCATACATGTCCATAAAAATGTTTTTCATAAAGTGTTTAATATTATTCCATGTATTTTTAAAATCACGTTTACCCCTCTTTGAATTTTACTTTGTGTTATGGAACGAATCTTTCTTTTTTTACCATATGTGGTACTTTTTGACTTTTCCGTTAACAGTACGAGGAGAATGTTTTTTTAACTTATACAACATGAACATATTTTCACAGCTTTATAACACCTTATTTTCATGAAGCTTACTCTACAATATTTCATGACTATTTTCAACAAAATCCTTTTCTTTTAAAATTTCATGGTATTTTGTGAAAAGAAAATGATTTTGAGGAAGAAATGATATTTTCCTCAAGAATTCATTTCAAGTGTTTTATCAAAACCATTTTCCATCTAAGATGACATTATTTCATATGTGTATGTTTCAAGTATAATGTATCTATTATTTACATTGGTTGATTATTCTTATGATGAAATGATATCCATTTTTTTTATATGGATTATGTTATGATGGGATGATGTTTATGAAACCCATTTTATTATTTGGGTTATGATGAATGATTTATGTTTATGTTGTGGCACACGTAAGAATGATTTCATTTTGAGATGAGTGGGACCTATATCTCCCTCTAATACATTGAGTAAAGATTTATATCTCAAGAGATAGACATGGCTAGAACGACAAGTTAATCCGGTTCAGTGATACAGGACTAGAATGTGGAGTGAACTCGATTCAGTAAGGGACTTTGTCCACTATGATAGTCTTGGCAGCAATGCCTTGGATACTATGGAAATCATAACATGTGCTTAATGGTTTACACAATTACATGTTTTATTCCCATGTTATTTTATCATGTTTAATGTTCCTTTTTTATCTATGCCTTATGAACTACCAAGATTTATGTCATTACTCATGATTTTGATGTTTTATGTTCATGTTCTTACGTTCAACTGTTTAGGGATTGTTTTATGTTCTCCATGTTTACCCTTACTGAGCATTTGATCTCACCCTTTTTAGGTTTTCTTTTCCCCAGGATATAAAGAAATGTTTTAGGTAAGAAAACCAAAGGGGAAGATCTTTATGGGAGATGTTGAAGATCGTTCACCAGGATTAGAAGATTATGTTCCGAGTTTCCAAAGACACTAAACTAATACGGTCTTTAGGCTTCTATTTTTTTAATGTATTAAGTATTCCACAAAATTAAAGTAATGTCTATGTACATAAAGTATGGGTCTCTATAGTTGGTATCAGAGTAAAGGTTTATTCAACCTTTGGAAACTAGGATGCGAAAACTTTAGTCAGATCACTAGAGATATTTCTAACGTATGTCTAGGTATGTCCCTAAGGTTAAGTATAAGTATAGGTTATTGTCCTAGGATTATAGTAATGATCATAGAATTAAACCTAATATGTTTGTTATTTAAATTACTCCCCCTTTATTATGTTGTTTTCCTAGCATGATTTTTTCCTCTTACACTATTCTTTTTGGATTTAGACGATGGATGGAACCCGAAGGAACCATGTTGATCAATGTAATGGGAAATGCAATGATTTCCCTCCTGAAAAAACCAATGTTATGGGAGATGGAGTGAAAAATATTATTGTAATACTTACACAAGATATGAATCATTATGGACTTCTGAATGAACAGATAAGGGAACAATATTCTATTGAGTCCTTCATGAGGAAACGCCCACATTCTTTCAGTGGGTATTCTGATCCACTTGTTGATAAACAATGGATCAGTACCATTGAAAATATTTTTTCCATACTTTGATGTTAGGAACATGAAAAAGTCATTCTGGCTGTTTACCATTTATAAGGTGAAGTAGACTAGTGGTGGACTCCAATTAAAAATACAAGGCCCCAAGGTGAAATTGAATCCATGGAATGGGACGAGTTCAAGAACTTGTTTTCCAATAAGTACTTCCACCGTATTCTTCGAACAAAGATGGAAAATGATTTCTTTGAGCTTAAGCAAAAGGATGATGAATCTTTTGGTACATATGAATAAAATTTTACATGGCTTTCAAGGTATGCATCAGGCTTTATCATCCAACCCGAAAGTAAAGTTGATTGATTCTTCAGTGGCTTAAAACCAACTCTTCGAAGGAATTAGCTATAAGAGACTTCAATAGCTATGAAGAAATTGTGCATTATACTATCAGGGTAGAACTAGAAGTTGGTGTTACATATCCATCTCATGGTTTTGACAATAAATGAAATATGGAGTTTAAGGAAAAATCTCAGAAAAATGGTGAAAAGAAGGTGAATTTTTCTTTATGCTCAAAGTGTGGAAAGAAGCATGGTAGAGATCGTCTAAAAGGTACTAGAAAATGTTTCAAGTGTGGAAAAGAAGGTCATCGAGAAACTGAGTGACTAAGTAATGGGAAAAAAGGTTTCTAATGACGTGAATTGAGAAAATACTACAGATAACGCTCCACCAACACTTCAATGCTTTAGGTGCAAGGAAATGGGGCATTATGTGAACCAATTCCCTAATCTAAGGGTTAATGATGATCAATGTGAGCAACCACTTAAGGAAAAGGAAAAAGGGAAGTCACATGTGATCTCTATTTGTGATTTTGAGTATGAAAATGATGTTGTGTAATTATTAAGTGTTTATGTAATGGGATTTCAAAATAGTATGATGGAATCTCATTTGTAGTATCTTGGAATTTTGGAATATCTATGTATTGGTTTTCAATAATTGTATGGTACTGGTAACCATGAAAAGTGATTGAAATATTTTTGGAAGGTAGATAATATGTGCATAATGAAGGTATAAGGAGAAAATTAAATGTTTGATAGTATTAATGAGTTCATGAATGATATAAGGACAAAGTTATATCATGGTTTGAGTGTATAGAAATTTTTGGATTTTGGTATGTGGAAAGAGTTAAATTTTTACAACATTCATGTTTTAACTAATGTTCAATGTGTATTAATGTTTCAAGAGAATACATGATTAAGGTATTCACATGTTTGGAATGTGACCAACAAGATATATGTTATGATATATGGGTGATAAATGATGGTATTCACATGCTTGGTTGAGACATTTCTAGTAATCGTAGTCTTTATATTATGAGATTGTATAGAAGTATTCTGGATAAACCTAAAGATATGAAATGGATTATGTTAGAAATAGGATAATATTGTTTAAGGATAGAACATTTTTTCGATATTATTTCTAGAATGTTATAATAGTGTAGTTTTAGAATAGGACAACCTGCAGGACGGGCGAAAACCGGTCTCGTCGGACAAGGTTGCGGGAATCGAACCCACAACCAAAGTGTGACATGCCTTTATCGCCTACCACTAGCCTACAGGAAGTCCCTAGTTAGTAGAAACTAGTTTTATTTTATTAATTAGGATCATATATAAAGTATAAGTCCATTTTTGGAACCATATACTATTAATCTCACCATAGATGGACTTATGTATATAACTTTTGCTAAACTTATGTTTGAGATAGATGGAATAAACTATCATTCTATCGCATGATCTACTAACAATCCACAAATGACAAATTCAACTTCATTTCTTTAAGATAGTAAGTGTAAATTATTCAAGGAATGACCAACGGTGAGATTGTACCAAAATCAATTAAGTATTTCTTCTAATTCCATTTTTTTTCAACTTTAGGGAAGTGATCTTGAAAACCAAAAACGTTTTCCTAGATGGTACCTTATATCATAAAAAATTTATGGCTTTGTGATTGTTGTCTTTTTCATAGCCATGTTCTCTACCACTCTCCATCAGAACTTGATGGTTAGATTTATCTTCCATATCCATATTTTCACCTATGTTTTTCTATGTGGAAATCCAGTGATGAGTTAATTTGGGTTACCATTATGTTTCATGAATTAGTTTTTAAAATTAAGTTTTATATTCCTTTTTATGATGTGGGTTTCTATGAATGAAAATTTCAAGTAGTAAACCATTTATAAACTCGACGAATTTCGAGGGCGAAATTCTTTTTAAGGGGGTTCGAATGTAACACCCTGAGATTTTATGAGAAATATTATTTTTAATTTCGTTGATGTCTTGTGTTGTACGCTACACCAAGATTATCTTACGCTATATGCAATACCATATTATCTTGTAGTATACGCAACACTATTCTTGTCTTATGTTACACGCAAGAGCAACCTTCGTCGATAGCTTGTGTTGTATGCAATAAAGAGTTTCACTACACAACGATATGTTATTAAAATATTATATAAACTAGCCATTATGAATAGTAATACCCACTTTTTGAAATTTTATAAATTTTATCTTTCGAAATCGACTTCATTTTTGGATTCATAATATTGAAATTATCTTAGGGTAAATTTTTGGTATTTTTCTGAAAACTTTCTATTTTTTATGAACAGTGAAACACACTGATTTATAGTTTAAAACTGAATTTTTATTTAAATAATTATTTATTTTATTTAAATTTATTTTTTGTAAAAATTGATGCATAATACCTATATAAGTTCAATGTAATTCATTGATGTCATTTTATAATAATTTTAGATATAAAAATTTTTTATTGAACTTTTCACCGTCTTTTACCCACCTCCTAGGAGAATTTGCAAATTTACATAAAACATAATTTTACCGCTTCTATGAGTGGAATTTAGAAAATTTGAGAGACAAGATTAATATAAAGGAATAAAATGTGGTTCAATGAGATAAAAATAATTTTTAGTGAATAGTAACTTTTTCTTTTATTTACTACGGTTAAAAGTAAATAGGGTAATTAAGGGTAAAAATGTTATTATTGTTACCCTAACACATGTCATAATTCTAATGTATAAGTGTAATTCGACCAAAAACTACATTAGTAATAAAATATTACCCTTTAGGTCCACTTGGATTTGATTAGAACATTTATTATTATTTTATTTGAAGAAGAGTTAAAATAGTTAAAATCAAAGTTTAATAACTAATTGTTTTTAATATAGGGTTATACATAAGATAAATTCAACTATAAATATTCATTAGAAAAAGATAAAACGATTTTATAAATAATGTTATTTTATTTATAATTTTTAAACATTAAATAATTTAATTTATTTATGACACAATAGTGATGCCGTAATTTTCTAATTAATGAAATTTTAAAATAATTGATATTATAAATACCCAAATAAATGTAATTTGTGACTTTTTATGAATTATACTAATTTTATAGGTTAATATAACATATTATGGTTGGTTAGATGAATTTTTTTTGAAATAATAATGCTTTTATGAATTTATAAAAAAAACCAAATAGTGTCAAAATTGACATAAAAGAGTTTTTAAAACAAATATTATATTATTAATTTATATTCTATTCCTAAAAATATACGATTTTTCCAAAAGACTTATATAATAATATATATGACATTAATGAACCAATTAGGATTCTATTGGCTGTTTATAGTAAGTTTATTAACCATATTGTGTAAGAATACAAGAAGACATGGTAAAAGTTAAATTATTTAACTTAGAGTTAAATCTAAATGATAAGGTTAAAATGGTAACCTAAACTTGTCTAAAACCTATTGGTTGAGATTATTTTGACCCATACCCACCATATCCTCTAAATAAGTCACTTTACAGCCATTATAAACCGAATATGAATTTATTATAAAATAATATTTTATGTTTTTCCTAAGGTTCCCCTCACCCCTCTAATAAAAGGGCACCTCCTCCCTCTCCTCTTCACACAACTTTGAACCTTAAATCTCAAGAAAACCCTGCCAATTTCAGTTCTCAACTTCCATATAAACCTACTAGAGGTCCTGGTCTTCTTTAAAGACCAACTTTAGTTCCCTAAGAAGAGGTTAAGAGGAGGCACGTCGAAGAATAGGTAATCTCTTCTATCGATTCTTTCAAGTTTCTTTATTCTTCTACTTACTATTCTTTAGTTTTTTCATTATAAAGTAACTAAATAAGTATAACTAATATAATTACATGTTATTATAAATATTAAACAACCCCATTTCACCTTCTATCCATCCTCCGGAAAACAAAATCACAGCGCGTGCGTACGTACAGAATACAGTCTCCACGCCGTGGTGTAATCTGTTTTCCTACCACCACATTACTTGGATGGGTATAATGGTGTAAAGAATAACTATAAGTGGTTATTATAACATAATACTGATTATGATATATTATATCATCCACTCCAATTACATTCAATAATTATGGGAACGATATCATCGCTTGTGCGTACATACAGATTACCGTCTCCACGACGCGATGAGATTCATTCTCCATATTAACCATTAAAGAACGATTATAAAGTATATATAATGAATAATAATGATATATATGAAATAATAATTCTACTGGATATATATATATATATATGTCATCTACTTAATTTCATTCAAGTCAATAAGAAAAGGAAAACAACATTCATGCGTACGTACGACCTACCGTCTCCATGAACAGTGTGTTTCATTTCATTTATATATCTATTATATATATACTGAATATATATGATATATAAATCATGTTTTAAATTCTGTAAGTAAGTAAATCATGATATAAGTAATAATAATATCAAGAACAACAAGTCCAAACACATACGATAAACGAAACGATTTTACCCAAAACGCTGCTTTAACATGGAATTGACAAAAGAATGGGTAATATAAAGTCATAAGTGAATCATATATGATATCATAAATATTATTATGGTTCTGTTACAAGTTAATAATATGTTTAAACCAACTATACAAGCTGTTTCGGACACGTATGGAAGAAATTGGACCTAAGGTAAGGGATAATTTTTCAATCTCATTTTTATCTGAGATTTCTTATACATAAGTATTTACTGGGGTTATATTTTTAATCCATGTCCATAAAAATGTTTTTCATAAAGTGTTTAATATTTTTACATGTATTTTTATAGTCATGTTTACCCCTCTTTGAATTTTACTTTGTGTTATGGAAGGAATCTTTCTTTTTTTACCATACGTGGTACTTTTTGACTTTTCCATTAAAAGTACGAGGATGATGTTTTTTTAACATATACGGCATGAATGGATTTTTATGGTTTTATAACGCCTTATTTTCATGAATATTACTCTATAATATTTCATGAATATTTCCAAAAAAATCCTTTTCTTTTAAAATTTCATGGCATTTTGTGAAAAGAAAATGATTTTGTAGAAGGAAAGATATTTTCCTCAGGAATTCATTTCAAGTGTTTTATCAAAACCATTTTCCATCTAAGATGACATTATTTCATATGTGTATGTTTCAAGTATAATGTATATATAATTTACATGGTTTTATTCTTCTTATGATGAAATGATATCCATTTGTTTTATATGGATTATGTTATGATGGGATGATGTTTATGAAACCCATTTTATTCTTTGGGATATAATCAATGATTTATGTTTATGTTGTAGAACATATAAGAATGATTTCATTATGAGATGGTGGGACCTATATCTACCTCAAATTCATTGGGTGAATATTTATATCTCATGATATAGACATGGATGGAATGGAATGTTAATCCAGTTTAGTGATACAGGACTGGAACGAGGAGTGAACTCGATTCAGTAAGGGACTTTGTCAACTATGACGGTCTTGGCAGCAATGCCTTGGATACTATGGAAATCAAAACATGTGATTAATGGCTTCCACAATTACATGTTTTATTCCCTTGCTATTTTATCATGATTAATGTTCCTTTTTGATCTATTCCTTATGCACAGTCAAGATTTATGTCATTACTCATGATTTTGATATTTTATGTTCATGTTCTTACGTTCAAATGTTTAGGGATTGATTTATGTTCTCAATGTTTACCCTTACTGAGAATTTGAGCTCACCCTTTTTATGTTCTCTTTTCCCCATGGTATAAATAAAGGTTTTAGGTAAGAAAACCAAAGGGGAAGATCTTTATGGGAGATGTTGAAGATCTTTCACCATTATTAGAATATTATGTTCCGAGTTTCCAAAGACACTAAACTAATACGGTGTTTGGGAGTATGTTTGTAATGTATTAAGTATTCCGCAAAAGTAATTTAATGTCTATGTATGTCAAGTATTGGTCTCTACAAATACATCCAACTCTCCAAATCTACAAAATCCTGTAAAATATAAAACATATAAAAAACCATGAGTACATCAACCCACATGTTCCCACAAAAGGGTTAGTATAATAACCCAGTTGAAAATATTGAGTGTTGAGTAATGTAAAATCCAAGATCATGCATATATAATATTTAAAGAATATGAAATCATAATATATAGTTTCAAACTCATAACTCAAATCACGTAAGGTAAAACCTATGTCAATTATTACTTAGAAATTATCATATCCACAAAATTTTATCCAATATCATATACTAAACTAACTCTTCCTTTAAACCACAATTCATTATCCAGAGATAAATTTCTTCATAGAAAAATATTATTATTTTCAATATAAAATATCACTCTCAAAATAAAAATATATATCTCTCTCTCTCACCAAAATATGGCTAAAATTGTGCACACCCTTTTACCTGGAAGAATGTTAAACCATAAAGATAAATAAGAACTCCCTCTAGTAGAATTTATAACATGATGGGACCTTTCCACAATGTATATAACTATAACCATAGGGTATCTAACTCCTCATGTAGAGGAACTTTATTTTTTTGAATGTTTTTGGTTGAATGGGTATCAAAATCCAATTGATCATATGAAGGATCCTCTCTTTATTTGTTTCATAACCCAAAAATGGGTACTAGATTCATATTTTATCTATCATCACTCATGGATACATGAATCTCTTATCATTGTTAGGGTATCACCAAGAATAACTCAAGAAAATGTTCCACTATAAAACTACCACTAAAATAACTATAGACCATTATAGGGATCCAAAATCAACCCATTTACTGTGTTTTCCCCATGGGGAATAAACTCTTGGTTTAACTCCAATCACATAAAACCTAGGGTGCCAAGATATATCATCATCAATGATATATATTATAAGAATTAATTCCATAATTATTTTAATATAGGTCATCAAACCGACCAATAGTTTACCACCATTAGTATCAGAGTCTTAGAATATATCACTCACAAATTTAATGCTATAGCTAATAATATTTTTAATCAAATGGTGCATTAAAATATTGTTATTTAGATGGTTTTTTCATCATGATGCATACAATATTGTTGGTTAACTTTTAAAAAGTATGAACCAATTTTTTTAACACACTACCCACTTGTATAGAATAATATGAGAATCATAATAATCACATCATTGAATAGTTATATTGAATCACACTGTTGGCCTCAAATTCTATTAACAAGAATTACCTAGTTTATAATATCATTAAGAGTTCATAGCTCATAAAACCCAATTAATATTCATAATTTCTCAAAATCTTAATGAACATCATGAAAACCTCATGCTATGATTAATTACTGAGGGAGATGAGTAATCATAGTTATATCAATGATAATGGGTCCGAATATATTCCCTCATGTGTCATAGGTAAATTATCATATTTTAGTAATTCAAATGCATGTTATAAATTATATATTAGTAATACATTATCTTAGGATACCGAAAAAATTCTAAAGAAGACATTGTTTTTTCTACTTGAGAAAATAAAAATAATGGTACTATCAAAATATCATGAACTCGTTTCATCCCCAAAATTTGTGTCAAAAGATTTAAAATAAAAATAATTTATTTAAATAATCTTAAATTCTTTTAGTAAACCTACCATTAAAATCTATTAAAAAAATGTGTAAAATAGACTATAAATATTCCCAAAATAACCATCAGGTGAAACATATGTTTTTAAATTATGTATGATATCATGCCATAAAGAGGCTTAATGTTTTCCAATGTGGAATGTAAATAAATGAATACAATGTTATATGGTTGGGTTTTGTGAATCATAGGATATTAATGCATGTGGGGCTCCCTATTTAGCTTTAATTGAGTGAAATATATACCAAGACACCCTGGATACTGTGGGATTGTTTGATCATAGATTGGTGGACCCTACCTATGGTCTGCAGGACTATGGTCCCTCTAACATATAACGTGTTCAACTATGATAATACATAATATAAACCCTTTAAGTATGGACTCATAATTTCCCAGTTGGGTTCCCAGAGAACTCTAAATTTAACATCCTTTATCCTCTAAAATAGGCACATAACCCATAACTTTAAACACTCCCATCTAAATCTACATACACACGCACAAAATATCTAAAAATAAATAATATAATAGAAAAAATATTTATTTTACAAACATGGAAATTTAAATAGGCTCTTTATTTCCATGTCATGGGAAAAATATAGTGCACCACCCAAAATCACCATGGTTAGTTGCACCAAATTCATTGTTTAGAGTCATCTCACACCAATAGTGACCATTTTCTATTTGAATCAATACCCAGATCTCAAATCAAAACTATATATTTGATAAGTATAATTAGGTAATGAAATTGAGTGTAAAAAACACTTTCAAATAAAACATATCTTCACCTATTCAACATTGATACAACAACTACCACCAAATCATATATATTGTCACATTTTATTATGAAACTCTAATGCCATGATCATATTTAAAAATATTTACATAGGTTGTTTTTTAAAAGTTTGAGGGTGAGGCCCCCTTTTATTGAAAGAAAAAGAGAAGAATCCCATTTTGAAAATGGGTTAAGGGGAACCCATACAAATCATTGGCACAAATTACTTGAAGAAATACAACTAAATGGGATGACATGGAACAAAATTACTAAAGGAAAACCAAAATCAATAAAACATCAATGTAAGTCTCATTTCCCCCACTAGAAAAATGCAACACTGGAGTCTGTCAATGGTGAAATTTCAGCCCCATCTAAGAATAGGTTTTCAAATTCTATACTATCATCAATTAAATTAGATGGGGGATTTGGAGTACAATGGTTTGAGATCTGGCCCACCATTGTTATTTTGACTTATTTAAACAAATAAAATTAAATATAGAAATAAAATTTATTTATTAAAAAACATTAATATTATTATGTTTTATGTATTTATCCATTTATAGAAAATAATCTATTTAAAATTGGATATTTTTTCATTAAATTGTGGCTAAAAAGTTACATGAATATATCTAATGTCAAAATTAGGGTTTGAACACCATTTATTAGAAAATGACATGGAAAAATTATTTTAGCATTAGATTTATAAAAACTAATATTAAAATACTAACTAAATAAGAATATATATTTAATTTCAATGTCAATTATTGGTTGATTTTTTTTATTCTTAGATAGAATACACTATAGGAGAATATGGTTAGTGTAACACTTATGGTGAGTATCAAGAAATTTTCATAGGGAAAATAAGGAAATTAAAATTTAATTTTGATTTTGTGTTTATAAAAAAATAGTAAAACATGGGATGTGAAATAGAGAAAGAGATAAGTGGGTAGGAAATGAGGTCACCTAATCTTGGTTCATAATAAGAAGTTTCTGACACTAGAAGTGAAAAAAACACACATGAGAAAGTAAATCAACTAATCTACCATAGTTTTAACACTATCCAAATAATTTTTATGAGAAGTTACCATCGATTACAGAGAAATTATATTATGATAAATTACCTAGAATTTATAGTGACACCATGGGTTTTATTGAGGTCACCTACAAATCCCCAACAAGAATCATCAAATACTCAATATATGATTCATGAACCACCACTAACACTCTTAACTAGGGTTTTTAGTTTAGGTATGCAGAGTATTCACTAGTGTTATTATTAATCACTTTGTGTGGGTATCAATCCCTACACTAACAATTCAAAAATAATAAATGATAATTCACTAATTTTGAAGTGCTTAGTCAGCCTTTTATTTTTTTCACACTCATATTTACATACATGGTTACATTAATAAGATAATAACTTTTAAAGTGAATCTCAACTTTCTATTATTGACCCACCCACAAATCATCCCCTTACTCCCACTAAGCAGAATTTATGTTCAAAGGAAGGATTTGATCAAAAAAGATAAAAATAGGAGGTTAAAAGAGAAAAATAAATTTCTATATTATATATTACAAACATATAGAGTCATTAAACTATAAAATATTAAATTAACATAGGGATAACATTATTTATAAAACTATGGAAGAGATATATTCACTCCTCCCACTAATGGTGATAATTTTCCTCCCAGATTTAGCTTCTCCTTATAAGTATTTTTTGGTCTTGGTTTAATCCTTATATTATTTCTCATATGATCAATTCATTGAGTGAGTGAAACATTTATTCAATTTAATCCTCTCCTTATTAAACATTTCATTCTCACACCATTAATTTTGATATTTCCATGAATGTATACAATATTGGATTAGTATCACATTTAAATCTAATTTTATTTATTTTTAATTCTTTATTTCAACACCTCTTCCCAATATATTCAATATTAACCTCTCTAATGGATCTTACTCTATATGTAATTCTATTAGAGTAATTAGATGATTTGATTTAGAAATAGGTACAAGGGAATATATATTGTCACCTCAAGCTATTCATGTGAACTATGTGGGGGTGGAGATGATCCCAATGGATCTCCCTATGTATTTTAGGACCTTTCATGATCTCACATGCATGTGATGATGATTTTGAATTAAAATTTTCATTATAATATCCAATGTGTTTAAGTATATTTATTGATAAATGTAAGATATGATGTTGGGAAATATAATATCGATAATGGACATGATATTGCATTGATGCATTGATAGTAAGTGGGGATTCAATAATAAATAATGTTATTATGAGAATAGATATTTTTGTGGCGTGATACTCTATTAGTAGTTAGTGTAATGTGAAGATTGGAAATGGGGATACATTATGTATCTCTTTAAATATGACACTGAGACATTCTATGTTAAAAAAATAGATTATTGAAACACTGTGTATGTTGTAATGAGAAAACATTATTCTTTGGATTGAAACACTACGTTGGATATTTTAAATACTATTAGGATTCTCTATAGTAGTAAAGTTGCATCTCAATTCCACACTAGGTTATCATGTGATGTTTCATTGGCATGAATTGATTTCTCAGGGACATCTTCCAGGATATGTTGGTAAGGTGGCACAATCTTAGGGGTTAGTACAGAAGGAATTAACACTTAAATACCTTATAAAGAAGTATATTTGACACTATGTAAAGGTGGTGTAGTATTATAAGACTCCAATTACAAAATACATTGGAGTCCAAAAATATTTTCTGAAATAATTATGAATTCTTATAGAAAAAATTGATTACTTTGTTTGATCATCCCTGTAACACCTCGAGTTTTTAGAATATATTTCTCTTTAATAAATTAAATATGTTTGATAACTTGAGATTCATGAAACACCAAAAATTTGTAGATAATTATTTATCGAAATAAAATATTAAATATATTACAATAAAATTAAAATAAACATAATTAGTAAAAATCAATTATGTAATAATATGAAGTACTGCTTTAATTATTCATGGATAAAAAATGTTTTGTTTAAAAACTTTTTTGTTATTATATATTATATATGTTTTATTAAAAATTTAAATTTATTACAATTTATAATTTTAATTTGAAAAAATGAAATTTATATTTTGATTCAACACATCAATATTAGCTTAGGATGGATTTTTGGGATTTTTCTAAAGAGATTTATTTTTAGGTGAATAGTGTAAAAAACTATTTTTACAAATTCCATAAATATCATGACATCATTTGGATATAGGAATAAATTTAAATTTGAATAAACCTTTTCTTGACCAAATATTAATTTTATAAGTAAAATTAAACATTTTAAAATAATTTGTTTAATTTATAAACCTATATTTTATATTTTAAAACTTAAGTGATATCTTTTGTGAAACTTTTTACATATTATAAACATATTATTTTAAAATTAATTTTATAATTTTTAGAAATTTAATATTACTACTTTTTTTCATATTTAGAATTATAATATCCAAATTATCTATTAAGGATAATTTAATTTTTAGTTACCAAGGTTAAATAAATAGTTACCATGGTAAAAGTAAATTATGATAAAAATTAAAACTATTGAGAAAACACCTAAAAGTCATCAAAACATATATTCAAATATGTGGTGAAGTTTTCTCTCAACAAAAAATCTCCCCCTTTATTGTTGACCACTTTTGGAGACATGTTCCTTGAATAATGGACCTCTTATTACCAAAATGACACTCCTCTCACTTCTAAAAGGAGACCTCCAACACTTTTTTACATACACCCTAAAAATTAAAATTACACTAGAAACTCTAAAAACTCCATCCCCAAATTTTCTATACAAGTTTTATAGGTTATAATATTCTGAAAATACCACAGCTAAAATTATTAATTAAATTTTCCATGGATTTATTCCAAAGAGTAAGTTAAAATTCCCAAATCACTCCTTTTTTATTTCTATTTATTTAAGTATTATTATTTTAATTGAATGTATATTATACCATCATAAAATAATAAATAAAATAATTATTATAATTAAGTGTTATTATATTTATTAAAAAACCATTCTCTATTCCTCTCCAAACCATTCAATAAAAATTAGAACATTGTTCTTGTTACATGTGGATAACCACCTCCATTAGCGATGTGCTCTGTTTTTAATAACAGACATAAAGGTATGGATAACTTGGAGCATATATTTAATAAATATTATATTTATAGAATTTTTATGATTATAAATATATAAATAAATTTCTACCTTATTCCTGTTCTATGGAAAATGAAAATTCCCTCTGTGTGTACGGGCAGATTCCTGCCCTCATGGAGTGAAAAGTTCTATCTTTCTTAACCACACTACATGGATGGTTCTAAAATATATTTTATAAATATATATAATATTAATGATTAATATATTTCATTAATATTTCTATTAATTTATTACAAAAAAAAATCAATGATCATTATAATGTAATATGTTAATATTGGTATATTACCTTAAACAAGTTCATCATATATCTCGTTACCATGAATCATGTCCATAGTTTCAGTTAAGTGAACATGGGGATGAGTAAATAATTGAATCAAATTTAATTAAATATATTTAATAATATTTTATTTATGAAGTTGGTATAAAAATGGGGTTTGATGTTGCTATTACAAAACATGTTCAAAACAACTGAAATTACTAACATCCAATGATGAAAATAATAGTTAACTAACTAATAAATGTGTAGTGAATGATTATAATTAAATAATATAAAAGGTAATATATATTAATAGGTTTATAAAACAAGTTATTAATATGTTTATTTTTATTATAAATGGGGTTAAAGTACTTTCTTTAAAGTTACAAGAAAAAGGTATGGGTTTTTTCCAATCACATTTTCAAATCAAGATTGTTATGAGTGAATTTTTACCTGGGGAATTTTTTATATGAAATTTATCTCTAGGACTAAAACCATTTTATTTTACACTAGTTATTATAGAGGTTTTATATTTTCTCACTCAATTTGATTTCCATTGGTAAAAAATTTTCCTGATTTGATGCTTGTAATTGTAACCAACCCCACCTATTCTTTTTGGTCAGGAATATTCATCCTCTATGTCTATATTAATTTAATGTACATTTTTATCTATTATAAAATAATTTATTAAGGTTATTTTCAATTATTTTGTATTTAAAATTTTAAGAATATAATTTTTTAACATTTTCTAAATGTTTTATTTTGAAAAAAATAACCCTTTTATCATTTTCTATGTTAACACATTATGGTTCCATTATGATCATTATTCTTTATGAATATTTATTTCTATGTTTTAAAATGGTTTTTAAAATGATTTAAATTCATAATAAATTAAGAAATAAAAGGTATATTACTTCTCATTTTCTAAATTTATTTATCCAATAATCTCAAAAGGGCATTTTTCATCTACTTCAGCATCCATTGATGTTCCTTATGGAATATGTTCATATAAAAACATTCAAATAATTTCTCTAGATTATTTATGAAAGGTTATTTTAATGTTTTTATGAAAACCATATATTTTACATGAGTGTATTAGATGATGATAAAATATGAATTTTTTCATGTTATCATGATACACAAGTGTATAGTTTTCATTATCTGATAGGTGGGATAGAAATTATATATCTATAAAATTCATTGGAAACAACTTTATATCTCATGAGATAATATGAAAAGGAATGGGGAGTTAACACAATTCACTATGGGACTCTGTCCACTATTCTTAGGGGAATGGGGAGTGGACATAATCCACCAGGGGACTCTATCTACTATAATGGTCTTAGAAGTTATCCTTGGCTAAGGAAATGGATTTCTCTAATTTTGTGTATGTCAGAAACTTAGGTCATATAATTTTGATATGATATCATGTCTCATGATTTTTTGTTTATGATTTCACACTCTTATGAATCATGTATTTTTTATGAAAAATATTTTTACCATGACTCATGATTTATGATCGATGACATGTTGGGTTTGATTTTTGTAATCTAGGGTAATGTTATAATACCCCTATGATTATCATATTCTCAGTTATTATCTTCTATTTTTAACTCCCATGTTACCATTGCTTGGAATTTGATCTCACCCTTTATTATGTTTCCATTTTCTCAGGTTATGAAGAAAGGTATTAAGTATGATAAGTCTAAAAGGGTACCTTGTGAGAATAAAGTTTGCTGGAAATGTTGAGGATTGTTCTTAAATAATTTGATTATGAATCTACATGAAAATAAACCTTAACTACTATCAACTGTGTATTATTGTGAGATGCATATAATATTTATCTAAAATGATATAATATTAATGTAAGTGATGTCCAAGGTTCCACAATTTATATCAAAGTAGGTTTTAGTTTTTTGGGGGATTAGGATTATAAAGATTTATTGAGAACCCATGAGTAGTTATAAAAATAGGAAATATATTAATTTTTTTTTATTAAAGTACATAGTGTCTGGTTTAATAGAAATGAAATACATTTATAGATCCAAACTAGGGGATGCAAGATCCTACATAGATAAAACTAGAGGTACTAACCCTAAAAAGGTCGGTTGGGTATTAACTCAATATTTACCTGGTGATTAATAAAGACGATTAACTACAAACATAGTTTAAAAAACACGAGTGATATGATTTGGTTAATTCACATTCTCTTTATGATCCATTTTGAGAGATATTAACATATTATATATGGAAACCTTTAATATATTATGTTTATGATAAGGTGTTATATTTTAGGAACTCTTAGGAATGGTTTTAATTATCATATGATTTCCCACTTTGATGATTTATTATTGATACCCATACCAGGTTTTTTGGTTTTTATCAATGGTTTTAACGAGGAAGAATTGAGTTAACAATGAATGAAAGAGACAATGTAGTGATTTTTCTAATGAGAAACCAAATAGGATGGTATTTGGCGTGAAAAAACTCATAATAATTCTCTCTCAAAATTCTTAAACTATGAATAATAATTAGAAACATGTTGAGATCCCAAACACACTAATGAAGGATTAAGTTGAAATTAAGTCTTTTAAATTACTAAGTCCACTCTCTTTTAGTGTGTCTTCCAATCCACTTATTACTAAGTAATGTATTAATGCTATAGGAAAGATATTTTCTATTCTCTAATTCTTGAACCATGGGAAGTATGTTTTAGTTATGTATCATATGAAAGGTGAAGAAAATAAATGATAGAATCATATTAATTATTCAAGGAAAGATGTGTAAATTTACTCCATTAAGAAGGAATAGTTTAGGAATATATTTTTAATAAGTATTTTCTGAATACATCATATTAAAATAGATAATGAATTCCAAAAACTAAAGAAAAATGATATTGAATCCATAAAAAATTGGGAGTATAATTTTAGTATTCTTGAAAGGTATGCTTCTAGTTTTATCATGAATACTAAAAAAATTATTGATTGAATCATTAGTTAATTAAGAATAATTCTAAAAAAACGTTGATATAAGAGACTTTGATAGTTATGAATAAATAATTCAACATTATTTCAATGTAGAAATAGTGAGTGGATACTCATTATTCTCATGGTTTTTGGGTTCAAGAAAATAAAATTTTATTTTCAAGGAAATTAATATATTAAAACCCATAGAGGAAAGAAATTTAATCTACCTTCATGTAAAAAATTTATAAAAATCATGGATAAAATTACCTTAAGGGAACATGTAGATTCTTCAAATGTAAAAAAGAAGTTCATCTAGAAAATTTATGGCAAAGGGACATGAAAAATTCAATCAATGATGATAATAAAGATTAACCGAATGGACCTCCCACACCCCAATGATATAATCTCAAAGAGTATAGATGTTGCACTAATCAGTTCATAAATTCAAGTGTTAATTATGTCAAGATTTGTTAATAAACTCCCAACCCAAAGGGCAATGAGAAGGCTTATGAAATCAGAACTATAAAAGTAGACCATGATAACGAAATGGTGAAAGGTAAAATTATCATCCACTACCGATCTATAAATATATCATTTGATTTAGGTTCACCCCACACTTTTATATCAAAAGAATTTTCTATAGTTATTAGATCACCAAAATGATTATATATTAAACTATCAATATAAACTCCAAATGGTTTGATGATTTCAATTCAAATATATAACTCCTCCTTAATAGAAGTTTGTGAGAATTTAATTGCTGTAAATATTATCATTCTTCTTATAGTCATATTTTATGTGATTTAGGGGAAAAAATTAACACTCTCTATATAAAACCCATATCAATTTTTGAGGTAGTTAACTCATATTTGATATCCCAAATCAACCCATGACCATCTATATATTAAAGTATTAATATAAATTTCCAATCGAAATTAATTCCATTATATGGATCTTAATACATACTCACAATTGGTTGGGGAGAATCTCAACATTGAAGATATGAATATTAGAAGAGAATATATGTAGTATCTAATAATCCCGACTTTATTATTAAATGACTTAAGGAAAATATTTCATTACGATACATACCCAAGATCATTTAGGATTAAATTTTAAGAGAATTATAAAATAACATTAATGACAAAAACCCATGTATTTTTCAAATAATAGACATTTTTTACACTATATAGGTGATTAATTATACAATACTAAGTATTTAACATGTTCCAAAAATGTTATACACATGGTAATATTTTAGATATATCACATTTATTACATTCTTTATTTACCTTGGGAAAAGGAAACATGAGAGGGGATGATCTCAAACACTCAATAAGGGTAACAATAAGAAAAAAAATAAAAGATCATAAGTGGGCATAAGATAAACATATGACTATGAGAATGTAGAGAATATGAACTTAAAATATAGATTTCATCCTAATAAATCATGGTTCATAATCCATGAATCATAGAATAAGGCTTTAGTACAAAAAAACTAATATCATAGGATATTGGTATAAAAATATTTTGATAACGACATAATACATGACATTATTACCATAAGTCAAGCATCACTCCCAAGACCACCATCAAATAGTAAAAAAAGTACCATATTGTATTAGGTTCACTCCCTAATCCCATGAATAACATATCATGATATATAAATCTTTTACCAATACATTAGAGTGTTATATAATTCTGAGTACACACATTACATTATATTATGTACATGAATATGTATTCCAGAAAACAAAACATTCATAATTTCATCAAGTCATTATTAAGTTGATAAATAAATATGATTCATAATTATTTTAATAAAAAAATATCATTATCCATACAAATAAATAATGCATATGGTATCTTTGAAACATCTCATATGATTGATTATAGGATTTTGACAAATATTAACACTCCCTTATTGTTAAATGACTTGATTTATTCCAAAGAAAACAGATCATGAATTGGAGTCATATGATATAAAAAGATTAATTAATTAAAGTAAAATAGTGAAATGTTTATTAGTAGGTAAATAATGAAACATAAATTCAATGAGGCTAAATCCTTTTGAATATGAAAATTAATGTGGTATATAAAACATATAAAAGTTTTTAGAAATCAATTTTAATATTTTTATAGGAGAAAAACTTTTGGTTTTTTCAATGTAATTTTAAAAAATGTGAAGTGTAAGATTTTGTGAAACACCTTGACCCCAGTTTCATAGAACTGGGGCCCTACTTCATTATATTAGCATAATTAAAATAAATTAAAATCCCAAAGGAATGAATATTTTATTATTTTTTGAGAACAAGATACAAATATAAGTTCATCATTCCAACTTGAAATGAAATACATAATATCAATTCCATTGGAAACATCTATGAATCCTTTACTATACCTAAAAGTCATTCATTATATTCATCTTTAAAAGATATGGAAAATAAAAAATAAGAAAGGGGTGATCTCAAATTATCAGTAATATTAAGTAATAAAATGTAAGTTATCATAAAAATGAACACTAGATATGGTGAACAACTAAAAACACATTCCTTTATAAATATACTTGAGAATAATATGGTAGGAATGAAAGATGATGAAATAAGTCTATATAAATGATCATAAGTGTAACGCCCCGACCCCAGCTACCCAGAGTCCGTGCATTACTTCGTAACATTGGCATGATCACAAAAGATCAAGTCTCGAAAGACCGATTAGTTTAGTAGCCTTGGAAACACTAGATACATTCATAAGTCTTTCATTACATCAAAAAGTAAACAAACTACAATAACATGGTCTTCATAGTCCACACTCATATCCCTTTCTGACTACCCCTACAGGTCATTCATAAAATACTTCTTCACATCCTGGAAAAATATTAAAACATTGAAAGGGGTGAGCTCAGATGCTCAGTAAGGATAACAATATAGCGGAAGCTTTCATCAATAAACATAAACATTGAAGGCAATGTATAACTAAAAAAAGCCTTTTAAACTTGAACTTCAACATAATATGGAAAAAGTAAAATGAGATAATGCCATTCACTTCTTCACATAGATATTCTACTGGTCGAATAATCACATGCAATATCAATAACCACTTTCATAATGAGGGAATGTATAATGCCAGACATTCTGAAACATTTCATCAAGGCCTCGGCCAAGACGTCTAAAATGATTAAGGCCTCGGCCAAAACCATAAATCAAATTGGGAAAGGGCCTCAGCCAATTCCACGTCTAGTTATCTCATTAGACCTACCGATGCATCGAGGAGCTATAGCGGGCTCCACCCGTCACTTATTAAGTCCAATACATTCTTCATATGAATAGGTTTAAA
This sequence comes from Viscum album, assembly GCA_963277665.1. Lineage (NCBI taxonomy): Eukaryota > Viridiplantae > Streptophyta > Magnoliopsida > Santalales > Viscaceae > Viscum > Viscum album. Next base: position 284,861,893 of record OY728138.1, on the reverse strand, counting down.
CATATCATAAACCATAACATAATCGTATCACATAAAACATGCATAAAGGAAACCTAACATTTACACATTTCAATCAAAAGATATCAATACAACACATTCTTATAATAAAAACGCTTTCAAAACCATTTTCAATACCAAAATAAAAGAAAGTTAAAACTTTGTATTTATTTTTCATTAAAAAAAGATGGCTTGTAGAGGAAGCCGAAACTCAAATAATGGTCACGGCGGCGGATAAGTCGTTGTCGCCGCATAAGTACGGAAAGAAAAACATTCCCTTTTGTCATTTAGCAAAACGCTTCGTATAAAAAGATTCTTTTTGAATAAACGTAAAAGTCAAAGGGGTTTATACACCGTATAAAAGAAAGTTGTGTATAAAACCAAATATGCCTCAATGAAAGGGGATTGAGAATAAGTCCTTAAAAAGATCATTTTTTTATAAAGTAGGTCTATTATGTGTTTTCACTATAAGTACACATAAATAATGTAAAAATACAAGATAGGACATAATAATATCATGACATAATTTGTAAGTAGGAGATTAACCCAAAGAATGGAAGTTGGGTTAAGAAATTCCATTACCTCGTGTCTGACTTGACTCAACCGTTCTTTAACCTCCTGAATAATAAACTAGAGTTAATATATACCTTATTAAGAACCATTTTCAATTTCATTATCCTTTTTATATCACTTATTACAATGATATGAACATTATGTAATTATTTAAGTTAATAACGGTCGTTTTGTCGATCTTTGGTACTTGAGTCAACAATAAACTTCTTATAATTACAAGTTGTTTATGTGGTAGAATATCCATTATCTCCAGAATTATATTCATGATTTAGATGTCATATATATCATATATATCCTGTATATACATTCATTTATAATATTACGTAACATTTAGAGGTAAGAAATGAAATGCACCGTTCATGGAGACGGTAAGCCGTACGTACGCATGAACGCTACTTTCATTTATATTTCGTATTTAATGGAATTAAATCATAATGATATAAATTTATAATATAATTCCAGTATAATATAGTGTATAATACCATTTACTCCATCCTTTATACATCCCACATATGGCATTAAAAATTCAAATCACTTTGAGGGGGCGGTAGTCCGCACTTCCTAAAATGAAATTATCACGTTTACCCATAATGGAAATCATAAAGTATGCCATAAATGAGAAATAAAGAAGCATAAGTAAAACATAAACATATTATATATCATATATAAATATAGTGACATCTTAATGGCCACCTTTGAAGGTGTTATATGAGTGTTGAACAATCATCGTTTCGTGAGGCAGAAATTCGCCATCCACAGAAACCGTATGTTCTTTAACAATTAGATGTAGGTGTGTGTAAGTGTAGCTCGAATCATTCTTATAAAAACATCCTAGTATATTGAGGATACTGGTTTTGTTACAAAAGAAATGAATAAAAAGAGTTTAGGGGGTTGGAGAAGAAAAATAAAACAAAACAACATTAGAGAAGACATTACCTCAAAATCGGGTAACTCTTTTTGATTTGAGCCAAAGGCTTCCTTGGGAAGAGTTATGCCCAAAGTGAAGCTTCTAGGAGTAAGATGGGGAAGTTGGGAGAGTATTTCGGCAGAGTTTGGCCGATCCAAATGGCTTGAAAGTGTGAATGAGGTGGTAGTGGTGGGGGCCTTTTATAAGAGGAGAGGAGGGGCTCTTTTGGAAAGATTGAAATGTTACATTATTATACAATGATTTTCAGATTATAAAGGTCCCAAACTTATATAATTCGTGGATAAGGTGATAAGGGTTCGAAATCTACCCATCCAATAGTCTTTGGACAAGTTTAAGCCTTGGATTGTACATTATCTTTTCATTTTATTAAAATCGTTAAATAATGAGGTCATCGCTGCATCATAATGATGTCACAGATAATTTAATTTATTTAATGTCTAAAAATTATAAAAAAAATACTATGATGTATGAAATCGTTTTAGCATTCCAATGACTATTTATAGTCAAAAATATGACTTGTATAACCCCATGTAAAAATTGTTTTAGTAAAACATTTCATGTTTGTGTCATTTTTTACTTTAACATTAAATAAAAGTTATTTATGTCATTTTCTAACTAAAGTGGCTCCATGGGGTCCCCAAGTTGACCCATGGATTTTATTGGTCGGCCATGACTCATCCAATAGGAGTAGGACAAGTGTCAAGCTCATCTCATATTATTAAAACATTATTTTTATCTTAAACTACACTAATTACCTCTAATCGCGATTAAGAACTTAAAAGTTACTATTCACCAAAAAATTATTTTAATCTCATTGAACCACATTTTACTTATTAATGAAAACCATTTATGTCGGATTATTGAAAAACAAATCACAGAAGTGGTAATATTTCATTTAAACGAAAAATCAGTTATTTAACTACCACTTAGTGGTTTCACTATTCATCAAAAATTGAAGTTTTTCAGAACAATGCCAAAATTTCACCCTAAGCTATAATTGATATTCCGATTTCAAAAATGATGTCTATTTTAAAAAATTACAAAAATATAAGTTGCATTAATTTATTTTATAATTAATTCCTGCTGTCACAACAAATAGCGTGTTTTTAAGAAACAATTTATATCAAAAGATTGGCAATTGTTTATGTCCAATTTCAATGTTAAAATAATTCTAATGACCACCATTGTATAAAATGGTAAAAATATATTCTAATTATACTTTAAACCACTAAATAGTATAACTTATCACTATAAATTATTTTGATTAAAAAAGTTGTTTTAAGTATTTTTCACTATTCATAAAAAATTGGAAGTTCTCAGAAAATTACAAAAAATTCAACTTTGGATAATTTCGATATTACGAATACAAAAATGAAGTCCATTTTGAAACATAAAATTTCTATAATTTTAAAAAGTGGTTATTACTATTCATAATGGTTACTTTGATTAGTCGCGGTGTTTTAGAACTCGAAGTTGCGTACAATGCATGCTATTGCATTATTGAATGAGAAGCGTATCGTGGAGGCTCGGGGTGTTACATTATACCCTCCTTCAATAAATTGCGTCCTCGCAATTTGAAATTTTTTATTTGAAAATAAATGGTTGAAAAGAGATAATACCTTTGTGGAAAACCCACATCGGAAATAAGATTAATAAAATTTAGCCTTAATAAGAGGGAAATGGAAATAAGAAAGTCACCATCAAATTATGATCTCGATAAGGAGAACATTGGTGGAAATTAGAGACATATAATTGGAGGAAAAACGTAAATATTTGTAGGGAGTGATTGAGGTCATCAATAACAATCAACTGTCAAATTGAGGGCCTCAAAGCCTTCAATCTATGTTGATTTAAAATATCATCAGTTCAACAAGACATAAGGTATTAGGATAACACATTTTTTTGTTTTAATATCCCTTTACTAAAGTTTAAGAATTAATTTATTCATTGAATAAGAGATATGTATATATATATTTATGCTTGACAGTTAGAGTTTCAACCTTTAACTCATCTTTCACTCAAAAAGATAATAGAACTCAAAAATATTATACTTATCCTAATTAAATAAGGTTCCAAATGTTAACACATACCATTTAGATTAGTAAAATTATTTTGTAATAACCAGGGACTTCCTGTAGGCTAGTGGTAGGAAATAAAGGCCCGTCGCACGATGGTTGTGGGTTCGATTCCTGCAGCTTTGTCCGACGCGACGAGTTATGCCCCACCCTGCAGGTTGTCCTTTTCCTAAAACTATAGTATCATAATATTCCAAAAATAATCTTCATAAATTTTTTTAACCTTAAACAATACTATCCAAAGATCAACTTAATCCAATCCAACCTTTATAGTTATCCAAAATACCTCTATCCAGACTTTCTCTAAAAGGTCTCTTAATTCCAAAATCAATTTATCAAATTCCCCAAACAAAGTAAAGTTTCTCTTATTGTCACATACTAAAAATATAATTACCTTCATCATATTAAAACCTTACTGAAATCAACAAGTACTGCAGTAGAATCCTTCTATATATATCACATTATTCTAATAACCAGAATATAATCCATGAGTCCAAAAGCACCAATACATTAGTTATTCTGCTTCAACTGTAGTAACATCATAAGATTTCCCTTGATCCCTTGGCCTTTTCTGAGGTAAGTTTCCCTGACGCTTAGGACATTCATTTCCATAATGCCCTATTTCCCTACAATTGTAGAATTCAACATTGATAGCCTCTTTCTTTCCCGGGCAATCACGCGCCTGGTGACCTTTTTCTCCACATTTGTAACAAACTCCCATTCCTTTTAGGCAAGTACCAGTGTGATTCTTCCCACAATTATCACATAATGAAAAATCCTTCTTTCCCTTTTTCCCTTTATCTGTCTCTTGTTCCACCATTCTCTTCTTCTCTTGATTTACTTTGTTTTCATAAGACTTAGAGAATTCCTTTTCTGTCTTGATAGCACATGAGACTATATCCTCGTATGTTGAGAAAGATTGTGATACTAAAGCTCGACGGAGAAAAGGTTTTAACCCATCAAAGAAACAATAAATCTTACTTCTTGGGTTACGTATGTAATCTGTAGCATACCTTGCTAACCATGTAAAGTTAGCCTCATACTTTGCAACATTCTCATCCTCCTTCTACCTCGGACTCAAAAATTGCCTTTCCATATCCGCTCTATGGTCTCAAGGAAAGTATTTTTCTAAGAACAACTCTTTGAACTCCTGCCATTCCATGTTTGTTAATTCATCATCTTCCTTTGTGTTTTGAATTAGTGACCACCATTGATCGGCATCTCCAGTGAGGCGGTAAACTGCCATGATAACGTTCTCCCTTTCACTACTCCCCAAGGCATGGAATATTTTCTCTAAGGAATTTATCCATTGCTCAGCTACTATAGGATTTGTACTCCCATTGAAGGTTGGTGGTTGTTGCCTCATGAAACGGTCTAGCACTGATCCTCCACGTTACGGATCAGGGTACTCCATACGAGTAAGGTTGTTATTCATAACCTGCGTGAGTTGTCCCAGTACGGTGAGAAGCTGATCAGCACCAGTTGTATCACTAGCTCCACCATAATTATCTTGAGCAGGAGGGAAATCCCTACACGGAGTGCATGCATTGATACGATCTCCATTCCTTCCACTAGGCGCCATTTCTAAATAATGGAATAAACTAGATTAGTTTATGAATCAAAATACATAATTCCATACTTGTAAAACACTTAACATAAATTGAACTAATTATGGATATAATCCATAATTATAAAAATGTTTTCTTTGAGGAAGTATATACTCGTAACCCTTCATAGTGGTTTGTAAAGAAAATGGGAATTATCCTAAGCATATCCCCCGGGAGTTTCGTAACCAAGAGTGCAGCAAGGCCCGTTTTCGTGCACCAGTTCCCGTTCGAGTCTAGCTCAAAGCGGTGTTTTCGGGTTTTACCCCTAAGTACATCTGTGCCAGAGCCGCCTCTACCTGCTCGTATCCAGACATGGATGTATTACTCGGAAAACTCACAAAATCTCTACAATACCAAAATTTTAGGAAGTTCTTCTATACTAATCCTCAAAGTTCATCTTAAGTCTACGTGCTCTAATCATATTTTGTCTAAATATAGCTTCCAAGGTTTTTACTAAACTTCCTCTAATACCAACTGTAACGCCCCGACCCCAGCTACCCAGAGTCAGTACATTACTTCGTAACATTGGCATGATCACAAAAGATCAAGTCTCGAAAGACCGATTAGTTTAGTAGCCTTGGAAACACTAGATACATTCATAAGTCTTTCATTACATCAAAATGTAAACAAACTACAATAACATGGTCTTCATAGTCCACACTCATATCCCTTTTTGACTACCCCTGCAGGTCATTCATAAAATACTTCTTCACATCCTGGAAAAATATTAAAACATTGAAAGGGGTGAGCTCAGATGCTCAGTAAGGATAACAATATAGCGGAAGCTTTCATCAATAAACATAAACATTTAAGGCAATGTATAACTAAAACAAAAGCCTTTTAAACTTGAACTTCAACATAATATGGCAAAAGTAAAATGAGATAATTCCATTCACTTCTTCACATGGATATTCTACTGGTCGAATAATCACATGCAATATCAATAACCACTTTCATAAGGAGGGAATGTATAATGCCAGACATTCTGAAACATTTCGTCAAGGCCTCGGCCAAGACGTCTAAAATGATTAAGGCCTCGGACAAAACCATAAATCAAATTGGGAAAGGGCCTCAGCCAATTCCACGTCTAGTTGTCTCCTGAGACCTACCGATGCATCGAGGAGCTATAGCGGGCTCCACCTGTCACTTATTAAGTCCAATACATTCCTCATATGAATAGGTTTAAACATATCATAAACCATAACATAATCGTATCACATAAAACATTCATAAAGGAAACATAACATTTCCACATTTAAATCACAAGATATCAATACAACACATTGATATAATAAAAATGCTTTCAAAACCATTTTCAATACCAAAATAAAAGAAAGTTAAAACTTTGTATTTATTTTTTATTAAAAAAAGATGGCTTGTAGAGGAAGCCGAAACTCAAATAATGGTCACGGCGGCGGAGAAGTCGTTGTCGCCACATAAGTACGGAAAGAAAAACATTCCCTTTTGTCGTTTAGCAAAACGCTTCGTATAAAAAGATTCCTTTTGAATAAACGTAAAAGTCAAAGGGGTTTATACACCGTATAAAAGAAAGTTGTGTATAAAACCAAATATGCCTCAATGAAAGGGGATTGAGAAGAAGTCCTTAAAAAGATAATTTTTTTTATAAAGTAGGTCTATTATGTGTATTCACTATAATTACACATAAATAATGTAAAAATAAAAGATATGACATAATAATATCATGACATAATTTGAAAGTAGGAGATTAACCCAAAGAATGGAAGTTGGGTTAAGAAATTCCCTTACCTCGTGTCTGACTTGACTCAACCGTTATTTAACCTCATGAATAATAAAATAGAGTTAGTATATACCTTATTAAAAACCATTTTCAATTTCATTATCCTTTTTATATCACTTATTACAATGATATGAACATTATGTAATTATTTAAGTTAATAACAGTCGTTTTGTCGATCTTTGGTACTTGAGTCAACAATAAACTTCTTATAATTACAAGTTGTTTATGTGGTATAATATCCATTATCTAAAGAATTATATTCATGATTTAGATGTCATATATATCATATATATCCAGTACATACATTCATTTATAATATTACGTAACATTTAGAGGTAAGAAATGAAATGCACCGATCATGGAGACGGTAAGCCGTACGTACGCATGAACGCTACTTTCATTTCTATTTCGTATTTAATGGAATGAAATAATAATGATATAAATTTATAATATAATTACAGTATAATATAGTGTATAATACCATTTACTCCATCCTTTATACATCCCACATATGGCATTAACGATTCAAATCACTTTGAGGGGGCGGTAGTCCGCACTTCCTAAAATGAAATTATCGCGTTTACCCATAATGGAAATCATAAAGTATTCCATAAATGAGAAATAAAGAAGAATAAGTAAAACATAAACATATTATATATCATATATAAATATAGTGACATCTTAATGGCCACCTTTTAAGGTGTTATATGAGTGTTGAACAATCATCATTTCGTGAGGTAGAAATTCTCCATCCACAGAAACCGTATGTTCTTTAACCATTAGATGTAGGTGTGTGTAAGTGTAGTTAGAATACTTCTTATAACAACATCCTAGTATATTGAGGATACTGGTTTTGTTACAAAAGAAATGAATAAAAAGCGTTTAGGGGGTTGGAGAAGAAAAATAAAACAAAACAACATTAGAGAAGACATTACCTCAAAATCGGGTAACTCTTTTTGATTTGAGCCAAAGGCTTCCTTGGGAAGAGTTCTGCCCAAAGTGAAGCTTCTAGGAGTAAGAGGGGGAAGTTGGGAGAGTATTTGGGCAGAGGTTGGCCGAGCCAAATGGCTTTAAAGTGTGAATGAGGTGGTAGTGGTGGGGGCCTTTTATAAGAGGAGAGGAGGGGCTCTTTTGGAAAGATTGAAATGTTACATTATTATACAATGCTTTTCGGATTCTAAAGGTCCCAAACTTATATAATTTGTCTCTAAGGTGATAATGGTTCTAAATATACCCATCCAATAGTCTTTGGACATGTTTAAGCCTTGGATTGTACATTATCTTTTCATTTTATTAAAATCGTTAAATAATGAGGTCATCGCAGCATCATAATAATGTCATAAATAATTTAATTTATTTAATGTCTAAAAATTATAAAAGAAATACTATGATGTAGGAAATCTTTTTATCTTTCCAATGAATATTTATATTCAAAAATATGACTTGTATAACCCCATGTAAAAATTGTTTTAGTAAACCATTTCATGTTTGTGTCATTTTTTACTTTAACCTTAAATAGAAGGTATTTATGTCATTTTATAACTAAAGTGGCTCCATGGGGTCCCCAAGTTGACCCATGGATTGTCTTGGTCGGCCATGACTCATCCAATAGGATTAGGACAAGTTTCAAGCTCATCTCATATTATTAAAACATTATTTTTACCTTAAACTACACTAATTACCTCTAATCGCGATTAAGAACTTAAAAGTTACTATTCACCAAAAAATTATTTTAATCTCATTGAACCACATTTTACTTATTAATGACAACCATGTATGTCAGATTTTTGAAAAACAAATCACAGAAGTGGTAATATTTCATTTAAACGAAAAATCAGTTATTTAACTACTACTTAGTGGTTTCACTATTCATCAAAAATTGAAGTTTTTCAGAACAATGCCAAAATTTCACCCTAAGCTATAATTGATATTCTGATTTCAAAAATGATTTATATTTTAAAAAATTCCAAAAATATAAGTTGCATTAATTTATTTTATAATTAATTCCCGCTGTCACAACAAATAGCGTGTTTTTAAGAAACAATTTATATCAAAAGATTGGTAATTGTTTATGTCCAATTTCAATGTTAAATTAATTCTAATGACCACCATTGGTTAAAATGGTAAAAATATATTCTAATTATACTTTAAACCAATAAATAGTATAACTTATCACTATAAATTATTTTGATTAAGAAAGTTGTTTTAAGTATTTTTCACTATTCATAAAAAATTGGAAGTTCTCAGAAAATTACAAAAAATTCAACTTTGGATAATTTCGATATTACGAATACAAAAATGAAGTCCATTTTGAAACAGAAAATTTATATAATTTTAAAAAGTGGTTATTACAATTCATAACAGCTACTTTGATTAGTCGTGGTGTTTTAGAACTCGAAGTTGCGTACAATGCAAGCTATTGCATTATTGAATGAGAAGCATATCGTGGAAGCTCGGGGTGTTACAATAAGAAAATTAAACATAACCATTTATATTATACTAGTCGAATAATCTCATGTTTTATCAATTAATAATACCATAATGAGGGAATTAATAAGGTCAAACATCTAAAACAAATTGTCAAGGCCTCGACCAAGATGTCTGAAAATACAATGGTAAGGCCTCGGCCCAAAATCAATTCCATTTTGTCTCATAAGACATACTAATTCATAGATGGCATATTGAGGTACCCAACCATCACAAGTTATGTTCAATTCATTCGTTATATTAAATGTTCTAAACCTAAATAATAGGAACATATGAAATAACTTTCCATAATCTATACACATAAACACTATCCATTCTGAGTAGTTTGGTAAATGGTATTAAGATAGAACATTCACAATCAAACTGATCATAAAAAATTTAATACAATATGTTATATGATATACATAAGATATTAAACTCAATAATACATAAAATTATACAGAGTTATTGAAATAGGAAATAATACTCTAATAAAGTAATCGAGAATTTTTTGAGAGAAATACACTTCTACTTTGAAAAGAAGAGTTTTTTTGGGGAAAACATTTTCATAAAACCATCAGTAAACTAAGGTATTTTTTATATGATGAAATGAGTGATTTTTTATAAATAATTTTGGATTAAAACATATTATATAGTGCACTTTAAAATAGGTATGAATTTGAGAAGTTCCCTTGAATCGGTCTTGTTTATCAGGAAAAATTGAGAAAGATATTTATAAAATATTTAACTCACAATAAAATAAAGAATTTTTATAATTGGTACACATATATAGAAAATTCACACATAATTTATAAAGATAAAATAATAATAATTAATAATTTAATTGGTATTAATAGATACAAAGAGTAACCTAAAAGAAAATGGAGGTTTGGATAGGAAACCCCTACCTTATGTCCGAATGTGTTATACACTTAAACATAATGTAATGGATAGTAAAATTAAATCTATTAATTAAATAATTAATAACCTTATATAAATTTATTTTATCTATTATAATTTCATTAAGTTTATTATTTCCTTATTGATGAGTTATAATGTTGAATTCCGTCATTTTGGCGTGTTCGTTCTTTGATTTCAGGATTGGTTCGCTTGATTATATGTAATGGAATTCATGTGGAATGTATATAATTCTCCAGAATTGGAATTAAATGTTATTAATAAACATCCAGAAGTGTAAATTATTATATATATCATTTGGTTATATATTATGAGGATGAATCATTTGATAATACATTTAGTGATAATCGTTTATATTATTAAGGCAGTTATTGATCATAACAAACTCATTTTGTTTTATCATTTAGTATTATGTAAATATATTACTTACATAAAATAAGAAGGTTTATATTATAAATTTTTAAATCTTTATCTATTATTAAATGGGTTCATGAATAGTCTTGAATAATAATTTGAAGAATGAACCTTCTTCTTCCATGAAGGTTGTAAATCAGCACCACCCGAATGATGATTTCGTTTATAAAATAAAAGACAGACAAATAGTAGATTTAGGAAGTATATTAAATTAACATGATATAATTACAGTATATAAATTATACTGGTGTTATCATGATCATTTTGAAATAGTATTTGAGGAGAAGATAAGAAAATTAAATAAATTGAAAATGAAATCAAAAGAAAAAGGAAGAGGGGTTACCTCTTGAAATAACCTCCTTCAGAACCTCCTTAAGGGAGGGTGTTTTGACCTTTTTGTGAGACCAAAAGGTATTGGACGGGGGTTAGGGGATTGGGAAGAATATTTTTTAGAAATTAGACAAGTATCAAATCTTGAGAGGTGGGATATGAAGAGGGGGTGAGGGGTTTTATTTATAGTGGAGTAGAGGATAGTTTTCCATTATTTTAATCATTATTTTATTATTTTGCCTCAAGGATATTAATTGTATTGATTATTGTGACCTAAAATAGTAATAAGTTCATGTTATTTTTAACCTATGTCCATTTAAATCATCCATGACTCAAGCATGATGCATAAATTCATTTATTTATCATATTTCTTAAATTATATAATTTCACTATTCACCAAAAAATCTAGTATTTCAGAAAAATTCCAAAACATCCCCCTAACCTTTTTTTGACATGTATAATTAAAAAATGAACTCAATTTTATCAGAATAATTTTCTAAATATGAGAAATTAAAATTTTAATTAAAATCATCATTTAGAGAGAAAAATACAGATTTTAAGTTTAAAACTAATTTTTTTATACTTTCAAAAATTAAATGACATCTAATAAAATTATCTTAAAATAATAGGTCAATAAAATATTTATTTTTGAATAAAAAATATGAAAATTAATTTTATTTAAAATCAATTTATTAATATAAAATTGAAATTAAATATTTATCACTTACTAAAATACTAACACTTAGTTATTAATTTTTTAAAATATTCACCCTCAATTATAATGTGCCTAAATTATATTTATACTTACATGGGTGAGGTTAATATTCCTATGGTTCATATTAATATTCATAAGGGTCATGTTAATATTCAACAAAAATGTAATTTAATCCTTTCAGACTCTAAATATCTTACTGATCACAACCATTTTTTGTCAGTTTTTCGAAATTCAAATCACAAAAGTAGAAAAATTATATTCATTATCCAGGTTATAAAAAAGTGTTTTTCATAGATAATCAGTGTTTCATGCATCCAATATAAAACTTATTTTTAAAATTTGGGGGTGCTAAATTTTGAAAACTTTTAGTTTTTTCAAAAGATGAATCAATATTGGATCCATGAAAATGAAATAATTTGTTTTCTTGAGGGAGTTTTGAGTGGAAGAAAAAACTATTGATTATTAAAAGGGATGAAAACATTTTTAATAGTATATAAAAAACCTTTATTGAAAACCCACATAATAAAAACTAGTCAAATTTACTTTTTATGAAATGGGATAAGGGTAAGCATGATTAAAATAAGAAATAAAATATTCTTGGTACTGAAAATATTTAGGGAAAACATTTGTTGGAATTGGAAAAATAAGACATGGATGATAAACCATCATTTTATAGGATGAGAATTATTATTTAAATATTTACATTTTCAAGAAGGAATATAAATCATCAATAAAGATTATTCGAATCAAAAATTATTTCCTAACTTAGGAGTAGGAATACCATATGAAATGAAAGATTAAGCTCAAGAGAAAACATTATATCTCAAGAAAACAAATTGAATCACGAAAAAACATATATTTTAGGGAAGATATCAATCATAGTATAAAACATGAAAGAAAATGAATGAAAGATAAATTTAAAATATTAATAAAAATTTAGTATATTATAAGTCAAGGGGAAGTAGTTACACTATACAAATGAATATTGGTGTGTAATATCAAAACATGCCTCAATGAAGGGTGATTATGGAAAAAATCATTTCATTTAATGTTGATTACCTAGAATGTGATCTAACATATTATATAACAAACATAAATATTTTAATCATTTTTTAGAAACTTATTTATAACAATAACCATTTACACTCTTTATTTATATTTATTATATACATGAATACTAGTTATTTTTTACTATTATCAATATCAGGTATGAGTAATCTTGATCATTTTGAATGAGTTTCATAATAAATATTTTTTATTCATTACTATAAAATTTTAATCATTAATGAATATTAATATATACTAGAATTGATTATTTATAAATTGTTATAATTTTATAATTTCATTCTATAGGATTTTTGGTTACGATCCTTAAATATGAATTTGGTGATGAACATGTTTCGATTATTCTTAGTGAAGGATGGGTGTTTTCATAAATAATGAGTTAAATTATTATATTACCATGAAATAACCAAAAAATAATTATTTAATTATTTATATAATATATTATAATAATTAAAATTCATATACTCATCAATGATATAAATTTATAATATTGTTCAAGTATGTGATTAAACCAACACAAACATGAACATACCATAATTAAAGGACGATTATGAAGTGCTTTATTTGAAATATCACTATACTAATATTTTAGTGATACAAATTAGTTTTTATTAGTGTTTAATATCAAAATCATAAATAAGTAGGAGAATAAGTGATGGATATGAAATAATTATATAATATGAATACATTGTTTTTCCTTCTTAGTTTTCTTATTTACAATGGTTAATTTTATAATTTTTTTTATATCATTAATAGGATATTATATATTTATTAAAAAAACCTTATTCATATCTTAATTAGAATATTTATCCTTTAAACCCATTCTTATAATTATCCATGAAATTCAATAATGAAAAAATGGAATACATCAATCCATAGAGGCTGTAGTCTGTACGTATACATGGATAATGATTACATTTTCATAAAAATTATATTAAGGAATAATATATTATATGATTTAATAATATTAAATAATTAATAAATATAATAATTATACATTTAATTAGATTTTTAAAAATCCATATTATTTGGTGACGTAAAATGAACATGCTACATCATGAAGGCTGTAGTCCATATATACACACACTTCATGTTTTTGTTTTTCTTAATGGAAATGGGAATAATTGGTGATTTATTGTACCAAATTTATAATAAAATATTAGTATAATAATTATAAATATTATATAATTTTAATAATGTTAAATTTAATTTTATAAATAATAAGTTCCCATAAAGAAATAGAAATGAGAAAGGAGTGGTTAGAAAATTTTTCCACAATACTTGGATTATCTTCTTTGTGATGGTGGTTAAACCTTTGAGCTATGGTATTTTGATAAGTACATGAACTCTTAAATGTGTCTAGTAATTTTTAGGAGATTTTTTGGATGATTTTGGACTGAACTAAGTACATTTTTGTGCGAGGAGAAGTGATGTTAGGAGTACCCCAATTATAAGTAAAACAAGGTTTTATTTTTTGAAATAACCAAAATTTCTTAATAATAGGAAGTCACTGTATAGGATAGTGAGTCAAAAGATGAAAAATAATATATAGGGTAATATATAAGTTCTATCTAGTACTTAATTAACCATTCCCACATATGTATTAAATTTTTTTTTTCAACACATTAACTTTAGATTTTTCACTTTTACCATTTTATCTTTTACATTGGTAAAAAGTTTTTACCTAAAGAAACTTACCCTTTTTTCCAAAATTAAATAAAACTTATTACATAATAAAAATCTATTGATTCCAAATTTGAAATCCATTTTATTTTTTTAAACTTAAAAAAGTGATAAAAATTAATTTTAAAATCATAAATTTATAAGGTATTAAATGATTTTTTTAAAAAATATCACTTATGTTCTAAAATATGAATTATAGGTTTGTAAAACAAAATAGATATTTTTAAATTAATGATTTAACTTACAGATTATATATTATTCTATTAAAATGGCTTCATAAATTTCTAAATTATACTCTCATACTAATAATTTCATAAAAGACCCGGTATTTTTGAAAACAATATATTGCACTATTGACCATAAAATCAATATTTCTTGAAAAATAATAAATATTTATCCTAATATAATACTGTTATTATGAATAAAAAATTGTTTTTTATTCTTTAAATTTAAAATTTTAAAATATATAAGTTTAAGTTTTAACTAAAATTATAAATCATAGAAAAAATTATTTTTATGGGAAAATAAATTTTTAAAATACCAGTTATTATTATTATTTCCTAAAAAAACTAAGGAAAATAAAATTAATTAATTAATTTTATATTTTATTAACATAATAATTTTAATATAATATACTTATTTTTATTTAATAGAAATTACCACACATAAAATGATAATTTCTTAAACATAATAATGAATTATGCGATTTTTTATAAAATAACTTTAATATATAAAAATATATAAATATCTTTCATAATTCAATTACACCTATTCATACCTAAATATTCAATTTCTAGTTTTATTGGATATATTACACTCTCACACACACACAACATGGATTAGTTTTAGTTCAGTGTTGAATATAAAACAATTTATCGAACATATTTGACTTAATTAGAGGAAAATATATATTAAAATCACAGTGTGCTACATTTTTTTCCTGAAATAAAATATTTCCTCAAAATTTTAAAATAACTACAATGAGTTTAATTTATATAGGGATATCCTAATTAACCCAACAATGGTAGTAGATCATGGGTTAATTTTGGATATGAAGTGAGATTTTCCTGTATGAAATTTTATATCATCCGTTTATAAAAATAGACAGTCCATTCCCAACAGAATCCTAATAAATAAAGAAGAGATAAATCCACAAGAAGTAACTTTGAAAAACCATGAATAGGATCCTTATAATAATTATATAATAATTAAACCACTATATATTTTTATTTATAACTTAATATCTAATTGGTTAAAACTTACACAAGAGAAGTTATATGAAATCTATAGTAAAAAATAATTTTATACTTTAATAGAATTCATTGCATAGGATTTTACTTATTCCTAGTTTATACATGTTTTATGGTTCCTATTTTCCTCATTATACATTGGATTATGGAATTGATTTTAATAATATCCATTTTTCTTGAAATTGAGGAAAAACAATTTATAAGTTATCTATATCCCTTACACTTTTTATTTTGATGGATTTCGACTCCAAAATTTTAGCATATACCTTTCCTATTAAGGAAATTTACCCCATGTTTATTACTATATTTTTGACATATATGTAATTGAATATTTTTCTCTTTATTATCCTTTTCACATAAACTTTAACATTATTACATATTTCTATTATTTGTTTATTTGGGACTTCAAATTTGTTCATATTGTTAATAATATTTTGTGATAGTTGGTTTGGAATAATAACAAAGTTTCTCACTCCATATTACATTTAAATGGGTTACTAGTTGAGTTAACAATCACATTTTCCCTTACACTTATGGTTCCTTCCAATTCAAACCATTACTAAAACCAAAATGGGTTAAAACAAAGGATGAAAAATTTACATTTTGATATTATTATCAACAATATTATTAGGAATATTTAACCACAAGATTCCATAATTTATCACACTATCATGTTAAAATATAATTATTTTAGTTTAACCTATATCACTCTTTGTTCCAACTATATTATTTTTGATTCAACCCATGTTACATTAACTCGAGTTTTCCCATAATTCTTAACATAATAACTTAAATTTACCAAAATATCAATCATTCATAGTGGTTTATAAAAAGAATATGATTAACCAAATCATATCCCCCAGGGTTTCAATCCAGTTGTGTATTTATGACTCTTTTTTTGACACCAGGTTATGATTAAGATAATACCCAACACTCTATATTTAGTGTTATTACCCCTAGGTACATATATTCAAGATCCTATATATACCTATAGTATACAGATATGGATGTTATTAACAAGAAAATCATATAATCTATACTTTACAAAAACATTCTGACATTATCCTATATTTATAATTATTCATATGGTTTTGTATGATTTTATCCTGTCATAATCCACCAAATAGTCAATATTACCTCAACTAACCTAACATTTTATCTTTAACTTTGAAATTTTTATGAATCATAGCTTATCAACACTTAAATTATCCTCAAATAATATACCAACCTCTATAGTTATCTAAACCTTGATCTGATACCGATAGTAGTAGCCCAAAAATTTGACCGTATAATTATATAACATAAATAAATTATTTCCTTACAATAAATACCAAAGATATTTTAGGTCTAGAGTTTTATAGAATTAGTTAAAAACATTAACAAACAAAACCTATAAATTTTTCAACCAACATAATTTTTTACCATTATATAAGTGATCGATTAATCAATAAAAAATCTTCAACATCTCTTAAAAATTTTCTACACAAGATAATTTTCTACACTAGATAATTTTATAGACATATCACACAAATTTATTTCCTTATTTACCTAGGGAAAACGAAAAAAAATAAGGGGAAAGTAGAATATAAAAAAATAAAAGATCATAAGTGAGCATAATATAAAAATATGGGCTTGAGAATATAAGTAAGGAAAATTAACATAAAATATATAATTTATACACAATAAATAATAGATCATAATCCAAGAATCATATCATGAGACTTTCATAGAAATAAAATTATATAAAAGGATCTTATAATCAAATATATTGTGACCAAAACATAATACATGGCATTACTATCATAAATTAATGTTCAGTCCTAAGACCAACATCACATAATGTGGATTGGGTTTACCCCATAATCCCATATATAACATCTTATGATATAGAATGATTTTTATAATTCATTTGAGGGATATATAATTTCAGCACCACCCATCACATTATATTACCAACATGTATATTTGTGAAACATAAGAAACCATTCATAATTTCATCAAATAATTATTTAAGAAAGAAATAAATAGGTTTCATGAATATTTTTGTTAAACTTGATCATAATATGTCTAGATATGTAATTTAGATGGTATCTTCCAAAAATATCATATGAATTATTTCATGATGATGTCATAGAAGAAAATACTCTTATTATTATATACCTTGAATGATTCCCCAAAAAAAGAAATCATGATTTTGAGTCATTTTATATCACATGATTAATTATTCAAAATGAAAATAGTGAAATTTTTATTAGATGGTCAATCATTAAACATAAATAAAATGATGGTAAATATGTTTGAATATTAATAGGAAAATGGAAGATAAAATTTAGAATAGTTTTAGAAATAAATTTTAATGTTTTCATAAGAGATAAGGTTATAGGATTATTTGAAAAATAATTTTCGAAAATTTTAAGTGAAGGATTTTGAATGATTTTAATTTGTTAAAAAGAATCATTAATAATGGTTCCTTCAAAATTCCATAAATTTTTGTCTTGAGGAATTGTGGAGTAGAAGAAAAAACCCATGGTTATGAAAAGGGCATAAATTATTTTTAATATTATATAAAAGACCTTTATTTATTACCCACATCAAAAGAACCAATCCAATTTACATTTTTTAAAATAGGATAAAGAGAAGTATGTATGATATATGAAATAAAATATGTCTGTTATTCCAAATATTAAGGTAAAAAATTAGAGAGAAAAGGAAAACATTAACATGGACGATATTCCATCATTTAAGAGGATGAGAATTATTATTAACATAGTTTTATTTTTATAATGGAAGATAATTCATTAATAAGGATGATTTTAGTCAACAATTATTTCCCAATATTGAAATAGTTGATACCATATGAAATTAAATACCAAGATCAAGTAAAAATATTATAACTCAAGAATATAAATTTGTTATGAAAAAAACCATGTATTTTAGGGAATAAATAAATCATAGTCTAATTAAAGGAAGAGAATGAATGAAAGTTAATTTTAAAAGATTCAAAAATTTAGATATTAGAATTCATGTGGTGGTGGTTACACTATGCAACAAATTTTTTTCGTGTAATATAAAAAAATCCTTAATGAAGGGTGATTGAGATAGAAACCCTTAGCTTTTATTTGATTTACATGAACGCAATATAACCTCCTATATAAAAAACATACCTATTTCAAAAAACTATTTTAGTATATTATTAATAAATATAACCATTTATAATCCTTATTTATATTTTTTCCATACATGTATACTAGTTAGTTTTTACCTATTTTCAAAATTGAGTGTGAGTAATATTGATTGTTTTAAACTAGTTTCAAAATAAAAGTTTTGTTATTTATTATTCTAAAAAATAAAACCATTATTGGATACTATAATATACTATAATTGATATTTTATAAATTTTTATTCTGTTATAACTTCATTATATTGTAGTTTTAGTTATGATAATTAAAGATCAATTTGGAGATGATCATGTTTTGATGATTACTAGAAAATAAAGAGTGTTTTGTTATATAATGAGTTATATTTTTGTATTACCATTCAAAAAAAATCATTATATAATTATATATATCATATATTACTTGAAATTAATTTCATATCTTCATCCATGATATAAATTTACAGCATTGTTCTAGTTGGTGATTAAACTAACCCAAACATGAAAATACTATAATTAATTGATGATTTCAAGGTTATTTACTTAAAATATCATTATAATGGTATAAAATTTATAAAATTTAGTGATTATTAGTGTGATATATCATAATTATAAATAATTTCTAGAATAAGTGATGGATATGAAATAATTTCACTATATGAATAAATTTTTTCTCTTTTTTAGTTTGTTTGTTTAAGATGGTTAATTTTATAACAATTGTTTTTCATTCATATCATTAATATGATTTTCAATTTTTATTACCATAACCTTATTAATATCATATAAATCAAAATTATCGTTTAAAATACTTATTATAACCATTCATGAATGGTGGTAGTGGAAAATAAAATACATCGATCCATGGAAGAGGTAGTCCGCACATACACATGATGATGATTTTTTTTCATAGAAGGGGATAGAGGAGTAATATGATTTATAATTTATTTTTTCTAAAAAATTAAAAATTATCATAATTATACATTAAATTTCCATTTTAATTATCCTTGTTATGCGTCAAAGTAAAATGAACATGCTACTTTATGGAGGTTGTAGTCCGCATATACAAATGTTTCACATTTTTATTTTTCTTAATGAAAAAATGTGGTTAATTATTTTATCATTATTATAATAACATATAATTATAATATGGATAATAATATTATAATTTTAACATGGTTAAATGGATTTTGACTAAGAATAAGTGGACATAAAGAAATAGACACTATAAAGGAGTAGTTATAAATAATACCTTACTACTTGGACTATCTCTTTTACAAAGGGATTTAACCTTTCAAGGATGGTCTTTTTAGAATAACATAACCTCTATAAGGTTTATATGAATGTTGAGGAGATTTTTTTTTTCTGATTTTTGGATGAACTAATTTTGTTGTGGTGTAAGGGTAAGTGAGGTGAGGAGATCCCTTTTTATAAGTAAAATGAGATGACATCTTTGTAAATACCAAAAAAAATTAATAATGGGAAGTCTATCTCAAGGAATGTCGATCCAAAATTGAAAAATAATAGATAGGGGAAGATATAGGGTTAATATATTCCATAACCACCCATTCCCACACACGTTTTCAACATTTTTTCAACTCATTACCATTATATTTCTCACATTTCCCATTTTAGCTTTTACCATGGTAATTAGTTTTTATGTAGGGTAACTTATCATTTATGCACAAAAATAAAATGGCCTATATTACAAAATTTGGACCTAATTAATGTTTTTTAAATAAATTTCATTTTTTTAAATCTATAAAATGTATAAAAAATAATTTTTATATAATAAAAGTATAACATATTTATTTTTGAAAAAATACAGTTATGTCTTAAAATGTTAATTATATGTTTCTTAACCGGAATATTTTTTAAAAAATATATAATTTAGAAAATAAAATACAAATTTATTCAATAAAATGGTTTCATAAATTTCAAACTTTTACTCTTATGTCAATAATTCCATAAAAGGCATGTTATTTATGAAAATAGTATATTGCACAATTCACCTTAAAGTCAATATTTTAAGAAAAATATCAAAAATTTATCCTAAAATAATACTATTATGAGGAATAAAAAAATTAAGTTTATTTTATCAATTTAACATTGTAAAATATATAAATTTATCATTTCAAAAAAATTATAAATCATGGTGAAAAACTATTTATATAGAAAAATAACTTTTTAAAATATTTTTATTCTTATTCCTAATTTCTATAAGATACTAATAAAAATAATATAAATGACTTAATATTATATTTTATTAATATATTAATTTAACAATAATAAACTTATTTTTCTTTAAAAAAAATTCTACTCATAAAAATATAGATTCTTATACATGAAAATGAATTAAATAAATTTGTATAAAAGTTTTTATATATATATATATTGATAGTTGGTTACTCCTATTGATACATAAAATTTTAATGAATAATTTTAGTGTCTATATTTAATATTTTACTCATAAACAGACACACACACACTATAGTTTCATTTTAGTTTGGCATTGCACGTGGAGCATGCCATCAAACATATTTGACTTAATTAGGGGAAAATATATATTAAAATCAAAGGTCATTACAATATACCAATGTATTTATTGAATATTTTCCTAGTATTCCCCAAAATCATAAAGGTTATTTTTCAATAGAATAGATACCTAGTGGTATAACTATTTCAAAGATTCCTTATAGAATGTTCCCAATTGAGTTGCAATAATTGAAAAACAAACTCTAGGAGAATCTTCAAAAGGGATACATACACTCTTCTGTGTCACCATGGGGTGTGCCTTTTCATTTTTATAAGATTAAATATGGGTCAATTTGTTTTTCATTGATTATCATGTTATTAACAAGATCAATATCATGAAAAAGGATCCACTACCCCATATTGATCACCTTTGTGATCAACTATATAGATCTCAACTCTTTTCAAAGATTGAACTTTGATCTGGATATCAACAAATAAGCATCAAATAGGAGGATATACCCAAGTGAGACTTACATATGAGGTGGGGATACTATGCGTATATAGTGATTCCATTTGGTATTACCAGTTCCTCCACTATATTTATAGATATAATGGATAATTTATTTAGAGATTACCTTTATTATTTTATGGTTGTCTTTATAGATTATATTCTAATATATTATAAGAGAAAGGAATAGCATGAAGATAATTTGAGAATTTTTTTTATACCATGAAAAATTATAATATATATATTCAAAATTTATATTTTATGAATTTTCTATACATAAAGATCATTATTAGGTTATGTAATCAGTAATGGGGGTATATCGATGTATCCTTCAAAGATAGAAGGTGTTTATCAATGGATTAGACTAACCAATGTAACCAAGATCCATAGTTTTCTAGTTTGGATAGATACTAAGACACTTTGTGAGAAATTTAACATGGATATAAAATAAAATAAAAAAAATGACATAGAAGGGAACCATGTTTATTTGGATAGATGAAATGAAGAATATTTGAAGGAGCTAAAGAGAATTTTGGTGAGTGTACTTGTGATTACACTACTCTACAGTGGGGAAGGGTTTGTGATATATAGTGACACATCAAAGAATCGATCAAGATGTGTTATCATGTAAAATGAAATATTTTATAGCATATTAATTACACTAATTTAATATTCATGAGAAAAATAACCTTATTAATGATTTAGAGCTTATAATGATAATTTTTTATTTGAAAATATGAAGGAATTATCTTTATGGTGAAAGGTGATATATATATTAATCATACAATATTGAATTATATATTCAAACATAAATAGTTGAATATGAACCAAGGAATATATTTTTATTTGATGAAATATTATGACTACTTAATACATTAATACCATTGGAAGGTGGAAAGGAAGATAATGCTTTGAGTTAGAAGGATAATGAGAGTTTGTCTATGATGAGAATTTAAATATATCCAGTAATTAAGGATATATAGAATATAGAGATTAAAATCATAATAAATTGGGGGAAATACCATCTTACTCAAATTAATGTTCAACCATATATATATGGGAGGATTAAATAGTTGTAGAAGCCATGAAAATATAAAATAAGGTAAGGAATGTTCTGGACTTCAACCTTGACCATGATGAAATGGTAAGATTCAAGAATCAAATATGTGTCCATATAATATCTTGAGATGAAGGATTCATTGGATGAAGAGCATAGCTCATAATTCTCTATCGATCATGGAAGTACAAATATGCATAGAGATCTCAAAGATCATTTCTAGTGGGAAAATATGAAAATGGATATTGTGAAGTATGTATCTCAATGTCTAGTATTTTATAAATTTGGGAAAATATCACAATGAATTTCATCATAGTACTCCCCATTACATTTAAAGTCAATAAATAAATTTGGTTTGTTTTCCAACACCTTATAAATTTAATGTATTTCATTTCTATCAGAGAAGATTTATTACTCGTCCAATTTGTTATGATATACATTAAGGATTCAATAATACTTCTTAGAGAACCAATATCAATTTTATATGATTAAGATCCTGGGATTACTTTGCAATTCAATTGATTTATATAGAAACAATTGAATATGGAGTTGAAATCTAGCACTTCATATCATTTTCAGAAATATGTAAAGTCCAAGAGAACCATTAAAACATTATAAGATATACTAAGAGCTTTCTCTATGGATTTCAAAGGTGGTTGGTATCAACACATTATTATGGTTACTTTTTCATAACAAAATAGATTTCACTTGATAATTCAGATGGATCCTTCTAAATTCCTGTACATAAATAAGTATAAGATTCCAACATGTTCTGATAAAGTTGGAGAACATATTCTATTAGGACTTGAGTTAGTTGAGGAAATGACAAGGAATTTTAAAACCATTCAGAAGCATATCTGGGCAGCTTAGAGTTGATATAAGAGTTATGTTGAAAATCCTCAATGATATCTTGAGTTCAAATTTAGTAAAAATATATTTATATGAAGACATATTTGGAAGAATGTTATGAGATTAGTAAATAAGGGGAATCTAATCCCTATGTATATATCTCCCTTTGAGATTCTTTATCATGTCATAATGTTAGATTATTTCTTTAAAATTCCACCATACCTTTCCAATATTCATGATGACTTCCATGTATCTATTATAAGGAAGTACATACCCAATCCTTAAAATGTATTATACTCAGATATTATACCACTGGAGAAATATATTTCTTAAAAGGAATAACTAGTGAAGATTATAGATTGAATAGATAAAGTTCTGTAGAACAAGAACACTCAACTAGTTTTTTTGTGAAACCATAAATTCTAGGAAGCTACTTAGGAGCCTGAGAATATAATGAGGAAGAATTATCCTCATTTTCCATTATAATAATATAATTTTTGGGGATAAAGTTTTATAAGTAGGGTAAAATGTAACACTGAGTTTTTAGAATATAGTCCATTTAATAAATTCAATGCGTTTGATAGATTATGACACAATAAACACTAAAATTAAGTTAATAATGATTTATTATAATATAAAATTAAATATATTACAAGGAAATTAAATAAAACATAATTTCTAAAAATTAATTAAGTAATTATAAGAAGTAACACTTTAATTATTCACGTCTAAACAATTTTTTCTTCAACAATAAACTTTTATTATATTTTATATATTATTTATTAAAAATATATTTAAAAAAATAGATTTTTTTGAAAAAATGAACTTCATTTTTGGATTCAGCATAAAAATATTATGTTATGATTTTTTGGATTTTTAGGTGAACAATGCAGAATACTATTTTTATAAATATCATGAATTTTATGAAATCATTATGATATAATAATAACATAAAATTAATAAAACATTTTTCTTGAATAAATATTTATTTTATAAGTAAAATTATACATATATAAATATTATATTTAATTTAAAAACCAATATTTGATATTTTAAAACTTAAGTGACGTTTTTAAAAAAAGTTGCTTTTATATGTTATAAATGATTTATGTTAAAATTAGTTTTTATTTGTTTTATAAATTTAATATTATGAAATGGTTTTCATATTTGGAATCATAATATGAAAATTATCTAATAAGGTTGATTTTTTTAGTTTCCAAGGCTAAAAAAAGAGTTAACAGGGTAAAAGTAAATTATAGAAAAAGTTAAAACTAAAGAAAAAACACATAAAATTCCTCAACAATTATATAATTTTTTGATATATTTTATTGATCATACCTCTTCCCCTATTCACTATTTCCCACTTTTAGAGTCAATTTCCTTGAATAGTGTGATTCTTATTACCAAAATACCCCCTTTAATTATAAAAGGAGACTTCCACCACTAATATATATACACTCTACAAATTCAAATTACACTTGAACTAACACAACCTATCAGCAGATACTCCTCATTTTTATTATTTTATTAGTCTTAGATATTTGGGGTGAATTTTAGGTTTGAGTCCCGGTTAGAACTTTAAGTTTTTTGAGTTTTGGGAGATTTATCGAAGGGGAGCACAATTTCCTTACAGTTAATAGTAACCATGTAGACACCGTACGACTGCTACTAGTTGGATAGAGCTGACCACACATCTTATGCATGACTATATGGTAGATACTAGGTAAGTGTGAGATAGTTCTTACTTAGGCAGAGAAGTCTGTATGGTTTGGTAAACCATGAGAAACGTGATAGAATTTGAAAATGTGATTTACCTATTCTTCACTCTACCTTTTTACCACATTTCAACCCCATCATCCTTGTTTGGTTTTGGTGCACCAAGGGATTTTAAAATCCCTCATTCCAATTCCTCCATTCATACATGGTTTCTACTCTCTTCAATCCAAGTTAATTTCTTAGGGTTTCCACCCATTTTCTCCTTCTCTGTTCCCTCGTCTCCTTCTTTCTTGGTTTCCTTTAGGGTTATCTTCATTTAGCCGAACCCTAATGTATAGGGTTTGGGTGTGGGTGATTTTTATTTTGATTTAGGGCATTCAGATCATCCATGGGGCCATATTCTCCTTTTTCATGGAGTCTTGTTCCATCCGCACTTGATTTGACGTAGGCATTTACAACTTTCCCTTTATGGAATAATCCATTGGGACTTTCATATTTTCAATAAATATTTAAATGATATTCAAACCTCTTTTATACCCATATGTTGATGAAAATGTTAGTTACTTGTTGATTTAAGTTATTAAAAATATTTTTTCTATGTGATTTGTGTGAGTTTCCTAATTTTAAGGCACCTAGGGGGTATTTTAAAATTCCTTTGTTCTATTCAAGTTTATTTTGATATTTTATGAAATGTTTAGATTTATAGTGTTGTATTGGTGTTGTTTGGTTTGTGAACTTAGTTTTTTGTGTTTGATTTGGTAACTTTATGGCTTTATGGTAATATAGGAATGTTTTTAAAAGGGGTTTTATTATCCCGTTGGGGTTGTTTCATGTTTTTTAAATGATGTGGAAGGTTAGATATTGGATTAAAGAATTTGGTGATTTTTTGAAAGTGGTTTTAAGTGTCTTATTTAATGTTTGGTGTGCCACTATATATTGACACATACATGGATTCACTAGGTGAACACATGGATGTGTCATCAAGTGAAGGTCGTGACTTGAATTGGTGCTTCCATGAAAGCTTGGCTTCCGAAATGGTTATTATTTTTCTAAATGAGGTTCGGTATTTTGTGTGGTTTCTAAAAATTTCTTTAAATTTGTTCCTTAAGGTTGGACCGTTTTTCCATGAAGTATTTTTTGGTGTGAGTTAAAAAGGGTAAAGGCCCATTTTTGTAATTTTGAAGTGATTTAGTGTGTGTTTTGACACTTGAGGTCCTATTGGGATTTTTAAATCTAAAAGTGGTGTTTTTAAGATGTATTTAGTAAATGCATTAGAAATGTCAACCTAAAGGCCATTTTGGTATTTCCAACTCAAATTTTATGTGTGTGTTAATTTTTAGTAAGGATATGGGTTTGGATAAGTGTGTGCACCCTTTCGGAAACCTTATGAGTTTTGTGAAATTATTTAAATGTTTATATGTATAATGGCCCAGTTGGAACCTTTGAATTATATAAAATGAAAATGTTGGTATATGGGGCACCTTTATAAGAGGTATATCCCTTAGGGGTTATCATATATTGGTGTCTGTGTTTGCGGTAGGTAAGTACAGCGGCGACAGTCGAGCTGAGTGCATTTACATTGGCCTCCTAGTAACATAGCATAATTATGATCACCTTGGTTTCATGGGTGTCCTTTATATGATCGAGTGATGGTAGCTTACCAATTCCAATTATATGGGTTGGTACCCATTGGTAGATATATAGGCCATATGGGGAGTGCCATTGGTTTTGTCGCGAGGGCGATCAATTGGTTATAGACTATGGGGCTTCACTATATGCCGACATATGAATCTAAACTGAGTATATCTAGGGCTTGTCTTGGGATGTTTAGAATCACCCATGGTTATTATTGTATTAATTGTTTATGTTCTTTTACAACAGTTTATTTCTTGATGTACTATTTACCTATTCTGTTTTAGCATAACCTTAATATTATATGTCTTGGTTTTTGTTTATGAAATGGAAATCAGTTTTAGAAATTATTTGTAGCATGTGTTGGATTTTTAAAATGGGAAATCATGTTTTTTTATTAAAATGTGAAAACCATACTTTCATAATTGTATTTTAAACTGATGTTAATGGACTGTTTTGGAAAAGGAAACTTTTTTGGATTTAGTGTCATTTCATTGGAATCCCTACTGATCATTTCAGTGGTCACGCATGTCCTATCTTTTTAGTTGCAGGTTTAGTTTCATTTTTAGGTTCCTGGTTCAGCTTGGGTTCAAGTTTCTAGCTCGGGTGCTCATTATGGAGAAATTTTGGTCTTGTGGTTAGAGGTTTCCAAGATGTCACATGGAGATCACAGGTAGTAGTTTATTATTGATTATTTTTAGTTTTCGGTCTACTTAGCTGTATCTTGTATCTGAACATAATGTTTATTTATCTGAGATTTAATAGTTAAGTTTTGCTACATATTTAGTTTTTTCTATTTATTTATATGATCATGGTCATTTTATTTTCTTCTAAGCCATTCCCTTGTGTATGTTTTGATGCCCGAAACTAGTTTCTAGCCTATGGAGATCGGGAAATCTCTTTGGGACATATCGAAAATCAGGCCGGACGACCGGGTCAGGGTTGGCCGGTATTGGTGAAACGTGCGGCTGATTGTCGCCTATCGACCGGTCAAGGTTCCGGTGCTCTGCTAATGTGTATAGCAGCACTCGGGTCGAATCCTTGGCGATGGTACTTTGTAATAGTCGATTGTTTTTTGTTGATTGTGTTTTGATTAGGGGGGTTTGTTTGCAGAGCTTAATTGAAATGATTTATTGACTATAATTGATTTAAAAAATTGATAAATATTGGGGTGAGTTCATTATTATGGAGTTAAGCTTGTGATATCCTTGAGCTTTGCTTTATATTGCATTAAAATTAACACCCACTTCACAAGTTGACATCGATTAGAATTCCTAAGTGTTAAAGCTTTAATCCAAGACTTAACTTAATTAGGATTTTAATCTCAATCAGTACATGTTTATGGTAGTGCATTTTTAGTTCCAATAATCCATGGAAACCACATGCTAAACAAAATATGTGATTAATCCCTGACAAATTAAGTCCAACATACACAATGTTAAATTAACAAATACTAATCAAGAAAATAATCTCAATCACTTAACATCCCTAAATTATAACTCACCCCAATGAGAGATTTACTCATCCATTTGGGTGTTTAATAATATGGTTATAATGATTATGATTATAAATTAATTAGATAATAAAAAGAAAGGGATAAGAAAAGAGTGGTACCTCGACACACACACACGAACAATGATGATAATTAAAAATGAACTTTCAATTGAATGAGGAGGCTAAAGAAGGGAAGGGGATTCAAATGAATTTAAACTATTTTAAGAACATAGATATTAAACTACATAAGGTGGATGAGAATAAGAGATATTGAAGAAGAAACTTGCATTAAAACAGAATTACAAAATAAAGGACTTACAAAATTACAAAAACGAAGAACATGAAAGTAAGTGAAAAAAAGAGAAGAGGAAAGGTATCTCAAATGAAAACATGAGTATGTAAGGTCCTCCAAAGACTTTTTAAAGTCTTTTGTCGTGCCAATATGTTATCCTCTCTTCTTAAATGCCAACCCCTCTCAAGGAGAGAAGGGGAGAGTATTTATAGCCCAAGGAGTGGACTGTTTACATTCCAGCAATACCCCTCCACTTGGATCGCAGATATCGACATCATGACAGCCGAATATCGAGAAATATCCTTCTTAAAAGTTGTATATAATAAAGTTTTCAGACTAATCTCAAAAGTTGGAGTCATTTGGACTTAAGGATCAAATGTTATGACCGGTTGATTAAAAAAAGTAGAACAGTCCATTTCAATCCAGTCTTTTTGAAGTCTAGAATGTGAAAGAGTTTTTGAATATGAATATGCCTTCAAATACGAATGGTTTATTAAAAAAATTCAGACAACTATATTCCCTCTTTCACACTTCAAAATATCATCTCTATTTGATGCTTACATAATGAGATATGTCATGAATACTATACTGATTTTAATTCTAGGACAGAATGGTGGGCTGGACTTCAAAGCTTCATTTGGGCCCCTTGTACTTGGATTTGGGCCTTGAAATTTTTATAAAATATGATATGTAGTGTCCCCCAAATTATTTTGGAGAGTTAATGTTTTTGGACTTCTGTATTGAGCCCAGTAAATCAATATTCAAGGCTGGTCTAGTTTGTTCACAGATTCTTTGGTCTTGTTTGTGAGGACCATATGACCCTTCAAATGGCATAATTGGCTCATGGTACCTTCTAATGAAATGTTTTAAATTTAAATTAGAATCCTAAAAAACAAAAACCACACAATTTGGATCATAATAGTGATAGTTATTATTAAAACATCAAACTGACTCAATTGGACTACTTCTAAAAATGCTCAAAAATTATACTTAATATTAAAACATTAATATTTCACAAAAATTATGCACATTTCATATAAAATAAGTAAGGGGGGAATATAATAAGTCATGAAAATATTAATAACATCAATTGGTTTTGGAAAAAATGGTATCAGAGAAGTCCCGTGTTATTTTGGGTGTCTGGTAGATGGTGACTAAGGTTTTGGGGTCTCATGAGGTAGGTTACGGGTCAGTTCCTGATCACCACTACTTGTATCGAGACCTGAGTTACTAGGGGTAGTCCGAGTTTGGAGATGTTGTATTTGTTTTGGATTAAGGAATAATAATTTAGTTTATTCGGTTTCATGCTGTGACTTTTCATGTAGTAGTGACTGATGTGGTGATCAAGTGTCATATTTAGGGACCTCTTAGTGTTATGTTTTACTAGGGGCGTGGCTCACTGCCCTGTTATCGGGTTAGGCGTAAGTACTTGTTCCTCATTTTAGGTAAATTTGGTGTATGTTCTGCTCTATCCTGGTTTTGGTGGTGTAAATAGTTTTGGGAATGAAATCATTTTCCGAAAATGGTTTAAAACTGGTAAAGTTAAATTTTAAATGGGTTTGGGAATATGGCGGATGTTTAGGGTTTTGATAAAAAAGGAGGGGTGTAACCCTTTGTATTCCATAATGAAGATCACATGTCTCTATGGGTGTGTATAGAAATTATTTATGGGTGATTGTTCATGGAAGATGTGGATGAATATGGATGGATGCACATGTTATGATTCATAAGATTCCATGGGTGGGGGTTTTTCAATTAAATACTTGGTTTGGGTTTTCCTAAAATGAATTGGAATGAAGAAATAAGTCTAGAAATTGGATTTTCCTGAAAAATGGGTTTTCGTATTTGGAAAGTGGTTTTGGAAGAAGGAAATTTTGAAATTTAAAATAAATAGAGGTTTTTGGAAACTTGATTTTTTTCTTCTGTTTGTATATTCTTGTCTTATGAGCCTGTTTCCCTTAGTTTGAGGTGTTTCTTTTGATTGAATTTTGGATTGATGTTGGTTTCGACTGTGTTTTTCGGGTTTTGTAGAGTATGTCGCTCATAAAGGCCCCTTAAAGATGTTAACGAGTCATGCCCAATTTTAGTGCCTGACTATGAGGCATAAGATGCTTTGGCAATTAGAGCCCCATCCTCTGGTCTCATGGTGAATCTCGCACAAATTCAGGAGTTTCCTGGGGTATGAAGAGCCTTGAACTTGTTTTCTATTTCCTAATTTCCCTTATTATGGTCATATTGTGTTTATCTTTTGTTGATATAGTGTGATGAACATTTTCTACCACCATCTAGGTGGATTTGTTATTCTGAATATGGCTTGTGGAATCATTCATATTTATTATGGTGTTTTGGCTCTTGTGTGGGATAGTTTTGGTTTTGGAAGTTTTCATTTGGTGATGGAAGTTCTTGATTTTTGTAGAGGAATTGGATGGTGTTTATAATTTGGGGTTAGATTGTCTTTCATGGTTTTTCCCTAGTGTTGGGAGTCTTGGTTTGGGGTGATAAATTCTTAGGTTTATCAAGTGTGGAAAACTTTCAATTCCAACAATGTTATTGTTCTTCCTTATTTGAAGGGTCATCGGTTCCTCTGAGAAGTGTTCCCATTATAGTGTCCCTGTATACCGGGTCACTTCATGGAATTCTCTCTATTTGAGTTCTGGGTGGTGGAATTGTTCTGATCAAGCTAAGGTAGTTGGTGTTGTATGAGTTAAGAGTTTTTTTTGTTTTCGGTTGTGGTAAGGCTGCTGGTTGGTTAACATGAAAAGTTGGGTAAGTTCGGATTGGGAGTTCCCTCATTTCCCCCCCTCGGGGTGGTGTGTTGGAATTCTGAGGTCTTCAATATTGTTGAGTTCTTATGGTGGGGAGAAACCTATTTTGTTCTCCCCTTGTAACATGTTATGGTTTCTCTTTGATCTGTCGGGTGTGTCCTATGGAGAGTAAGCTCACCCCATGATTCTTGATTTCCTTCCGTGTGGGTTGGACACATACTCAAGCTTTGGTTGTCTTTTAGACTGATTAATTTATGGGGGTAGAAAGTGTTTGTTGTGGGGAGAAATTTCACACCCTAAACTTTGATAATCCTCATTTTTATTCTTTTATCAGTCTTATATCATTGGGGCGAGGTTTGGGTTTGAGTCACAATCAATATTTTATGTTTTTTGAGTTTTTGGTGATTTCTCCAAGTGGATCATGGTTTCTGCATGGTTATTAGTAACTCGGCGAACCCAATGTGGCCACTGCTGGTAGGATATATCCAACTTTACGACCTACGAATGGCCGTGTGGTAGCTACTAGGTACGAATATGGTAGTTCCTTCTTAGACAGAGATGTCTGCACGGTTACCGTATTATTTGGTAAACCAAGTAGTCAAACTATATGGATCATACTAGAATTTTAAAATGTGATTTACCTATTATACCCCTATTTTACCCATTTCGACCCCCTCCTCCTAGTTCAGTTTTGGAAAATCATGGGGTTCCGAAACCCCTCCTTTCAAGTCATCCCTTCATCCATGGTTTCGCCTCTCTTCAATCCCAGGTAATTTCTTAGGGTTTCCACCCATTTTCTCTTTCTCTCTTTCCTACTCCCCTTTTTTCTTGGTTTCCTTTGGTGTATTATCCATTTGAAAAAAACACTAATGTCTAAGGTTTTGGTGTGGTTGATGTTTATTTTTATTTAGGTCATGAATATTATCCATGTGTCCCTGTTTTCCTTCTTCTTGGAGTCTCGTTCTATCTGGACTTGATTTGAGGTAGGAATTTCAAACATTCCCTTTTTGGAATAATCCATTGGAACTTGCATGTTTTCAATAAAATTTTAAATGATATTTACACCTCTATTATACCCTTGGCTAGATGAAAATTGTGGTTTCTTGTTGATTTATGTTTTTAAAAACAGGGTTTCTAAGCGATTTGTATGAATTTCCTAAGTTTAAGGAACCTAGGGTGTTTGTTTGGAAATTTCTTTGTTCTATTCATGTTGACTTTGATATTTTATGAATTTTTGTATCTTTATAGTGTTGTAATAGTGATGGTTAGTTTTTGAAATTTGTTTGGTTAGTTTTATTTGGTAACATTATGGATTTATGGTTATATAGGAATGTTTTAAAAAGGGGTTTTATGGTCTCATTGGGATTCTTTCAAGTTTTCTAAATGATTTGTAAGGTTCGATATTGGTTTAAAGCATTGGTGATTTTGTGAAAGTTATTTTAAGTTTATTATTGAATTTTTGGTGTTCCACTAGATGTTGGTACATCCATGGGTGTACTAGGTGCACACATGGATGCACCATCAGGTGGAGGTTTTAATTTAAATTGGTGCTTCTTTGAAAACTTCGTTTCCTAAATGGTTCTTATTTTTTTAAATGAGGCTGGGTCATTTCTGTGGTTTCTAAAAATGTCTTTAAAGTTGTTCCTCAACATTAGACATTTTTCCTTGAAGCATATTTTGGTGTGAATTAAAAGAGGAAAGGCCCATTTGGTAATTTTTAAGTGATTTAGTGTATGTTTTGCAACTTAAGGGCCTGTTTTGATTTTTAAATCTAAAAGTGGTGTTTTTAAGATGTTTTTGGTAAATGAATTAGACATGTCAACCTAAAGGCTTGTTTTTAATTTCAAACTCAAAGGTGAGGTATGTGTTAAATTTTAGTAAGTATTTGGGTTTGGATATATGTGTGTGCCCATTAGGAAACCTTATGGGATTTGTGAAATGATTTAAATGTTTATGTGTATAATGGTCTATTTGTAACCTTTGAACGATATGAAATGAATATGTATTTATATGGGGAACACTTATAGGAGGGGTATCCCTTAGGGGTTATCATATATTAGTGTCTGTGTTTGGGCTAGTCAAGTGAAGTGGTGATAGCTGAGATGAGTCACGTGTGCGTTGGCCTCCTACTAACTCAGAATTATTACTATCACCATGGGTTCCTGGGAGTCCTTTAGATGATCGAGTGATGGTAGCTTACAAACCATGATTAGACGGGTTGGTACCCACTGGTAGATTTAGAGGCCAGATTTGGAGTACTACTGGTTTTATTGTGAGGGTGATTAGTTGGTTATAGACTATGGGGCTTCACCATACGTCAACAGGTTTTTCCAAAACAAGTACATCCATAGGTTGTCTAGGGATATTTAAGATCACCCATGGTTATTATTTTATTTCTTGTTTATGTTTTTCTACACTAGTTTATTTCAGGATTATTCTATTTACCTATTCTGTTTTAGCACATCCTTAATATTATATGTCTTGGTTTTTGTTTATGAAATGGAAATAATTATTGGAAATGATTTTTAGCATGTGTTGGATTTTTAAAATAGAAAATCATGTTGTTTTATTACAATATGAAAACCATACATTCATAATTGAATTTTTAAATGGTATTAATAGACTATTTTTCAAAAGGAAACTTTTTGGATTCAATGACATTATTTTGGAATCCCTACTGAGAATTTCGGTGCTCATGCCTATCCTATATTTTCAATTGCAGTTTTAGATTCATGTTCATGTTCCTAGTTCAAATTGGGTTCAGGTTCCTATCTCGGGTGCTCTCTTTGGATAATGTTTAGTCATGTGGTTGGAGGTGACCAAGAGGTCACATGGATATCATAGGTAGCAGTTTAGATTTAATTGTTTTCAGTTTCTGGTCTTCTTAGTTGTATCTGGTATCTAAACCTAATTTTTATTTATCTGTGATTCAGTAGTTTGGTTTTTCTAAATATTTAGTTTTTCTTGTTTATTTATCTGATCCTAGACATTTTCTTTTCTGCTAAACCATTCCCTTGTGTATGTTTTTATGACTGGAACTAGTTTCGAGCCCGTGGGGATTGGGAACGCCCCTTAGGCTATGTCACGAACCGGGTTAGGGTTAAACCGACTTGGTTCATGACATAAAACTCTACCTAAATCCATCCCTAAAAATCATGTAATATAATTATAGGTTTTTATATCCTTAAAAGATAACCCCTAAAAGGCTTAACAAAATTCTCAAAGGGGATCTTCCAATTAGTAATATAAAATTCCCCAACCACTCCATTTTTATTTAAATTTATTAATGTCTTCCTATTCTACATCCAATTATATTATAACATTATAAAATAAATACATTTTTGTCATTATTATACTTACATGTGATTATATTTATGTAAAAAACATTATCTATTCCCCTTCTAACCATTCATAAAAATGAGAACATCATTCATGTTACGTGTGGACTAACGCCTCCATGAGGGACGTGTTCCAATTTTCATGGCTACCATACAAGGATGGTTTAATGGAGTTATTTAGTGAATAAATATTTTATTTATAACATTATTAATATTTTAAAAATAAAATTTAATTTCAAAATTCTTTTCATTCTATGGAAAATGAAAACACCACCAATGTGTACGTGTGGACTACCACCTCTATAGAGCGAGGTGTTCCATTTTTCATAATTTCTCTACATGGATTCATTTAAAATATATATTGATGAATACATATAATATTAATAATGTATATATTCTATTAAATTGTTTCTGATATGATGACACAAAAATTAATTATTATTATAAAGTAATAAATTGATATTAAAAAATTACCCAAAACAAGTTCATTATGTGTCTCATACTCACAAATAAGGACTATAGTTTCCATAAAGTGAATATAATGATACATAAATAATTGAAAAAATGATTTAAATATCATTTATAATTGGGTAATGATGAAATTGGTATCAATGATCAAGTTTCGATGTTCGTATCACAAAACATGCATGAAATTATTGGAATTACTAACATCCGATGATGAAATAATCATTAACTAAAAAACACACATGTATTGAATGATTATAATTGAATTATATGAAAGGTAATGTAAAGGAATAATATTTTTAAATAAGATATTAATAAGTTTATGTGTTTTATAAATATGGTTAAGGACCATTCTTAAAATTCATAATAAAAAGGTAAGAGTTTCTTTCTCATCACATTTTAAAATAGATATTGTCATGAAAGAATTTACATTTGAGGAAACAATTGTGTGATATTTATATTTGAGTTTATAACCACTTTCTTAACCCCTAGTTATAATTGATTTTTTCCATGTTCTCTATCAATTTTATTTCTCTAGGTAAATATTTTACCTGATGTGTTGCTTGTAAGTGAAACTAATGTCAGCTCTTCTATTTTGGCTAGGAATATTCCACCTCTTTGTCCATAATCATTTTTTGTATGTACTTATACATTATTCAATAATTTATTAAGTCCATTTTATAATATTTTTTATTTTATTAAAAATTCTTTAAAAATAATGTTTTAACTTTTTACACATGGGGAATTTAGATAAAATCATCCTTTTTAACATTTTTCATGTGAAAACATTCCCTTTCTATTATGATAATTCTTAATTAAGAAGCTTAATTTACATATTTTAATGTGTTTTTACAAATTATTTTAGTTCATAATTATTTTAAAAAGAAAATATATATTGTGTATTGTTTTAAATGTTATATATCTAATAATAAAAGGGTGTTTTCATCTATATCAAAATCCATTGATGTTATTTGTAGGATACGTTCTTATGAAATATACACCTCCATTATCTAGATGGTTTATGAATGGGTTTATGAATGTTTTCATGATAACCATATCATTTCTTTGGGTTGATCTAGTGGTGATAAAATATTAATGTTTTTATGTTCTCATGGAACATGAAAATATTATTTGTTATTATGTGATGGGTGGGCCTAAAATTATATGTCCCTCCAACACATTGGTAAATGCTTGATGTCTCATTAGAAAATATAAAAAGAAATGTGGAGTAAACCAAAAAAACTATGGGACTTTGTAAACTATGTTTGTGGGAATAAGAAGGTAACCCAATCCACTATTAGAAACTGTACACTATGATGGTCTTGGCAGTTATCCTTGACTAAGGAAATTAATTTCTATGATTATGTATATTCCACAAGATTATGTATTATCATTATTATTTTATCTCATGGACCATGATTGATTATTGATGATTATTCACTATTATAACTCATATATATATTTATGAAAAATATTTATTGCATGAATCATAATTTTTTATCGATAAATTTTTAGGTATGATTTTCATAATTTATTATTATGTTCTCATACACCTAGGATTATCTTATACTCACTTATTGTATTTAAATTTTATTTCCCATGGTTACCCTTTATAATTATCTATTCTCAACATTTATTATATTTCCCTTTCCCTAGGTCATTAGTAAAGGTATCAAGTATGATATGTCTAGAAGTGTACCATGTGAAAAGAAAGCTTGTGAGAAATTTTGAAGAATGTTCTCAAATAAGTTAATTATGTATCCAGTATCCAAATACATTCATCCTTTATAGTTTTTAATCTTGTATTATTGTGAAATATAATTAATATTAATCTAAAATGATGTAATATTTATGTAAGTGATGTATGGGGTGACACATTCCTCGAGATAAATTAACACCAAAAAAGTAAAATTCATAGGCATAAACATGAAAGTATAATCAATAAAAGTAATTACTTTTAAAATGTGGAAGGTTTAATACCAATATTTTATAAAAATTAGAAAAATAATACTACAAAAAATCTAATGAAAAAATGAAAAAATATACAAACCATATCCCTCTATAATTATTAGATTATTTTTACTTAAATAAAAATTCCATCACACTTTTTTCAATTTACTTCAAAGTGAGTACCGAGTCAATAAAGGATAAATGGTAAGATATTTATTGAATTAATATTCAAAATAGTTAACAAAATCAAAAATAAATTTTTCTCTATATTTTCATCCACTGATCTATTTCAATAATACTTTATAAAAATTATAAAATCATATTTGACCACACATTCCCCTTGTTTGAATGAGTTTAATATTCCCATCTTCATTTATCTCCCTAAATATCTAGAAACTTTGAATGTTTTTGTTATTTTTAATCCATGAAATGAAAAATTTTACTTATTTTTTAACAACCATGAAATGATAGAATAAATCATTTTCATGTTTATTAATATGAATTAGATAATTATATTTATTATGAAAAATATTATGTAATTTTTAAATAAAAAATGAAATAGTTTTAATTAAACTATTTTATTATAAGTTCATATTTGAAAGTTTAATTTTTAAATTATGAAATTTTAATTTGTAATATTTAATTTAATTTTTTAAATAATCATATCAAAATTAATTTAGGGTAAAATTTTGGAATCTCTTGAAAAACATTGATTTTTCCATGAATAGTGAAAATATTGATTTTTGTAAAAATGTCACGCCTTTAAATAAATTATGTAATTTAAAAGTACCATTATGATTTAAATATGATTTAAACTAACATAACTATTATTTTTTTATATTTAATACACTTAATTAACTTCGAATCATCTTTATATTTTATTATAGTATAAGTTTATTTTAAGGTTTTAAAATGTGTTTTTTATATAAAAAACAGTTTTAAAGTGCATAATGTTTCTCTATTTTAATTAATTAAAAAAAATACATAATTAGGAATTGATGTGAATGTTTTTTCATTACTATTTTCCATATATATATGTTTTATTTTATTATATTATTAATTTCAAAATATTGTATTTTGTTTAATTATTTTCAACTGTAGTCAATTTTGAACATAAATGATAATTAATGGCGTCCTTATTTTGAGGACACCATCAAATTTTCGCACCATTTCTAGGGAAGAAACATTTTTCTTCGTGTTTTTCCAATTTTTCTTTTATTTAAGAAAAAAAAACCAATAAAAAACAACACAAAAAAAGAACTAAAATGGACATAGTCATCTCTTTTGATAATGATTTATTTTATATCTCTAATGTGAAATCCATTTATGAGGATGTGGCCTTATTTTAATTTTGGTTAAAAAACTGACCCATAAGAGATATCTTTTAAGGCTCAAGGTTAGTTAGTCATAAAACCAAGAAACAACATGCATAGAGATTTAATCACATTAGAAAGGATCAAGAGGGGATGTGACGTACCAATAAAAATATACTGACTGTAAAGAGGATCATGGATTTTATTGGATACACCTACCTAGATCAGGAGGACCAAAATAGAATTATAATACCCCAAAAAGTCATTGATGCTGCACCTTTTTCAAAAAAACATAGATGAATGGAAAAAAGAAACAGAAGGATTGATAAGAAACAGGAAGTGCTAGTATTTGAGCTTGGATCACCCTCTGATTTGCTGCTGAAAATTTATGAGCTACATCTAGAATCTATTTTCAAGAGTCGGAAGAAGACAAAATAGGTAGTCATAGAAAAAGTTGAGCATAATCTGGGATATCATTTTACTTATTTCACTTAATTCAATGTTTTTTTTTGTATTTAATTTTCAAATGATTTTCCATGTTTCAACTGTAAAATACATCATAAGATATCCTTACCTTTTCCTTAGAGTACACCACATCAGAGGTCATTTTATTTGAAGGGAGGATTGAGGAATTTTACTTTTCACACCTTCCACAGACTTACTCTCAGGATCATTGTTCAACTAGGAGGAACAAGATTCATTGTCAAATGGAGTTGACAATTTTATGGAAGAAGATATATTTTTATTTTACATAGATTACATTGAAGTTGATTTAAATTTTTTTTCTCTCATTGCATGTATTGAGGACATTGTACATATTTTTGATTTTCAAAAAATTCAAGATGAATTTCAGGTTTCACATGATGAAGAACTTCTGGAACTCCTAATTTTGTATGAAAATTACAATTTGGGAACTACTATTGAAGAGAAAATATTTGAGCTGTGCATAAGACCAAAAGTGGATATTGACACTTTTTTTTGTTGCCAACTAAGAATCTGTTTAATGGATTGAATCCTAAGACAAGTCATATCCAAGAATTCTATCATTAATACCTATAAACCCTAAACCTCTAGATATATAAGAGGGGAAGTACCCCTATATCCTATTTCTCCTCCACCACTCAATATGATGTACTCCAATGCTAAGGAGAGGGATTTGTTTGAAGTTGAACAATGAATACTCTAAAAGCTACAATGCACTGGGAATAAACACATATGGTGGTTCTTGATCAATAAGTGACACCTCCATCATCTTAGGTTTGATCCACTGACTTTACAATTGTGGGAAATCAAACTACAACACCCCTAGTGGAGTTATCCCAATATTATCTTTTTTTTAATTTCATGTTTTAATTTATTTTTGCATTCTGCTTTAATTTGTATGTTTTTTTAGTAGATAAATAAAATAGAAGTTAGTTATACATAGTGATCATTTAAGACCAAGGGGATAAGCACATTGGATTACATGGATAAAACTACCTAACTAAAACCTAGTTTCATTTATTTTTGAACTTTGATTCTCGATATCTAATGAAAATTGTTTATATCTTATAGGGACTTGAATTGTGTAGCCTAAGAACTTACAAAAAGGAGAAAAGAGAGGCCTTAAAACATGAATGATAATCTTATAGTCAAGGAAGTATTATTTTTGATTTTTCAAAATTTTAAATCTTTACCTTCACATCCTACTAGAGGTTGTTAAGTGTGGGGGATTCCCCCTGTTACTTTTTGGAATTGTTAATCTATTTTCCCACTTGGGTGTTATCTTATTAAAATCAAATGAGTTAAAAATATTATGAGTTGATTTTCGAAACATTCTTCCACGCACTGCATTAACGTTCATGTTAATACTGTTGAATTATGAAATATTGATCATCATGGTTATTTTTTAAATTAGTTGAGAAAAATTATATATCTTCTAATTTATTAAAGAATTAACTTTCCAAAAAAATTATGCTTTATTTTTTAATTATGGTGACTGGTGGTTTCTTTTGGTTTTGGGTTTTGTTTTACTTTTTTTTTACTTTTTTGTTTTTATTTTTCCTCTTTATTTTTTGTGGTAAAGTAAATTTTAAAATTATTTCATAATAATTTTTATTTAGAATTTCTCATATGTTTTGAACTTATCTTTCTCCCACATTGGGAATCAATATCAGGGAAAATGTTGAGTTTTAAGTGTGGGGGAGAGGGGTATTTCTGTCACTTTAAACCCCTTGAATTCTGTAAAAAAAGGTTATTTTTTTGTTTTTGGTTTTCAATGTTTTTCACAACTTGAGGGTTATTTGGCATCATTCTACACATAATATCTATCCGACCTTGTGGATAACTACTTTCTGAATGTTTAGGGTTGTACTGATTCTTAAATTGCTGGGTATGTATGATTGCCGAGTGGTATTTTTCACTATCATTTTGGAAATTCTCTTTAGGAACTTAGGAAGAGAGTGATATAGGATAGGTTTTTGAAATTTGGATCATGACTTTAGGTAACTATAAATTCTCATTGGAACCCAGGGGACTCATATTTTAAAAAATAATAAAATCACTTAAGGGATCCTACTTAAATGGTAATCTTCGAAGTCATTTAAAACTGAAGTAAAATGGGAAAATGAGATCCCACAATTAATCTATGAGACTATAGGCATTAGGTGTGTGTGTTATCCCTCTAAACATATCAATAATTTATTTTTTATAGTTCTTTTCAGATACATAGTTAGGTAAAATTCAAAAAAAAATTAAGCGCCTAGTAGTAAAACATGAGTTCATTAAGGTGAGGTGAATTTTGAACCCAAATGAAGAAGGGGACAATTGACTTGTTTGAAGGTCATATGAGTTGAATAAATAATGTTATTAAAAGAAATTAAACTTTTTAGAACCTAGGAGATAGTGAGAATTAAAATATCCTTCTGTAAAATTTTAATTCCACTTGATCTAACTTCTCATCACTCTTAGATTTGGAAATTTTAACTATAAGTGAAGTTTTTTATTAGGTGACTTCATATAGGAGGCTTCACATCTTTGACAGTTAATGAGTCTTTATTTCCCTTGATTTCTAGTCTGTGATTGAAACTAGGTAGTTCTATTTTTGAGCACTATTACAAAGCCATTCTAGGTATATTACCTCTATTTATGAAAGCCTCAACATGGTTAATTTTTAGCTCATTCTAAAATAATTCATTCAATTTTAAAAAGTCAAAATCATGCATTTGTTTGAGGAAAAACAAACATTTAAGTGTGGGAAAGTTTGATGCAATTATTTTTTCATTTCTCTTTCCCATATCATTTTTTGCATATTTTTTTTATTAATATCAAAATACTATATTTTGTTTAATTATTTTCAAATATTATCAATTTTGAGAAGAAATGATAAAATAATATTTTTATCAAAATCTCTATTTTATTGATTATTTTTTTCATTTTAAACAATTTTAAAATTAAATAAGTCATTCTCTTTTTCTTTCAATTTTTATTCTTTTATTCTATTTTAATTTTAACTTTTTATTTTCATTATTTCATTTATTATTATTTTTTTGTTTTTTTCACAATAACCTTTTCATTTATTCTTTTATTTAATTAAATTTTTATGTAATTATTTTATTTTCATTTTTTGTTAATTAATTATATTTATTTAGTTTTTTTTAATTTTTGATTCAGTTCATTAAATTAAATTATTTCATTCTTTTATTTTGTTAATACATTTATTTAATTTTGGTTTTTGTATTTTTGAGTATAATTTGTTAATTATTTGATTTCATTAATTATTTTAATTAATTCATTAATTAATTAATCTATTCAAATTGAGTTTAATGTTTTCAATGTTTAAAAAAAATTATAATTTATGATTTTTAAATTAATTTCGAACAAACTATAATCCACAATTAATTGTTATTGAATAATTTGTTATTGATATTATTTTGTTTTTAACAATTTTAAAATAAGAAGTTTAATTTTTATATATTTTGTAATTTTAGTTGAATGTTTATTTTATTAATTTAATTAATTTATTGATTTCTAATTTAATTTAATTGGTTTTTGTTGTTGTTGTAGTTGTCACCATTACAATTAGTCACGGACAACCCTCTATCTCACCACCAATACACATAGTTTCTAAAAAAATGTGACATACCATTCTCCCATAACCCTTCCCATGGCGGTGAGAAGTCTAATCATTAGATTCACTTCTTCCACTATCCACCCACATCTCTGGAGGTGACACTTCTCACCTCCAGTTTCCTCTTCAGAACACACTACCACCCCTTGCAAACCTCTTTGTTGGGAGTCCTTACTCACCACCATCATCTCCACTTCTACTTTACAACGAGTCCCTGAGCCACCATCGCATACCCCTTGTCGCTCGTCCCTATGCACCGAACCCACTACCACGGATCCCGGTTGAAGAGACATGGCTCGATCGAACCCCCACTTCCCAGCTCCCGATGCACCTTGTTGAACCTGAGCTGCCGGTCGAGATCTCCTCTCCCCTATTCCTCACCAGTTTTCCCCATTTCTTTTTTCCCCTTCTATCCACCGAATCGCCCACCCCCTTCTTTATCCTTTATTTTTATAATATAATATATAATATAAAATATTAAAATTAATATATATAATAACATATAATAGTAATGATATATAATATAATATGTATAATAATAATAAATATACTTATATAAATATAAAATATTAAGAACTTATATTTAATAATAGTAGATATTAGTAAATAAATATAATAGTTATATATACGTATATTATTAATAATTAATACCTCTAATAAAAATATTTATTTAATATATATATATATATACAAAAATAATAATTCCTATAATATATTAATATATTTAAATATTTTTGTTTATATACATATTATATAAATATATATAATAGTAAATATAAATATGAATTTTTATATATATCTAATAATATTAATTATAATAGTTCATATCAATGAATTGAGTGACATCTTTTTGTTTTATATTGTGTGCAGTAGGGGGAGAAGATCATGGGTTGAAGGTGAAACTAATCGTGGAAAATGGAAAGTGCAGGGGGTCATTTCAAGAGGTAGATTTTTTTAATGTGAATTCACCAAATGTTTGGGTCCAGTACATCATAGTACAACAAGTGGAATGATGCTGCCTATTAGGATTTCTTTTATTTTTAGTTTTCAGTTTTTTTTTCTAAATAAGAGGGACTAAATCTCCTCTCTTGCTGAGAGGGACACCTCCATGACCACATCACCCTAGAATGGGGAACCATCTTATATATTGATATGGGACCATGATCCTTCTTCTTCCTCTATTTTCACCATTTCCATTTTCTTCTTTTGTCTGTAAATATTAGTGTGGAGTATCTATTTTTTTTAATTGATTTGTGATGTTTGTTTCAATTGTGTTGTTTTGTTTATTTCACCATGATTTGTTAAGTGATCTCATATCTTAATTAATGGAGTGCTAATTCACAAGGCTTGATCCATGATGTGAATCATGAAGTGACCTGAAGATCCAATTTTAAACGCAATCATCTTTTTTTTCTTTGCCTTAGCAGATTGCATCTATGAATTTAGGTGAGAAAGAGTGAACCCTCGCATAGAAGCCGT
The DNA here is from genome assembly GCA_963277665.1 of Viscum album. NCBI lineage: Eukaryota > Viridiplantae > Streptophyta > Magnoliopsida > Santalales > Viscaceae > Viscum > Viscum album. Next base: position 284,817,521 of record OY728138.1, on the reverse strand, counting down.
TTTTTATTGTCTCTACTCATTTATTTCCCCCTCTATGATTTTCTTAAACCAAGCTTACGTGTTGGGTTATGTGATTTGAAGAACTCAAATGTATCATTTTGGTTAGTGAAATCCTGTCCGAAATGAGTTGCCTGGGGGAATCATTTTTAAAATTTTGAGGAATGGTCAAGCACTGAAGAACTTTGGTTTCTGAGTGTTCAATTTTAGGTGAGATAGATGTGTGATCTGATTCATCTATTGTGCATTGAGTGCAGAATAGATTTTTTGATTTTTTTCGTTAGATCTATTATTGGAAGTTGAGGGTGGATTAACCTGGATTCATCCTTCTTATCATTGACTTTTTTATTTCGATTTCTGTAATTTTTTCTTGTTCTTTATTTTTTTTCTTTGCGTTGGTCTATCCTTCTTCTCTTTCATTAAATTTTCCTTCATCTGCGGTATTCAATTTATTCACTATTTCACAAAAATGTGTTTTTTCAGAATTGTTTTTGTTTTATTTATTTTTTTGTTTTAAAAAAATAAAAATACAAGAAAATGATTTTATGAATGACCACCAAGGCTCTCGACACTGCTTCCTTGAGAGCGACCCTGAGGTTAGCCACTGTGCTACATCTTGGGTCTTATAAATGTGATCTTGACCATCCTCGCAATAAGGACATATTAAGGAATTTTTTGAATGAAATTTAAATATTATATATATATAAATATTAATTTAATTTCATATAATTATTTTTACTAGTCACAGAGTTAATATAAAATCATCTTTTTCTTGAGAAATACACTTCTTGAAAACTGTTTTTTCATCATGTATGTGGGTTTAATTTTTCAATTAAAATTCTCAACTTCTATGAATTGAATTTTGTAAAATCAAGTCCATTTTTGGAATCATCATAATTCATATTATCTAATAAGTTCAACATAATTTCTATTCATAATTAATAGTGAAAAAGTATAAATCTCCTACGATGGTTATGGTAAAAATGGGTTTATTAGGAGGTTAAACTAAAATTATAAGATTTAAAATCACACAAAAAAGTTTGTAAAATATATTTTCTAGACATATTTCATCATTATCCTATCTTAGTCTCAATAATGTTCCATTTTGGAGACTTGTGTCTTGTGTAAAACATGGGTACCCTTTTTTATTTTAAAAAATTACAAGTGTACACCTCACCTCACTTATAAAAGGACACCCCTTATCCTCCCCACCTTTAATGCCCTTTGTGTTATATCCTGACATAGTTTCCATATACTAGTTCCCCAATATGGTTCATTACATAACCTTAAGCACACCTCCCTATATGTTATAGGTTTCCGACTAGTATTAAGAGTCTAATAAGGATCATGGGGAGACTATCCCTCTTTATAAAAGCAATACAACAAAGAAAATCAATATATAATAACAAAGAAAATAATATAAAATAACTAATAAAAACCAAACATCACATGATAATCCCAAATTAGAAAAAATGAGAAAAACCAAAGTAATAAATATTTCACCTTTATAAGTTTCAAATGTCAAATAAAAACTCCAAATAAAGACACACTAACAACTCCCTAGTGGGTCCCAAATTCATGTACGGTTCCCTCATTTATGCCCCCTCCCAAAACCAAAATTAGGAATCTAATATAGAGATATTTCCTTTATCTTATCCTACAAACATGAAGTTTATTCAGGTACCAATCGGCATCCCGAGTAGGCTATGAGTTGAACTTATTAGGACACAACCAACATTGTCTAAAGTAATATCTACTCTATAATAGTGTGTATAGTTGTATAAATAATAATTGAAAAATGATAAAGTAACTGGTTTAAAATTTATTATTATTTAGTTAACAACATTGTACCGTAGGTTTATAGTGATACCCAAGCTAATCATACTTACTTTGGTCCATGCCTTAGTTTGAACCATACACCATATGGATTTTAAAATTTATTCTTTCATCAGATTTTATTATTCAATTAATTTTAATTTTACTTCATTTTGGTACCTTAAAGTTTCAGTTCTGGTACCATTATCATAGATATTTAGAGCGTCATCCCATTATCCTTGACTCAGGTACTTGGAGCATCAGTCCAACACCAATATCATGTGTACTTATATCATTAATATAGTTTTAAAATATTAGGTACCTATAGAATCAGTCTTGTACCAATTCACATGCATGCATCGAGGGTCTAGAGCATTATTCTAGCACCCCACGAGCACTAGGATATTCAATCTAGTACCCACAACACATTTTCCACACATATATATAAAGTGTCAACATTATTAAACCTTTTTATCAACCATTATCAACATGGTACATTTTCATTTACAATATTTCCCTTTTATCTAAATACCATCAATAATCTCACATCTCAATAACACTTCCATTTTAATCCAAATAATTATTTATAACATGTTGAGATGCTAACACATTAATTTTTTTAATTTCTTAAACCTTATAATTAATCCTTTCCATTCTATAATTATCATTTCAAGGAAAATTGTCACACCCATTGGGGTTCCATTAGGCCTGGTCATATCATCTCTAATGGATTAATGGGATCCGTAAAGGGTCTATCAATTAGGATAGGGTTCAATTAACTTTTCTTAATCAAAACTCAATTATGAAACATAGAAACTCAATAAAAAAATTACATACATGAGTAAGGCATCAATACTATGGGAAATAACATGCAGAACAACAATCTTAGGATCATTTATGAACTATCTCCCAACCTTAGACCATAATTCAAGGTAGAATTACCGAAAATGAAGGATGTCTCTATTATCTTAAAGATATAGGCATATATCTCCCTTCCTTAAATATATCTAATCATAAAATAACACAACTAACCTAAAAAACATGGATATATCCACATAGAATTATATATAATGTTTTGGGAAAGAGATTAAGAAAATATATAGGAATAAAAAATAACAATGGAGGATTACCAAAAAATGGATATTCAACAGTTTTTGAATCACTTAAAACATTCTCTCGGAACAAAGGGGATCACATATCAAGTCTTTGGAGAAAAATAAGTTTGAAAATATTTAATATTAGGGAACAAATAAGGCCTTAAAATTTTAATTTAGATTAGATACAATATTTTGGGTTCCCACATATATTCCAAATGGTTGGGACACATAGTTTGGCTAACCATGCGCCCACTAGTGGTGCTACTGTCTCAAGAAAACCCCATGCATGGTTGGATTGCATGGTTAAAAAAATATGTTCCAACCATTTTGTTCCCCTCTATTCATATTTTCATGGTGTGGGGGGGGGGGGGAGTGGCCACATTGTTTAGATGAACCTTTCACCCCATTCCAGTGGCTCAAAATAGGGCACATAGTTTTCTAGGTAAAGCCATATGGTTTTACATATCCTTTTACCAATTGTGCATCGACCCATGGGATTCCCAAATTCTATAAATTCACCCTAAATGACCCCAAGTAAAGTATCAAGTAATGTATGTTAAAAAATTGTAAAATAATACACGAAAACAAGTACAAGATATCTAAAGATAGGTTAGGATCTTATAATCTCCCCACATTATAATATCTCATATCCGAGTTTCACTCCCAAGTATCATTATGCTTTCAACTTGAAAATGTCGGGACAATAAGACCAAATATCCTCTTCTATCTCCTATTTTTACTCCTTAATACAACCATCTATCACATCACTTAGAATAATGGCACAAACTTTCCTAGAAAAACTTTCTCATAGTGATCCTCAACACGAATTAGATGCTTCTCAAAGGACACATCAACCTCAAGCTCAAAATCACCAATATATATCACAATAGAATGTTATGGGTGATAATAATGAATTTGTGACACATGAAACTCATCATGAATAACACTATAACTTTATGGAAGATTTATTCAACATGCCACAAGTTTGAACCTCTCCACAATCTCAAACGGTCCAAATAAACCTGTGTGCCAAACCACTCTGCTTCCAAATCTGGTAGTGACCCAATCATGGAAATGACCAAAGGAATACATGGTATCCCACTATAAAATCAAAATTTCAATGATGTTAATAAAAATAAGACTTTTCTATACTCTATGATGTAACCATACATTTTAGAATCAACTGAACCTATTCTGATATCTCCTACATGAGACTTGGTCCCAACAACTCTAAGTCCATCCAACATAGAGGTGATCTACATGGAATCTTATAAAGAACCTCATATGGTGCCATATAAATTATATCCTAAAAAATATTGTTATAGGTAAACTCAACCAATGTTAATTTCTTCTCCCAATATCCACCAAAAGTCTAGGATGCATTCCCTTAGCATGTCCTTTAGAACCATAATAGTACACTTGGATTTCTCATCTGTCTATGAGTGGAAATCTATACTCAGAAACACCTAAGTCCAAAAAAAATTTCATTCCTTTTCATAATCATTAAGTAGCATGTGTAGCATGATATAAAACTATAATTAGTGAAACCCCATGCCAACACACTATCTTCTGAACATACAATCACTCAGAAGATCCATAGTGAAATTATCCCTAATTGAAAAAAATTGGCTGATATCATCAATTATTCCACAATCATCCATATCAAACCATTATTCTAATGTGTCATCAGGATACCTACAATTAAATCCATGGTAAATTTATCCCAATTTCATTTTTAATGGAGAAATAATATAATAGGGAACAAGTTCATTGATGCCTAGCCAGCCTTCACCCGTTGATAGGTGTGACATTGTGTCATAAAAATTGAAATATATTTATTTATTTCTTACAAAAAATATTTTCTATTATGGTCATGATAAATTTTGTTCAAATCAGGGTGCACTTCCCACATCTAGTAATGGAGGTCACACATCATATTTTACCATATAAAAGTAGGCATAACAACACAACCATGAACATAGATGATCTCATCCTCATCTATAGTCCAATCAGGAGGTGGATCCAACCTTCAAAACTATTCATCATCATCAAAGACTCAATATCCTCATAATGCATTTACATGATATGGGTTAGAAGTATACGCTCAACTGATAAAGATATAATGGTCATCTAGCCATGTTTCTATTGAACATCTATGCGAATATCATTGACCAAGGCCATCATTTCCCTGCAGAACAAGACTCATGGACTTATTGAGTCTGTGTATTCTAGCTTAAAGAATAAAAAAAACTGTTTCCTTCCCCAGACACATAGTCTAGATATAATTCAAACTACTTCATATACTCAACCCATATATACTTCCATATATTTAATTCTCATTGAAAAAATATGTATGTCAAACATTTGTTGTCGGTATACATAATAACCTATTCAACCGACATGTAACAGCACCAACATTCTGAGGCATAAACCACAATGAACAACTTCAGATCATGCATAGGGTATTTATGTTCATGTGGCCTCAACTATCATGATCCGTACACAAGAAATTGATCACTCTGCATCAACACTTCCCAAGTATAAACCTAGATTCATCAAAAAACAAGTTATAATCCTCACTTGATTTGGGTAGAATCAAAATCGTTGTAGTGGTAAAATTATTATTTAACTCTTGGAAGGAACTCTCAAATGCTCCAAACCAATAAAACTTGATAACATTCTTAGTCAAGCCTAAAAGTGAAAATTCCAAGAAAGAAAAGTAATTGATTAATATTTTATAATAGATCTCTAGACCCAAGAAGCTTCAGATATCAAAAATATTATTGGGCTAGACCCAAGAAAAAACTACCTAAACTTTCTCTAGGTTGGCTGGAACACCTTCCTCATAGATGATATGGTCCATGAAATATAATTTTTCAATCCAAAATTTACACTTAGATAGCTTGGCGTATATCTTATACTCTCCTAGTGTAATCAAGATTATTTCAAGATGTTTGGAATGATCTTCATGAGCTTGAGAGTATACTAAGATGTCATCGATGAAAACAACCAAAAAATGATATATGTATGGGTGTAAGATTCAGTTCATTAAGGCCATAAACTTATAAGGATGATTTTCCAATCCAAATGACATTAAAACAAACTCATATAGGCCATAAATACTCTTTAATGAAGTATGTGGTATATCATATGGTATCACTATTAGATGATGAAAACCTGACCTCAAATTAATATTAGAGAACACACAAGAACCCCTCAACTAGTCAAAGAGGTTATCGATACATGGAAGTGGATAATGATACTTAACTATCATCTAATTCAACATCGGTAATTGGAACGTAAACCCAATATCCCATTGGACACATAGAAAAAAAAGAAACCCCAAGGTGATGTACTCAGACAAATGAATCCCTTATTATAAAACTCCTCCAACTCCTCCAAATGAGCCACGAGTTCTTGAATCCTTGCTGGTGCCATTCAATACAGTGGAATGAAAATTATTTTAGCTATAGGTTTTAACTCAATTAAGGAATCTACATATATCTCTAGCTGAAAACCTAATAAGTCCTTAAGAAACATGTCCTAAAACCAATCTACCATGGATGGAAAGAAACTAGGCTTCATGTAAAGACCCGTAATTTCTGTGGATTTTTTTTCTTAAATACATGGGAATTTTAAGAGACCACGAAAACTGACGGCGTGTGATTCCGAGTCCCAGTGTGCCCAGAATAAATTTCTAAAGTTATGTTCAGGTACGTTCTGTAAATGTAGGAGCATATTTTTATAACTTTTGAACAGATCCTTGGAATTGAAATCTAAGGGCAACGTTGAACTCGCAGTGCTGGTATTTTCTTAAGAAGGCTTTTACCTCAACGAAAAATGGTCGATAATGAAATTTAGTTTTTGGGTTTTACATGGGAATAATAAAATAAATTAAGTTCTTGTCTTAATTTATTTTTAGTTGGTTAAAACCTCCAAGAGGAGGTTAGAGGTGGAGGCCACCAAACCTTAACCTCCCATGAGAGGTTATGGTGGTGTGACCCACCCGAGGTCTAAACACCTATTATTAATTAATTTGGTGGGGACCACCTGAGGTATAACCTCTTGGAACCCCCATTAAGTGGAGAGAAACCCCCTTGAGCTCCGCAATTATGGTTCCAACCCTCTCAATTAATTAATTGAACACATTCAATTAATTAATTTAAACCTTTTGAATTCAAATCCAATAAATTAATAAGATGTCATAATCTATTATTTTGGTTAGCATTTGTCTTTTGGGAGGAGCTTGGGAGAGAAATAACTCTCCAACGAAGAATGATCTTCTACCAAGGCAAGGGGGGAAGAAGTTCCCTCCATGAAGAATGCCGCCGACGATGTCCTCGACTTTTTCATCTTCTTTCCCGATGTCAATGAATCGACGTCTGCCTTTTCGCGACATCGTCAACAAAAAAAGAACCCGAGGTAGGGGATTTAAGTTTGAATTTGTTCCGGTTCTTCATAGTTCAAATCTTGATTTAGGATTTGTCGATTGATATCACCATAACGCGGAGGGTGAGGGCCGAACAAACACGGACCGACCCTCCCCCCCGCTTTTCCCCGCTTGTTGATGATGGTGGTGGTGTAACATCGGCTTGCATCGGGCCGGACGAGAAGGAAACCGGTGGCGCAGTGCCGTCGGGTCACCGGAAGGGCGCGACGCCATCGCACTACGTAGAATAGTAGGCCACAGCCCCTGGCCGCGGTAGTGCACACAGAAGTCCGGTAGGCTGCAGGAGGGGTGCGACGCCGTCGCACCACGTAGAGGAAAAATCCATGGCCCCTGGCTGCGGCGGTGCACACGAGCGGTCTCTGGGCCGTCGGAGGGGTGCAATGCCATCGCACCGTGCAGAGGAAGAAGTCACGGCCCCCTAGCCACGACGGTGGAGAAGAAGCGACCGGATGGGCGGGCCGCTCGGCCAGCCGGTTGAGGTGGGACCCTCCTGGGTCCCGCGGGCTACGGAACTGGTGCAAGGCACCGGTTCCATTCAGGAGACGGGGGGGGGGGGGGGGGGGAGGGGGTGAACCCCTACGTGGATTGGGCGGGCCCCGCAAATCCCTTCTATCCACTGGACACCTAGGCCACGCGGGCTGCCAGCACCGACCACGTGGGCCGCCAGCTCAGGCCACGCTGGTTGCCAGCCAGGCCATGAGGGTCGCGCTACCCGCGGGCCGGGCCGCCCCCTCGGGCCAGGTTGGATCCATGGTCCGAGTCGAACTCGCAGACCGTGTTGGACCCATAGACTGGGTTGGACCGGACCCGGACCTGTTTGACCCAATTTCACCTTTTCACCCATAACTTGGTCTACGAGTGTCCGATTGACAAACCATCTGTGGTGACGGAAATCTTGGTGAAAGGTGGTTATTTTGGAATACCCCACATGAGGTTTGGACGCAGTTGGGGTACGGTCATGTTGGATTGAACATAAATCCAACTGGGACCTCAGAACAGAAATGCCAATAACTCTCAGACCGAGCATCCGATTGACTCATAGTCTATTGCGTTGAGTTTCTTATGGAAAGATGAATCTTCGGGATACATCAAATTGGGACGACGTGGTAGTTGATGTATCAACTCTTGGCTTGAGGAGAAGACCCTCCCGAAATCAAGAATGCTAGTTGAAACCCTGAGGCTGGCTGTGCACTGTTGACTATTCCTGGATCATGTGTTGGTCCGACAGTTCTAATGACTATTCCTGGATCATGTGTTGGTCTGGCAGTTCTGAATTCTGTTTTTGGATCATGTGTTGGTCCAAAAGAATAGCTGTTCTTGGATCATGTGTTGGTCCGACTGCTCTGATGACTATTCCTGAATCATGTGTTGGTCCGATAGTTCTGACTTCTGTTCCTGGATCATGTGTTGGTCGACAGAATAGCTGGTCCTGGATCATGTGTTGGTCTGACAACTTAGATGATTCAGTGGCTACATCTAATCATCTATATCTCTCTACAAAAGTTGTATACCTGCGTGAAGTGAGTTAGTGACTTCTGTGTTTTCCTCATGATTAAGATGAATTACTTGATAACTTACGTATATATATGGGAATATACCTATGTAATGGCTATCCATTGATTTCATACTCTTTGTTTTATCCTTGCCGGATTTTGTGAGACCTTGAGGGTCTCGGGGTCTTTATTGAGTATCGTTATACTCACCCCTGCACTGGCTATGCCCGCAACTCGTTGTGTTGGATGTAGATGACAGACAACACTGACTAAGGATGAGTAATAGGACTGGACGGTACCCGGAGGTTGACCTTATGATGAGTCGGTACACAGAGGAGACTGATAGACGTGGAGTGATGAGGATGCCTTATGTACCTACCCTTCAGGTAGGAACCCCGGAGGACAACCCGGTAGCTGCTTTTCTTTTTCAGTTGTACTTGTTTTTCAGTTGTACTTGCACTTTCCAGTTGGGCTTGTATTTTCAGCCCCATTACTTTTCAGCACACTTTTATATATAGCTTTACTTAGTGTTTACTTTCATCTCATACTCTGTTGTGTGTGTGTTTTTAGTTAATAAAGGAAATACCTTCCCAGTTTTAGGGATTTACACATTTGGTGCTAGTCTCCAACCCCTGAGCTGTAGAAGGTGGGCTTGGGGTAGTCACGAAACAGGCCCCGGGGGACGGGTCATGACAAATTGGTATCAGAGGAGTCGGTTCTACCATAGAACTTAGGACTCTGATCATTCTTTTCTGTAAAGAAACAATGTTAAGAGTACTGAGTTTGGTTTTTAGTCTAGGTATTCCAGTGTTGGTACGGAGGCTGACGTATCCATACACCATGACCCTGACTTCTGATTTCCGACTTAGTGCATGAAAACATTGATTGTGTGTGTGTTTCAAGAGTTTTCTTAGTGATCTCTTTTGAGTCAGCTCACTAGGTATAACTTATTGATTGTGGACCACCTATTCTTTTTAGGATTCCTCCACATAGATCGCCAGCCATGGTTCCAAGAGTTGTATGAGATGACAGCCCACCGAGCGATGAGGCCAGGGTGCAGGGCCCTATTATAGCGGAGGCACCAGTGGAACCACTACCCATTGGGCCACCAATACCACCAGCCCCAATAGTAGAGAGTGCACACATCTTGATAATGTTTCACGAGTTCCAGCACCAGATGCAGCCCAGGTTCAGGGGTGAGATGGACCAGCAGGCAGTTGAGGATTGACTGGAGGCTGTGGTGAGAGTATTTAGACTAGTAGGGACACTAGCCGACATTATGGTGATCCTTACTGTGAGTCTCCTTCAGGAAGAAGTAGGTAGATGGTGGAGCCCGATGCTCTAGGTGCATGACAAGGCGACACTACTCTGGGCAGACTTCGAGATCCTGTTTCAGGCGGAGTTTGTCCCAAACACCCTATGTGCGGTGCGGATACTGGAGTTACTGCATCTACAACATGGTAGCATGAAAGTGACACAATACTCAGCGAGGTTTACTAACCTCTCGCGTTACTCCACAGATATGGTGCATGACTCATTTTTAAGGGCCCGAACCTTCGAGCATGGGCTCAGGAGAGAGATCAGAGATTCGATAATTTCCCTCAGCATCCCGATGTAGGCAGGGGTGTTAGAGAGAGCCCTCCTGGTGAAGAGTTTCCTTGATGAGCAGTCACCAACAGTGAGAACCATCACTAGTCAACATGCAGTGGAGTCTTTTGCAGATGGCAGTAGACAGATGTCACAGAGGTCCAAGCGGACCAGGCCATCCGGTGGATGACCTTAGGACGTAGGTTCAGTTATGTGGGGCACATGAGACAGAGCCAGTCAATACAGAAGCGGGTAGTTCTACTCTTGTGGTGGGTAGTGTCACTTGGATCGTGACTGTCTGACCCACTGTACTGATGATCAGTAGCCAGTTGAAGGACCTCCTAGGCAGAGGCATAGGATTGATTGAGGTGGACCGCAGGGAGTAGGCGGATGTGAAAAAGGATCTGGCCATGCAGTTGGTGGTGGACAACGATTCGAGGTGTTACTGTCACCACCAACAGGAGGTCCACCCTGACCGTAGGGAGTAGGTGGACAAGGGAGATCTCAGCTCCACGCAGCTGAGGCATATGAACATGGTGCTCCGGAGATGATTCGAGGTACGATCTGTGTCTACTCCACCTTAGCTTAATTTCTTATAGACACATGTGCTAGTCACTCTTTCATTTCCACTACCCTTGTTCGGATCTCGGAGATTTAGATGGAGCCGTTGGATCTATCCTTACGGTCAGAGACTCTTACAGAAGCAGACTCGATAATTACACACTAGTTTTAGTATTGTGAGATTAATCTAGGAGTCAAGATATTCAGATGGGATCTCCTTGTAGTGGCATCGAGGCCTTACAACATTATCTTGGGTATGGGATGGTTATCTATAGTCCATGCTTAGATCGACTGTATTATGCGCAATGTGTGGTGTGTCCACATGGATGAGACCAGGTTCAACTTCACTGGATATAAGGGAGCCTTTGAAGCACAAGACAAACTTACTCAGAGGAGGGTGAAACCGATCACTCATCTGTTGGCCTACATTACCCTTGGAGCAGTAGATGTGGAGATTCCGAGCTATCCTGTAGTGGTGGACCAGTACGCGGATGTTTTCCCCGATGATGTCCCAGGTCTACCTCCTCACGGATAGGTGGAATTCTACATTGACTTGTACCCTGGGACGACACTGATATCAACACCAGAGTATTGGATGGATTCCACGAAGCTTCACGAGCTTCGTGTACAACTAGATGACTTGCTGGAGACGGGATTCATCTGGCCCTGTGTTTCTCCCTGGGAAGCCCTGATTCGGTTCACCAAGAATGTGTATGGGAGCTTGAGACTTTGTGTTGACTACCGTCACCTAAATCAGGGGACCATGAAGAACAATTACCCACTCCCTAGGATTAACGACCTATTTGACCAGCTGAAGGGAGTATAGTGGTTCTCGAAGATATACCTCAGATCAGGCTATCACCAGCTCAGAGTTCGAGATGAGGATGTGCAGAATACAACCTTCAGTTGTCAGTATATCCACTATGAGTTCTTGGTCATCCCTTTCGGTGTAACCAATGCTCTAGTAGTGTTCATGGGAATCATGAACATGATCTTCCATCCATACCCCGATCACTTTTTCGTAGTCTTCATTGATTACATTCTGATCTACTCAACTATAGAGGAGGATCATGACTGTCATTTTCTAGTAGTATTGGACACACTCCGAGAGTACCAGATTTATGATAATCTCTCAAAGTTCTAGTTTTGGATTTGAGAGGTTCACTTCTTGGGACATATCATCTCAGAGGCTAGAGTTGTAGTGGATCTAGAAAATATTGAAGCGATACTTGCTTGGGAGCCACCTAGGAGTGTGACGGAGGTGCGGAGTTTTCTGGGTTTGGCTAGTTATTACCGAAGATTCATGCAAAAATTCTCCAGAGTTGTAGAACCACTATCAGATTTGACGAAGAAGGGGAAACCCTTTTTTTCGTCGAAGAGATTCAAGTAGATCTTTTAGGAGCTGAGGCAGAGGTTGACTCGTGACCCCATCTTGAGGCTTCCAGAGGAAGGTGTAGGGTACGCAGTCTACTGCAATGCATCAGGGACCGGACTTGGGTGTGTCTGGATGCAAGAGTGAGAAGTGATGTCTTATGGTTCTCGTCAGCTGAGATAACATGAGCAGAACTACGCTACCCATAACTTGGAGTTAGCAGTAGTGGTCTTCGCCTCGGAGATGTGGTGACACTATGTTATGGGCGGACGTTTTACCGTGTACTCTGATCACAAGAGTCTTAGGTATATCTTCTCTCAGAAGGACCTGAACCTGGGACAACAAAGTTGTATTAAGTTTATCTAGGACTATGACTTTGAGATAGTCTATATTTCTAGGAAGGGGAACGTTGATGCAGATTCTCTTAGTAGGAGATTTGGTATACAACTGCTAGTCAAGGCGACAGAGCAGATGGATGCCTTGCAGATATCATTTGAGGATAGAGATGGAGCATCCATACTTCAGTCTCTTATAGTCACTCCCCAAATACTTTAGTGAGTCCGGGAAGCACAACATGGGGATGCTGTCTACGAGACACGACATGCTCAGATATCCATAGGGCATGCACCTGATGGATTTTCTGAAGGTGGGGAGCACATCATCCTCTTCAGAGGATGTACCATGGTACTAGTGGCACTTCAGGATGAAGTGTTGAGGGAGTTCCACACTTCCCCTCTAGAAATACATCCAGGATTGGTGAAGATGTACCAGGACCTTCGGTGATAGCATTGGTGTCCAGGTATGAAGAAGACGGTAGTAGAATTTGTCTCTCGATGCCTCACTTATCAATAGGACTGGTACAACATTTAGAGGTCCCAGAGTGTAAGTGGGATGAAATATCCATGGACTTCATGATGAGTCTTCCACGTACATCAAGGGGTCATGACTCGATTTGGGTGATCGTCGACCGACTCACCATGTCGGCCCACATCCTGCTGATCAGAGAGCAGGGTTCAGTAAAGAGCTTGGGACACCTCTATGTGTAGGAGATTGTACGGCTACATGGAGTACCTTCTTCTATTGTTTCCGATCGTGACACACAGTTTACTTCCCGACTATGGAAGGGGTTTTAGGAGGCTTTCAGGATGCAACTACGTCTGAGCACCACGTTCCACCCTCAGACAGATGGAAAGACCGAGAGGACCATTCAGACCCTTGAGGACATGCTACGTTCTTGTGTCCTCGACTTCGGTCGTAGCTGGGAGGATCACTTGCCATTGGTTGAGTTTGCGTACAACAACAGAAATCACTCCACCATAGGGATGGTACCCTTCGAGGCATTATACGGGTGACCTTGTAGATCACCCTTGTGCTAGAAAGACCCTGGGGAGTTAGCACTGGTGGGACCAGAGATGGTGCGAGTTACCACGAAGAAGGTGCAGATCATCCACGAGCAGATGAAGACTGCACAGAGTAGGCAGAAGTCATATGTTGAAAAGAGATGAATACCTCTGGATTTTGGGTATGGAAACCACGTATTTCTATGGGTTTCACCCCAATAAGGTCTATAAAGATTTGGCCATGGCAGAAAGTTATCTATGAGATTCATCAGAACTTTTCAAGTCCTCAACAGAGATGGCGAGGTGGCTTACCACTTATCCCTTCCACCTCAGTTGCACCGGGTGCACAATGTCTTCCACATATCTCAGCTAATGAGATACATGCACAACCCTACTCACATCATCAACCATGGAGAGGTGGACATCGATGATGGAGCGACTTTCACCGAGGTTCCAAGGGAGATTGAGAATCAACAAGAGTGGGTCCTATGTGGACGGTCGATACCTCTTGTGCATGTTCGCTGGTAGCACGGGAACCTATAGGAGATCACATGGGAGAGGGAGGCTCAGATACGTGGTCAGTACTCCCATTTGTTCCCTTAGTTAGAGTTGTAGCTTATGGGGATGTATAGACCTTAGGTGGGGAGAATGTAAAGACCCAAAATTTCTGTGTAATTTTTTTTCTTAAATTCATGGGAATTTTAAGAGACAGTGAAAACTAGAGGCGTGTGATTCTGAGGCCCGGTGTGCCCGGAATCAATTTCTGAAGTTTTTTTCGGGTACGTTCAGTAAACGTACAAGCAGGATTTTATAACTTTTGAACCAGTGCTCGAAATTCAAATTAGAGGGCACCGTTGAACTCACAGTGCATATATCTACTTAAGAAGGCTTTCGCCTTGATGGAATATGTTCAAGAATGAAAGTTAGTTTTTAAGTTTTACGTGCGAATAATAAAATAAATTAAGAGCTTGTCTTAATTTATTTTTAGTTGGTTAAAACCTCCAAGAGGAGGATGGAGGTGGGGGCCACCACACCTTAACCTCCCATGAGAGGTTTTGGTGGTGGGGACCACTCGATGTCTAAACACCTCTTCTTAATTAATTTGGTGGGAACCACCTGAGGTATAACCTCTTGGACCCCCCCATTAAGTGTGGAGAAACCTCTTGAACTCCCCACTTATGGTGCCAAGCCCCTCAATTAATTACCTGAACACATTCAGTTAATTAATTTAAAACTTTTGAATGCTATGACAACAATTTAATAAGATGTCATAATATATTATTTTGGTTAGAATTTTTCTTTTTGGTGGAGTTTGGGAGAAAAAGAACTCTCCAACGAAGAACAATATTCAAACGGGGCAAGGGGGAAGTGACATCCTTGAAAAATGCCGCCGCCGACGTCCTCGACTTATTCATCTTCTTTCCTAACATCAACTAATCAACGTCCGCCTTTCTGCTATATCGTCGATGAATAAAGAACCTGAGGTAGGGGATTTAATTTTGAATTTGTTCCCATTCTTCATCGTTCAAATCTTGGTTTACAATTTGCCGATTGACATAACCATAATGCGGAGGGCGCGAGCTGAATGAACAAGGCCCGAACCTCCTTATATGATTTTCCTCGCTTGTTGACAACGGTGGCGGTGAAACGACATCTAGCATCGGGCCGGCCGAGAAGGAAACCGGCAGCGCAAGGCCGCCGGGTCACCAAAAGGGCACGACGCAGTCGAAGTGCACAAAATAGTAGGCTGTATCCCCTAGCCGTGGTGGTGCACAAAGGCGGCCGCCAGGCCGCCGGAGGGGCGCAACGCTATTACACTACGCATAGGAAAAAGTTACGGGCCCTGGCCGCGACGGTGCACACGGGCGACCGCCAGGCCGCTAGAGGGGCGCGATGTCATCGCACCATACAGAGGAAGAAGCCGCAGCCCCCTAGCCGCGACGGTGGAGCAGAAGCGTACAGCTGGGTCGGCTTCCGGCGAAGTAGACCGACTGGCCGCTTGGCCAGTCGGATGAGGCAGGACCCTCCAGGGTCCCGCGGGCTACGGAACCGGAGCCAGGGGTCGGTTCCGTTCGGGAGATGGGGGGGGGGGGGGGATGAAACCCCCCCCCCCCCCCACACGGATCGGGTGGGCCTCGCCGGGCGCCGCCAGCTGCTGGCCACCCAGGCCATGCTGGCCGCTAGCCGGGCCACGCGGGCTGCTAGCGCAGGCCACGTGGGCCACTAGCGCAAGCCACACGGGCCCCCAGCCAGGCCACGTGGGTCGTGCTACCCGCAGGCCGGGCCTCCCCCGCGAGCCGGGACGCCCCCTCAGGCCGGGTCTGATCTACGGGCCGGGTCGAACCTGCAGACTAGGTCGGACCCGCATTCCGGGTCAGTCCCCAGTCCGGACCCGGGTCGGGCCGGGTCGGTCTGACGGGGCCGGACCGGACCCAGACCCGTTTGACCTGATTTCACCTTTTCACCCATAACTTGGGCTATGAGTGTCTAATTGAAAAACCATATATGGTGACAGAAATCTTGGAGCAAGGCGGTTCTTTTGGTATAACCCACTTGTGTCTTGAACATAGTTGGGTTTTGGTCAGGTTGGATTGAATCTAAATCAAACCGGGCTCTCGGAACGGAAATTCCAATAACTCTCAAACCGGGCGTCCGATTGACGCACCGTCTATCGCGATGATTTTATAATGGAAAGATGGATATTCGAGATACATCAAATTGGGACGATGTGGCAGTTTCTGTATGAAATCTTGGTTTGAGAATCAGATCCTCCCAGAATCAAGCATGCTAGTGGAAACCCGGAGGCTGGCTGTGAACTGTTGATTGTTCCTGGATTACATGTTGGTTCGATAGTTCTGATGACTGTTCCTGGATCATGTGTTGGTCCAAAAGTTTTGACTTCTATATCTGGATCATGTGTTGGTCTGAAAGAATAGATAGTCCTAGATCAAGTGTTGGTCTGACAGCTCTGACGACTGTTCCTGGATCATGTGTTGGTTTGACAGTTCTGATTTCTGTTCTTAGATCATATGTTGGTCGGATAGAATAGCTGGTCCTGGATCATGTGTTGGTCTGATAGCTAAGATGATTCAGTGGCTACATATGATCATCTCTATCTCTCTACAAAAGTTGTATACTGATGTGAGCTGAGTCAGTGACTTTGTGTTTTCCTAATGATTGAGATAGATTACTTGATAACATAGGTATATGTATGGGAATATACCTAAGTAATGGATATCCGTTCATTTCATACCCCGTGGTTTCTCCTTGTTGGATTTTGGGAGACATTGGGGGTATCGAGGTCCCTATTGAGTATCGTTATACTCACCCCTACATGGGCTATGACCACACCTTGTTGTGTTGGATGCAGATGACGGACAATGCTGACTAAGGTTGAGCAGCAGGACTGGATCATACCCGGAGGTGGACCTTATGACGAGTCAGTACACAGAGGAGACTAATAGACGTGGAGTGATGAGGACAACATCTGTACCTACCCTTTAGGTAGGAACCCCAGAGGACGACCCAGTAGCTGCTTTTATTTTTCATTTGTACTTGTTTTTCATTTGTACTTGCACTTTCCAATTGGGATTTTATTTTTGGCCCCTTTACTTTTCAGAACTCTTTTGTATACAGCTTTACTAAGAATTTACCTTCAGCTCGTACTCTATTGTGTGCGTGTCTTCTGTTTATAAAGGCAATGCCTTCAAAGTTTTAGGGATTTACCCCTTTTGTGCTAGTCTCCAGCCCCTAGCCTATGTAATGCGGGCTTTGGGTAGTCACAGCATGGGCCCTGGGGGACGGGTCGTGACACTGCACACCCCCTTCATCCAAAAAATGTCTAGAAACCGGGTGTTGAGCTCCCCAAAATGTTGATAACTAGATTTTCATAACCTTCCTGGATATCCCATTATCAAGGATGAACATATCTGTCACCATTAAGTGATGTAACAGTTACTCACATATGGTACCAATCAATGTCGGCTTGATATGATACCAGCCAATACATACCCAAAATCATGTCAAAACCTATCATATCATGGTTATATAGATCCCAAAGCAAATGATACTAATCAACCTTGAGGGAACACCCTTTACATAGGAATCTCTTCAAACACACTCCCAATGGTGTGTTGATCATCATAACCCCACCCAAATACTCAACCATCAAACCAAAAACATTTACAAGTTGAGAATATATAAAAGAATGTGAGGATCATATATCAAATAAATTACTAGAAATTATATAGTCTATAATAATTGTACCTCTAACTATCGATAGAACAACCTCACTATCAATAAGTATAGGAAAAACTACATGAAACTGACCTATCCCTCTTCTTTATACTATAATATGTGTCCCTAGTTTTTTATTTCTCTACTGATATGGGATCTATTTCCCTAATATACCACATCTTCCACCCTGACCAACATGGAATGTAGAACTCCAACTGCCTGAATGGTATGGGGTTGAAGACCCCCTCCCAGTATTCTTGTTCTTCCTAGCTCCTCCATCACCACCCATCCATAAAGGGTTATCGAAATACCTCTATAGGTGCCCCTATGTTGACAGAAGCTCAACACTCCACTAGAGGTTAGGGAAACTAACTATGATTGTGATTTAGCCTACGAAAAGGATGGAATAAAACTCAATTAATTCCCTAAGAAACCGATCCTTCTCCCTAACTACTATATTTACCATGGATCCAGTGAATGTTCTCATAATGACACATCACACTCTCAGTAGACATACCTCTTGGTCATCTTGT
Organism: Viscum album; assembly: GCA_963277665.1. Lineage (NCBI taxonomy): Eukaryota > Viridiplantae > Streptophyta > Magnoliopsida > Santalales > Viscaceae > Viscum > Viscum album. The sequence continues at coordinate 284,799,040 of OY728138.1, read as the reverse complement.
AGAAACCAAAAATCCTCCACTAGAAGACTCCTTAAGGTTACCCTTATAAATGAGATCACGATTAAATACCTTAGAATACTTTTTCAGTAGGATGATAATAACCTAGTACATAATCTCATATTTAGTTCTCTCTTAAAAATGACTCACCGCAGCTTCCTCATATTCTACCAGTGCTGGGAAAAATAAATTCAAGTTAGTAAAGCAGCTAGATTATTCCATTATAGACATGCTTCCCTGGGTCAACCATATAAACTCTACCTCCCTCTCATATCTTATTTTTTCTGGGTAAAAGTGTTCCAAGAGGTTCTTCTAGATGTTATTCCATAACATTCTGTCAAACTGATCATCACGAGCTAGAATATTCCACCAGCGATTCACCGGTCCTCATATCATATTGGTTTTTAAATTGAATATTTTTTGTATAGGATTATCTAAAAGATCTAGGATTTTCTAGATAGACTCAATCCAGAAATCTGTTACATCTAGTCCACTCTATCCGATGAATGTTGATGGTGATGTAGCTATAAATCCAATTCCAGATTAGACATATTCTTCACATCTCACCTTGGATCTCATTCAATTAATTGCATGAAGGAAATTAATTTTTCATGGATCTTCTCTTCCTCCCCATCATCCGGAACTATTGGGGCCTCTAGTCCTACTGCTAGAAGTACATTCCTATAAATTTCCTCATATCACCCTACCAAATAACATAATTATAGAGATATTTCTTTAAAATTTTAATAACACATCATAGGACACATAATACATCATTTACACAAGATGTATTTACATAAATACATAACAAATCATCCCTTATACACTAGCCCATGGTCAAAACCTTAGAAGAATCACCATCCCTAACCCAGGACATGGCTAACACAACATAAAAAACTATCATATTTATAATTTTTTCCATTAGACACACCCTTTTAAACATTTCAAATTACCATATTTGACATATTTTACCCATTACAATTTCATTATTAGGAACCATTTATTTTAAATTACTCAAATAAAGAAAAACATTTTCATTCCCCATAACCCACTTATAATTTACTTTTCTATGGATTCCTAAAATGTTGCATGTCACATATGTCCTTGAGTTCATAGAATGATGCACACATACTATACTCTCATGAAATATTGGGACATGGGTAAAATCTCAGAAAAAATAACATCACAAAACAAGAGTATCATTCAAGGTGAAATAATATTCAAATGTAACATAAAACATAAAGAACAACATTCTCACCCTGGGAACTTGGGTCCCCCCACATGGGTTAGCTACTCCCATCTGCGAGCTCATGATGAATTCCCAAATCATCATAGTTTACTATATATATTTCCCAAATAATATGAAAACTGAAAAGAAACAAAAACTCCTCTAATACCACTATGTAATATGCTAAACCAGCTACCACATACTGGTTCCTCGAGCTGATTATTTACATGATCTCAAGCACACATACCCGTATGTCAAAGGCTGAAAAATATAAGTGAGGGTCTAATAAGGATTATTGGGAGACTATACCCTATTTATCAAAGTAGGGAAATAATGGAAATCCAAATATAATAACACAGATAATAATAGAAAATAACTAATAAAGACCAAACCACCCATGATAATCCCAAAAAAGAGAAAATGACCAAAAACAAATTATTAAATATGTTATGATATATAAGTGTCAAGTTAAAAATGAAAACCCAAAATAAATACACACTGAAAATTCTAAAATCAGGTCCTAAAATCATGTCCAGTTCACTCATCCACTATCTATCCCGAATCCCAACCCAACCATCTAGAATTGGGATATTTCTATTGGCATGTCTTGAAAACATGAGGTCTATTCAAGTATAAATCGATGGTCTATTTAGTGTTTTATTACAACTCTACAGGCCACCACCATAAGTGTCTAAAGAAATATCTAGTCTATAATAGTGTATGCAGTTATATAATGACTAATAGAAAAAAGATAAAGTAAACAACTTTCACATTTATTATTTTTTAGTTAACCACATTGGCCCTTATGTTCATGGTGACACCCAAGCCAATCATACATGCTTCATCCCATGTTAGAGTCTGAACTATAAATTATAATAATTTTATAATTTATTCTTTTATAGGATTTCATTATTCAATTTATCCCAATTTCATTTCATTTTGGTACCTTGGACTATCAGTCTATATACCATTATCATGGATACATGGAGCGTCAACCCAACATCATTATCTTAGGTACTCAGAGAAACAATCCAAAACCAATATCATGGGTACTTAGAGAATCATTCTAGGACCAAAATCTCAAGTATTTGAGAATTAGTCTAGCACTAATTCATATGTATTCATTGAGGGCCTAGAGCATCAGTCTGGAACCCCATAAGCACTTGGACCATTAGTCCAGCACCCACATCACATTTGTCACGTATACTTATCAAGGATCAACATTATTAACGTTTTTTATCAACCAATATCAATACTAAAAAGTTTCATTTACAACATTTACATTTAACCCAAATACTGCCAATCATCTCACATCTCATTAACACTTCCATGCTAAAAAAAATAATCATTTATAACAAGTTAACATGCCAACACATTCCCAATTGGTTAATTTCCAAAAAAACATCTAATTCCATATTTTCATTCCCTAATTATCATTTATAAGAAAATTGGTACACCCCCTGGGTTTTTTTCAACTTGGTCATATAAGATCCAACGAATCCAATGATATTTGTGAAGGTTCTATCAATTAGGATATGGTTTAATTCAATTTTCTTAATAAAAAAATTGAACAATAAAGAAATTCAATGAAAAAATTATATACACAAGTAAGTCATCAAGACTATGGGAAATATCCTGTATATCACCTACCTTTGGATAATTGACGAACAGTCACCATACATTATCCCCTAATTCGAGATATAATAGCCAAAAATTAAGAACAACACTATAAACTTCAATATATAGGATTGGATATACCTTACTTCCATAGATCCATCCATAGAACATCACAATTAACCTCAAAGGAAATGTATCTATCTACATGGGATTATATATAAGGTTCTAAGAAAGAGAAGAAGAAAATATCTAGGATGAATGGACATGAACATCAAATTATTGGAGAAACTGGATCTACAATGAGATTTTAATCATCTAAAAAAATATCATGGACCAAAGGGTATCACCTCTCAATACCTGAGAGAAAATGTTGTTCAGAAATATATGTGATGATAAAAAAAATTGAGGCCTTAACATTTTAATTTACATTAGATCCATAAATTTCAGGCTTCTAACTATATGTCGTTTGGTTAGGCATTGTGGTTTGTAAATCCATGCACCAACCGCGTGGTGCTAATGTCTCAAGAAAACCTCACACACAGATGGATGACATGGTTAGAAAAGCCTTCAACCAACCATTTTCTCCCCTCTATTCTACATTTCATGGCTGGAGGGGTGGTGGAACCTGTATGGTTTAGTCAAAAAAATTTCCCCCTTCAAGTGGATCAAAATGGTGAAAATAATTTACAGGGAAAACCGCATGGTTTTTCCCAATAATGCATCAACTGTGCATAGCCCCATGGCCTTAAAAAATACTTCGAATTCACCCAAAATGACCCTTAGTAATGGATCAACCTAAGTATGTTAAAAAAAGGAAAAATAATGCCAATATAAAAGTACCATATATATAAAATATGGTCAAGATATTACTACTTATCTTGACCAATCCCTACTCAAATAACTTATTTACATCCATCCCCATGACCTAGAGACCATGGTTTGATTAGAAATCCATCTTAAGAATGTTTTTGGTGCTAACCTAAAGAGGTTATATGAAGAAGTGGTATTGTGATTAACTAGGAATTTCTATATTATTTTCTTATTCCACATATTTCAAATAATATTCAATTATGCTTTTATAATAACACCAGTAACTCTCATATACTGAGATGTTATAATGATAAGGAAAAATACTAGATCCATCTTTTCTTCTATCGAATGAGAAATGAATCTGTTAGTCATGTGTATGGTGGACTACTTCCTTAGGAACTAATGTACTATATTTTTGTAACATCCCAACCCAGGATCAACTAGAAAAGTTCCCCATTCTAGTCAGTCACATTGTATCAAGCATGCCTCCCCATATAATAGATGCTAATGACTAATAGCAAGGGTCCAATGGCGATACAGTTGGGAGAATATAACCTCATAACCTGAGTTGTATAATGATATAACATAATTAATAAATCAATAATAAAATAAGTATAAATGAAAGGAAATGGAAGATAATAATAACTCAAAAATGACCAATGCCAAAGAAAAAACCATGCATATTCAAATGATTCTACAATATTCATGTATTAGTCACAAATTAGGTAATAAATATTTAATACAAAAATAATGATAAAATCCTTAAAGGATATCCCCATGAGAATAATGAGATCTGGATTAGTCTTTTTCTCATAATCTCACAAGTATAAATTTAATAGAACAAACATTGTCCATGAACCTGATCCCAAAACCACGAGGTCTCTTCTAGTACCCAATTGTAATGGTGGTCTAAATTGGGTGTGAGATATACTCAGTAAGATACCACAAAATATGTCTAATTCTATCAAGTCTGTTAGTATAAAATACAGTAATGTTCATGTATAATAAATAAACCAGTAGATAAATTGATGTAAATAAGTTGGATGAGGTTCCTCAAGGACACCTCGTTGACCCTACCTTCTTTGGAATAAGACAGAATATCTCTAACGTACCATCAACTATGTATATGCACATATGAATATATATATGTAGATATATACATTCACCAGTGAGGGCCTAAGGTGGAAGGCCAGGACATCCACATAATAATAGCACAAGAATCATTTATTTAGTCAAAGGAATCATATGAGACATCCTAACTAGGGAACATATCAAAGGTCATAAAAGTATAGTAGTTGTATAGAACCCAAAGTAAACAAATGAAATCTATTTATAATGAGGGTCCCTAAACCATAAATAAATCGAAGGTAGTCACATCTATCTGAACATAGTCCATTAGTTGGTCAAGGACCCAAGGTACAAACTAAGCCATCCTTGTGTAGTAATCATCATAAGGATATAACACTAGTTGTATGTTTTAAAAAATAACCATGATATAGTTTCTTTGTCTTATGATCCCATCTAATGTGTTCCTTAGTGAGTAACCCAAGTATCTACCAAGGTTAATGTAAGCTTATTTATTATATAATCCCTTCTATTGAGTTCCATAATAAGGAAACCCAAGTATCATTTTTGAATTCCAACTTCTATATGAGCCCATCCAAGGCATCATGTAAAAATTAAACCCAAGTATCACTCAAGGAAAAATAAAATTCAAGTTAACTATGATCCCATTCATAGTATTCGGAAATTAGGACACCTGTATATATCATGGTATATATAATCTCAAACAGTCTCTGGGTTCATCCTAGGAGTTCTATAATATGGAACCTGAGTATCACTCAAGGAATAATGCAATTACGTCTAATTATTTCATATTAGGATTTAATCATAGGTCATGGTTTTCATCCATGACAATTTCAACAACCATGAATCATTTAATTACTTATTTTGAAATTTCATTTGTAAAAGATAAACCAAGAATAATTTAGTAATAAAGTCCATATACATAATCCCTCCACCAATCATCCAAATAAAACATTTTAAATGCACCTCTTTAAAAGAGAAGATAACACTCCTATTATGTTGTTTTATTAAAAAATAGGGAATGGTTTTTATTCTAATTAATTTAATTTAGATTAATCATCCATTACATGAGGGATAAAACCAACCCCACCTTATGAGGAAATTCAAGATAAAATATAATTTTTAATTATGATAATTTAACAGAAAACCCCAAGAGGGTGGATTAATTTTCCTAGGTGAGGCATATAGGCCATGAAATAAAAGAGAAAAACACTAAAAGGGGTGATTTGAGTTGAGGTGGGTAACCTAAAATGGTTCAATTTACTGAACAATGACTAATTAATTTAAGGCATTAACTTCTAAATTATTAATTTTACATTTTAACGGAAACACATGGGAGTTTTGGTGCACGATGCAATGACATTGTTTATAAAAATGATATAATTTATGGTAAAACCCATAGACTGCCTACCTTATTCTTAATAAACTTCACTCATCTATTATTAGGCATTGATTTGAGCCAATTAAAAAGAAGTCAATGAAATAGACCAAAACCCTGACAATAGTTCCAAAGAGCCCATATGGATTTAGAATTCCATACAAAAAGGGAGTACTAAATAAAATCCAACTTGAATCAATAAAATACCAATATATATTCAGATATACTGATGGATCTTGATTAAAATTCCCAAATATTAATATCTATAAAAGCCTATAGGAGAGATCAAGGGAGGAGTCGATCAACTCATGTCGGTAAGACAAATAAAGGAAGAAAGGGGAGGATAAAACCTTGATGAAGAGAGGTGAAAAGGGTAAAATAACCCTCTTTAGTGAACCACATGGTTTAGAAAACCATGTTCCAACTGTGTGGTGTCACTACCTATGTCTCACTAAGGGTACATGATAGCCATACGATTTGACCTAACTATGTGTAGCCCATGCATATCACCTCTTCATTTTTTTGAATATTTATCACCAGGTTGTGCACCTCCTCCCATACAGTTAGACCAAATGGTGTCGAACATCTACATGATGATCAATTGATCCCATCTAACCCAATACACAATCAGTTCACCATCTATTTCATCATTTGACCTATGGCACTTCCCTTCATAGGATTTAACTTCAATGACCAATTCTGAGTTATGGTTCCTACATCATTGACATTTACTATTTAAGCATGAACATATAATTCTAACTATGAACTTAAAAATGTTTCTAATATTTAATTAATGATCAATTCCCAATTGAACTCATTTAGTTAGGTTTATTTGTGAAAATAATTCCTCGATCATTTAACAACACTTGTCTCATCCCGATGATGTTCCAGAAGTGGTTCCTCATTGACCAAAACTAAAGAAAAACGAGGAATGAAATTTGATCCACTACTAACTAAATATATCTGAAAATGATCAAATTTACCAGCCAGTGGATTGAAAACCTTAGTACAATGCCTTTACCCCAAGAAATTTTAAGGTTCATCCAGATCATGATCACCTAATCACATAACCAGCTTCTAGTGATGCCTCTAACCCAACCATTCATTAATTTCATCATGTTACAACAAAAACATAGATGTGTACCTAATCAAACACCCTTGTATTGTTACACTCAAAATATATCATTTGAGACCAAATAAAAGTCTGTGGTGACCTAATATTCAACTACTAGAGTCTGAGGAGATCATCCAAGGTAGTCTATTCTCAAGAGTTTACAAGTGATACTTTGGTACATAGCCGAGATTCACACATATAAATAGAATTAAATGGTCCCAACAGTGTTATTTATCTTAGATATCTAGTCAAAGAATCAGATAGTACCTATGAGTCTTTCCAAGTATTTCCTACTCAAGAATCCAAGTATCACTTGGGACTAACCACACGTATATAAAAAAACTATTCTCTTGGATAAAAACTTCTAAAAAGTATATTTATCTATCTAGCTATTCATTTAATTATTTATTTCTTTAGATTGGTGTAAAACTGATGCTTTCTTTGTGTAATATGAATGATGTCAAGATAAAGGGCATGATCATCACTAATATAAGGTACACTAGGATGAAATCAATGATTACCATAAATAATTGAGACAGTCCTTTAATATTAAATATGAACTGACCAACATGGTTTCTAGCCAATTATATCTGACCAACGATAAGAAGATTAGTTAAACCATCATTGTACAACTTATTTTGAAATATATCAACTGGAACTACCAAAAAATCATCATAGACTAACCATAATTACCTTACTATCAAGGAATTCCATGATCATTTCATAAACTCACACCATAGTCCTACTTAGACTTATGTATTCTCAAAGGGTCAATACATGGCCAACCATTTTATTTTCATGATTCATTGAAAGCACTGACATACCTCAAAAAGTGTTACATCCCTTAGGGTCATTCATGTACCCTGAGTTTGAATATAAAATATAGAATTGATCTAAATCCATAACCTTTTTTATTTCGATCACCATCTCCAGGACAAGATAACCTAATGGTTAGCCTCATGGTATTTTAGAAGAAAAGGTTCCCAATCCCAAAAGTCTTTTATGGTTATGATCCATCTACTTGAAAGGACACACTTTTCCGTGATCTATGTGAAACTCTCTACCTTATGAGTGTTATAGACTTCATTTATTGAGGAGAGGAACTCATCCCATGGAACATACTCCATCGACCATTGAACATGGTTCAGGACATGGAAAACATGCTTTTACCAAGTTCCAAATACAAGATGACAGAAAAAGTAGCTGCTTACAAGCACTCTAGGTTAGATTGAAATTAGACATATGTGTGATGATATTTGGAGACATGTTCATTCATGTCACTAGAAAAAGTCATAAAATCCAAAAACAAGCTGAATTTAATGTCACAACACCTGATCTTTTACAACATCATCCCAAGCATTAAGACAAGTCATATTTCCTTTAACTCCTAGGTTACTCTACCTCAGAGATGACCCATGATAAAAATTTAGTAGATCATGGATTAATGATTTCTACCATACTCATAAGATTAAATGTACATTTTATCAACTTGATAGGGTTCCATGTATATCAACACATATTAACTTTAGATTTTATCAATATAAAGAAAAACTATTTGATACAATCCATAGGCCCATCAGCCCAACAAATCCCAATATCTGATGTACCATAAAAAATATTTAAATCAAGAGTCATATTACCCCATATGACTATTAACTTGTATTACTATGTACCAAGTCATATTATCATTGAAATAGAAGAAGGGTCACACCACCAACTAATAGAAAAACTTTTTTCTAAACATTTATCACTCACTAAACCCAAGCATTACACAATTCCCATTTTCTTAAGTTCGGTCAACTTACTAAAAGATCAACCATTGGCCTAGGGTTCATTTTAGAAGGTAATATTTCTCCATGGGATGAATGAAAATTGAATGAAACATCACACATTAAAATACTAATAAGAATTTAATAGTTCTTTCAAGTTATAAGGTAACTACCTCTACATGGATATCCCCTATTAAAGCATAAAGAATCAAACAGATATCATGTTTATTCTAAAAAAGGTTTTTGGGCTCTACCACATATTGTTTAGGTTTAAGAGATTGAATAATGAGCCTATAGGAAATTATTACATTCTCGTCCCAAGGAAACTAACAAAGAAACAGTAGGATTAACCCTTAAAGGAGGGTAGAAACTAAGAAAATAATATTAAGGTTGTATTTAAACCATTTAACAAATTCAAATTTATTTTAAAAAATTCAAGATCCTAGATTTAATAACATCAAGTACTAGTTATAAAATACAATGATATTAGGTTATTTATTAGCTGAAACCGCAATGAAACCTATGAAAGGTAGATCAAACATCCTTTAAAGAATTAATTATTCAGCCGACATCCTATCAAAATTTTAGGAAATTTCTCTTATAAATTCCTTTTATTCATTTTAAAAATTTAGTCATAAGTTCTGACATTTGGACTTAGTTAAAGAAAATTTCAATTATAATCTACAAAAGATAACACCATCTAAGTTGTATTTTGAATTTTAATTAACTAATGGCTCATGTGTGTAAAACATTAAAATATGTTAAAAGTTTTTATTAATTAAAGGGGTTAATTTTAGTAATATGCCACCATATATTTATACCTAACCTGTATAAGTGGCTTCTAACACTTAACCATACATAAATAACATAAGTATACACACATATGTTAAGAACTAAGTAAAAATATAAAAAATGTGACCTAAAAGGGTCTCATCATACCATCCTAGGACCATTTAAATGAAAACCAACAATAGTTTATTTGTAAAAGATTTAATACACCCTTATTGGGCTCATCTAATAAGAATAAAGAACCATGATTGGCATATTTGGATTGAGTCAAGTCTACCTGACAGCCATAACGGGCCAAGGCTTACCTACTTGGTTCGAATCATATATATAACCCGTAAGTAATTGAATAAATTATAAGTCATAGTTTGACAACTTTTATATTTATTTAATGATCCAGTTAAATGAATCACAATTTCAAAATTATAAAGGTACTTGACTTTATAAATTACAATTAGAATTCATGTAGATGCAATAAGGTTTAACCTTTTATTTTAGTATATAGAATGTTTATATTTAATGGATTGAACATATGGGTTAACCTTCCTAGTTTATAAGAGCCCATACATCTTATAAACTATTATTGGAACCCATTTAATCACAACCATAAACGTTTCATCCCATATGATCAATGGTCCATGGCTCAAACATGTAGTGATGGGTTAGTTAAGGTGCCACCATCAAGCTATATGGAAACAAACCACTAAGGTTGATGCATACACTTTAATAACCAATCATATATCATAATTATAATCATATATGCTATCACATAGCAGTAAATAAAATCACGTAAGAAGGATATCCATAGAAATATATTACAAAGACAATCATGTGGAATAATTTAAGAATCAAGATATGCAGACAAGTATGCTAACAAATCTAAGATGGATCACCCAACATGTATCAGGGAAAAAAGAAATGAAACCTACGTGGAATGACATGTTCATGGTATGTGAATATCTTTGTGCCTATAATGATTCATTTAACAGTACTTTGTTTTCCATACTAGGATAAGGGTAATGTAAATAAATATTATAAATCAGTATGTAGTGGAAAGTAAACCAATCAATCAAGGTGAAATCATAATAAAATATAATAAAAAACAATATTAACAAGAGTCCCATCCCTAGACACTTGGTCCTTTCTACATGAATGGGTTGATCACTCCAACACATGACTATTTACCATGTTATGACATGTTCCTACTCTCCTGTCCACCAGAACAAAAAAGTATGAAAAAGGAAAAGAAGATTTGATGCCACTTTGTAACATCTCGACATGGGATCCACTGAAATGGTACCCTTAGGCAATCAGTCAAATGGGCTTAAGCACACCTCTTTATATATCAGAGGCTCCCAACTATTAGTGATGGTAAAATGATGATACGGTAGGGAGACTATACCCTCATGATCAGAGTGAAAAAATAGTATAAAATAATGAATTAATAAAAAATGAAAGTTTCATAAATGAAAGGTAGAAAAAGACAATAATAAATGATAAGATGAACAATAACAAATACACAACCATGCATGTCCATGTGAAGCTACAATATGATATAAGTAATCATACATCGGGTAAAAAATAAATTATATAAAAAGAAATAAAAAATACGAAAAGGTTATCCCCATGATAATCCTGAGTTACAACTTATTCCTATGCTTCTAAGCTCCCACGTTCAAATGTAACAACACAAGTATAATCTATGAACTTGAACATGAAACCATTAGGTCTATTCGGATACCCCAGTATAATGGAGGCCTAAAAGGGTGTGATATATACAAAATAAGACACCACCAATGGTGTATTATTCTATCTAGTCTAGGAGTATAAAATACATTAGTGTTCATGTATAAAAAATAAATAAGTAGATAAATATATATAAATAAGTCAGACTGAGTTCTAAAGGACACTCGAATAATTATACCTTCTTTAAAGTAAGATGAAAAATCTATGAATTTCCATCATGAATATATATGAACATATGAAAATATATATATGCATAGACATACATGCACTGATGAGGAAATGAGGTATAAGTCAAAGTAATCCACATAATAGTACCACAAGAATCATTTATTTAATCCAAGAAAACATCCAAGACATCCTTACCAAGGAACACAGCCATGGTCATAAAATATAGCACCTATATAGGACCTAGAGTAATCCTAGGGAATCCATGTATAATGAGTGTCTCTAAATCATTGAGAAATTTCGAGTAGTCACATGTATCTAAACATAGACCATTAGTTGGTCAAGGACTTGTGGTACAAGACAAGGCATCCTAGAGTAGTAATCATCATAAGAAGAAAACATTAGTTGTATGTGTTAACAAAAAATCATGATGTAATTTGTTTATCCTATGATCCAGTCCATCGTGTTGAATAATTTGGAACCTAGGTATAGCCCAAGGGTAACATAATCCTATTTATTATATGATCCCATAAATGACATTCCTTAATCAGGTAACCCAATTATTTCTTGTAACTTTCAATTTCCCAATGATTCTGTCCAAGGTTTTTTGTAAAAATGAAACCCAAATATCATTCATGGAATAATAAAATTCAAGTGACCTATGAGCCCATCCATGTTATTCCAAAATGAGGAAAATTGTATCTCTCACTGTATATATAATATAAAAGATCTTATGATCCCATACTAAGAGTTCTATAATAAGGAACTGAAGTATCAATCAAGGTGCAATGCAATTTATTTTACATGTTGCATATAAGTATTTAATCATTGGATATGGAATTCATCCATTCTGATTTCATGTACCATAAATCATTTCACTCCTTGTTTCACAATTTCATTTCTGAATGATAATAAAATCACAATTTAATAAGGAAGTCCAGGTACATAATCATTCCACCAACCATCTAAATAACACATTCTAAATGGCCATTTTTATTAGAGAAGAAAGAAAACCTCTTAGGAGGATTTATTATAAAATGGGAAAAGGGTGTCATCCGAATTAATATAATTTATATTAATCATCCCTTACATGAAAACTATGACCACCCACACCTTATGAGGTTATTATAGATAAGAAATAATTTATAATTACCATAATTTAACACTAAACCCTAAGGGGTTTCTTAATTTTTTTAGGTTAGGAATAAAGGTCACAACATATATGAAAAACACCCAAGAATGGGTGGTTGTAGTTTAGGTGAGTGACATAAAATGGTTCAATTTAGTTCAAAATGGTTAATTAATTTATGGAATTAAAATATATATTATTAATTTTACATTTAAGGGTAACACACGAGACTTTTAATGTGAGACACAATGGAGTAGTATATTTACATGATAGAAGTTAAGGGAAAATCCATAGACCACCTAACTTATGATTAAGATTCGTTAATCTTACAATATTGGTCTTGGATTCAAGACAGTTTGAGAGAAAATTATGAAATAAACAAAAAAACTAAAAAAAGGGTAAACAATCCTACATGGATATAACATTCCATATAAGGAGGGAAAATAAAATAATAAGTAAGAGGAATCGATATCTTACCAATAAAGATACAATGAGACTAATGTAGATTGATTCTAATACCAAATAAGGGATATATATGGAATACTAGAGGAGCCATCAAGGTAGGATTCAGGTAGTTGGCATGCATTGGAGAAATAGTGGAAGAGAGGTGAGGAAAAACCTTTATGGAGGAGAGGGAAAAAGGTAAAATCACCCCCTTTAATGAACTATACGGTTTGGACACACATGTTAGATAACCATGCACTAACCATATAGCCCCACAACCTAAGTGGAACTAAGGGTGCATGATAGAAAAAACGTTTTAAAAAACCATGTGTAGCCTTCAAAGATCACCTATGCAGTTTTCTATAAATGTCTTGCATGATTGTAAGCCTCCTCTCATATGGCTAGACTAAACCATGAGACACCATATACAGAGACCCATACATTACTTACATATACATTACATTACTTTTTCGGAATACTTAATACATTACAAAAACAGACGCCCAAAGACTGTATTAGTTTAGTGTCTTTGGAAACTCAGAACATAATCTCCTAATCATGGTGAAAGATCTTCAACATCTCCCATAAAGATATTCCCCTTTGGTTTTCTTACCTAAAACCTTTCTTTATATCCTATGGAAAAGAAAACATAAAAAGGTTGAGCTCAAATGCTCAGTAAGGGTAAACATGGAGAATATAAAACAATCCCTAAACATTTGAATGTAAGAACATGAACATAAAACATTAAAATCATGAGTAATGACATAAATATTGGCAGTGCATAAGGAATAGATAAAAAAAGAACATTAACCATGATAAAATAGAATGGGTTTAAAACATTTAATTGTGGAAACCATTAATCACATGTTATTATTTCCATAGTAGCCAAGACATTGTTGCCCAGACCATCATAGTGGACAAAGTCCCTTACTGAATCGAGTTCACTCCCCGTTTCAGTCCTATATCACTGAACCAGATTAACTTGTAGTTATATCCATGAATATATCATGATATATAAATCTTTACCCAATTCATGGGAGGGATATATAGGTCCCACCTATCTCATAATGAAATCATTCTTACGTGTTCCACAACAAAAACATAAATCATTCATCATAACCCAAAGAATAAAATGGGTTTCATAAACATCATCCCATAATAAAATAATCCATATAAAACAAATGGATATCATTTCATCATAATAAGAATCGAAACATGTAAATAATAGAGACATTATAATTGAAACATACACATATGAAATAATGTCATCTTAGATGGAAAATGGTTTTGATAAAACACTTAAAATGAATTCTTGAGGAAAATATCCTTTCTTCTTCAAAATAATTTTCTTTCACAAAATGCCATGAAATTTTAAAAGAAAAGGATTTTTTTGAAAATATTCATGAAATATTATAGAGTAAGCTTTATTAAAATAAGGTGTTATAAAACCGTAAAAATCCATTCATGTAGTATAAGTTAAAAAAAACAATCTCCTCAGAATTTTAACAGAAAAGTCAAAAAGTACCATGTATGGTAAACAAAAGAAAGATTCCTTCTATAACACAAAGTAAAAGTAAAATAGGGGTAAAAATGACATTAAAAGTACATGGAAGAATATTAAAAACTTTATTAAAAACATTATTATTGACATGGATGAAAAATATAACCCTAGTAAATAATTACGTATAAGAAATCTCGGATAAAAATGATACTGAAAAATTATCCCTTACCTTAGGTCCAATTTCTTCCATACGTGTCCAAAACTCATGTATAGTGGGTTTAAACATATTATTAACTTGTAACAGAACCATAATAATATTTATGATATCATATATGATTCAATTATGACTTTATATTACCCATTCTTTTGTCAATTCCATGTTAAAGAAACGTTTTGGGTAAAATTGTTTCATTTATCGTACGTTTTTGGACTTGTTGTTCTTGATATTATTATTACTTATATAATGATTTAATTACTTCCAGAATGTAAAAAATGATTTATATATCATATATATTCAGTATATATATATATAACAGATAGATAAATGAAATGAAACACACTGTTCATGGAGACGGTAGACCGTACGTATGCATGGACGCTGTTTTCCTTTCCGTATTGACTTGAATGGAAGTAATTATATAACATATATGTATATATATACAAAAATCCAGTAGAATTATTATGTCATATATATCATTATTATTCATTATATATACTTTATAATCATTCTTTAGTGGTTAATATGGAGATTGAATCTCATCACGTCGTGGAGACGGTAATCCGCACGTACGCACAAGCGATGATATCATTCCCATAATTATTGAATGGAATTGGAGTGGATGATATAATATCTCATAATCAGTATGATGTTATAATAACCATATGTTGTCATTCTTTACAACATTATACCCATCCAAGTAAGGTGGTGGTGGAAAAACAGATTACACAACGGCGTGGAGACGGTATTCCGTATGTACGCACGCGCGGTGATTTCGTTTTCCATAGAATGGATAAAAGGTGAAATGGGGTTGCTTCGTATTTATAATAACATATCAGTATATTATTTATACTTATGTCATTACTTTATAATGAAACAACTAAATAAGAAGAGGTATAATAATAAAGAAACATGAAAGAATCGGTAGAAGAGATTACCTCTTCTTCGACGCGCCTCCTCTTAACCTCCTCTTAGGGAACTAAATTTGGTCTTTAAAGAAGAACATGACCTATAGTAGGTTTATATTGAAGTTGAGAAGTGAAATGGGTAGGTTTTGGCCGATCTTGAAGGCTCAAATATGTGTTAAGAGGAGAGGGAGGAGGTGCCCTTTTATAAGAGGGGTGAGGGGCACCTTAGAAAAAACTTAAAATATTATTTTATAATAAATTTATATTCGGTTTATAATGGATCCAAAGTTACTTATTTCGAGGCTAGGGTGGGGATGGGTCGAAATACTCTCAACCAATAGGTTTTAGACAAGTTTAGGTTACCATTTTAACCTTATCATTTTGATTTAACTCTAAGATAAATAATTTAACTTTTACCATGTCCTCTTGTATTCTTACACTATATGGTTAATAAACGTACTATAAACTACCAATAGAACCTTGATTGGTTAATTAATATCATATATATTATTATATATGTCTTTTGGAAAAACCTTAGATTTCCAAGAATATAATATCAATTAATAATAAAATATTTGTTTTAGAAACTCTTTTATGTCAATTTAGACAGTATTTGGTATTTTATTTTTTATAAATTCATAAATGCATTATTACTTCAAAAAAATTCATCTAACCAACCCTAATATGTTATATTAACCTAGAAAATTACTGTAATTCATAAAAAGTCTCAAATTACATTTATTTGGGTATTTATAATATCAATAATTTTAATATTTCATTAATTAGGTAATTACTACATCACCATTGTGTCATAAATAAATTAAATTACATAATGTCTAAAAATAATAAATAAAATACTATTATGTAGGAAATCATTTTATATTTCTAATTAGTATTTATAGTCTAATTTATCTTATTTATAACCCTATATTAAAAATGTTATAGTTATTAAACTTTGATTTTAACTATTTTAACTCTTCTTTAAATAAAATAATAATAAATGTCCTAATCTAATCCAAGTGGACATAAAGGGTATTATTTTATTCCTAAGGTTTTTTTGGTTGAATTAAACTTATCAAATATTATTAGGACATGTGTTATGGTAATAATAATATCATTTTTACCCTTAATTACCCTATTTACTTTTAACCGTGGTAAATAAAAGTAAAAAGTTACTATTCATCAAAAATTATTTTTATCTTATTGAACCACATTTTACTCCTTGAAATTAACTATTTCTCTCGGATTTTTGAAATTCCACTCACATAATCGGTAAAATTAAGTTTTATGTAAATTTGATAATTCTCCTAGGAGGTGGGTAAAAGACGGTGAAAAGTTCAATAAAATTTTTATATATCTAAGATTATTATAAAATGACTCCAATGAATTAAATTGAACTTATATAGGTATTATGTATCAATTTTGACTTAAATAAATTTAAATAAAATAAATAATTATTTAAATAAAAATTCAGTTTTAAACTATAACTCAGTGTTTTTCACTATTCATCAAAAATTGAATGTTTTCCGAAAAATACCAAAAATTCACCCTAGGCTAATTTCGATATTCTGAATCAAAAAATTAAGTCCATTTTAAAGGATAAAGTTTTTAAAATTTGAAAAAGTTGGTATTACTATTCATGATGGTTAGTTTATATAATATTTTAATAACATATCGTTGTTTAGTGAAACTCGGTATTGCATAAAACACAAGCTATCGAGGAAGGTTGCTCTTGTGTGTAACACAAGCCAAGAATAGTGTTGTGTATACTACAAGATAATACATTGTTTCATATAGCGCAAGATAATATTGATGTAGTGTACAACACAAGACATCAAAGAAATTAAAAATAATATTTCACATAAAATCTCAGGGTGTTACATTCTACCCCCCTTAAAATGAATTTCACCCTAGAAATTCGTCGAGGTTATAAATGGTTTACTACTTTAAAGTTTCATTCATAGAAACCCACATCATAAAATGGAATACTAAACCTTAATTTTAAAAGCTAATGTATGAAACATAACGGTTACCCAAATTAACTCATCACTGGGTTTCCACATAGAAGAACATAGCTAAAAATATGGATATGGAAGTGAAATCTGACCATCAAGTTCTGATGGAGAGTGGTAGAGAACATGGATATGAAAAAGCCAACAATCACAAAGCCATATATTTGTGATGATCTAAGGTACCATCTAGGACAACGTTTTTGGTTTTCAATATAATTTCCCTAAAGTTGAAAAAATGGAATTAGAAGAAATACTTAATTGAGTTTTGTACAATCTCACCGTTGGTCATTCCTTGAACAATTTCCACTTCATATCTTAAAGAAATTAAGTTTATTTTGTCATTAGTGAAGTGTTAGTAGATCATGCGATAGAATGATAGGTCATTCCATCTGTCTCAAACACAAGGTTAGCAAAAGTTATATGCATAAGTCCATCTATGGTGAGATTAATCGTATATGGTTCCAAAAATGAACTTATACTTCATCTATCATCCTGCTTAATAAAAAAAAACAAGTTTCTACTAACTAGGGACTTCCTGTAGGATAGTGGTAGGTGATAAAGGAATGTCTCACTTCGGTTGTGGGTTCTATTCCCATAACCTTGTCCGACGCGACGGGTTGTCGCCCGTCCTGCAGGTTTTCCTTTTTCTAAAACTACACTATTATAACATTCCAGAAATAATGTCAAAAAAAGGTTCTATCCTTAAACAATATTATCTTATGTCCAACATAATCCATTTAAAATCTTTAGGCTTATCCAAAATACTTCTATCCAAGCTCATATTATAAAGACAACGATTACTAGAAATGTCATCAACCAAGCATGTGAATACCATCATTTATCCCCCATATATCATAAGATATATTTTTTTGGTCACATTCCAAACATGTGAATACCTTAATCATGTATTCTATTGAAACATGGATACCCATTAAACATTAGTAAAAACATTAATGTTGTCAAAAGTTAACTCTTTCCACATACCAAAATCCCAAAATTTCTATATACTCAAACCATGATATAACTTTGTCCCTATATCAGGCATGAACTCATTAATACTATTAAACATTTCATTTTCTTCTTATCCCTTCATTATGTGAATATCATCTGATTTCCAAAAATATTTCAATCACTTTTCATGGTTACCGATACCATACAATTATTGAAAACCAATACGTAGATATTCCAAAATTCAATAATACTATAAATGAGACTCCATGATACTATTTTGAAATACCATTACATAAACAATTAATCATTGCACAACATCATTTTTATACTCAACATAAAAAATAGAGAATGCATGTGACTTCCATTAGTCCTTTTCCTTAAAAGGTTTCTCATGTCGATCATCATTAACCCTTGGATTAGGGCTTTGATTATCATAATGCCCCATTTCCTTGCACTTGAAGCATTGAAGTGTTGGTGGAGCGTTCTCTGCAGTCTTTTCTCTATTCACATCATTAGAAACCTTTTTCCCATTACTTCATCACTCAGTTTCTCTATGACCTTCTTTTCCACACTGGAAACATTTTCTAGTACCTTTTATAAAATCTTCACCATTCTTCTTTCCACACTTTGAGCATATGGAAAAATTCACCTACTTTTCACCATTGTTCTGAGATTTTTCCTTGAACTCCATCTTTCGTTTCTTGTAAAAACCATGAGATGTATATGTAACAACAACTTCCAGTTCTACCTTGATAGCACAATGAAAAATTTCTTCATAGCTACTGATGTCTCTTATATCTAATTCTCTTCGAAGACTTGGTATTAAGCCACAAAAGAATTGATCAACTTTACTTTCGGGTTGGATGATAAAGCCTGATGCATACCTTGCAAGCCTTGTAAAATTTTCTTTATATATACCAACATATTCATCATCATTTTTATTTAGCTCAGGGAACTCCTTTTCCATATTTTTTCAAAGAATACGAGGGAAGTACTTATTGAGAAACAAGTTCTTGAACTCATCCCATTCCATGGATTCAATTTCACCTTGGGGCCTTGTATTCTTAATTAGAGTCCACCACTGGTCCGCTTCACCTTCTAAATGGTAAACAACCAGAATGAGTTTTTCATGTTCCAAACATCTAATTATGGAAAATATCTTTTCAATGGTACTGATCCATTGTCCAGCAACAAGTGGATCAGAAGACCCAGTGAAAGAAGGTGGACGTTGCCTCTTGAAGGACTCAATAGAATATTGTTCCCTTCTCTACTCATTCAGAAGTCTAGAATGATTCATAGTTTGTGTAAGTATAACAATAAGATTTTTCACTCAATCTCCCATAACATTGGTTTGCTTAGGAGGGAAATCATTGCATTTCCCATTACATTGATCAACACGGTTCCTTAGGGTTCCATCCATCATCTAAAACCAAAAAAAATAGTGTAATAGGAAACAATCATGCTAGGAAAAAAACATAATAAAGTGGGAGTACTTTCAATATCTAACATCGTAGGTTTAATTCTACAATTGTTACCTTAATCCTAGGACTATAACCTATACTTATACTTAACCTTAGGGACATCCCTAGACATACCTTAGAAATATATATAGGTATCTCACTAAAGTTTTCGCATCCCAGTTTCAAAAGGTTAACTAAACCTTCACTATGATACAAACTATATAGACCCATACTTGATGTACATAGATATTACATTACTTTTTCAGAATACTTAATACATTACAGAAACAGACGTCCAAATACCATATTAGTTTAGTGTCTTTGGAAACTCGAAACATAATCTTTTAATCATGGTGAAAGATCTTCAACATCTCCCATAAAGATATCCCCTTTGGTTTTCTTGACCAAAACCTTTCTTTATATCCTAGGGAAAAGAAAACATAAAAAGGGTGAGCTCAAATGCTCAGTAAGGGTAAACATGAAGAACATAAAACAATCCCTAAACATTTGAACGTAAGAACATGAACATAAAACATAAAAATCATGAGTAATGACATAAATATTTGTAGTGTATAAGGAATAGATCAAAAATGAACATTAACCATGATAAAATAGCATAGAAATAAAACATGTAATTACAGAAACCATTAATCACATGTTATGATTTCTATAGTAGCCAAGACATTGCTGCCAAGACCATCATAGTGAACAAAGTCCCTTACTGAATCGAGTTCACTCCTCGTTCCAGTCCATTAACACTGAACCAGATTAACTTTCCGTTCCAGCCATGTCTATCTCATGAGATATAAATATTTACCCAATTAATTGGAGGGAGATATAGGTCCTACCCATCTCATAATTAAATCATTCTTACATGTGCCACAACATAAACATAAATCATTCATCATAACCCAAAGAATAAAATGGGTTTCATAAACATCATCCCCTCATAACATAATCCATATAAAACAAATGGATATCATTTCATCATAAGAAGAATCAAACCATGTAAATAATAGATACATTATACTTGAAACATACACATATGAAATAATGTCATCTTAGATGGAAAATGGTTTTGATAAAACACTTGAAATAAATTCATGAGGAAAATATCCTTTCTTCTTCAAAATCATTTTCTTTTCACAAAATTCCATGAAATTTTAAAAGAAAAGGATTTTGTTGAAAATAGTTAGGAAATATTGTAGAGTAATCATCATTAAAATAAGGTGTTATAAAACTGTAAAAATCCGTTCATTCCGTATAAGTTAAAAAAAATTCCCCTCAGACTTTTAACGGAAAAGTAAAAAAGTACCACGTATGGTAAACAAAAGAAAGATTCCTTCCTTAACACAAAGTAAAATTCAAATAGGGGTAAAAATGACTTTAAAAATACATGGAATAATATTAAAATATTAATGAAAAACATTTTTATGGACATGGATGAAAAATATAACCCCAGTAAATACTTACGTATAAGCAATCTCGGATAAAAATGAGATTGAAAAATTATCCCTTAACTTAGGTCCGATTTCTTCCGTACGTGTCCAAAACTCCTGTATAGTGGGTTTAAAAATATTATTAACTTTTAAAATAACCATAATAATATTTATGATATCATATATGATTCACTTATGACTTTATATTACCCGTTCTTTTGTCAATTCCATGTTAAAGCAACGTTTTGGGTAAAATCGTTTCATTTATCGTACGTGTTTGGAATTGTTGTTGTTGATATTCTTATTACTTATATCATGATTTAATAAGTTAAAAAATTTAAAACATGATTTATATATCATATATATTCAGTATATATATATATATAATAAATAGATAAATGAAATGAAACACACCATTCATGGAGATGGTAGGCCGTACGTACGCATGAACACTGTTTTCCTTTCCTTATTGACTTGAATGGAAGTAAGTAGATGACATATATATATATATATACATAAATCCAGTAACATTACTATTTCATATATATCATTATTATTCATTATATATACTTTATAATAATTCTTGAATGGTTAATATGGATAATGAATCTCATCGCCTCGTGGAGACGGTAATCCGTACGTACACACAAGCGATGATATCATTTCCATAATTATTGAATGGAATTGGATAGAATGATATAATATCTCAGAATCAGTATGATGTTATAATAACCATATATAGTTATTATTTACACCATTATACCCATCCAAGTAAGGTGGTGGTGGAAAAACATATTACACCACGGCGTGGAGATAGTATTCTGTACGTACGCACACGCGGTGATTTCATTTTCCGTAGGATGGATAGAAGGTGAAATGGGGCTATTCCATAATTATAATAACATATCAGTATATTAGTTATACTTATTTCATTACTTTATAATGAAACAACTAAAGAATAGTAAGTTGAAGAATAAAGAAACATGAAAGAATCGGTAGAAGAGATTACGTCTTCTTCGACACGCCTCCTCTTAGTGTAATAAAGTTGGTCTTTGAAGAAGACCAGGACCTCTAATAGGTTTATATAGAAGTTTATAAGTGAAATGGGCAGGGTTTTTCCGAGCTTGAAGGCTCAAATTTGTGTGAAGAGGAGAGGGAGGAGGTTCCCTTTTATAAGAGGGGTGAGGGTCACCTTAGGAAAAACTTAAAATATTATTTTATAATAAATTCATATTCAGTTTATAGTGGCTCCAAAGGGACTAATTTCGAGGATATGGTGGGTATGGGTCGAAAGCCTCTCAACCAAAAGGTTTTAGACATGTTTAGGTTACCATTTTAACCTTATCATTTAGATTTAACTCTAAGTTCAATAATTAAACTTTTACCATGTCTTCTTGTATTCTTAAACTATATGGTTAATAAAATTACTATATATAGCCAATAGAATACCAATTGGTTCATTAATGTAATATATATTATTATATAAGTCCTTTGGACTATCCTTATATTTTATGGAAAGAATATCAATTAATAATACAATATTTGTTTTAGAAACTATTTTATGTCAATTTTGACATTATTTGGTATTTTTTGTTTTTTCTAAATTCATAAAAGCATTATTACTTCGAAAACAATTCATCTAACCAACCATAATATGTTATATTAACCTATAAAACTAGTTTAATTCATAAAAAGTGTCAAATTAAATTTATTTGGGAATTTATAATATCAATTATTTTAATATTTCATTAATTAGGTAATTAATGCATCACCATTGTGTCATAAATAAATTATATTATTTAATGTCTAAAAATTATAAATAAAATACCATTATGTAGGAAATATTTTTATATTTATAATTAATATTTATAGTCGAATTTATCTTATGTATAAACTTATATTAAAAATGTTTTAGTTATTAAACTTTGATTTTAACTATTTTAACTCTTCTTTAAATAAAATAATAATAAATGTCATAATCTAATCCAAGTGGACCTAAAGGGTCATATTTTATTCCTAAGGTTGTTTTTGGTCGAATTACACTTATCCAATAGAATTAGGACATGTGTTAGGGTAATAATAATATCATTTCTACCCTTAATTACCCTATTTACTTTTAACCGTGGTAAATAAAATTAAAAAGTTACTATTCACCAAAAATTATTTTTACATTATTGAATGACATTTTATTCCTTGATATTAATAATGTCTCTTGTATTTTCAAAATTCCACTCACAGAAGTGGTAAAATTAAGTTTTATGTAAATTTGCAAATTCTCCTAGGAGGTGGGTAAAAGATGGTGAAAAGTTCAATAAAATTTTTATATATCTAAAATTATTATAAAATTACTCCAATGAATTACATTGAACTTATATAGGTATTATGAATCAATTAGGACCTAAAATAAATTTAAATAAAATAAAAAATTATTTAAATAAAAATTTGGTTTTAAACTATAACTTAGTGTTTTTCACTATTCATCAAAAATTGAAAGTTTTCAGAAAAATACCAAAAATTCACTCAAGGATAATTTCGATACTCTGAATCTAAAAATAAAGTCCATTTTGAATGATAAGATATATAAAATTTAAAAAAGTGGGTATTACTATTCATAACAACTGGTTTATATAATATTTTAATAACATATCGTTGTTTAGTGAAACTCAGTTTTGCGTACAACACAAGATATTGAGGAAGGTTTCTCTTGCATGTAACACAAGACAAGAATAGTGTTGTGTATACTACAAGATAATACAGTGTTGTGTATAGCACAAGATAATCTTGGTGTAGCATACAACAGAAGACATCAAAGAAATTAAAAATAATATTTCTCATAAAATCTCGGTGCGTTACACCATCAGCTCCCATGGACAAGGATAAAATATTTATCCTAAATTTATGAATAGTTAAAAACACCATATTACTTAAAAAAATAGGCTTCATAGTTGTACCACATAGTTAATACTAACCATACACCAACCGTGCGCCCATGGCTACTTCTATCGAAAATGAGTTTTATGTGCCCGATGCACCTTAAAATCAACTAAAAAACCAAGAAACATCTTTGGAATTAAACTCCATATAAAAAAAATACATATAAGTGTTAAAATTACATTATTTAGATTTCAAATTCTAGTTTAAAAGTTGACATGTCCACCAAATGTGAAATTTAAATTCCCTTGGGATTTCCACCCCGTCCAAAAAACGTGATGTTACAGTTTTTCATCATCACCTATCACGAACTGTTATAATGATGGATTTAAAGTGTATATATACATATATAATATTTAAAAAATAATTATACTCTTTGAAATATTATATCACATATAACCTAATAATTTCCATTCTGTGATGGAAATGATAACATCACTCGTGTGTACTGAGGAATGTCGCCCCATGATGTGATGTAATTAATTTTTCACTAATGATTTTTATGGAAGGTAATAATTGAAAAAATTAATGAATATATGTGATATAAATGAAATAATTATTATATTAATTAAATATTTATCATTTTTAAAAGAAAATATATCATTTCATTTCTTACCTTTCCACTCACTTAATAATTTGTGTGTGTGTGTGAACTACCACCTTCCCAAAGTGATGTGATTCTTTTTTCATCACCACATCACATGGATGATATATATAAGTTCATTTAATGAAATAATATCTTATTTATAATATTATTATAATTTTAGAAATATTATTTATTACTTACCATATTTCCATAATGATCGTTGAAAAAATGGAAATGTTACTCATGCGTACGTACGACCTACCGTCTCCATGATTGTAATGTAATTAATTTTTCCCAACCATCTTTTATGATTGGTCTTAAAATTATAATTTATATATATAAATGATAATTGTTTCATAATTATTAATCTATATATGTTTAAATAATGACTTCTTTGACCATAGTTAACCTACCAAAGTCATTTTGGACATATAAGCTAAATATCATTAAAACATACGACGTAAACTTAATTGAATAAGTAATTTTATATGACATGGTAATAAGTGAAATAAAAGGAATAAAAAACTTGAAAATGATTATTAATTAATTAAATAATTAACACATGGCTTTCATTCAGGAAGATGAAGAATATATGCAATGAGTCAAACTGAAGGTAAGAGACTGCATTCAAATTTCCTTTTGTTGAAGAATATTTTGATGTTATGCACCTATATTATTTTATGAGGTGTATATATTACAAATTTGATATGTTATATCCTTAATTTATCTACAATAATGATATTTATAGTTTTTTTAATGTTATTCTTTGATGGGGCTTATAATTAAAATGTTTCCAAAGTGGTAAGGGGATTTCCTTTTATAAAACCATATTTTAATGTTTTCCATATCACTATCTTTTTATTTCATGTCCATGTTTTAAAAATAATTTTATGAATGTAATTATATGGAAGTGAGAGTTTTAAAAAGGACATTTTTTTCTTTTTTTTTTATTTTTTAAAAATGAATATTTGTATGGAATATTTTATTTTCTTTATAAACGATAAAGGGAATGTTCTATTTTAACATATATATCGACACCAAATTTTACCAACATCATAACTATTATTTGATACATGGATTAATTTAAAATATTTCATGTATTATTCATATAAAAATAATATTTCACCTTTTCTAGGTATTTTTGTATTGAAAATTTGTTTTGAAAAGAATAAGGAAATTTTATATCAGAAATGGTTTTGAATGTGGATTTAAAAGAAATTTTCAAGGATTTTATAATGATAATATGCTGGCTTAGAATTTTTTATTCGTGATTTGGTCATTGTAAAATTTTTATACGACGGGTTGAGCCCCATTATAACTCACTGGTGATCTCTATATAGCTTATATAATGGGTTCATCCATATAGTTCTCCAATGCATTGGGAAATAATTATTTTCTAAAGATAATTATATGGGAAATCAGTCGTAAGGTTATTAAAATTTATCAGGAATCTATAAGGGTTCTATGATATAATTTCCTAAGGAACTTATATGAATTTTTTATGTTGGGTAATGAGTTTTCTTGATTTTTTTGACATTAAAATTTAAAATATTGATTATTTTAAAGGAAAAATGATGACCCTTTTTTGGATAGAAATGTATGTTTTTATGTAATGATTTTTCAAGAGTTTTTATGTTTTTCATTAGACTAATGGTTTTCTTCTTTTTATGTACCTTACTAAGATTTATATTCTTATCCAACATTTAAAACAAATTCACAGTGTTTAACAACGTGTAAGATAATGGAAGAAGTCATATTGAAAAGGATGATGTTTTTTAATAAAAAGAAATCATGTTTTATTTTAAATGATTTACATTTTGGAAAAATGGGTACTGATTATAAATGTCTAGTTTTTATTAAATGATTTTTTATGAATGATTTATGACCTAGTTATCTAAAATTATAAACTTAAAAATATCCTAAAATTTAATATAATTAATTCTTGATTTAAAACTAAAGATTATGTAATGATTAAGGCATGTTCCTTATATATTTGATGACTATGACTCACATTGAAGTAAACCTTCTATTATAGAAAGCATTCCTTGGGACTAATTACACTATTTTATGGAGAGAAAAAGTGAAATATTGATGAATTAATGTTGTATTTGTTATAATTATATCATAATATAAATATAAGAATATGATTTACATGAAGAGTTGATGATTATAATAGAATTATATTTCATGATAGATAAATAATCCATGTTTATACATAGGTTGATTGAGGTTCTTTCATGATATGTTGAAAAGTAATGTGATAATACTATCTTTAATAATTCAAGATTAGTTCAAGACATGGTAGCTATAATAATTGTGGTGATTG
The DNA here is from genome assembly GCA_963277665.1 of Viscum album. Taxonomy (NCBI): domain Eukaryota; kingdom Viridiplantae; phylum Streptophyta; class Magnoliopsida; order Santalales; family Viscaceae; genus Viscum; species Viscum album. Next base: position 284,771,440 of record OY728138.1, on the reverse strand, counting down.
TTTACCTAAAAATATTTCTTGAGGAAATGTGCTAATGGTGTGAGGAGCAAGTAAATTATCATCAATAAATATAGAATTGAAAATGAATACATTACCCCTTAATTGGGTGAATAAGTCCATGAATAATTCCTTTATTTCATGAGGAGTTTCTTTATGAATATTCAAATATTTTTTATTTTCATGAAAGAAAACATGTGTTGAGGATTTTGTGAGTTTCAATTTAATTATTAGAATAACATGAAAAAATAAATTAATTGAATGAGGAGATAATATTTATTTGAGATAAATTGATAAAGGGGAATATAAATATTAGAGTATTATTGGACGGGATATTATTTTTCTAAGTGATATTTTGATGCATTAACTAAAAACATTAGGCTAGCCTGTAGCCAACCATGTACCCACATCAACCACACATGTGAAAACTTAGTCTACCAACTTGTAAGAAGGTAAAAAAGGATATCCTAGGGTCTAATTGAAGTGGTAGATCCCTTGCATGGGTATACATAACATGAACACAATGCACATAGGATCTGCTGGCACTCCCATATGTGGAGACATGGTGGCAGAGTGGTTCCCACATGTGTAAGTTACAACAGAATCTAGGAGCGGGACCCATTGCATAAAACCAAAGAGATAATTAAATGAGTTTACTTATAAATTATAGTGTATCCATATATGATTTTTATGAGGGACTCAACCCATGAACAATACTGTTACTATATTAAAAAGTGATGCATATAACATGGGATGACCGATGATATTGTTCTCCACCATCTAATCATCCCACACATCAGCTCTTACCTCCTGATGAGGGTTTTATACACTATAAGGGACTAAAATTTTGTGACCATTAGTTCAAAAATCTCCAGTGATAAACCCATTATAAAAAGATATTCTTGATCATCATTAATCCATGCATAAAATTTCTTTATTTCGTTCACATGATAATTCAAAGAATAAAAAACAATGTTGTGGGTGGACATTCATATATTTTTATTCACATATGAGTTAGATATTATAAAAAATGTCAAGGAACATGATTTTTTTAATGATTGTTATGATTCATTGAAAACGAAGAAGGTAACCACACATATCTTTAATGCCATAATCTTCAGTGTTTGAATATTACGAGAATCATTCGAGATCATTGTGTTTTCGACAATACAACCTGACTCATTATTTATCATAGATTTAAATTTAGTGAATTTCAGAATTAATAGGGTATCATAAATTTTGAAACATAGGGTAACTGGTAATGTAACCTCCCTATAAATACCAAGGCCTTTCTAAGGAATTCAGCTACTATCATTCATTAATTTTGAGAGCTGTTATTTTTAGAAGAAAATAGAGAGTATTTTCACTTCAATTTAAATGATTGGAATAAGATCATTAAATATTACTTAGTATTAAATAAGGATAGTTTCAATTTTTTTACATTCCATTTTACATGAAGTGAATCCAAGTTTCCATGATTTTCTCTTATTGGGTGAAGAATAAGAACTCGTGCGACATACTTGCATGATGAAAATGAGATCTTGCACTTGTAAGATTCATGCGAAGCATAAGTCATACCACACTAAGAAATTTCTTGATATACTAATCTATTTGAATATAACCCACACTAATATATTATTTTAATAAGATAGGTGATATGATGCATCTACTATTACATTAATGAGGACATAAGATTTCATAAAATTTGCATGAAGTGCATGCATTCCATGCACCCAATGTGTATGCATTGAGATATTGATTTAATCAAATAATTTAATGAAAATAAAACTAAATAGAAACTATGGATGAGATATTAGGAACATAAAATATTTATAATACAAAATAGTTACCTGCAACGTTCATGCATTATGCATTGTTGCATGTTTTCATGAATTATGTTATGACCCCTATAAACCTGAATCCAAAAGGCCCACATTCAAAACTCAGAGGTGGTGATTTCTTGAGTAACTATAGCAACACTATATTAGATGTGTAACTATAGTAGAAAAAGCACTGTATTATTAGTGGTATTGTACAAACTTAGGAACTGTAGTAGTACTATTCATCAGAGGGGCCTTCGGGAAAAAAAATGGGCATTCAAGCCTTGAATTAGGTCTTTCAAGCCCCATGGCATTCTTTCCATGTTCACAGGACACTTGGCCTTGGAAATTATAGATATATAATGGGTATACCTCTCCTAATATATAAGGAGGTCTTTTCTAGTTATTATGAGATTTGTAAGTTTACACTTGAATAAAATATTATAATTTTTTAATATAGCTAGAAAATTTAGTAATAGAAAGAGAATTTTGGACCGGGTATTTGACACTATCAAGAAATACCCAATCATTCACAAAAGATCAAAATTTATAGAGATTAAATTTGAAAGATTTTTTCTGGCGAATAATTTCATATCTAAGAATTTATTAAGTTGAGATGAACTCAAACATTTCAGATCTAGTGTGAAGGAGTTTCAAGACCAATAGGTTTATTCCAAGAATATATTAAAGATATTGAAGTTGTAAAAGAGAAATATTGAACTTATTGGATTATAGAGGAATATCACACTAAAGAATAAAGAGGAATTTGTAGTGCTACATCAAAACCAAGAAGAATAAAAATCATGTTATTGGGTTTTAAAACCAATTACTGAAGAGGCTTGATATTGGGATGTATAACCAATTTTTGAGAAGAGAATATGTTAGTGGTTTCTATTCAATAGAGATAGAGGAGTTGGTTATTGAGGTGTAGAATTGGGATCAATTAGAGGATCAACTGCTGGTTAATATAACCAGTTTCTACTAAAGAATTTGTAATTGAGGAAAATATTACAGTGCAGAATCCATGTTAGGGAATCTAACCAACAACGAAAAGAGTATGTCTTAGATAAAAACCATGTAAACACTATGAAATGTTCTCTTTTTTACTATTATTTCATATGAGGTAAGACTATGAGATATAAATAAGTGGATTGATAACCTTTACAATTTCAAGTGGTTGAAATATCATATTAAATAATTTGTAAAACTTAAACAAAAAATTCACCCCTTTCAGTTGTCAATCCAACATGGGGATCTACAATTGGTATTAGAGAAAAGGTTCCCTCAAAATATAAATGCTAGATTTTAGAAATTTTATATTATAGGAAATCTATAAGCTTCCTCTAATAGAGAAAATAGAAGTTACCCATGAAGAAAGAAATCTAAATATTTCAGCCAAGACTCAGAAAAATAAGGAGTACATTTAGGAAAGGAAGATGAAGAATAATATTATATTAAGGTAAAGTACACCACTAAATTCTTATAATCTCAATGGTATATTTTTCAATAATTATTATGATTCTGATTCTTCTAATGAATCCAACTCAAACTGTGATGATGCTATATCACTTAGTGATATTTATTCTAAATTCAAACAACAAATGGATAAAATTCCCAAATAAGTGGTAAATTATATTTTTGGAACTATTAAGGATATTTTGGATGAAAAATTATATCTATAAGAAAATATTAACTCCATGTAAGTGGTATTGGATAAAAAGGTTGGCATATAAAAGACTCAAAAAACATGTAAAAAAAAGAATAAAATAATCTATCTTTACAATTAAAGATATGTTGAGGCTATTTAATAATCACAATGTAATGTTTTGAGAAGGATTTATTTAATATTTATTTTTTATAATATTTCATTCCCCTTGAAAAATTTCCAAAATTTTCTATGGATGTAAAATATTCCCAACTGGAGGTTAAAAACAACATGCCAAAGAATATTGAAATTTATTTAGAGTAATCAAGAAAAATACATGAATAACTAATAAAGAAGATGAAAGAGTATTGGGAATATAGTTTGAGATCATTGGTGAAGAGAAGAGATACCTCAACATGATGTTTTTAGAGTTGGAGGAGAGATTAAAGACCCAAGAATCACCACAAGTTGAAACATCCAACATTACGAGAAAAAGAGATTATGTGAAAACTGTTTTCATTGAGATTCATGAATCTAAGAAGAGAATGAAATGATCCTCTAACCAAATTGAAACATCCTATAAGATGAAGGTATCCCATAACCCATAAAATGTATTAAGTAACAATACAATTTATAATTTCAGGTATAGGTATTATTTTTTTGGTAAATCATTGATAATGATAAATACTCATAAACCCACCAGACCAAGGGTTTGTGAGAGAATATGTATGAATAAATATCTAAAAGAGTGGTGTTTCAACTCAAAATACCAAGGTAAAAAACCTATGAAATCCCAAGATACTACACAAGAAAATAGGAGAATAATACTCATAGGCTACCATTGATGTTGTTAGAAGTTTATGCATAATGCATGTCAATGTTTTTATAACAAGAAAATTCAAGATAATGATAAAAGGACACAATCTGGGAGTATAATAGATAAATAATGTATAAAAAATGTTTACTAAATGTAGAATAAAATTAAAAGAAAAATAATGCAGGTGAAAGAAATTAATTTTAACCTACTTGGAATAAGAAGAAAATCGAGACATTATTTAGTATATCAAAGTGAGAGAGAAATATATCAAAAAATAACTTTTTCAATCAGAAAAGTAAGGCTCAGTTTAAAATAAGTACTACAACAAGAAGTTTATTGATATAGTACATATCAAGGTAGAAGTTCTAAGTTGTAATATTTTTTCTAGTGCTATGAATGGTTTGGGCATATAGGCTACTCTTACGGGTATAAAATTTCATTTCTAGTAAATACAAATAGATCAAGGGGGATTTATAGTGATGAAATGATAATATATTATAAAATAAATAAAGTGACAAAAAATTCATCCAAGATACCAATAGAAAATAGTTATGAATTCGTATAATGGAAGATGAAAATTATAATGTCATAGAGGTAAGGTATTCATGAACAAATCACACAAAGAAATTCACTATACTATGAAAGGGAAAAAAACTAAGAAATATAAGAAGGTGGATTCATAAAATATTAAGACTTTAAAAATGGAATGTGAGAAATCTAAATAACTTGAGTAGATCAAGAATGTGTGCCTAGTTGTTTTCCCAACTTAATTGAAATTGGATAAAAAATTAAGGAAGCTGAAAAATATACTGAGGATGAAGTAAAACAAGTGTCTTCTGAAGATGAGGTTAATATTAATGAGAAGTTATTCATAACTAGAAAAATTAATATTCAACATAATGGGGTGGAAAAATATAATCCACATAAATAATAATTTCATGTTACTGTTTCAAAGAAAACATCCTATACTGAGATAGAAGAAGAAAATTTCCCATGTTGAGAGTAATCTCTTAGCCTAAATGTTGCTTCTTAAAAAAACAAGTGGTCCCTCCTTCTTAAATTTTTATATGATTTTATACTATAATGTAGGGAATTTTAGGATATGATGGTGTCCTTTATGGGGATAATTTATGAGTCAAAAAATATAAAATCTTCACTACATAGTTAAATGTGTATCTTTTGAACAACTTTGGTTAATTAGATCACGTGGTATGTAAATCACTCCTATATACTTTCCCTTAATGAATTGATAATTATTATATAGGGGGATTGATATTTAGATAATTAGGGGGAGATATATCATTTTGAAGTTGAAAATTTTTATGTGGTAGTTGATATATGTGTAGATTATAAATATTTCTTGATTTCATTTTTTAAACAGCCCTAAAATAAGAAGATGCGAGATATCAGAGTTTGATATCCCAAGCTATAAAACTTATAGAAAACATTGATCAACTTTATTCAAAAATATTTCTTTATATAAATATTTTTCCCATATCGACTTTGATTTTTCTAGATAAGTGATATTTTATAAGAAAATACATGTGATGTCATCTTTCTCTCACAAGAGTCTAAGGATAGGGTCTTAAATGAATGAAGGAGAAGATAATTCCTAGATTAACTGAGAAGAGTGATGATATTATAAGACACCTATTGTAAATTGTTATTTTTTTCAATAAGGGGGAGAATAATATTTAATTTATAAAGTGGATATGTATCAAAAAAAATAATAAGGGGGAGATTGAAAAGAGCAAGTGAAGGATTAAATAACGAATGTTGTATTTTTTGTCAGTATTTAATAAAGATAAATTTTAATGAATACATAAATGAAGAGATTATTAATCTAGTGGAATTGGATTTCATGATTGATAAATTATCCATGAAAGTCCATAAGTTGATTGAGGTAATACCTTGATCTCTGAAAAATAAATATTAGGACACTAGCTAGAATAATTCATGAGAAGTTCAAAAGATAATAGAAATAATAATTGTAATGATCGTTGAACTGACAATATTTCCCATGGAAAAGGGATAATGGTGTAAGGATAAATCACATAGAAATAAAATAGTGAAGAATTAAAAATAATGAAATAATCCATTAATTGTGTGAATAAATGTTTTGAATATCGACATTCAATATTCTATTATTTCATGAGGATGTTATTTTAAGGCCATGGAAATGTTTTTTATTTTCATAATAAAAAATATTTATTGAAAGATTATTGAGTTTAAATTCATATATATGAATACCATACAAAAAATTAAATTAATTATATAATTATTTTAGATTTATTGTAGATAAATTGAGAAATGGAAATATATATATTGGAGTATTTTTCGAAGGTCTATTATTTTTCTATATTATATTTTAATTCCTTTACTAAAAAACTTATGTCATCCCCTGGCCAAACAGGGACCCACTAATATATTTAATATTTTAATTATTTTACATGGTTTTCAATGATTTAATCCATTAAAATTAATCAATGTGATATTATGTGCATCATTTTAGTATTTTTGGTGAATTTCTGGCTTAATTTTGAAAATTTTTTATTTCTATAAATTTAATAGTTTTCTTGATTTTATATATTTCAGGAATGTAATTTACAATTTTGATATAAATTGAGTGATTCATTTTTTAGTATTTAACCTATCATGGGATTCAAATTTGTTATTTAGAACTATATTCAATTCGAATCACACATGCCTAGAAAAATAAATAAAGTAGAAAGAGTTTTCTAGCCAACAGAATGGATCCCACATTAGTAATTAATGCATAACTCAATCTAGACACACAAAATGAAGTGATTCAATATTGAGTAGAAATATGACACTTAGTCTGTTGTGAAAATTAAATTTCATGGCGAAATTGTATCATTAATACATCCATTTTAATTGTCAAAGTGGAGGTAGTTGAGAAGTCTACTCGGACAGAAAAATTCTTCATCATTAATTTGGGTATAACCTTTCATACACTTGTGAAAATATATAAAGATATTGTGGGAAGATGAAAAATATATATGGAATCAAATTTAATGAAGAAATAATCCTGATATTATGACATATATTATGAGAAATTATCTCAAATTTTTGGAGAAGTGAATATGGATAGAAAATTTTCCACCCCTCAACCTTATATATACAATTGTCCAATTCCAATCAAGGTTGTTGAAGTTGGAAAGGGAGGGGATGTACTGTAGGATTGGATCCTTGAATTTTTTTAATTTTATATTTTATATTTTCTTAGTTTCATTATGCTCTGTTATTCCCCTTTCAACTCTCTTACCCTTCACATGGAGGGGAAACACCTTTAAGTGATTGGGGACATGGGATTTTTCCTTAGGTACTATCAGAGTCTTTTGATTTAAAGTAAAAATATATTTTTCTATTTAATGATTTCTATTTTTAATATTTATAAATTCTCTTAATGGGATCATATTTTGGGTTTTTTTGTAATTTATTGTTAATAGATTTGGTTGAAGATCTTTGAACTCCCTCAACCTAGCCTATTTTGTCTCGATCAAGCAGATTGTGTTAGGTGGTGAGTGTTAGAGATCGTTGGAAGAGGTGTGAAATAAGTGAATCATTTCTAGATTTATAGGGAGTAAAAATTCATTATTGGGACATTCCTTAGATGTTTTTGGATGGTTTATGAATTTTCATGCACACACGAGTGATTTCCATTGCTTTCTTCAAAAAAGGTTATTGAAAACTTGACTGAGAAGTCGTTAAATTATCATTAAATAAGAAGAGAGGGGGAATGATCTTTAAGACTATGATGACACTGAATGTGATCCTAACCGGAACCCATCACTCTCTTAATCCATTTGTGTTTAACCATTATTTTTATTTCTTTCTTTAAAAAAATAAATTTCAAATAAAACTATCACCATTTTTGTTAATAAATTTAAAAAATGTAATTATTGTGAACTACTCTCTCTAGACAACATATTTTACCCAATTTAGTTCATTTTAACTAATGAAATATATTTTTCTCATACCCCATGAAAGGTACTAGTCAACAATTGGAATCATTTCTTTGGAAGAAAATGTTTTATTCAATCACTTTTTTGGGAAAAGTGAAATGGTAAATAATGATGAGGTGGATATATTTCAAAAGGTAGATGAACCTTATGTTTTGGAAAAGAAAATATCGATTTTCCATGATACAGGTATATCTTTTGAAGAAATTTTAAACATGGTTAATCAATTAAAAATTGATTATAGAAGATTTAAGTCTAGGGAGAAAGTTATATTGGGTGGGGGACATCGTTCTGAACCAGAATCATAACCATGGGTGGAAGTGAATTCAACTCATAATTCAAATAAAGGAGCATGAATACTAAACTTTATCCAATTAAATTCAACTCAATGAAGCACTTTCCACAGAAGAATAAATTGAATCTGAACAAACTCATGGAGATGATATTTTATGGAACTCATTATCTTCTGATTTAATTGATGTTGAATTGAGTATTACCTCTCCTTATTTTAAATTTTTAGATTTGGAAAACACTTGTATTTCCTTGATAGATGAGGAATAAAATGAAGACTCACCAGATGAGGAATATATGGAGCTCCCCGAACATGTTTTAAACTCATTAATGGGAGTAAAAGAAGAGATAAAAGTTTTTTTTAAGGAAACAGAGACCCATGATGCTTATGTTTAAGGGGAAGAATTTTCTATTGATTCTTCATGATTTATTTTTGTTCAAATAGAATTAAACTCTAACCTTCACTTTGATTATTTCATTGATGTATCATACATTTAGAAACCATTGGATAATGAAGAAGAAGTTATGCAAGTGGAAACCAAAAAAAGTACTCATTTCATATCTTACACTCACCATGAAAGATGTATATCATTTCTAAGAGGATGGATTTGGTGTACTATATCCAATAAGTCTTCAACAAAAAAGAATAATTAAAAGTTATAAATATGAAGTATTGGTGGTTTATCATAAATAAATTCCACTCACTATCATATTGGGGATAACCAACTGGAACTACCTATTTGGTGGCAGTCAAAACCTAGAGCCCACTCAGGGGATTAAACCAAGATCTATAATTATTTTCTCATTCTATTTCTATTTTAATTTCTTTCAATAAATTTCTTTTGTTTTCTTTTCTACCATTTCTTATATGTTTTCATTTCGTAACACTTATGAGCTTAACTCATCATTGAACTCCTAATAAGTCAGGTTGTACCACTCTATAACACTTACTTACTTATTTTGATTCAATTTAAAATATTCTTACACATTAAGTCCACATGAATTCATCAAAGAAATTTCTTATTTTAAGTGTGGGGGAGGTTATGAAATTTTTTGTAGAATACAAAGGTTTTTTATTTTTTTTGTATTTCCAATTTTAATTTTTATTTAAAAAATAATAATTTTACATTCCCATTACATCCATGTAACTGATTGATATTGCATGTTGGATTTTCCAAACCTCATGGGAAGAATGTGAAGCATGAAAAAGTTTTCATATTTGGTTATTGATTTTTGTTAAAATGGAATTTGTTTAATGATATATTTTTTATGTCATTTTTAATCCTTTGATATTTTTGACATCATTCCTTGTGGGACATTTGTGAGAAAACTATATCATTTAATATCTCCATTCACTTCACACATAATCATGAATTATGAGTTTCTCATACCCAATTAATGGTATAGTTAGGGAAAGTATTCCTATTCATCATATAATATGGTCTTTATATAGGTTCTTTTATCTTTTAATAATTTCCACTACTGTACCATATTGACTTATGAATGTGTACCTAATATTCAACTATTGTATAATGTAAAAAAATCTAAAACAAAAAAAAAACAGAAAAATCAATAAAGAGGGGAGTGAATAAATGTAAAAAATGTAGAGATATCTAGGTTTGGAGCTCAAAGTTTGACTTTTGGGAATTATTAAATGAGTATAATTTGGAATTTTATTATAGAAGATGTTGAACAGGTTCGATGGAATAGAATCAGGTAAGTATAACTTTTTTTCTTGAACTGTATATACTGGATAAAGGGTGGAGAGACATGCTTGAAATGATTAGCACACACACACCTAGGGAAATTTTGAACTAATTACTCATAATATATTTTCCCCTGATTATTTTTGTAACACCCCAAGCTTCTAGGGTATGCTTCTCTTTGAATAATGAAATAACTTACGTTGTCCGTAACATCGAGTTCTAGCACACCACAACCAATCAAACTAGACATTATGAATAGTAATACCAAATTTTTGAAATTTTAAAAATTTTATTTTTCAAAATAGAATTCATTTTTGGATTTGGAATATCAAAATTAGTTGAGGGTGAATTTTTGGTATTTTTCTGAAAACTTTCAATTTTTGTTGAACAGTGAAAAACACTACATTATTGTTTAAAATCAACTTTATTTCAAAAAATAATAATAATTATTTAAATTTATTTTAAAGTAAAAACAGATACATAATACCTATATTAGTTCAATGTAATTCATTGGAATCATTTTATAATAAGATTAGATGTATAAAATTTTATTGAATTTTTTAATGTCTTTTACCCACCTTCTAGGAACATTTGCAAATTTGCATGAAATGTAATTTTACTACTTATGTGAATTGAATTTAAAAAATCTGAGAGACACGGTTGACATCAGTAAGTAATTTTTTTTCAATAGGATAAAAATAATTTTTGGTGAATTGTAACTTTTAAATTTTATTTACCATGGATAAAAGTAAATAGTGTAATTAAAGGTTAAAATGATATTATAATTAGCCTAACACATGTCCTTATTCTATTGGATAAGTGTACTTCGACCAATATAAACCTTAGGAATAAAATATTATCCTTTTGGTCCACTTTTATTGGATTTGGACATTTATTATTATTTTTATTTAAAGAAGAGTTAAAAGTGTTAAATTTAATGTCTAATAACTAAAACATTTTTATTATAGGGCTATACATAATATAAATTCATATATAAAGATTAATTATAAAGATAAAAATATTTAATACATCATGGTACATTATTTATAATTTTTAGACATTAAATAATTATATTTATTTATGACACAATGATGATGGAATAATTACCTAATTAATGAAAGATTAAAATAATTGATATTATAAATAACAAAATAAATGTAAATTGAGACTTTTGAGTAATTACACGAATTTTATAGGTTAATATTACATGTTAGGGTTTATTTAATGTATTTTTTTGATGTAATAATGTTTTGTTGAATTTCAAAAAAACTAAAGACTAAATAGTGTCAAAATTGACATAAATGAGTTTTCAAAACAAATACTATGTTATTAAATTTTATAATATTCATAAAAATATGAATTTATGCCCAAGTACTTATATAATGATATATATTTCATTAATTAACCCCCTGAGGTTCTCTTGGAATTTTATAGTAAGTTTATTAAGCATGTAATATAAAAATACAAGAAGGCATTGTAAAAGTTAAACTATTTAACTAAGTGTTAAATCTAAAATATAAGGTAAATATGGTAACCTAAAATTGTCTAAAACCTATTGGTTGAGAGGATTTATACCCATCCCCACCATATCCTAGAAATAAATCCACTTTAATCCATTCTAAAATGAAACTTATTTTATAATAAAATAATATTCCAAGTATTTCCTAAAGTGACCCTCACCTCTCTTATAAAAGGGTACTTAACCTTATCTCAAAATCACACTTCCAAAGATATTTGAATCAGAAAAAACCTGCTAAAATACCCTCCCAAATACCCTTAATTCATTTTAGAGGCCTTAATTTGATCAGGAAGCCAACCTAAAGACCCATTTTAATCAAATCAAAAATAAAGCACCCAAAGAAGAGGTAATAATTTCATTACCTCTTTCAATATTCTTTTCTTATACCACTTCCTCTTTCTTTGTTGTTTCCATACCAAAATAATAACTACATTAACATATAAATATTGTGATTTTATTATAAATATGTTACAACTATATTCATTATTCTATCCATCCTATGAATGACAAAGTCACCATACATGCGTACACATGACTTACTGTCTCCACATCGTGGTGCAGTTTTTCATTCAACACTTCATTATTTGGATGGGTATAATAATGAGTATAATTTACAAAAATCATAAATATAACATGTTAATTATTCTCTATATATATTATACCATCCAATTACATACAATTTCACCACTAATAGAATGATATTGTCGCTCATGCATACGTACAGATTACCATCTCCATGAACGCGATGAGATTCATTCCCCATCGTAACCATTCATAAATAATTTTCATTTTATAATTAAAAATAATGTTTAAGAACCTAATATAATTCTGTAAATTAATCAAATATATCTTATCCATAACAAACATGACTTATATAACAAAACATATAAAGGAAAATTAATTAGTTAACACATGAAACAATGATACTATTGAAATATTATTGACAAATCAATATTAGAAGATCATATATGATATCATATTTAGGTATGTGGTAGTTTTATAATTTAATTAAATTGGTTTAACTATTATAAACGAGGTTAACATACCCTCAACTAAAAAAAGTACAAGGTAAGGGTTAAATTTTACAATCTCTTTATTATCCGAGGTTATTTATACATAAGTATCTACTTGGACCTCTTTAGCATACACATCCGTGTTTCTTAAAAAATCATTTCAAAACATTTTTACTATTTACTAGATTATGGGTTAAATTCATTTATACCCTTGTTTGAATTTTTATAAAATGGTTTGAAAGGAATGTTTCCATTATTTTCCAAACAAGGTACTTTATTACATTTTCGAAAAATTAAGAAGAGAATATTTTTTTAACTTATACGGAGGGTGTGGATTTTTCAACCATTATAACACCTCTGAAGCTTCCCTTAAAAGTTTATAAGAATATTTTTAAAATAATTTTTTTTATAATTACATGAATTTTAAATGATTTAAAAATAGAAGAGATATTTCTATCAAATAGTTTTTATTTCATCTATGTCAACATCTTTTATCAGATTTTACGTTTGTCTGAAGTTTATTTATTATGATACAATATTCCATATTGTATTGAATGTTTTGTGATATGTTTGACTATGGATGTGCTATTTTATAATATTCTTGGTTTATGGTTAAATTATTAAAATTTCTTATGCTAGTTTTAATACAAATGTTTATGTTCCATTTCAACCTTTTCATATGAGGAATGCATTGGACTTAGTAAGTGATGGGTAGAGCCTAAAACAGATCCTCGATGCATAGGTAGGTCTCATGAGACAAACTAGTGTCTTGGAATAATGCCTTGAAAAAATATTATTTGTAGTATTGGCACGAGGCCTTGAATCAGTGGTTACGATGTCCGACATTATGCATTCCATCATTATGAAATTAGATATTGATATTAAATGTTATTATTCGACAAGTAGAATATCTATGTGAATAATTAAACAGAACTATTTGATTCATATTTTCCATATTATGCTGAAGTTTAAGTTTTAAAGGCTTTAGTTTTAGTCTTATACACTGCCTTAAATGTTTATTCTTATTTTTGATAGTTTCTGCTACATTGTTATCCTTACTAAGCATCTAAGCTCATCCCTTTCTTATGTTATATTTTTCCCTGGATGTGAAGAGGTATATTATGATTAACCTATAGGGATATATCAAAGGATATGAGTGTGTTCAATGGGGACAAAATATTGTTTTTTTTATTTCATGATGTAATGTAAAACTTATGTATGTATCTAGTACTTCAAAGGATATTAAACTAATTGTTATTTAGATACTTGATCTCTTTTGATCACTCCAATGTTATGTAATAATGCACTGACTCTAGGTAACTAGGGTTGGGGTGTTACATTTGGTATTAGAGAATGTTTAGTACAAACCTTGGAAACTGGATTTAGAAAAACTATGATTAGAGAATATTACCCTAAGATATACTTTGAGGATTAGTATAGCAGAACATCCTAGAATTTTGGTAATGTAGGTATTTTATGAATTTTTAAAGCAATATATCCTTGTCTAGATATGAGTCAGTAGAGGCAGCTCTAGCACAGATGTACCGAGGAGTGAAAACTCCAACAAGGAATTTCAGGCTTGACCTGGGGTATCCTGGTACACGACAATGGGCCTTGCTGTGCTTTAGGTTATGATGCTCCCGGGGGATATGATTAGGATAATTCCCATTTTATTTACAAACTTTATGAAGGATTTATGAGAAAATACCTCCTAAAAGAAAACAAGTTTTTATGGTTATAAATTATATGCATAAACTGTTCAATTTATGTTAGGTATTTTACTAGTTTGGAATTATGTATTGCAATTCATAAACTAATCTAGTGTATTCCATTGTTTAGAAATGGTGCCTATTGGAAGGAATGGAATCTATATCAATCCACGTAATCCATGTAGGGATTTATATCCTACTTAAGATAAATATAGTGGAGCTGGTGATGCAACCGGTGCTGAAAAAATTATAACCATACTGGGACAACTCACTCAGGTTATGAGTAATAACCTTACCTGTATGGAGCACCCTGATCCACAATGCGGAGGATCAATGTTAGACTGCTTCATGAGGAAACAAACACCAACATTCAATGGGATAAAAAATCCATTTGTAGCTGAGAAATGGATAAGTTTCTTAGAGAAAATATTTCATTATTTGGGGAGTAGAGAAAGGAAAAAAGTTATCATGGTAGTTTATCACCTCATAGGAGATGCAGATCAATGGTGGTTATTAATTCAAAACACAAAGGAGGATGAAGAAGTATAAAATATGGAATGGAGGGAGTTTAAAGATATTTTCTTAGAAAAATACTTTCCTCATGAACATTGAGCGGATATGGAAAGACAATTTCTGAGTCTGAGTCAAAAGGATGATGTCAATGTCGCAAATTATGAGGCTAACGTTAGAATGTCAGCAAGGCATGAAACATATTATATACATAACCCAAGGAATAATATTGATTGATTCTTTGATGGGTTAAAAAAAATTATCAATCTAGCATTATTCTTACAATCCTTCTAATCATATGAAGATATTGTCTCATGTGCTATCAATATAGAAAAAGAATTCTCTAAGTCTTATGACTTTAAAGCAAATAAATAGAAGAAGATAACTTATGAACACTATAGAAATGGAAATAAGGGGAAGAAGAGAAAAGTTGAATTTATATCCTACAGTTAATGGGGGAAGAAACACTCTGGTACTTTCCTAAAGGGAATTAGGGTTCGTTACAAGTGTGGTGACAAAGGCCATGAAGCTCGTGATTGTAAGGGAAATAAATAGGCTATCAATGTTGAATACTACAATTCTAGACAGATGGGGAATTATGAAAATGAATGTCCTAAGAGCAAAGAAAACATGCCTCAAAAGAGGAGAAGGGAGAAAGTCCAAGCTTATGCGATCACTACTACTGAGGTTAAAGCTCTGAATGACATGGTGGCAGGTAATTTAATGGTTTCCTAAAATTCAGCCAATGCTTTATTTGATTCCGGATCATCACATTGTTTCATATATTCCCAGTTTTCTAAGAAAATTAGATATTTCCAATTTGATTTAACAAGGTATGTTTCGGTAAAAACTCCTAAGGGTAGTATCATTGTAATAATCTTTTGTGAATCAGTTCCCATTAGGGAATATAAACATGCTCTATCTTCTGATCTCATCACCATACCCATGATTGAATTTGATATAATCCTTGGTATGGATTGGATTTTGGACCATGATGAAAAAATATATTTTAAGGAGGTTACAATTTTCAATGATGATAAGGAATACCTTATCTTTAGATTAGAAACATCACCATCTGATTATTATCTAGATCCACCCCAATATCTCTAATAAATCCAATTATTGGAGAGTAAGGGAGTGAAATAACTATGGGTGAGGAAAAGAATGTTCAAATAAAGGATGTACCTATTGTGAAAGAATATGTTGATGTGTTTCCATAGGTTTTACCTAGAAATCCTCCAGAATGATAAATTGAGTTTTCCATTGACTTAATTCAAGGTTCAATGCCCATATCAAAGACCCCTTATAGAATTTCAACTATGGAATTAGTGGAACTAAAGAAACAACTAGAGGAATTGATTAATAAGGGATTTATTCTCTCTAGTGTTTCTCCATGGGGAGCCCCTGTTCTTTTTGTTAAGAAGAAAGATGGATCTATGAGTCTATGCATTGACTACAGGGATATCAATGCTATAACAATAAAGAAAAAGTATCCCTAACCTCACATTGATGATTTATTCAATCAACTTCATAGATCTCAATATGTTTTAAATATTGTCCTTTGATTTGGATATCATCAGTTGTGTGAGAATAAAGAGGACATTCCGAAGACATCATTTCGTACTAGGTATGGGCATTACGAGTTTATAGTAATGCCTTTTGGACTGACTAATTCACCTCATGTCTTACAGGATATAATGAATAGATTTTTTAAAGAATATATTGATGAATTTTTAGAAGTATTTATTGATTATATATTGTTATACTCTTAAATATACGAAGATCATGAAAATCACTTATGCACTATTCTGAAAACTCATAGAAGAAATGAATTATATGGTACATTTAGAAAGTGTGAATTATGGCTTCTGGAGATTTCTTTTATTGTCCATATTGTCTCTAAGGATGGAATCTATTTTGATATTTCAAAGACAAAGGAAATCCAAGAATGTCCAGAACCGACGATTATAACTGAGGTACACAGTTTTATTGGTTTAGCAGGTTATTATCGGCGCTTCACCAAGAATTTTTACCAATTGGCTAACCCATTAACCAAGCTCACACGTAAAGGGGATAATTTTTTTTTTGGAAAAAAGAGGGTGAAAAATGTTTTGAATAATTGAAGAAAATATTAGTCAATGATCCTATATTGACTCTACCATCGGGGAATTATGGGTTTGTTATTTATAGTGACGTTTCAAAGAAAGGACTGGGTTGTGTCCTTATGCAGAATGATAGGGTTATTGCCTATGAATCATGAAATCTAAAAATTCATGAACAAAAATATCCTACTCATGATCTTGAGTTAGAAGTTATAATATTTTCTGTGAAGATATGCAGACACTATATCTATGAAATGTGAGATATACACCGATAATAAGAGTTTGATGTATATTTTCTCACAAAATGAACTCAACATGAGGAAGATACGATGGCTTGAACTACTCAAGGATTATGATTTCACTATACACTACC
Organism: Viscum album; assembly: GCA_963277665.1. Lineage (NCBI taxonomy): Eukaryota > Viridiplantae > Streptophyta > Magnoliopsida > Santalales > Viscaceae > Viscum > Viscum album. The sequence continues at coordinate 284,753,955 of OY728138.1, read as the reverse complement.
ACTTGATGAAGGTAAATAAGGTGGAATATTCTTTGAGAAGAAATGATCATCAAGTTTTAAACAAGATGAGAGTTGAAAGGGATCCTATGTTCATGGATCTTGTAAAGATGGATATGGGAATATTCATGAAAGGTGAAACATAAATACATTTTCAAATGGTTTCCAAACCATATTTACTAGAATGGATAAAAAGTTATCAGACCGAAGATGATGAGTTTCAAAAGAAAATTAAAGCTGTGAATGATGGGAGATTGATTGAATTCGTATATGAAGATGAAATTTTAAAATTTGGGAGGAGGATTTGTGTTCTCAATATACCTGATCTAAAAATGGAATTGTTGGATGTTGGTCCTCGCTCCAATTTCTCTATACACCCTAGTAGCACTAAGATGTATAGATATCTGAGGGAACACTTTATGTGGGACAACATGAGGATGGAGATTGATGATTATGTGTCAAGATGTAAGGTTTTTCAATAGGTTAAAACTGGAAGAAAGCATCCTAGAGGAGTCATGCAACCTCTTCCCATACTTGAGTGGAAATTTGATGATATTACGATGGTCTTTGTCATGAGACTACTAAATAATCATAGAAGGAATGATTCATATGGGTCATTTTTGATTGTCTTACCAAGTCAACACATTTTCTTTCTATAAGAGAAGATTTAACACTTGAAATATTACCAAGACAACATATTAATGAAGTTTTATGACTTCACAGAGTACCCTTATCAATTTTTTCTCACCGTGATCCCAGTTTTACATCAAGATTATAGAAAAATCATCTGAAGGCCCTCGATACTGCACTTAGTTTGAGAACTACCTACCACCCTCAAACTGATGTGCAATCAGAAAAGATTATTCAAACCTTAGAAGACATGTTGAGATCATTCGCACTTGACTTTCAAGGTAAGTGAGATCAATATTTAACCCTGGTAGAATTTTCCTATAACAATATCTTCCCTTCAAGTATTCAGATGGAACCATATGAAGCATTATATGGAAAGAGATGTCGCACACCAACTTGTTGGGATGATGTTGGTGAAATAAATATCGTAGGCCAAGAACATGTTGAGAAAAAATGGAAAATGTGAATATTATCAAAACCTACATTAAAGAATCTCAAATTAAGAAAAAGACATATGCCAATAACTGAAGGAAGGATTTGGAATTTCAGGTAGAAGATCATGTTTTCTTGAAGGTATCTCCATGGAAGGGTGTTTTACGATTCGGTAAGATGGGTAAACTAAGTCCCAGGTACATCAGACCTTTCAAAATTCTAGAATGAATTGGAGTTGTAGCTTATCATTTGGAAATGCTACCAAGTCTCACCAAAGTTCATGATGTGTTCCACGTATCACTATTGAGAAAATAGAAGCCTGAACCAATGCACATACTCACCTATGAAGAAATAGAACTGAAACATGATCAGTCTTATTGTGAAGAGACTATCAATATTCTTTATACCAGAGAACAAGTGTTGAGAAACTGGACGACTCGTTTGGTAAAAGTTTTATTGAGAAACCATAAGATAGAAGAGGCAACGTAGGAACCCGAAAAAATTATGATGAAGAACCACCTGAATCTTTTTATATAGTAAAATTCAATAAATTTTGAGGATGAAATCATTTTGAAGAGCTAATAATGTAACACCCCAAACATCCACTGTATGCTTCTCTTTGAATAATGCAATAGCTTGCGCTGTACACAACTTCGAGTTCCAGCACACCACGACCAATCAAACTAGTCATTATGAAGAGTAATACCAAATTTTTGAAATTTTATAAATTTTACTCTTCAAAATGGACTTCATTTTTGGATTGATAATATCAAAATTATCTTCAGGTGAATTTTTGGTATTTTTTTGAAAACATTCTATTTTTGATGAATAGTGAAAAACACTGCGTTAATGTTTAAAACCAACTTTTATTTAAATAATAATTATTTTTTTTAAATTTATTTTAAATTTAAAATAGATAAATAATACCTATATTAGTTCACTTTAATTCATTGGAGACATTTTATAATAATATTAGTTGTATAAAATTTTATTGAATTTTTTATCGTCTTTTAACGACATTCTAGGCACATTTACAAGTTTGCATAAAACTTAATTTTACCACTTCTGTGAATTAAATTTCAAAAATATGAGAGAAATTGTTGAAATCATTAAGTAAAATTTGTTTCAATAGGAGGATAATAATTTTTTTGTGAATAGTAACTTTTGAATTTTATTTACCACAGTTAAAAGTAAATAGGGTAATTAAAGGTAAAAATGATATTATAATTACCCAAAAACATGTCTTAATTCTATTGTATAAGTTTATTTCGACAAAAATCAATATTATGAATACAATATGATATTTTTGGTCCACTTGTATTAGATTAGTTCATTTATTATCATTTTATTTAAAGACGAGTTAAAAGTGTTAAATTCAATGTTTAATAACTAAACTATCATTTATATAGAGTTATACAGAAGATAAATTCAACTATAAATATTCATTTTTAAGATAAAAATATTTACTACATCATGTTATTTTATTTATAATTTTTATACATTAAATAATTAAATTTATTAATGACACAATGATGATGGAATAATTACCTTATTAATGAATGATTAAACTAATTGATATTATAAATATAAAAATAAATGTAAATTTATACTTTTGATGCATTAAATTTTTTTAGGTTAATATGACATGTTAGGGTTGATTTAATTTATTTTTTTCTAAATAATCATGTTTTTTCGACTTTCACAAAAACCAAATATTAAATAGTGTCAAAATTGACATAAGTGAGTTTTTATAACAAATACTACATTATTAAATGATATAATATTACAAAAAATATAAGGTTTGGAAAAATGAATTATATAATTATAATGAACCACTTGAGGTTCTCTTGGAATTTTATAGTAAATTTATTAACCATGTAATATAAAAATACAAGAAGACATTGTAAAAGTTAAACTATTTAACTGAGAGTTAAATCTAAATGATAAGGTTAATATGGTGAAATAAACATTTCTACAACCTATTGGTTGAGTGGAATTCTACCCATGCCCACCTTATCATAGAAATAAATCCATTTTTACCCATTATATACCGAAATTTATTTTATAATAAAATAATATTTCAAGCTTTTCCAAAAGTGACACACACCTCTCTTATTAAAGGGTACTTCCCCTTCTCTCAAAATCACACCTCCAAAGCCATTTGACTCAGATAAAACCTGCTATAATATCCTCCCAACATTGGAAAATTTAATATATAGGCCTTACTTTGATCATAAAGCCAACCTACGAATCCATTTTGATCAAATCAAAAAGGAATCACCCGAAGAAGAGGTAATAATTTTATCACCTCTTCCAAAGTTCTTTTCTTCTTCCACTTTCGATTTATTTATTGTTTCCATACCAAAATAATAATTACAGTAACTTCAACATATTTTGATGTTATTATAAATTTGGTATAACTATATTCATTATTATATCCATCATATGAATGAAAAAGTCACAATACATGCGTACGCACGGCTAACCGTCTCCACATCGTGGTGTAGTTTGTTATTCAACACTTCATTATTTGGATGGATATAATAATGTGTATAATTTATGTATATAATAAATATAAAATTTTAATGATTCTATATATATAATATACCATCCAATTACATAAAATTTCAACACTAATAGAATGATATTATCGCTCATGCCTACGTAAGGATTACCGTCTCCACGAACACGATGAGATTCATTCCCCATCGTAACCATTAAATAATAATTTTAATTTTATGATTAAAAATAATTTTTAAGAAATTAATATAATTATTGATATGAATCAAATACATCCTATCCATAACAAAAATGACTTATATAACCAAACATATAAAGGAAAACAAATTAATTAACACCCGAAACAAAGATACTACTGAAATATTATTAACAAATCCATATTAGAAGATCATATATGATATCATATTTATGTACGTGGTTCTTCAATAATTTAATAAAAATGACTTAACAATTATACATAAGGTTAATATACCCTTTACTAAAGAAAAAGTATATGGTAAGGGTTAAATTTCACAATCTCTTTATTACTTGAGGTTGTTTATACGTATAAATTTACTCGATCCTCTTTATCATCCACATTCGTGTTTCTTAAAAAGCTATTTCAAAACATTTTTACTATTTACTAGACTATGGGTTAAATTAATTTATACCCTTTTTTGAATTTTTATAATTTTTTTTGAAAGGAATCTTTTCATCACTTTCCAAACAAGGTACTTTATGACCTTTTCAACAAATTATGGTAAGAATGATTTTTAAATTATACGATGAGTATGGCTATTTTCTGCCATTATAACACATTCAAAGCTTGCCTTAAAATTTTATAAGAATATTTGGAAAATAAATCTTTTATTTTATAATTACGTGACTTTTAAATGATTTGAAAATAGAAAGAGATATTTCTCACAAATATTTTTGATTTCATCTATGTCAACATTCTTTTTTGGATTTGATGTTTGTTTGAAGGTGGTTTATTATAATACAATCTTCCATATTGTATTGATGGTTTTGTGATCTGTTTGACTATGGATGTGCTATTTTTATACCATTCATGGTTTATGGTTAAAGTATTAACATTTTGTATGCTAGTTTTAATACGAATGTTTTTGTTATGTTTCAACCTTTTCATATGAGGAATGCATTAGATTTTGTAAGTGATGGGTAGAGCCCACTATAGCTCCTCAATGAATCAGTAGGTCCAATAAGACAAACTAGTGTCTTGGAACAAGGTCTTGCAAAAATCTTATTTTTAATCTTTGGATGAGGCCTTGACTATGGGGTTATGATGTCTGACATTATGCATTCCATCATTATGAAATTAGCTATTGATATTAGATGTGATTATTTCACTAGTATAATATCGATGAAAATAAGTAAATGAAACTATTTGATTTATCTTTTCCATATTATGCTGAACTTTAAGTTTTAATGGATTTTTTTAGTTTGATACATTACCTTAAATGTTTATTCTTATTTATGATTGTTTCTGCTATATTGTTATCCTTACTGAGCATCTGATCTCACTCCTTTCTTATGTTTTCTTTTCCCAGGATGTGAAGAAGTATATTATAATTAACCTACAGAGATAGGTCAAAGGATATGAGTTTCTTAAAAGGGGATACAATTTTTTTTATTTCATGATGTAATGTAAAACTAATGTATGTATCTAGTTCTTCCAAGTCTAATAAACTAATCAGTCTTTCGATACTTGATCCTTGTGATCATTCCAATGTTATGCAATAATTCACTAACTCTGGGTAACTAGGGTCAGGGTGTTATAATTGTCATTAATATAATTGGATTTTTTTGAAACAATTTTTTAGAAATTTACTTCCAAATTTTTTGAGATTGAATTATTTTTAGGGAATATTACTATACCCATATTTCCATTATAGATTAAGTAATTTCAACATGCATCATTTTCTGGATTTCATGATAGAGTTTTCCTAGGAATACAAAAGGGTAACTATGGGGGATTTGATACTACATGTTTTTGTTGAATATTTTGTTTATTTTAATTAATATAATTTCCCAACATTAATCTTATTTGGATGATTTAATGGAAAAAGTTTTTTTGGGATTGAATATGGAAATTTCATAGAAATTATTTTTTTATCATTATAATATAACCATTTTATTTTCTTCATAACATTTTTTTGTGCGTAATGTTGACATGAAATTTTATAGTTATATTAAAATAAAAAGTTTCTAAATTTTTTAATTGGACCATGATAAAGGGATCCCATATTTGGAGTCCAAGTTCTAGGTGTGGGGGAATTGATAGAGTTGATATTTTCATTATTTTTTCATGTGTATTTTCATTATTTAATCCCTTAAAATAAATTAATTTGAGGTTATTTGCATCATTTTTGTATTATTGGTGAATTTCTTCCTTAATTTTGATAATTATTTAATTTTGGAAATCTTATAGTTTTTGGGATCTTCTTTATTTCAGGAATATATTTTACAATTTTGATCCAAATTGAGTGATTCATTTTTTAAGATTTCATTTCTTATGGGATTCGACATTTTATTTTGGACCTATGTCTAATTCAAATCACACAGGCCCAGAAAAATAAATAAAATAACAAATGTTTTTTGGCTGATAGAATGGAATCCACATTGGTAATTGAATCATAATTCAGACTAGAGACATCCAAATGAAGTTATTCTAGCTAAATTTGAAATATGAATCTCTTTCTCATGTTCTCATTAAATTTAATGGATAAATTATATCATTAATGCATCCATTTCATGCGCTAAACATTACGTAGTTGAAAAGTATCCTCGGGCAGAAGAAGTCTTCAACATTAATTCATGAATAACCATTCACACACTGGTCCAAATACACTAATATTTTGTGGTTCCATGAAAAAGAGAAAGGGAAAAAACTTTTGTGAAGAAACCCTCTTGATTTTAGGCCATTTATTATATGAAATGAACTCAATATTTTGGTGATGTGAATCAAGAGGGAAAATTTTCCACCCCTCAACCCTATATATATGAGTGTACACTTCCATTAAAGGGTGTTAAAGAAGGAGAGGGCGGGGATGTTCTAGAGGATTGGAGCCTCCACGTTCTGTTTATTTTCTATTTTCTATTTTATTAGTTTCATTATGCTCTCTTCTCCCCCATCCAACTCTCTTACCCTTCACATGGTGGGTTAAAACCTTTAAATGATCGGGAAAGGGGGAGTTTTCCTTTTCCAATGTTGAAATATTATGCTTTAATGTAAAAATACTTTTTTATATTGATTTTTTCTATTTTAAGTGTTTATAAATTCTCTTAATGTGACCTTATTTTGGGTTTTTGTGTAATTAATTATTAATAGAATTGGTTAAAGTTCTTTGAACTCCCTCCGCATAGTGTAGTATTTATCGATCGAGCATATTGTGTTAGGTTGTGAGTGTCTACTGATATTTGGAATGTGTGTGTAATAATTGAATCATTTATAGATTTATAAGGAGCTAAAATTCCCAATATTGACATTCCTTAGTTGTTTGGGAATGGTTTATGAATTTTCATGCACATAGGAGTGGCTTACATTTTTTATTTCAACTAAGGGTGATTGAAAACTCGATCGTGGAGTCATTCCCTTATCATTCAATAGTAAGTGAGGGAGAATGATCTTTAATAATATTATGAACTTGAAAAAGGTGATCCTACCCTAAAACCATAACTCTATTCATGCATTAGTATTCAAACCTTATTTTAATTGATTTCTTCAATTTAAAAAATAATCAGTTTCAAAAACAATATCACTTTTTTCTCTTACTCCAAGTGAAAAATGTGATTATTGTGTACTAATTTCTAGAGACTACCTAGGTTACCCACTTTATTACATTTTAACTTAGGAAATATTTTTTTTTCACACCCCACAATAGACACATGTCAAAAATTGGCACTATTTCAAGTGAAGAAAGTGTTTTCGTCAACCTATTTTAGGGGAATGGTGAAATGATAGATAATAATGAGAGGTAACTATTACAAAAGGTTTATGAACTTTCTATTTTTTTCATGAAAATTATGAAGTTCCATTATACAAGTCTCACTTTTCAACAACTTTTAGAAATGGTTAATGAATTATAAATTTATTATCAAAGATTAAAGTCCAAGGAGGAAGTTACATTGGGGGGGGGGGACATCATCCTGAACAAGAATACAAAGAATTGGTGGAAGTGAATTATATAATCATCAATCAAATATTTTAGCATGACTACCAACCATTATCCATTGAAATTTAACTCAATTAGTCACTTTATACTAAATAATCAATTGAACATGAATAAACTCCAGGAGATGATATTTTATTGAACTCATTATATTCTGATTTTATTGATGTTTAATTGAGTATTACTAACCCTTTTTTAGATATTTAGATTTATACAACACTTCTATTTTTTTGGTGTATGAGGAATAAAATGAATATGAACCTGATGAGTAACATCTTGAACTCCCCAAACATGATGAAAATTTATTGGAGCGAGTCCAAGAGGAGATCAAAGTGTCTTTTCCTGAGGAAACAAAGAACAATGATGCTTAAGTTGAAGGGGATGAATTTGATATTAATTCTTCATGATTTAATTTTGTATAAATATAATCACACTATAATATTATATTTAATGATTTTATTGATGCATCATACCATCATAAACCACTGGAGAATGAAGAAGAGGTTTTTCACGTGGAAGCTGAAAAAAAGACTAATTCTCTGACCTACACTCACCATGAAAGATGTATCTCATTTCAAAGAGGATGGTTTTGGTTTACTATATCCATGGAGTATTAAAAAATAAAAATAATAAGTGCATGTTTGGAATTATAAGTATTGGTGGCTCATCATAACGAAACTCCACCCACCATCATATTGGGGATAACTAAATGGAACTTCCCATCTGGAGGCAGTCAAAACCCATGGACCACTTGGGGGATTAAACCAAGATCTATCCTTATTTTCTCATTATATTTATATTTTAATTTCTTTTAATAACATTATTATGTTTTATTTTCTACCTCTATTGTAGGTTTTCAGTTTTTAGCACTTAGAAGCTCAGCTCATCATTGCACTACTTATAAGTCAGGTTATAAATCTCCATGAAACTTACTTGTTGTTATTCAATTTCAAATATAATTACATATTAAATCCACATGAATCCATAAAATACATTTCATTATTTATGTGTGGCTGATGGGATGATATTTTGGGTATATTCCATATGATTTTTCTTTTATCTATTTCCAATTTTAATTGTTTTTTAAAAAACAAAACAAAATAATTCTACCTACCCATTAAATCCATTTAACTGATTAACATTTCATGTTGAATTTTTTGAACCTCATGGGAAGCATGTTAAGCATGAGAAATTTTTCATATTTCATTGTTTATTTTTTTTGAAAATTAAATTTGTTCAATGATATATTTTATTATGTCATTATAAATCATTTGAGATTTTTGAAATCATTCATTATGGGGCTTTTTTGTGAAAATTGTTTCATTTATTCTCTCTATTCACTTCATAGAGAATCATGAATTGTGAGTTTCTCTTACCCAATTTAAGGTATAAACAGGATATGTAATCATTTTCATCTTATAACATGGCCTTTCCATAATTTATTTTACTTATAATGATTTCTATTGCAGTACCATTTTGACCTATGTGTGTGTACCTAATATTTGACTGTTGTACACCCTAAATAAAAAAAAAATCAATAAATAGGGTAGTCAAGAAATTTACAACATACAAGGATATCTAGGTTGTGAAATAAAGGCTTTACTTCTGGAAATGCTTAAATGAGGGGGTTTTGGAATTTTATTACAAAGTATGTTGAACAGGTTTGGTGGAATTTAATCAAGTTAGGAGAATTTCTTTCCTAATCTGTATATACTGTATAAAGGGTGGAGATACAAGTTTGATATTGTTGGCACACACACATGAGGTATTTATGGAACAATTGACTCATCAGATGTTTTAACACGATTATTTTCTTTGATATCATTTGATTTTGTTTTGATATAATTTTTGAGACATTTACTTCCTAATTTTTTAGATTGACTTATTTTTGGAGAATCATTATATGCTCATATTGTCATCATGGATTAGGAGATTTAAATATGAAACATTTTCTAGATTATATGATAGGTTTTTCCTATGAGTGCAAAAGGGTATGTCTGGGGGATGTGATACTATACATTTTTTTGAATATTTTTTTGATACCCATTAATATAATATCTCCACATTAATCTTACATGGATGATTTAATGAAAAAATGTGTTTTGGTCTTGAATTTGGAAATTTCATGGAAATTCTATTTTTACCATTTTAATATCACCATTTTATTTTTTTCATAACATTTTCTCTATGATAAATTTTAACTTGAAATGTTATAGTGAAATTAAAATAGAAATTGCATACAATTTTTTATTCAGGACATGATTAATGGATCAAAATATTTTAGTAGCTAAAATGGGAATTAATAAAGGGATGGATAGAATTCAGTAAACTGAACTGCACCTCACTAAAGTATCCATAAGACTTTTATTACCACTGGGATTTTGAAAAAAAAATTGGGGGAATTAAAAAACGAAATTTTTAGTATTTCATCCAACTATAGTGAAACATCGTTCTTAAGGGAATGTTGTCAAAAAAAAAAGGTTAATATAAAGTAATTTTTGGAGACTGAATGACACATGTACCCATTTTGGAATTTGAAACCTCATCCCTTAAAAAATATATTTATTTTAGATTTTAACTCTTTGTGAGTATTGTTTTGGGATTTGAGAATTTTTTTCTGAATGGATGGCTCCGAGAACCTTCTCACACCTCTTCGAATAAGTAATGTTTTGGGCAATTATCTCTTCTAAGAGGGCTATCTAATCTCGCCTCTAATTTTTGTTTCTTTGTATTCATCCTTGTAACATGATTATTTTATTCAAAAAATATTATGTGTTATAATATTTTCATATTCTAATTTTTATTCTTCGTGTTGGAATCTATGATTGCAGAGAAGATTGAGTGTTTCCCTTTCAATCCATTGTTTATGTAAAATGTGTCCACAGTGACAACTCCACACATGGAAGAGTGATTTTTTTCACAGTTGACATAATCCCTATTACATTTATTTAATTTGAATCCATAAAAATAATATAATTTATAAATTCTGATCAATTAATTGAGTTTCAATTTATAAGGAACTCGATCGACTGGCACTTGACCATGAGGTTGAACTTGTGTGAATCATGTGATTGAAACTTCAATCGTAATATCCAATCAACTTGGGATTTAATTATAGGGTTCATTTATCATCCCCAAAATAAATTAATTCTCAAAACTAGGGATTATATACTTCACTAACTGGCTATTGACCATATTTTGGATTTTTGGATCCCAATCAAAGCAAGGTGCTGCGATTGGAATTCCTAAAGTTGACCTAGGGCTTAGTTTTCCAATATTTGTGATCATATTAATTTCTTTAGGGTTAAGTGGTTGAAATGGTTAGGGTATTACAATTTAATTAATTCTAATCATATGGGATAATGATATATTATTGGTTATGTGGTTGGATTAGATTAACTACGTCTTCTCATATTAGTGTTTTTAGAGAAGTTGTGTCCTTGATTGTTTTTTCTCCTTTGTTTTGTTTATTGTCTAAAAATCACAACCAAGAACCCCAAGATTTTTTTCATTTGTTTTCAATTATTTTCACTCTTTTTGGGGGTTGGTTGAGTCTTTGGGACGTTTTGGATGAAAGGTTGTCTCCTGGAAAAACCCTACACCTCTTGGAATAAGTAAGGCTTTGTGAAAAGATCTCTTCTAAGAAGGATGTCCTCTCCCTCCTCCAATTTGTGTTTCTTTGTTTTCATGCTTGTAACTTGAAAATTTTCTTTAATAAATATTCTATTTTATTCTATTTTAATCTTGTAATTTTTATTCTTCATGCTGAAATCTAAGAGTGGAGTGGAGATTGGGTGTTTCCCTTTCAATCCATTGCTTATGAAAAACATCTCCAAAATGAAAACTCCACCCATAGAAGAGTGATTTCATTCATAGTTAATCTAATACCTTCACCATTTATTTACTTTTAATATATAAATATATTTTAGTTTATAATTTTTGATCAAATAATTGGGTTATAATTTATAAGGAACTCAATCGACTTGCACTTGATCGTGAGGTTGGATGTGTGTGAATCATGGGAGTGAAACTTCAATTGTAATATCCAATCAACATGGGATAGAATTTTAGTGTTCATTAATCATAAAAAAAATCAAATAATTCTATAATATAGGGAGGATATTATTCCCTAATTGTCCATTTACCATAGGTTGGATTTTGGATCACAATCAAATAAGGTTCTGTGATTGGATTTCCAAAAGTTGACCTAAGGATCATTTTCAAGTATTTGTGGTCGTGTTAATTTGTGTAGGGTTTGGGGGTTGTAAAGTTAAGGGGATTAAAATTTAATGAATTATAATAATATTGGATAATGATAAATGGATGGTGAAGGGGGTGGATTAGATCTACTATGTCTTCTCATATTAGTGTTTTTAAAGAAGTTGTGTGGTAGATTGTTTTTTATCCTTTTTTTATTTATTTTCTAAAACACACCACCAAACCCCCATGATTTTGTTCAGTTTTTCAATTATTTTATTATTTAATTAAAGCCTATTAAGTTTTTTTAATTCACTTCATCCTTATGATAAAAACCTAGTTCAGCCAATATTTTTCACTTAGTAAAATGAAAAATACTTTTGACAGTGTGTGCGACAGTGCTCAAAAAATTGGCACCGTTGCTGGGGAGGCCGTTCCAATAATCCAATTATAACATTATGTAAATATATTATTTTCTTTAATTTAAAAAATCTAAAAAACATATCATGATTTATGCCGAATACAATTATTCTTGTTGGATTGATAACTCACAGGTGTAAAAAAATGTCCATTTTTTTCATTTTTTTAATATTTTAATATTATTTTTATTTTCTTCTTTTTTTCTTTATTTTTTTTATTTATTTTTTATTAATTTATTATTTTTTATTTTTATTCGTTCTTATTGTGGCTGTGAAAAAAAAATATTTCCTGAGTTAAAATGCAGTAAAGTGGGTAACCAAGGTTTTCGCCGGACAAGAGTGCAAAATAATCACGTTTTTTCACTTGAAGTAAGAGAAAAGGTAAGAATGATTTTGAAATTTTTTATTTTTAAAAGGAAATAAATAAATTAAAATAAATTTTTAACAATAATGGATGAAGAGAGTGATGGGGTCAGTGTAAGATCACATTTATCAATTTCATCATAGTCGTAAAGATCATTCCCACTCTCTTCATATTGGAAGATAAATTAACGACTCCTCAATTGAGTTTTTAATCACCTTTGGCTGAAGGAAGCAATGGAAATAACTCTTGTGTGCAAAAAAATTCATTAAAAATTCACAAAAAATTAAGTAAAATCATGATTGGAACTTTTTACTCTAGAGAAATCCAGCAATGATTCACTTATTCCACACATGATCCAAAAATCTCTAGACACTCACCACCTGAAACAATATTCTTGTTTGAGACAAACTTCACTAAGCAGAGGGAGTTAAAAGATCTTCAACCAAATATATTAACAATTTATTTCACCAAAACTAAAAATATGATCACATTATGAGAATTGAGAAACACTGAAAATAAAAATCATTCAGTAGAAAAATAAAGTTTTACATTAAACAATAAGATTCCAACATTAGAAAAGGAAGACTCCCCCATCCCCAATCAAATAAAGGTTTTACCCCTCCATGTGAAGGGTAAGAGAGTTGAAAGGGTAAGCAGATGGCATAGTGAAACTAAGAAAATATAAAATATAAAATAAACAACACTTCAAGGCTCAAATCCAAAAAAATACCCTCCCTTTACTTCTTCAACACCCTTGAATGGAAGTGGAAAGTCATATATATAGGGTTCAGGGGTAGAAAATTTTCCCTCCAGATTCAATTCCATGCAATTTTGATTTTATTTCACATAATTAATGGCTTAATATTGTGAAGTCTCCTTAATTAATGTTTTTTATCTCTCCATTTTTCATGGAACACACTTGAAAAATATTTAAAATATTAACTCTATCACCCACCTCAACAACACATATAAACCTAGGTCTACCATGATGGAGGAAGGTCCACAAGGCTGGGAAAGGGTGGTATTAAAGTGAAATAGTTCCTATATAGGTAAGAATAGCATGTACATAATGCACAAAAGTGTATGTAGTGCCACTCTATAGTGCAACGCGGTGGTAGATGGGTGCTGACTTAGGTAAGTGCTAATTAAATCTAGGAGAATACCTAATTACATGAAACTGAAGAGCTAATGTAATGGGTTTGATTATAAAGTAGAGGAAAACTATGGACGCTTATGATGTAGGAACCTAGCCATGAACGACACAATTAATATGTTAAAAAGTAACACATACAAAAATGGCTACCCAATCAGATTGTTCGATGCCATCTGTTCATCTCACAAATTGTATCCTATCTCTCGATGAGGGTTTTGTATGCTCTTAAACACCAACATTCATTGAATATTTGTCAATTTTTCTACAACTATCAACTAAAGAAAACGATAAATTCTTGATCCCCCAAATCCATGTATGAAATTTGTATCATTCATGAATGTAATAATTCAAAGAATGCGATACTGTTGAATGAAAAATGAATTTTCAGAAGGCTGTTTGCATATATGTATTCATGAATGAGTTATATGTTCTAATTTTATTTATTTTTATGATTATTTTTTATAAACTAAATGATTCATTTCAAAATAAGAAGGTAACCACATGGATCTTTAACAACATATTCTTTGGTGTTTGAATATTATGAGAATTGCCTGAGATCCTCAGGTCTTTGATAATACACCGTTATTTGGTATTTAGAAAAAATTTATAATCAATGAATCTAGGAATTAAAATTAGATTAGAGGATATGAAAAATAGTTTTATAGGTAGTTGAACCTCTTAATAAATACCAGTTCATTTTAGAGGAATTCAGCTACCATCATCTGTTGTTTTTTAGAGCACTTGTTTTCATAAAAAAAATAGAGTATCATAACACTTCCATTTACATGAAGGTAAGAAGATCCGAAAATGTTTCATTGTCGAGAATAAGGATAGGATCGAGTGTCTATATTCCATGCTACATGAAGCACATATGAGTCTCTATAAATCCCTCTTCTTGTGAGAATAAAATAAAATTGTATGATACAATTGTGCAAAGGAAAAGATATCCTTCACATGTAACAGTCACAAAACGCAGGATGCACACCTCCATAAGAAATTATGCAATATACTAGTCTATTTGTGGAGGACCCATTCTCATATCTTATGAAAATAATATAGGATAAATTTTGTGTCTACTATTAAATTAATGATGACACAATATTTTAAAAATATTGTTTGCAGTACATGCATGCCATGAAACCTATGTGCATGAATTGAGATATTGATTTAGCTAAACCATTTAATGAAAAAATTACTAGATAGATATTGTGAATGAAATATTAGTCACATAAAATATTATTAATAAAAAATGGTTATGTGAAAGGTTGACGAACTATGAATTGTTTATTGTATGTAAAAATTATGTTTTGATGATAGATTATTCTGCGTTGTGTAAGTGAACACTTTCATTATATATTATCAAAATAAAGTTATTGAGGATAGGAAATTTATTCACATAATGATAATTTATTCCCAAGAAATTTACACAAAAAATTAGCATCTAGTGAAGAGAAGAATATATTGAGACTAAATCCAAAATATATTTGTAAGATAAAACTTTCATATATATTTATTTGGTAAAGTGATAAGAACCAGATCATTTCAGATATGGTGTTATGAAGTTTAAATACTAACTAGATTATTCCAAGAAGCTATTGAATGTCTTGATGGTGTACATGAGAAATACTGATTCTACACTCATGTGGAGGAAGACCACTCTGAAGAAGAATAAGGAATTTCTACAATTTAATAAACACTAAGAAGAAGAAGAAGCCTATTACTAGGGTGTATAAATAGTTTCAAAATGGGTTTGATATTAGGGTGTTTAAACAATTGAGGATAATAAAATATGGTTGGGGTGTCTAACAAATTGAGGCAGAAGATTTGGTTGCTGGGATGTTGAACCATGATCAACTAGAGGATCGACTACGGGGATGTATAACAAGTTGATGCCTATTCCATTGTAATTGAGGTAATATTATGATGGATAATACATTTTGGAACATCTAACTAGCATGAAAAGAAGTAGGTATTACCACCAAACTATATAAATACCATGTTCTGTTCTCTCTTTTAATATTATTGAATACGGGGTAAGACTTTGATATATCATTGAGTGGATCGAGAACCTTATCAAGTTCAAGTGGATGAGATATTAGAAGAAATAATTTGTAAAAATTAAACCACTGATTCACCCCTCTCAATAGTCAATTTAGCCTAAGGATATATAGTTTGGGAATGTAAATAGGGTATGTTTAGTCAGTTCTCAACTGGCCATTTTCACTTATTGATGGATTTTCGTTTTTACACGAACACACCTAGTTCTGAGATCTCTTATAAAAAATCATTTCAGATCCCAATTTATCATTAGAATATTATTTATATGAATTATATAATAAATGTTTTTGTTGTTTCACTCAGGTGTTAGTTTTTAAAAGAAAACAAAACAATCTAAAATATGTTCAAAAATATAGTGAAAGCATGTCTTTCTTGTGATTCACCTAAATTTAATCCTTTTATAGTCCACTACAATAGTTCTATCAAAGATTTTAATTTTTGTAGGGAATGTTTTTTTATCATAGATCATGATAGACATGACTTATCATATTGAATTACTCACACATAATGTCTACGTACTGCCACTACACCCCCAAAACTATTTTTACATTAAAAATAACATGCATAAAGGATGGGAAATATAGTGAATGATATATAATTAAATTCAAAATGAAATGAAGGAAAATGTAGAATAATCCCATTTCATGATTTTGTTTCTATGATTTGTATTTTTTGTCCATTATTTTACTTTTTTTACACTTACTTCCATACTAAAAAATCATGTAAACACCCAATGTATAGAAATGTAACTAATTAAAATTTATATAAAATCTAAACAGAAATTTAAAAATACCTATGTTTTTAGATTTCTATGAACTAGTGCTTATATTCTTAGCACTTCAGCCAAGCTCTCTATTTGAAACTATCCCCAGTCAGTAGGTGGGTGTGTATTTCTTAATTAGAACCACAAATAGTAGGATTATTCTTGTATCATTAGTATAAAAATTACTAAATTATTCTCCCAAGAGTATATGGAAGTAATACCATATTTTTATGCTACAAATGTCCCTTAGAGTTCTCTATATCCATTGTAGTTCACAAAAAACACACCTCCACTATCACGTAGGTGAGTTTAGTTGAGTTTAGATATAGTTTTTGTGTGGTGATGATGGCCTATGTAGGATTTTCTTATTATTCACAAAAACTTTCCATCTAACTTGTGGCATCCTTTTTTCCTCTTCACCTTGGAAATACCATTCCATTGTAAGAATTGGGTTTGAATCATCACATTCCCAAAATATATATCCATGGTTATACCGTATGACATATACATTCACTTAATGAACCTTCCACTCAAGAAAGTCTATTTTTTATAAATTTTGACAATATAATGAAATAGAAGTTGAGTGAATGTGATGAAAATAATACAAAAAAATATTAATATTTATATTGGATAATAATGAATTATACTAAAAAGATTGTATAGGTGTATGATTCTATGATATTTTTGAGATTGTTTTTAGTTTTATTTTTTTTAGATTTTATGGGGTTTCTAAGAAAACACAAGCAATTAAAACTTTTATCCCCCAAAATAGTGTTAATAAGTGGTTGAATTTTTTTCCCTTCTTGGAACGATTCCCCTGTAAGAGTACAAGGTTATTGAAACACTTATACTGGTGAGTACTAGGTTATATTCATATGGAATGTAATGAAATAATATGTGTTCTTAGGTGGGTGTTTTTAATAAAAGAAGTAAATTATGGGATGTGAAACATTGAATGTGATAAGTGAAAATAAAATATGGTAGGTGAAACAAGATATGTTAACAATAGGGAGTTTCATTGATTGGAAGTGGAAAACACATGAAAGAGAAATGAAATCAACAAATCTACCCAATTAATTATACTACACTAATAATTATGATTATTATTCCCCACTAATTACCTGGAAATGGACTATTGAGACATCACCAAGCTTTTATAGTGACACGGTAAGTCCCCTTGAGGTCCCCTTTTAAGCACCAACTAAAATAATGAAGTACTCAATCTGTAAAAAATGCACTTCCACTACTTCTCAAAGGATAGATTGCTACTTCAGTTTTTTAAAGACTTTACTAGTATAGTTTTCAATCATAGCGTATGGTTATACTCTCTACACCACCCTTTCCAAAGTAACCAATGATCAATCCCTAGTACTAAAGTGATTTCTAAGCCTTTCTTATTAATCAGACACATAGTTCCATACTCAATGATAGTAATATGGAAACAAGTATTAAAGTGAATATCATATTTCAATTATTGGATCACCCGCACAGTCATCAACTTACTCCTACTATGTATTAATTAAAATCAAATGAATGATTCAACTAGAAATTTTAAAAAAAAGATAATAGAGGTAAATAAATTTAAATCAATTCCCATTTTAAACATTAAAAATATCTGAAGGAATTACAATATGATATATTTAATGATAATACGGATAAATGGGTTTATAAAACTCTTTAAAGGGGATATCCACTCTTACCATGGTGGTGAGAATGATCCTCCCAAATTTAGCTTCTCCCTAGAAGTATTCATTGGCCTTGGTTTAATCCTTATCCTATTGGTCATGCACTCTGCTCCTTGGGTTATTGAATCCTTTATTATATATCTTCTTACACTTATTATAAATTTCATTCTTATTCCATTATGCATGATTATTCCATGAGTAAGTGAAGTCTTGAATCAATTCTACAAAGAAAGCTCATTTCCCTTGTTTTTAAAAATTGATTTTAATTCTTGATCCCATAATATTCAAGATTCCCCTATCTCCTAGATCTTCCCTCATATATAAGTATATTGGAATCATTACTCAATTTTGTTAGGAAATAGGAACAAGGTAATATATTTGGTCTCCTCCAGCTATGTATTTAGGCCACATGCAATGGATATGATATTAATGACTCCCTCTTAGTCTTTTACTCCGAACAACCCAAATGACTTCTTTTTTAATTTTAATTAAATATAATACCACTATTAAGGGTTTAAGGAGAACCCATACATGACCCGTAGGCCCAAGGCACACGGCCCGATATGACCCGTAATAAATGACCTGAAGGCCCAGAGGCATACCATGCCCATAACATGAACTGTAAGCCCAGCCCACTAGAACTGCCCCTCCCCAGCTTCTGCATCATTGATCTCCTTTAGCTCCCCACTTCTATTGCTGACCGTCTAGAATTGCCCCGTACAAAGTTTCACGGTGCCTGGTCCTGATGGCGGGTTCCATACCCTTTCATTCATCCAATCCGGTTATCTCTGCTTCTAGTGACTGTTATTGGTGCTCTAATCCTTTTTTGGGGAATGTTCTATGTGAATTGGGCTACTTCATGGTCTTCAATGGCCTGAAGGCCCTGTGGCCTGAAGGCCTTTGATGGCCCAAAGGCCCTTGAGACCTGTAGGCCCAAACCAATGGCTCGAAATTCCAAATCGGGTGAATAGTTCTGACTGCTATAATACCGAACAATACCCGCTACAGTACTGTTACAGTTCCTACACCAGTAATGATACAGTAACTCAGAAATTCACCTCCACCAGGTTTTGAACCTGGGTCTCTTGGATTCCAAGAAGGAGCCCTTACCACTTGGGTACGGGCTCATTGGCTTAGATCCTTCATTAATATCATATGAATGTTATGATAAAATTTTAATGAAATGTTCATTATGGGTGCCCAATGTGTTTATGTATGTTTATTAATGAATGTAATATAAATTAATTATAAAAGTTATCTCAAGGATGGATTCAATATGGAATTGAGTTTCTAACAACATGCAGAGATTTTACACAACATTGGATTTTAATGAGAATGGACACTGTGTTGAGGAAATGGGAACCATTGTCACTTGGAAGAATGTTAGTAGTAGATATATGGATACATTGAGTTTCCCTAAAAATATTTCACTAATGAATTTTTTGTTCCCCAAAAAACATAGTATCACCATCCTATATATGCTGCATAGAGAATGTTTTATGAGTTTTGTTTCCATACTACATTGGATCTTTGATATATTCTCAAGATTCACTATTGTTCTTTGTTGGTAGCTTAATTATATGACATAGTAATAACACATCCTTTTTGGATGCATATATATTTACAATTTTATCAAGACTTGTATAGATTCCTCTTCCAAAGTTTTTTTTTGAAAATTTGAGGTGTGTTGGGGGGTGTTTGGGGGTCCGGGGCCAGGGTTTTGAAAGGATAACTGGGGGATCGCAGCATGTAGACCTACTATAGTGCCATCAGATAGCACGTACATAGTCACTTTCTAGACTATATAAATCTAGGTGAGCCCAGAACTGGCCTATTGAGGGTGCCCCCGACTATCTGGTGGAAATTACCTCCTAGTGGGAGGATTCACGTGTAATTTTTAATCAGAGGTAGCACCATAATTTCACCCAAGGCTACTCAATTTTTTCACCATCAGTATTTTCCCTCTAAATGACTACAGAGAGTATAAAACACCATTCTATTCCTCTATATCACTGATAGTGGATCTCTTACATCCTTATTCTATTATGTCCTCCATTTTATGCTTTTTAATTATAGAGGTAAGTCTATGACTCCATTTTCTTTGATTATTCCTTTACCTAGCTATCAAGAAATCTCCCACCTTTTATATCTAATATTTCTTATTTTTTGTGATTTTTTTTTATTTTTCAATTCCTTCCATTTTATCTGAAATAAAAGATTGATTTTGATAGGTTGGACTCCTAAGAGACTATGGTAGATGGAATATAAATTTTCACGATGATATTAGTTTATTTTGAAGCCTACACATTGTGCGGTCATAACAGTTTTCCATGTGGTGATGTTCAACCAAAATAAAATTTTAAATTTCAATTTCACCATGTTATATCCTTTAATTAAATTAAATAATTAACCTAGATGAGTGGTGATTCCTATGGTATTAACTAACTTAAATATGGAACTTGGATTGGGTTAAATGACTAGGTAAGCTAGGATGTCCTTCTATAAAATGAAAAATGATACTTGAAATGTTATTTTTTACAAATTGGTAAAGGGTGGTCATGAAAAGTATGATGAAATGGGTTTTTTGAAATAGTAAATAATTATTTTTTAATAATGGTTATGGGAAATATAAATTGAATTAAAAATTTAATAAATGGAAGTAGAATGGGATCATTGAAATGGAAGATAGTTTGGTAAATGTTTTTGATTATGTGAATTGATTGGTTATAGCTTTTAAAAGGTTAAAGGAAACTTTAATATTATTTCATATTCTTAAATGGTAAGTAAATGTTATATTGTGGAAATACCCCAATGATTTAAAGTGACCCTAGATAGTGTAAAATTATAATATAGGATTTGTAAATATAAAAAGAATATTTTTATAGTTGTGAGCATTAGGGCCCCATCAAGCATTGAATTACGAAACTATGTGGGTGTTATGAATTGATTGGTACTATTAATTTGGAAATGATGGTTTATAAAAGTTAAATGAGTTCATGTTGGAATATTGTATTTGTAAAGTAAATAAGTGATTATAAATTATGTGGCTCATATTGTTTCACCCTCTTATAAAACAAGGGGTGGGTTTATAAAATTTCATTGATTATGTTAATTGGTAAACAATGGTTTATAATGAGTTAAGTTAAATTTATGATGTAAAATGATGTTGTGGGAGTTGAATTTTTATTTAACTAGATAAATGAGAATTCCCTCATAGGTAGTGCTGAGATACCTTTTATGAAAATTCCATTATTTTCAATGGTTAGACTTATTATTCAAGAGACCTTATAGTAATATTGAGACACTTATTATAAAATTTACATCATAGGTGGTGTTTAAATACTTACAATTAAAATTATATCATAGGTGTCATTGAGATACTTATATAGGTAACACCCTTATTGGTGTAATTGATACTTGTTCCAGTTACTTGGGTTATAATGAAAACATAATGTGATCAAATGCATCTAACACTAACTCAAGTAGGTATTCTCAACCTCGAGTGTCACCACAAAACTCAAGAGTTAGGGTTGTTTATTTTTTAATTTTTTTTAATTTATGTCTTAATATTTCAAATTTTGTTTCATATCACTCATGAATGAACTTATATTTTTAGATAGGATTTATTTAGGAATTCCATTGGGGTTGGACAAAAGAGTTGTACACACACCCTTCTTGGTCCACTAGTTGTTACTCAAGAAGACATTCATGTTTAAAGGACCATACAAGGGATTGTTTCCTATGGTTGATGCTTAATTTCACCAACTTAGATGAAACATGGGAGTTTGGGATTGGTCTAGGACTTGGAACCATGCTCATGGTTTTTCTGATTTCATATTTATTCTATTTTTATGTATATTAAATTCTATTGACGAATTAATTATTGAAATGTATGTTAACATTTATGTTGGTATAGAATGGGTTTTGATTATTTATCCACACATTCCTAGATGGCTATTTACTACTTTAATTATTTGTATTCTATATTTTATTTATTGTTTAACATATTATTAGACTGTAATATGTGGTTATAGTATACCCACCATACCACCTTAGATCTATGTTGCTAGTTGGTAGCCTATGGAGTATAAGGAGACAAGCATGTGGTTATACCGGTCACTAAAATGGGGCACTAGTTTAGTGGCTTCATGAGTGGGACATTTGAAAGTTATATATGATAATACTTTTTTTTATATTTGTGTAAGGTATACAAGATATAGGGTTTTTGGGAACATGGTATTGAATTTGTGCCAAGGAATGGACAACCCATGTGTGAGGGAAGTCTATGTTTCTGGTGATAATATTTCTATTCAAACTATTCCAATTCATTATTGATATGATTTCATCTCGGGTGATATACATAATTATGTGGTCATTTATTTCTAAGATTTTATCTTTTGTATGGTATGAGAAGAGGTATTTTCTTCATGCATCATATCAAGAAAATTTGAATCACGTGTCATTAATATGATTAGTTGTGATTGTTACCTAATATATGATATGGGTCACTTATTTAAATTTTCTGAAATGATTTATAAAATGATTCATATATAATTGTTTGGTAGAATCATACTTAATAGATATTATAAATAGATAAAATCATGTAATGTGATCACTTACCATGATTATTATGATCTCTGAGCTAAGCAAATGAAAATTTATAATGTATTTTTTTCTGTAAATTTTAATGGAAATTTCATTTAACTGGGCCCTATTAATGAAAATTATAGTTAGTGTAAAATAAAAAAGTGTATAACTATGAATCATATAAGTTTGATGGAGAAATAATGGGTATTTGTGGCTATTGAGAGCGCCCGAGTTACAATATCATTATAATGTAGGATATTGAAAAAAGTGTGCATGTGCCTATTACCGCTATCCTTGATATGTGATTTTAAGAATTGTGGTATGATATGACTATCTGTGACCCTTGGGGGTTTATAAATTACCATATAGTGGGTGTTCATGTGATTTGTTTCTATCTTGGTGAGATGCCTCGATTTTGAAGGCAACCTAGGGTGCTTTTTTCTTGGAGAGACAGGTATGTGGTGGAGGCATGTCTATGGGTTTAGGCATGTGAGACTAGTTTGGAAGAGACGTTGTATTACTATAAATTGAGTTATATTTTCATTATAAGGTTTCATATAAGGGTGTGTCCATTGAGCTTTGATGAGATCATGAAGGATACTGTGCATTGAAGATGTTTTGGACCATTTGGCTTATAGATTTTGTAGTAAAAGACTGTATGGATATTGTGCTTAAATATTTTTGAGGAAGTGAATGTTGGTTAAATGTAGGGTATCTTGGATCATGAATCTGTGAGAAACCTTGTGTGAGATAATAATTGATCTGTTTTTGATTAGTGTTATATGGGAATGGTAGCATGAGTCTTTTATATGATAATTGTGATGCTCATGTAGTGAGAACAAGAATGTGGATGGGTTAAGGTGCGATGTAATGGATGATCAGAGTCTGACCCCTATTATGGGTGAATGTGACGAATGATATTATATTGGGAGGGGAAACATTAATTTATTGATGATGGAACCTATTAAGGTCACACTCGAGGAGCGATATATATAAGGACATATAGTGGGGAGTGAACCATTATCCAGTTGAGGGTGTAACCCTAGTTGTGAAATAAATTTTGGATGATTCAATAGATGATGTGCTTGGTATGATATGAATAGGAGGTGGTTGGAGTTTTGTTCTATTTATTAGGTGAGAGCAGGGAAATCATTTGTTGTCATTA
Source organism: Viscum album (assembly GCA_963277665.1). NCBI lineage: Eukaryota > Viridiplantae > Streptophyta > Magnoliopsida > Santalales > Viscaceae > Viscum > Viscum album. Next base: position 284,729,816 of record OY728138.1, on the reverse strand, counting down.
AATGTAGTAGTAGATGGAGTATATATTATGTAACTTCTTGTTTTGCTTTGATGGAGTGATGATGAGGATAATTATATGGTGGGGTGTATCATATCAGTCATGAGTACACAACCCTCATTTGGATAGAATTGTGATTGCAGAGATACTGATTGATAGATGGTTGAAATGACTTTGGGATATTAGTAATAACGGATATGAAATCCATATGTGTTGTTGTTAAAAAGATCAAGTGTTAGTATCTATCTTGGGATTTAATTTGACGATTTGAGTAGCGGTTAGATTGAGGGTGTTTCTGTGCTTGTGATGCAGTATGAAAATTATTTTGGTTTTTTGGGTATTTAATCATGGAATTGAACTAGGAGTCAGGTTTGGACTATGGTTTATATGATTGGATGGTCTCAGGATGCCTTCAAGATTTAGGTATCACTATCAAGAGGTATTGTAGAAAATTAGTGGGTGTAACCAAGTGCTTTTGGGGAGAGTTGAATAGAGGGGGCCTGATTGGATATGTTATATGTAGTTGGAGGTGTTGAGGTGGATAATACATCGAATGTATCATTGGAATTTGGTGTTAAAGTTTTTATAAATCAGTTAATGGTTTTAGGTGGAATCTATGAGATCAATAATTGATTATTAATAGATGTGGGTTTATGGTCAAGTGATATGAAATCATGTGTGAGACATCAATACTAGATTGGTAACCCTATATTGTTAATAGTATTAGGAGGAAGACTTTGGGTTTTGATGAAATAGAAATTTGAGCACTATGATGTACAATCTAGTGAGTTTTTGAGAAGTGTAGTTGGGTTAGTGTAATTTTGGAATGACCAGGACCAGTGAGAGGCTAGTAAATCAATGTTTTTTTTGATATAGTCTTATATATGAGATGTTTTATTAGGTTCATATGATCTTTGGGAAGCATGATTATGGATAGAAGTATGGAAATGGTATGTGTGGATTAGTGTCACTGGACTCACGAGTTTGATATGAGAAAGTTATTGTTATTGTGGGAATCACTATGTTTGGTAGGACTATTTGTTTTGATGCTAGGAAGACTATTCCTAGAAGTGGGGAAATCAAATGTGGGGTGGATTAACCCGATGGTGGATGTTATTAAATGAAGAGACTCAATAATAATCCATGGTACAACTTTTGGAGGATCTGTAGTACGACATGGAGTTTGTAAGAGCCTACCTTTTTTAGATGTGTATATGTTTATAATTTTATGAATACTTGTAATTATTCCTCTTATAGAGGTGTTTTTTAATAATTTGAGATGTATTGGGGTGTTTAGGGTCCTGGGGCTAGGCTTATGAATAAAGAACCAGGGACATGGAGTAGAATGACCTACTTCAGTGCCACTAGAAAGCTAGTAATGATCCACTAGCTAGCCACTAGAAATCTAGTTTCCCTATATGGGAACAAGGCTCATTATCCAACCAATGATCCCAACATTGGACAACTAGGGGTTCCATCAGCTAGATAGAGGAGGATATCAGCTTGTCAATGGCATCCTGTGATCTTTTAATCAGGGTTAGACCCATAATTTTGCCCAAGGACACCCCTTTTAGTTCCCACTCAGAATTTTGTCCCTCTAAACACCTAGGAGTAGTCCCTCATGCTCTTATATCCCTCTCCCTCACCCATGATGGACGTCTTCAATACTTGGTTTATTCTATCCTCTATTGATGTGTTGGCATGCTAAAGATAAGTCTACAAATCCTTGCTATTTTATCCTTCCTTTACCTCACTATCAAGAAATCTCTCACCTTTTATGTCTCATATACCCAATTTTTATTAGATTTTGTCTTATTCTTAATTTCCTTCCATTTTAATTTGAATCTATGGTTTTATTTTGGTTGAGTGGAACTTATGAGGCTAAGGTATTTGGTCACTAATGTTTCTGGATGCTCTCATATTATTTTCAATTGTATATTCTTTATGACCGCTTTGGTTTTTCATGCGATGAACTTGAACCTAAAAAAATAATTAATCTAGATTTCACTATGTTTTTATTATTTATTTTCATGAATTAACGAACCTAGATAAGGGGTGATATTTAGGGTATACCCTACATTAAAATTGGAACTTGGATGTGTTAAATGCCTAGGAATGCTAGATTGACCTTCCATAAAATGGAATGTGAGACATGAAATGTTATTATAATACTAAATAGAAAATAGTTGTTATAAAAAGGTAAATTAAAAAGGATTAATGAGTTAGTAAATAATTATTTATTAAAAAAGATTATAGTAATTATGATTTGAATTCACAAGTTATGTAATGGAAACTAGAGTGTCCTCCTTGAAATGGAAGATGGTTGTGTAACATTTGTTGATTTTTTTAATTGATTGGATATAGTTTTTAAAATTTTAAATGGAAAATTTTATTTTATTTCATGTTTATAAATGGTAAGTTAATGTTTTTTCATGGAAATAACCTTATGAATTAACGTGATCATAGAGAGTTTAAAATGTAAATATAGGATTTATAAATAGTAAATGAATATTATTGTTATTTATGAGTATCATTAGGACTTCAAGAGTTGAATTAGTATATCGCATGTGTGTTATAAATTGATTATTGTTTCTAATAAGAAAATGAATATTTATAAAAGGTAAATGATTTAACATTATGTTATAATATATGAAAAGTAAATAGGTGATTATAAATTGTGTGGAAACGATATTTATTCCCAGTTATGAAATAAGGGATGGGTTTATGAAATGTATTTGATTATGTTAAGTGTAAAAAAATGGTTCATGATGAGTTATGTGAACTTTTTGATGTAAAATGTCTTTTTATGTTTTGAATTATTGTATTATAAGATAAATGAAAATTTATTTATAGGCAGGGTTAAGATACTTCTTTTTCAAAAAATCCTCATATGAGGTGTTGAAATACTTATTATTGAAACAACCTAATATGTGGTGTTAAGATACTTATAATATAGATACCCTCATAAGTAGCATTGAGATAATTATAGAGAAAATCCTTATGATAATATGTTTTGGACCCTCACTTTCTAGGTTCTATTCTCTTTCCCCCAAACTCATTATTCGCTCTCTCCCTCTACAAGGGTTTCAAGAATCTTCCAGTGATAATGATTTCTTCCTCCTCCTACTTCCTCATTGTCCATTCCCTTCTCCAGTTTTCTTCCAAATATCATCTTGAAAATGAATCCTTAGGGTTTTACCCTATATTTAGTGATCGGTCCATATACTTATCCTTTATAGGGATCCTTTTGAATCTCCTCACTGATATTTATTCTTCTTATCTCTTTGTGTCCTCGTTTTCATGGTAGGTCCACTCCGATGAAAGAGATATGACTTTTCCTAGGATGTCACTCCTCTTTATGACCTCAAGTTCCTATGCTCCTCTCTAGGTCAGTTCAGGAGAGTTGGATTCTTTAGGTTTTGTGCTTAGCAGCCTGGTGGTTTTGGATCTCCAAGGTGTCTTCACCTCTTCTCTCTAGGGTTCTAGCCCCCAGTCTCCAATCCCTATTTGTTGTATTTGGATTTTTCTAGGGTTTTATCCCCCATTCCTTTTGTTTTTCTTCTATGTTTTCTTCCTCGACCACCTCTACCTTGATCTAGCCTAGCATTCCAGTATTCCTCTCCAGGCCAGATTTGGAGTGAGGGATTGAAATGGGTTTTGATCCATGTGGTTTGGAAGCCATGGAGTTTTCCTTCAGGGTGTAATTCTCGGAAATCTCCAAGTTTTCATATCCAGGTTACTTTAGGGATTCTTCCCTTTTTCAGTCTTTCTATTTCTATTTTTCTTTTTTGAAGGGGTTGGTGTTTTAATATTTGAGGTTTATGATCACTGTTCGGTGCTTTGTTTTGTTGGGATTTTTGGGTGTTAACTATTTCTTGGTTTTCTTGGGTGGTGCAGTTGATGTATATGGAAAGGGATCCCTGGGAAGCTCAATGGTTTTGCACTGATCACATTCACCCTGCATAGGTGAGGGTTGACTCATGGTGATTTTGGTGGATTCTGGTGGGTTTTTTGGATGTTTCCGGAGTTTGTTGGTTTGGGGATGAGGTGACTAGTTCTGTGGGGTGTACTGCTTATAGAGGTTATTGGACCATAATGATGTCTGTTGTCTTGGTGTTTTGGTGACTTCGACCTAATAATGATGAAAAGAATTTGATTCTTAGCGGTGATGATGTTCTATCCAGTGTTTCTTGCTGAAAACTGTTGGGATGATGATTTTTCATATTGACATAGTGATTGACCTGATGGATGTGTGACTAATTATGGGTGCATGATGGAGTTAGCACATTGATCGATAATGGCGATGATGCAGTTTGGATTCAAAATCTGAATTTTTTATTTTGAATCTTTTGAATTTTGGCGCATTGTTTTTAATGTGAAATGTGGTTTTTAAGTTACTTCTTTCCCTTAAAACGTATATTGGGAAAATAATTAAAATGTATTTTGATGATAGTGAAAAATCCATTGCAGGTGGCCTTGATACTTTATTTGGTTACTTGTGTTGGAATAGTAACAAAATGTGCTTAGAGACATTTGACACTAACCAAAGTAGGTATGTGAAACAACATGTCTCACTATATAATCTAAGAGTCGGTGTTATTTATCTTTTTCCATTCAGTTATTTAACTATTAATTATTCAAATATTTGTTCATAACACTCATACATGCACTTATATTTTTATATTGGATTTATTTAGGTAAACCATAGGTGGTGTCCAACTGATTTTTTCCCTCACCATTCTCAAAACGCTATTTACTACCCGAGAAGACCTTCATGAATTTAGGACCAAAAAATGGAATTCACCCCATGGTTGATGCTTGATTTTGGATTATCGGATAGGGAATTGAGGTATCATAAATTTATTGGTATTGTTACCATTATCAGGGGTTTCCTAGTGCCATCTTTTCTTTTTTTGGATTTTGATGTATATTTTCTATTGCTGATGTATGACTTCCTGATATGTATAATACAGTTTTGTCTCGATATTACATTGGTTTTGATTATTTATTGAAACATTTATATTTTTTTTACTAATGTACTTATATAAAGGTTATATATTATTTCTTTGTTGTTTCTATTATTGTTACACAACATTTTGTGGGTATAGAGTCCCCATTATACCACCTTAGGCTCGTACCGCTAATCGGTAGCTTCTATCATACATGGAGGCGTACCTAATATTACATTGCTCAATGGGTATGGGAAAAGGTTGTGTGGCCTCAAGAGTGGGATTTTACTGTTAGGTTATCATGAACATTTGAATTGGTTCCAAATTCCATCTTAAGTTCCTTCACTCAGATATATTGGCAAGGTGGTATGATCTTAGGGTTTATCACAATTGTCGTTGGTACTTCAACACCATAGAATGATGAAACCTTGAAAACACGTTGGGGTGGTGGAATAGTCTCAAACTCTAATTCTAGAATATAATAGCCTCACAAATTGTATTAGGGTTGGATTTAAATTCTTAAAACACCACTGATTTCTTAATTTGATCTCCCCTCACCAATTCCATTGGAAAAATTAACACTAAAAGAAAGTAAAATTTATGGAAATAAAGATGAAATCAAAAAAATATCAAAAATAAATTAAAATCACCACTTTAATACATGTTAGAAGTTTAAGAAAAATATTTCCTAAAAATAAAAAAAATATGAAATTTTCTAGAAATTATATAAAATCAAAAAAAAATACTACTAAAAAATAAATTATAAACATCAATAAAATATAAAAACCAGAACCCCCATAAACTCGAGTGATTAATTATTCTAGAGTAATTAAAATAAATAATTTCTCTCACAGATTTTTTAGTTTACTTCAATGTGAGTCCTAGTTCAATGAATCTTAAATTGTAAGAGAGTAGTTAAATCAATATTAGAATAGTACATAGCTTCAAAAATACTTATCTATAAAGATTTTCATTAACTACTACATTTAAATCATTCTTTATAGAACTTATATAACCCGATTATACATAATATTCCTTATATTAAATCGAGTTTAATATTCCTCCCACTCTCTATGTCCCATAATAGTTTGTAACTATAATTTATTTTTCTATTTTAAGGAATAATATGTGTAATTTCACTTATATGATGAGTATAGACCACCTAAAACTAAGCTATAACTTATAGAAGGCATACCCAAAGAATAATTGTAATATTCAAACACATAAGTAGGTTAAGGTTATCCACCTCTCATATATTCATTTTACTCTTATTGATTCCTCTTTTTCATACACACACCCAGTTCCATGATTTATTAGAAAACTTCAAGTCAAATCTTAATTGATTATTAAACTCTAGTTCACATGGATTAATTTTTTTTTATTTTCATTAGGTTATTAAGGTGTTACCTTTTCACTGCAAAAAATCACTCTTTATTAATTTTAAAAATCAAATGAAAACATATCTTGGTTTGATTTACCCAATTTCTATCCATTTACACTCTACCAAACTATTTTCTTAATGAGTTAATTTATTTTTTGGAAATTTTACCTCATATATAATGATAGGAATAAATACTCAATAAGGATTACTCACAAAAAAACCTATGTACACTCACTACACCCCCAAAATTTGTTTTTTTATTTATAAACAATAAGAATATAAGATTAGAAAATTAGTTAATGATATACAATGAAGTTCAAAATGAAATGAAATTAATGGTATAATACACCAATCTCTTTAATTTATTTACAAACTATGTGTTTTATGTCTATTTTTCTTCTTATTTTCCTCCATATTCTACAATACTATAAAATCAAGAAAACACTTAGTGTAAAAAAATGTTTCTTATCAAAATTGAAATTAAAAATACAAAAACATTAAAAACATCCTATTTTTTTGGTTTCCTCACAACCACTACTTGTATTTTAATCCCCTCAATAAATATCTCTATGAAAAATCATCTTCAATTAGTAAGTGGATGTGTTATACTTAATGGGATTCAGTGGAAGTGGGTTATTTCTCAGCTCTATGGAATGAAAATGACCTCATTGTGATCAGAAGGATCTATAGAAGAAATCCATTATTCATATAATATAATTATCCCTTGGAGTTACCAATATTTATTGTTTTTACCTTAATATCCCAACTCCTCAGTTATCTACCCATACCAACACACAATTAATTTCATTTTTCTTCTTTATAAATAGGTAAACCCAATTAAACAACTTATAAAACCTATTATATTTTACTATATTAATTATGAAAACATAAATAACATGAAAAATATAATATTATTGAACTAATAGAAGATAATAAAACATAAAAATTCAATAAATCTTTAAAAAATTCATGAAATTCATCAATTGAAGAGAATAACCAATATGATGTGCATTCATGTGGGAAGAATACACATAACACATAATTTCCACTAAAATATAGAAAATACATTAATGAATTTATATTGAATAGAAATTCATAATTATGTAAGAATTTTTAACTTTTATGGAATGGATGAAACTAATAATTAATAAATAATTTTTCTTGTCTTTTTTAAATGAATTTAAATATATCATGCTTCCTTAGGTATTTTATATTCCTTCAAATTATTTCTGGATCCAAAAAATATCAAATATAAGTTCTCTCATTTTGAATGAAATATGTGTGTAGATATATAATTAGAAAATAATTTATTTAAATAACTACAAGTAATATTTACTTAATGAAAAAATTGAAATTGAAATTTACATACTTAGAAAACAATTGCAACACGGGTACCAATATGTTCTTACCTATACAAACATTTATGAGGTATTTTACTAATATTCATTATATATAGTCTCTCCCATATATTTCATCACTCATTAGAAACTCATAAAAATTCTATAACTTAAAATAAATAATTTTTAATTTTATAAGCCTTTGAGAAAACTGGGAAATATTTTAGGGTTATGGTTTCTAAAAATATTTTTTATTTTTCAATGATTATTTAGATTTAAAATACCCTGATATATTGTAAGTTAATTAACACATTTCAAGTAATTATAAATCAAAATAAAATTAAAATTATATAAAAAACACCTCAAATACCAACAAACAAACACTACTAGATAGCTATAGTAAGAAATGAATTGAAATTTTTCCAACTAAGGCAACCTCCTTTATAGGAAATGACATAAGAGTAGTTAGATAAATAATGTAGCATGTTATTATTATTACTTGATTTCAATACATAATCCAAATAAGTACATAATTCCACAACTTATGAATGATTTTTTATGTCATATTAAGTAAATGGGGTTCCCCAACATGAAACTCACAGTACGAAGTCATGTCCAAATAAGGAGGTAAAGGATCTAGACATGAAGGCTACACAAGTAGAATTTTATTATATATATTTGAAAACATAGGTTGTAAAAAAAATTAATTCACCTATCTATTGACCGATTCATCTCTCAAAGCATAACTTTCAAGGAAGCTATTTCTTCCTTATATTATATCTCCCTTTATACTACACTAGTATGTCCAAAAAAATTTCTAATAAAAACACCTACCTCATATCCTCTTACACAACCTATGTATTTTTCTTACCTAAATCCGTCACAAGAATTTTCTTCCTACCCACATGGATAATGGTCCCCTATGTTAAGAAATATACCCTCAAGGTTAGTGAGAATTAAATAAGAGTATAGTGAATCAGTGAATTAACTTCCTTTAAGTTCCTTTAAAAGAAACCTTCTTCACATGTTAGAGTGAATGAATAAATATTCACCACAGAAACTAAAAAATAAATAAAGTATGAAATATATATATTTTACAAGGTTTTACAATAACCCAATATTTTCATACATTGATATTACATATTTTTAGATGGACATTCAATACATTAGACAAAAACACTCCAAAGGATCATAAAGGTACAGTTCCTTTGGAATCTTGGAAACATAAACAACTGGTTCATAAAATATCTATATAATCTCCCACTTATTTCATCACAACTATAACCGGTTTTGACATATCATAGTTAATACCTTTATTCATATCTTAGGGAATGGAAGAATAACAAAAGGGTGAGCTCAGATGTTGAGTAAGGGTAAATAAGGGAGATACCAATGATTACATAATCATAACATGAGCATATGGGTATAAGAACATGAACACAAATTTTTAAAATTATACCATTTATATCCAAAATCATAATCTTGAGTCATGGAATAAATCTTGGAACATCATAATACATGAATCATAATGGAATATGATCCTTTGGAGAATAACATTAGCCTAAGACATGAAATTTTGGAATAAACATTCGCATATAAAATCATATCCTTAGTAGTAGAATATCTTTTCCAAGACAATCATAGTGTAATGAGTTCACTAATCAAACAATTATTATAGTAACGGTTCACTCACAAGACTATGAAGGCGGACAAGGTCCCTAACTGAACTGGGTTCAGTTACTATTCTAATCCTTTTTATCTCATGAGATATTATTCTTTACAAAATGAATTTGAACTATAGATAGGTCCCACCCATTTCATAATAAAAACCATATACATGTGTTCCAAAATATTGTAAATTATTCATAATAGCAGAACCTATAAAACAAATGGTTTTCATAAAAATTTCATAATAACATAATTCATGGAACAGAAATGGGATTCATAAACATCATGTGGTCATAAACATAAACCATCCAGAGAAAGAATAAGGATGGTATCCCTGGATCAGATCCCCAATAAAGAATAATTAACATCAAATAATGTTATCTCATATTTGAAAAATATTTTGAAATATCACTTGAAATTATTCTTGAGGAAAATAACCATTCCATTTTGAAATCATATCTTTTATTTTAAAGCCGCACAATTATAAAGGTAAAATATTTATTCAAAAAATGACCTTGTAAATTAGTAAAGGAAGATTTAAAAAGTTAATTCTTCATGAATTTGGGAAAATTATCTCATTCTGTATGGGATAAAAAAAATTTCTTCTATATTTTTATCCAACAATTCATAAAGTTCCTTTTTTAGAAAACAACAACAATATTTCTTTCAAACCATTTTTTCAAAATTAAAACATGGATAAAAATGTTTTTAAAATTTTTAGGGGAATAGTAAAAACCTTTTTAAATTTTATAATAAAACATGGTCATGGAATATAAATATTCTCTTACAAGGACTAAAACATAAACAATCTCTAATAATGATGATATTATGAAATAAACCCCTACATCAAGTCTCGCTTTTCCTTTTTCAAATTCATACCTCATATATAATAAATATGGATTTACTATACATGTATTCCATAAATTTATATCTATCATACCATGTATTATTTATTTATGACATATTATCACATATTTATTAATAATTTATAATAAAAATAATTGTTCTAGAATACTAGAAATTAACCGAATACCAATGATTTTAAACAATTGGTATAACCCATGGAACCGGTGGTATTAGATATACCAATTGTTTCTTAAATAATTTGGTTATATGGTGTGGGTATACCCCTATACCAATTGTTTCTATAAAACTATTGGTGTAGATCTTATGGATTTACCATATAATAATATTTTTTCTACAACCATTGGTTTATCCAATACCAAAGATTTAATGAAAGTGTTGGTATAATATGATGAATGGATGTAGCTTATACCAATGGTTTTGATAAAACATTGTTATAGGGACTTGATTTTTTTATTGGAATATACCAATAATTTTTCAAACCATTGGTATAGCCTTAATTTACAATGTCTGCAAGAATTACCTCCTAAGATAACCAACAACAACTTCCTTAATTTCACAAAACCATCACACACCCAAACCCCCAAAGAAGTATCACCCAATATATAAAATCATCGAAATATATTAATACACTAAACCAGTTATAACACACAACATATATATTCAATAAAATTTAATAATCAAGTATCATTGTGATTCTGTACTAACACACATCTTATGTAGATGTTTATTGGAATTGATCACTACTTGGGATAACTATATTGAGTGTTATTTTTCTATCCACTATATGAAAAATTGTTCATTTTATAAATTATGTTGACGAAAATATAAAAATAAATATAGTTCATAATTATGAGTCAAAGAGATGGATGTATGACCTAGATTGTTGGAATAATAGAGATATCCTTATGATAGACACCCACATGTCATCAGTGAGCTCACATCTTCTAATGATGTGTTGTTATATTTTTTGATTCACTTAAAATCATATTATATAGGATTCTATTATATATATATATTTGTATTTTAATTATTGATTCATGAATTTTATGGTGGGTTTTTATGAGTGAGTAAATAATAGGTCTCTTTTTTAGGCGATTCCTCCAAAAATTATATAGATACCTCAATTTTGGTTGTTATCCCGTAGATATGTGGAGACTGTCTTAAAGAGTTTACCTACCCAAATTACAAGACATGAAAAATAGATATCTGAGTGATAGAATAGATTTGGGGATAAGAACCTGTATATATATATATTAGGTTAGTCTATACAAAGTCTTACTAAGGATCTCCTTTACATGTAGTCACTATAGAGGTCATTACAAAGGATGTGGAATTCGGAATATTTCTAGGAATGATTAATATTGATGAAACATGATTTGAACCGTAATGAGTAAATTGGGATTCTAATAGAGGGAAGTATGAATAATATTGATAAAAGTAATGATTTAATGATTGATATTATTGGATCTATAGATAGAATATATGGGTTAGGATGGTGAAAACTTTAATAAAATACATATTAGTTTCTATGAGTTTAGTATCAAGATTTTTTCGGGGATATAGAATATACAAACACATATAAGTGAACAAAAAAATGAATTTTTTTTAATAATTTACATTATAATTCATACAAAAATATGTATATAAAGAAATAGGTTCATATTTTAACTTATTTTGTATATGCACATAAGAATGCACTTATTTTCTATATATAATATAGAATATGAGTATATAAATAAGTGAATAAATAAATGTATGTATTTTTCTATATCGATCACCTATATACATTTCTATGGAAATGTATTGAGAAATAACTACATACAGAAATAAGTACATATGAAAAATAAGAGCATATACAATATTCATAAACAAATAAGTGCATACATAAATTTACTTATTTTCTTTACGAATTATAATGCACATAGAAATATATTTATACATAAATTGGTTCATATATGTAATTATTTGTACATATATATAAATATTATAAATTTATATTCTTTATGAACTTATTTCTGTGTGTAATCTTTTTATAAATATAATAAATGTGTATTGGTATTTACTATAGTAAAAATATAGCCCATATATATGCTGATAGTGAAAAATAGAAAAAAATTTATAGTGATGATATATATAGATCTAACATATTAAAAAATGTCATAAAAGTATTAAAAAAGATTTAAATAACTAATACCTAAAAAAATGTTAATTCATTACTAAATATAAATGACACTGGTTATTGATAATAAAAGAGTGAAAAAATGAAAATAGTTAAAATATGTAGATTCTTTATTGAATGTACCATTTAATAGTTATAATCATAGTTTAAATGTTGTAGATTCATATATTGAGATTGAATAATAGAATATAGTTTAATATAATAAAAGATGAAGATTTCAACAATTCAAACATGGCCCAACAATACTAAACATTCTACTGAATACATTATAGTAATTAAATGAAAATATTTTATTTCAATACTAAAATAATGAAAGTGTCCAAATGATACTATAAAATTGAAACTCTTAAATAGTAGATCTGGTTTTCATTAAGACAACCGACTTGCAGTGATATTCAACATTGACAACAAAATGAAAATCTAAAAACAATGTCTTATAATTTAATGGTTTTATCATATTTTTAATATACAGTATTGTACTTCTCCATGCTTATAGATCTCATGAGTAATAGATTGAGTCTCTACACTCGTCACACAAAAATATATCTCCATAAAAGGGTGCTATATATTGCATTTCGTTATATCATAAAAAAATACGAGATACCTCATGAAGAATATCCCATGTAAAAAAAACTAAAATGTTCATACAGATGAAACATTTACAACAATGAGTTATGAGAACTCATTTTTAATGCTATAATGTAAATTTTACATCCCAAATATATTTATTATTAAAGAAAATAAATCCCACAAAATTTCTTACAAACTTATTAGAATAACAAATGTAATTAATATAGTATGTGAATTTATTATCCAATAAGACTACTAATAATTTAAATTACTAAAATAATTTTCAATTAATATAAAATTCAGGGAAAGAGAAAAAAGGATCACACTATTTTATAGAATCATAATTTGAAAATATAAGTACACACATAAAACCTTTTAAAGCTATAATTTTTAAATTATAATTGAATTAATATTGGTTAATTATTTTTTGTACTATACCATTAAAATCTAAACCCCTTAGTAGCATGTGAAGTGGAAAAATAGGATGCTTCAATGTTTCTTGATATCTAATCAAAATTAAATATGTTAGTTTCAACATTTTCACTTTAAAAAAAATTAACATGTCATTAAAATGGATTATTAGAGTTGAAATAACTGATTTTAAATATGATATATAGGAAATATGAAAAATTAATTCATATATATATATTTATATATATAAGATCCCATCATTGGAACCCCTTTCAAAAGGATCTCTTTGTAAGTCTGCATGTTTCGAACCATAGAAAAAAATAAAAAAAAATAAACCATGGATAATGGGCACAAGTAAATTTAAAGTGTTATTAGTTTGAGGTAATGGTTCTATAAGGATTAACCTACAATAGATTCAATGAAAATAGGTTCAACTAGGCTTGTAGGGAATTGGTACTGATCCGACATACCCATCTTGAAAACATATTCAAATACTTTTAAGATGGATGGATAAGAAAACAATTCAATATTGAATATGATAAATATGAATTTAAAAGTAATAGATGTAATGGAAAAGTTATAATAGCAGTCCAATTCAAAAAGGAAAATTATGAGTGGATAGAAATTATTTTAAGTAAAAAAATTATTAAAAATAAACATATAGTATAAAAACCTACATCAACACAAAAAATTGTAGTAATAAAACCCTAAAAACATATTTAAAGCAGTTTTTAGAGAGAGTTCCCAGAAAATAACCATAAACAGTTAATCCCAGGTTATATATTTCTACTACTAGTGATTTTAAATATTTAAAATTAATAATAGTGATGATAAGAGAAAAACACAATGATAAAAATAATATTATAAAATTCAAATGAAACAATTGCATGAAAAAATAAAAATTATGCACCATTTTCATTCTAGTAATTAGACCACTAACAAATAGCATATATTAAAAATAACACATCACATATCTCATATATAAATTTAGCCATAGATATTGTAATCAAGTATTATTAGTAAATCCATGTATGATAGCACACCATTAATAAACATAGTCATACAAGTTAAATTGAGGTTCTGAAATTAGAGTAATAATATATGAAGGAAGGTCTCTATGTTTGGAAATGTGTCCATAAATAAAGGTAGTAGGTTTTAACAAAAACATGTTATGGATTATTTTTATAAAATAATATGCTTTCATATTATATAAATGATTTCATCTAGGATATCTTTATTGAGGGTGGGAGTATATGACAATGATTTTTTACAAACACATGATAGACACACCATAAAGGAAAATAATTTAGAGGGAAATTTTTTTATGAAGCATTATTTTGAACTATAAGGGATAAAATAGGTAAAAATAATGAAAAAATATCATTAATATCAGACGTTATCATATTTCATATTTTTTTAACCTTGTGAGAATTTCCATTTATTTCATTACATCTAAAACAACCAATTAATGCATATTATTTCCAAAAGTATTAATGAATTGAAAATGGATAAACATGATAAACAAGATGAATGTGATGAAATTAGTAAAATATTAGATTTCGGAAACATATAGTTCTAACATATGGAATAATTGGATGAATAAAATGAATTAAAAATTATATAGAACATGATATTAAAATTCAAAATGGATTCATATTCCTTCAAAATTTTTGAAACTAAATATATTTTATAGTATGATAATTGTGTATTGAGGAGAGCACCATAAAGAAGAGGCTGTGGATGTATTGAGGAGAATTATGGTCCATCATGAGTTATTTATGGGCTGAATGTATTTATATCATCAAAACATCACATAGAACCAAGAACAAGAGGTATGGGAGAATCAATTTAACCAAAATACATCATAAATATGACAAGGATAGTTTAGAGAAATAAATATATATCTAAAAGTTGGGACTATACAATGGGTGTGAAATTAATACATCCTAGTATTTCCAAGTGGTTCCATGGAATGTAAGGCTTTGTGGTAAGTGTTGGTTTTTCTAAGAATTCTACTTTATATCAGTTTGGTTGTTATCATAATGAGATTCTCTTAATAGAAAAGTTCAGAATAATAATATTATCTAGTTTAATTCATCTACATGTGTCAAAGTTTATAGAGTGTAATCCTATTATCCAGTTCAAAGAATATAATTAGAGTAATTTTATTGAAAGTACTGAATGATGAAATTGCTTTAATTTTTAAAAAACTGAGTTATATAATATGATTATAGTATGGACATCTAAAATTACCTAAACTAAATAGTTAATGGAATTTAATTTTCTATACATGATATAATAGTACCCTTATAACTGGATAATGACATTAAATTGGATTTGGAACAACATTCATTTCTGTATACCAATTATTTATTTATTTACAAGTGTTCAGTTATTTCAATAATTATGTTATATAATATCACATTATTTAATAAACAAAGGTTATCATATAAATTAATACAAGTAATAATATAATATTAAATGGTTTTAATTTTTTTTCAAATTATATATAGACCAGTAATCATATTATATTCATTCTTCAGAAACACTGGTAATCATATTATATTGGAAGGGAGGGGTGCTATATAAAATGAGAAAGTATATATATAAAATGTGATGTATGAATATAAATAAAACACGTTTTCAATAAAAAATTGAAATATATAGGAAATTAAATAGTTCATACCGTTGGGTATGAAGATGACATTTTTGTAGAACTTAAAATAGATTATTGGGAGGTTTTATTAGAAGAAAAAACCTATAAGATAAGGAAATTTATAGTCAGGAAATAGAAAATAATTATATATGTTATGTGAAATAGATTTTAATGATGTAATCATAGTTATTTTGAATATGTCTCGAAAATATAATATGGTTTCTTGCAACATTGAATGTTCTTTTTCCTGAATCTCACACATTTTATGTATTAGGGGAAAAAATTAGTAATATATTTACTATTTAAAATAAAAATTATTACAGTACATAAAGACTCAATATTTTGACCTCAAATAATTAATTGTACAATTAAATATATATAGACAATTATTTATATTGTGAAAAAATAAAAAATATTTAAAAAACGGATCCAATATATAAAATAGATATTAAGTAAAAATGTTACTGAATAAGATCACTCATGAAATATAGAAATAAGTTAAATTTTTTAAGAAACATAAAATCTACATCATATCAGGGGTTATTCCAATGATGTTGGTCACTACAATATTATCAAAGGCTAATAAATTATGTTCAATGCTATAATAGTAAAACTGATATAGGGGTTTACCTCATAGAGGTCACTATAATGAAATAAGAACCATCCTGAATAGATGTAGACCAATTTAAAATATTGATATATCCAAATTAAATAATGTAATAAAGTAATAAAATACATTTAGTGAACGTATATATAATTTACTAAATTATCAGGAAGAATCAATAATTCTCAACAATACTATTGAACTAAAGTAGATTTTATGTTCCTAACATGAAAATAAAAATATAAGTAAATATGAAAAATATAAAATGACCTATTTTTAATGGAATAAAAATATTTAAGAAGTAAAAAAATTAAAAAATGGATAGGAAAAGAAAATAAGTTATTATATATGTGCTTACACAAACCTCTCTTGAAATTAAGATAAACACTAGAGAACATAGAAGTCCAAAAAATTTCCCCTTATTGAAATATCACAATAGAGAAATAGACATACCATAGAAACTACTTTATTCAAAAAGATGAATATCCCAAGATATTATCAAAAACATATAACTGTGAAAAGGCAGTAATGAATAGATAAAACTTAGTAAATAAACTAGTGTCACAAAAAATAGATTCAATTTGGAAACCCCAAATATAAAATCCAAACCATAAAAACTAAGTAAAAACATGAAAAATATAGAAATAATTAATGAAAAACTATTATCCATGTATGAAATAATCAGTCAGTGTAGGATTAAATTAAGTCATATCTACTCAAAAGAAACATTAAAAAATTCAAGTTACTTGATTGATACAAAATTTGTTGAACAAAAAGAGAAAAATAATAGAATATTACTATGGGGGCACATATATAGAATCTATCTAAATCAGATTCAATTCATGGCATGGGAACACATGTGTTACATTCAGTATTTTATCACCTTAAACCACATTAAAAATATGGATAAAAAATTAATTAAAATAAACACTCTAGGAAAATATTCAATATACTTGAAATTTGAATGTAGATGGACTAAATATATAGGTAATTTTGATTTATTGAACATATTTTATGAAACCATACTCAGAAGAATAAACAAAAACATGGAAGGTTGCTCAAATATGAAAATTAGATATCATGGAATTGCATGAGGGAAATAGGGAGTAACTGAAATTACAACCCCTTGTTTTTTTAAAGAACCCACAAATAAAATATATCGAAAATTTATGAGGGAAATAGTTGTTTATATAGAGAAAATGGAGTGACTATTTTTTTTAGAAATAAACCACTAATAATAAAATTTATTATACAACACATTAATAAATATAATCAAAACTAATCATTGTTCAGCGAATCAAGAAGAATAATGTCATAAAAATCCAGGATAGTGTTTCATACCTAAAAACAAACCATGGTAGAAGATATGATATATTTGAAAATTACCAATTCTATTTTTAAGAAAAAATGAATGAAAACTAAAAATGTGGATATATGTCTACATATGAGGAAGAAAATGAAATTTTGTTCGTAGGGTTCAGAACTAGATTTAGATGGGAGGAGGAGGAGGCCACGAGCCACCTTTTGTGTGGAGGGATATAGCAGTGAATTTTAAAACCCATTATTATAACAAAATATATACCAATGGAACCAATGATCCATTGGTATATCCATATTGTGTGGAATTATATACCAATGGTTCAAGGAAACCATTAGAATAGTCTTCACCCATACCAATGGTTTCATAAAAACCATTGGTATATGGTATGTTTAAGGTGCTTATACCAACTGTTTTGATGAATTGTTGGTATAGCTTATGTATAAAATACTTATACCAATTATTATAGAATGAAAATTGGTATAGGTGGCCAATAACAATGGTTTTGAAAACTTTTGGTATTGGTCTGTGGGTATATCTCTAGTTTACAATAGTTTTGGGTGATAATTGCTTCATTTTCCAAGAAAGTTTCGGTTCAACTATCATGGTCCTTATACTTTAACCATATCACCAACATTTTCAAAATTTTAATAATGGAATAATCATCATATATATTAATTATATACATATGTATAATTATTCATAAAAACTTAAGATTAAAAAATGAATTACATGTCCATGGTGATGGTAGGTCGTACATATACACAAGAAATAGTTTCATTTCTTATTTGATGAGAAATAGGGTTTATAATTAATTTTTCATATTAATAAATATATTTTATAATATCGAGGAAA
This sequence comes from Viscum album, assembly GCA_963277665.1. Classification (NCBI taxonomy): domain Eukaryota; kingdom Viridiplantae; phylum Streptophyta; class Magnoliopsida; order Santalales; family Viscaceae; genus Viscum; species Viscum album. The sequence continues at coordinate 284,711,024 of OY728138.1, read as the reverse complement.
ATGATGTTTTTATTTTATATTAAATATCACATATTAATAGGAATTAATGAATAGTACAAAAAGAATGTGATTATTTACAGGTGTTACCTATTCTTTGAAATGAATCCTTTATATCTCCTATAAAGGGTTCTAGGGTTGGTCCTTCAGGAATAAAAAAACCATTATAATGTTGGTAGGTAAGTTTATAATAGAAATCTATAGTGTATTTTTTGAGAAAGAAGGCTACAATTGTATTAATGGAGTGATGGACTATGTGTCCTTTTATAATTGTGGTGATGGACAATTTTGGAATTTATTTAAAAAATAAAATACAATAGGAAAATTATAGAAAAAAATAATTAAATATGGTCATTAATTAAAAAAATTTATAGGATTTGGTTGAAATATTATCATCCAATAAAATTTGGATATGTTTATGTGATATTTAAACCTTATCTTTTTGTTTAACTCCATAATTAACATATTTTAACTTTAACCATAGTAACATATTCTTCACTCTAAAAAGGTTATAATTTTACATGTAAGGTAAATATTATATCATAAATGGACAAGGTATTACATTTTAACCATATATTTTCCCATTATACTTATTTATAATTTTTATGATTTTTAAATAATTTAATAAAATATTATTTTCATAAAATATCATCATTGTCAATTTTAACACTATTCATTACACTGAATTTAATAACATCAATAAAACAATTATAATTAGAAAACTTAATTTTTAACACCTCAAGATTTTATAGTGTGTTATTTCTTCAAAATAATTCAATAACTTGCACTACATGCAACACCGAGTTTAAGCGCACCATGACATACCAAACAAGCCGTTAAAAAGAGGTTATGAATAGTATTAACTAAATTTTAAACTTTATATAATCCTTATAATTTTAGAATCCATATTATGAGTTTCTTATACATAATGTAAGAACAAATTCATTTTCAGTATTGCACTTTTACCAACTTTTAAAAGTGAACCCTTTTTAAATCCGATATTTTAAACTTTTATATATTCAATTTGACTAAATAAATTTACTTTTTAGAATTGGGACATCAAAAAATTACAATTAAACATCCCAAACTTCCAAGGTATGCTTTCCTTTGAATAATACAGTGGCGTGTGTTGTACGCAACTTCGAGTTCTAACACACACCACGACCAATCAAAGTAGCCGTTATGAATAGTAATACCAACTTTTTGAAATTTTATAAATTTTATCTCTCAATATGGACTTCATTTTTGGATTCAGAATATCGAAATTATCCTAGGGTGAAATTTTGGTACTTTTCGGATAACATTCATATTTTGATGAATAGTGAAAATTAATAAATTTTAATTAAAATTTTTTTTTAGTCAAAATAATTAATAATGATAAATTATGAATTTGAGTGGTTTTAAATTATATTTAGAATATATTTTTACCATTTAATCCAATGTTGGTCATTGTACATAATTTCACATTTAAACCGGACATAAACAAGTGTCAATCTTTTGATAGTTATTATCTCTTAAAAACACGCTATTTGTTTTGACGACGGGAATTAATTTTTAAATTAATTAATTCAACTGATATGTTTTGAATTTTATAAAATATACATAATTTTTGGATTCATAATATCAAATATATCTTAGGCCTAATTTTTGGTATTTTTCTGGAAACTTTCATTTTTGATGCATAGTGAAACCACTAAGTGTTAGTTAAAAAACTGAATTTTTCATAAAGCATAATTTAACCACTTCTGTGAGGGGAATTTTGAAAATCCGAGAGACACGGTTAATATCAATGAGTAAAATTTGGTTCAATGAGATGAAAATAATTTTTGGTGAATAGTAACTTTTTACTTTTTTTTACGACAGTTAAAAGTAAATAGGGCAATTAAGGGTAAAAATGATATTAATATTACCCTAACACATATCCTAATTCTATTGGACAAGTGTGTCTCGACCAAAAACAACCTTAGTAATAAAATATTATCATTTAGGTCCCTTTTTATTAGATTAGGACATTTATTATTATTTAATTCAAAGAAGAGTTAAAAGAGTTAAAAGAAATGTTTATTTACTAAATCATTTTTAATATAGGGTTATACATAAGATAAATTAGATTATAAATATTAATTAGAAATCTAAAATAATTTCCTGCATAATGATATTTTATTTATAATTTTTAGACATTAAATAATTTAATTTATTCATGACACAATGATGATGCAGTAATTACCATAATAGTGACAAATTAAAATAATTGATATTATAAATACCCAAATAAATATAATTAGATAATTTCTATGAATTAAACTAATTTTATAGGTTAATATTAAATGTTAGGATTTATTTAATTAACTTTTTTAGAAGTAATAATTCTATTATGAATTTCACAAAAATCAATTTTCCAAATAGTGTCAAAATTGACATAAAAGCATTTTTAAAACAAATATTATATTATTAATTGATATTAAATTCCTAAAAATATAAGGTTCTGCCAAGAGACTTATATCATGATAGTTGTATCAATAATGGACCACTTGGGGGTCTCTTTGATGTATACAGTAAGTTTATTAACTATATAATATAAAAATACAAAGTGACATGGTAAGTGTCAAACTAATTAACTAAGAGTTAAAACTAAAGGATAAGGTTAATATAATGAACCAAACCTATCTAAATTCTATTGGTTGAGTGTTTTGCGACCCATCCCTACCTTAACATTTAAATAATCTAATTTCGAACCATTAGAAACCGAATATAAATTTATTATAAAATAATATTTCTAGCTTTTCCAAAGGTGCCCCTCACCCATCTTATAAAAGGGCACCCACCCTTCTCATTAATTCACACCTTCAATGCCTTTTGGTTCTACCAAACCCTGCCCAAATACTCTCTCAAATTCCCTCACTACAATATAGAGGCCTTATTTTGATCAGAAAGCCAACCTAAAAAGCCCATTTGATCAAATCAAAACGAAGAACCCGAAGAAGAGGTAATGTTTTCACCACCCTTTTTCAAATTCATTTCTTCTTCATCTTCTTATTTCTTTGTTATTCACATTCTAAAATAATGAATCAAGTATCTCATATATACCATAATATTATTATAAATATGGTACAACCATATTCAGTATTCTATCCATCTTTTGAATGACATGTCACCATACGTGCGTACATACAGCTTACCGTCTCCACGTCGTGGTGTAATTGTTATTCAATATATTATTATTTCGATGTGTATAATAATGATGTTTAATTCATGTAAATAATAAATATAACATGATAATGATTCTGTATATAATATATACTATCCAATTAAATATTATTTGGATATCAAAAGAATGATATTGTCGCTCGTGCGTACGTACGGACTACCGTCTCCACGAACGTGATGAGATTCATTCTCCATCGTATCCATTAAAGTATAATAATCATTTGATGATTTAAAAATAATGTTTAAGGACTTGATATCATTCTGGATATGATTAAGATACAACCTATCCTTGACAAACATGGCTTACGTAACAAAATATATAAAATAAAATGAGTAAGTTAACACCCGAAAAGACGATAATACTAAGATATTATTAACAAAGAATTGTTAAAAGATCATGTATGATAACATAATAATATATATGATTCTTTTATAATTTAAAAACAATTATTTAACCATTATACAGGAGGTTAACCTACCCCCAACCAAGGGAAAGTACAAGGTAAGGGTTTATTTTTCAATCTCTTCATTATTCGAGGTTGTTATACGTAATAATCTACTGGGATCTCTTTATCATCGACATCCATGTTTCTTATAAATGTATTTCAAAACATTCTTACTATTTTACAGAATATGTTCTAAAGTCATTTATACCCTTGTTTGACTTTTATAATAAGTTTATTAAATAATCTTTCTGTCATTTTCCAAACAAGGTTCTTTTTAACCTTTTCGACAAAATTAAGGAAAGAATGTTTTTTTAACTTATACGGAGGGTGCGACTATTTTCCACCATTATAAAATCATTAAAGCTACCTTTACAAGCTTATAAAAATATTTTCAAAGTCAATGTTTTATTTTATAATTATGTGACTTTTAAATGATTTAAAAAAAGAGATATTTCTCTCAAATAGTTTTACTCATCATTTTTATCTATGTCAACATCCTTTGATGGATTTTAAGATTATTTGAAGTTTATTTATTATGATACAAAACATCCATATTGTATTGAAGGTTTTGTAATATGTTTGACTGTGTATGTGTTATTTTTATACCATTCTTGGTTTATGGATAAAGTATTGACATTTCGTATGCTAGTTTTAATACGAATGTTTATGTTATGTTTAATCCTATTCATATGAGGAATGCATTGGACTGAATAAGTGATGGGTGGAGCCCGCTATAGCTCCTCGATGCATCGGTAGGTCTCATGGGACAAACTAGTGTCTTGGCACAAGGCCTTGACAAAATCTTATTTTTATTCTTGGCAGGAGGCCTTGGCTATGTGGTTATCATAGTATGGAATTATGCATTCCATCATTACGAATGTGGTTATTGATACTGCATGTGATTATTCGATTAGTAGAATATCCATGTGAATAAGTAAATGGCATTATTTCATTTTATTTTTGCCATACTATGTTGAAGTTCAAGTTTAAAAGGCTTTTGGTTTATCTATACATTTCCTTAAATGTTTATTCTTATTTATGGAAGTTTCCACTATATTATTATCCTTACTGGGCATTTGAGATAACCCCTTTTCTATGGTTTATTTTTCCCAAGATGTGAAGAAGTAATTTATGAATGACCTGCAGAGATAGTATGAGGGGATAAGAGTGTGGAATATGGAGACTATACTACTGTAGTTTTCCTTTTATGATGTAATGTAAACTTTATTAATGTATCTTGTTATTCCAAGGCTACTAAACTAATCGGTATTTCAAGACTTGATCTTTCTTGTGATCATGCCAACGTTATGTAATAATGAACCGTCTCTAGGTAACTAGGGTCGGGGCATTACAGTTGGTATCAGAGGAAGTTTAGTACAAACCCTGGAAGCTAGATTTAGATAAACTCTGATTAGAGCACATAGATCTAAGATGGACTTTGAGGATTAGTATAGAAGAACTTCCTAAAATTTTGGTATTGTAGAAATTTTGTGAGTTTTCCGAGCAATACATCCCTGTCTGGATACGAGCAGGTAGAGGCGGCTCTGGCACAGATGTACCTAGGGGTAAAACCCGAAAACACCGCTTTGAGCTAGACTCGAACGGGAAGTGGTGCACTACAACGAGCCTTGCTACACTCTTGGTTACGACACTCCCGAAGGATATGCTTAGGATAATTCTCATTTTCATTACAAACCATTATGAAGGGTTTATGAGTATATACTTCCTCAAAGGAGACATTTTTATGATTACGGATTATATCCATAAACTATTTAATTTATGTTATGTGTTTTACAAGTTTGGGATCAGGTATTGTTATTCATAAACTAATCTAGTGTATGCCATTGTTTAGAAATGGCGCCCAGTAGAAGAAATGAAAACTCTAGTAATGCACATGATCCAAAGAGAATGAAGGATCATATCTTTCATGGTCTTAAGCCAGAATTTATAAGAGAAATAGTCTCCCATGTATTATCATCATATGTAGAAATAATATCATGTGTTGATAATATAAGTAAAGAGTTTACTGAGTCCTATGGCTTTGAAGGGAAGCAAGAGAAGAAAAGGATGGAAGAGAGAAAGATGGATAAATGGAAGATGGAAAAGAAGAATTTTCCCATATGTGATAACTGTGGGAAGAAACACCCTGGAAGTTTCTTGAAAGGAATGAGAGTTTGTTATAAGTGTGGAGGAAAAGGGCACATAGTACATGACTGCAAGGGTAAGTAAATGGTTTCAAATGTACAATGCTTAATTTGAAAGGAGTTTGGACACTACGCGAACCAATGTCTCAGTCATCAGACTATGCCGCAAATGATGTTATTGGATAATAATCATGTTATGATACTACCACATATGAAGAGAAATTATTAGAGTTCTTATGTTGATTATGTCATTTGAGTGTTGTATCAACAATGTACGTGTTATAATAATTATGGAGTATATAAGGATTGTACTGCAGTACTATTTCATTAAGGACTTGAGATTGTGTGGAACAATGAAAAGTGACTCAATAGCAGGTTAAATTTTTGGAAAATATATGGTTGAGAGAAAGATAAACCATAATATGGTTCTGATACCAAGGTAGTGATTTTAGAATAATACATGATTGATTTGGATAAATTTTATTGGATATTCTTGACTACCTTGAAATTGATTAATGATTTGTATATTCCATCATTGTTGGGGTTTACAACATTTTTGGATTGAAGGAGTATATCTATTATTCTTTAAGGAATAAGGGATCATGAATGTAATCAATAAGGTTTTATGGTAATTCAGGATGTTGCAGTGTTTTAAAAGAATACATGATGAAGGTGATCACATGTTATTACGTGGAAAAAAGTATCTTCATTGTGTTTACCTTCCTTATAAATTTTGGACTGAAGTATTTTGGATAGTTCTAGTTTGGATTATTTTGGATTTCCATAAAAGGACAACCCGTAGGTCGGGCGGCAACCCGTCGCGTCCGGCAAGGCCGCGAGACTTGAACCCACAACAGAAGGGCGACAAGGGTGTATCACCTACCACTGACCCACGTGATGTCCTAGATTGAATAATGTCGTTTTTTAATGGTTCTGCTAGATGAATTATAAATTCATTTTTTTAACCCTATTCAAATAGGATACATAGAATATTACTAATAAGTTCTATTATCTTTTAGAGTGAAAGATGAGTTTGTGGTAGAACTTAGTTAAAGGATGAGACTCTACTTTTCAAGTACATATTTTTATTCTTATCTTATTCAATGAAGAAATTAATTATTATACTTTAGTGAAGAGATCTTAAAAAAATGTGTTATCCTAATACCATATGTTTTTCTGAACCGATTTTATTTTAAATCATTATAGACTGATGAATTTAAGGCCCTCAATTTTACACTTGTTTGTGATTGATGACCTCAATCACTACCTATAAATATTTACATTTTTCCTCCAATTATATGTCTCTAATTTCCACCAATGTTCTCCAAATAGAGATCATAATTTGGTGGTGACCCTTTCATTTCTCCTTTCCTCTAATTAAGACTAAATTTTATTAACCTAATTTCCAATGTGGGTTTTCCCACAAAGATATTTTCTATATTCATCCTTTTATTTTCGAAGAATAATTTCAAATTGCGAGGACGCAATTTATTGAAGGAGGGGAGAATGTAACACCCCAAGATTTCATAGTTTTTTATTTCTTCAAAATAATTCAATAACTTGCACTACACGCAACACCGAGTTCAAGCGCACCATGAATTACCAAAAAAGCCGTTCAAAAGAGGTTATGAATAGTATTAACTAAATTTTAAACTTTATATAATCCTTATAATTTTAGAATCCATATTATGAGTTTCTTATACATAATGTATGAACAAATTCAATTTCAGTATTGCACTTTTTCCAACATTTAATAGTGAACCTTTTTTAAATCCAATATTTTAAACTTTTATATATTCAATTTGACTAAATAAATTTACTTTTTAGAATGGGGAAATCAAAAATTTACAATGAAACATCCCAAACTTCCATGGTATGCTTTTCTATGAATAATACAGTGGCATGTGTTGTACGCAACTTCGAGTTCTAACACACACCACGACCAATAAAAGTAACCGTTATGAATAGTAATACCAAATTTTTGAAATTTTATAAATTTTATCTCTCAAAATGGTCTTAATTTTTGGATTCAGAATATTGAAATTATCCTAGGGTGAAATTTTGGTACATTTCGGATAACTTTCATATTTTGATGAATAGTGAAAATTAATAAATTTTAATTAAAAACAACTTTTTTAATCGAAATAATTAATAGTGATAAATTATTAATTTGACTGGTTTTAAATTATATTTAGAATATATTTTTACCATTTAATCCAGTGTTGGTCATTGTACATAATTTCACAATTAAACCGGACATAAACAAGTGTGAATCTTTTGATAGTTATTATCTCTTAAAAACACGCTATTTGTTTTGACGAAGGGAATTAATTTTTAAATTAATTAATGCAACTGATATGTTTTGAATTTGGTAAAATAGAGATAATTTTTGGATTCATAATATAAAATATAGAATGGACCTAATTTTTGGTATTTTTCTGGAAACCTTCATTTTTTGATGAATAGTGAAACCACTAAGTGGTAGTTAAAAAACTGAATTTTTCATAAAACATAATTTTACAGCTTCTGTGAGTGGATTTTAGAAAATCTGAGAGACACAGTTAATATCAAGGAATAAAATGTGGTTCAATGAGATGAAAATAATTTTTGTTGAATATTAACTTTTTACTTTTATTTACCACGGTTAAAAGTAAATAGGGTAATTAAATGTGAAAATGATATTAATATTACCCTAACACATGTTATAATTCTATTGGAAAATTGTATCTCGACCAAAAACAACCTTAGGAATAAAATATTATCATTTAGGTCCACTTGTATTAGATTAGGACATTTATTATTATTTAATTCAAAGAAGAGTTAAAAGAGGTAAAATCAAAGTTTATTTACTAAAACATTTTTAATATAGGGTTATACATAGGATAAATTAGATTGTAAATATTCATTAGAAATATAAAAATATTTCCTACATAATTATATTTTATTTATAATTTTTAGACATTAAATAGTTTAATTTATTTATGACACAATAATGATGCAGTAATTACCAGAATAGTGAAATATTAAAATAAGTGATATTATAAATACCCAAATAAATATAATTTGCGGCTTTTTATAAATTAAACTAATTTTATAGGTTAATATGATATGTTAGGATTTATTTAATTAACTTTTTTCTAAGTAATCATTCTGTTATGATTTTCACAAAAATCAATTTTCCAAATAGTGTCAAAATTGACATAAAAGAGTTTTTAAAACAAATATTATATTAGTAATTGATATTAAATTCCTAAAAATATAAGGTTCGTCCAAGAGACTTATACCATGATATATGTATCATTAATGGACCACTTGGGGGTCTCTTTGATGTATATAGTAAGTTTATTAACTATATAATATAAAAATACAAAGTGACATGGTAAGTGTCAAACTAATTAACCAAGAGTTAAAACTAAAGAATAAGGATAATATAATGACCCAAACCTGTCTAAATTCTACTGGTTGAGTGGTTTTCGACCCATAAACACATTAATCTTTAAATAATCCGCTTTGGAGCCATTAGAAACCGAATATGTATTTATTATAAAATAATATTTCTAGCCTTTCCAAAGGTGCCCCTCACCCCTCTTATAAAAGGGCACACTCCCTTCTCATTAATTAACATCTTCAAAGCCTTTTGGTTCGGCCAAACCCTACCCAAATACTCTCTCAACTTCCCTCACTACAATATAGAGGCCTTAGTTTGATCATAAAGCCAACCTAAGGAGCCCTTATGATCAAATCAAATAGAAGAACCCGAAGAAGAGGTAATGTTTTCACCACCCTTTTTCAAATTAATTTCTTCGTCAACTTCTTATTTCTTTGTTATTCCCATTATAAAATAATGAATCCAACATCTCTTATATACTATAATATTATTATAAATATGGTACAACCATATTCAGTATTCTATCCATCCTTTGAATGACATGTCACCATACGTGCGTACGTACGGCTTATAGTCTCCCCGTTGTGGTGTAATTGTTATTCAATATATTATTATTTGGATGGGTATAATAATGATGTGTAATTCATGTAAATAATAAATATAACATGATAATGATTCTGTATATAATATATACCATCCAATTAAATATTATTTTGATATCAAAATAATGATATTGTTGCTCGTGCGTACGTACGGACTACCGTCTCCAAGAATGTGATGAGATTCATTCTCCATCGTATCCATTCGAGTATAATTATCATTTGATGATTTAAAAATAATGTTTAAGGACTTGATATAATTCTGGATATGAATAAGATACAACCTATCCATGAAAAACACGTGTTACATAACAAAACATATAAAAGAAAACGAGTAAGTTAACACCCGAAACGACGATAATACTAAGATATTATTAACAAAGCAATGTTAAAAGATCATATATGATAACATAATAATGTATATGATTCTTGTATAATTTAATAAAAATTATTTCACCATTATACAGAAGGTTAACCTACCCCCAACCAAGGGAAATTACAAGGTAAGGGTTTATTTCACAATCTCTTCATTATTCGAGGTTGTTATGCGTAATAATCTACTGGGATCTCTTTATCATCCACATCAATGTTTCTTAAAAATGTATTTCAAAACATTCTTACTATTTTACAGAATATGGGTTGAAGTCATTTATACCCTTGTTTGACTTTTATAAGAAGTTTATAATGGAATCTTTATGTCGTTTTCCAAACAAGGTGCTTTTTAACTTTTTCGACAAAATTAAGGTAAGAATGTTTTTTTAACTTATACGGCGGGTGAGGATATTTTCCGCCATTATAAAATCTTCAAATCTTCCTTTACAAGCTTATAAGAATATTTTTAAAGTAAATGTTTTATTTTATAATTATGTGACTTTTAAATGATTTAAAAAAATAGATATTTCTCTCAAAAAGTTTTACTCATCATTTTCATCTATGTCAACATCCTTTGATGGATTTTAAGCTTATTTGAAGTTTATTTATTATGATAAAAAACTTACATATTGTATTGAAGGTTTTGTGATATGTTTGACTGTGGATGTGTTATTTTTATACCATTCATGGTTTATGGATAAAGTATTGACATTTCGTATGCTAGTTTTAATACGAATGATTATGTTATATTTAAACCTGTTTATATGGGGAATGCATTAGACTTAATAAGTGACGGGTGGAGCCTGCTATAACTCCTCGATGCATCGGTAGGTCTCATGAGACAAACTAGTGTATTGGCACAAGGCCTTGAAAAAGTCTTATTTTTAGTCTTGGAACGAGGCCTTGGTTATGTGGTTATGATATTCTAGTATTATGCATTCCATCATTATGAAAGTGGTTATTGATATTGCTTGTGATTATTCTATTAGTAGAATATCCATGTGAATAAGTAAATGGAATTATTTCATTTTATTTTTTCCACACTATGTTGATGTTCAAGTTTAAAAGGATTTTGTTTTAGCTATACATTTCCTTAAATGTTTATTCTTATTTATGAAAGTTTCCACTATATTGTTATCCTTACTCGGCATTTGAGCTCACCCCTTTTCCATGTTTTATTTTTCCCAGGATGTGAAGAAGTAATTTATGAATGACCTGCAGGGATAGTATGAGGGGATAAGAGTGTGGAATATGGAGACCATATTGTTGTAGTTTTCATTTTATGATGTAATGTAAACTTTATTAATGTATCTAGTTTTTCCAAGGCTACTAAACTATTCGGTATTTTGAGACTTGATATTTCTTGAGATCATGCCAATGTTATGTAATAATGCACCGACTCTGGGTAATTGGGGTCGGAACGTTACATAATTTTAGAACAACCCGAAAATGTCATGGTAATCTAAAAAATTCACGTATCACCTTAATTATCTCATATTATAATACCTTTAATATTTTTAGTATCATTTTTTTTATTTTTCCCAATAATTAAATAATTACTACATCAACCTTTTGTAAGTATTTAAGTTAAATATTTAATTTCTAAAAAATATAAATAAATTAACATCATGAATATAATTTAATTTTTCCCAATAATAATAATAATAATAATAATTTTTTCATAACTAAATTTTTTCCTAATGTGGACAGAAAAATGAAATTTAAAACTAATAGAGTGACATTTTATCACTTTCATTGGTTTAAATAATATATAAGTCAATTTATTGGACATGTTTTCATTAAATTTATAAATTTCTAAATATAGGTGTTAATGGTATAATTTAATTCATCCAATAAGAGTTAGGATGAATTATTTTGGTGTCATCACTAGGTTTTAACATAGATTAACCTGATTTACCCTTTACAGTGGTGATGAATGTTACCATGGTTATTATTAATATTGAACAAATATAAAATGGGATTAATTAACAAATTTTATTCTCATGATTATAAATATGTAATTAATTTTATATAATTCAATACCTTCAAATAGAATAAATTAATTTAAAATTAATTGCGCAAAATGTGAAAATAAATGTCTTTTAGGAAAAATACTTTTTTAAGTATAAAACTAGATTTATTCTTATACTATACTTAGAATTTTTTTTGAATTTATAAAACATTTTATCAATTAAATAACAAAAAAAATTCATTTCAATCATTCACCAATAGTGATTAATTTATTATTTTGATATTAAAATTCATTATAAGCATAAAATATTTTTTTCAGAAAAAATCACTTTTATTTTAGAATAAATTTTGTATTAATCCTAATTGTGAATTTATTTTAGAATTTTATACACCATATATTTTTCATAATATATTTATTACTATTCATACCTTCCAATATAACATCTGAGAGATAATAGAGACATAATATTTTAATAATGATACATGGTTTGTTTAAACTCATCATTGCTTACAATGAACGTTATCAAAATAATAAAATAATTTAAAGATAAATATTTCATAAAAATGTTAGGGTGTTACATTCTACCCCCTAAAATTAATTTTACCCTCCAAATTGATCACTCAAATAAAAATAGATGATGATACCTATGCCTCATAATATCCTCAGGTTCCCACGTAACTTCCTCAAATTGGTGGGTTTTTCATAAAACTTTAACTAGTTGAGTGGTCATATTTTGTAGAACTTTTTCTCTATTATCAATAATATATATAGGTTATAATTGTTAAAAAATATATTTCTCTATTGGAATGAATTTTGAGTTTAGTACATGTGAAGGATTAATTATGTACATTTTTAGGAGAGATACATGTAACACATCATGAACTTGAGAGAGATTCGGTGGAAGCTCCAATTGATAAACAACCATCCCGTTATGACCAAGAATTTAAAAATGACTGATATAACTATGTGTTAAGATTTCCCTTCTTTCCAAATATAACCACTTTATTTTTGGTATATATTTGTAAGAATATATTTTCACCCACTTCAAACTCTAGATCTTTCCAATGATTTTCAACATAATGTTTTTTTAACTCAGAGCCATTCTTATGTGCCATTGAATTGATCTATTATTCTATTAAATTTCGTCTGATATATTAGGTACCAATACATTCATTTCTCTAACTATATTCCATCATATTGGAGTTCAATAATTCTCACCATAGAGGGATTAATAAGGATCTATATAAATGATGGAGTGAAAAATATTTTTATAAGAAAATTATACCAATGGAAGGTGTTGATCCCAACCACCATTGAAATACATTAAGAAAGATCTCAACATGACTTCTAGAGTGTGAATGGACCTCTTCTATTGAATATATATGTAAGGATGATAATAATTGCTGAAAAATAACTCTATATATGGATCCTACTGAATACGTTTCTAGAAATTCTATGTAAACCTCATATCGTAATCAAATAAAATGGAATGTGGTACTCCATGAAATATTACAACATAATATATATTCTTGAAATATGATCAAGATAGAAATATTCTCTGATATAAATGAAGTATGCTGAATTCTTAATGTGATTGACTATATCCCTTATAAAATTATGGACTTTAGATATTTTGGGAAGTCCATCAATAATATCCATGGTGATGTTTTCCCATTTCCATTCAGGTATGGTTAATGTTTGTAACATCCTCTTAGACTTCTATATCTCAACCTTAAAATGACAAAAAAATCCTTTAGAACCATACACTATAATATCTCTCTTCATGCCATCCCACCAGAAATACTCTTTCTGGTCACTATAATTTTTATTACATCCAGGATAAATAGAGATTGATAAATAATAAGCCTAATCTTGTATCCTCTTATTTTAATTTTTTATGTTTTGGACACATACATGGTTCTTAAACCTTATTATTCCATCCCAAGCATGGTTAAAATCAAGAAAATTTATCACATTATTTTTTATCTCTACATATTCCTTATATGGATCTTAAATATTCACTTGGATAGTTGGTTGATCAATTATTTGAGCTCTGTAATATTTCTTCCATTCTATTATGATTTCCAGTTCCATACTTTATAAATCTATAAATATTGGATTTTTGTGATCCTAATTAGATAATATAACACAATTCTTTCATCTCAATGTATCTTCCACCTTTTTCTTTTTCCCAGGGTGGTAATGTATTGAGCAGTCATAATCTTTAATCATATCAAAAAATCTTCTTTGTAGAATGTTCATCTATTTTTGGGAGAAAATTCTCTTTAAAATCTTATGATTTGTATATATTTCACAGCTTTTTGAATAGATATAATGCCTCCATATATTTAATGAAAAAATTAACACAGGTAACTCCAAATTATGTGTTGGGTAATTTTTCGCATGGAACTTCAACTGGTGTGAGGCATAAGCTGTCACAATATCATTTTTAATAAGAAAAACACCATTCCCTTCTTCGATGCTTCACTATAGATCAAAAACCCTTCTCAACTGTAGAGTAGTATGAGCATATGTGAAATGGAAGTATGTATTTTTAGATCCTTGAAATTCTATGCATATTCCTCCGTCTATATGAATTTAACTCCATTCCAAGTCAACTTGGCAAGTGATTTAGATAATTATGGAAAATATTTCCCAAAATACTTATAATATAGATCCAACCCAATAAAACACTAGATTTTAGTCACTATGGTTGGTCTAGTAAATTTATCAATAACTTATATTTTTAAAGGAACTATTGATATACCCTCACTTGAGATTATATGACCCAAAAATGAAACTTTTTGAAGCCAAAATTTAAATTTGGTAAGTTTTTCAAATATCTTCTCCTTCTTTGAGGTTTTCATCACAATCATCACATGATCTTCATGCTCTTTATTTATCTTTGAATATACAAGAATATAATCTATTAAGACTATTAAAAACTAATCAATGTTGTCTCTAAAGACCCTATTCATTATGTCCCTAAATATAGTGGTGGAATTATTAATACTAAAACACGTCACTATAAATTTATAGTGTCCATACCTTATATGGAATTCCATCTTAGGTAAATCCTTTTTTAACCCCAATTGATGATATCTAGAATGAATATAAATCTTGGATAAGTATTGATCTCTATATAGTTGATCAAATAAGTCATCAATATGGAGGAGAGGATATTTTTTCTTGATTATGATTTTGTTAAGATCCCAATAATCAATTCAAAGACACATTAAAACATCATTATTATTAAAAAATAGAATTGGTGCAGCCTATAGTGATGAAATAGGTTTTATGAATTACATATCAAGATTCTCCTCGATTTGATTCTTCAATTTCTAAAACTCAATTGGTTATATTATATAATGAGTCTTTGAAATAGCCTTAGCACCTGGAATGATTTTTATTTAAAAATAAACTTCATGATATAGTGGAAGACCAATAAATTATTTAGGTAATATAACAAAAAACTCATGTACAATAGGTTTATCCTTAATTATGATTTTTTCCCCAACCATATGAGATAGATAACCTTCATTTATAAGAATAGGACCCATAATATGGAATAAATCTATATCAAAAGTTCATATTCATACTTGCATCAAATAATGATTATAGGTTCTTTTCGAATATAAAATGTGACTTAACTTACTCAGAAACTAATACAGTATTCATATATAGTAATAATATTCCTTATAAGAATCAAATTGAATTCAACTAAAGGTAGAATCAAAAGATTTTCTGTAAGAAATTTATGAAAAACATCAATTAGATAAGAACTATAAACTTGAGATGAGACTGTTGTGTCATTAGAATATTTCATATAAAAATAAATATCTAATTATTGAGGTGATATGATGATACACTTAGAAAATTATTTATAAATAAAGGAGTGGTTGAGTCTATAATCTAATAAGAAATTAGTTTTTCTAGAGTGCATGACAAGTGTAAATTTCACCACATCATTCTCGTAACCCTCTTTGGAAATCTTGATCACATGATATTTCCCTTATCGATTTTCTGATGAACTTCCTTTCCACACTTGATATAATTAACACCCCCTTAAGAATATTTCACACATGTTTCCTTCCTCAATATAAGAATAAAGGAAAGATCATATTATTTACTCCATGGTTTTTAGAATTGAGATTTAATTATATTTTTATTTTATTATCAAAACAACATGATTTATGGGTAACTCCTATCTCTCTCTCCTCCTTGAGAGAATATCAAACAATTTATACATAGGTATTGAATTCTCTTATAGATAATTCCTTTCATAGACATTGTTTTAATACACCAAAGAATCAATAAATATTTAAGTAGGGATGATAATTAAACTAGAGGGTTAACTTGAAAGCCTTTTAACATTTTCCCCAGAGGTACCAATGGATTTTCCATCCCTTTGATTCAGTATAATAAATTATTTCTCTATCTTTATACATGAATATGAGGGAATTAATTGCAGAAAAATATCACCTTAATATTATCCTATTAAATGCATTAAATTTCGTCTTCCTTCATTTTATTATTGATAAAATTCCACCATTGATATAATTTTCCATCCAGATTATAAAAAACTAGGAAATATTTTTCATGTCCCATGTATAGAATAATAGAAACTATTTTCTCAACGGTTTTGATCCACCACCCATCCTCTAATGGATCATAATATTCACTGAAATAAGTTGTATGTTTTCTTATAAATGATTCAACAATATGTTGCTTCCTCCTTTGATCATTTGGAAACTCAACATGATTGATAAACTGAGAATTTTGTGTAAGCATAATAACAAGATTATTTAATCCTGGTCCAATAAAATTTGATTTCTTAGGAGGAAATTCATTTAATTTTCTGTCACATTAAGAAATTATGTGATTAATTTGGGTTCCATCCATTGTATACAACAAAAAATAATAATTTGGGAACCAATAATCATTGTGTATAACTATATAATCATGAAAAGTAATTTCTAGGATGTCTAAATCATAAAAAATTATTTTATGAAACCATAGTTTTAACTTAGGCAATTCATGATTATTATCAAAACATTGGGGTTTTATAATATAATTAGAATTATTCCAAATTTCTTCTCATCCTAGTTTCCAAAGTTTAACTAATACCATTCTCTGAAACCAACTATAGTGACCCATGCTTTTCATACATAGATATTACATCTTTTTAGAAGAATATTCATTATAGTACATAAAAAAGTCATGAAGACCATAATTATATAGTGCCTTTGGGAACAAGGAAACATAAATAACTATTTTATAAAATATCTACATAGTATACCACTTATTTTTTCATAACTAGAACCCTTTTTTATATAACTTACATAATACCTTTTTCATATCCTGGGGAGAATAAAAAGAAGATAAAGGTGATCTCATATGCTTAGTAAGGGTAAAAAGGGAGATATAAATGATTACATAAAAATAAAATGAGTATAAGAGCATAAAGAAAGGAACATATAATTTTAAAATTATACCATGATGACAAAAAATAATAATATTTAGTCACAAAGTAAATCTTGGTAGTTCACAAGACTTGAATCATATAGAAATATAATCCATGTGAGAATAAAATTACTGTAATTAATTGAATTGTGACATACACATACGAATAGAAATTCATTTCCTTAATAGAAAAGGATATTTTCCAAGACTATCATATTGGAATCCTTTCACTCAATAAACCTTCATAATATTCAATTCTCACTCCCAAGACTATCATGGTGGGAAATGTCACTAACTGGACCGGGTTTACTACCAATTCTAGTTCTATTTATCTCATGAGATATCATTATTTACCCAATGAATTGGAGAGAGATATAGGTTCTGACCATATCATAATTAAAACCATACATATGTGTTCAAAAATATCAAAAATCATTCATTATATTAGAAACCATAAATGAAATTGGTTTCAAAAACATCATAACATAACTCATGGAAAAGAAACAGGATCTGTAAACATCTTGTCATCTTAAACAAAAACCATATAGAGGAAGAATAAGGATGGAATAATTGGATCATATACCCAATAAATAATAATTAACATAAATTAATGTTATATTATAATGAAAATAACTTTTATAGATCACTCAAAATAATTATTGAGGAAAATAACTGTTCCATTTTGAAATCATTCACTTTTTTATAAATCCATGAAATTATAAAGAAAAATATTTTATTAAAAAAGAACATAGTAAAATTGAATAGGAATCTTCAAAGAGATAAGGATTAATTAGGGATTGAAATGTATCTCAATATATATAAGTTATAGAAAATTCATTCTGTATTTTTTTCAGAAAAATTTCAAAGAACCTCATCTAGAAAATGGCAAGAAGATTCCTTTCAAACTATTTTTTAAAAAGTCAAACATTAGTAAAAATGACTTTAATTTTTTTTAGAAGAATATTAAAATATTTTTTGATATTTTTTTAGAAAACATAGACATGGAATATAAATATTCTTCAATGGAGAGTGAAATATAAATAATCCCTAATAATGATGAGGTTGTGAAATAACCCCTTAGCTAAAGTCTTTCCATTCCATGTTCAAATTAAAACATCATGTGAGATAAATATCAATTTATTTTACATGTATTCCTTAAATATATATCTATCATACCATATATGAGTTATTTATAATATCTTATCACCTTTTTATTAATAATTTATTATGAAAATTAATGTTTTGGGTGATAATTGCTTTCTTTTCGAAACATGTTTCAGTTCGGTAGTCCCGACCCTTATACTATGATCATGGTCCGATAATTTAAAAAATGTGAATGATTTTATAATAATAATATATATTAATTATATACATAGTTATAGTTATTTATTAAAATTAAATATAGAAAAATGAATTACACCGTTCATGGAGATGGTAGGTCGTACGTACAGAGGAGGAATACTTTCACTTCTTATTTGATAGAAAATATGGTGTATAATCATATATTTATAATAATAATAACATTTAATAATATTTAATATACTAAATTTATTATTTTATGATAAATGTAATAGATTTACAGGAGTAAAATGAGAGTGTAAAAAGAAAGTGATCAATTTGAGCGATTGCCTATTCTTCGAAACAACTCCTTTAGTTCTCTTATAAAAAGATCTATGGTTGGTATTTTGGGAAGAACATAACCACTATAATGTTTATATGGAAGTTTAATAGATAAATTGACTAAGTATTTTTATTATAGATGGATAGAAATGGCTTAAACGAGTGAGAGGGAGTTGTCCTTTTATAATTATGGTGAGAGACACTTTTCGAATTTCCTAAACAAATAAAATATAATATGACTATTCTGGATCCAAATATATACAAATGGTAATTAATTTGATACTAGGGTATTATATTTTTTAAATACCATGAATAAAAATTATATGTGTTAAGTCTATTTTAAACCTGATCTTTTCGTTACCCCCTAAATTAAATTTTTTTAACATTAAGCTCAGTAAAATATTTTTCACTCTTAAAAGGTTATAATTTTAAATATAAGATAACTATTGAATCATAAATGGACAAAGGATGAAATTTTAGAGTATATCTTATCCCATTTATCCTTATTTATTATTTATACTTATTTTTAGATAATTTAATAAAATACTATTTTCATAAAATATCATTATTGTCAATTTTGACACTATGTAATAATTTAAATTTAATAACATCAATGAAACACTTATAATTAGATATAATTATTTTAAAAAATCCCCAAAATATCATGGTAATGTATAAAATTCAGGTAGAAAAATAATTATCTCAAATTATAATACTTTTAATATTTTTAATAGCAAGAATTTTATTTTTTTCATTAATTTAATAATTACTGCATTAGTGTTGTGTAAGTATTTAAGATAATTATATAATTCCTAAAAATTATAAATAAATTACCATAATAAATTTAAATCCATTATGCCTATAATTACTATTAATTATCGTTTATAACTAATTGTTTCCCTTTGTGAACACATAAATGATATTTAAAACTAAGCAAATGATATTTTGTCACTTCCTTTGATTTAAATAATTTTTAAGTCATTTACATGGACAAGTGTTAATTAAATAACTCAATTTCAGACCTTATGTGTTAGGAATCGAATTTATTTCATCCAATAAGAATTAGGAGGAAAAATTATGGCCTAACCACTAAGTTTTAAACTAGATTAACCTGATATATACTTTATCGAGGTGATAAATTTTACCATGGTTACATGTCATATTGATAAAAAATAAAAGGGGATTGACTAAAAAATTTGATCATATGGGTCCTAAATATGTAATTAATTTTATATAAACAAATAAATATAAATTGAAGAAGTTAATTTAATGTAATTTTTCAAAATGTGACAAAAATTGTTTTTTAGGAAAAATATATTTTAATGCATTAAACTGGATTTATTCTTATCCTACTCTTAGAAAAATATTTTTAAATTTGTCAAAAATTTTATCAAGTAAATAATATATAAATTTCATTAAAATAATTCTCCAATATGGATTAATTTAATATATTGACATAAAATTCATTATAGGCCAAAATTAATTTTTTTTCTAGAGAAACGTATATTTTATTTAAAATAATTTTTTATTTTAATTATAATCATGAGTTCATTTTATAAATTTATATACATTATATTTCTTATTATTTTCTTATTACTATTTATACATTCTTATATAACAACTTGGTTATATTGGACACACAATATTTTAGTTACGTTACGTAGTTCATTTAAACTTGCTCTTGCATGTAACGAAAGCTGTCAATGAAATAAAATTATTTGAGAAAAAATATTTCATAAAAATCTATGTGTGTTATAGGTTCACCACTCAAAAATGAGTAGTTAAATCCTTGGTAGGACCTGACAAAACCTGTGATTGCACGATCTTCTATAATCATCATGTTGGGTACAACAAGAATGTTTTATCCTTGAACTTTTGATACATAAAATTTTTTATGACTTGTGTAAAGTTCTCCTATATAAATAAAGATTTAATTTTATTAATAATGATATAGTCTTAAACCAAGTTAGACTTACATTTATTTATTTATTTTGACTCTTCTTTTCCTCATTATTATTCCTCTTCCAATTTTAATTGAACAATTGTAAGTACCCATCTCTTACTATACTTATTTTCTCTATATTTTCTTTTTACACAACTAAATATTTTCACAATAAAAATAAATATATTCTTCAACTGAAACAATGATTTTCCCTATATGAATTTTAATTAAAAATTCATATTTTAGATAAGTAACTTCCTTTAACTGATTCTTAAATTAACTATATCTTATTCATACTTCATATATATCCAGGTAGATTACAGAATACATCAAAACATAACTTTATAACTCATATATTGACTAAATGATTTTCCTATAACTACAAACAAAACTTATTCTTCCTTTTTTGGTATGAAAAAACATTGTATTTTGACAATATTCTCTCTACCTTAACAAAGTGAAATGCTTAACTCTCATAGATTCATATCAGGACATTAATGTATCCCATATATCACCATTAATTATTTACTGTAGCATAGACCTTTCAACTATATATAACTATCTATGAAATCACAGTGAAAACTAAAATCATTTATTCATCGAAAGAAATATTTATGAAATGACTGTAATCTTCACATTACAACCCCTATTCTAAATCTTCTTTCATAATGATTTGTCTTTATGATATTTAATGCATAAAATAATAGCTTTGACATCTGAATTTTACATTCCAGATTCTCCTTAACTTAAAAATATCATTCTTTTGAAACTCCCTGTTAACTGTTGGGAATTTGACATTTGTTTTTCTATATCTTGAAACCTCATGTGTAACACCTTAAAAATTCTATAAGAATAACATTTTATTCGACAACGTTTATGACACACAACACCAAGCATATAAAGGAATATAAAATCTTGATACTTTAATATATATTTAATAATTTATATAAATTTAATCTATTATATAGATTTAAATTCCTCAAATACTTAGTTAGCTTGCATCACACGCAACAATGAGTTCCTTTAATAGCTTGTGTTACACGTAAGTCTGAGTTTTAATGAATACTTTTAATATTTTTCTTTAAAATGAAAACTATCTCATAACAATAAAATTGGTGGTGATAATAAGACTAACTAAATGACGAAAATATATTGTTGAAATCATCTACTACTAAATAATTATGAATAAAAATGGAAACCAATAGAATATAAAGGAAATGTTTTTATAAAGAACAATTTTGATGTACCTAAATGAAATTTATCATAATAAATTAAATTAAATAACTATTAATGAATTATTTTAATGAAATTTATATATTATATATTAAATCAAAATTTTTACATTAATCCAATATATTTTATAAGCATAAGATAAGAATAAATCCAATTTTACACATAAAAATATGTATTTTCCTTAAAGTAGTTTTCCCCTTTTAATGGTGAAATTATTTTAAAAATAAATTTTTAAACATTAATAAATTTTATTTGAAAAAATAAAATTCATTTTTTAAATTGCAATAAAAAAAATTCTTAGGGTTAATTTGTCGTATTTTTATGAGAAGTTTCATTTTTTATGGATAATAAAAAATAGTGTATGTCATTTGAAATTTGAATTTTCATTGAAATAATTTATAATTTTATACTATATTTTATATTAGTTTTAAATTAAAATAAGATAAATTATACATCTATTAATCTAATTTAGGTAATTTTAATCATTTTTATATTTAATTTAGATAAAAAAACAGCGAACTTTTGAACATTTTCACTTTTAAACCCATATTTCAAGTCCCATCTGTGGGATTAATTTTAAAATACTTTTAGCCACTTATGTGATTTTAATTTGAAAAAATGTATTAAATAATTTGAATGATAGTAATTTATAATTTATAGTTAGTTAATTTTTTTTTGACAAAAAATATTAGTGAATTAAATTAAAATTAATTATAGTGATTAAGGTAAAAATGAGTTTACTTAGTGGTTAAACATTAATCTTAAGGGGAACAAATGGCCTAAAAACTTGTAAGAAATAAATTTTATGGAAATATATCTACTATATACCATATTTTATAAAATATGGTTCATTATTTGAGGCACATGAGTTAAGTGATACATCTCAATAGTGTTTACTTTTTTGTATTTATAAGAATGTCACTCCTCCTCCACTATAATAGGTCACTTATGCTCCTAAACTATTAACAAATAGAAATCCATTTTTTCTAAAAAAAACCTGAAAAAATAACTTTAATACTTCACTACCCTAATCTTAGAATTCTTAGTTTTGGAATAAGTAAACCCTTTGAAGGTTTTAGTGAAAACCAAAAGGATATAGCCCAATAAGATGTAATGTTTTTCTAAAACTGGTTTCATTTTATTTATTTCTCCACCCCATTCAATTCATATTATATAATTATTATATAATAACTTAATAACCTTAAATATACTTATATGTTGTTATTATAATATTACTACCTAAAACCTCACACACTACCATCAAATGGGATACATAATCATCATTCGTGTGTACTATGGACTACCACCTCACGAACTGATATCGTTCGTTCTTCCATTACCACCTTTAAAGGATGGCAATAATGATGGATTTGTATATTATATATAATATATAATATATTTTTAATTTTATTATTCTTTGAAAATTATTATATAATACACCACATTAATCTTTCCATTTTGTTGGAATACGATAACATCCTTCGTGTGTACGACGAACTACCACCTCACAAAGCGATTTGATTCGTCACATGTAACATGGAATATATTAAGGATGGGTTTAAAAAAATATTATATATATAACATAAATTTGATACTAGAATTATAGTATACATATATATCATTTACTTTTTCTTTCTTCTAATATGACAAGACAATGGAAGCACCACTCTTACGTACATACAACATACCGTCTCTATAAACAGTGTATTCCACTTATAATAAATAAATTATATAGATTTATATAAATACATATATAATGAATATATAAGATATTTAAATCATGTTTTACATTCAGGAGATGATGAAATCATGCTCTAATTAAAAGGAACAAAAAAATAACAAGTCAAAACATACTCGAAAAACAAAGAAATTAACACCCGAAACAATGAAAATAATGAATGATTATTAACAAAATAGTTATAATATGTTATAAAAGAATTATATATTAAGTAATAAATACAAAAATGGTTATTTTATATGTTAATAACATGTTTCAAACTTCTTCAAAGAAGGTTAAATCATGTATGACAATAAAGAAAGTGCTTAGTAAGGGGATTTATAGTCTCACGTTTATTTATAAGAATTATACCATATTCACCACTCATTTATTTTTTATATTGTTTATATATCCATATTACATGATAAATAATGAATTTAATTTATTTTTTGAAATTAAAATTTTAATTTTTTGTTATTCTTTCACAGATCTCATGATTTTCAAGTTACTCAATTAGTAATGGATTTCATTTCAATTTCATTTCATTTAGTCATGTTGTAATGTTATGCATCTAATTACTTTTATATGATTTATATTCTCCCCCATGACATGTAATATAATAAAAAATTCATTCTTCAATTTATTTTATGTTTCAACCTGAATTATTTCATATATGTGGTTTTTAATTAAAAGTTTCTAGTGGTAAAGATTTTCATAAATAAATTTCTTTTTATTGAGTTATATTACTTTTTAATTATTGATACAAATATAATATTATATGTATAATGTATTTTTATTACCTTATGTTGTATTTAAACTTATTTTATTTGGATTTAAAACAGACTGAACTAATTTATTCATTTGTTTATTCTGGCTTCAACATTATGTTCAATTAAGGGGTTTATTTCACAATCTCATTCTAATCGAGATTGTTTATTCTTGAATTTCTGTTGAAGAAAATTATTTGATAAATATCAAATTTACCTTTAATTTTCATATCATTTTCTTAGTAGTTATCCTTTTTAAATGATAGTACCATTTATTTAATCTTGGGTACTTAAAATTATTGTGAAAATGTATTAATAAAATACAACTTCATTTCTCTCTTTGATCTAAAATTTGTTTTCTTATAGGGACATGTTCTCTAAAAATGTTTTAATTTTTTTTTCAATATCCTTTCAAAAAATATTTATTAAAATTCTTTTTTCCCATTTTTTCTTTTTAATTTTTTTTCAAAGGAATATTCTTGTCTCTTTCGGAACAAGATACTTTTCTAAACTTATTACAATGGAAAATGATTGTTATTTTTAGATTTTGTGGAATTAAATATCGTTAATTCTTTGAAACATAGTTTTCAATTTTACAAATACCTTTTCAATTTTTTTAAAAGTGATTTTCAAAGAGAAGAATTTTTTTAAATGTTTTTCAAAATGAAATGGATATTTTCCTCAAGAATCTTTTTAATGATATTTCTATTGTACTTCTATTCATCAAAAACAAAAATATGTTTTCTTACTAAGATGGAAATAAGTCATATTAATTCTACTGTTATTCTTACTCTGGAAGGATTATGATTATTTTTGACCAAGGATAGTATTTACATTCACTTCCTTGAATCATTTTTATAGCCATGAAATACCCCTTGAGGTATTCAATTTCTAGTGACCATTAAACGTTAAATTTTCCCTAAATATCAACATTATTTATCATGGATATGATTATTTCCTAAACATTATACCATTTTTACATATGGTGTTTACTTTGAAATTTATTTGAATAATTGGGGAAACATTGATAAATCTATATCCTTTACTCAATATTGATATTTGATAAGGAATATTGTTCATGAATTAAATAAATTATTCGTTATATGAGGAATGTTTTAGACCTGATGTTACAGGTGGGGAACGATATAATATATCCCCTTGATGTATTAGTAAGTCTCATGAGATAAATCAGTTAATCTATAATTAAATGGGTTATTATTTTTAGATTAAGTAATCTTTTGAAAGGTCTTAATTATAGTGGTTTCATCTACCATATACATGACACCCATTAATTAAGCATACCCTCAATTCATCATTAATTTATATTTATTCATGATATTTTCACTAAGTAAAAGTCTATGGATACAGTTCATTCTCAGTTTATTGATTATATGGAATGGTTTTTTAGTTATTTACCTTTCTTTATTGATTATTACCTATCATGTTATTTAAGTTACATCAATGTTTACTTATTTTCATTGAAATATTGATTTTACCTTATATAGTTATTTAAATTGTATGTGTGTTCATTTATTTACATTTCTATATTTTTTATTAATTATTTACTAATGATATCTTCCATTATACTTGTCCCTTTCTGATAATCTGACCTCACCCTTATTTTTTTCATTTCCACAAGATTCCATGATGTTTACTATAATAGATATGCAGGGATATACTAGATAGGATTAATTTATTCTTGAAAAAGAAATAAAATTATGTTGTAATTTTTTACATTCAAATGTAATATATGAATCATGTATGTATTTAGTTTACCAAGACTACTAAACTGATTAGTTATTTGGGATGTGTTTGCATGGATCTTATGATAATATAATGGTATCATACACTGACTTTGGGAATACTAGGGATAAGTTACTATAGTTGGTATTAAAGGAATTTCATTAGCAACCTTGGAAAAGAGATTTAGGAAAACATAGATTAAGGATCATTACCCTATGATAGAATTTGATCATAAGTATATAATAACATCCTAAAGCTTTACTAAGATAGATATTGGGTGGTTTTTCTTTGGATACATCCCTATATGAATAATACAAGTGTATGTGGGTTTGGTAAAGATTTACCTAGGGGTAATAACCATAAAAGGGAATGTTGGGATTGACTTGAGCACAACCTGTTATTTGACAATGAGCCTTACTATGCACATAGTCTGACACTCTCATGGGATATGCTTAGGATAATTAAAATTTTCTTTACAAATAATTATGAAAGATTTGAATAGACAATGAAAATGAATGAAATAGGTTTATACTGTATATCATTGAAAAACCGATGTTGAAATAAAATGGTTTAAGTATTAATGTTTTGGATTTATGAATTAAATTGTAGAAGTATTTTACCAATGGTATTTTGGTTACAAGAATCATGAAACATCTAAGGATTCTTTAAAATTTTATAATAAATTTTAGATTCATTAACATAAGAGTTATGGATACCACTATGAGTTTGTGAGTTAATATTGATCATAATTTCAAAGTCTAAAACACCTCTTTTTTGTTTTTATTTGATGGGAGTCCACTAATATTAAGAACATTTATGAAAAATTTATGGTGAGAATATGTTTTAGTGGAAATGTAATTTTTGGAATAATTCCTTTACATTTTATAAAAATTTACATAAATGTATTGATAAATTTTGGGTTAATATGATCGTTAAATACATTTTAATAATAGTCAAATAAGATTATTATACTTTTCAAAAAAATATATTGTATTGAAAACATTTGAAAAAAGGTAACTAAATGATTAAATTTCAAGGAGGTCCGTTATATATTTTTTGGAATTAAATTAATATGGTTTTAGATAAAGGAATACCTATATATCAGGTGAAAACTCATTTTATCTAGAAAGATCGTAAAGCTTGAACCCAAAACCAAGGGATGATAAGGGGTTTAACACCAACCATTGACCTACGCAATGTCCAAGTTAATATGTCAAATTTTTAGTTATATAATTTGAAGAATAAATATTAATGAAGAACCAATAATATTAATTTTTTTGTTTATAAATTCATGTATTATACATATTGGTTTTTAAAATTAGTTATAAATATATATAAACACTTTTCAGTCTTTTATGGATCGCACGATCCGTTAAAAGTAAATTTTAGTGCTTTAGGCATAAAAAAAATTATCTTCGGGTATTCATTTCATAGAGTAATGAGATTAATTTGAAAATGAATGTAGAAAAACCAAAGGAATAGATTTTTTTATTAAATAGAAATATACCAAGAAATTATATTTCTTTATATACTTAGGTAGTAAAATAATTACCCAACCTTAGTAAAATAATCTAATTTTTTATCATAACACCATAATTTTTTGTTGAACTAACAATATTTTAAATCATCAAAGTTTAATGGTTTTCAGACCATAAAATTTCCATTGATCATTAAATTATTTGTGATTAATGAACTCTATAACATCCTATAATTATTTACATTTTCCATCCATGTCAATATTTTTAATTTCCACTAATATTCTCTTACATAAAAACTTTGTTATATATTATGTGACCATTGTACTTCTCATTCTCTCTTATTAATAAGATTTATTATTAAATAATTTAATATGTGGGGTTTTTTATGATGGTATTTAAAAATTTCAAAACCCTTTTTATTGAGATCAAGTTTAAATTGTGAGGATGAAATTTATATAATGTGAAGAGAATGTAAATCCAAAAAATTCTCAAATAATAACATTTTATTCGATAACGTGTATGACACACAACACAAGACATTGAAAGGAATATAACCAATTGATAATTTATGATATATTAGCTATTTTAAATAAATTTAATCTAATCTATATCTTTCAATACATGAAATACCGAGTTAGCTTTCATCGCACACAACACTGAGTTCCTTTGATAGCTTGTGTTACACCAAAGACCGAGTTTTACCGAACACTATTAATATTTTTATTTAAAATGAAAATTATGTCATAGAAATTAAATTGATATTTATAATTTCATTTAATAACTTATGAAAATTGTTTTTTAATTAATTTTTTACTAATTAGTTAGAAATGAAAATAAAAACCAATGGAATATAATGTAAATGTTTTTATAAAGAACTACTTTAATGTGCCCATAGGAAATTTATCCTAAAAAATTAAATTCATTACTATTAATGAATTATATTAATTAAATTTTTATATTATATATTAAATAAATTTTTTTGACAATAATCCAATTGTTTCTATAGTTATATGATAATAACAATTCCAATTTTACATATAAAACCCATATTTTTCTAAAATCTTGTTTGTCGCCTTTTAATGGTTAATTTTTTTTTTAAATAAAATTTGACAATTTTATAGATTTTATTTGAAAAAATAAACATCATTTTTTAAAATTTTAATATAAATATCATATTAGGGTGAATTTTTGATATTTTTTTGTGAAGTTTTATTTTTAATGAATAGTAAACAATATAGAATTCTAATTGTAAACTAACGCTTTATCTAAATAATTTATAATGTTAAATTATATTTAAAATTGATTTTAAAGTAAAATTAGATCAATTATACATATATTAATCCAATTTAAGTCATTTTAATCATTTTTATATTGAATCTAGATACTAAAACATAGTTAACTTTTGAACATTTTCACTTTAAAAACTAGTTTTCCCATCCCATTTGCGGGATTAATTTTAAATTAATTTCTAAAACATATGTGATTTGAATTTATAAAAATGGAATACATATTTTTAATCATCATAATTTATCTTTTCCATTATGTTCAACTTGTTTTTAAAAAAATAATATTACTAAAAGAAATTAAATTAATTATAAAAATTAAGGTAAAAATGAGTTTACTTAATGGTTAAACATTAATAGTAAGGGGCCAAATGAACTAGGAACTTGTCCAAAACCCATTATATGGACATATTGAGACTATATAAGCTCTTTTATCAAACAAAGTATCATTATTGGAGGCACATGATGTGAGGGAGACTTCCCAATAGTGTTTACTTTTTGGTATTTATAAGATGTCACTCCTCCTCCACTATAAAAGAGAACTCACTACCGTAACTTATTCACACCGATAAATCCATTTTTCTAAAAAAACCCTCAAAAATCATTTTAAAAATTCTATAAAATCTTCCAAAAAGACTTATATTTTTCAGAAAGCAATCATTTAAAATTTTTAGTGCAAACCAAAAAGAGATACCAAAAGAAGAGGTTTAGTTTTTCTAAAAATGTTTTCATTTTACTTGTTTTTTCACCCATTAAATTATTCAAATATATATCTTATATAATAACCTCAATATCCTAAATATACTGATATTTTTTAATTTTAATATTACTATGTACAAATTCACACACTAGCATCAAATGAGATACACAATCATCATTTGTGTATGCAACAAACTACCGCCTCACGAAATGATGTCATTGGTTTATCCATTACCACATTTAAAGGTTGATAATAATGATATATTAATAGTTTATATATGGTATATATAAAATTTATAATTTTATTATTCTATTATAATTATTATTTAACACATACCATGATTATTTACATTTTTTGGGTATATGATAACGTCGTTCATGTGTACAACAGACTATTGCTTTGCAAAGCGTTGTGATTCTTTGAAACGTTACATGTAATGTATTAAGGATGCGTTTAATAAATATATGTTATATATATAACATAAATATTATACTGAAATGGTAATATTCGTATATATATATATATATCATTTTATTTGATTTCATCTAATAAAATTAGGAAATGGAAGCCGCGTTCATTCGTATGTATGACCTATCATCTCCATGAATGGTGCAGTCCATTTCCAATCACTAAATTTTATGGATTACTATAAATAACTATATAATGAATATATATATGATATTTAAATCATGTTTTACATTATGAAGATTAATAAACCATCATCTAAGTGAAAAAACCAAAAAATAACAAGTTAAAACATACTAAAAAACCAGACAACTAACACCTGAAATAATGATAATAATAAAATATTATTAACAAAAGGGTAATAATTGGTTATAGAAGGATTATATATGATATAATAAATATTAATATGGTTCTGTTATATGTTAATAACATTTTTAAAACCACTATATAGTAGGCTAAATCAAGTACCACCAAAAGGATAGCGCAAGGTAAGGCGATTTCTATTCTCACTTTTATTTTTATGAGACTTATTCCATATTCCCCACTCGTTTCTTTTTGTGGTGTATATACTACCATATAACATGTTATATAATTATGTTTTTTTATTTAATTATATAAAATTCTTTAATTGATGTTATTATTTCACAGATATCATGATTCAAAAGTTACTAATATAGTAATGGATTTCATCTCATTTTCATTTCATTAAGGCATATTATAATATTATGATCCTATTTACTTTTATAGGGTGTATATACATACCCTTGACATGTAATATCCTGAATAAATAATTTTTGATGGAATTTTATGTTTCAATTTGAATTATTTTATCTATGGTTTCCTTAATTAAAAGTACCAAGTGGTAAAGAATTGTATAACTGAATTTATTTTCATTAGGTTATATTAATTCCAAATTTTATTTAATATTATACTATTATGTGTATAATTTATATTAGTTATCATAAGTTTTATTCCCACTTATTTTATATTTATTTAAATCTAAAAAAGACAACTTATTTGTTGGTTGATTCTCAGTACAATGTTATGAGCATTTGAAGTGTATATTTTACAATCTCATTCTAATCGAGATTGTTTATTATTGAATTTTAGTTGAAGGAAATTAATTGAAAATTTCATAAAAAACCTTTCATTTTATTATCATATGGTTATTTATTATCTTTTTAAATTTATAGCACAATTTATCCATGCTTTGGTACTTAATATTATTGAGAAAATGTTTTAATAAAATCCAACTACATTTGTCTCTTTAGTCAGAAATCCGTTATCTTACAAAATCTTTTTTTCTAAAAAAATAAAAAAAATCTTTATAATTTTCAAAATGGTTTATTAAAATAAAAATTTAACTATATTTTCTTTTTACAAAATTTTTTCAAAGGATTCTTCTTGTCGCTTTCTGAACATGGAAGTTTTCTGGACTTTTGAAAATGAAAAAGGATTGTTCATTTTACCTTGAATGAAATTATCCACCATAATTTTTTTGAAGATTCCTTTGAAATTTTACCAATAAACTTTTTAAAGAAAATGTGTTTAATAGTTATATTCAATGAAAATGATTTTTTAAAATGTTTTTCAAAATGAAATGTATATTTTACTCTATAATATTTTTAAAGATATTTTTATTGTATTTCTATTCCTCAATGAAAATACATTTATTCTTACTCTAATGGGTATACATAATATTGATACCAACCTTATTATTAACCTGGTTGTATTATGATTATTTTGACTAAAGAAAGTATTGGAATTGACTTCCTTGAATCATTTTTTAGTCCTTAACTTCACCTTGATTTATTCACTTTCTAATGACTATTGAACATTAAATTTTTCCTAAATATCAACATTTCATATCATGGAAATGAATATTTTATAAATTTTATACCATTTTTACATTTGGAGTTACATTGAAATGTATTTTATTAAATGGGGAAATAATTATAAATATGTATCATTTAATCAATACGAATATTTGATAAGGTACATTTTTTATGAATTCAATCAATTATTTAATAAAAGGGGAAGGATTTGGACCTGACGTGATGGGTGATGCCAAGTTTAATATATCCCCTCGATACATTAACATGTCTCATCAGAAAAATTAGCTAATATAGAAATAAATGGGTTATTAAAATTAGATTTGTCCATCATGTGAAATGTCCTGATGAGAGTGGTTTTATGTAGAAAATACATGATGCCAAATAATTAAGAATTGTCATCATTCAAAATTCTATTATTATTACCCATGAGATTTTCACTATAAATAAATCAATAGATGGATTTCATACTCAGTTTATTGATTAAATGGAATTTTTTTTCAGTTATTTTTCTTTCCATATTTATTATTATTCATATAGTTATTTGAATTGAATGTGTGTTTATTTTTTTTACATTTCCATATTTATTATTCCTTATCTGGTTATTTAAATGACATTTGTTTTTAGTTATTTACCTTTCCATATTGATTATTCATTACTATTTCATGATAGATTCCACTGTACTTATCCCTTAATAAGAAATTTACCTCACTCTATTTTTTTCTCCATTTACTAGGATTCCATGTGGTTTACTATGAAAAATATTGAGGGATATACTAGACAGAATAAAGTTATTCTTAAAAAAATTGTTGTAATTGTTTGTATTCAAATATAATATGGGAATCATGTATGTATCTAGTTTACAATTAATACTAAACTGACCGGTCCTCTGAGATGCAGTGTCTTGTATCTTATGCCAATGTAATGGTAACATTCACCAACTTTGGGCTTACTAGGTTCAGTTCGCTACATCATATATCATTCTATATTATATAGTTACCCATACATATCTAAGGAAAACCTTATATTACCTTTTCATATCAAAGGAATGTACCTTAAAAATCACTAAAATTGACATTATGTATCATGGAATGATCATTACATGTAACCTTTTCCTTTATTTTACCTTTATATATTAATAAAATAATTTTTACATATTTTCTTTTCTGAATATCCAACCCATTATTCCCAAAGTTAATATTATGTATCATCAATGATAATATTCTGCCTCTGAGGTGGTGCATTTAGGGTGATGTTGAAATGGTCTGATGAGGATCATCACACATCCCTTTTTCCAGAGATGATTTCTTTTCAAATTCACCATTTATTTTGTTTTGACCCATTCTGCTTCATTATCCTTTAAAAGGAGGTTGGATTATCCCCATAGGCACTAAGAGATTCACCCCTTTCATATTGCGAAGGAGATTCCACAGTCAGTTGGTTCTAGAAGGTGATTGTGTTAGGTCAAGTAATTGTGAAATCAGTCCTCCTTAGATATAACATCCTTTGATGGTCTCCAATGGGTTTATTCATGGATCCAAAAACACCCAATGAACCTAGTATCCATGATTCATGGACCTTCTTTACAATGGAAGGTACTTGTTGATTATTGATTCATCCAGCGACACTTGAGGACTTCATTGGATGAGAGGATGGGAAGTCGGGATCACCGCACCCTTCTGGGGGAGTATTATTTCTTGTTCTGGGACTCTCTTTTAGATTTAACTCATGTTCAAATGTTCATGAATCCTTGGTTCATTCCCAAAGAGTGTGTCCACAGCTATCCTTGGTTTTCAAGATCGTCATAGGCATGTATATATTTGATGCTACAGAGGTTCTACTAACTTGAGTCATACAATAAGGCGCTCGGGAGATTACCATCATCTTGGGGGGATGAAAGGTAATTTGATGTTGGGATCAGACCCAAAAGATGGGTTTGCTACGTATCCTCGGGAGTGGAATCAGAACCCACGTAGTTTGGAATTATATGGGGCTTACACATAGAAGCTTCCCATTTAGGGGACATGACTGGGAGAACCCTATTGTATGGGAACCCATTTGAGCTAGGGCCATCAGGTCGGCATCCTACATATCTTGGTTTCATTAGGAATTAGAGTTCTCATAGTTCATATGGGTTTTGGATTACGCATGGAAGCTTCCCTTTTGAAGAGACATGATTTGGTGGAACCTTTATGGGAGTGAACACTTTTGAGATTGGGCCTTCAGGTAGGAATCCTATGTATCCTGGTTTGATTAGTAATTAGATTTCTCATAGTTCAAATTGTGTGGATTTTGTAATAGTCACAAACCCCTAAGCTCACGTGAGTCATGCTCAGGGTGAGAAACAAGAGGATGCAAGAGATCCAAACAACCACATGCTTCCTATCCTATTGGTGGGAGAGGGAGAGCCTATGGAAGAAGAGGCTGGGGTGACCGTGGGAGAGGACATAGAGAGATTAACCTTTCAATGTGAAATGATATTAAAGGTTATGCAGCTTTGCCTCTGAAGGTTGGGTACTTATCTCAGTGGGAGGTCCCAAAAAAAACATTTTAGGAAGGGGAGTAGTTTCGTCCTCATCAAAGGATAAGCGAATACAACTCCTTCAGCTGATCCCTATTCCACATTGAATGGAAAATAAAGTGATCACCCTTAATCCATATAATGAGGAGGTTCATGTTGGAATTCCAAGGTTAGACTCCAGGTTACCATGGGAATGTAGACCCACATAAATTCCCGAAGCCCAAACCATTGTGGTTATAGCCTTTGTCACTCCACTTACCATGGGTATGTAGACTCAAAGGGTCATAATGATGCACCTGATGGTCTGATCATATAGGTCTGGTGGCTTTGGAGGAGGCTATGGCCTAATACCGGAGGATTGGTTCGCGGATGCATTATGGAGGACTGGACGGTAATGGAGGGGTGAGGTTGGAACTGGAGGAAATAATACCCGAAAACACCCCATTCTATTTACAGATTTCTTATGTGGGATGGGGGAGGATCCATATACCATATTGGTATGTGGTTAGAGGGGACATTTTTATACTGATATAGTACGCAAGCATGGATATGGACTACCATGTACCATAGTGGTACATGGACCATCACACTTCTTTGAGTTCCATCCACATACTGATGCATTACACGGTGTCGGGTTTAGTCCGTGCAGTGGTACGCTACACGTAGCACCATATTGAAGGAGAGTCTGGGGGATTAACATTCTCAGGAAGGTCATCTCTGAGAAGTATATGGTTTTCAGTTCCACCATTTAGGTTCACAGTTCTTTTTTTATTATTAAGTTCCCCTGTTTTATGGTTTGCTTCTGGCTATACCTACGAAGAGTTTGGTTCGCAATGTGGGCTTCACTGATGAATCAATACTGAAGCAGGAATCTTCTCTGAACTCTTAATTCCAACCTCAAAGTCCTCTTCAAGATTTCATCGTCTGTTTCATCATCTTCCCACCATAATTGATTCTATGATCCTTTTATAGAGCATCGAGTAAATCTTATCTAGGGGAATGTGGAACCATTTTTGGAGGCCCATGAGGAGATATACTGACCCATAGAAGACTAAAAAAACAGAGGTTTGTTGAGACTACAGTTCATGATCATGGTTCATGGAACCCTTCATGTTATCTTTGTTTGTGAACTGATAAGTTCACATGACAGCCCACCGATGGCCTTTACCTACACAATTCCTTTGGTAATGCAGTCTGTGGTCCGCCGAGTTCACTGGCCATCACTTTATGGTCCAGTTCCTTGTAGATCGTTCCACGTACCTGGTGGTTCATGACTCATGCATTCCATGAACCCTTCCCGGCGATGGTACACAGGTCACTCAAAACACCTGAAATTTCAATTTATTCAAGTTTCTTCCCATATTTTCCAGTCAATTTTCATTTCCTTAATATTCCTAACATGTAGGAGTATTTTCCTTCCCTTTTCTGAATTTTCAAGACCTTAAAAATTCCCCCCATAGGAACAGGGTCTGATCAGAATGAAGGGGAGGCTATTATGATATAGAAGTGGTCCCGACATGAATGGTAAGATAATGCTCTAATTTTTGTGTGATCCAAGGGAATCAGTGAAAGTAGTTTGACTATTTCCAATGTTGTATGGAAAAAACTCACAAAAATTCATATTTTTTTCATTATTAACCTAATTTGTGCCTAAGACTACTAGGCATAGGCTTAACAGTCATAAACTGACTTTTTTCATAGGCTTCTCATCATAGATTTTCGACCTAACAAGAATTACATATCTTTTAATGGTGCATCATTTTTATAACGAAACAATACTTGAATTTTACCCATAGGTTCCTTATGTGGATTTCCCTCTAGAATTTATGGTATCTTTTTTTCTCTTAGTTCACATTCCTTCAAATCAAACTTATTACAAATGTTTTAGGTCAAACATCTTTGACCAAACTAAACAGGGCAGGGCCCTAATTTAGGATCATCATCCAGAAATGTTCTAATATCCTTCAGACATGGATTAAGTATTTTTATTGACCCTAGAATTGTGATTTTAGACATGCATGAGGCTGGAGAGCTGTTTTAGGGATACAAAATTTGGATATGACTCTCATGGGGATGAATTTTCCTTTGATTTATTGTCATTTTCTAGGCAACATATGAAAATACTCCAGGGTATGATATTCAAAGTCAATCAAAGGTGTCTGCATGACACTGGACATCCATCTTTGATGGACTTGGTAGGATTTGCAACAATTTAAATTTATTTTAATGTTGGGAGCCACAGTGGGTGGATGGATTGAGGAATGGTGTCTGAAAACATTAAGTACATTCATATCTAATTTGAGTGGGACACTCTTCCCACATAGTTCTTACTTTAATGAGAGAGAAATGGTGAATGGTTAGTTCTGTTAGAAGTATTTTTTATGTCAGGGTCATTTGGAAAGAAGAAGGAATGTAAACTGTTATCAAGAGTTTTTCCAAATACGAGGGTGTGACAGGACATGAATGACATTTTAGCATACAGAAGCTATAAAGGAATCTCCTGAGAATGAATTTTCCTTTTATTGATATCCATTTTGTAGGTGGTATATGCAGAGCCTCCAGGGAATGATGTGCATAGTCAGAAAATGGTGTTCACAGGTCACTGACCTTCTATCTCCAATGGCTATTAGGATATTTCTGAATATGGTATGTGATCATCAACAAGGGGTGCACCTAAACATGTAAAGGGTAATTTTAATTGAAATTCTTTAGGGGAAACATAGAAACGAGTGGGGGAACTCTTCTTTTGTATGCGGATGAACTTCACGCATATGGATGAGGTATCTTTGTAAACCTCAAAAGGGACCAGAGACGAATCAGGACTACATGTTCTGATATATCCAGGATGTGTCTAGGGAGGAAAATGTAAACCATGAAATTGAGGGCCCTTGAATTAGGAGGGATAGAATGTGTCTTGGAAGCTATTGGGTGCACTGAGATAGGATGGGACCCTCCCAGGGGATAATTTTACTTTGATTGATGGCCATTTTTTTTGAAACATATGCAGAGCCTCTAGGGCATGATGTGCATAGTCAAAAAAAGGTTTCCACAGGACACTGTTCTTCCATCTCAGATGGACTTGGAGGGTTATGGGGATTCAAGATCACTCAGAGAATAGAGTTTAGGGTATGCCAGAATTGAATATGGACATATTGGGGACATTTTGGATACAATTTACTCAGGGAATCAGGTGTCCCTTAGGTTGATCTGTCTCATACACAGGGTGAGGCGTTCATCACATCTTTGGGGTATCTGGTAATTTAGTGTCACATGGCTTGGATATGGGGTTCCTCTGGAGGAAGGGAACCATGACATGCCTTTTAGGGTAATGATGCTAGGGAAAAATTATTGGATTATTTTTCTATAATGTCATGTTGTATATCTCGCTAAGATCCACAATCTAACATGATCTATTCTAGGTGTTAAAAACAAGGGATTATGAGGTTTCTAAGTCATTACCTAAGAACCTCAAAAAAAATTAGAGGGAACTTTAGGATTAAAACATTTCTAGGTTGTTTAACATCATAAAACAAGGAAGATTTTGGCATTGAAATTCAATTTCATGCAGTGAGGACATGATACTATGCAGTTCAGAGTCATTCAGTGCGCAATATTTTGGCCTCGTGGTTTAATGTTACATGGTGAGGACATGATACTATGTAGTTTAGAGT
This sequence comes from Viscum album, assembly GCA_963277665.1. Lineage (NCBI taxonomy): Eukaryota > Viridiplantae > Streptophyta > Magnoliopsida > Santalales > Viscaceae > Viscum > Viscum album. The sequence continues at coordinate 284,672,464 of OY728138.1, read as the reverse complement.
AATTAAGTGAGGATGATTATACTATCATAAAGATCTTTAATAGCATTGATTTAATCACAATCAGGTTTTTCTGGAGTTCCTTAGGCGTGAGTGATGATAGAAGGTGTAAACCATAGTTCTGGGGGCAACATGAATCAGAAAGGATGACATGAGGCTTGGAATCCATTGGTCTTACTAATAAGGGAGAAGACTTTCCTAGGGATGAATTTTCCTTTGATTGAAGGCTATTTTTTTGGGAAACATATGCAGAGCCACCAGATCATGATATGAATAGTAAATCAAAGGTGTCTGTAGGACACTGGCCTTCTATCTTAGATGGACTTGAATGATTATGGGGATCCATGTTTTCACAGGGTATGGAGTTTGGAAAATGGGAAGGGTGTCCCTGGGAACATAAAGAATACCCATATCATGATTAATTGCAAACTACCAAAGGTTCTACATTGGTATGACTCATATGTATAGGGGAAGTAGGATCTTTTGACTTCTCATGAGTGAGGGGAATGTGTGAGATCTCATGAAACTGACAACTAGGATACACATAACTCTTGAAGAATTTTTCAGTTTATCATCATGAAATTAGGACCTTTCATTGAATCCCCATACAAGTATGACATGTGCATGGGGAAATGGGAACTTTTTTGATGCTGGCTGGGCTGGGATGCCAAATCCGGGCATCACTACGTATCCTACAAGGGCAGGAATCAAGCCGCATGTAGTTTTTAATGATCCCTACAAATTATTTCTCAATGTGTAAGGATTTGTGGGGGAATTTGTTTGATGTTGGATGGGCTGGGATTCCAAATCCTGGCATCACTCCATATCCTACATGGGCCGAAATTAAGCAATACGTAGTTCTAAACATTCCCTATACCGATCAGGATCAGTCCATGTGTTAGGACATTTTTGTTTCATTTTCTACAGGTGCTGGGTCCACCATACTTCTCTATAACTAGTTTTAGTAATATAATCATTACCACTAATCCTCAACTTAGTTGAGTTATACTAGATGTGAGAAACTATGATAGGACATATGGTTTCCTTCACAAGTGTTTGGAGGTAGAGGATATGATGGAGGAATTTTTTTGGTGAGGTATGGACCAAGATCGGGGATCGAGGCATCACTACGTATCCTACAAGGGAATGAATCAATCCATATGTAGTTCTATGAGATAACATGTAGTTTATTGTCATGCGATTATGACACTTAGTGCCATGTAGTTTAATGTCTTACAATGAGGACATGAGTCACAATTTAATGTCATGTTTCAGGGACGAGTTCCTTAATTTTTAACATCATGTGGAAAGGAAAATGACTCACTGTTTAAGGCCATTATGTATGGAACATGGAATTTGGGAATTATAACTTATAGTTTAGGTTCATAGAACTTGGACCACGAATTCATGGTTTTACTACTTGTTGTTTAAGGTCATAGAGTTTTGACCATGGCATGGGGGTATTATAACTCATAGTTTAGGGTCATAGAGCTTGGACCACAGCTTCATGGTATTACTAATCATAGTTTAAGGTGTTAGAGTTTGTACCATAGCTTCATGGTATCACTACTCATAGTTTAAGGACTTAGAGTTTGCACCATGACTTGGGGGTCTCCATTACCTGAAGTAATTTTCATGAACTTTGCATACGTGGGAGTCATGATGAGCTATCCGTCCATCGATATCTAAGCGTATACTCCATTGGAATTGACCCAAGGTATGAAATATTGTCGGTCCTATTTTGGTTCAATCTTTGGGGGCTTCTTCCTGAGTATCAAAGGGGTTCTAAGGACTAACACCATTTTTAATTCGAGGAATGATCGAAGGAAAACCTCTTTTTTGAAGGATCGTGCAATCCAGTTTTGGTAGATTTCCAAATGGTGTAAAGTGTGCAGCCTTTTTTGTCTAGCTGCTCAAACTCATCAAACCATCTCTGGAATTGCTTTTCCATGGAAATTTAATCTCAAATGTCTACACTAAGTGATGGAACTTGAATTTAGATAGGCAACACCACCACCTCCTCATATACTAGTGAGTACGAGGTTTCCTGGGTGGCAGTGTGAGTTGTGTTATAGTAAGACCATAAAGAATGAAGGAGCTTGTCTGGACACAATTTCATATCCTTATCAACAATCTTTTGGATTATGTTGGATATGATTTTGTTGAAATCCACTATCTTCACATTGGATGCCACATGGTAGCGGGTTGAATGGTTGGATTTGATTCCATACTCCCTATATTGTTTGTACAACTCATCAGAGTAGAAGTTGGGGTTGTTGTCTGTTAGTATTCTATGTGGGAAACCAAATCTGGTAATGATGTTGGCATTCAAAAAGATAATGATGTTTTTCCCTGAGTTATTTAAGTGGTATAGATTCGGCCCATTTGGAAAAGAAGTCAGCCATTGTGAGAATAAAATTGAATTTTCTGGCTGGGGTGGGAGGATATGGTCCCATAACATCCATCCCCTAGGAGGAAAATGGCCAGGAGTAATTAGCTATATGAAGTAACTCTAGGGGTTATTGTATGAAATTGGAATGAACTTATCATGAGTGGGGCTACTTGGTGAATATGGCACAATCCTGTATCATAGTGGTCCCGTAATACCCCAGCCTTCTAATTTGGTGAGAGAGATTAGTTTCTTAATGGTGTGTTCTATAAGCTCCAGCGTGCACTTCTTTCATGACAACAATAGTCTCTTCTCCATCGATGGACCTGAAAAGGACTCTATCAAGGCCTTTTTTATAGAGAACTTTTTATTTGTTTTCTCCATTGTAAAATAAAAAGTTTACTACCCTTCTTCAGACCTTCTCCCTTCCATCCCTATCTGGAGGGAGTTCCATGTTTTGAAGTTAATTTAAAATGGGTGTCATCTAGCTGGTGGTGTGATCCTATGGCTTAGAAACATGGTTAATTTCATCAATCTCCTCCATATTTCTCTGGATAAATGGAAAGACCATCCTATGGTGGGAAATTATAATGACCGTTTCATCCCAGTATGGATTGACCAAGGATGTGGCTGCATTTTCAAAATCATTGACTTGAGCATTTTGAGATAGGGGGACATAAGTCAACATTGGTTCTGATGGGAATTCTGCAATCAGTTCTCAAACATGGTTCATCAAGGGGGACAATACTTTTTTCTTAATGGCATAGCCACCATTGACCTTTTTGATGACTAGATATGCATCACCCTTTATTTTTAGGTATTTTCCTTGCACATGAAGAGACAAATCCCGGACTATAATGAGGGCCTGATATTCTACTTCATTATTTGTACACCCTTTAGAAAGAAGGAAAGAGTAAGGTAGGATAGTATCATGTGGGGATACGAGTACAATTCCTAGCCCCACTTTGTTGTGCTTAAGATCATCCATCCTTTTCCATTTCGGTCTTCAGGAGGCACCATTGAAATACATTTCCCATGTATAGGGGTCCTCCTAGACAGAAAACACTTCTTCATCCATAAGTTTGGCATCTGACGATGTTGTTTCTTCCGAGGGGTGTTCAGTCAGAAAGTATGCTAACTACTAGAATATGATGGCCTTTTGGGGCATGTATAGTATGTCAAAATGTTGTAGGATGACCGCCCATCATGATAAGTGTCCATTTAGCATGGTATAATTGATGATATATTTGAGAAGGTGGAATTGGGAGACTAGTTGGACATCATGGTGCTGCACGTAATGCCTATGTTTATGAACCATGAAGATTTGGGATAGGCAGTTCATTTCAATTTTTGAATACCGTGTATCAGTATTAATCATTGTTTGAGTAAGGTAATTGAGGCTGTTCTCGCTGCTGACATCATTCTTCTACGCGAGGAATGTGCCTAATGACCGTTCTAGGGCAGTTATGTAAAAAATAAGTGGTATCCCCTCAACTGGAGGCATCACCACTGGTGGGATTAGGAGATATCTTTTTATATTGTCGAGCACTTCTTGGAAATAATTATCCCCCTCATACGTACCTCTTTGATTCATGATCCCGGTGAAAGGTAAGTATTTACCTACTCGGTTGGCTACAAAGCGCTGAATTTAGGAAAGGTTCCCTTGGATACCTCACAACTCTCTGAGGTTGTGAGATGGGGACATTCCAAGGATGGATTTTTTCTTCTCGGGGTTGACTTTGATGTCGCGATGGTATACGACGAAGGCAAGGAATTTCCTAGAGGTAACACCAAAGTGGACTTTAGGGGATTCTTATTTTAATTGTCCCACCACAATTTGTTGAAAACAGCTTCAAAATCCGCCAGGTGGTTTGAGAGTTGTCGTTATTTAACCACCAGATCATTGAAATAACACTCGATGCATTTTCTCAAGAATGGATTGAAGATGCAATGCATGATGTGTTGATATACGGTGCCAAAATTCTTCAGGCCAAAAGGCATCACTTTATAACAGAACACTCCATGAGGGGCCCTAAAATCAGAAGATTTTTCATCTCCTCGGGCCATTCATATCTGGTAGTATCCAGAATAGCCATCCATGGAAGAGAGAGCCTCATATTCGGTGGTTTCATCAATTAGAATGTTTGTGATCGGGACCAGGAAATTGTCTTTTGGGAAATGCCAATTAAGGTCCCTGAATTCAATGAAAATTCTAATCTGTCTATTATTTTTTTTACAGGGACTATGTTCACCAGCTAGATCAGATAATGGACCTCCCATATGAAGTTGTCCTTGATCATCTTGTCAAACACAACCTCTATTTTTGCAGTATGCATTGGTTGGGCCCTTTGGTTACATTCTTATAGCCTCGGTGGTCTTCTGGTAAGCCCAGAAGATGAGTGGCGACCTTAGGACTGAGTCATGGAATTTTAGTGTAGTTTCAGGAAAAAACATCCCAATTATTATTTAAGAAGGAGGTATATGCCTTATTCTCCTTGACAATTATAGCCACAATAATCATAGTGGACCACATGTCGTCTTCAGTTCCTAGTTTTATTACTTTATGTTCATCGATTGTGGTGGAGACACCTTCTTTGATTGTAGGGGGGAATCTACGAGGTCTTCATCTGTCACGACCCGTCCTCGGGACCCATACCATGACTACCCAAAGCCCGCCTCCCATAGGCCAGGGGCTGGAAACTAGCACCAAGACGTAAATCCTGACAAAAAGGGGAAGGCATTGACTTTATAAAGTAAACAAACACCACGGAGTAAGAAAGAAGAAGTAAACACTAAGTAAAACTGGGTACAAAAAGTAGTGCAGAAAAGTAAGTGGGCCAGAATACAAAACCAAACTGGAAGTAAAGTACAACAGGAAAAGAAATACAACAACTGAAAGTAAAGCAACAATGTCGATCTGTCCACTGGAAGTCCCACCTGAAGGGTGGGTACAGATAGCCTCCTCAGCTCCTCGGGTCCAGCCGTCCGCTCCGTGTACGTCCCGCCCAGTGGTCCACCTCCAGGTACCGACTTGCTCCACAATCCTCAACCACGATCATCATTGTCCATCATCTGTATCCAACACAATGTAGTACGAGTATAGCCCGTGCATGGGTGAGTATACGCTACTCAGTAGGGACCCCAAGACCCCCGAAGGTCTCCCAGAATCCACAAAGGATAATACACAAAGGAAATATACAATCACGAAGTAACATCCAACACTACTTAGGTATATGCCCATACATATACCTAAGTCATCAATTCCAGTTTGGCTCCAACATCCGAGCCCAAGTTCGATCACGTCCACACAGGATAACACAACAAAATCCACATAGGAAAGCAAGTCAATCATATCGAAGATAATGATTGGATGTCAAGACTCAGCTCACACAGGTATACCTCTTTGGTGAAAGAGATGATCAGATATAGCCACTGATTCATCTAAGCTGGGACCCATGTAGGATGCTAAACTAGCTACTCTGCCAGACCCATATAGGATAGCAAGAAAAGAGTCAGAAACTGCCAAAACCATGTAGGATACAAGAATAGTAGTCATTGCCGTTGAACCCACATAGGATTTCAGTACGGTCTTCATCGCTGCAGAACCCACATAGGATTTCAGTGCAGTCTTCATCTTCGTCGAACCCACATAGGATTTCAGTACAGTCTTCATCGCTGCCGAACCCACATAGGATTTCAGTGCAGTCTTCATCTCCGTCGAACCCACATTGGATTTCAGTACGGTCTTCATCGCTTCCGAACCCACATAGGATTTCAGTGCAGTCTTCATCTCCGTCAAACCCACATAGGATTTCAGTACGGTCTTCATCGTCACAGTCGCAGCCAGCTCTAGGGTTCCCGTACACAGCATGCTCATTTCGGGAGGGTCCGCTCCACAATCCAAGGGGTCGATACATCAACTAACACATAGTCTAGAGTTGATGTATCTCAAAGTTCTGTCTCGACAAGAGGAACTCAACGTGGCAGACGACGCGTCAATCGGACGCCCGGTCTGAGAGATATTGGCTTTTTCGTTCCAGGGGACCGGTTGGTTTTTAAGTCAAAGCCAACCCGACTGCACTCCAACTGCATCCAAACCTCGAGCTGAGTAATCCATAAGGTCTGTCTCACTAAGAGAAAACCAACAAAGTTGACGACACATCAATCGGACGTCCAGAGCTCAAGTAATAAGCGTTTCTGCTCCGAGGGCCAGGTTGGTTTTGTGTTCGAACCAACCTGGCCATACATAACGTTCTCCAAAACCTTGAGTGTAATATACCAAACTGACCGTCTTGATCCAAGGGTTTCTACACAACTGACAGTGCATCGATCGGGTGTCTGTATCCCATGTTATAAGCAAAAGACCGAAAAGTTCTGAAAAATTGGGGTCTGGGCCCTGTCCGACCCGGCCCAACCCCCCCGAGTTGGCCCGAACCAGGTCGACCCGACCCGTGTCCGACCTGGATGGTCGCGGCCCGGGGGGGCTTGGTGCTGGCCGAGCAGCCACATAAAGGGGGGCGGCTGCCCCCTTGATTTCCGTCGCGACCCCTGCGTGGGGGTCGTTCCTTGCCTGCGGACGCGGCCCAGCACCGCGTCCCCCCCCCTTCGGTCCCGCGCGGTAGCGGGACCAGCCGCCTACCACCGCGGCAGTCCTTTCCGGCGGCGCACCAGCGGTGTCTTCCGCGGACCACCGGATGTGCTCCGGTGGTCCGTTTTGCCTGCCGGCTTCGCCAACGGTCCTCCCAGGACCGACCCTTCACTACTAAGTCCTCATAACCCCTTTGTGGCCTGCTTCATCTTCGCCCATTGATCCGCACACCAAGAACAAGTAAACGGTGGGTTCGGACTTGTTCATTGGTCCTCACCCACCGCGTTAGCAGTTCAAACAACTTCCGACAAATAAACACATGTCGAGGATATAATTCACATAGATTTAATTAAACCAAACCCCCTACCTCAAGCGAATGATGATCGAAGATTGTCGCGGGAGAAGGAACGTTGGGGAAGAAGCATCGCGGAAGGAGGATCGTCGGCGTCGTGGAAGGAGGATCGTCAGTGTCAGAGTACATGACGTCGCATCGTCGATCTTCGAGGGTTCTACGTTCTTCGTCGCCCTTCGTCGGAGGCCGACGTTCTTCGTCGTTGACAGTGCGTTCTTCGCATTCTTCAACGAAGAAGGTGAAGATTCAAGGCTTGAGTTATTCCTCTCCCAATTCTTCTCGCACAATGAAAGAACCCCTTAATAAAATAAGTCTTTGCCTTATTTTATTTCCCATGCCAACTGTTTTGAAATTCAAAACAGATCACAATTTAATTAATGAGTGTTGACCAATTATTGAGGCGTTTAAAATTTAATAAATGCAAGAGTTGACTTGGCATTTAAAAAGGGGGATGCGGGTGAGTTACCATATTAAATGCACGTGGAAGGTAAAAGGAAATAAAGGGGTGGGGCTCATGTGGGCCCCACCTCACTAATATCCTACCTAGGAGTTAGGGTATTAGTGGTTCCCACTCCAACCATCAAGCATAGGGTTAAGCTACCTTAAATATAAATAAAATACGGTTGCACAAAATTTTATTTTATTCTTTAGTTAACCCCAAAAATTTAATAACCTCACCCGAGAAAATGCAACTCCGGAAAAGGTGTTATTAAACAATTACCGGCACTGAGATTCCATCGATGCCCTCATATTTGGATTCTGAGCACTGGTTCAAAATTTAGAAAACCCCGCTCATTCGTTCACTGAACGTACCCGAGCCAAACTTCATAAAATGATTCCGAGCACATAGGCCCTCGGAATCAGGTGCTGTCAGAAACTGTGTTCTTCTAAAATTCCCAAGAAAATTAAAAAAAATCATTGAATTTTACAGGTCTTTACATTACTACCACATCAGGACTTTACGTCCCCATAATGATACATCATAAACTAGGGGAAAAGGGGGGTACTGTGCATGTATCTGAGCCTCCCACTCCCAAGTGCTCTCCTGGAGGTTCCCGTGATGCCATTTGATGTGCACTAGAGGAATCGATCGTCCACGTAGGACCCACTCTTGTCGATCCTCGATATCCACCGGGACCACCTCAGAAGTCACCCCATCATCAATGTCCATCTCCCCATGGTCGATGATATGCGTTGGGTCATGCACATACCTCCTCAGATGAGATACGTGGAAGACGTCATGCACCCGGTGCTACTGAGGTGGTAGGGCCAGGCGATAAGCCACCTCGCCTATCCTGCTGAGGACCTGGAATGGTCTGATGAAGTGCAGAGATAACATTCTGCCTCAGCCAAGTCTACGTAATCCACGTCGAGGTGAGACCGACAAGAAGACGTGGTCGCCATCCTCGAACTCCAGTGACCTCCGTCTCCTTTCAGCATAAGACTTCTGCCGGCTCTGAGCTTTCCTCATCCACTCCTGGATGACATGGACCTTCTCTGTCATGGCCTAGACCATCTTGGGTCCCAAAAGTGCTGACTCCCCAGGGTCTGTCCAGCACAGAGGTGATCTGCAAGGTCGGTCGTACAACACCTCATATGGTGCCATCCTGATGGTGGAGTGGTAGCTGTTGTTGTACGCGAACTCCACCAAGGGTAGATGGTCCTCCCAGCTGTGACAAAAGCCGAGGACACATGCACGGAGCATGTCCTCGAGAGTCTGAATGGTCCTCTCCGTCTGACCATCCGTCTGAGGGTGAAAGGCGGTGCTCAGACATAGCTACATCCCGAATGCCTCCTGCAACCCCTTCCAAAGCCGGGAAGTAAAGCGAGCATCTTGATCGAAGATGATAGATGATGGCACACCATGAAGCTGTACAATCTCCTGAACGTAGAGGAATCCCAAGCTCTCTATGGAGCCACTCTCTCTGATGGGTAAGAAGTGGGCTGACTTGGTGAGTCGGTCGACAATCACCCAAATGGAGTCGGGACCTCTGGAAGTACGTGGAAGTCCAGTCACGAAATCCATAGATATCCTGTCCCACTTCCACTCCAGGACCTCCAAGGGCAGTACGAAGCCTGCTGGTACCTGGTGCTCTGCCTTCACCTGCTGGCAGGTGAGGCATCGAGAAACGAACTCTGCCACAACCTTATTCATACCCGGCCACCAGTGCTGTTGTCTGAGATCCTGGTACATCTTCGCCACTCTTGGACGTACCTCTAAAGGGGAAGTGTGAAACTCTCTCAGCAGCTCCTCCTGCAGATCAGATGGTACCATGGTACGTCCTCTAAAAAGGACATCATGATCTACTCCTATAGAGAATCCATCAGGTGCCTGTCCTGAGGATATATGCGCACGCCGCGTCTCACAGTCATCGTCCTCACACTGTGCCACTCTGACCTACTTCAGTAGTGGAGGAGTGACTGTGAGTGACTGAAGAAAGGCTACCCTGTCTCTATCCATGAAGGATATCTGTAAAGTGGCTAGCTACTCCGTCGCCTCCCTGAGTAGCTGGATTCTCGTCCTCCTGCTGAGATCATCGGCTACTACGTTCCCATTCCAAGGAGTATAGACTATCTCAAATTCATAGTCATGGAGGAACTCGAGCTATCACCGCTATCTCATATTTAAGTCCTTCTGCGAGAAGATGTACCTGAGACTCTGGTGGTCAGAGTAGACTATAAATCGCTCGCCCATCAGATAGTGTCGCCACATCTTCAGAGTGAAGACCACTGCTCCTAACTCCAGGTCATGGGTAGCGTAGTTCTGCTCCTACTTCCTCAACTTACATGATCCATAAGCGATAACAGCCCGTTCTAGCATCAGGAAACATCCGAGTCTGGTCCCTGATGCATATCAGTAGACTATGTACCCTACTCCCTCCTCTGGTAGCCTCAAGATAGGCACGCTAGTAAATCTCTGTCTCAGCTCTTGGAAGCTCTGATGGCATCTGTCTGACCACACGAAGGGTTTCCCCTTCTTCGTCAAATCTGAGAGTGGTGCCACAACTTTGGAGAAGTCTAGCACAAACCTCCGGTAGTACACAGCTAGACCCAAGAATCTCCGCACCTCTGTCACGCTCCTGAGTGGCTCCCAATCTAGCACTACCTCAATCTTCGCGGGATCCACCGCGACTCCGGCCTCAGAGATGACGTGTACCAAGAAGTGGACCTCACGTAACCAGAACTGACACTTCGAGAGCTTTCCATAAAGTTGGTGCTCTCAGAGTGTGTCTTGTATAGCCCGCAAGTGGTAGGCGTGCTCCTCCTTAGTGGTCAAGTATATCAATATGTCGTTGACAAATACCATGAAAAATCGATCGAGGTATGGCTGAAAGATCATGTTCATGAGACCCATGAACACTGCTGGAGTGTTGGTTACGCCGAAAGGCATAACCAAGAACTCATAGTGGCTATACCGACATCTGAAGGCCATCTTCTGCATGTCCTCATCTCGAACTCTGAGCTGATGATAGCCTGATCTAAGGTCTATCTCCGAGAACCACCATGCTCCATTGAGCTGATCGAAGAGGTCTTCAATCCTCGGTAGCGGATACATGTTCCTCATGGTCACCTGGTTCAGGCGACGATAGTCGACACAAAGTCACAAGCTCTCGTCCGCCTTCTTGGCGAACAATATCGGGGAAGCCCAGGGTGAAACACTAGGTCAGATGAATCCCTTGCTCTACAAGTCCTCCAACTGTACCTGGAGCTCTCAAAGCTCAGCGGGGGTCATCCGATATGCTGGAGTGGATATCAGGGCTGTCCTGGGGTATAAGTCAATATAGAAGTCTACCTCTCTGTGAGGAGGTAGCCCTGGGATGTCATCGGGGAAAACGTCCGCATACTGATCCACCACTACAATAAAACTAGGACTCTGCACGTCAACTGATCCTAGGATGAGGCTAGCCAACTGATGAGTGATGATATGTCCTCTCCTCTGCGTGAGTCCATCTTGCGCTTCAAAGGCTCCCTTTTTGCCGGTGAAGGTGAACCTGCTCCAGTCGGTGCGTACACACTGCACCTTGCACCTAATACAGTCAATCTGAGCATGGACTGTAGTTAACCAATCCATGCCCAATATGACGTCTTAAGGCCTCGAAGCTACTACAAGAAGATCCCAGCCGAAGCTCTTGCCTCCTCGAGTAAGCTCACACTGCCGGCACCAGTGCGCAATCGTCGAGTCTGATCCCGTAGAAGTATCTTGCCGTAAGGATCGAGCCAACGACTTAGTAAGAATCTCCGAGCACTGAACAAGGGCAGCGGAAATAAAATGATGACTCGATTCTGTGTCTATAATAACTACAGAAAGCGTGGAGTAGACACAGATCGTACCTTGAATCATCTTTGCCATGCCGTGGTTGTAGGCCTCCGCTGCCTGAAGCTGATCCTGTCTCTACCTACCAGCTCCCTGTGGTCAGGGTGGACCTCCTGGTGGTGGTGGTGGTAAAGCCTCAAAGCATCTCCCACCACCTACTGCTCGTCCAGCTCCTCTACCTCGCCTGCTTGCTCTCGGAGGACCACCACGGTCGACCCTATGCCTCTGCCAGGGTGGCCCTTCAACCATCTTCTTCTCCTCTGTACGGCGGGTCAGGCAGTCACGAGCCATGTGGCCCTGCCCGCCGCATGCATAGTACCATCTGCTCCTCGGAAGGCTGGCTCTGTGCCCTGTGCCCCGCACCTCTGAGCCAGTGTCCTGAGGTTGTATGCCTGATGGTCCGGTCCACCTGGACCCCTGTGTCATCCGTCGACTGCCAGCTGCAGACGACTCCACTACATGCCACCCTGCGGTAGGTCTCGCTGCTGGCGTAGGCTCAACAAGAAAGCTCTCAATGAGAAGAGCTCGCTCCAGTACTCCTGCCTGTGTTAGAATGATGAGGGAGATCATCGATTCCCTGATCTCATGCCTCAGTCCCTACTCGAAGGTACGAGCGCAGAAGAATGGGTCTCGTACCATGTCCGTCGAATAGAACGAGAGATCAATAAATCTCACCGAGTACTGGGTGACCGTCATGCTGCCCTGTCGCAGCTGTAGAAGCTCATGGATGCGCACCGCACAGAGGGTGTATGGGACGAACTCCAAGAGAAAGAGGCTCTCAAAGTCCGTCCAGAGGAGAGACGCCTCGTCGTGCACCTAGAGCCTCAAGCTCCACCATCTGCCTGCTTCCACGTGTAGGAGGCTCGCTGCGAGGATCACCATGAGGTCCGCTGGTGTCCCTACTAACCTGAAAACTCGAACAACGACCTCCATCCAATCCTCGGCTGCCTGAGGGTCTGTCTCCCCATGGAACCTGGGCGGTCTATGATGTTGAAACTCATGCAGTGCACTAAGGTGATATGCACTATCAGCGGCTAGGGCTGGTAGCATCGGTGGCTTGGCGGGTAGAGGTACCGCCGGTGCCTCCGCTATCAAAGGGCCCTGCACCGAGGCCTCATCGCTCGATGGGCTGTTGTCCCGCACAATGCTCTGAACCCCAGCTGGCTGCCATCTTGGGGACATCCTGAACGGAAACAGGTGTGCCACAGTCAAAACAGTATACCTAGTGAGCTGACACAAAGTAATCACAAAGAAAACTTTTGAAACACACATGCAATCAATGTTTTCATACATTGAGTTGGAAATCAGAAGTCAGGGTCTTGGTGTATGGATACATCGGTCGCCGTACCATCACTGGACTCCCTGGACTGATAACCACACTCAATACCCTTAACATTATTTCTTCACATAGAAGAAAGATCAGAGTCCAGAGTTCTGCGGTAGAACCGAACTCCTCTGATACCAATTTTTCACGACCCGTATTTGGGACCCATGTCGTGACTACCCCAAGCCCGCCTCCCATAGACCAAGGGCTGGAGACTAGAACCAAGGCGTAAATATCGACAAAAAGGGGAAGGAATTTACTTTACAAAGTAAACAAACACCACATAGTAAGAAAGAAGAAGTAAACACTAAGTAAAACTGGGTACAAAAAGTAGTGCGGAAAAGTAAGTGGGCTAGAATACAAACCCAAACTGGAAGTAAAGTACAACTGAAAGGAAATACAGCAACTGAAAGTAAAGCAGCAACATCGATCCTTCCACTGGAAGTCCCACCTGAAGGGTGGGTAAAGATTGCCTCCTCAGCTCCTCAGGTCCACCCGTCCGCTCTGTGTACATCCCACCCAGTGGTCCACCTCCAGGTACCGACTTCCTCTACAAGACTCAACCACGATCAGCGTTGTCCGTCGTCTGCATCCAACACAATGTAATGCGTGCATAGCCCATGCAGGGGTGAGTATATGCTACTCAGTAGGGACCCTGAGACCCTGAAGGTCTCCCAGAATCCACAAAGGGTAATCCACAAAGGAAAGATACAATCACAAAGTAACATCCAACACTACTTAGGTATATGCCCATACATATACCTAAGTCATCAATTCCAGTTTGGCTCCAACATCTGAGACCAAGTTCGATCACGTCCACACAGGATAACACAACACAATACACATAGGAAAGCAATTCAATCATATCAAAGATAATGATTGGAAGTCAAGACTCAGCTCACACAGGTATACCTCTTCGGTGATAGAGATGATCTGATATAGCCACTGATTCATCTAAGCTAGGACCCACATAGGATGCTAAAACAGCTACTCTGCCAGACCAACATAGGATAGCAAGAACAGAGTTAGACACTGCCAGACCCACGTAGGATACAAGAACTGTAGTCATTTCCATTGAACCCACATTGGATTTCAGTACGGTCTTCATCGCTGCCGAAGCCACATAGGATTTTAGTGTAGTCTTCATCTCTGTCGAACCCATATAGGATTTCAGTACGGTCTTCGTCGCTGCCGAACCCACATAGGATTTCAGTGCAGTCTTCATCTCTGTCGAACCCACATATGATTTCAATTTGGTCTTCATCGCTGCCGAACCCACGTAGGAATTCAGTGCAGTCTTCATCTCTGTCGAACCCACATAGGATTTCAGTACGATATTTATCGTTATAGTCGCAGCTATCTCTAGGGTTCCCGCACACAGCATGCGCGTTCCGTGAGGGTCTGCTCCACGAGCGAAGGTTTCAATACATCAACTGACACGTAGTTCGGATCTGATGTATCTGAAAGTTCCGTCTCGACAAGAGGAACTCAACGTGACAGACGACGCGTCAATCGGACGCCCGGTCTGAGTGTTATTGGCTTTTCGTTCCAGGGGCCCGGTTGGTTTTTAAGTAAAAACCAACCCGACTACACTCCAACTACATCCAAACCTCGAGCAGAGTAATCCAAAAGGTCCGTCTCTCTAAGAGGAAACCAAAAAAGTCGATGGCACGTCAATCGGACGTCCGAAGCTCATGTTATAAGCATTTCTTCTCTGAGGTCCAAGTTGGTTTCGTGTTCGAACCAACCCGGTCGTACCCAAATTTCTCTTAAAACATGAGTGTCATATACCGAAATGACCATCTCGATCCAAGGGTCTCTACGCAACTGACAGTGTGTCGATTGGGGGTCCGGAGCCCAAGTTATGGTCAAAAGACAGAAACGTTCGGAAAAAGGGGGGTCTGGGACCGGTCCGACCCGGCCCAACCCCCCCCCCCCCCCCCGGGTCAGCCCACACCAGGTCGACCCGACCCAGGTCCGGGTCTGACCCGGTTGGGTGCGGCCCGGCCCGGTGCGGCCAGTCCGGCCCGGGGCGGCTCTGCGCTGGCCGAAAAGCCGCGCAAAGGGGGGTGGCTGCCCCCTTGATTGTCCTCGCGGCCCCCGCGTGGGGGCCGTTCCTTGCTAGTGGACGCGGCCCAAAGCCGCGTCCCCCCCCCCCCTTCTGTCCCGCACAGTCGCGGGACCAGCCGCCTGCCACAGCGGTCCTTCCCGGCGGCACGCTGAGTGCCACCGCCTCTGGCCGCCGGAGCCGCCGTGCCGGCGGGGCATGCCGGCGGGTCTTCCGCGGACCACCGGACGTGCTCCGGTGGTTTGTTTTGCCTGCCGACTTTGCCAGCGGTCCTCCTGGGACAGAGCCTTCACTGTGAAGTCCTCATAACGCCTTTACGGCCTGCTTCGTCATCGCCCGTCGATCCGCACACCAAGAACAAAGAAATTGTGGGTTCGGACTTGTTCGTTGGTCCGCACCCACTGCGTTAGCGGTTCAAATGAATTCTGAGAATTAAACACATGTTGAGGATATAATTCACATAGATTTAATTGAACCAAACCCCCTAAATCAAGCGGTTGATGATCAAATATTGGCGCAGGAGATGGAACGTCGCGGAAGAAGCGTCGCGGAAGGATGATCATCGGCGTCGCGGAAGGAGGATCGTTGGCGTCGTGGTACACAACATCGCATCGTCGATCTCCGAGGGTTCGATGTTCTTTGTCGCCCTTCGTCGGTGGTCGGAGTTTGTCGTCGGCGACAGTGCGTTCTTCGCATTATTCGTGTTCTTCAACGAAGAAGGTGAAGATTCAAGGCTTGAGTTATTCATCTCCCAATTCTTCTCGCACAACGAAACAACCCCTTAATAAAATAAGGCTTTGCCTTATTTTATTTCCCATGCCAACTGTTTTGAAATTCAAAACAGATCACGATTTAATTAATGAGCATTGACCAGTTAATGATGCATTTAAAATTTAATTAAACACGAGAGTTGACTTGGCATTTAAAAAGGGGTGGGGCGGGGGTGCGGGTGAGTTACCATATTAAATGCACATGGGAGGTAAAAGGAAATAAAGGGGTAGGAATCGTGTGGGACCCACCTCACTAATATCCTACCTAGGAGTTAGGGTATTAGTGGGTCCCGCTCCAACCATCAAGATTAGGGTTAATCTACCTTTAATAAAAATAAAATTCGGTTGCACAAAATTTTATTTTATTCTTTAGTTAACCCCAAAAATTTAATAACGTCACCCGAGCAAACGAAACTCCAGAAAAGGTGTTCTTAAACAATTACAGGAGCTGCGATTCTATCGGTGCCCTCAGATTTCGATTCCGAGCATCGGTTCAAAAGTTAGGAAAACCCGCTCGTTCGTTCACTGAACGTACCCGAGCCAAGCTTCAGAAGATGATTCTGGGAACACCGGGCCTCGGAATCAGGTTCCGTCAGAAACTACATTCTTGTAAAATTCCCATGAAAATTAAAAAAGAAATCCTTGAATTTTACGGGTCTTTACATCTTCTTCTTCTTCTTCTTCTTCATCATATTCATCTTCTTCCTCTTCTGATGGAGAGAGGATTTTTGAGATGAACTCACTAATTTTGGAAGAGAAATCCTTTTTTTCTTAGTGAATGAGGTGGGGGTAGTTTGAGGTCCCATGGACGGGCCGAGAGCATCTTTGATAGGGATTTTACTAACATCATAGGAGTTATCCCGTTCTTCTGTGTCCTTGAACTTGGTGTTCGTGGAAAAGATCATGCATACAATTGTGTCTTTATCTGGAATTTCACTTGTGCATTCAACTTGGTTGATGGGTAATATATACTATTCCCCAAGATGATGGAGGGGGTCGACAGGATCCATTTACAATTCATTCAGGGCAGTAATGCAGTCAATGTTGTTGGATGAAATATGTTTTTCTTCTGATTCATAGAACCTTCGGTCTATATAATGTGACTCAAAGGACTAAAATGTGGATTTATCAATATGTAATGTCCCATTTTTTCCATTAGAGCAATATTTGACACAATGATTGTAAGATGAAAGAATTTTAGCGTGTTGATGCAGCCAAGGCCTCCCTAATAGGACGTTGAAGGCTGTACTTTTCCGTACTACTTTGAACTCAGAATCTGACATGAGGTCTCTGATCCAAGTTTTAATCTTGATTCATCCCAACAATTTCTTCTCAAATTTTTCTTATCCTAGTAGAGTTTTAGTGTAGGGTGTCAAGCTGTCTTCATCATAGCCCATCCGACGAAGTGTTCGTAGTGGGAGGAGGTTGAATCTGAAGCCGTTGTTGATAAGAATACTACATACATCAATTCCATTTATCTTTACGGACACATATAAGGGTTTGATGTGCCCTTGAATGATGGCGTCTTCATCCCAGTCTGTGAAGGAGATGACGTCGTGACATTCTTCAGGACTGGTCTTCATCCGATAGACTTCGGCTACTGCTACTTTAGTCTTGAACTCCTAGGGACTTAGTAAGGATTCTATGAGTGCCTCCCTAAGATCCACGAACAAAATTAATGCATCTAGGGTCGTCATTTTTTCTGGTACCAAAGCCAGCTCCATTAGAATATCAAACATATTCTATAAAGGTTGGTGCTTCCCAGCTCGGGGTTTCTCTTTCAGAGATACTTTAGGGTGTTGGGATTGTTACGTAGATGGTCTGACCTCTGTGAACAGGGATGGTGGTGCCGCGATCCATTCCATGTTTGGGCGAACTGGTCTACCTACATGCCTTGGGAAATTTGATATTTGTTCTGCCCTTGATGGATACACCATGATAATTGGGATTGGATTTCTTCTGAAGGGGGTAGAGGAGCATTAAATTTTTTTTTGTTTGCTGGAGGGTACCTCTGTGAGTTTCCGTGATGTTAACGGTTTGACTTACAACGTGGCCTGAAATTTGACTCCTTCCATGATCATTCCTTCCTGGAAACCTCCGACCAATGCAGCCTCTTCCTCCGGATCTTCGGTTGGGCATGAGAATTCAGGTTCATGGATATAGTCTCCATCCGAAACATTTTCCATCATGTGAATGACATTGATGGAGTGGAAGATCGGTTTTTGATCCGACACTATTTCTCTCTGATTGTCTTCTTCTGAAGGTGCTGTTTTGTGGGGTCAGTGCCCGTTGTGCCGTTGGTGGGGAGGGGGTGGGTGTGCCCATTGTACCATTTAATGGGGCTATTACCACTTTTCTATTTGGAGGGGCGGTGCCTATTTTACCAAGTCTATTGGCATGAAGATTGAAAGAATCAACAAAGACTTCATATTTGGTGTTAGCTCATATTCTTGCTCTTTCATTCTACACTTCTAGAATTTAGAGGACCACATGGCAGAGGAGGGTGGTTGTGCTATATTAGGAGAATTTTGGTGCATAATTGGTGGTTTCAACTGCACCTGGAGGATTCCATGGACTCAGTTGATGGTATTCCGGGTCATCAAATTTTCAAAACTTTTCTCCTTATTACTGGCTACTGTTTTCCATTCCTTTTTCTCTCTTGAGTCTATGGTGGAAACATACAGTTATGGTACTGGTGGCGGGCCCAACATGACTTTCTTGGAATCCACCATCTTTTTCCAGAGATCCTTGAAAACAAATCATTCTTGGATGGTATTTCCTAGTATTCTGTGATAGGGAAAATAATTTGGACGGTATTCGAGACCCACTTAATCAGCTCTCTTTGTCCCTAGTAGCTGGAGAAAATTGCAATTCATAGCGGCTATGAAATATCAGCAGACCTGATCATCTTGGAACAAGTAAACTTTGTTTCTTCATTCTCCGTACTGATTTTTTAGCACCTCATAGCTCATATTTCCTAGGTGGGGGTGCCTATTGGCATCCAGGGGGTCCTGCACAGTTCAATGGGGGCCTCACAGTTGGAGCTGGTGACAGGGGTCTCTTAAAAAAGACAGAATCCACTTCATCTATTCTCTTTATTTTCCCAAGGGTTTATGGGGCCACTCGGGACTCAATATTGGTCCGTTACAAGGAGTATTATGACCTTTGGGTAATGGTAGAGAAATATCTAAACCCACTTGTGTACTTCACTGGGATGACCAGTGTTTGAAATTCATCCCAAAGGTTATCGATGCACATTTCAAGCATTTTATCATAGGGATGGGGCCAGTTCAGGGTGTAAGTCTAGCCGTTCCATTTGGAAATGAAGTTTGAGAGTCTTTCATTCTCTCACTATATGTAGTTAATGACGTCACTGAATATCGTCTTAGGAAATGTTGAACTGAACTGGAAGATAAAATATCAGTAGAGGTCCTCCCATCCTGTGATTGAGTTAGCTGGTAGGCTATTATACCACACGAAAGTTGATCCCTATAGTGTTCGTATGAAGAATATGACTTTTAGGGCTTCTTACTACTATAGAGTTCCCATCATGGGGCCTCAATAAAAGGCATAGTGCATTAAATGTTGTTCCGGGTCCCCCGAGCCATTGAATACTGAGAATATGGGGTTTCCAATGTTTGGAAGTGGAAGAACATTGCATAACAAATAAGGGTAGAGTTTGTGCTATGGTTGTATCAGAGTGTGTCACCCCTCTATGGATTCTAGTCGAGCTGTTAATTGATTGGTGGTTTTCAAGATCCCTTGATGCATATCTTACAGGGATTGAGGTTGGGATGGTGTAGTAGTGGCCAAGACTGGGCATACTGGTGCTCTTGGAATTTGTGGTGGATACCCAGCTAGGGGTATCATTTCTGGGTTTACTAGAATATATTCCGGCTGCCTTACCAGTGGGGGGAATTCTTGATGTCTTTCTGGGACCAGGTTTAATTAGGTTGACAGTCTCAATGCCGAATTGAATGGGACTCCGAGATTGGCTTTATTTTCTAGGATGAGTTCCTGTGGCAAGGGATGCACTTCTGGGAGCACCTGCTGATATTCCGTGGGGGTAACACATCCGATGAGATAGCTCCCTTGACCTATCTTAGCATTAATTCATCTGAGCTGTTTCATTTCTTCCTCCTAGTTGCCGAACCTTTCCTTGAGAGTGAAGGAAACATTTCCATGGAGAGGATAAGGTGGGTCATAGATGACATTGGATTTATTATTCTCCTTATTGGGTTTTTGTGCGGGAGGTAAGGACATATTAACTGAGGGGGCGCCCTTATTTAGGTCCGCTCCTGGTTCTGAGTATGCACACTATCAGGCTTAGTGTGGGATGCCTCTAGGAGGGAACCACATTTCTTTGCATCCTCTCCCTTTACATCATTTCCTATGAGATTTTTGGGTTTAAAGTTTACCACGTTCACTGAGGCATACCGCATTGTTGGTGGTGTACCTGGTGCTGAATGGTAGGAAGGATTTCTGCATCCTTTGTTGGATTTTCTCCTTCCATTCCACGGTATTCATCAGGTTTCTTGGAAAAGATTATCCCGAAGGGAGCCCTGGTCTAACCTCATAACACACATTTGTCTTGGAGGGTGAGAACCCTGAGAAGGGGTGGAATGGGTGACTCCTCTATCCATTGTTCTTTCCAAACAGTGGAGGACAGATGTCCATTGTGTGGGTATTTGAGGTAAAAATTCCCCCAACCCTACAGGCTAGGGTTTTCCCATTCTTCTATTGATGCATTACGGTCTATATTTTTTGGTATTATGGGGGAATTTTTGATTTAAAAATGCCCCCAATCTTGTGGGTTGTGGTGTTTCACACATTGCAGGGGAAACCACTACTATTTCCACATTTTCAATTTCATATACTCCGACATGGGCATGATCTGAGTATGGAATTGGGCTGTCACGGAGTCTATGTTCTTTTTAATACATGAGCACTACTTTCTAGTTGGATTACCTTAGGTGGGAAGCCTGTTGGATGTTATTGGTTTCCGGAATCAGAAGCTTTTTGACGAATTGATCTCTTTGGTCCTGATGCTTTTGAGATATACTCTGGTCCTGGTTTTGTTGTGTATCCCATCATTCCTAAGTCCGTTTTTTTACTTGATTGTAGCCTCTAGGTGATGATGTTGTAGGATGTCATTTCTAATGAGGTTTGTTGGACAAGACGTGGGGTGAATTTTAAAGCTCCATGTTAACTCCATCCCAAAATGTGAACTCCAACTGGGGTGATTCCAATGAGGTGACACAACTTATGTAGTGCATGGCGGTAGGCTAGTTCAAGGGTTTTCTTTTGTCTTTCTGATTGAGGATGTCATGCGGATGGGAGGGCTTCTAGGTTGATTAGACAGTGAAGATCCCCTAATGTGTTGACATGGTCTGCATACCCTTTGTAGAGTAGGAATTTTTGTTTCATCTAATGATGATTCATCCATCTATTGAGGCGAATGTTCTGTGTACATTCCCTAGACATCTCTCTTGGTATGTCAAAGTGATAAGTGGCCATAGGCCAATATATCACCGGTATATTATCCTTATCCAGTTGTCTTATCCCAAGAAACATATCGTGATTTTGTTTTATAGGAGCTTCCCTACTTGATATTCCCAACTTCACTACCTCTTAATAATTTTGTTTATTGAAAATGGGTTGGTGGGTGCCTCATTAATATGTGAACAGTGAAGGGGTCACTCAGAAGATGAGCGTGGCCCTGGGACATCCTCCGGTTCAGAAAGGATATCACTCAAGATGGATGAGGTGCCTGATATGTCTAACTACACCTTTCCAAGTGGCTTAGCATAAGAGGTACTTATCGCATTTGTTTCGGAAAGGGGAGGACCATCCTTCCTACATGGATTTTGGTTGCGCAGAGGACCTTTTCAATTGGTGCTGCAATTTCAAGGGCTACTATTGCAACTTGATTACCGATTGTGGGAAATGTCCTTACAGTGTATACCCTGGGGAGTACTTTCAGGGCAGGATACAGTGAGGGGAGTAACTTCTTGCTACTTGACATCGGTGAGGGGAGGACCTTCATAGAAACATCCATTGTGGGGAGGGTCTTTGCAATGAATGTCATCATGGAGAGGACTACCATCATGACTTGACACCAGACTGTAGGGAGAATTTTTGTAGTTCACATCTTGGGGAGGTCCTTCATGATATAATTTAATGAGAGGAGTCCCTTCTCGTTGCATGGAATTACTATGGGGAGAGACTTCACATAAATTTCTATGGTGGGGAGGGACTTCACAATGACTGTCATTATGGAGAGGACTACCATCATGACTTGATGTCCGACTACAAGAGAAAAAAATATGCAGTTTATAACCTAGGGAGGACCATTACGGTGGATTATAGTAAGGGGAGGGACTTCTTGGTGTCTGGTATTTAGGTCCAGATGAGGGATAACCTGGTGCACATTAGAAGATAGGCTCTCATGATTGATTATTTCTTTCCCATAGAGTGAGCCCCCATGGGTTTTCTAAAGAGGACCTTTAGTGCTGATGGTAGTGATATTAAGGGGGGGACCTTCACAACTGCTACTGCCACTTCCATAATTTGGTAATGGACTAACAGGGTCTTGAAATTTCATTAATATATGTTGGAGGGGGTCAAGACCCCCCAACTTCCATTAAAGCAAGATCATGTATGTTCTCTTTATTTCCTAGTTACCTTTGGAACATTTCATTTTTTAGTGTTCTATTGCAGGTAAACGAGGCCATCTACTATTGGTAACGTCCTTCATGTACGAGTACCTCTCGTTTTGGGTCCCGTGATGTCATTGGGATATGACGACAATCATCTTGAGTTTTGGTATTGATATATGCTTGCCCTGGTGCGACCACCACGTTGGACCGACATCCCCTAGTTGGAACGAGTATTTGTTCCCAACCCAGTTTTCTGTGTATTGCGGGATATTGTCATTGGCCCTTCTGGACTAGATCAGGGATGCATAACTGCTCTGGAGTGACCAAATCATTTTGCGAGTGAGTAATTCCGTTCACGGAAACTGGGTAGTGGGCCTGATTTCTCACCTTTGCTAATGATGCAATAATGTGTTGGCATGATTGGATGGTATGGTATGGAATCAACATCTGATATTCCATTATTTCGAGGATGTGATGAGATATCTCTTTTGCTAGAATGGGTTTGAAGGCCCATATCGATGTCGGAGTAGTATTTCATGCCTACTCAAGTCCTCCATTAGTTTCTAGTAGATACAAGAAATTCTTAGGTGATGAGACAGAGGAACGAGTCTGCCACAAGTTGTCTTCTCTGGTTGCCACTGTATTTGACTAGTGGACTACATATTCACGAGCGGGAATTTTAATATTCTCTCTTTACACTATATTTGTCTCATAGGCTTTGTATGAATCTATAGGATTTTTAATCTTCTCATATTCTCCTACCGCTCAATTTGGATGGTGGGATTTAAATGCATTAGTAGGTGTTTGTACATACATATAGCAAGTTTCCATCCTATTTGGACGATGGTCTTGAAATGTCTCACCAAGTATTTGTGCCTGTGTGTAGCTAGTTTCCATCCTATTTGGATGAAGGGATTGAAATGTGTCAGTAGGTGTTTGTGCCTACGTGTAGCTGGTTTTCACCTTATTTGGTTGATCTACTTATTGTGAATCGATATATATCTGCATCCGCTTATAGTTTTCCACGCTGTCTGCGCGATGGGATCAACGAGCCTTAGAAAGAACGTGCATGTGCTCGTATTGTGCCACCCTATTTCTATGGTGGGATTGAGTGGAGGGGAAGAGTCATATGTATTCCTTTTGAATTCTGATTCATTAGTATGGAATGGTTTCTCCTTAGGAACAAGGGTGATAGCATGTTCCTGATTACAAATTCGCCACCCTTAGTGGGCAGCCCGAGGGGCCAGAGTCTCCTAAACTGCATGAGCTGCCCTCGACATAAGGTTAGATACGATAAGAGGAGGTATAGTTATCCGATGTAGGTGGAGAGTCTCTCTAGATGGGGCCCGTGAGTAGGACCCCGGTGTAGTTGAGATGAAGTTTTTAACATCGACTTCATTTACCTCTCTAAAATAAGGGATGTGCTCATTGTCACGTTCTAAGGACAGGCTCTTGAAACGGTTTGAGACGACCACTGGGGCCACTTTTTATTGGGATGTCGGCTGTGGCTGAAGAGGTGGATGGTGTACCATTGTAGAATGGAGGGATTTTCTCATAGACTATAGCATGTGGAGAGTACCATTTCAATGGTACTCTTTGATCATCATGTCGGATACCTAGCATTGAAGACGTTGGGTAGGCGAGGGGGTCCTGCTCTTCGTTGGGGCCCCGACCGCCTGTGGGATCACTGATGCGTATGTCTGAATTAGTCGTCAGGATGTCATTTGGATTGAAGGCTACTCAATGGGAACCTACGACATACTTATATGACATACATTCCACAAAACCTCATCAAAGAAGAATTCTTTAAACTGTGCATATCGGAATATTTAGCTTGGCCCCCTTCACTATTTATTCTATTTTGGCACGAAGGGGCTTGGGTGGGGTAAGACCACCATATTGGTTAAGGATTCACGTCAGGTTCACCATTTTTTCCCACCTCCAAGGTGATACATTTCATGAATACTGGGGTGCCCAAAATGGTTTGATGTGAAATATCCTTTTGTGTCTGTTATCATTGGGGGTAGAACCGCCACCTTTGTTAAGGATTCACGTCGGGTTCACCATTTTTGTTCCGCCTCCGAGGTGGCGCATTTTTTCTATACAGGGACGAAAAAATGGTCTGAAGTGAAGTATCCTTTTTGTATTTTATCACATGGGTAGAACCCCCACCATGATTAAGGATTCACATGAGGTTCACCATTTTTGTTCCACCTCTGAGGTGGAACATTTCTGGTGATGTTGAAATGGTCGAACGAGGATCATCACTCATCCATTTTTTTAGAGACAGTTTGCTATCAAATTCACCATTTCCTTTGTCTCGACCCATTTTTTTGTCATTATCCTTTAGAATTATGTTAGATTATCCCCGTCGGGACTGAGCGATTCACCCCTTTTTTATTTCGAAGGAGATAACACAGTCCGTCGGTCTTAGCGGGAGATTGTGTGGGGTCAAGTTCTTGTGAAATCGGTTCTCCTCAGATATAACATCCTTGGACGGTCTCCAATAGGTTTATTCATGGAGCCAGAAAAACCCAAGGGACCTAGTATCTAGGATTCATAGACCTTCTTTCCCAAGGTAGGCACTCGTTGATTGTTGATTCATACAACGACACTTGAGAACTCCATTGGTCGAGAGGAAGGGAATCCAGGGCTCACCGCACCCTTCTAGGGGAGGATTATTTCCTGTTCTTGGACTGTTTTGTAGATTTAAGTCATGTTCAAATGTTTGTGAATCCTTGGTTCATTATCAAAGAGTGTTCCCATGAGCTACCATTGGTTTGTAAGGTCATCATAGGCATGCATATATTTGATGCTACATAGGTAATGATAACTTAAGCCATAAAATAAGGAAATATGGAGTTTATCATAATACATGGGGGATAGAAGGTGATTTGATGTTGGGATCATACCCATAAGATTGGTTTTTTACATATCCTCGGGAGAGGAATCATATCCCACGTAGTTTGGAATTATGTGGGGCTTACGCATGGAATTTTCCCATTTGGGGGGACATGAATGGGAAAAACCTATTGGTTGGGAACCCTTTTGATCTCGAGCCTTCAAGTAGGCATCCTACGTATCATGGTTTGATCAGTAATCAGAATTGTCGTAGTTCATATGGGTCGGGGCTTACACATGGATGCTTCCCATTTTAAGAGACATGATTGGGTGGTCCCTTTATGGGAGGGAACCCTTTTGAGTTCGGGTCTTTAGGTAGGAATCCTACGTATCCTAGTTTGATCAGGAATTAGAGTTCTCATAGTTCAGATTATGTAGATTTTTTAATCATCACAAACCCCTAAGCTCACATGATTCATTTTCAGTGTGTGAAAAAAGAGGATGTAAGAGATCCAACCAACCACATGTTTCCTTTCCTGTTGGTGGGAGAGGGAGATCCTACGATGGAAGAGGACACGACGATGGTGTGCGAGGGCACAAAGTGATGAACCTTTCAATGTGAAATGAAATTAATGGTCATGAAGCCCGACCTCAGAAGATTGGGGACATACATTAGTGGGAGGGCCCCAAAATACGTTCTGGGAAGTGGAGGAGTTTCATCCTCGTCAAAGGAGAAACAAACATAACTCCTTTGACTGATCAGTATTCCTCATTGAATGAAAATGCAAGTGATCACCCTTAATCCCTAGAATGAGGAGGATCATGTCTGCATCCCAAGGTTGGACTCTAGGTTACCATGGGAATGTAGACCCACATACATTCTTGAAGCCTGAACTGTTGTGGGGAGAGCCTTTGTGACTCCTCTTACCATGGGTATATAGACTCTAAGGGGCGCACTAATGCACCTGATGGTCTGATCATATGGGTTAGGTGGATTTGGAGGAAACTTTGGCCTGATGCAGGAGGATTAGTTAGTAGATGGATTATGGACGTCTAGATGGTAATGGAGGGGTGAGGTTGGAACCAGAGGAAATAATATGAAAAAACACCCCATTCCGCGTACTGATTTCATATGCACGATGGGGGAGGATCTGAAAACCATAATGGTATATGAGGAGAGGGGTCGTCCATGTACCGATGCAGTATCTAGTCATGGGTATGGACTACTACGTACCATAGAGGTACATGACCCGTCACGCCGCTTTGGGTTCCATTTGCATCCTGATGCAGAATGCGATGTCGGGTTTAGTCTGCGTAGTGGTAAGCTAAACATAGCACCATATTAAAGGAGAGTCTGAGGGATTACTATTCATGCAAAGTTCATCTATGAGAATTATATGGTTTACAGTTCTACCATTTAGGTTCTCAGTTCTCTTTTTATTATCATGTTCTCCCATTTTAGGGTTTGCAACCTGATGTACCTACCGAGAGAATGGTTCAAAAATAGGGCTTCTCTAATGAATCAAGACTGAAGTTAGAATATTCTATGACCTCTTACTTCCAACCTATGATTCCCATTCAAGATTTTGTCATCCGTTTTTTCATCATTCCCCCATCTATTAATTATTCTCTCCTTTATAGAGTATTGGGGAAATCATATCTATGGTCATGAAACACTATTTGCAGAGGCCTATGAGGAGATATCCTGACCTATGGGAGACTCGATAAATTGGGGATTTCAGAGGCTATGGTTCATGAATATGGTTTGTGGAACTTATTATGTGAACTGATGAGTTTGCGGGATGGTATGCGGATGGCCTTAGCACGCCTGATTTCTTCAGCAACGCGGTTCGCGGTCTACTAGGTTCGCTAGACATCGCTCTACAAGCCAATGCCTTACAGATTGTTCTGCGTACCTGGCGGTTCATGATTCATTAATTCTGTAAACCCTTCTCGGTTTTGGTACGCGGGACACTCAAAACACTTGAAAAATTCAATTTCTTCAAGTTTCTTCCCATATTTTCAAGTCAATTT
This sequence comes from Viscum album, assembly GCA_963277665.1. NCBI lineage: Eukaryota > Viridiplantae > Streptophyta > Magnoliopsida > Santalales > Viscaceae > Viscum > Viscum album. The sequence goes on along the minus strand of OY728138.1, from coordinate 284,645,127 downwards.
TCATTTCTTTGCATAGCCCAACTTATGGGAGTATTTTACTTCCCTTTGCTAAATTTTCGGGACCCTACAGTTAATCTTACACATTAAAAATATTTACTCAACCATATTGATTACTTTTCTGAATATTATTCGATATACTCATAATTAATATTAAATATTAGAAATATTTCCTTTACATAATTTGTTAAATTCTCATCCAAGTCTTCTTAGTGTGACCATCATGTAATTAAAAATTGTACTCATACATATTTGCTTTTCAAAATTTTAGAATTCTATATAAGACCATATTTACATTTATATATTTAGTAAAGTTACTATTAAATATTCCCGTTTCAAATTTTTTTATATTGTAGATCTTAAAAACAAATAGCTCTAGACCTTATCCAATCATATCCAGACTTATTCTAAACAAAATTAAACTTCTTTAAAAGACAACTAATGACCTTAATAGCCTTTGAACCACTATGTATATTTTATTATTAGCGGTTTTCAATATTATTTATTTTTTTTGATAAAAGATAACACAAGAACCATATACACTTCTCTCATTTAATTAACTTTCCATATAAAGACACTATAATTCTAGTGCACTCTTATTTAACTCCAAATCTCAGAAATATTCCTTGGGTATCGACAACCATACAATGGTTACAAACACACTTGATCAAACCGCACTATTTATATAGTATTAAAAATCTACCATTTGGATTTTTTGTCTACCATTGAACATAAATTCGTTTTTAGAACTCATCACACATAGAAATGAAACATAATTTAATAATTATAATCCATCATGAGAATACATTTTTCAGAAATAAAGAAAATTGAGTAATAATATCATTACATACTATAATATGACTTATATCCTATTCTTTAAATTTTATTTGTAACAACCCATGATTTCTTGGTATGTTTTTTAAATAAATTCAATAGCTTGAATTGCATGCAACACCGACTTGGCTTGCGTTACACACAACATTGATTTTCGGTGAAACAAAACTTTAGTATTATAATTATTTGAATAATATATTTATAAAATATCTATTAAATATATTAATATAAATAGTAATAAATAATTTTTAAGTATTGTTTATAATAATTTCACATAAATAAAACATATTTATGATAAAATGTATAAGTCTCAGAAAAATAGTTATATGTTTAGAAATACTATTTTCTTAAAGGAACTAATTTTTATGCCCTTTTTTAAACAATAGTAAAATTAATTTTATTTACTATTATAAATTTAATTTGGTAAAATATACATCATTTTTGTATTTAGAATATCAGAATTATCTTAGGGTGAAATTTTGGAAAATGTTCTGAAAAGTTAATATTTTTTCTGAATAGAGAAAATTACTTCATTGATGTAAAAAACCGAATATTTCATTCAAATAATTATTTTACTATAAATTTATTTTAAATTCAGTATAGAAAAAATACATATACTAATCCAATACAATTCATTAGAATGATTTTATAATAGAATTAGATATACAAATTTATTTAACTTTTGAACATCACTTTTACATGCCTTCTAACCACATCTGTAGATTAGTAATAAACACAATTTTTCTGCTTCTATGAATTTAATTTCATAAAATAGAAATTCATGGTAGTAATAAGTATTAAAAATGTGGTCTAATAGGATGAAAAGAGTTTTTTGGTGAGTATTAACTTTTGAATTTTATTTACCATAGTTAAAGGTAAATAAGGTAATTAAAGGTAAAAATAATATTATAATAATATAAAATTACACTAACACTTGTCATAATTTCATTAGATTGAGTTTTTCCCTCCAAAATCAGCATTAGGATAAACATATGATCCTTTTGAATCCACCTGTGTCAGAATAAGACTATTATTATATTTTATTTAAAGAAGAGTTAAAAATCCCAAATTCAAATTTTAACAACTAAATAATTTTTAATTCAGGATTATGCATTAGATAAATTCTACTATAATTACTAATTTTATATATAATAAATTTATCTTCATCATAATAATTTATTTTTAATTTTTAGAGAATATATAACTTAATTAAAGGCTTGTATAATAATGTGCATTAATTGGTTAATTAATTGAGATATCAAATAAATGATATTAATAATATTAAAATAAACAAAATTTAACTTAATTAATGAAAAAAAAATATTTATAGAAAACTTTTACATGCTAGTGACACATTTTAATTATTGGATAGATGTTATCACGTTGGTTTGATATTTTTAAAAATTCAAATATTTAATAGCATCAAAATTGAGATAAATGATACTTTAAAATAAATTATATTTTATTAAATTTTAAAAAATTCATAAAAATATATAATTCAGAAAAATTACTTTTATAGTGATAAATATATCCTAAATGATCCAATAGGGGTTCGTTTGGAATTTTATAGTAACTATATTAATCTTATTGTGTAAAAAGGAAAGTTATCATAGTAAATGTTAAATTGTGAAACTAAGGATTAAATCTGAAAGATAAAGTTTATTATGTAGACTAAACATTTATAAAATTCATTGGTTGAGAGGATTTTGGACCATCCTCATCGTAACCTCGATATAAGTCACTTTAGAGCTATTTGAAATTGAAAATCCTTTTATGATAAAATAATAGTTTTTGAGTTTCCAAAAGTGCCCCTCCCCTATCTTATAAAAGAGAACATCTCCTTATCTTTTATTCACACATCTATAACCCTTTGGATCTACCAAAACCTACCTATTCCCTCTCCCAAATTCCATAACTTCATCCTAGATTTCATAATTTGGGCATAAATCCAACCTAAGGAGCCCCTTTGAGAAAATACAAATGAGACAATAAAAAAAGATGTAATTTTTTTTACCAATTCTTAAAAAGTTCCTTTCTTATTATACTTTCACATCCTAAGTTGTTTACATACTAAATTAATAACTCAAGAATCTAATATTTTTTGACATGTTGTTATTATTTTGGGACTACCATATTCATCCTTTTACACTTCCTATGAAAAACAATTCCACCATCTATGCGTACATATGGCTTACTGTCTCCACACCATGGTGTAAAATGTTTTCATCTACACTTTATTTCAATGGGTATAGCGATAAATATAATGTGTGTAAATAATAAATATTACATGATATTTTTTATTTATAATTTATATTCTATACAATTCCATACCGTTTAACAATTAATGTAATGATACTTTCGCTCATGCGTACGTACGACCTACCTTCTCCACGATACTATATGATTCATTCTCCACGTTAACCATTAAAGAATGATTATAAAAATATATATCATGAATAACTATGGAATATTTGAAATAATATTTCTACTTCAATAATATATATGTTTTTATATATGTACATATATTTCATTTACTTGCTTCTATTCAATACGATAAGAAAACTGAAACAATATTAATGCGTACGTACAACATACCGTCTCCATGAATAGTGTATTCCATTTCATATATCTATATATTATTTATATTAATATTATGAATATATATGATATATAAATCATTTTTTACATTATTTATGTAATTAAATTGTTATCTAAGTAATACAATCTAGAATAAAAATTCAAAACACACATGATAAACAAAGTAGATATTACTCAAAAAGTTTCTTTAAATTAGACTTGTTAATAAAAGGGTTATATAATGTCACAAATGAATCATATATGATATCTTAAATATTATTATTATTCTAGTTGAAGTTAATAATATTCTTAAAACAATTATAGAGGAGTCTCAGACACATAGGAAGAGTATCAAGCCTATATTAAGGGAATTTCATCTCACTTTTAATTTTCTTGATATATAAGTCAAGTTCACCACCTATTTCTTGTGTGTTGTGTATGTACTGCCCATATTATATTTTATCTCATGAATAAATTTATCTTTATTTTATTTAATGATTCATCTGAAGATATTGTGCTTATTATTTAAATGTTCAAAGTGGTATGAGATGTTTTATTGATTGAATAATTAATCCTTTCTCTATTTCAATATTCTTGATTTTAACATACATATTTATATATATATATAAAGGATTATAACAAATAATTTATATATATTTTCAATTTCATTCAAATTTTTTAAAAAATAATATTTTAAGGTTCAATGTAAGGGACTCTTTAACTAAAACATCATTTTAGATGTTTTAAAATTTTAATCTTATAAATATTTCTCATTAATGTCTATGTTTTCGAAATGGTTTAAAGGATTTATTTATATTCACATGAATGTTTTAAGACTTTAATTCCTTTAAAAAGATTGAAAGTGGTCTGGGACACTTTGATTCAAAAATCTCTTTTTACATTTCTTCTTTTATGTGTGTGCCGCTTTTGAATAAATGATTTCAAATAAAAATGGGTACTTGCTTCAAGATATTTTTAATGATTTTAATATAGTATTTTCATATTTTTAAACATCCTTTGTTGGATTTTATGCTTAATTTAGGTCGATCTCTTTTGATATCATTTATCATATTTCATTGAATGGTTTATGATCAGTTTTATTGTGGTTCTGATATTTAGATACAATTATTGGGTTATGGTTAAAGTATTCATATTTTATATACTAGTTTTTAATACAAATGATTATGTTGTTTATGTTTCACCATTTTCATCTGAATAATGTATTGGAATTATTATGTAACATACATGGACCACTATAGCCTCTCGAGGAATTAGTATGTATCGTTATACAAACTAATGTCTTGTCATGAGGCCTTGATGGTACAATTATTTATGGTTTTGGAACGAGGCCTTGCTAATATGGCTATGACGTCCAAAATTATGAATTCTATCATTATGATAATAGTTATTGATATTGCATGTGATTATTAGACTAGTAGAATATTCATATGGATGTTTAAATGTAACAATTTTATTTAATATTTCCATATTATTTTTAAGTTTATTTTTAAAAGGCTTGTGTTTTAGTTTCATATATAATTTAATGTTTATGATTATTTATAAAAGCTTATGCTATATTTTTTACCCTTACAGATCATCAGATCTCACCCCTTTCTTATGTTTTATTTTCCTCGGATGCCAACAAGTGTTTTAGGATTGACATGTAGGGTTAAGTTAAGAAGATAATGGAGTCCTAAAAGAATTATCTATATTTCATATTATGTTTTGAATTTTAATATAAATTTCATGTATGTAATCTATTTTCTAGGACTACTAATATGCTCTATCATTTGGGATTTTATTTTTTGTAATCATGCCTATGTATTAAAATAATACACTAACTCCTGGATTCTAGGGACGGAGTGTTATAATTGGTATCAAATGAAGTTTATAAACAAACTTATAAATTAGATTTAGAAAACTTGGATTAGAAAAGATAACCTTGTAAATGACTTTAATAATAATATAAGTATAGGATATCATCCATTATATTTTGTAATGGAAAACCTAGGATAATCCTATAGACTTATGGATTGAGAAGAATATTTCATCATTTTGAGATCCAATAAATGATTCTTCATTACTATATCACTATGATTAGTGTTTATCACTTGGTTTTGTGTGTTTTGGTCAATGTTTAGAATCAGAAATTTTATACAAGAAATGGTAATACTACTGATAATAAAGAGGATACAAAAGAAAAATGAGATAAAGGAGGTATTAAGGAATAATATGTTGAAGCATAGTTAATGGTTTAAGAGTGAGGTGGAATGAATAAGGTTATTTTGTATTTGGATTCCAGAATTATTACATCAATCATTCTATGTTTATATGATTCATGAGATATATAGGGATTGTATTGCAATACATATTATTTATGTATTTGGAATAATAGGAGTTTTCATTGAGGTTTCAAAGGTGATTAAATATCTGGTATGTGATAATTAGAGCTACATTATGTTGTTTGGAGAATATGATGTTAAGATTGATTTCAGAAATTTAGATAATTTTTTGGATAGTGAATTTGGATGGAAGTATTTTTGAAAAGTATTAATGATGTAATGGGGAATGTGGAACATTGGATATTATTTTTTGGGGTTTATCTGTGATTTATTTAATATTATATGCTAACATTTTTTGTTTTAGTAAATATTTAAAATTTGAATGAAATAATTTTAGAGCTTATTATTCAATAAAGGTGCTTCAGAAATAATCAATCATATTGAACGTCCATCTCCCGGTGAATGGAATTAAGTTAAAATAGATTGATGAAAAAGAAAACAATGAGATTATGCTTATTACTTGGAAAGAAATCAATTAAGTGATTATCGGAATAAAAAAATAATTCTTCAACTATAGGGAAAGGATCTTGAAACCCAAAATTCTATCCTAGTACTTTTTCCAATGAATCAAATGGTCCCTTAGATCATCACATATTTTGAGATTTGTAATTGTTAACATTATCTTAATCATATTCTCTATTACTCTTCATAAGAACATTACGGCCAAATTTTTATTTCATGTCCATATTTTCCTACATGGAACCCTTGTATGTGTTATCTCTGGTAACTTGTGTAATTTCATTTATTTATTTTAAATTAGAAATTTTATTGAACCTTATTCTGATGTGGGATTTTAAAAAAATAATATTTTAATAGTAAAACCTTAGTTATCGAACCAGAATTTGAAAATTATGAGGAAATAATTTATTGAAGGAGGGGAGAATGTAACACCCCAAAATTTCATAGTGTAACACCCCAAAGATTTATAAATAAATTTAATATTAAATGAATGAAACACTGAGTCTCTACAAAACACCACCTTGTTATAACCAAGCCAATAAACATAATTTTTCCCCCACTGTGATTTAAATTTTGAAAAAACACAGTTGCATTTAGTAAGATATTTAGAGTTTGATTAGAAAAACATAATTTTTAGTGAATAGTAAAATTCCCTTATGAATATTAATATGAAAATTAATATGACTCTTATGAATATTAATTCATATTAATATTTTATTGTCATAATTTTATAAGATAATGACATCTTGATTAATTTTTCAATGCGATATAAATCGAATTATAGTAATACAACTGTTATTTTGAGAATAAATTATGATTTTTTTAAATTAAATTAATAATATTTATAAAGTTATTTTCAAAATATGGAATTAATTATTGAATTAATAGTGTTTAAATTAGTTTATTCTGAAATTATGAGAATTTTATAAAATACATTATTTTTTGTGAATAGTAAAAAATATAGTTTTGAATTTGCAGTATGATTAATGACATAATAAATATGTAATAATTAACATAAAATTGTGGTAGAATTGTTTACATTAAAATATTATATGTTTTTTCCCAAGTGGCCAATACCAGGGGTATATACCATGGGAAAGCCCAGGGTTTTTCATATACCACTAATGAGGTGACCTTTGAAATTAATAAAAAACTCACTCTCTTTTACTATAAATACCCACTAAATCCTTCATTTTCCTTCATTACTAATTCAAAATACTCAATTATCTTGTAGTTTTACCACCCTAGTATTCCTATCAAGGTTTTTCCTAGCCTCCAAGGTACCAAGATTAATTTTTTAGGAGTTACTCTACAAAGTAAGGGAAGCTACCACCCTTCTCTTTTTCAAGCACTCTTTTTATGTTATTCTCTTTTAATTTTAGTTGGATTATGTTGGGATATGTCATTAGATATCCCCATTACATTTAATATCATGTAATATTGATGATATACACCTTTTTATCTCAACAAAGTATTTTATGAATTTTGAAGTGACACCGTCAGGCTGCTGAATTTTCTCAAGGGATTTCTCAACTTTAATTTTATTTTGAGTTCCATTCTTTTCTTTTTCTTTCATTACCTACTTTCAACCAACTGTTATGACAAATCATGAACCTTAAATGTACTGGATTGTTTTGATAATGGAATAATTCATCATCATCTCTCATTCCCCCATCATTAATACTAGAAATGAAAACATCACATGAGATGTGTTAATTTATCATATTCAAGGACAATGAGTTTTTAATTTCTTTTACCATATCTAATTATGGTAATGAAATCATTTTTATGGTTGAAACAGAATATAATATATTTATTATAACTTATTCAAAGTTTTGGAATCTTTGTTTACACATGATATTAATTTATAAATCAAAATAAGTTCATTGTGATCAAAAACCACCAATTAACCCAAAAAATTATCATTAATGTTTTATATAATGATTCATCTTAACTTCCAATAAACAAATGAATTTTATAACAATGAAATATTATGGATGTTAATAAATAAAATAAAACTTATAATCTGGAAAACCATTCTCATCTTACATGTTTATCCGCACATGTATATAAGTAAACCGGTCATGAATACCAAGGATGAAAACGCTCCCAAACAATGAAATTGAACCTCAAAAACCCATCAGAAGGCCATGAATGAACTTAATAAGGATATAATAAATCAATTAAATAAATAATAGGTTCTATAAATATTTATTAATGAATTTAATTTTGTTATCTATGACACTAAGATCATGTGAATCAAACCATCAGACTTAAGGTAAGGATTTTCTACTCGAACCTCCCTTTTCATTCAAGTTACTCTTATTCTCTACTTACCTCAATTAAATTAATATTTATCAGTATGTACTCCTCATAAATTCTGTTTTAAATTTCTATAAATGTGTACCAACCATAATACTACTTTGATTTATGGGGAGTTATATGTTTTAAAAGGAACTTTCAAAGATTCTTCCGGAAATACAAGCTCAATTCAAGGGAATTTCTTAAATGTTTACCTATTTTTAAGGTCACTCTATAATATAATTTTATCAACCATTATGTTTATAAAACAAATAAATTTATAATGAAAATACTATATTACTTAACTTATTATTTTATACAAAGTCCTTTCCAAAAGAACTCTTCTTTTCAAAGTAAAAGAGTATTTATCTCAAAAATTACTCGATGATTTTATAAGATTATATTCATTTGTTTCAAAACTCTTTTTGATTATTATGTATTATTGTCATTAATATTTTATGATATCATATACCATATTTAATTTAACGGTTTAATATTAGTTTGACTATGTATGTTCTATCTTAGAACCATTCACCAATTTACTCTGAATGATTAGTGTTTATGCTCATTATTTGGGGAAAGTTATTTATATTTCATATGTTAGTTTCAATATGAATTTATATGTTTTTTATGTTTATCCCCATTCATATAAGGAATTAATTGGACTTATTAAGTGATGGATGGGTCCCTATATATCCCTTCTATGCATCAGTAGGTCTCATGAGACAAACTACAGTCTTGACATGAGGACATGAAAAAATGGATATTTATGGTCTTGGAACAAGGACTTAATAGTATGGTTTTGATGTCTGTAATTTTTCATTACCTCATTATAAAACAAGTAATTGAAAGTTCATGTGGTTATTTTACTAGTAGAATACCCATTTTTATGATTTATTATGGCATTATTTACTTATCTCTAATTCCCGCCATAATGTGTTCAAGTTTATTTTTAAAGGCATGTGTTTTTAGTTATTCACCATGCCTAATGTTTATGACTATAATATCTTATGCGGTATTTTTTACCCTTACTGATCATTTTAGATCACCCATTTCGTATGGTTCATTTTCCCAGGACATGAAGAGGTATATTATGAATGACATGCAGGGATAACCCAGAAGTTATGAATGTTGTCAAAGGAATTGCTATATTGATCATTTCATGTAGTAATGTTAATGTTATATATGTATCTGGTTTTCCAAAACTACTAAAATATTAATTATTTCAGGATATCACTTTCTTATAATCATGAAAATGTAATGAATTAATGCGCCGTATCTAAGCAATTGGGTTCAGGTCCTTACAATTGGTATTAGAGTATGTTTAGTAGAAAACATGGAAAATAGATTTAGAAAACATATATTAGAGAACAAAACCCTAATATAGTCATCGAGGAGAAACATACAAGAATGTCTTGGAATTTTGGTAAGTAATAGATTATGTGGATACTTATAGAAAATAAATCATTTTCTGGATACTACAAGTGGACGTGGTTCTGGCACAGATGTACCTAGGAGTAACAACTCCAAAAAGGAGTTTCAGGCTAGACCGGGGTATCCTGGTACACTATAACAAGCCTTAATTTGCACCTAGTTTGGGATATGCTTAGGGTAATTCACATTTTCTTTACATTCCATTATGAAGGATTTAAATGTAAATTTTTCCTCAAAAAACCATGTTTATGATAATGATATTAGCTATGTATAGGATTTAAATTTATGCAAAGTATGTTTCTACATTGAGATTATACATTATGATTTATAACCTAATTTAGTGTATACCATTATTTAGAAATGGAACCTAGTGGAAGGAATGGAAACCACAAGAATGCACATGTCCCATGTAGGGATTTCCCTTTGATACAAGAAAATGATGTTGGATCTGGTGTTGCGACTGGTTACAAGAAACTTATAACTATACTGGGAATGTTTAATCATGTTATAAACAAAAATCTTACCCATACCGAGCATCCAAATCCACAACATGGAGGAGCTATGTTAGACTGATTTATGCGATAACAACCTCTATCATTTAATGGGACTACAAACCAATTTGTAGAAGATCAGTGGATAAGTTCATTAGAGAAGATATTTCTCGCTTTGGTCTGTAATGAAAGAGGAAAAGTTATCATGGAGGTTTATCATCTATCAAGATATTCATATCAGTGGTGGTCTTTAATCCAAAACAAAAAGAAGGAGGAAGAAATAGAAGAAACAAATTGGAGGAATTTTAAGGAAATATTCTTGGAAAAACACTTCCCTTTTGAACAGTGAGAAGATATAGAAAGGCTATTTTTTAATATAGGGAAAAAAGATGATGAGAATATTTCAAAGTATGAATCTAACTTTAAAAGGTTTGAAAGACCTTCTGTGGACTACATTCGTAATCCATGGAGCAGGATTGATCTATTCTTTAATGGTTTAAAACCATTCCTATGAAGGGCTCTAATCTCCCAAATTTTCTCTTCATATAATGATATAGTCTCTTGTTCTATCAAGAAGGAAAAATAATTCTCTAAGACATATGATTTCCTGGGAAAGAAAGATAAGAAGAGGGATACTAAAAACTCTGGAAAAGGAAATATGAAAATGAGGAAGAATGGAAAAGTTGACCTTTCACCCTGTGATAACTGTTGGAAGACACACCCTGGTACTTTCCTGATGGGTTTGGGTGTTTGTTTCAAGTGTGGAGAAAAAAGACACCAATCCTAGTATTGTAAGGGGATGAAAGAAAATACCAATGTTTAATGATATAATAGAAATGAGAGGGGAAATTATAAAAATTATTTTCATAAGCATCAAGGAAGCATTCCCTAAAGAAGGACAAGGGAGAAAGGCAAAGCTTATGCAATCAAAACTGCTGATATTGATGTCCCTAATGATGTAGTGGTAGGTAATCTATTTGTTTCCTAAAAATAAAGTAATGATTTATTTGATTTAGGATCATTTTATTCTTTCAAATCTTCCCAGTTTTTCAAATAAAGTTTATAATTCCAATTTTATTTAATAAGGTATTTGTTAGTAAAAACCCCTTAGGGAATTATCATTAAAAAAAATATGTGTTAGGCAGTCCCCATTATGGAATATGAATGTGATTTATCTACTAATTTTTTTCATCATTCCAATTATTTACTTTTATATAATCCATGGTATGGATTGGATTTCAAATTATGATGTGAAAATATATTGCAAGAAGAAGGAAGTTACAATTTTTTAGGATGATTTGGAATCCCTTATCTTTCGAGCAGAAACATCACCATATGATTCTAATCTAGAACCACCCTCACTAGATCAACTAAATTCAATTCTTAGAGAGGATGGGAACTTTATATCTATGAGTGAGGAAAGAAATGTTAAAATTGAGTATGCACTTATTGTGCAAGAATATATTGATGTTTATCCAGAGGATTTACCTGGACATCCTCTAAAGTGGGAAGTTGAATTCATTATTGATTTAATTTCTAGTTTAAGGTCTATATAAAAGAATACGTATTTAATGGAAACTCTAGAATTAGTATAACTTAATAAAAAACTAGATTAATTGAGTGATAAAGGATTTATTCACCCTAGTATATCTTCATGGGGAGCCTCTGTTCATTTTTTTAAAAAAAGATGGATCTATGAGGTTGTACATTGACTATAGGGAGATCAATGTTATAACAATAAAGAAAAATTATCCCCTACCTTTCCTTCATTATTTATTTGATCCAAATCATAGAGCCCAATATTTTTTGATGATTTAACTTCAATATGTATATAATCATTTTTGTGTGATGAAAGAAGATATTCCAAGGAAAGCATTTCCAACCAGGTATGGGCATTATGAGTTTACAGTAATGCATTTTGGACTAACTAATGCACCCTCTGTATTCATGGATCTAATGAATTTTTTTAGGGAATTTCTTGATGAATTTTTGGTGGTATTTATTGATGATATATTGTTATGCTTTAAAAGACACAAAAATCTTGAAGATCACTTACACATTATTCCAAATACTCTTAGAAGAAATGAATTATATGGGATGTTTACTAAGTGTGAATTTTTTCTCTAATAAGTTTCCTTTCTTGGCCACATTATCTCTAAGGATGGAATATCTTCTGATCATGTGAAGAAAAAGGTTTTTCAAGAATGGAATAATCTAATGAACACAACTGAGGTACATAGTTTTATTGGTTTAGTAGGCTATTATCAACATTTAATTTAGAACCTTTACCATTTAGCCAACCCAATAACCATGCTTACACATAAAGGGGTTACGTTCATATGGATAATTAAATGTGAGGAATATTTCAAAGAATTAAAGAGGAGATTAGCGAATTCTCTGATCCTGAATTGACCATCAAGGAATGGTGGACTAGTTATCTATAGTGATGCATCAATGAAAGGAATTGGTTGTGTCCATATATAGAATGATAGAGTTATTTTCCTTGCATCAAAGAAGAAAACAGTTCATGAACAAAACTATCCTACTCCTGATCTTGAGTTAGCTACTGTGATCTTTGATCTAAAAACATGGAGTTATTATCTCTATGGTGAATGATTTGAGATATATATGGATCACAAGAGTGTAAAATATTTCTTTTCATATAAATAACTCAATATGAGGCAAAGACGATGACTCGAGCTACTCAATGATTATGATTGTTCCATACACTACCCAACAGGAAAGGAAAATAAGGTAGATGATGCATTGAGCATGAAGGATCATGGAGTTTTAAAAAATTGAGGGTCAAAAGGGATCATGTATTCATGAATCTAGTAAGGATGGACATGGGAATTATCAAAGAAGGTGAAACATCATTAATTTTTTAATTAGTTTCCCAACCATATTTATTGGAAATAATTAAAAGTTCACATCCTGAAGAAGAGAATCATCAAAATAAAAATTAATTCTATAAAATATAGGATGTTGGATGACTTCGTGTGTGAAGATGGAATTATGAAATTTGGGAAGAGGTTATGTGTTCCCTCTATACCCGATATAAAAAGAAAGTTATTGGATGATTCCCATTGCTTTAATTTCTCAATACACCATGTTAGAACAAAAATGTATATATATTTGGTGTAATATTTTGGGTGGGACAACATGAAGCGGGAAATTGATAATTATATATCATTATGTTTAGTCGTTAAATAAGTGAAGGCCAAAAGAAAACATCATAGAGGATTCAGGAAACCTCTACCTATTACTACATGGAAATGGGATGAAATCACCATATATTTTGTCACTAGATTTCCCAAAACTCCAAGAAAGAATTATGCAATATGTTTAATTGTGGATAGAATTATGAAATCTGTATATTTCATTTCTATAAGGGTGGATTTACCACCTGAGCTCCTTGAATGACTCTATATCAATGAATTTTTAAGGCTTAATAGAGAACCTCCTTTAATAGTGTCTGATTGCGATCCTCTATTTAAATAAAAATTATGGAAATGACTTCAGAAATATTTGGATACTTAGCTTCGTTGAGTACTTCTTATCACCCTCAAACTGATGGGAAATCAGAAAGAACAATACAAAATTTAGAAGACATGTTGAGATCATGATCAATTGATTTTTAGGGTATGTGGGATCAATATTTAACTTTGGTGGAGTTTTCCTAAAACAATAGTTTCTATTATAGAATTCAAATGGAACCATATGAAGCATCGTATAGAAAGAGATTTCATAAACTAACATGTCGGGTTGAAGTCAGTGAAAGGAAACATGTGGACGTAGAGCTTTTGGAGGAAAAAAAAGTTACGGTAAATAATATTCAATCCCATATAAAATCAGCTAAAAGTATGAAAAAGAGATATGATGATAATCGAAGTAAGGATTTGTAATTTCAAGTGGGAGATCATATTGTCTTAAAAGTATCTTTATGGAAGGGTGTTATAAGATTTGTGAAGAAAGGGAGACTGAGCCCCATATATATTGGCCCATTTTGAGATTATGTAGAGAATTGAAGCTATGGATTATCATTTGACAATGCTGCCTAGCCTATCTAATGTACACAATGTGTTCCATGTCTTATTGTTGAGAAAGTACATTCTAGACCCAATGCGTGTCCTCACTTCTGAAGGTATTGAATTGGAACCTAACTTATCTTAATTTGAAGAGACTATCCAGATTTCAGACACTAAGGAACATGTTTTCAGGAATCATATGACATGATTGGTAAAGAAACTTTGGAAAATTTATAAGATCTAAAAGGAAACATGGGATTCTGAGGATCTTATGATGAAGACCTACAAAAATATTTTTATGAGGTAACATTCTATGAATTTCGGGGATGAAATTTTTGTGAGGAGGGGAGAATGTAACACCCCAAGGATTTATAAATAAATTTAATATTGAATTCAAGAAACATTTAGTCTCTAAAAAACAACACTTTTTTATATCCTAGCTAGTAAACATAATTTTTCCAGCACTAGGATTTTAATTTTGTAAAATTCAAATACACAGTTGCGTTCAATAAGATATTTAGAGTCTAAAACGAAAAAATATACTTTTGGTGATTATTATAAAAACATTATGAATATTAATATGGATAGTAATATGACTATTATTAATAGTAAATCATACTATTATTTTATTTTCTTAAGGTTATAAGATAATTACATCTTTAATAATTTTTCAAGGTGATATAAATTGAATTATTTTTCTAAAATTGTTATTTTTTGAGTAAATTAAGATTTTATTAAAAAAATAAATTAATCATATTGATAAAATTATTTTCAAAAAATAGTTTTCATTTTTAAATTCAGAATATTGAAATTAGGTTATGCTGAATTTATGATAATTTTATAAAATACTTTAATTTTTTTTCTGAATAGTAAAAAAATAAAGTTTTGAGTTTTCGGTTTGATTAATGACCTAATAATGAGGTAATAATTAATATAAAATTCTAGTATACTTTTGTACATTTAAATATGATATGAGGTGTATCATGAGTCCAATACCATGGGAAAATAACATGGTAAAGACCATGGTTTTGAAAATACCACTAATGAGGTGTCCTTTGAAATTAATAAAAAACTCATCCTCTTTTAATATAAATACCCACTCAATCCTTCATTTTATTTCATTAAAAATTCATAATACTCCAAAATATGGTCTTTTTTACTTCCCTAGGAGTCCTCCCAAGGTTTCCTTAAGCCCTCAAGGTCCCAACCTTCATTTTTTAGGAGTTACTCTACAAGGCAAGGGAATCTACCACCCTTTTCATTTTCAAGCACTCTTTTTATGTTATTCTCTATTAATTTAAATTAGATTATGTTGATATATTTCTTTAAATATCCCCCTTACTATACATATTATTTAATAATTATGAGATACCAATTTTTCTATCATAAAAATATTTTATGAATTTTTAAGTGATGTCGTTAAGCTGTCGAATTTTCACATGGCATTTCTCGACATTTCTTTTATTTCGAATTCCTTTATATTCTTTTTCTTTCCTCAACTCATTTCATCAAAATGTTATTATAACTATAGTGACTTAAATTTACTATAATGTTTTTGTGATAATGTAATAATTCATCATCATCTCTCTGTTCCCCTTCTTTTATACTAGAAATGAAAACACCATCCTAGATGTGTTAATTTATCACATTCATGGTTGTCGGGTTTTCAATTTCTATTATCATCTTCCATTATGGTCATTAAACCATTTTTATGGTTTAAAACGACTATAATATATGCATTATAACTTTTTAAAGGGGTTTTAATCTTTTTTTACACATGATATTAATTTATAAATCAAAATGAGTTCATTGTGATAAAAAACCGCTAATTAACCCAAACTATAATTATTAAAATTTTATATAATGATTCATCTTCACTAAAAATTACCAAATTAATTTTATAACCATGTAATATTATTGGTGTTAAAAAATAAAATACAACTTCTATTTTTTACAACCATTCTCATCTTACATGTTTATTCTTATATGTATATAAGAAAACTGGTCATGAATACCAAGGAAGAAAATGCTCCCAAACTATAAAATTAAACCTATTAAACCCTTCTGGAAGGCCATGAATGAACTTAATAATGATATAATAAAAAAATTAAATAAATAATAGGTTCTATAAATATTAATTATTGAATTTAATTTTGTTATACATGACACTAAGATCAAGTGAAGAACGCCATCAGACTTAAGGTGAGGGTTTTCTACCCGAACCTCCCTTTTCATTCGAGATTCTCTTATTCTCTACTTACCTAAATAACATTCTTATTTATTAACAATAAATCCTCAGAAATTATGTTTTAATGTTATATATATGTGTAATAAATATAATAATACTTAAATATATGTGGAATTATATGTTTTAAAAGGATATTTCATTTATTCTTCCTAAACCACAAGCCTGGGTCAAGGGAATTTCTGAAATTATTACCTATTTTCAAGGGCACTCTATAATCTGTTTCTAGAAACCATTATCCTTATAAAATCACTCATTTTATTATGAAAATACTATATTACTTAAATTTTGGTTTTATACAAACACTTTTCCAAAATAACTCTTCTTTTCAAAGTAAAAGACTATTTATCTCATGAATTAATCAATGATTTTATAAGAGTATTTTCATCAATATCAATAGTCTTTTTGATTATTATGTATTATTGGGATTAATCTTTTATGATATCATATACCATATTTAATTTAATGTTTTATTATTATTTTGAATTTAGACGTGCTATCTTAAAATCATTCACCAATTTACTCTGAATGGTTAGTGTTTAAGTTCAATGTTTGGGGAAAGTTATTTACATTTCATATATTAGTTTCAATATGATTATATATGTTGTGCATTTTTATCCCCTTTCATATTAATAATTCATTGGAATTAGGAAGATATGGGTAGGGCCGACTACAACCCCTTGAGGCATCGGTAGGTCTCATGTGACAAACTATGGTCTTGGCATGAGGCCTTGACATAATCATTATTTATGGTCTTGGAATGAGGCCTTTAAGGTATTGTTATGATGTCCGACATTATGAATTACCACATTATAAAAATATTAATTGAATGTTTAGGTTGTTATTTTACTAGTAAAATACCCATGATTATGATTTGATATGGCATTATTTATTTAGCTATTATTTTTTCTATAATGTGTTCAAGTTTATTTTTAATGGTATGTGTTTTTAGTTATTCACCATACATAATGTTGTAGATTATGATATCTTCCATTATATTGCATACCCTTACTGAGAATTTGATCTCACACCTTTCTTATGTTTCATTACCAAGCACATGAATATGTATATTATGAATGAAATGCAGGGATAACCAAGGAGTTATTAATGTTTTCAAGGGAATTTCTATATTGTATTTCCTTTCAAGTTGTAATGTTGAACTTATGTATGCATCTGGATTTCAAAAACTACTAAACTATTCATTCTTTCGAGACATGACTTTATTATAATCATGATAATGTAATGAATTAATGTTCAATCTCCAAGTAACTAGGGTCGGGTCCTTACACCTAGTATGTTTCTTTGAAAAAAAAATCAATAGCATGAATTTCATACTACACCGACTTGGCCTGCATTACACACAACATTGATTTTATGTGAAACAACAATTTAGTATTATAATTATTTAAATGATATATTGATAACATATCTATTAAATATAATAATATGAATATTAATAAATAATTTTTAAATATTATATATAATTCTTTCACATAAATAAAACATATTTATAATGAAATGTATACGTTTTGAAAATATAGTTCTATTTTTAGAAATACTATTTTCTTAAAGGAAGTAAATTATATGTCATTTTTTATACAATAATAAAAATTATTTTATCCAATATTATAAACTTATTTTCGTAAAATAGATATCATTTTTGAATTCAGAAGATCAAAATTATCTTAGGGTGAAATTTTGTGACGGGCCAGTTTTCCCATTAGAAAATACATTCCTTAAAAATATATAAACTATTTGTGATGGGAACCCATCTCAAAAGGTCCCATCATAAAGACATAAAAAAATAAAAAATATATATTCAATAAAATTATGATAAATTAATATTAGATAATAATAATAATAATAATATTAATAATATTAATAATATAATATAATATAATAATAATACCAAAATTAATAATATAAAAAATTATATTATTATAATATTAATAATCAAATAATACAAATAATATAATAATTTTATTATAAATATTATTATTATTTATAAAACAATAATATTAATATTATTAAAATGTTAAAAAATATTAAACTTGTCAATATTCAAAAAATATATAAAAAATTAAAAAATAATATTATTATTATTTTTAAAATTAAAAAAAATTAAAAAGTAATACTAATAATAAATAATAAAGTAATAAAATATTATAAATAAAAAAAATAAATTATTCCATATTCACATAATATAAAAGACAGAAACTTTAAATAGTTAATATTACAAAAAAATTGAATTCAAATGTTTTTAACATGACAAAAAAGTCACTGGGGGGATGGTCTTTTGGAGGAGGTAGAGGAGCTGGAGGAGATTGTGGAAGAAACTCCATCCCTAAACTATGAGCCAGACGACTCATGTACTTCATATTCTCATGCTGCTTCTACTACCATCAACATATCTTCTCCTCGTACTTCTGCTGATGTCGTCGGTGCTCCTCCTCTTGCTGCTACTGCTGACGCATCTACTCTTGCTCCTTACACAAACTCTCTATAATCTCACTCCGAGCTCACAATTGATCCAGATACTGTGATCCAGAAGATGATTCCTCTCTACAAGATCCTTTTGAGTTAGCTAAAAACATCACAACATTACCAAAATAAGTACCATGAGTCAATAGAGATCCAATACCAACTACTCGGCCCTTCTTGAAGTCATACTGGGTTTCCTGCATCCATACCACCTCATCGAAATGGTTGGCACCAGCCTGATCACCCATCTCGGCCAGACTCTTAGCCTGTGTCGGAGAGGTCATGGCCACATATGGCTTGTTCAGTTCAAATTTGAATATAAAATAGTAAAAATATTTTTGTAGTTAAGTTTAAAACTAAAATAGAAATAATACAGACCACACTCCGATGTTGGAAATCACACATAATCTCTCCAGTGGCTGGATCACTATACATCCTCCGATAAACATCATACTCCATAATTCCGGGCCACTTGATTACCTATATGAATATAAAATAAACTATTTATATTTAATGTGATATAAAATATTTAAAAAAATTACTTACTAGATTCTCTCTATGCATATTGAATGTACGACTACCGACTCGATGCATCACCTCCTATCTCCCCCATTTCTGTCTGCTCAATGATGATCTCCTCTGAAATTCACTTCCCAACCAGTGTGGACATAATCCATCCCAAAAGTGAGATGAAATGTAATCTGGTCGGTGGGCTCTACAAAACTCATTAAATAACACCACTCATTCTTTCTTCATGGTCATACTTCTGAAATTGTGAAAAAACTAATAGAAATAGTCACACATAGACACCTCCCATGCTGTGTGGATAGCGTCACACATGCTATCATCGATGGGATACCATAAAACCTAAAAATAATTTATAATATCATGTTATTAATGAAATAAATTTGAAAATAAATATTATTTATTTACATACCAGCCACTGATCGAAGATGCTGAGCTACACATGTCATGACCCGACCCTACCCGGGCTCGAGCCGCAACTACCCCAAGCCCGCCTCCATAGGCCAGGGGCTGGCGACCAGCGCCAAAGGCACAACAACTCGGGGATGCCTTTTCCTAAGTACCTGTACACACACACACGCTGCACACTCAATGTAAAAGTGCAGAGTAAAAAGGAAAACAAAGGAAAACTGCTATAAATAAACCACAATGTGCATCGACCTCTAAAAGTACAAAGTAAAAGCTGAAGGTAACTGAAAAAGAAAATGGGAAAAACATGCGCCCAACCAGAAAAGGTGCCACAACCCAGCAGCAGGTAAACAAAAGAAAAACAGCCAGAAGGGGTCCCCCACCTGGGACCTAACCCCGACCACCGCATGCAGTCCGAGCTCCTGAACTCCTAAGCTCCATCGAAGTCACGACCAACCTGTCCGTCGCCTACAAGGGAACACCAAGTGCGGGCAAAGCCCAAGAAGGGGTGAGTATAAAAATACTCAGTAGGATACCCCAAAGGCTCGAGGGAGAAACAAATGAGGTACCGTAGGGTGAGCAGTAGAGAGAACATAGAATAGTAAAGTAATACAATAGAGATTAAAGTAAGGAGTACAGTAAAGAGTCCATCTCAACCCAACAAGAGGAAAGAAGGTAGAATCGTCCAGACAAAAGGAGCTAGAAATGGTGAGAAGATGAACTTCTCGTTGAGTCTTCACAACCTATGGCAGGAGAGTAGACTCGTCCAACCACGAGAAGCTAGACACGGAAAGCACGTGGCATACCCCACGCGTCATTGCCTCTCCTGGAAGGAGATTAACCAAACCCACGAAGTGGGTACTAGAACAAGGTATATAAAAATACGTATGCTCAATCAAGAAGCCCGAACAAGATCATAAGGGGATCTCTGTCCCGTAGCTCAGCCCAAGAAAAGTGAGTCGTCAACAGTCCCAGGAGTAAACACCATTGATGCCCAGCATCCCACAAGTCAGCCCCGAACTACAAGTTGAAGGGCTCAAATCACCACACCTCGACACTATCTGCTTTGGGCGGCACTGACTCACCCACATGGTTTTATGTCGCGTTACAAGGATGTGTCTTGGTGGGGAAAGTGCTCCTCATACTTGAGAGTTCTGGGGGAATGTCAAACCACACCACGTTACTGCCCCGCAGTCGAGAGGTCTGCTGAAAGTCCACAGGCGACCCCCTACCCAGCCCTGCTGGAGGGTCCCTGGAAGTCGACGGGTTCCCACTACAGGGAGACCCGGAAAGTTGGCGGGTGCCACACTGCCCAGTCTCGTAATAGGGTAATCCACTGGAGGGAGACCCGGCTAAAGTCGGCGACGGGACCACTACCCAGCCCAGATGGAGGTAACCCGGCATCGGGGAACACTGCCCAGCCTAGCTGGAGGTAAGCCCGGCATCAGGGAACACTGCCTAGCCCAACTGGAGGTAAGCCCGGCATCAGGGACCACTGCCCAGCCCCGCTGGAAGTAGGACTGACATCGGGTACCACTGCCCAGCCCCGCTTGAGGTAAGCTCGGCATCATGGACCACTGCCCAACCCGGCATCGGGGACCACTGCCCAGGCCAACTGGAGGTAAGCCCAGAACAGCTCTGGCCATCCCTGCAGGATGGTAATGCTCAGTGAACACCGTTGTACTGGCCATCCCTGCTGGATGGTAACCCACTAGCGAGCCCTAGTCGAAACAACCCCAGCCCTGCTAGTAGCAACCTCGGCCCTGCTGGAAACAACCTCAGCCCTGGTGGAAACAACCTCAGCCCTACTGGAAACCACCTCAACCCTGCGGGAAACAACCTCCTGGGTAGAGGATCGGTGCCCGCATAAAGTGTTGGTCACACCGAATCCACAAAAACTCTACCAGGGAACACAGAAGAATGGGAGAAACTCCCCAGGCCTCTCAGGCGAACACGGTCCAATTCGCTGAGTGACTGTCGAAGCGGACCGAGACAACTCATTCCAGAAAGTGGGAAACACCCACACTGTACGGGCACACGTAGTCGCAAACGGTGTTGTAGTCTGGTGAAAGGGCACGGTACTGAATCCCCTCACAGCTGAAGAAACAGAGTAACAAACCATCTCTGTCAGCCAAACCGTCGAGAACGAAACTAGGGGGAGACCACTCAACCCTGCTGGTCAACAAGCGAGAACAGGACCAGGGAAAACTCAACCATGCTGGTCAACAAACAAGAACAGAGGAACCCTATACATTGTGAGAGGTCAAAAGTACGTAAATCAGAACACAGAACTCACATGGGGCCCACACGACATGTGGCCCCAAGTCAACCACAACTGAGTGCACAAACATCCTCAGGTACAAACAACCACATGTACCTCCAAGAATTTCTGTATACTCCCAAAGCATACCACGTTCCAGCCCAAAGGCTATCATGCACACGACACCCAACGTCAACGCAAAGGCATGACGTAACAACTTCAACCTGCCATCTCAACGGTTGAGGCACAACCAACAACATCTCTTCACTCACACGGGAGTGCACATGATCACATGCCAAGGGTTCTCTGTAAATGCGGCGAGATGAACTACCATCATAGCGCCTTTCACATTTCCATATTTAATAATATTGTGCAAGGGGCTTCGCACAACCAAACGGATCACACCATTGTAATCCGCATGGAAGAAAACACAAGATATACTACTTACTCGCCTCAAAAGGATATCCGACGGAAAAGTCACCAAGACCGCCTCATGCCCGAATGGCGTCCCGTGATCCCGAGCCTCGGCCTCGAAAACAGTCGGGAGCATCACACCATTGCGCTCCCCTCGGGAAAACATGTCAAAAAGACTGCTCACTTGAGCGCAATAGACATCTGAAGAAAAATATGCATTCTGGTGCACCGTACATGAGCAGTGCTACGTGGGACCCACATCCCGGTCCCGAAACTCAACGGACGAATCACACCATTGCCATCCTCTCAAAAAAGTACACAAGATGGACTATTCACTTGTCCAATACGGTTGCCCAGTGATAGAGATGGAAAATCACCGTCGATGACGAATCATCCCTCGTGGGCCCCGTACCATCATGCCGAATTAGGGCGGATAGATTGCATCATTGCAATCCCCTCGGAAAAACATCCAGAATAGACTGCTCGCACGCCCCGAATGGTCGCCCGATGAGAAAGTCGTGAAACGGTGCACGCAGCTCGAAAGACAGTGGGGCCCACGCCTCAACTTCGACCTCAATGCCCGAAACCATTCTCGAAAGCTTCTCCCCAGCGCTAGAGTCCCAACGCCGCTGACGGCGCTCAAAACGAACGTTGTATGCGTCAGCGCCATCCAAAACAAGTTCCCCCGAAAAAACGACAATTCTCTTAAAGGCGCGTCGCGCCTCTGAGGCCCCTCGTTTTGTTAATTAAAAATTCTAGAAACCATCTCAAAAACTCTGCCTTGACGTCAGGTCCTTACCTCCGCAGATGGTGCCCAAAACGGGTTTCCGACGAATGATCTATGATAAATAAACCATTTCAATAATAATAATAATAATAATAATATTATTATTATTATTTTAAACCCTTTTTTTCTTTTTGTTGTTGTTATTTTTATTTTTATTATTATTTTAATAAGGACCACCGACCGGCGCTGGCCGGTCGGCTGTCTTCCATGTGGAGACCCGCATACAGCGGGTCTCTGTCTCCCGAGCGGGGTCGCGCGCTGCGACCCCGGCTGCTGCGTCAGCCGGCCAGTCCTTCTGCTCCGCGGCCACCCCAGCCCGTGCCGACACAGCCCCACGCTCTGCCGACCTTCGCTTGGCCAGCCACCGCGGCGTCCCCTGCTGACCCAACGCTGACCTCCGCTCGGCCTCCGCTCGCCCAGCCGCCGAAGCCTAGGCCCTCGACCTTTGCCGTTCGCCTGAAGCCAGCACCCGCGCCGCCGTCCGAAAGCCTCCAAACCGGCCGGAAGAACTCAAAAACCCGCAAACTTCGGCGGTCGATTGCGAGCTCCTCCAAACTCAGAATTAAATTCAGAAAAGTGAAATGGAAAGAGAATAAAATATACTATGCATTCAAGGGATTTTCTCGATAATTCGATAGAGGTTCGATACAAAAATTCAATCTCAAAGTAGGTGCGGGAAAAGAAAATGAAAACGACAAATCCTACATCGATGGGCTTCTCCTGAAGCTTCACCAAGATCCATCGGAGCCGCGCCTCGCCGGAGAGGATGAGGTGATGGAGGAGAGATTCCTCCTTCGTTGTTGGGAGCTGCTGGCGCTAGGGGAGAAGGGGGAGAGGAGAGGGGTGGGTTAAGTGTTTAAATAGAAAACACTTAACCATCCGTCCGTCGGGCCGAACCCGAACTCCCGACGGGGTCAGGATTCATCCCCCCAAGGCTATTAACCATGCTCTGAACATAGCAGCAGTCTCAGAATTTTAATCTGAGGCCCCGATCAAACGTTTTAAACATAGCGCCTGAGGCCGCCAAACTACGAAAACGCCCATGGGGCCATTTTTCACAGATGGCTCGTGCCCGCAAAACTTATACCCCTCCTAGGGTAAAAGACATGCTCCAAACTCAGCGGTGCCCTTAGTTTTCCAATCCAAGACACCGTTTAAGAGATACTTTAGTTTCACCATTAAACGAATAAATTAATTAATTAATTTACCCGTTTAACGTTCCGAAAGCAAGCAAGGGGTCCAAACATCCCGCACCGACATGTTTTATGTCGTTCCTAGGGTCAAAACCCCATTCCGAACCCATCCATACACTCAGATCTCTGATTCGAAGCACCGTTTAGGAGTTATTCCATTTAGTTGGTGTTTCCAGTGTGAACGCACTGAAAATTTAATTCCGGCCACTCCAGGGCTCAAAATCGCATGCCGTCTGGAGGGGTTGCTCTGGAATAACATCAAGAATATTCCAATGTTTTTCTCAGCAAAAACTGGGTTCTTACATCATTACCTCCTTCAATATTTTCATCCCCAAAAAGAAAAACTAGGGAGAAACATAGGGTACTAATCCCACACCCGACTCTTCCGTACCCAGAAGAACTCTCGCACAGCTCTGCGCCACCGCACACAGACCAAAGGATTGATCTGTTCATGCGAGGTCATCCCTTGACGATTTCGTGCACCCACTCTAGACTTTGGGGTTAGGGAAAGGCGGTAGGGAACCTCGCCATCCCTTTGCATGTTTTCAAATAGCCCAAAGGCTCTCGGGGGTAGCTCACCTCCCCGATCGAACCCTTACGTCGCACACTGCGACTGGAATCACCGCCCGCACCTGGAATAAGGCCCGGTGATTCCTTCCTTCAGAATATCCATATGGTGTAACACCCAAGGATATCTGGTCATGCAATATTTCACAGTCGATGTCTCTCAACGAAGAATCTCTTACATGCTGGGGGAGCGATGGAGTCGATGCCATCGACTAAAGAAAAAGGTCCTACTCCTTTTATCATACCAACACAGGGTTACATCGACACCCCGCGCCACCCTGGTAACACCTCAAGCAAGGAGCAGGGAGGAAAATTCCACACACAGAGTCTAACAATTCTACTGCAAAATGTAGAAGAATTGTAGAGTGTACCTCTTATCACCTCATGCTCTGCAAGATCATAGACATCCAAAGCTCGCGGTTGTCCATGGTCCCAACTGTCAGCTCCCAGAGCCTGACGTGGACCGCCTAATGGTGATGGGAATACCTCTTAAAGTCATCCCCCACTACCAGCTCCTCTCTCTCATCTTCTAGAACCACCTCTCTGGGTACTACTCCGATCACGGCGCTGCCTCTGTCGTGGTGGTGCACTTGCTACCTGCCCAAAGCTCTCTGCATGCCTGGTCGGGCAGTCCCGTGCGAGGTGACCTCGCCCATCACAAGAATAGCACCAACTCTCTCTGGGCTGTACTGGTTCCATCTGGTGCCACTATGGTGTACGACCACGCCCCTGAGTCCGGTTGTCAGAAAGCCACCTGCGTCGAGGTTCTGCTTGCCGACGCCCACTAGCCGCGACAGACATCTTGGCTCCAATGTGCCTGCTGCCACCACCAACTCCAGAATGTGACAGGAATCCCTCTGTCACCAGTGCCTGCTCTAGCACCCCGAAATATGTGGAAATGCCCAAGGGTAATATGACAGCACGAATCTCTCGGCGGAGACCATGCTAAAACTTTCACGCTCGGATGTTGTCATTATGGACCAAGTCCGGGTGAAAGCGTGCACGGTCTACAAAACTAGTCGCGTACTCAGCCACCGTCATCCCTCCCTACTGAAACTGAAGAAGCTCCTGAATCCGAAAGGAGCGCAAGAAGGAGGAGAAAAACTCCTCACGGAACAACAACTGAAAGTCTCCCCATGAAAGTGACGACTCGTCAAGAAACCGAGTCACCAGACTCCACCAATTCCAAGTTGATCCACGAAAAAGGCTGGCTACCAAATCCACTCTCTGTTCTGATGGCATCTGCACAATCCTGAAAAGGCAAACCAATGTCTCGAGCCAAACCTCTGCTGCCTGTAGGTCTAGCTCACTACTGAACCTCAGCGCTCTATGCCGCTGGAACTCATAGAGCGTGCTCAACCTGCCCTCAAGATCAGCCTGATCTGCTGAAACCGCCTGCTGCTCAACAGGTGGGGGTGCTGCTACCAGCCCACTCGGATAAAGGGGCTCACATGATGGGTCCTGGACTGTGGCCTCGTAGCTTACAGGGACGTCATCACGAACAAAAGCTATTATCCTGGTTGGCTGTCTTCGCGGAGACATCCTGAATTTTACCAAGGAGTGTCGTGGTAAGATGCACATATATGTATATACCATCAACAACAATGATGGGGAGCTAACTCAAGAAGGACAGTTAAAGACTCAATCCTATGTGATGCACAAACCAAATTTTCCCTGCAACAAGTGTCTCAGCATGCCGAGTCGACAAGCGGGTTGTCAAGGTCCTGGTGAATGGATACGTCTGCCACTGCACCATCACTGGACTCCCTGGCCTGAGAGCCGCTCTCGAGACACGTTAACACTATTTCCCTAAATCCCAACCAATTTCTCTTTTAGGGACGTCCGTACAACGTCACAAGGAACGAACCACCTCTGATACCACTTTTTCACGACCCGAACCTACCCGGGCTCGAGCCGCAACTACCCCAAGCCCGGCTCTAGAGGCCAGGGGCTGGCGACCAGCGCCGAAGGCACAAAAACTCGGTGAGGCCTTTGCCTGAGTACCTATACACACACACACACATCACACTCAATACAAAAGTGCATAGTAAAAAGGAAAACAAAGGGAAACTGCTATAAATAAACCACAATTTCCATCAACCTCTAAAACTACAAAGTACAAGCTGAAGGTAACTGAAAAAGAAAAGGGGTAAAACACGCGCCCAACCAGAAAAGGTGTCACATCCCGAAAACAGGTAAACTAAAGAAAAACAGACGGAAGGGGTCCCCCACCTGGGACCTAACCACGACCACCGCACGCGGTCCAAGCTCCTGAACTCCTAAGCTCCACTGAAGTCACGACCAACCTGTCCGTCGCCTGCAAGGGCACACCAAGTGTGGGCAAAGCCCAAGCAGAGGTGAGTATAAAAATACTCAGTAGGATACCCCGAAGGCTCGAGGAAGAAACAAAGGTACCAAAGGGTGAGCAGTAGAGCGAACAAAGAATAATAAAGGAATACAATAGAGAGTGAAGTAAGGAGTACAATATAGAGTCCAATTCAACCCAATAAGAGGAAAGAAGGTAGACCCGTCCAGACACAAAGAGCTGGAAATGGTGAGAAGATGAACTTCTCGTCGAGTCTTCGCTATCTATGGTGGGAGAGTAGACTCGTCCAACCACGAGAATCTAGACACTAAAATCACGTGGCATACCCCGCGCGTCTTCGCCTCTCCTGGAAGGAGAGTAACCAAACCCACAAAGTGGGTACTAGAACACGATATATACAAATACATATGCTCAATCAAGAAGCCCGAACAAGATCGTAAGGGGATCTCTGTCCCGTAGCTCAGCCCAAGAAAAGTGAGTCGTCAACAGTCCCATGAGTAAACACCATCGATGCCCAGCATTCCGCACGTCTACCCCGAACTACAAGTCGAAGGGCTGAAATCACCGCACCTCGACACTATCCACTGTGGGAAGCACTAACTCGCCTTTACGGTTTTAGGTCGTGTCACAAGGATGCGTCTCGGTGGGGAAAGGACTCCTCGTACTTGAGAGCTCTGGGGGAACGTCAAACCACACCACGTCACTGCCCCGTAGTCGAGAGGTCTGCTCAAAGTCGATTGGTGACCCCCTGCCCCGCCCTGCGGGAGGGTCCCTGGAAGTCGACGGGTTCCCACTATAGGGAGACCCGCAAAGTCAACGGGTGCCACACTGCCCAGTCCCGTAATAGGGTAATCCACTGGAGGGCGACCAGGCTAAAGTCGGCGACATGACCACTACCCAGCCCAACTAGAGGTAACCTGGCATTGGGGACCACTGCCCAGCCCAACTGGAGGTAATCCTGACATCGGGGACCATTGCTCAGCCCAGCTGGAGGTAAGTCCGGCATCGGGGACCACTGCCCATGTAACACCTGAGACTTTTATGTTATATAAATCATCAAAGGAATCTTTTTCTACACAACACTTGCTTGGCTTGCTTTACACGCAATCGCGACCTTCCTCGATAGCTTGCGTCGTACGCAATACCGAGTTTCACTAAACAACAATATGCTATTAAAACTAGCCGTTATGAATAGTAATAACCACTTTTTTGAAATTTTATAATTTTTATTTTTCAAAATGGACTTCATTTTTGAATCAGAATATCGAAATTAGCCTAGGGTGAAATTTTGGTATTTTTCTGAAAACTTTCAATTTTTGATGAATAGTGAAACCACTAAGTGGTAGGTTAAAAACTGAATTTTGCATAAAACATAATTTTACCGCTTCTGTGAATGGAATTTCGAAAATCCGAGAGACACGGTTAATATCAAGGACTAAAATGTGGTTCAATGAGATGAAAATAATTTTTTGGTGAATAGTAACTTTTTACTTTTTTTACCGCGGTTAATAGTAAATAGGGTAACTAAGGGTAAATATGATATTAATATTACCCTAACACATGTCCTAATTCTATTGGACAAATGTAATTCGACCAAAAACAATCTTAGGAATAAAATATGACCATTTAGGCCCACTTGGATTAGATTAGGACATTTATTATTAATTTATTTAAAGAAGGGTTAAAATAGTTAAAATCAAAGTTTAATAAGTAAATCATTTTTAATATGGGGTTATACATAAGATAAATTCAATTTTAAATATTCATTAGAAAGATAAAACGATTTCCTACATGATGATATTTTATTTGTAATTTTTAGACATCAAATAATTTAATTTATTTATGAGACAAAGATGATGCAGTAATTATCTTATTAATGAAATATTGACATAATTGATAATATAAATACCAAAATAAATGTAATTTAAGACTTTTTATGAATTCCACTAATTTTCTAGGTTACTATTATATATTAATGTTGCTTTAATAAACTTGGTTCGAACATATAATTCTGTTATGACTTTCACAAAAATCATATATCAAATAGTGTCAAAATTGACACAAAATAGTTTTTAAATCAAATATTATATTATTAATTGTTATTTTATTCCTAAAAATCTAAGGTTCGGCCAAATGGCTTAGATAAGGATATATATTTTAATAATAAACAATTTGGGGTTCTTTTGGCATGTTATAGTAAGTTTATTAACCATATAGTGAAAGAAAACAAAAAGACACGGTAAAAGTTAAATTAATTAACTTAGAGTTAAATCTAATTGATAAGGTTAAAATAATACCCTAAACTTGTCTAAATCTTATTGGTTGATAGGATTTCGACCCATACCCACTTTAGCTTCGAAATAAGACCCGTTTGGAACCATTATAAACCGATTTTGACTTTAATATAAAATAATATTTTTAGATATTCCTAAGGTGCCCCTCTCCTCCCTTATAAAAGGGCACCTCCTCCCCCTCCTCCTCACACCAATTTGAGCACTCAAGCTCGGCCAACCCCTGCCATTTTCTCCTCTCCACTTCCCTAGAATAATCCTAGAGGTCATGGTCTTCTTCAAAGACCAATCTTAGTTCCCTAAGTGGAGGATTCAAAGAGGCGTTCCAAAGAAGAGGTAATATCCATTACCGATCTTTTCAATTTATTTCTTCTTCAACTTCTTCTTCTTTAGTTGTTTCATGATAAAGTAATAACATCAGTATTACTTACATACTGATATGTTATTATAAATATGAAACAACCCTTATTCACCTTCTATCCATCCTACGGAAAAAATGAAATCACCGCGCGTGCGTACGTACGGAATACCGTCTCCACGCCGTGGTGTAATCTATTTTCCACCATCACCTTACAAGGATGGGTATAATGGTGTAATGAGTAACTATATATGATTATTATGAAGTAATATTTATACTGAAATAATATATATATATACTCCAATACAATTCCACGATCATAGGAACGATATCATCACTCGTGCGTACGTACAGAATACCGTCTCCACGATGTGATGCGACTCGTTCTACATGATCTTCATTTCATAATGATTATATAAATGAATTGAATGAATGAATATGGTATATACTACACTAATACCATTCTTTAAATGAATTATCTATAACCTAAAGATAAGAATATGAATTTATTCGACAAAACACACATAAGAACAAAAAGTTATAAAGACCCGAGTAACAAGTAACAATGAAATATTACTAACAAGAAGCTAATAATATGACAATATATGATATCATATCAATATGTATGATTCTGGAATAAGTAAATAACATTATTTAAACCATTATACAGGAGCTTCGGACACGAACAAATCAAATCGGACCTAAGGTAAGGGAAAATATCACAATCTCATTTTTATCCGAGATTGTTTATTCGTAAGTATTTACTGGGGTGTATTTTATCATCCACATCCATGTTTCATCAATATGTAATATTATTTCCATCCACCTACAATTGTTTAAATCCATTTTTACCCTTCGGTGAGTTTTTAGTAATATGTATGAAAAGAATCTTTTGTCGTTTTTCGTACGAGGTACTTTTTGACTTTTCCGACAAAAGTACGAAGAATGTTTTTTTTTGACTTATACGGCATGAATGGATTTCAAAAAAATTATTTCCAAGAAGCTTACTTTACAAGTATTCAAGTTTATTTTTAATCAACTTCTTTTATTTTAAAATTGTATGACATGTTAAGAAAGGAAAAGTGTTTTTGAAGTAGAAAGGATATTTTCCTCAAGAATGAAGTTCAAGTATTTTATCAAAATTATTTTCCATCTAAGATAATAAAAGGGTTCTATTTTTATCCCTATTATTACATGGATTTGATTATGTTGTGATGGAAACATTTTTATGAATTCCTTTATCTTATATGAATTGTTTTATGATGTCTTGTTGTTTAAGAATCCCATTTTTATTATGTGGATTACGCTATGATGTATGGTTTATGATTATGTGGCACACATAAGAAAGGATTCATTATAAGATGGGTGGGACCTATATCTCCCTCCAATGCATTGGGTAAAGATTTTGTATCTCATGAGATAGACATGGCTGGAACGGAAGGTTATTTCGGTTCAGTGATACAGGACTGAAACGAGGAGTGAACTCGGTTCAGAAAGGGACTTTGTCCACTAAGATAGTCTTGGCAATGAGTCATGACTAACAAGAAATGATTTTCCATGATTATGTGTGCATGACACAAAGTTTCAAGTTTTATGTTATGATTATGGGGATCTCATTTTCACTTCTATTATTTATTCCATGTTAAGATATTATGATCTCTTTTGCAGGATTTGATTTTCATAAAGATATGATATGATTTTTATTTCCTTTATTTTCCCTTGCTGAGCATTTGAGCTCACCCTTTTATGTTTTATTTTCCCCAGGTCAGGAAGATGGATATTATGTAGAATATGCTAAAAGGGACCCTAGATATGATGAAATAAATGGGAGACACTGTAGAAGATTTATGAACCAGTTGTTTATGTTTCCCAGTTTCTAAAGACACTATACCTATACGGTCCTTTGTGGTTTTGTCATATGTTGTAATAAGTGTGCTTCAATTTTGAAGTATTAACAATGTATGTAAAGTATGTGTCGTTATAGTTGGTATCAAAGGAAAGGTATAGTCAACCTTTGGAAACTAGGATGTGAAAGCCTTAGTAAGAACCCTAAGGATAAGTCTAAGCATAGAACACAATCTTAGTGATTTAGAAATGGCCTTGAATAACCTAGGATAAGACCTTAAGCATGAAAATTTTATTCTTGAATTATGTGGTTTCCTATTATAATTAGTGTTGCTCACAGTATTCTTCTTGGTTTTAGTCAATGGCTGGAACCCGAAGGAACCGTGTTAACGCGGAATGCGATGGGCAATGAAATAATTGTCCCCCTGAGCAACCAAACAATATGGGAGCTGGAATGCAAAATCTTGTAGCCATGCTCACACAACTTTCTCAAGCTATGAATCATGCAGGATTTCCAAACGAGCAAAGGAGGGAGCAACATTCTGTTGAATTCTTCATGAGGCAGCGTCCACCTTCTTTCAGCGAGTCTACTGATCCATTAGTTGCTGAACAATGGATTAGTACTACTGAAAAGATATTTTCAGTTCTTCAATGTTCTGAACATGATAAAGTCATCCTAGCAGTGTATCGTTTGGAAGGAGATACTGATCAATGGTGGAATCTTGTTAAGAATACGAGGCAAAGGGATGAAATTGAGTCTATGGAATGGGACGAGTTCAAGAACTTATTTTTCAATAATTACTTCCCTCGTATTCTCCGAACAAAGATGGAGAAAGAGTTTCTTGAACTGAAGCAAAGGGATTATGAATCTGTTGGTACCTATGAAGCAAATTTTACAAGACTTGCAAGGTACGCTTCTGGTATTATTATCCAACCTGAGAGTAAGATCGATCGATTCTTTAGTGGCTTAAAACCAAGTCTTCGAAGGGCGTTAGCCATAAGGGACTTCAATAGCTACGAGGAAATCGTTCGATGTGCTCTCAAAGTCGAGATGGAGATTGGAGTAACCCATCAGTCACATGGGTTTGATAAGAAGAGGAAGATGGAATTCAAAGGAAACTCTAAAGAGCACACTGAAAAGAAGATGAACTTTCCCTTATGCTCAAAGTGTGGAAAGAAACATGGAGGGAGTTGTCTTAAAGGGACAAGTAAATGTTTTAAATGTGGAAAGGAAGGTCATCGGGCATTTGAATGCCGCGATAATGGGAATAAGATGTCTAATTATGCAAACAAAGGAAGGGATACACAGAATGAACCTACTACACTTCAATGTTTCAAGTGCAAGGAGATGGGGCATTATGCCAATCAATGCCCAAATCCAAGGGTTGATGATGATGGTCGATGTCAACAAACTCTTAAGGCTAAAGACGAAGGAAAGTCACATGCAATTTCTATCAGCGATGTGGAGTACGATAACGATGTGGTGAAAGGTACACTTACCATCCACTCTAAAGTAGAAAATGTTTTATTTGATTCTGGATCCACCCACTCTTTTATTTCTGAAGACTTTTCTAAGGGTATCACCGTATTACCTCAACAATTAGATGTTGAGTTAGCTGTGACAACACCTAATGGCACATCAATCGCATCAAAAGTTTATAATTCTTCTCCGATCGAAGTTTGTGGGAAAGTGCTTCCTGCAAATCTTGTGATCCTTCCTTTAGTGGAATTTGATGTGATTCTTGGCATGGATTGGCTTTCTCTACATGGAGCTCATATCAATTGCCAAAGAAGGGAAGTCACATTTCATATTCCAGATCAATCTACGATCGTATATCAATGCAAGGATGAACATAACCTTCCAGTGGAAATTTCTTCCATATTATGGGTATTGATTCCACTAAATGAAGGTTATTTATCTCAAATGGTTGGTGAGAAACTCACGATTAAGAATATGCCCATTGTACGGGAGTTTGATGATGTCTTTCCGGAGGAATTGCCGGGTCTTCCACCAAATCGTGAAGTTGAGTTTTCAATAGAACTCGTACCGGGTGCTTTGCCTATTTCAAAGACACCTTATAGAATGGCCCCAATTGAGTTGCAGGAATTGAAGAAGCAACTCCAAGAGAATCTTGATAAGGGATTCATACGCCCTAGTGCGTCACCTTGGGGAGCACCTGTTCTATTTGTTAAGAAGAAATATGGATCAATGAGACTTTGCATTGATTATCGAGAACTTAACAAGATCACTATCAAGAACAAATATCCTCTCCCACGCATTGATGACTTATTTGACCAACTACGCGGAGCTCAATAATTTTCCAAGATTGATCTTCGTTCAGGGTATCATCAATTAAGGGTCAAAAGGGAGGATATACCAAAGACGGATTTCCGTACAAGGTATGGACACTATGAATTTATAGTGATGCCATTTGGTCTTACTAATGCCCCTGCTATCTTCATGGATCTAATGAATAGAGTCTTTAGAGACTATCTTGATCAATTTGTGGTAGTCTTTATAGACGATATTCTTGTCTATTCAAAGAGAAAGGAAGAGCATGAAGATCACTTGAGAATTATATTGAAGACCCTGAGAAAGGAGAAGCTTTATGCAAAATTTACCAAGTGTGAATTTTGGCTTCAAAAAGTTGCATTTTTGGGTCATATAATCTCAAAAGAAGGGATATCTGTGGATCCAGCAAAAATAGAGGTTATCGAAAGATGGTCAAGACCAACAACAGTAACTGAGATCCGAAGTTTTCTTGGTTTGGCGGGATATTATCGACGTTTTGTAAAAGATTTTTCACGATTATCTAATCCAATCACCAAGTTGACTCGGAAGGGAGTTAAGTTTGTCTGGACAGAGGAATGTGAAGAGAATTTCAAGGAGTTGAAAAGAAGGTTATCCAGTGCACCTGTGCTCACACTGCCTTGTAGTGGAGAAAGGTTTGTGATCTATAGTGATGCATCCAAGAAGGGATTGGGGCGTGTTCTTATGCAAATGATATGGTGATAGCTTATGCCTCACGACAGTTGAAAATCCATGAGCAAAATTACCCAACACATGATTTGGAGTTGGCTGCGGTAATCTTTGCATTAAAGATTTGGAGGAATTACCTTTATGGTGAAAGGTGTGATATTTATACTGATCATAAAAGTTTAAAGTATATTTTCACACAAAAGGAGTTGAATATGCGTCAAAGAAGATGGTTGGAGCTGATTAAGGATTATGACTGCTCAATCCATTACCACCCTGGGAAAGCAAACAAGGTGGCAGATGCATTAAGTCGACAAGACCATGCTAGTTTATCCATGATGAGGATCACAAAAGATCCAATATTTATGGACTTAAAAAGGATGGATCTTGGAATTATAATGGAAGGGGAAAAATCTTATCTTTCTCAAATGAATGTTCAACCATCTATACATGTGAAGATTAAAGAGGCACAGAAAGAAGATGTCGAGTTACAAAAGAAGGTGAGAAATGTTCCTGAATTCAACCTTGATTGTGATGGGATAATAAAGTTCAGGAATCGGGTTTGTGTTCCTCCCATCCCTGAATTAAAGAAGGAGCTGCTGGATGAGGCTCATAGTTCATCATTATCTATTCATCCTGGAAGCACGAAGATGTATAGGGACCTGAAAGAGTACTTCTGGTGGGATGGCATGAAAAGAGATGTTGCTGAATATGTCTCTCGATGCTTGGTTTGTCGACAAGTTAAAGCTGAGAGACAGAAGTCTAAGGGGATGTTACAACCATTACCCATACCCGAATGGAAATGGGAAAACATCACTATGGACTTTGTCACAGGACTTCCTAAAACATCCAAAGGCAATAATGCTATCTGGGTCATATTTGATCGTCTTACAAAGTCTGCACACTTCATTGCTATTAGAGAGGATTTCTCTCTAGATCAGCTTGCCAGGATATATGTAAAGGAAGTGGTAAGATTGCATGGAGTACCACTTTCTATTATATCTGATCGAGATCCGAGATTTACCTCGAAGTTCTGGCGAAGTCTTCAGCATACTCTGGATACAGAGTTGAGTTTCAGCACTGCTTATCATCCCCAGACAGACGGTCAGTCTGAGAGAACAATTCAAACCCTAGAGGATATGTTGAGAGTTTGCTCTATGGATTTCAAAGGAGGTTGGGATCAACACCTACCTTTGGTGGAATTTTCTTATAATAATAGCTTTCACTCCAGTATTCAGATGGCTCCTTATGAAGCTCTCTATGGAAAGAAATGCAGGACTCCAACTTGCTGGGATGAAGTTGGGGAAAGAAAGCTATTAGGACCTGATCTCGTTGATGAAATGGCAGAAAAGGTCAGATCTATTCAACAACACATAAGAGCAGCTCAGAGTCGACAGAAAAGTTATGCCGACAACCGAAGAAAAGACCTAGAGTTTGAAGTGGGCGATAAAGTGTTCTTACGAATATCTCCCTGGAAGAGGGTTATGAGATTTGGAAAGAAGGGGAAGTTGAGCCCTAGATATATCGGTCCTTTTGAAATACTGGATCGTGTTGGGAAGGTAGCTTACCGATTGGCGCTTCCATCGAATCTCTCTCAAGTTCACGATGTGTTCCATGTATCTCTCCTGAGAAAGTACATACCAGATCCTTCACATGTACTCAGCTCAGAAGTTGTACCGCTGGAGAAAGATCTTTCTTATGAAGAACAGCCGATAGAGATTCTGGATCGTAGCGAAAAAGTCCTACGAAACAAGACCACTCGCTTGGTGAAAGTTTTATGGAGAAACCACCAACTTGAAGAAGCTACATGGGAGCTTGAGGATATGATGAGGGAGAAGTATCCTCATCTGTTTGTTGCAAAGTGACGAATTTCGAGGGCGAAATTCTTTTTAAGGGGGGTAGAATGTAACACCCGAGACTTTTATGTTATATAAATCATCAAAGGAATCTTTTTCTACACAACACTTGCTTGGCTTGCTTTACACGCAATCGCGACCTTCCTCGATAGCTTGCATCGTACGCAATACCGAGTTTCACTAAACAACAATATGCTATTAAAACTAGCCATTATGAATAGTAATAACCAATTTTTGAAATTTTATAATTTTTATTTTTCAAAATGGATTTCATTTTTGACTCAGAATATCGAAATTAGCCTAGGGTGAAATTTTGGTATTTTTCTGAAAACTTTCAATTTTTGATGAATAGTGAAACCACTAAGTGGTAGGTTAAAAACTGAATTTTTCATAAAACTTAATTTTACCGCTTCTGTGAATGGAATTTCGAAAATCCGAGAGACACAGTTAATATCAAGGACTAAAATGTGGTTCAATGAGATGAAATTTTTTTTTTGGTGAATAGTAACTTTTTACTTTTTTTACCACGGTTAATAGTAAATAGGGTAACTAAGGGTAAATATGATATTAATATTACCCTAACACATGTCCTAATTCTATTGGACAAGTGTAATTCGACCAAAAACAATCTTAGGAATAAAATATGACCATTTAGGCCCACTTGGATTAGATTAGGACATTTATTATTAATTTATTTAAAGAAGGGTTAAAATAGTTAAAATCAAAGTTTAATAAGTAAATCATTTTTAATATGGGGTTATACATAAGATAAATTCAATTGTAAATATTCATTAGAAATCTAAAAAGATTTCCTACATGATGATATTTTATTTGTAATTTTTAGACATCAAATAATTTAATTTATTTATGAGACAAAGATGATGCAGTAATTATCTTATTAATGAAATATTGACATAATTGATAATATAAATACCAAAATAAATAAAATTTAAGACTTTTTATGAATTCCACTAATTTTCTAGGTTACTATGATATATTAATGTTGCTTTAATCAACTTGGTTCTAACATATAATTCTGTTATGACTTTCACAAAAATCATATATCAAATAGTGTCAAAATTGACACAAAATAGTTTTTAAATCAAATATTATATTATTAATTGTTATTTTATTCCTAAAAATCTAAGGTTAGGTCAAATGACTTAGATAAGGATATATATTGTAATAATAAACAATTTGGGGTTCGTTTGGCATGTTATAGTAAGTGTATTAACCATATAGTGAAATAAAACAAAAAGACACGGTAAAAGTTAAATTAATTAACTTAGAGTTAAATCTAATTGATAAGGTTAAAATAATACCCTAAACTTGTCTAAATCTTATTGGTTGATAGGATTTCGACCCATCCCCACTTTAGCTTCGAAATAAGACCCTTTGGAACCATTATAAACCTATTTTGACTTTAATATAAAATAATATTTTGAGATATTCCTAAGGTGCCCCTCTCCTCCCTTATAAAAGGGCACCTCCTCCCCCTCCTCCTCACACCAATTTGAGCACTCAAGCTCGGCCAACCCCTGAAATTTTCTCCTCTCCACTTCCCTAGAATAATCCTAGAGGTCCTGGTCTTCTTCAAAGACCAATCTTAGTTCCCTAAGTGGAGGATTCAAAGAGGCGTTCCAAAGAAGAGGTAATATCCATTACCGATCTTTTCAATTTCTTTCTTCTTAAACTTCTTCTTCTTTAGTTGTTTCATGATAAAGTAATAACATCAGTATTACTTACATACTGATATGTTATTATAAATATGAAACAACCCTTATTAACCTTCTATCCATCCTACGGAAAAAATGAAATCACCGCGCGTGCGTACGTACGGAATACCGTATCCACGCCATGGTGTAATCTATTTTCCACCATCACCTTACAAGGATGGGTATAATGGTGTAATGAGTAACTATATATGATTATTATGAAGTAATATTGATACTGAAATAATATATATATATACTCCAATACAATTCCACGATCATAGGAACGATATCATCACTCGTGCGTACGTACGGAATACCGTCTCCACGATGTGATGCGACTCATTCTACATGATCTTCATTTCATAATGATTATATAAATGAATTGAATGAATGAATATGGTATATACTACACTAATAACATTCTGTAAATGAATTATCTATAACCTAAAGATAAGAATAAGAATTTATTCGACAAAACACGCATAAGAACAAAAAGTTATAAAGACCCGAGTAACAAGTAACAATGAAATATTACTAACAAGAAGCTAATAATATGACCATATATGATATCATATCAATATGTATGATTCTGGAATAAGTCAATAACATTATTTAAACCATTATACAGGAGCTTCAAACACGAACAAAGCAAATCGGACCTAAGGTAAGGGAAAATATCACAATCTCATTTTTATCCGAGATTGTTTATTCGTAAGTATTTACTGGGGTGTATTTTATCATCCAAATCCATGTTTCATCAATATGTAACATTATTTCCATCCACCTACAATTGTTTAAATCCATTTTTACCCTTCAGTGAGTTTTTAGTAATATGTATGAAAGGAATCTTTTGTCGTTTTTCGTACGAGGTACTTTTTGACTTTTCCGACAAAAGTACGAAGAATGTTTTTTTTGACTTATACGGCATGAATGGATTTCAAAAAAATTATTTCCAAGAAGATTCCTTTACAAGTATTCAAGTTTATTTTTAATCAACTTCTTTTATTTTAAAATTGTATGACATGTTAAGAAAGGAAAAGTGTTTTTGAAGTAGAAAGGATATTTTCCTCAAGAATGAAGTTCAAGTATTTTATCAAAATTATTTTCCATCTGAGATAATAAAAGGGTTATATTTTTATTCCTATTATTACATGGATTTGATTATTTTGTGATGGAAACATTTTTATGAATTCCTTTATCTTATATGAATTGTTTTATGATGTCTTGTTGTTTAAGAATCCCATTTTTATTATGTGGATTACGCTATGATGTATGGTTTATGATTATGTGGCACACATAAGAAAGGATTCATTATAAGATGGGTGGGACCTATATCTCCCTCCAATGCATTGGGTAAAGATTTTGTATCTCATGAGATAGACATGGCTGGAACGGAAGGTTATTTCGGTTCAGTGATACAGGACTGAAACGAGGAGTGAACTCGGTTCAGAAAGGGACTTTGTCCACTAAGATAGTCTTGGCAATGAGTCATGACTAACAAGAAATGATTTTCCATGATTATGTGTGCATGCCACAAAGTTTCAAGTTTTATGTTATGATTATGGGGATCTCATTTTCACTTCTATGATTTATTCCATGTTAAGATATTATGATCTCTTTTGCAGGATTTGATTTTCATAAAGATATGATATGATTTTTATTTCCTTTATTTGCCCTTGCTGAGCATTTGAGCTCACCCTTTTATGTTTTCTTTTCCCCAGGTCAGGAAGATGGATATTAAGTAGAATATGCTAAAAGGGACCCTAGATATGATGAAATAAATGGGAGACACTGTAGAAGATTTATGAACCAGTTGTTTATGTTTCCCAGTTTCTAAAGACACTATACCTATACGGTCCTTTGTGGTTTTGTCATATGTTGTAATAAGTGTGGTTCAATTTCGAAGTATTAACAATGTATGTAAAGTATGGGTCGTTATAGCCCAGCCCCGCTGGAGGTATGTACGGCATCGGGGACCACTTCCCAGCCCCGCTGGAGGTAATCCCGGCATCGGGGACCACTGCCTAGCCCTGCTGGAGGTATGCCCAGAACTGCTCTGGCCATCCCTGCTGGATAGTACTGCTCGGTGAACAGCACTGTACTGGCCATCCCTGCTAGATGGTAACCCACTAGCGAGACCTACTCGAAACAACCCCAGACCTACTGGTAACAACCTCAACCGTATTGGAAACAACCTCAGCCCTGCTGGAAACAACCTCATCCCTGCTAGAAACCACCTCATCCCTGCTAGAAACAACCTTTTGGGTAGAGGATCGGTGCCCACATAATTTTTTGGTCACACCGAATCCACAAAAACTCTACCAGGGAACACAGAATAATGGGAGAAAATCCATAGGCCTCTCAAGGCGATCACGCTCTAATCCACTGAGTCACTGTCGAAGCGGACCGAGACAACTCATTTCAGAATGTGCGAAAACACCCACGCTATACGGGCACATGTAGTTGAAAACGGTTCCATAGTCCGGTCAAAGGGCACGGTATTAAAACCACTCATAGCTGAAGAAACAGAGGAAAAAACCATCTCTTCCAGCCGAACCGTCGAGAACAAAACCAGGGGGAGACCACTCAACCCTGCTGGTCAACAAGCGAGAATAGGACTAGGGGAAACTCAACCCTGCTGGTCAAAAAACAAGAACATAGGAACCCTCTATGTTGCGAGCGTTCAAAAGAATGTAAAGCAGAACACAACACACACATGGGGCCCACACGACATGTGGCCCCAATTCAACCCCAAATGAGCGCATAAACGTTCTTAGGTACAAACAACCACATGTACCTCCAAGCGTTCCTGTATACTCCCAGAGCATACCACGTTCCAGCCCAAAGGCTATCATGCACACAACACCCAACGTCAACGCAAAGGCGTGGCGTAACAACTCCA
Organism: Viscum album; assembly: GCA_963277665.1. Lineage (NCBI taxonomy): Eukaryota > Viridiplantae > Streptophyta > Magnoliopsida > Santalales > Viscaceae > Viscum > Viscum album. The sequence continues at coordinate 284,603,514 of OY728138.1, read as the reverse complement.
ACCTGCCACCTCAACGGCTAAGGCACAAACAACCACATCTCTTCACTCACACAAGAGTGAACACGATCACACACCAAGGTTTCTCTGAAAACACGGTAAGAAGAACCGCCATTAGAGCGCCTTTCACATTTCCACATTTAATAATATCACGCAAGAGGCTCCGCACAACTAAACGGATCGCACCGTTGTAATCCTCGCGAAAAAACATGCGAGATAGACTACTTACTCACCTCAAACGGATATCCGATGGAAAACTCACCAACACCACCTCTCGCCCGAACGGTGTCCCGTGATTCCAAGCCTCGGCCCCGAAAACAGTCGGGTGCAACGCACCATTGCGATCCCATCGGGAAAACACGTAAAAAAGACTGATCACTTGAGCGTAACAGATATCCGGAGAAAAAGATGTATTCCGGCGCACCGCACACGAGCGATGCTACGTGGGACCTGCATCCCGATCCCGAAACTCAATGGACAGATCGCACTGTTGCGATCCTATTGAAAAAGTACACAAGATGTACTATTCACTTGTCCAATACGTTCGCCCGGTGATAGAGATGGAAAATCACTGTCGACACCCAAACGGCCCTCATGGGCCCCGCACCATCGTGACGAATTAGGGTGGGTGGATTTCATCATTGCAATCCCCTTGAAAAAACATCCAGAATCTGCTGCTCGCACGCCCCTAACGGACGCCCGATGAGAAAGTCGTGAAACGCTGCATGCAGCTCGAAAGACGGGCCGTGGGGTCCGTGCCTCAACATCTTCCTCAATGCCCGAAACCACCTTGGAAAGCTTCACCCCGGTGCCAGGGTCCCAACGCCGCTGACGACGCTCAAAACAGACGTCGGATGCGTCCGCGCTGTCCAAACAAAGTTCCCTCGGAAAAACGACAATTCTCTTAAAGACGTGTCGCGCCTCCGAGGCCCCTTGTTTTGGGAATTAAAAATTCCTGAAACCATCTCAAAAACTCTGCCTCGACGTCAGGTCCGCGCCGCCGCAGACAGTGCCCAAAATGGAATCCGACGAATGATCTATGATAAATAAATCATTTCAGTAATAATAATAATAATAATAATAATAATAATAATAATATTATTATTATTTTAAACCCTTTTTTCTTTTTTTGTTATTATTATTATTATTTAAAAAAGGACCACTGAGCGGTGCTGGCTGGCCGACTGTCTTCCACGTGGAGACCCGCATACAGCGGGTCTCTGTCTCCCGAGCGGGGTCGCGCGCTGCGACCTCGGCTGCTGCGTCAACAGGCCGGCACAACCGGCCGATCCTCCTGCTCCGCGGCCGCGCCAGCCCGCGCCGACACCGCCCCACGCTCCGCCGGCCTCCGCTCGGCCAGCCGCCGCGGCATCCCCTGCTAACCCAACACTGACCTCCGCTCGCCCAGCTGCCGAAGCCGAATCCCTCGACCTCCGCCATCCGCCTGAAGCCAGCGCCCGCGCCACCATCCGAAAGCCCCCAAACCGGCCGGAAGAACTCAGAAACCCGCAAACTTCGGCGGGCGATTGCGAGCTCCTCCGAACTCGGAATTAAATTCTGAAGAGTGGGATGGAAATAGAATAAAATATACTACGCATCCAAGGTATTTTCTCGATAATTCGACAAATTTTCGATACAAAAATTCGAGCTCAAATTAGGTGCGGGAAAAGAAAATGAAAACGACAAATCCTACCTCGATGGAGTTCGCCCGAAGCTTCACCGTGATACGTCGGAGCCGTGCCTTGCTGGAGAGGAGGAGGTGATGGAGGAGAGATTAATCCTTCGTTCTTGGGAGCTGCTGGTGCCAGGGGAGAAGGTGGAGAGGAGAGGGGTGGGTTAAGTGTTTAAATAGAAAACACTTAACCATCCGTCCGTTGGCACGAACCCGAACTCCCGACGGGGCCAGGATTAAGCCCCCCTAGGCTAAAAACCACATTCTGAATGTAAAGGTGGTCTTAGAATTTTAATCTGAGGCCCCTATCAAAAGTTATTAAACTTAGCGTCCGAGGCCTCCAAATTACGAAAATGCCCCTAGGGCCATTTTTCACAGACGGCCCGCGCCCATAAAAATTATACCCCTCCAAGGGTAAACGGCACGCTCCGAACTCAAAGGTGCCATAAGTTTTCCAATCCAAGCCACCGTTTAAGAGATACTTGAGTTTCACCATTAAACGAATAAATTAATTAATTAATTAACCCGTTTAACATTCCGAAAGTGAGCGAGGGGTCCAAACACCCCGCTCCGACATGTTTTATATCGTTCCTAGGGTAAAAAACCATTTTGGACCCATCCGTACACTCAGATATCTAATTCGAACCACTGTTTAGGATTTATCACATTTATTTGGCGTTTCCAGTGTGAACGCACTAAAAATTTAATTCCGGCCACTCCGAGGCTCAGAATCGCACGCCGTCTGAAGGCGCTGCTCTGGAATAACATCAATAATATTCCAATGTCTTTCACAGAAAAACTGGGTTCTTACAGCACATCAATTAGAATCTATTTCCAAGTGATCCATGACTATGCAAAATAATTGCGCAAGATAGCACTTCCCTGTCCAACAACTATATGCACAAAATTGTGAAAAAAGAAAAAATAATCAAACAATTAGTATATAAATAAATTAATTAAAGATAACTAATATACATAGGTTATCATACCTTTTCAAGAGTGGATCGAAGAAAATACATGGATGTTTCTCGGGGATAGGGTCAGGAATCATCAGTCATGCAAGACCGTGGCCCGTCCACGTACCCCTCGAACTGCCAGTAGGTTGAGGGTCAGATGATCCCAAAACCTCCTCATCCAAATGTATCCCAGCCTCCTGTAACTGATGAAATAGATCATCATCCATCTAAAATAAAAAGTGATTGTTGTTATAAAATTGTTGAAAATAACTATTATATATAGATATATATTAGTTGTGATTATAACTAGCATTTAACTGTGTCAATTTTCACCTTCATGATCTTAATATCTGATGATGTCAAAGTCTTCATATTCCTCATCAACATCATCAATATCAATATTTGTTTCAGTTTAATCATCTATTTTAATATGAAATTATTTTGTAACATTATTAACATCATTTTCACCATCAACCCTTAATTGTGGTGTTTCATCATCGATTTTTATGTCTCTTTGTGAAAAAGATGGATTTTGAGTAGTCTCTTGAGAAATTTCAATTCCTTTTACTTTAGTGAAACCACATTCACATTGAGTAAAATGACTTTCCCAAAATTTGTTTTTTATTATGATCCACAAGTCACTCAGGTCTCTTGAAGTAGCACATTACTTTGCGTAATAAATTTGATGTTCTTTTTGAGCTAGTAAAAATGGTTCATTTACTGCAAGAAGACTTTTATATTTAATATCAACGACTCTATGAGTTAGATGAACACTCAATTCTCTCTTAGTATCCAGCAACTGACATTTATATATCATTATGAAATTTTTTCCTAGATAACATAGTTCAGTAATTTCATCCAACATTCAGTAAAAGTCAACTTCAGTTTCTCTATGATGAGATCCTGTCAAGAAAAATCCACTGTTCATTGTTCTTTTTGAATCCCCATATACACGTGTATAAAATCGAAACCCATTCATCACATATTCATTATAATATTTAACCATTTTGGATGGTGTGTTACTCAATATACATAGTCTCTTATCAATTTTATTATCATGTTGAGAGACATGAAAATTTGTAAAACAATTATCAATATAATAAATAATAAACTGAATTGATATGTTAAACCATCAATAATTTTTGTTACCAGGTTTTGAAACCATTGAGAGTTTTTTTATCAATGTTCGTGAAGACTAGCTGCAGTAATTTGTGGAATATGTTTCTTGATATGATTATCATATAACCTAGAAATAAAATAGTTTAACACACTGTAACATAAATTATAGAATAAGTGATTGAATCACTCACGGTATAAATAATGTCATTTATTCACAGTTCAAGAACATATGTATGAGATCTTTGATGTTCATCATCTAAAAGCCATCTTTCATGAACTCCAATGAAGTTATGCTTTGGATGATTAAAAACTGAAAATTGAGTTCCCATTTCATAATCAACATTCTCCCCATTTCGTCTCATGCGGCTGTTTTTTGAGGGATATTCAGATTAAAAATAATGAGAGTAGAAAAAAAGAAATTTCCTCTTGAAAATAAGCTTCAGAAATTGAGCCTTCAAATGATGCTTTGTTATATACTTTTTTCTTCAATTTTTGTATGCATATCTCAAATGAGTACATTAATCGAAATTGTACCAGATATCCACATTTTTATTAATGTGTAAAATGTAATATCAAAGGTTCCATTGAGTCAAAGAAAGCCGGTAGAAATATTTTTTCCAGTTTATATATAATTACAACAACATATTCTTTCATTTTTCATAGTGTATCATAGTTTGTTGTCGCTAAAAAAATATCTCAGAAAAAATATTATATATCTGTTATCAAATCCCAAATCATAGAATTCAACAAACCTCTTAATATAATCGGATTAAGTCTTCCCAGTATAACATAAAAATATAGACTTTTTAATCCAGTAATATGAGAATTCTTAACACGTCATCCCAAATGGGAAGAATATCCATCTGGAAGTCTCAAATCTACAATCCACTGAGAAAATAATAAGCAACTCTCTTTGGAAAGTGTATAAGCTACTTTTGGCTTCATTAACATCTGTGATCTGAAATTTTCAAACCGTTCAAGTTCTAGTCAACTGCAAATTTGGGTAAGATCTAATCATTCCTTTACACTATCTTTGGTCTTACTTGGTGGATCCAAAACTATATGAAATAAATTATCAAAACACTTCTTCTCAATATGCATGACATCTAACATGTGGAAGACCAACAAATCAAACCAATACGGAAGATCCCAAAAAATGATTTGTTTTATCCAATTGTGTTCCATCCCAAAGCCATTAATTTTTTGTTGGTTTATTGTCGGTCCAAATTTGATGCGAGGTAATGACCATAAAACTGATTTTAACTATGTAAATATGATCATTTTTGGAGGTCCATCCCTTTCAAATATGCCATTTTTGAAATGAGAATTTTTCCTTTGAAAAGGATGAATGATTGGAAGAAATTGAAAATGACAGTCCAAATAGAAATGGGTTTTTTCCATTGATGAGAATAAATGCTTTGTTGTCCCTCATACAGTAAGGACATGATTTCGGCCCATGTATACTCCGCTAGATAACATGAAATATGTCGGGAAGTCACTAATTGTCCACATTAATGCAACTTCTAGTAGGAAATTTTGTTTCACATCAACATAATATGTACAGTCATCATTACTATATAATGAATTTAAATCATCAATAAATGGTTTTAAATAAAAATAAATATTATTTGAAAGATGTACTAGGATTAATAAAGTCAAAAAGATATAAGGATCCTTCATCAATATCTAGGGAGGTAAACTGTATAGAGTTATAATGAAATTCCAACAAGAATAATGACTAACATAAGAACCAATTGGACAAAAACCATCAGTTGAAAGACCTAATCACACATTCTAGGATTCTAAAGAAAAATATGGATGCACTCGGTCAAAACGTTTCCATGAATCACCATCAGATGGATGATTCAATCTTTTACCAGTTGAAATATGGGTTTTGTGCCATGAAATCACTGTCACTATGTTCTGAGACATAAATAAACATTGTAACCTGGGTGTAAGCGGGAAATATCTCAACTGTTTTATAAGAATTAATCCAGACTTCCCTGATTGAGCTTTTTTATACCTCGATTGTACACAAGTGGGACAACTATCCAATGACTCATTTTAACCAGAATATAAGATGAAATCATTTGAACATTCATGAATATTATGATAAATAAGGCCTAAATTACAAACCAAGCTCTTTCTCTAATAGTAATTTACAGGAAACACATTTATTTCAAGTAACCATGCTTTAACCAAAGAAAATACCTAACAAAAATAGTTATTTTGACATTCCATTATCTGATTTAATAGCCATAAATTTTGCAACCACTTATAATTTTCTCATCTTGCAACTAGGATATAATGCATCCTCATCAGATCTCAACAACTCATACAATACCGATGGTTCCAAATCTGGAATTATATCAAAATCAACATCAGTTTCAGTTTGTTGAAAAGATGGAATTGCAAAATCATGTACTATATTTTGAAACCATGATGGATTCAGAATCAAATTATTACTATCTTATCTGGAACAGAGTTCTCTGTGTTGATATAAAAAAAGATAATCTGGTTGAAAACCAAAATAAAGGAGATATACCCAAAATTTTCAAATGTGTCAAATGTTCTCAGGGAACATTTTTTATAAGGACACTTAATTGTTCCTTCTGAAACAAATTCTGTTTTTGATGATGAAAATGATAAGAAATACTCAACACCATCAATATATACATGATTTAAAACAGAACTGTTTAGATTTCTATGCTGACTTATTCTAGCGTGATAATCAAATAATGACTGTTGTGGAATTCCTTATTCCATAATTTTCTTCAAAATATAAAATCATCACTATTTTTGAATAATTTGATATCAGAAAAATACTATCCAAAAAAGAGAAGTTAAATAATTACAACTACTTCTTACTAATTACCACTAATTAAGAGTGACACAATTTCAAGTGGATTGGTGGCTTCTCTTTTATCCGACAAGTCATTTACTTGTAACATTCTCACATTGAAATAACAATGATGAATCTACTCGGAGGTGCACATATCCATTCTTGTGTATACGAGAATTCATAAGCGTACATCCTTCCAAATTCATTATTGGGATTTCAGTGTGAGAAAGATGCAAGTAAATGAGCAGTCAGACAAAAGAGGCCCCTTTTCATCGATGAATCATCTTCTTCAACTGTCACCACCTGAAAAAATTAAGAAATATGTCGTCCTACGAATTCATATCCAATATCATGCATACGATATTTGATATGCATACGCAAGAGAATATTTTTCACAATGTTTTAGTTTCTGAGAGATGAAAGGAGAAGAGTCATTGAGCAAAAGTAGTGCCGCCAAGCGACTGAAAATTATGCCAATTTCTTATAATTTATTACAATTATCCCAATTTATTACAAATTATTTTAATTTATTACTAATTTGTTCAATTTATTAATAATTATTACTAAATATTACTAATTATTACTAGTTATTATTAATTATTACAAATTATAACTAATTATTACTAGTTAATCCTATGTATTCCTACTCATTACTAATTTTTACTAATCATTACTAATTATTACTAATTATTAATAATTATTACTAACTATTACTAATTATTACTAATTATTGCTAGTTATTACTAATTATTACTATTTATTACGAATTGCTACTAATTATTACTAATAAATCCTAATTATTACTAATGATTGCTAATGATTGCTAATTATTGAAAAAGATTCTTAATTATTTCTAATTATTCTTTATTATTATTAATTATTCGTAATTATTCGTAATTATTCCTAATTATTGCTAATTATTATGAATTATTGCTAATTATTACTAATTATTTCTAATTAATATTAATTATTGATAATTATTGTTAATTAATAGTAATTATTGCTAATTATTACTATTTAATAGTAATTATTCCTAATTAATAGTAATTATTACTAATTAATAGTAATTATTGCTAATTAATAGTAATTATTGCTAATTAATAGTAATTATTTCTAATTAATACTAATTATTGCTAATTAATAGTAATTATTGATAATTATTAATAATTATTGATAATTAATAGTAATTATTACTAATTATTACTAATTATTTCTAATTATTACTAATTATTGCTAATTATAACTAATTATTGCTAATTAGTTCTAATTATTGCTAATTATTACAAGTTATTGCTAATTATTAATAATTATTGCTAATCAATACTATTTTTTGCAATTGTTTGCTAATTATTGCTAATTATTACAAAGTATTGCTAATTATTAGTATTTATTACCAATTATTAGAATTTATTACCATTTTTTATTAATTATTACTGTTTTTACTAATTATTAATATTTATTAATAATTATTAGTATTTATTACTAATTATTATTAATTATTACTAATTATTAGTGATTATTACTAATTATTAGTAATTATTACTATTTGTTACTAATTATTACTAATTATTACTAATTATTACTATTTATTTTTAATTATTACTATTATTACTAATTATTAAAATTATTTACTAATTATTACCTTTTTTACTAATGATTAATATTTATTACTACTTATTACTAATTATTAATATTTATTACCAATTATTACTAATTATTACTAATTATAGGTATTTATTACTAATTAATAGTATTTTTTATTAATAATTAGAATTTATTACTATTTATTAGTATTTATTACTAATTATAAGTATTTATGACTAATTATTATTATTTATTACTAATTATTAGTATTTTTTACTAATTAGTAGTATTTTTTACTATTTTTTAAAAATTATTACTATTTATTCCTAATTAATACTATTTATTTCTAATTATTACTAATTATTCCTAATTAATACTAATAATTGCTAATTATTACTATTTATTGCTAATTATTACTATTTATTGCTAATTATTACCAATTATTGTCAATTATTACTAATTATTGCTATTTATTTCTAATTATTGCTAATTAATACAATTCATTTATAATTATAACTAATTATTAGTATTTGTTACTAATTATTAGAATTTTTTACTAATCATTAGTATTTGTTACTTATTATTAATATTTGTTACTAATTATTATTATCTATTACTATCTTTTTATAATTTTTACTATTTTTCATAATTATTACTAATTATTATTATTTATTAGTAATTATTTCTATTTATTCGTAATTATTAATAATTATTAATTATTATTACCAATTACTAGTATTTATTACTAAATATTAGTATTTATTACTAAATATTACTAATTATTCCTAATTATTACTAATTACTGCTAATTATTACTAATTAGCGTTAATTGCTCTTAGTTACAGCTGATTACCGATACTAATTACTAATTACCGCTAATTATTTATCATCATTAATAATTGTCATTAATAATTCCTAATTACCACTAATTATTAATAATTAGCACTAATAATTTCAATTTAGTTTTACAAATAAATACCGATAACATAAAAATTTAAATCTAATTTAATTACATATAATTAACAGTAATTAAAATAATATAAAAAATGAAATAAATATTACATTAAATAAAACATAAATACCTAGAAACTTGATCTCTTATAGGTGTAGATGACTTCAAAATATTTTTGTACAAAAAATTAACTCATAGAAATTTTAAATCTATAATTCATATTTAGAGAGAGAAAGTAAGAATAGAGAGGAAGAATGAAAAGTGAATGTGGAGTATATATAGGTTAGATTATTTGTGATGGGAGTCCCGTCGTAAATACCTTCAGCCGCATTAATTATTTTCGGCGGTTAAAATTGTATTTGTGATGGGACCCGTTGCAAATAGTGACCTACCGACACAGTATTTGTGTCATGGGAATATCCCGTCGCAAATAGTATTTTCGGCCGCTGGGTTTTTGCGACGGGGGGGGGGGGGGGGGTGCCTCTCCATCGCAAATAGTATTTACCGCCTCCGGGTATTTTCGACGGGGAGGCACCCCCGTCACAAATAGCCTTCCCGCAATTTGGTGCGCAAACCGTGCCAAACCTTTTACGACAAGACCCCTTTTCTCGTCGCAAATAACTAATTATTTATGACGGGTTGATATCCCAGTCACAAATAATCTTTTCGAAGGACTATTCATGACGAGATCTATTCCATTCCCAAAAATCCATTTTTCCCATAGTGCAACTACCAAAAATAATTTTAATCAATATTATTTAACTCTACACTCATAGGATCAATCAAATCTTGATAATCCAAAGCTTCTTTCACATCAATTGGTTCAACCTGAGAGAACAATGAGGTATGCATTGTTGTCCACAAAGTTAATATTTTTTAAAACACATTTCATTTTTCTCCAATTATATTTTAGAACTACACCTACCTTATTATTATAGGATGAATTGAAAAAAAATCTCCATAACTAGAAATTTTGGAATTAGGTTCTATAATCTATTCTTATGCAATATTATTATAATTATAAAAAACATAACTCTACTTCTCATAAAAAACTACATCATTATATTTAATTATGGAACATTTTTCTTGATGTGTGATTTAATGCATTTATTATTCCAACCCCTTTATATTATTAGTATCCACAATGTTCCCTATATTTTTATTATAATAGTGATATTAACTTCTATTTAGAGGATATCCAACGATGATACCATCAACTTATCTCAGATCAAACTTCTTAAGGTTTTCTCCTTTCACTTCGATAATAAAAGGGCCACTAAACACCCTTAAGTATTTAAAATTGGGGAAATATTAAAATAACTATCTCATGGTGACATATATGAATTCGGTCAATAAAAACATGGGTTTTAAATAAGAAACACTATACAAGAAGTATCATTAATAATCAACATTGTATGATACCTCTCCACAAAAATCATATTCATGAAGTAAATAAAACTATTTTATTGTTGGGTTATATGGTGAAATGAATTCATGGTGAATACCATGATTATCATGATGTGATTTAAATTTTACACTAGTATAGCACTTTTTTCTGGTCTTCTTTAAAGAGAAACAACACTCCTCAACACTTCTTTTAAATTTTTTAAACATCTTAAAATCCCCCAACTTATGTTCCATGAACATAATTCATGTGATACGAGTGAATTAATCTATAATGAAACTTAAATAATTATATATGTTTGTTGATTTCTTTATCTTAATCCCTTAAATGCATAAACTTGTGGGATCTAATAGATGAGATGTTTAAATATCTACTTTATAGTTTGAAGAATTTACAACATTTCACTTTAAAAACACTGACAAAATCCAATTTTTATCTCTCTATAGTATATAAATATCACAAAAATTTTCTCCTAAGATATGATTTATCATTTTATTTTGGTCAAATTGAACAATCCTTCAATGACACAATTTATTTTCCACCTTTAATATTAAGTAGCATGAATTTTTAGAATCACTAACTTTAAAAAATTCACACAATGTTAACTATCCTCTTGTAAATACATATACATATTTCATCGTCTTCACCAAGAATCCATATTTTCAAAAAACCACCTCATTACCTTAATAAAAAATTAGATACAAAAAAAATATATTATATTTCATCTCATCAACATATAACATATTCCTAGACTTTATATTATCTTTTCTATTCAATTTCAATCCAACTCAATTGATTTTAAGTGACCCTTCTTTTCCTTTGGTCAATGCTCCTTCCTTTCACTTCTTAATATCATTAAATAAATTCAAATATCTAGTTATCCGTGAAGAATATCCACTATATGAAATCCATGGACATTTTTTATGATGATTTGAAGGAAATCGTAAAAACCAACACCTTATATTTTCTTTTTTATTTCTTATACGAATCCTTTTGATTATTAAAATTCATACCCAGTTAGGCTGCTAGAATGATGAGACATTCTATAAAAAAGTGACACAACTTGTCACATTTCCCACAAACCACAACCAATACATGGATCTCTTTCTCATCATTCTGTTTAAAATTTTCATATTACTTAGAAACCTTTCTTATTTGAGTAGGATGATTCCCCATAAAAATTTGTCTCCTAAGTTTTATAAAATAATATAAATACTACTAATTATACCAAAATTTCTTTTCCATGTTCCTAAAGCCTCTATATTGAATATAATATCTTTAAAATTCATAATTTATACTAAAAATAGCTTTTTGTACTGATATTAACACATGATCTTATTCTTTATTTTGATAAGAATTTTTAGATCATTTTTTTTATTTTTTTGATATACTCTAAAAACATGTAAATCCATTCCATATTTTTTGTTTAATTTTTCATGTCACTATTTTATCATTTTTCATTCCCAATTAAATGTTCCTTGAAATATTAGATTTTTGATAATCATATTGTTTTTTCATATAATTAAAATCATTTACTTATTTATTAGAATTATATTTTCACTAAAACTTTTATAAAAACATTCAACATTTTAAAGTGATATTTTTTACCACTCTTGATTCTCATTGTTCATTGAAACTAAAAAATTTTCCTCAATCTTCTCTTTTGAGATTTTTCAAGCTTCATGTTGAAATTTGTTTATGTTGAATTTTAGTTTTTTCAATTTATTTTCAGCATAAAATTATTTTTGATGAACGTGGTCAAACCCCTAACTATTTTATTTAACTTTAACTTCCATTTAAAATTCCAAATTATTCTCTACATCAATAAACTTTTTAAAGTTATCAATCTCTTTCATCATCTTTGACCATTTCTAATGTGAATATAATTATTAATGCTTGGATATTAATTATATTTATTTAAATTTTTTGCTAATTCTTTAATTTTGAGATCTTTTAGGGAGATTTCTTGAGTTCTCACTTCAACATGAAGTTCATTTATGTTTTCCCCTCACTTTAAGCATTACTAATTTCATCACTAGTAAAATATTATTCATTAACATTTATAATCATAAATTTGTCATCAACTTAATTGGAAGTCACAACTTACTCTTAATAATAACTACAATTATCATTAAATAAAACCAAGAATTATATATATATATTATTACATGATTTTTAACATAATAATCAACTAATTACAACCCAAATATCATAAGGCCTGCTGTCTTTGGAAGACTAGGGTCATAGTACATCAAAGGAAACTAAAACATGGAATAATTTTTTTTTATTTTACTTAGTGATATCCTAAAATCCATTTGATCTCCCAAAATAACATGATATAAACCTGGGAATACATGAATGGATGTGGTGATGTATAAAGCTCAATAAGGGAATAAACATGATAAAAAGTCATAATTTGTGAGTCAAGTTTATGACATGATATCAGAAAAGAGAAGGAACATAAGTAATAAATGGATGAGTAACATAAAAATCATGGTATCATATGATAATGGAACCATAGGAAAGTGGAAACATCATAAAACATGACATGAGCATAAGTCAATGATAACTTCCAATAAAACATCACAAGGTGGACATAGTCCTATAATGGATTAAATTTACTCCCTAATCCCATATATGACTTCTGATGAGACTAAAACATTACCCACTGAATTGTAGGGATATACAATTTCATGCCCACTCATACCATTAATTACATGTACATACATATGCACGCCACATTAGGATATATATTATAGGGAATAAACATAATAATTACCCATGGAAAGAAATGTGTTTCATAATATTATCTCATAACATATTAAAAATAGATTTCTTAAGGAAGTAATTTTAGAAATGGTAATAAGGTATGTATTACCATAGGAAAGGGAGGGAAAATGAGCTAGTAATATATTTAAGACACATATTTACAGAATTTAGAATCATTCCATAACATTAATGGTGGTTTTCATTGATTAATAAAAATAATTTTAAAAATATTAAAAACATTCTTGAGGGAAAAAACATTCCACTTTGAAAATAACTTTTTTTTAAAAAAAAATTCAAAAAATATAATAGAAATAATTTCTTTTTAAAATATCCTTGGAAGGAATATTCAAAAAACAATGGTCATAAAAGTGAAAAAATACCATTTATGTCATACACATTAAAATAAAGATTCCTTTAACATTTTCAATAAAAGTTAAAAGGTACCTTGATCAAAAAATGATAGGAATAGTGTTTTTAATTTTTTTTTAAAATTAAATCATGGGTGAAAATTAATTTAAAAAATCATATTATAATAGTCAAAATAGTCTCGATTTTCATAGAAAACATTGATATGGATGAAAAATGGGATTCGACTGAAGTGAGAATGAATTCAATTTTATTCAAGAAAATTCAAAATGATTCTAAGTACCAAAGAGAGTTAAATGGTAATTTTAATTTAAATTTTCATGAATATATATATGAAAATAAAATTTAAGTGTTTTATTAGGAAATGACCAAATAATTTCTATTTATGGAAAATCAAGCATAAATAATTTCGATTGAAATGAGATTGAAATGTAAACCCTTACTTCTTTAGTAACTTTTGAAGAATAACTTACCACAGATGTAGTAGATATATTGTAACATAAAAAATGATTAAGTATGATGAATTAATAATATAGTATGTAAAGGGTCAGTATATACTTCATTTAAAATAAATTAGGGGCATTAAAAAACAATTTTATCATTGAAGGATGTTTTGAGAAAAAACATAAACCTTAGGCCCGAATCATTATGTGAATTACATATATTCCAAAATAATAAACTCATTAAATTTTTTTAAATTTTTAATGCTTATGATTACTTTTATTTTATTTTTTACCATGTCATATTGAATTAGTTAACCGGTTAATTTATCATTAGATGTTTTAATGATAAACAACTCATATGTCCAAAATCAATTTGGTAAGTTGAATAAGGTCAACGGGATTACTATTATATCATATATATAATTTTAATAATGAATAATTATCATTTTCATTAATAAATTATGTTTTTGAAGCAAACCATGAAATATGGTTAGGAAAAATGAACTACATTACAATCCTGGAGATGGTAGGTTATACGTATGCATGAGTAACGTTTCCAATTTTTGAAAATCATGATTGAAATATGGTAAGTGTTATTTTATCATTAAAATATAATAATTATATCATAAATATCATATTATTTATTTAAATACCCTTATACCTATGGTCCATGTGATTTAGAAATAAAAATGAATCACATCATTTTGCGAGGCCATAGTACATCGTATACACAGATGACCTTATCATTTATTCAATGGATGTTAATGTAAGAAAGAATATGATAAATTTATTTTAAAAATAAAAAATATGTAATTAGTATAATATATCGACATCAAATTAATCCTTATTACCTTTCATATAATGATTTCATGAAAAATAGATCACAACGCTTTGTGAGGTGGTAATCTGTAGCAAACACGAGCGAAGTTATCGTTTTCTCTACATAATTTAAAGTAAGATGTTTTATTGGATAATATAATTAAAAAGGTATATTTATGTCATAAAAATATTATATAAACATTAAATATTCCAATTCATCCATCTGTGAGAAGTAGTGATGGAAAATGAATTGTATTGGTTCATGAGGCAGTAGTTCTCCGTACACATGATAAATAGTTTTGTTTCCCATTTGAGGGAGGAGGAGATTGTTGTAGGTATTTAAATTAAAATAAAAACATATTATTATACTTAATATTTCCATGTTATTATATCAACATGTTTTAATAATATTTTAAGGATGCGGAAGTGGAAAAAATATTACTTTCGGGTAAGGATATTACCACTTCTCTAGATAACTTATTTGGTTTTCATCAAAATCCTTTCTAGGTTATATTAATGATAAAAAGTATCCTATAATTAGGTGACGGAATTTTGTAAGTTATTTTTTAGTTATTTTTTTAACCCATGGGGGTTTTAAGTGTGTAATGGATTGGTGAAAGGTGGCCTTTTATAAGGGGGTGAGGGGCCACACATGGAATCTTTGAAAGGAAAGTATCACAAAAATGTTTTTAACAAGCAAAAATCATCCAAAATAGTATAATTTTTAACCATATAAGTTTTAAGGTACAAATATTACCATAAAATTATAATTATACATGTTTGGGTCATTTTTAACCCTTATCGTTTTAGTTTAACTCCCGATAAACTTGTTTTTATGTTAATCGTGGTAACTAATTTTTACTATTTTACCATTAGTTATGGTAAAAAATTAATTAAAACATACTAAATAATATAATTTATTCTTATTAAAAATATGGAATCCATTTTTAGTAATTAAATTAACAAAAGGTGTATAATTATATTTAAAATTAAATTGGAAAACACAGAACAAAAAGGTTTTCCAAAGAATAACTTTTAAATGTTTAAAAGGTTTTTTATTTTAAAATTCAATATGGAATTGATTAAAATGACCAAAATTAGTTAAAGTTTTATATAATTTATTTTTTTACCTTAAAACCAATTTTAAATATAATTTGACTTTATAAATAATTTAAATTAAAATGTAATTTTCAATAAAAATCAGTATTTTTTACTATGAATCAAAAAATTTATTATTTTAGAAAACTATAAAAAAATCACACAAAAATAATTTTTAAATTATATTAAAAAACTAATATTATATTTTAAAATAAATTTTCTAAAATTGGTAAATATTATTTTCAAACCGTGCATTTTTAGTGTGAGGAAAAAACCATAAGAAATATATAGTTTTTTTAGAACATATTCTCTTTATTTAAAATGCTTTTTATTTTATTTATAATAAATATTTAACAATTTAATTTATTTTATACATGTGTAAAAAATATTATTTACAAAATTTATTTAGTCTTACTCATACTACACAACATAAAATCTAGGTTATAATTGTCATGTTTAAATAATAATATTTTAATAGACTATCATGTTTTTTTTAAACCTTGTATTTCATGAATAAAAAGACATATAAGTGGTTGAGTTTATTTAAATATAAATATATTATAAATTATCGGGGTTGTTAAAATCATCCTCAAACTTTTATAACAAATTTCTATTTTTATGTTTAGAAAAATTATTACGATTACTTTGTATAAAATATTCTAACTTATCACATTTTGGATCTTTAGTCTTATAGGAAATTATTGGCCTCTCATACCCATATTAATATGCTTTTTCTTGTTTAAAATATGGAATTTTTTTACAAAATTATTAAAATATTCACACTTGATAAAATTTATAGGAATCTTTCCCTAGAACGTTTCTTCTTCTCACACTTGTGGAAATGAATGAAATGAGTCTATCAAATTTTACCTTAACATCATCTTCTTCATTATAATCCTCTTACAAAAACTTTTTGTTATAATTATTAAATTATTTCATTTATTTAAAATATATTGACCTATCATTTTTCTTCTTCTTCTTGGAGACACTTTCCTTCCATATTTTATATGAAATTAAAATGTTGTGTAAATAATCCAATGTAAGTGTAATTAGATTTGGTCATTTAATCATCGAGACCGTTGAATCCAAAATGTTTGGTATAATACATAATATATCTTAAAAAATAACAAAATCATTTAAATTATCATAGAAAACTCTCAATTTTGATTAAACTTTCAATAGAATGAGTAAAGAAGTTATGCAATGTTTTATCATCATTCAT
This sequence comes from Viscum album, assembly GCA_963277665.1. Lineage (NCBI taxonomy): Eukaryota > Viridiplantae > Streptophyta > Magnoliopsida > Santalales > Viscaceae > Viscum > Viscum album. Next base: position 284,586,270 of record OY728138.1, on the reverse strand, counting down.
CATGAAATATTAATATTTTAATCTCTAGTTTTGTATCTTGGATAGATTCACCTTCACATTATCTTCATAGATATTTTCTAATTTTTCCGACATTCTCTTTATATACTTTATTACTTTTAAATTAACAAATGACTTTAATTAAAGATATGACAATATGTAATTTTGAGGATAACCATTATTCTATGAATAATTTATATCAACTGTTGTCATAGTATCACGTTGACCATAAGGAACAAAACCATCAATAAAAACTCCTAAACATAAAAAATAATTGATAATAGGTATGAAATCATCCAATCCTTCCATATATAATAATTTACCCATATAAACTGGGAATTAAATTTATGTTTAATGAATTGATGTTTTTTATGTTCATAATAAAAATCTAGGACCTGAATCAACAAACATATAAAAATGATTACATTAAATTATAAATAGTTTATCATCTTCAAAAGAAACATGAGTGATATGATCCAACTTGAAAAGGACCCAAAATATCAAAGAAAATTTATTGAGTGTAGGGTTGAATTAGTAAATTCACTAAAATTTTAGGTTTCCTTAAAAAAACTTAAAAAAATATTAGAGAGAATAAATAAATCAATAACACTCACACAAAAGCAAAAAAATAGTAGGATCAATAAATTTTCACTAGGTTCACCACTCAAAATGAGAATCTACATTCTTCGTATGATTAAATAAAACTCATGAACACATGATCTACTAGAATCCTAATGTTGGATAAAAATATAATAATTCATCCATGAACTAATGATACAAAAAATGACTCAAAACTTGTGTAAAGGAATCCTACATAAACATAGATATCAAATCAATTTTCTAATAGCAAGAGAGTATTCAACTGAGTTAGACATAGATCATTTTTAACAATCTTAGACCTCTTCTCCTTCTTGTTCTCCCTCTTCCTCTTCCCATTCTACTTTCTCTGTAGTAGGTACTATTATCTTACTCACTATATTTTCTCTATATTATTGTTTTCACATAGCTATATAAATTCACAATAGTAGGAAATATATTCTACAAAATAATTAATGATTTTCAATCTTTGAATTTTATTTTAAAATTTAAAATTTAGAAAAATATATATTTTTAAATGATTATTAAATTATTTTTGTCTTCTTTAACCTTAAAATCTATACATGTGGGCCATGGAATGAATCATGGTGTGGATTTATAGCTCATGGTGTGATAAACCAGTTCCCCCCTAACTACTAAATAAACAGCTTCTTTTAATGTGGTGTGAAAAACCCCCATATAGTGCAAGTATTATTTTCATCTTAACAAGGTGAAAAGATTAAGTCTCATTGATTTACATCATGGAGTGATTTTATCCCATACATCACACTTTATTATTTAATATGGAGTGTACTTGTCTATACAACATGACTATATCTCAAATCACAAATAAAATTGTAAAAAATAATTCATCCATGGATAACATCATTGTGTTGATATCAAATTCACATAAACATAATTATTCTTATATTTATTTTATCATGTTTTCCATTCATGATATTTTACCTGTAACTAAATTTATTCATCATAATTAATTTAACTTTGAAACCATCTTTAACTTCATGAAATCATTGTTACAAAACACCCTATTAACTTCTAGTAATATTATATTTTTGTATAATTATTGAACACATTAATATCACTATATATTAAAAAGTGACCCTTAAATATCATGAGAAAACCATATATAACCTTTATTAATCAATGTAATAAACCTTAAATATAACAAAAAATGTCCATTATGTGTCATGATAATGACTGTTATGTATTGTTGTTTCCTATGATTTACCTTTGTGTATCAACAGATTTATTTTTATGTGTTTAATTTAATAAATTTCCAAAAATTTATTCCTAGAGATAATCTTCCCTATCTTCAAGGTTACACTTATGTATTGAGAAAAGTTACTCTTACTACCACCCCAAGTACACAATCACTATTGATGTCATAAAATTTTTCATATGGGTTCAATACATTACGTTCCCTTGAAGAGAAGACTAAAATAATATATATAAATGTTATTATAGTGTTATAATCTATAAAAACATATATATATTTGAAAAATAATTATTAATATATTATAATATTATCAAAAACATGTTTTGGTGGATTAGTAGAAAACATAACCTTTTTATCTTTCTCAACCTTTTCCATTTTCCAAAGAGAATGAGGGAGATGGAGTATTGAAAAATGAACCTATCTAGAGCTGTTACTAGATTTACCTCTTAATTCATCAAAAATTTTACCAATCATTTTATCCACAAATAATGCATTCCTTCCATGTCAAAAATTACAAGGGTATATATTCCATGAATGGATCTTTTGGTGATATCTCCTAGACTTATATTAAATATGAAAAAATTTACAATTCATCAAGTAATAAATAAATAATGGAAAAAATTGATTTTATAGAGAACTATTATCATACTAAAACGGACTCCACCTACTTTATGGTGGAATTTTTTTTCTATGTATATCCATCTATAAAAAAAATTTTTTGGCATGGTTTTATCATTCCGTTTTATCTTTAAAATATAAATTGAAAAAAAATTTGATTTAAAACCCCTCCATCTAATTTCCAAAAAATAAATACACCTCTAATTAATTTCTTCATATTAGAAAATTTGAATTTAATTATCAATTGAATAAATAAAATGTTGATCATATTAAATTTATAATATTTAAACCAATTGAAAAATAAATAATTTAGTTGATATAAATTACTATTATTCACATATATAACTGATATTTCATCACTAAGTAAATTCCCCTCTAATAAATTTATAATAGTCAAATATCACACCAACTCTATTTGTCCATGAAACTCCAAAACAACAAAGTATTAGGGATTTTTGGTTATTTTTATAATAATATTCAATGGAAAACCTCTACACCTTCCCAAAAGTTAGTGAAATTTTTCTTGAAGATATAATTACACATCAACAAACATTAGACATCGTCTTCTCAAGTAAAGAAGAGGAGAATATATAATTAATCTCAAGGGTAGTGCTCAAAATATTTTTAATTGACATAATTTTTAATTCATTATAAAATTTAATTCTTGAAGATATATTTTTATGAATTGAAATACACATACCACTAAGGATGTTACTCCTACTCTGTTTCCATAATTTAGATAGATGTATGTTACTTTAATTATATTATATGTACTACTATTTGATTTGAAGTAGTAATTATTTGAATTAAAAATTTCATTATTCCTAATAAGAAATAAATTATTTAAATTTTGTTAACTAATATAAATAATTAAAAATTATAATGATAAATGATTAATACAAAGAAATATTCTTATAAAAATAATGATGTGAGGAATTTCAGACCCAAAAATGTATACTTGAAACTCATTAATCTAAAAATTAACAAATAATGGAAGAAATTATCAACATCAATAGATTTAAATATTCAAGTAAAATGTTTTTTACATGTCCAAGTTATATAAAAAATAGAAAATTGACATTTAAATAAATTATTTGAAGAGTAATAGATAGTTTTCCCATATCCATCATATATGACCATTTTTTAAAATATAGACCATGACTACATTATAGTTATCTATATCCTCAGGTAATAATTTAACACATAAAGATATAACTCAAAATACCATAATACTACCAAAATCCTTATAAAACTAATTAATTTTTTATACATTGTAAAACAATGAATCATTGATCAATTGATGGGTCAATAACATAAAAAACTTTTTTTTTTCATTCATCACTATCATAAATAGTTCCTATCCATAATTAAATCTTTTAAAATCAACAAGTGTAAATCCATATTAATTATGCTCCACAACACTATTAAAATCAATATAGTTACAATTTAGAACATTTACTCAAAATTTTTTGTAATAAATCTCCCTTATATCCTTAGTAACTCCAAAATATTTTATTCATTATGAAATTCCATTTTTTCCTTTGCACTCAAAGCATATAAATCTTTAAAGTTGATCATTAATCCACTATTTATAATGATAATCTTATTATACTAATTTTTTACATAAAATGTGTGAATGTTAATCTCAAAACATCACCTTCTGATCATATTAATATATGGCCTCTAGTTAACCATTAAGGGTTTCATATGTAGATAAATGTATAATTACTTTCTCCCTAAACCATCAAAAAAGTATTCTTATTCTTATTCATCAACCCATTTTCATTTTTTGGAAATATTACCTTCAATAAAAAAATATGTGATGATATATATAGTTGAACATAACTTATATTGTTCAAAATGTATAAATGGTCCTTCATCAAAATATCAATTTTAATTAAAATTATTTTTAATCCAAAAATCCCCTTACCATTACTATTGTCTTCCAATCATTTTGATATAGGGAGTCCACCATGTTAAATTTCATAAAAGTAGTCAATAATGAACTCAACCACCACCTCAAATATATTTTCTCAAAACACTAAAATACACTAGTTGATATATATTTTTAAAATATTCCTTCATAATATTTATATATCATTCACAAATATACATCTAATATAAAAATACAGGCCCACAAAGCCTTATCATTCATATAAAATGCATCAATAGATGAAACATTAAATTATAAAAATGATGGAAAATAAATCTCTACTTGAGTGTGTTTATCCCACCCAGGATGACACCCTCAGTTTTTTAATTTTAGACCTCCTTAAAAATACTGATCCACTATTTCTTTAATAAAAATCAGCAATTTATTTTAGTTTAGCTATTTCATCAGTACATGATATTCATGATATTTCATTCCTATTGAATTCAAATCCATTAAGGATGATAAATTTTTCACAATTAAATAATTCCATCCTGGTACGTTAATACTATGTAATGTTGAAAAAATTTCATCTTTTAACTCTTTAATAACATCAATGTTTTGTTTTTCCTAAAAAATTTAAAATAGGGGACATGAAATAGAGAAAACATTTCTTCCATGAATTTTTATAATGAAGTGAAAATTTTTATCATCTTAAATGAGACATATATGTTTTTAACCATGTTTTTGTAACACCCTAATATCTTAAAATATATTTTTTCCATTAAAAACCCAATGTGTTCGATTGCTTTCTTCACACACGACACTGATCCACAAGAAACCAAAAAAAACATATATCCTTTCAAATGTATCTAAATAATTAATGTGGGAAAATATATGTAACCAAATTATGAAATATGTGTATACATTAAAATAAAATTCATTGTTAATAATAATACATTAATAAAATACTATTATAGTAGTTAAGTATCTAGTAAGACTGATTTATGCTTTAAAATTAATCATTTCCAATTAGTTTGTTTTTTAAACATTTTATTTAAATAAAATAAATATATTATGGGTAAAATATATTATTGATATGAATAATATATTAACAATAATTTTATTTGTAATTTATTGGTTATAAGAAAGAATAGATCATACTTTTTTTAAAAAGTTATTTTTCTATGAAAATATTTTTCATTATATTTATAAGTTTTTATTTAGAAGTTAAATTGAAAAATTATATAATTTTAATTTTTCAAGATAAATTAATTTCTATAATCATAATTTAAATATTATCTTTAGATTAGTTTTTGGGATTTGTTAGAAATAGTTTATTTTATGGTGAATATTGAAAAATACCGATATTATAAAATTTGTTACTTTCATGACATTATCATAAGACAAGAATAACTATTTTTTGAACATTTTTCCTTATAAATATATATAATTAATATAAATCATTTAAAATTAATGTATTTTATTTATAAAATAGATGTATATCATTTTGGGAACATGTGTAATATTTTACTCTAAAAGTTGATATATTTTCTTATATTAAAAAACATAGTTTCCACCACTTGTATAAATTAAATAATTTATATTTACATATTTTATATAAAAATGATAATATTATAGAATATTCTAAATTTAATTTTTGGTTATAAAATTATGATTATTAAGATTAAAGTTAATTACCTTGAGAATGGTAAAACTGCTATTTTAAAAGAATTGTTCATTAATACTACATAATTATTATCTAATAAAATAAATTAAAAAAATTAAAAAATGTTAAATTAATATGAATATTAATAATATAAAAAAATAAATTACCACTCATTCAATTTGTATAAAATACCAACTAATATTTAAAACAAAAAACAGTGAAAACAATACTTTTCTATAAAATAGTTTTTCTATATATAAAATTTTTTATTTTAAGACATTATTTTATCTTAATTAGAAATTGAAATTTATTAAACTGAGGTTAAATTTAGGTTCATAAAATCTGAATAAGGTAATATGGTTTATTTTATATGTTTATTAAAACATATGTTATTTGGGTAAAAACTATTTACCCTGGTAAAAAAATAGTTTAAAGTAAAAAATATAAGAACCAGTGTATTAAAACTTGTTAAAACATGTTTCAGAATACTTTTTGAGGATTAATCAACAAAATAAAACCAAAAATCCATTTTTTAAAAATTTTAGAGTCATTAAACCTTGAATCGTGTAAATATATCATTGAACAAATAAGGGTGATCACAAAAGTGCATTTTTCTTCACTTATAAAAGGTACACTATTCCTTCACTTCATACCACACCTATCCCATTGGATTTATTACTCAAAATAATTAATTTGTATTCTCATATAAACCAATATAATTTTAATAATCAAATTTTCAGCATAATTGAACTTAATCCCTTCATTTTCAAGGATACTTTCTTGAGAAAGTTCAATGTACCAAAGTTTATATTACACACTCCTTACCCTTTCTACTTAATCATTCTATTCCAAAAAAATCCTAAACATAGTTATATAATGTACAATGTATCACAAGTATATTAAAGTGTTACTATATTAATATAACAACCAATAATAATTCCATTCCATCAACTTATAAATAAAGAATGTTAACTATGATTTGTCTAGACTACAACCTCTATGTAGTTACATTTACATTTTTTATATTGATTTTATTTCAATATAAAAACCACTTTAAATATGATTATAAAAAATAAAAAAATCTAAATAATATCCTCATTCATATTTTATAATTATATTATACACTCCCTTAACCATACTCACCCAATGATGTATGGTGTGTTCTTTTCTAGGTTGGTTTAACCACCTACTAGAACAATGCTCTAAAAATATATCATGGACGTATATGAGAACATAAATAATAATATTATTATAAGTTAATAATAAAATAATTATTGTTTTTTTGGTTCGGTAATAGTTATATTATGTATTTAAATTATTATTAAAATATCATATTTGATCGCTAAAATCACTGAAATAAGAAGACACCAATTAAAATTTCATACAAACATAAGCCAAAAATCTATAATAAATAAAAAAATATTATTATAAATGGTATATATTAAATGATATATATTAATAATGTTATTAATAATGTATATAATAAACATAATTTTATTATTTATGAAATTAAACACACGTGAAAAATGAATTAGGAACAAGGTATGGTTTTCTTACATTAATATTCAATTTATTGAGGCATGTTTCTTATTATAAACCGTTTTTTTATTGGAATAGTGGATCTACATCCTATTTAATATTTTTTATTATGATAAAATCTTTATTCATTTTATTTTATGTTTCATTTGAAATAATATATTTCAAGGGGGATTATCTCAAATATTTGATGGTTGTAAGGGACTTCTTGGTCTCAATTTTATTTCTTTGAGACATTATATATTTTTTGAACCATATTTCACTTAAATGTTGTAATTAATTACCATACATGTATTTTATAATGTTTTTATTATTTAATGTCATATAATAAGTCAAATATTATTCCCTTCATAAAATTTCTATTTTTTTATTTTTTCCATAGTAGTAAGGATTTCAAGTTACTCATTTTTCATTCGTTGAGTTATATTATTTCATATTGAACTTTTAACGAGTTATACCTCCATAATATTTTATTACATGGTATTTTATATTCCAATTTTCTAAAATAATTTTATAATACATATAAAATATTAACAATTTTGGTTTTTAAAAAAGGTAATTTCAATGTATTAAAAAAGTTCATTTCATAGTCAAATGTTTTATCTTTGGATCCAAATTTTATATAGAGAAATTTATATTATTTTCATTGATGAATTATTGGGTATTATTTTTAAAAGTAATTTTTTTTAATATTCTTTAGTAAAACATTTTAAAAATTACTTTTTTAAAGTGACATTTTTTTGTACTTTACTTCAATGTTAACAATCTTATTTAAAATCTATTTTATGTTTTCACCTCCATTTTATTTTTTAAATTCAAAACAATTTAAAATCATTGGATTTTTGGGACATGATTTAATCTATAATATATATATATATATATATATATTGGGATATAAATCATGATATTAAACAATTTTATTCTTGATCCATTCTTATGTGATACCGTTCAAAGAATTGTTTTGCAACGATATTTTCATATATATCAACATCCTTATGAGTTACCATTGTTACACTAGTGATATATTTATTTGAAACCATCCATATTATTTGAGTGGATGGATTATGTAATGTTATATTCTATTAAAGATATAATCCCTTATTTCATTTGTCCTGCTAAACTATCCACCTAGAATAGTTATAATTTTTCTTCCAATTTCTTTGCCTTATGAATATCCTATTTTCTATTCATTTGATTGATGGGTGTTCACCAAGATTACATATATAAATTTGTTGGTGAATTTATTGACTAAAACATATACCATGATTCTATATGGTTTTAGTTTGTGGTATACTTATATATTTATCGATTTCATTTATTGACTAAGGAACTATTGAAAATCCATATATTTATTATTCCATTGTGAATGTTTATTTATTTATTTGGAAAGTTTACTATGTATTATTTAACCATATACCATATTTATCTAAGTGGGTTATGATCATGTTATCCCTTTTACTGAAACAGGTAAGAGTATTGGTATTCAATATGATGTTATTATAATAAAAATGATTATTGGAAATGTTCATTTTGTATTGTTTATACATTATCACATATGATGTGTCACGAATCAAATCGGGTCGCCATCAACTCGACGCCCGACCCGGACCGCGGCAAGGCCCGAAGGGCATTCCTGATCCCCACGGGCTGGCATAAGTGCCTGGGTATAAATTTGAACTTTGGGAACGATTTACCCGTGTGAACAAATATAAAGCAGCCAACCAAAGTAAACCAAACAGAAGTAAAGGTTACAGTCAAACATGCATTTAACCAAATAGGTTTTTTGGTTCAAAAGTATTCAAAACCCAAATAACACTAAAACAAGATGACCAAAAACCAACCTAAGAACTGTCGCCTGGTGTGAGGACACCGCCCCTAAGCCACCACCAAAATGCAACGTAGATAGGCCTGCTAACAACCTGAACCACTGCTCCCAAAAGCTGGACCCTTACCTTTATCAGAAGTAAACAAATATACTTACAACCAAGGGTGTAAGTAAGGTGTGAGCAATCGCCCAGCGGGATATCACCACGAAAAGATTCCACGCACAACTATCAAAAGACAAACCATTTGCAATGCTAAAGAAAGAAAGAAAGAAGTTCAAAGGAAATGGTTTTCATAAAACGATTTAATGGAAAGAAAGTTCATGATGAACACATTAGGGTAATAATTCAAGTGACATATCACGTATCATTGTGCACGCAAAGTAACCGGTAGCACCAAAGGATGGGAAAGCCCCAAAAAGGTACTAGAGCATGTGGGACCCTAGAACGTCGTGTCTTGGTGAAACGTGGCTTAGGTGGCCATGAACCTCAGATAACGTGGCTTAGAAGGCCATGACCCTCAGAACACGTGGCTTAGAAGGCCACGACCCTCAGATATAAAATGTTTAGTTAGTGTTGCAATCGTCAAACCTACCAGTGAAACCAGGTCGGGTCATCTCCGGAACACTAGCTCACTAGTCCTAGTCTCCCCACCTAATACCCTGGCTTCCCTCCTTGTGCTCACCTAAAGATCAAAGTTCACATAACATGTCACATTATCACTTAGAGCCAAACGTGTCACCTGCACACTGATATCCTCTTTGAAAACCACACACACACCAAAACATTTTTTAAAAACATAAACCACACTGCTTACGCTTTAAATTAAACTAGACACATAACTTAACGAAATCACTTTGTTAATTAAGAAAACCACTAAGAAAAATTATTGAACAGTTTTCAAACATGTCGCAAAATTTTTTAAAGGTTAAAAAGTTACTCAAAACCCCTTCATATAATAAAACATATTCTGACACACCAAAACACAAACTGCGTCATCCGAACTTTCTAACTCACACATTTCACAGTTTACAAGTAGTGATAATAAACAGCCAAAGTAAGTTTTCACAATAAAAATGGACTAGCATCACATAAATATACTACTGGAAAATTAGATGCACATTTAAAAAGTAATCAGAACTAATTTTCCAGCATGGAAACTAATTAACAGGGTGATGAAAAATTAAACCAACACGCAAAAGATCGCCAGATGATAATTGATCAAATAAGAACGAAAAAAGACACGATGCAAAACTCTCGTTGCGACACAGTCGCACTGTACTGAGCCGTCAAATAGGTCCTAAAATATCAGACCGTTAAACAGGTTCAATAATAATGTTAACATAATAATAATAATAATAATAATAATAATAATAACAATAATAATAATAACATAAAATAATAATAACAACAATAGTAGTACCGATAACATAATAATAATAATGATAGCATAACAATAATCATAGTAATCTTAATAATAATAATAATATAATAATAATAGCAATAATAATATAATAACATTAACATAATAATAATAATAATAATAATAACATAATCATAATAATAATGATAAAAACATAATAATAATAATAAAAATAATAACATAATAATAATAACATGATAATAATAATAATAATAACATTAATATAGTAATAATAATAACATAATAATAATACAATAATAATAACAATAATAATATAATGATAATAATAGTATTATTAACATAATAATAATAAAATCAAAAGAATATCTTAATGTCTTATTAGATAAAATAATAAAATAAAATAAATAAAATAAATAAAAAGAAGAAGAACAAACATGCCTGAGTAGAGGAGAAGGAGCGGGGGTGCGGCGGTCCGCTGGAGGAGGGCAGCCGAACAGGAAGGGGGCACGCCGGATGGGGCAGAGGAGGAAGGAGAGCGGAGAGGGGGTGGCGCAGCGGCTGTTGATGGAAGGTGCGGGTGGCTGCAGTAGGGGTGTAGCTGGGGCGGCCTGAGGTGGGACATCAGGAGAGGGGAGGCGCGATCGGCGAGGGATGTAGGAGCAGCTGCAGCCTGGCGTGACGGAGGGGAGGTGGGCCTTCGGCTGGGCAAGACGGACGGGCCGAGCGGGGAGGACGGGGGCAGTCGTGGAGGAGGCCGGGAATAGGGAGGCGTGGAGCTGGGTGCGAGGCAGTCTGCGGCGGAGCCGAGCTGGTCCAGCGGGAGGAGAGTTGTGGCGTGGTGCGGCGTGGCTGGTCCGCTGCGGGTGCAACAGGGGCGCGGTGCGGTGTGGCTGGTCCGCTGTGGGTGGAACAGGGGCGCAGGTGCGGGACGCGACTCTGAAGGGAGATGCGGGGAAGGGGGAGACCGGCGGTGAGAAGAGAAGAAGAAGGAAGGGAAGAGAAGAAGTAGAAAAGAAGGAGAAAGGGTGCGGTGAGCAGGAGAAGAGGAGCAGCTGGATGAAGAAGAAAAAGAAGAGGTGCGTGGGGAGGAAGAAAAGAAAATAAAAAAAATAAAAAAAGAAGGGGTGGCGGCTAGGGTTTCGGGGGGGGGGAGAGGATAAACAAAAATGAATTAAACAATTAATGATATTAATGTCATAATAATAATAATAATAATAATAATAATAGTAATAATAATAATAATAATAATAATAACAACAATATAATCATAATAAAAATTAATAATAATAGCAATAAAATAATAATAGTCATAATACTTTGAAGCTGAAGTTAATCGCCTGGCAAAAGAACATTCATGTAGCGAGCGCCGCACGCTAAAAAAGCAAAGTCACGCGGCTACCCTTGTGCTCTGCCTGCGCACCGAGCAGTGTAGAGCAAAAGCACATTTATCAGCACCACAACAAAGGTCTCATTTCAGGCTCAGCCCGCACACAAAACCAGCAATCAAAAAGCAAGCGATTAAACTCATGAAATAAAAATTTAAAATTAAAGTCATACCTCCAAAGCGAAGTCCGGGCGTGACAATTCTCCCCACCATGAAAACTTTCCGCCCTCGGAAAGTCAGCTCAATGCCTGATCAGAGAATAGGAATGGGTACTCCTGCTCAACCCACGACTTTCGCTCCCAAGTATCGTGTTCATCATTCCCGTGCTACTAGAGAATACGAACCAGAGGAATGGGCTTTCCATGCAACACCTTTTCCTGGGAATCCACTATACGCACTAGTCGCTCAACCACAGACAAGTCAGACTCTATCTCCAGCTCCTCCCAATTCAGCACATGCGACGGGTCGGGTTTGTACTTATTTAGTTGGGAGACATGAAATACGTCGTGAATCGACATCAACTGTGAGGGAAAAGCTAACCTGTATGCCACCTTTCCAATCCGTTCAAGACTCTCGAAAGGTCCGACATATCTCGGTGTCAGCTTCCCCTGCTTCCCCAAACGACGGTGACCCAAGCGAGGGGCCACTTTTAGGAACACTTTGTCCCCCACTGAAAATTTGAGATCCCACCGCCTCTGATCTGCATAAGACTTGTGACGACTCTGAGCTATCAACAATCACTGCCTAACCAGCTTGATCTTCTCAGACGTCTCTTAAACAAGGCTCGGTCCCAAGAGCGAGGCCTCTCCTACCTCACCCCAACACAGAGGAGACCAACAAGGCCGGCCGTAGAGCGCCTCAAAGGGTTCCATTCTAATGGAAGACTGGTAACTGTTATTATAAGGAAACTCGACCAGTCCCAAATGGCTATCCCATGAGCCTCCAAAATCTATCACACAGGCTCGGATCATGTCTTCCAGAATCTGATTCGCCCGCTCCATCTGGCCATCGGTCTGAGGATGGTATGCCGTGATCATCCTAATCTGCGACCCCAAAGCCTTCTGGAGGCCTCCCCAAAATCGAGAAGTAAAGCGGGGGTCCCTGTCAAAAACAACTGCCGATGGCACACCATGAAGTCTGACCACCTCCTGAACATACAAGCGGCTCAGTTCCTCTACCATCGCTGTATCTATGATCAAAATAAAGTGAGATGACCTGGTCAGGCAGTCAATCACTACCCAGATAGCATTCCTCCCTCGAGGTGTACGAGAGAAGCCAATGATGAAGTCCATGAAGACCTCATCCCACTTCCAGGTAGGAATGGGTAATGGCTGGAGTAGGCCAGATGGTCTCTGATGCTCTGCTTTCACTTACTGGCAGGCGTAACATCTGGATATGAAGTCGGCTATGTACCATCTCACACCTGGGCACCAGAACTGATGGCGAACATCGTAGTACATCTTGGTGGTACCAGGATGGACAACCCACTGAGATTGGTTGCTATCCTGCATCACCACCTTCCGCAGAGACAACGGCACTACAGCATGGCCCTTGAAGCATAGGACCCTCTGGGAAGACAAATTCCAATCAGAAAGAGTCTCCCCACCATGAAGAAACTTCATAGATCGCTGACACAGCTCATCACCAGCCTGCTCCCGCTGAATCAACTCTAGAAGAGCAGGAGTCAACTGGATGCTAGTCAAGAAAGCACCTCCACTGTGCTCCCTGCTCTCCAAGTGCATCTCGGCGAAGAGCCCCATCAAAGTCCACTCATCGCTGGACTTCCTCAATGCCTGCACTGGTACTTTTCTGCTCAAAGAATCAGCTACCACATTACCCTTTCCAGGGGTATAGACAATATCAAAATCAAAGCCCTGCAGGTACTCGACCCAGCGGCACTGCCTAAAATTTAGATCCTTCTGAGAGAAAATATAGGCCAGGCTTTTATGGTCAGAATATACCAAAAACTTCTCCCCAAAAAGATAGTGGTGCCACGTCTTCAAATCATGCATCACCGTCACCAACTCTAAGTCGTGAGTCGGATAGTTCTTCTCAGGCGACAAGAGTTGCCGAGAACCATAAGACACAACATGGTCATCCTGTATGAACACACATCCAAGGCCCATACCTGAAGCATCACAGTACTCCACATAGCCCTTTCCGGACTCTGGTAAGGTCAACACAGGTGCGGTGGTTAACTGCTGCTTCAACTCCTCAAAAGATGTTTGGAACTGTGGGCTCCACTCAAAATTCACCCCTTTCCGGGTGAGTGCGGTCGTGGGGGAGGCAAGCCGTGAGAAGTCCCGGACAAAGTTCCTGTAATAACCAGCCAAGCCCAGAAGACTCCTGATCTCAAACACATTTCTCGGCTGCTCCCATGACATAACTGCCCTGATCTTTTTGGGATCCACTAAAACCCCTTGTTCTGAGATGACATGCCCCAAAAACTTCACTTCCCTGATCCAGAAAGTGAACTTCGAGAGTTTGGCATACAGGTGGTGATCCTGCAAAGTGCCCAAAACAATGCACAGGTGATGCTCATGCTCCTCCTCAGATCTAGAATAAACCAGGATGTCATCCATGAATACCACGACAAATGAGTCGAGATATTGGTGGAACACCCTATTCATGAGCACCATAAAAACTGCAGGAGCATTCGTCAGTCCGAAAGGCATGACCAAGTACTCAAAGTGACCTTACCTACTTCGGAAAGCCGTCTTCGGGATATCTGCTTCTCTCACCCTGAGCTGGTGGTATCCCGAACGCACATCAATCTTGGAGAACCAATTTTCCCCCTTTAGCTGGTCGAACAAATCATCAATCCGAGGCAAAGGGTATTTATTCATGATGGTTACCTTGTTCAATTTTCGGTAATCAATGCACAACCATAGGGTTCCATCGGCCTTCTTCGCGAATAAAACCGGTGCGGCCCAAGGAGAGACGCTCAGGCGAATGAATCCTTTGGATTCCAAATCATCCAGCTGTATCTTTAATTCCCTCAATTCGGTGGGGGCCATGCGATATGAGGGAAGAGATATAGGCTGTGTTCCCGGCGCCAACTCAATCGAGAACTCCACGTCCCGCTCTGGGGGTAAACCAGAAAAATAATCTGGGAAGACTTCTGGGAACTCATCCACTACACGAGGTAACCCTCCCTGTGAAATACCTCCATCATCCTCCAGCGCGAGCGACGACAACTGATGAGAAAGATTCCCAAGCTCAGGGACTGGAGGTCCCGCGCATCCTGACCGAGGATCCCATTCTCCATGAAATAACTGGGGAGTCCCATCTGGTGCCGTAAAACTGACTCGGCACCGATAGCAATCAATGTGCGCCTGGAAGCGCACTATCCAATCCCTACCGAGGATCACATCAAATAGGTCCTTGTCAAGGACCAAGAAATCCCATTCCATCTCAACTCCCGACACAGAGAGTGCGCACGATCGACACTTAAGGCCTTGCTCCCTCTTTTTCCCCAACGGTGTTACCAACTCCATAGCAAACGATAACAGCTCGGTTGGAAGGTTCAGTAGATTCACAAAACGAGCAGATATGAAAGAAACTGAAGCACCAGTATCAAATAAAAATGCAGCTATAGAAGATGCAACCGGAACAGTACCTCGAACCGTCGAAGGCCCTGCATCAGACCCCGCTGGTGCCTGATCCACAACATGCAGTTGCCTGGTCCCTGCCTAAGAACGACCGCTCGCCTGTGGCTCTGCCCTGATCTGGCTCTGCCCTGAAGACGATCTGGTCCTACCACCATGGCCACCGAACCGAGATCCTGTCATTCTGGTCGGCTCTGACTGAACTGATACCCCTCTGGAAGCCACCGATCTAGCCCCACTCTGGTAAGGGCGTGTAGTTTTTCAGAAGCACTGTAGATGTCCCACAACTCCACATCCATGGCATGGTCTGGGAGGATATGGACAAACAGGTCGGATGTGACCTACCCTTCCGCACTGATGGCACATAACGGACCCATCACCAGAAGCCCTAGATGAAAACTTCCTGGGAGGATGACCTGAGCTGCCATCACTCTTCTTCCATTGCTCATCACACTTCCTCTTCTTCTCAGAAGAACTGACACTGCCAAGCCCTGACACTGATCTAGAAAACACCTACTTTCCCTTCTGGTCAATCTTGGAAATACAAGCACGATCGACCACCTCAGCATAAGTCTTCAACTTGAATAAGAAAACCTGGGAGTGAATTTCTTGTCGAAGGCCCTTCTCAAACTTCCGAGCTTTCAAGAATTCGCTCGAAACTATATCAGGTGCGTACCGTACCAGTTCAGCAAAGCGATTCACATACTCCATCACTTTCTGATTCCCCTGCAAAAGCTCCATGAACTCCCGAGATCTAGAATAGGCTAGGAACTCTGGACAATACTGCTCGTTGAAGATACCCTTGAAATCTTTCCAGCTCATGTGCTCATGCTTCCTAGCCTAGACCACTGATTCCCACCATTTGCGACTGGAACCCTCCAGCTGGAACGAGGCACACTTCACCCTGACTTCCTCAGGCATGTCAAGGAAGTCGAACCTGCGTTCTATCTTTTCAAGGCACTCCTCTGCCTCCTGAGGTTTTGAACCACCTCGGAAAGAAGGAGGTTTGCGCCTCAGAAACTCTTGAGCTCTATCCTTCCTGGAGCCAAATTCTTCCCCTCTAGGTGGAATAGGGGCGGGGGCAGGAGTCGCCCCTTGTCCCAAAGCCTGAACGGCTCGGACCATCGCCTCTACAAATCTCTGATCAAGCGGCGTGGGAGAACTCTCTCTGGATTCCTCCCGCGGGTGCATGGGAGCTCTCCGGGGAGGCATCTTACTGCAAAAGGGCAGCAATCAAGAAATAAAACCATCAATAAAAAGGAAATAAATTTTTCCAACAAGATAAATATTCATCAATAAACCAAACATGCAAAAATGACTCCATGTAAAAGCGTTACTTTTTCTTTCCTGGTGTCCACGTACAGTCTGCAGCCTGCACGTCCCACACAGAAAATAAGTGAAACAAGCACCCTGACACCCCATGGTGACTCAGTATCTATCCCGAGGTGTGCTGGCCAGGCACCCTACTCGCAGCATGAATTCTGAGCCCCGACAGACCCAACTCCTGTATAATCCAACTCATCCCAAATAACATAAACCATGAACTAACCTCCTCTGATACCATTTTGTCATGAACCGAATCAGGTCGCCATCATGTCGACGCCTGACCCCTGCCCGCGGTAAGGCCCGAAGGGCGTTCTCAATCCCCACGGGCTAGCACAAGTGCCCGGGTATAAATTTAAACTTTGGGAACGATTTACCCGAGTGAACAAATATAAAGCAGCCAGCCAAAGTAAACCAAACAGAAGTAAAGGTTACAGTCAAACGTGCATTTAACCAAAATGGTTTTTGGTTCACAAGTATTCAAAACCCAAATAACACTAAAACAATATGACCAAAAACCAACCTAAGAACTGTCGCCCGGTGTGAGGACACCGCCCCTAAGCCACCACCAAAACTCCACGTAGATAGGCCTGCTAACAACCTGAACCACTGCTCCCAAAAGCTGGACCCTTACATGTATCAGAAGTAAACAAATCTACTTACACCAAGGGTGTAAGTAGGGTGTGAGTAATTTCCCAGAAGGATATCGCCAAGAAAATATTCCACGCACAACTATCAAAAGACAAACCATTTACAATGCTAATTAAAGAAAGAAAGAAGTGAAAAGGAAATGGTTTTCATAAAACGATTTAAAGGAAAGATAGTTCATGATTAACACATTAGGGTAATAATTCAAGTGACATATCACGTATCATTGTGAACGCAAAGTAACCGATAGCACCAAAGGATGGGAAAGCCCCAAAAGGGTACTAGAGAATGTGGGACTCTAGAACGTCGTGTCTCGATGAAACGTAGATTAGGTGGCCACGACCCTCAGATAACGTGGCTTAGAAGGCCACGACCCTCAGAACACGTGGCTTAGAAGGCCACGACCCTCAGATATCATATGTTTAGTTAGTGTTGCAATTGTCAAACCTGCTAGTGAAACCAGGTCGGGTCATCTCCAGAACACTAGTTCACTAGCCCTAGTCTCCCCACCTAATACCCCGACTTCCCTCCTTGTGCTAACCTAAACATCAAAGTTCACATAACATGTCACATTAGCACTTAGAGCTAAACGTGTCACCTGCACACTGATATCCTCTTTGAAAACCACACACACACCAAAACGTTTTTTAAAAACATAAACCAAACTCCTTACGCTTTAAATTAAACTAGATGCATAACTTAACGAAATCACTTTTTTAATTAAGAAAACCACTATGAAAAATTATTGAACAATTTTCAAATATGTCGCAAAAAATTTTAAAGGTTAAAAAGTCACTCAAAACCACTTTATATAATAAAACATATTCTGACACGCCAAAACAAAAACTGCATCATCCGCACTTTCTAACTCACACACTGCACAATTTAAAAGTAGTGATAATAAATATCCAATGTAAGTTCTCACAATAAAAAAGGACTTGCATCACATAAATATACTACTGGAAAATTAGATGCACATTTAAAAAGTAATCAGAACTAATTTTCCTTCATGGAAACTAATTAGCAGGGTGCTGAAAAATTAAACCAACATGCAAAAGATCTCCAGATGATAATTGAGTGTGGAATCACCTACCTCAAATAGGAACGGAAAAAGACACAACGCAAAACTCCCGTTGCACCACGGTCGCACCGTACTGAGCCGTCAAATAGGTCCTAAAATAGCAGACCGTTAAAAAGGTTCAATAATAATGTTAACATAATAATAATAATAATAATAATAATAATAACAATAATAATAATAACGTAAAAAAAATAATAGTAGTACCGATAACATAATAATAATAATGATAGCATAACAATAATCATAGTAATATTAATAATAATAATATAATAATAATAATAGAAATAGTAATATAATAACATTAACAAAATAATAATAATAATAACATAATCATAATAATAATGATAATAACATAATAATAATAATAAAAATAATAACATAATAATATTAATATGATAATAATAATAATAATAACATTAATATAGTAATAATAATAACATAATAATAATACAATAATAATAACAATAATAATATAATGATAATAATAGTATTATTAACATAATAATAATAAAATCCAAAGAATATGATAATGTATTATTAGATAAAATAATAAAATGAAATAAATAAAATAAAAAAAAGAAGAAGAACAAACCTGCCCGAGTAGAGGAGAAAGAGCAGGGGTGCGGCGGTCCGCTGGAGGAGGGCGGCCGAACAGGAAGGGGGTGCGCTGGCTAGGGCAGAAGAGGAAGGAGATCGGAGAGGGGGTGGCGCCCCAGCTGCTGATGGAAGGTGCGGGTGGCTGCAGCAGGGGTGCAGCTGGGGCGACCAGAGGCGGGACATCGGGAGAGGGGAGGCGTGATCGGTGAGGGATGCAGGAGCAGCTGCAGAGTGGCGTGGCGGAGGAGAGGTGTGCCTTCGGCTAGGCAAGACGAACGGGCCGAGCGGGGAGGACAGGGGAAATCACATAGGAGGCCAGGAATAGGGAGGCGCGGAGCTGGGTGCGAGGCAGGCCGGGGCAGATCCGAGCTGGTCTAGCAGGAGGAGAGTTGCGGTGCGGTGCGGCGTGGCTGGTCCGATGGGGGTGCAACAGGGGCACGGTGCGGCGTGGCTAGTCCGCTGCGGGTGCAATAGGGGCGCAGGTGCGGGACGTGGCTCTGATGGGAGATGAGGGGAAGGGGGAGAACGGCGGTGAGAAGAGAAGAAGAAGGAAGGGAAGAGAAGAAGTAGAAAAGAATGAGAAAGGGTGCGGTGAGAAGGAGAAGAGGAGCAGTCAGATGAAGAAGAAAAAGAAGAGGTGCGTGCGGAGGAAGAAAAGAAAAGAAAAGAAAAATAAAAATAGAAGGGGTGGCGGCTAGGGTTTCAGGGGGAGACAGGATAAACGAAAATGAATTAAAACAATTAATGATATTAATGTCATAATAATAATAATAATAATAATAATAATAATATCAATAGTAATAATAATACTAATAACATAATAATAATAAAAATAATAATAATAATAACAACATAATCATAATAAAAATTAATAATAATAGGAATAAAATAATAATAGTCATAATACTTTTAAGATCAAGTTAATCGCCCGACAAAAGAACATTCACGTAGCGAGCGCCGCACGCTAAAAAGGCAAGGTCACATGGATATCCTCATGCTCTGCCCACGCACTGAGCGGTGTAGAGAAAAAGAGCATTTATCAGCGCCACCGCAAAGGTCTCATTTCAGGCTCAGCCCGCACACAAAACTAGAAATCAAAAAGCAAGCGATTAAAATCACGAAATAAAAACTTAAAATTAAAGTCATACCTCCAAAGCAAAGTCCGGGCGTGACATGATGAATGAATTAGAAAAAAAAACTAAATGGTGGGGCACAATATTATATATCACCATGATAAATCATTATGTCTCATGAGATAAACATTTTTGGCTATTTAGTCCATTCCTTACCAATTTAGTAAGATGTATTGACTATGGTCTTGATGAAAGAAAGATGTATTGGCTAAGACCATGATATTAAGATCAAAATGTCTATAATTATACATTCAATCACCAATAATTCTACTATTAATATCTATGTGATCTTTTTTATTTTAATTTTCATCCATGGATATATTATTCTCTCAATTTCAATTGATTATTAAATTATAATGATCAAATATTCTTCCCATAATATTTATGTAATGCTTAAGCTGTGATTTCTTTAGTTGTATGTTTTACCTTACTGAATGCTTGAGATCACACATTTCTTATGTTTCTATTTAAATAGGTTAAGAAAAAAATTATTACACATGATATGCCTAATAAGGAAGCACATTTAGAAAAATTATAGTATATGTTAAATACATTTTATATATTAATTAAATTCTTATAGTGGAAAAATGTCTTTTAATTGAGATATATATGGGATTTTGTTAGTTTAAAATTTTTATTAATTCTATTAATCTAAAAACAAAAATGGAATTGAGAATAAATATAATGAAATATTTTATTTATGTAATGTAATTATGGTATAATTATGTTTGAGTGTCTACCATTGGTATTGAAGATAATATGTAAAGTATGTGCTTTAGGTACTTGATCACAGAGTGCAAGTTCAGAGCATTAAAGTTGGTATCAGAGTAGATTTTAGATAAATTTAGATGTTAGGATGTTATTTGAGGATATTTTAAGGGTTGATAATTTAATATTGATAATAATTTCCAATTTATGAACAACGATTTGGGATAATATATGATTTAATGTTATGGAAATAATGAGAATTTTATTTAGGTATTGTTATAAGTTACCTTTAGTGAAAAATGTGGGGATATGTTTAAGCGAGAATTTTATGTATATGATAATATTCTCTTTTTAAAATAGAAATTGTGTGGTTCTACAAGAAATTACACCCCTTTTAGGATACTAAATGTTGATGTAGCCTCTAGAATGAATTTAAAAAGGGATAATAACTATGAAATGAGTGGATTGGGTATTAACTCAATTATCACCAAGGGTTCAAAAAAGAGTTCAAACTGCAAACCTAGTTTGGCACTCCAAAGATATATTATTTGGTTAATCACATTACCTTTACATGAAATTATAGAGGATTTATTATATTAACGAATTAGGATAATGAGAATAATAAAATCCAACATAAAGAAACCAATATTTAAATATGAGTGATATAGGTCAAATTGAAAGCTAATTTGAATGATCTATACATTCTATGTTTTAATTTGTTATCTTACAATAATTCTATAATGTTTAATGACTCACATTAGCTGCTTTTATTAGTAATGGTCGAACCATGAAGGAACTACGTTAATATTTTTTTAAAGACTATCCAAAATTCAAACCAAATATAACCCTACACACCCCCATAAACATAATACACCCCCATCAGACTCGAAATTCAAAAAATAGCACAATATCCCAACTAAAAGACACATATAACCCAAAAACCAAACATTATTGAAAATTCCATCAACACCCACACTGATGACATCAGTGAGTACTTTTTGAAGTCCCATCATCATCAATGAACAAAACACCAAACAGAACACCATAATATGAAAATAAAATAAACCATTCTAAAAAAAGCCATCCCAAAACATCCATCGCCAAAATGAATCACCAACCAACACTAGATATCACCATGAATTATGGATTTCGATCAGTATAACACTATGGGTAAGACTCGCCACTTCGGTGGTGGTGCGGTGGGGAAGGTGAGTTGCCAAAAAACGTTTGTTCTTTGGGAGGTGCAGGGTTCGAAACCTGGGAAGTCCGCTTTCGGGGGCCGAGCCTCTCCCCCGGGATCCAACCACCTTGTCGGGTCACCCAGATTCTTCTGGGCGGGAAAAAATGAGGCGCGACCCAATTGCAGATGGTTTTCTGTGATGATCCATCGCTACCAAGTTGTTACCCTTGGGACGCTCTGCCATCTCGGCTGCTAACGGCTCCTTCCCTGGCTGGGGAGCTACCTGCGGGTACTACCCCTTCGTGGGGGGGGGGGGGGGGGTTCCTCTGTGTGGAGGGTTTGAAAAGGCCACACTAGGGAATTCCCTTTTGAGAAAATAAGACTATGGTTAAGACTCATGAATAACTAATGGCACTCAAACATTTCTTCCCAAATCATCAATGAGGACCACTACACCTGGCTAACATAGCTTGAGAGTGACTGAACATCGAAGCTAAATCAGTTTTTGTAGTAGAAATCATATCATCAATGAGTTATGATGATTGAATGGACCCCAATCCTATTCTAAATAAACCTCATCACCGTACCTAAATAAATCAAATTGACCAATAAATTTCCAGTCTACCTGAGTTGATCCCCATGTGATGATTTTCCCTAAGCTTAAAAAATCCATCATCAAGAATCATGCTGTATAAAAAAATGCACTGAACCTGAAACATCAAAACTAGAGCATTCAAATAACCTAAACCATCACTCATCTATTAAATCTAAATAAATTATTGAACCATAGAGTTTTACCATGTTGGGGCCTTGAATGATAAATATATTAGAAATAACAGCGGAGGAGGAAAGACATACCACGACAGCAGAACACCAACTAGAATAAAAATTTAAATTGAAAATAAAGAGTGGAAAAAGAAATGCAGATTCCACAAGACGAATAGGGGGTGTGGAACCATTATAGATGAAGGGAATAAGAACCACATGGGTAAGGGCGAAGGGAAGAGGAAACCTTAATGGTCTAGCGAGATCTCACAAAAAGAAAATGTTGATATCCAATTAATAATTGATTCCATGATTAATATATAGATTTCCCCAAAAATAAATATATTGGGAAAATAGATGGAGTTTAGAAGAATTGTGATTATAAAAAATTGGCTATAAGATATTATGATTAACAACCTAATAGAGTTTAAAACCTACTAAAATTAAAGAAGATAATGATGGATTCTAATGAACGTTAACATGTTACAGATGATGAGGGAAAGAAGATTCAATCAACATCATACTAAAAATATTGGATGAAGATCCCATTGAAATGTATTCAATGAGACATATGTTTTTTTTATGTTTGGAAAATGAGGAAAGAGAAAAAGTAAGATTTAGGGTGACACGGTCGATAAAAAGAGCTTCTTAGTCATACCTAAGATATTAAGTCAAAAATCTCATTAAAAAATACATATTGACATATATCTATCTTTTCAATATGATTTAATAATTTTATTAGTAATTTATAATTTAAAATTGTGAGGATAAAATTTATTTATGTAGGGGGGGGGGTGGGAGAATGAAACACCCTGAGATCTTAATTTATATTTTCATTTTAAAAACCAAATGTGTTGATAGATGGATTCACATGAAACACCAAACCATGAAGAAATGTGAAACAATATATAAATACTAAAATGTAGCTATATAATTGGTAGGTAAGATTATATATAACTAAAATATGAAATATAAGTATAATTAAAATAAAATGTTCAGTATTAATACTAAGTCATTGATAAAATTCAATTTGTGTTTCTAAGTAACTAATAAGATGGATTTATTCATTAAAATTAAATATTTATAAAAACTATATTTTATATGTTTTATTTTAAAACTAGAAATATTATGGATAAATATAGTGTGTATATGAATACTATATTAAAAATAGTTTTACTACTAAATGATAAGAAATAAGAAATAATTGTTTCTATTTGTTCTTATAAAATTCATCTTCATATGAAAAATGTTTTCATCATATTTATATGTTTTTATTTAAAAGTTATGTTCTGAAATTTTATAATATCAATTTAAAAAAATAAACTTCATTTTTCAATGAATCCTTTCAATATTATTTTATGATAAATTTTTGAGATTTCTCAGAATATTCTCTTTTTAGGTGAAGAGTAGAAAATACAGATATCACTAAAACCATCAGTTTTATATCATTATCATAGGAAAAAATTCATTAAATATATATATTTTCTTCTATAATATATATAAATAAATAATAAAATTTAAAATTTAAAATTACGATTTTGTATTTATAATACCCACCTATATTGTTTTGGGAGTATAAATTATATTTTACCCAAAACACTGGTTTATTCACATATATTCAAAAATGATTTTTCATAACTTGTAGAAAATTAATAAAAAAATTGGATTTAATATATATATCAAAATGATAATATTATTTAATAATTTATATTTCATTTTTGGGCAAAAAGTATTATTACTGAGATTAAAGTTAATAACCATGATAATTATAAAACTGTTATTTTAAAAATAATTGTTTTATTAATATCTCTTAATTTTAATATATAAAATAAAATAACGTCATATAAAAACCAAAATTAATATAATTTTTAATCCTATATTTAAATAAATTACCACTCATTAAATTGTAAATTGATATAAAAAAGATTAAGAACACTTAATGGTGAAAGCAACATCTTTCTAGAATTTTTTTTTATTTAAATAAAATGTTTTAATTTAGAAGTTAATTTTATCCTAATTAGAAATATAATTAGAGTAAATGGAGATTAATTTTTTTTTCATAACATGAGAATTTGGTATGATTAGTTATTTTATATGATTATTAAGACATATATTACTAGCGTAACAACTAGTTACCCATGGTAAAATATATATAGAAAAAGTGATAATATAAGAAAAAATGACGTCCAACATGTTTAAAATATGTGTATAAATACTTTTTTGAGTATATTAAAACCCAATGAAACCCAAAAATCCATTATTGGAATCTTTAGTGGTCATCTATCCTTTAATATTTTAATTATATCATTGAAAAGTAATGGGTGGTCACAAAAGTTCCCTTTTCCTAACTTATAAAAGGGGAACACTTCCTCCAATCAATATCACACGTATACCTTATAATTTTTTCGTAAAAATATTCCATTTTATCTTCATATAATACCTTTTCAATTTATTAATCACTTATTTGAAATAAGTTGTCTTAATAATTTAATTTCCAAAAAAACTTTCAATAGAATGTTAAATGTATCAAAGTGAGTATTACTTACTCCCTAATATTTATTCTTAATATTTCTCTTCAAAAAAATTCCTAAAAATTGATATATAATGACCTCGGTATCATTATTATACTTAATTATTATTATATGAATTTAAAAACAATTATTTAATGTAATAATGACTATTTATTTCTTTCTATCCACTTCGAAAAACAGTACAACTTAAATCAGGCCTTGTGTGGACTACTACCTACAAAAAGTAATGTTATCTATTTTTCATCTTGACTTTATTTATTTATCCAAAAAAAATAAAATATGATTCCAACACTTTAAAAAAATCAAAATAATATCATTAATGTTATGTTATATTGATATTATACAATTCCTTAACCATACTCACCCATCGAGATGTAATATGTTCATGTTCGGGTTGGTTTAACCACCCACATGGACAATGTGATAAAACTATATCATGAATGTATATGAGAACTTAAATAATAATTTTATTATAATTTAACAAGAAAAAAATGATTGGATTTTGGTTCTGTAATCGTTGTATTATGTATTTAAATTAATATTTAAATATCATCATCAATCTCTAAAATTACTGAAATAATCCAACGCTGATTCAAATTTCACAAAAATATAAGAAAAATTATAACTAATAAATTGAAGATTATAATAAATGGTCTATATTTAATTAAAAATATATGAATAATGTACCTAATAAGGTGTCTAATAAAATTAATTTTATTATTTGATTAGTTAAGATCACACGCAGAATGAATCAGGAAGAAGGTAAGAGTTTCTTGTCTCAATTTTCAATTTCTTGAGACATACGTATTAGTATACACAATGTTTTATATGGAATAGTGTATCTAATTAAAATTTAATATTTTTTGATGATAATTTCATTACTCATGTTATTTAATGTTTCATTTGAAATCATATCCTCTAAAGAATATTTAGCCAAATGTTTCTATGGTTGTATGAGTTTTCTTAGTTTGAATTCTAATTCTTTGAGACATAATACATTTTTAACATCATTTTTTCCTTATATAGTGTATATAATTCCCATTAATTTATTTCTATAATAATTTTTATTATTTAATGGGATATACTATGCCAAATACTTTTCCATTCCTCAAATGTCTGATGATTCAATTATTACCTCAGTAGTAAAGTTTTTTTAATTCAATTTTTATTCATTTAGCTATAATGTCTCATATTAGACTTTTCTTGGGTTTTAGCACAATAATATTTTATTATATTGAATTTTATATACATATTTTTTTAAAATTATGTTTGAATACAAAATAACCTTTTACTTTGTGTGTTTTCAACAAAAACAATTTCAATGTTTTAAAATGGATCCTTTCATAATCAAATATTTTATTTTTGGCTCAAAATTTCATATTTCAAACATAAAATCATTTTCAAGGATCTATTATTATGTATTATTTTATGAAATAACTGTTTTAAAAATAGTTTACTTCACCTTTTCAAAACACAATTTAGAAAGTGACTTATAGGTTTTTATTTTATGTCAATGTTAAAATATTTTCTAAAAAATATTTTTTATTTTCCCCTAACTTTTCTATTTCACATTAAAAAGGACATTCACTCATGGGATTTATGTTACATTATTTATTCACTAATATATACACAAACACATATATATATATACTTATATTATTTTTGGTATTTAACTCATCAAATCAAATAATTTGATTGTTGATCCCATCCTACATGATACCATTCATAGAATTTTTTTGTAAGGTTATTTTTCATCTATGTCAATATCCTTATGAGGTTCAATTATTAGACTGGAGATTTTTTCATTTTCAAAAATCTACCTTCATTCTCTACATTTATTATGTAATCATATTTTCTATCAACGATATGATATATCAATGCATTTTTCTTACCTAAACATACACTATTAATAATAATGATTTTTCTTCCAATGCCTTTGCTATGTGAAAATGTTTTTTTCATTTTTTTTTATTAAAGGGTTTAGACCTAGATTCCATATATTTATTAATTTGGGAAATTATTGACTAAAACATATACCATGAATCGATGTTGTTTTAGCTTAAGGGATGCTTATATTGAAATCTATTCAATTTATTAATTGGGGAAATATTGAAAATATGTATATTTTTAATTATAATGAGTACATTTAATGATTAATTAGGAAATATGAAAATGTGTTCTTTAAATATAAATATTCTATATATGGATGGTTTATGGTTATGTTATCCATTTTATTTGAATTGTTAAAATTATTGGCATTCCGTATGTAGTTATTCCAATATAAATTATTGAATGGGTGAGGTTATGAATTATGCAGAGGATTTACTAGATTGATCATGGAATTTTGAGACTGACATGTTGTGTATCATGGTAGGATGGATCTTAAGGGTGTTTTACACATAGTAATGTGAGTCTCGTGTTGGTGTTGGCAATGACTATGAGTGGGCTGAGGGCGTATGGTGATTATGGACCTGCTTGCATGCGTGGTAACCATGAGATTTGGGTGAAATAAAGAAAGCAATCAAATGACGATGAATATTATATAAATTGATTAGGCACTATAGAATGGTCATCTTGACAGTGGACCTTGACAAAAATTATCAGGGAGACATCGTGTCAAGAGTTGGTAGTAGGTGGGCATGGATCCGGAGGAGTGGCGTGCATGGTTGGTAGTGAACCCAATAGTAATGTGATTCAGGAGTGGTATAAGGTAATTTATATTATGATAAGTGAAAATTGGATTTTAGATGGTTTTGAACCTCCTTAGGTGTTTAAAATTCAGTTATTCTCATGGGAACTATTCTCAAGAAGTTGGAACAAATGATGTTCTAATTTTATGAGTTGGCACTCATGAATGAGAGGGTTTGTATAGACCATTCATTTTATTCAGTGATGGAAAAAGCATGGTCTTGGTAGTTAGTGCTTGGTTTTGAGGTGATTATAAGGATACACTTATGTTATGGAGTTTTAGATCAATCATGGTTGTATGACCCTTGTGTAGACAAGTTCAAGGATGTAGCGGGAACCACATCGAGTTGGTCGGTGGGCCCCTAAGGTTTTTTTTAGATTGGTGATTATGAATGTGGAAAATGTAAAATCTTGTTACTATTTTTCGGAATTCAAAAGACCCACTTTTTTAACATTCTTTGGTTATGATTCATTTGAGGATGAATAAGAAGAAATTTAAAAAAAATTGGAAGTTTCTGGGATAGTGCACGGGTGACCCACAACTTAGAAACTATGTAACCCATTAAAAGAAATTGTGAGGACCATTTAAAAAAGGGGCACGACTTGCGCATGGTTTGCCTAAACCATGTACCACTTCCTAAGAAACCATATGGATGAGTTTTTAAATAATTTTAATTTTGTTTAAATATTATCTTACCACACTTTTAGGACCCTAAAGGGATTTTATGACCTAGAAGTGATTTCTACAATCCTCAAAGATCCCAAGAAGCATTCTTGTCTCATAAGATCCTTTATGGAGGAGATTTGAATCTTGAGTGATGCCCTTCGATCATCTCCCAATTATTTTCCTTACCCCAATCTCTATCTCCCTCAATCTATCTTCTCCACCATAGGGTTATGTAAATCCATGTGTTGATTTATGGAGATAATACTCAATGTTTTAGATATTAAAGTAGGGTTTATTTATATATCTTTCTTATTGTCAGTCTCTATTGGAATTTTCCATGAACGACTTTGTGATTCGAGATCCCGTGATCCCGAGGTAGGTATTTTTATGATATTCCTTCATTTTTTAATTAATCGTTGGTTGATAAATTTGTGGATATGTGTTTCCAAATTTCTAACATATCTTTTATGAAATATGTCCATTTAATTCCTCAAAAAATTTTATTTGGAAAATTTCTCTCTAAATTGAATATGGAATGAATTAAATGTTTCTGAATTTGATTTCTCTCAATTGTTTGTGAGTTAAAAAATGACATGTTAACTTTGATTAATTTTTAATGATATTTTCAAGGATGTTTTGGTGAAATTGAGGTACTTTATTGGGTTTTAATTTATTAAAAGGGTTTGGGTTCGGTTTTTGATTTATTAAAAGTGCTTTGGCCTTGGTTTTGATTTATTAAATAAATTTCCTTTATTTGAATTAAATTAATTCAAATATTTAACTTTTTATAAATAGTATTAAATGAATGTATTTATTAAATGACCAGGAACCCCCTTTTAATTATTTTACCCTTGATTTAGAATTTGTTTTCTTAGATTATTTTAAATAAATGATTTATCTTCATGGAAATAGGGTGCAAACCCATATTTTGAAATGTATTCAATCATTTTAAAATTTTAATACCTCCTTAAACTTATTTAGGGATGAATTAAAATAAATTATTTCCTAAAGGCCTCTTTAACATTTGTATGATGAATTTTGAAAGGAAGAGGGTATTATTACCCTTTTTAATATTGAATTTTATAAAAGGTGTTGAATTGAAATTGGGTGGATTGTAAAATTGGATGGAATTTGTTTGAAATTAAATTGTGGAATTTAATTTGGTGAAATTGATTTGATGAAATTTATTTCAAAGTTTTATTTGATAATAATGTATTAAATTATTCTTGATAGAATTTGTTGGGTTTTAACTTGGAAAAAATCATCTTTTTGATTAAAAAAATGTGTTATGGCGTTTAAATAGAAAATTGGAATATTTTAAATAGATAATGGGATGGATTTATTTTTTATTATAAAATGAATTTCCAAAGATTTATTTTGTAATAGATCACATGAAAGACTTAGGTATTTAGTGAGTTATTTGGACATCACTCTATGATTTTAAAACATTCTAAAATAATAATACAACACGTCACATCCCTTAGGCGATGATGATGAGTCCTCTTTAACCTGAGACCAAAGGGAAATATGTACATATTTCCGTGTCACCTTAAGAGTGTTGGGATCTCCTTTACCAAGGAATTATCGTACTTTCATAGTCATATGACATTTTTGATATCTTATTTATAATTTAAATGAATATATGCTATTGTTATAAACTATTTTACATGTCTTATAATGTAGATAAAATGTTTTATACAAAAGTGTTTATTTAAGCCATTTTTGAAAAGTTCCATTATTTTAGAAATGTTCCCACAATTGAAAAGTAATTCCTTTTCTTAATGTATTTTCATCTTTTAAAATGAAAATAATAAATTGTTTTAATTATGTTTGTGAAATGCCAAACCAGTTTGTTTTAAATTAAAATCAATTTTTTAGTAAATTTAAAATTGGCCACTAATATGGAATGCTTAGTGAAACCCTAATAGTATTTTTATCTCACACCCTACCTGTAACTTTGTGTGTTTGTAAATTCTCTCTTCCATGTTCAATTAGGGGTAAGTCAACACTTATAGGTGGTTCAACCTATAGATATATGGACATAGAGAGTTGTATATGTTTGGACGTGGGATGTTTGGCTTCCTATTTTTCTGGTACTTGGTTGCAGAACTTTTGTCTGTTATTCGTTTTTGACTTATGTAATAGTTCTCCCAGTGGAGTTTTTTTTGTATGAATTACTTAATAATCTCCTTTATTTCCACATTATTACAGAAAAAATAATTCCCAATTTCATTTTGTATGATTCAAGGTGCTAGTCACCGACCCATGGGGATCAAGAATTACCTTCAAGGTATATTAAGACCAGCTAAGTTATCAGGTTTCCAGGGTACCTAGGATTGTTCTTGACAAAGTGGTATTAGAGCTCCAAGTTGATATTTTTTTCTCAAAGTCAGTATGCATTTGTGTAATCTTGTCAGGACTTAGGAGGCAGTTTCTATTGAGTGTTTGGCCAACTCTCAGGGAAATGATCCTTAAGTCACCATGGGTGGTTATGGGAAGAATATTTATGGATTATTTCTAGTATTTTCCCTATTTTGATTTAGATGTGTTGAGCTCCATATCATGTTTTCCTATTTATTAGGATTTATTTCCCCTGTTTCTCTATTTGAGTGTTAATATGATATCTTCCATTTTGTCTGCTGATGTTGTGTAGAATCATGCCTTTGTGGAGATGTGTGAATTAGATCAAGGAGGAATTTGCTGGTGCACCATAATGAGAGAATAATCGTGAGACCCTGAATCTTTTTGAGGTGATTGTGCGCATTTTACAGGCTCTGGGACAATCACCACGTTCAATTACCATTCATGATTTAGATATGGAACCTCTAAGGGACATTCTCAAGACTGGTTCTCAATAATTCATTCACTAGAATCCAGTTCCATTCAACGGATGAAATGATCCCAAAGAGGTTGAGTAGTGACTGAGCGGAATGGAGTGTTTGTTTGGGTTCTTGGACACATCAAAAAAAATCAAGGTGAAGTGTGCTACCTTTATACTAGAAGTACCAAGAAGGAGATATAGGGACACAATGGTGATGCCAAAGAAAAGTGAGGCCTTGTAGTGGAAATACTACAATGTTATTTTCACTGACTAGTTCTATCTAGAGTCAATGCTATTGGCCAAGGCCACTGAGTTTTTATAACTCAATCCAGTTGATAGGACCAATAAATTTTAGGCAAACCATTTCATTGAGAAGGAGTAGTTTTATCGTGAGATAATATCGAATGAGAAGATGAAGGCTTGAAGGATCGAGTTGAGTCTTCATCAGGATATTCATTCTTATGTTTTCTTATTGAAGAAACCATTTTATGTGGATGTACTAGATAGAGAGATGATGGTTGAGAAGGACATGGATGGTATGTTAGGGTTATCAGAAGTTTCTTTCACTCCTAGTAGCCCTATTCATTCCTCTAAGTAAATGAGGAACTGTGATGATTCTCATGGTGGTTTTCAATGGAAGGTTCATTCTACACCTCCAGTAGTGCCTGTTAGAGGTCTTTTAGTTTTTTATCAGTGTGGAAAGATGGGGAATTAAATGAGGTTTTCCACTGAGACACCCATGAACTGCGGATCCTGCGGACAATCATGTCACTTAGAAATATTATCCCATGTTTCTTCCACTATTTGTAGTGGAATGATATCATCAACACATTTTAAAATAGTGGCACAATAAAATGATTCACGTTTAATAGGGTTCCATCCCTAGGAATCTAGAATGAATCTTCTTTATGTAGTTTAGAGTTTCCAGAGGAAGTGGATACAAGTCCAGTGACTATGAAAGGTACCATTATTATAGATCTATCATTAGTGACAACTCAATTTGATACTACTTCATATTATTCATTTATTTCAACTTTTATTGTGAATCTGATAAATCTTCATATGGAGCTTTTATCATGTGTCATAGATATTATTACACCACTTGTTATGAATAAAGAGCAGGGTCTTCTTAGTCCCTCTTTTGTTGTCTCTATATTAAATATTGATATTTTAAGGAGTGTTTTTATTCTCAAAAAAACATCTATTGGAATAATTTTCAATATAGATTGGATCATTTCTAATAAATCATGGATTGATTGTCATCTTCGATAGTTCAACTTTAAAAAAAATGATGGTGATTGCTAAATATTTCATGGAGAATGGGACTCAATGTCGAGTTGAGTCGAACTATATTATACGGAGTGGGGGAAATTGATATATATATGTTATCTTTTGATATGGAGTAGGAATATTTTAGAAGTGATCTGCCCACAATTTTCATCAAGTTTTCTGATATATTTCCTTCAGAAATCTATAGTTTCCCCCAATGAGGGAGGTTGAGTTTTCTATTGACTGAAATCCAGATAATCAAACAGTATCTATTCCCTCTTAACTTATGGAACCACGTGAAATGAAAGATCTAAAGTCCCAGTTGGAATATGTTCTTGATAAAGGAATCATACGCCTAATCATGTGACCTTGGGTGGTGCTGACACGTGCCTGTTATGGGGTGTGACAAAAAAAAATATTACCTAAGTTAAAATGCAGTAGAGTGGATTACCTAGGTTGTCTCCAGAGAGGAGTGCACAACAATTAAGCTGTCACCTTAAAATAGAAAGAAGTGAGGTTGTTTTTAGAAATTGTTTGATTTAGAAAATACAAGAAAGAAACTAAATAAAGTAAAGTAATTAAGTGAAAGTTTTGAAACAAATTTACAAATGATGTGATCTAAATCAGTGATATGAAATGGTGATCAGGTTAGGGTCAGTTTTCCAGTTGTAATTCTATCATTGTTCATTTTACCCAATTCTCCTCTGCTAAATCGTTAAGAGTGAGAATCCACAATTGTTTCTTC
This sequence comes from Viscum album, assembly GCA_963277665.1. Classification (NCBI taxonomy): domain Eukaryota; kingdom Viridiplantae; phylum Streptophyta; class Magnoliopsida; order Santalales; family Viscaceae; genus Viscum; species Viscum album. The sequence continues at coordinate 284,552,412 of OY728138.1, read as the reverse complement.
TCACTCCCTTGGTCAAAAAATGTGAGAATAAACCTTACTAAAATCTTAGGTTGGTCTACTCTCCTTCCAATGTGTAATAGAGTTGTAGAAAATTCCCCCAATTATCTTAGGCAATTCCCAATCGGGTCTTGTTTATCCTAAGTAATCAAGAACATCCACTACTCCTCACACATGTACCAGTGATCAACGAGTACTACACCACTATATCCCGGTCTATTCCATTGTTTATAAACCAGAACCTAGTGGAGGGAGATATTGATCATTGATCAAAGATAAATGAACAACAGAATCTAAAATCAGATACAATCGTACATGATAATAAAAACTGTTATAAGAAATTGAAACAGATTCGCAGAAGAGAAAAGAGGATTTTAAAACATTAATAGAAGGAACTCATGAAATACAATATGGAAAAAATCTCCTTCCCCAATCACACAGAAGTTTACCCCACCATGGTAAGGGTAATTGTGACTAAGGGTAAAGAAGAATTCATTACAAAACTAAGAAGAACAAAAGAGAGAAATGAAAGAACAGAAATGTGGTCCTCCAGAATCTGTCCTCCAAAAGTTTGCCTCTGCTCTGCCCACCAGCCGGCCGAACCTCACTGAGGTACCTTCTTATATAATGTTGGTAATGGAGTTTTCTATCTACCCTCAAAATGTGAGAGTTATTGGACAGGTGTAAAGAAATATATGGCTGAATCAATGACCATTACTTTTCTGGCCGCCAAACACTGTTTCACCCACTCCACTTGGACGCGCCAAAAGGATGAATTAATGAGCTCAATAATTTATGAAATTTAATGTGAGCCGTACTTTTGAAGTCCTCTGTCGACAACAGCTGGAGTGACCTCATTCTAAGGTAGGATGAAGGAGATATTGCATATTTAATGAAGTGGGGTCCATTCTGCCTTCCAAACTGATTTATCCACTTGATTGAATTTTCTGCCCCATTGGGTTTCGAATTGGGTCTTGGTCCAGAAGGAACATTTTAATCCCACAAGTATAGGAATCCTAAAAAAAAGATTAACTTCAATTGGACCCATATTATAAAAGTTATGCCCGAAAAACAGAAGCTATATAAAACTGACAATTTTACAGAATTACCCCATTTTCACATTTAAGCCCAAAATACACCAAAAACACATAAATGATGCAAATACACTCACATTGAATAATTGGGAGGGATTAAATCATTGAAAAACATATAAATAATAATTAAAATATTAACTCTATCAATTCCCCGACACTTATCACTTGGTCTCCTGGACAAGTCAGAATCTAAATAAATTCAAAGTAAATTCAAAACACATATCCATGAGATCCACAAATTTGAAAACATGAAAAAAAATATATCATGCATACTCAAACTCTATTATTTCATGTTCTTAATTTAGGATCATTAAATAAATTTACTCTTCATTTCTCCTCCCATGAACACAAAACACTTACCTAACTTTCATTATCTCTCATTACACAAATTTCAATTTTTTAGCAATGTCATTCTCATCCAAACTCATACAAGGGTCACCATAGGCTTGATAAATTCCTACATCTCCACCCGATGTGAGTTAAAGACATATGTTTATCATGAGGACTTTTTAAGGTTGTTTTGTGGCTTTAGGTTGGTAGGATTTATATGTGAAAATTCTGAGGCTGAATGAAGAGGGATTGGCTCTTTTTGAAGCAAAATTGCATTACTCTAATTCTCACAAAAGTATGGCCTTCTCTTCACTCCCCTTAGTAGAAAATAAACTCCTTCTCCATGGAATATCAAGGAATGTTCCCATAGTTCATCATTTCATCAGCAAACATTTCAATCTTCTCAAATATAATATTTCTTGAAATCTCCAGAAAAGGCACAACTTCCTTTTTACATTAGAAGCTCCAGAAAGGCACAACTTCTCTCATCATGAAAGCTCCAGAAAAGGCACAGCTTTCAGCAGAATGAATTTTTTTTTGCAGCAATAACATCTCTTCAACATTTTCTTTTCACCCAAAGTATCCCCAAATAAGGTAGTACAATACAAGACATCTTCCCCCCACACTTATGTTCAAATAGATCATGCAATTTCACTTCAAGAGCAGGTTGGATAGGTAAAATTGGGTTGTAATGTGGCTAACCTAACAGGTTGTTCATGGCTTCTATGGGATACAAGGATTAAATGTTCAAGGTAGGACATTATGAAAGGGATTATCTTGAAAAGGGGGATTTCAAACCGAAGAAATGCCTCAATCATTTAAAACACAAGTACCTCAAACTCTCATGTTTTGACAGGAATAAATCAAATTCTGGTTAAATCAAGCATTATTTGGTTATCTCAAGAAGTGAGGTGAATGTAAAGAATATAAAAATAATAGGTTTAGAAGCCTCACGGGAATGTGATTTCAAATATAAAGACAGTTATATGTGGCATGGGATTCAAAAAAACAGAGTATTTTCATGGAATTCCCAAATAATTGAACTTGAAACGATGTCATTTTTAGCATTCATTTATGATCAGTTTCAAGGAATAAATTATTTCACTCATGGAGATGAGTTTCAAAAATATCAATGATAATAATTTCAGCTCAAAAGTTTCAAAAACACACAAAAATTGAAAAATAAACACACGAAATTTTAAGCACACACATGTTTTTTTAAACAAATAGGAAAACAAACAACACATAAAAATCCTACACTACAAAGGTTCCCTCCCCCACACTTAAATGATGCAGTGTCCACAATGCATTCAAATGTATTTAACATGTAAGAATATTGGAAATTGAATCACAACAATCATGAAAATATAAAGGAGTGGTACGACCTGATGGATTTTATTGATAAACAGGTTGGAGGAGTGTGATCTCCTCCATTGGCTCGGATGGCATGGTCCCAAGGAATTTCTTCAATCTGTGCCCATTAACAGTGAATGGATCCTTCACTCCATCCTTCACAATCTGTACAACACCAAAAGGATATACATGAGTAACTATAAATGGACCTTCCCAACTGGAACGAAGATTACCTGGCATCATCTTGAGTCTTGAATTGAATAACAACACTTTGTCTCCTGGATGGAAGTCCTTTGGTTGGATCAGTTTTTCATGAGCCACTATTGTTCTCTCTTTGTAAATCCTGGAATTTTCAAATGGTTCCCTTCTAATTTCTTCAAGCTCTTGTAACTGCAATCTTCTATCTTTCCCAACACTTTCAAGATCCAAATTCATCTTCCTCACAGCCCAATATGCCTTGTGTTCCAATTCCACAGGTAGGTGACAACTTTTCCCATAAATCAGCCTATATGGACTCATTCCAATTGTAGTTTTGTAGGCTGCCCTGTAAGCCCATAATGTGTCTTCTAACCTTTGGCTCCAACCCTTCCTATTTGGATTAACAGTCTTTTCCAAAATTCCTTTGATTTCCCTATTGGACACTTCAGCTTGCCCATTAGTCTGTGGATGATAGGGAGTTGATGTTTTATGATGCACGACATACTTTTTCAACAAAGACGCCATTCTACAATTACAAAAGTGAGTCCCTTGATCACTAATGATGGCTCTAGGAACTCCAAACCTACAAAATATGTTATCCCTGACAAAATCACAAACAACTTTAGCATCGTCAGTACTGGTGGCTTTTGCTTCCACCCATTTGGAAACATAATCAACAGCTAGAAGAATATAAGAATTTCCAAATGACATTGGGAAAGGTCCGATAAAATCTATCCCCCAAACTTCAAATATATCACAAAAATTAAGTGGCTTTTGGGGCATTTCTTGTCTCTTTGAAATATTTCCTGAAAATTGACATTTTTCACACCGTTTACAAAATTCATGAGAATCTTTGAAAAGTGTTGGCCAATAAAGTCCAGATTATAAAACCTTTCTTGCAGTCATTTGAGGTCCAAAGTGGCCTCCACAAGCTAATGTGTGACAAAACCTAAAGACTGGTTCAATTTCATTTTTAGGCAAACATCTTCTGATCATTTGTTCATTGCAAATCTTCCAAAGAAATGGATCATCCCAGATGTAATATTTAGATTCATATTTAAATTTGTGAATTTGGTGAGAATTTAAATGAGATGGGACCTGAGATGTTACTATATAATTGACCATGTCAGCATACTAAGGTACTTATACTTCAATCAAGTACAACTGCTCTCCTGGAAGGCAATCATTTAGTGGTTCAGTGTCTGGAATCTCAACTTCAGCGGTGTTGGGTAGTCTACTTAAGTGATCAGCCACTTGGTTCTCATATCCCTTCTTATCTTTGATTTCTATGTTGAACTACTGTAGTAGTAGTATCCATCTCACTAGCCTTGGTTTTGCTTTAGCCTTCTTCATCAAGTACCTAAGAGCTGCATGATCAGAAAACACAATGACTTGTGGCCTGCCCTCAATTCCCTGAGAAAGGACAGCTCCAACTTCTTGGTTTGAAGCATCACAAAGTAGCTCAAATGGTTCTTCCCAATTTGGTGGCTGCATCACTGGTAGTGTAATCAATTTCTTCTTTAACTCATCAAATGCTTCCCTACATGAACCATTGAAATCAAAATCAGCATCTTTCAAAAGTAATCTAGAGAGAGGGAGAGAAATCTTACTGAAATCTTTTATAAAGCTCCTGTAGAATCGTGCATGTCCTAAAAATGATCTAACATGTTTCACACAAGTTGGGTAAGGCAAAGAATTTATCACTTCAATTTTTGATTTATCAACCTCAATGCCTTTCTTTGAAATGACATGCCCAAGGACAATTCCTCTATCAACCATAAATTGACACTTTTCAAAATTCAAACAAGGTTCTTTTCAATGCAAGTTTTCAAAACTTTTTCCAGATTTTTCAAACATTGGTCAAATGAATTTCCAAAAACTGTGAAGTCATCCAAGAAAACCTCCAAGCAATCTTCAATGTGATCAGAAAATATACTTACCATACACCTCTGAAATGTACCTAGAGCATTACACAATCCAAATGGCATTATTTTGTATGAAAATGTACCGAAAGGACAAGTAAAGGTAGTCTTCTCTTGATCCTCGGGGCAATGGGTACATGAAAATAACCTGAAAATCCATCCAAAAAGAAATAATGAGTTCTCCTTGCCAATCTCTCTAACATCTAGTCAATGAACGGGATAGGGAAATGATCTTTTCGAGTGACCTGATTCAGCTTCCTAAAATCGATGCATACTCTCCAGCTATTCTGAATTCTCATAGGGACTAATTCATTCTTTTCATTCCTCACAATGGTTAGGCCAGTTTTCTTTGGGACTACATGGATGGGGATAACCCATTGTGAATATGATATGGGATAGATGATCCCAACTTCTAATAACTTCTCAATCTCTTTTTTCACAACCTCCATCAGGGTCGGGTTCAGCCTCCTTTGGGGTTGTCTGACAGGTTTGGAATCTCCCTCAAGAAAAATTCTATGTGAGAAAGTGTTTGGGTTTATTCCTGGGATATCACCTAAGCTCCACCCTATTTCTTGGACATTCTCTCTCAAAATCTCAATCAATGATTTTTCTTGAGTTTTAGATAGATTATTAGCAATTATTACTGGTAATTTCTCTCCCTCCATAAGGTAAACATATTTTAAATCTGTGGGGAGTGGTTTTAATTCTAGATCAGGAGGATGCTCAAGAGATGAAACTAAATTGAGGTTATCCACTTCCAATGTTTTGACATCCTGCACACAAGAAATCATATCATCTTCATCATCCTTTAACAAATTATCAAAGAAATCAGATTTTACCTCTTCTTCAACAGGATATCAGAACCTCCAAGAGTTTGGGAATCCATATGTTTAGTGATATCTTTGATGGAAAAATTCTCTCCTAATGATAAAAATTCATGAAACATACCTGATTCTTCAATTGGTTCTATGTCATCTTCATGGGAGAGTGCGAAGAGTGAATGATCATCTGATGGGTGCCTCATGGATTAAAAAATATTGAAGTGGACGGTGCTGTCTCCAAACTCCATGGTAAGTGTCCCTTCATGGAAATTGATAATGGTTTTGGCTTCCTTCAAGAAAGGTCACCCCAAAATGATGGGTGAGTGTGATGGGATCCTATCATCTTCCATATTCAACACATAAAAGTCAGCAGGGAATAAAAGATCTTTGACTTTTACCAGGACATCCTCCAGAACTCCTGTTGGGAAAACTATGGATCTATTTGCAAGCTGGACCACAACTCTTGTGGGCTTCAAGTCTCCCATCGGCAAAGAAGTATATACTGAGTGAGGCAATACATTAATTGATGCACCTAAATCGCACAAATCATTAGAGAAATTTAATGAAACAATGGTGCATGGAATAGAAAACGTCCATGGATCTTGACATTTGGTTGGAAATGGTGGTGTGATAAAAGCTGAGACGCTTCTTCCCAAAATGATCCTCTCATTCCCTTGAAGTCTCCTTTTCTTGGTACAAAGATCCTTCAAAAACTTAGCACACTTTGGAATTTGTTTGAGTGCTTCAAGCAGAGGTATGTTGATTTCCACTTTCTGGAAGGTGTCCAGAATTTCTTTTTGCAGTGCTTCTTCTTGTAACCTCTTTGATTCAATCATCCTTGATGGAAATGGTGGTGGTATATCTTTCTTCTCCTTTTGTTTCCTTTGAAATTGTGTTTCTTGTTTCTTCCTTATTGTCCTATCATTATAATCCTCCTCTTTCTTATCTTCTTCCCGATTCATTTTCATAGAATTTTCATCATTTTTAACTTCATTCTCAACGATATTAGTTTTTCTTGTTTCAGGTTCAATGGTGGATGGTGGTTGGAGTTCTTTTCCACTTCTTATAGTTATAATACTAACATTCTCTTTTGGGTTTGGGATTGTTTGGGAAGGGAGTTTACCTGGATTTTTGGTCAGAAAGTCCATGAGACTCTCAAACTTATTGGAAAAATCTTTAACAGTGTCTTTCAGTCCTTCAAACTCATATTTTTGTTGGTTTTGAATTGGAGGTTGGGCACTAGTGGAAGGTTGCTCATAGGGTCTTTGGATATTGGTTGGTTTTTGGTATGAAGGCTGATTATAAGATGGTTTTTGTTGAAATGGTGGAGGGATCTGGAATTGATTCTGGAATGGGGGTTGGTTTTGAAACTGATTTTGGTACGGGGGCCTAGCTTGATTCCGTTGATTTACAAATCCATATTGGACTTGGTTAGGCTCTCTCCATCCTTGATTTTGCTGGAACTGCCTTGGCTGAAAGGCTGCTGCACAACTTTCCATTCCCTGTATTTCAGCACACTGGTCAGTTAAATGATCAGGAGATGAGCATAAACCACATACCTTAGTTGGCGCTTGTTGGTCACTAACTTGCTTCAAGGACATCTGCCTCACCACACTAGTAAGCTCTTCAATCTTAGTTTCTAATAAGGGTGATGGATGAGAAGTGCGTACCTCATGAATACCTCTTGTTCTAATACCTCTTGTTCCAAATTGCTGCGAGTTTTGGGAAATCTTCTCAATCAAGCCCTTGACTTCTTCTGGTGACTTGTCAATCAGTGCACCTCCAGATGATGCATCAAGAAGGTTTCTATCATTGTCTAGTAGTCCTTGATTGAAGAAGACAAGAAAGTGGTGTTCCTCAATGGCTTGATGTGGACAGCTGGCACAAATCTTCTTAAATCTCTCCCAGTACTCGTAATGAGTTTCTCCAGATGATTGTCGTATGGCGTAGATTTCCTTACGAATGGTTGTGCTTCTAGAGGTGGGGAAGAATATTTGCATAAAACATCTTACAAGGTCATTCCAGTCTTGTACGTCTCCTGTTTGTAGGCCGTACAACCATTCTTTAGCAGCTCCATCCAATGAAAACGGAAATTCCTTCCACTTAACCTGCTCCTCAGTAATTCCACAGGGTATGAAAGTTGAGCACACATGTGTGAAATCTTTAATGTGTTTGTTTGGATCTTCACCTGCCAAACCATGAATCTTTGGAAGCAATGGAATCATGTTAGGTTTCATTTGAAAATCATTTTGTAACACTGGCATGGCAAGTTTATTGTTTTGATTAAGGAATTGTGGTGCACAGAGGTCTCTAAGTGTTTGGTTTTGATTTTCAGCCATGATGACAGGCTCAGAGTGAATACTTGAAGTTTCAATTGAGTCATCAAGGGGAACGTCCTCGAATTCAGATTCTAAATTAATGTTTCAATGTCTATTCAACAAGGTTCTTTAAATTTCAGGATCTATGGGTAAAGGTTCAGTTTTTGAGGTTCTAGTCATGCAATTTTGAAGAGAAAAGGAGAAAAGAGAGAAAAGAAAAGAAAAGAAATGTTGGCACTACCTCCCCAGCAACGACACCAAGTTTTGACACGTTCCTGTCGTGGGGTGTGACAAAAACAAATATTACCAAAGTTAAAATGTAGTAGAGTGGATTACCTAGGTTGTCTCCAGTGAGGAGTGCACAACAATTAAGCTGTCACCTTAAAATAGAAAGAAGTGAGGTTGTTTTTAGAAATTGTTTGATTTAGAAAATACAAGAAAGAAACTAAATAAAGTAAATTAATTAAGTGAAATTTTTGAAACAAATTGACAAATTATGTGATCTAAATCAGTGATATGAAATGGTGATCAGGTTAGGGTCAGTTTTCCAGTTGTAATTCTATCATTGTTCATTTTACCCAATTCTCCTCTGCTAAATCGTTAAGAGTGAGAATCCAAAATCGTTTCTTCTCACTCCCTTGGTCAAAAAATGTGAGAATAAACCTTACTAAAATCTTAGGTTGGTCTACTCTCCTTCCAATGTGTAATAGAGTTGTAGAAAATACCCCCAATTATCTTAGGCAATTCCCAATCGGGTCTTGTTTATCCCAAGTAATCAAGAACATTCACTACTCCTCACACACGTACCGATGATCACCGAGTACTACACCACTAAATCCCGGTCTATTCCATTGTTTATAAACCAGAACCTAGTGGAGGGAGATATTTATCATTGACCAAATATAAATGAACAACATAATCTAAAATCAAATACAATCGTACATGACAATAAAAACTGTTATAAGAAATTGAAACAGATTCGCAGAAGAGAAAAGAGGATTTTAAAACATTAAAAGAAGGAACTCATGAAATAAAATATGGAAAACCTCTCCTTCCCCAATCACACAGAAGTTTACCCCACCATGTTAAGGGTAATTGTGACTAAGGGTAAAGAAGAATTCATTACAAAACTAAGAAGAACAAAAGAGAGAAAAGAAAGAAGAGAAATTTGATCCTCCATAATCTGTCCTCCAAACGTTTGCCTCTGCTCTGCCCACCATCCGGCCGAACCTCACTGAGGTTCCTTCTTATATAATTTTGGTAATGGAGTTTTATATCGACCCTCAAAATTTGAGAGTTATTGGACAGGTGTAAAGAAATAGATATCCGAATCAATGACCATTACTTTTCTGGCTGCCAAACACTGTTTCACCCACTCCACTTGGACGCGCCAAAAGGATGCATTAATGAGCTCAATAATTTATGAAATTTAATGTGAGCCGTCCTTTTGAAGTCCTCTGTCGACACCAGCTGGAATCACCTCATTATAAGGTCGGATGAAGGAGATATTGCATATTTAATGAAGTGGGGTCCATTCTGCCTTCAAAACTGATTTCTCCACTTGATTGAATTTTCTGCACCATTGGGTTTCGAATTGGGTCTTGGTCCAGAAGGCAAATTTTAATCCAACAAGTATAGGAATCCTAAAAAAAAGATTTAATTCAATTGGAACCATATTATAAAAGTTATTCCCGAAAAACAGAAGCTATATAAAACTGACAATTTTACAGAATTACCCCATTTTCACATTTAAGCCCAAAATACACCAAAAACACATAAATGATGCAAATACACACACATTGAATAATTGGGAGGGATTAAATCATTGAAAAACATATAAATAATAATAAAAATATTAACTCTATCAGGTGCCAACTGTCTTTGCTAAGAAAGATGATTGTTCAATTCAATTTTTTTTATTATAGAAATATAACTTGAGTTATGATAAAGAAAATATATCTATTACTATAGATTGATGATGTGTTTTATCAGTTGAAGAGAGATAAGTGGTTCTTAAATAGTGATATTCATTCTGCCTACCATTAGTTGAGGATTCTTTTTCTGATCTGAAACATCATTGGACTACTGTGCTGGTGTTCATATTCAAGAGGTAGGGCATGTCTATGTGGTCTTCTATGATTCATTAGGTTTAAGATTATGATATTTTCTTATCAAGTATAATAATTTCATTTATTATGGATATTTTTATCTTAGGCCACATAAGAAGAATTATCTAACCCATAACCTTGAACCTACATCTATTATTCATACCCTTAAAAGATGGAGACATCAATTTTTTAGAGAAAGGTTTACTATACATTCATAACACAAGATCTTGAGTTATATGTTCTCCCAAGATTATTTAAATCTATTCCAAAGTCTTTGGATGGAATACTAGAAATATTTTAATTTCGACATCGGCTATACCCCGGGGAAAAAGAATTTCATTACAGATTCTTTGAGTAGGAAGCTTCCAACCCAGGTAGTGAAAGAATCACAAGAAGAGTGTAACATTATACACCTATTTTCATAGATTCATATTGGCATCTAGGAATCATGGTATGAGGTTACCTTGTCCACTATTTAGTAGAAACCCACTCTTCTCGAGATGATTTTTTAGGAATAACAAATTTATGATGAGTTCTATAGCATAAGATACTCTCTTAAAGGTGAGGAGACCATGCTTGGATGGTCATTCTACAAATAAGGAATTCTATACTTTTGAAACCATTTAATGGTACCATATTTGACAAGGAAAGATATGATGTGGGATTTCCATAATTGAAAATGGGCAGTGTAGCCAGGAAAAATGACGATCTTCCATGACATGCAGTGGTAGTTCTGGTCACCAAGTAAGTGATGGGGCATTGCTGAATTTATTTCTAATTGTTATAAATGACTACAGATTAAGGATGAGCACCAGAAAACATCATGATTCCTTCATCCACTTCCAATATCTACTTGTAAGTGGGATGAAATATCTATAGACTTTGTGGTTGGGTTGCTATGTACCCAAATAATGAAGAATATGATATGCGTTGTGATCAATAGGATGACTAAATCAGCACACTTTATATCCATTCACGATACAAAACAAAGTTTAGGAGTTTTGAAATTTCTATTTTAAGGTTATTTTTTTGTTTTTATAGTGTTCCTTTGGTTATAGTTCCAGATAAGTATCCTTGACTCACCTCTCTCTTTTGGAATGGCCGTCAAGAGGCACTATGATATCATGTCTTTTTGGGTGTGACATACCATCCATCAATATATATAAATGTAGAATTAGATATTAATATTATTGAGGATATGATACACTATTGTGTTCTTGAAATTGGGGGGGGGGGGGAATGGGATGATCACTTGGGGCTGGTTGAGTTTTCTTATAACAATAGTTACTAGTCCATGATTAGAATGGATCCTTTGGGGCCCTTGTATATCAAACCTTGTAAATCTTCATTTTATTGGATGAAGATTGGTGAGAGTTACTTCGTTATACAAATATTTATCTAAGAGATTACAAAAAAGATTTTTTTTATTCTTTAGATAATGATTAATTCAAAATAGAAATATAAGTCGTATACAAATATTCACCATAGAAATTTGGAATTTTTAGTTGCAGACTGGGTGTTCTTGAATGTTTAAACTTTGTTGGGTCATCAACAATTTGGGAGGCAAGGGAAGCATTATCCTGATTTTGTTGGAAATTTTGAGGTTTTTGAGTATGTGGGGAAAGTTTCTTTATATTTAAAACTACCACAACAGCTGATGTCAACACATAATTTGTTCCATGTATCTCAGTTATGGAAGTATCTATCTGATCCATCTCATGTTCTTAGTTAGAGTGATCTTGATGTTAAACCTAATTTATACAAGAATTGATGACAAGTATGGATAGTTGATTTTGAAACCAAGGTACTTGTGGGACTAAAATACATTTGGTTCATGTTCTAGGCATCACAGTGATGATAATATTCATATGTGGGAGTGGGAGGAACTGATGAGAGAGTAGCAGCCTCATCTTTTTGGCATGGAAGATTCTTCTAAGGGTTTTTGGGGACAGAATGTGTTTATGGTGGGGAGGCTATAACATCTAGTTACCATTTTTAGGTATTCCTAAACACATATTTTTATACATTCTTTGGTTGGATTTGTTTTTGAAGATGAATTGGGTGAAATTCTGAAAATTTTGGATGTTTCTGGGCTACAACACGATTAGGGCACAGTTTTCCTGAACCGTGCGCCCTGCTAGAATGAAATGTGCAAACAAATGAAATGGAATTTTGAATGTTTGTTAAATATTTTAAAAACCATGAACCCTATTAAGAGAAATAATATGACCCATTTATTATAGTCACATGGCTTTGACATGATTTTTAAAAAACATTCACCTCTACCGAGGAAATTGGGCATACTTGTTTTTAATTAATCAAAATTTTGTTTAAAAAGTACCGAACCCATTTTTAGGCCTCCCTATGGACTGGTACAATAATGAAATGATTTCTCCCATCCTTGGAGCTACTAATAAGTGTTCTTGGACCCTTATATCCCTCCTAAAAGCGATATGAAAATTGTAGAATGCCCTTCAATATTCTCCCAATTAGTTTCTTCACCCTGATGTCTATCTCCCACAATATCTCTTATCCACCCTAGGGTTCTATAAATCCCTATATTGATTTATAGATCTAATACCCACTATTTTTATTTATCTAAACATGGGTTAGATTCGTGGATATTGTTTTTCGTCATTCTCTGTTTTATTTTTCCATTTACATCTTTGTGAATCGAGATCCTGTGATCCCAAGGGATGTGTTTCTATTCTTTTCCTTTGATTTGTAATTCATTATTTCTTGATAAATGAATTTATATATGTTTCCTAATTTATAACCGATGTTCTAAGAAATATTAACATTTAATTTCTCACAAAATATTCTTTGACCCTTTTCTCACAAAATTGAATATGGAATGACCTAAATGGATTTGACATTAATTTATCTCACTTTTTTTATTTAAAAACAATTCCATGTCTATTTTGATTTCCTTTTAATGTGATTTTAAAAGATCTTTGTGGTAAATTCGGGGGAACTTTCCTAGGTTTTGATTTATAAAAAGGTATTTTCTAGGGTTTTTATTTTTTAAAAGGGACTTGTCCTGACTTTTGATTTATTAAAATAATTTCCTTGATTTGAATTAAATGAATTGAGTTATTTAATGTTTTATAAATAGTTTTAAATGCGTGAATTTATTAAATGACCAAAAACCCATTTTATTGAATTTACCCTTGTTTTGGAATTGGTTTTCATAGGTTATTTGAAATAAATGATTTATAATCATGAAAATAGGGTTTAATCAACTGTTTTGAAATGTATTCAATCCATTTAAAATTTTAATACTTCCTTTAAATTATATATGGATGATTTGAAATAAAATATTGTTTTAAATGCCTGTTTATAATTTTTATGATGAATTGTGTGTGGAAGTGGGTATTTTTTTCCTTTTTAATTTAAAATTGGATTAAATAGTTTGAATTAAAATTTGATGGATTGTGAAATTAGATTGAATTTTTTCGAAATTAAATTGTGGGATTTAATTTGTGATTTTTTTTTGATAAAAGTTATTTCAATGTTATATTTGATAAACATGTATTAAATTAGTTTTGATATAAAAATTTGGGGGTTATTATGGGAATTTATTTTGATTAAAAACTCATGTTACAATTTTTAAATGGAAAATTTTCATATTTGAAATGTAAAATGGGATGAAATTAATTTTTGTTGTAAAATGAATTTCCCATCATTGATTTTGTACAAGAGAACATGAAAACCTTTGGTAGTTAGAGAGTTATTTTGACAACACTCTACTATTTAAAAATATTATAAAAAAATAATACAGCCTTTCACATCCCTTAGGCGATGGTGTTGAGTCCTCTTTGACCTGAGCTCAATGAGATGTATGTGCATATTTTTGTGTCACCTTGGGAGTGTATGAAGTCCATTTAGCCTTGAAATATCATACCTTCATAGTCATATGACAATGTTTCTCACTTGGTGTTAATTGTTTATGAATGTATTCCATTTATATACACTATTTTACATGAATTTGGATTTATATGATCTATTTTAAATAAAAGTTTTTATTTAATCCATTTGTGAAAAGTTCCATTGTTTTAGAATTGTTCCATAAATTGAAAATTAAATACATTTATTTATGTACTTCCATATTTCGAAATGTAAAGAATAAATTATTTTAATTATACTTATGAAATTAAAAACATATTTTTGAAATTGATATAACTTTATTTGGTTAATTTAAAATTTGATAATGTTATGGAATCCTTCGTGAGACCCTACTGGTATTTTTTTCTCACACCCTACCTGTTCATTCAAGTGTTTATATATTATCTACTTCCATGTTCGAGAAGGGGTAAATCAAAACTTGGAGTTGGTTATAGTTGTTGATCTATGGACTTGGAGAGTTGTTTCCATTGGGAATTGGGTAGTTTGTCATCCTATTTTTCTAGTACATGGTTGTAGTACTTTTGACTGTTATTCATGTCTGACTTCTGGTACAGTACTCATATAAGAGTATCTTTTGTATGAATTAATGACTTGTCTCTTTTAATTCCACATTTTTTGTATAAAAATAATTCCTAATTTCATTTTTAGGAGACCAGGTTCTATTTACCCAGCCATGGGGATCCAGAATGTCCTTCGGGTTATGCTAAGATCAGTTTGGCTATCGGGATAACAGGGTAACCAGGATGGTTCATGATAGAAAACATCTTGAATAAAAATCAAATATTTTGATTTCTATTGAAGAAGGAATGATGGAAAAATGATGAATTGTGGATTACATTTTGATGTCTCAGGAGGTATGAGAGAAATCTTGTACAATCTTGGGAGTTTTATAATGGTGGAATGTGGTGACCTAACCATTGAAGGACTGCATTACTAATAATTGGAGTTGTTTATAGAAAATTAATTCTTATTATAGAGAAGAATGAAATTATTTGAGGATTAATAGATTACTGAAGAGGTTCGGTATGTGTGGTTAGAAGACTAATGAATAGTCTTAAGGGAAATAAGAGTTATTGTGGGGAGATTGTAAAACACCTGTTTCCAAGTTGTTAAAATAGGAGGATATTTAATTTTTTGGTTTCAATGGGCTGTGAGGGATAAAATATTAATTTACAATGAATATGATCTCGAATAAAATTTTGACCACCCTTTTTATCCTTGAATATGGTGTTTACCCTATGAAATGAGTTTGGTGGAATTTGGAGCCATTCAATTTTTTTGGGAATATTTAATATTTTAATATTTAAATATAAATTTATTCACATGAATTAATATGGAGATTTAAATTAAAAGAAGTATCATATTGGGATTCCAACTCTGCAATTGAGTCCGAAATGGGGGGCATTGGCTAGGTGAGACATAAATATGTGGCAGATGTTGGGGTCAAGCACTGGCCCCCTTTTTATTTCCTTTTTCATTTTATTTTTTATATTTTAATTATTATCATTTTATTTTCTCCTATCCTCCTTTCCATCCATTATACACCCATTTGGGGATCCTTCATCTCATGACCAATAGAGTGATTTGGGAGAAGTGGGATATGAAGTATGGATTTCTATCTGGGAGCTTGTCTAGAACTGAATTGGAGCTCACCAGGTGCATAACATGGATATGGTGTGAATATTTGGTGTTTTACACTTGTTGGTTGGTTACTTTTACATTTTAAGACCTAGATCCTAATAGTTTAGTTTTTTTTTATTTTTTGAGACCTTTTAGGGCGATGGGAACCACATAGAGGTTGATCTATGCCAATTTTGGGGAAAACGTGGCTTTTAGGCCAATTATAGGGATTTTTGTTTTGGAAATACCTATCACACAGTGTGTGGTTTCAAGAACACACACCATGTGTTATTAATGATTGTAGAGGATTATGTTTTTTGGGATTACACCGCATGTGCTTATAATTCACTTTTTATAGTGGTACATGCCCATGTGGACATGTAATTGGGAGGACACCCCATGTACGAGGGACATGGACATTCAATAGTATAAGAACAAAAAATAGGCGTGTCATTGATTTATATTAGAATGCATAAAAATCCCATTTTTTCCCTAGCCATGTATTAATACACAACTAGACATTAGGTGTACCTAGGTCATGTAAAGGTACATTTCTAGGGTGTAGGTTGTGAATTATGCAGTGTATACTTGGGGAACATATAGTTCAATACACCCATGTTTCTCATTTGAGGGGTTTGGGTTATTTTTTACTTGAGAGTTAGAGTTAGACATAAGAGGCATCCATTTTGGGTGTTTCACATGTAAAACGTGATGGAGGAACCCTTGGGGATATTTGAGGTATTTCAAGATTCATTTGAAGTAGATCAAGCCATGAAGGAGAGTTTTGCCTCCAATAATTTAATTCAATGGACTCCTAAGAGTGAGACATGGTATGGAACCTAGATGAGGATCGTGAGAATGGATAGTGGACATGGAATTGGATTGGAAAGGTCTTTGATTAGTGTAGATTGGGAAAATCACTATCTAGTGGGACTAGGTTACATCTTGAGAAGACAAAGATGTTAGGTGTTTGGGCCAATTTACTGTGAATTTGAAGGGGTATGGGACCGAGTCCATCTACCTTATGATTGTTTCCCTTTTGGACTATGGGGAAATTAGTTGTTGGATACCAGGTTGTGGTATGCATGACCATCAAGAGATAGGCATTGGCTCAAGAGAAAAGTCTATGTTTGAGGTTCCCAAGAGGGTTCATATTTTAAGGTTCTAACATAGAGGGTCCCAAGAGGGATACCTTTACTTATGTACTGATTCCAAGGATACCAAGGGGGATTATTTTTCTTAGGTCTTGATTTAGAGGGCTTATGTGGGTGCCTATGATAGAACGATAAAGAGTAGGTGCGTGGTTTGGTTGAGATGGTTGTAGGTGTCACATAGAACCCAAACTATTGTGTAAGCTCGATGGGTAGAGATGATAATGAAGGGAGTGGGTGTTTAACCTTCCCTTGTTATGTTTATTTTATTTCCTTAATTTTGGAACTTGGTTTATTTCATCAGGGATGTTGTGATGTAGTTGGTATGCTGTGATTTAATTTGATTATATGGATGTGCTACCACATTATGGACCCAGGTGTGGTTGGATATTCCTTGGACGAGGAGCTCAGTATATGGTTGGATCTACCACTGAGTTAAAGCTCAATAATGGAGAATCCATGGATTTGGGGCTTCATTATGGAAACGGATAACATGGATTTTGATTCTGAATGATAGGGTTGTCATGAATTCCTTCCCCAGAGTCTGAAGGATATGATAGGGATTGTCATGGATTTAGAGCCCATATGATATTACAAATGTGAGCCTCATCCCTGGAGTTGAGAGTATATGATTTTGGGTTTCCATGTGTTTGGATCTTGGATGATATGGATATCTGAGCCTCATCCTCAAAGTATGAAGAACATGATAGGGGCTACCATGGATTTGGATCATGGATGATAGGGATATAGTGGGACTTGTCTCCATAGTCATGAGGATACGATAGGGGTTTCCATGGATTTGGAGCATGGACGACAGGTCTGTCATGGGATGGGTTTTAAAAATCACAAGGACTGGTTGGGGGTTATCATGGATTTTGATCCCACATGTTATTTGGGAGGCATAGTCTTTGAGATGTTCTTATAGACACCCCAACACTAGAAAAAGAACATATGATTGATTAGGGTCATGGACCTAAGTATGGATGACGGTTTTATTTTATTTTCATTTTTCATTTTTATCTAGATATGATTTTCATATTGCCTAAACATACACTTATGATTGTAGGTTATTGGGTCACCATTGGGGGTGGCCTATTGAGATTCATTTCTCACCCCATGCATGTGAAGCTCGATGTGCATGGAAACCTTATTTCTACTTATGATTGAGTACATATTCCTGATGAATTGGGCAGAGGTCTATGATTTCATGGTTGAGTATATATCCCTGTGTGTTGTTATATGATTAGGATGGAGAGGATTGATCAGTTTTTGGAGATTGAGTATGTGGCTTGGATCAGAGATGGAAATAGATCATGATGTAATATTTTTAGCTTATTTATTTTGTATATGGGATCACCTCAGAGGGTGATAAGTGTTGTATATATATCATGGGTGGTTGACACTTTACTTAATTTAATTTTCTTAATGAATTTATAGTTGAATTAATACTTTTTTTTCACTTTAATGTGTATGATTCTTGGTTATTTATATTATTTTATCATAGTCTGATATTGAGGTATATTATCCTTATAGTACCACCTAAGACCCATGTTTCTATTTAGTATCCTTTAGCATATGTGGAGGGGCACCTGAGGTCATACGGTGGAAAAGTAATGTTACTATTTAGAGTGAGTTGAGCCAAAATATTACATCAGTGTTGAGAAAACATCTTTATTGAATCCATATATTCCATAGATACCTAGAGAGAAGCAATTCAAGAGGATCAATAAGAGCACCGATTCCCTCTTGAGTAATCTAAGAATCATTCAGATCTAATGATATTATAGGAATAAATAGATAATGTGAACATGTCTAGACATAATTAGAATACGGGAAGGCTAACTCAACCAAATCCATAAAAAAATAAAAACTCCCTCAAATTTGGGATTGAGGAAGGAACTGCGAGAACAAGGAGCCTTGACCACCAATCCTCAGTGTAAGGAATAATTTCATGACATGAAACACACATCCTAGATCTAAAAGTATTATGTTTGGAAATATATTTCTATCATCCCATCTATGCTCTCAATTCTGGATTCCCTTCACCTTTCAGAGGTGCAATGAGAATCACTTATTTACATCTTTTAAGAACATAAGAACTTGAGGATAAGATATTAGCTACTGAAGTATATCATGTAGAGACTAACCCTACTAAATTTCTTGGAATTATATATATTGTAGACCATAACCCAAAAGCTTCCATACTATGTAAGATTAGACCCGTGTACATTTCCGAAAAGCTATATGACATCGATATCCATCATGATTTGATTTGTAATGTCTCTAGAGTAACATTCATACCAGTCTGAACCCATTGATGTATAAGATATAGTGAAGATGAATTTTACCCTTCTACTCTAATAAAATAAGTGTATTCCAAGAGTTAAAAAATCATCTTAGCTAAATCAAGCCCATAATATAGTATGGGGATCTTATCTTCAACTCTATGCTCATGGTGATTTTCTTGGATTGGGATTTCAACACCGTTTTAGGAAAGAAATTTCTCAACATGCCATTAGATATGACTTTATCATGACATAAATGGATCAAGTACTCTGTATATGAAATGTTTGGAGTAATATATGGTGATAATTCATCTTTTGAGTTTTGAAAGTTTTAGTATATATATGTAGGAATATTCCAAGGGATAATTGGTGGTAAAAAATTCTATCTAGATCGCTACACCTAATGATATAGATTTGGCTCCCATCCACCTGGTGAATGAACTCATTGAAGAATACATGTTTCAAATCAATTAGACTAGGGAAATCAAACCATATTTGGTAAGTCACAATGTTTTGTAGAATTAATTTGTTTCTATGATAAAATCTATTCTAGTTAAGCCTTTATAGGAAGAAGATGGATATAATTATAATAGAGATAACAATTACCAAATAATAATTCCACCTCATTGTCTTTAGGAAATGTAGATGTACTAGTGTCAACTTCATGATCTAGATATACTTCTATATCGTTCATAAAAGCTATAAATTCCCACACATCATCCTTTATATCTCATGGAATTGGCATGTCAACTATTCCTGATGATATTAGTTGTATATGCATAAGATATAGTCTGTGTATATACTAGTTTTATTTTGATTGATTCAATATGAATTTAATTTTTTTGAAACGTTTATGTTTTTTTGATTACATGTTATTTTATTTTTCTTTTAAAAATATATATTTTTTATTTTTATAATATCTAAAAATATAGTTTTTGGATTTGTGTTATTTTCATCACATTGGGTAGATAAAATATTTATAACAATATCATTAGTTTTTGCGGATGTCTGATTTTTTTTCTTGTACTAAAAAAATTCAATGATGTTACTAATTCAATTTTAGAAACTCTACAGTTTTATGTTTTAAAAAGTTTATGTATTTATTTTACTGAAACTTCTACAGAAATTTTATTCTCATGAAACTTTATTTTAAAAAAACCAACATGTTTATATAGATTTAATTACATTATATCAATGTCTATAAATTTCACATTTTTGGTCATTAAGTTATCTAAAGTTATGAAAATCTATTTCATAGTTTTGTTTTTCCATAATTTTTTTGCTTTTGTTTTATGGTGAAATTTACACAAGTTTTTATCAGATTTATTTTATTATATATTATTTGGAAATCTAATACGTTTTTCTAAAAATAATTATTTTTGACCAAAGTATGAATCTTATGTTTATACCCCTTAATTTTTTTTTAAAGTTTGTTGAAGTATGAAATCCAGTTTTTTGCAAAGTATGTTTGCAACCCATCTTTCACAAAGTATGGTTTGTATCCTACAGTACATTACTATTCATTAATAGTAAAAAGTATGATTTGGAAACCATATGTTACTGTTCATTCTATATTCTACATCGTTATTCCTGTATTGTGTAAGGTATAGTTTGAAAACCATCTGTTACTATTCTTTCCATATGTTACATTACTATTCAAACCCTACATTATGTTACTATTCATACTCTATGTTACATCACTATTCATACCCAATGTTATGTTATTGTTCATACCATACATTACGTTACTGTTCATTTCCAAAAATTATCGTTTAGAATCCCTACATTACTATTCATACCATACGCTATGTTACTATTTATTCTCTATCCTATGTTACTGTTCATACCCTACGTTACTGTTCATTCCATGCTTTAATGATAAAAATTGATTTGCAGTATATATTTGGATTATTGTCAATGTTTTTTCCACTTGATAAATTCAAATTAAATCTAAGGATTATGATCAAATTGTTTTTTATGTTTTTAGTGGAATATTTAAAGAGAAAATTTATTAAATTATTTCAACATTCTTTTCTAATAAATTCAATGATTTCATGTTTATTTATTTGAATAATGATGATAGTTTTTAGGAACCGTATTGAATAAGTTTATGTGAATTTAAATAGGTATTTTAAATCATTCAATGATATTTTTATTCGAGATATATTATTGGAACGCATATTCAAATTATTATGAATGCTTTTATTATATATTTATTCTACTATTATAAAGAGGCCATAGTGCTATGATTTTTATGGAGGTATTTATGAATGCCCTTATCTTATTTTATTTTGAATATCCATTTGATGTGGAGCTATTTAAGTTGCTGAAAATTTATTGTATATATATATATATATCTTTATCTCTTATAGGTTAATAATAAAAATAAAAATAATAATAATATAAAAATTGGCTAACATATTTGATAATTTATTTTTCAAAGAGAAAGTATTGTGATGTTTGAATCTACTATACATTCTCAAAATCCAATGAAAATCTATTTCAACACCTAGACGTTTTCTAAAGTTCGGGATTTTTTTTGGTTCGACTAAAATTACCTTGATGAGATAATATAACATAATCTTCATCAAAAAGTACCTGTTATTTTATTGTTTATCTTATTTTATCTGGTTTTGAGTCTGTAACTCCTTTTCCGATCTTCACACACACTCTCTTTTTCTCTTTATGAATTCACACAATTTTTTTTGTTTTTCTGTTTCTTTAGGTGCAGACTCTTAGATACTAAAGTCTTGATCTAAAGGTTGTGACTTCTTGAATCTAAAGTCAATACTGTTCAGGTAGTGACTCCTAGTGTCCAATGTCATGTTGTAAGGGTTTTGACACCCCATACAGAAGACAATTTTGTGGTTATCCCTCCACTAGAAAAGGATTCTATAATTGGGTTTTAATTTCCCCATAAAAATCATTTGTAGTGCACATGTATCTCTCTTTGAGTAGAGAGGTATAAGAGTATAGTAGGCCCATTTTAGACCAAACTACTATAAAAACATCCTTTTTTTAATTTACCTTTATTGATGATAATTGACCTTAATAATTAAATTTGATAACAATTTAATTAATCAATTTATTTGTTTAATTTTTTTAATATGTTCTATTCACCCCTATAGATCATCTTCCATTACTCGTTTTAACCTTACAATTGGTATAAAAGAATACCTTCTTAAAATTAGATTATATCTCTCAATATCTTTCTTGATACCACACCTTGGTATCATAGGTTGTTGCTTTCAGAATTAGTTGATCCCTATATAGAGTCTTCTTTTATATTTAATTGTACTGAACTATTCCAAGAACTTAGGGTCTATGGATAAATGTAGTATAATATGACATGATTAATCTTGATTGATGCATGGATTCCTCAAAATTATACACATTTTTATGCTAATTATTATGGCTACTAGAGATCCCGAATAGATGCTTACCTCAAACAGTTGAGCATTGAGCACTGGTCTATCATGTCAAAATAGTACACAATGCCTAAATCTGACCCAAATCCTCTTACCATAATTGATGATACTAGATATTTTTAATTTATTTTTTTTATATTTTTTTATTCAATTAGTAGAAGGGTTTTTAGTCATGTGTTTTCTTGTATGATAGCTCATAAAATATGGAAGATACTACAGGTTACTCACATTGGCTTTAAAAAATTGATTCAAAAAAATCATTGGAATAATTCATGCAGAGGACCAAGACTTTAAGATGAGTGAAGATGAAACCACAAACAAAATGTTCCACATATTCACAAGAATTGTGAATGAAAATAATTCACTTGTAGAAACTCTATAAAACCCAGTACTTTTTGAAAGAGTCCTACAAGAATTACTAATGAAATGGCTTGTAGAGAAGGTTCTATTGATAAAAGTAAAATTATATAAGAATATAACCTCGATGAATTTATTGGATCACTACTCCAATATGGACTCAAACTAAAGAACATAGATGATGAGGAGATAACAAAAAGAAAATATGGAGATTTTAAATCATTTAATGTTATTTTTACCGAATCTTCTAATTATGATCTAAAGGATAGTGGAAAAGATGATATGGCTCAGATTTTGACTGGACTTTACAAAATAATGAAAAATAAAAGATTCAATAATTTGTTTAAAAGAAACCATGATAAAGAAATATATAATTGAGATAAGAAATATGGTTTAAATTTCAATTGATCGGATGTAAAAGTTTATGAGTGCAAGAAGAAAGGTCATATCAAGTATAATTTTACCAAACATAAGAATAAAGAAAAAAATAAGGGGAAAAGGAATTGAAAACAAGTTGAATTTGTATAGAAGAAACTGATTCGAGTGAGAAATATGGAAAAGGAAAAAAAATCTGCTAACTTGTGGTTTATTGAATCACTAGATAAGGTTAGTAATTCTTATTTTTATTATGAATATTCTAATTATGAATGTTATTATGAAAACCAAAATGTTTTTGAATTAAATAAATGGGTTTAAATATAAAAAAAATATATTTTCAAATCTCTTGATTTATATTATAAGCTTAAAGAAAACAAAGGATTTTTTTTGAAAATAAAATTCTTTTACAATACAAAAAAAACTAAGTAACACTGCTTATTCTTATCATTCAAAGGTTTATGAAAATTTGAAATCAACTCAAGAATTGAATGAAAATTTGAAAATGGATTTTGACTGTATTATAATTTTTTTATTCTTATATTCAAGGTAGTAGAAAATATCATGAGATTATTTAATTCCCAAAAACTTATAAAAATAAATATAGTGTTGGATATGATAGTAGATTTCCCCAAATCTATACAACACATTTTGTTAGAAGTAAAAATGGTTGTACTTATACTATTGCTTGTTTTAAATGTTTCAAGAAAGGTCATTATGAAAATTAATATTATATTATTTTTAAACCATCATTAGGGTTTACAAAAAATAATATTTCTAAATTCTTATTCTTCAGAATACCATAAAATACGTGTTTAAATTCTATACAGGTACCTAAAAATTGTATAACTAATCCCATTGGAGAAAAGTATCTTAGGTACCAAAATTGTTATGTAATTTATTTTCTACAAAAAATGCCTTTGATATCTCATGAACAATATATGGTACACGGACAATAGATTATCTAGGCTTATGACCAGAGACCGATCAATGTTTCCCACTTAAAAAACATGTGATAGAGGCAATATCACTTTTGGAGACAATTCTAAAGGTAAAGTAAAAGATTTTGGTAAAGAAAGTATTTATAATTCTACTTTTATTTATAAAGTTGAATATATTGAAGGTTTAAAAAACAATTTGATTAGTATATAAAAATTATGTGATTTTGAAATGGATGTTATATTTTAAAATGATAAATCTTTATATTTTAAAGTTTGTTCTTTATTATTTTATTCTAATAAAAAAGATAATATTTATACTATTGATTTTTCTAAACTAACTATTCTACATGTGAAGTGACTGAATGCTGTGTAGAATGACATTATCCATTAAGATCAATGTTTAGGTCATGTTAATTTCTGAATGTTACATTAATTCTCAAAACAAGAGAATGTTTTATAACTTCCATCCTAGAAAAAATAACTTATTCATGTTTGCGATGCTTTCATGAAAGGGAATAAACACAACATTTTTTTAGACCCATCAATCAAATAAGTACTAATATGCCATTAAATTTAGTACATATTTATTTATTCGACCCCACTCAATTTTATATCCTCGGTGGAATGAAATATACCTTATTTATTATTGATTATTATAGTATATTTACTTGGGTATACTTTCTTCCTCATTAAAATGATACATTTTCTAGATTTATTGTTTTTTGTGAATTATCTCGAAATGGAAAAGGTTTTGTGATTATATTTATTGATAGAGATAAAGGAGGTAAATTTTATAACATATATTTTAATAAATTGTGTTAATAGAATAGATATTTTCATAATTTTTCTACTCCAAGAATACCACAAAAAATTGGTTGTAGAAAAGAAAAATATAATTCTTTTGGAAATGGATCGAACTATGTTAGGTGAATATAATTTTCCTAGATATTTTTGGGTTGAAGTTATTTTTTATTCTTGATATATTTATAATAGAATTTTTATTGGACCTTTGTTAAATAAAAATAATTATGAATTATTAAAAATTAAAAATCCTAATGCTGGTTAAATTAGAGTTTTTTATTGTAAAGTTTTTATTTTAATTTCAAAGTGTAATTTATATAAATTTGATGCTAAGAGTGATAAATTTATTTTTATTTTTAATTAAAATAATGGTAAATTTTATATATTTTATATTAAAATATCTATGATTATTGATTAATATGTTAATGTTATGTTTGATGAAAATAATGTTAAATTAAATTATATTTCAAATATTTTTTATGATGAGTTTAGAGATTTTAATTTTAGTGAAGGAATTCCAGAAGATAATAATGAATAAATTTAGGGGGATCTTAATCCTTATCAACCTGATCCGATATCATGGAAGATTCACAAAGATAATTTTGTTGAAAATATAATTGGAAATGTTGATTCTGGAGTTCAAAATAGAAATTATATTTTAAATTTTGGTGCCAATTCTTCTTTTATTTCTGATATTTTTCCTTTTAACGTAAATGATGCTTTGAAAGATAAAAACTGGATTTTTTCTTTTCAAGATGAATGAAATTAGTTTTATAGAAATAATTTTTGGACTTTATTAGATTTTAATAAGGATAAATAAGTGATTGTAACTAAGTAGAAATTTAGAAACAAGATGGATGAATCTAGACAGATTGTCAAATACAAAGCCAGAATTTTTGCTCAAGAATACTCTCAAGAAGTAGGTATAGAAATTGAAGATTATTTTTCACATGTTACCGGGTTTGAGGAAATTATAATTTTACTTGTTTTTAATTATTTTTAAGGTTTAAATTTATATCAAAATTATGTAAAAAATTATTTATTAAATAGTTTTATAAGTGAATAATTTTATGTTTCTCAACCCCTTGGTTTTGAAAATAAAATATTTACTACCCATGATTTTAAATTATCTAATGTTTTTTATAGTCTCAAACAATAACCTCATGCATGGTATGAAATACTATCTTTATTTTTATTAAATAGTGGTTTTAAGAAAGGAAATGTTGATCCAACTCTTTTTTTAAAAGAACCGCTAATGTAATTTTAAAATTTTAAATTTATATTAATGATATAATATTTGAATCATATAGTGAAATTATTAGTAATTAATTTTCTACTTTGATGCCTTCTAAGTTTGTGATGATTTTAATGGGATAATTAAAAAAATTTCTTAGAATCCAATTTTTTCAAATTAATGATGGATTTCTTCTTAATAAATCCATGTATGCTAAAGAGTTTGTTGAAATATATTTTCTTGATTATTAAAATCTATCAAAACCTTTATGGATACTAATTGTAAATTTGATATTGATGCATCCAGTAAATCTATTGATTTTAATTTTCATAGAGGCATGATAGGTAGATTTATATATTTAACTATATTTAATCCCAACATAATTTTCAGTGTTTGTTTATGTGGCCTATTTCAATAAGATCATAAAGAAATTCATTTTAAATCTATAAAAAGATTAATTAGACATGTTAAAGGAACTGTTGATTCTGGTATATTTTATTCAAAATATAACTTTTTTGATTTAAAATCCTATTCTAACTCTGATTTTAGAGGATGCAGAATTGACAGGAAAAGAACATCTGGTATGTGTCATTTTTCGGGAAAATGTTCAATTTCCTAGTCATATAAGAAACAACTACTTGTTTCTTTATCTACTGTAGAAGATAAGTATATTTCTATTGCTAGTAGTTATGATTAATTTTTTTGGACTTATAAAACCTTATATTATTTTTATGTCTATCTTGATAAAATGACTATTTATTGTGATAATACTTCTGTAATTTATATTTCTAAAAACCCCTTACTATATTATAGAGAAAATTTTATTGATCTTATATTTCATTTAATTAGAGATCAAGTGAACAAGGGTGACATTGATTTAGAATTTATACTTTCTGAAAATTATCTAATAGATATTTTGAAAAATCCTTTAGACTCTTCTCAGTTTGAATAAAATTAAATTTGAACTTGGTATATTGTAATTTTAATATTTTATCCCTAGATTTGTTTAGGGGGAATTAGTTTTCATGTTTTGTTTATTTACAAAAGGGGGGGAAATAATGATTTTAAATATTTTTATAATTGATTTTAACTTTTTTAAAAGTTTTTGTTTTGTAATCAAACAAAAAGGGAGAGATTGTTTTTGAATAAGAGATCATTTTTGTATATTCTTGTTTTCATTTTTTGATTACATATGATTTTAAATATGTTTTTTAAACCCTTTTTCATATTTTTTGATTACATGTTATTTTATTTTTCTTTTAAAAAATTTCAATATATTGATGATATCTAAAACTATATTGTTTGAATATGTTTGATTATTGTCACATTGGATATATAAGATACTTATATAAATTTCATTAGTTTATGATGATGTATTAAAATGTTTTTCTTATACTCTAAAAATTCAATGAAGTTGTTGAAACATTTTTAGAAACTCTACCATTTTTAGTTTTAAAAAGTTTCTATATTTATTTTATTATAACTTCTATAGATATATTATTACCACGAAACTTGATTTTATAGAAATAAAATATGTTTATCTTCATTTCATTACATTAAAACAAAGTTGAAAATTGTCATTTTGTTGGTCATTAAATTATCTAAAGTTAATAAAATCTCTTTCACAGTTTCAGTTTTTCTAGAATGTTGTTTCATATATTTTGTAATGATATTTGGTGTAGTATATGTTAGATTTATTTTATTCTTTATACATTTCAAATATAATAAAAGTTTCTAGAAATAAGTCTTTTGACTGTAGTTTTAAACTATTGTTTAGAGCCCTTAAAAATTCATTATAGTTTGTTAAGGTATGTTGTCTAGTTTTTTTCAAAGTATGGTTGCAACCATACTTTTGAAAAGTATGGTTTGTACCCTATGATAAGTTACTATTCATGAATATTGCAAAGTATGGTTTGGCAACCCTATGGTACTGTTCATTCAATATGACATGTTACTGTTCATGAATAGTGAAAAGTATGGTTTGACAACCCTACATTACTGTTCACTCCCTACATTATATTACTATTCATACACTACGTTACATTACTATTCATACCCAATGCTAAGTTACTAGTCATAACCTACATTACATTACTCTTTATTCCCTGTGTTTTGTTTCGGTTCATTTCTGCAAAGTATGGTTTTGAAACCCTACATTTCTGTACATACCATATGCTATGTTGTTTTTCATACCCTACACTACGTTAATATTCATTCCCTATACTACGTTACTGTTCATACCCTATGTTATTGTTCATTCCATGCTTTAATGTTTAAAAATGACTTGCAGTATATATATGGAATATTTTCAATGTTTTTTCTATTGGAAAAATTAACATTAAACTTAAGTATTATGATCTATAAAATTTTAATGTTTTTTTGTGAATATAAATATTAATAAATTATTTCAAAGTCTTTTTCTAATAAATTTGTTTGTTTCATGTTTATTTATTTTTATTTTGCTGTAAGTTTTTGGGAACCGTATTAACTAAGTTTAAATGAATTTAAATTGAATTTTAAAACATTAAATGCTATTAATATCATGAATATATTATTGGGAGAATTATTCAAATTATTTTTAAGGAAATTATTAGAGATTTATTCTACAAGAATAAAGAGGAAATAGTGCTGTAATTTTATGGAGATATTTATGAAATCTATTGACTCAATTTATTTTGAATATTTGTAGGAAGCATAACTGATGAAACTACTAAAAATTGACTCTCTCTCTCTCTCTCTATATATATATTTATCTCTTACAGTTTATCAATTACAATAATGATATACACATTGGCTAAAATATTTGATACTTTGTTTTTTCAAGAGAAATTGTAGTGAACATTGAATCTGTTGTGCATTTGTAATGTCCTACGACAATCAATTTCATCACATGGATATTCTCTCAAGTTCCAGATTATTTTATCTTTGGATACAGTTTCCTTAACGAGACAAGCCAACACAGTCCTCAAAAACTATTACCTATGCTTTTATTGTTTATCTTCTTTCATATGGTTCTGAGTCTGTAACACTTTTCCCATATCTCACACACACTCTATTTTTTTTGTTTATGCTTTTACACTCAAAAAAATTATTTGTTATTATTTTTCTTTGGGTTGTGACTCAAAGATTCTAATTCAGGATATAAGTGTTGTGACTCCCTATATCTAAAGTCATGACTATTTAGGTTGTGACTCATAGTGTCTAAAGTCATGTTGTAAGGGTTGTGACTCCCCATATAAAATTCTATTTCATGGTTATCCCTCCATTAGAAAAGGATTATATAATTAGTTTATGATTCCCCCATAAAAATCATTTTTAGTGAAAATGTATCTCTCTCCAAGTATAGGGGTATAATATTGGAGTAGGCCAACTTTAGACCAAACTAATATAAAAAACATCCTTGCATTATTTACTTTTCATGCTGCTAATTAACCTTATTAATTAACTTCGATAATAAATTTAATTAAACAATTTATTTTTTTTATTTTATTAATTTGGTCGATTAACCCCCCTCTAGACCATGTTCTATTACCCGTTATGAACTTATATTGGGGAGGAGGGAGAAATTTTCTTGGATTTTTTCAGTAATGACGAAATTAAATTAAAACCCTTAGGATCTAGGGATATATCCTCATATTTTTAGTAGTTGAAAATGTTCACCTTTAATCTTCTAGATCAAAATAAACCCCTCCATTTCACATATCTGATGACATTGAGGCTGAAGAGGTTCAAGAAGAAGATCTCAGATATGTCCCTCCATAATTTCAGTAAAGTGTATCTATGACTATTTATTAGGTCAAAAAAGTGAATTTGTGTATCAAAGAAGTCCTATGGACTATATTGATCAATTTCACCATGTCTCACAGAGAGAAGAATACATGTATATATTTCCTAAAGCTTCATTGAGTTTAATTTACCTCGAATTATATAGAAAAGCATGGTTTGGGTCTTGATGTGGCTATAGATCATTTGCGTCTATGGGAAATTCACCATGGTTAAAGGCCAGTATATAGGAGGATGAATCCAAAATTTTCTTCAAAGATGTAAGTTGATTATTGAAATATCTTCAAAGAAAACATCTATCAGGTATTCCCATTACTAAAATGGAACCCCAATATTGTCCCCATCAAAAAGAATAATTATAGGATCATGATTTACATTGAATTCATGGATATCAACTTGTATTTTTAAATGGTTGATTTCTGAGATCCAATCATAGAAATTTAGATCAATGAAACTTCGAAATTTTTAATACCTCTATTTTAGGGGTGGATACATAGGATACAACTAGATCTAGATGGGATCTGATGATATGGAGGCCAACTCTTTTATCAAACTCTAAGGGGAATATTACTATCATGTAATTTACTTAGTTTTGGATAATTATGGTGCTACAGATCAATGTTCCATGAATTAAATCTTTAATAATTTCCTAAGGAAAACCATAGAATTATATGTTGATGATCTGGTGGTCAAAACCAAACAGTATTGTGATCATATTTCAGATCCCAAAAAAGTTTTATAAAAACTATGTCAACACATCTTAGAGATGAAAATCACTAAAGTATTCTTTTGATGTGACAACAATAAATTTCATCATCTTTTTTTTGCACCAATATGAAATCAAATTATACCCTAAAATTAAATAGGTATTCCTTAGAATGCCACATACTTTAATTCTCAAAGAGTTTATTGGGATTTATGGGGACCATTCTTACATCAGACACCTCATAGATAACCTTGAAGGAAAGTGTTTAACCTCAATAACGTTAATGAAGATAAAACTCACATATTGGTGGGATGTATATTTTCAATAATATTTCTATTATCTCAAATAGTTTCTTTAGAGAGTACTTATATTTATTCCATAATTAGTAGGAATGATTCTTTATATTTTTATGGGAACCATAGAACGACCAATTGGTGACTCTATTATATAAATAAACAATACAAGGAAAGAGAATATTCTCTGTTATCTTAGTAAGAAAACGTTGGATATCTAGACATTGTATTCAGATATTGAGAAGTATTTCCATTCATTAATATTCATAGTGTATAAGATGAGAAGTTACATGAAGAATCATGACATCCACTTGGAATATTGTATTGACCTTCTCAAATACATACCCAATTATCTAATAATCAATTGAGATTTCCTTGGTTGGTGGTTAACCTACAATAGTTTTATATTCAGTTCTTATAATGAAAGGTAATTAAATGGAAATAACTGGTAGATGTTTCAATAGCACAAATTTTCCTAGAAATCATGTTGATGAATACAAACCATCTAGATAAAGGGGTTTCCCCATTCTGAACACTAACAAGAAACAGAATACCAATTTTGATTGTGCCTCATGAATCATACTGGGAAGAAGAATGAAAAACCCGAAACTAAATAGTGTTACCTAATGAATTTTAGTAATCTATCAAAAAAATATATTTCGACCTTATTATTTATTATTATTAAAGGGATGCACCAATAATGAAGAAGACTACTAGGATCTAATTGTAGGCTTATAGTTGGGCCTGTAGATACTAATAGACCTTTTAAATATTAAGGCTGACTTATAGTTGGATATCTAGTAGATTAATGGTGAATATACCATTAAGAAATAAAAATTAATTCTACTACTTGATTACATGAAAGGGTTGAAAAAAACACGTAATGATATAACACTATTTAAAATGCCACATTCATTGAATTAT
The DNA here is from genome assembly GCA_963277665.1 of Viscum album. NCBI lineage: Eukaryota > Viridiplantae > Streptophyta > Magnoliopsida > Santalales > Viscaceae > Viscum > Viscum album. The sequence continues at coordinate 284,520,467 of OY728138.1, read as the reverse complement.
GGTTACAATCTACTAGATTATATATGCACGATCCTAGAAGATCTAGTCCAAGATGAAAGAGTCATCCATATTGTGATCCATATAAGGGTCGCTCCATTCATGGACAATGACATGGAAAAAATCAATGAGTTAAATTCCACCCACGATTAATGTTAGTGTAAAAACCCATGATTTTATGGTATTTATCTTTTAAAATTTAATTTTTTTGATAGCTTAAGTTACATAGAACACCAATATTAAACAAAATTATTAAATATTATTATTTAATTGTGATAGTTATCACATAGCTATTGGAATGGTGGGAATTAATGAGACTAAAAAAATTATGGAGATAAATTATATATATTTTTATCAAATTAATTCATTGGTTACAAGTAAATTAGAAATAAAACTGAGAACCTATTGAACATAAAGTATGTGTCTAAAAAACTATTTTTATACAGATAATGGTATTTTATCTTTATTAATTAAATTAATATTTGTTAGTGAAATATATTAATGAAATTTATATGATTAATATTCAATACAATGTTTTTAAATCCATCCAATAATTTTTTTAGATTATGATAACAATAAATCAAATTTTAAGCATAAAAAGCTATATTTTTCTAATAGGTAATTCTTTCGTCTTTTAATGGTACACCTATTTTAAAACTAATTTTTAGAACTTTTATTAATTATATTTGACAAATTAAAGGTATTTTTTGAATTATGAGTATCAATAATAACTCAAGGTAATATTTTGGTATTTTTTGGAGAAGATTCATTTTTTGATGAACAGTGAAAAATATTGAATTTTAATTAAAAACTATTTTTTTAAATAATTAATAAATATATTATAATTATATTTTAATTTTTTGATGTATAATTAGTTTAATTATACATTAATAAATACAATTTATGCCATTTTAATAAATTTCACATAGAAATTTGATGTAAAAACATATCAAAATTTTCATCAATTCACTTTGAGAACACACATTTTCATTGTGTCTGGAGGATTAATTTTAAATATAATTTTACAAATTCTTTGAGTTGAATTTTCAAAAATGGATTCCATATTCTGAATCAAAATGTCCAATTTATATTTTTGGTCATTCTCATTTTTACAAAACAAAAAGTTACGATGACAAAAATATTATTTAGCACAGTATAGGTAAAATAATGAAAAGGATTAAAGTTGAAAGATAATGGCTTAAATTACCAAAATAACTACTACATTAAATGGGTTTTGAGGTATTTATTGACACTAAAGAGCCTTTACAACGTTGACTATCATCCAAATCTGTGGAAATTAACTCCACATTAATATTGTTGGCTTTAACAATAAAATAATCATTATTTAATCACTTTAACCTACCTCTCAAAAAGTATAAATACCACCCACAACCACCCCATTTTGACTCACAATCCTTGAATGTAACACTCGAAGAAATTACAATATTTTTGTTTATAAATAAATTCTATTTTGTAGAGATCATGATTTATACGCTACACTAAGTAAATATTATGCTACACACAACATTGATAATTTACGTGCAACATAATTTTTAGATTTCTCTATATGAAACACCGATGTTAGATTATGTTAAACATGACAATAAATTTCTGAAAATGCTTTTATTACACACAAGGATAAGTTTTACCAAATAACAATATATTATTAAAATATTTTTATTTCATATAAGAATATATTACCTAGTTATTAAGTTGGAAGTTATAAATAGGATTAAATAACTTATAGAAATATAGGGTTGAATTAATTTGTTTCAAATTAATTAAAAAAAATATAAGAACCAATTGAATATAAAGGTAATGTTTTTATAAAAGCTATTTTTATGCTCACAAAGGTGTTCTATCCTAATAAACTAACATAAATACTATAAGTGAATGATTTAAAGGATATATATATTCGAAAAACTATTTTTTAAATTCATATAATATATTTGATAATCATGAGATAAGATTAATCCCAATTTTATACATAAAAAACAATATTTTTATAATGGTAGTTCTACCACCTTTTAATGGAGGATCTATTTTAAATATAAATTTTTACACTTGTAAAAATTTAATATGAAAAAATAAACATTATTTTTAAGGAGGAATTTCAAAAACTTTTTTGGTGATTTTTTTTATTTTTATGAGAAGTTTCATTATTTTATGAATAGTAAAAAATATTGAATTTTAATTGAAAACTATTTTTTATGAAAATAAATTAAAGCGTTAAATTATATTATAAATTGTTTTAAAAGTTTAATTTTTTAAATTATAAATAAATTAATATAATTTAGTTCATTTGAATAAATTTCACATTGAAATGGATAAAAAAAACATTTCAAACTCGTAAACATTTTACTCTAAAAAGCCACTATGTCATTGCGTCTATAAGAATAATTTTATCATAATTTATGCCACTTCTGTGATTGTAATTTGGGAAAATGAATTCCATATTTGGAATAAACATAATTTATAATCCTTAATAATTTCAACATAGTTTCTGACATAAAAATATCTCTGAAAGTGATTAAAATTAATTTCAATGATTATGGTAAAATAAAACTTAACAAGGAACTAAACATTAATATTAAGGGCCAAACTGACCTAGTAACATTTAAAAAACCTATTTTATTTCCCTATTTGTACCATATTTCTCTTTTATATAATTTGGTTCATTTTTTGTCACATGATTTAAGGGAGACCCCTCAATAATGTTTAACTTTTTTATATTTACAAGAATGACACTCCTCCTCCACTAAAAAAACTCACCCCTCCCATTTATTCACAACTCTCAGGAAATTTGGATAGTCCATAACCTTACAAAATAATATCCTAACATAACTACCCTTCTCTCAATATCCTAAATTATGGAATAAATCCATCTAAGGAAGTCTTTTTGTATAAACCATAAGGAGTTACCTGACAAAGAGGTATCCTTCTTCAATGATCACTTTTATTTCATTTACATATCAGCCCATTAAATTATTTTTATATGAATATTATATAATATACAATGTATATTAAATATAGTCAGATGTTATTTAAATAGTTTTAACTATACTTTTACACACATCCATCAACTGTGACACACAGTCATCATTTGTGTGTACGAAGGACTGTAGCCTCACGAACTGATGGCGTTCGTTCTTCCATTTACCACCATTAAAGGTTGGAAATAATGATGGATTTATAGTTTATATATGATATTTATTAAATTTTTTATGTCTTTATTCTTCTGTAATTTTTATATAACACAATCATTTATGCTTTCAATTTTGTGGGAATACGATAACATGATTGTGGACGTGTGGAGTACCACTTCCTCAATGTGATGCGATACATGGAATGTATTAAGGATGATTTTAATTAACTTATGTGATATATATGATAATATTATTATACTATAACAATAATACAAATATATACTATTTAATTATAATTTGTTTCATATGTTAAGAAAATGAAACAATGTTAATGCGAACGTACGACCTGCCATCTCTATGAATAGTGTATTTCATTTCCTATATCCAAATATTGTGGATTATTCTAAATACATATATACTGAATATATATGATAATTTAATCCTGGTGTATATTTTTTAGATTATGAAATGATGATCAGCGTAATAAGAATAAAAAATAATAAGTAAAAATATACTAAAAAAACTAGGCAATTATCACCCGAAATAGGGAAAATAACGAATTATTGTTAAAAATGGGTAATAAGATATTATAAGAAGATAATATAGGATATTATAAATGTAAGTTTTGTTATTTAGTAAGTTACAAACATGTTTAAAATCCGTATACATGTGGTTAAAGTATGTTCACCAAAAAGAAAATGCAAGGTAAGGGATTTCTTCCCAATTTACATTTTATTGAGACTTATTTATTATTACAGACCAATTGAATTTAATGTGGTGTATGTATGAACCATTTTTAATTTAGTATCATGATTAAATCATACATCATGGTATTTTATGTTTCAATTTGTTGGAAACATTTGTAACATCCTAGGTAAATAAAGAATATGAAATTTTCATATTTATTAATATTTGTGAATTAAATATTAATTTTACATTAAAAGGGATGCTATGTTCGATAGTTTACCTGACACACATCAATGGTTTTCTTTTAAATCTTACATTGCACACAATTTTGAGTTATAATAAAAAATAAAATAATAATATTATTATTTTAAATGGTAATTAGCTCATAGCTGTTGTATTGGAAGAATGAACAGATCTAACTACAATATGTTTATACATGTTTTTTAAATGTTTTTAAAATTATCCAATAACATTGAGAAGCTTAAAATGTGAATGAATCCAATTTTAAGCATCACCGCTATAATATTCTTTAAAAGGTCGATTTACCGCCTTTTGATGGAAAACCATATTTAAATCTAGTTTTCCCTTTTATATATTATATTTGAGAAAATAATATTCTTTTCTAGAATCGGGAAATCAAAATTTACTTTGGATTAAATTTTGGTATTTTTTTGATAATGTTAATTTTTTAATGAATATTGAAAAATACTGCATTTTAATTCAAAAAATACTTTTAATATAAACTATTTATATAGTTAGAAAACTATTTTAATTGCATTTAAAGTGTAATTGGATTATATTTTTACCGTTTAATCTAATGTTGGTCATTTGAAATAATTTCACTCTTAAATTGGACATAAATAATGATAAATATTTTGATAGTTATTATTTCTTCAAAACACAGTTTTTTGTTTTGAGAACGAGAATTAATTTTAAATTAATTTCTGCCACTTCTAAGTTTGGAATTTGGAAAATTGGATTCCATAATTTGAATCAGGATTTCCAAATTGGGTGAATATTTTACCTTTTTTTAGACATTATGAATATTAACTTCAGTAAATATATTTTTTACCATGGTTAAAAAAAACTAGTAAATAAGGGGAAAAAAATAATATTATAATGATATTATATTATCCTAACACATTTCCAAATCCTATTGGTTGATACATGTCCAACCATGGGCATCCTCGGGTCGATTTTGGGACCCCATGAAGCCACTTGCATATGATAATGACACTTTATATTTATTAATTTAAAGAAAAAAATGGCATAAAAATATATCATTTAGTAAATCAATTTTTACATTTGGTTATATAAATTATCTCTTAGACTATAAATATTCATTTTAAAGATAAAAAAATTTCCTACATCATGGCATTTTATTTACAATTTTTAGACATTAAATAAATAAAATTATTTATGACACAATGATGATGTAGTGATTACCTTATTAATGAATGATTTAAATAAATGAGATTATAAAATTAGAAAAAACAATCCAAAGCCTATAAAATTCTTATTGGATGATTTTTTTTTGAAAAAGAGTAATCTTATCTTCGAATTTAAACTGTTTTTAACCTTTTGAAACCAAAAATCATTTTATAATAAAATAATGTTTTCATACTTTCCTAGAGAGCCCCCCTTATAAAAATCCATCACCTATAACCCACTACTCACACCTCTAAATCCCCTTGACTCATCCAACATCAACCCAATTAATCTCCCTACATCCCTCATTTCCTCCTATAATCCTTCTATTAGGCATAAGGTAGTTCAATTAAACCTTTGGTTCAAACCAAAGGAAGATACCCGATTTAAAGGTAACGTCTTCTCTTAAGTTCTTTTCATTTAATATACTTATCCACTCCTTATGCTCTTATTATTCTTTGTTTACATAACAAAACCAGTATCTATAATATACTAGGTTGTTTTTATGAGATGGATTCGAACTATACTTACACACACTTCCATCTAATGGTAAAAGAACGTACTATTTCTGTGGACGACGAACTGACACCTCATGAAACGATGATTGTTCAATATTCTCCTCCAACCTCTTATGGTGGCCATTAAGATGGAACTATATTTATATGCGATATATATTGTATTTATATTGTCTTTATACTTCGTTATTTTTCATTTATACTATACATTTATGGTTTCCATAATGGGTAAATGCGATAATTTCCTTCGAGGAAGTGCGGACTACCTCCCCCTCAAAGTGATATGACTCGTTCATGATATAAGTGGGACGTATAAAGGTTGGATTTAGTGAAATTATATATGATATTATACTAGAATTATAATATACCTATATATCATTATGTTTATTTCCATTAAAATATGAAATTGAAATGAAAGTAGCATTCATGCGTACGCACGGCTTACCATCTCCATTAACGGTGCATTTCATTTATTATCTCCAAATGTTGTGTACTGTTATAAATACACATATATACTGAATATATATGACATAAATGATATCTAAAACATGAATATCATTCTGGAGATAATAGAATTTTTACCACATGAACAACTTGAAATTATAAGTAGTTCATTTTTGACTCAAGTACCAAATATCGAAAAAACGACCGTTATTAACTTATATGATTATGTAATGTTCATAATGTGGTAATAAGTAATATAAAAAGAATAATAAACATTAAAATGGTTCTAAATCATGTACAAATTATCTTTTTTAAATTATTTAGGAGATTAAAGAACGAACGATTCAAGTTGGACATGAGCTAGGGGACTTTGTCTCAATCTCCTTTCACTGAGGCATATTTTGATTTATACATGAATTTATTTTATACGGTGTATAAACCCCTTTTAATTTTCATTTCATTCAAAGGGAATGTTTTTCTATGTATCATTTTACTAAATGAAAAAAATGAATGTTTCTTTTTAATGTATGCGGTGAAAACATCTTTTCTACCACCGTGAGCATTATTTGATATTTGGATTCCTTAACAGGCTGTAATGTTTTTAAAAGGAAAATGAATACCATATGCTCTTTTATGTATTTTGGTATTGAATATGGTTTTTAAAATTGATTTGTTATGTCAATATATTTAAATGATATATTGTGGTTGCAATATGAAAATGTTATCTTTCCTTTATGCATGTTTTATGTGTTATGAATATGTTATTGTTCTTGGCGGTTGTTTATGTATACAAGTGGTTCCCTGATAAACCTAGGGAGGGTGAGCCTGATATAGCTCTCAAATGCATTGGGTAACATGATTGAGGTAAATTCTAATGGTTATTCTAATATATTTAGGTAATATACTCTGATGGGCATTCCAAACATAACACCCTATGTCGCTTTGAAATCTAAAATGTAAGTTTGTTTTGGATGCCTCAAGTTACCTTTATGAGTTATGATTTCTATGTGTTATTTATAATTCTTATGATTTCATGAGGAATGTAAATAGCTTATGTTTTGTATGTATTGTTGGAATAATGATTTATTTCTTTATTTTATATCCCTTACATAGCTTTTTATAATCATCCCAAGTTTTGGAAATGTTTTTCACATGACTTAAAGATGAATAGGGTCATGGATGGGATCAAGGAAATGTTTTGCTGTCTAAAACAGGGAACTAGACATGACTCTTTTTTCAAGAGTTTTTATTTTATGAAAAAAATGTAAACTGAGTATAAGTGTCTACATATAATATTCAAGTTGTTATGTATATGTTATGACCTAATTATATAGTCTTCTAAACATGAAACGATCCTCGATGTGAAGTATTAACTTAATTAAATATTATGTAATGTTTACGACTAGGCCATTATAGTTGGTATCATAGGTCAGTTTAAATAACTTTAGGAGTTAGGATATTGTTAAATTATTATCCATAAATTAATTTATTATAAGATTGAAATAATATAGTATTTATAGATTACCCTGTTTCTTCGCCTAAGATATTTCTATGTTTAGAATGGGTTTCTGCAGAGGAAATAAGGCATTTATGATGGGAAAACATTAAGAGGAAGAAAAAATTCCATATCAGTAACCTGAGATGGTCAGAATCAGAAAAAAATAGTTTGTTTCACTGATGGCATAGTAGAATCAGGCAATAAATGGTGGTGGTATCCATGCACGAGATCATCCAAATCAAAAACCTAGGAACAAGTTAGAAGTGCGGCATTTCCTGAGGAAACATCCCCCATAATTCTAAGGATCATCTGACCCTGTTCTAGCTGAAGGGTGGATTAACGATCTGGAGAAGAGTATTAATGTCATGGGGTTTTCAGAACATTAAAAGGATAGTCTTGATGTTTACAGTTTTAAAGGTTAATCAGATTTGTGGTGGTCGATGGTGAAAAATATCATGGATAATGAGGATATTGATGCTCTTGATTGGGACGAATTCAAAGGTATGTTTCTTGAGAAATATTTTCCTAAGGTGGGTCGTATTAGGATGGAAAAACAATTCTTGGAATTGAGGAAGGAAGATGACTCAATGGCTACTTATGAAGAAAAATTCACATGACTGGCAAGGTATGCCCCAAACTTTATACGAGATGTTAATAGTAAAATCAATCATTTTTACTCAAGATTAAAGACAAATTATTGAAGGGATTTAGCTTCTCATGGATTCAAAAGTTATGAAAAACTTATTCAATGTGAAAAAAAGGTGGAAATGGAGTTTTCTGATGATTAGGTGTTCTTTGACAAACAGAAAAATAAGAGGTCAGGGTGGCAGACAAAAAGAAATAACTCTTCAAAAAAATCTAATGGTTAGAAACTTAAGTTTACAGTTTGTGAAAATTGTTATAAAAAACATGCAAGGGAATGTCGTCTGTATTCTGGTAAGTGATACTGACGTGGTACAGTGGGATATAACACTCAAAATTTCACTGAAAAATATCAGGGTAATGGTAAGAAAAAATCTGATTTACAGTTAGTAATGTGATTTAAGTTCAACGAAATGGGTCATTATGTAAACAAGTGTCAAATGAAGAAATCAACTGAGGGAAAGCAGCCAGACTACAAGTAGAAAGTGGTGGTGAAATCCTTTTCAACAACTTCAGCAGATGTTGGGCCATCAAATTAAGTAGTATCAGGTACACTGTTTGTTTATTCAGATTATGCCAATGTGTTTTTTGATTCAGGGTCTACACAATCTTTCATTTATGAGAAGTTTTCTTGTAAATTGGGAATTCCATCTCTAGATATGAATCATGAACTTATGGTAAAAAACCCAGGAGGAAATGTTGAGACAAAAAGAAATAATAAGAACCATCCTGTCCTTTTGTACGAAAAGAATCTACCTGCATACCTTATTGTTTTGACTTTAGTAGAGTTTGATGTTATTTTTGGTTTGGATTGGATTTCCATTTATCTAAAATTGACTACAGAGCTAAAGAGTTTTATTTTCAGAAATAATTTCAGTTTGTGTAAAATAATGAACCCTTACTTTTGATAAAATATCAAGAAGTTAAAAAACTAGTAAAAGATAGAAATGAATATTACCTTGCACATATTTTTTAAAACACAGGAACTATTCAGATTAATGATGTGGCAGTGGTAAATGAGTATCTAGATGTTTTTTCTGATGAGTTTCATGGTATAATACATAATCAGGAAGTAAAATTTATTATTGACTTAGTCCCTGATGCTAATCCAATTTCAAAACCCCCTTATCGAATGTCTCAAATTGAACTTTTAGAGTTAAATAAGTAATTGCATGAGTTATTAGATAAAGGTTTCATTCGACCTAGCACATCACCATCGGGTGCTCTTGTCATTTTTGTTAAATATAAATATGGTTCAATGTGACAATTCATTGATTATAGAGAATTGAATAACATAACTGTTACAAAAAAGTTTCTATTTCCTCATATCGATGATTTGTTTGATCCGCTCCAGGGAGCTTAGAATTTTTCGAAGATTTACTTGAGATCAGGGTACCATCAGTTGAATGTAAATGAATAATACATTCCAAAGACCACGTTTTGTACTAGATATGGTCATTATGAATTTTTAGTTATTCCTTTTGGGTTAACTAAAGAAACTTATTTATTCATGGATATTATGAATAGAATTTTTCATGAGTTCCAAGATAAGTTTGTGGTTGTGTTCATTGATAATATACTTGTTTTTTACAAAAGTAAAGTGGAACATGAAAGTTATTTACGTGTTTCCTTGAAAACCTTAAAAGAAAATAAACTATATGGGAAATTCGGGAAGTTTTAGCTTTGGTTACAAAAAATTTCTTTGCTTGGTCACATTGTTTCCAAAAATGGCATAACAGTTGATCCTGCTAAAAAAAAATTTGTTTAAGAATGGACAAGACCTACCAATATCATAGAGATTCTTAGTTTTCTTGGTTTAAAATGTTATTACCAAAGGTTTGTTGAAAATTTGTCATGGTTATATATCCCAATGACTAAGTTAACTCGAAAAGTTGTTAAATTCATTTGGAAAAAAGAGTGTGATGATTGTTTTTAGGAATTGAAAAGAATATTGGTGAATGCTCTAGTTTTGGAACTACCTTTAAAAAATGGTGAGTTTGTTATCTATAAAGATGCTTCATTGAAAGGACTTGGTTGTCTCCTAATGCATCATGATTAGGTAATTGCTTATTCTTTACGTCAGTTGAAACCTCATAAGTTAAATTACCCTACACATGATTTGGAATTATCTGCTATTGTTTTTGAGTTAAAAATTTTGAGGCATCATCTATATGGAGTAAAGTGTGAAATATATACTGACCACAAAAGTTTGAAGTATATATTAACTCATAAAGAATTGAACATGAGACAGAGGAGATGGCTAGAATTAAAAAATTATTATTTTTGCATGATTAATTATCATCTAGGAAAGTAAAATAAAGTGGTTGATTCTTTGATTCAAAAAATAAATTCTACATTAACCTAGTTACATTTGGAACAAGATACATTGATTGAAGATTTGATGAACTTTGGTATAGAATTTTTTGGTGTCATAAATTACTTTATTTTATTTCAGGTGTCAGTGAAATCATCTCTATCAAACAGAATTAAGAAAGATTAGAAAGAAGACAGTGAGTTTCATAAAAAGGTAGAGTTGGTTCAGAAGGGTATGTTTCCTGATTTTAACACTGATAATGATTATATGTTAAGATTTTGGAAGATTTTATGTGTTCCTTGTGATTCAAAGTTGAAGAAAGAGCTTTTATGTGAAGTTCATTGTTCTCTGTTTTCTGTTCATCCTGGAAGTACTAAGATGTACGGAGATCTTTGGTTGTATTACTCATGGGATGGAAGGAAAAGACATATTGTTGACTTTACTGTGAAGTGTTTGACTTTTCAACATGTTAAATCAGAGTGGCAGTTACCAAAAGGGATGATTTAGTCTTCACCGGTGCCTGAGTGGAAATGGAAAAATATATCCATGTACTTCATTGTGGGATTACCTAAGACATCTCTAGGTAATAATGAAATCTAGATTATTGTTGATCTATTGAACTAATCTTCTCATTTCCTTCCTATTCGAGATACTCTATCTCTATATTATCTTTCTCAGTTGTGTGTTAAAGAGATAGTCAGGTTTCATGGAGTTACCCTCTCCATTGTATCTGATCGTGATCCCAGGTTTAACTCTTTCTTTTGGAATGTCCTTCAGAAGTCATTGGGTACTGAATTAAATTTTAGTATAGCTTTTCATCCTCAATCAGATCGGCAGTTAGAATGAACAATTCAGAATTTGGAAGATATTCTATGTGATTGCTCAATGGATTACCAGGGAAGTTGGGAACAACTTCTTTATTTGGTTGAATTTTATTATAAGAAAATTTTTCATTTTAGTATACAAATGGCTCCATTTGAGGCTTTATATGGAAAGAAGTGTTGAACTCTATCCTTATGGGATAGAGTAGGTGAAAATAAGTTCATGGGACCAAAATTAGTATAAGAGACGACATAAAAAGTTTAGTTGATTTATAAATACATGAGAATAGCTCAGAGAAGGTAGAACAGTTATGTGGATAACCGGAGGAAGGATCTTTCCTTCGAGGTAGGTGATCATTTCTTTCTCAACGTTTCTCCATGGAAAAGTGTGATGCGTTTTCTTAAGAAGGGATAGTTGAGTCTGAGGTTCATTGAACCTCATGAAATCCTGGAGAAAGTTGGATCAATTTCCTACAGAGTGGATTTACCTCCATGTTTATCCTAGGTACACAATGTTTTTCCTGTTTCAATGTTGAGAAAGTATATGCTGGATCCATCTCATGTTTTGAATCAAGAGGTAGTTCAATTGGAAGAGAATATTTAATATGAGAAATAATCAGTGCAGATTCATTACTGAAGAGGGAAGGTGTTGCAGAATAAGGTAATTCATCAGGTAATGTTTTTGTGGAAGACCATATTTTTGAAGAGGCAATATGGGAATCCGAAAATTCTATGAGGGATAAATACCCCCATTTGTTTGATTAGTGAATAAAATCACGGGGATGCAATTTCCAAAATGGGGGGAGGATGTAATATCCCAGGTAAATAAAGAATATTACATTTTCATATTTATTAATATTTTTGAATTAAATATTAATTTTACATTAAAGGGGATTCTATGTTCTATGGCTTACCTAACACACAGCAATGGGTTACTTTGAAATCTTAAGTTGCACACAATGTTGAGTTATACCAAAAAATAATATAATATTTTTTTTTTTTAAATGGTAGTTAACTTATAGCCGTTTTATTAAAGATAATGAATAGAACTAACTACAATATGATTATACATGTTTTTTAAATGTTTTTACATTTATCTAATAAAAGATAGAGGATTAAAATGTGAATGAATCCAAATTTAAGCATAAACACTCTAATATTATTTATAAGGTTGATTTACGACCTTTTTATGGAAAAACCTTTCCAATTATTGTTTTTTAACCTCTATATGTTCTATTTGACAAAATAATATTCTTCTCTAGAATCAGGACATAAAAATTTACTTTGGATTAAATTTTGGTATTTTTCTGATAAAGTTCAATTTTTAATGAATAATGAAAAATACTGCATTTTAATTCCAAAATGACTTTTAATATAATTTATTTATATTTTTAGAGTATTATTTTAATTGGTTTTAAAGTGAAATTGTATTATATTTTTAACATTTAGTCTAATTGTAGTCATTGGAAATAATGTTTCTCTTAAATTGGACGTAAACAAAGGTAAATATTTTGACAAATGTTATTACTTATAACCATGCCTTTTTGTTTTGAGAATGAGAATTAATTTTAAATTAATTTCTTCCACTTCTATGTTTTGAATTTTGAAAATTGGATTCCATATTTGGAATCAGGATGTCCAAATTGTGTGAATATGTAACTTTTTTTTGAAACATTATGATTATTTACTTCAGTAAATATTTTATTTACTATGGTTAAAAGTTAAATATGGAAAATAAGTGGAAAAAAATAATATTATAATAATATTAAATCACCCCAACACATGTCCTAATCCTATTGGTTGATACATGTACAACAATGGTCATCCTTGGGTCTATTTTGGAATCCCATGTAGCCACTTTCATGTGATAATGACACTTTATACTAATTAGTTTAAAGTAAAAAAAAAAACATAAATATAAATATTTTAGTAAATAATTTTTTTACATGGGGTTATATAAGTTATCACTTAGAATATAAATATTCATTTTAAAGAAAAAAATATTTCCTACATAATTTTATTTATAATTTTTAGACATCAAATGAATAAAATTATTTATGACACAATGATGATGCAGTGATTACCTTATTAATGAATGATTTAAATAAATGAGATTATAAAATTAAAAAAACTATCCAAAACCTATCCAATTTTTATTGGATTATTTTATTTCTAATAAGAGTCATCTTATCTCAGAATTTACTATGTTTTGGATTTTTTGAAACCAAAAATCAGTTTATAATAAAATAATGTTTTCAAACATTCCTAAAGATCCCCTCCTCCCTATTATAAAAAGCCATCACCTCTACCCCATTACTTACAGCTCTCAAGCCCCTTGGCTCATCCAAAATCTACCCAATTAAGCTCCCTACATCCCTATCTTCATCCTAGAAGCCATACCCTATGAATAAGGCAATTCAAGTAAACATTTTGGTTCAAACCAAAGGGAGATACCTGATTTAAAGGTAACATATTCTCTTAAGTTATTTCTTTTATTTTACTTATCCACTCCCTATGATCTTTTTATTCTTTGTTTACACAAAAAACCAGTATCCTAAATATACTAGGTTTTTTATGAGAAGTATTTGAACTACACTTACCCACACCTCCATCTAATGGGTAAATAATATATTGTTTCTATGGACGGCGAACTAACGCCTGAAGAAACGATGATTGTTCATTATTCCCCTACCTCCTCTTATAGTGGCCATTAAGATGGAACTGTATTTATAATTTATATATATTTTAATTATATTGTCTTTATACTTCTGTATTTTTCATTTATAGCATACCTTTATGGTTTCCATAATGGGTAAATGCGATAATTTCACTTGAGGAAGTGAAGACTACCACCCTCTCAAAGTGATATTACTTATTCATGCCATACATGGGATATATAAAAGACGAAGTTATTGAAATTATATATGATATTATACTAGAATTATAATATACCTACGTATCATTTTGTTTTCATTCCATTAAAAAATGAAATAGAAAGGAATGTAGCGTTCATGCGTACATACAACTTACCGTCTCCATGAACGATGCATTTAATTTCTTATCTCCAAATGTTATGTACTATTATAAATAAAAATATATACTTTATTTGTATGAAATATATGATATCTAAATCAGGAATATAATTTTTGAGATAATGGTATTTTTACCACTTGAAAAACTTGTAATTATAAGAAGTTCATTTTTGACTCAAGTACCAAATATCGATAAAACGTCTATTATTAACTTAAATGATTATGTAATGCTTATAAAGTGGTAATAAGTAATATAAAAGGAATAATAACCACTAAAAATGTTCTCAAGCAAGTAGAAATTATCTTTAGTTTATTATTTAAGAGATTAAAGAACGAATGAGTCAAGTCAAACATGAGGTAAGGGACTTCATCTCAGTCTCCTTTCATTGATTCATATTTTAATTTATACACTAATTAATTTGTACGGTGTATAAACCCCTTTTATTTTCATTTCATTCAAAGGAATATTTTTCTATGTATCTTTTTACTAAATGACCAAAATAATTCTTCTTTTTAATGTAGGTTGTGACAAGGACCTTTTCACCACCACAAGCATTATTTGATATTTATATTCCATAACAAGCCATAATGTTTTGAAAAGGAAAATAAATACCATATACTCTTTTATGTATTTTGGTATTGAAAATGGTTTTGATAATGTATTTCTTATGTCAATATATTTAAATGATATATTTTGGATCAATCTGGAAATTTTATCTTTATTTTATTATTGTTTTATGTGTTATGAGTATGTTATGGTTTATGGGCGTTGTTTACCTATACAGGTGGTTCTGTGATAATCCAAGGGTAGGTGAGTTCGAGATAGATCGCCAATGCATTGGGTAATGTGACAGAGTAAATGTTAATGTTTCTCCTATGATATTTTGGGAATATACTATTATGGGTATTCCAAACGTAACTCCCAACGTAGCTGTGAAAGCTATAATTTATGTCTGATATAGATGGCACAAGTTACCTTTAGGATTTATGATTTATATGTGTCATTCATAAATCTAATGATTTATTGAGTTATGTAAAAGAGCTTATGTTTTTTTATGTATCGATGGACTAATGATTTATTTCTTTATTTTATAACCCTTACTGAGCTTTTTATGCTCATCCCATGTTTTTGAAATGTTTTTCACCGGACATAAAGATAAATAGGGTCAAAGATGAGATCAAGGAAAAGTCATGTTGTCTAAAACATGGAATTAGACATGACTCTTTTTTTCAATATATTTTATTTTATGAAAAAATGGAAACTGAGTAGAAGTGTCTACTTTGTAATTTTTGAGATGTAATTTAATAATTACAGCCTAATTATCTAAAACTCTAAACATGAAAGGATACTCAATGTGAATTATTCATTTAATTCAATATTGTGTAAAGTTTTAAGGCTGGGTCCTTATAACATTATTGCATTTGTTTTCAATTATGTGTCAATATGTGTATGCTCAGGTAATGATTGATGTGGTGGTGTTTAATCTATTGTTATTGACTCAGAGAAGATCCCACTTTGATTATGGATTTTATTAGTGGAAAAGTGCTATAAATAATTATCATTGATTAGAAATAGTGGTCAATGAGATAGGAATATCTCAATTCTATCAATATGATGTAGTTTTTCTAAAGATTATGTAACTTGTAGAATCATTATGGACTCATGAAACGACATTAGATGTCATTCTTGGATATTCACCATGAGAAAATCAGATGATTTTTGAACTGATCCTATGTTAAAAGACATGTTTCCATGATTGACACACTTTGTTACAACATTTGAAGAAGACCATGCAATACCCAATTGCATGATCAGCTTAAAAGGTCAATCCAATGGTTTCTAATTGGATATAGTTTTAGAAAATTGGATGAAAGAATATTCAGATATAAAATGTTTGATAGATGTGAAAAAAGCGTATTCACATTAGGTACATTAAATAAATACTTTGAAATTTGTATTCTTAAAAAAATATAATAAGAGGGATAATGGTTAAGGATAAAAAGGCATGGATTTATAAGTAGAAGTGTCTATGAATTTCATGTTGAATTCAATTATATATACTTTTGTTTTTAACAAATTGTTTTATGTGTGGTTTATTTAAAAATAAAGACCATCCCACTAAGATGACCATCCATCCTCAACTGAGGGAACTTATGGGAAACTAGGCTGACCTCACCCAAGGGAAGCAAGCCAAGGCTATCCCACAGGAGGCATGTACAATGACATGTGTATGCCCACAAAAGTGCATAGGGTCAAGCCTGTGGATAGCTTAGGACAAGGGCCTATAGAGAGGGTGGGAATAAAGTGCACTCATAGAGAGGTACGAGGTGGTACCAGGAGGAGGAAGATATTTCCGAGCCTCTTTAAACAAGTTGAGTAATATAAATCACAGAGAAACCATGACACATTTCAATGTGGGATAGTTCTGTTTGAACTAGGACCGCCTGACCACTCAAACACATCACCGGGTTCATTGATCAGTTAATTTGATTTTTAAAAATACAAAAACATTTACCACCATCCGATCTGAGTCAACTAGACCACCTGATATGATCTGATTTATCTCTTCTATTATATGGGATTTCTATCATATGATCATTTGATGATATTCCATGGAATGACATTTAAATCATGGGTTTAAATGTGTTTTGGATGAGGAAATAAATGTAAATCACAAGTAGTGAAAGGCACTATAATCCTCACCTATAAATAATTATCCATTTAATGAGGGTTATCTGATAGATATATTGAAAAATTCATCATTTCTGAAGAATCATAGCAACATGAAACACACTAGTTATAGAAAGGAATAAAAGTTCCATGTATCTCTTGCATGCGTGATGAAATCGGGACTCCTCATGATAATCCTATGTAAAGGATATTAAGGATCCTATGATCACTCAACTTTTTGTTTACACTCTTGAGACATTTTTCTAAGATCTAGTTTGTGAATCCATGCAGGGATAGTGCATTGCACCTCCCTTATTTGTGTGAAACATCAAGAACCATGATGCCTTTATGGTTCATGTGTTTTGTTTGAGAATACTCGAGACAGTGTACATGTAAAATGACCCACCTTTAGATGAAGAAGAACCCAAAAACAAAATCTACCCTTTTAGGTTTGAGTGTAACAACAAGCATGGCATACACATACATGATCCTCTCTTGATCTGTGTATAAGATGGTTTGAAATGAGTGGGTGTAATTGGAAGAAAGTAAGTGAACAGTTTGTGTTTGGGTTGCATAAAACACATCTAAACATACATGAATTCATGCATGCCCATACACATGTAAAGAAGGAATTATGTGTGCATGTTGAGAATGAAGAATCTAAGTGGATAGTACATTTGAAAATACATTATAAACACACATCAAACCTAATTTATTGATACAAGTGAATAGTGTGTGTCCGGGTTGACATGAAACACATTATACATGTATGTAATCATGTATAATCATGAACATGTGAGAAGTAACTAAGATACCCAAGATATTATGTTTGGATGCAATGAAACCCATGCAAGAAGTGGATTTGAATTAAGATTGATGTTGGGTAGAATTACATAAGATCTTATATTCGAGTTTATAGTTTTAGAGAATTCAAGATGGTAGATGAAGATGAAATTTTTCATGATCATTCTTGAATATTAATATTCTTTAAGAGGTTGTGTGAAACAATTTCATACATATGATTGAGGTTAGGTCTTCATCAGAAGAAGAAATTATTGTCCGAGTATTGTTGCACTGAGGAAACGAATCAGTACATGTGATTAGAATAATTGAGAAATGCCAACATAACATTCCAAAGGCCATTGAATATTCTTGAATAGGTACATGGGAAAGTGTGATTAATCAAGATCATGAGGGAAGATCATAAAATCAATTTATATTGAATCAAATATTCAAATAAAGGAGCTAGCTTCTCATGTGATTCTGGAGTAAGGAATATCTTGTGTGATTCAAGAGTTGATTTCTTCAGTGTGACTCTAGAGTAGGCTAGTGTGATTCTGGTAACACAATGAGATTCAGTATGAATAACCTCATGTGAGACTTAGGAGATATATAATTTGACTTTGTATCAATAATTTTAATTGATCATCATATTATAGTAGAGAATCAGTGTTTGGAGAATAACCTATATATAAAAAATTATGTATTTTTACAAAAACTTGTAAATCCTTGTGTTTTTTACATTTGAATTTACAACATTATTCGTGGTAAGGTTTAGAGAAACATGAATAGTGGATTGAGGCTTTAACTAGCCACAAATATTTAATTGAAAAGAATCAATTTCTAAAAAGAGTAAAGGGATCATTGATTCACCCTCTCCCCCTCTCAATGATTTCACACTGATTTGGGAAGTTCAATTAGTATTAGAACATGGTTAGCTCTAAATATCCAAGTGATTATTTATGAAGTATAGATTTTAGGAAATGAGGGAGCGACCTCAAATGGATTTTTTAGACGACATAGAAGAAAAAGAAAAAGAAACGACAATGGAATCTAAAGAAGAATCATACTTTTATTGGGGAGACACATTCTACTGAAGGTAATCTAAAATGTACAACATGTAATAATTCTATTTACTATGAATCTTCTGATGACACCTGTTCATGATGTGATGATGATATATTAATTATTAATATTCAGTCTATACCAAAAGAACATATGAAGAATGTACTTAGAGAAGAGTTAAGACCTATTTCAATAAGAATCAATGTTTATCTAGATGAAAAATTATAACTATAAGAAGAAAATGATGCCATTGATGAGGTATTATTTAAAAGGGATTTCATGTACAACACTCTATAAAAATATCAAAGTAAATGAAGTAAAAATTTCAATTTTTAATGAGAAATATAATAGTGTTACCAAATAATTTCAATGAAGTATTTGTGAGAAATAATTCATTGGGATAGTATTTTTATAATCTTTACATGCATTTGAAAATTTCACAAGGTTTCTATGGTTGTAAAAGATACTCAATTCGATGAAAAATATTACAAGGTAAAGGATATTGACATTTATTTTAAAAAATTATGAAATTTTAATTAGGAACAAATGATAATGATGAATAATAATTGAGAAATTAAGTTGAGATAAATTCATGATGAGAAGGACTCCTTCCACATTAAGTGTTTAGAGCTAGACGTGAAATTGAAGAATCGTCAATCACCCCATGCTAAAACTTCAAAAATAGATGAAAGAAGAGATGCTTCCATCCAAGGATTCATTAAGTACTATTATTCCAAAAGGATTATTAGAGAATATTCTAATCCAATGGGAGAATTCTCCAAGAAGAAGGTATACCATAACCCAGTTATTTCTGTTTCTAATAATGTAGATTCGACTTCAAATATAGGATCAATGAAAAAAATATGGAAATATGTTGATTGATAAAAATGTTAATAAATCCATCAAAACTTTAACAGTGGATAGAGGAAAAATTAATTATAATTTATCTCAACAAGATTCTCCAAAGAAATAAAGAAAATCCTAGAAAAAAATTCACTAAGTCGTGCAAGAATAATACTATAAGAAGAAGATGGAGATTTATTGGCTACTGTCGGTGTTTTGGGATGTTTGGGAATCAGGAAAATGGTTGTTGGAATGTTGTTTTAGCATATGAAAATTTTGGAAGGCCAATATTCAGGGAAGGAAGATGAAAATGAATGAAGCAATCTATAAAGCTAAATCAGAATACACAGATGAACAAGAATCTTACTATCTTTAACATTTTTGAATATTATAAAGATTTATGTGATGATTGTAACAGAAAGGTTCACATTTATTTTGAGTTCTATTTCATTTTTATCAAGAATCATTAATATGATGATATGAATAAAAGACCACAAAAAATGTTGTAGAATGGAACAATAGTTCAGAATTATTCCATTGGGAGTATGAGAATCAATGATGTCAATAAAACTATTAAAAGAACTATTCCAAAGAATAAGTTTATACTGGATTCCAAGAATGTCATTTCAACCAAGAAAAGATGATTCTACTGTGGAAAGAGAGGTTATACCATGGATCACTAAAAATAATCCATGGAAATGAATGGAAGCAAGTAGAAATTAAAAGGAAAATTATTCCAGGAGAAGATAAATTTGATTGAATACATTCCTAAATATTATTTTGATAATTTATCTAAGAAAGGTAACTTAAAATAATTGAAAAACCCATGTGGAAGCTCCAAGAAAAAATATGTTAACAATGAGTGTTTAGTCATCTAGCCTGATCAATTGCATGTTTCTAGAGAAATGAAAAACATGAAGAAGAAGTACTAGATAAAGATATGGTAAAGGGAAAAAAGATCATTCCACATGGATAATAATTCAAATTTCTTGAGAGTTTGTCAACACGTGACAACTTAAGTGTCTCACAAGTATTGTGAGGAAGGTGTAAGAAGTCTGGATATATTTTAAACAATTATATAACTATTTTACCTTCTCAACTAAAGATATTGAATATTAAAAACATGCACCAGTGGAAGCTACTTCACTATTGGTATAATATGGATAAACAATCCACACAAGTTGAAGGTGAACATAAGTTAAGGGTCCATGCGTAAAATAAATGATCAAAATTTGAAATGGAGGAGAGACAAAAACATAAAGAGTAACTGACACATTAAATCTACAAGGAAATAATTTATTAGTTTGAGAGGAAATTCTCAGCCCTATAGCTACAATTAATAAGCTCACATGTGTTCTATATTATTACCTTATTTATTTTGGTATATTTGTGATTGCATAATAGGGAATTAAAGGATAGTGTCTTTATCATGATTATAATTGAATGAACAATATAGAGAAAACAAATTTGGATAGATTATTCATGATTTGATAAGTAATTGGAATGTTCCACATTGGAAGATTATCCACATGAATATCTTGATGATTATGTGATTATATTTTCCAATAGGTTAAATCAATGGGAATTCACCCCTTGAGGGGGAGAAAATATGAGGTATATTATATCAAGGATTATTTCATGAAAAATCTATAAATTCATATCCTCTCTAGAAGTTTAAAATTGAGTTATTCCAATCAAACATTCATCCCTTGTTTTTAATTGTTTTTATCATGTCAATTAAGGGGGGTGGTGATTGATTTATGAAAATATGGGATAAAGGGGGGGGGGATTTATCTATTCAATTGATCTTTTTAATATTTTTGTTATTGTCTGTGATATATTAAGCATTTCATGGATAAATATATTTTTTCTTACCCCTTGGATAAGAATTGATACATTCTGAGCATGGTTTCACATGAATCTTTATTTACTGATAGCATTTAAAACCTTGGTCATATCTATATTTACTTCTACACTAGTTTATCCTAAGTATAAATAGAGTTTATTAACTAAAGGCTCTTTTCTAAGTGAAAAATTTGACATCATCTATCTCTATACTTTTCAAGAAGTTATTCTTTTAAGGGAGGCAATCATGTTCTCGAACCATCCCCATTAAACCTTTGAATTTGACTTCCAAGAAGGAAATGAAAATATTGACCCACATATAGAATCTTACAAAGTGTTCTTAGGAGATATTGACAATAATATATAAATAGGATGATTGTTGGGAACATTGTTGAATTTATTATCTATTATGTGTCAATATGTGTATGTTTAGGTAATGATTGATGTTGTGGTGCTTAAATTATTGTTATTGACTTAGTGTAAAGACCACATTGATTATGATTTTTACTAGTGGACAAGTACAATCAATAATTGTTCTCAGTTGGAAATGGTGATCAATGAGATATGAATATGTCATTGTAATCAATATGATGAAGTTTTTAAAAAGCTAATGTTACTTAGAGAAACATTATGGGCTCATGAAATGACATTTATTTTCATGATTGGACATTCTCCGTAAGAAAATCAGATGATTGTTGAACAAATCCTATGCTCCAAGACATGTGTCAATGACTGACACAATTAGTTACATATTTTGAAGAATGAAATGAAATACCCTATGGAATGATGACCTTAAAAGATCCATCCAATGGTTTCTAATTTGATACAGTTTGAGAAAATAAAACGATTTATTATGATGATATTAAATTTTTAATAGGTGTGAAATAAGAGTTTTCACATTGGGTACATTGAAGAAATATTTTGAAATTCATATTACTAAATGAATAGAAGAAGATGGATAATGGTTGAGTATGAAGAGGCATGGATTTCTAAGTTGAAATGGCCATTAATTTCATGTTTAATTACATTATATATAATTTTTTTGTTAATAAAGTGTTTTATATGGGGTTTATTTAAAAATTAAGTCCATCCCACTAAGCTGACCAGCTAGCATCAACAGAGGGTACTTGCAGGACACTAGGTTGGCCACACCCAAGGGAAGCTATCAAAGGCTAGAATATAGACGGTATGCGCAGGGTAGTGCGTAATCCCACAGGAGTAAATGGGGTTGAGCATGTGAGTAGTTTGGGCCATGTTCCTGCAGATATGGTGGGTGCAGAGCATGCCTGTAGAATAGTACCTGGGGATACCGAGAGGAGGAAGAGATTTCTAAGCTGCTTTAAACTTGCTAAGTATTATAAAGTGTAGAGAAAATAGAAAACATATCAATGTGGGATAGTAATATTTGAATCCAAACCTTTAGATCACTCGAACGAATCATTTAGGTTGTTGATCAGATGATCTAATTTTTAAAAACATAGAATGATTTTCCTTTGTCTGATCTGAGTCATTTGGGCCACCTGATCTGATCTGTTTTTTCTCCACCATTCGATGGGATCTACGCCGTCTTCTACCTATGACCACCCGATTCATATCAGTACACCATAAATACATCCAGATATCCTTGATCAATATTCCTGCCATAGTTGATTATCTAATCCACTACATTAGATCCATTTGAATTTCATGAGATCAGGCGTGCAATTACATTTGCATGCATGCAACGAAACAAAGAAGATAAAAAATAGTTGAATAAAATATAGCTGTAAAGTCTTCTAAATGTTAAAATATGATCAAATCAATATTTATCAGCATGGGATATATAAAACACATCATGAATAAGAGGAATAAACTGAAAAGGAGAGTCTCGGGCCGGTGGAAGACAAATTCTATGAAATGAAGCATTTGTTTGAAAGATTCCCAAACGACCTGGGCATTTAATGATATGACATGGTACAACATACAACTTGGGGGGTTTAATGATTTTTGGATGAGGCACTGAATTTGGATCACGGGTGGTGAAAGGATATATAAAACTCTCCTATAAATAAATATACCTCGACTGAGGCTTTGCTGCTGCATATATTGGAAAAGATCTCATTTTCAAAGAAACCGAGCACCGTGCAACCCAAAAGTTTGAGAAACATAGATAAGTTCAACACAGATCTTTCATGTGTGAGAAAAGCAGACCTCCCCATGATAATCCTATTGGAATGTTATTAAGACTCCTATGAGTGATCAACTTTTTTCTTTTAACTCATGTTTAATTTTTTGAATAACTGGTTTGTGAATCCATACGAGGATAGTGTGTTGCACCTCCCTTGTATACGCGACACATCTAGAGCCACGAATCCTTTCTGGTTCATGTGTCTTGTTTGAGAATCCTTGAGATAGTATAAACATACAATTAACGTCAAGGAGAAGATATATCCAAGTGTAACATCTACCCATTCAGGTTTTCATGAAAGAAGCAGTAGGACACACACTAATGTGATCCTCTCTTGATATGTGCATAAGAAGGTTTGATAAAAAGTGGGTGTAAAAGGAAGAAAGTAAGTGAATAGTGTGTGTTTGGGTTTCATAAAACATATATAGAAATATATTCATTCATTCATGCCCATAAAAAGGCGAAGAAAGAATTACGCGTGCCTATTGAGAATGAAGAAACTATGTGGAGAATACATGTTTAAATTCATCATAAACACAAATTGAACCTAATCAATTGATACATTAGAACAATGTGTGTCTGGGTTGAAAAGCAGCACATTATACATGTATTCAATCATAAATAATTATTCACACTTGATAATTCAATGAGATACCGGAGAAAATAATTTTGGATTCCATGAAACCAATTCACGAAGTGGATTTTAATTGAGATTGATGTTGGGAAGAATTATAGAAGATCTTATATTCGAGTTGACAGTGTTTGAGAATTAAGGATGATAGACATATCTAATATTATGAAAGATCATTATTGCATATTAATATTCTTTAATAGGTTGGGTGCACCACTTTCACACATATGAGCGTGGTCAGGACATCATCACAAGAATAAATAATTGCCCGAGCATTATTTCACTAAGGAATCTGATCAATATAAGTGATCATAATAATTGAGGAAGGCCAACAGACCATACCAAAAGCTATTGGTGATTCATGAATAGGTATATGGGAAAATTTTATCCAGTAATCTCATGATGTAAGATCATCATATCAATCTATAGTGAATCAAATCTTTAAATACATAAGGTAGCTTCTCGTGTGATTCAGAAGCAAAGAGTATCTTGTGTGATTAAAGAGATAAAGTCATTAGTGTGACTCTAGAGAAGGCTGGTGTGATACTAGTAACATTATGAGATGTAGTATAAATAACCTCCTATGATAATTAAGAGAGATATAGTGTGACTCTATATCAACCATTGAAATTTTTCATCAAATCAGAGTGGAGAATCTGGGATGGAGAGAATAACCAACACATCAAGGAATATGTCTTTGTACCAAACCTTGTAAATACTTGTCTTCCATGCCTTTGAATTTAATACATTATTCTTGGTAAGGATGAGGGACATAATATTAGTGGATAAAAAATTTACCCAACCATATAGTTATAATTGAAAAGAATAAATATTTAAAAAGAGAAAAGGGATCACTAATTCACCCCCCTCTCAGTGATTTCACACTGATCTAGGCACATTACAATTTGAATTATCTCACCCATGGGAGTTATCTTGAAAATTACCAAGTGGTAGAAGTTATATTTAGAATCTCAATTTCGTTTGTGATTGTTAAAGTTCTCTTGAAACAATCAATTTATTTCAAAAATCTTTCAATGGAAATTTCCCTAAATATCCACATTCTTGTGTGACGGGTATTATTAAACCCAAAACATTATACCATTTCTACAAATTATGTTTAATTTTATATTTATTTTACTACCTTCGTTAATATTGAAAAATCTATATTCTTATTCAATATAGATATTTGATAAGGCATAAAATTTATTTATTAAATCAATTAATTAATATGAAGAATTATTTAGACATATAGTGATTTGTGGGGATGAAACATTTTATAACCCCTCAATGCATTGAATGATTATCATGAGAGAAATAAATTGGAAAAATTAAATATGCTTCTACTTATAATTTTAATCCATCTTGTGAAAGGTCTTCATACTATAGGTTTTCGTGTTCATCAGACATAATTTCCAATAATTAATCATTTCCTATATTAATAATTCAGTTACTATTATTATCCTTTAGATTTTTTCTTTAACATATCTATGGATGCATTTAATTATAATTTTACTAATTAAATGACATGTGTTTTAGTTATCTAACTTTCCATATTGATTATGCCTTATCGAGATATCTATAAGGAATGTTTTCTTAATTATTTGCCTTTTATTATTGATTATTCCTTATCTAGTTGTTAAAATGGAATTTTTTTTTAGTTATTTACCATTCTATATTGTTTATTATTATTGATTCATGATTACTTCCGATGTATTCTTACCCTTACTAAGATTTTGAGATCACCCATATTTTTCTCTATTTTTTAGGATATGAAGATGAACTCTTAGAAGGTGTTTCAAGGATGCACTTTATTTTTATTTTGTATGTATTATGTATTATTTTATCTTCCCAATGTAAAATGGGTACCATGTGTAGAATTTTTTTTTCCAAAAGTACTAAACTGATTGGTCCTTTGGGATTTGATTTGTGGTAATCATGACAATTTAAAAAACTAAGGCACCAACTCTGGTCTTCTAGGGATGGGTCATCACAACTGGTATCAGATGAATTTTAGTAGAATCCATGGAAATTAGATTTAGGAAAACATAAATTAGGGAACACAAACCTAAGGTTTTATTTGACAATAAATATGGAATACCTTCCTAGAATTTTTCTAAGGTAGATATTATGTTGGTATTCCTAGTAATACATCTCTTTATGGATACTAAAAACTGACGTGGTTCTAGAAAAGATGTACCGAGGGGTAATAACTATGGAACAGAATGTTGGGACTGACTTAAGTGTAACTTGGTATATGACAACGAGACTTACTACACACCTGTTTTGACACTCCTGTGGGATATGCTTAGGATAATTCACATTTTCATTATAAACCATTATGAATTATTTAAAATAAATTATGTCCCCTAATAAACAATATTTATGATTACTAGATTAGTTATGCATAATATTTCCAATTTTTTATAATTGTTACGCTATATTTTTAATTATAAAAATTTCATGATTTTATGAGTTAATATTTTATATTTCATTTTTTAGAAATGGAACCTAAACAGAAGAAATGTATCAATACTCATGGACAATATAGAGGTTGACCAATTGAGAAATATGATATAGATGGTATTAGAAAAAATAAAGTTATGGATATTTTAGGGATATTAATTATCTTATGAAACATAACTTTGAATATATGGAGTAACCTATTCCACAATGATATTATTTGATGTGGGATCACATTATGTGACATATGAACCCATTATTTAGTGGGACTATTGATCCAATGGTAACTGAATATTGGATTCAGTATTTAGAGAATATATATGGATATGTGTTGTGATGAAAAGGAAAATATTACACTTATAGAGTATATTCTGAATGATTATTTGAATTAATGGTTGTACTTGATCCATAATACTAGGGAGGAAGAAGAAATAGAACTCTTGAACTTGATAACTTTTAAGGAGGAATTAATTGATAAATATGTCCCTCATGAGGGAAAAAATGTGATGAAGACAAAGTTACTTAGTTTAATGTTAAAGGATGATGAATGTTTTTTGGAGTATGAAACTACCTTTACAAGGTCAGAAAGGTATGCTACATATTTCATATGCAACACAAAGTGCAAGATTGAACAATTATTTAAAGGTATAAATCCAATTATTTAAAGGATATTGGTTTCTCATAATGTTTATTCATATGATGAAATAGTTGTATGTGTTATCCAGATAAGGAAATAATTCTCCAATTTCTTATAGATTCAATGGGAATAAATATATGAATATAAAGGAATATAAAATAATAGATAAATAGAGAAGTGAAAGAATGATTTTCCCACATGTGATAATTGTGGAAATAATCACCTTAGTAAATGATTGAATGTATTAGGAGTTTTTTATAATGTAGAGAAAAGGGTCACCAGGAAATAGAATTTAATGGAATGAAGGAAATCACCACTATTCAGTGTTATAACTAAAACGATATGGGTCAATATGAAAAACCATTCCCCAGACATCAGTGGAATGTAACTCAATAAAATCTAAGGGATCAAGCTCAATTATATGTTATTAACACAACCAAATTGGAATGGTTAATGTTATTTTGTATTTGGATCTAATAAGTATATTGTAAAAATATTTTATAGATTATTATCTCATCATATGAATCATAAAATATATATTTATAGTTCTATGATACTTTTTTCTTTATGATTTGAGATCATATGTTGAATGGTATGATGAAAATTTATTTTATAACAAGTTATTTTTGTTTGAAAATACATGTTTGAGGGAAAGATAAGACTTAATATGTTCCTAATGTTGAGATAATGATTCTTGGATAAAGATATCAGTGGTATGGATAAATTAAATTGGATGTTATAGACTTCCTTAGAACTAATTCTCATGTTTTGTATCATAATACATGGAATGTTCATAAGGTATACCATTTATGAAATGGTTAAAGTTGATCATTGGATGTGGTTTTACAGATTATTTTATTAATTCAATACATGATGCCTGATGTGAAAAGGAAGGAAGTACAAATAGTCCAAGGAATGACCAAAGTATAATATTGTTCTTATAGAAACATATCATGTATGTGTACTTAGTAATATTCTTAGAGAATGAAATAAATTATAAAATTTTGGAAAAATGATCTTGAAACAAAAATGTTATCTTATTATCATCATTTTTGATGATATCAATGACCTTTATTCCCAAAATGATATTATGGTTTTTTGGTGACAATCTTTTTCATGAACATGTTTTATATCACTCTCCATCATAATTTGGTAGTTATATATTTTTTCTATGTCCATGTGTTAAAAAATTCTCTCATATTTGAAAGCATATTTTTGTGGTGGTCATCACATTTACCGTTCCTTCTTATTAAGAATATTTGTTATGAACCCTATTTATGATGTGGGATTTCAAGAATAGTATTTTCAAATATCAAAACTATTTATTTATTTGATAAAGTGGAAATTACATGGATGGAATTTAGTTAGGGGAGGGAGAATGTAACACCCCAAGACTTTAAAATATTTTTCTTTTAGAATAAATTAATTTTTTTTCCTAGAATGATTTACATTGAACACCAAGATAATAATATAATACATGTGACATTAATAATTTATCCAGACATAATTTTTATCATTTACTATATAGAACACTGATGTTATATTACATTACACAAAAAAATGACTCTCTTCAAAGTCTGTCGTTACATGCATGGACATGTTTTACTAAACAACAATATATTATTAGAATAATATTATTTAATATAATAATATATAACCGAGCCATTAATTGGGAGTATATGAATACCATTAAATACCATATGAAAATATATTACTGAATTTATTGGTTAAAAAATAATTATAAATGAATATAAGAACCAAATGAATATAAAGGGAATGTTTTTATAAAAACTATTTTTATGCTCATAAAGACAAGTTATCCCAATAAATTTAATTAAATACTATTATGGAATGATATTAATGAATTATATATATTAGATAGTTAGTAAAATACGTTTTCAATTTATCAAATATATATTATAATCAAAATATAAGAACAACCCCAATTTTACACATAAAACCTATATTTTTATAAAGATAGTTTTAGCGCATTTTAATAGCGCACCTATTTTAAATAAATTTTTTGAAACATTTATATATTTTATAATAAAAAATGAAATTAGTTTTTTAAATAGTAATGTAAAAATTATCTTAGTGTGAAATTTTTGTATTTTTCTGAGAAGTTTCATTTCCTTATGAATAATTAAAAAAACATAATTTTCATTGAAAATCAATTTTTATTATAAATAATTTGTACAGTTAAATTATAGTATAAATTAGATATAAATTATAATTATTTAAATTATAAATCAATTAATCCAATTTAGTTCATTTTAATAAAATTTAAATTGAAATTTGATTTAAAATCATTTAACACTTTTGAACATTTTAATTTAAAACCCTACTTTTCCGTCAAGTCTATAAGATTAATTTTAAAATTAATTTCTGTCACTTATGTGATTGGAATTTGGAAAAATGTATTACATATTTTTAATAAGAATAATTTATTAAATCTAACAATTCTATGTTATTTTTTTACCAAAAATATTATTGAATATAATTAATCATAATTATAATAATTATGGTAAAATTTATCCCATCAAAGGACTTAACCTTTATCTTAGGGACCAAACTAACCTAAAAAACATAAAAAAACCAATTATATGGACATATTTAAATAATATCCCCCATTTTAATAATTGTTTCTCATTATTTTAGGAAATCTATGTAAGGGAGGCCTCTCAATAGTGTTTAACTTTTTATATTTATAATGATTCCACTCCTCCACTATAAAATAGAACCCACCCCTATCATTTATTCACATGTCAAAAAGAATTTGGATCATCCAAATCCACACCAAATAATCTAAAAAAAACTATAATACACTATAAAAATTCTCAATTTGGGAATAAATATTTCCAAGTAAGTATTTTTTCTGTAAAGGAAAAGTAGTTACCTTAATAAGAGGTAACATTATTCAACGATCACTTTTGTTTCATCTACTTCTCTACACCCATTAAATTATTTTTATATCATGATTTTGTAATAAAATTTTCATATTAAATATAATGAGTTGTTTTTTCTATGATTTTCACTTAAACATTCACATACATCCATTAATATGGATACAAAATCATTATTTATTTCTACAAAAAACTACCACCTCGAAAATCGTATTCATTTATTATTCCATTTTACAAATTTAAATGTTCAAAATAATGACTGATTTCTAGTTTATATATGATATTTTTTATATTTATTCTTTATTTATGATTTTTAATTTTTTATATAATACATACCTTTACAATTTTAATTTTGTGAGAATATGATAACATCATTGTGGATATGTGGAGTACCACATACTCAAAGCGTTGTGACTCATTAACGATATACATAGAGTTTATTAAGGATGATTATAATTAACATATTCAATATATATGATAAAATTATTATATTGGAACTATAATATAAATATATACAATTTAGTTTTTATTGTTTACATAAGACAAGAAAATGAAATCAACGTTCACGTGTCTGTATGGCCTACCGTCTCCATGAATAGTGCATTTCATTTCCAATCACCAAATATTATGGATTATTCTAAATACCTATATAATTAATATATAATAAAATTAAATAATGTTTTATGTTATTGATAGGATGAAATCATTATTTCAATAATATGAAAAAAATAACAAGGCAATTAACACCCAATATAGTGAAAATCATGAAAGATTATTAACAAATGGGTAATAATATATTATAATAAGTTAATATATGATATTATAAAAATTATTATGTTTTCGGTTTAAGTTTTTACCAAGTTTAAAACTGTTGGGAAAAATCCCTCAAGGTAACATTGCAGTATTTTTGGGGTGATTGTGTTTGTTGACAAAGTAGGTTTTCATGGATATTTGTCGAGTTCCCAAGAAGTTGTTGACAATCCTTGTTGACAAAGAATGATGACAAAGGAAAGGAAAATTTGGAGGCGGTACAAAAGAGATGTACAAGGTGGCGCCGTGAAAAGTGGATTTCCATGAAGATCATAATTTAATATGGAAAAGGCATGAGTTTCGCGAAGACTGGATGCATGGATTGGATTTTGTGAAGGCTAGAAAAATGGAGGCGGTGATGCTTCACGATTACGTCAAAAGCTTCGCGAATGTCGGAGTTGAAGCACATCGTGGCGGTGAAGGGCTTTGTGAGGGAGCTTCGTGGAGAAGGCGCAAAGGAATGTTGACAGTGATGCTTCACGATTACGTCAAGCTCTGCGAACGGAAAATTGCCATGGTGCTTCGCGATTTGGACAGAATTTCGGCAGAAACTTTGGAGCTTCGCAATTTGAGATGACGTAGCGTTGAATTCACGCGGAAGGGTCGAGGGTCGGTGGAATCGCCTGTAAATAGAGGCCGACCCCCTCGAGAGAAGCAGAGAGAATTTTCAGAGAAAATCCATTTCTCTCGGTTCGTAGAGGTGGTTCGCGAAGGCAGTGTGCTTCGCAAAATGGGAGCTTCGCGGCGGCTATTTTAGCTCCGCGAAAGGTCTGTGCCCCACGTTGGCTCAGTGAGCTTCGCAGAGAGGCAGGAGCTCCGCGACGGCCTAAGCATTACGAAGTTTTGTGCATCACGAGAGTGCTTCATGATAGAGCTTCGTGAAAAGGCAGGAGCTTCGTGAAGTCTTGTTTGAGCTTCACGAAATTGGGAGCTTCGCGAAGTAGGGTGATTTGCGAAGGTGTTTCCAAAAGGTAGTTTCCCAGTGGTCAGAGGCAAAGTTATATTCGTCAGTGGATAAAATTTGGACATTAACAGAGCATCCATCATCAGTTAAGGATGTGTTCATTCATGCAAATCAAGATATCTACAGGTCTATAAACTGTGAATGAATCCCTTCACAGAGCAGTGAGCTTAGGAAGAGGAAGTAGGTGATCCTCTCCACCGACAGTGAGCCAGAGAGAGAGAAACATGGAGTGACCCTTGGGAAAGCAGTTAGCTGACCCTAAACTTTGTAAAGGAAGTGATCTTGGGCATAGAAGTGATCTAGCCCGAACTTTGTATCCACATCTAGTGAAGATTAGTGGAATTTGGTACGACTGGCAACCTATCAGCGTATGCTCCTTGGACGAAGCCCAGTGAGGGTGAACCAAGTAAAAATCTCTGCGTTTTCCTGCTAATTTTCCTGCATTGCATTTAAAGAACCATCATCAGATAAAGAAGAAAGTAAGTGATCATAACATACACACAAGTGCAAACAAAGTGACCCTTGTAACAAAGAGGTCAAGATCTAGTGGGGCAGGAAGAACCTTGAGAAATAATATCCTTACCCTGATTCACCCCCCCTCTCAGGGTATATAGTCCCCAATTGTCCCTAACAAAAACCCTTATACAATAGGTTGAAGGATGTTCACTCAAAAGGAAACACAAAGAAAGGGATTTCGTCACAATTTATATACCATTGAGACTTATTTGTTATTATGAACCAATTTAAACTAATGTGATGTATATACTACCCCTTTATCATTTAATATCATAATTAACTTATAAATAATTTTTTTTACGTTTTACTTTGAATTATCTCACCTAGTGGGTTTAACATGAATATTACCAAGTCATTAATTTTATATTTACAAGATCACTTTATTTCGTGATTATGAACTTTCTATTTAAAAGATCACTTTATTGGGATTATTTTTCATTGCAAATTTCCTTAAATGTCAAAATTCATGGGTTATGGGAATTATTATTTCTTAAACCATATACCATTTTTACATATGGTGTTTACATTGATAGTTATTTGATTATCTATGGAAATATTGATAAATATGTAATCTCTATTCAATAAAGATATTTGATAAGGAATATTGTTTAGTAATTAAATTGATTACTCTATATGAGGAGTAATTTGTAATGGAAGTGAAGGTTGGGACCTGAATATATATATATAACCCATCAATGTATCGAGAGGTTCTCATGAGGTGAATGAGTTGGCCAAATTCAAAGAGTTTCTACCTATAGTTTTAAACCATCTTATGAAAGGTCTTGATAGTATACGTTTTCACGTGCCTTAGTAATAAAGCCTAATAATTAAAAATTTATTTTTTTATAAATAATTTATTGTTATTATCCATTATATTTTTTATTTTTTATATTTATAGATGAATTCCATTATCAGTTTATTGATTAAATGGAATGTGTTTTAGTTATCTACTGTGCCCTATTGATTATGCCTTATTAAGATATTTTTATATAATATTTTTACAATTATTTACCTTTAAATATTGGTAATTCGTTATCCAATTGTTTAAATAGAATGTGTGTTCAGTTATTTACCTTTCCATATTTTTTATTCTTATTGATTCATGATCACTTCCGTTGTACGCCTATCCTTACTGACCATTTGAGTTGATCCTTATTTTGTATCCTTTCCCCAGGATATAATGATGAATAATTGGATTGAGTTTGTAGGATTATTTTTTTATTTGTTATTTATTGTGGTTTATTTATTTTTCCCTATGTAAAATGGGTATCATGTATGTAATATGGTTTCCAAAACTACTAAACTAACCGGTCCATCAGAAATCGATTCCTTGTAATCATTCCAATTTAATAATGTAAGGAATTGACTCTGGGATTCTAGGGCCAGAGCCTTATATTGAATCTCAAAATATCTATTCCAAACTATATAATCCTCACCATCCATACATACTAGTGTTTTTTTCTCACCAAAATATTAAATCCACGGTCTTTAATGGGTCCTCCAAGGAGGGGATATTCAAGAGGTAATTATCTCAAAACACCTCACTTATTTTTATTTCTACTTTTAACTTACAATAACCCCCTTCATCCATCAAGTCATGATAATCCCAGAATCATGTATATAATATATTTTTTATTTTTCTAATGTAATATATTATATTCATCACTTTTTTTTACAAAATCTTATTCAAAATAATGATACTATTGTCCAAGTTATGCCCGTTAACCACCTCCATAAATAATGTTTTTGATCATTTTCCATTAACACCATCACGGATGGTCCTAAAACTATTATTCACGTTAAATAAAATTTTAATAGGTATATAATAACCAATATCATTTTATGGAACTAATATATTGACATACTATTAAATAAAACAAAATTAGATTGTGATATTCCGAAAAACCACAAAAATAAACTAACCATTTATCAATTTAATTTTATCAAATGAATCATTATAATGATATAAAAAATGATATATGGGAACATTTATATCCCTATAATTTAACTAATACATTTTTTTTCCACTAATATAGTTTTATTCCCATTTTACATAAATATCTATAATTATTCTTAGGAGAACCGATCATGAAACAGTGAAAATAACTCACCAAAACAATGAAAATCATGAAATATTATTAATTAGAGGGTAATAAGATGTCATAAAAACATAATATAAGGTATTATAAATATTGATATAGTTATTTAATTTATTAATAACATTATTTGATCCATTATACAAGAGGTTTAACTACAAAATACTAGTAAAGCATGAGGTATGGTTTTCTCAGCACATTTTAAATTCATTGAGATATATGACTTATTCACCACTTTAAAGATATGATATTTATAAGGGACTTTCTTTTCATTTTTAAAATTATATTTTTAAAATTTTCCATAAAACTATATTTTTCTTCAATGGCCATGTTATCTAAAATTGTATCCAAATATATTTTTACTATCCTCTTATTATTGTTTAAATTCATTAATACTCATGTTTTACTTTTTACAAAATAATTCAAAAGTTATATTTTTTCATTTTCTAAACAAGGTTCTTTGAGGCGTTTTTTTGACAAAAATAATGATGGAATTTTTTTAACTTATATAGTGTGATTGGATATTCCCACTATCATTACAAAATAATTATTAAAATATCCATTTAATAGTTTACATAGTAATTTTAAAAATAATTTTTTTTCTTTTATAATTACACAACATTTTAGAAGTAAATTGTTTTCTTAGTGAAAAATGTTATTTTCCCTAATATTGTTTTAATGATCTCATTTAAATTATTTTTATCAATGTAAAAATACTCTGTTTAATGTTGTGATTTAGTGATTTTGGTCACTTATGATACCACAAACCATATTTTTGTAAATAGTTATTGATTGGTTTAATTAGGGATATACTATTTTTACTCCAGTCGAAATATTAATATGGATGGTTTGTGACTATGATTACTTAATAGATGAAGTTATTTTCAATTTTATGCTTATTTTAACACAAATAGAAATTTTTATTATATTTTACCACCTTTATATGAGGAATGTATTGGACTTAGAAAGTGATCGGTGGGCCCTGCTATAACACCATGATGCATCAGTAGGTATCGTAAGAAAAACTAGTTTGGGTAATGGATTAGGTCTTTCACATTTTCTATGGTGTCCTGGTCGAAGCATTGAAGGTTAGTTTTAGAAGTTCGACATTATGAATACCCTCATTATGAGATTATTTGTTTGATTTATTTGTGATTATTCATTTACTAGAATATTCATGGTTATGTTTTCTAGATCATGTGATTATTTATGTGGCACCATTTTATTGTCTTTCATTCTAAACATATTATGTTTCTATTTTTTATTAAATGTAATATTTTTTAGTCATTTAACTTTCCATAATTACTGTTTTTATTTATGACCACTTCCCCTATACTTAATCCTTACTGATCATTTGATCTCACCCCTTTATTATGTTTTATTTTCTTCCTGGTGTAAATTTATTTATTATGAATGATATATAGGGATAATCTTGGTAAAATGGTGTTATAAATGAAGTTTATATGTTATATTTTATGCTTTTAGTTGTAATGTAAGATTTGAGTATGTATCTAGGGTTCCAAAAACTACTAAACTATTTGTACCTCTTTGATACAAGTCCTTATATCTTATGCCAATGTAATAAAATAAGGCACATACTCTTGGATATTAGGGTCTAGGAATTACAGTTGGTAATAGATAATATTTAGTAGAAACCTTGGAAACTGGATTTAGGAAAAAATAGATTAGAGAACAAAACCCTATAGAAGAATTTGTGATTACTCTTAAAGAAACCAAACTTATTATTTAGTGATTAGTATGCTTAAATTTTTAAATTTATGATCTATAGTTTTGATATAATAAAATATGTTTCATAATATTATGATCTAATATAGTGTATGATATTATTTAAAAATTGATCATAGTTGAAGGTATAGGAATCATACCAATACACGCAATCCGTGTAGGAATTTCCCTCTTGGTATAGATAATGATGCTAGAGCTGGAGTGGTGGCTGGAGATAGAGATACCATAGGATCATAAAAAATTAAACCAATATTTAGAAAATTAAATCATTTTATGAATAATAACATTAAACATATATAGTGGAATTATACATAATGTGGTAGAAAAATGTTATAATGCTTCATGATACAACAAACATCATCATTCAATAGTACTAGAAATCCCTTTTTAGCTAAGGAATAAATAAGTTACTTATAGAAGATATTTCTCATATTTGAAATTAATTAAAGGGATAAGGATTTGATTGTAGTCTACCATCTCTTTAGAGAGGTGAATAAATTTTGGCCATTAATTAAAAATAGTAAATAGGATGAGGTAATAGAAAAAATGGAATGAATTGATTTTAAGGATCATTTCATGGAAAAATATTTCCATCATGAACTCTGATCATATATGGAGAGAAAATTCTATTTTCTAAGTCAAAAATAAGATGAGAATGTTGGTAAGTATAGAAAAAACCTTACAATATTAACTAGGCATGATGTAGACTACATATGTAACATATATAGAAATATTGATCATTTATTTTATGGGTTAAATCCATTCCTCTAAAGGAAATTGGTCACCAAAATTTTATCATCATATTAAGATATATTCCCATGTGATATGAGGATAGAGAATGATATCTCTATATATTAATAATTTAATGTAATTAAAGTGAATAATTGAACGGTAGCGTAAGAGATGTATAAAGGGAAGAATGGAATGAAATATTTCCCCACATTAGAAAATTGTGGAAAGCAACACTCTGATTCATAATTAAAGGGAACAAGAGTTTGATATTATTAATAATAGAAAGGCCACTGGGCATGTGACTGAATGGGAAATAATGATGTTGAAAATGTAAAATTTTTCAATTATAAGGATATGGGGAACTATGGAAATTAATTCCCAAATAATCAAGGGAATATAACTATGAATAATAAAAGGGATCAAGGTTATGATTTTAATATTGATACAAACAAAGTGGAATGATTAAGTTCATGAGTATTTGTATTCAAGAATTATGTTGTTAAATTTTCAATGATATTCTAGATGTATATAAGGATTGTTCTGTATTACTTCTTCTTTAAGGATTTGGAAGCATGTGATGAATAGTAACATTAACCAAGATAAGTGATTATATTACAAGTTTATCTTTTGGAAAACACATGATTTGGGAATGATAAACCTAAATATGTGTCTGATTTTGAGATAATAACAACAATGTAATGTTTATGGGATACTATTAGTGGCCATGAAAGTGGTTAGTGATTCTATAGTTTATGTTTTATTTACTAGGACAAGAACATGTCATGATTTAAGAAATATATTCAACAACCTGAGATTTTATTTGGGGATGCATAATTCTTTTCATTCCTGTTTAACGTGATCAAGGTATTCATATATTTTATATATGACATTAATAGTTTTATTATGATGTTTAGGGAATCTAATGTTAATTTCATTTTAAAAATTTAGTGTCTATTTTAGAATGTGAATTTGGATAGATTTATTTTGGATGAGTCTTAAGATTAACTACTTGTGGAATGAATTAATTTTAAATTTGGATATTGTTGTTTTTGATAACATGTGTTGGCAATTGTGGTTTCTATAAATATTTAGAGGTTTGATGGAATGAATTTTGAATCTTATTATCCATAAATGTGATTCAATATTGAAAAATTCATCTTGAATATCAATATCCTAGGATACAAAATTATTTGGGGATAGATCAAAGAATAAAAAATGGTTGATATTATGATTATGAAATGAAAAAATAAAGTAATTTTAATTTATCAATTACTTATCTAGATAGAAAAATAATCCACCAACTCCCAAAAATGTATTTTGGAACAAAAATGTTATCCTTTTAATCTTATTACTAAGAAATCAATGGTCTTTTAACCCATAAAAAATCTTCAGTTTTGTGATGGTTAACTTTCTAATGACCATATTTTATTTCAATTTCGGCAAGAACATGATAGTTATATTTATCGTCCATATCCAAGTATTCACTTCCATCAATTGTTACCATTTTCAAAATCCAAATTTTGTGGTGTCCTTCGCATTTTCATTTCTCTCTTATTTATAGTGTCCTTTATTAACAATATTTATGTTGTGATTTTCCCACAAAAAAATTTTAAAGTATCAACCATTGATTTTTGAAGTAAAATTTAAAATTTTAGGATTCAATTTATTGATGTATGGGAGAATTTAACAGTTCAATATTTTATGGTTTTCTCCATTTTAAATTTAATCTCTTCGATAGCTTACGTTACATAGAACACCAAGCATAAAAAATGATTCAATATTATTGTTTAATTATGATAGTTATCACCCAGATTTTGGAATGGTGATATTGAATGAGATTATATAAATAATGAAAATATATTTTATGTATGATTATAAAATTAATTCATTGGTTAAAAATTATTTATAAATAAAAATGAGATCTAATTTAAAATAAAGGATGTGTCTCTAAAAATAGTATTTTTATACCCATAATGGTATTTTATATTAATATATTAAATCTATAATTATTATTAAAAAATATTAATGAAATTTGTATTTTTTATTTTCAATATATTGTTTTTAAATTCATCCAATATGTTTGATAGACTTATTATTAGAATAAATAAAATAATAATCTCAAAAGTAATATTTTTCTAACTGCCAAATTTTCCGCCTTTTAATGGTGCACCTATTTTAAAACTAAATTTTGAAACTTTTTTATATTATATTTGAAAAAATAATTATCATTTTTGAAAAAGTAATATCAAAATCAGATTAGGGTAATTTTTTTTTATTTTTCGGAGAAGTTTCGTTTTTTGATGAATACATAGAAATATCGATTCTTAATTAAAAAAATGATTTCTTATCTAGTTTATTAATATAGTTACATTATAATTTAATTTTTTTTAAAGTATAATTTGTTCAATTATAAATAAATAATTATAATTTAGGTTATTGGAATTAGTTTTATATTGAAATTTGATATAAAAAATTTAAGGATTTTGAACTTTTCACTTTATAAACTCACTTTTTATTCTGACTACATGATTATTTTTTAATATAATTTTTACAATTCCATGAATAAGTTTTTATAAAATGGATTCCATATTTGGAAACATTATTCCCAAATTATGTTTTAAGGTAATTTTTATTTAGACATAAAAAAGTTATTGTGGTAAAAATTATTTACCGCAGTATAGGTAAAATAATGGAAAGGGTTAAATTTATAATGTAAAGTATTAAAATTTGTAAAAACAACAAGACCAAATGTTATTTTGAGGTATTTGTTGAAAAAAATAATCCTTTGTAACCTTAATGACCATCAAAAGTTTTGTAAATCAATTCCACCGCAATGTAGTTGGCATTAAAAAAAATAATCATTATTTAAACAATTAAACCAACCTATCCTCAGGTATGAATACCACCCCTCAGCACCCCATTTCAACTCAAAATTAATTAAGATCATAAAACCTATGAAAAACTATATACTCCTCAATCTCCCCAAATTCAAGTGTTTTTGGTCTCACAAAATACTAAATCTAAAGTTCTAAATGTGTCATCCAAGGAGTTGATAACTATGTGGTAATTTTCTCAAAACACCGCCCTTATTTTCATATCTTATTATAATTTATCATCATGTCCTTCATCCATAAAGTCATGATAACTATATATTAATGTATATACTGGATGGTTATCTCTATAACCTAATATATTATATCCATCCCTATTATTATCTCCCATCATTCAAAGAAAGGAAACTATTGTCCATGCTATAAAGGTTAATCGCCTCCTTGAATAATGTTTCTCTTCATTTTCCATTACCACCATCATTTTTATTCAGAATACTATAATTAATTTTAAAAATAAATTTTTATATGTATATAATAACCTATATAATTTTTTATAACTAATATATAGACATAATATTAAATAAAACGAAACTAGTTTGGGATATTTGAAAAAACCACCTACATAAACTAATTATTTAACAATAACCTTTAATCAAATGAATCATCATCATGTTAGAAACCAAAATTATATATGGGACTGTTATATTTATGGAATTTAATTAATACAATTTCATTCCACTGCTGGAGTTGTATTCCAATTTTATAAGAACATCCCTAATTATACTAAAGAGAACCAATCATGAAACCATGGAACGAACACACCGGAAAAAATTTAAATCACAAAATATCATGAATGGAAGGATAATAATATGTTGTAAAAACATAATATAATATATTATAAAGTTTAAGATACTTCTTTATTTAATGAAAAAAATCTTCAAAGCATTATGCACTAGGTTTAAGTACACAAAACAAAAGATCAGCCTGCGGTATGTGTTTCTCATCTCACATTTACTTCTATGAGATATTTTCCTTATTCACCACTTATTACTTTTATAAAGTGTATTTAATTCCATTTTACTAATGGTATGAAATGTTTTATTTTATATTTATTAATTTAATGGGTCATATGAATCAAATGATTACAAATTGGTAAGGGGATTCTTAACCGAATTTCCATTCTTTATGTTATAATTCTACTTCCTTGATTATTTAACACAAATAATATTTATGAATTCAATTTTGAATATA
Organism: Viscum album; assembly: GCA_963277665.1. Classification (NCBI taxonomy): domain Eukaryota; kingdom Viridiplantae; phylum Streptophyta; class Magnoliopsida; order Santalales; family Viscaceae; genus Viscum; species Viscum album. Next base: position 284,478,995 of record OY728138.1, on the reverse strand, counting down.
TGTTGTTTTATTTTAATTTTAATTTTTATTTAAATATAATAAATATATTCAATCCGTTTTATTCTCCCTTTGAAGATATGATATTTATAATGGACTTTGTTTTTTAAAGAAAAATTATATTTTTAAAATTTTCCTCAAAACTCTATTTTTATTCAGTGACTATGTTTTCTAAAATTGTTTCCAAATTTTTTTACTATAATATTGTCATTTTTAATGTAATTTAAACTCATTTTTTACTTTTTTACAAAAATGGATTAAAATATATATTTTTTAATTTTCTGAACAAGGTTCTTTGAGACTTTTCTGACAAAAATATTAAAGGAACAATTTTTTTACTAATAAGGAGTGAGAATATTTTACCACTTTTATAATTACCTAATTAAATAAATCTCCCATAAATTTTATACATGGTTATTTTAAAAGAAAATTTTTCCTTGAATAATTTCATAGCATTTTAAAAATAAATTGTTTTCGAAGTGAAAAAGGGTATTTTCCTCAAGAATTTTTCAATAATATCAATTAAAATATTTTAATCTATTTCAACATGATTTTTTGAATGTTAATTTTAATTTAGTTTAATCTCTTATGATACCATATACTATATTTTATTAAATTTTCATTGATTAGTTTTACTGGGGATTTAATATTTTGAAACTATTAACCCTATTACCTTGGATAGTTAGTGAGTATGTTTACATAACTGTGAAAGTTATTTACATTTGACTTTATAGTTCCAATACTAATGTATATGTTGATTAGTTTTCACAAATTTCATATTATGAATGTATTGGACTTATTAGGTGATGGGTAGGTCCCTCTATAGCCCCCCAATGCATTGGAAGGTCCAATGAGACAAACTAGTTTGGGTATTGGCTTATGTCTTACCTGTTTATTTATTGTGTCTTAGACAAAGTCTTGAAGGCGAGTTTTAGATATCTAGAATTATGAAATCCCTCATTTTGAGATTAGTTTTTTATTTCCCTGTGATCATTCTATTAATATAATATCCATGTTTATTTCTTCTAGCTCATGTGACTATTTATGTGTCACTGTTTGATCAGATTTTATTCTAATAATATTATTTTCATGTTATTTATAAAATGGAATGTGTTTTAGTTATTTACCTTTACATAATTACTATTTATTATTTATGAATGTTTCCATTGTAATTAACCCATACTAAGAATTTGATCAAATCAGTTTCTTATGTTTTATTTTTCCCCTGGATGTCATGAGGTTTATTATGATTAATTTGCTGAGATACGCTAGGGGAACAATGGGATTCTCAATGTAATTTCTATGTTTTTTTATGATTTAAATTTTAATGCAAAATATGAGTATGTATCTATTTTTCCAAAACTACTAAACTATTTGGTACTTTTGGATTCGATTCCTTTTATCTTATGCCAATGTAATAAAGTAAGGTATAATCTATGGGCTACTGGGGACATGATGTTACATTAAGCACATATCCTTTATAATTGATGTCATATTTGGATGTATAACCCCTAATAGACTTGGTAAAAAGAATAATTATTCAATACGATTGATAAAATAAAGATTATATTCAATTATGGTCATTGAAATTCATTATATATGAAATCCAAGATTCTCAAAAATATCTCTAAAAATTAGGCTTCAATGGATTCTTCCTTAGATTAATTGAAGAAGGAGAGACACTTACAGTCACATAGGATGTCTATATAGGCACATGTGGTGTTAAATAGTCGTGATTCAAACACTACCCTTAGATAAAGAGGCTTGCATTATTTTTTCAATAAATGATATAAGACTTCAATTATTTACTAGCAAATACATCCCCAATAATATACATACCAATATCCTCCCTCAAACCCTATATTTGTTGCATACCGCTAGATACTGAGTTTCAACAGAACCAAATTTTTAAATATACTTATAAATGAACAATTTTTTAAACACTATATTTGATAAAAAGGGAGATGAACCTAACTTTATTTTATATCCCTTCCATAATTTAATAATTACATATCATAAGTAGTCATACCATCCCAATAATTGAAGGGTTTGTGACTTTGAGTATCAAATATATAAGAAACTTATTTTATGATACTTGTGAATATTTATCCATAGTCAAATGATAATATATTCCCTTCCTCAAAAGTTATACTCATATTGATAACACATGGAATAGAAATATATGAAAAGAGTGAGCTCAAATGTTTAGTTAAGGCAAAACTCATCAATATATTATCAAGGGTTATATCACAATAATATGATAAAACAATAAAATGAGACAAATATCTAATTTAAAATAACCTGGAATAATAAGAGTTGTCTATAAAGAATAATAAAATTAACCATAGACTAAAATGATTATATATATAGCATAAAATAGTAGGGAAAAAAATAAACATGATACACGGTATCATGACATTAGAATATAACATAAAAATGTGTAATAATATAATTCATATGAAACCATGACCTAATGGAGTAGATATTTCTACCTAAATCCCATCACATAATGGGCTAAGAAAACAACCCCTATAGGCTCTTGGGTGTGGTCTACCATCCTATGTACCCTCATGGGATTGGGCTAACAACTCATATACCCTATTAGGATTTGTCTATTAACCTGTGTACCCTATTTGTATTAGAATAATAACCCATTCACCCTCATTGGCTAGGGTTACTACCTGTGTACATTTTTAGTCTTCAGTAAAGAACCTCTATACCCTCTTGGTCTTGGATTATGACCCATGTACCATATTAGGCATGTGATTCTACCCATATTCCAATTTTGAGATCAATATGTATATAAAGTTAACCAATAAATTAAAGAGAGATATATAACCCCACCCATAAATAACATTCATTCATACATGTTTTTACCAAAAGAACATGAAAACATTGATATTTAAAAACATCATTAATTAACCCACTGAAATGAGAAGTGTTTCACAAAAACTTCCATCGACCATTTTATATGACATGCATATAATGAAAGTGGATGGTGTTAAAAGAATATATCTAAAGTCTAACATATGGAAAATTAAGGATTTTTACATAGATGAATATATACATTTAATATGATTTTTAAAATCACTATGAAAATATGAGGAAATACCCATTTTATATTTAAAATCATTTTGAATAATGTTTATTTTGGATTTTTTGAAAATTGAATGGAATTTTTTTAAAGGATGGTATCAATTAAGAGATAATGTGTTTTTATAGAAAATCATAAAAAGAAATTTTAGAAGATTTTTTTATAATTATCTTACCATAATGAAGTTATAGATCAATTTGAAATGTTATTTTTAAAATGGTGAAGTGAAATGTTTTGGAAACATTTAATTTTAAAAAATAAAATTATGTAATGTATCATTGAGAAATATACAAATACCTTCACAAGGAAATTTGGAGTGAATGATAAAACAAATGGTCATATAAGAAAACCCATTGTAATATTTTAAAATACCTTTATTAAAATCCCACATCATAAAAAAATTCGAAAAAATATTATTGAACAAATTTATTTTAAAATATTAAAATTTTTATCCTTCTATGATCACTAGTTTTATCTTTTAAATGCAAAGGTTTCACGAGATAAATCATATAATAGGTTCCCAAACATATGGGAGAAAATTGGTGTGTTGGTAAAATATAGACCATGAAGAAAAATCATCATTAAATAGATTGTTAATTATTATTAATAGTGAAATAATTTTATTTCAATGATATTTTTTTAGGAGGAATATTTAAATAAAAAGTTTCATTTTCACAAGAGAGAAATAAAAAGTTCAATATTGAAATTTTGGGTATAATAAAACAATCCTAGAAGTAATAAGTCCAAGATTAAATATTTTAACTCAATGAAAGGGGGTTTGAGTTTATGAAAATACCCTAACTTTAATCATGTATTTCTGAACATTCTCTAGCATCCTTATTCCTTGGAACAACCCATTTGAAAATTGGATTAAGGATTTGAGAGGTGGACTTTTTGAGTTTACCAATACCTCTAGGAATTTTCATTGAGTATTTGGGTGTTATTTCGGTAGATTTTGGTTGAATATAAGAGGATTGGGGTGTGAAGAGAAGAGGGGAGGTGATTGATCCTTTTATAAGGTAGAGGGGTTGCATTTTTTGTAACAATATAAATGGTAAGGTCATTGTTCAACTTGGAAGTGGATATAACAATGGATAATAATGGATTATTGGGAAGGGTTATGGTCATGCAAGCCTCAAACATACATATGAATACATCTTTTAAATTTTTTTAAGTATTTTACTTTATGATTTTTCATATTTCCCTTTTCTGGGATTCACCGAGGAAACTAATTTTTACTTAATTAATTTAAACCTAATTCCTAATAATAAAATGAATGTTATAACATAATTCATCCCCAATGATTCCAAAAACGAAATCCATTTTTCCAAATAAAATTTATAATGTTTATAGTGAACAATTTTAATATTATTGTACATAATACCTACAAACCATTTTTTTTAAAAAAAAATTGTATAGTTCTGCTTAAAAATTATTATTACGATAAAATTATCAATATTGTCAATTTATAAGACATTAAATAGTTTTTTAGTAAACAAATACTATCTATTTTGATTCAAAATCACCCAAAAATATAATTTCACATTATGGATATTTAGTTAAAAGAAAAAGACTGAAAGTAGTTTTTATTATTGTAAAATATTACTTATATTTTCAAAATTTAAAACATGGGTTTTATAAATTTCATATTTTATTTTTAAATGAATCATTTAATTCCTTAAATAAATTATTCGTTAGGAAAAATGATTTATGAAATTTTGAAGTCATTCTTAGATCATGATAAAGTAATAAATTATATGATATTAATAAAAACTATATTTTTCAATATTGCTAGAAAATTCATCATTTTTAGAAAAATCATAGAAATTAATTCTAAGATAATTTTTCCATGCTAAATTAAAAAATAATTTTTCTATAACAGTCATATTCAAAAATTTTAAATTCAGTTTTTAAATGAGAAAACAAAATATAGGGGAATTCATATTTTTATAGAAAAATGAAGTTATTATGTTCTCCTAATAATATTTCACAACAATTTATAATTTAATGAATGTTAATATATAAGTTTATATATTATATTATTTTAAAATTGGTAAATTTAATATATTAGGATAAAATATCCAGTACATATATAGTTATTTGATAAAAATAACTCTTTATATTATTAAATCATATTAATTATTTATCCTCTAAATATCAGAAATTTTGGATGATTAAAATATTTTTTTTACTAAAGGTTTTATTATTGTTCAATTTTTCCTAATAATATTCATCATTTTTTTGGATTGTTTTAGTTTATTTTTGTGTATGAAAAAATTTATCAGAATAGTGTTTATTTGAAGGAAAACATATATTAAAATCATAGTGTTTTACATATACTCATGCCATTTTTTGTATGGGGGATAAATTTTAAGGGTCTATATAACCAAACTACATCAAATAACTTCATGTAAATCCTTACTACAGCTAAATTATTCTCAATGTGAGCCAAAGATATATCTCTCAAATAATTTGGAATAAATGATACCATAAATATCATAGAGTCACATATTATTTCCAAATTTGGTGTCAATCAGAGAATATTGAAGGAAAATCAAACCGATTTTTTATATTATTAATTGAAAAATCTATATATAAATATAATATCCACTCTAACCACTTATACAACTACTGTGTTGTAGTGAATGGAGAGATAGATGATTTCAAAAAAACTCATCTTAATAAACTCTAAATGAATGTGGATAGAGACAAGAAGTTTTGGCTTGGAAAGCTAATTCATTCTTTGTGGGATTATAACACTAAAACCTATGATTATATATAGATGATTCTATATTCACTTTTATATTTAAAAGAGGAAGTATTATCCTTCGAGATCCAACATACATCACTTTGCATCACTATTTTAAATTGTCTCCATGAAGATAAAAGGTCTCAAAAGTGAATGGTTGAGATGAAATGAAATGATGAGAAAATATTGTGCACACTGTATAACCTATAATTATATCAAAACCAAGTTACATGAATATTCAATAATCATTTTTAGATCCTGTCATTCCTAAAAAGATAACTCATTCTAACTCTCAGAACTCAAATGATAATGGGTAAGAATAATCCAAAAAATGAACCAAACTAGGATAGAAAACACACTAAATAAATTTTTTACTTAAAAAACCATACTTCTTGATCATAATGTAAGGAGTGCACATCAATCCCCCACCATTGAAATTATTCCCATAAGAAAAATGTTATATCATTATATCAAGATAACATCATCCAAGAAGTATTTTATTAAACTACCTAATTCTCATATCCTAAGATAAATTCATTAAACATTATGGAATAACATCCTAATCGCTTGATGAAGAACTAAAAAACATCATCCTAGAAGTGAGATGTTATTCTTCATAAAACATACACCCTTTTCATATTATGTAAAAAACTGTTACAACTTCCATGTTGTATTATATTAAAATACCTAATTTGTGATAGCAACCACTTTTGATATATATCAGTTCATAATAAAAGAAATTTTCCCACTGCCTCCTACTTATCACACTATGAAATACTCCCATTATCTTTAAGGAGTTGGTTGATTTACATGATTAGTTTTATTGATATGAATTATGTTTAAATTGATGAATACCAAATCTTGGTCATATGACATAAAACTAAATTGAAAAAGGTTATCTATAAACATCTTATCAAACTATTTGGGAAAGTATGTGAGACCTATTCCCCAAAAAAAATAGAAATATCCATGTAATATTCATTAATGATTTGTCACTTCCTCTATTTATTGTTCGAAACATAGATTAAATACTCTAATATCATAATGACTATTTGTGACTTGATTTTCACTAATATTGAACACACAGTGATGTTGAGGTCTCCTATCTCAGGTCCATATATATTCTCAATTCCAATTATTCCCTAACATTGTCTCAGTGTATAAACCTCATTCTATTTTTTTAGACTCACTATCTTTAATCCCAAATAATACAAAGTGATCTTATCCCCCCATTTAAGGAAGTATTTGGGGATTTATTCTTAACAATACCTAATATATTGTCTTTCCTTAATATCATATCTTAGTCCCAACAGTAAATCCCCATTACTCTAAAAATACACACCCTTAAAAACTAACTATATCCATGTAAGATTTCCTAGTGAGTGTTTTTTAATTATACAGTTTTCAAAATGAATAAAATAACCCAATTTATATTTTTTCACATCACATGATGTCAAATAACATGAAAAAAGTCCAATATAAATAACCTATCAAGGTATTTGGGATATTATATTTTTGTAACCTATTACGCATACCTCAGATCCAGATCTATGTATGAATTATTAGTTAATTGGTCAGTTCAAACTAAGATAAAATTCCCCAAACATTATCAGAACTACGAGTAGCATGATTCCTAGTGTTTCCGGACATGTAATGACCTACATATCTGTTGTATAACAACACACACAATTTCACTATATTAAACCCCCTCAAATGTATTGAATGTGCATTCAAATTGTTTATTTTACTTCAGAGACAGTACTAAGAGTGAATAACCTTTTTATTAACCTATGCATGTCTAAATTTCTCTCATAACAGGGTATGTGGTGATGTTAAAAAAACTTATACTAGAACGAGACATAAAATTTGACCAAATCCCTACTCAATTTTTATGTTTTGAGCCCCAAAATATATAATGCATTTCCTTTAATTGGTCCAATACAGAGATGAAGATGTATTTTTTTTATGAATGTGGTAGATTGTCCCAAGATCCCCAACACATGGTTTTGTATGCATAACCTATGCCTAGGTCAAAATGTGCCAAATCCAAGTCCCTAGTCCCATGACCCCAAAATGCATAAAATCCAAGTCATATTATCAAAACTATAAACTATATATCAAAAAAATCTTACTGAATGATAATAAACTACATGGAATGTGATCCATACTACAAGATGTCAAACTAATTAGAGTGGTCAAACATGTGTATCCAAACTTCTTGTTATTAGAACAAGATCCATGTAAGACCCTCAACAACACATGAATTTCTAAAAATTATTTAAAAATAAATATAAAACACATCATCCCCTATATAATAGATAAAAACATAGGTTATTTTAAAATTTATTTCCTTATCTAAGAGCCCATGTGACAAGATGCCTCCATTTCATTAGAGACACTAGAGATATGGTACATTTACTTTTTTTGATGTTATGATTCTCTTAAATGTGGTATGGAATGCCCATAAACCACATAAACTATGTGTGTATACATTATTATTATTTTAGGAGACAAACAGATGTTTGAACCATATATATTAGTCCCATTTGAAAACACTTTTGATTTTACTCATAGTATACACGTTCCAATTAAATCACATGGAGTTCTCAAATTTCCATGCCAAATGAAATTAAACTGCATGATATAGGTCTTAATTATTCAATATTAATCTATATAACACCTTTATCCTTATTGAATGATGATAAAATACACAATAAATGGTCCATCATATATAGCCTTAAATTGATTAGATTGGTCTATACTATATGGACCACCTTTACAACATGAGAAACAAAACTATATAAGGGAACACAAAAAATGAGACCCTATAATATGTTAAAAATAACCTTTTCCTTAAAAATTCGAGTTTTTGGGCCCCCCATATTAATATTTTTCTATTAATTGGGGAATTTATCTATAAATATCAATATAATATCTCCTGGTTCCAACTAGTTCTAGGAAAAAATTCTCCTCACTTGAACATGAATTAGATCCTTATAGGGAACTTATAATAACTATGTCTTGTTTGATTCCAATTACTTCTAGATAAGTAGTGATGTATGAACCATATATTTTAGTCCCATTCACATTTCACCACCCATATACACTATTTTATTATCCAAAAACTACCTAATCATGTTTAGTGTATAGTTGGGTTATTCTGACCATCTCTTGTATATTTCCTTCCATATTTCACAGTTTACAGAATAAGTGTTGGGATCCCTATTAGTCTTTCATATCTTTTATTAATTATTTTACCCATCTATAACTAGCACCTCTATTTGTTAATGGTCATCTTTACTACCATATTCATCCTTGATATATAAAGGCATATTCTTCAAATGTAAAATATCTTTGAATCCCTATGTCTCTGAAAAATCTCTATATGACCCATCATTCGAAGGTGGGTACGTAGTCATTTCTATCATACATTTCATGTCTCATTTTACTAATTCAAATATTTTCGTCATTTCATTCCCCAATAAAAGGTATTTGGATTCTCTTAGCCCTCAAATACCAGGTGGGCTGTCATATCACACCCTTATCATTGGTCCAAGAAAATTGACCTTAAACTACATATACACATTTTTGAGAATGTCTACATTAGAATTTGGTTTATCAATTCAAATCCGGTTGTGCGTCACCCTTTCTATATAAACTGTCTCACTTCAATAGGTTAAATCTACATAACCTTAAACTCTATCCCCCAATGGTCTAAGCATTATGAAATTAAATTCTATTCCCTCAACCTGAAATAGTATTTAATAGTAGTGAGATCGTGTATTGATTTTCCCTTATTGCATAGACTATATAAACCTTTTTATGTCCCATGCATTTTGACCTTAATCTATATGCACCTTTTTATAAGGATTCTTACAATTATAATGATAGTCTTTTGTTAAAATTAGATCAACATAAACCATCCCACTAAAGAAAATACCTTATATATTATTAACAGATACATGAACATTAAGTCTACCCCTCAACATTACAAATATTATGACATTAAAATATAAACAAAAATTAATAGTACAAATATTTTAGGGACAACCATATGGACTTAATAATAGGCAAGATGTTCTTACTCAACCCATTGGACTATGAAATATTTAGTGTAATTTGATTTCATTTCATATCACTTATCCATGAATATATGTTCCACATATAATGGTGAAACATTTTTAGTGACCAGAACCTTATTGGATAAACTTTTCTCTACATTCATACTTCATTCCTCAAGAAGTTTAATCCTTAAAAACATTTCATTTCTATCAGTAATGAGTGTATCTGAATCCAATGGAAAATTCTCATTGGTAATGATAATTTGTGTCACCATATTTGAACCTTCCAGTCTGAGACATCCTCATCTTAATTAGGAGGTCTTATAATCTCCATATACCACAAAAACATCATAGTAGGTCCTGCCTTTCAGATAGGGTAAATGGTCTTCCCTCACATACAAATTACATATCGTGATCCATGGTTTGAGAATATTATTTTATGATTTACATATCCCATAACCCAAATATTCAATTGTATTAAACACCCACAATGTTACATATTCATAAATCATACTCATTTCAGGAAGAACTATGATTTATTACTCTCAAAACATTAGTGTTGTAACACCCCGAAATTCTAAAGTAAGAACAATATATTTAAATGAGTACATGACACACAACACCAAGAGTAAAAAGTATATGATTTAAAAATATTTTACGATATATTTAATATTTTAAAAAAAATCTATTCAATACATTCTAATGTATGCACCACTGAGTTAGTTTTCATAACACAAAATAATAGATTTGTTCGATAGTTTGAATTTCATATAAAACCAAAATTTATCAAATAATAACATATTATTATAATACTATTATTTAATATAATAAGATATAAAATTTCCATTAAATTGGTTTTTATAAATAATATTAACTAAAATATTAGTATATATGATTGGATTCATTATTAATGAATTAATTATAAATTAAAATGAGAACCAATTTAATATAAAGTGGATATTTTTCTAAAAATTATTACTATGTGCTAAAGGTGTTTTATCATAAATAATTAAATTATTTACTATTATCGAGTGATATTATTGAAAAATTCATATTATATATTATATAATATATTTTTTATCTTCATCCAATATATTTTATAGACATAGGATAAGAACAAATCCAATATTATGTATACAAAAATATATTTTTATAAAGGAAGTTTTATTGCTTTTTTAATGAGGATCCTGTTTTAAATATAAAATTTGTATCTTTTATAAATTTTACACGTCAAAAGAAAATTTACTTTTTAAATAGGAACATCAATATTATATTATGGTGATTATTTTTCTCGGATGTTTCATATTTTTTATGAATAGTGAAAAATAATGAATTTTAATTAAAAACTACTTCTTCTTCTAATATATTTATAGGGATTAACTATATTTTAAATCTGTTTTGAAGTAAATTTATTTAACATATAAATCAATTAATCCAATTTATGTCATTGAAATTTATTTCACTTTGAAATCAGACATAAAAACATATTAATTTTTATACATTTTGACATTAAAAACCTGTATTATCGTCAGGTCTGGGAGATTATTTTTAAATTTATTTTATATAATTATGTGATTGAAATTTAGAATTGTGAATTACATATTTTTAATTAGAAGAATTTATAATTTTTAATAAGGTAAACTTAGTTTTTTTACCATAAAATTCAGAGAAAGTAATTAAAATTAATTAGATTAATTAAGAGAAAAATTAGCTTAATAGGGGACTAACCCATAATCATAAGGGACAAAATGACCTAGAAACTTGTAAAAATATATTTTATAGACCTATTTTGACCATATCCTCACTTTTATATACTTTGATTCATTATTAGACCTATTTTATAGGGAAAAAACATAGGTGAAATTCCATTTTAATAATTTAAAAGAATGCCACTTCTTATCCACAATAAAAAGAAACTCACCCTCCCACTTATTAAAACCTCTCAATACCTTTTGATCACCCAAAATATAAAAACATAATCTCCAAAAATCCCTAACCTGACCCTATTGGTCTTAGTTTGGGAATAAATACAACCAAGAATCCCTTTGGTTCAAAGGAAAAGGAGTTACCCGAAAAGGAGTAAATTTCATCAACATGAATTTTTATTTTTTTCAATATACACTCCAGATATTTCACTTTATATCAGGATTATATAATATAACAAATATATTCAATATTATTAGATGTTTTAAGATAATATTTCTACATACACATGCACAAACTTCCATCAAATCGGTAACAGACATAATGTTTTCGTGTACGACGAACTACCACCTCGAAAATGATATTGTTAATATTTCCTTTACCAAATCTCATGATTGGGAATTAAAATGTGAATTTTTTTTATATATGATATATTTTATATTTAATTTGTCTTAATACTTCTTTAATTTTTATATAACACATACCTTACTGCTTTCCATTTTTTTTATATACAATAACATCATTTGTGGATGTGTGGACTATTTCCTCCTTAAAGTGATGTGATATGGTCACACAATACATAAGGATGGTTTTAATTAAAATATGTGATATATATGAAATAAATATTATACTATAATTATAATATATATATATATATATATCATTTTCTTTTTATTCTCTCAAATACAAGAAATGAAATTGAAGTAACGTTCATGTGTATGTACGACCTACGTCTCCATGAACAGTGAATTTCATTTTTTATCACAAAATATTTTTAATTATGGTGAATAAATATATAGTGGATTTATAGAATGTTTAAATCATGTTTTAAATTATGTATATGATTAAATCATTATCTATATAAGAATATCAACAAGTAACAAGTAAAAAAAACACTCAAAAAACTATGCAATTAACACCAAAAATAGTGAATATAATTAATGATTATTAACAAACCGGTAATATAATTTTATAATAAGTTAATATATGATATTATGAATATGATTATGGTTATTTTATAAGTTAATAAAATTATTAAAATCATTGAAATTTAGTTTAATGTATGATCACCTAGAAGGCAACACAAGGTAATGAATTTCATCACAATTTACATTCCATTGAGACAAATTTGTCATATGAGACCAACTCACATTAATGTGATGTATATAATACCTATTTTTAATTTAATATCATGATTCACTAATAATTCATTGTATTTTATGTTTCACTTTTAACTATATCTTGCAAGTGGTTTTGTGATAAAAATTACCAAGTTGTAAAATTTATATTTTCAACATCAATTTATTTTTTGATTTTTAACTTTATCCTAAAAAAATAACTTCCTTATGATCATTTTTATTTTGAATTAAATTTTAAATATCCATATTCGGATGTAATGGATATAATTATTTCCATTACCATAAACCAATTTAATATACAATGCTCACTTTGACAAATATTTGAAATGTTGATGAATACGTATCTTTTACTCAAAATAGATAATTGATGATGTGGCATGTTGTTCATTAATTAAATATATCATTCCATATATAAGGAATGATTTGAAAATTAACTATATGGGTTGGGTACTGGTTAATGAAATCCCCTTAATGAATTAGATTCTTCATTAGAAGAATTTGTTGGCCAAATCAGAGTAGTTTAAATTTTATTGAGAATATATATTGATGGTAAAGTTATCATGTTCCTAGGAAACATGACATCCAATAATTAAACTTTCCATTTGTTAATTATTTGGTTATAATTATTATCTAAGATATTTTTTCTTTGAGATATCTATGGATTCATTTCATTCTCATTTTATTGTTTAAGTGAAATGTATTTTTAGTTATCTACTGTGCCATATTAATTATACCTTGTCGATATATTTATATGGAATTTTTGATCATTTTACCTTGACTTAATGATTATTCACATTGATTCATTATTTCTTCTGTTGTACTTACCCTTACTGAGAATTTGAGGTCATCCTTAATTTTTTTCCTTTTCTAAGGATATGAAGAATAAATATTTGAATGACCTTTTAGAGCTGTAGTTCATTTTATTTTATTATCTATCATGTTTTATTTTATGTTTCCCAATGTAATATTGGTATAATGTGTGTAATATAGTCATAAAAAACTACTAATCTTTTGGTATTTCAGGATTTGAAACCTTTTAATCATTCTACTGTAATAAATTAAGGCACCATGTTTAGGATTATGGGGTCGGGATGCTAGAGCTGACATCTAAGGATGTTTAGTAGCGAACATAAAAAATAGATTTTGAAAAAATTGATTAGAAAACATAATGTAACACCCCAAGATTTCATAGTGTGTTATTTCTTCAAAATAATTCAATAACTTGCACTACACGCAACACCGAGTTCAATTTCACCGTGACTTACCAAAAAAAATGCAATTAAAAGAGGTCATGAATAGCATTAACTACATTTTTAACTTTATATAATCCTTATAATTTTAGAATCCATATTATGAGTTTCTTAGTCATAATGCAAGAACAGATTCATTTTCAGTATTGCACTTTTATCAACTTTTGATAGTGAAACCTTTTTAAATACAATATTTTAAACTTTTTGACTAAATGGAGACATCAAAAAATTTAAAATGAAACATCCCAAGCTTCCACGGTACGCTTTCCTTTGAATAAAATAGTAGCGTGTGTTGTACGCAACTTCGAGTTCTAACACACCGTAACCAATCAAACTAGCTGTTATGAATAGTAATACATACTTTTTGAAGTTATATATATTTTATATTTTAAAATGGACTTCATTTTTGGATTCGGAATATCGAATTTAGCCTAAGGTGAAATTTTGGTACTTTTCGGATAACTTTCATATTTTGATGAATAGTGAAAATTACTAAACATTAATTAAAAACAACTTTTTTAATCAAAATAATTAATTGTGATAAATTATGAATCTGAGTGGTTTTAAAGTATATTTAGAATATATTTTTACAATTTAATATAATGTTGGTCATTAGACAAAATTTTACAATTAAACCGAACATAAACAAGTGTCAATCTTTTGATAGTTATTATCTCTTAAAAACACGCTTTTTGTTTTGACAGCGGGAATTAATTTTAAATTAATTTCTGCCACTTTTGTGTTTTGAATTTATAAAAATGGATTCCATATTTGGAATCAGGATGTTCAAATTGTGTAAATAGGTAACTTTTATTTTTAGACATTTTGAATAATTACTGCGGTAAATATTTTATTTACCATGGTTAAGGGTAAATCCGGTAAATAAGGGTTAAAAAAATAATATTATAATAATACTAAATTACCCTAAAACGTGTCTTAACCCTATTGGTTGATACATGGTCGACCATGGGCATCTTTGTGTCAATTTGGGGACCCCATGGATCCACTTGTAAGTGATAATGACACTTTATTTTAATTAAGTCAAAATGAATACAAAAATGACACAAGCATATATCTTTTAGAAAAACAATTGTTACATAGGGTTATATAAGTTGGATTTTAGATTATAAATATTCATTAGAATGCTAAAACGATTTCCTACATAATGATATTTTATTTATAATTTTTAGACATTAAATAATTTATTTTATTTATGACACAATGATGATGCAGTAATTACTATAATAGTGAAAAATTAAAATAATTGATATTATAAATACCCAAATAAAATATAATATGAAACTTTTAATGAATTAAACTAATTTTATAGGATAATATGATATATTAGGATTGATTTAATTGACTTTGTTCGAAGTAATCAATCTGTTATGAGTTTCACAAAAATCAACTATTGAATAGTGTCAAAATTGACATAAAAGAGTTCTTAAAACAAATATTATATTATTAATTGATATTAAATTCCTAAAAATCTAAGGATCGGCCAAGAGACTTATATCATGATATTTGCATCATTAATTGACCACTTGGGGGTCGATTGGATGTATATAGTAAGTTTATTAAGCATATTATATAAAAATACAAAGAGACATTGTAAAAGTGAAACTAATTAACTTAGAGTTAATACTTAAAGATAAGGTTAATATAAGTACCCAAACCTGTCTAAATTCTATTGGTTGAGTGGTTTTAGACCTATCCCCACCTTAACCTTTGAATAATAAACTTTGGAGCCATTAGAAACCGAATATGAATTTATTATAAATTAATATTTCTAGCTTTTCCAAAGGTGCCCCTCACCCCTCTTATAAAAGGGCACTCCTCCTTCTCTTTTCTTCACACCATCAAACCTTTTGGTTCGGCCAAACTCTGCCCAAATACTCTCCCAACATCGCTCACTACAACCTAGAGGCCTTAGTTTGATCAGAAAGCCAACCTAAGGAGCGCTTTTGATCAAATCAAAAGGAAGAACCCGAAGAAGAGGTAATGATTTCACCACCCTTCTCCAAGTTCATTTCTTCTTCCACTTCTTCTTCCTTTGTTCTAACCATTATAAAATAATAACTCCAGTATCTCACATATACTGTGATGTTATTATAAATATGGTACAACCATATTCAGTATTCTATCCACCCTTTGAATAACATGTCACCATACGTGCGTACGTATGGCTTACCGTCTCCACGTCGTGGTGTAATTGTTATTCAATATATTATTATTTGGATGGGTATAATAATGATGTGTAACTCATGTAAATAATAAATATAACATGTTAATTATTCTGTATACCATCCATTTATATATTATTTTAATATCAAAAGAATGATATTGTCGCTCGTGCGTACGTACGGACTACCGTCTCCACGAACACGATGAGATTAATTCTCCATCGTATCCATTCAAGTATAATTATCATTTTATGATTTAAAAATGATGTTTAAGGACTTGATATCATTCTGGATAGGAATAATATACAACCTATCCTTTACAAACATGTCTTACGTAAAAAAAAATATAAAATAAAACAAGTAAGTTAACACCCGAAACGACGATAATTCTAAGATATTATTAACAAATCAATGTTAAAAGATCATATATGATATCATATTGATGTATATGATTCTTGTATAATTTAATAACAATTATTTCACCATTATACAGGAGGTTAACCTACCCCAACAAAGGAAAAGTACAAGGTAAGGGGTTTTCATCTCACTCCTTATTTCCGTGAGATTCATGCCATATTGCCACCATCACCTTATGTGTGGTGTATGTACTGCCCATAATTATATTCTTTGTGTAATACACTCTAATTTATGTGTATTTACATATTAATTGTATGATACATCTTTTATGGGTTGTATTCTTCATAATTAACCAAATTGGTATGGGTTATTTCACAATCTCTTCATTATCCGAGGTTGTTTATACGTAATAATCTACTGGGATCTCTTTATCATCCACATCCATGTTTCTTAAAAATGTATTTCAAAACATTTTTACTATTTACTAGATTATGAGTTAAAGTCATTTATACCCTTTTTGTCTTTTATAAGTGGTTTATAAAGGAATCTTTCGGTCGTTTTCAAAACAAGGTCCTTTTTAACCTTTTCGACAGAATTAAGGTAAGAATGTTTATACGGTGGGTGCGGTTATTTTACGCCGTTATAAAATATTCAAAGATTTCCTTACAAGATTATAAGAATATTTTCAAAGAAAATGTTTTATTTTATATGGATCTTAAATTATTTCAAAATAAAAGGAGATATTTCTTTAAAAAGAATTTTGATTTCATCTACGTCAACATCCTTTGATGGATTTTAAGATTATTTGAAGTTGATTTATTATGATACAAAAATTCTATATTGTATTGGAGGTTTTGTGATATGTTTGACTATGGATGTGCTATTTTTATACCATTCATAGTTTATGGTGAAAGTATTGACATTTCGTATGCTAGTTTTAATACGAATGTTTATGTTATGTTTAAACCTTTTCATATGGGAATGCATTGGACTTAATAAGTGACGGGTGGAGCCCGCTATAGCTCCTCGATGCATCGGTAGGTCTCATGAGACAAACTAGTGTCTTGGCACAAGGCCTTGACAAAATCTTATTTGTAGTCTTGGCACGAGGTCTTGACTATGTGGTTATGATAGTCTGGCATTATGCATTCCAACATTATGAAAGTGGTTATTGATTTTTCCATGTGATTATTCGATTAGTAGAATATCCATGTGAATAAGTAAATGGCATTATTTCATTTTATTTATGTCATACCATGTTGAAAGTTCATGTTTGAAAGGCTTTTGTTTTAGTTATACATTGCCTTAAAAGTTTATTATTATTTATGAAAGTTTCCGTTGTATTGTTATCCTTACTGGGCATTTGAGCTCACCCCTTTTCTATGTTTTATTTTTCCCAGGATGTGAAGATGTAAGTTATGAATGACCTGCAGGGATATTATGAGGGGATTATAGTGTGGATTGTGGAAACATTATGTTGTTGTATTAGTTTTTCATTTTATGATGTAATGTAAAACTTATGAATATATCTAGTGTTTCCAAGGCTACTAAACCAATCGGTCTTTCGAGATTTGATCTTCCTTGTGATCATGCCAATGTTATGTAATAATGCACCGACTCTGGGTAGCTGGGGTCGGGGCGTTACAGTTGGTATCAGAGGAAGTTTAGTACAAACCTTGGAAGCTAGATTTAGATAAACTCTGATTAGAGCACGTAGACCTAAGATGAACTTTGAGGATTAGTGTAGAAGAACTTCCTAGAATTTTGGTATTGTAGAGATTTTGTGAGTTTTCCGAGCAATACATCCCTGTCTGGATACGAGCAGGTAGAGGCGGCTCTGGCACAGATGTACCTAGGGGTAAAACCCGAAAACACCGCTTTGAGCTAGACTCGAACGGGAACTGGTGCACGACAACGGGCCTTGCTGCACTCTTGGTTACGACACTCCCGGGGGATATGCTTAGGATAATTCTCATTTTCTTTACAAACCATTATGAAGGGTTTATGAGTATATACTTCCTCAAAGAAATTTTTTTTATGATTATGGATTATATCCATAAATGGTTCAATTTATGTTAAGTGTTTTATAAGTATGGGATTATGTATTTTGACTGATAAACTAATCTAGTTTATGCCATTATTTAGAAATGGCGCCCAGTATAAGGAATGATAACTCTAGAAATGCACATGATTCAAAGAGAAGGAAGGATCATATCTCTCATGGTCTTAAGCTAGAATTTATAAGAGAAATAGTCTCTCATGTATTATCATCATATGAATAAATAATATCATGTGTTGATAAGATAAGTAAAGAGTTTACTGAGTCATATGGCTTTGAAGGGAGGCAAGAGAAGAAAAGGATGGAAGAGAGAAAGATGGATAAAGGGAAGAGGGAAAAGAAGAATTTTCCCATATGTGGTAACTGTGGAAAGAAACACCCTGGAACTTTCCTGAAAGGAATGGGAGTTTTTTATAAGTGTGGAGGAAAAGGGCACAAAGTACGTGACTGCAAGGGTAAGAAAATGGTTTCAAATGTACAATGCTTAATTTGCAAGGAGTTTGGACACTACGCGAACCTATGTCCCAGTCATCAGACTATGCCGCAAATGATGTTATTGGATAATAATCATGTTATGATACTACCACAGATGAAGAGGAATGATTAGAGTTCTTATGTTGATTATGTCAATTGAGTGTTGTATCAACAATGTATTTGTTACAATAATCATGTAGTATATAAGGATTGTACTGCAGTACTATTTCATTAAGGACATGAGATGGTGTGGAACAAAGAAAAGTGACTCAGTAGCAGGTTAAATGTTTGGAAAATATATGGTTGAGAGAAAGATAAACCATAATATGGTTCAGATACCGAGGTGGTAATTTTAGAATAATACATGATTGATTTGGATAAATTATATTGGATATTATTGACTACCTTGAAGCTGATTAATGATTTGTATATTCCATCATTTTTGGGGTTTAAAACATTTTTGGATTAATGAAGTATATCCAGCATTCTATATGGAATAAGGGAATATGAATGTAATCAATAAGAAATATGGTAATACATGATGAAGGTATTCATATGCTATTACGGGGTAAAAAGGATCTATATTATGTTTACCTTCCTTATAAATGTTGGACTGTGAGTTTGGATAGAAGTATTTTGGATAGTTCTAGTTTGGATTATTTTGGATTTCCATAAAAGGACAACCCGGAGGTCGGGCGGCAACCCGTCGCGTCCGGCAAGGCTGCGAGACTTGAACCCGCAACCGAATGGCGACAAGGGTGTATCACCTACCACGGGCCCACGAGATGTCCAGGATTAAATAATGTAGTTTTTATTAAAAGATCTTTTAGATGAATTATAAATTCGTTTATTTTGGAACCCTATACGAATAGTGTAAATAGAATTTTTTTTACATTCTATTATCTTTTAGAGTGAAAGATGAGTATGTGGTAGAAATTTATTAATGGATAAAACTCTAATTATAAAGTAAGTATATCTCCATATGATCTTAGCCAATCTCATAAAAAATTCCTCAATATTAAGAAAATCAAATTAGAACAAAAATGTTTCCCTAGATGGTACCTTAAATCATCACTAATTTATGGCTTTGGGATTGTTGGCCTTTTCATAGCCATGTTCTCTACCACTCTCCATCAGATAATTGATGGTTAGATTTCTCCTCCATATCCATATTTTCCTACATGGAACCCTAGTATGTGTTATTTTCGGTAATCTTCATACTTTCCACTCTTTATTTTAAATAGAGGCCTCATTAATTCATTTTTCGATGTGGGATTTCAACTAAGATATTTTGAAACGTCAAAAATGTGTTATCCTAATACCCTATGTTTTGTTGAACCGATGGTATTTCAAATCATCATAGATTGATGTGTTTAAGGACCTCAATTTTATACTTTTTTGTGATTGATGACCTCAATCACTACCTATAAATATTTACGTTTTTCCTCCGATTATATGTCTCTAATTTCCACCAATGTTCTCCTAATCGAGATCATAATTTGGTGGTGACCCTTCGATTTCTCTTTTCCTCATATTAAGACTAAATTTTAGTAACCCAATTTCCGATGTGGGTTTTCTCACAAATATATTTTCTACTTTCAACCTTTTATTTTTGAAGAACAATTTCAAATTGCGAGGACGCAATTTATTGAAGGAGGGGAGAATGTAACACCCCAAGATTTCATAGTGTGTTATTTCTTCAAAATAATTCAATAACTTGCACTACACGCAACACCGAGTTCAATTGCACCATGACATACCAAAAAAAAGCCATTAAAAGAGGTCATGAATAGCATTAACTACATTTTTAACTTTATATAATCCTTATAATTTTAGAATCCATATTATGAGTTTCTTAGTCATAATGCAAGAACAGATTCATTTTCAGTATTGCATTTTTATCAACTTTTGATAGTGAAACCTTTTTAAATACAATATTTTAAACTATTTGACTAAATGGAGACATCAAAAAATTTAAAATGAAACATCCCAAGCTTCCACGGTACGCTTTCCTTTGAATAAAACAGTAGTGTGTGTTGTACGCAACTTCGAGTTCTAACACACCGTAACCAATCAAACTAGCTGTTATGAATAGTAATACCTAATTTTTGAAGTTATATATATTTTATATTTTAAAATGGACTTCATTTTTGGATTCGGAATATCGAATTTAGCCTAAGGTGAAATTTTGGTACTTTTCGGATAACTTTCATATTTTGATGAATAGTGAAAATTACTAAACTTTAATTAAAAACAACTTTTTTAATCAAAATAATTAATAGTGATAAATTATGAATCTGAGTGGTTTTAAAGTATATTTAGAATATATTTTTACAATTTAATATAATGTTGGTCATTAGACAAAATTTTACAATTAAACCGAACATAAACAAGTGTCAATCTTTTGATAGTTATTATCTCTTAAAAACACGCTTTTTGTTTTGACAGCGGGAATTAATTTTAAATTAATTTCTGCCACTTCTGTGTTTTGAATTTAGAAAAATGGATTCCATATTTGGAATCAGGATGTTCAAATTGTGTAAATAGGTAACTTTTATTTTTAGACATTTTGAATAATTACTGCGGTAAATATTTTATTTACCATGGTTAAGGGTAAATCCGGTAAATAAGGGTTAAAAAAATAATAATATAATAATACTAAATTACCCTAAAACGTGTCTTAACCCTATTGGTTGATATATTGTCGACCATGGGCATCTTTGTGTCAATTTGGGGACCCCATGGATCCACTTGTAAGTGATAATGACACTTTATTTTAATTAAGTCAAAATGAATACAAAAATGACACAAGCATATATCTTTTAGCAAAACAATTGTTACATAGGGTTATATAAGTTGGATTTTAGATTATAAATATTCATTAGAAAGCTAAAATGATTTCCTACATAATGATATTTTATTTATAATTTTTAGACATTAAATAATTTATTTTATTTATGACACAATGATGATGCAGTAATTACTATAATAGTGAAAAATTAAAATAATTGATATTATAAATACCCAAAAAAAATATAATATGAAACTTTTAATGAATTAAACTAATTTTATAGGATAATATTATATATTAGAATTGATTTAATTGACTTTTTTCGAAGTAATAAATCTGTTATGAGTTTCACAAAAATCAACTATTGAATAGTGTCAAAATTGACATAAAAGAGTTCTTAAAACAAATATTATATTATTAATTGATATTAAATTCCTAAAAATCTACGGTTCGGCCAAAAGACTTATATAATGATAGTTTCATCATTAATGGACCACTTGGGGGTCTCTTGGATATATATAGTAAGTTTATTAACCATATTATATAAAAATACAAAGAGACATTGTAAAAGTGAAACTAATTAACTTAGAGTTAATACTTAAAGATAAGGTTAATATAAGTACCCAAACCTGTCTAAATTATATTGGTTGAGTGGTTTTCGACCTATCCCCACCTTAACCTTTGAATAATCAACTTTGTAGCCTTTAGAAACCGAATATGAATTTATTATAAATTAATATTTCTAGCTTTTCCAAAGGTGCCCCTCACCCCTCTTATAAAAGGGCACTCCTCATTCTCATTTCTTCACACCTTCAAACCTTTTGGTTCGGCAAAACTCTGCCCAAATACTCTCCCAACATCCCTAAATACAACCTAGAGGCCTTAGTTTGATCAGAAAGCCAACCTAAGGAGCCCTTTTGATCAAATCAAAAGGAAGAACCCGAAGAAGAGGTAATGATTTCACCACCCTTCTCCAAGTTCATTTCTTCTTCCAATTCTTCTTCCTTTGTTCTTACCATTATAAAATAATAACTCCAGTATCTCACATATACTGTGATGTTATTATAAATATGGTACAACCATATTCAGTATTCTATCCACCCTTTGAATAACATGTCACCATACGTGCGTACGTACGGCTTACCGTCTCCACGTCGTGGTGTAATTGTTATTCAATATATTATTATTTGGATGAGTATAATAATGATGTGTAACTCATGTAAATAATAAATATAACATGTTAATGATTATGTATACCATCCATTTATATATTATTTTAATATCAAAATAATGATATTGTCGCTCGTGCGTACGTACGGACTACCGTCTCCACGAACGCGATGAGATTCATTATTCATCGTATCCATTCAAGTATAATTATCATTTGATGATTTAAAAATGATGTTTAAGGACTTGATATCATTCTGGATATGAATAATATACAACCTATCCTTTACAAACATGTCTTACGTAACAAAACATATAAAAGAAAACAAGTAAGTTAACACCCGAAACGACGATAATTCTAAGATATTATTAACAAATCAATGTTAAAAGATCATATATGATATCATATTAATGTATATGATTATTGTATAATTTAATAACAATTATTTCACCATTATACAGGAGGTTAACCTACCCCAACAAAGGAAAAGTACAAGGTAAGGGGTTTTCATCTCACTCCTTATTTCCGTGAGATTCATGCCATATTGCCACCATCACCTTATGTGTGGTGTATGTACTGCCCATAATTATATTATTTGTGTAATACAATCTAATTTATGTGTATTTACATATTAATTGTATGATACCTCTTTTATGGGTTGTATGTTTCATAATTTACCAAATTGGTAAGGGTTATTTCACAATCTCTTCATTATCCGAGGTTGTTTATACGTAATAATCTACTGGGATCTCTTTATCATCCACATCCATGTTTCTTAAAAATGTATTTCAAAACATTTTTACTATTTACTAGATTATGAGTTAAAGTCATTTATACCCTTTTTGACTTTTATAAGTGGTTTATAAAGGAATCTTTCGGTCGTTTTCAAAACAAGGTCCTTTTTAACCTTTTCGACAGAATTAAGGTAAGAATGTTTATACGGCGGGTGCGGTTATTTTATGCCATAAAATCTTCAAAGCTTTCCTTACAAGCTTATAAGAATATTTTCAAAGAAAATGTTTTATTTTATATGGATCTTAAATTATTTCAAAATAAAAGGAGATATTTCTTTAAAAAGAATTTTGATTTCATCTACGTCAACATCCTTTGATGGATTTTAAGATTATTTGAAGTTGATTTATTATGATACAAAACTTCTATATTGTATTGAAGGTTTTGTGATATGTTTGACTATGGATGTGCTATTTTTATACCATTCATAGTTTATGGTGAAAGTATTGACATTTCGTATGCTAGTTTTAATACGAATGTTTATGTTATGTTTAAACCTTTTCATATGGGAATGCATTGGACTTAATAAGTGACGGGTGGAGCCCGCTATAGCTCCTCGATGCATCGGTAGGTCTCATGAGACAAACTAGTGTCTTGGCACAAAGCCTTGACAAAATCTTATTTGTAGTCTTGGCACGAGGTCTGGACTATGTGGTTATGATAGTCTGGCATTATGCATTCCAACATTATGAAAGTGGTTATTGATTTTTGCATGTGATTATTTGATTAGTAGAATATCCATGTGAATAAGTAAATGGCATTATTTCATTTTATTTATGTCATACCATGTTGAAAGTTCATGTTTGAAAGGCTTTTGTTTTAGTTATACATTGCCTTAAAAGTTTATTCTTATTTATGAAAGTTTCAGCTATATTGTTATCCTTACTGGGCATTTGAGCTCACCCCTTTTCTATGTTTTATTTTTCCCAGGATGTGAAGATGTAAGTTATGAATGACCTGCAGGGATATTATGAGGGGATTATAGTGTGGATTGTGGAAACATTATGTTGTTGTATTAGTTTTTCATTTTATGATGTAATGTAAAACTTATGAATATATCTAGTGTTTCCAAGGCTACTAAACCAATCGGTCTTTCGAGATTTGATCTTTCTTGTGATCATGCCAATGTTATGTAATAATGCACCGACTCTGGGTAGCTGGGGTCGGGGCGTTACACATAACCCTAAGATATAATTTTAGGATAATTACAAAAGAATATCCTATATTTTTTTTGAATGTACAGATTATGTGGGTCTTACAAGAAATATGTCTTTATCTATAGACTACAAGTGGATTTGGTTCTGGCACAAATATACAAAGGGGTGAAAACTCTGAAAATGTGTGTCAGGTTTGTAAATGTGTGTTGTTGGATGGAATTTCTCAAGGAGAACGCATTGTATATGCCCCCTAGTTTTGGCCCACCCGTTTTCCCTCCGGTGTCTTCCTCCTCGGTGGTGCTTTCGTCTTCGGTGGCGTTCAAACCTGGAGTGGGGTCTCCGGCTGCATGTGTCTCTTCTCACAGGGGGTCGCCTCCCCCCTCTCCCCCTTAGTGGAGAGAAGTGAGGTCTTTCATGGAGGCGTTGTGTGGTCCAGGATCGAGGGAGTCAGATCGGTGCTTTCAAGAAATAAATTCGTTCTCTCCCTCAGTGGTGCGGGATGGGTCGCAGTTCGTGTTGTCAGCCCCTTCTTCAGCCTTCGCCTAAGCAGCTTTAGGGCTCAAATGGTCCCTGGTAGCGCGTTTGGAGGCAGCGAAGCCACCACATTATGTTTTAAAGTAGTTCGTGGGTTTTTGGGGGCTGCAGGTGGAGGCACAGGTTTTAGTGCTTCACAGATGTTCCTTCTTCTTGGTAATGGTGTCTGAAGCCGACTTCATTTAGGCCTAGTGAAATTCCCCTCGGGCTTTCGGGAGGTGGCACTTCAATTTACATCGTTGGTTGATGGAGATGCATCAGGGGAAGGAGGACTCCCAGGCGACAGTGTGGGTATTCTTGCCTGGTTTACCGCTTCCTTTTCATGACCTTGTATTCCTCAGAGCTATTAGATATGGGTTGGGGGGGTTTCTGTGCACGGACGTGCATACCCGAAGAAAAGTAGAGATGATGGTCCCCTATATCTGCGTTATTCTGGATCTGTCCTTGCCTCTTCCGAAGAGTCTGTCCTTGAAGGTGCAAGATAAGGTTTCTTGGATTCAGGTAATTGGGTACCTAGTGTACCCTCGTTTCTTTGTGAGTTGCTCTTTATAGGGGCATTCAGAGCAGCGTTGTAGGAAGAAGCATCCTGGGGTGCATCCTTTAGTTGTATGTGATATCCAGCCAAGGGGTTCTTCCTTTTCTGCAGCTATGGTGCCCAGACCTACGCCAGCACGAGTGGCCTAACATGTTTTGAGTAGCTCCTCCAGAGGTAGTTCCTCCCTAGAAGCGGCATGTGATGGTGTTGGCCAGGCCCCTCTGTGCGCTGATATTTCCCATGGGTTGGGTCTGGTTCAATCTTCTCCCTACAGCTTCAATGAGGTTCCTCTAGATTCTTTTCCCAAGCCCTGGCCTTTCACTCGGGGGCTCTTTATAGGTGAATGGTTGGTTTCTCTATTGACGGCAGTCCCTGAGTTGCAACGGGCTTTACCTCGGGGTCCTTTGCTTGTTCAGTTGGCCGCCTGTCCGAGTGGGGTTCTTCAACCCAAGATGGAGCTGGGTATGGAAGACGGTGTATTGGGGAGGGCAGTTTCTTATGTGTCCAGGGAGTAGGGTTGTAGTAGTGGGCTCAGAGGATCAGAAGGGCCTTGGGAAGCTTGGACCCCCTAGAGAAAGGGTTGTTGGTCAGTGATAGTGGTTCCTTTTCTTTGAAAGGTATGTTCATTCTACAGGAGGTCTCCATGGTCGGTTCGCCCAATCAGGTAGTGCATTGGAAGGTGCCCAAGTGCTCTCCCAATATGTCTCCTTCTCCAAATGTTCCCGCAGAAAGAAGTTCGGGAGTGAGAACAAGATACTTCCTAAGGAAGTTGAAGTATAGAGATGGTTTTGTTTCCCATACAAAAGTGACCACGTATCCTTGGGTCAATTACGGGCAGCCCCTATTTCCATGAATACGTTTCTTATCTGGAATGCCCTAGGGGTTGGGGCGAGGGAAAAATCTGATTTCATTGCCTCAGATGTTAGGAAGCCAAAAAGTCAAAGTGGTTGCGATTATCAAGCACAAACAA
Source organism: Viscum album (assembly GCA_963277665.1). NCBI lineage: Eukaryota > Viridiplantae > Streptophyta > Magnoliopsida > Santalales > Viscaceae > Viscum > Viscum album. The sequence continues at coordinate 284,451,762 of OY728138.1, read as the reverse complement.
GTCTCTACCAAGATAAATAAATTTTCTCGTAAGGTGAAGACGCATGCTTCAATGAAGGTGGAGCCGGTCAATAGGTATATATGGATCCTATGGCACAAAGTGGTTTCATTGGATTTGATTCAAGATAGAGATCAGCATATCACGACAAGGGTGTCCTATGATGGATCATCCCTTTTTGTATCTTTGATCTATGGTAGTTGTGATGCTCAGAGGAGGGAGTCCCTTTGGAACGAACTGAATGGGTTTCATCCGGGGGATCAACCATGGATTTTGGGCAGTGACTTCAATGTTGCAGTAGACCAAGTGGAGAGGAAGGGGAGAGGGGAGTTCCCTAGAAGTGATAGCAGGGCCTTTGGGCAATTTATGGCAGGGGAGGGGCAGTTGGACTTGGGGTATTCAGGGGATCCTTTCACTTGGTGCAACAACCGAAGGGGAAACAGTCGTTGTTAGAGAAGGCTCAACCAATGTTTGGCCAACATTGATGCGGTGTCTATGTTCCCAGATGCGAGGGTTTTCTACTTGACTCAGAGTCTCTCTGATCACTCCCCCTGCTGTTGTCTCTGAAAATGGGTGGGGATCCGCAGTTGGTATTCCGTTACATGAGGCACTGGTCCGGTGCTCCGGGTTTTCACCAGGTAGTGAGATAAAGCTGGGAGGCTCCGATCCAGGGACATTTCTTGGTGGGTCTACATGGTAAGTTGAGGAGACTCAAGATGACTCTGCATACTTGGGATAGGGGTATTCCTCCCATTGACCAGGAGCTGGATGAGATAAAAACGGAAGTTGAGCGGGTTGAGGCAATCATTTAGGAGGTTTGGGATGATGATGTCTTCGGCGAGCTCTCAATGAAGAAGAAATCTCTGGAGGCTTTCTTACTCTCGCAGGAGAGAAGATTAGGGATTGCGCGAGGGTAAAATGAATTATAGAGGGCGATGAGAATACGGATTTTTTCATGCTTTCATTAGGGAGAGGCGGAGTATAGTCATACCAAATCTGGCCCTTGAGGATGGTTCCTTTACTCAAGATAGGGATGTGGTTGGGGGCATGGATTTCCCACATTTTAAGGACCTTCTGGAGGGTCCTAATCCAGATAGTCCTCAAGGGTACCCCACTAGGGGTGATTATTTCTGGAAGAGGGTTCCATATCAGGTTTCTCCCCTTGATAATGAACCGTTGGAGAGCGTCCCAGAGGAGGAAGAGATCAAGGCGGCTATGGAAAACCTTAATCATGAGAGTGAAGCAGGTCCCGATGGCTTCCTTAGATATTTCTATAGTCATTCCAAGGAGGTGGTTAAGGGGGATATCATCAAATCTATTCAAGACATCTTTAGGGGGGTAGTCTCCTGAGGATTGCCTCAACCACAACCCTAGTTCTTTTACCAAAGATCAAGGCTCCTTCATCCCTTCTACATTATCGAACTGTAAGTATGTGTAATTTCACTTACAAAATTCTTTCTAGTATCATCAACAGGTGGTTGGCCGGTAATTTGGATCGATGGAAATCCAAGGAGAAACACAGTTTTGTGAGAGATTTCTCCATTTAGGGTGCCATAGTGATGGCGCAAGAGATGTTATGAGACCTCTCCTTCAAGTCCCGAGGATCCAATTTGGCCATCAAGCTTGATATGAACATGTAATATGATAGGATTAAACGGGGCTTCATCAACAGGGTCCTGCAAAAGATGGGATTCTCCAGCTGGTCTTGTGATATCATGTTCAAGTGTTTTAGTTTCGTTTAGATGGTAGTGTCCTTTATGGGTCATACTCATGGTTTCTTTAGGACGGTGAGAGGTCTCATGCAAGGTGATCCGTTATCCCTGAGAATTTTCATCCTTATGCAGGACGCCTTGAGCAGGTTGATAAAAATTTATCTTTCAAGAGGGGATGTTCTTCCTTACCGGAGGAGACTGAGTCTTCCTCCCATTTCCCATTTTATGTTTACAGATTATACCCTTATTTTCATTAACGCGGGAAAGCGATCTGTGCAGGGCATGATCAAGATTCTTGATGAGTACTTCCACTAGAGTGGTCAACAAATTAACAAATAAAAGAGTGGATTCGACTTGGTGGACAAATGCACTCTGAGAAGGGTAGCTGATTTTGGTTATATATTGGGAATGAGTTGTGGCCTATTTCTGATGGAATATCTGGGCACCCCTGTGTCTCCGGGCCATAAGTGCATCAGAGAATTTGATCGAGTGGTGATCAATATTTTCAGTCGAATTCTTAATTGGGAGAATCACTTTTTTTCTTTTGGAGGTCAGATAAATCTCGTGAATAGTGTCTTCATAGCCATTCCTATGCATGCTCTCTTGGCCTCGAATGTGCTATAAGGGGTCATTAGATCCATTGATAAACTCTTGGACTGGTTCATTTGGTATTCATCGTTAGAGGGGAAGAGGCATTGAGTCTCCTGGGGGAAGATGGATTATCCCATTGCAGAGGGAGGGGTCAATGTCAAAAGTCTTAAGAACACCATCATTTACATGAACGTGAAGCTGGATTGGGAGGTGATTGAAAAGCATACAATGTAGGGAAAGATGATGGCTATTCAGCATGAGGCCAATGCTGATTTTTCTTCAGGGAGGGACTCCCCACTTTGGTCTTCAGTGGGTAGCATGATTATGAGCTTAGTTAATTCCTCACAGTGAATTATTGGGGAGGGGAATGTCCTCTTCTGGCATAAAAATTGGTTGAGAAGAGTCCTTGGGGATTCGGGCTATCCAGACCCGATGATCTCTTTCAGGGAGGTGAGTCAATTCTCTCTTTTCTTCGGGGGATTTCTGGATGCGAACCAACTGGAGCTATATGACTCCATCATATTGAGACCAATCCCAGATCGTTGTGTTTTCACCCCTCCTACTCGGGCTATTTTAATGCGAAAGACTTTCACAGGTTCGGCCCTACCAAAGGTCAGTAAGGGTGATGGTTTGTTCTGGTGTGGTGCAAGAAGATTCCGACTAATTATAACTTCCTAACGTGGTGCATTAAGCACCGGTCCCTTGCAACTAATGAAAATGTTAAAAGGCTTGGGATTAGTATGGCGTCTAGCTTCCATTGTTGTGAGAACAGAAGAGAGGAGATCATCGATCATCTGTTCTTTAAAGGAGAGTGGGCCAAGCAGGTCTGGTGTTTATTTGGGAGATTTTCTAGATGCGCCCCCATGACAGAAAGTAGTGGTGCCATTCTGGAGAGTTTGTTTCAGCAGGCGGTCGAGCAAGTTAAGGAGAGCTCAGCACGAGTGTGTATCTTCAGTGCAGGGTGTTGGAGTCTATGGACTGCGTGGAATCGGTCTAGGTCCGAGGGCTTACTAGCCCCGGGATACCGTATCATTACCAACGCACATTGCCTCCTACTCAAATGGTGCGGGGTTGAGGGTATTTGGTAAGACGCTCCTTCTCTGCGCAGACTGAACATGCATCGTGATCCCGCCCAACAGATGGGTCTCCGGTAGCAGGGGTCCTGGGTGAGGTGTCACCCTCTTGTTTTCAGCCTCAGGCTAAATACTGATGGGGCCTATGTGTCGGGAGACATACGCAGCGGAGGTGTGGTTCGTGATTGCAAGGGCAGTGTGTATTCAGCATTTATGGCACATTATGGTGAAGGTTCCCATCTACAGGTAGAGGCATTGGTTGTTCTTTCGGGCATCACCCTATGCAGGAAATGGGAGCTTCATATAACCCATGTGGAGACAGACTCAATGACCATCTGTGGAGCCTTGTGTGGAATGGGTATGATACCTTGGTCCATTAATTACACATTCTTAAAATGCAGGGCTCTCCTCGAGAGTAATACTCACGTCACTCACATGTGGAGGGAGGAGAATAAGGTGGCAGATCATTTGGCTTCTATGGAAACCCCAAGTAACCTATTTTAATATATTTCCCATGTTTCTCATCTCAAACTTGAAAGGGTGAACCTGATCTAGGGGGATGCCCTTGGACTTCCTTATTTCCACCCTCCTTAATCTCTGGCATTCCTTATTTGTTGCTTGTTTTTATTTTGTGTCCCTTGGACTAAAAATGGTAACGTTGGATGGTGTGTCAGGCCTGACTCGATTTTAACCCGGTGCACAATAATGGGATATATTTCTCACCTATTTTATCGCTCCAATGGGATAAACTAAGGATAATTCACTTTTTCGATACAAACCATTATGATGGATTTGAAAGTAATGATATCCCCAAAAAACCATATATATTATTATGAGATTATTTATGGATTTTTTTTCCATTGTATGATAATTGTTTCACTAGTTTTGGGATTATAAATTATGTTAAATAAAGTTATGATATAATATAGTATATTCTATTATTTAAAAATAGTTCTTGAATGAAAATGGTATTAATACTGATGGAAAATTTAGATGCTTCGCTGCTGAGGAATGAAATACATCTGGTATTGGAATAGAGAAAATTATGAATATATTAGGGATTATTAACCATGTTATGAAAAGTAACCTTTCCCGGATGGAGAACCCTATTCCATAATGATATTCTCATATTTTGGAACACTTTATGTGATAGAGTCCCCCATTATTTAGTGGGGCTACTAACCTGATGGCAGATGAGAAATTGATTAAGTAGTTGGAGAATATATTCATGGTTTTTGGGATGTGGTGAAAAGGAAAAGTTACACTTATAGTTTATTGTATTAATAGAGATTCTGATCAATGGTGGTATTTGATTGAGAATACTATGAAGGACAATAATAGAACTTATAGAATGTATAACTTTTAAAAAGACATCATTCAATAAAAAGTTCCCTAATGATAAAAAAATTGAGATGAAGATAAATTTAATTAGTTTAAATCAAAAGGAGGAAAGAATTTCCATGTTCTGTGAAACTACATTTATAATGAAATCAAGGTATGCTACGAATTTCATACTAAATACAAAGAGAAATATTGACCACATATTTTATGATCTTAAACAAAATCATTGAAGGGTTCTAGTTTCTCAGACTTTTTATTCATACAATGAAATAGTTTTATATTTTATCAATATAGATAAATAATTCTCAATGTCTTATGGTTTCAATGGGAATAAAGAGAAGAAGTGGAAGGAAGAGAAAATAAATGATAAAGGGAAAATGGGAAAGAATGATTTTACCACATGTGCTAACTCTAGGAAGAATTGCCTTGGTAAATCTGTTAATGGATTGTGAGTTTGTGACAAGTGAGGAGAGAAGGATCACTAGGGAAAATAATGCAATGTAAAGAAGGAAAACACTGATATTCAATGTTATAACTATAAGGATATGGGGAAGTATACAAACAAATTCCCCAAGAATTAATGTAATGTACATCATAAAAAGCTAAGGAATCTATGTAAAGAATATGTTATTGACACAACTGAAGTGAAATGATTAATGTGATTCTATATTTATAGATAATAATTATCTTGTAAAATTATTTTATTTATGATGTTATGATAATATAATGTATAGAATATTTATGTATTATACTGAAATACCTTTTTATTAAATATTTGGGATCATATGTTGAATGGTACCAAGAAAAGTTATTCGATAACAAGTGAAACATTTTGTAAAATAAATGGTTGATAGAAATGTAAGCTTTAATATGATCCTGATGTTGATATAAAAATTTGTGGATAAAGATATGAGTGATATTGATAAATTAAATTTTATAATGGCTGGTTAACTTAGAACAAAATAATGATTTATCAACATAATGTCTTATTCTATCATTTATTAAGTTTACAACAATTTTTGGATTTAATAAATATTTCCAAAAACAAGTTTTTTACTTATGTAACAAATTAGAATGAATTTATTCAATAATATTTTATGTTAAATAAGTTTATTACCATTTTTTAAGAGAATAAAAGATTAATATATTCACATTTATGGAAATTATAAAAAAAGGATATTCTTCATGTTGTGTAATGATTAATGAAATGATAATTTTGGAAACTCAGTATCCTTCTTTCTAAAGTGTTGGATCATAATCTTCTGTATGTTTTAACCATTTGTTAAATGGTTTTAGTTTATCTTTTGATGAAATTTTAGAGACTATTATATTACCTCTCCCTATGATGCATCTTGTTCTAAGAGATGAAGTAAAAATGGTTTAATCCACAATCAACGGAAAATATTTCACTTATAGAAATGTATATTTAATTATAATCTTATAGAGTGAAAGAATTCCTCAACTATAGACAAAAGGTCTTGAAACAAAAATGGTGTTTGATTATAATAATTTTTGATGATATTAATGACCTTTATTCACACATTTGGTTTATGTTTTTTTTGTCAAAAAATTTCCCACAAACATGTTCTATATCGCACTCTATTAAAACTTTGTAGTTATATTTCTCTTCAATATCCATGATTTCTCTAATATTCTCATTCCCAAAACCCTAATATTATAGTTACCTTCACATTTACCTTTATGTATTATTAATAAGATGTGTCATTAACCATATTTATGATATGGTTTTTTCAATATTAGATTATTTTCAAATATTAATCCCAAGATCACATAGATCAATTATAAATTTAGTGGATTCAATTTAATTAAGGTGGGGAGAATGTAACAACCTAAATTTTTTAAGTATGAACATTTTATTTAATATCATGCATGACACAAAACAAACATTGAAAAAAATATAATTCCATAAGATATTAATATATATTTAATATTTAAAAAAACAAATTATATAAATTTTAATACACTTAGCACTACGTTATCTTATGTTACATGCAATAATGATTTTTTAGATAGTTTGCATTTCACACAAGATAGAATTTTTACAAACAATAACATATTATTAAAATAATATTATTTAATATAATAATATTTAAAATACCTATTAAATTAGAATTTATGAATAGTATTAAAAAACATATAAATATATATAATTTAATTCATTGTTTTATGAATTAATTAGAAATGAATACAAGAACCAATTGAATATAAAGAGGATGTTTTTATAAAAACTGTTATTTTGTTCCTAAGGAGTTTTATCATAATAAATTAAATTAATTAATATTAGTGAATGATATTATATATATATATAATTAAATCAAATATTTTTTATATTAATCCAATATATTTCATAAACATAATATAAGAACAAACCCAATATTACGCCAAAAAAAGAATATTTTTATAAAGGTAGTTTTGCTTCCTTTTAATGAAGAACCTATTTTAAATAAAATTTTTAATACATTTATAAATTATATATGTAAAAATAAACTTTATTTTTGAAATATGAATGTGAAAATTATCTTTGGGTTATTTATAGTTATTTTGTTGCGATGTTTCATTTTTTGATGAATAGTAAAGAATACTGAATTTTAATTGCGATTTGCTTCTTTTTCAAATTTATTTTTTAGGATAAATAATATATAAAATTGATTTCAAAGTCAAATTATATCATTTATAAAAAAATTAATCAAATTTATTTTATTTTAATAGATTTAACTTTGAAATTGGATATATAAACATAGTAACCATTTGAATAGTCTTTCTTTAAAAATCAGCATTGTCATCCCATCTGTGAGATTAATTTTAAATTATTTCATGATAGTTTTGGGATTAAGATTTTGTAAAAATTTATTCCATACATTTAATCACAATAATTTAAAATTTATATAAATTTCAACTTAGTTTTTGGCCAAAAAAAATTAGTGAAAGTAATTAAAATTAATTATAGCGATTAAGATAAAAATTAGCTTAAATAGGGAATAAATCTTAAACAATAGGTCCAATAAACCTAGAAATCTGATGAAAATATATTTTATAGAAATATTTAGACCTTATAATCCCTTTTATAGAATTAGGTTAATTTTTTAATCAACTTTATAGGGATACAACTTGGGTGAAAATCCCTTTTTCAATAATTTACAAGAATGTCACTCTTCTCTCCTATATAAATTCACTCACACCTCTCGCTTATTCACATATATGAAGCCATTTGGATTGCCAAAATCCTGAAAAATAATCTCCAAAATCTATTATCTGACCTTAGAGGCCTAAATGTTTTCATAAATCCAAGAAATAATCCATTTTTTGAAGACCAAAAGGAGTTACCCGAAGAGGATGTAACTTTCATCAATATGCACTTTTACATTGTTTTCTTACCGACTACCTTCATTTAAAATTATATATATATATATATATTATATAATGGAATTATTATATTTCATATATTGATATGTTTTTATGTAAATGTTTCTATATACACCTACACACACTTAAATTAAATGGGTAACGACCTTTCCATTTGTGTGTATGGCGAAAAATAGCCTCACAAAACGATGTTGTTTTCTTTTCCTTTACCTAATCTCATGGTTGGGAATTATGATTAACAACATATTTATATATGATATATGTGATATTAGTGTTGTATTAATACTTATTAAATTTTGATATAACACATACCTTAATGCTTTCCAGTTTTTGTAAAATGATTACATCGTTTGTTGATGTGTGGACTACCGCCACCTCAAAGCAATGTGATACATTCACAATTTAAATGAAATTTATAAAAGATGATTTCAATTAAAATATGCAATACATATGACATAAATATAATAATTAATTTATAATATACATATATATCAATTAATTTTCAGTCTTCTACATATGACGAAAGAAATGGAAGTAGCATTATACGTACATATGACCAACTGTCTCCATAAACGATGAATTTAATTTATTATATCGAAATATTAGGGATTATTATAAATAGATATATTTTGGATATATATGATAATTAAATAATTGTTTAAATTTTGGATATTATTATATCTTGATCAACTTAAGAATAAAACCAAGTCACAAGTCAAAACATACTTGAAAAACTAGGCGATTAACGCCTAAAACAGTGAAAACAATTAAAGATTGTTAACAAATAGGTAAAAAGATATTATAAGAAGTTAATAAATTATATTATGAATATTATTATGGTTATTTTATATGTTAATAAAATGATTACAACCATTATATAATATGTTAATGGATGATCAACAAAAAGGAAACACAAGGTATAAGATTTCGTCTCAATTTACATTCTATTGAGACGTATTTGCTGTATGGAACCAATTCAATTTAATGCAGTGTATATAGTACACCTTTGTCATTTAATATCTTGATTCACTCACAATTAATGGTATTTTATGTTTCACATTGAACTATATCATCCAAGAGGTTTGACTTGAGAATTACCAATGGGTAACATTTATCTTTTTAATATCACTTTCTTTTGTGATTGTTTACATTATCTTGAATCAATTAATAATTTATGATCATTTTTATAGTGAACTAAATTTTAAATCTTAATATTCTCATGATCTTTTTATCATAATTTCCAAAAATATATATCATTTTTCCATATGGTATTCAATTTTACAATTTTTTTTAAAATGATGATAAATCTATATCTTTTACAAAATACAGATATTTGATCATTAGGCATGTTGTTCATTAATTAATTAAATTATATGATATGTGAGTAATGGTTTGGAAATTAACTATATTGGTTGGGTACTGATTAATATATTCCCTTAAATGCATCATTAGTCTCATGAGACACATTAGTTGGCCAAATTCGAGTAGTTTAATCTATCTTGACAATAAATCTTAACGTTAAAGGTATCATTTTCCATGGAAACACAGAATATCATGATTAATAACTTCCTTTATTGATAATTCAGTTATTATTATTATACATGAGAATTTTACTTTTACATATCTATAGATTCATTTCATTCTATATTTATAGATTAAATGGAATGTGTTTTCAATTATGTATCATTCCATATAGATTACCCCTTATTGAGATATTTATATAGCATGTGTGATCAGTTTAGCTTTCAATGATGATTATGATAATTGATTCATTAGTTTTTCTATTATTAATACCCTTATTGATCATTTGAGACCAAACTTATTTTTTTCCTTTTCCCAGGATATATAGAAGAAATCATTGAATGGGATTTCAAGGAGGAAGTTCAATTTATTTATTATGTATCATGTTTAATTTTCTATTTCCCAATGTAATATGGGTATCATATATGTAAAATGGTTATCCAAAACTACTAAAATTTTGTCCCTTTAAGACTTGATTCCTTTCAAATAATTCAAATGTAATAAATTAAGGCACAAACTACAAGATTCTTAGGTCGATGCACTAAAAGTGGTCCTTATCACATAGCCTTAAACCACATAACATAGTTGTCAGAGTATCATGACCCGAAACTAAATGAAACATATTCCGAGGTTGTATATATCAATAGAATCATTATTTCTCATTAAATTTAGGTTTTTTACTCAGCCTTTGTACTACATAGAATCCCTCAACTTATGGTCAATGACTTTAGACCTTAAATATCATCTACATTGGTCCGTGTTTCATTTAAATAAACATCCCAAGGGATGAACCACTACTATCTCCAGGTTGAAAACCCACAAAGGGAAGTCATTGAAATGGTTGGGTCTTATCATATTGGACATTCATCTTACATGAAATAAAAAAATTAGAGCATTTAAATATGAAATAGGAAATATGTTTCTAGGTTGAAGACCAAAAATGGGTGTCTTGACAAAAATATGAGTTCTTCCATCTAACTATCCCACATATGAGATTTAGGAGAAAATTTTGGGCTATAAAGGAATGAAACGTTACAAGGCTTGTGAGGTAAACTATACAAACCTAGAAGAAGTCAATCCGTGATACCTAGGTCACTCGGCCTTAGAAAAAGTAAGATCACATATATGTTCATAATATATTGGTTCATATATACATTTAAATGTCAAAAAATATTGATTTCAGGGTACTTGAGACATTTTTATTATTGGAATCCTCCTTTGAAAATTATTATAGATTATTTTTATCTTTTTGGGTGAATGATTCCCCATATATTTTTGGACCAACTCTACTATAAAATTATGGAACATATTCATATAACTGTTCATGAGCACACTCCATGTTGGAGACCATTTCACATATCTAAATAGAATAAATCTTTTATTTGGTGATAATACATATTTCTATGATAAACCACGAGCATATTTTTAAGAGGAAACAATTTACCATATAAAAATGGAAAAACTATAGTGTATGTTGGAGGAATATATGCCTACACCATTCCATGAGAACATTCCTTATAGGAAACCATCTCTCATATTCAAATGGATAAATTTTATTGTAGTTGATTCAATATATTCCTATAACTATCTATGAGAATATTTCTAGGAGGAAAAATCCATTGTGAATCAAGAAGTTTAAAATCGTGATTAAATTTCTTCCAATCACATTAAATGATTAAATAGAATCTATTATCCTATTATTACTCTTTAAGAGATTCATGGATTATCATAGACAGATAATAATTATGAGAGAGATAAATAAACAAATTTACATTCAAGAGAAACAAAATTTTTCATTCATTGCTCAATAAAGTAATGGAATATACACATTTTAGGGTCTCCCTCATATATAAATATTTAAAATAAGGATTGAAATGAAAAACTATTTCAAGAGGTGATGGAATTACAGTTAAAGATTAATCAGTGTTTTATCCTAGTCATCTATAGCTCAACACATATATACCATTATGACCAATTATTCTTCTATATAAGGTTGAAATACATGTTAGATTTCAAAAGAATCAGTCCTAGAATTATAAGACTCCTCATCTAATTATTGTTACTCCTCTAATTTCTTTTTAGATGTATCTAGATCTTGGATGATTTTGGTAGACACTTGGTGGAACTTGTCACACTCTTAGAGGAACCAACCACACTCTCGACAGAACCGTTCCACTAAGACCATCCTTTCCATGGTCTGATCATTCTAATTCAATACTACTACAACATATTATAAACATTTATTAAGTTTCACAGTTCTATGATTGATGAAATAGGGTTTGGATTTAGCATATGAGAGTTTTTATTGAAGCCCAGTATCTCCCTTAGGATTATTAATTATCTATTCTCCTTTTAATGAATTGTGTAACAAGAATACTTTCAACATACCTATATAATAAGAATATTTTTTAGGATATGGAGTTTAATTCAATTCAAGTGGAGTGGGGTCTCATAGACCAATTCCATGATTAACTTCCACATCCAATTACACATCTGTTATTGAAACCCAACCTCTTTGGGGTCCAAATAAAAGACAATAATGGGGACTATGACATAATCTAGAACTAGATCACTCAAAGAGGGCCCGGTTTCAACACATCTCACTTGTATAAGCACCAGATCAACTTAAATCCCCATGACCTCTATTATTTTAGATATCAAGACAAAAAAAATTTTAGGATATATATCTTGTAGCATGGTTTTAGAAATTTACACCTAGAATATAGTAGTCAATTATAATGATAAATAGTTAGATAATAATAGGTGTGATTATTCAACTAAATTATTTAGAAAATTTTACCCCTCGTCAATTTTGTTCACAATGGTAGGAGAAACATTTAGGTACTATTATAAAAATTAAAAAGCAGGGATTAAGGATGAAAAATAAATTTCTTAAGGCACTCACCACTCCTTTTGAGTGGTAGGCCCAGTTGGTGCCTCAGATCTTGTCAAATCCAAGTCATCCCAATCAATGGATTCACATGGAGGAAAGCATGGTTCAACAGAGGTATAAAATAAATTTACAACTATTGGGGTTACTAACCTTATTTCATAGAATCTATTACTATAATATGGATTGAAGTTGAATAATCAGTCAGGTCTAAATCACCACGTGGTCATCCATGGGCCTTGGATGCATAAGGTTGATAGCCCATGCATCTAGGTGAAATGACATTTAGAATTACTCATGGAATTCAACCACCATTCCCACTCTTATAGAGGCCCCTTATATATGGGTAAAGGTTACATGCTCTTGGGGATTTTATGCTATTAAATAAAGATCCTATTTTTCATTATCCACTAGACTTAGGTCTAAAGGGTTGTTGGTTTATACATCAAGGTCATAATTTATTACCTAAATTCACTAAACTTTCCCCATCACCGCTTACATGGATAACACATAAATTATCATAAGGGTTATATTCTCTAGTCTTGCTGACACCCTCTGATTTGTAGAACTTGAACAAAAAATTGATAAAACAAGTAAATTATAATCAAGTTGTAGGAACAACTCAAAAGATGAGTTATAGAACCAAAACACTTACTTTCAAGTCCCAAGTGATGGTGGGACACCAGTGTTATTGTATACATCTGTTTTTGAATATATCCTAGAAATGGATCCGAATAACAGGTCTCCACATATGGAAGTAATATTTATTTAGAGGGATTAGATATCTCTACCCTCATATTCTATTTTAGGTAAGGAGATCCTTCTACCTCCCTCTTTCTTTTGAATGCTTTCTTGTGCTAAGCAATATCACTCAAACCAAGTATCCAGAAGATGTGATATGTGAATGTTCCCCTTTGGATTCCTATAAAAATAGGGGATGTAAATATTATAATAGGATCATGTACAAGTGATATAAAAATTAAATAAGAATTCACATCACTTCTCCCAATGATGTTATCTCACTAGCCTCTCCCTCCATGATTGCACTTGTATGAGGACTCATCATTTCAACAACCCGATCTAGGTAAATTTTTTTTCGTTTGTGTGAGTCTATAAAGGCATAAATGTCTCAAAAATCAGCTTCCAATTGTTCAGTATGATTTGGGAAAGAGTATTCCTTGGGTTAGACACATTTCCAAACCCTTTTAAGTCAACTTATTTCACTCAGGGAGATAACCATAGGTCCCATGTTGTAATGGTGGTCCTTTAGGAATCATAATCCCTCCAATCCATTATGAATAAAAATTGAGTAAGGATTTATAGTTTAGGATCCATCCCATTTTATGAGGCAACACTACAAAATTCATATTTTAATTATCTTTAATCTATGATATTGAAGTCTTACATGGTTTAACCACTTTATCCAATTTTATTGCCTCTTCTAGTCACTACCCCTCCTCTTTATCTTTGGTCACTGATGGTCCATTCACTTTGGCCACTAACTCATCCAGCTAGCTACATGGATATAATATAATAAATGTATTGGAATAGTTTATGATGAGCTTAACAACCACTTTAGTATGTGTGAGGACCACTAAAATTCATGTATCTTCTCATATAGTCATTATCTACTATTAATGTATGATTATAAATCAATTATTATTTCTAACACTTTGATAATGAGTGGGGAACTTATAATATAAAAAATTTACTTCAAATGAAATCTATATGATGTGTACCCCTAATAGATCAACTCTATATCAATAATGGTATCCAAGACACAATCCCTTTGAGAAATAATTTATCATTTCTCTCTATTAATTCCAGTTTCTTTATTTTTTATAACAATAGTCAGAGGTGTGTAAAGTGAGAAGGCGAATCAACAATATTGGTTCAACTTACTCTTTAAATTCTACTAATTCAAAGTAATTATTTTGAATCTACTTATACATTGATGATTTTTTTACATAAATAGAAATATGGAATATATTTGTCATTTATAAATTCATATCCCATATATGGGATGTGATCCTACCCCAGAACACTTGAAAAGTTCTAATAATCCTAAATGGGAACTTCCCCCATATGGATTTGTCTGTAGAGATGATATATATTAATTAAATATAGCCCATATAGGTTGATTTACCTATAATTATCCATCTAATATTACATCAGAAACATCCCAAACTTGACCCTAGTGTGTGACTCTCACACTGGTACAAGATATCCACTCATGAACATAGAAATTAAGGCTTCCAAGACGATTATCTGATCAAATAACGGGGTGACATTCCATATCCATTTAGTAGAATGAACCACTTCCAACATCAACCATTATGCCTATGAAATTCCATGGGTCCAAAAGGTCATGCATGTTCCCAGTATCTTATTACCTGGCTATTGGCTACACTATATTATGAACATATTAGCCTAAAAACTAAAAGGAATTTCAATCATTGGATGAATCGCTTCAACCATGGAATTCCATTCTAGTAGAAATAGACCCCTTCATAGTATAAGATTACTCTCTAGATTTACTCATTCAAATTAAAGGTGGTTGGATCTGTTATACATTTATCCCATGATTGGTGCTCCACTAATCATGTGAAAATCATAGTGGCTTTTCCGCACATCTTTATACCCCATATGGAATGTGCTCGTGTTAAGACTTCAACTATTAACATAATGAGACATGATATATTATTTGTGGTGGGAGAGCAATTAGGAGATCTATAAGAACTCATATAACCCCACTACATAGAAAAATTATTTGAATTACTTATAACCCTGGTACACTAAAAAGGAAAAACCCTAGTCCACACTAAAGGCATGTAAGGAAATATGATTATTATACATAAATATCACATGTTTTTTATGAATATTCATCAAATTTCATTAACACAAACCCATAAATCCTTATAGTTTAGTGTATTTTGAGTCTTGAAACAAACCATTATTATTTCATGAAAGATATTCAATATATCCCACAAATATATTCACAAATGGAACACATCTTAGGTATACAATGACAAAACCCTTATTCATAACATGGGGATGTAAACATAAGAAAGTGTGATCTTAGATTCTATACAAGTGTAAAAATTAATGATATCGGTCTATGATAATTTAATAGAAGAAGATAATAATAAGTGTATGTGAACATAAACATAATAAATGATGTTTATACACAACTTGCCATAGATCCTAACCACAAGCATGGAATAAAACATTATCATTTCAAAAAACATGGGCAATAAAAGTGAGAAATCATCATAAATCAATCCTGAACCAGATGATTGTGTCATAAATGTGTGGCACCATAAAAAATATATAAAACCATTTTATATTCCATGGTGAAATTACAATACCATTAACATAGTGGATGGAGACTCATAAATTATTTCCTAATATAGATTAAGATGCACCTGTTTCCAATAAGGGATGAGGACTCACATGTTTCCCATAGTGCATCAATCCCATCAAATTGTTTTCAACTGTTATATGAATTGATATAATGCATTACCCAATGAATATGAGGGATATATAGGGTCCAAACATATTATAATGGAAATTTTTTTATCTATTCTATAATATCATAAAAACATTCATCATATCTTTACATCTAAACCTATGTTAAGAAAACCAGTTTCCTAAAAATTTCACCAATTCAAAATCACATAAACCATGGTAAATAAATGGGGTTCATAAACATTAACCATTTGTAGAAATAATAGGAATGATATCATTCAATATCATCAATATTAAATCATTTGTAAAACAATTGGATTTCATCTTAGATGGAAAATTATTTTGAAATATTACATGGAACAATTGTTAAGGAATATATCATTTCTACTATTAAAAATAATTTTTAAAAATAAAACATTTCCAAATTATTTTTAGAATAACCTAATAAACTTATCAAGGAATCATTAAAAGTAATTTTGAAAATTTCTTAAGTAAATTATCATTTCTAATTTGAAAATAACTAAAAATACAAAAAATATTTTTGAAATAAGTTTATATTTAAATAAAATTTGAAAAATTTAAATTATATTTAGATCACTTATTGGTCATAATAGTGTAAATTATGAACATGTAATACATATTAAAATAATTCTTACTTTCACATTTATGATAAAAGAAAAAAAGCCTTATTTAGAAAAGGAAATGAAAATTAATTTCAAAATATTTTGTGAAAATTGAAACATGGGAAAAAATTAATTTAATAAATAATTTGGATAATGTTAAAAAAATAATTTTTTTAGAAAACATGTTTTTGGTAGAAAAATTGTGGTTTGACTGAATAAGGAAATAAATATGATTTATCTTAAAAGTAATGTTTTGAACTCTTGAGTACAAAAAGAGCGGAAAATGAAGGAAAAAATGTTTTCTCATAACATAAATAGAGGATAAAAATTATCATGTGTTTCTTAATATATGAATCATAACATTTAAACATCATAAGTATAAACATAAACAATCTTGACGAAACGATGAGATTGTATCATAATGACTTTAACACTTTGGTAACTTTAAATTGTAATCCCCATGAAAGAATAAAATTACATTATACATAAAATATAATTATATTAAATAAATTCACGATATTTCAGGTCAAAGGGTATTTATATACAGTTTATAAAATAATATTTTTGAATAATACAACATATGTCTCAAAGAAAGAAAATTGAGACAAAAATTACTTTCTGCTTAAGTAACTTTTAAACCATAAACCCCATGAATCCGAGACACTAAAATAGATATGTAAATAACAATAAACTTATAAGGAAATAATCATATAATAAATTTATGGTAAGTATTCACACCATATAAATTCAATTAGTGGTGAATATGGCATGTGTCTCACCGAAGTGAAATTTGAGATAAAAATCCCACACCTTATGTTACAAATGTTTTCACGCATATTTGAAACTACTATATAGTAAATATAAGTTTATTATAAATTTGATAAAAAGCATAATTATATATATAATAACATATATGATTTTCTTATGAAATTATGTTACCTTTTTATTAATGATTCCATGTTAAAATCATGTATCATGTAAATACTACATTGTTTTTTAATGTATATTGTGATTTTTTTTGGTCGTATTTATTTTATAATTTTTCCATAATCACTATAATTTGAATAAGGAAATAAATATGAAATATATTCTGTATATATTTATTTAGAGTAATCCAAAAAGTTAGATACATAAAATGAAATTCACAGTTCTAGGAGACGGTAGGCTGTAGATATGAATGAACATTGTTTCTATTTTTTATTGGATTGAAATAATTAATGGTAAGTAATATATTACCATTACAGAATAATTATTATATCATATATATATTTATATCAAATTTTTTTCCTTAAACCTATTTTAATTAACTTTAATGTAAATTGTACGTGAAGAACAAATCGCACCGCTTCATGACGTGGTAGTCCACTGTACACATGAGCGAGGTTATCATATTCCCAAAGAATAAAAAGTAATAAGGTATATATGATATAATAATTAAAAAATTATAAATATTTTAAAAATATCATATATATTCATTTAATATATCCTTATCACCACCCTATTAAAATAGAAATAAAAAACACATCACATAGGTTCGTGAGGCTGTACTCCTCTCTACACACATGCGATGAGTTTGTATCCAATTTGATGGAAGGGGAGATTTTTTTTGTTTATGAACTTATCATAACAAAATAATATTAAATAAGAGATATTGTTTTTATTATTTTACCATGTTTTTAATATATTAAAGTAAATGGGAGAAGAACTAAAACAAAAAGACATGTTTAATAACTTTACCTCTCCTTTGACAAGTCTCTATAGGGCTACACATAATGAATTACTAAAAGGGATTAATATAAAAAATAAGGAATATAGGATTATGGGAGAGATAAAAGAGAAATATATGGGTAGGTATTGGATAAAACAAAGGGTTTTTGGAGGTGTGAAGAGGAGAGTAGAGGGGGTGTCCTTTTATAATTGAGGTGAGAGACACTAATGTAATTAAAAAAAATAAAAACGTGTAACCATGTATTTCTCATGGGAAAATATAGAAAATGGACCATTATAAGTATTTATACATGATAATGTCTAAATATTTCTATAAAAATAGTATAATAAATTTTTTGGTCATTTTATACCATTATCTATTTTTATTAACCCCCTCTAAACCCATTTTTACCTTAATAATAGTAAATAAAATTTACAGTTTTTACTATTAATTATCGTGAAATCTATGTTGAATTTATTAGATAATATAAATTATTATGACTCCAAATATTGAATATATTTTTCCAAATTCAACAAACATAAGTGGAAAATTTTAATTTTATTCTAAACCCGTAGAAGCGATGAAAAAATGGGTTTCAAAAATAATGCTTAAATTTTTTAAAAGGGTTTATATAAAAATTTAAAGAGAAATTTATTTAAATGAAAAAATTTTATTAATATATATATATATATATTTGAATAATGTTTACTTTTAAAACAAAATAATTTTTTTCAATTCTGAAAATGAAAATAAAATTCCTAATAAAAACTAGTATTTTTCACTATTTACTAAAAAATTTATCTTCTTTAAAAATTATAAGTCAAATTAACTTCATAAAGATTTTTACATATAGATTTAAAAAGGAATTTTATTTTTTTCAAACAAAATTTCTTAAAGTGGAAAATGTAAATTTTAAAATAAGCAAACAAAATACGATAAAACTATTTTTTATAAAAATATTGTTTTTCGGTGTAAACATGGATTTATTATTATCTCACGTCCAGAAAACACATTAGAAGAATGTTAAAAAAATTATTGAATATATAATATATTTTTGTTTCATTAAAATAATTCACCAAAATTATATATTTAATTTATTGGGATAAAACGTTTTTTTGTGCATAAAAAAGTTTTTTAGAAAAGATTTTATTTATTTTAAGATGGTTTTTATTTTAAATGTATAAATAATTATTCACCAAAAAATTAAATTTATAAAAATTTGAAAAAAATATATTTTAAAAAATTATTAAATTCTATTGAGACACCCCATTCCAATTATTAGGTGATAACTATCAAATTATATAATAGTTTGTAGTTTTTCATATAAAATTTTTATTCTGTGTAATGAAAGATAAGTTCAATGTTGTGTGTAATGAAGGCTATCGAAAAAAGTTAAATTAATTCGAAAAAAAATATTTCATAAAATCACGGGGCTTACATTCTACCCCATTTGAATAAATTTCACCTTCAAAATATGAATTTTTTCTTGATAATCAAGGATTTAACATATGAAAATCGATTGGAGGGATAATGACATCATATAAAGGTTTAATAAAACTTCCTTTTTATAAGATAAAAAGGATGTGAAACGATCACCTTGAATGGCACATAATTAGGTTTCAATATAGAAGAAAATTGGTGGGAAGTGAGAATATGGACATAGAAGATAAATATAGTTCCCAAATACCAACAGAGAGTGATAGAGAACATGGTCATGATAATGATATCTAAAAAAATCCATAAATACGTGATAGGTGAAAAGACCATTCATTATTTAGAAAGGAAGTTACATTTATAATATTTTATTTTAAATCCCTTTTCATAAATATTAGAAATTTTCCTGAGAAGATAAAAATACTTGATTTCATTCCATTTCATAAGAATAATATCATCATTTTTTGATTCCTATATCAATTTAAACTTCATTTCTTAATCCATGAATTGAATATGGATTTTTAATTCCTAAAGCACAAACAGGTCACAAGATCCATAACATAATTATAAGTCATTACTTATATATATCTTTATAAAAATGGTTTTCACTTGTTATCCAATATGCATAAATATTAATATGGTTAGGTAATACATAAATATTTAAAACATCAACCAATGTTCATATTAATCCAATCCATAAATATTTAACCATAATAAGCATA
Organism: Viscum album; assembly: GCA_963277665.1. Lineage (NCBI taxonomy): Eukaryota > Viridiplantae > Streptophyta > Magnoliopsida > Santalales > Viscaceae > Viscum > Viscum album. Next base: position 284,431,298 of record OY728138.1, on the reverse strand, counting down.
CAAAAATCAAAAAATTATAAATAAATCAACTAAATTTCCCAAAATAAACATAACATTAATCCTTAAAATATCGTAAAGTACCTATAATGTTTCTCATAATAAATATGTCAACACCTAGGTCCTATATTTTATTACATCATGGTAGTGAGTCGACATGTGAGTAACATGGTGATATATTCTCTGAAAGCATTGTAATAACCAAAATTAGCATAACACCTCAATGAAAATATATATTCTTCTTCATTATTTAATTAAAACAAAAAAATCATAAATATATTTTATAAATCAATAAATGTTGTAAAATCCATAAATAATAACATGTACCACTTTTTCAATGAGTTGTTATTTATCTTTGGGGTCATTAATAATTTGAAGTTTACTTTATTCATACCATTCATCTCTTTATCAAACCTATACATCATTTTACTGAACATTAATACCATACTAAGGGTTACCTTCCCACAATCCTATGTTTTCCATAAAATATCACCTTTAAATCAAATAACTTGTCTAGTTCATTAGTAACATAGAACATATTCTTGAAAATTATAAAAAAAATACATATATAGAACATCCATTATATATTTCATTATCCATCTAACATAATTATTGAATTCCTATGCACAAACAGTTTAATCATTCCACTTCATTATTAAACAATTGACTAGGATTCATCATCTTATTCCTTTATAACTCTTTCATATAGTATGAAATATGAATCATGTATTAATATTCATCAACCTCAATTTAGTCATGATCATCATGTTTAAAATAAACAATACAGTCAGAATATCCCATACCTTTCACTTGTTAATTGTAGTATCTTCATCATCAATAGTATAATCATTACTTAAACCACCTTCATTATTCTCTTCAAAAGATTTCCACTATTAAATCGATTTTTATAATCCCTATATTTTCCGGAGTTATAACATTCATCCATTGATAATACCTTAAAGAGACCAATATTCCTTTCTATTTTGTTAACTAAAATTTTCAATTTTCCTCAGCAGTTATTTAATATATTCCCTTTTTCTCTAAAGATGAAACATCATCTTGTTACTTTGATATATCTTCTAATGTGATTGTTCCCACATTATTTACATATAGTAATTTGAGTCTTCTCTCCTCCATGGTCTCCACCACTGAAGCTCTCAGCGAACTCTATCCTTGTCTTCTTTGTTGAGTCGAAGAGTGGATTAAGATGCAAGTAGGTAATCATATATCATGATAACTAATTAGTATTAATAATAATATCCTTCACACTAGTCATCACCTAATTTGGTTATCACCAACACATTTTCTATCAAATTAAACATTGACTCAATTCCTTATGTTTCCTACCATTTAATAAATCAATAATCCATAGTGTGAGTAGTAATATTCAAAGAGGAAAACCCCATAATAATGAAACATTTATAGGTTGTCTAAATAATAACACCTTATATTCATCCTATAACACCTTAGGTTTATGATAGGTCATATGTGATTATCATTAATTAAAATCCTTCTAAACATGTCAATATGAAAATGTGGATTATCAAAAGCATATCCCTCAAGAGTTTCAAACCAAGTGCATAGTAAAACCCATTTTCCAGTACGAATTAACACATTAGTCAAGCTTGATGTTAATTTTATAGATTTATTACCCATAGTTACCTCTATATAATATCCAAATCCACATTTATTATTCATAAATGGATATATTTCATATAAAATCACACAATCTCTTTATTAAAAAATCTTTATGTTGTTATCATATACCGATGAATATCCTCATGTTTTTCACTAATGTTTTTATAATACTAATCAATAAATATTGAATGATTTTTTATGATACCAAATGTAAGGAACTAGTGTTTTTATACATAAATATAACATATTTTTAGATGAATATTAAATATAATTCATAAAAAAAATCTTGAGGACCAAAATATTTTTGTGTCTTTAAAGACTAGAAAAACAATCTTTTTATTTAATGAAATATCTTCAACATATTTTATAATAATATTCTCACATATTACACTGCATAGGAATACCCTTCCTAAACCTTTATTTATTACATAAAGATGAAAACATAAGAACTGATAGGATTATATTCATAAAAAGGGTAAACATGGGAGATATCAATCTATGATCATATGAAAGTATAACACATGTATAAGGGTATATTAACATAACAAAAAAATATGATTTTCATACCCAACTTGTCAAAGATAATATACATGATTCATGGAATAAAACATTATCATTTCAAGAAAACATGTTCCATAAGTGTGAGAAATCACCATAAATCAACCACAAACCATAATATCACATCATAAAAGTGTGTAACTATCATAAATATAGAAAAAAAATTCATATTCCAAATGTTAAATAAAAAAACATCAACACAATGAATTATGACTGATCACCTGTTTTCCATTATTGATCCAGACACACCTATTTCTCGTAGCGTATCAAGACTCACTTGTTTCCCCAAGTGGATTAATAAAATCTACTTGTTTCCCATTGTTATCTCATGATATATAATGCTTCACCCAATTAATTGTAGAGAGATATAAGTCCAACCAATATCTTAATGAAATCCATATTTATGTTTGACATAAAATAATAAAACATTAATCCTATCACCAGATCATAGCCCATGTGAAGAAAAGTGGTTTCATAAAAAATTAATAAATTCACCATTTAATATCACTAGAAAAATAAATAGGTTTCATAAACATTTCATCAATATAAAAATTGACCATGTAGATAAATAATAAGGATGTTATAATTCAATCTTATCCCCAGTAGATTATATGTAAAATCAAAAGATGACATCATGATTGAAAAATTATTTTGAGGGATCACATGGAATATTTATTGAGGAAAATATACATTCCATTTTAAAAAAAAACTTTTTAAAAAATAAAATATTTCCAAAATCCTTTTTCCTTGAGAATAAATTTGGAAACATATAAAGGAATATTTAAAAAAAATTTATAACACTTCTTGAATAAAATATCCTTTCCACATTGAAAATAACTAAAAATAAATATAATAATTTGGAAATAATTTAATTTCAAAATAAAATTTCCAAATTATAAATAATATTTAAAAAATGTATTGTTCATGATGTTGGAAATTCCTTACACACTGTACATGTTAATATAAAGATTCCATTCACATTTATGGTAAAAGAAAAATGGGCCTTGTTAGGAAAATGACATGATGATTACTTTCAGAAAATTTTAAAAAAAGGTAAAAATGGGTAAAAATTTATATAATAAATCAATTTTAGAATGTTAAAAAAAGTGAAACATTTTTATATTTTTTTGAAACATGGATTTGGATGAAAAATGTGTTTTCAATCAAAGAGAGAAATGAAGATATTTTTTATTAAAACAATTATTTTAAAATACTAAGTAAATAAAGAGAGAAAAATTAAGGGAAAACATATATTAAAATTAAATAACAATATGAGAATAAAATTAATTTGTTTCTTGAGAGTAGGATGATAATATTTCATCATTAGAAGCATAAACATAAACAAACTAGATAAACTATGAGGTTGTATCATAAAAAAAACCAAATTAGTAACATTGAATGGTAATAAAAGGAATGAATAAAATTAAATGAAACTTATAATATCATAAGAGTAAATAGATTCATGATTTTTCTAGTCTATTGGGATTTATATATGCCTTATAAAATAAGATATATTCATAATATAATAAACGTATCAATGAAGACAAATTGAGAGAACAATCTCTTACTTCTTTTATAACATTTGAAATATATACCCAATGAATACGAGATACTAAAATGGATATATAAATCTCAATAAATTTTTAGAATAATCTTAAAAAATTAATTTCATGGTCAGTATACATACTACATAAAAGAAATAGTTGGTGGATATGGCATGTGTCTCATAGAAGTAAAAAGTGAGAAGGAAATCACATAACTTAAGTCTCAAATTATGTTTATACACATTAGACCATCCTATATAATAAGTATAAGTTTATTATATATATATATTAAAGGATAAAAATATATATATCAGAATATATATGATTTAGTTATTAAATTTTATTACTATTTTATTAACAATTCTCTATTAAAATCATGTTTTCGGTAATAAGCTATTTGTTTTTTTATGTATGTATTGATTATTTATTTTTAGTACACTTACATTGATAATGGTTTAATTACATTAATTATTTTAACCATCATATAAATATCATATATATTAATTATATATATATATTTATAGTAATCCATAAAAATTAGAGATATAAAATGAAATGCATTATTCCTGGAGATGGCAGGCCGTACATACGCGTGAACACTATTTAAATTTCCTTTATATATTGAAAGAAATAAAGGTAAATATTATATTATAATTATATAATAATTTGTATTTCATATATATATATCACATATTTTTATTTAAACCAATTTTTATTACCTTTCATGTATATCGTATGTGAAGAATGAATTGCATCACTTTGCGAGACAATCGTTTTCTATACACATGAGTGACATTATCATATTACCATGGAATAATAAGTTAAATGGTATATGTGAAATCACAATTAAATAAGTAAAAATAAGTTAAAAATATCACATATATTCATTGAATATATCTTTATTACCATCTAAGTATGATATAAATGAAAAACACATCCCATCGATTTGTGTGGTGGTTGTCCACTGTACACATGGGCGATGATTGCGTATCCATTTTAATGGAAGATGAAATGGGTTTATGTAATTTTTTAAACATAAAAATATCTCAGTGTATGGTACAAAATGGTGTTATTATTTTAAATGAATTTTTAAATATTAAATGATTTGGAAGACGAAATAAAACTGAAAAACATGTTTAAGAATATTACAACTTTTTTAGAGTGCCTCTTTAATATTACAACTAATCCAATCATAAGAGGGATTAATGAAAAAAATAATGCCTCTAGGATTAGGTAATGGATGTAAATAAAGTATTTGGGTAGCTATTTCCCTAACCATGTGGTTTTTTTAATTTTTAAGAGGAGAGGAGAGGGGGTGTCTTTTTATAAGTGAGGTGAGTGAAACATTTGTATTTTTTGAATAGAAAACGTTATAACTACATTTTTCCCCACAAAAAGAGATCAAAGAGAAACCATTATCAATAATTAGAAATTATAAGGTTGTAATATGGTCATTTAATGGGGTTTGGAAATGTTTTAGGTCATTTTAAACTCTTATATTTTTAGTTTAATCCCTGGTAAACCAATTTTTATTCGAACCGTGGTAAATAATTTTTACTATTTTTACAATTCATTGTGGTAAAAAATTATTTTAACCTTAATAGATAATATAAATTATTCTGATTAAAAATATGTAATTCTTTTTTCTAAATTAAAATTATATATGATAAATAATTTAATTTGAAATTAAAATCATAGAAGTGATGGATTTTTTTTTTCATAGAGAAAACATGAAAATGTTGAAAATGTTTTTATATGAAAATTAAAAATGAAATTTATTACAATGAAATAACTGGATTAATTTATATATGATTGATATTTTTTTACTTTTCAAAATTTATCAAAATAATTTTTTTGTTTTTAAAATTTTAAAATGAAAACAAAATTCTTCATAAAACTTGTATTTTTCACTATTCACTAAACCATTTATCTTTTTTAAAAAATCACAAAAATTCACTTCAAAAAAACTATAATTATTTTATAACTAGAAAAAAAGTATGAATGTTAAATTTTTTTGAATATATGATATATAAATTTCATTAAAATAAATCACAAATATTTTCATATTTAATTTACTTATATGAATCATGTTTAGGCGCATACAAATAGTTTTTCAAAAAAAGAATTTATTTTTTCAAAAATGGTTTTTAATTTACATTTCTAAATAATTTATCACAAAATAATTCATTTTATATACATGTGTAAAAAACCTATGTTCTTAATTTAGTTAATACTATTCATATCTATCATTCCAACAGTTATGTGATAACTATCATATTAAATAATACTATGTAATGTTTTGTTTAAACTCTATATTTCATTTAATTCAAGATATTCTTAATATTTTGTATAATTAAAGATATAAAAAAATTAAATTGAAAAAATATGTCACAAAATATTGGTGTGTTACGAGGAACCTCTATGATGAATGTCCCAACTCAATGATCACCCCAGTAGTTTGTTATCCATTGCTTTATTTATTAAGCATTTACAGTTAGGGGTTTATTTCTCCATCACTCATCATCCTCTATCCATGGAAAACGAGTTTCTCCTAGGATATAAACTTAAGAGTGATGAACTTCAAAGATGAAATGTCTTACTAACTAAATATTTTCCTAAATCATATCTAAGTGAATGTTGAACCAATTAAATAGATTATTCTTATGGAATATAATGTGAATGGGTATGTCAATTAGAATCATGAATCCATATATTAGAAATATGTTTGAAATTTTATTATCCAATAAGATTCCCCCATAAGGTCTAATAGGGGATACTGTCATGGGTGAACACATTGTCTCCATCTAAACAAGATGCTTTAAATCATTTAATTTATCCTTTAATTAGGGGAACAAATGATATATTCTGGAATGATTTTGTATAATGATAATAATTCAATTATGTTTCAAGAGTTCAGATGACCAATTTGGAAACGAAGTTTTTTTTCATAGCACATACATGAAAAATAAGTTCAACATAAAACACGTAAGAGCTATGTGGAATGAATTAGTACTATACAGACTATTTAATCAATATGGGAGACTCTAATAGTCATGATATTGGAAAACTTGATTTATGAATTCCTATTAGAAAGTATGTGAAATTACATATAAGTAGCAGATTCTTAGTGTGAAACACTGCTGAGTCTATGAGCTCCAGATTCATTCATGAAACACCTTTAAGTCTTACATGAAAAATGATATTCTTCAGATGATTTATATTTATTCCAAAACCTGATGGATCACATATTATTTATGTAGGATAATTTACTTCCTTAGAATATTCATTTCCTCATTTCGATGAAACCAAATTTTTAGGGGTCATTTGTTGGGGCCAAAAAAATTACTAAGACATTAAAAAAATTAGAAATAAGTATTAAAGACCAATATAAAGATGAAAATTCAGGTTTAAATTTGAAAAGTAAAAGTTATCACAAAGAAAATCAAACACGTATTGAGCCTAGTTCATGAAACAACCTCATTCAAATCACATGATCATTTTCAATGACCCATATGGTTTATAAAACACCACAATCATCTACAAATTCTTTATCAGTTTTGGGTTTAGAGTAGTTATTCCTCTCCCGCCACATATCTCCTTCATGAATTTTATGAAAATCTAGCTATGTGGTAGTGATTTCATATGCACTATGTACTCCCTTCATGATCCACCATCTCTCATAGCTTTTCTATGAAGTTGTATACTGACTATATTCCTAAAAATTACAAGGAATAGTTATCCAACAACACCTATAAATACGCTATACCCACACCAAAATAGATATAAAGAGGATAATCAATGGTGAAGGCCGAGAGACTTAGAACTTAGTGAAATTTATAGGATATACATATATTTTGTTCATGAAAGAATCATGGGTAAGAAAGGATCAAAAATAAGTGAAAAATTATGATGTCTATTTTTGAATGAGAGTCCCATATATCCCCTTTATTATGAAGAGGCATATGAGTATTCTTCATGAACATGGTTCCCATTTATGAATGTATATCTACTTTACAAATGGGTTACCCGTGAGAGTCCTTCATGAAGTACCATTAAATAAATTCCAATATGAGAACCTCATCCTTAGTTAGCATGAATACTATGTTATATAGAGGCTTCATACAGAATTTACTACCATAATCATAGGGTAACTAAACTGTGAGTCACCTGGAATTTATTCAATCACATTATGAAACTTCCATGATGGATAATTAGACCCCCTTAACATCATATCTTCTATCCAGGTCCCCCTCCTTGGTTGGATTAACCAAAATAACCTTCATCGAATCCTTCCTTCACTATCAAGACACCTAAACATTAAAATGAAAAACTCCTCCAAAGACAAAAGATATACTTTATCAGATTGTTAGGAATGACATAGTTTTCTACATTGATTATGTATTCACATGATAAAATGTCTTTTCTAGGGGTTTATTACTTGATTGATATGAACCTAATGGTAATAACCATCATGAATTACCATGATGATAAGGGACCATATCACAAGGACACTAGGGAGAATATACATGTCTTATGGTTCTCATATTGGATTCTAATGTTTCATATTGGCCAGATTGATTCCAATTATTGAGCCAAGAGAGAATTGGGTTCCTCAGCACCAATAATGTTCCCATTGACGATTTCATCATCATAAATCATCCAAAATATAGTAAAATCTATACATGGGCCTCTTAGTAGGTGTAATAACTAATATACATCCTTCACCTAACTCACATACTAGGTTAGGAATATATGGAAAACATATATACAAGTTTTTTCAAAACACTGGATAAATGACATAAGTTTAAGCCCAATACATCATTCTTAATGGGTTATATTCCTTATATGTCACCCATAACCTGTCTTTCATCTTTAACAATAGTAATGATGAACCAAGAAGGGACAAAAATGCATAATCCACACTAAATCCTCTATTTTCCTTTTCTCAACACATACATCCTAGTCACATTATGTAAATATGGATGAAATTTTTTTCATTGCATGATGTTAAACTACACAGTAAGGTCCTTCTACATCACCTCAAACTATACTACCTGAACTATGTTGGAATTGATTTATGTTTATGAGGATATGTAGGATTCCACTTTGTGTTTCAATCACAAAAATTTTAGAAACCATACACTCAACATGCCATATTCATCACGAGAGACACAATTCATCTTCATCAGGGTATATTCATCATTAAACTTACCCTCACTAGACTATATTCATTTTGACCCATTAGACTCCTCATCGAATCAAACTCCAAGGGATACATATAATAATCTCTCAAAATTATAGATTCCCTATAATATAACCTTCCTCAATTAGATATACTCATTTTTAAAAGAACTACAAAGGGCCAATCATGTGTAAGAACCTCACCAACCATTTCAAAGATTATTTCTCTTAGTGATCCATAGTTCATAGACACATGTCCTTAAAAGGAACCCTTGTAGGTCTTAAATTCATAAACTTAAATGGATATTTACTAGGTCTTGGAAGAATGGAAAAAAAATTCACCACGATTGTCCTTGTAATATATACTTAAAAGGTAAATTATGACCCATCACATGGCACCAAACTATATGAGTTACAGTTTCCACTATAGTGATATATAATAATCCCCTCACATGGGACTTATCCAAGCCTTATAACATAAAAAACCATTCGGGATGTAGATAAAATCTATACTACCCATCTATGATGATTTAAAACATAACATGATAAATTAATAATATGGAGATTGATAATATATAATATATATAGATGGTTACATTGATAGAGATTATATGATACATATTGATGATACGATCAACAAAGTACTTATGATTGACAAAAAGGTTCACATCAAGACATGTCAATGACTGCTTATTAGCATATAGGTGACTAGTTCCACACTGGGACTTGGGAAGGCTTAATGAACATATATTTAATCAAAAATAGATCCCCATAGTTGGAAATAATTCAACTTAAAGGGAGAAATGATCTAGAACTCCAATAATATGAATCAATTTGTTTTAAATAGTTTCACTTGTAATGTCCTGGTGATTTCCAGCCTTTGGAAAGAAATATATTGATGTTTAAAAAAGTCTTTAATTGGGAAGTGTGTTAGTCTTATTCATAATAAAAATTATTAATTGTATGTATAACATAATTTTAATGGAAGTAATTAGGTATAATTTAAATTTTTATTCCACATTTCTTTTTAAATATATTTACTCTGAACATCTATTGGTGGAAAAGGTTGATTGAGAGTGTGTATTACCAAATATTTTAGGATATGGAAATGACTGATAGTTCTTGGGGTAAATGAATAGAATGATAGTTTTGAAGGGATTTTACATAACTAAAAATGTTTTTGGAGGGTTTCAACCACACATGTTTTTATATAGGGACTTGGATACCTAGAGGCTAGTTTCAAATTATATGACTTGGCATGTGGTTTTAGATTTTTTGGATTGTGAGATATAAAAGTCATGGATAAGAATGTGTAGACCATGTGGTATGATTATTATGGAAATTATTTTTATAATTATTTGTCTACGATATGTAGATTCCCATTAATTCCAATATTTCTCTGAACAACCACCATTTATGTATTATAGGTACACAATTTTTTAAATCCAGAGAATTAAAGGTAGACTCATCCACTAAAGGTTATTTTCATTTAGTTCAAGTATCTATTATAGAATTGAATGTTTTTGGAATCCACCATAATAAAAACACTAGTTAACTATTTTAAATGGATTAACTAACATATATTCATATAAATGAATACTAAAAAATCAAATCAGCCTTTGAAAATACACATGGAATTCCATATTCTTCCAAACAAATAATCATTAATGTATAGTACAAATATTTATGAGAATGAAGTATCAAATTTAACTATATTTTGGAAGGTTTATAGAGAAGGTTGTTATAATTATATTTCTATTGAACCCACATATGGTTTCCTATATTTTCTTATTGAGGGAATAAAAACCCACTTAGTTTGGGGTCATAGTTTAAATTCATGTTATAATGAATGACAATTATTCTTGAAGAACAAAGATTAAAAAATGGAGCCTAGAATGATGGAAAGACCTAAAATTTAAATTCATATAAGAATGGAAGTAAAATCATCATTGATAATATTTTGAATTGTTTAAATTCATAAAATATAAGAGATCGGGTAATTTAACATCATGAATTTAAGAACTTATATTAAAAATCTAACAACCATGTGGTGAGGGCCATTTTTTCTTGTATTTTATGTCTGTGTGACAATAAAAATGATTTCATATAATTCAAGTTCATAAAATGAGGAAAATTATTTTTTAATTACATTACAAAATCCTTAAATAATAAATATTGATGTAGGGTTAGTCAACAATGTCAAAATTTACAACAAGAATCGCATCCTACAGAATTGAGAATGAGGATTGGGTATAAGAAGTTTGGGTAATAGTTTGGGTATTATGCTAACATGGTATCCTAGTATTTTAGGTGTATATACCAATAACTATACTAGAATATTGAGTAAGGAGGAATTCTATTGTCAGTTAAAGATGAAGGGTCCCTATTATTAAGGGGTATAAGTACACAATTTAACACACACTAATGACCCAAGGTCCGAAGAAGAATTTTATATAGAAAATATTCTTGAGAATTTGAAATTTCATTTATGATCTGGTTATATGATATAATAATCCATATGTTTGTTTGAGATGAATGAAGCTTGAAAATAGTGAAGTGAAGGAAATGGGATTCAAGAAACAACCCTCTTGGGGCCAAAAACATTGTGAATTTTATCTATTCCATTAAATAGGAACACATGGGTTAAATGAGATGATTTTTACAAGGTATCGGAACATGTAAAATGTATGGGTATTGATGAATATTGGAGACTAGGTAATACATAGAGGCAGTAAAAATCAAAAAATATGTGTGGAACCTCCATTAATTGAAAGGGAATTAATAATAATAGCCTTCACTCAAACTAATTAAAAATCATCCCTAAAGGGTTACCATAACAAAGGATTTAATTAAATATAATTGATACCTATTATATTAAAATGGTTTTATATGTGAATGTATCCAATAATAAAATCATCCCACTTATACCTTCTCTCTTAGGTAGTGATTTTTACATCACCAGTGGGAGTTTACAAATAAAGGATATGATGTGATGCACTAAAAATAGGATTACTCTCTCAAATTTGTTTTATTACCTATATTTACTTTCTTGGTATTATGAAAAATGAATTTATATGGGCAATTATAGTTAATGGAATTATATTTTTCTATCATCGAGTATATTATTTACTAATCCTTGAGAATGGTATGTGGTAAACATTGATCATGGTGTATATTAAGATTTATTCGTGGAATGTGCAATTAATTAATATTACCATTAATTAGGAGATATGTATGGAGTTATATTCTTATTACACAATAAATTATCCTAAATTTTCCCCAATATTTTAAAAACTATTCTGAATAGTATTTTAGAGCTTAAAACCCCATATAAAATTTGACATGTTCACGAAAAAAGGATCAAATTTTATGAAAAAATGATGTATTTTGGAAGGTTTTTACTGATTGGGGTTCCATTGGTAATAGTAAGTTAAATTTTCTATTGATAATAATGATTAAACTACCAAAATAGCACCCTAATTACCATAGTAATTAATATATATGAAGCACTTACTCTTTCCCAGAGATTTATATTGGCATGAATATAGTATATATAATATATTATGATTTATGGGTGAGTTATTTAAAGTCTAATTTTATACATTCCATGTGTGTATTAGATGTGTTTGAGGTGTTAGAGGAGTCAGGGAAGGACCATGGTTCAGTTTTTAGATGATGGTCCCAGTTTGGAACATTTGTCTTTGAAGACAAATTCCAGAGAGTTATCTCTAGGAAAGTATTTGGTACATGGTGTGACCAACAAAGAAGGGGGAGTTGTTGTGAGGTCTACCAAAAACCCTATATAGATAGCATAGATACCCCATATTTATAGGGTATCTTAATTAATGGGTCAATACCTTGTGCTCCTCTTCCTTGTTTTTAATGTTTTAGTTAATTTTAGTAATTGTAATATTTTTTATTTAAATGACAAAACCATCATTTGAATCCCAATAAAATGAGTACAACCCTCACTCTCTACAATTTGGTTACCCTATATGTGGTGGGATATCATCTATCAATGGGTTTTCTTCAAGTGTTATACCTCATGGAGTATCTATGGAAAAGGGTCATCATCTTTTAACATGTGTTTTTCGAGTTTGTTCAATACAAAAATGTGTTTCAACTAAAATAAAAAATTTATGTATTGTTATAAGGATTCAAAATTTCTTCCCCCTCTATTAAAATCAATTCATGGAACTATATGATGGGACTCCTAATTATTATAGATAGTTTTAGTAAAGATACTTCCATAGATATATGTGTGATTTTGTACAATGGAATTTATGTGTAAGAGACTGAAATAAGTGATGAATATGATCTCTAAGGTTAAAAATATGTGTTATAGGGGTTCTTAAAAGTGGAAAATTTTTATTTGGGTTGCATAATGTTGAGCCTTGATATATGGAGGTTCATGGACTATTCAAACCAAAATTTTTCTTTCATAAAATGTCCATTACACTAAACAAAATAGATGATCTTTTTGAATTTAGTTTATTGAAAAAAGGTACATAACACTAGAAAACATAAACATTTACTGTAAAAAACTTGAAAGTATTATTAATTGGTCCATGATAATTAATTTTATCACAGATCAATACCTAGGGACATACAACCAAGGAATTTGTGGGCATAAGGCATTATAATAGAATGTAAGGGAAATAGTTTTCATGTGATCTTGATAAATGTCAACAATAACATAAGGAATCAAGGAATGAGAAAAGGAAAAAAGGTTGTATAATAAGAAAAATAACTTGAATCATAACATGAAAATGTGGATACCACAAATAAATGAGATATTTAGAAGAATATAACCAAGGGTTTTCATTATGGTGTTATAAAAATTACCAGGGTTATTTACTAATATATCAGGAAACATATCATCTGTATAGATTAAATTATTTACCCAAGGAATTATAGAACTATCAAGGAAAACCCTTCATCTATCTTAATTAATGTTAGATACATATATCAAAATAAAAAAAATTCATAAATAACATGTGGAGAAAAATTGAAACTCGTTTCATATCAAAATCATGGACTTTTTAAAAAAGTTCTTAAAGTACATGATTATTATGTCATTATTAACCCATGGAAAGGGAATACTAGTTTCATGTATGTCAATACAAAAATCAAATAAATATTTTTTATATATTTTTGAATAACTCTAGATTTGAAATATGTTTGGGTATTAACATAAATAAAATAAAATGGAATATGTTGAGGAGTAGAGAGAAAATTTCAGAAGTAAAATTGGCCACATAACAGGTTTTAAACATTATTTTAAAAAAAGGGGAAATGAGAGGGTAAAGGGGTATCCCATTTATAAAAAATAAGTTAGTAGTAATGGATTGAATAAAAATGAAATAGTACATATTTACCATAATAGTCATAAGACATATACAAAAAGTGGTTCTAGAAATAAATACAAAAGAAGGATATCTCCCTTACCTTGTAGAGTAATTCCTACAACTTGAGGATTGGGACATTGAAGGCTTGAGAAAAACATGTGAGGAATCAATGGGAGGTAAAAGTTTATATATCTTCCTGGAGGATGATTTGGGAGTGAAATGAAGTGAAGAAATGGGTTGATATTTATAGAAAAAGTGGGGGTTTTGTTTATTAATTTCAAAATAAAGGCCTTGGACTCCTAGGTAGTGGTAAATGGAAAACCCTGGTATTTCCCAAGGTATTTTAGCATGGTATTGGAATCTTGGGACACCATTTATGTTATTATAATCCATAAGAGACGAACAACATTTTATATTACTTTTTTTGGAAATGAAAATTAATGTTTTCAAAAAATAACATTTTTTAAGTTAATGTTTCCATTTTAGAATTTGGAAAAAAATATTTTTAAAATGAATAAAATATATTAAAAAAATAAAATATTTTAATTATTTTATTTCTTTTAATTATATACTATAATATTATGACACAATTATGATGCCATTAAACATATTAAAAAAGTCAAACTTTGTGTTACTATTTATGAAAAATAACGTATTTTAGAAAATTATAATAAATTTACCGTAACCTAATTTTGATGTGATGATTTAAAAAATGATATTTATTTTACCATAATAATTCTATAAATGTGAACATATAGAATTTTAAATATTAAAATCCATATTTATTTAAAATAATTGAGGATTAAAAATTTATAGTAAAATTTTAGACACTTGAAAATATAAAAATATTTCATAATATATATCTAAATATTACTATTTTTATCATAATATTTTATTAAAATAAAGATTATTTATCATATCTTATTTTATCATAATAATTTAATTTTTATTTTGAAAATATTGTTTTTGTCCGAAAAATCCATTTATCAAATAGTACTCGTAAAACTGAATTGATAGAACAAAAAGTATATTTATATAAAGGAATTAAACTTTATGTAACTAGGTATAGAACACTTAACTACTTATAACACCCACATATTATCTAAGGGTAAGGTGTGCGATGGTGATTGATTCATTGGGTGGCTGAGACAATGTCACTTGAGTTGTAATTTCTACTAACTTGAATTTTTCTGGTAGGCGATTTTATTCAAGCTTTACTTATTGATGCTCGACCTGGGATTGATCAAAAGAGAATCCTAATGATGATGCCTCCCATCCAAATTATTACAAATGGGATTCATACAACATGAATCTACTGGTTGAGGCTATCTAATCTTCTTTATATATCAATTATACTTTTTCATTTCTACTTGTAAACACTAATTATAATGTTAAAATTATTATCAACAATATTGTTTCCAACATTCATAATAGACCAATGGTCATATAATGGACAAAAAATAATCATTACAATTTCAATTTATACTCACTTCATTACCAAAGAGATATATTTTTGTTTAGTACAAATTAATATAACACACATTTTTTTGTAAAAAATATCATTTAAAAAGTTTAGGTCATTACATTCTTTCCCCATTAAGAAATTCCATCCCTCAAATTTCAACTCATTATCTTAGTTGAGAAAAGATGTGGGTAATTATACCTCATTATCTCCTATGATTCCTTGATCTATGCTACATATTTATGGTTCCTTCACAACACATTGATGAGTTCCGTAGTCTTACTGTGTTAAACCTTTTATATATGGTCCAAGATCTCAACCGTATACTTCTCATAAGAGAGGTAATGTTCCAATCATACAACCTCAGGATTAATTAATTGTGAAGGGTTAGGTATGTAAGTAATAAAGAGGTATTCATGGAATACCTTTTAAATTGAGTTATATTTGGTGGAAGTGCAATCCGATATGCCACTACTCAAATGTGATCAATGATTTCAAAGGTGCTAATATAGCTGGTGAAAAGCTTTCATTTTTTTACCAAACCTCATGACTCTATTCCATGGTGATATTCAAAGGAAATATTTTTTTCCAACATCAAACTCCAATTCCAGTGGATGGTTGTTTGGATAGTTCTTTTGTTGACTCTAAGAAGACTTAATTTGTTTTTTGGATGGTATGAACCTTTTCGGTCATCTCTTGCACATGATTTGACCTACATAGAATTATCTCACCAACTTCATCCAAATAAGAAGGATTTCTACATATCTTCCCATATTTAGCTTCAGAGGGTTCTATTTGAAGACAATAATGGAAGATGATTTTATGAGAAATAATTTAATTGGAAATGTTGATCCCATCCATCTATAAATTCCATTCAGATGGTTCTCAGCATGTCCTTGAGTATATGAATAATCCTTTTAGATTTTCCATTAGTATTTGTGTGATTGTTCATAATGAAATTCAATTCAGTACTTAGATAATTTGGAATAATTCTCCAGAACATTTATGTAAACCATGAATCATAATAAAAAACGATAGAAATTGGCACTCTATACAACCTTACCACTTCACATATATCATGGTGAATTAGTCAATAGAGAAATCTCACCAAATAGCGATGAAATGGGTAGTCTTGGTTAGATGATCCACTATAACCCAAACATCATTGTTTCCTTTGGATGTCTTCAGGATACCATTGATAAATATCATAGTTATATTTCCGCACTTATATGTCGGTATGGGTAGTGGTTGTAATAACCCTGTTGGCAGTTTTTTTTATCTTCCTTCACTTGTTGACACACCAAGTAACATGATGTGTATTATGAAATCTACCTTTTCATGTTATCCCAGCAATAATGATCACAAAGGTCCCTAATCATTTTTTTTGAATCTAGTATGTATAGAGAAAGTAGATCTACAAGCTTTATCAATCATCTCTGTCTTTATTTCGGTAACATATCAAACACATATCCCCATATGAAATTTTTGTACACTTTCTTGATCAATATTGAATTCAGATAACTTCTCATTCTTCATAACCTCTATATTCTTTTGTAATAAAGGATATTCTATTTTAGATTTATTGATATTATCTAATAATGATAGTTGAGAAATAATTTGAGGTAGGTTTGATGATGTCCCTTACCGTATGAGTATCATGACTAGTTTTACTAGGTATTTGATCAAAGGTCCCCCTTAAATCATCATTATTTCTAGAAAAACATGGTCTTTCCTAATTAATGAATTAATTATTTTTTACTCATTTGGGATGACAAAGATTTGAACAAACACAACCATTAAGAAGTTCCAACCATATCCTCTATCTTATATTCAATCCCCTTATCTTGAAAACATACATAAAACATTTATGGTCAGTTTATATATCACATTTCTCCCCATAATGATGGTGCCCCTACATCTTCAGAGAAGAAAAAATAGTATCCAACTCCAAGACATGCGTAGGATTACTCTACTCTTGAGGTTTCAACTACCAAGATAAATAAGCTATCAACTTGCCATTTTTAATAAGGATGAACCCAATCCCTTTAGATATGTATTACCAAAAATAATGTATCCTTCTCTAATAGAGGGCAGAGTTTACATGAGGGTAGTAAACAATCTATTATTCAACTCTTGGAAACATTCTTCACACTCCTATGTCCGTATGAACTTGTCCCCTTTTCGAGTTAACTTTGAATGTGGATTATAATTTTGTGAAATGTTTTTCTCAAACCTCCTATAATATTCTACTAAAAAAAGAAAACTTCAAATCTCAATTACTTTTATAGGTTAAGGTAACTCCTCCACAACCAATATCTTCGTAGGATCAACTAATATTCCTTAATTGGTTATAATTTTCCCCAAGAAATAACGTATTTGTAGCAAAAATTCAAATTCTCTGGAATTTCTAAATAGCCTATACTTCCATAGAGTTTTTAATATAACCCTTACATTATTCTAATGATACTTATGTTTTTTTGTAATATATCATAATATCATGAATAAAATCCACCAAAATGTTATTATGGTAGTCCTTAAATACTCTATTCATAAAATCTAGTAATATAATAGGATAATTAGTCAATTATAAGGGAATAAAAAATAACTCATAATTCTCATATCTCGATAGGAAGGTAGTATTTGTAATATCTTCTTTCTTCATCTTCAATTGATGATAACTAAATCGAAGATCAATCTTGGAGAATAATTGAGCCCCATAATGTTGGTCAAACAAATAAACAACCCTTTGATGAGGGTAATTGTTCTTCACCTTGATCCCATTATGTTCTACATAGTTAATCCATAGCCACATTGATCCATCTTTCTTCTTCAAAAAGTGTACAGGTTCTCCCCAAGAAGACACACACTGTCGGATAAATCCATTCCCCAAAGATTATGAATTTATTTTTTTAATTCCTCAATCTCCACATTTTATATTTAGCATAGGGTATTCGATATCATATTGGATCTATGCATGAGTTTAATGGAGAACATTAAATCTCTTTATGGGGGAGGTCTTGGTAACTCCTCAAGAAATGCATCAATTTATTCATAAATTATGGGGACATTTTATATTTGTATAATTTTGTTTCCTTCTTCATATTCACTGAACACTTCCACATATAAGGCGATGATAAGTTGTTATAAACAAATATTAGGTCACAATATCTCTCCTTTAAAATAACTGTAGGTTTTAAATTCAACACTACTATGTTTTCCTTTTTTAGTTGATCATAGCATTATACTTCCAGAGCTAGTCCTTCCCTTGTATAATATCAAATTCCATGATTGTAAGGACTACTGGATTTGATATGAGATTATTCTGACCAATGTAAATAATATAGTTTCCATACATTGTTGATTCTTTAATAATCCCTCCAAGATTCTTAACTAATAACTCAAATTTTAGTAGTTAAGTGACTGATTCTATAATATTTGCAAACTTGGAGGAAATAAATGAATGCATATAACCAGAACAAAAAAAGTACTTATTAGATTTTGAAGAACAAAAGGAGTACCTTCCACCACATCATTTGGAGATTTAACTTCATCTATTATAATAAGAAACACCTGATATTTCTTATTTAGCCTATGCTGGGGTTGATGGTGATTCCCCTCCACTATCTTTGGATTTGGATAGAGATTGAAAATTTTTACAAGCTATCCCCACTTAAAACATTGACTTTAGGCTGGGCCTACCCCATATTATCTTTTTTTATTAGTGTTGATAAGTTTAGTCTTCACCTCACAATATATGTTCTGAGGAATATGACCATCTTTTCTACACTAGTAACATTTCCCACTTCTATGAAATCAGTTCCCAAAATGATTCTTCCCACATCTCCCACATGTGGGATGTTGCACTTGCTTTCCACCTCTTCCATGATAATAGTAACTTCCCAAGATAGGATCCAATTAAATTTTTTTCCATTTGATCTATGAGACCGTTGTGTGTCCATGAACTCTAGTTCATCTTTTATATCACTTCACACTATTTCCTCAGAACTTTCATAGATTTGATTGGATAGATTATTCCATAGATGGGGTCTTAGTATACCAAATAATCTATCAAAAATTCCATTAGGATCCATGGAAAAGATATAAGGGTATCAATAAAGTCTTGTATAGTTCACCTCATGGCATCCCAATGATTTATTTCCCTTCTGATTCAGCTTTAGGAATTCTTTATCCATTTTTGTTTGCATTAAATAGGGGATATAGTTTTTTAAAAATGTTCCCATGAACTCTTCCCACTCCAAACCTTTAATATACCATATTGGATTAATTTTTTAAATAGTTTCCTCTACTGATCAGCTTCTCCCTCTAATTGGTACACAACTATTGTGACATTCTCTTACTCAGAACAATAGAGAATAGAAAAGACATTTTCTATAGATCTTTTCCATTTTTCAACAGTCAATGGGTAGATAGATTCACTAAAATAAGGTGTCTATAGTCACATAAAGGACTCAACAAAAGTTTTCCCATTTCAAGGTATTTTGGTGTCTCATCTTGATTCATTTTATCTCTTATAACCCATGTTAGTTGATTCATCATTCTTGTGATATTTTCCAGTTAAGCTTCCATCAGTGGCCCATAAACACCTAATCGATTGCACTCACCATTTATGTGGTCCCTCATATTTACTTACATTTTCTATAATAATAAAACAATAGTAGGAAATATGTTTCATTTAATAATAATATAAATATAAAGTAATTTTATGTCTTAATACATCATGATTAAATATGTTATTATTTAATATCAATTACATTTTATATAAATCCATTATATTGGTCCATTAAAAGCTTATGATTAACCAAACATATCCCCCAAAAGTGTCAAAATAGAATTGATGCAAGACTTTTTATCATGCACCAATTCATGTTCAACTCTATATAAAAGAAGTTTTTTGGGTTTTACTCCTAGATACATCTATTCTAGTGCCACAACCACGTGTCTGTATCTAGAAAGAAATTTCTTTTCCAGAAACAACTTACTTTATACATAAGAAAAATACAAGGATGTTTTTTTATATTTTAACGTGTCCCTATAGTTCATACTAATGATTCCAAATACTAATTTCTATAAATAACTAAACATTTATTTGATACCAACTATAGAATCCTGCCTTTTTATTTGATAAATTTTTCCTTTCATTGTACAAGAAAGCGTATATTTTACAGTTTAGTTTCCAGGAAACATGGTACGTAATACATGAAAAATAAAAACATTATTCTAAATCATTTGAAAATATTTCTAACTGGTTCATCCTAACTAATTTTACTACATCTCATAACCTGGGGGCATACATCAAAGTAAAGGGTGTGGATAAGGCATAGTAAGGGAAATCAAGGGAAACATTTTACATGGGATCTTGAGAAGTATCAAAAATATATTGAGGAATAAATGCATAAGCAATATAAAAATTGTCATATAATAAGAAAAATATATTTAATCATAAAATAAAAATGTGGATATAACTTTTAAATGAGACATTCATAGGAATATATCCAAGGATTTTCACTAAGGTGTCATCAAAATTACTGAGGTTATTCACTAAGCTATCGTAAAACATGTCATCTCATGAGATTAAATTATTTACCCAATGTATTAGAGGAATATAACTATATAAAATTCATATGTATTAATTAATTTTAACTACATATATCATAATAAAAAATTTCATAAATAACCCACGGTGAATAAAAGAAATAGGTTTCTTATCAAAATCAAGGAATTTTTAAAAAAGATTACAAATAACGTGTTCATTATGTCATTTTTAACACACTAAAAGGGAATGGGGATTTTATATATGTTAATAAAAGAATAAAATAAATAATTTTTAAATATTTTTGAATACCCATACAAAATAAATTGTTTTGATTATTTACGTAAAGAAAATAAAAGGGAATTTCTTGAGGAAAAGAGACAAATTTTGAGATGTAAATTCTACAACATAATGAGTTTAAAACACAGTTTTGGGAAAGGGGAAAATGGGAGGGGACATAATCCTAGAATTTATAAAACATGATTTTGATCTAAGAGGTTTAATAATATATAAATAATAGATATTTAACATAACACTCAGAATACATATACAAAAAGATGTTAATGAAACGAATAGAGAAGAAGGATATTTCCCTTACCTTGAAGAGTAACACCAAAAAGATGAGGATCAAGACATTGGGGTCCTGGAAAAAACTTGAGGGGACTCTTTGGTATGTAAAACTATTATATATTCATGTAGGATTATTTGAGTGTGAAAGGGAATGATGAAATGAGTGGGTATTTCTAGAAACATTGGGGGATATGTTTATTAATTTCAAAATAAAGACCATTGAAATCTAGGAAGTGGTAAATGAAAAACCACAGGTTTCCTAGGATATTTTCCAATTATATAGGATAATTGTGACACCCTTTCAGTTATTTTAGTTTATAAGTATATACTATCATTTTATATTAATTATTTTGGAACAGAAAATTAATATTCCACAAAATAACATTCTTAAAGATAGAGTTTCCATTTAAGAAATTTGAAAGAATATATATATATATATATATGAAAATTTATTTAAATATATTAAAATACGTTATATTAAAAAAATAACATATTTCATTATTTTTATTATTGTTAATTAGGTATTAAATAATTATGATATCATTAAACATACCGAAAAACTCAAACAATATTTTTAATATTCCTGAAATAATAAATTATTTTAGAAAATTATCCTAAATTCACTATAACGTAATTTTAATTGGTTGAAATCAAAAATAATATTTATTATTTCATAATAATTCCTTTAATATGATAATTTAAACTTTTAAAAATAAAAAACCTTATTTACAAATAATAATTTCATATTAAAAATGTGTACTAAAATCTCAGACACTTGAAATAAAAAAAATTATTCTATAATTTATATCTAAATAAGTGTTTTTATCATAAAATTTCTTTAATATAAAAATTATTTATAATACCCAATTTTATTGTAATAATTTTTTTTCAAAAAAGACAATTTTTATTTGGAAAATTAATTTATCAAAAACTATTCTTAAAACAAAATTGAGGGCACAACAATATTATTTATACAAAAGAATTAAACTTTGTGTAACTAGGGATGTGACATGAAAACCCTTATAACATTGACATACAACATAGTGGTATGGTGTGAGATGGTGAATGATTCATTGGGTGTCTCAGATAAAATTTCATGGTTGGAAATTTCTACTAAATTGAACTTCTCCCATAAGAAATTTCATTAAGCTTCACATATGGAAGTTAATCTTTGGATTGGTCAAGAGAAAAGACCATTGATGATACCTCCATCCCATGTTCTGAAAAATGGGATTCTTATTGAATGAATCTACTGGTTGATTCCATCCACTCCTGTTTTGGTATCAATTATCATTTTTCATTTATACTTATAAAAACTAATTTTAACATTAAAATTATTTTCAAGAGTATAGTTTCCAAAAGTCATATTGATCAATGGTAATAATTGACCAATAATCATATAAAGGTTAAAATCTGACGGTCACAATCTCATTTTATACTCACTTAATTATTTAATAGATATAGTTTTGTTGAGTAAAAAATAATATAAAAATCATTTTTAGGATACAAATATCATTTAAAATGTTTAGTTCTTTATGTAGACAATCACTTGATTAATGAATTGTTCTTGTGGTTAATTATAAATAATGATATTTTTATAACTTTTTGGTGATGTGATTTAGTAGTATGATATGTTTTTGATATATCATTACTTAATGATTAACCATTAGAGGTTCACTAGTTTTGACCATAGGATGTTAGTTATACTACTCACCGTTGGGGAAGATGACATTGTGGTCATGTGTACACCAAGGGAACCAATGAGTGTTTTTTAAAACCATATTTTTTAAAATATTATCAGTATATTTGTGTATTAGGGATATTATTTTTATCAGTAATCTATATGAGAGATATTCCATAAAGTTTGGTCACCAGATTTTAGGAGGTGACTATAGTCACTCGTTGTGAGTGGGATGCTATTTCTATATGGGGTTATGTAAGGTAAAATGAGTTATAAATTATAATGAATGATATATTATTTAAGGTTTTAGTGACACAACATTCAACAATATTACATGAGTAACACTATGGAATATTTTATTAGACTTTAGGAAGCGGGATATTCAATTTTATGCCAAGAAGTGTGTTTATACCATGGGCGAATCCTTCCATTCTAACACATTCCAAAGTAATTAGGTTACTCACTAATGGTTGATTGAGAATAAGGGGGAGTAGTGAATATTAATTTTTCATTATAATAAACTTTTATTTTTCATGAAATTGTATACATGTGGATATTATATAGGGACACCATTTTTGGTGGAATACTGAGTTCATAATTACACCTTTCATGGCTCACCAAGACAAGTGAAAATTTAATGTATTGTGACCTAGAAAAGGGGAAGGTCTCTATTACTAGTTCACATCTAGATTATTATATAGAGGATTTAGAGTTTTTATTTTGATAGATTTTATTAATGGAACATGTTGATACTCAATGTCACTTTGGTGTTGTTATTTTATTAATTTTAATTATGTTTTATATGATTATACATAAGTGATCTTGGTTGTTTTTTATAACATTCAGGAATTTTCATATATTTATTTTATATTTTCGTTTGATATGTTTATTCCTATTTTTATGACATATTTATAGACAATTATATTTCCTCAAATATTTAATTTCTTACCTATAAAAGATGGTATAATATCCCATGATTACAGACAACACACTCACCTCTAGTCTGAAACCTCTTGTATATAGGGTACCACACCTGAGGTTTATGGAACTCTGGTTTAGACACAAGGTAGGTAAATTGTGCTAGATAAAATGTAATGTTTTATCGTATGATATTTTTAAGAAACAAAACAAATATTTTTAATAATACATCACTTTTACATATTATTATTTATAACACATCACTTTTCTTGTATAACACTCCAAAAAATTCGCTAATTATAAATCATCCATAGAAATAATGATTGAATTTAATAGTTACATTTACTAAATTATTATTTATATGATTGATTATGAGTTATATGAATATGATTTCACAACTAAGCTTCATGATTATTTCTTTTATTCATTATTAAGAATATTTTTACAGATTTTTTTAGAAAAGAAGACGATTTCAATTATAAAAGTATTTTTTATGAGATCTCAAAGATAATTACTTAAAGGAATTAAATTTTTAGTGGTTTTTAAGTACTTCAATGGTATAATAGGGTTTTAATATTTTTTATACATGTTAATTAGTTTTATGATCATCCCCCATTTTCACATGATTTTCACAATAATTATGTATGAGAAGAAATGATTATTAATTATACCTTTGAAAATGAGATTTTGGATTTTAATGAATCAATTGTATAATTTAAAGAACTTGGTTTAGTATAGAATGTTCATTTATAAGAAAATTATGGGTTTTTATATAACATTTTTACTAATTATCTAAAACTCTAAATTGAAAAGGTCATGTGTATGTATGTGATTTAATATTTTTTATAAATCATATAATTATGTGATAGTTATGTTTGGGTATTTATATTTAGCATGGTAAATCATGGATAGTTTTTTAAATGACAATAATATTGGTTGTTATTTTTTTGTGATGGTTGGTTGTATATTTAAGATAGATGGGATATGGAAAAGAAACATATACCAGTGAGTAACTAACAAATTTTTAGGGGGTTCCCATGTTTTTAGGGACTGGGATGTTTCTTTTGATTTTCTCTATTATTGATTGAATATTTATGAAAGGTGTTAATTTTCATGGTTATCATGATTATGGTTGGAATTTTGGTCTGCATATATAAGAGGTTGTGCGAGTTCTTGAATCAATTTAGTTATATATGGATCACATGACATGAATTTGAATATGTGTGACTAGTTATATGATTTTGGAAAAAGGGTTTTGTTCATTAATGTTTCAAAAAATTTAAATATTATTTACCTGTATTGATTCTTGGTGGAATTATACACAAATAACTAGATTTATTTGAATCTTGGTGTCATAAAGTGTGTGGATATTGCATGTATGTGGTGTATGTTCTACATGAACATTAAATGGTTATGTGGGGTTGTGATCATGGATTACATGGGCCTTGGGTGTATAAAGAAAAGTTTATGGAATGGTGGGTTCTAATACCTATTATATCTTTCCTTACATGCACCATATGGGCTGTTATAAATGTATTAATAATAATATTTAGTTTCAAATGATATTCCAAATAAACGACCTCTATTATTGTGAAAGTAGGGTGAATATGAGAATACACTTAGGAATTTACCTATTGGACCCCTAAGTGTGGATATTCGGTTCCAATGATGTGAAATACTATTGGCCCCCCTAAGGGTAGGTTTGGGAATGAGATGCATACATATGTTCTGGGGTAGCCACCATAACTAGTTGAGTTGTGAGAATTATTCGATGAAAAATTTAGGGAGAGTCTCATATGGGTTATGTAAATAATTAATGTAGGGACTCAATTATTTGAGATAGATATGTAATATTTTACTAGAGAGTTCCAGTAACGTTATTCTACATTATTTCAAGGGTAGGGAGGACCCAAGGTTGCAATGTTTTCGGTAGATTTGATTCAAAAAATTATTTATTGGATTCATATTAAAAAAATGGAGGTTAAATCAAGATATGTACATTCATAGGGGACCTCTAAAACATTGGTGGTATGTTTAGGTATATTCTAGTAGACAATAGGGTATGACTTGAGAGGATTTTAAGATGAGGTTCTTCAAGAACATTTTCCACCAGACACTAAGGGTAGACTAAGGATGTAGATTCAGGAATTTGATACTAGGGGAGATGTTAGTCATTAATTATTGCACTAGGTTCACAGATCTATTGTAAAATCCTATTACTGAATTGATAGGTACATCATTATACTTGTCGTGGTTTCCCTCTTTCTATTAATAGATTAGGGTTGATTTTGTGTTGATAGAATTATTTAAATAGTGATATTAGTGTTTGGTTGGACTATCACTATCATTTTGAATTTAACTGTATGTAGTGATGGAATTACATGTGTTGAACTTGGGTTACATGACATGACATTTATCACAGGGTACTAGTCGTGAATGATGAATTCACAATGTGAAGTTTTTCACACTGTTAACCCTATTGTTAGATTTTGAAAAAGAGACAGATCAATTTTCTAACTCCCTCACTAGACTCTAATGCATGGAAACACATCTTCTTCCTACAACTATGTAACTTAAGAATTTTAAAAAGTGTAATGTATTTCACGTCATGTAATACCGTGATAGGAGCTTATAAATGCACCATAGTGCTTGGAATTTCTCTCATCCCCTTCTCTAGTTTCCTCTCCCTCAACCCAAAGACTTACCAAAGAATCCTTTGAGTCTTCCAACCGTTCTGGATCCATTCCTTTGTCATTCGATTGTGATTTCTTTGGAGGGTAAATTCTGGGAAAGCATTCTTCATCATTATACATCTTTCTCACTTTAACCTCTTTATGTATTTCATTTGATCACCCTAAAATATATTGATCTATAACACATGAAGTTGTATCTCTCTTCTAGGTTGTGTTTCAATATCTTCCACACCTTCATTTTCATTTATAGGTGTGAGTGTCATTTTTGGGAAAAAGGTAGGTGGTTCTGCCCTGAATTTCTAAATTGATTATTCCAAAATTGAATGACTTATTTCAATTGTTCATTTAAATTCAATTGTTCAAAAAAATTCAATTAGTTTGATAATACCTAATTCCAGTGATTAAGGATACTTGAAATGGGTTTGGCACATAAATTTGGAAACTCTCAATTTCATTAAATTGTGGTGTGTTTATAGAAATCGGAGAATTTAAATTGTGGATTTTAGTTAAATTATTTCAATTAAATTGTTGAATTTAATTGTTTAAAATGAATGGTGGAAAGGATGGAATTTTTTTTGAACAGATTTCCAAATTTTGAAAATATATTAAAATGATTTGATAAAAACCTAGTGGTTTTATCTTGTGAAATGTGAATGTTTTTTTATTAAAAACCTTTTTGGTTTTAAATAGAAAAATTGTAATTTTGAAATGTTATAATGGGAATTACTTGTATTTTAAGAAGTCTTAAAATACATTTTCCTTCATGTAAGAGCACATGCAATCATTACATAGTTTGTGAGTAATTTGGATACAACCTACTCTATTACGACATTCTATAATATATATATGGTGGGTCACAACCCCTATGAGAGGGTGAAAAGTCACCTATGGCCAATGTTAGGGGGATGTGAGTATACTCATTTTGTTGAGACTACTTAAAAAAATAGAATCCTATAGCTAGTTTATACAATCATACCTACTTGGATGATGACCACGTTGCTCTCTTGTGTAGTTATATATGTGATATAAATATATCCCAATGTTGTAAAACTATTATACATGGTTTTACTAGATTTACATAAACTATTATTTGAAACTCTTTTATTTAATCCAATTTTAATAAATATTCTATCTCTTGTAAAATAAACCCACTGCTTTAAACTTATTTTCCATCCTTTTAAAAATTTATAACATGTTTTGTTTAAATATTATTTTGAACTTCCAAAGTTATTTATTTTAAACAATTTAATGATTTTACTTGTATAATCTATATTCGGCATCAGTTATGGAATAGTTGGTGGTATACTACTAGGATTAGGCTCACACCCTAAAATTGGATTGGAGTGTTTTTTGACTTTATTGGTCCATATTCATGCAAAGGGAAGAGATATCTTGTAGGTGGATCCAGCTATTGAGATTTGAACTTGGTGATTTGTGTCCATAGGGGCCTTGGGGATGTTTTTCCCATTTTAGTACATTGGTTGTAGTATATTGGCTTTTATACCTCTTTTTATTTTTATAACTTACTGCCAGTGTATATTTTTCCTTTGATATGCATATTGTCTTATTTCTTTTATTTCCGCACTAATAGTGGAAATTCATTCCCACTTGCATGTTGTATGATGCCAGGTGCTAGTCATCAACCCATAGGGATCATGAATTCCCTTTTATACTTTCTCTATAAAGGTAATGTCTCCAATTCTTAAGCATATACATCATAACTGAAAGTTCAATATCATGGGTAGGATATTTATTCTCTCATAAATATTTGAACATTTGCTAGAGGTAGTAGGTGTTGTACCTGCAATATTTCGACTGTGAAATTGCCTATACCCCATGGAATGGGAATTTCATCGTAGATTTGTTGAGTAGGAATCATCAAACCCATGATGTGAAAGAATATTTTGAATATTAGAATTTGATGGCTCTCTTTTCATAGTTCCATATTGGAGTTCAGGAGAAAGGGGATAATGTTTCTTTATCTAGCATTCACTTGAAATGTACTGTTCTCGAGTTGATTATTCCTGATCAAAAACATGATGATTAATTCCATAGAACTGGATATTATCATTATGGCGGTGAGATAGTTAAACAATGGTTGTTCTCTGACGAGGGTGTTCTGTGCTATCAGAATTTTGTGTGTGCCATTAGCAGCAAAGAATGATTTAATGGGGGGCTTGTCCTAATTCCTAGTAGGTTATGAACCTTGGAACCACTAAGATGTTTTATGATATGAGGTGGTAGTTCTAGTGGCTCGGTATGAGGTGAGACAATGATGAGTTTTTTTCCATTACTATACACACCAATAGGTGCAAGCCAAGAACCATAAACCTTCAAGTTTTCTTTAACCACTTCTAGTCCCTACGTGGAATTGGGATGAAATCTCTATGGACATTGTGGTTGGTTTTCCTCATACACAGAGAAAGAATAATTTTATATGGATTTTGATCGATAGACTATGAAATTAGGCTCACGTTATAACCATTAAAGATACAACCAATATTGAGGAGTGGGGAAATTCCTATGTGAAAGATATTGTCCATTTGCATGGATTTCCTTATGCTATAGTTTCTGATAGGGATCCTCGGTTCACTTCTTGCTTTTTGAGAGGACTTTAGAAGGCATTAGGATCTTAGGTCCATTTAATCATGGACTACCATCCATAGTACGATGGTCATATATAAAGGGATATATAGATTATTGAGGATATGATCTGTGCTTGTATTTTTGACTTCGGTGGGACTTGAGACGATCATTTTGGGCTGTTTGAGTTTTATTTTAAAAATAGTTACTAGTCTGTAATCAAAATGTATCCTTTAGAGTCATTGTATGGGCGTCCTTGTATATCTCCTTCATTTTGGTCGGAGGTTGGTGAATGTTCTTTAGTTGGACCAAATTTGGTGCAAGAGATAACAATAAATATTTATTTAATTCCTCTGAGGATGTTGACAGAAACGAGATAATATAAGTCTTTTCATGGTTGTTTCCATAGACCTTCAGTGTTTTCAGTTGGTGAATAGGTATTCTGGAAGGCTTCACCCTGGTTGGGTCATTGATATCATGGGAGGTATGTGAAGCATGCTCATCATTTTGTGAGACCTTTTGAGGTTGTTGAGAAGGTGGGAGAATTTTATTACCATTTATCACTTCCACCATAGTGGATATCTAAAAATAACATATTCCCTGTATCATAGTTGAGAAAGTATATTTCTGATCCATATCACATTTTGAGCTGGATTGATCTTGAAGTTGAACCTGATTAATATCTGATAGAGTGACCAATAAGGATTATTTATTCTGAGGCTAGGGTGATTTTTTGGAGGATGATCCCTTATGTTGAGTACTATGGAAGCATGGATCTGATTGTCATGAGACATGGGAACATGGGTTAATGATGATATAGTAGTGTTCCCATATATTTTCCATAGTAGCTTCTTCATAGGATTTATAGGGATAGAATGTTTTTATGGCGGGTAGGTTGTAACATCCCATTATCGAATTGACAGGTACATCATTAACCTTTTTGCAGTTTTTCCATATTCATGAATGGGGTTGGGTTGAGTTTCAGTTGAGAGAATTTTTTAAATGTGTAATTCATTGTTTTCTTGGAATCTCACTTTCTTTTGGAATTTAACAGTAGACTTCCAAGAAGTTACACGTCATGAACTGGGGTTCTAGGACATGTAAGTTGTCACAAGGTACAATCCATGAAAGAGAAGTTCATACTTTAAAAGTTTTCACATCGTCAACCATGTTTTCACATCATGAAGAAGTTAAATATCACTTATTTAAGTCCTACATCATCCTTTAATGCATTTCGACATGTTTTCATCTAGCGGCTGCATTACATATGGATTTTAGGACATGTATTGTATTACACATCGTGTAATACCCCTACGGGGGCCTATAATAGAAGTAGTGTGCTCGGAATTTATCTCATATTCTTCTTTAGTTTCCTTTACCTCAATCCAAAGCCTTTCCCCATGCATTCTTGTTGTCTTCCAACCCTTCTGGATCAATTCAATTGGATTTCTATCATCATTTCTTTTGGAGGTAAAATCTGGGAAAGTGTTATTCATTGTTATTCATCTATATCTATTTCTCCTCTTTTGTGATTTCAATGGATCATCCTAAAATTGATAGATTTATCCCCCCATGATGCCATATATCTATTTTATGTTGAGTTTCGAGATCTTATGCACTCTCTTTATCATTGATGGTTTCTGTTGCGAGTGTTTTTTTGTGGAAAAAAGGTAAGTGGTTCCATCAAGAACATCAAAAATGATTATTCCTAAATTTCATGATTTATTTCAATTATTGATTTAAATTCAAATTATCCAAATTTATTTCAAACTAATTGAAAAGAACTAATTCCAGTGAATCGGGTGTTTTAAAATGGGTTTGTCATAAAAATTTGGAAAACCCCCATTCGATTGAATTGGGGTGTGTTTATGGAAATTGGTCGATTTAAATTTTTGAATTTAAACTGACAATTTGATGGAAACTATTTCAGTAATTTTTTTGAAATTTACTGTGGAAAATGAATTCAAAAAAGGATGTATTTGGTTTTTAATGGATATCAGACTTGTGGAAATGGGTTAAAATGATTTGATAAAAACTGAGTGGTTTTATCATGTGAAAAGGGAATGTTTTTTTTATTAAACCACATTTTGGTTTTAAATGGAAAAATTTGCATTCTGAAATTGAATAATGAAATTTAATTGTATTTTAAGTGGTCCTAAAATAAATTTATGATCATGTAAGATCATATAATAGCTTTTTCTATTCGTTGAGTTATTTGGATACACTCTATCATATTACAACGTTATAAAACATAGTTATGGCAGGTCACATTACCGATGAGAGGGTGTCACATACAGCCACATTCAGGGGGATGTGAGTATACTCATTTTTCTAAGATCACTTAGAGAGTGTGCAATCCTATAGCTGGTTTATACTATTGTACCTACTTTTCATATGACAATGTTTCTCACTTTTTTATTTATATATGAGATATAAATTTATTCCAATGTTGTAAAACGTATTTACATTAATTTATTAGATTTTCATATACTATTTTATGTAACAATTTTATTTATGCAATTATTTTAGAAATATTCCATCTATTGTAAAGTAAATTCATTGCTCTAAAATTATTTCCATAATATTTATAAATGTAAAACTTGTTTTTTTAAATATATTTTTGAATTTACAAAACAATTTATCTTGAAAAATTGATAGCTTTTATATAGTTAATTCGTATTTTGCATCAATTAAGGAATCTTTGCTGGTGTACTAATGAGCATAGTCTCACACCCTACTTATTTTCCTTCTGGTTCTTGTAGACATTCTTCTTTGAGGTTCATGAAAAGGGAAGACGTCTCTTGGAGGTGGATCTAGCTATTGAGATTCGGACATTTTGAGTTGTGTCCTTAAGGATATTGGGAATTTTTTTTACCATTTTAGTACTTGGGTTGTAGTACTTTGGGATTTTATTATTATTTTTTATTTTTTTATATTAATCCCAATGTAGTTTTATCTTTTGATATGTATATTTCCTTATCTCTTCTATTTATGCATTATCAGTGGAAAATTTGTTTCCTGTGGCATGTTTTATGATTCCAGGTGCTAGTCACCAACCCATGGTGATTGGTAACTCCCTTCGGTCCATGTCAGCGTTGGCTTGGTTATCGAGTTACAAGGGTACTTGGTGTGGTTTGTAACTTCTATTGTGATTTATACAAATACTAAGGGGATATTTGATCACTAAGGTACAATGATATGAGGATGGAATTAAATTTTCTATTAAAATACAGGTGAACATATTCAGGTTCCTATCTTGTTTTAAGCACTGAACCTCACATTGATAGTAGAATAGAAATTTTATGATGATACAATACCCTTCTAGAAAAATATTGTTGAGAAATACCGCCAGTGGGGATTCAAGTGGTATCATGTGGGGGTATGAGGAGAACCAATATGACCATAAAAATGGATCTTTTCCATCATATAGTGGTTCATATTCCAAGTGTTATCAGTTTATGTATTTGAGGAATACTTGGATCTATTGTGATTGACCTAAAAATGAGAGTTTGGATTGAACGAATATGAAACACAAATTTTTTTTAGTGGGTGGTCTTATAGTAGGATGGAGGATATTATTTTAGTCAAAATAAATTATCTAAGGGAGGACCAAGAGTAGTGTTGGAAAGTACTGGATTGGTTTTCTTAGAAAACTCAGGCTATGGAAGATTAAATCATGACCAAAAGAGGGGGGATGGGTTTAAATAGAGTAGACACAGAAGGGAGGCCAAACACCTATAGTTTAGGGGTTTGGTCAGTTGTATATGATAAATCTGGACTTCTCTATATAGGTAATGGATCCATTTATAGTTATATGTATTTTTTACCATATTGATTTGTTTAATGATGGGAAATGGATCATTATGAGATTTGTGTATGAAGTGTACCAACCATGTGATGGTAGAAATTGGTTAATCTAGTATTATACACGGTAAAAATGTACTTGATGGTTAGGATGTGTTCATTCAATGATGATTTTCTAGCCTTGGACCATCACTATATTATGTAGGTTGGTTCTAGTGTGACTAGATTTTAGACTCCTATAGTATAGATTACAATATATGTAATCAATCCTTTTGAATTTATATGTATTAGTAATAAAGGGTAAACATATTTGTTTGGAACTGTATCGATGCCTTAAGGGTTAGATGAGCGAGTTGTTGGGTTCATTTTTGGTTGATTAGTGTTTTCGAGAAAGATAGATTGATGATGGGTAGTTCTATGATAGATAGATTATAACAGAAAATGTTTTTGGTGATCAATTTTATATTTATTTTTTGTTTGAAAATGTTTAATTGGGTGTGCATAAAGTTTTAGAGGGGTAGGTGAATGCCATAGGTTCAGTTTTGATAATATAGTATCATGTGTGACATTTATTTACGAATAATAATTGCAATAATTACGTTACATGAAAGTTTTGAGTACCTGGAGTTCTCTATAGGGTTGGGGGTGGTTCTGTGAGGTCCATTGACCACCTAGTGGACTTATGGTTGGTACCTTGAGGAAGTGGACTAGTTACCCGGTGCCCCCATGTCTTGATTTTTTTATTTTTTTATTGATTGTTTTATTTAAATGATGTATCCATTACTTTTCTCTCGAACAAGGGAGTTCTACCCCCTCTCCATCCCTTTACTTCTCTCCTCTACAAAGAATAATCTTTCTCATTTTTGGGTTGTTTTTTTGAGTGGTTTATCACAGTGAGTATCCATAGGAAAGGGTCATTATCCTTTTCCATCAGTATTTTGTTTTATATATATTCTTACTGGTTTTAAATAAAATATCTATTTTATGTATTTTTATTTTAATTATAGACTTATTCCTCATTTGGTCAACATAAGCTATGGAATTAGATGGTTTGGCTCTTCCTATACTTGGTAAATTGTTCCTATATATTTCCACTATAATATATGTTGTTTTTCATTGTGTGTTGTATGGGTTTGGTAGGGTAGTGTAGGAAATTGGGATCATCATTGGCTAAGGTATTTATGGTACAAAATTATGGGTGTTTTTATAGAGATTAATTATGAGATGGGTTATTTATGTTGAGGAATGATGTATAAAGGTCTATAGACTAGATTTTGATTGATGAATTGTTCATGTGGTTTCTTGAAAATGATGTGAATCTTGAAATCATAAGGAGATGTGATTCATCAGTATGATATATTCATGTTATATCATTCTCCAATCATGAGGAAATTAAATTTCATTAGGTTTTGGATGTGGGATATTGGTGATGCCTCTATTCATTATGGTTGTGACTTTTTCTTTTTTTTCCCAAAGATATACCCATTGAGTTATATTAACAACTAAATAATTAGTGGAGTACATTATATATTTGTGGGTTGGGATTACGGTGTTGATCATCAAACTAGATAAGGAATATACTATGGAGTTTAGCTATGATATTTTGGGTTTTGACTACATTCACTAGTTTGGAGTGGGATTCCAAGAACATATGGGATTCCAATAGAGTTACTGAGCCAAAAATTGAAATGATTAGTTAATGGTTTAGTGTTTTTGGGATTCATAGTTGAATATAAATCTATGAGTAAGGAAAAGACTAATTTTCTTATACTGTGAGAAGTGGGCGATACAACATTCCTCCTTATCATGTGTTCTGATTATGGGTGCATCATCCCATTCTGGACCTTTCTGAAGTAGGTAGGATACATACTCCTGGATAATAAAGCACATAGTAGAGTAGAGTTATTTACATTTTTGTTTTTGTACATTACCCTTTACATAAACTAATATACATGTGGATATTACATATGAAATCATTTGGTGTTTCCCTAATAAGTTCATACTCCCATCCTATACGATCCCTCTAAGATACATGAAAACATCATGTATCCGCACATTTGACAAGGGAGGATCCCATTGAGTAGTGTATTAATGTATGGTGATGAAATGGATATATATATGGAAGGTTATTGAATTTTAAGGATGGATCAAGTGTATCCTCATTTCTATGATGGCATTACTCTTTCATATATTTCAACTCTATTATATATGATCATACTTGTGTGATAAAAGTTATTTTGTATGCCTATAATGAAATTGTAGAGATTTATTTATTCTATAATGTGATGAATTTTTAGTCCTCTTATTATTACATGTTGATAAACCATTATATTTCTTTTAAAGTTGTTTTTTGTAACATTTACAAGAGGTTATAGTCAACCCATGATCACACCTTAAACCATCATAGCTATCATACATCTTTTTTCATATGTGGAAATGCTCTTATGGTCTATGGAACTCTGGTTGGAACACATCAGAGTGGAACATATCTGGATATAATATATTTTTCATAAGTGTTAGTGAATCCCCAATTTTATGAGGCATCATCTAATTTGGGCTTGGAGAAAGAAAATTTTATCTATTTTAATATTTTATGATTTTTACATTCATGTTAATGTTTTTTCCTACTTAAGTGGCTTTGGACGATCTTCATTAACAGTAATTAACCTTCTTAAAAAAAATTTAAAACTAAAATAAAATCCAATGATTTGTGAACAAATCCTATCGATACACATGATACATGGACTAATATCATTTCTAATGAAATTGAGCTACAATTTAT
Source organism: Viscum album (assembly GCA_963277665.1). Taxonomy (NCBI): domain Eukaryota; kingdom Viridiplantae; phylum Streptophyta; class Magnoliopsida; order Santalales; family Viscaceae; genus Viscum; species Viscum album. Next base: position 284,394,988 of record OY728138.1, on the reverse strand, counting down.
ACATTACTATAGGCATCAGATTCATAGTAGACCCTACTGAACCACTTTATCTTTCATAGTAGACATGCGACCAGAAACCATGAGGAATAAAAACAAATTCTCGAGTATAAGATTCATATATAATCACAAATATACCACTTTTAACTTAATAAATCAACATTATGGATATATAATGTGTCATGAATTATTAAGTAAAATTAAGTTATGACGCATTACCATAATAAGTAAACACAATAGAAATTTTTGAATCAATTTGAGTTTCTAATATATATATCTCTAAGCCCTAATATTTATTTTTTGATCTCTTGATTAGATTTTCTCCTCAGAAAAAAACATTCCACCTATTATAAGATGATGTTGGAATCAAATTATGGGATGTACCTATGGGTTATAGGATCCATATTTTTGGTTACATCTATGATGAGTTACTTTACACAATAGAAATTTTGTAAGAGGTAGAAACAAATCCACATATATTTTAATACTTTTTAATATAATCATGATATGTTATGATGAGGATCCATGAACAGGAATTGGTATCAATATAGAGGTTTCGATGATCATGTTTCTGAAGGGTAATGAAGAGGGGCTACACATAGATCCTCACTATTTTATACCAATTTCCTCATTTTTTGGGTAAGTGAGAGCCTACTTTTGGTTAGAGATTTGTATATTGGCATGATGAGAAGTATGTTTATGATAGTTATGCAACTGTTGTATGGAAGATCAATTATATTGTAATTACTGTTATTAGCTAAGACTTATTAAACCATATTTTATGCATTCTATAGATATGAACCATTACATATATTGGGAGTATATCAATTATCATGAGGATATATATTTTCATAATTAGTACTTATAAATTTTTTAAATATGCTAGAAATTTCTTGATGATAATTCAAACCATACATTCAAATCATCTCCTGGATGAGACTATTTCAAATGGATTAATAAGTCATAATCAAAATCATAGGGATGAAATCAAATATAAATTTCTTATCATAGGTTATGTAACAAATATGGTGATCATGTATGATATATTTAGAAGTCACGAGGAATGAATTAAAAAGGTGGTGCTCTAGGATTTCATTTTAGTCACATGGGTTTATTATGACCTAATTTACATGGAATATGATCCTTAATAAAATTCTAACTAGTTATAATTATTTGATAAGAAGATACCATTGAATTTTTTGAAATATATGCAGCTATTAAACACTATTGAATCTTGATAATTATGTTTTATAATTATATGAGAGGATAAATAATCTCATATCATGTTATAACTTATGGATGCTACCATAGTACTATAATAAGTTAATACTAGAGTAAAAATATAATATTTTCTAATGGATATATTGAAGGATATATTGGTTCTAGAATGAAATATATAAGAAGGAATAAAATTTATGAAGAAACTATATATATCATAGGTTGACCAAAAATATAGTCTAATCATTTTTAGTTAAACATGAATGTACTCATACAGTCCTCAAAGACCCATTATAACCTCAACCACATTCACTATCTAACTTATGAAATTGTTTTATTACTCTCACATTTCACAAAGTTTATTTTTCATGGTTCGTATGGTTTACACTCATTGGTTGTGTAAAGATACATTGATCTCACTCAATCACATCCTTTCACAAGGTATACATCATAAAGGGGTAAACCATTGTATACTCTAGATTTTCTATCCATTGTCATGTTCAATTCATTCCTTAACATCTAAATCATTTTATTAAATTATATAATAAAATAATGAATTCATTAAGAGTTCCTATTTTAGGAGATGGATATCTAGTGAATAATGAATAAGTGAAACTCTCACCTCTCCCCCAACACAGGAAACTATAAATCCTCATATTGAGTAATAAGAATAAGAGTACACATTGAAAATCTAATTCACAGAACCCAAGAACTAAATTCATGATCTACATCAGAATAAAAATATTAGGTTATCCTTCATGGTATTTGAAATTGATAAATATAGGGATATAGAAAAGGAACATAATCTAATACATTGAAGAAAACCAAGCCATTATTGCATTAATTACCAAGCTGGGATCCTCAATTCCCCAACCCTAGTTTACAATAAATATCCATATTGAAAATGTTAAGGTGCTGGGATCATTGTCCTGTGCAATCGAAATCTTTAGTGGTATTATTAATGTCGATAATGGATAAATTAATTGTAAATAATTTATTAGTGGAAATCAATGACATTTATTATCTTCTCATTCTATTATTGATTGTTCTCGATGTGGATTATTTCTTGGAAACATAACCAAAATGGAATTAAAATTGGTTTGGGGATCCTATATGGTATTATAAGGCCATGAATGTTATACACATAACCAAATTCTTCATATGTGGACAAGTTTTATTTAACCTGGAACTCATCTGATTAAGAAAATGGTTTCACATTGAATTAATTTTAATTAGAAATTGAGAGAGAATTGGATGGAGAATGTAGTGTTCAACTAGATCTTAGGGATTTATTAACACTCATTGAGGTTTTATTTTATATGCATTTGAAATTTAAATAATAAATAGTATTCTAATGTAGAGAGTATTGGATTGACCTCATTACATTTATTGGGGGGCTGGTGTGTTGTTGGTATGAGAATGATTCCCCAGGTAGTAAAATAAACATCCATTCATGAAGAAACATAGTTTTAATCATCACCCTAGGACTATGAAGATATTTGAGTGAATTTATGAAGCCTTATATGGGATATAGTGAGACTAGTAATGAAAAATATGGAGTCTTTTTAGGATATATTAGAGAAGTAACACCTTATTAGTGTGTTCTACTAGGATCAAATGGTTCCCAAAAATATTATCAGAGGATTCATCTAGAAAAAATTGTCCTCAGGTTGAATATTAGGGGCCAACATATAATTCATTAGGTTAGGAACTCCCTCTCATGTTGTGAATATATAATTATATTAGATAGTTTCCAGCGTGTAAAACTTCAATGAAAATTGCATTGTACTCCCAACATATTATAGAGACTTATTAATTGAATTTATAAAATATTTTATTTATTTAATTCTTTCTTCCATAAACAGATCCCCTATGTCAAGGAATATAATAAATAAATAAAGATCTTAACCACAGATATTATTACTCATAATTTAAATTTTTTAATAACATTTCATAATTTAGGTTGAGCTAGAATAATTACCTACCCAATATAAATAAATTATTATTTCTCATTATATAACTATATATTTATGATGTAAAAAAATATGATTAAAAAACTTATAATAAATAAGGATAAAAATTTTCCAAGAAAATTTTCTCATACATAACTGATTACTAGTCCCCAATTAATTTCTCTTAAAAAATTTATACAAAATTATATTTATAACATAAGTTGATACCATATTAATTAAATATTATGTTATGGGAAATTAGTTGAATTAATTTTCAATAGTTTAAAACTTTTAAAATTATTATCTATCAAGATCCTTTTCTACTATTCAATTTCACAATTCAAATGATTCATTGTATATAATAATTTTATATTTCATCATCTCTTTATTCATTTAAGTTCATAATTACCCTCACTATACATTTCTACTAATATCTTGAAACATATATTTTTTTTGTATGTATTAATGTGTTCATTTCCACTTATTTAGGGAGGATGTATCACTTTAAACTAATCCAACCCTTACAACAGGAACCCCCCCATGGATAATTATAATAGTTAAAGATTGAGTGTATGGTAAAGTCTGTTAGCTCATAGGTAGTAATTTTACTCTAGTTTATGAATTATGATTTTTTAATCACACATCAAGTGGAAATCTATCTTTGGAAACTTAATACAGATCCAATCTACTAATTTTGATCTATTTTGTAAAACTCATAGAATTGATGTTCAATGTGGATACTTGAGGTGTTATTTTTTATAGAAGAGAACATATCTATGATTACTTTTATCAATCTAGGTTTTTAATGCTCAAAATCAGTTATCCTAAATAATTTCAATTAATGTTCACCACCATAGTTATGTAATCATTGGATTCAATGGGTTAAGTTTAACATGTTTCCTAGAGAACTTTAAAATAGATTTCACATATGTGGGCCGATACACAATCCTATAATAGGGAGGAAACCCTCCCCAATAATTATATGAAACCATCCATTTTAAAAAAAGTTAAACTATTTGGGATAATAGAATAAGGTTAGTAATAAAAAATTTGGAAGGAGAGATTCGAACTTCTTATTATTTAGTGGAATATTTGAGTTAATCTCTGAAAACATGCCGAAAAAAACATGATAATTTTTTCTAAAATATGTAAACTAAAAATAAAATAGAAAGGAAATAGGTTCCTAGGTTAATATTCAAAATATGTTTTTCAATTATATCTACTTATAGATAGGTGATGGAAGTAAGTTATCCCCAATCTACTGGTAGATGTGGATTTTATAATTTAAACCACCACATCCTTATTTTCGAAGTTCTCTTCATGTTTCACAAGATTTGGGAGATCCCTTTTTCATAGTTTGGTATGTACCCAAAATTTATTATAAAATAGCTAAAAATATATCAGTGGAGGGATGTATAGGTCCTCAATATTCCCAATATAATTTGTAATCACCATAAATGGTTATTTTTTTTATCACTTATAGGGAGTATCAATTCATTTATATACTGAGTGGTGAGTTGTTCTATATAGATTATAGACCATTACAACTTGATGTAAACCTTCAGAACATCAACCAAAAAACAAAGTTTGAATCTTATAGAAGTCGAATAATCCCTCAAACTCAATGTACTATAATTGATAAGAAAATCCACACCCCATCCACCCCAACAGAACTCCACCATTACACACTTAAGAAAATAATAATTCATAAAAACAAACAAACAATTATAAACAAATGAAAATATGGAATGGTAAAAAGAGATTTATGCATTTCTGACTTTAGTGAACTATGAAAGTCAATTTTATATAGAAAATCAATAATTCATATATATACCTTTGTAAAACTTTTAGTAACACCTTATTTACCTATATAAAATTGATTATTTTATGATCCTAATATTTAAAACATCCAACATCAAAACATGGTACCTTGATTTCATGGTCCTAAAATATTTTCTCTAATCTAGCTTGCTTCTTGGAAGTCTCCTTCTTTCTTGTGCCTTCATATGTTAGAATCTATTTTTTTATGTCACATCTTCTTGAAGTAGGAAATATAACATTAAACTAGACCTAACAAATCCTAAAAATATCTAACTTGAATTATATTTTTAGTAGTTTAAGATTATATTGACACTGAGAAATTTATTGATCATTATATCTTCTAAAATAGTAGTATGTTTATTCTGTATGCCATCTGATTACCCATATCCTAATCAGTTAAATGATGCCTCCAAATTTTCAAGAATAATACCTTTGTAAACATTTCAATTAGATTTTGAAATGAATAGCTCCAAAACTGTAACGCCCCGACCCCAGTTACCCAGAGTTGATGCATTATTTTAATACATTGGCATGATTACAAGGAATCAAGTCCCAAAGGACCGATCGGTTTAGCAGTCCTGGAAAAAATATTACATACATGAATGTTACATTATACTTAATAACATATAAAACAATATAAATAATCCTTTATGAATGCCATTCTTCCCTTGGCTTAACCCTGTATATCAATCAGAATACACTTCTTAGAATCCTAGGAAAAATAAAACCTAGAAAGGGGTGAGCTCAGATGCTCGGTAAGGATAACAATATAGAGAAAACATTCATAAATAAGACTAAACATTTAAGGAAATGTATCACTAAAAAAATCCTTTTAAACTTGAACATCAGCATAATATGGAAAAAATAAAATGAAGTAATTCCATTTACTTATTCACATGGATATTCTATTAGTCGAATAATCACATGCAATATCACTAACCACTTTCATAATGGTGGAATGCATAATGCCAGACTATCATAATCACATAGTCAAGGCCTTGTGCCAAGACTAGTAATAAGATTTTGTCAATTCCTTATGCCAAGACACTAGTTTGTCTCATGAGACATACCGATGCATTGAGGAGATATAGTAGGCTCCACCCATCACTTACTAAGTCCAATTAATTTCTCATATGAAAAGGTTTAAACATAACATACACATTCGTATTAAAACTAGCATACGAAATTTTAATACTTTATCTGTAAAACATTAATGGTATAAAAATAACACATCCATAGTCAAACATATCTCAAAACCTTCAATACAATATGGAAGATTTGTATCATAATAAATCATCTTCATAAAAGTTTAAAATCTTTCAAAGGATGTTGACATATATGAACATGATTTCTAAAACGCTTTGAGTGAAATATCCCTTTTTCATGAAAACATTTAAAATTCACACAATATAGAAAGGAAGAAATTTAAGGACATTTTTGAATCAATGTGTTCCACACCACATTGAAACTTTCGAAATGAATTAAAATTTTTAAAACATTCCTGTCCATATAAATAAATCCTTAGAAACCATTTTGAAAACATAGACATTAATGAGATGATTTAGAAGAATAAATATTTAAAACATTTAGAATGATGTTTTAGTAAAATCCCTTTAAAATAATCCCGTTGAAAACTCTTGTCTGAAACATATACATGGATAATAAATATGTCCCCGTAGATACTTAAGTAAAAACAACCTCAGATAATAAAGAGATTGTGAAATTAACCCTTAACAATTTGGTAACTTACAAAACAAACCCCCATGAAAGAGGAATAATACAATGTATATGTAAATACACATAAATTAAAGTTTATTACACAATGAACACAATTATTGGTAGTGCATAAACCACACCAATGGTAATAGTGGGAATATGGCATGAATCTCATGGGAATAAGGAGTGAGATGAAAACCCCTTACCTTGAAGTTTCCTTTAGTCGATGGTACGTTTAACCTCCTGTATGAAGACTATAGTATGTTATTAAATTATACCAAAATAATATAAATATTTATGATATCATACATTATTCATTTATGACTTTATACTACCCATTTAATAATGATTTCTATGTTATATTAATATTTCGGGTAATAATCACTTTCTTTATCATATGTGTTTTAACTTGTTACTATTGATTGTATCAATTAGACCATGATTTAAATACATACAGAATATAAAACATGATTTATATATCATATATATTTTGAATATAAATTGTATAATAGACATATATATGAAATGGAAAACACCATTTATGGAGACAGTAGTCCGTACGTATGCATAAACATGGTTTCTATTTTCATATAGTATTGTATGGAAGTAAGTGAATAAGATATATGTAAGTACATAAATACTTATATATATAAATATATATATCTCCTGTAGCATTATTATGTAATATATTACATACTTATTATCAATATATATTTTTATAATCATCGATGAATGATGAACTTGGAAATGATTCTCATCACGTCGTGGAGACGATAATCCATACGTACGCACGAGCAAAAATATCATTCTTTTGATTTTAAAATAATATATAATTGATTGGTATATCATATATACAGAATCCTTATCATGTTATATTTATTATTTACATCAAATTAAAATCATTATTATAACCATCCAAATAATAATTTATTGAATAACAATTACACCACGACGTGGAGACGGTAAGTCGTACGCACACACGTATAGTGACATGTCATTAAAAGGGTGGATAGAATAATGAATCTGGTTGTAACATAATTACACTAACACCACAGTATATAGAAGATACTTGAGTTGTTATTTTATAATGAAAACAACAAATAAAAAGGAAGTGTAAGAAGAAAGGAACTTGAAAGAGGGTGGTGAAATCATTACCTCTTTTTCGGGTTATTTCTTTTGATTTGATCAAAAGGGATCTTTAGGATGGCTTTATGAACAAAATAAAGCCTCTAGGTTGAAGGTAGGATAGTTGATATGGTATTTGGGTAGGGGTTGTCTGAGCCAAATGGCTTAGAAGGTGTAAATTAGAGTGAAGGGGGAGTGCCCTTTTATAAGATGGGTGAGGGGCACCTTAGGGAAAACATAAAATATTATTTTATAGTAAATTCATATTCGGTTTATTATGGATCCAAATAGATTTATTTAAAGGAAAAGGTGGGGATGGGTATAAATCAACTCAACCAAAAGGTTTTTGACAGGTTTGGTCACTTTATTAACCTTATCTTTTTGTTTTAACTCTTAGTTAATTAGTTTGACATTTACCATTATTGTTTTTATTTTCATATTATATGGTTAATAAACTTACTATAAACTTCCAAGAGACCCCCATGTGGTCCATTAATAATACACCTATCATTATATAATTAATTTGGCTAAGCCTTTGATTTTTAATAATAGAATATCAATTAATGATATAATATTTGTTTTAAATATTAATTTATGTCAATTTTGACACTATTTGGTATTTTTTTGTAAAAGTCATCACAACTTGATAACTTCAAACAAGATATATTAAATCATCACTATCATGTCATATTCACCTAGGAAATTTGTGTATTTCAAAAAATATTTAAATTATATTTATTTTAATATTTATAATACCATTTATTTGATTCTTTCATGAATAAGGTAATTACTGCATCATCATTGTGTCATAAATAAATTTATTTATTTAATGTCTAAAAATTATGAATAATATACAATGATGTAGGAAATATTTTTATATTTCTAATGAATATTTATAATCGAATTTATCTTATGAATAACCCCATATTAAAAATGTTTTAGTTATTAAAATTTGATTTTAACTCTTTTAACTCTACTTTGAATTAAATAATAATAAATATCATAATCTAATCCAAGTGGACCTAAATGATAATATTTTATTCCTAATTTTGTTTTTGGTCAAGATAAACCTGTCCAATATAATTAGGACATATGTTAAGGTAATATTAATATCATTTTTACCCTGAATTACCCTATTTACTTTTAACCGTGGTAAATAAAAGTAAAAAGTTACTATTCACCAAAAAAATATTTTTATCTTATTGAACCGAATTTTAGTCCTTGATATTAACAGTGTCTCTCGGATTTTTCAAATTCCACTCACAGAAGTGGTAAAATTATGTTTTATGTGAATTTACAAATTCTCCTAGGAGGTGGGTAAAAGACGGTGAAAAGTTCAATATAATTGTTATATATCTAAAATTATTATAAACTGACTCTAATGAATTACATTGAACTTATATAGGTATTATGTATCTATTTCTACCTAAAATAAATTTAAATAAAAAAAATAATTATTTAATTAAAAATTTGGTTTTAAACTATAACTCAGTATTTTTCACAATTCATCAAAAAATTAAAGTTTTTGGAAAAATACCAAAAATTTACCCTTAGAAAATTTTGATATTATGAATTAAATAATTAAGTCTATTTTACCAAATTAAAAACATAGAAGTTGAATTTATTCATTTAAAATTAAGTCCCACTGTCAAAACCAAAAGGCGTATTTTTATGAAATAACAACTATCAACAGTTTGGCACTTGTTTATGTCCAATTTCAAAGTGAAATTACATACAATGACCATCATTGGATTAAATGCTAAATATATAATCTATTTATACTTCTAAACCATTAAAATGTATAAGTTAACACTATAAATTATTTTTCTTAAGAAAGTTGTTTTCAGTTAAATTATTTTTCACTATTCACCCAAATATGAATGTTATCAGAAAAACACCAAAACTTTGTTGAAACTAAATTATTATGTCCCGATTCTAAAGAATAAGTTTATTTTGTCAAGTTGAATATATAAAAGTTTCAAATATTGGATTTAAAAATGCTTCGCCATTAAAAGACAATAAAATTGCATTTTTTTTAAAATACTTCTTTTATTTGAAAAATTGTATTTGTTCTTACATTATGTCTAAGAAACTCATAATATGGATTCTAAAATTATAAGGATTATATAAAGTTAAAAATTTAGTTAATAATATTCATAACCATTTTTTAACGGCTAGTTTGGTAAGTCATGGTGTGCTAGAACTCGGTGTTGCGTGTAGTGCAAGTTATTGAATTACTTTGAAGAAATAACGTACTATGAAATCTTGGGGTGTTAAATTTTCCCTCCTTCAATAAATTGCATACTTGAAATTTGAAATTATTTTTCGAAAACAAAAGTTTGAAAATAGAAAATACCTTTGGGAAAACCCACATCAGAAATTAGGTAAATAAAATTTAGTCTTAATAAGAGGAAAATGGAAATGAAAGGGTCACCACTAAATTATGATCTCTATTAAGAGAACATTGGGGGAAATTAGAGAAATATAATTGGGGGAAAACGTAAATATTTATAGGTAGTGATTGAGGTCAACCATCACAAACAAGTGTAAAATAGGGGGCCTAATATTCATCAATCTATGATGATTTAAAATACCATCAGTTCATCAAAAGATATGGTATTAGGATAACACATTTTTGGTTTTAAGATCCCATCAATAAATTATAAGAATTAATATCTTCATAGAATAAGAGAAGAAGAAAAATATATACTTGACAAGTAGAGTCCCATCCTTTAACTAATTTCTACCAAAAACTCATCTTTCACTCTGAAAGATAATAGAACATAAAAAAATATTCTATTTATTCTATTCGTATAGTGTTCCAAAAAATGAATTTATAATTCATCTATCAGAACCTTTAAAAAACTACATTATTCAATCATATACATCACGTGGGTTAGTGATAGGTGATACACTCTTGTCTCCCTTCAATTGTAGGTTCAAGTCTCACAGGCTTGCTGGACCTGATGGGTTGTCGTTCGACCTCCGGGTTTTCCTTTTTATGGAAATCCAAAAACAAACTTAACAATAGTATCCAATTTCAATATTAATCCATTCCAAACTTTAAAATTATCCAATATAATTATATCCAAATTCTCAGTCCAAAGTTTATAAGGAATTTAAACATAATGAGAATCCTTTTTTCAAGGTAATAACATGTGAACGCCATCATCATATATTCTTTTACAACACTGCAACATCCTGAATTACCAAAATCAACCATCTCTTATTCCAAAATTACTACCTTAGTATCAGGACCATATAATCTCAAATTCCCAATGAAATGGTACTGTAGTACAACCCTTATTTACCTCCATTATTCATGTAACCAGTATACTATTTATACAACACTCAAATGAAATAATTATATAATAACAACATAAGAACACTAGTCATTCTTCTTCATCTGAGGTAGTATCATAACTTGATTATTATCCAATAACATTATTAGCAGTATACTCTTATGAATGGGACATTGATTCACATAGTGTCTCAACGCCTTGCAGATGAAGCATTTTATATTTGAAAACTTTTTCTTACCCTTTCAATCACATATTTGGTGTCCTTTTTCACCACACTTATAACAAACTCTTATTCCCTTCATGCTTTTACCCAGATGATTCATTCAACATTTATTACATATTGGAAGATCCTTCTTTCCCTTTATCCATCTTTCTTTCTACCATCCTTTTCTTCTCTAGCTTTCCTTCAAATCCATATGATTCAGAGAATTATTTACTTATCTTATTAACACAAGATACTATTTTTCATTTGTTGAGAATACATGGGAGACTATTTCCCTTTTAAACTTTGGATTAATACCGTGAAATATATGATCCTTCTTACTCTTTGGATCATATGTATTACTGAAGTTCTCATTCCTTCTACTGGGCTCCATTTCTAAACAATCGCATACACTAGGTCAGTTTATAAATTGCAATTCATAATTCCAAACATGTAAAATACCTAACGTAAATTGAATAGTTTATGGATATAATCCCTAATAACAAAATAGTTTTCTTTGAGGAGGTATATACTAATAATCTATTCATAGTGGTTTGTAAATAAAATGAGAATTATCCTAAGCATATCCCCCAGGAGTGTCGTAACCAATAGTTCAGCAAGGCCCATTGTCGTGCACCAGTTCCCATTTTAGTCTCGCTCAAAGTGGTGTTTTCGGGTTTTACCCCTAGGTACATCTGTACCAGATCCGCCTCTACATGCTCATATCCAGAAAGGGATGTATTTGGTCCGAAAACTCACAAAATCTCTACATTAACAAAATTATAGGAAGTCCTTTTATACTAATCCTCAAAGTCTATCTTAGGTCTATGTGCTCTAATCAGAGTTTATCTAAATCTAGATTCCAAGGTTATTGCTAAACTTCCTCTGATACCAACTGTAACACCCCGACCCCAGTTACCCATAGCATTGAATTATTTTAATACATTGGCATGATTACAAGGAATCAAGTCACGAAGGACTGATAAGTTTAGCAGTCTTGGAAAATAGATTACATACATGAATGTTACATTACACTTCATAACATACAAAAAAAAAATAAACGTTTATTAACGCCATTATTACCTTGGATTAACCCTTTATGTCAATCACAATACACTTCTTGTAATCCTAGGAAAAATAGAACATAGAAAGGGGTGAGCTCAGATGCTCAGTAAGGATAACAATACCGAATAAATATTCATAAATAAGCATAAACATTTAAGGCAATGTATAACTAAAACAAAAGCCTTTTAAACTTGAATTTCAGCATAATATGTAAAATAAAATGAAGTAATTTCATTTAATTATTCACATGTATATTCTACTAGTCGAATAACCACATGCAATATCACTAACCACTTTCATAATGATGGAATGCATAATGCCAGACTATCATTACCACATAGTCCACACCTTGTGCCAAGACAACAAAAAATATTTTGTCAAGGCCTTGTTCCAAGACACTATTTTGTCTCATGAGACCTACCAATGCATTGATGAGCTATAGCGGGCTCCACCCGTCACTTACTAAGTCCAATGCATTCCTCATATGAGAAGGTTTAAACATAACATAAACATTCTAATTAAAACTAGCAAAGGAAATGTCAATAATTTATCTGTAAACCATGAATGGTATAAAAATAACACGTCCATAGTGAAACATATCTCAAAACCTTCAATACAATATGGAATATTTGTATCATAATAAATAATCTTCAAACAAGTTTAAAATCCATCAAAGGATATTGACATAGATTAAAATGATTCGTCAAACTCTTTGAGAGAAATATCCCTTTTTCATGAAAACATTTAAAAGTCGCACAATTTAGAAAGGAAGACATTTAAAGACATTTTTTCATCAAAGTGTCCCATAACACTTAGAAACATTTGAAAGGAATTAACATTTTTAAAACATTCATGTCCATATAAATAAATCCTTAAAAACAATTTTGAAAACATGGACATTAATGAGAATGATTTAGAAGAATAAATATATAAAACATTTAAAATGATGTTTTAGTAAAATCCACTTAAAATAATCCCTTTGAAAACTCTTTTATGAAACTTGGACATGGATAATAAATATGTCCATGTAGATTCTTAAGTAAAAACAACCTCAGATAATAGAGATTGTGAAATTAACCCTTACTAATTTGGTAACTTACGAAACATACCCCCCATGAAAGAGGTATCATACAATGAATATGTAAATACACATAAATTAAATTGTATTACACAAATACTACAATTATGGGCAGTACATACACCACACAAAAGGTAATAGTGGAAATATGGCATGAATCCCACGGGAATAAGGAGTGAGATGAAAACCCCTTACCTTGTACTTTCCTTTAGTCGAGGGTACGTTTAACCACTTTTTTGAAGACTATAGTATGTTATTTAATTATAAAAGAACCATATTAATATTTATGATATCATTCATTATTCATTTATGACTTTATACTACCCATTTAATAATAATTTCCATGTTATATTAATATTTTGGGTAATAATCACTTTCTTTATCGTACATGTTTTAACTTGTTACTATTGATTGTATCACATAGATCATGATTTAAATACTTATAGAATATAAAACATGATTTATATATCATATATATTTAGAATATAAATATGTATAATAGACATATATATGAAATGGAAAACACCGTTTATGGAGACATTAGTCCGTACGTACGCATAAACTCTGTTTCCCTTTTCATATAGAATTGTATGGAAGTAAGTGAATAAGATATATGTAAGTACATATTTACTTATATATATAAATATATATATATCAAAATTAGAATTATTATTTCATATATTACATACTTATTAGTAATATATATTTTTATAATCATCGATGAATGGTGAACTTGGAAATGAATCTCATCGCGTCGTGGAGACTGTAATCCGTACGTACGCACGAGTGAAAATATCATACTTTTGATATTAAAATAATATATAATTGGATGGTATATCATATATACATAATTATTATGATGTTATATTTATTATTTACATCAAATTCACATCATTGTCATACCCATCCAAATAATAATGTATTGAATAACAATTACACCACGATGTGGAGACGGTAAGCCGTACGTACGCATGTATGATGACATGTCATTCAAAGGGTGGATAGAATAGTGGATTTGGTTGTGACATAATTATAATAACATCACAATATATAGAATATACTGGAGTTATTATTTTATAATAGAATCAACAAATAAAAAGGAATTGTAAGAAGAAAGGAACTTGAAAGAGGGTGGGGAAATCATTACATCTTCTTCGGGTTCTTCCATTTGATTTGATCTAAACGGATCTTTAGGTTTCCTTTCTTATCAAACTAATGACTCTAGGTTGAAGGTATGATTTTTGATAAGGTATTTGGGTAGGTTTTAGCCGATCCAAATGGATTAGAAGGTGCGAATTAGAGTGAAGGTGGAGTTCCCTTTTATAAGAGGGGTGAGGGGCATCATAAGAAAAACATAAAATATTATTTTATAATAAATTCATATTCGGTTTATAATGGATACAAATAGATTTATTTCTAGGTTAAGGTGGTGATGGGTCGAAATAGACTAAACCAATAGGTTTTATATAGGTTTTCATCACTTTATTAACCTTATCTTTTAGTTTTAACTCTTACTTAATTAGTTTGACATTTACCATGCCTCTTTGTATATTTATATTATATGGTTAATAAACATACTATAAACTTCCAAGAGACCCAAAAATGGTCCATTAATAATACACCTATAATTATATAAGTCCTTTGGCCGATCCTTAGATTTGTAGGAATAGAATATCAATTAATAATATAATATTTGTTGTAAATATTAATTTATGTCAATTTTGACACTATTTGGTACTTTGTTTTTGTAAAAGTCATAAAAACTTGATAACATAGAAAAAGATACATTAAATCATCCCTATAATGTCATATTCACCTAGTAAATTCGTGTATTTCATAAAAACTTTGAAATTATATTTATTTTAATATTTATAATACAATTTATTTGATTCTTTCATGAATAAGGTAATTACTGCATCATCATTGTGTCATAAATAAATTTATTTATATAATGTCTAAAAATTATAAATAAAATACCAGGATGTATGAAATCTATTTATCTTTCTAATGAATATTTATAATAGAATTTATCTTATGAATAACCCCATATTAAAAATGTTTTAGTTATTAAACATTGAATTTAACTCTTTTTACTCTTCTTTGAATTAAATAATAATAAATTTCCTAATCTAATCCAAGTGGACATAAATGATAATATTTTATTCCTAATGTTGTTTTTGGTCGAGATACACTTTTCCAATAGAATTAGGATGTGTGTTAGGGTAATATTAATATCATTTTTACCCTTAATTACCCTATTTACTTTTAACCGTGGTAAATATAAGTAAAAAGGTACTATTCACCAAAAAATATTTTTATCTTATTGAACCACATTTTAGTCCTTGATAGTAACCATTTCTCTCGGATTTTCAAAATTCCATTCATAGAAGCGGTAAAATTATGTTTTATGTGAATTTACAAATTCTCCAAGGAGGTGGGTAAAAGACGATGAAAAGTTCAATAAAATTTGTATATATCTAAAATTATTATAAACTGACTCTAATAAGTTACATTGAACTTATATAGGTATTATGTATCAATTTTGACCTAAAATAAATTTAAATAAAATAAATAATTATTTAAGTAAAAATTCGGTTTTAAACAATAACTCAGTATTTTTCACTATTAATAAAAAATTTAATGTTTTCAGAAAAATACCAAAACTTTACACTAAGAAAATTTTGATATTCCAAATTCAATAATGAAGTATATTTTACCAAATTCAAAACATAGAAGTAGAATTTTTTAATTTAAAATTAATTACTGCTGTCAAAACCAAAAGGATTATTTTTAAGAAATAATAACTATCAAATGTTTGATACTTGTTTATGTCCAATTTGAAAGTTAAATTACTTACAATGACCATCATTGGATTAAATGGTAAAAATATAATCTATTTATACTTCCAAACCATTAAAATGTATCAGTTTAAAATATAAATTATTTTGATTAAAAAGTTTGTTTTCAGTTAAAGTATTTTCCACTATTCACCCAAATATGAAAGTTATCAGAAAAACACCAAAACTTTATTGAAACTAAATTTTTATGTCGTAATTCTAAAGAATATGTTTATTTTGTCAAATTGGATATATAAAAGTTTCAAATATTGGATTTAGAAAGGCTTCTCCATTAAAAGACGGTAAAATTTCATTTTTTAAAAAATACTTATTTTATCTGAAAATATGTATTTGTTCTTAAATTATGTCTAAGAAACTCATAATATGGATTCTAAAATTATAAGGATTATATAAAGATCAAAATTTAGTTAATACTATTCATAACCATTTTTGAACAACTAGTTTGGTAAGTCATGGTGTGCTAGAACTCGGTGTTGTGTGTAGGGAAAGTTATTGAATTACATTGAATAAATAACGTACTATGAAATCTTGGGGTGTTACATTTTCCCTCCTTCAATAAATTACGTACTCACAATTTGAAATTATTTTTCAAAAATAAAAGGTTAAAAATAGAAAATACCTTTGTGAAAACCCACATCGGAACATAAGATAACAAAATTTAGTCTTAATAAGAGGAAAAGGGAAATAAAAGGGTCACCAACAAATTATGATCTCCATCAGGAGAACATTGGTGGAAATTAGAGACATATAATTGGAGGAAAAACATAAATATTTATAGGTAGTGAATGAGGTCAACAATCACAAACAAGTGTAAAATTGGGGGCCATATATTCATCAATCTATGATGATTTAAAATACCATCGATTCATCAAAGCATATGGTATTAGGATAACACATTTTTGGTTTTAAGATCCCTTTACTAAAGTATAAGAATTAATTTCTTCATAGAATAATAGAAGAAGAAAAATATATACTTGAAAATTAGAGTCCCATCCTTTAACTAATTTATACCACAAAATCATCTTTCACTCTAAAAGATAAAAGAACTTAAAAAAATATTCTATTTATTTTATTCGTATAGTGTTCCAAAAAATGAATTTATAAATAATCTACTAGACCCTTTAAAAAACAACATTATTCAATCCTATACATCACGTGGGTTAGTGATAGGTGATACACTGTTGTCTCCCATCAGTTGCGGGTTCAAGTCTCGTGGGCTTGCTGGACGTGAAGGGTTGCCGCCCGACCTCCGTGTTTTCCTTTTTATGGAAATCTAAAAATAACTTTAACAATAGTATCCAATTTCAAACTTAATCCATTCCAAACTTTCAAATTATCCAAAATAATTATATCCAAACTCTCAATCCAATGTTTATAAAGAAGTTAAGCATAATGAGAATCCTTTTTTCAATGTAATAAAATGTAAACGCCTTCATCATGTATTCTTTTACAACACTACAACATCCTGAATTACACAAAATCAACCATCTCTTATTCCAAAATTACTACCTTAGTATCAGGACCATATAATCTCAAATTCCCAATGAAATGGTACTGGATTACAATCCTTATTTATCACCATAATTCTTGTAACCAGTATACTGTTGATACAACACTCAAATGAAATAATTCTATAATAACAACATAAGAACACTAGTCATTCTTCATCATCTGAGGTAGTATCATAACATGATTATTATCCAATAACATCATTAGTAGTATACTCTTATAAATGGGACATTGATTCACGTAGTGCCTAAACACCTTACAGATGAAGCATTTTACATTTGAAAACATTTTCTTACCCTTGCAATCACGTACTTGGTGTCCCTTTTCTCCACACTTATAACAAACTCCTACTCCCTTCAAGAATTTACCATGGTGATTCATTCCACATTTATCACATATTGGAAAATAATTCATTCCCTTTATCCATATTTCTTTGTACCGTCCTTTTCTTCTCTAGCTTCCCTTCAAATACATATGATTCAGAGAATTATTTACTTATCTTATTAACAAAAGATATTATTTATTCATTTGTTGAGAATACATTTGAGACTATTTACCTTTTAAATGTTGGGTTAATACCGTGAAATATGTGATACTTCTTACTCTTTGGATCATATGTATTACTGGAGTTTTCATTCCTTCTACTAGGATCCATTTCTAAACAATGGAATACACTAGGTCAGTTTATGAATCGCAATTCATAATTCAAAACATGTAAAATACCTAACATAAATTGAACTATTTATGGATATAATCCCTAATCACAAAATTGTTTTCTTTGAGGAGGTATATACTCATAAAGCTTTCATAGTGGTTTGTAAAGAAAATGAGAATTATCCTAAGCGTATCCCCCGGGAGTGTCGTAACCAAGATTTCAGCAAGGCCCATTGTCGTATACCAGTTCCCAATTGAGTCTTTCTCAAAGCGGTGTTTTCGGGTTTTACCCCTAGGTACATCTATACCAGAGCCGCCTCTACATGCTCATATCTAGAAGGGGATGTATTTGCTCCGAAAACTCACAAAATCTCTACATTAACAAAATTCAAGGAAGTCCTTTTATACTAATCTTAAAAGTCTATCTTAGGTCTATGTGCTCTAATTAGAGTTTATCTAAATCTAGATTCCAAGGTTATTGCTAAACTTCCTCCGATACCGACTTTAACACCCCGACCCCAGCTACCCAGAGTCAGTGAATTATTTTAATACATTGGCATGATTATAACAAATAAAGTCCCGAAGGACCGATATTTTTAGAAGTCATGGAAAATATATTACAAACATGAATGTTACATTACACTTCATAACATAAAAAACAACATAAATAATCCTTTATTAATGCCATTATTTCCTTAGCTTAACCCTGTATGTCAATCACAATACACTTCTTGGAATCCTGGGAAAAATAAAACATAGAAAGGGGTGAGCTCAGATGCTCAGTAAAGATAACAATACAGCAGAAATATTCATAAATAAGCATAAACATTTAAGGCAATGTATAACTAAGAAAAATCCTTTTAAACTTTAATTTCAGCATAATATTTCAAATAAAATGAAGTAATGTCATTTAATTATTCACATGTATATTCTACTAGTCGAATAATCACATGCAATATCACTAACCACTTTCATGATGATGGAATGCATAATGCCAAACTATCATTACCACATAGTTCAGGCCTTGTGCCAAGACAAAAAATAAGATTTTTTCAAGGCCTTGTTGCAAGACACTAGTTTGTCTCATGAGACCTATCGATGCATCGATGAGCTATAGCGGGCTCGACTCTTCACTTACTAAGTCCAATGCATTCCTCATATGAGAAGGTTTAAACATAACATAAACATGTGTATTAAAACTAGCATACGAAATGTCAATACTTTATCCATAAACCATGAATGGTATAAAAATAACACATCCATAGTAAAACATATCCCAAAACCTTCAATACAATATAGACGATTTGTATCATAATAAATTATCTTCAAACAAGTTTAAAATCCATCAAAGGATATTGACATAGATGAAAATGATTTGTAAAACTCTTTGAGAGAAATATACCTTTTTCATGAAAACATTTAAAAGTCGCACAATTTGGAAAGGAATACATTTAAAGATATTTTTGCATCAAAGTGTCTCATAACACTTAGAAACTTTTGAAAGGAATTAACATTTTTAAAACATTCATGTCCATACAAATAAATCCTTAAAAACAATTTTGAAAACATGGTCATTAATGAGAATTATTTAGAAGAATAAATACGTAAAACATTTAAAATGATGTTTTAGTAAAATCCCCTTAATATAATCCCTTTGAAAACTCTTTTATGAAACCTTGACATAGATAATAAATATGTCCCAGTAGATACTTAAGTAAAAACAACCTCGGATAAAAGAGATTGTGAAGTTAACCCTTACCAATTTGGTAAGTTACGAAACATACCCCCCATGAAAGAGGAATCATACAATGAATATGTAAATACACATAAATTAAAGTGTATTGAAGAAATACTAAAATTATGGGCAGTACATACACCACACAAAAGGTAATAGTGGCAATATGGCATGAATCTAACGGGAATAAAGAGTGAGATGAAAACCCCTTACCTTGTACTTTCCTTTAGTTGAGGTTACGTTTAACCTCTTGTATGAAGACTATAGTATGTTATTTAATTATACTAGAACCATATTAATATTTATGATATCATGAATTATTCATTTATGACTTTATACTACCCATTTAATAATAATTTCCATGTTATATTAATATTTTGGGTAATAATCGCTTTCTTTATCGTATGTATTTTAACTTGTTACTCATTATTGTATCACTTAGATCATGATTTAAATACTTCCAGAATATAAAACATGATTTATATATCATATATTTTTAGAATATAAATATGAATAATAGACATATATATGAAATGTAAAACACCGTTTATGGAGACATTAGTCTGTACGTACGCATAAACGTTGTTTCCGTTTTCATATAGTATTGTATGGAAGTAAGTGAATAAGATATATGTAAGAACATAAATAATTATATATATAAATATATATGTCTACAATATAATTATTATGTCATATATTACATACTTATTAGTAATATATATTTTTATAATCATCAATGAATGGTGAACTTGGAAATGAATCCCATCGTGTCGTGGAGATGGTAATCCGTACGTACGCATGAGTGAAAATATCATATTTTTGATATTAAAATAATATATAATTGGATGTTATATTATATATACAGAATTATTATCATGTTATATTTATTATTTACATCAAATTCACATCATTATTATACCCATCCAAATAATAATGTATTGAATAACAATTACACCACGATGTGGACAGGATAAGCCGTACGTACTCACGTATGATGACATGTCATTCAAAGGGTGGATAGAATAATGAATTTGGTTGTACCATAATTATAATAAAATAAAAATATATATAATAAAATGGAGTTATTACTTTATAATAGAATCAAAAAAGAAAAAGGAAGTGTAAGAAGAAAGGAACTTGAAAAGGGGTGGTGAAATCATAGACTCTTCTTCGGGTTCTTCCTTTTGATTTAATCTAAAGGGATCTTTAGGTTTCCTTTATTATCAAACTAAAGCCTCTAGGTTGAAGGGATGATTTTTGAGAGGGTATTTTGGAATGTTTTGGCCGATCCAAATGGATTATAAGGTGCGAATTAGAGTGAAGGGGGAGTTCCCTTTTATAAGAGGGGTGAGGGGCACCATAGGAAAAACATAAAATATTATTTTATAATAAATTCATATTCGGTTTATAATGGATCCAAATATATTTATTTCTAGTTTAAGGTGGGGATGGGTCTAAATACACTCAAACAATAGGTTTTATACAGGTTTTTGTCACTTTATTAACCTTATCTTTTAGTTTTAACTCTTAGTTAATTAGTTTGACATTTACCATGCCTCTTTGTATATTTATATTATATGGTTAATAAACATACTATAAACTTCCAAGAGATCCCAAAATGTTCCATTAATAATACACATATCATTATATAAGTCCTTTGACCAATCCTTAGATTTGTAAAAATAGAATATCAATTAATAATATAATATTTGTTTTAAATATTAATTTATGTAAATTTTGACACTATTTGGTATTTTGTTTTTGTAAAACTCATCACAACTTGATAACTTCTAACAAGATACATTAAATCATCCCTATCATGTCATTTTAACCTAGTAAATTCTTGGATTTCATAAAAACTTTGATATTATATTTATTTTAATATTTATAATACCATTTATTTGATTCTTTCATGAATAAGGTAATTACTGCATCATCATTGTGTCATAAATAAATTTATTTATTTAATGTCTAAAAATTATAAATAAAATACCATGATGTATGAAATCTATTTATATTTCTAATTAATATTTATAATCGAATTTATCTTATGAATAACCCCATATTAAAAATGTTTTAGTTATTAAACATTGATTTTAACTCTTTTAACTCTTCATTGAATTAAATAATAATAAATGTCATAATCTAATCCAAGTGGACATAAATTATAATATTTTATCTCTAATGTATCATTTGGTCGAGATACATTTGTCCAATAGAATTAGGACATGTGTTAGGGTAACATTAAAATCATATTTACCCTTAATTACCCTATTTACTTTTAACCGTGGTAAATAAAAGTAAAAGGTTACTACTCAAAAAAAATAATTTTTATCTTATTGAACGACATTTTAGTCCTTGATATTACATGTGTCTCTCAAATTTTCGAAATTCCACTCACAGAAGCAGTAAAATTATATTTTATGTGAATTTACAAATTCTCCTAGGAGGTGGGTAAAAGACGATGAAAAGTTCGATAAACTTTTTATATATCTAAAATTATTATAAACTGAATCTAATAAATTACATTGAACATATATAGGTATTATGTATCTATTTTGATGTAAAATAAATTTAAATAAAATAAATAATTATTTAAGTCAAAAATTCAGTTTTAAACTATAACTTAGTATTTTAACTATTCATCAAAAAATTAAAGTTTTCAGAAAAATACCAAAACTTTACCCAATTTTTTTTTGATATTCCAAATTCAATAATGAAGTATATTTTACCAAATTCAAAACATAGAAGATGCATTTTTTTAATTTAAAATTAATTCCCGCTGTCAAAACCAAAAGATGTATTTTTAAGAAATAATAACTATCAAAAGTTGGACACTTGTTTATGTCCAATCTCAATGTTAAATTACTTACAATGACCATCATTGGATTAAATGGTAAAAATATAATCTATTTATACTTCCAAACCATTAAAATGTATAAGTTAACACTATAAATTATTTTTATTAAAAAAGTTGTTTTCAGTTAAAGTATTTTCCACTATTCACCCAAACATGAATGTTATCAGAAAAACACCAAAACATTATTGAAACTAAATTAATATGCCCTGATTCTAAAGAAGATGTTTATTTTGTAAAATTTAGTATATAAAAGTTTCAAATATTGGATTTAAAAAGGATTCTCCATTAAAAGACAGTAAAATTTCATTTTTTGAAAAATACTTATTTTATCTGAAAATTTGTATTCGTTCTTAAATTATGTCTAAAAAACTCATAATATGGATTCTGAAATTATAAGGATTATATAAAGTTCAAAATTCAGTTAATACTATTTATAACCATTTTTGAACGGCTAGTTTGGTAATTCATGGTGTGCTAGAACTCGGTGTTGCGTGTAGTACAAGTTATTGAATTACTTTGACTAAATAACGTACTATGAAATCATGGGGTGTTACAAACACACTATCCGAAAAAATATTCTAGATGAAGTGATGCTTCATCTCAAGGTACATTTTATTGATGGAATGATCATATTTTTAACAAAATATTTACTGGGGAAAATAACAATTTCATTTTAAGACCACTTATTTAAAATAAAAAATTAATAAAATAATAATGAAAAAATTTGATTTGAAATAAAATTGAATATTGTAAAGGAATCTTCAAATAATTTTACATTTATGACTTCAAGATATTCTAATCACACTGTGTATGTTAAAACAAATATTTCGTTCACATTTTTTGAATAAATTCTAAAGTACTTCATTTGGAAAAAGATAAGAATTTTCCACTAATGATTTTTATAAAAAGTAATATCATGGAAAAATAACACTAAATAATTATTGGATATTAGTAAAAATATTTTTGAAAACATTGTTGAAATAATTGATATGGAAGAAAAATGATTCCCGACCGAAGGGAGAATTAATGTAGGATTTCATTAAAAACATTCATTTTGTCTATTGTGTACATAAAGTGGGTAAAAATAAAAAAACATGTAATATATGTAAATATATATATATGATAATAAAATATATAAAATATTTGAGAGAAATATTATATAATTTCATTATTCTAAATTTTAGCATAACAATCTTGGTAAAAAGAGATTGTAACGTAAAACCCTCAAAATTTTATTAATTTTGTAATAAAAAACTTATAAAAGAGTAAAAATTATATGGATCTATAAATCCACATTATTTTCATGAAAATAATCAAATAATATATTTATGGAAATTATTAACACCAAAAGAAGAATAGGTTGTGAAGATGGAATATGTCTTATGAAAATAAATATGAGACGAGAAACCCTTACCTTTTGTTTGAATTTCTTTATAAGCACTCTGAAATTTTTTAGAATAAATTAATATTTATTATAATACTATAAAAACCCATTTAAATACTTTTAATACTATATATCAGTTCTTATAGAATCTTATCACCTGTTTGTTAACATGTTTTCATTAAAACAGAGTTTACAAGTGTTAACTGTTCCATTTTTCTTGAAAGTATTTGTTTAGTAGTTTTTGTACTTGTACATTGATAATGGTTCCTTAATATTTATAATAATAATAATGATATAAATAATATACCATTTAATAATATAAACTTTTATAATTGTTCATATAAAGCGGTGATGAAAAATTAATTACATCACTCGTTGGAGGTGATGGTCTATACGTATGCATGAGTGAAGGTTTCCATTTTTTATGGTTGAAAGGAAAGAAAGGTAAATAATAATTCAGATTTAAAAAATCAATATTATATCATATATATGTATAATATTAATTTAATATTTCCTTATTACTATCTATGTTATATAGGAATAAAAATTGATCACATCTATAAATGGAGGCGGTAGTCTACAGGTACACATGAGCGATGTTATCATTTTCCGATAGATAGAAAGGTACAAATATAGATAACATAATAACATTATAGAGGTATAATAATTTCTTAAATATAAAATAAAAAATTTAATTCTATAATAATAACCAACCATTAATTATGGTGATGGAAAATGAATCATATTGCTTCGTGTAGGCGGTAGTCCGCATATACGCATGGGTGATACATTCATTTTCCATTTTATGGAAACATAGATGGATAATGGAATTTTAATAATCATAAAAATATTTAAATATATTTACAATACATAATTTATTATTTTATGATGAATATCATATATTTTTAGGAGGATTATGAATAAATAAACAGAAAGTGGTAGGGTAGGATGATTACATCTTATTCAATAGAACTCTTATAGATCCCTTGTTAAGGACAATTGGAATGGAATTGTAAGTATAATTGAACCTATAATTTTTGATAGGTATGTTTATAAGAGAAATGGTTAGGGTTTTTTTAACAATGATGGCTCCAATTTGTACAATGGTGACAAAGGAGGGGTGTCCTTATATAAGAGAGGGAAGGGGAACTCTTATAATTTTTGAAAAAATAAAAATATTATAAAGTAAAAATAAATGAAAATTGGATAAAAATTGGTTTAGTTTTGAATTAAATATGATATTGTACTATAACAAACTCAAATAAAAGGATTTATAAATGTTATTAGGTTATTTTAACTGTTATCTCTTTAGTTTAAACCCTATAAACAATTTTTATCCTTGAGGCAGATAACACATTTTTCAATAATTAAGGTATATAAATTTAAATCTATGTTAACAATTATCTCTAAAATAGTAATGAGATGATATTTTGGACTATATAAGACCCCTATTTTCTCTTTAAATATTCATTATGAATTTTAAAATATTTTAAAAAATATTATTTAACATAAAATACAATTAAATTAATTTTAATAATATTCACATATTTTGAAATTAAATATTCTAGACTTTTATGGTATTATAATATAAACTCCTTAAACATAAATTGTTCATTACTATTAAGCATAAAATTCATTTTACACTATAATTAATCCAAAATAAACTACTTTTAATACAGTTACATTAAAATTTTACACATATCACCAAATTATTTTATGTATGATTAAACATTATATTACAAGCCAAGGATAGTAAAGTCTAGTTTCTTGGAAGATCGGGTACAAAAGTAAAAATTATAAAGACAACATTTATTTAATATCCACATTGAGCTCCTAACATTTATTTTTCTCAAACATCTACATAAGATAATCTAGGGAGAACATGAACAAATAAATGAGATAAAAATCCTAGTAAGAGAATAATCTTAAAAATAGATCTTAGAATCATAGTTTAGAAGGCATAACATAATGATATAAAAAGGCATGTAACATAAGGAATCATAACATATAGAACATGGGATATTAAAATAATGGAATCATATTAACATAAAAGCACCCTAAAATGACTTTTTCATGAGTCAAGGATCATCTCACATATAGGAGAATGAGTTAAGGCTCTTTTCATGTAGAGGAGCACGAGTCAAGGACAATGACCAAGAGCAATGCACATGGATCATGAGTCAAGGATAACCACTAAGACCGTTGCACATAATGTCTCATGATACTAAAATTTACCCAATTAATTGGAGAAAAATCTAGGTGCACCCATCATAACATTTTCATGAATATGTGTTCCACATAAATAATCATACATAATGAATAAAACATAAACCTAATGTTTACACATAGAAAGAAGTGGGTATCTTAATTATGACATAAATCATAATAAACGGGTGTAACATTAAATTTTCCATGAGGGAATGGAATTATATCATATATGGAAATATATATGGGTTAATATTCATATATCATGATTTGTGATGTCAATATAAAGTGATAACATGTAAAAAGTGTATTTAAGAAACTTTGGAATTAAAACGTTTAGTGTACTTTAAGGAAAATATCAAAGATCATTTAAAATAGTAAAAGGAATAATAATTTATAAAAAACATGAAGAGGAACAAGAAGGTTTTCAATATAAATTGTGTTGTTTTATAAAAATAATAGTATATTAAACTAGATTATGGAGGGTACATGAAAATGGATAACAATTCAGGAAGTTCCCATACAACGGATAGCTTATCAAGAAGTATCGAGAAGTGAACAACATAAAAAATGTATATCCATGAATAATTAAGATAAAAATTATTTATACATGAGTTTTAAAAATGGAAAAAGTATTAATAATATTTAAATAAAAATAAAAGATAATTTTCTTTAGGTAAGAAGAGAGGATGATAAATACGATGGAATAAGGGAGGTTCAAGTAGAATCCCATACCATAAGTCTGAAAGTGTTCTTAACATGATCTTAATGTCATGGATAATCAAATTAGATTCATTAATTAATAATTCAAGAACCTATTCTACATGAATTTGATTTAGTATCATTTTATTAAGTTGTTTTATTCCCTTTTTATGAGTTATAATATTTAATTTTAGCCTTCATGAGTTCCCATTTTCTTAGTTTTCATGACCGATTCGCTTGAATATATATATGGAAGATCATGTAAAATGGGAACATTTTTCTAGAAGTGTAATTATATTATATTAATAAGCATCCATATGTTAAAATGGTTATACCATTCATCTGATTAAATGGGATGTGGATGAATCATTAGATAAAATTTTAATGATAATCGCTTGGATTAATTTGGCAGTTTTTTATCACAAGAAACTCATTTTTTAGTAAATTAATATAATGGATAAAAAATGATTACAAAACATTAAAAAAGTTATAATATATATATATATATATATATTATAATTTGTTTCATCCATGAAAAATTGTTTCATGACCAGCATTGTTGAGAGTAATAGAAAATAAAAATCCATCGTCCCTCAATGTGATAAATTAAGAAATCTCGGATGTTTTTTTGTTTTTTGTGTAAAAGGATGGAAAATGAGATATGATGATGAATTATTAAATTAGAATAAAAAAATTACAGTATATGTTAGGTACTGGAGTCATCATACTGTTTTTATGAGGGGATTTTAGGCGATAAAAATAAAATAAAGGACTTGAAATGAAAATATAATAATCATAAGGAGTATTTTACCTCATGAATTTATCATCCTTGAGACCCTCTATAGAGAATAATATTTGGTCTTTTGATCACTAAAAGAGATTATGGACCTGGGGGAGGGTCTTGGGAAGATATTTGAGATTAATTTGGACAACGCACAAGGGTTGATAGGAGTGAGTAGAAGAGGTGATGAGGGGTGGTATTTATAGTGGAGGAGAGACGTGTTTTCTCAATATTTTATTCATTAGTTTATTATTTTGATCAGGATAAGAAATTTTACTGATTACTAGGACTAAATAATGTAATTCTATCATGTGAGTCCCGAAAAATGGTGCTTATATCATCCATGACTCAATAAATAGTTTATTTATCTTATAATGTTTATATACAATAAATTACCATATTTTACTATTCACCAAAAAAAACTAGTATTCCTGAAAAATCCCAAAAATTAACCCTTAAAATTTCTTGGCATATAGAATTAATAAATGAACACTACTTTTTCAATGTAATTTTCTTAATATGACAAAAATATTTTTTTCACTAAAATGCTAGTTTACTTGAAAAATACGAATTCTAAAATTAAAACTTCTTTTTTTAAAACATTGAAAAATTAATTAAGGTATCATAAAATTATCTTATAATAATAAGAAATAAAAATATTATTTTATGAATAAATTTTATGATAACAAATTTATGTTTAAATTATTAAATTAATCATAAAATTGTAATTAAATATACAAGACCTAAAAAAATATCAACACTTAATTAATAATTTTTAAAATATTAATTTATTTATACTATGATATAATTATATCAAATTGACACTTACAAGATGGAAAATTATAATTTATAACTTCATTGGTGAGTTTACTATTACATTTTCCAGTATAAGATTCATAAGGGTCACATTAATATTCCAAAGGTCAAGTTTCTATTTCATCAGTATGTGTTCCTCAACTTCTAGATATACCTTTTATTTCACTCATTCTTTATTTATATAGTTTGTATTGTGTTCTATATGTAATCTTTTTTAATATACTATAAGGCATAATTATAAGAGGGGAAATGCATTGATAAAACATTTGGTCATTACATTCTTCCCCCTTATGAAATTCTCACATGAATTTTTATTTTACATTATAGGGAAAAAATAATTCTGGTTACTTATCCTTCATCACTTCCTCTAGTTCCCATAATTCATATTCACACTTATGGTTACACTATAGTACATTGACTAGGTGAGTAGTCTTTTTCGTATGACTTTATCTCTATGATCTGAAAACTTAACTAGCTGCTCCTTGTAAAATCATCATTCTACAGCTGTACCACCTTTGGAGACAGTTCATGTGAAGGATCTAGAATGTACATCCTTAATAGTGATACATGGAATATGTCATTTACATTAGACATGGTAGGTGTAGGTGCTAGTAAATTATCCATAGATCCAACATGATCAAGAATATTGAAGGAACTGATATACCTACAAATTAACTTTCTTTCTTCCAAAATCTCATGACCTTCTATGAATATATTCCAAGGAATAACATGTCTTTATCTTTGATCAAGGTCTCGTTGAAGATTGTCGGCATAGCTCTTTTGCCGAATTTGGGATTCCTTGATGTTATACTAAATGGGTTTCACCTTCTCCACAATTTCGTCGACCATTTCAGGTCTTAGGAGCTTATACTCCCCGACTTCATCCTAGTATATTGGTGTTCTACACCTTTTCCCACAAAGGTATACATATAGATCCATTTGGATACTGGAGTGGAAACTATTGTTGTAGGAGAATTTGAACAGTGGAAGATATTTGTCCCATCCTACTCTAAAGACTATATAATAATCTCTCAATATGTCTTGAAGTGTTTGAATAGTTCCCTTAGATTGGAAATCGGTTTTAGGATGATAGGCCATATTAAAGTTCAGCTCAGTGCTTAGAGCATATTGGATACTTTTCCTAAACATCAAGGTGAATATTGGATCTCTATAGGATACAATAGATAGTGGAAATATATATAGACTATCCACCACTTTTATATATATATCCATGAAAGTTTATCCAATGAAAAGTCCTCTTGAATTTTGATAAAATTAGATGCATTTGTAAGACAAACCTCTAATGAACCATATACCATTGTTTCTAATGGATGTCCTTGGAAGTACAGTGAACAAGTCCAAGGTAATGTTCTATCACTTAGATGTTGGTATGGGTAATGGTTTCATCATCACCTTATACTTTTTTATTTGAGCCCTCACTTGATGACATACCATTAACTCAGATGTATATTCAGTAATCTCTTTCTTCTTATTGTCCAACCAATATTTCTCTCAGAGATCTCAAAACATTTTTGTGCTCCCTAGGTGAATAGAGAAGGCTGAGCTATGTGTGTCATTAAGAAGATCCTTATTTATCTCTATATCAGATGTTATATATAATTATGACCCAAAGAATACAAATCCTTCCCCATCAATCCTGAACTCAAAGGATTTACAATTTCTAACAGCTTCTACCCTTTTCAAAATTTCTACATGATTTCTTTGGGAATACATAATTTTCTCCATGAGGTAAGGTTGAGAAATCATTAGAGAATGGATTGATTATGTTCCTCCCTTAATAATTCCCATTTTCATCCTCGTAAAATATAAGAATATTAGATCTTTCACAATTCTCATCATTGATAAAGATGTATGATCCTTTCTACTTAGAGAATCTGCTACTTTATTTTCCTTACCAGGAATGTGGTGGATTGAGAAAAGATAAATTTTGATGATATTTAACCATATTCACTAGGGTATAATATGATCCTTTTGTGTAAATATATTTTTGAGACTTGTATGATCAATATATGTCGCACACTTCACCCCATAGAGACAATGCCACCATATTTTCAACGTAACGATCATAGCTTCCAACTCCAGATCATGCATGGGATAGTTTTACTAATGAATTTACAACTTCATTGAGATGTAGGCTATAAATTTATAAATTTTAATTATTACACATCCTTTTCCTTTATTTTAATCATTTCTATACACCATAAGGAGTACCCTACTTATTTGAAGTGTAAGTACTAGCACAGTGATAATCCTCTTTTTTAGCTCCATAAGGATTTCCTCACATTTTATGTCCAGAAAAAAATCACTCCCTTCCATGTCAGATTGGTTATTGGATTTTACAATCAAGATATTTTATTAAAAAATCATTGATACTTCCCATATATGCCAATGAAACTACACATCACTATTATAGATGTTCTCCTAAGCAAGTCTTCAATTTCCTTTGTGTTGGAAGGGTCCATATATATCCATTCACTAGTCATAACATTACCCAAGAATGATACTTCCTCCATCTAGAACTCACATTTACCTTATATTTCTTAATGTTTTTCCCTTAGTAATGTCTTCAACAGTTCATTCAAATTCTATTCATTTTCCTCCATGCTCTTAGAGTATATCACAATATCATTGATAAAGACTGCCAAAAACATGTTGAGGTATTCCTTAAAAACCCTATTTGTTAAATACATGAAAATTTGGGGATAATAAATGAGTCCAATGTGAATAAAAATGAACTCATAATGTCCATAGCTCATTTGAAAGGCATTCATGGGAATATCTTACTTTTTCACATTTAATTGGTGATATCTCGACTGAAGGTTCACCAAAGGGAAATCACTAGACCCACATAGCTAGTTTAATGATTCATCTATCTATAGAAGGGGATACTTGTTATTTATCATGATTTTATTGATCTGATGATAATAAATTAAGGGTCACATTGATCCATTGTAATTCTTAACAAAGAGGACTAGCGCACCCCATGATGAAGCACTCAGTTGTATAAAACCCTTCTCCATATTCTTTGATAAATACTTCCTCTTATCTTCCAGATCTACAATGGTCATTATCTTTGTTTTCCTTGATATAATTAGTGATCTTGGGATAATATAAATTGAGAATGTAACATCTCAATTTGGAGGAAGACTAGGAATCTCTTCAGGGAACAAATCATTGTAATCCCTCATGATGGGTGTGTCTTAGAGCATGATTCTATCCTTTTTCTAAATCATTTGAACTAGATATGATTACTCATAAGGAAATAATATCTACACATGAGACAATTACTGTAAATGAGATTCATCCTCCCCCGTACAGTTGTATAGAATTGAAGGATTCTTCAGGATGTGAAGAGTGATCGCCCTTTCCCGACAGCCAATGATGGCTTTATATAGAGATATCCAATCCATTCCCAATATAGCATCAAACTCTACCAAAGGTAGTATGGAACGATTTTTTAGGAGGTTTAGTCCATAAAATTTAACCAGGTAGAATTTATAAATATTGGATTCATTAATTTCCCAACATTGTGTTCTCGTAGATAACTCGACATCCAAATTTGAAGGTGGTTATTGAATAGTTACACTAAGCTTGTAAGATATGAAACAATTCATACAACTAGAATAAAATATTATATTCACTATTATTGAATTAATAAACATTATACCTATCACCACATAATTTTTTGACCCAACATCAACAGTAGTGGTAGAATACACCCTTCCTTGTTTCCTTGGTAGTTTTTGTTGATTGCCTGTGACAACCCTTTTATTAAGGAATTGATTTTCAAAATTACCATGTTTCTTGCAGATGAAACACTGCACTAAAATCTGAGTGTTGAACTGAATATTACGTTATTCCTCCAAATTAGTTTAATTATTTAAATCCATCCAAATGTACTTTGACATATACCACATTCTGCCCCATTTGAATCTTATCTCCATTTCCATTAAATAGTTAATGTGATGCATCTTCCCACAATTTTAACACAAGTTATTTTAAGTCTTCATTCAATCATGTGATTTTTTTCTGATCCACCAACATTAGACACAATTTTCTTCTTTTTTTCACTTGTACAATGATTAAACTCAGAGTCCCCAATATTCATTTCAACCTTAATGTAACAACATGCAATCTCATTCTAGCTATCAAGGTCTCAAATCACCAACACTCGTAGACTCAGCTTTAGTCAACTAAAGAAGTGATCTAACATTCTTTCAGAGTTCATGATAAAAAATGAGGCATACCTTGAAATACTTGTAATGTTTTCTTCATACACTTAGATAGAATCACCTTCTTTTTTCTTATGTTTGAGGACTTCCTTTCACATCTTGAGATGGTTAGTTATAAGAAAATATTTATTAAAAAAAAATTTCTTGAAATCTTCCTATACTATGGAATCACTTTCCACATTTTACCTTTATTTCTTGATCATTTTCCACCACTGACCAGCTTCCACATCAAAACGATAGACTACCAGCACAACTTTAGCTTCTTATGATCCCTAGAGGACATAAAATATATTTTCAATGGAGTTAAACAGTTGTTCCACAAGGAGGGGATAAAAAGATACACTAAACATGTGAGGCATTTACAATAACAATGATTCAATGAAAACATTACATTTCTTTAGATGAGGAGGTAATTACACATGATTCGACTTATTATTCATAACCTGGTCTTGTTAAGAGAGTACTTCCATAATGTTTTGAACTCCCATTCCCATTATATTTGGCACATCATTATGGAAATTGTCACATTCTCTATCACATTGATTATTGGAACATGTTCTTCTATTTCTCGCAATTAACTAATAAAATGAATGTGTAATTAGGGTCCTTGAATACTTCTATAATAAGAATAAAAATAAAGTTTGAACATAAAAAGATAAACTTGTAAATAAAAAGTATATCATAACTTGTGATTCTCTAGGTTTCAATCTAGTTTATCCATGATCTATTTCCAAACATATATTATTTTGGTAATTTTTATGTTCCCATAATAATTATTTATAATATGTTTATGAATTTACCAATGCATATCCCATAGGAGTGTCAAACAAGGTGCGCAATAAGGCCCATTGTCATGTTCCAGTTTACCCTGAGTCACGATCAAAACACTATGTTAGAGTTGTAACTCCTAGGTACATCTATGCTAGAATCATTTCCCCTTGTAGAATTCCGATAAGGATTTATTTTTTTGATAAACAACTTACTCTATACTTACCAAAATTTAGGGTTGTTTTCTTATAATATTTCGTATCCATATGGTTATTACTAAATTTATTTATTCCTAATCACCAAAAATAACTAGGATTTCCTCTATTACCAACTATAGAAACCCTATCCTTTTACATATATCATTAAATTATTTTAGGCATAAATTGACATCATATTACAAGATAAGGATCTTAATGCCTAGTGTCTTGGAATATTTGGTATATAATTAAACATCGTAAAAAACATTTACATAATATCCACATCGAGATTCTAAATTCCTTTATGCTCAAACATCTACATAGGATAACCTGGGGATAACATGAACAAAGGGATGAGCTAAAATTCTTAGTAATTGAATAATCAAAATAATAAATCGTAGTACATATGTTTGAAGGCATAACATAATGACACAAGAAGGAATATAACATGTAATAACCTAGGTATTTATAGAATAGTTGTTTTTTATTTCTATTAATACTTATGAATAAGATATTAATTTTAAGTTAAATGGTACACTTTTTCTGATAGCGTACTCGATACACAACAATGGGCTTCTCTAAAATCTTACATTACACACAACATTGAGTTATATTAAAAAATAATACAATAATAATATTATTATTTCAAATGGTTGTTCACACCTAGCCATTGGAATGAAAGGAATGAAAAGTATCAACTGAATTTTGGAATATTTTTTACACATTCTTAAATTATGATTTATTTATTACAAAATTTATTAGAAATAAAAATAAAAACCAAGTTAATATAATAAATGTGTTTTTATGAAAGCCTATTTAAAAGGGAATAATTGTGTTTTCATATAACTATTTATAGATTTTTATTTAATTAAAAATATATGATATATATTCAAGGTAATGTTTTAAATTCATCTTATATGTTTTCTAGATATGATATAAGAATAAATTCATTTTTTTCCTGATAAAAGAAGTGCTTTTCTAAAAATGTAGTTTTACCTCCTTTTGAGGGTAAACCCTTTGAAATATAGTTTTTGACTACTTTATATGTTCTATTTGAAACAACCTTCTTATTTAGAAAAGGAAGATCAAAATTTACTTTGGATGAAATTTTGGTATTTTTCTACCAAAGTTCATTTTTAATGAATACTGAAAAATACTACAATTTAATTCAAAAATGCCTTTTAATATAATTTATTTATATAAATATATTATAATTTTTATTGGTTTTAAATTTTAATTGGATTATATTTTTATCATTTAATCCAATTTTTGTCATTGGAAGTAAATTTACTTTGAAATTGTACATTAACGCATGCCAATCTTTTGGTAGTATTTTTTTCTTAAAAACATGTTTTTTTGGTTTGGACACAGGGAATTAATTTTAAATATATTTATGAAACATATGTGTTTTGAATTTGGAAAAATTTATTCCATATTTTTAATCAGGAGGTACAAATTGTGTAAGTAGGTAACTTTTATTTTTTGACCCTATTAACAAATTCTAGTAAATATTTTATTTATCATGTTTAAAGGATAAATCCAAAAAATAAGGGTAAA
Organism: Viscum album; assembly: GCA_963277665.1. Taxonomy (NCBI): domain Eukaryota; kingdom Viridiplantae; phylum Streptophyta; class Magnoliopsida; order Santalales; family Viscaceae; genus Viscum; species Viscum album. The sequence continues at coordinate 284,359,233 of OY728138.1, read as the reverse complement.
AAATAATATTATAATAATATTAAATTACCCTAAAACAAGTACTAACCCTATTGTATGAGATATTTCTGACCATGGGCATCCTCGGGTCTATTTTAGGACCCCATGGAGCCACTTTTGATTTAAAATGTCATTTAATTACTTTAAATTTAATGTTAAGGAAAATATAACCTAAACCCGTATCTTTTGGTAAATTTATTTTATATGGGGTTATAAATGTTATATTGAAGGATATAACTAATAACTATAAATCTAAAAGTATTTCCTACATCATTGTATTTTATTTATAAATTTTACACATCAAATAAATAAACATATTTTTAACACAATTTTGATGTAGTGATTACCTTATTAATGAATGATTTAAATAAATGAGATTATAAATATTAAAATAAATTTATTTTGAAACTTCTTATGTGATAAACGAATTTTAGGGATAAATATTAATTTTTTATCTTCTAATTTAAGAAGTTATTTTGAATGAATAAAGTTGTTACATATTTTTAAAAATTCATGATATGAATAGTATAAAAATTGACAAAAAGGAATTTTTAATTCAAATACTGTTTTATTAAATGATACAATAGTCCTAAAAATCTAATATTATGCCAAATTAATTATATAATTTTTTAAATTTAATTAATGAACCAATTTAGGTTCTATTTTCATTTTATGGAAACTATATTAACTATATAGTATGATTACACAAGAATACATGGTAACAATGAAATTAGTTAACTAAGGGTTAATAGTAAATGATAAGGTGAAATTCGAAACCAAAACATGTCTAAAACTGATTAGTTGAGATAATTTCAATAAATATTCATATTATATTTGAATTTAATGAGTTTTGGGGAATTTTAAAATTGAAATTTAGTTTATAATAAAATAATCATTCAAGACATTCCTAAAGTACCCCTCACCCCTCTTATAAAAGGCCACAACCTCTAACCCCTTACACACACCACTAAATCCCCTTGGATCATCCAAAATATAATAAAATAAGCTACCAAAATTCCTCTATTCCTCATATAATCCATTACTTAAGAGGAATGAAATTCAATAAATTATTTTGGCTCAAATCAAAGGGAGTTACCCATTTTAAGATGTAGCGTTTTCTTTAAAGTCTCTTTGAAATATTCTACTTCTTCACTCCATATTATATTAATATTCTTTTATTACATAAAAAAAGTATCCTAAATATACTAGGATGTTTATATGATAATTATTTGAACTAAACTTACACACACCTCCATCTAATGTATATAGATCATATTGTTTCTGTGGACGATGAACTACTGCCTCATGAAACGATGATTGTTCAATTATCTCCTACCGCCTCTCATGGTGGCTATTATTATGGAACTGTAACTATATATGATATATATGATATTTATTATATCTCTAAGATTATTTAGTTATCATTTATAACAAAATTTTATACTTTTCATGTTGTATAAATAAGAAAATTTCATTTGAGGAAATGCGGACTACCACCCCCTCAAAGTGATATGACCCATCCATACCATACATGAAACTTATAAAATATGGAATTAAAAAAATTATGTAACATTTATAAAATATGATATTATAATGTAATTATAATATATCTATATATCAATATGTTTTCATTCAATTAAATATTAAATAGAAATAAAAGTAGCGTTATGCGTACATACAGCTTACTGTCTCCATGAATAGTTCATTTAATTTGTTATCTTCAAATGTTATAGAATATTATTAATACATATATACGTGATATATATGATATATATATATATATATGTGAATAATATTCTGGAGATAATGGACTTTTTACCATATGGACAAATTGTAATTATAACATGATCATTTTCAACTCAAGTACCCATTATCGACAAAACGACTGATATTAACTTAAATAATTATGTAATTTTTATAATGTGGTAATAAGTGATATAAAAGAAGTAATAAAAATAAAAAAGGATATGAATAAAGTTGAAATTTACTTATGTTTATTATTCAGAAAATTAAATAATTAATGAGTCTAGTCGGACATGATGTAAGGGAACTTTTTAACCCAATTTCTATTCTTTGGGTAAAACATCTACTTCTGAACTATTTCATTCTTTGATTTTGTGATATATAACATTTGATATCCTATATTGTATTTATAATTTATTTATGTGTACTTATAGTGAATACCCATAATAAATATATTTTATTTAAATAATGATATATGTAGGGGACTTCGTCTTAATCTCTTTTCATTGAGGCATATTTTGATAATATACACCATCTTTTTTTACAATCTGTATAATAAACCACATTGAATTTTACTTTCATTAAAAGGTAATCATTTATCTACAAAGCGTTTTACTAAAAGGAAAAATAATTTTTTTAACGTTTGTAGAGACAATGACCTCTCCACCACCGTAATTCTTATTCAAATTCCTCTATAAGACATAATGTTTTCAAAAGGAAAAGAAATCACTTATTCCATGTTTGGTAGTTTTGGTATTGAAAATGGTCTTTGAAATGGTTTTATTATTTCAATATCTTGAAATTATTTCTTGTGATTACGAATGAAATTTTATTTTTGAAATGTTGATATTTGAAATATTTTTTGTTTTACGATAATATAATGGTACTTGGACATTTTACAGGTTGTTATCTGATAAAAAAAATGATGGCTTGTTCCGTGATAAACCATGGATGGGTGGTTATATTACAACCTCCAATGCATTGGGTATGGAAGTGGGCCGTATGGCTATTTCATTTAGTGATATCTATGGAAGTCAACCATATTCTTATTCCATTTAAGTATGTTCATGTCACAAGTTACCTTTATATGCTATGCATTGATTAATATGGGATTTATGGTAAACTTTATTCTAAAAAAGTGTAAGAAATAAGATTATATTCAGTGAAGTGTTTTTACTACTTCTTTAAGGTGAAAAGTATCACTTTATGAAAAAGTGTTCGTGGTTTAAATGTTTTTTTTAAATTAATAGTTTTCCTTATTTACGTATCCCTTACTGAGATTTTTATTCTCATCCCATGTTTTTAAATGTTTTTCATTGGAATTAATGATGAATAGGGTCAAGGATGAGATCAAGGAAAAGTCATTTTTATCTAAAATAAGGAAATATAAATGTTTCTTTTTTTAAGAGTTATAGTTTTATAAAAAAATGGATAGTTAGTAGAAGCTTCTACTAGTAATACTAAATTTGTTATGTATAAGTTATTACATAATTATATAATCTATAAACTTGAAAAAAAATCCTCAATGTGAATTATTAACTTAATTCAAGATTATGTAATGTTTAAGGTTGGGGACTTATAGAACATAAGGAATCATAACATATAGAACATGAGATATTATAATCAGGGAGTCATAGAATTTTAGAAGCATCATAAAAGATGAATTTATCATGAGTCAAGCCTCATCACATATAGGGAACCATTAGCACATGCTCATTTCAAATAGAGGACCACACGTCAAGGCTAACCACCAGGACCATTGCACATGGAGCAAGAGTCAAGGCTATCCACCAAGACCATTGAACATAATATATCAGGAGACTAAACATTGCCTAATACACTGGAGGGATATATGAGAACACCCATCAAAAGAGTTTCATGAATATGTGTTCAACATAATCAATCATACATATGGAATGAAACATAAACATAATGTTTACCATCGGAAAGAAGTGGGTATCTTAGTCATGTCATAAAGCATAATAAATGGGAAGAACATAAAAGCTTCCATGAAATAAAAGAATTAGTAATACATGGACATTTATAAAGTACAATAGGAATATTTAGGAAAAGTGCTTTCAAACTACAGTGATAACATATAAAAAGAGTATCTAAGAAACATTAGAATTAAAATATTTAGTGCGGTTTAAGGAAAATATCAAAGATCATTTAAAATTGATAAAGGAATAATATTTTATTTTAAACCAGAAGTCAATGAAGAAGGTTTTCATAATAAAATGAGTATATTTATAGAAATAACGTTATATTAAAATAGATTATGGGGTGCACCCGAAAATTAGTAAGAATTCAGGAAGTTCCTTTAAAACGGCTTTCATATCGATAAGTATCGAGAAAGGGATAAATATAAAACATGTATATATAGAAAGAATGAGGATTAAAATATCTTTATACATGAGTTTGGAACATTTTTGGAACATATAAACAGTATTTTTAAGATTTAGATAAAAGGAAATGAAAATTTCACTTGGGTAAAAAGAGAGGAAGACAAACCCAAAGGAATAATGGAGGTTTGGGTAGAATCCCTTGCCTTATGTATGAAGGTTTCCTTCAATTCATCATAATGTCATGGATATAATAAATTGATTCATTAATTAATAATTCCATAACTAATTTTACATGATTTTTTAGTGTCTTTTTATTAATTTCTTTTATTCTCTCTTTGATGAGTTATAGTGTTCAATTTCATCGTTCTTGAGTGATCGTTTTCTTAGTTTTTGTGATCCGTTCTCTTGAATAAGAGTTTGGAAGTTCATGTAAAATGAAAATGGTTTTAAAGAACTGTAATTATATTATGTTAATAATATTATATAATATAAAATGTTTATACCATTAAATTTATTAAATGTGATGTGGATTAATCAATAGAATTTTTTTAAGGATAATCGCTTGGATGAATTTTTCGGTTTTTCTATCATAAAAAACTCATTTTATTTCATAAATTAATATCATGAATAAAATATTATTCTAGAATATTAAATAAGCTATAATAAATATGTAATAATAAATTTCAACTATAAAAAATGGTTTCATGACAATCCTTCAAGGCATTAATAGAAATTCAAAACCCGTCATCCTTGAATGTGATAAATTAACACATCTCAGACCATGTTATCAGTTTTAATGTAAAAGGAACAGTCATGAGAGGTGATACTGAATTATTTTTTTAGAATACAGAAATTACAATATATTTATGGAACTGGAGTTATCATACCATTAGTATGATGGGATTTGGGTAGATTAAGAGAAAACAAGGGAACTTGAAAAGAAAATAAAATAATTTGAAACAGGAATTTACCTCTTGAATATATCATCCTCGAGAGCCTTATTAATTGAGTGGTTTTGGTATTTTGATGAGAGAAATAACACTTATACATAGGGGAGGGTCTTGGGAAGATATGTGAGATTAATTTGGGTTAGGAAAAAGGCTTTAGAGGTGTTATGAGATGAGGTGATGAAGAGAGGTATTTATAGTGTTGGAGATAAGTGTTTTCTCAATTTTTAATTCATTATTTTATCTCTAGAAAAGGAATATTGAAGATTCATGATACTAAATATAGTAATAAAATCATGTGAAATTGAACCTATGTTTCTTACTACATCCATTACTCAATGGATAGTGTATTTAACTTATAATGTATATATACCTTAAATAACTATATTCTATTATTCACTAAAAAAATCATGTATTTCAGAAAAAGAACAAAAAATATCCTTAACAATTTTTGTAAGTATATAATTCAAAAAATATTTCAATTTTTTAAAATAATTTTCAAAAATATAAGATATTAAATTTTTAATTAAAATCAAAATTTACATGAAAAATAAAAATTCTAAAATTGAAAACACTTTTATTGCACGTTGAAAAATTATTTAACATCTCATAAAATAATATAATAATCATAAGACATAAAAATATTATTTTATGGATAAATTTTATGAAAATACATTCTCTCTTAAATTATTAAATTAATCACAAAATTGTAACTAAATATACTTGACTTACAAAAATACCAACACTTGGTTTATTATTTTTAAAATATTTGTTTACTAATACTATGATATAATTATATCATATTGACACTTGAAATATGGAAAAAATTTATTTATACCTCCATTGGTGAGGTCACAATTACATTGGATGGTTTACTATTCATAAGGGTCACATTACTATTCCAAAGTCCATGTTACTATTATATCAGTATATGTTCCTTAACTTATTGAGATACCTTTTATATCACTAATTATTTGTTTATAAAGTCTTTATTGTTTTTCATAAGTAATATTTTATGATTATTCCATAAGAAATAATTATAAGAATGGAGATCCATTGATAAAACATTGGGTCATTCAACCTTCCCCCCTTATAAAATTTCTCCCTCAAAATTTCATTTTACAAATAAGGATGAAACATGTGTGGGTACTTACCCTTCACCGCTTCTTCAATTTCCCATATTTCCTCTTCATACTTATGGTTCCACTATAGTAGTTTGAATAGGTGAGTAGTCTTGTTCCATATAATATTATCTCTATGATCCAATATCATCATTGGATGCTACTCATAAGAAAGATCATTCTTCAGCTGTCCAACCTTTGAAGATAGTACATGTTAAGGATCTAGTATGTACTTCTGTAAGGGGGATACATGGAATACATATTTTACCTTAAAATTGGTTGGTGGAAGTTCTAGTTGATATGCCATAACTCTAATGCGATAAAGAATCTCAAAGGGGATTATGTACATAGGGTATAGCATTCATTTCATCCCAAATCTCATGAACTTCTACCATAGATATATTTTGAGGAATACCAAGTCACGAAATTTGAACTTTAAGTCTCATGACGATTGTATACATACATCATTTGTCCACTTTGGGATGCCTTGATGTGCTGCTGAATGGTTTTCACCTTCTCCACCATTTCTTCGACCATTTCAGGTCCTTGTATCTTATGATCGATGAAATAATCTTAGAATTCCAGTGTTTTACGCCATATCCCATATAGGCTTCATATGGATCCATTTGGATTTTTGAGTGAAAATTATTGTTATAGGACAATTTGACCAGTGGAAGATGTTGGTCCCATCCTTATTTTAATAACATAGAAGACATTATAGACATTAATTCTAGGGTCTGAATAGTTCTCTAATATTGGACATCAATTTAAAGATGATAGGCCTTACTGAAGTTCAGTTTAGTTCTTAGATAATGTTGGAGACTTTTCCAAAAACATTGAGGGGAATCTTGGATTTCGATCAGATATAATGGATAGTGTCGCTCCACGAAGCCTTACCACCTCTTTGATATATATCCATAAAAGGTGATCCATAGAGAAGTACTATTGAATTGTAATAAATTGATCTATATTTGAATGAAAATCCAAAATGACCCATGTATAATTGTTTCTTCTAGATGTCCTTCATAGTACAATGGCAATGTTCATCGTATTGTTCTCCCACATCCATGTTGGTATAGGAAGTGGTTTCATCATCCCCTAAGAATTTTGTCTTTTAACCTTAACTGATTCACATACTAGGCACTTTGATGTATATTCAGCAATCTCCTTCTTTATATTGTCCCAGTAATAGATCTCTCGGTGATCAAGATATATATTTGTGATCCCTGGGGGAATAGAGAAGGTTGAGCTATCTGCGTCATTTAGATGATCCTTTTTCTCTCTAGATTGGATGGTACACATAATCGTGACCCAAATATTAAAACTCCTTCCTCATCAATCTTGAACTAAGAGGATTTCCCATTTCTAATATCTTTCACCCTTTTCATAACATATACATCATTTCATTACGCATCCATTATTTTCTCCATAAGGTATGGTTTAGGAATCATTTTAGAAAGGATTGATGATGTTCTTCCCTTAATGATTCCCATGTCCATCCTATGAAAATATAAGAATATTGGATCCTTATCAATTCTGATCATTGATAATGTTGTAGGATACTTTATACTGAGAGCATACACTAACTTATTTTCCTTATCGGGATGGAAGTGAATTGAGTAGTCGTAATCCTTGAGGAGATCTAACCATCTTCACTAGTGCATATTAATATCTTTCTATATGAAAATATATTTGGAGACTCTTGTGATCAATATATACCTCACTCTTATCCCCATAGATCTGATGCCACTAAATTTTCAATATAATGATCACAGAGTACCACTATAGATCATGCATGGGATAGTTTTTCTGATGAATTTGAAATTACATTGAGGTGTAGTTAGTCACCTTATCATTTTACATTAGTATACAACCTAATTCTTTCTTTAAAGAACCACTATACACCCTAAAGAGTTATTCACTTGTCGGGAGTGTAAGTACCGGTACAGTCATAAGCCTTTTCTGAGTTCTTAAAAAGATTTCTTCACATTCTTGAGCTTAAAAATAATTTTCTCACTTTCATATCATTATGGTCATTGGGTTTGAAAATCATGACGAGTTGTTCAAAAATCATCGGTAATACCCAACTATTCCAAGGAAAATATGAATCTTTATTATAGATGTTGGCTTGGGCAACTCTTTGAATACATTTTTCCAGGAAGGATCCACATATATCCATTTTTTGGTGATAAAAATCCCCAATAATGATACATCCTCTATCTATAACTCACATTTACTGTAATTTTCAAAAATATTTTCCCTTCGCAAAGTCTTCAATACAGTATTGAAATGCTCTGCATGTTCCTCCTTTATTTTGGAGGATATCCGAATATCATTGATGAAGACTACAAATTTTTGTTCAAGGTAATCCCTATAGACTCTATTCAATAAATCAATGAGAAATAATGGAGTATTAGTGGGTCTAAAGGGAATAACTCTGAACTCATAGTTTCAATGCATTATTCAAAAGGAAATCTAGGTAATATCTTCTTTTCTCATCATTAATTAGTGATATCCCAACAAAAATTTTTCCTTATAGAAATAACTGGACCCACATAGCTGATTGAACAATTCATCTATCTGTGGTAGGGGATAATTTTTCTTTATTTTGATTTTATCGATTTGATGTTAATTAATGTAGAGAAACATTGATCCCTATTTCTTCTTAATGAAGCAGTCTAATGCAATACATGGTGAAGCACTCGGGTATATAAAACCCATAGTTTATATTCTCCTACAACTTATTCTTCAGCTCGTGTAGATCTATGGTGGACATTCTATAAGGATTCTTTATATAGGTAGAGATAAAAGAATAATCTCAATTGGGAACAGAACCTCTCGATCAAGAGGAAGATAAGGAAACACTTCAGGGAACACATTAATGTAATCCCCCACGGTGGGAATGTATTTGAGCATTATTATCTCCTTTTTATTATTTATTTGTGTTTGATATTCTTGATCATAAGGTAGTAGTATCCAAACATGAGATAATGATTATAAAAGAGATTTAACCTCCTCCTTACACCTGTATAGAATTGGAGGATGCTTCCAGATGCGAAGAGTGATCTCCCTTTCCCTGTAGTCGATGTTGTATTTGTATATAGATAGCCAATCCATGCCCAATATAGAATAAAACTCCACCAAAGGGATTCTGACAAGATTGATTTGGAGACTCATCCCACAAACATTATCTGGGGAGGAGTTATATAATCTGGATGCAATAATTGACCATTTTCTATTCTCACATATAACTCAACATTCAAATTTTGAGGTAGTGATTGAATTGTTATACTAAACATGAAAGATATGAAATAATGTATAGAACCAGAATAAAATATAATGTTTTCTATTCTTGAATAAAAAATTAGCGTACATGTAACCACATCATTGTTTGACTCCACATCAATAGTAGTGATAAAATATTTACATCCTTATTTCTTTGGTGGTTTTTGTGGAATGACTCTAAAAACCCTGAGCATAAGAAATTGATTTGAAAACTTCCCATGTTACTCTAAGATTAATCCTTGAACTATATGCTAAGTATTTATTTGAACCTTCCTTTCTTCCTCCAAATTAGTGGAATCCTCCATATCCCTTCTGTATTTTTTACCCGGATACCCCATTCTACCACATTGGAATAATTTCTTGGTTACCTTAAAATAGATCCCAAGATACTTCTTCCCACAATGATGACATGTCAGATGTTCAATCTTATTTCCATCATGGGATTTGTTTTGTGAACCAACCGTGGTAGACTCTCTTTAAATCTTTTTGTCACTAGGACCACGAAACCATTGAGAGTCTCCGATCTCCATTTCAACCTTAAGGGACCAATAAAAAATCTCGTCGCATATATCACTCTCTCGAATCACCAATGCTTTTTATAGACTCATCTTTATTCGAATAAAGAATAAATCCACCATTATTTCAGTGTTCATGACATAGCTGGAGGTATACCTTGCAATCCTTGCAAAGTTACTTCATATTCCCCGATAGACTTATCTTCTTTTTTACCTAATTTTGAGGAATTATCATTCTAAATTGAGTTGGAGGGTTCGGGGAAAATAACTTTAAAAAAATATTTTCTGGAAAACTTCCCATTCAACTGAATCAATTTACTCCTTGGAATTTGTGTTATTGATTAGTGTACAACACTAATCAGGTTCCCCATCAAAACGATATACACCAACACAAATTTTTCTTATTCTGAGCACTGGAGGACATTGAATATCATTTCAATGGAGTTAATCCACTGTTTCATGAGGAGGAGATCGAAAAATCCACTAAACATTGGTGGCCTTTTCCATATGAAGGATTCAAATAACACATTCTCATTCCTTGGAGAAGGAGGGAGATTCACATGATTCATGTTGTCATTCATCACTTGTTCCAGTTGAGTGAGTATTTCCATAAATTTTTGAGCACCCATTCCCTTCATATTTGGAACATCATTAGGTCAATCATTGCATTCCCTATCACATTGATTGTTGGAACGTGATCTTTTATTTTCCAAAATTAAATGAGAAAAAACCATGTAATTAGTGGGCTTGAATACTTATCTAATAAGCATAAAAATAAACATTGACTATAAATTGATAAAATTGTAAAGTAAAACTATATCCTAACTTGTGATTCAATAGGTTTCAATCTAGGTTATACATTATATTTTTCCTTACATATATTTTTATGGTATTGTTTTCCATAAATAATGGTTCATAATGTTCTTATGAATTTACCAAAGCATACCGCCTAGTAGTGTAAGACCAGGTGCATAGTAAGGCCTGTTTTCATGTACCAGGTTACCCTATGTTAGGCCCAAAACACCATTTCAGATATTTTTCTCCTGGGAAAATCTATGAGAGAACCATTTCACTTGTAGTATCCAAAAAATGATGTATTGTTTTGATAAAACCCATACTCTTTACTTCCCAAAATTTTGGGATGTTATCTTATACATAGTATTATCTCTATAGTTTTTACTAAAGTACATTATCCATAATCTCCAAAAATAAATAGACTTTCTGCTGATACCAACTATAGAGACCCTAAACTTATAAACATATCATTACGTGATTTTATGCATAATTGAACATCATATTACAAGCCAAGGATTGTTAAGTCAAGTTTCTTGGAATATTAGGTACATAATTAAACATCATAAAGACATCTTTTAACTAATCTACACATTGATCTCCTACCATTCATTGAGATCAATATTTTTTATATGATATACTAGGGATATCATGAAAAAAAATGGATGAGCTATGAATCCCAGTAAGGGAATAATCATAACAATAAATCTTAACACATGGAATATAAGGCATAACATTATGATATAAAAAGTCATAGAACATAAGGAATCAAAACATATAAAGTATGGGAAATTATAATCATGAAATACTTGTAATGTGGAATCACCATAAAACATGAATTTAGAATGTTTGAAGACTCATAAAACATATAATATCATGAGTCAAGGCTCATTGCACATAGTGGAGCACAAATCAAGGCTAACCACCTAGACTATTGCACATGAGGCACAATTCAAGGCTAACCACCAAGACCGTTTCACTTAACATCTCATGAGACTAAACCTTAACCAATGAATTGGGGTGATATTTTGGAGTACCATTTATAAAATGTTCATGAATATGTGTTCCACATAAATATTTATTTGTAAGGAATCATACATAAACATAAATTTTACCCATAAAAAGAAGTATGCATCTTAATCATGTCACCATGAATAATAAATGTGTGTAACATAAAAGGGTACATCAAAGAAAGGTATTAAACAATATATGGAAATTTTTAAAGGATAATAGGCACATATAATGATAGGTGACATAAAACTGAAGTGATAACTTGTAAATATAGTATTTAAGAAACATTAGAATTAAAATGTTTTGTGCGGTATCAGGAAAATATCAAAGATCATTTTAAACGAAAAATGAATAATCATTTATATAAAACCATAAGTGAACCATGAATTTTTTGACAATAAAATGGTTGTATTTATAATTGTAATGGGTTCTTAAAAAAAGTCATGGAGTGCACTTGAAAATGTGTATGAATTCAGGAAGATCCCTTAAAACAACTTTCTTATCAAGAAGTATCGAGAAGGGAAACACTTAAAACATATATATCCCTAAAAAGAGAATGAAAAGATCTTGATACATGAGTTAAAAACATATAAATAGTATTTAGATGATTTACATAAAAATTTTATTACGTTTGTGTAAGAAGAGAGAAAGAGAAACCTGAAAGAATAATGGAGGTTCTGGAAGAATCCCTTAACATACCCCTGAAGATGTCCTCCATTTGATCTTAATGTCATGGATAACCAAATTAAATTCATTAATTAATAATTATATAACCTATTAAAAATTAATTTTATTTGGTATCATTTTATTATGTTATTTTATGACCTTTTGGATGAGTTATAAAGTTCAATTTAATCATTAATGAGTGCTCATTTTCTTATATTTTTGGACCAGTTCACTTGAATAAGAGTGTGGAAGTTCATGTAAAATGGGAATGGTTTTATAGAACTGTAATTATGTTATATTAATTAATTTTTAAATGATAAAATGGTTATAACATACATTTTTTTAAATTTTATGGGGATGAATCATAAGATATAATTTTAATGATAATTGTTTGGATTAATTTTGCGGTTTTGTCGATCACAATGAACTCATTTTTCTTTATAAATTAAAATCCTACCTAAAAAATGATTCCAAAAAATTTAATAAGTTATAATAAGTATATTATAATTATTTCTGACCATAAAAATGGTTTAATGACCATCCTTGAGTATTTTAATAGAAATTGAATACCCACCGTCACTGAATGTGATAATTTAACACATCTCGGATGGTGTTTTCATTTATAATGAAAAAGGAATGGAAGTGAGGAATGATGAGTTAATATATTATCATAACAAAACTCAACTATATTTCAGGTAATGGAGTTATCATACCACTTTTATGAGGTTATTTGAAGAGATACAAATAAAATAAAAGGAAATTTGAAAAAGAAGATAAAAGAATCGGAAAGCATAATTTACCTCTGGAATTTATCCTCCCAGAGAGCCTCCAAAGGGAAGTGGTTTTGGTATTCTGATTCGAAAAAGAGATCTTAGACAAGAGGTAAGGGCTTGGTAAGATATTTTAGCAGAATTTGGGAAAGGCACAATGCTTGAGAGCTGTGAGGAGAAGAGGTATGAGGGGGGGTATTTATAGTGGAGTAGAGGAGTATTTTCTCAATATTTAATTCATTAGTTTATTATTTTGTCCACAAAAAGAAATAGTTTTGATTATTTGATCTAAATAAAATTATTAGATCACGTGAGTTATAACCAATGGTTATTACATCCTCCATGAATCAGTTAACAATGTATTTAATTTATAATGTATATTTACTGTAAATTGCGGCATTTTACTATTCACCTAAAAATTCAAGTATTTTAGAAATATCCAAAACATTCACCCAAACCATTTTTTGATGTGTAAAATTAAAAAATGATCTCAAATTTTTAAATTTTTTTTCCTAAATATGGGAAATTTAATTTTTATTTATATTCATAATTTACTTTAAAAATACAAATTCTAAAATTAAAATTTCTATTATAACACTTTGAAAAATTAATTAAGATGTTATAAAATTATATAATAATCGTAAAAAATCAAGATATTATTTTATAAATAAATTTTAGGAAAAAAAGTTTATTTTAATTTATTGAAATAATCAAATAATTTTAATTATATATTCATGGCTTATAAAAATACAAATGCTTAATTAATAAGTTGTTAAATATTTATTTACATATACTATTATATAATTATATCATATGGACACTTATAATATGGGAAAATATTATTTATACCTTCATTGGTGAGGAGATTATTAAAATGGCCAGTTTACTATTCTTAAGGGTCACATTACTATTCCAAAGGTCATGTTACTATTTCATAGGTATGTGTTAATTAAATTCTATAGATACATTTTTATATCACTCATTATTCATTTATGAAGTTTTTTATTGTGATTTATATGTAATATTATGTTATTATACTATAATATATAATTATAATAAGTGAGATCCATTGATAAAACATTGGGTCATTACATTCATATTTTTAAAATCATATACATTGATTTTTCTATTGTATGCCCAATCATTGTGTGAGTTTTGTGTAAGCATTTAATGTAATTATAAAAATTATAAATATTTAAAATAAATTAAAATGATGGAAATAAATTAATAATGTGAAAAATGATTTTTATCTATTCATACCATATTACTATCCTTATGTGAACATATAAGAGAAACTAAAAGAAAACGAGGGAAATTTATAAATTTTTATTACTTTAAATAAAATAAAAAACATTATCAACTGAAAATGGAATGAAAATGACATATTTTATATGTTAGGATGGAAATGGTAAATTTAATCTCTAAAATTAAAGAAAATAATGTTTTGTGTTGATTTTGAGACCTTATCTTATACTCTTAACCATATTTTACCCATTTTACCCTTAACAAGGTGAGAAATATTTACCACCTTTAATATTCATAAAGACAAAAAATAAAGGAGACCTATTTAAAAAATGTGAAATTAATGATGCTAAATATATTATCCATTTTCAGTATTCAATATCTATAATTACCTTAAATAAAATTTAATATAAATTAGTGAAACACAATGAAAAATGGGTTTTAGAAAAAATATATTATTAATTACAATAATTAAACTATATAAAAATCATGAATATTTCTAATTGAAATGGAATTAATTTAATTATTATAAATAAAAGTAATGATATTTAAATTTAAGAATGAATGAAAATTATAATTGGACTTTTAAATAAATTTATTTAATAAAAATAAACGAATATAGTTTAAAAATTGATATTTTTCAGTACTCATTGAAAAATAAATCATTTAAAAAATCCTAAATTTCACCCAAGGTTAATATTTATATAATTATTTCAAAAATAATTTATGTTTTATAAAATAAATTTTCAAAACTAGTAAAAAATTATGTCTAATTTCCACACATATAATACAGTTAAAACCGTTATTTGAAGAAAATGAATTTTCAAAGAATAAAATTACCTGGCTAAAAATTATTTATTATTTAAAAATAATAAATAATTTTTTTTATTAATTGATACCATTATAGATATATCTAATAATATGCTTACTTATAATCATAGCTTCTAATTAAAAGAAAAGTTTATATTGGCCACATTTAATAATAATATTTTTATAATATATTTCAATTCACTTAGAGATCAGTGTTGCTTGGTAAGAAATAAATAAATCTTATTGTTATTTTAAAATAAATTTTTAGGGCATTACATTACCACTCTTAAATAAATTCTTCCCCCAAAATTTTTCTCATTCATCAAAGAATAAATTTTGAAATTATGTTTGTTGAAAATCTACATCGTACAGATGGATAATAAAACTTCATTTGAAAAGTTAAAGTGGGAAACATTATGGTCATAGAAAACAACACATAATCTGGTTTCTAGATAAATATTTCATTTGACGGATTTTTAAATATAGAAATAGAAATAAATAAAATCATCTATGGATTAATAGTGGGTTATAGAGATCATGGTTATGAGAATGTTAATGACCAAAAATTAACAAATGAATAAGAGGTTAAAATATTATATATTCATCATAAATGAAGGTAAAAGAATAAAAATTTTAATTGATGATTCATTTAAAAACGTTTATAGATTCATTTGAAATCCAGATTGAGAAAAAAATAAAATACAACTCCTCATTTGTTTCTATTTCTTTGGGACAATTTCACCCTTCGTATGTGATTTGATCAATTTCCACTTCATCTCTTACTCCAAGAAATGAGTATTTAAGTTGAATTTTCATTTTTTAAGCGCTGAAATTATCTTTTAATGGATTATATGCTCTATAAAAGAATGAAAAGTAATTATTTATATCTCTTAATATTTAAGGAAACTAAAATGTTTAGAAGCATTTATCCAGTAGAGATAAATATTATTCATTAATTTCTAAAACATTAACCATAACACTAAAAGTTAAACTTAATAAAATACATAAATATTTATCCTCAATAATTCTCTTAAAAATTTATAACAGAGTTAAAAACCCAAAAATCTCCAAATATTTGATCACATGTTTTCCTTTAACGATCTACTTTAAATTTTTTCCCCAGAACACATGAATTAGATCATAATGTCACATACCAAATATGTGTATTTATTGATAAAATATCCTCTTAAAACATTCTAATAACCTAAATCTCCACAAAAACTAATTAAAAACATATATTCTTCATAAATTAAACATTACACTTATTAATGAATTAAATTTACATACTATTGAATACATTCATCAAATTCAAAAATAAAATATACCTGATCATAAAAACAATTTTCATCAAATCAGTAATTAATTTTGATGGTCACTAATAATATCAAATTTAAATTACTAGTATAAATAATCTCTTTATATCATCTACACATTATTATCTCAAAAACAAGAACATATTTACTTTAATCTATCCATCAATAAAGTGTTACTGAAAAATATCATATTATCAATACATTTTTAGGTGGGTATGTGGTCCTGTGAAGGGAGTAATTTCTCGTGAATACCAGGTGTGTGATGTGTGCATTAGAGCCTACCCTATTTCTAACTCAAATAGTGAAGAGAATCTTTTGTAATATATAGAAGCACGCAAATACTAAAGTAACTGATGAGGGATTGATGTAGAGTGGGTATAATTAACCTACTTAAAAAACATATTTGAATAATTAGAGACATGTGATGGAATTAATTAGAGATACTTGATCACCTTGTTCCATCATATTCATCCTCTATCCTCACAAAATATTTTCTATTTGCAGGAATCTTCATATTTTGTGACTATATTCATCTTTCCAAGATCAAATTTCTAAAATTATAGTGGGGTGGGGGGTAATAACCAATCACTAAAGAATGAGATTACAATTGAGGGATATGATCACCTGTTGAAGGTGTGTTAGAGATGTGGGGGGTGGGGTATTGACAAATTTTATTTGGGATGTATGAGAAATTAGTACAAGATATAATGGATAATCTTGGATAAGGGTCAAACCATAATGCTAATAGATATGTATTTCTTCTAAAACACAAAAATCCTTATTTTCTAGGCCTTTTATAAATAATATTATTTAAGGTGAGGTTGAGAGACACAATAAGAGTGGATAAAGGCCATAATTATCCACATTTTCTGATTGGAAAATGAACAATTTTTTAAAAAGAAAAGGGATAGTTGATTCACCCCTTCCCCTATCATTGATCTCAAACTGATGCTCTATAATTGGTATTTGACAAAGAGTCTACTCTAAATGATACAAATCACCCATGAGAATGAGAACATGTACTTAGTAAACATCCAAATGGGTTCTTATTTTCTATGTTGATATCTATCATTGTTAGAGAAATAGATTGAAACTCTATATCCAATAATTCTATATATCGGGGGGAGATGTTTTAGTTGTGGTGTTTTCACATTATGATTAGAGTGTTCCTATTAATTTTCCATATCAGAAGAAATTTTAAGTGGATATAAATCCTAAATATTGAATCTTGATGGATTAATCACCAAAGGTTTACACTAAAGTAATGTTCCACTAAACCAAAAATCAGTTCTGGAACAAACTAAGATGTAGTTATATTGGAAATCATAAATTTAAGGAATAAAAACTAAATTTTTGAAGAATTATATTTAATGATATTAAAATATATTAGGATTAAAATATTTACGAATATTTTAAAAGATGAAACATAATTGTTAGTAGGAATATATCTTTTAGTGAGAAGATGGATGACTCAACAATTATGAAGAAGATGACGAATTTTTTTGTGAAAAATATGATCCAAAAGTTTCTATACTATAATACCAATATGATTTATATCTACATGATACTCAAAATATTATCATGTCAGATGAAATTAGAAAATTTCTGGTATTTTATATGAAATAATTAGATGATATATATTTTGAATCCATGATCAATGGTTAATATAAAATCATTGAATAAATAGAATCAAGTGAACCTGAGGATGAAAATTCTAAATAGGAATTCAATCATGTTATCCACTTGTTTAAAATAATGTTTAAAAGCTACAGATGTAAAGGAAACAAAAATAAATCTCTCCAATGACTAAATTTCAATAAATGTTTTTCATCTTTTCGATAAATATCCAATGATGAAGTATACTAAAATAATCATAGATGAAGAAGACAAGAAGATTCAAACAATTATGTGTGATAAGAATAATAATAGGTCTAATTATAAGAAGATAAATATGATTAGTAGATAAATGAATTAATTTTCATCAACATGTAGTGAGTTTGAAGTAGAAAGATCATTTAAGTATCATGTGTGTTTTATGGGAATATCTAAGAAATATAAAGAATTGTTTGATGGTGATGAATACGATGAGGGAATTGAACATGATAATATCATTTTAAAAATATAGAATGTGATAAGAAAGAGTATAAACATCTTAATAAAATAAGAGAAAATATGATAATGATAGCATCATTATAAAGAATGATGAAAACTATTGAAGAAAAATCAGCTCAAAAAGAAGATCGTAACAAGGAAGAATCAACATTCATTGAAGAAAATTAAATAAATTATTTAGGGTTGCTAGATTTGATAAGATGGTTAATGATATTGGTGAAATGATTTCTCAAAAATAGGAATAATTATCTAAGACACAATGAATATACCTTCCATCTCAAAATTAGTGAAAAGGATAAAAGAAGAAATCACTAGAGATTTTTTTACTTAAAGTTTAATCATCACAAGTACCTAGGAAGTCAGTATTAAAAAGATATGTTATTTCTAATCCTAATGAGTCTCAATAAATATATATCTTATCTCTAATAGTGTTGATTTGAGATGTAATACTAAGTAAGTCATGACTTATGGGATAAATAAGAAACCATATTCCACAAATGAATAATAGTCTAATTTATCCAGTATGGTTTCTTCCAATTAGAAACACACATAGTATATGTATTTATATTAATAATAATCATTACATTATAACTACTATTAAGATGAAAGAGAATGTTTTAGAGGATTATTTTGGTGTTGTGGAGTTTTTGGACGTATAGCATATTCATGCTAGAATAACATGTTACTACTATGAAAAAGAAATGAATGAAGGGGAGAAAAGGCTAAAAAATAAATTATATTATCATAAATAGAATACTATGACCATGAAATTATCTAAACTATTAAAAAATGTTTTTTGGAATTATATTTTTTACTAAATGTGGTTCAGAAAGTCCCAAATATGAGAAACATTGAGTTAGATTATGAATTGATATTCCCCATAATGAAAATGAGAAGATATGTCAAAAATTGATGAATTTTATATTCATTATTGAATTATATTATAATATCAAAATATTGAAAACATGAAATAATTTTTTGTTTTCAGGCCTAAATAATTAGATAATTTTGAACCAAAAGAAAATGATCATACGTTTTCCAAGCCATAGGGAAAGTAAGTGATTATAATTATATATCTTAAAACTGATGATAAGTAATATAAAAATGATGACATGAAAATTTTGAATTGTGGAATGTAGGAATAAACCATTCAAGATGCAAAACATATTTGGAAAATCCAACCCTCCCTAGAAGGGATCATGAAAATTTTGTAGCGAGCATAAATAAATGCATCTGTTATTGAAGAGGAAAAACTTCTAGATCAGAAGTGTAAAATTATTATGAAAATTAAATTAGGCATTCTGAGATGACATAAGAATAAGTATCATCTAAATATGATCCTAATAAAAAGAAGATGAATTGAAGGTTGAGTGGAAACTCTCATCCTCAATATGTCCTCTATAATGTTTGACATCCTTCCTTATTTCTTTACTCGTTTTGTAAGAACTAAAATGAAAGAAATTAAAGTATAAGAGCTATTTATCATGGATAACATATATTTACATGATGATTAATAGAGTGTATCCCTTCATAGGAGTAATTCTGAAACTGAGGTATGGATTTCACACTTGAAAATCTTTGATGATTATAACAAACTACATCTCAAGGGGGATAGATCTTGAGAAAAATTAGATGAAGGGTGAGTAATATTTTATAAACTAAAAATGTTTTGATGTTTTTTGAGATATATAAATGGAATATCTTGATTAATTTCTTCTTCAAAACCCATAAAATGAAAAAGTTTAATGTGATTGAGGATGGTACCATAGATTAATTGCAACGCCCTGACCCCATAGTCTCAGAGCTAGTGCGTTATTTTAATACATTGGAAACATTACAAGGAATCAAGTCCCGAAGAAATCGATCAGTTTAGCAGTATTGGAAAATAGAAAATAGAAAATCCTATGATAATCCCATTATTCCCATAGGTTTACCCAGCATAACAATCATAATATACTTCTTGGAAACCTCAAAAGAAAAACATAATAAAGGTGTGAGCTGAGATGCTCAGTAAGGTTAAATAATTTAGTGGAACCCATAAACTTTTAAAGAAAGATGTGTAATAAAAAAATAGCTTTTAAGCATAAAATTGAACATAATATGGTAAAAATAAATAAAAAATTACCATATAAATATGGACATGGATATTCTACTAGTCTAATAATCACTTGTAATAACTAATTTCAAAACAACGAAATGCATAATGCGGACATCAAAACCACATAGTCAAGGGCTCGTGCCAAGACTACAAATAAAAATTTGTGAAGGATTGTGCCAAGACACTATGTTGTCTCATTTGAACTAACAATGCATCGAGGGGCTATGGTGGGCCCCACTTGTCACTTATTATGTCCAATTAATTACTCATATGAAAAATGGTGATACATAAAATAAAACTTTGTACTAAAACTAGATTATGAAATTTGAATACTTTAACCATAAACCATGAATGGTATAAAAATAGAACATCCAAAGTCAATCATATCATAAATCATTCAATATAATATGGAAGATTGTATTATAGTAAATCATGATCAATCAATAATAATATCTAATAAAGGATGTTGATATAGTTTAAAATAACCAATAAAACTCTTTTAAATAAATTCCCATTTTCATGAAATAATTTAAAAGTATCACAATTTATAATGTAATTAAATTAAAATAGATTTTTGAATCAAAGTGTTCCATATGATGATGAAACTTTTTAATAAAATTAACACTTAAAAATAATAATGTCCACTTAAATAAATCCTTAAAATAATTTGGAAAACATGGATATTAATTAAAAATATTTAGAAAAATAAATCATTAAAACATTTAAAATGATGTTTTAGTTAAGGAGTACCTTCTATAAAACCATAAAAGATTCCTTTTTAAAACATTTTAATGAAACATGGACATAGATGATAAATATTCCCCCACTAGATACTTACAGATAAACAATCATAGATAATAACGAGATTGAGGAGATAACCCTTACCTTGTACTTTCATTTGGTCGATGGTACATTTAACCTACTATATACTAACCATTGTATGTTATTAAATTATACCAGAACCATATTCATATTTATGATATCATACTTGATTCATTTAAGACTTTATTCAACTCATTTAGTAATAATTTCCATGTTAAAATAACATTTCAGGTAATAATCGCTTTCTTTATCATACATGTTCCAAAATTTCTATTCTTGATCGTATCACTTATATCATAATTTAATTGATTCCAGAATATAAAACATTATTTATTTATTATATATATTCAGAATATAAATATTTATAATAGATAGATATATGAAATGGAAAACACTGTTTATGGGGATGGTCGACCGCACACACACATAAACGTTGTTTCCGTTTTCACATCATATTGAACGGAAGTAAGTGAATGAGATATATGTAAATATATATGTATATATACTTTTATTAGAATTACTATTTTATATATTAAATATTTATTAATAATATATATTATATTAATCATCTTTGAATGGGGAATGTGGAAATGAATCTCATCGCGTCAAGGAGATGGTAAGCCTTACGTCCGCATGAGCGACGATATCATTATATTGATGGTGAAATAGTATTTAATTGGATGGTATATTATATAAAAATAATAATTGAAATGTTTTATTTATTATTTACATAATTTATACTCATTATTATACCCATCCATATAAGGAAGTGTTGAATAACAAACTACACCACAACGTGGAGATGGTAAGCCGTACATACACACGTATGGTGACTTTGTCATTCATAGGATGGATAGAATAATAAATAGAGTTGTAAAATATTTATGATAACATCTCAGTTTGTATAAGGAAGTAGATTAATTATTTTAGTATGGAAAAACAAGGAAAGATGAAGTGGAAGAAGAAAAGAACTTTGAAAGAGGTGATGAAGTAATTATCTCTTCTTCGGGTTCTACCTTTTGATTTGAACAAAAGGGATCCATATATTGACTTTTTGATCAAATTAAGTCCTTTTAGGTTGATTGGAGGATATTGTTTCAAGGTTTCGCCAATTCAAAAGGCTTTGGAGGTGTGTTTTTAATAGAAGGGGAAGTGCAATTTTATAAGAGAGGTGAGGGGAACTTTTGGAAAAGTTTGAAATATTAATTTATTATAAAATCCTTTTCGGTTTCTAATATCTCAAAATTGATTTATTTTGAGGCTAATGTGGGGAGGGGTTGAAAAACTCTCAACCAATTTGTTTTCGACATGTTTAGGTCACCATATTAACCATATCTTTTAGGTTTAACCCTTAGTTAAATAGTTTAACTTTGTCCATGTCTTCTTGTATAATTAAAATACATGGTTAAAAAACATACTATAAAATTAAAAGAAAAAATAAATAGGTTCATTAATGAAATATATATCATTATGTAAGTCATTTTTCCAAACCATAGATTTTTAGGACTATTACATAATTTAATAAAATATTATTTGTTTTAAAAACACATTTAGTAAATTTTGACACTATTTATTATTTGGTTTTTTTAAAAGCCATAAAAACATGATTACTTCAAAAAAGTCATTTAATAAACCCTAAAATATCATATTAACCTATAAAATTCTTTTAATTCATCAAATTTCTCAATCTACAGTTATTTTAATATTTTTAATATCAATTATTTCAATCTTTCATTATTAAGGTAATTAAAGCATCGTCATTGTGTCATAAATAAATTTAATTATTTAATATCTAAAAATTAAAAATAAAATACCATGATGTAGGAAATAATTTTTTTATTTCTAATGAATATTTATAGTTCAATTTATCTTATTTATAAACTGTTATAAAAAATGTTTTAGTTATTAATGTTTGAATTTAACCCTTTTAACTTTTCTTTAAATAAATTATAAATATACTAATCTAATCCAAGTGGATCAAAAATAATCATATTTTTATCCTAAAGTTTATTTTGTATGTAATACACTTATCCAATAGAATTATGACATATGTTAGGGTAATTTTAATGCTATGTTTACCGTTAATTATCGTATTTACTTTTAATCGTGGTAAATAAAATTCAAAAGTTACTATTCACAAAAAAAATATTTTCATCCTTTTGAACCACAGTTTACTTACTGATGCCATCTGTGTCTCTTTGATTTTTTATATTCAATTCAGAAAAGTGGTAAAATTTCGTTTTTTTCAAATTTGAAAATGTTCCTAGAAGGTGGGTAAAAAACATTTAATCGTTCAATAAAGTTATATATATCTCATCTTATTATAAAATGAATACAATGAATTACGTTGGACTAATATAGGTATTATGTATCTATTTTTAGTTTAAAATAAATTTAAATATTAATATTAATTATTTTAATAAAAAGTCGCTTTTAAACAATAACACAGTGTTTTCACTATTCATCAAAATTAGAATGTTTTTAGAAAAATACCAAAACATAAGCCTAAGGTAATTTTGATATTTCAAATAACAAAATGATTTATATTTTACAAAATTCAAAACATAGAAGTTGAATGAATTAATATATAATTCAATCATGTTGTCAAAAACAAAATGTGTGTTTTTGAGGAGTAAAAACTATGAAAAGATTGATATATGTTTATGTCCAATTTAAATGTAAAATTACTTTCAATGGAAAACATTAAATTAAATTATTAAAATATAATCTAATTATACCTCAAACCCATTCACATGTATAATTTAACAATAAATGTTTTTTTAATTAAAAATGTTGTTTTCAATTGAAACTTTGTATTTTCACTATTAATCAAAATATTAATGTTATTAGAAAAACTCCAAAAATTTATCGAAACTAAATATTTATGTCCCACATATAAATAAGA
Source organism: Viscum album (assembly GCA_963277665.1). NCBI lineage: Eukaryota > Viridiplantae > Streptophyta > Magnoliopsida > Santalales > Viscaceae > Viscum > Viscum album. The sequence goes on along the minus strand of OY728138.1, from coordinate 284,334,739 downwards.
AGTTTATTTTGTCAAATTTAATATATAAAAGTGTAAAATATAGAATTAAAACAAGGGTCTCCATTAAAAATAAGTAAAAATGAATTTTTTGAAAAATACATCTTTTATCTGAAAAATTGAATTTGTTCTTATATTATCTCATAATATGGATGTTAAAATTATTTAGAGTATATATAATTCAAAATTAAGTTAATTATATTCATAACTTCTTTTTGAACGGCTAGTTTGGTATGTTGTGGTGCGCTCAAACTTAGTGTTGTGTGTGGCGTAAGCTATTGAATTATTTTAAAGAGATAATGTACCATGAAATCATGGGGGTGTTATATTCTCCCCTACTTTAATAAATTCTATCCTTGAAATTTATAATTTTTCTTGAAAAATAATAGGTTGAAAATAAAAAATACCATTGTGGAAAACCCACATCGGAAATAGGGTTAATAAATTTTATTATTAATAAGAGGGAAAGGGAAATGAAAATGTCCCCACCAATTTAAGGAAAATGTAAATATTTATAAGGTGTTATTGAGGTAATAAATCACAAACAAGTGAACAATAAATGTAAAATTCAAATCCATGAAACTATGATTATTTAAAGTATCATCGGTTCAACCAAACATAAGGTATTAGGGTAACAGATTATTTAGATACTTTTTCCTGAATAGGAGGGATTGATTTAATATCGAGATAATAACTCATGAAAACATAGTTGATTTTATTACCTTTCATAATCATAATCTCATCATTTGGTTGTGTTTCAATCTTTTTTTGCTTCATCCCTTACACTAGAAAATGAAGGCTAAAAAAATTACGCCTAAGATGCATTTGATAAATCATAAGTTCCATATGTATTTCCTTAATCCTATACATGTTTACTGAAATCCAAATAGTTTGGTTAGATTACCCAATAAATTATACATTAACCTCATACAAAATATCAAGTGATCAACTTAATCCATTACAACCTTTATACTTATACAAAATAATTTTGTCCAAACTCATAGTCTAATGAATTTACAAGGAAGGTCAACATAACATAATGAGGATCTTCTTTATCACATAACAAAATATGAATACCTTCATCATGTATTCTCTTAAAACATTGTAAAAAACTGAATTATAAGAAAACTGTATTGAATACATTCATTCTTCCTTATTCCTTATGTAAAACATAGAAGACTGGATATACACCTTAAATCTAGAAATGTTTTAATCATCAAAAATGATGAAATAAACAAACAATTAATTAGTTATAGGTATTCATGAATATCCAATATAATTTATCCAAATCAATCATCTAATATTCAAAAATCACTACCTCGGTATCAGGACCATATTGAGGTTTATCTTTCCCTCAACCATGTATTCTCCAAAAAGTTTAACTTGATATTGAGTAACTTTTCTTGGTACCACACAATCTCAAATCCGTAATGAAGTAGTACTGCAATACAATCCTTATATATTTACATAGTTCATATAACCAATAAATCATTGATTAAACACTCAAATGAAATAATTTTTCAATCCAGAAAAACAAGTAAATTAACTATTCCATGTCTACTGTAGTAACAACATATTCTTGGCCTTGATACCTTTAATTATTCTGAGATAAATTTCCTCGAAACTTAGGATATGTATATGCGTAATGCCCCATTTCACTATAGTTAAACCACTGAATATTATTCCACTCTTTCTTCCCTTTTCATTCTTTTTCTTGATTGAACTTTTCTCTATTATTATAAAAAACACCCATTCCCTTAAAGAATATACTAAGGTGGTTTTTTCCACAGTTATCACATGTGGGAAAATTCTTCATTCTGTTATTCCCTTTTTCCATACTTTTCTCTTCCATCTTATTCATCTCTTTCTTCCCTTCAAATTCATTGGACTCATAAAATTCATAAAATCTCTTATTAACACATGAAAATATTTATTCATATGATAAAAATATGTGGGAGACTATTTCCCTTCTAAATGTTGGCATTGCACCATGAATGATATGATCCTTCTTACCCTTTGGATCATGCATATTGTTGGAGTTCTCATTCCTTCTACTAAGTGCCATTTCTAAATAAGAAAATACACTAGGTTATATCATATCATAATTTATAATCTAAAAACTAGAAAAATTATCAACATTAATTTAATATTTTCACAAATCTAGTCTCATAAAAAATGGTTTCCTTTCTAACATATTTACTCATAAATCCTTCATAATTGTTTGTAATGAAAATGTGATATATCCTAACCATATCCCCTTGGAGTGTAAAATGATGGGAGAAGTAAGGAATGTTGTCGTGTACCAGGATACCCCGAGTCAAGCCCGAAAATCCTTGTTAGAGTTTTAACTCCTAGGTACATCTGTGTCAGAACCTCGTCCACTTGTAGAATCCATACAAGGATGTATTTATTAGAAAACACACATAATATCTACATTAAAAATTATTTATGATGTTCTTCTATATTAATTCTCATATTATATCTTAGGGTAATGATTTCTAGTCATATTTTATCTAAATATAATTTAAAAGGTTATTTATAAACTTCCTATGTTACCAAATTTAATGCACCAACCCCAAAATCCTAGAGCTAGTATGTTATTTTAATACTTTTCCATGATTACAAGGAATCAAGTCCCAAAGAACTGATCAGTTTAGCAGTCTTGGAAAATAGATTACATACATGAACATTACACTACAATTTGAAAAATAAAATACAACATAGATAATACTTTTATAATCCCATTATTCCCATATCATAACCCTACATATCCATCATAATACACTTATTGGAATCCCAGGAAAACCAAACATAAGAAAGGGTTGAGGTCAGATACTCAATAAGGTTTATTAATTTAGTGGAAGATATAAACTTTTAAGGAAAGATGTGTAATAAAGACAACAACCTTTTAAACATAAACTTGAGCATAATATGGAGAAAATAAATAAAAAATTATCATATAAACATGCACATTTATAATATACTAGTCGAATAATCACATGTAATAACTAATTTGATAACGAGGGAATAAATAATGTCTGACATCATAACCACATAGTCAAGGCCTCATTCCAAGAGTACAAATAAAAATTCCCCAAGGCCTTATTCCAAGACACTAATTTGTCTAATGAGACCTATCAATGAATCAAGGGGCTATGGTAGGCCTTGCCCATCACTTATTAATTCCAATGCATTCCTCATGTGAAAAAGGGTAAACATGACATAAACATTCATACTAAAACTAGCATACGAAATGTGAATACATTAACCATAAACAATTAATGGAATAAAAATAGAACATGCAAATTCAAACATATAGTAACTCGTTCAATACAATATGGAAGATTTTATTATAGTAAATCATCCTCAATCAAGAATAATATCCAATAAAGATGTAGACATAGTTGAAAATAATCAATAAAACTCTTTGAGAGAAATACCCATTTTCATGAAATCATTTAAAAGTCTCACAATTTATAAAGGAAGTCATTTAAAATATATTTTTGAATCAATGTGTACCAAACAAAGTTGAAAATTTTGAATGAAATTCACACTAAAAAACAATCAAGTTCACGTAAATAAATCCTTAAAATTATTTTAAAAACATGGACATTAATTAAAAATATTTATAAAAATAAAGCTTTAAAACATTTAAAATGATGTTTTAGTTATAGAGTAACATATATTAAACCATAAAATAGTTAATTTTAAAAAATTTAAATGAATCATGGACATATATGATAAATATTTCCCAGCATATACTTATAGATAAACAATCTCAGATAATAATGAGATTGAGGATACAACACTTACCTTGTACTTTCCTTTGGTCGAGGGTTTTTTAACCTCTTGTATAATGACCATAGTATGTTATTAAATTATACTATAACCATATTCATATTTATGATATCATACATGATTCATTTATGAATTTTTACTACCCATTTAATAATAATTTCTATGTTAAAATAACATTTCGGGTAATAATCACTTTCTTTATCGTATGTGTTTTAACTTGTTATTCTTGATCCTATCACTTATACCATAATTTAATTACATAAAAAATATAAAAAAATATTTTTGTATCAAATATATTAATAATACAAATATGTATAATAGATTGATTTAGGAAATGTAAAACACTGTTTATGGAGATGGTATGTCGTACGTATGCATAAACGATGTTTTTGTTTTATATCGTATTGAAAATAAGTAAGTGAATGAGATATATGTAAAAAAATACATACACAAACACAGATATATATATATATCCAGTATCATTATTATTTCATATATTACATAATTATTAATAATATACCTTATAATCATCATTGAATGGTGAACGTGGAAATGAATCTCATCGCGTCATGGAGACAGTAAGTCGTATGTACACACGAGTTACAATATCATTATGTTGATGGTGAAATAATATGTAATTGGAATGTATATTATATATAAATAATCATTGAAATGTTATATTTATTATTCACATTAGTTATACTCATTATTATACCAATCCAAATAATGATGTGTTGAATAACAAACTACACCACGACGTGGAGACGGTAAGATGTACGTATGAAGTATGGGGAATTTATCATTAATAGGATGGATTGAATAATGAATATGGTTTTAACATATTTATAATAACATCTAGGTATGTAGAAGGTACTGGATTTATTATTTTAGTATGGAGAAAACAAGGAAAGAGAGAGTGGAAGAAGAAAAGAACTTTGAAAGTGGTGATGATGTAATTACCTCTTCTTCGGGTTCTTCCATTTGATTAGAAAGAAAGGGTTCCTTAGGTTTGATTTATGATCAATGTAAGGCCTCTAGATTTATGTGAGGGTAGTTTGAGGATATTTGAGTAGGGGTTGGCCGAGAAAAAAAGGCATTGGAGGTTTGAAGTAAAGAGAAGGGGAAGTAACCTTTTATAAGAGAGGTGAGGGGCACTTTAGAAAAAACATGAAATATTAATTTATTATAAAATAATTTTCGGTTTCGAATAGCTAAAAATTAATTTATTTATATTATTAGGTGGGTATGGGTATAAATCCTCTCAACCAATTGGTTTTAGACATGTTATGTCACCATATTAACCTTATATTTTAGGGTTAACCCTTTGTTAAATAGTTTAACCTTCACCATGTCTTCTTGCATTATTATAATACATGGTTAATAAAATTACTATAAAATTACAAGAGAATGTAAAATTGTTCATTAATGTCACATATAAAATTATATAAGTCCTTTTACCGATCCTTATATTTTTAGAACTATTATATAATTTAATAAAATAGTATTTGTTTTAAAAAAATATTTATGTCAATTTTGACAGAATTTAGAATTTGGTTTTTGTGAAGGTCATAACAACTTGATTACATCAAAAAAACTTCATTTAATCAACCCTTACATGTAATATTAATCTAAAAACTTCTTGGAATGCATCAAAAGACTCAATTGACATTTATTTTAATATTTATAATATCAATTATTGTAATCATTCATTAATAAGGTAATTACTACATCATCATTAAGTCATATATAAATTCAATTACTTAATTTATGAAAATTATAAATAAAATACCATGATGTAGGAAATATTTTTATCTTAATAATGAATATTTATAATCCAATTTATCTTATGTATATCACAATATTAAATATGTTTTAGTTATTAAAATTTTAATTTAACACTTTTAACTCTTTTTTATATAAAAAATAATAATTGTCCTAATATAATCCAAGTGGATCACAAAGGATCATATTTTTGTACTAAGGATGATTTTGGTCGAAATGCACTTACCAAATATAACAAGGACATGTGTAAGAGTAATTTAAATATTATTTTTACGTTCAATTACCCTATTTACTTTAAACAATGTTAAATAAAATTCAAAAGTTACTATTCACCAAATATTATTTTCATCCTATTGAACCACATTTTAATTACTGATATAAACCGTGTCTCTCAGATTTTTTAAACTCAATTCCAAGAAGCCGTAAAATTATGTTTTATGAAAATTTGAAAATGATCCTAGAAGGCGGGTAAAAGACATTAAATAGTTCAATAAAATTTTATATATCTAATATTATTATAAAATGAATCCAACGAACTAAGTTGGACTAATATAGGTATTATATATCTATTTTTACTTTAAAATAAATTTAAAAAAATATGAATTTTTAAAATAAAAATTTGGTTTTAAACAATAACGCAGTGTTTTTCCCTATTAATCAAAATATGACTATTTTCATAAAAATACCCAAAAAACAGCATAAAATAAATTTGATATTTTGAATTAAAAAATGATTCATAATTTACCAAATTAAAAACTTATAATTTTCATTAATTAATTTAAAATTAACTTCTATTTTCAAAACTAAAAAGTGGTGTTTTGAGAAGTAAAAATTATCAAAAGATTGATATATATTTATGTCCAATTTAAATGTAAAATTACTTCCAATGACCAACATTGGATTAAATGATAAAAATATAATCTAATTATACTTCAAAACAATTGAAAATTTTAATTTAACACTAAAAATTATTTTGATTAAATAAGTTGTTTTCAATTAAAACTTAGTATTTTCACTATTCCTCAAAATATGAAAGTTATTAAAAAGACCCAAAAAAATTATCCAAACTAAATTTTTATGCCCCACTTCTAAATAAGAAGTTTATTTTGTCAAATTAAATATTTAAAAGTGTCAAATATTGGATAAAAATTGGTTCTCCATTAAAAGGCAATAAATTGCATTTTTTAAAAAAATACTTCCTTTTTCTGAAAAATTTATTTTGTTCTTATTTAATGTCATAATATGGATGTTAAAATTATATAGATTATACAAAATTAGAAATTCAATTGATACTATTCATAACCACCTTTGGACTGTTATTTTGGTAAGTCTTGGTGTGCTTTAAATTAGTGTTTCGTGTCGTGCAAGCTATTGAATTACATTGAAGAGATAACGTACTATGAAATCCTAGGGTGTTACATTAATATTATTCAAGAAAAAAATTTATGATTTGGTAACATCACTTTTTTCAGCACTAGATAAGGCCACATAGACTTAAAATAGACTTAATAAAATATTATTTCATTGAGAAATATTGCTTTTTTATAAATTTAGTTGTGAGGAAAACCCTTAAATATAACCATGTTTTTATTATCAATATGGGTGAGAATAAATGGTAGACAATTCACATATAAAATTTTTGTATTGTAAACGATATCAAAAAAAACAAGGGTAAATTGTTGAACCCAATGGAATTGAATTTCATTTTTTTTTCATCAAATTCTCAATATTTATTGGAATTTATGAGAAGATATGATGAAAATAATCATAGATGATAAATATTATTCATATAAACTGTGATGAATGTTGAACTGGTCCTAATGTCTAAGACTTATATCAATGATTGTTTTTATAGCATGATGATAAAGAGAAAATTTAGATGGTTAATAAAATATTTATTGCATGAGGAGCTTGTTTAAAGACCATAAAAATATGAATTAACTGATGTGGTGAGAAAAAGAAATTTAATGTTCAGAATATGGAGTGGAATGTTTTTAAAATTATATTGTGGAGGAATTGTTCACTAAGATTTTTTAAGTGTTCAGAAAAATTAATCTAAGGACAAAACCTAACAAAAAGACCCAGTGAAACCATATATTAAGTGGTTAGTAGGTTATCCTCTAGCCATACAATGCATCAACAGAGTTATGGATAAACCTTTATGGAGGAATGGTGGGATGTAAAAAGTTTGTAAAGAAGTACACAAGTGAGCAGGCATAGAGGTGGGTGAGAAGACCTATTCATGGAAGAACTTCCCCTAAATCCTAGGTTTGTGATATGTCTTTGGGTTAGAACCCTAATTAAATATCAAAAGATGGTTAGAAAACCATGTAATATTATGAAGAAAACTACAATTAAAATAATTGAGGTGGGATTAGGGTTGGGAAGGTATCATTCACCCACAAAACAACACCCATAGAGAACAAGATCTTTATAATGGAATTAATTTGAGATGTATGGTCTCTCTATACCACCATATTCTACCTAATCCTCTCTAAAGGTTGTTTGGTTCACTAAAGTCTTCATATTCCATTATTGCCATCATAAATCAAAGCTGAAATAGAAAAAAAATTTATATGATTATACATTGGATCATCTTGAATGAAGTCTATGATTTAAATTGACATGTTTACATGATGACATAACTTCTACAATAGAATAATTTAGGTCGCATAAGGGTAAACCACACATAGAGGTACTTGTGTAAGGGTTGTTTATGTAAGGATAACATTGGTTCTTACCATTACAAGTTGATTGGATAGAGGATTTGATGCCACCATTATCTGTATTACATAATATTGAAGGAAAATAAAATTTCATGGAAATATTTGAATGCTAGGATCATTGATGATAATAAAATCATCATTTTCATGAAATAAAAATTGGGTGTTTAAATCAGTGAAAACATATATCAAAGGTTATTGTTGAGTTCTATAAGCATTAATACCCTAAGAAAGAAAAATGTTTCTTTCTATAGATATTTATAGGATCCAATTTTCCAGAGATAAATAATGCAATATGAAATCATTATTTTATGAATTCAATTTCTTCCAAAGAATTATTATTTCTTAATGAAGAAGAAGACCCCACAACCTCTTAATTTGTGAATGTAACATTAAAAAAATTTAGATCGAAACTTGGACATTGTGTGAATCAAACCTGATTTCAGAAAAAATAACTCACATGCTTAATATCATTACATTTGTGAAGGATAATGTTTATGGAAGTATTTAATATTTCATGAAGAGGATGTTTCATGTTTGTTTTCATATTTATACAAAGGGGAAGATAGGAATATTTAGTATTTGAGAAAAATGTTTACACAATGTAGAAGACATTGAATTCATTTGATCATGTAATACAAGGATTCCCATTGAGAAACCTGAATTCTATTTATTTTAATAAACCATAGTGTTTGAATTGATATAGTTAACATATGAAAAAAATTGATAAATAAAATGTTCTAGGGTTTCACCATATATATACACCATGTATATTTCATGAAGTGTATTTTGTGGAATTGTTTTAGTGGTTCAAGAAGAAGTTGGTTTTAAACCATAGAAGATTAATCTATCATGAAATAAATTCCAATATATACTTATGAATGATTTTCATACATCTAAGTGTGGCCAATACAAGTTATAAATAAGGACGAGTTCAAGCATCAGTATTCGAAAAGATTAAGGTGATTGATCATAGACATGTTATATGATATATTTGAGAGTGACTAGAAAAGTTTAAAGGATCTTCAATATGTGTAACTATGCAAATGTGATCATTTAAGATCATGGAGGATTATCATCAAAAAGATCATTCAATAAGGGTTTAATCCATATGAAGAGGAATGCTATAGTTAGTGGTATAACAAGTTGCTAGTATATTTGGGTTTGGGGAATACCCAATAAATGATGTTGGAGATTTTACTTGGGGGTTATAACCAAACTCTTAAAGGTGTATTAGAGCTAGGGGAATAACTAGCTTGTAATGTGGGGGGGGGGGGGGTATAACCAATTACAACTTGATATAGTGAATAATCTATATTTTGTGTTCTAACAAACATGAAAATGATTAAGACATTGTACCAGACTAGGTAAATACTTGTGTTCTATGGATTTTACTTATAACATTATTCAAGGTGAGGTTGAGAGACATAAGAAGAGCCGATCAAGGATTTCAATATTTATAAAAGTTAATTTGGAAAGAAATAATGTGATAAAAAGAAAGGGTCCCACTGATTTAAACCCTCTTCCTCTCAGTGATAAAACACTAAACCAATATTTACATTCACCAATACTATCAAATTTACATTATCATTATAAATAATCTATTTATCTCAACTTAACATTATTATCTCTGCATCTGCCACATATTAAGGGTTATCTACCCCTTTAATGTTTTTTATATAAATATATTTTTTTATCAAACATTATTTTTTTTATAATTACTATTGAATATATTCTTGAATACCTGTAATTAAAAACTACTACATAATAATCCATAGATTTTCAATGGTTCTTATGACAAGAATATCATTGATAAAACATAATTCTTGATCCCAATACATAAAAACATCAATAATTACACATTAAAAATTATTTTAACATATATAATCCTTTATTCAAGGTGTTATAACTTAGATTAAGGCATTGACACATATAGTTCCCAAGTTCCCCACACATAATAAATTTAACTATAAATGGTAGCTTAGGATGACCTTTCTTTTTTCCACCAAACTCTTAATTTTCCTTATCAATTACGTTCTCTATGCCCTTACATTACACACAAAACCATTTAATTTTGTTGAGACATTTCCCTTGGTGATTCTTCTCATATACATTACATTTAAGAAAATGAATGTTCATCCCTCTATGGTTCTCATCAATTTGACATTAATTAAACTATATTTTCTCTAATTAGGTGTGTTAATAAACTAAAAAAAATCTATTTTTGTTAATAATATATCAAGATAGATTTTTAGGAATGATAATAGTACTACACATTGAAACTCTTGTTTGATTTAGTTTCACAAGAGAACAATTATTCCATTTTCCATAGAATTTAGTGTTTACACAAGTACACCTACTTCTATCCATTAACTAAAACAAAAAATAAGAGTGTGAGAAAAATAATCATATTGAGTAATCATTTAATAAATAAAAATAATTCATATAACTCTAAATCATAATAAATTAATTTCTATCTATGAAATATTAGGATTAACCTTGTTCATCCATGTTCAGAATAATTTAAAATCCATCATAATGGTTCATAAATAAAATTTGAATTATCCTAAGTATATCCCTCATAAATGTCTATCAAAGTGTGTAGTCATAGTACCACTCATCATTAACTACTGACTATTTATTTAACACCAAATCCACCAATTCTAGAGTTATTACCCCTAGGTGAATATATTCTATATCTGTATCCACTTTCCAATATACAGACATGAATGTATTTTGTAGGAAAACCACACTCTTTTATTTACCATAATATAGGATTTTCTCCAATAGATAGGCATATCCTAATAGTTCACACTAATGTTTTCTCATCCACGATTTCATAAATAACTAAAAAATACTATAATAATAGTAATAGTGGCCTAAAATTTTCAAAAATAAACATTACATCTGATTAGATGAAAAATTATTACATAACATTATGAACCATTCAAGAACTGTAAAGGTTTCTTGTCATTGGAAACTTAGATAAATAAAATATTGGTATATAAAATATCTACATAATTCCATACTTAGTTCTTCACGTCCTGCACCATTCTTATATATATGAAACATAAAACATTTTCTCAAATTATCAAGAAAAGGAAATATATCAAAGGGTGAGATCGGATGCTTAGTAAGGGAAAAATTGGGAGATATTAAATATTATTTAAGAACAATGTGATCCTAAGTGTATGAAAACATGATATTTACATTTAAAAACAATACCTAGAAAGTAAAAGTCCATAATCACGAGTCATGGAACAAATCAGTGTTGTTCATAAGACATGAATACTAAATAAATAAAAAAAACATGAGCCATTGAATCATAACTTCAGCATAAGAAAATTTTATAACTGAATAGTATAAAATATTGAATAATAATAATCATAGAAATATTATTCCAAGGATAACCACTATGATATCCATTACATGTTAGGATTAGGATAACTTCTTGTGTACATTCTTAAGGATTTGGATAGCCTCTAGTGTACCCACTTTCTGGCTTGGGATAACCACCCATGTACCCACTTTTATTCTAGAGATAACCTCTCATGTACCCTATTTATATCCTGGGATGACCTCCCATTTCCCATATGAACTTATGAAATATTAATATTTACCAAATTCATTACAGGGAAATATAATGTTGGGACCATGTGTCACATAATCACAAATCCATTGATATGTATTCTACAAGATAATTAAAAAATCACAATATATCATCTTATCATAACCCATATAAAATATTTTTTATTCTAGAAATATCTTTATCATATTCTTAAAAACCACAAATATATAATTAGGATGATATTATTTGATCATATACCCATTAAAATCATAATTATCATCATGGGATGTTATCATAGTGAAATGTTCCTTTAAAAGAACATTGTAATATTTCTTGTGGGAAACCATCCCATTTTGAAATAAATTATTTAAAATATAAAAATTTATAAAAAATGTAAGAAAAAATTTTCTATGAGAAGAACCTTGTGAACTTATAAATTATGCTTCAAATCATTTAATGATCATGATGATAGAAAATTACTTTCATGCCGTGTATGTTAAAACAAATATTCCTTTCACATTTTCGGTAAAAAGTAAAAGTTTCCACATTAAGATAATAAAAAAAGATCCATTTCAAAAAATTTATTGAAATTTAAAAATGGTAAAAGATAATTTAAACAATACTTTGAGATTAGTGAAAAAATTATTTAATTTTTTGGAAAACATGGATGTGGAAGAAACATGATTTTCGATTAAAGAGATAATTAAAGATGCATTTCCATAAAAAGATTCATTTAGTGTATTGAGAACTTAAATAGAAAAAAATGAAAGTAAAATATGTAATGTCATTAAATAAAAAATTTAGATTAAAATAAATAAAATATTAAATATTAAATTATATAATTTAAACTTAAAAAATTTAATAATAAACAGTCATAGATACAAGAGATTATAACATAAAATCCGCCCAAACTTGGTAATCGCTATGTTAAACATCAGGAAATAGAGAATTATATTTTTATATTTAAATATGAATAATTTTCAATAAATTAATCATAAAATACATTATTGTTTATTATATATACCACAAAATGGAAAACATGTGGTGAATATGACTTATGACTTGTTGAAATAAAAGTGAGATGAGCAACCTTTTCCTCAAGTTTGACTTTCTTTTTAATCACTATTTACTACTTTATAATAAAATTAAATTTACTATAATACTATAAAATAACTATATACATAATTATAATATCATATATTATTTTATTATGTTATTTTATCACATTTTTATTAACAATTTATCATTAAAATAATTATTATTGGGTGTTAGTTGTTTCTTTTTTCATAAATGTTTAATTTATGTACTTGCAATCTTGTTATTTGTATTATGGTTCCAAAATTTACATAATAATAATCCTAAAATAATTATAATATTTATTCATATGAAATAATTTTTTAATTATTCATATAATGTATTCATGAAAACTGAATTACATTGCTACATGGTGATGATAATTTGTACATACTCATGACTGTTATTGTCACTTTTAATTTGTTGGAATGAAATATGAAAAAAAATAAACTGTTTTAGAATCACTATTCTATCATATATATTATATATTTTAATTAAATATATCCTTATTACAATGCACATAAACCTGAAATAGAAAATTAATCACATCACTTTGTGGATGTGGTAGTCAACATATACGCATGAGCGATATTATCAGTTTCCAAATGATAGAAATTTAAGAAGTTAGATAAGATAATATAATTATAGAATAATAATAATTTAATAAATATAATATATAGTCAATTAATCTATTATAATAACAAGAAATTAACTATGGTGATGAAAAATGAAACATATCGTAATATAGAGGTGGCAGTCCACACTTACGCATGAGAGACACATTCATTTACCATTTGATAGAAAAGACAGTTGATAATTGTGGTTTAATAATAATAATAATAAAAATATTTACATCTAGGATAAATAAGATATTAATTTATTATCAATACTAAATATATAGATGACTTAGATAAATAAATAAAATAACAGATGTCGGGTAAAATGGATACCCCCTCTTCAGTAAACCTTCTTTAGATCCCATATTAAGGGTCCATAGAATGGTATTTTATGAAAACCATAACATAAAATTAATAGATAAGGATTTGAAAAGATAAATCGGTAGGGGTTTTAAATATTTATTTCTCAAATTTTTATAAATTAGAGAAATGATGGGTTTTATTTTACTAGGGAGGGAAGAGTCACGTGTAATTTTTCAAAATATCAAAATATTTTGAAAAAAAATAATATAAAATAAGTTCTCAATTGGAATAATTTATAATTAAATATGGTATAAGATATTTATAACCTCATCCTATAGTATTTATAGAAGTTTTTGGTTATTTTAACTTTTATCTCTTTAGTTTAACCCCAGTTGACCCTTTTTATCCTTAACCATGATAATACATTTTTGAATAATTAGGGGATATAAATTTACTTCAAATGTAAACTTTAGATCCAGAATGGTCATGGGATGAAATTTTATACCATATCCCATACCCATTATCCTATTTCATTATTTTTTATTATATTTATATAATTTGATAATATATTATTTAATATAAAATACAATAAAAGTCATTTTGAGAACTATTCACATATTCTGACTCCAAAGTATTCTAGAAAGGAATGTATTTTTAATATATAACATTTTACCATAAAATATATATTATTATTAACCATAAAGTTAAAATTAATCCATAATTCATCCAAAAAATAATTTTTTTTATGTTTTTAAAATCATTTACTTTTATTTTTATACTACTTCTATAAGCACTCTGTTAGTGTTGTGTAAGCATTTAAGGTGATTATATAATTAATAAAAATTAAAAATAATCTACTTTGATAAAAAAAATTAATATTTTTTAAAAAAACTTTTATAGTCCTTTATATCATCTTATTAGCCATATGTGGACTTATAATAGAAACTAAAAGCAAGAGAGTGAGATTTTGGAATTTTCATTACTTAAAATTTTGTAAATGTAATTATCAATTGATAACGGAACACAAATTCCACATATTCAATGTTATGATGTAAACTTTATAATAAATCTCATCCAATGAAATATATTCATGTTTTGGGTTTATTTTCAGACCTTATCTCATTATTTTAACAAGGTTTACCCATTTTACCCTTATAGAGGTGACATATATTTACTACAATTACAGTTCATAATGAAAAAAGGGATATATTTAAAAAAATTGAACCTCGTGATTCCAAACATGGAATCCATTTTTAAATATTCAATCCATATAAGTGGAATAAATAAATCTTAATATAATTTTGTAAAACCCAACAAAAAAAATTTTTAGAAAAAATTATTTTAAGCCTAAAAAGTTACTTATAACAAAATCATGAATATTTATGATTAAAATGGAACAAAATATATTATTATAAATTAATTGGATCCTATTTAACATTAATAAATTATCTAAAATAAAATGGTACTTTTAAATAACTTTATTTAATGGAAACAAATGATAATATTTGAAACAATCTTAATTTTTCACCATTCACTGAAAAATCAATCATTTTATAAAAAACTAAAAATTTCACAAAAATTTAATTTTGATAGTTGGTTTAAACAATTATTTTCATTATATAAAATAAAATTTATAAATGTGGAAGATTTTTATTTAATTTCTATTCACAAAATGTAGTAAATAAAATTGGAAAGATTATGCCTTTTTTATACATTATTCAACTTCACTGAAAATGAGTTCCTTCTACCTAATAATTAATCAATAAATTTTTATTGAGTATTAACAATATAAATATCATTCATATGGTCGTTACTGATATTCATACCCACCAATTAATCTTCTAGGATATAACTATAACATTAAAATTAGAATATTTTTATAATATATCATAATTCACTAAAAGATAGGTGTTTCATATTAAACAAGATATTGAGGTTATTATTATTTTAAACTAAAACTTTAGGGTTTTATAAAACTCTAATGGAATAATGTGGCTATCAAAGAAAATATCCATAAAATCTTCACAGAAATTAGTGTGTATTTTGAATGTTACAGGAAGTACCATTTTAAAAGAAATTATGATAAGGTCGTGGAGAGGGTATTTTAAAAGTTCTAGGTTATCAAAAAGTGATATTAATTGATTTTACTAGTTTTTAATGGTTTGAGGAAAAATAAATTCTATCGAAATATTTCATTAAGGTTTTTAAATATTGTGAAAACTATAAAAATAATATCTCTTGTGAGTGTCACACCATGTGTTTAGTGTGAGTCCAAAACATAATACACCTAGTAAAGATTGAT
Organism: Viscum album; assembly: GCA_963277665.1. Taxonomy (NCBI): domain Eukaryota; kingdom Viridiplantae; phylum Streptophyta; class Magnoliopsida; order Santalales; family Viscaceae; genus Viscum; species Viscum album. The sequence goes on along the minus strand of OY728138.1, from coordinate 284,318,575 downwards.
TTGATGCTCAATAAACTTTTTAGGGGTATTAAAGGTTTGATATTTTTTTCATACATGATTCTAGTTTCCAATATCTAGGAATAGAAGTAATTTTTAGGAAAACTAAACACACAATTTACTTTACAAAATTTTATATTTTATGGGTATTATGGTGTCTTAGGTAACATCTCTATCAAAATACCTTGAGGAATAAAATATATAGTTAAATAGTATATACTATGTTCATTAATATAGTAATTATATAAATTATCAATGGGGGTAGTAATTACACCATAAAATAGAATATATGGTGTATAACATAATAATGTCTCAAGGAAATAGAAATTTGGGACAAAGAATCCTTACCTTTCATTCTGCTTAGCTAAATATGTTTTAACCCCATGTAGGGAAGAAACACTATTATTCACATATTTTAGAAACTAATTAATACTTATTATATTTTTTATCTTTTTTATGGTTATTATCTACATGTATAATATTGATTTATTGTCTACTTTTAATATCATGTGTGAGTATTATTGATCATTTTGAACTAGTTTCATAATTGCATTGATATTATTTATTATACTCTCAATGTTAAATTTTTTTATATATTATAAGGTTCTATAATAGAAATTTTTTATTGATTTATAAATCTACTATATCAGTCCATAATTATTTCGGTTATGTTTCTTAAAAGTGGAATGGGTGTCGAATTATTTCAGTAATTTTAGCGATCGAAGATGATTTTTTTATTATATGTTAAATACCTAATACTAATTTTATATAAAATTAAAAAAATTATTATTAATATGTATTAATAGTCCTATTTATGTTCTCAAATTCATCCGTGTATATTTTTACAACATTGTTCATGTAGGTGGTTAGATCAACCCAAACATGAACATAGTATAATAAATGGATGATTATGATTCAGAAAATGGTTTATTTGGGACATAATATCAATGATAAAAGAGGATAATGATATAATATATCTAATTTAAAGTTTTTATTAATCTAAAAGATATATTAATAAATATTAAATAAACTAGATGTAAAATGAGATAAATTACTTCATGGAGGTGGTAGTCTGCATAACGCATGGTTAACGTTTTCATTTCATGAAGTGTTAGAGTGAATTAATGTATATAGTAATTTAAAATTTAATAATACTATTTATATAATATATATCACATTTATTCATCAATAATATCACTAAAAAATGTTAGAGGTAGTATAAAAATGGAAGGCATCAATTCGTGGAGGAGATTGTTCGAGAACAAACACCAATAATTCTTTTATTTTCTTCTTAATGGATGGAGTTTAATAAATATTTTTTTATACTAAAATAATTAAATATTTTTATAAAAATTATATTTAGTTCATTATATGGTATGAATATAAGAGGCTAGGATGAATATGATTATGATTAAGTTAATACTTATATTGTGAGAATGTGTTTTCTCTCATAAATATCCTTTAAAATGGAGTAATTAAGTGAAATAATGGTGACAATATGTATATGGAAGTGGTATAGGTTTATAGGAGTAAAAAATGTCACATTTTCACAAATAATGTGGAATGGATTGCTGTGGTATGATGTGCTTGAAATTTGTCCCTTTTATAATTGATGAAATTGGAACTCTTGTGAATAACCTTTATATTTCAATGTTATAATTACATTATTTAATAGTAAATGAATAAAATAGTTCTAAATAATTTATTTTCTAATGGTATTGGTTCTATAAAGCCATAATAAATAATTTAAAAATATTTTTTTTAGTTATTTATCATTATATTTGTACATTTTTTTCATTTTGTGTTTTAACCATGGTAATAAGTTTTTAACAATGCTTTTTATATTTTATGAAAACATATTAGGTAACCAATATTATAAAACTTTATTGTTCTAAACCTAAATTGGTTCTATATTTAATTAAATTGTATTTATAAATATTAAAAAATTAAAATTAAAATTAAATCATATAATATAAAGAAAAATAGATTTTTGTATAAGGATGAAATTTCCATAATTAAGTGTTCCTAATCATATTTATAATTTATTACTAAATGAATGAATATTGATATATTTATATATAAGATTAAAAACTATGTTAGAATGATTTTTTATAAGTGATTTATTTATTTTAGTAGATAAAAATTACAGAGTGTTACCAAAATAATTCTTCGATAAAATTTATTTTATCATTATTGTAGTTATTACCTTTAATCCCAGTAACCTTATTTTTATATGTATAAATGAAATTAGAATTATTACCTAGTTAATAAATTTCAATCTCTAATATGGAATAAATTTTTTATATTATATTCCAATAAGTGTAAAAATTTATTTTTTAATATAATCATATTAAAAATAATATTTTTAGTGAAATATTACTTATGTTTAAAAAATGATAAACATGTTTTTCATAAATTAAAAAATATTAATTATAAATTATTTATTATAATTTATAAATTCATATATTTTATATAAAATAGGTTTCCAAAAAACGTAATTCATTCTTTTATTATTAAAATGTCATAATAGTGATGTTTCTAGAAAAATTAGTATTTATTTACTATTCATCGAAAAAATCATATATTTTAGAAATGTGTAAAAATTAAAATTATAATAATTTATTATGAGTAATTTAAAAAATGAAATAATTTTATCAAATAACATTCATAATAGATATTTGTTTAAATAAATTTATGAATACAGGTTTTTAGAGTGTGCATTGTGCAATAGTTTCTGGATGCAATTTTTAAATTCTATTGGAGGGTCTCAGGTATTACATTATCCCATAATAAAATAATATCATCATAAAAATTGGATACATTTGAGATAATAAAAAATAGTGGGTATTCTTTTCTCATATCCTATTTAGACTCTCATGTTGCCTCCTCTTGTTTGGGATTTCTACAAAGTACCATTAAAAGCTGAGTTTTTGGATTCTGAAATACTGTCTCTAGTGTCAGGAATCTAGATGGTCTCTTCACAAAAAGACACATTATTTTCCAATATTAATCCCTTATATATGAGTATATTAATTGGATATGACATTTATTTCCTCAAAAGTCAATAACGGAAGACATTAACCACTTTAGAAGGACTGAGAGGCAGATCCTGTTAGTAAGATATATCTCAAATTCTCTCTAGAATTTCAAAATGGAAAATTTACCAAGGGATTAACTTCCCATGTTTTACCAAATATTACAACTCCTTCTATAGTGAAACCTTATAGAGTACATGATCTCCCACTTGAAATCCCAGGTGTATTGTTTGATTATTTTCATTAATATTTTGTTTTCTTTCAGTGGAATGTATTTGATTATGGATAGTATATACATTTTCTATTGTCTACATCATAATTTATAGTCTTAGAAGCTTCCTTTTCTCTAATTTTATCCCATAACATTAGAATAAAACATATATTCCCATATAATTCTTCACATCACACCATCTGTATGCTTAAATGGAAGTTGTTATTGTATGAAAATTCCACCATATTCATATATTGATCACATGATCTGTGAAATTAAAGTGAATATGATATCAAAATTTATAATAATGTCAAATGGTCATTTCAAACATACCACTAGTTTGGGATGATAAATGGTACTTATATATACCTTCGTGTTGAGAGAATTTTGAAGACTCCTCTATATTTTTTTTTGTGAAACAAGGTTCATGATCAAATACCATTGATAGAGGATTCCAATGATGTCTCGCAATTTCAACAATTTAGATCCTAGAAATATACTCAAGGGATAAGTCCTCCCATACAGCTAATAATTGTGAAGACTTTTTAAGGAGATCAATCATGACCCATATATCACCAATCATCCTTGGATTCATTTAAATTTTCATGAAAAATACCTTTATAATATTTTCCCACTTCTATATAAGTACAGTTTGAGGCTGAATGACTCAAAATGATGTTGTATTTAAATGTTTACTTGCTGACCTATTAAGTATCAGGACACATATTTTGCAATTTACTTTTTCATAACATCCCAATAGAAATATTACTTTCAATCCATATACATTTTTTTACAACCAGGGTGTATAGAGAAATTAGATTTCACTATATAGTAGCTACAAATTTAGTTTAGGTATTGATGGAACTCATAAACCATTTTAAAACATCATCACCCAATATTTATAGATGAACACTAATAAATTCCTATCACTCACTAATTTAATCCTCCCTTGTATATATTTATTATCCTGCTAGGACATCAATATATTTTATTGTAAAATTCATTTATAAATTTCTAGGAAAATGATTGATAGACCCCTTGTATAAAAATTACTACATATATATCTATTAGGACACTGAATGTAGTATCTGTGTTAATACTCATCATTTTAAAAACTCCATGGTTCCTCCCACTCAATGCATCAAGATCCTTTTTTATCTTCCCATGGTGTTAGTGTATTTGGAATATCATAGTTGTTGGGTATATAAAACAATATTTATTTCCTCATGTTGAGCTCTTTCTGAAATAATATATACTTGAAACTTATGTTGTGCATATATATGTCACATATTTCTCCATTGAGATAGTGACTTTATATATTTATGAAAAAAATTTCAGATACCTATTTAATTTCATGAGTTAGATAATTATTTTCATGAATCAACAATTTCCTCAATGAAGAAGAATCCATTATATCATTTTACAGATAGACACACCCGGATCATTTCTTTTATGAATCAATATATATTACAAATCATTCCTTTCTTAATAGTAAATTCAATACCAATTCATTAATAAAGCTTCTATTTTTCTCTTCAAAACATTCATTATAAGCTTTCCATAATGTTAATTTTACCCCATTATGTGTCCACTTGGTTAAGAGGTTGGCCAATTAAGGAACTGTTTTATTAAACCACCCATAATAACCCATTAAACCAAGGAAACCATGCAACTTGGTTATATTAATTGTAACATGATTTTATTTTAATCTTTATTTCTTTATAGTATCAACAATTATTACATTCACAAAGAAAATATGGCTAAAAAATAAACTTCCTGAAGCCAAAATTCACAGTTATTGAATTTATGATATAATTCATTTTACCTAGGCATGTCAAGAATTATTTTAATATTTTTCTCATGATCTTCATATATTTTTTAATATATCGTGATATGATTAATGAATAATGACATAAAAGTTTTGATATAATAATATTATTTATCACATTAATAAGAAAATGTGTATTAGTCGTTTTGAACGAAATTACTATAAACTGTTATTTGCCACACCTTATTTGAAATGATGTCTTCAGTATATCTTGCTTATTCACCCTCAACTAATGATAACCAAAGAAAAAATCAATCTTTGAAAAATATTATGCTCGTTTAAGTTGGTAATATAAATCATTATTGTGTGGTAAATGATTCAAATTCATCAAATTATTTGAATTTATATCCCTATAATTGATGAAAAACCTCATAGACCCATCCTAATTTTTAATAAATGAAATGATATCTCCACACAATTAAACACTAGGGAATATAAATACCTTATAAAAAAATCCTATTGATTTTTCATAAACTCTAAAAAATCCATATATTCCGTTCTGTAGGGATTTTATATATATATGGATTTAATGAATAATTATTTCACTGGGGAACTAAAATTCATGCTCAAGTGGATGATTACATAATTACTTTATAATTATATCCATGTATTTTTTACAAATGGTAAATCTTCTATCCAATGGATTCCTTTATTATAAATGTATAGTGTTTTATGTTCCTATTATCTAATAATTTCATCAACGTAAGATATTAGAGGTTGGACTAGTAAATTTTTGAGAGGTAAAGTATCTGCCTAAAAAACAAGGGATTTCATGTCCCCATAAAAATAGTAATCTCCTTATCTCATTTTTTGTCTCATTATATAGTTATATCTAATCAATATAAAGGATTAAGTGCAAGTCCACTATATGAATAACAATAAACATTTCTACCTGGTAATATATATTTATATTAGTAGAGACTCCTCAATAAATCATTATTTTTATAAGAATCCAATTGAATATTTAAAATAACCATAACTTCCTTAGCATATTAGGGGATGACTAAAATGTCTTGGAGGTTTTTTCTAGGGTTATACCTGATTTCGGATTTTTGTTGTGCTTAGACATTAATTTTGTAATGGGTTTGTCCCTCTGGGATTTTAGACCACTATAATGGGTTCTATATTGGGTTGTTTAATGGGGTTGATCCCCCTTACCCTATGGGATTTTAATGAGGTTTCCCTTACCCATCTCAAAATGGGTTCATGTTGTCTTTTTATTTTTTAATAAAGGGTCTTTCCCTTAACCCTTCTAGTATGGGATGATTCAATGTTCTTAGTAAACATGTATGATATAATGTAGTGTATTGATCTTACATTAAATAAATCCTTCCCAAACATTTTTTTTCAAATAAATGTACCATTATCACATCATTTAATAATTTCACCATATATTTAGTGACTGTAGAAGATCAACCTTACTCCTTTAGCCATTTATGAGTCGAACACCCTTGATGTTTTAGGCATTGGCTTTCATAGTGCACCATATCCTTATAATTAAATCATTGATCATAAAAAACATATTCCATTACTTTTCATTAATGATCCTAAGGAATCTTTTCTATACAATTGGAAAAAAACCATCCCATTAAATAATGTCCCATAATGTTTCATTCCTCAGTTATTACATGTTGAAAATTACACTCTTCCTTTATCCACATATTATATTGTTTACATTCCATGGTGCTCAGTAGAAATATTTTTCTCCATATTTCATTTACTAATATAAGCCTTAAATAAATCCTTTTATATTTAAATGGAATATAAGAATATATACTCAAATGATGAAACTCTCTTAGAGAATAATTCCATTCAATGAATTGAATTTATCTGCCCAATGAAATGATTAATCTTATTTTCCAGTCTATGAACATAGTCCACAACATGTATTTCTAACCTTATAGAGTTATAATCACAGTCAACAACATTTTCCTCCTCCGTATATATTAGATAGAGGAATTACCATTTTATCCCTTTTCCCGTGTGGGAATTTATACATAGAATATCTATTCAAATGTTTTCCATTCTACGCACTCAATCATTCCTTCATATTTAGTGTTCTGAATTAGTGACCACCATTGAAATAAATCACCCTTCAGATTATATAATAACATGATTTTTTTTCTTTTCCTTAATTACAAAAGTGGTAAATATCTATTCATTTGTTTGATCCCTTGATCAGATACCAATATATTATTTTACCTTTAATAGTTGGTGTTTTTTAATTGCATAAAGCAGTCCAACATAGTGACCCTATTTTTTGAGTAGACATATTTATCTATGATGGTGAGGTTATTTTACATAAACTAGGTAAATTATCTTAAAATATTTACGATATGATCAGATCCAACTATAGTCTCATTGAATTTACTTGAAGAAACATACCTACATAGACTATGGGTGTTGATAGAGTTCCCATTACATGTGGTAGTTTCCATCTCTACAAAAATAGATATACATAATTAGCACCTGATATTGAATTATAAAATATAATTCATATTAGGTTTTTTATGAGTAATTAATGAAAATATTAATGACTTTCCTAATATTTGTGATATATAACTAAGTTACGCAAAATTCAGTCCCCAATAATTCTACAAAACATGCTCTGACTACCACTATAATATCCCAAACTCCAGAAACCTAGAGATGATTGTAATATTATATTATAGGTATGGAATAAAATATTTACAATAGGATAAAATATTATACTATTATTAATAGTATATATATATCTATATTCACATTACACATGAGAATATAAAATAAAATATAAAAACATCATGAGAACAAGATTATCCCACCTTATAGATCCTTGAAAATTACACATATATAACCTCTTGGTTTCATGAGAAAAGGAGAAAAAATTATCCTGAGATCAGTTTCTTAATAGGTACTAGTATACAATATAATATTTCATAACATAAGAATGACATAACTAGTATGGATAAGATAACTAAATGATCAAAATAACTGGATAATCAAAAGAAACTAGGGGAATGTTATATCAACGATAATAAATAAAAACATGGGGGTAATTAATGTTAACATATTGAAGGAATATATAATTCTATATATAATAACCATACTATCAAAACCGTATTTAAATAAATAATACAAAAATGAGTAAGGAATATGGGAACACCCTAGATAGTTTTTAACATGAGGCCTACCGATGCATTTAGAGGCTATATATACTAGGAACGACCCAAAACTAAATAATTACAATACATTCATCTTACGTGTTGATAATATATTTTATGAAATTACCTAAAGAAATTATTACTTAAACATGGAAAAATATAATAATGGCTATCGATAAGATTAAAATAGAGAAGATATAAATTTCCTCATTCAATAGAATAATGTTGATATCTTGGGGAATATCTTTAATATAAGCACAAAAAAATATGGGGTATTATTAATGTAATATTAAGTATCTTTTTATAGAAATAATTATAAGGTAATGGAATGGGAACTTTCATTGAAATGGGTATTCAATAGAAGACAATAACTGAGTATTTTATATTAAAATGGTAGGGGAATAATTTTTTTTTAGAAAAATACTTCGTTAATATTAATGATGATTGTTTAAATTATCCAAAGAATATCTTTCACGAGTGTCTCACTAGGTGTGATGTCTTAGAAACACTAATCATACCCTTAGTGAATATTTATTTTCTATATAAAAATCCATTTTCGGAACAATTGACCATAAGTTCATATATGGTACAATTATATCCCATATATAGTATCCATGCATGAATTTAATTTCCTAGAAAACCACACATACTTTACTTTCCATCCATTTTTTAGAATTATGAATACTTTGGAAACATGTCAATCAAAATCCATAGAATTATAGAATTTAAAATCAAATATTAAATTCTATATATAATCATGATATAAAATATAAAAGGGATATTAAGTACACTATATAATTGAAAACATGTCATATAATACAATCTTATCTCAATGAATTAAAAATTTTAGACAAAGAATCCTTAACATTAATCCCACTTAGCTTAATATTCTCTAACCCTCTGTATGGAAAAAATAACTATCCAAATCACCTATTTTAAAGCCTTATTCATACATAAAACCTTTTTCATACTTCATTTATAGTTATTCAATATTTTTATATTAGTTATTTATTATCTAATTTCGATATTAGATGTGAGTAATCATGATTGTTTTGAGCTAGTTTTACAATAGAAATGTATTTCTTTATTATTCACCCAATGTTAATTATTCCTAGATATCATAAGGTATTGGAGGCATAATATTTTTATTTATAAATCTATTATTGAAATCCATAAGTTTTTTTATATTCCATGAAAGTGTAATAATTATTTTAGTAATTTTATCAGTCAAAGATGATATTTGAAAATTAGTTAAAAAATGCGGAGAAGTACATTCCAACATGGGACAAGATAAAATAATGGTCTCAAGATATTCTCAAGGAAGACCATGAAAACAGGGAATGTGATATTGAATAGAATTTATTTAGTGATAATTATTTTAATAGACTCTAGATTAATTTTAATGGTACAACAATTTATTTTAGTTTTTGAAACTTTTGTTTTTGATTTTTTTGGTTTCTCACTATTCTCTATAAAGGTGCGTGAAAAGATAAAGAATTAATTTTCAGTAAATAATTGCATAAAAACACTCCAAAAACATTAAAAAATGATTCTTTTGTTTTATATAATAATATTATTAGTATTTTACCTCCCATACTCATCCATGTTAAATATTTATAGAATTTGTTAAGTAGGTGGTTTTACTGACCCAAACAAGAACATACAACAATTAATGGTTGAATATGATTATGAAAGTGGTTTATTAGGGAAATAATATCATTATTAAAGGATTATAATGATATTATTTATATAATTTCATTGTTTTGAGTCATATTTTATTAGGTATTGATAAATAAGAATAAAACTAACAAGATACGTTAACTCATGGAGGCGATTGTCATCACAACACACAGTAAACAATTTCATTTCTTATAGAATTAGAGGGAAATGTGGTATATGATAATTTAACATGTTATAATAATATTAATATTATATATATCCTACTTATTCATCAATACCATCATTAAAACCAAACATTATAGGCAATATGAAAAGCAGAATGTGTTGATTCGTAAAGATGGTGGTTTACATACACAAACTAATGATGCTTTTATTTTTTCCGAATTAATGTAATGGAATAAAAAATAGTTATTACAATAAAATAATAACTTATAAGTATAATAATAATACAAATTTAAGTATATATTTATGGATATATGATTCATGTAATAGGAATAATATGGAGAAAGGATTAAGAATAAGGTAATACTTACGTTGTTAGCTCGACTTGTCTCTTAGAAATATCAACAGAAACAGAGGCCTTAAGCTAAATAATACTCGCCATAGGGCTAATGATGTAGTAAGAGGTTATATAATTAATAAAAATATTTTTTTAAAGAATAAATTAAAATATATAAGTGTGATATGTAGTGGAGTAAGTGTACCCATTTCATAAGTGAAGAAAACACACTTTTGCGAATACCCTTTATTTTTCAATGATATAATTACCCAATTAAATTTAAAAGGACTCTATATGTTTTAATAATGGATTTTGGGGTGTCCTTATTTCTATAAATCCTTAAATATTAATTTAAAAAAAATTAACATTTTCAGCTATTAACCATTTGTTTTTATATTTGTTTACAATTTCCCTTTTACATTGGTAAGTATTTTTTAACTAAGTAGTATATATTTTATTAAAAAAATATAAGGAAACCCATATTTAAAAATTATGTTTTATAACCATAAATTTATCCTCTATTGAATCTAAATAATTTTCAAAATATCTAATTTTAAATTTTAAATTTTAAAAAATAATATGTAGAAAAATAATTTTTTTGGGTAGAAACAATAACAATTAACTGTTTCTAATCATTTTAGGTATTTATTACTAAATGAAAGAGTGAAAATATATTTATATATATTATTAAAAAATATATTATAATCATTATTGGGGAGATATTAATCTATTTTATTAGATTAAATTGACACAATGTTAATAAGACAATTCAATGATAAAAACTATTTTACCATTACCATAGTAATTAACATTAATTTGAATAACCTTATTTTTATACCCAAAAAAATAAAATTTATATTATTAAATAATATTAAAATATTGATCTCATATAATAAATACATCTATTTTTTATATTTTTGAAATTGAAAAAAAAATTAATATAAGCACATAAGAACAAATTTCTTTTTGAGTTCAATATTAATTATGTTGAGAAATGATAACTATTGATCCTATAAATAAAATAAAGTAATTTTAAATAATTTAATTATATATATATATATATATATATATTATCTATATATATTAAATAATTTTAATCCACCATTTTTTTATGATAACATCTAGAAAGTGATTGATATAGTAAAATCAATATTCTCTTACTATTAACCAAAATATACATTATTTAAGAAAATTAAGAAAAATTCATCTTATGATAACTTAGGTATATGAATTTCAAAAATTATGTTAATTTGGGGAAATGAAATTTCTAAAAATTTCATTTTTTGAATAAATTCAAGAATATATTCTATTTAGAGGGTTCATTATAAAATAGTTTCGAGATGCCTTATTTCCTCGTACAGTAGGGTCTCATGTTTTATTTTCCCCCATATATAATAAAATTCATAAACAATAAAAAAGAAAAATTTTAAATTATTATAAGGAAAATTTAATTCATTAATAATAATAAAACAAATAAAAATCTATTTTAGACCATATTTTAATTACGATCATTATTCAGAATATAAAATGAGAATTCTTTTATTTATACTGTTATAATATAAAAAATTTATTAAATAAACTAGACTATATGATAAATATATTTGAAAATATGGTTAAATCAAAGAAATTAAATTATAATTAATAATTTATGGGAATGAGGTTTAGTGAATAATGAAGAAGAAAAAATATCACCTCTCACCCAACACGCGGTAATTTAAATCTTAAGAGTAATTAATAAAATTAAAAATATTGTACTAAAATATTATTCAAAAAACTCAATAACAATAATAAAAAATTCCCCTGTAATAAAGAAATAAGTGATCCATCCATATATGTGAATGTGAAAAACTAATGGAGAAATAAAAGGAACATAATTTAATATATAAATGAAAGCTTATGTTTTCCTAAAATCATTCATCTAGGAGGGAACCCTGATTCCCTAAAGACAATGTAAAATTTATAAACATGCTGTAAAGGGTTGGGTTCAGATATAACTACCACATGTACTTGTGACATACACATTGGGATTCGGTCATAAGGACATTCGAAGTATTTATTGGAATGCTTCAATAGGTGGGAACTGGTGCCCCTGGTCATCTTTTCCTTATTTCCTTAATTCTGCTCTATGTGGCTTATTCATTGGATAAATAACATAATGTTTAGAAAAATATTTTGAGGATACTTGACACTGCCCTTGGTCCATCTTTTTTATCCATTTTTTCTTCTTCATCCTCTATGGACATCGATCATTCTCCTAATATCTCTATAGGTTGAAACTCTATCTCTACCCTGAAAAATTGTGTGTTTGAACATGATAGGGAATTGGATAGAATATATAGTTTCCTGGTGGATGCTACATATCCATTGGAAACCCTAGAGTATATTTCCATGACGGATTTTAATTTCCCATAATGCTATGTATCTCAACATAAGTGACTACAAAGCATTCATTACGGATTGAGTTTCCATTATAATTATAACATTGTCTTAGGTAGTTTATGAAAAATATTTTGGTGATGAAATATAGTGTCATGAATCACTAAAGGAATAAATTTATTTTGGAGCACATTTAAGAGTAATTATAAGATACTTTGTGGGAATATAAACATTATATTAGGAGTCTCTATGAGTCAATGTTATTATAATAATAATTTTTTGATATCTTCAACCTGGATTGTTTTGTTCCAAGATATTATCAAGGGATTTAGTAAGAATACATTGGTGGATGGTGGAATCTCAAGGGTTGGTGTAGCTACTTTTGAGAAAATAAAACTCTCTCATATTTAGTATGTGTGCTTACATTAAATTGTTATTGTAGTCCTAACTTCCATTACATATTATGTTATACCCCTAACGTATTTTCAAGTCTTCTTGTGGGAATTTGAGATGCCATTTTTTTACTTAAAACTATATTCAAAAACTATCTCACGTGTATATCTCAGCATAAAAAACATATAAAAATATTATCCATAATCAATGTTTTCTATAATTAAATATGTTTAATAAAATTAAACTCTTTTGGAAAAATTTTAAGACCTATGTACCTAAACTACAAAAGCCTTATTTATCACAATGTAACTATAGATTTACATGGAAAATTATGAAAATAAAGAAAAAATAATTGAAAAAGAAATTAAAAATATAGTTAAATATGTGTTAATATGAAGACATAGTTCTTGGGTCATTGATATAATATGTATGGTGTATTCTTCAAAAAAGAATCCCAATCCTACAAGAAATATTTTTTAAGGTCCACATGGACTAAAATTATTAGCATAATCCTATTATGATCAATATCTATGTTTAAGTGTTCAAAAGGTCAACCCAAGATGTTTATTGTAAAATTAATTTAATGGGAAATATAATATGGTTTATTGATCTAAAAAACAAATAGTCAATGAATTTTGATAATGTTGAGGATGAGTGATCCAAATATAATAATTCAAGGGAGGTATATTAGATACCACATAGAGAATTATTCCTCTACATTTTCTATGACTAACAAATATTTATTTTTAATTTTATAGAAAAATTTAGAAATAAGGACATGCAAAATCTATTCATGTTATAAAAATTTAGGACACTCAATGAAAGATGATGAAAAGTTAGGTATGCTAATAAAGGATAATCAATCCCTAAAATTTATATTGAAACTATTATTTGTAATTATTGATAAAAAGAATGCTTTACACCTTAAATTTTGTATAGATAATGACATGGGATGATAGAGTGATGAAACTTCCTAAAATAACCCTGAGGGGGGGGGGGTGAATTAGGGTTCACATAGAATAAAAAATTTATCTTCTTTTAATCCCCTAGGATGTATAGATCATGTACCCTCATTTTAAGGAGATAAATCAATATATCATCCTCTCACCACTAATCACAACAAGTAATAAATAAAAAATTTGAATGTGAAGAGTGAAAAAGATATATGGATTTTAACTATTTCACCATTAAGGGATATACTAGGATCATACACATGGTGATGTTCTTGTGTATCAGAATACACAATTCCAACCTTTAATGGGTTAATGTAATTAGGTCACAATATATCCATGACAAGGCACAATACCCTTACATGTTTTAAATACAAAATATCCATCCAATGGATAATCCTTCTTATTATCAACTATGCACTTCTCAATGATGGGAAAATGTGTGTTTATAGATATGAGAGTCTCTCCATGTTCAATAAGTAGTGTTATGAAATTATACACATATATTTGAAGATAACTTAATCTCCACTAATACTAGTTATCTAATCCGAAAATGTCTGAGGAGATCAAAACATCAATGTTATGTTAGAGCCTTTTTCCTTCAAAAAATACACACACAACAAAATTGTCTTTTAGATGAAAATAATTATACAATTTAATTATCTTGTTTCACACTATCCCCTTATTATGCTATATATAATTGCATAATTTTTCATCATTCTATTTTTATATACAATAACCATATATAAATGAATAAACACACTCTTTCTCTTCTTCTCATATAAAAATAGATCTTCAATTATGTTCCTATCTCTTGTTTCTTGATATTAAATATTTCTCTTCTCTCGATTTAGATAACTGGTATGTGTTTTTTTTATTTATTTCCATGAACCTAATTTTTGACCAATTTATTGGTATCAATCCTTCATCCAGTAATTAAACATGGTTATTCATGGTGTATCACATTTTTTAATGTGGTTAAAAATGTAAATTCAAATCTATGTCAACCATATAAAACCTCAACCAAATATATTTGTTAATGTTTGACCAAATCTTCCAGATAACTAATTTTATCTTATTCCAAGTGTGATATCCTCCACTATGGAATAATCATCTATTTACTCATCCTAATAAAAAATTTAAATTATTCTACCCATCATGATTATTAGTAAAGGTCCATATAAATATTATAAATACAAAAATTATTTTTAAATTAGTGAAATATCAAATTATGACCCTCCCTTATTCACGACATAATCTTATCCATCATGATATATAATTATCCATGATTCACTGTATTATAAATAAATTTTTTTGAATGATAATGTATACCATAATTCCTCAACAAAATCATTATCATTCATAATCTATGACTGCTAAAGAAGATTATGTATCACTATAAATCTCAACACTTTTCCATTTTTCTATTTTAGGTAACCCGTATTTATTAATGTGAATATCAATATGTTCTTATTTTCCTTATTATAAAATTTTCTTTAATATAATTATGAAAATAATATTTCCCTATTTTTTCCAGTATGACCTTTATATATTTACTTTATTACCTTTAATTATTGGCATAGTGACCTTTATGTATCATATCAAGTTCAAATATTTCTATTTTCTCATTCTAAACATTACCATTATATATTTTTTTGATGACCCTTATGTACCACTATAATAATTATCCAAGAAATTTTGAAAATTTCTGAAATAGTATGATCATCTCTATATAAATCAATAAATTTAGTCTAACTGACTTTTATATATGGTACATTACTAAATTCTTGTAAAAGTTACCTTTATATATTGATATGATTACCATTATGTATTTTACTATATGTTTCCACTTTTTTCCATTTCCAATAATATAACCATTATATATCATTGATGACCATTAATTATTTAGTAAACTTTATTACTTCATTGAATTTATCTTTTTTCATCACCGGTTACCCTAAAGTATCACAATGGCTACCATTATGTATATTGGGATACTTTTCACTTTTTTTATTTCTCTATTTATCCTATAATATAATCAGATATGTACATGGTTACATTTTTCATTTTTAGTTTATTCAATTATTATAGAAAATAATCATAAATATAAAAATAGAATTATCAAATTTCCATATTTAAACACCAAATCCACCGTTACAAATTATAATGCAGTATTTCCCGATTTTTAATTATTTGAATGATTCAACCATAAAAATTCAAAATTTTACTCATCATTCTAATTTAATTTAAAAACATATTCAAAAAAATCATTAAAAATTAACTTTTAGACTCTTATAGAGTCAAAAGGGGGTTTTTTATTACAAAAAGGCCAATTATTCAATAACTTTTGAAAATAAAATTGTTCATATTTTTTTGGAATTCACGATTTTTAAAATATTCTTCAATTAAAATAAAACATCTAAAACCACATTTAGAATAACTTTGACACTTCTTCTAAATATTTTCTATAAAAATTCATTGACATGTATGAATCATGTTTCTCAACTACTAGAACAAATTTTTCTTAATACTTCTGAAACAAATGTTTCTCGGTTCTCCACTTCATAAACTTATATTACATTGTATATCCATAACATATATTTCGTGGTTTTCTATTTACAAAACATAAAAATTTAACACTTATTATAAAAAATTAAAATAGACAACCTCCTTATTAGAACATTATCCCCTTTTGTATTTTAGGAAAATAAAATAATAATTTCTAATTCAATTTTAAACTCCATGACCCCCAAAATAATGTAAGGATTTATAGTACATTATTTACACTCCATCTTTATCAGTAAAAATATATCTTATTATCCTTATATTTTATTTTCATTCTTTCCCACTTTATCAAAAAATTCAATTAGGGTTATTTTATCAAATCTATTTCCCCTCCATTCTTAAAAGACATACTCTTAATTTTTAATGATCTATACTCGATCATTATTATGTCCTGATAATTACCCTAACATTAAAAAAATATATTCCCCCCTCTCATCCAATTCATACAAATCCCATTTGATATCACTTGTTAAAATCAATAAATTTTTTCCTTATCAACCATTTGAATGCAATATTTTAAAAAACAAGGTAATTTTATCTACTTCCATTCTAGATTTATCTCTCAAGTTGTTGGAACTATTTACATACTCAAACATTTTTTCACACTTATAAAATTTCTAATTAGACCTTTGGTATTATTTATCACTAGTGGACTTATAAATATTTCACTTTATCCTTTATTTTTTTTAAATAATGAAATTATAGATTTTTTTTACTTTAACGATATGAACCATTTCTTCTACCTTGCTATATTTTACTCAAATATTTTCAATGTGTGAATTTAAAACTTATAAATTAGTCATTAAAAATTACTATAAGAATAATTAGTCATAATTATATGTTGGAAACAAAATTTTATGTCATTAACTTTGATTCTTTCCATCCCACTCACATAATCCCATAACCACATTCAACAATGAGTCATGATATTTCAATTTTTATCAATTGTTATTCTTATTATGTCATGACCACATAAAGAAACCAATTAGAAAACAATTAATGAAGAATAAGGTGTTTGAGTCATTCTATATGCAGGATGAATTGATTCAACATTTTCATGATGAAATTGTGATTCAAATTTATATCCATGATCACTTGTTTCTCTATAAGTAATATTATTTTTTAGAAAAGGTGAAATTACCTTTAAGTGATCATAATAATATACCCCAAATAACTTTTATTCTCGACACCAAATATGGAGATAATTTATCACATTATGAAATAATATTTTGGTAAATAAAAGTTCTTTCCATATGATATTTAACCTAAAAATAATAAATTTATACTAAATGGTTATTATATACACAAATAAACATGAGTTCTATAAATTTTATTTCTTCCCCACTTGAGATTTATAAAACTTTTTTTGGTGGTCTTATACCGTATGATATATGGCCTAATATCATTTAATAAACACTATAGTTGGCTTCATACCACTAGATATTTTAGATAAGGATTTGACACTACTTTAACTCAACTCCATGCACTATATCATTTGAAATTATTCATCACAACATGAAACACCATATACATCTTTGAAATACAAAGCAGATTCTTAAAAATAATATTCATTCATATAGATCTTTGATAGCATTTGAACTTTTATAAGGAATATACCATTTAAAAAATTTAATAACATTGACCCTAATTGTTTTATTTATCTCAATTATTCACAATCAAACTCCGTGGTTTGTATCTAAAGATTAAATTTACACCAATTTAATAAATAACTTAAAACATTTTAAATGTAATGGTAGATAGGTACATCATAGATACCCTCTGGTTGAGGAATGTGGTTCGTAATTATAAACTATCCCTTTGAAACCAAATTTCATTCTAGAATTTCTAGTCATATAATTAAATACCACCAGTACAAAATTCAATTACATTTTACTATTTAATATCATCAAGTTCCTTTACTAGGTATCCATTTCCATTTTTAGAATATTAGCACCTTTAAATATTTCTTACCTTGATGCAGTACCATTTCATATTTTATTATGATATCTCTTCTATAGGAGTCATGTTCTACAATTCATAATTTCTTTCCTTATGGTATAATTTATGAAACCAATAAGTCATTCTTCATATTTATCCTCTACAATTTCTATTGGAGTCACCACAAAATATTTCATCCTTATTGAACTTTTCTTCAAGTGGACTTCCTTATTTCTCATAGATAGAGTAGAATACTTCCTTTTATTCCACATATAATTTTATCCTTTTTATGATGTATTCTTTGATTTTATCATTATTTGTTCTTGGTGTACCCTTTATTGTGTGCCAAAATTTCCTCTAAGATATTAAATCTATTTTTCATATAAAGGAATTTATTTTTGTGTGAATTATATTACAATTATTTATAGGAATATAGAATTTAATTATGCCCCTTTTATCACCTCAATTACTATATTTTTATCCATATAACCATGATTAACACAAATAAAACATATCTTGTTAAATTAATCATTGTTTTAAATATTTTCCATTCAAGATGTTGGTTTGATTGATTTTATTCCTCCTATCAGCACTCAAGTTTCTAGACTCACACTTATGGTGTGTGTCATTATTATATAGAAGTATAAATTTATAGATACATTTTTAAGGTAATTTCTTCCAATTATTTTGAAAATATTCTGCCAATTGCTTGATAATGGATTTAGAGGTTTATATACTCCTATTGTTGAAAAAGACTTGGAGGGAATCACCACCTTCTCTTTTTTATATTAAGTTTATGAGAATTAATTCAATATCATTTAACATGTAATATTTGTCCTTTAATTTTGTAGTAATATTATTCATATTTGTGCTATGTACTCTTTATAATTTTTTCCTCACCTCAAGTTTAGTTTTGAGGGGTATAATTATTTATTTTAAATCATTATACCTGGGAATTCCTTAACCCTATTACTGTAAAATTTATTCAATTAAATATATACCTTTATCTTTGCACCTATATTTATTTTATATACATTTAGGTATACCACTAATCTATTCATCAATTTATTCACTATATATATGTCTTATATGAATTCATAGTTCACTTGATGAATGATTTCCGGTTGATCCACATTCTCATAGAGGGATCATATTTTATATTGTCCACCACATTACCATTCACCAAATTGGTGACTTACAGTTGTTCTCATGTCATAAGTAAAATCTACACATCTATTAATCTCAAGTGGTGAACCTAAATTTTATTTTTCTTAAAAATATACTAAAAAACATAGAAATTTATATATAAATAGAGTCAAGATTGATCACCATGATCAGAGAATCAATTTTTCTTTGTGTCTTCTTCTTATTTCTCTTTTCCATTTTCCATTTGTCATAATGAAAAAATTATTTGGGTTTTCCACTAATTTATCATTATTTTTTTATTTAAAATCTTATTTTAAGGTATTCATCACAACCCCAATTTCATCTAAAGGCATTCCATATATTACTTCCAATATATCCCATATCTCAAAGTGATTAACAAAGTGTTATGTTCTATTTTATACTTTATTATTAAATGATATTATGAAAATCATTTCTATCTTTGCAACTATAAATATTTTATTATTCTTAGCCAAGTTGGAATCTCATTGAATTTAACCCATGATCTCATTTTCACTAGTATAATAGCCAAAGACTCACACTCAAGGATCCTACACTAAAGTACATAGCATTACATTCTAATATTATATGCAGGTAATGGTCACCCAAATTTTTCATCTAAACATTGAAACATCAAAAGGATAATGTGGATCACTTACATAATATAATATTTTTTAGTTTTTGAATTTATATAATTAGGACAAACTACAACATAAAAAAATTCTCATGAATTGAAATAAGAATCTCTCCAACTTAACCCAACTTTTCTTTATCACATCAATAAATAGTCAACATCAATATAAAATCCATTATAGACATAAATCATTCAACATAATATATTATAAAATGTAGGAATATAAAATTCAAGAAGGGTGTCCTCAAATTAGCTATAAGGGTCAACATAAAAATTAACAATTTAATTTTATCAAAGTGAATAAGAATAGAATAAGGGTATGATGACATAATAAAAGTACATGAGTGAATCATAAATGAAATCATAAAAATCAATAACATGATCATAAAATATGAAATCATGGGAGATGAAAAATTCATTAGAATCAATAATCATGAGTGATGTGATATCAATATCAAACATTAGAAACCCTATAAAATCAGAAGAAGAAACTAAAACTCTTTTTGTTAACTATAAGAAAAACATTAATTAAACCATTTTAAAAAAAATTCAAAACCATTTTAATTGAAACAACCATATAAATGAATTAAGAAATTATCATTACCCATTGAATTGGATATCTATATTGGGGTTCACCCTTCGTATAACCTATATCTAGTTTACCCGTTCTTCATGAGTTATAATGGAGATCAAACCTTTGTATATGATATATCATGCTCACCAATGAGCTATAATGGGTTTTAAACAATTGTACAACCTCTATCGGGATCAAACATTCCATATAATCTCATTTACCATATCATGAATAAACAAATTTCATTATAAAACTCGTAGAAACAATGGTTATTCATTTATTATCTATTAAACCAAAGGAAAATAAAGTGTTTTATTGTTAACCACTTTGAAACATGATTAATCCATGGAAAATAAATAAGTTCTATAAAAATAAAATTAAAACATGATTAAACCCTGAAAAAGATATGGTTTTTTGAAAAAATATTTTTGAAACTCAAGTAAACCATGGAAAATAAATGGGTTCCATAATAATCTCTTTGAAACAATATTAACCCATGGGAAAAGTGAGTTCCTTGACAATATCACTAAAACAATCTTAATAAATCAAAATAAATAATGATGATTATATCACTACAAAATATCCCCAGTGTTGGATAAGTAACAACTTGGGTTAATGACATTGGTGAATGTAAATTCCCTTAAGAGATCATTAAAGAAATTCTTGAGGAAAATAATATTAAACCATTCAAATTTTACCATAAAACATTGAAATTTTTGGAATCATAAGCCCCGTAATGGTTTAAAATTTAAGAAAATATTAAATAGTATTATAATAAATAAATGTATGATATTATATTTAAAATTTCCTCTATATACCCCATAAAAAGAAATGAGTGGTGAATATTACATAAGTATGGAATAAAAAAGTGTGAGACTAGAAAGACCCTTAGAGATATGGTAACATCTGAATCATAAACACCTAAAAGAAATAATAATTGATTAAAAATTTTAAATACCATAAATATAAAATAATTAATAATATTATATATTATAAGGGGTAGTATATACACCACATATAATAAGTACATTGTGAATATGACATTTATTTTACATATGTAAAAATATATGAAAATCCATAATAAAGACTATAACATTGGAGTGAGAATAAATCAATTAAATTATTATGTTTGAATAATGTAAATACACAAAACAAATTTCGAAATACATAATAATAAAATAATAGTTAATTTCATTCATATACTTGGTATACATAACCAATGAAATGAAAGTTTAACCAAATGAATGGAAATCGAGATAAGTAACCCCATAAAACTATGATAAAATCTAAATACGAAGCCCCAAAGTAATAATCATCAAATGGAAAATTTAAATAACATAAAGATAAAATAATTCATTAAGTAAAATATAACTGTTTTTTTACAAAATCCAAAAATAATAATTATGTGGATAATATGACATTAATCTCATAGATGTAAAAAGTGAGTTGAAAATACATTACAATAATTAAATCACTAGAGGGAGAATAAATCAATGAAATATCATGTATAAAAATGTAAATAATCTACATAAAATTTGAAATATTTCATAACAAAATCTTATATTATTTCACACATATACTTGGCATAAAAAACTAATGAAATAAAAGGTTAACCCAATGAATGGAAATTGTGTTAAGAAACTCCTTACCTTTAGTCTTATTAGTCATGCTTCCCCTCTATATTCCAGAGTAATAAACATATTTTATTTATTTACGTGAATCATACCTATTTAATTTTTTGTAATTAATTTTAATTAACTTATAAAAATGTTATATATAATTTCTTAATCAATAATGTTTAAGATGGGTTCTTTGACAATATTAGGCTTATGTATCAAAATTAACTTTGATAAGATGACTATGGTCAATAAGGTCATTATTTAAACATATCCAAATACTAAAAATGTCATAATTATCACATTTTAACATAAATTAAAATATAAAAATTATATTTAAATGATGGTTATGAAAAATTAACCAACATTATGATCATAGAGATGGTAATCCGTACATACCTGTGAGTAATGTTACTGTTTTTCAATGATCATTATATAAATAAGGTAAGTGATTCTTATCTTTAAAGAATTAAGATTTTATCATAAATAACATTTTATTTAATTGTATATACTTATATTAACCATTATTTTTATGTGGTGATGAAAAATTAATAATTACATCGCTTTGAGGAGGTGCTAGTCAAAACATCTATGAACAACGTTATAACTTTTATACTGTTTGAATTGGAAAGACAAAAAACTATTTTATATGTTCAAATAGATAATAATTTATCAATATAATAAATATGATATTTATATAATATATCTTGTTTAAACCCGTCTTTAATACATTCATTTTATAGTGTTAACGTATAACATCACTTTGAGGAGGTGTTAGCCCACGTGCCCAAAAACAATAGTACCATATTCCCACAAAATGGAAAGCATGATGTTATGTGTTATATAATAATTTAAAAAGTATTAAAAAAATTATAGATATCATATATATCATATATGAATTTTATTTCCATTCATAATTCCTAACTAAAAGAGGTGGTAAAGAAATAAAAGGCATTGTTTTATGAGGCGGTATTTCACCGTACACATGAACGATGATTTCATTACCCATTTTATATAAGTGTGAGTAAGAGTAGGTTGAAATCATAACATAAAAATATATATGCACTTTTATAATACTTTGGTTATTATATAACCATTTAATAATAATAATGTATGTGGTGGATAATGAAATAAAACAAAATTTCTTGTTGGAGAATGTTACCTCTTCTTTGGGTCACTACTTTTGGTTTGCACCAATGGAATTCCTTGGTTTGATTTATTCCCAAACTAATTCGTATACGATTATATTGGGGTATTTGGGAGGTTATGTTGGTAGGTATTATACGACCCAAAGGGAAGAGAGGTGTGAAGAAGTGTGGGGAGTGAGTTACTTTTTATAATAGAGGAGGAGAGCCATTCTTGTAAATACAAAAAAGGTAAACACTATTGAGAGGTATCACTTATATAATGTGACTAAAATAAAGAAAATATATGCATACAAGTCGTTTTATAGTCTATATATGTACATAAAATGGGTTTTGTAAAAGTTTCTAGGTCATTTGGCCCATTAATATTAAAGATTAACCGCTGAGTAAACTCATTTTTACCTTAATCAATGCAATTAATTTTATTTGTTTTCGCTATTTTTTTGTAAAAAATAGTTTGATATTTCTATAAATTAAAAATTATTCAGATTTAAAATCAGATATCATTTTTTCCCCTAACTCTAAATACATTGTTGGTAGAATTTAATTTAAATAGAACCACGTGGACGATACAACAAAAAAGGGTTTTAAAGTAACAAGTTCAAAAAGATTGAAATGTTTTTATATACATTTGCATTGTGAAATTGATTAAAATGACCTTAATTGTATTTTTTGATATGAAATTTATCAACTTATACTTTATAACCAATTAAATTACAATTTTTCAATATAAAATATTTAGATGAAAAAGTTGTTTTCAATTATAATTCAGTATTATATATTATTCATCAAAATAAGAATATTCTCATAAAATACCAAATAATCACACAAAATAAAATTTTATATTATTATTTAAAAAATAAATTTTATTTATTAATATATAATTTTTAAAATTATAAAATTATAGTTTTTAAACAAGTATTCCATTAAAATTCTGTAAAACTACCTTTTAAAAATATTCAACTTTTTAGGCTTAAAATTAGATTTATTCTTATCTTGTTACTATTTATCATAATGGAAGAATTAAATTTTATTTTATTGAAAAAAAATATAAAATATCAATTAAAATATTTAACTAATATTGATTGATATTTTTTTTTATAAAATTTTATTCTGTTCATAAAAATAGAATTTCATAAAAACACGTCCTTTCTATTCAGTTGGTCTTTATTTTGATTTATATTTATTTGGAATCAAAGGAATTAATTTTATATACATTTATAAAATATAATTTCATTTTTTAGTTAATTTCATTCATTCCCTATATTCTAATGGATTGGTGATAACCATCATAAAAATATTTATTGTATATTGTTGTATCATATAACTCAGGCCTGTGTATAAAAGAATTCATCAAAGGAACTCGATGATTATTGCAACAAAAGATAAACATGGCACTAAATGTGATAAAAGATAAAATATTTAATACATTTAACACAATAAATTAAATAATTTACATTATTTGAAAGAATATACATCTTAAAATAACAGGATGTTACAACAATCCTATACAAACACAATCATCTTCTTTTCCCAACCATTTATTTTAGTTCCCATGAAAAATGGAGGGTTAGTTATTTAATACATGATAAAAGAAAAATAAAAAACAAATTTAGAGATTTAAATTAAAACCCTATAGATCTAAAACAACTTTTTGAGATCATGCTACTATAAATCAACCAAATAGGGGGGGGGGTGGATCATGGTGTACATCAATTAAAACTCTTCTCTGTGTTTGGTCCCTTAGGATTTATGGATCTTATAAACATGTTGGATGGAACTAATTTAATATCTCATACCCTCACCATGAATAGCATTGAGTAATAATGTAACACCCTATGATTTTAATGATGAATTTCTCATTTTATAATTTTTTTTCATTGATAGCTTCTGTTACACACAATAATGTGTTTAAGTGAACCATGTTACAATATGAAAATATAATGTGTACATTATTTCTTTCCATTGTATTAGAGGGTATGGATAGAAATAAATAAATTATGAAAAATTTATGGTCTAAAGATCTATGAAATGAAATCATTAGTCATTAAAAAACTCTTATTTTTTAAAAAATATTTTAAAATAAAATGGTGTTTTTTCTAAAAAAATATATTTATGTGTGTAATATATTTTAAATAGTAAATGAAATTATTCATTTTTGGTGAATGATTTTAATTAAATATTTATTATTTACATTATAAAATTTTATTAATATTCCAAAAATATTCTTTTAGTATATTTCAAGAATAAATCTATTTTTATAATTAAAAATGCATTTATTTCTCAAAATCATTTTTATCATATTTTGCACACATAACAGAAAATTAATATTTTATATTTTCATGTACTAAATTAGAAAAAATTAATTACACATTTATAATTATTAAATTCAAAATTGGAAATTTGGAAATGTTTTTGTCAATAT
This sequence comes from Viscum album, assembly GCA_963277665.1. Lineage (NCBI taxonomy): Eukaryota > Viridiplantae > Streptophyta > Magnoliopsida > Santalales > Viscaceae > Viscum > Viscum album. The sequence goes on along the minus strand of OY728138.1, from coordinate 284,292,402 downwards.
GAATAGAAACCATGGTAAAATTTCTCACCACGATAAAGGGTAAATCGGGTGAATTTGGATTTAAAATAATTTGCAAGGAAACAATTTTTCATAAAAAATATTAACAGATAAATATAATTATACCCTTAACACCCTAGTTTTTAAATAGAGGTTTTTAGTGGTCTCATTTCAATGAAATGGATTTATATATTGTTTCAGTCAATGAAAGTTACAAATTCACTCTCTTTGGTTTTAATATATGTTATACATACAAACAGGGAAAAAATATGTTATGAATAAATATATGTATTTATTTTGATATTAATATAATTCATTTCATGATATATATTTATTAATATTTTTAATAATTTTATATGACCTTAATTTCTTATGAAATATGATACCATCTTTCTCCGTTTAATAAAAAATTAAAAAATGAAATTAAAAATATTAATATTTATATAATTTTAATGAATTAATATGAACCACAAATTATCTGAATATATATGAAATATTAATGTGTTTTAATATAATTATATTCTAATTCATCATTTTTCTTGATGTATTTCAAGTTAAATTACACAAATAGTGACAAAATTAACAACAATGATATTTAATAAAATCAACATATTATTAAATAATTTAAAAAATATTTATTAAATAAGAAAAAGTGGGTATTATATGGAAAAAATATCATAAATTATCCATTTATGTTCCAATTTTTTCATTATAATTTAAAATCACAACCCTTTAATATTAAAAAATTTAATACCATTGAAAAAATTAAAATTTATTAACTAAGTGTTATTCAAAATGATAAGGTTTAAAATTACACTAAAAATTTTCTACATATTATTATATTTTGGGATAAAAACACTATACTATATTTTCATAAAATACATTTCCATTTTGAGAAATATGTCTAGAGAATGAATTTATTAAAATTAAATCTATTGAGAAATTCAAAAAGTGCCCCTAGCCTCAATTATAAAAGGGAAATGCCATCCACACTTTGTCACACCATTTTTATTCATATATATAAACCAAACCATACTAATTTATATTATAAATAATATTATTCATGTTATAGAGGTATTTTTATCCTCAAAATTCTAACTGTATGTTCTTTAAGGAAGGATCCAAAGGAGGTCTCCTGAAATAGAAGTGATTATCATACATTACCCCTTTCAATTAGTTTCTTCTTTTACCAATTATAAATATAATAAAATTATCATAAAATGTTGTCTTAATAGTCTTAAATATTCTAAAATTTTATCTTTCCCATGAAACAATCATAATCCATCCCCTTTCCCATCAAATGGGATGTGGATGCGTTGCTCATGCGTAGGTAAGAGATACCAACTCCACAATGTGATACAAATAATTTTTATCACCATTTTATATAGATTTTTATTTTTATGGGTTTAATATTTACATAAGATATTTCTGAAATAATTATACATCATAAATTATAATATAATTTCAATCTCATTAACTTTAAAATGTTGGGAATTGATAATTGCAATCATGCATATGCGTAGACTACACCTCAATGAAGTGTTGTGATTCATTTTTATATTTTTATTAGAGCGTAATGAGGATAAATTTTATGAATATATATGATATAATAATGATCTTATAATGTTTTATTAATATTTACCTTTATTTATTTCCATCCGTCAAAAAATTGAAAGCAATGTTCATGCTTATGTACGACCTTCCATCTCAATGAATGGTGTAATAAATTTTTCTATCTCTAACATTTATATATGACTCTACATATGAATATAATGAATATATAAGATGTTTAAATAATTATTAATATAATTTAGGATATTTAACATTGAAATAAGTACAAGTATCCAAACAACAAAACAAAAATACTCATGATAAAAAAATAGTTAACACTCTGAAAAGATGATTTTAATAAGGAAATATTAATAAAAGTGGGTATTAAAATTTTATAAAGGTATTATATATCATATTAAAAGTATTAAAATTTATTTGATTTGTAATTATAATAAATTAAAAATTATCACAAAAGTGGATAAGGTTATTTCTAATCAAGAAAAACTTGATGTTAGGGTTCTATTTCACAATCTCATCAATATTCAGGATTATTTATATTAAATTCCATGTTGGGGAATATTTATCTTCTATATCCTTCTTTTTTATAATTATTTTTATGAAAATATATTTAATATTATTCTATGATTGTTTAAATTCATTTTACCATTGTTTTAGTTTATAAAAAATAGTTTTAATGGAATCTTTTTGTTGTTTTCCAAATGAGGTACTTTTAACCATTTTACAACACTCTGAATAGAATTTTTTTTAACATCTAAAACATGAAATAATTTTCATAATTTCATGAATAAATTTTTTATATAATTTTACTTTAAATTTTTATATGGTCGATTTCCATGAAAAATGTTTCATTTCTAATTGCACAGTTTTATAAAATTAGTGATTTTAAAATGGAAAGCATATTTCAAATAAGAAACGGTCCTAGTGATCTTTCAAAATCATTTTACATCTAAGATGACATACTTTGATGTTAGATAATATTTACTAGGTATATGATTAAATAATACCACATTTATTCATTATTTTTATGGTTTATGAATATGATGACATAGTTTTTATGAATCACATTTCTTTTCCATGAGTTATGCTACGATGAAATATTTATCTAACCCCTTTATTTTAATGGGTTATGATACGTGTAGTTTTTTTGGGATCTCATAGAGAAAATATATATGATTTTCATTATGATATGGGGGTTCTTATATCTCCCCCAAATGAATTGGGTAATTTTTAACATTATATATTTTCAATGGTTACAAAAGATTTTATCCCAATACTCAAAGAGGGTACATGGTAGGTTATCCCAATCATGAATCTGGTACATGGGTGGTTAGCCCATGCCTAATATGTTATAAATTTCTTGGGTGTACCCTTGAAAAAATTTAATCTATGCTTAAGTGTATTCCAAAACATACGTCTAATGCAAATTTTATGATATCACTTCTCTATATCATTGATTAATTTATGATTCATGTCTTATAAACTACCTTGATTTATTTTATGACTCATGTTTATGATCTATGATATGATGTTTATTGTTTTCAAATGTTATGATCATACCCTTATTCTTATATTGTTTATATATTATTATTATTATATCAAATTTTCACCCTTATAGAGAATATTTGGCCACCCTTTATTATGTGTTATTCCCCATGTTATAAAGAACGGTTTTATGTTTGATCAGTATAAGAATGTTGCTAGATATGATGAAGTTAATGGGATAAGGTTTAGTTCACATACAAGCTAGTTAATTTTTGTATCCTTGTTTTTAAAGGCTATATACCTAAAAAATTCATTTATGGATCATTATTTTATGTAATGAACATTCATTTATTATGATGTTATATCTATGTACGAAACTCATGGGTTGTGATAGTAGGTATCAGAGTGTGGTTTTTTATCCTTTAGAAATTAGGATGAGAAAACATTAGTAAGAACCCTAGGGATATATCTAAGAATAGGATAAGATCTTAATGTGTTAGAAACGATAATGAATTAAATAGTCTAAAAATAAGTTTTCATATATGAACGTGTCATGATGTAGACATCTTGTAAATAATGATTCATGATTATTCAATTTTACACTATGATTATTGTAACTCATACATTGATTTATGGTTTTAGTTAGTGGATGGAACCTAAAGGTATCATGTTAATATTGAATGTGATGGATAATGAAATGATTTTACTCTTGATAAATTGGATGTTACATGAGATGGAATGAAATATATTGTTCTTATGATCAAGAAACATTCCCAAATAATGAAGCATATTGATATTCCAAATTAGAAAAGAAGGAAACAACATTATGTTGAGTCCTTTATGAGGAAACACCCACCTTTTATTAATGGGTCTGGTTACCACTAGTTGTTGAGAAATGGATCAGTACAACTGAATTAATATTTTTTGTTCTCCTATTTTTGGATCAAGAAAAAGTTAATTTTAATATATAACATTTAGATGTAAAAGCATAACAATGAGGGAATATGACCAAGACCACGAGGGAACTTGATAAAACACACTTTATAGAGAAGGATGAGTTTAAGATCTTACTTATCAACAAGTATTTTCCTCATATTAATTATATGTAAATGGAGGATGAATTCCCTAAGTTGAAATATAAGGACGATGAATCTATTAGTACATATAAGGAAAATTTGACAATAATTTTGATGTATAAAAATGATTTTATCATCCAACTAGAAAGTACGATAAAATGATTCTTCAGTGTCTTAAAACCAAGTATCAAAAGGGAGTTCTCCATAAGGCACATCTGTTAATATAAACAAATCACGAGATGTTCTATCATGCTGAAAATATATATTAGAGTTATTGATCAATCTCATTGTTTTCATTAGATAATACATAAGTAATTTAGTGGAAATTATAGAAACCATGGAGAGAAGAAGATGAGACTTCCCTTATGATCAAAGTGTGGAAAGAATCATTGGGGAAATTGTCCTAAGGGGAACAAAACATGATTTAACTGTGAAAGGATGGTCATAAATCGAATGAATACTGATGTGATGGGAAGAAGTTCTCAAATTATGAAAATATAGAGAAATATCTACAAAATTCACCACCCACAATCCATGTTTTGAAATTATAGGTGTATATTCATTACGATAACTGGTTCCAAAATCTGAAGGTTAATGAATATGTTCTTCATCAACAACATCTTAATCATAGATTCAAAGGAAAATCAAATTTGATTGCTATTTATAATGGTGTGATAATAAAATGGCGAAATGTATACTTATCATAGACTCTAGAACTAAGTGTGACTTTTTTTACTTTGGATCAACCCACTCTTATTTCTATGGAATTTCATTAGAGTATCATGCAATCAGCTCAATGACTAGATGTTGAATTAGTAGTAACAAACCTTAATGGTATGACAATCACATCTCAAGTTAATGATTCTTCATCAGTTTATGTTTTTGGGGATGTGTTTTTGGAAAATATTTTCTTTATTCCTCTAGTTGAATGAAGTGATATTTTGGGAATGGATTGGGTATATTTATATAAATATCACATAAATTATCGAGGAAGGGAAGTTATATTAGATGTTTAATAACAACCTATGATCTCATATCAATGTGATGAAAAAATAAACATAGTATGGAAACTACATCCATTTTATGATTCCTGATTCATATTTTAAATGGGAATTCATCATAGATGGTTGGGTTGAAAATGAATATCGAATATATTCCAATTTTGTGGGAGACTATTGATGTATTTCTGGAATATTTTCCTTGTCTTCCATTGAATTGTGAGGTAGTTTTTTTCTATACAAATCATAAAACATTATAAACATATATTCAAGACTGTATATAGAATTAAACTGATTTATTTTCTATAATTAATGATGTAATTCGAGGAAAATCATGGTAGGTAATTCATCTAGTCAAGTGCGTCAACATGGGGTGCACCTATTTTGTTTGTTATGAAAAAGGATGGATCAATTCAACTCTATATTGATTATTGAGAACATAACAAGATCACTATCAAGGAAAGGTATCATATACCCTATATAGATGATTTTTTTGGTGAACCATATGAATGTAAATACAATTATAAGATTGATCTTTGTTCTAGATATCACTAATTGAGGGTTAAGTAGGATGATATACCCACAGAGACATTCTGTAAAAGGTATGGACACTATGAATTTATATTGATTCCTATTGTTCTTACTAATTCCTCTATTATCTTCTTGGTTTTAATTAATAGATTCTTTAATGATTACATTTTTCAGTATTCAGTAGTCTTTAAAGACGATATTAATTTATATTAAAAGATCTAGGAAGTGAATAATGATAATTTAAGAATTTTGATGAAGAAATTAATGAAATAAATGCATTATAGAAAATTTAGGAAGTATGAAATTTGGATTCATAATTTTTCATTATTGGGTCATATAATCTCAAGTGAGGTTATATTAGTTGAATGTTCCAAGAAAGAAGTTATTTAACATTCATCATGACCAATTACTATGACTGAGATCTATAGTCTTCCTTGTTTGGCGGGATAATATCATTCCTTTATGAAGAATTTTTTTTCCATCTAATCTACTCATCTAGTTTACTTATAAGGGAGACAAGTTCCTTCAGAAGGATGAATGTGAGGACTATTTTATGGACAAAGGAAAATGCTATTTATTGCACATATTCTTCCTCATCCTTATAGTGAATAAGGGTTTGTAATCTATAGTGATGCATTAAATAATGTATTGGGTTGTTTCCTCTTATAGAATGATATATTTATATCTTATGCCTCAAAAAAATTTAATTTCTATGGAAAAATTACGCATCTAATTATTTAGAGTTTTCTATGGTAAATTTTTTTATTAATGATATGTAGAATTTATCTCTATGGAGAAATTTGTGACACGTATATTTATATATTACAATTGTTTAAAGTATATTTTCACTCCAAAAGAGATAAAAATGTCCCAAAGAATATAGTTGGTGTTGATTAATGATTTTGAATAATCAATACATTATCACCCTGGAGAAGTGAACAAGATGGAATATTATTTACATTGAAATGATTATGATAGAATATCTACGATGAGTATCATAAAAGATCCAATATTTTTTTTATTTTAAAATGATGGATATAAAAATATTAATGGAAGGGGAGAAATATTATTTGGAATAAATGAGAGTTCAACTAGCGATTCAAGTGAAGATTATGGAGGTGTTTAATATAGATATAGAGCTATTATAGAAAGTAATAAATGTTCCTTTGTTCAACCTTTATTGTGATGAAATAATATGGTTTTAGAACCATGTATGTTTCAGTTTAGTATAATGTTTAATGAAGGAGAATATGGATTAAGCTCATAGTTCTTCATTACCTATTCATCATAGAAGTAAGAATTTGTAAAGATATTTAAAATATTATTTATAGAGGTATGGCATGAGGAGAGATATTACTGAGTATATATCATAGTGATTAGTATTTCAATAATTTAAGGCAATGAGATAGAAGTCTAAGGGGATGTTGTAACCATTACCCATACCTGAATAGAAATGGGAAAACATCACCATGGATTTTTACGTTAGACTCTCCAAAACATCTTAAGGGTATAATGCTATAAGGGTTGTAGTTAATCACCTTTCAATTTAATCACACTTCATCACTATTAGAGAATATTTCTATATTTACTATATTTCAATGATATATATTAAATAAGTGGTTAGGTTTCATGGATAACCAAATTCTATTTTATTTGATTCGGAAATAAGGCATACCTAATTGTTTTTTATATGTATTTAGTAGGAATTGGATACACAGTTACATTTAATCACTTCTTATCATCCTTAGAAATATTTTCAGTTAAAGATGACCAATCAAACTCTAGAATAATTGTTGAGAGAATCTTCTGTGGATTTTAAAGTTGGTTTGGATCAAAAAATTCTTTTGGGGGAATTTTATTAGAAAACGAAATTTCAATATTACATTCAAATATAGCATTATAAATCCCAATATGTTAAGATGTGAAAAACTCAAACATGATGGACTTAAGATGAAGAATGAAAGATATTGAGACTTTATCCAGCTGAGGAAATGTAAAATATGGTTAGATACTTTCCATAAAAACATCTCGTAGTAGAAAACGTATTTATAATGAAGATCATTGAAAAGATTTAGAGTTTGAATTGGGTGAAAAGGTATTCCTATTAATATCTCCCTAAAAAGGGTGATGATATTTTGGAAGAATTTGAAACTTCTCCCAAGGTGTATTAGCCCTTTTAATGTAATTGATCGTATCGAGATGGTATCTTATAAATTTTCACATCCACTCAATCTCTCTCAAGTTCATGACACATTCTATGTATCTCTCAAGAGGAAGTACATACCTGACCATTCACGTGAACTAAACATAGAGGTCATACCAATGGAGAAAGATATTTCTTATGAACCAAATTGGTATAAATCATGGATTTTAGGGATAAAGTAATATGGAAATGAACTAATCATGAGGTAAATGTTATTTGGATAATTCACAATTTTGAAGAAGGGACATGGGAACCTGAGGATCTATTGAAACAAATATATTCGGTTTTTTTTTTGTATCAGAGTCAAAATTTTTAAGGGAAATCTATTTTAAAGAGGATATAATGTAACACCCTAGTATTTTTATGAAATATTTCTCTTTAAATAATTTTATTTATTCAATAGATCGTCTTACATGCAACATTGAGTTTAGATAAACTGTATAACATTATTATAATAATATGTGTCCATTATCAGCTACTCATTAAATTAATGAGTATTAATAGAAATAACTAAGTTATTGAAAATAAATTATTTAAACATTAATAAAAGTAATTCATTTGTATTAAATTTATTATAATTTAAAATAACAATTATTTTAAAATAAAAGTGATGTTTTTTTCTGAAAATTTATTTCATACGCATAATGTATTTTTACTAATAAATTAACTTAATCAATATTGGTGAATAATTTTAATGAAATTTATATATTATTTACTTTATAAAACTTTTTAAAAATTATAAAAATATTATTTTTAGGAATTAGATAAGAATAAATCATATTCTAATCATAAAATGTATTTTTTCATCTAAAAATTAGTTTTTAAGACATTTTGTGCACATAAATTTCAATTTCATTCTACTATTTATAGGTAATTAACTAAATAACGAAATAAATATTTAAAATTGTGATTTTAAAATTTGGTAATAGGGACCTTTTATTATCGGTCAATATGAATGGTAACTGTGGTAAAATTTGTCACATCAGTAAAGGGTAAATTTGGTATATCTAGATTAAGAATAACTGATAAGGACATAGTTTTTTATCTTAATTATTATTATATAAAGTTAATTATTCCTTTAAAAATATAGGTTTGAAATTTATTTGTTTAATAGAACCTCTTCATTAAAAATTACTTATATATTATTTAAATCCAAGAATTCTTTAAAATGTCACTCTCTTTATTTTTAAAATATGTTTTGTTTCCATATAGGAGAAAAAGTTTATTATAAATCAATGTAAAAGATTATTCTGAGACTAATAAAAATATTTTCATTATATAAGTTTATTTTTTAATTTATAGTACTTATATAATGACTTTATTTTATTGTCCAATATTGATGCAATGTTTTTTCTTTTAATAAAAAATATAATAAAAGATTTTAAAAATATTAAAATTGAAATAATTTGAATGAATTAGTGTGCCCCATGAAGTTTACAAATCTATATGAAACATTAGGGAGGTTTTAAATAATTATATTCAAATTACCACATTGTTTTTATGTATTTAAAGTTATATTAAATGAATAGTCCTAGAATTGATAATAATGAAATTTTATCAAATTATTATTTTATTAAATTATTTAAAAATAATAAAAAATCATGTAATAAGGAAAGGATGATATTTTATGGGATAAAAAGTCATTAATTTTCCATGTATGTTCCAATTTTCAACATATAGTTAAAAATTTCATCCCTTTAATATTGAAAATTTCAATATTGTAGTTAAAATTAAAATTGGTTAAGTAGGGGTTAATCAAATTGATATGGTTTAAAATTACAGTAAAACATATTCAAATTCTATTGGTTGATGGTATTAAAACCTTATATTATCTTATATTCAAATACATGTTGATTTTGTGGCATGTTTCTTCCGAACTAATTTATTATAATTTAATATTTTGAGAAATTCTAAAAGTGCACCTCGCCTCAATTATAAAAGGCTGCTTCTTCCCTTACTTATTCATGCCAAATTGATCCTTATATATCAACCAAAACCTAGAAATATACCTTCTAAATTATTTATATAAGTCATTGAGTGTTAGTATTATCAGAGTATCAACTATAGGTTCCTAAAGGATGGATCTAAAGGAAGACTTCCTAAAAATAAGTGATCAACTTACTTGGCCTCTTTCAATTTATTTCTTCTTTTACCTATTCTATATCTAAGATATTTATCATAAAATTTTAAATTATGTCATGACCCGTCCCCCGGGGTCCGTGTCGTTACTACCCCAAGCCGACCTTCTATAGGCCAAGGGCTGGGGACTAGCGCCGAAAGAATATTCCCTAAAACTGGAAATGGATTGCCTTTATAACCAGTAACACACACTACCAAGAAAACTTCAAGATAAGAACTCAAATATACTGAATAGTAAACAGAGTTAGTATAATAAGTAAAAAGGGGCTTGAATACAAGCCAAACTGGAAAGTACAAGGAAAACTGGAAAGTACAAGACAGATAAAAGTACAAGTAACTGGAACAACTCCTGTGATCACACACCAAGGATCCTACCTAAAGGGTAGGTAAAACTCTCGATTGGTTGTCTCTGTGGTATGCCTCATTTAGGTCCAACTCCGAGCTACCTCCAGTCCTAGTACCCTCGTCCCCAGTCTCTGTAGTATGTCGTCTGCATCCAACACAACAAGGTGTAGGCATATACCGTATAGGGGTGTGTATAATGATACTCAGTAGGGACCTCGAGACCCTCAAGGTCTCAAAAAATCGACCAAGGATAAACCACAAAGTATGAAATCAACAGATAACCCTATTTAGTTATATGCCCATACGTATACCTAAGTTATCAAGTAATCCATATCAATCATGAAATAACACAGAGGTTCTGACTCATCTCACACTAGATATATCTTTAGGTAAAGTAGTACATATGATTAGATGTAACTACTAAGTAATCATACTCCGTTAAGAGGCTCTACTGAAAACTTGTACAGAATCACTAGGAGTTGACCAGCACAGGATCGCTAGAGCTGACCAACACAGGATCGCTAGGAGCTGACCCACACAGGATCACTTAGATCTGACCCACATAGGATCACTGGAGCTGACCCACATAGGATCTCTAGGACATGACCCACATAGGATCCCTGGAGCTGAACCACACAAGATCGCTAGGAGCTAACACACACAGTATCGCTGGAGCTTCCCACACTAAATCGCTAGGATCTAACCCACATAGGATCTCTAGGAGCTGACCCACACAGGATCTCTAGAGATGAGCCACATAGGATCGCTAGGAGCTGTCCCACACATGTTATCTAGAATCTGACCTGCACAGGATCTCTAGGAGATTACCCGCAGAGGATAGTTAGGAGCACTATTCTCATCACAGCTAGCTACTGGGTTTTTTCACTAGGCTTTCACGTCTCTGGGAGGGTCCGATCCACAGTCCACTGGTGGATTTTTCAACTGCCACAATGTCCCATGAAGAATTATCTCAAGGGTCTGCCACATCATAGGGGTCTCAATGCAAGCGACAGTTCGTCCTTCAGATGCCCGCTCTATGAGTTATTAGCCTTTTAGTCCCAAGGGCATGGTTGGATTCGTACTAGATCCCACTCGACCATTCCCCAAATTTATCCAAAACTCTAGTGGGGTATACCAAAGTGACCATTTTTCTACAAGATTTCCTGCTCCGTTGATGGTTCATCAAGCGAACATCTGGTGCTAATGTTATGTCCAAAATAATGTAAATGGGTCATAGTGGGCATGGGTCCGGTCTGACCTGGCCCGACCTGGCCTGGACCGACCTCGTTCGAGTCGACCAGACCTGACCCGCTGGGTCTGGATTGGCCCGCTAGGCGGCCCAGCCTATTTGGTTCAGCCTGGCCCGCTGCGTAGCCCGGCAGGGCATGAGGGGCCGCGGAGGACCGCTGGTGGCCGCGAGGCCGCGGAGGGGACCACAAGGATGCGAGGCCCAGGGCGGCCCAGCCAGAGCAGCTCTGCCACAGGGTGCCGTGAGGGCGCGACGCGGGGCCACTCAGCCGAAGCATCTTGACTGCAGGGTGGCACGAGGGTGTGGTCGCGGGGCAGCTCTGACAGAGCGTCTTGACCGCGGGATGCTGCGAGGGCGCAGGGCAGGGCAACTCCGCCGGAGCGGCTCAACCACGGGGTGCCATGAGGGGGCAACCGTAGGGTGGATCGACCATAGAGGCCTCATCCTGGGGGGTCTCAAGCGCAAGTCGCGAGGAAGCTCATCCGGAGCTACTAAGTTGTGGGGTGTCGCGAGGGCGCGGCCGCAGGGAAGCTCGGCCGGAGTGGCTCGACCGTGGGGTGCCGCAAGGGAGCGACATGGGGTGGCTCAGCCAGAGCGGCTCGGCTGAGGTGGCGCGGCTCGACCGCGGGAGGCGGAGCACCGTGGGGCGCGAAGGACATGGGTGGTGGAAACCACGGGGCGGCGAAAACCACAAGGTAGTGTTGTTTCCTTCTTCGCGGTTGATATCCATCCTCCTCACTCACGAAGAACACTAGAATTATCCTAAGAAATTCGGAGAGGATGATCCATATTTGTTTGGCCTGAACTCTCTACATCAGAGTGGTAGCATGCAGCTATAACACCTGAATCACAATATTAACAATAAAGGGTAAGGGAAAAATAATTCAAACAACCACCCTACAACTTCCCACAAAAGAAACATCATACACAAATAAACCCCTACCTCATATGATTCGACGACGGAGATCATGAGGCAGAAGACAACGTCATTAGGGAGGGGAAGACAATCGTCGATTGAAGACATCCCACGTTGGAATATGTCCTGATGAAGAAAGTCAAAGTTTATGTTGGAGTTCATTGTTGGCATTATACGTTGGAGAGCTTTCTCCCAATTCTCCAAAACTCTCCCCTTTGCCAACCCTTTTCTCGAATTCCACGAAAAACAAAATATATAAAACTTCCTAATTTATGTTTTCAAATTAAATTATGTTGGAACTATTTCAAAATGGTTTAATTTATTAATCATGTTGGTATAATTAATTATAGGGGGTGGAAAAATTATGTGGGGGAGATCAAGAGGTTTCACCCCACTTAATAGGGATTTCAAGTGGTTTCAAGCCTCGAGTGGTCCCCACCACCATAACCACTCATGGGAGGTTATGCTCGGTGGTCCCCACCTCCATAACCTCTCATGGGAGGTTTTTGTTCAGGTGGTCCCTACCTATGAAATATCCACATGGGAGATCCTAAAGAAAAATATAATAAAAAGTTACAAAACCTTTATTTTGTTTTATTCTTTCATGAAAAACCCAAAAAAAATTATTTTTTACTCTTGACCAACTGTCGTCAAGGATAATGTCTCCTTAAGAGAATACCAGCGTTGAAAGTTCTACGGTGTCTTTTTATTTCCATTCCAAGAACCGGTTAAAAAGTTTGAAAAAACCGCTCACTCGTTTAGTAAACATACCTGAACAAAAGTTCAGAAATTCATTCCGGGCACTCTATGCCTCAGGTTCACATGCCGTTAACTTTTGCATACTCGTAGAATTCCCATTTAATTAAAACAAATTACAAGAATTTCTAGGTCTTTAAAAATTAAGTATCATAAATATACTAAAATCTTTTCATGATAATTAAAACACAATAATTCACCCTTTTTTATAAAATGGGAAGTGGTCATATCGTTTATACATACATATTGCTTACCGTCTCCATATAGCGATACAATTAATTTTTCATCTCCATATTTTATGGATGAGAATTATGATAGGTTTAATGTTTATATATGATAATTATGAAATAAATATACCAATTTAATGATAATATCATATCTATCTTCTTTCCTTCCAAACCTTGGGAAATGATATCACCACTCATCGGTAGGTGGGGAGTACCACCTCCACGAAGCGATGTGATTCGTTTTTCATTTATATTATTTTAGATGGTCATTAAGAAGAATTTAATGAATTTATATAATATATATATATGATATAATAATTTTCCTATAAAGGTGAGTTAATGTTTACCTTTATTTCATTTCATTCTTCAAAAAATGAAAATGAAATTAATGCGTACGTATGACCTACCATCTCCATGAATGGTGTTATTCAAATTTTCAATCTATAGAATTTATGGATGTATATAAATATTTATATAATGAATAAATATGACATTTATATCATGATTAATAATCTAGAGGTGATGTAGCCAAGATAAATATTCAAGGAATGAAACTACTTAACAGAAATACTCATGAAAAACGAAATAGTTTACACCTGAATATGATTATTCAAATAATGATTTATTAATAATATGGGGTGTTAAAATGTTATAATTTGATAATATATGATATTTTATGCATTAACAGGGCACAGGTATATAATTATAATAAATTTAAATTTATTATATAGGTTGTTAGTGTGCTTTCGAATCAAGTCAAAGTCGAGGTAAGTGTTTTCTTTCACAATATAATTAATACTCATTATTTTTTATGTTTAAGTCACTATTGTGGAATATTTTACTTCCATATCCATGTTTTCAAAATTTTATTTACTATTATACTATAATTTTTAAGAGTTATTTTTTCCCATGTTTAACATTATATAGAAGTGGATTAAATTATTCTTCTTATTTTTTTCCAAATGAGGAACTTTTAACCTTTTTATAATGGAGTTAAAGGAATGTTTTTAACATATACAATGTTATTGAATTTTACCACTAACATGAATAATGTTTCCTTTAACTCTTACTTTACTAGTTTACAATGTTATTGTAAAATAAATTTTTTCTTTTAAATTTTTGTAATTTTTTAAAATAAGTTATTTTAAAATTGAAAGGGTATTATCCAAAATAAATTTTCCTTGTGATACTTATAAACTATTTTCCATATGAGATGAAACCCAGCGAGGTTTCTTAATAATTATAGAGGATTTGATCCAATGATATCATATTTATTCCTTCTATATATGGTTTATGGATATTATGACCCAGTTTTTATGAAACCCATTTCTTTACCATGACGTAGGTATGATGAAATATTTATAAACCACATTTCCTATAACGGATTATGATATGTTAAATTTTTTGTGATATTATAGTACACCAAATATAAATTTTTATTATAAAGCCACATTGATTAGTTGTGGGAGGATATAGTTAACATAAAAGAAGACCACTGCATTCTAAAAGAACTCACGAATTGATTAAAATAAGACTGAGTTTATTTGAATTAGAAACTATATAGATTTTCAAGTGAAGTGTAGTTACCTGGGTATCGAGTTCCTTATTGATAAGCTCTTCAAGGTGATAATCCATTCAATACATTGTTTTTATAAATTATTCCAATTTTATTTTATATTGATTTAATCCCTGATCTAGTATTCGACCTTTCTTATTTATCCATGCCTCTTTATCCTCACTGGTATCAACTCACAACATTTTTTAATTAATTCTCTAGACCTCCTATCTTAAGGCATTGACCTAAATATTTTTCATGAATATCTTCCTTAGAATTGAGGATGAGATCCATAAACTCCATTTTTTCTGTTCCACTATTCCTATTTTCCCACCTTATTCTCCACTTTTATGAAATATAATAACCTATTGATTTCTTATTGTGACATGTTCTGAACTCACTACTTTAGTGGCTGATAATTCTTCTACACCTATTCCTGATACACCTTTCTTAGACTTATGTAATGATCAAGTAACGATTTTTTAGAGAGGTTTGAGGAATATTTGTGGGGGTTATCCTTCTTATGATTTTATGGATTACATATGTATTATTTTCATTCTGTGATGAGTGAACAAATATCTCTCTAAAATGAATTGGGTAATGATTAATTTTCTATAATATAAAAGGGTATATGAAAGATTATCCCAAGACACAAAAATGGTACATATGAGGTTATCCAAATCCATTAGAAGAAACCTAGGTGGTTATCCAATGCCTAATATATTATGAATGTGTTGGTGGGAATACTTCACATAATGTTTTCTATGATATGGGTATTCCACAATCTATGACTTATAGTTTTGTTATGATCTCATGGGTCATGTTTTTTGTTTTCTTAATGATTCGTGTGTTATGATCTGCCAAGATTTATTCCATGACTCATGTTTATGATCCCTGATATATTGAAATGGTTTTAAAATGTTATGACCATACCCTTATGTTGATATTATTCTTATGTTGTTATTGATATCTTCCTTTTTACCATTAATGATCTTCTGAGATCCCCCTTTATTATATTATTCCTAAGGTAATGAAGAATGGTTTTATATGTGATATTTTTAAGAAGGGTTCTAGATATAAAGAATATACTAAGATAATATGTAGTTGACATCTTAAATAGTTGATTATGTGTCTATATTTATAAAGGAACTAAACCTAAATGATTCATGTGTGGATCATTATATTATGTAATGAATACTCATATATTTAGATGAAATATCTATGAATTAAAATTATTGGTCATGATAAATGAATATAACATTGAAAATAAATAAAGTATAAGACAAAAGGATTTTTCCTGGTTCAACACTAGGGGATAATCAAAGGAGTATACACATTGTGTTTTAAAAGTGTACAATAATCTAGTATACTCACTTTCAATGGACACATGTTTTTTACATCTCTATAACTTCATTCAATGGTGAACATAACTTAAAATTTTTAGGTAAGATATGTTATCAATTGTTGATCCAATTACTTTAATTATCCTCTTCAGAGTACACCAGTGAAGGATTTTTTTTAATAGATGTGAAGGTCTTTCCATGTTCAGTATATTAGTTTTTTTACATGATATAACTAGATTCAGTTGTTCATTAATGTGTATAACTACTTCTCAATTAATACTACAAGCGCTGATGAGGTCAATGCCTCATTGTGAGGATTGTGTGGTTGTATTAAATGAATCATAATAACACCATCAATTTTTATAGATAAAGATAATTTAACCCAATAAATATGTTTTTGCACTGTGTAATCTTCTTTATCTAGGTTTGATAGTATAGTTAGTCTATTTTCACTTCATCAGTCCAAGAATTGGATATCGCAACATATTCTACATATTCTTCTTATTATCCCATGAAATATTATCTTCAATTTAGTTATTCTCTCTTTTTATCACATATATAGTATTTCACATCTATCATTTTCAAAAATTGTTATGAGAATTCATTATAGATTTCTATGCACCCAACTTTTTGATCCAATAGTTGTAAAAATCATTCTTCTCTAATTTTTCCATTGCAATTCTAGGTGTAACACATGTTTTAATGTGTCCAAGAATGTGCATTAATATTAGAGACAATATTTTAAAATCTCAAAAAAATCTCTCTTTTGAAATTAAAACTAATATACCAAATAAGTGTTGTTATCTTTATCACAGGTTTATATACTTCACTGGAACTTGATACATTATTTACTCATCCATATGATGAGGTGATATAATTATATATAGTATGGTTGTTAGTCAAATACAATATCCACATTCTCCATATAAACACATATTTAAAACAAAAAAAATATCATGGTGTGATCCTCTATTAATCATGACATAATCTTCTCCACTATTATATGCTAATATTCAAAATTGGATTTATTATCAATCAGATCTTATGATTGATAACATATACTATAGTCCACAAATAGGACACAATATCTATCATATAATATGATTGATAATGAACCTTACTTATTATTTTAAAGCTCAACAATTTATCATTTTTCCAGTTTGGATAACCCTTATATATCACTATGAAGTGTAAAACTTTGTCATTTTCCTAGTTTGGATAACCCTTACATATAATTTGGAAACTCTTAATATTTCTATTTTTAGTATGGATGATCTCTATGTACTGGAATAATTATCTTTATCAATTGTAATGATGAAATTTATGTATCATAGTGAGTTAGATACATTCCAATTTCTTAAATCTTAACATTACATTTAGATATCAGGTTGATGACCATTATGTATCACAGTGAGGCTTCTTCAATAACTCACCAAATTTATGACTTAGTCTGCTCAGTGCTAACAAATATTTTGTATTATAGTAAATGAATCTATTGTATGAGACTAATAGATTTTTATAAATGGTTAATGTTATGTATCGGTATGATGAAATTTATACACAGTTCATGACATTTATATTTTTTTTTATTTTTCAAAATATGAACATTTTATATCATCAATGGAAATTGAATATTTAGGATGCTTAATGCCATTTCTATATTTTAATCATCTCAACACTAGTTACCCTTATATAACTCTATTGTTACCCTTATGAATATATGGTGAATTTTTCCTATTCTAATTTCTCTTTATCTTTCAGAAAAAACCCTTATACATTGATAAGTTTTCCCTTTTCCAATTTATCCACCAATTAAAGAACATACTCTTCTACATACTGAGTGATCCATTTCATTTTCAAATTTTATGTATAGATCAACATTTATGTATTTGAGTTTATTTTTGCCACTTTTTTATTTTCTAGAATGCTTTAACTAAAAAAAATTGAAATTATCTGATCCTTTCATTTGATTTAAAAAATATCTTTAAATAACATTAAAATATAACTTATGAAAATCCATAATATCAAAATTGCTTTTAACTTCTATAATTTGAACATATTCAGTAACTTTTTAATATCTAAATATCCATCTTCTGAGAAACTCATGATTTTATAAACTATTTTTAACTACACCAAAACATTTGTAACCACCTCCAAAATTACTTTTGAACATCATATAAATTACATATAGAACAATTAAATGACATGTATTTGTATTAGTTCTCTATATCTAAAACATATGTCTCTTGGTATTTAATTTTTTTTGAGTTCTATTATTTTAAAACATATATTCATTGGTATTTTGGGAAAATATATTTCTTTTTTATATAGTTTTAGAACCCATAACATGAACACTTATTAAAAAAAATCCAATACACATTCTTCTATATACAAAATAATTCCATAAGAAAAACTCAAAAGTCAAGGGCTTGGGGATATATTAGTCTCACATATTAGTTTTTCTAAAATATTTTAACTTATTATATTATTAACTATGTCTAATTAAATAGTGTGTACTTATATCTTAAATTTTAGGTTTATAATATTTATTTTTTAGAGGTTGGTCCTTCAATCACTAGGTTAGAGACTCATAGATTGGAGTTATCAAATAGCATGGCCTCAACAATAATTAAGGTGGAAATCCTAAATGTTTTAATGTATATCATAGTTTAGCATGTTATGTTTCCTATGTTCATTATAAAAACCTAGAAAAATTAGATCAATCCATAGTCTCCATGAATTAATGTTTAACGACTGAGGTAGAAACCCTAATGGCTCAAATTAGATCTCATTAGAAATATAAAAAAATTCATCAACCTTAATACCAGAAGTACATATTGAGTGGAAAGTAATGGTTCTAGGAAATCCTAAAATTTTATGATTTGAAATTCAAATGATTCTGACCACTAATTCATTATAGACACAATAAAACATATAAAAATGGGAAAAAATTATTGCAGTTTATGGATATCTTAATGATAAAAATTAGAGTCAACCGTGCCTCATGAAAAAAAAAGATAACTGAAATTTCTTATGTGTTTTAAAGTAATGTGAGACCACATTATATGTTTTTGTCACGTAGTCTCTTCATATAATATTTTTTAACAAAAACAACTAATATATCCAGGTCTACCTTTGTAGAAAATGGAATGACTCATTCAATAACAAGAATACACAATTTTCACATCGTCAAAATTTGGATTATTTGTATCTAATGGTTCGATTAATGATGGAGATCAAAGAAAGTTTTCAAGGATTCCATCTAAGATCTTTGATGGAGAATTACCCTGATTAATTATCATAAAAAATCTACTTTTCATAGAAGTAGTAGAAAGAGATGATTTAATTTCATGTGACATTATGTACCCATCATATCATTCAATTATTAATTTTAAATTTATGACATTACATACGATTTAATCCTTGTAAATATTACTACATCTAATGGATATTAGTGGGAAAGTCAAATTCATTTATTCTTTGATGTTACATATTCTAGATAAAACTATAGGAATCCAATATGAGTCTCATTTTAACCCAAAAAATATGCATGAATACATGTAATCCAACCCTCGTTTCCTCTAAGTTAATTGGTCCCATAGTATATCCTCATCCAGGAAGAAGGTACATATTAATAGTAGGTGGTCTTTAAATTTCAAAAGGCGATGTGATGAAATGTGTGGTGACGAATACAAAACCTAATCACATAGAATTATTACGCTATGTTGGGTGAAAAAATGTACTATATTTGGAACTTGTTTATAATTTAGAGGTTTTACAAAATTTAACAATTGTGTAATCCATGACACTATTGAAAGATTTAATATCTAAAATATAATTTAAAAAATAATGACATTAGATAAATTAATGGAAGAATATGAAATCCATTTCATAAAATTATAACCCCCATATATTTTAGTATCAATTTACCTTAAGTTTTTTTTTATTTTGAAGAACATACTTCACATGAAACACCAACCCAAAATGAATCATAATACATTTAATATGATAAAATTATCATTATTAAATACGACTTTATTAATATAAAAATTGAATTTTTGGGAATAAATATAAGTAACCATATATTGAAATATATAATAAAATAAATATGAAGGGTCATTTTTTTAATATCAATTGATTGATAAAACCGAATTAGTGTTGCTAAATAAATAAAGAGATCATTTTTTACTTAATAACATATTTTCTTAAAAATATCTGTTCGATGCAAAATAAATTTTAATTTTAATAAACAAACTATATTGTTATTTAATAATAATCAAATATATTATTTAAATGAATAATATATTATCAATAATTTAATGAGTAATTAACAGGAAATAAAAATAAAAATAATTAACCTTCAAAATAGTTTTTTTTATAAAAAAAGTTTTTCATTATATTTTATATTTCCATTTAAAAGTAAAATTCCTAAATTATAGTATTTTAATTTGAAAAAATAACATATGTTTTGATTCAATATAATAATATTAATTTATGATTAATTTATTAAAATATTTGATTTTTAGGTGAATAGTAAAAATATACTTTTCTCTGATATTGTAGCGTTTAGAATCTTATCAAGAAGTAATTATGTAATAAAAACTCATTCAACATTTTTATTGATCAAAAATTTTTAGTGTAAATTTTTTTATTTAAAATACTATGTTTAATTTAGGTACTAATGTTCTATATTTTGTAAACTAAATTAATCTTTTATCTTACTAAATTCCATTTTTCATCTTTCTATTTTAATAAAGTTTTCTCTAGGTGGAGTTTATTTTAACTTTATTTAAAATGAAAATAAAAATTATTTTTAAAGTAGTTATGCTACTAATTTCATGTAAGTCAAAAAAATGATAATTTTATCTAGATCATTATTTTTGTCCTTAAAATATAGTTTTTCAAAAAATTATTTTTTCGTGTAATATGTGTTCATATAAAAAATTAATTTTTCTCAACTATTGAATGTTTATTTTAAAAAATTGTATAATATTTTAAATTATAATTTAAAAATTATGGAATATGTGTATTATAATTTTTAGTCACAAAAATTAGTTAAAGTGGATAAAAATGAAGTTACCATGATAAAATAAAATTATGGTAAAAGAGTTTAAACAATTGTAAAAGATATATAAAATATTAAAACATTATCTGTAAATGCTTTTTTGAGTAGTTATGGGAAAAAACATTATATACTATACATTATTATCTACTTCATAATCCACTTTACGTGTGAACCATATGTTTCACTAATAATTAGGGGTTATATTTACAAAAAAAACCATTACAACAACTTATAAATGGGGTCTTCCACCACCTCTTCAAAGGCACTATAAAAAATCAATGTTTTATTGAATCACTACACATTTTATTTTTCTATGAAGCCTCTTATAAAATATAATCTTCTAATCATAATAAACAATCCACTGACCCCCATTTATGAGAACACCTCTAAGGGAAAACTCAAGCTCTGTACGTGAGTACTAATCACTCCAAATGCTCATTTGATTTATATATTTCACTTCAAAATATAATTTTCCCATTATTATGAAACTAAATTCTTATTATAGTCATAGTTAAAATTATTATATTTAGGGAATAATCATTATCCACTATTTCAATTTTCCCTTAAAAAAACATCATTTGTGTGTACTTATGGACTACAGCCTCTATATAGACAAATGTTTCATTGCCCCACACAACTGTAAATAGTTATTTAAAAAAATTTAACTAATGTTATAAAAATAAAATTATTTCAATATTAATATTATATAAAAATAATCACATTATTTATCTTGTATCATTCTATATAAAATGAAAACAACATCCATGCGTACATACAAACAACCCCCTCCTCAATGTGGTATATTTAATTTCACATCACTATTTTATTTTCATAATTATTTAAAAATATTTTAATACATTTAAAAATCCTAAAATAATATAAATAATATAAATATTCCTTTATAATAATTATTTTTTCAAAACAATTACATTATTAACCATTCTCACCCATCTATTATAACATGCTCTTTTTTTAGTGAATTTAACCACCAACATGAAAAATGTTTTAAAATAATATAATGGATGATTATATAGACTAAAATTAGATTATTATTATAAATTAATGATAAAATAATGTGTTTTATAGATTGAAAAAGGTTTTATAAAATTTTAACTTGTTATTATTATACCATCGGTTTTCATTAAAAAAATTGCGAAATAAGATCATATTAATTTCCATCGTCATGAATCATAAAAAACACTTGTGGAATAAAATTAAAACTAAATAAATAAAAATAAAACGTATATTCAAGTACCTTGGATAATATTGGAATAATTAAATTATATTAAAGGTATGAGGATCGATATCAATAATACAAAGTGTGTGTGAAAAAAATAGATTGTTAACACCATATAGTAAAAATAGACAATATCTAATGAACATATTTTTAATGAGTGATTATAATTGTAGTATATAAAAGGCATTATATATGAATAATTATCTAAAATTGGTTATTATTGTGGTTATTCTTGTGATACAAGATGTTAAAGTACTGTAGAGGATGTCAAAATAAATGTCAGGGTAGTTCCTAACTAACTACCATTTTTAATGAATTATTATTCCTAAGGATTCATTCAATGGATAGAAATGTCAAATCATGAATCCCTCCTTCTAATCATTTTGATACAATTTTTACAAAATTGGTAATCCATTTTTCTTAAATGAACTTCTTTTCCTGAGTAAAAATTAATCCTCTATGACTATGGTTTTATAACATGAATTTATTATACTATATGATGATATTAAAATTACATTCCAAATTACTTTATGGGGAATTACATTAGTGTATTACTTTTTAATAAAATTTAATCATGATAAAATAAAACCCACTGGTTTTATATGATCTCTTTTTTTCTTCAATATCCATATTTTTTCTTCTACCTAATATTATCCTTTATTATTTTGGAATGAATTTTTTTTATTTCATGTAATATTGATAATTCACTTTAAAAATTATAAAACTTATGACATGAAACTCTTTTTATGATGTGAGTTTTCAAAAATGGTATTTTAAAATGTTGAAATGATTTTATTTCATTTCCCATATAAAACTTTTATCTTGAAATCCTTAGTTATTTAATTTATATTTATTTCTTTTCAATGTTCAAATATTAGGACTTATTTCTAAATAATTATTTAAAAATAAATTTTATTATTATTAATGAATTTTATTATTAAAATTGACTCGTAGCTTGTCATTTTTATGAAACTTTTATGAAATCCCATTTTAATATTTGAATTTCATTTTTCTTATTATCTCCAAGAGATCAGGAATTATATAGTTATGTTTAATGAATCATATTCAATATTTACTTATGATTTTTTTGAGATTTAATTTTGGTATCAACCATTATATCTCTTGATTTTATTTCCCAGAATTCATTGTTAATTATCCCATGAAATTAAATTTCACATTTATATACTCAAACTAATGATAAATATTTTTTAATCTTAGTATGGTGTAATTCAATATTGATCCCAAAGATAATTGGTAGAAATAACTATGAAAATTATTGAATAATTTCAAAAATAACAACAATTAAATAATGAAATTGAATTGAGATTAATGACATGAGACTTATAGAACAATATATATCATGGTTCATGAAATTAGTGAGGTTATAATTGTTTGGTTGTCAAATTACATTTAGAATTGGGTAAATGTTAACCTCTTCTTTGATTAATCAAAATGTAATCTAATGAAACTGATTTCCCCTCTTAGTTATAAAGTATAGTCTATTTTTTATGGAATAAAACCCATGTCTAAAAATAAAAATTTCAATCCATACATTGGTTGTTTTATTAATTATGGTGGATAGTTAATACATTGAAAAATCATACCATTTTTAAATCCAAATTGGTATTATCAGTAAGATATGATTATTATTACACATATTATAATTGAATGTAAAAATCCACTTAAAATTTACCAGAAATAACATTATTGACTTATTCGAATTCGATATCATTTCATGATTGGAATTAGAAAAGATTACCCACTCATGATAATCGTGTGGAATTACGAAAGTTACCTAATAAGCAGAAGACCATAGAATATAAGTATCCACAATATAGGATATGGGTCTATTCTCAGACCAAGTATCCTCCTTGTATAGTCCCTAGAATTATAAACATGATTCCATTTTTATATCTGTATCATGAAGAAATCCCTCAATTTTATTCCATTTAAATTTTGTTTACTCTATTTTACCATTTCGAACTGATCAATAGCATGCATGTGATCAGAATTAATTATCTCAATCATAGGTGATGGTTTAGATGAGTCCTCCTGGTTTTTTGGTCTACCCTTTCTCTCTTATTGGTAGATTCTGACCTATACGCTTAAATATTTTCAATCCTCCCCCTAAAATAGTCTATCACATGTAAATTCCAAATATATTATAGTATTGTGTTTATAGTATATGAAAACATATGAAATGGATATTTCTTTGTTGAAAAACTAAAAAATGACCTTGTATGCCATTACATGGTTATGTTATAGCCATTCTACAACGACCACAACATCATTCTTCCTCAAAAACTTATCATGAACAAAATCGATACCACTATGATTTCGTCCAAACCCTACTATATAACCAACTATATATTAGTTTTTTCTTATTTTTTATACATATTTTGGTTTCTATCTTGGTGATTTATCCTCAGTAAAGCCATATTCCTCACATGTTGATGCTAATTCCAAAATTGGGTTCTCAATGATGTCATTGATTCCCTATGACATATATTCATTAAGCATCGATTATTTAATCCCTAGAAACAGTGTAATAAGTTCACATGTTGCTGAAAGATATTTTCCAACTATTTCTGTAAGACATATGTTACTAAAGAGTGGCGCCATAGATAAAATTATTTCTCATTTATCTAGCCCTAGGCTACAGGATCCCACAATGAATTGGAAAAACCATGGTGCCACCTTATATTCATTGTTTCATACTATAAGGGATTCAAATATGTAATTATATAGTTAAACAGGGTGAATGATAAATTAATAGTGTCATTAAGAACATTAATTTCTATCCATGAAGGTCATAATGTGAATAAATTATAGACATGGTGGAATAGTTGTGTTCGAGGAAGGCGACGTGCAAGCTAGATTGAAATAGTGTTCTTTCATTTAAGTGCATAGTTTATACAAGAATCCACATCACACATTAATGAATCTAGTGGATGGGATTATATATTTAATTAAATACATTCCATTATCTTGGAAGTAAATTTAGACTAGTTTAGGAGAATTCATATCACAGTCTTGTACCACCCCATACTAGTGAGACCCTCCTCTCACCACCGCATGGACCTACCTCCCACAATTTGGTGTTCTCATGTTCTTTTCAAATTCCAATGATCATATCTTAAATACCTAGGAAGGACCTCTTGGATACATCCCCATTTCCCTAAAGGGTTAGTTATGTGTCTTGTATCATGTTTATGGTGAACCTAGGTGCTGGCCAATTTTTTATACCCAACCACTTGAAAAAACAGTAGTGTCATGAGATGAATAAAATGAAAGTAAAAAAAATATTTTCCTATTTTGATTAATTTTTTCTCAAAATTTCATCCAAAAAATAAAATACATGTTAATATATAGAAAATATCAATGTGGGCATGATCATGAAAAAAATAATGACATTGATTAAAAAAGTTCCAAATTTATGCAGAAACTCAAGGATATAAAATATCACATTTGTAAACCATAATTTCCCTAAAACATGTACCACCTCTAAAAATGTAAAATTATCGAACATGATACCAATATTTAGAATAAAAAACTAACTAAACAAAAAAAATTCAATAGCGAGTGACACAAATAAAAACTAAAACTAACTCCTCATTAGAAACAATGTAAATTAATTCCCAATGAAAAATTATAAAACTTTTCCATTATTTCATTAAATAATATTAATTTATCATTATTAAAAATAATAATAATGATCTAAATGAATTTTTTTCATATCTCAAAACATAACGTAAAAAATAATGAGTTTTCCTAATACCTTTAGTACATGTACCAAACAATGACCATTAAAAGGCCTTACATTATCCACATAAAAGAAACACAAATCCCCAACAATCATAATGGATTTTGAAATTAAGATCATTTGAATTAGTGTCTTAAGAAAAATGTGTAATTTATGAATAAGTAAATAAAATATCATAAATAACATTTTTTTAAATTATAATTCATTATAATATTAGTAATGTCCAAGGAAATTCTCCTTTAAAAAATCTAATCTTCACCACACCCCGTGATAAATATAAGGCCAAAATGAATGAATACTACACATCTACTATTTTATAATTTTCAATTTTTTCTAATTTTTGTTTCATTTTTTTCCACGTGTTCAATATATTAAATAGAAAATGTCTCAGATCCACCACGCAATCTCAAGTGATACAAATTATTTTTCTAGTCATGTTAATTTTTACCCTCCAAAACTCAACCCAATTTTTTTTTATTTTTTTCAATGAGGGGTTGAAATAAATAATAAAAATTATAATAATGATATTTTTTCACAAATATATAATAAAAAATTTGAAATAATTTACCCCACTAAAAAATTTCCCTTTTCACCATGAATTCTCTCCCCCATACATGAACATTTAAAATCATATAAAATAATTGAGAAAGGGTGGGAATCAAAAATATTTATCAAATATGGATTATTCTTATGAAAGGCCATTCATTGTCTCTAAGGGATAAAAGTGTGAAAAATTTTATTTATGTCTCTAAGATTATATATAAATGAACAAAAAACCCTCAATCATATTTTATATTATTTTATCATAGTAATATATTTTATAAAATTAAATAAAAGTAATAGTTGTTAACATGTCCCAAGTACTCTTAAAACATCACTAGAAAAGATTAGAAAAATGTGGTCTAGAATCCTCTTAGGAGTGGGATTATTTGGTATTGATGAAAATCCATCATTTAATGTTTAATAATAAAAATTTAATCCACAAGACCATATTAAATTAAAATAATAAAAAATGGAATATAAAATTTCATATACATGCATCTAAAAAATAATGTTTAATTGAATCAAGATTCCTATGATTATCTCTAATAATTAAATCTCACTATATTACTTATTTAATTTTATCAGCATGAAAATTATAACATGGAATCATGGGGTTTCAAAAAATTCCAAATGTTATTGAAAAAATGTTAACACTAATCCAAAGTGGACATGCGTATTTTCATTGAAGATCAAAATAGATCTTAAAAAAAGGGATTATAAATAATAAAATTTATGGTTTTATCATTTTTCTCATTAACCTATTCTATTGTTACCATTAATTACTACCCTAGGTCCTTTTATGTTTAATAATCATGGGGATACAAATAAAATAAATATAGTGAAAGTGTAGTCCCATTATTATAAAAATTCAAAATAAGTAGATTGAATTCTTAAACATGATCCTAAGAATAATTGAAACAAAATTCAATCCCAAAGAACTAAAATCATAACCAAACTGGGTTTTCCTCCCAAAAGAACTTTGGTAATGTTCTTAGATCTTCATCTTACCATTTTATATCTTGTGATTGATGGTATGATGGACGTTACTAAGTTTAGAACAAAAAATGGTAAAAGATAAGATTCCTCCATATAGATGGGTACACATTCTTTTTAAGAAATTTATATCCCGCGTTATATAGGTTATATTTTCTCTTCCTCAATGGGCCAAATACATAATTTCTTAGATCATATTTAAAAATAAAATGGAATTTCATTATGTTCCAAAACCTATTGACCTTCCTTGAACTCTTTAGGGACAAGAATCCCTTCTAATTATTCTTCATTTTCAAGAAAACTGTTTTCTTTAATTACCTATTATAACCATTCGTTTCATTTCTATAGTACCTGATTCACATATTAATTCAAGTATAGTAGTTACCTAAATTTTTGGAATTATATATTATCCCTAATGATCACCTTTATCATCCATATTCTTCATCTCACAGTGTGTTTTGAACATCACATACTCTCCACTAAATCTTAAGCTTAATTCTATAGTTTTTACATCAATCAAAACTATTCCCATCTCTAGTAATTGTCCTATAATGAATATTTGGGTCTTATAATCCTCTATTTTCTTCATAAGAAAAACCACCAAAAAGTATAACTTGTCTACCTTGACTATGACATCTTCATGTGGTCCTCAAGAACATCCCACTACTGTATCCTGAAGTGGAAGAAAAACTCTAGTGGGATTAGTCTCTCTAAATACTGGGATTTTGATTGCTGTTCTTGGAATTATACTTTCAAATGAAAATAAATCATATAAATCATTTTCTCAAACCATTAAACCCATTTTTAATTGAAATTAATAATCTAACTGTATAGATTTTTGTATTTGATAGAATTATTTATACTATAATAGACCATTACCCAATCAATGGTATGATTTCTAATTCTTATATCTTTATTTTTTTACCAATTATTTTATTCAATTTTCATAGGTTGACATGTTCACAATAAAATCATAAATGGTATGTTGATATTTTTTTATTATTCCCATATACTTTTCACTTTTTTCATAAATTTTTTCCATTACATCATTGGAAATGGTAATGGTGGTTGCTATGGTGGTGGCGATTCTTCTTTAATTAACTGTAAAGATTATTTTTTTACTTACTTCCTTTATATTATTCACTTTTATTTCCAGTTTGATCACCAGTCCATATTGAAAAAATTTCAAAAATATATTGGGTTGTTTCTTCACTCTTCAAGGTAATAGATGACATTTATATATGTTATGGAAATTTGGTATCTCATAAAAAAATCACCTTGCCCTATCATT
The DNA here is from genome assembly GCA_963277665.1 of Viscum album. Classification (NCBI taxonomy): domain Eukaryota; kingdom Viridiplantae; phylum Streptophyta; class Magnoliopsida; order Santalales; family Viscaceae; genus Viscum; species Viscum album. The sequence goes on along the minus strand of OY728138.1, from coordinate 284,263,121 downwards.
TTGATGGGTAATAATACTTCTCACAAGGACATTTATATTACACATGTCTAATATTTGATTTTTAGAGTATTTTTTTAATTCCTACATGGTAGAAACTTTCTCTGTAGAGGGGGCCCTCAATTCCTTGATTTACACTCCATTTGTTTTCATGAAAGTGTTAGGAGTCACATCAAAAGAGTGGGATTGACTTCTAATATATGGTCAATGATTTCCATGTTGAAACCCTAATATCCACTGATGAAATCCTTCTCCTTTATTCAATTTTTTTGTGGTAGTAGCTTACATAACTTTATATAATTTTGATGGTTAAAATCGAGGTTGTTATCATCTATATATTTTATAACTCGAGGATTTTGAGTGTTCATTATGAAATCCAATTTTATTTATATTCCATTCATTTGGGAAGCTAACCAACTATTTTCCACCATGTGTACACCTTTCATATATATCCTCCATTGGTTTTATATTGGAATCTATTTCTATAAATATCATCCAAAAACATATTGATTTCATTACGTGACTTACTCATTAGTTATTCTCTAGTGGATGCATCTATAATATATTAGTTACACAATGATAAACCCATATAAAACATATGAATTAGTATCTAGGTTTTTCTTTCATGGTGATAACATATTCTAATTAGGCTTTTGTGTCTTTCCCATTCAGTATACAATGATTCTACATTCAGTTGTTCAAATATTAGAATTAGTACCAATAGATACTTAGATTTTGAAGGATAAAAATATATTCAAGAATTTCCTTAACATGTACTCCCATGTGGTGATTGAATTTTGGGATGTACCTTAGATCCAAGGTTTAGCTTTATCATTGAGTGAGAATAAAAAAATATAGAGCCTCACTAGATTTCTTGTTGTATTGTTAAACCAGAACACGTCATGAGGCTCTAGGAAACTCTCGATGTGAGAATTGGGGTGTTATATAATATCCTATAAAATTTCATGGAGGGTGTTATCTTCTATATGATCACAAGCTTGATCATATACTATTAGGAAGTGACTATTGGAATAATAATTCTTGGATGATCCACATATTTATGGTTATTTTGTAGTTTATTAGGGATTTTATCCCAAATTTCATTTCTTATAACTCTTGGTGTTCCCATTAGACAAATAATTTTACATTTTCTCTTCTAGACATGCCTTCTTTTTGGGTATTATTATCTTGTCTACTTGGGGTATTTTAAACCATGAGATTGAATTCAATTTATGCTTCTGTTTTCTTATCCCTAGGTAAATACTCATGCAACAATTTTGTTCTCAAAACTAATTCAAGATAATACTATGTTTAAAAAGTGGGAAAAGGGGGAGAAGAGAAAAAAATGGAAAATTTGTAAAAAAGATAAACATTTCTACTTTCTATTCCCCAGAAATAAAAACAATTTTGACCGATCAAAATGAATCATTTATTTTTTGGGGATATAAAAGTAAAAATTTAGAAACTCGAAGTAAGATTAACTAATTCTTAAACACTATAGAGTGGATGTTGAGGTTGGCCTTATAGAAAATAGGTAGAATTAACTAAAAATTTTCAAGAAATGTATGATAAAGAACATGCAGTGTGTAATGAATTTAGTATGAGATTAATGAGATTGGATGTTCAAATAAGTATAAATCAATGTTTATGAACTTGAAAAATTAATAATTTTATGGTTATTGAAGCACTATCAGAATTGGATACAATTAGGCCTCCTATCAGAGTACTAACACTCTAAAATATTGAAGCTCTTTTCCCCTCTCATTTATTAAGCCTAGTAAATTATTTAGGTACCAAAAACCATGTTTAATCATAACCATTTCACTCCATAAATTAATTGTTCTATGAAAAGTGGTAGATATGAAATATATTAAAAAATATTTCCCTTCTTCAAACTATAATTTCAATATGAGTAAGATAAGAATAAGATATTTATGATTAGAAATGAATGTAAAACCCAACATTAAAATCACCAAATAAGAATTCGTTCAGTAGTTACAATCCGATGCCATTATATTCTTGGAATAATAAAATATTAACCAACATGCTAGTAATGAGGGGTTATCACAATGAAAATGACCTAGGTAGTAGCATCCAATAATAATAGCATCACCACTCTAGGATCCATGTTTTTCCTCAGTCCATGTATCCTCCCTTTATAGTCCATCTTCATATAAAAACATCCTCTTCTTATAGAAATTTCCAATGACAAAATCCCTCAATTTTTTGAAATTTGTATTTTATATTCCCTTTTTTACCATTTTTTAATTTTCAACAAAATATTTGTGATCCTACCCAAATATCTCAATATTATGTTGTGTTTTAGAACAGTCCAACTATGTTTGTGGTTCGCTCTTTATCCCATTGAGGTAGACACCAACCCATGTGCTTAAATATATTTATGCTTCCCTCAAAACTAGCCTGTAACAAGTGTATAGGTTGCCTAGATTATTATTTTATGGAAGATACACCCCTAAAACATGGATATTTCATTGTTTGATATACTATACTTGGCCATGAATGTCTCTTCGTGCCTATGTTATAGTTGTTCACCCAAGACCACAACATATTTATTCTTTAAAACTAAGCATGGAAAAAATTGATACCTCCATGATGTCATCCAAACCCAAGGTCATATCTAAATACATATAGGTATTTTTCATTGTTTATCTATCGTGTTATGGCTAAGGTGAAACCATAACCCCATTCAAACCATATTCTTCTCAATTTAGTGAAAATCCAAAATTAGGGTGGTCTATGAAATCTTCATAGCCCTATGACACTATGTATTTACACATCCCTTCTTCACTACCTATCTAGGATGAAAAAATATCACATGGTACTGTATACTCATTTTTCATATTTCTCTGAACTATAGAGAACCATCATTTAGTGCTTCACAAGATGGTGTAGCATAATTTCTTTAACCTTTGGATATAAGAATCCATGGTGCATTGTAAATACCACATTGTAGTATTATCTTCATCATTTAATCATCCATTTATTTATAATAAGCAAGTATTTCTTGAAAGATGAATAAAATTGAATTTATAGTGGCACCAGGATTGCTTCACAGTCATCCATAGAGGTTCTACGAAGTAGTAGTGGTAGAGATGATGCCACAAGTGTGTCTATGGAATGTGATTCCTGAGCAAACGTTAAATAATGGTGTTTCATTTAGGTGAACCATATCCATAGGATTTTATGCCCCACATTTAATAATATAATTAATTCACTTCACTTTTTAAGTAAACAAACTCCATTATATCATAGGTGAAGATAGAAATGTGTCAAATGAGGACTACAGTTATTGTGCACCACACCGTGATAGTGATTCCCTCCCCCACTACCACATAAACCTTCCTCCCATGTGTGAGTGTGATCATGTTTCTATGTGCTACACATTCTCCTCTATACCACGTTTGGGAATTCCCTAATTAAATCTGGGATGGCCACCCTTGGGGTTGTTATGTGTCTTGATGCAGTTTGAGGGCCAACCTAAGTGCTGGACCATTTTTATTACCAGAACAAATTAAAAAAAAACATAGTTACCTGTTAAAAATAAAATTATGTTAAAAAAATGTGTTACCTATTTTTATTTATTTTTCTCATAATTTCATCCAAAAAATAAAATACCAATAAATAATGAAAAACAAAACAATATAGGAATAATCATGTAAAAATTAATGAAATTGATTAAGAAATACCAAAATTATGAAAAAATTATCTTATTTATATGTGATACCATGTGAAAAATTGAAAATATTATGATTCCAAATTTATTTACATGGGTTATTTATGATATTATGATTGATTTTATTAAGGTGGAACATATATATACAGATAATGGTGGGTAGGATACTATATAGCACTTTGATTCATTGATTAAGGAATTATATCTTATCATATATGTATTCAAATACATGATTATGTTCATTCATAATCATGGGTGAGATTGAGTAAATCATAAAGGTGATGTCTCACTATGATTTTGTTGTCAAATATTTCAATGAAGCACAATCATGCTGGATTTTTTCACAATATAAAGGATTAACATGATGTAGTTTCTCACAACATGATGATTCATTGTTATTATGTTTGTGACAACATTTTTTATTATACTATGTTTCTAATAAATGTTACATTTCAATTCTATATTCCTAGATCATGCTCCATGGTTCATGTTTACTATCTCATGAATCCAAAATTCTTTTCAATGGTACATTATTTGACTTTAAGATTGCAATTCCTTCTATAATTACTTATGGTCAACAATTATTTTCTTTTGTTATTTTTAATAATTGTTTTCTCCAATTCCCATGTTTTCACACATGATATGATGTAACCCTTGATGTATGGTTGATGAGACTTTCCCTTATTGAGTGTTGAGCTCACCTATTTCCTATATATATATTCCTGTAGGTTATGAAAACGAGTATAACATATGATATATCTAGTAGGGAGACTAAAGGAGGTTCAATTATGGAGAAATGATTACAATTATTGTAATATAAATTGATATATATCTTGTCCTCAAATAAACTCAACCATAGGTTCATGGTATTGTGTATTTACTATGAGATAAAATTTATAATTTATGGAAATTATTAACATATATATGTGTTTAACTTGCCTCATCTCACTTGTTACTAATTTCTTTCTGTAAATAATGTTTTTTATCACCACACTCGATAGTGTGAATAAGAGGTAGGTCAATGGGTATTAGAGAAAGGGTTAGTTAATTTTTAGGATAATTTTATTTTTTAGGGATTAGGATGAGAGAAATTTAGTGATAATATAAGTGATATGTTTATGTATAAGATAATGTCCCTAATTGGTTTTAAAAAAGTGATTGTGTATTTTCCTACCAGTGACTTCCATATTTGAATACAAATAAGTGGATGCAGGTTTTAGCATAGTTGTACCGAGGGGTAATAATCTTAAAAATTATTATTGGGTATTAACTCAATCATCAACTATAGAATGACAAAGAAGATTAAATCCTCATCCAGTTTGAGACACCTTGGGGTATTATCTAGTGATTCACAAGCTCATTATCATCAATTATGAAGGATTTAAATGGAATTTTATAATAAAATATATAACTAGCATTATTACACTTTCAAATAGGGATACGCCCTTGGAAAACCAAGGTTAAACTGAATGATATATTGATTCAATTTATTTCAGTTGAATTGAATATATCACATATTGAAATGAAAGTGTCATAAGAGAATTCAACTTTGGATTTATTTTTCATATTCATGTATTCATTTACTTATATTTCATATGATATTATCATGACCATTTGGGTTTCAATATTTCAGTGGAAAAATATCATAAAATGAAATCTATGAATTGTCTATCCCAAGTAAATATTAATGAATAATATATATTATAATTATTTTTGTTGTTTTACCAATGACAGTGAAATTTAATTCTCATTATAAATTATATCTTGATCCATGTATACCATTTAGATTTCCTTATCTATTTTTATCAGTGACAAAAATTAAAAAATGCGTGGTTTATATTTGGTTATATGGGGATCTAAGACATTAATGTTTTTAATTAATTTCCCATTAAATAGATTTTTTTGTATAACTGCCTTCACATGTGATACAAAACCAAAATAAACTATGATAAATTTTACTCAGATAAAATTATTTGTATTAAATATGAAAATCTTTATGTTGATGTTGAATTTGAGGTTATAAGTAGAAGTAAACACATTTGGAATCTATATAGAATTAAAAAAGAAATGGTCATTTTAGAAATCAATTCATTGGAAAAAATATATTAGTGTAGCTAAATAACTAATTATATAATTTAATGCTTAAAATTTAATTTCTTAATAATTGATTTTTCAAGAGTAATGCATTTTTATTTTAATAATGTAAATATATCATAGTTAAATGATGATAAAATATATTTTTTATAACTATAATATTTTAGCAAAAAATTAAATTATTAATTCTTAGTAAAAATAATTATAATAATTAAAATTAAAAAAAATATTATCCTATAAAAAATATTTTTCAATATATTTTATGCTTCTCTTAAATTTTATTTTTCAAAATTAATGAATTTATTTTGAAAAAATGACCTTAATTTATTAAATCAATATAAAAAAATTAATATAGGATTATTCTACAGTTCCTTAAGCCTCTATATCCAAAACCCATCAACATGTCAAAAATTTTATCTTTCAATCATAACTTCTCTCACTACCCAACTCCCCATAGATCAAATGAAGTTTTATCTTTCAAGTATTAACAAGAATCATGAATCCTAAACCTAACACAATGTTATTTTCCCAACTAAAACAATGATCCTATAAAAAAATACTAATTTTACATGGCCACACGTCCCCTCATAAACGACCCGTAGTGAATTTATTATCAACATAATCAAGGCACACTGATAAAATATTGAACATACAATACCATTTAATTCTCATTAAATATTAAACATTTTATCATCTTACCATGATAATAACAAACTAGAATGAATCCTATAATGAACAACCATCAATAATGAAAATTATGTATTTCCCCACTATATGAAACGTAGATAATCTAGCACATACATTCCAACCACAACAAATCGACTAAAGATTCATAAACACCATCCTAATTAGGAACCCCTCTACTCACCCTAGAGGGAGACAAAACACCATCTAGATGAAACATCACAAAGATGCATGACCAAATCCATTTTATCTGGACAACCAAAACCTCTCACCCATTCATAAACCACACTCATCATAAGGAACAACATAGTCAGACATTCATATTCTAGGATAATCATTAACTATGGGTACAACTATAAGGATCATAAAATATAAAAATATTTAAAAATAACTACATTAGTCACAATTAATTAAGGTTCCCCCAAAGAGATACTTTTAAAAATAAAAATTATGTTATTTTTGACGTTTCACTCATATGGGACATGTTACTTTAATTTCTAAAATAATTTCCGTTTAAACTATTTTATAAATCCATTTTCCACTTCTCAAAATTTGGTTTTCAAGCACAGTTATTCATGAACATTCACATGTATACCAATGTTCCTAGTATGATTCATAAAAAACTACCACTTTCCACCTTAGTCTATGAGTATAAAAAATAAGAGTTTCACAAAGAACATCATCCTTTAATTAACATATCAGTCATAACTAAAAAATGAAATGAAAAACAATCCAATCAAATGTTTCATGTACATTCCTTATACAAGGGTTATCTACACCCTAGAGTATGGTACATCCCAATCTATGATAATATCATAACATAAAATTTCATAAAAAAATAATAAATCAACCAACGCAATTCTTTGATACCACACAGTAATGGTCCAACAAAATTCACATATATAGTACTCTAGCTTGATAAGTATATGACCTGAGGCACACCACTCCATACAAGAGAGGCTATTGAATTATGGAGGGAATATAAATCCAATCTGGGGAGACTATACTATAGGTATAATCACATAAAATAAAATAAAAACAAAATACTCAATATTATTGTATGTGTAAGGTTTTATAGCTAAAATGTGGCAATCAATAACAGATAAACTATAACACCCCAAGCCTTTTATGGTATGTTTCTCTTAAATAATTTAAATTAATTTTATAGAATATATTCCATGTATAACTGGGTATCTATGAAACAACACTTGGTTATTTATAGATTAAATTCATTACATATCAATTAAACATAAATTTTCTACTTCTGTGTTTTGAATTTCAAAAAACAAACATACACCGTTGCAAATAGGGTGATATCTTGAGACTCATAGAATCAAGTTAATTTTTAGTGAATAGAAACTTACCCATATGAATTTTAACAAACCCTTATGATTAGAAACCTACTCTTATAAATATTAATATGAAGCTTATTAATGGTAAACTTGCCTATAAAAGTGTAGTAAAATTTAGGCACCTAAAAAATATAGATAAATATTGCAAGTGTTGGTATTTTTCGATGAAATAATGATTTTAATAAAAATTAAATTTATCCTATTTAGAAAATTATTTTTGAAATATTGAGTTCATTTTTTGAATCTACAAGTTGAAAAATAGTTAGGGTAAGGTTTTGTATTTTTTCTAAAATACATGATTTTTTGTAGAATAGTAAAATACATTAATTTACTATATATATACATTATAATTTAAATCTACTATTCCTAGAATCATGAGTAATTTTATCAGCCAAATATAGATCTCACATACAATTATTACTATTCAAGTTCTTGGAATCATCACTATTTGTTTTATTGTGTAGAAATAACAAATTAACAATTATAATATTTAGAAAACCCTCCTCCCCTCCACAATATAAACCACCCCTCACCCCTCTTACTCCCACACCACATAAGCTTTGAGACTTACTTAAGTTCTACCAAAAACACTTCCCAAAGGCCTCCCCCGCACATCCCAAACCTACTTGTCTTAGAAAAAGGTAAAAACAAAGTCCATAAGAATATTCTCAAGGAGGAGTACTAAAGAGGTGAACCTCTCTTACATTTTCATTCAACTTCATTTACAAGTTCCATTATTTTGTTTCTTTATACTCACCTCCACCCATCCAAATGTTATGATAATTCCAGTACCTTACATGAACTTATTTTTTTATTCTAATTAAATATTTAATCATAATCTCCATTTTCCCACTCCTCTTATACTAAAAATGAAAACACCGCCTGAGATGTGTTAATTTATCACATTCAAGGATGACATGTTTTCAATTAATACTACTAAACTAAAACTGGTCAGGGAACCATATTAATGGTTGAAAAAGATCCTAATATATGTATTTTACCTTATTCAGTTATCTGTAATCCTTACACACTCATAATAAAAAAAATATGAAACAGTTTCATTATGCACAAAACCACCAAGTTAATTCAAGCATTTATCATTAAATTTTAACCAATGAGTTATCCTCATGGTTTATAACCCCAAAACATTATAATATTTTTAATAGATCTGTAATTTCAAAAATAGTTTATATTGAAAATTATATATGGTTAACCACAATTCAAAAAAAACATCCTTTCATGGATACAAGTAAATCGATCATGAAAAACAAGGAAGAAAATGCTTCCAAAACAATAAAATTCAACCTCTTAAACCCATAAAAAAGGTAATGATCCTAAAAAAGTTATAAGAAATAAATTAAATGTATAGGAGTTTATATAATTATTAATTAATGAAACTAAGTGTTGTTATTCAGGTCATTATGATCAATCGAGAACACCTTCAGGCATAAGGTAAGGGGTTTCTTTTCTCACTTTTAATTCAGTAATATTTACATTGATCACCAATTATTTCTTAGACGTGGTGTATTGTGTACTAACATTTGATATATATTATCATTATTATATTTATATTCATTATATTAATTGTATTCTATTATTCATTAGGTGGTTATTAATTGTTCTTCATACAACTCAATTGATTATAATATGGTGAGGGACATTGTATAAATTTCCATCTCATTGAGAGTTACTTGGTATTATGCACTTAATATTTCTTCTGTGGTGTATCCACATCCTATTTGAGATAATTTTTCATTTTAAATTGGATATATATTATATATCCAAATTCTAGTTTATGGATATGATTATTATCTTATGTCGTATACCCTTTTACATATATTTATGAATCCGTGTCCTCTAATCTATAAGGCATATTTTACTTGTATTAAATCTATGTATAAAGTATTATTGGTACTTGAATGGATGAGTGGGGCTTGCTAAATCCCCTCGATGCATCGACATGTCTCATGAGACAAATCAGTTGGTGACTAACCCTTTGAGTTTAATTTCCAAAATTAGAAAGGTTTCTACCCACAAACTTAATCCTTTTTTACGGTATAGTGGTATCAGGTGCCAGATACATGGAATCTAATGAATAATAATATGTCTTTGTTTTTTATTAGTTACTACTCTCTATAATATTTTCACTATGAAAACATTCATGGATGTAGTTTCATCCTCAGTTTATTAATGGCATGCCTTTTTCATTTATTAACCATGCCATATTGACTATTCCAATTTGTTTATGATTCAGAAATTATTGATTCACGATTCCTCTATTTTTAACCCTTACTGAGAATTTGAGTTCACCATTTAATTTTATTTACCATCAATAGGATATGAGGGTGAGACCATTTATTGAGTTCTCTTGGATACAATTTATTAGTTTTTTTATGTATTGTATTTTGTGAACTTTACCAACATAATATGAGTTACATGTTTGTATCTAGTTTCTTTAGGACTACTAAACAAACCATTCCTTCAGGATTTAATTCCATTAAATCATTCAAATGTAACAAATATTTCACTAGCTCTATGATTCAGGGGTCAGGGCATTATAGTTGGTATCAGATGACGTTTAGTAGAAAACATGGATACTAGATTAGAAAATATATATTAGGTAACAAAGCCCGTAGATAGTATTTGAAGAAAAAACAAGAGCGTCTTGGAATTTGGGTAAGGAATAGATTTTTTGGATCTTTCTAGAAAATAAATATCTTTCTGAATACAAACAGGAAGAGGTGGCTCTAGCACAAATGTATCTAAGTGTAAAACCCAAAACACCACCTTTTGCTATACTTGAACAGAAACTCATGCATGACATTGGGACTTGTTATACTCCTAGTTTTAAACTCTTGGGGGATATGCTTAGGATAATTCACATTATCTTTATAAGATATTATGAAGGATTTGAATGTAAATTTTTCCTTATAGAAACCATTTTTAAGGGATTAGCTATGTATGGAATTTCAATTTATGCTAAGTACTTTTCTTGTTGAGATATAAATTATGATTAATAACCTAATCTACTGTGTTCCATTATTTATAAATGGAACTAAATGGAAGAAGTGGAATCAATACTCATAGACCATATAGGGATTTACCCACTGAGAAAGTCAACATTTTCAATGATTGAGTAGATCATATCATGAACATGTTGGGAAAACATACTCAGGTTGTGATGAATAACAATGCTACACATGTTTTGGGTCTCTTAATGCATCAGAAACCCCAATATTTTAGTGGGACTACTAATCATGTGGTAGATGAGTAGTGGATCAAGTCCCTTGAAAAGATATTTAAGGCATTAAAATGAAATGAAAACGAAAATTGAGTTTTGGAAGTATATTTTATTATGGGAGACTCTGATCAATGGTGGTCCTTGATCCAAAATACCACAAGTGAAGAAGAAATAGAAGATATGGAGTGGAGGAGATTTTAGGAAACAATTTTCGGAAAATATTTCCCTCATGAGAAACAAACAGAAATGAAGAGGAAATTAATTAGATTAATGAAGAGGGAAGAATATATTGTTTTAGAGTATGATGCCACATTTACAAGACTAGCCTGGTATTGCATAGATTACACACATCACTCAAAATACAAGATTGATCATTTAATTGAATTCCATAAGCCAAGTCATCGAATGACATTAGATTCTCAAAAAATTTCATCATATAATGAAATTTTAATGAGTGGAATCAAAATAAATATGGAACTTTCTAGATAAAATTTGTTCCAATGAAACAAAGATAAGAATCAATATCATAATAACTATAGAATATTAAGAGTGTCCTTAAAGAAGAAGGGAATGAAGCAATTTCTGTTATGCGAGAACTGTGGAAAGAATCGTCTATGGAAATTATTGATAGAAATGCGAGTTTTATATATGTGGGTTAAAAAGGGTCATTAATCTAGTGAATGAAAAGGTAATGTAAAAATCAATGATGTTAAATGATATAATTTTACAGAGATATAACACTATAAAAATGGGTGTCCTAAGAGCCAAGGAAACATTCCTTAGAAAATGCCAAGAGAGAACTGGAAATCTTATATGATTACAACCATGAAGGTTAATGCTCCTAATGATTTGGTGGCAGGTACTTTAATTTTTTTTTCAAACATATCCAAAGATTTATTTGAGTCTTGATCATCGCTTTCATTTATATCATCCTAGTTTTCCAAGAAATTTTGACATTTAAAATTTGATGTAATAAAGTATTTTTCAATCAAAAACTATAGGGGCGTATCATTGAAACAAAGATGTGTCGATCGGTCACCCTCATGACACATAAACATACTTTAGATTCTAGTCTTATCATCATATCAATGATTAAATTTGATATAATTCTTGGTATGAATTAGCTGTCAAATTATGATGCGATTATCAATTTTAAGAAGAAGGAAGTAACAATTTTTTTAGAATAGTATAGAATCCCATATCTATAAGGAAGAAGCCTCACATATGGTTCTTATCTAGATCCACTCCAAGTATCTCTATTGAATTCAATTCATTAAGAAGAATAGAACACAATATATATGGTCATGTAATGAATTATTCGAATTGAAGATGTACCTATTGTGCAAGAATACATTGATGTATTTCTAGAGGATTTACCAAGACATCCTCTAGAGTGGGAAGTTGATTTGACTATTGATTTAATTCTTGGTGAAACACCTATATCAAAGACTACCTATAGAATCTCAACCATATAATTACTGCATATAATGAAACAACTAGATGAAATGAGTGTCAAAGGATTTATTCCAACTTAGTTTTCACTATGGAGATCCCATATCATCTTTGTAAATAAGAAATATGGATCCATGAGGCTATGCAATTATTATAGGGAAATAAATGATATTATAGTAAATAACAAGTATCATTTTCCATGAATTGAGGATTTATTTGATCAACTTCATGGAGACCAATATTTTTCGAAGAATGACCTTCGATCTGGATATCATCATATATATGTGAGGAAGGATGACATTCCAAATATAACTTTTCAAACTGGGTATGGGAATTATGATTATACAGTAATGCCTTTTGGTCTGACTAATGCACCCTATGTTTTCATGGATATAATTAATATAGTTTTAATAAAATATCTTGATGAATTTTTTGTTGTATTTATTAATGATATCCTTTTATACTCTAAAATCTACAAAGACCATAATAATCACTTAAGGATTATTCTAAAAACTATTAGAATAAATGAATTACATGGGATGTTTTGGAAGTGTGAATTCTGGCTTTCATCAGTTTGTTTTCGTGGACATTTTTTCTCTAAGGATGTAATCTTGGTTGATCCTTCAAAGAAAAATGTTATCCAAGAATGGTCGAGGCCAAAAAAACATAACCGAGGTACATAGTTTTACTAGATTAGTATGATACAACCGGTGTTTCGTTCAAAATTTCTCCTGACTGGCTAACCTTCTAAAAAAGATCACACGTAATGGGGTTATGTTTTAATGAATGAAATAATGTAAATAATGATTTAAATAGTTGAGACTATGTTTAGTGAATGCTCCAATTTTGATTCTTCCATCTGGAAATGATGGATTTGTGATATACAGTGATGCATTAAAGAATGGAATGGGTTGAATCTTTATGAATAAATTATAAAATTATTGGTTATGCATAATGGAAGTTATTAACTCATGAGAAAAATTACCCAACTCCCAATATTGAGATAGTGACAGTAAACTTTTGTAAAAAAAATATTGCGAAATTGTCTCTACGGTGAAAGATGTGAGATATATATAGATCACAAGAATTTAAAATAAATTTTTACATAGAAAAAACTCAACCTAATGAAAAGGAAATGGCTTGGGTTACTCAAATATTATGATTGTTCAGTACACTACCACATAGGAAAGGTGAATAAAGAGGAATATGTATTAAAGATGAAATATCATGGACTCTTGACCCAAATGAGGATTGAGAGATATCCTATATTAATGGAACTACTAAATATGGTCATGGGAATTATTAACGAAGGGGAAACATCATTCCTCTTTCAGATTATTGCTAATCCATATTTAATAGAGAAGATAAAAATCTCTCAATATAATCATGAGAATCTAAAAATGAATACTAAAGCTAATAAGGATAGAAAATTGGAAGAATTTGAGTATGAGGATGAAATTATGAATTTTGGAAATATGTTATGTGTTCCATCAATACCCGAGCTAAAAAAGGATCTATCAGTTGATGCACATAGCTAAAATTTCTCTATACACCCTGGTAGTCCTAATATGTATAGAGATTTAAAGGAACATTTTTGATATGATAAAATGAAGTGACAAATTGATGACTATGTTTAAATGTGTCTAGTTTGTCAATAAGTGAAAGGCAGAGAGACAACATCCTAGAGGTGTCATACAACCTATACCTATTTCTATGTGGATGTGGGATGATATTATTATGGATTTTGTCATAGGACTATAGAGGACAACAAGAAAGAATGTTGCAATATGGGTAATTTTTTACCGTCTCACAAAATCAGAACATTATATTACTATAAGAGTGGATTTACCACTTGAACACCTTGAAATACGTTAAATTAATGAAGTTGTAAGACTTAATGGTTCACCTCTATCAATTGTGTCTGATCGAGATCTCCAATTTACATCAATATTCTAGAAAACTAGATAGAAGGATTTGGATAATGGGATTCATAGGAGTACTCCTTATCACCCCTAAACCGACAGACTTTCTTAAAAGGATTATTCAATCATTGGAAGACTTGTCAATATCTTTCTCTCTTGCCTTTCTAGGTTTGTGGGATCAATACATTCCTTTTCTGGAATTTTCCTATAATAATAGTTTCCATTGTAGAATTCATATGGCGCCAAATGAAGCATTATATGGTAAGATGTGTTGAACTCCAACTTATTGGGACGAGGGCGCTGAGAGGAAAGTTTTAGGCCCAGAACATAACGAAGAGACAACTGCAAAGGTAAACAAATTTGAAGCCTATATTAAAGAATCCCAAAGTACAAAAAAAGAATTATGCTAAAAACCAGAGAAAGTATTTGGAATTTCACATAGGAGATCATGTATTTCTAAAAGTATATCCTTGGAAGGGTGTCTTATGGTTTGGTAAGAAAGGGAAACTGAGCCCCAGATACATTGGACCATTTGCAATTCTAGAAAGAATTATATTTTTATCTTACCATTTAGCAATGCCACCATGTCTCTCAAAAGATCATAATGTGTTCCACATGTAATTTATAAAGAAATGCAATCTAAACCCAATGCATGTACTCACCTTTGATGAAAAAGAGTTGGAACCTGATTTTTCATACTATAAAGAGCCTATCGAGAATCTTGACCCTAGAGAGCAAGTATTGATGAATCGAACAACTCACCTGGTAAATGTTCTTTAGAGAAACCATATAATGGAGGAATCAATGTGTGAACCTATGGATTCTATGAATAAGAACAACCACATCTTTTTAGGATAAATATACATGAAAAGGTCAGAGGATGAAATTTTTGAAGGAGGGAATAACATAAACCCCCAAAAAGTGTATAGTATGTTTCTCTTAACTACTTTTAATTAATTTGATAGCTTATATTGCATGATGTAGCGAGTCACTGTGAATCAAAAACAGGTTATATATAGGAGAAAGTCAAAAACTATCCATTAAACTTAAAATTTTCACTTTTATGTTTTGAATTTCAAAAAACTGACTTACACGTTTGCTATTAGGGTGATATTTGGAGTCAGATAGAATTAAGTAAACATTGGGTGAATAGTAACATACCCTAATGAATAGTAACACACCCTTATGAATAGTAACCAAATATTATGAATAATTATATGAACCTTATGAATGGTAATGTTACCCATGAAATTGTAAATAAAATTTAGGCACCTTAAAAATGAAGATGAATATTTTAATCGTTTCTATTTTTTTATTAAATAATGATTTTAATTAAAACAATTATCTTATTTATAAAATTATTTTTGAAAAATGGAGTTCGTTTTTGGATTCTACATGTTCAAAAATGATTAGGGTGAATTTTTGGTATTTTTCTGAAATACATGAATTATTGGTGAATATGAAAATACTTTATTTTACCATATAAATTCATTATAATTTAAATACACTATTCCTAGGATCATGAGTGATTTAAGCACCAAAATCTTAAACTCACAAGAACTTATAACTATTATAGTTCACGTAATCTTCACTATTTCTTGTCTTGTGGAGAAATAATAGATGAACAAATATAATATTTAGAAAACCCTCCTCCCCTCCACTATATAAACCACATCTCACCCCATCTTCCTCCAACACCACTCAAGCTTTGAGACATACCTAGTTTCTTCCAAAAACACTCCCAAATGACCTCTCCCCACATCCATGACTTTTTTATCTTCAAAAGTCCAAAAATAAAGGCCTTATGGAGATTCTCAAGGAGGCGTACTAAAGATGGGAGCCTCTCTTCCCTTTTATGTCAACTTCTATTACAAGTTCCATTCTTCTGTTTCCCTATCCTCACCTTTCCTCATCCAAATTCTATGATAATTAAAATACCATACATGAAATAAAATTTTATTATGTTAATGTAATAATTTATCATCATCTCTCTTTCCCCCTACTCCAAAACTAAAAATGAAAATACCGTTCGAGATGTGTTAATTTGTCACATTCAAGGACGACAAATTTTCAATTTCAATTACTATATTAAAACTGGTCATTATACCTTTTTAATGGTTGAAACAGATCATAATATATTTATTTAAGCTTATTAAATGTTCTATATTCCTTACACACTCATAATATAAAATAATAATAATAAAAAACTTCATTATGGACAAAACTGCCATGTTGATTCAAATGTTTAACATTAAATTTTAACTAATGATTATCCTCATGTTATATAACCCAAAATAATTATAATATAATTTATATCCCTGTAATTTCACTAATAATATATATTAAATGTTTTGGTTGTTTAAAAACCTTTCAAAAAAACTTTCATTCACAAATAAAAGTAAACCGATTATGAAAAGAAAGAAAAAAAATGTTTCCAAAACTATAAAATTGAACCTCAAAAACCTATATAAAATGAAATGAACCTAATAAGGTTATAATAAATATATTAAATATATTTTCGATTATGTACTCATTAATTAATAAAGATAAATTTTTTTATTTAGGTCATTAAGATCAATCGAGAACACCTTTGGGAAAATGGTAAAGGGTTTCATATCTCACTTTTAATTTTGTGAGATTTCAATTGTTGGACACTTATTTCTAAAATTTGGTGTATTGTGTAATTAAATTTGATATATTTTATGAAGATTATATTTATATTAATGGTATTTTGTTATTCATTTGTGGGTTATTAATTTTTTCTCATATAACTCAATTGATTACAATGTTGTAAGGGACTTTGTCTCAATTTCCATTTCACTGAGACTTACTTGGTATTGTGCACCAAATATTTCTTTTGTGGTACATCCACTTCCCATTTAAGATCATTATTCATTTGAAATTTTAAATATATTATATATTCATATTCTTGTTTCATCGATATGATTATTTTATTAATATGTATACCCTTTTACATATGGTGTTTATTTGGAATATTGTTCTCACATGGGAAATAATGATCAAATCGCGTCCTATATTAAATATGGATATTGAGAAGGAATATTGTAGTTTTATAAAATCTATTTAAAAAGAATTATTTGGACTTGTAGCAACAGTTGTGGCCCACAATAGTCCTTCGATGCATCGACATGTCTCATGAGACAAATATGTTGGCGACAAACCCTTGGAGTTTGTTTCAAAATATCAAATGGGTTTCTACCCACACACTTAAACTGTTTCAATAGTGGTGTGTTATCATGTGAAAAATACATGACTTCCAATTAATAAGTATATATATTTATTCATTTTAATTTATTACTATCCATGAGGTTTTTCCTATGACAGAATCTATGGATGCAGTTTCATTCATAGTTTATTAATGGAGTGTGTTTTTCATTTTTTTCACCATGCTATATTGACTATGATAATTTGTATATGATTCAGTTAATGTTGATTCATGAATCCGCTATTTTTTACCCTTAATGAGAATTTGATCTCTCCTATTTCATTTTTTTTACCTTCAACAAGTTATGAGGAGGAGACCATTTATTGAGTTTTCATTGATACACATTATTAGTTTTGATATATATTTTATTTTGTTTCCTTTCCCAATGTAAAATTTGTTACATGTATGTCTCTAGTTTCTTCAAGACTACAAAACTGATCATTCCTTCGGTATTTCTTTCCTTTTAATCTTGCCAATGTAATAAGTAATGCACCGGATTGAGGCTTCTGGGTTCATGGCATTACAATTGGAATCCTAGTATGTTTGGTTGAAAACACGGATACAAGATTAGAAAATGTAGATTAGGGAAATAATTCCCTAGCTAGTCTTTAGGGATAATGAACAAAAACATCCTAAAAATTTGGTAAGGAATAGATTATTTTGAACATTTTAGCAAATAAATCTCTGTCTGGATTCAAACAAGTAGAGGTGGCTCTGGCATAGATGAATCTAGGGGTAAAATACAAAAACACCACATTGAGATATACTCGAACCAGAACTAGTTTACCACAATGGGCCTTGTTGTACTCTTGGTTTAAATCACTAAGGGGATATGCTTAGGGTAATTCACATTTTCTTTTCAATCCATTATAAAGGATTTTAATATAAATTTTTCATGAGAAAAACCATGTTTATGAGATTAGCTATATATAGGATTCAAATTTATAATAAGTAAACTTCTAGTTGAGATATAAATTATGATTGATAACCTAATATAGGGCATTCAATTATTTTGAAATGGCACCTCATGGAAGAAGGGGAATAAATACTCATGGACAATGTAGGGATTTTCTCACTGAGTAAGTCAACATAGCCAATGTTGGAGCTGATCAGATCATGGCCATATTGGGATAAATTACTTATGTTGTGATGAATAACCCTGATACACCAGTGCTGGTTCATTTCATATATCAGAAAATCTCTTCTTTTAGTGGGTCTACTAATCCAGTGGTACATGCGTAGTGGATCAAGTCCCTTGAAAATATATTCATGGCCCTAAGATGAAATGAAAATGAAAAGGTAGTAGTGGAAGTATATTGTCTCAAGGGGGACACTGATCAATGGTGTTTGTTGATCTATAATTTCATTGTATAAAAATAAATATAATATATGAAATGGAAGAATTTTAAGGAAATATTTTTTGATAACTATTTCCCTCATGAGAAACGAACCAAAATGAAGAGGAAATTTCTTAGCTTAATACAAAGAGAATAATACAGTGTTGTAGAGTATGAGGCAACCTTCACAAGATTATCCTGGTAAACCATAGATTACATATGTGACTCAGAAGACAAGATTGATCTTTTATTTGGAGCTCTTAACCACGATCTCAAAAGTAAAAGAGCTTCTCATACATTTCCCTCATATGATGAAATTGTATTGAGTGACATAAAAATTGAGAAGAAATTTTCTGGATCAAATTTTTTTAGGGGAAACCAAGATATGAAGTTGTATTCTAATAACCATATAAAAGATGAAGCACCAATGAATAATAATTTAATGGAGAAATTTCTGTTATGTGAGAACTATATAATAACTCATCAAGGGAAATTCTTGAAAGGAATTGAAGTTTTATATATGTGTGGAGAAAAGTTTTATCGATCTAGTGAATTAAAGGGGAAGAAAAAAGTCAATGATGTTCAAATCTAAAATTTTAAATAGATGGGAAACTATTAAAATGAGTGTCCTATGCACCAAAGAAAACATGCCTCAGAAAAGGCCACAAGAGCCAGGGAAATCTTGTGCGATTACAACTACAAAGGTTGAAGTTACGAATGATGTGGTGGTAGGTACTTTAATTGGTTCCTCAAATATAGAACATGTTTTATTTGATTCAGGATCACTGCATTAATTTATATCATCCCAATTTTCCAAGAAAATTTGACATGTCTAATTTGATTTAATAGTGGAGTGGTTAGTCAAAAATCCTAGGGAATGTATCATTGTAACATAGATATGTCGATCATTCCCCGTGATGACACAAAAATGTTCTTTTTTTTCCAACCTTATCATCATAATAATGATTTATTTTGTATAATTCTTGTTATAAATTGGCTATCAAATTATGATGTGAAGATCTATTACAAGATGAAGGAGGTTACAATTTTTGAGAAGGATCGAGAATCCCTTATCTTTGGAGAAGAAACCTCTCCATCTAATTATTATCTGGATCCACCCCTAGTAGCTATGATGAATGGAATTATTTGAGAGTAAGAGAACACAATATATATGGTTGACAAATGAAATCATAAAATTAAATACATACCTATTGTGGTAGAATACATTGATGTGTTTCTAGAGGATTTAACTAGACATTATCTAAAGAGGGAAGTTGGATCTGTATTTATTTAATTCATAGTGCAAGGCATATATCAAAGACAACCTATAGAGTGGCCATGGTGGAATTAGTAGAGCAAAAGAAATAACTAGTTGAACTTAGTGTCGAAGGATTTATTTGACCTACTGTTTCTCCATGGCGATCCCCTATCATCTATGTCAAGAAAGATAGATGGATCCATGAGGCTATGCCTTGAATATTGATAAATTAATGCTATTACAGAGAAGAACAAGTATTATTTTCCAGACATTGATGATTTATTTGATCAACTTCATGGTGCCAACATTTTTGGAAGATTCACCTTCGATATGGATATCATCAACTGTGTGAGAGGAACGAAGATATTCCAAATAAAAAATTTCAAACAAGGTATGGGCATTAAGAGTTTATAGTAATGCCTTATGGTCTGACTAATGCACCCTATGTTTTCATGGATCTAATGAATAGAGTTTTCAAATAATATCTTGATGAATTTTATTGATATTTTTTGATGAAATAATTGTATACTTAAAAATATACGAATACCATGATAATAACTTATAGGTTGTTATGAAAACTCTTATAAGAATTAAATTATATATGAATTTCAGAAAGTGTGAATTTTGGATTCAATTAGTTTCTTTTCTTGTCCATATTTTTACAAAGTATAGAATCATGGTTGATCTTGTGAAGACAAATGCAATCCATGAAAGAAAACAGGTTGAACTAAGTATGGAATCTTGGTTGATCTTACAAAGACAAATGCAATCTAGGAATGGCTCACGTCAGTGAACATAACTGAGGTATGTAGTATTATTGCCCTAGATGGTTACTATCAATGTTTTTTTTTAGAATTTCACCCCACTGTATAACCTTCTCACCAAGACCACACATAAAGGGTTTAAGTTTGTATCGATGAAAGATTATGAAAAATGCGTTAATGAATTTTAAAGAAGATTTTTCAACGCTTCTATTTTGACTCATCCATCTAGAAATGATGGATTTTTGATATAAAGTGATGCATAAAAGAATGGATTAGGGTGAATCCTTATGAAAAATGGTAAATTTATTTCTTATGAATTAATGTAGTTGAAGACTCATGAGAAAAATTACCCAAATCATGATATTTAGTGAGAAGCAATAATATTTTCTATGAAAATGTAGAAACATTTTTTTAGGGTGAAAGATGTGCGATATTTACAGATCAAAAGAGATTGAAATGCGTTTTTACACAAAAAGAACTCAACATGAGGAAATGGATATGGATTGAGTTACTCAAAGATTATGATTTTTCAATACACTGCCACCCAAGAATGAAAAATAAGGTGGCATATGCATTTAGAAGGAATGATCATGGACTCCTAACCCAAAATCTGATTGAGGGAGATCCTATATTAATATATCTAATAAATATGTAAATGGGAATTATTATCGAAGGTGAAAAATCTTCCCACTTTCAAATGATTGTTAAACTATCTTTATTAGTGAAGATAAAAAGAACTCAATACGATGATGTGAATCAATAAATGAAAATTAATGTTGTTAAGGATGGAAGCTTCGAAAACATTGTGTATGTGGATGGAGTTCTAAAATTTTGGAAAAAGTTATGTGTTCCATCTGTACGTGAGATGAAAATGGGAACTATTAGGAGAATCTTGTAGCTCAAATTTTTCTATACACCCTGGTATCACTATGACATATAGAGATCTGAAGGATCATTTTTGGTGGGTAACATGAAGGGAGAAACTGTTGACTATGTGTCAAGGTGTCTAGTTTTGTTAACTAGTGAAGGAAGAGAGAAAACATTCTATAGGTTTCATGAAACCTCTACCCATTCCATTATAGATGTGGGATGACATTACATTGGATTTTGACATAGGAATACCGTGGAAAACTATTTAGAATGATGAAATATGGGTAATTCTTGATTGTATCACAAAATCAGCACATTTCCTTGCTACAAGAGATGATTTACCACATGACTGCCTAGAAATACTCTATATTAATGAAGTTGTAAGACTTCATGGTGAACCTATACTGATTTTGTCTGATTGGGATCCCTGGTTTACATCAAAATTCTCTAAAAGGATTTGGATACTAAGCTTCCTCTGAGAACTGATTATCACCCCATAACTGATGGATAGTCTAAAAAGACCATTCAAACACTTTATGACAAGTTCAGATCATGTTGTCTTGACTTTTCAAGGTATGTGGGATCAATACATTCTTTTGGAGGAATTTTACTATAATAATAGTTTATATTATAACATTGAAATGACACCATATGAATTATTATATGGTTAGAGGTGTTGAACCCCAACTTGTTGGGATGAAGTTGGCGAAAAGAAACTTATTGGACAAGAACTTATCGAACAGAAAATTGCAAAGGAAAATAAAATTCAGGCCCATATTAAAGCATCCCAAAGTAGGCAAAAGAGTTATAATGACAACTGGAGAATGGATTTCTAATTTCAACTAGGAGATCATGTCTTTCAAAAAGTATCTTCCTAGAAGTGTGTCTTAATGTTTGGTAAGAAAGGGAAATGGATCCCCATGTACATTAGGCCATTTGAATTTTTTGAATGAATTGGAGTTTTATCTTTCCCTTTAGAAATGAAACCATTTAAGAACATGGATTTTTCCATAAGACTTTGGAATATTCTTGATGTTATTCCAGAGCAGCGCCTTCAGACGGTATACGATTCCTAGCCCTGGTGTGGCTGGAATTAAATTTCAAATGTGTTCACACTAGGCATTCCAAATAAATGAAATAAATCTTAAATGGTGTTTCTGATCAGAAATATGAGTGTATGGATAGATCTGAAATGGGTGTTTTACCTAGGAATAACATAAAATATGTTATCGCGGGACGTTTGGACCCCTCGCCAGTTATCAGAACATTAAACGGATAAATAAATTAATTAATTTATTCGTATAATGGATTAAGTCAAGTATCTCATAAATGGTATCTCATATTGGAAAACTAAGGGCACCGTTGAGTCTGTAGTTGTAACACCCCGAGCTTCCACAATACGCTTCTCAATCAATTATGCAATAGCTTGCATTGTACGCAACTTCGAGTTCTAAAACACCGCGACTAATCAAAGTAGCTGTTATGAATAGAAATAACCAATTTTTAAATTTATAGAAATTTTATATTTCAAAATGGACTTCATTTTTGGATTCGGAATATCGAAATTAGCCTATGTTGACTTTTTGGTATTTTTCTGAGAACTTCTAATTTTTTAATGAATAGTGAAAAATACTTAAAAACGACTTTTTTAATCAAAATAATTTATAGTGATAAATTATACTATTTAGTGGTTTTATAGTATAATTAGAATATATTTTTTCCATTTTATCCAATGGTGATCATTAGAATTAATTTAACATTGAAATTGGATATAAACAATTGCCAATCTTTTGATATAAATTATTTCTTAAAAACACGCTATTTGTTGTAACAACGGGAATTAATTATAAAATTAATTAATGCAACTTATATGTTTGGAATTTTTTAAGATAGACATCATTTTTTAATTCGGAATATCAATTATAGCTTAGGGTGAAATTTTTTCCTTATTCTGAAAAACTTCAATTTTTGATGAATAGTGAAACCACTAAGTGGTTGTTAAAAACTGATTTTTCGTTAAAATGAAATATTACCACTTCTGTGATTTGATTTTCAAAAATCCGACATACATGGTTGTCATTAAGAAGTAAAATGTGGTTCAATGGGATTAAAATAATTTTTTGGTGAATAATAACTTTTAAGTTCTTAATCGCGATTAGAGGTAATTAGTGTAGTTTAAGGTAAAAATAATGTTTTAATAATATGAGATGAGCTTGACACATTTCCTACCCTCATTGGATGTGCCATGGCCGACCAAGACAATCCACTGGTCAACTTGGGGACCCCATGGAGCCACTTTAGTTAGAAAATGACATAAATACCTTTTATTTAATGTTAAAGTAAAAAATGACACAAACATGAAATGTTTTACTAAAACAATTTTTACATGGGGTTATACAAGTCAAATTTTTGACTATAAATATTCATTATAAAGATAAAAAGATTTCCTACATCATAGTAATTGTTTTATAATTATTAGACATTAAATAAATTAAATTATTTATGACATCATTATGATGCAGCGATGACCTCATTATTAAACGATTTTAATAAAATGAAAAGATAATGTAAAATCCAAGGCATATACTTGTCCAAAGACTATTGGATGTGTAGGTTTCGAACCCTTATCACCTTATCCACGAATTATATAAGTGTGGTACCTTTAGAATCCGAAAATCATTGTATAATAATGTAACATTTCAATCTTTCTAAAAGAGCCCCTCCTCTCCTCTTATAAAAGGCCCCCACCTCTACCACCTTATTCACACTTTCAAGCCTTTTGGATCATCCAACCTCTTCCCAAATACTCTCCCAACTTCTCTCCCTTAATCCTAGAAGCTTTACTTTAGTCAGAAAGCCATCCTAAGGAGTCATTTTGATCAAATCAAAAGGAAGAACCCGAAGAAGAGGTAACGTTTTCATCACCCTCTTTCAAGTTTCTTTCTTCTTCCACTCCCTCATTGTTTATTATTTCAATTATAAAATTATAACTCCAGTATATTCTATATACTGTGATGTTATTATAAATATGTAACAACCATATTCAGTATTCTACCCATCATTTGAATGACATGTCACCATACGTGCGTACGTACGGCTTACCGTCTCCACGTCATGGTGTAATTGTTATTCAATATATTATTATTTAGATGGGTATAATAATGATATGTAATTCATGTAAATAATAAATATAACATGATAATTATTCTTTATATATGATATAATATCCAATTATATATTATTTTAATATCAAAATAATGATATTATCGCTCGTGCGTACGTACGGACTACCGTCTCCACGAACGCGATGAGATTCATTCTCCGTCGTATCCATTCAAGTATAATTATCATTTGATGATTTAAAAATAATGCTTAAGGACATGATATCATTATATATATGAATAAGATACAACCTGTCCATGAAAAACACGACTTACGTAGAAAAACATATAAAAGAAAACGAGTAAATTAACACCCGAAACAACGATAAATCTAAGATATTGTTAACAAAGCAATGTTAAAAGATCATATATGATATCATATTAATGTGTATGATTCTTGTATAATTTAATAACAATTATTTCACCATTATACAGGAGGTTAACCTACCCCAACCAAGGAAAAGTACAAGGTAAGGGTTTACTTCACAACCTCTTCATTATCCAAGGTTGTTTATACATAATTATCTACTGGGACCTCTTTATCATCCACATCCATGTTTCTTAAGAATGTCTTTAAAAACATTTTTACTATTAAATGGAAAATGGGTTAAAGTCATATATACCCTTATACGTTTTTGAAAGGATTCTTACCATCGTTTTCCAAACAATGTACTTTTTGACCTTTTTGATAAATTTAAGGTAAGAATGTTTTTTTAACTTATACGGCGGGTGCGGCTATTTTCTGCCATTATAACTTCGTCGAAGCTTCCCTTACAAGCTTATAGGAATATTTTCAAATTAAATGTATTATTTTATAATTATGGGACTTTTAAATGATTTCAAAAAAAGAGAGATATTTCTCTCAAATAGCTTTGATTTCATCCATGTCAACATCCTTTGAGGGGTTTTAAGTTTAATTGAAATTGATTTATGATTCAAAACTTCCATTGAACATTTTGTGAAATATTTCACTGTGGATGTGTTATTTTTATACCATCCATAGTTTATGGAGAAATTTTTGACATTTTGTATGCTAGTTTTAATATGAATATTTATGTTATGTTTGAACCTATTCATATGAGGAATGTATTGGACTTAATAAGTGACGGGTGGAGCCTGCTATAGCTCCTCGATGCATCGGTAGGTATCATGAGAAAACTAGACGTGGAATTGGCCGAGGCCCTTTCCCAATTTGATTTATGGTTTTGGCCGAGGCCTTAATCATTTTAGACTTCTTGGCCGAGGCCTTGAAAAAATGTTTCAGAATGTCTGGTATTATACATTCCCTCAGTATGAAAGTGGTTATTGATATTTCATGTGATTATTCGTCTTGTAGAATATACATGTGAGTAAGTAATGGCATTATTTTATTTTACTTTTGCCATATTATACTGAAGTTCAAGTTCAATAAGGCTTTTGTTTTAGTTATACATTGCCTTAAATGCTTATATTTTCTTACGAAAGTTTCCGCTATATTGTTATCCTTACTGAGCATCTGAGCTCACCCCTTTCAATGTTTTAATATTTTTACTGGATGTGAAGAAGTATTTTATGAATGACCTGCAGGGGTAGTCAGAAAGGGATATGAGTGTGGACTATAAAGACCATGTTATTTTAGTTTGTTTACTTTTTGATGTAATGAAAGACTTATGAATGTATCTAGTGTTTCTAAGGCTACTAAACTAATCGGTCTTTCGAGACTTGATCTTTTGTGATCATGATAATTTTACGAAGTAATGCACCGACTCTGGGTAGCTGGGGTCGGGGCGTTACAGTTGGTATCAGAGGCAGTTTAGTACTAACCTTGTAAGCTAGATTTAGATAAACACTGATTAGAGCACATAGCCCAAAGATAGACTTTGAAGATTACTATAGGAGAACTTCCTAGAATTTTGGTATTATAGAGATTTTGTGAGTTTTCCGAGCAATACATCCCTGTCTGGATACGAGGAGGTAGAGACGGCTCTGGAACAGATGTACCTAGGGGTAAAACCCGAAAACACCGCTTTGAGCTAGACTCGAACGGGAACTGGTGCACGACAACGGGCCTTGCTGCACTCTTGGTTACGACACTCCCGGGGGATATGCTTAGGATAATTCTCATTTTCTTTACAAACCACTATGAAGGGTTATGAGTATATACTTCCTCAAAGGACACATTTCTTTTTATGATTATGGATTATATCCATAAATAGTTCAATTTATGTTACGTATTTTATAAGTATGGAATTATGTATTTTGATTCATAAACTAATCTAGTTTATGCCATTGTATAGAAATGGCGCCTAGTGGAAGGAATGGAAACTGTATCAATGCACAAACTCCGTGTAGGGATTTCCCTCCTGCTCAAGATAATTATTGTGGATCTGGAGATACAACTGGTAGTGATAAACTTATTACCATACTAGGACAACTCACTCAGGTTATGAATAATAACCTTACTCGTATGGATCACCATGATCCGCAACGTGGAGGATCAATGTTATACCGCTTCATGAGGCAACAACCGCTAACATTTAATGGTGGTACAAATCCACTAGTAGCTGAGAAATGGATAAATTCCTTAGAGAAAATATTCCACGCCTTGGGGAGTAGCTAAAGGGAGAAGGTTATCATGGCAGTTTACCGCCTCACTAGAGATGCCGATCAATGGTGGTAATTGATTCAAAACACAAAGGAAGATGAAGAAGTATCAAGTATGGAATGGAGAGAGTTCAAAGATCTGTTCTTAGAAAAATACTTTCCACATGACCATCGAGTAGATATGGAAAGGCAATTTCTGAGTCTGAGGCAGAAGGAGGATGAAAATGTCGCAAAGTATGAGGCTAACTTTACAAGGTTAGTGAGGCTTGCTGCAGATTATATACATAACCCAATGAGTAATATTGATCGTTTCTTTGATGGGTTAAAACCATTTCTCCGTCGAGCATTAGTCTCACAATCCTTCTCGTCATACGAAGATATTGTCTCATGTGCTATCAAGACAGAAAAAGAATTCTCTAAGTCTTATGACAACAAAGTAAAGAAAGAGAAGAAAAGTATGGTGGAACAAGAGACGGATAAAGGGAAAAAGGTAAAGAAGGATTTTCCATTATGTGATAATTGTGGGAAGAATCACCCTGGTACTTGCCTAAAAGGAATGGGAGTTTGTTATAAATGTGGAGAAAAAGGTCACCAGGCTCGTGATTGCAAGGGAAAGAAAGAGGCTATCAATGTTGAATGCTACAATTGTAGGGAAATGGGGAATTATGCAAATGAATGTATTAAGCGTCAGGGAAACTTACCTCAGAAAAGGCCAAGGGATCAAGGACAATCTTATGCTGTTACTACAGTTGAAGCAGAATAACTAATGTATTGGTGCTTTTGGACTCATGGTTTATATTCTGGTTATTAGAATAATGTGATATATATATAAGGATTGTACTGCAGTACTTGTTGATTTCATTAAGGTTTTAATATGATTATGGTAATCATATTTTTAGTATGTGACAATAAGAGAAACATTACTTTGTTTGGGGAATCTGATAAATTGATTTTAGAATTTAAGGACCCTTTAGAGAAAGTCTGGACACAGGTATTTTGGATAACTATAAAGGTTATAGTGGATTAAGTTGATCTTTGGATAGTATTGTTTAAGGTTAAAAAATTTATGAAGATTATTTTTGGAATATTATGATACTATAGTTTTAGGAAAAGGACAACCTGTAGGGTGGGGCATAACCCGTCGCGTCGGACAAAGCTGTAGGAATCGAACCCACAATCATAGTGCGACAGGCCTTTATTTCCTACCACTAGCCTACAGGAAGTCCCTGGTTGTTACAAAATAATTTTACTAATCTAAATGGTATGTGTTAACGTTTATAACCTTATACAATTAGGATAAGTATAATATTTTTGAGTTCTATTATCTTTTTGAGTGAAAGATGAGTTGATGGTTGAAACTCTAATTGTCAAGCATAAATATATATATACCTATCTATTATTCAATGAATAAATTAATTATTAAACTTTAGTAAAGGTATATTAAAACAAAAAAATGTGTTATCATAATACCTTATGTCTTGTTGAACTGATGATATTTTAAATCAACATAGATTGAAGGCTTTGAGGCCCTCAATTTGAAAGTTGATTGTGATTGAGGACCTCAATCACTCCCTACAAATATTTACGTTTTTCCTCCAATTATATGTCTCTAATTTCCACCAATGTTCTCCTAATCGAGATCATAATTGGGTGGTGACTTTTTCATTTCCCTTTCCCTCTTATTAAGGCTAAATTTTATTAATCTTATTTCCGATGTGGGTTTTCCTCAAAGGTAATTTCTCTTTTCAACCTTTTATTTTCAAAGAAAAATTTCAAATTGTGAGGATGCAATTTATTGAAGGAGGGGAGAATGTAACACCTCGAGCTTCCACGATACTCTTCTCATTCAATTATGCAATAGCTTGCATTGTACGCAACTTTGAGTTCTAAATTACCGCGACTAATCAAAGTAGCCGTTATGAATAGTAATAACCACTTTTTAAATTTATAGAAATTTTATATTTCAAAATGGACTTCATTTTTGGATTCGGAATATCGAAATTAGCCTATGTTGAATTTTTGGTATTTTTCTAAGAACTTCTAATTTTTTAATGAATAGTGAAAAATACTTAAAAACGACTTTTTTAATAAAAATAATTTATAGTGATAAATTATACTATTTAGTGGATTTAAAGTATAATTAGAATATGTTTATACCATTTTATCCAATGGTGGTCATTAGAATTAATTTAACATTGAAATTGGACATAAACAATTGCCAATCTTTTGATATAAATTGTTTCTTAACAACACGCTATTTGTTGTAACAGCGGGAATTAATTATAAAATTAATTAATGCAACTTATATGTTTGGAATTTTGTAAAATAGACATCATTTTTGAATTCGGAATATCAATTATAGCTTAGGGTGAAATTTTGGCCTTATTCTAAAAAACTTCAATTTTTGATGAATAGTGAAACCACTAAGTGGTTGTTAAAAACTGATTTTTCGTTAAAATGAAATATTACCAATTCTTTGATTTGATTTTCAGAAATCTGACATACATGGTTGTCCTTAAGAAGTAAAATGTGGTTCAATGAGATTAAAATAATTTTTTGGTGAATAGTAACTTTTAAGTTCTTAATCGCGATTAGAGGTAATTAGTGTAGTTTAAGGTAAAAATAATGTTTTAATAATATGATATGAGCTTGAAACATGCCCTACCCACAATGGATGTTCCATGGCCTACCAATACAATCCATGGGTCAACTTGGGGACCCCATGGAGCCACTTTAGTTAGAAAATGACATAAATACCTTTTATTTAATGTAAAAGTAAAAAATGACACAAACATGAAATGTTTTACTAAAACAATATTTACATGGTGTTATACAAGTCATATTTTTGACTATAAATATTCATAAGAAAGATAAAAAGATTTCCTACATCATAGTATTTTTTCTATAATTTTTAGACATTAAATAAATTAAATTATTTATGACATCATTATGATGCAGCGATGACCTCATTATTTAACGATTTTAATAAAATGAAAAGATAATGTAACATTCAAGGCCTAAACATGTCCAAAGACTATTGGATGGGTAGATTTAGAACCCTTATCACCTTATCCACGACTTATATATGTGTGGGACCTTTATAATCCTAAAATCATTGTATAATAATGTAACATTTCAATCTTTCCAAAAGAGCCCCTCCTCTCCTCTTATAAAAGGCCCCCACCTCTACCACCTTATTTACACTTTCAAGCATTTTGGTTCGGACAACCTCTGCCCAAATACTCTCCCAACTTCTCTCCCTTCATCCTAGAAGCTTTACTTTAGTCAGAAATCCATCCTATGGAGTCCTTTTGATCAAATCAAAAGGAAGAACCCGAAGAAGAGGTAACGTTTTCATCACCCTCTTTCAAGTTTCTTTCTTCTTCCACTCCCTCTTTGTTTATTATTTCAATTATAAAATTATAACTCTAGTATCTTCTATATAATGTGATGTTATTATAAATATGTAACAACCATATTCAGTATTCTACCCATCATTTGAATGACATGTCACCATACGTGCGTACGTACGGCTTACCGTCTCCACATCATGGTGTAATTGTTATTCTATATATTATTATTTAGATGGGTATAATAATGATATGTAATTCATATAAATAATAAATATAACATGATAATGATTCTGTATATATGATATACTATCCAAATATATATTATTTTAATATCAAAATAATGATATTATCGCTCGAGCGTACGTACGGACTACCGTCTCCACGAACGCGATGAGATTCATTCTCCGTCGTATCCATTCAAGTATAATTATCATTTGATGATTTAAAAATAATGTTTAAGGACATGATATCATTAAGGATATGAATAAGATACAACCTATCCATGAAAAACATGACTTATGTATCAAAACATATAAAACAAAACGAGTAAGTTAACACCCGAAACAACGATAAATCTAAGATATTGTTAACAAAGCAATGTTAAAAGATCATATATGATATCATATGAATGTATATGATTCTTGTATAATTTAATAACAATTATTTCACCATTATACAGAAGGTTAACCTTCCCTAACCAAGGAAAAGTACAAGGTAAGGGTTTACTTCACAACCTCTTCATTATCCAAGGTTGTTTATACATAATTATCTACTGGGACCTCGTTATCATCCACATCCATGTTTCTTAAGAATGCCTTTCAAAAAAAATTTACTATTAAATGGAAAATGGGTTAAATTCATTTATACCCTTATATGTTTTTCAAAGGAATCTTACCGTCGTTTTCCAAACAATGTACTTTTTGACCTTTTTGACAAATTTAAGGTAAGAATGTTTTTTTAACTTATACGGTGGGTGCGGCTATTATCCGCCATTATAACATTGTCAAAGCTTACCTTACAAGCTTATAAGAATATTTTCAATGTAAATGTATTATTTTATAATTATGGTACTTTTAAATGATTTCAAAAAAAGAGAGATATTTCTCTCAAATAGCTTTGATTTCATCCATGTCAACATCCTTTGATGGGTTTTAAGTTTAATTGAAATTGATTTATGATACAAAACTTCCATTGAACATTTTGTGAAATATTTGACAGTGGATGTGTTATTTTTATACCATCCATAGTTTATGGAGAAATTGTTGACATTTCGTATGCTAGTTTTAATACGAATATTTATGTTATGTTTAAACCTATTCATATGAGGAATGTATTGGACTTAATAAGTGACGGGTGGAGCCCGCTATAGCTCCTCGATGCATCGGTAGGTCTCATGAGACAACTAGACGTGGAATTGGCCGAGGCCCTTTCCCAATTTGATTTATGGTTTTGTCCGAGGCCTTAATCATTTTAGACGTCTTGGTCGAGGCCTTGACAAAATGTTTCAGAATGTCTGGCATTATACATTCCATCAGTATGAAAGTGGTTATTGATATTTCATGTGATTATTTGTCTAGTAGAATATCCATGTGAGTAAGTAATGGAATTATTTTATTTTACTTTTTCCATATTATGCTGAAGTTCAAGTTCAATAAGTCTTTTGTTTTAGTTATACATTGCCTTAAATTATTATGTTTTCTTATGAAAGTTTCCGCTATATTGTTATCCTTACTGAGCATCTGAGCTCACCACTTTCAATGTTTTAATATTTTTCCAAGATGTGAAGAAGTATTTTATGAATGACCTGCAGGGGTAGTCAGAAAGGGATATGAGTGTGGACTATGAAGACCATGTTATTGTAGTTTGTTTACTTTTTGATGTAATGAAATACTTATGAATGTATCTAGTGTTTCCAAGGCTACTAAACTAATCGGTCTTTCGAGACTTGATCTTTTGTGATCATGCCAATGTTACGAAGTAATGCACCGACTCTGGGTAGCTGGGGTCGGGGCGTTACAGTAGTATCCCATTTACTCTAAGAGGGGTGTAACTTTTGAAGGCGCGAGCCTCCTGTGAAAAATGCCCCCGGGGAATTTTCGTAATTTAGCAGATTCAGACCTTAAATTTTATATCTTTTGAAAAGAGGATCAGATTAAAATTCGGAGGCCGCTGTTGTGCTCGGGTGGTGTTGTTTACCTTAGGTGTGACCTAAACTCGCCTGTTCCAGAGGTATCGGACGCAGGCTTATTTTTGGAAGGAGTTTCTTAATAAATGCTTAAATTTTATTTAAGTTAATACCCTTCTCCCTCTCCCATCATTTCCTCCCCCTGGAGAAACCTCCTCTCTTTCTCAAGCTCTTCTCTCCCACCTCCTCCTCATCCTTCCTCCGATCATGGTGCTTTCGGTGACGGTGAGGCTAGACGAGTGGTGAAGCTTCGGGCTACGCCCTGTAAGGTAGGTGGACATTGTTTTCAGTTTTTAAATCCCAAACCCCACTTTGAATCCCAATTATATGCATCCAATTTATATTTTTCTGCCGAGAAAATCCCATATTTTCGTAGTATATGTTATGATCTTTCTGGCTCATGTTTCAGATTTGAATTCTGAGTCTCGAGCCTTCCACAACGGTCCGCCAACATTTCAAGGTCGTTTTGGTGTATTTCTGCAGGTCTCCAGCGGTCCAGGGCAGTCGACGGCAGCGCGCGGTGGCTCCAGGCGGTGGCGCACGGTGGCTCCAGGCGGTGGGGCTTCTGGGTAGTGGAGGTTGGCCAGGCGGTCGGTAGGCCGCGAGCGACGACGGCTAGGCGTGGGAGCGTGGCAGGGGGCCGGGTGAGGGAGTGCGGCAGGCGGTCGTGGTGTCAGCGGGGTCTTCGGCGCTAGGGTGGACCGGGGGTGTGGCCGCGACTCCGCGCGAGAGACAGAGACCCACGCTCGGTGGGTCTCCATGTGAAACAAATACTGGCCACGAGGGCCGGTCAGTGCTAGGGTGGACCACGGGTCCACAGCCTGGTCGGCCCGCCCATGCCGGTCCCACCCAAGTGGATTCTTCCCCTCGACTTTGGACACCCGAAATCTTCACTATGGGTGTCCGTTTTGTGTTCCGTCTGTGGCAGTGTGATCCTTGGCTCTATAATAACTTTTTGAGATGGTCTCGAGGGTTTTTAATTCCCGAGATGATGGGCTTGGTGGCGCGACACGTACGGTAAGTAGTTTAGCACTTTTTCTGATATTCTTATTTTGGATGGCATGGAAAAATCCGATATCTGATTTGAGCGATTTTAGCGGCGTTGCGACCAAGGAGTCAAGGAAACTTTTTATAGAGGGTTTTTGGGCATATAAGACAAAGTTTATATGTGGGCCCCATGGCCCGTCTTTTATGTTGGGAACAACATTAAGCAACTTTTTCATCGGATGTATGTTTGGGGCGTGCGAGCAGTCATTTCTGGGTGTTTTTCCAAGGGAATTGCAATGGCACAATCCACCTTATTTAATTCATGTATGATGGTGTGGGCCCCATGAGGGTCGTTTTGGGAGTTGACAGTGAATTCCAACTTCTTCACCGGGTGTCCATTTTGGACAAGTGTTTAGTCAATCTTGTGTACTTTTTTGAGAGGATCGCAATGGTGCAATCCACTCATAGTGCTTCGGGACTGAGATTCAGGTCCCACGTAGCACCGCTCGTGTGCGGTATGAAAATATGAATCCTTTTCTCGGGATATCAATTCCACTCAGGTGATCAGTCAATTTGACGTGTTTTCCCGAGGGGATCACAGTGGTGCAATGCACCTGCCTGTTTTCGGGACTAAGGCTCGGGACCATGGGACGTCGTTCGGGCGTAAAGCAGTTTTGAACGATTTTTACGTCAAATGTCCATTGGAGGCTATTAAATAGTCTATCTCACATGTTTTTCCACTGGGATTACAACAGTATGATCCGTTTGGATGTGTGGAGTCTCATTCAAGATATCATTAAATGTGGAAGCATGAAAGGTGTACCGGTGGTGGTTCTTCCTATGGAGTTTGTAGAGAACCCTTAGCGTGTGATCTTGTGCACTCCTGTGAGAGTGAAGTAAACGCTTAAAGAGATATGGTTGGTCGTGCTAGGGCCGTGGAGGAAAAAGGTTATAGAAATTATGTTTTCACCCTTCGCACTGACGTTGGGCGTCGTGTGCACAATAGCCTTTGGGCTAGAGGTGTGGTATACTCTGGGAGTATATGGGGATGCTTGGAGGTACATGTTGTAGTTTGTACCCGATAATTTTTGTGTTCTTGGGTTGGATTTTAGATAGGGCCACAAGCCGTGTGGGCCCCTTGTGTGTTACGTGTTTTGTTTTACGTACCTTTGACCTCTCGTGACATAGAGGGTCCTCCTGGTCTCGATGGTTTCAACTAGAATGGTTGAGTGGGTTTCCCCCTGGTATTATTCATGATGGTTTAGACCATTAGGGTTGAGTGGTTTCCCCAGATTCTGTTCTCGACGGTTTGATCGACGGAGTTGTTTGGGTTCCCCTTTTTTCCTTTAGCCATGTGGGCTTTCACTATCACCTCCCTTCGTGTTCCCTATTATTGTTTTTGTGGATTTGTGGTGACCAATACATAATGTGGGCACTGATACTATATCCAGGAGGTTGATTTTAGTAGGGATGGCCGGAGCAGATCTAGGTTTACCCTCCATCAGAGACTGGGCAGTGGGTTACCCGGCGACCTCTTAGGTTTTACCCTCCACCAGAGACTGGGCAGTTGGTTACCTGAGGATCGCTTAGGGTTTACCCTCCAGCAGAGACTGGACAGTGGGTTACCTGACGACCGATTGGGGTTTACCCTCCAGCAGAGACTGGGTAGTGGGTTACCCGACGACCTCTTAGGGTTGACCCTCCAGCAGAGATTGAGAAGTGGGTTACCCGACGACCGCTTTGGGTTTACCCTCTAGCAGAGACTGGGTAGTGGGTTACCTGAGGACCGCTTAGGGTTTACGCTCAAGCAGAGACTGGGCAGTGGTTTACCCAACGACCTCTTAGGGTTTACCCTTCAGCGGGGCAGCGAAGTGGGTTACCCGACGAATTCTTTCAGACTCAGTCCTTTCTACTATGCTAGTTTGTGGCTTTTCTCCATGACTACCAGAGCGAGACCCTTGGTTGTAGGGGTCAGTGATGTGACAACTTTGACTTTGAGAAGACCTCTCAACTGTGTGACAGTGAAGAGGTGTGGTTTGACTTTCCATGAAACTCTCAAGTACGAAGGGAACTTTCCCCCACCAAGTTGCATCCTTGTGACGTGACCTAAAACTGTGTGGGTGAGTCAGTGCTGCCCAACGCAGATAGTGTGGAGGTGCGGTGATTTGAGCCCCTTGACTTGTAGTTTGGGGCAGACGTGCGGGATGCTGTGCATCGATGGTGTTTACTTCTAGGACTGTTGGATACTCACTTTCTTGGTCTAAGCTACGGGATAGATATCCCCTTACGATCTTGTTCGGGTTTTTTGTTTGATCATATGGTTATGAATATACCTTGTTCCAGTACCCACTTCTTGGGTTTTTGTTACTCTCCTTCCAGGAGAGGCGAATACGTGCGAGGTAAGCCTTGTTATATCCATGTCTAGATTATCGTGGTTGGATGAGTCTACTCTCTAGCTATAGGTAGCGAAGACTTGACGTGTAACACCCCAATCTTCCATGGTACGCTTCTCTTTGA
Organism: Viscum album; assembly: GCA_963277665.1. NCBI lineage: Eukaryota > Viridiplantae > Streptophyta > Magnoliopsida > Santalales > Viscaceae > Viscum > Viscum album. Next base: position 284,226,444 of record OY728138.1, on the reverse strand, counting down.
ATAATATAGTAGCGTGTGTTGTACGTAACTTCGAGTTCTAACACACACCACAAATAATCAAACTAGCTGTTATGAATAGTAATACCTACTTTTTGAAATTTTATTAATTTAGTCTATAAAAATGGATTTCATTTTTGGATTTGGAATATCGAAATTATCTTAGGTTGATTTTTTGGTATTTTTCTGAAAACATTCAATTTTTGATGAATAGTGAAAAAACAGTGAGTTATAGTTTAAAACCAAATTTATATTTAAATAATTATTTATTTTATTTAAATTTAACTAAGCTCAGAATAGATACATAATACCTATATAAGCTCAATGTAATTCATTGGAGTAATATTCGAATAATTTTAGATATATAAAATTCTATTGAACTTTTCACCGTCTTTTACCCACCTCCTAGGAAAATTTGGAAATTCACATAAAACTTAATTTTACCACTTGTCTGAGTGGAATTTTAAAAATCAGAGAGACACGGATAATATCAAGATGTGATATGTGGTTCAATAAGATAAAAATAATTTTTGGTGAATAGTAAATTTTTACTTTTATTTACCACGGTTAAAAGTAAATAGGGTAATTAAGGGTAAAAATGATTTTAATATTACCCTAAAACATGTCCTAATTCTATTGGACAAGTGTATATCGACCAAAAACAACCTTTGAATAAAATATTATCATTCAGGTCCACATGGATTAGATTAGGACATTTATTATTCTTTAATTCAAAGAAGAGTTAAAAGAGTTAAAATCAATGTTTAATAACTACAAAATTTTTAATATAGGGTTATACATAAGATAAATATGATTATAAATATTCATTGTAAATATAAATAGATTTCATACATAATGGTATTTTATTTATAATTTTTATATATTACATAATTAAATTTATTTATGACACAATGGTGATGCGGTAATTACCTAATTAATGAAATATTAAATTAATTTATATTATAAATATCCAAATCAATGTAATTTGAGACTTTTTATGTATTTCACTACTTTTATAGGTTAATATGACATATTTGGATTGGTTATATAAATTGTTTTCGATGTAATAATGTTTTTATAAAATTATCAAAATCAAAATACCCAATAGTGTCAAAATTGACATAAAAGAGTTTTTAAAACAAATATTATATTATTAATTGATATTCTATTCCTAAGAATCTAAGGATCGGCCAATATACTTTTATAATGATAGGTGTGTAACTGATGGACAAATTGGGGGTCTCTTGAAAGTATATAGTAATTTTATTAACTATATAATATAAAAATACAAAGAGACATGGTAAATGTCCAACTATTTAACTAAGAGTTAAATATAAATGATAAGGTTAATATAGTGACCCAAAACTGTCTAAAATATATTGGTTGAAATGATTTTGACCCATCCCCACCTTAACCTTTAAATAATCCACTTTTTAGCCATTAGAAACCGAATATTAATTTATTATAAAATAATATAGAGAGCTTTTCCAAAGGTTCCCCTTACCCCTCTTATAAAAGGGAACTCCCCCTTCTTACTAATTCACACATTTAAAGCCTTTTGGTTAAGCCAAACCCTTCCCAAATATTCTCTCAACATCCCTCCATTCAACCTAGAGGCTATAGTTTTATCATAAAGCTAACCTAAGGAACCCTTTTGATCAAATAAAAATGAAGAACCCGAAGAGGAGGTAATGTTTTCACCACCCTCTTTCAAGTTACTTTCTTCTTAAACTTATTCTTTATTTGTTAGTTCCATTATAAAATAATAAATCTAGTATTGTATATATACTATGATGTTATTATAAATATGTTACATATATATTCATTATTCTATCCATCCTTTGAATAACATGTCACCATATGTGCGTACGAATGACTTACCATCTCCACGTCGTGGTGTAATTGTTATTCAAAACATTATTATTTTTATGGGTATGAAAATGATGTGTAATTGATTTAAATAAGAAATATAACATGATAATTATTCTGTATATTTTATATACCATCCATTTATATATTATTTTAATATCAAAATAATGATATTGTCACTCGTGCGTACGTACAAACTGTCATCTCCACGAACGCGATGAGATTCATTCCCCATCATAACCATGCAAGTCTAATTCTAATTTGATGATTAAAAATAATGTTTAAGGAATTTATATCATTATTCATATGAATAAGATACAACCTATCCATAAAAACATGACTTATGTAACAAAACATATAAAAGAAAATGAGTAAGTTAACACCCGAAACGATGATAATACTAAGATATTATTAACAAATCAATGTTAGAAGATAATATATGATATCATATTAATTTAAATGATTATTGTATAATTTAATAACAATTATTTCACCATTATACAGGAGGTTAACCTACCCTCAACCAAGGAAAAGTACATGGTAAGGGTTTATTTCACAATCTCTTCAGTATCCGAGGATGTTTATACGTAATTATCTGTTGGGCCTCTTTATCATCCACATCCATGTTTCTTAAAAATGTATTTCAAATAATTCTTACTATTTTATAGACTATGGGTTAAAGTCATTTATACCCTTTTTGACTTTTTATAAGAAGTTAATAAAGGAATTTTTCTATCTTTTTCCAAACAAGGTCCTTTTTAACCTTTTCGACATAATTAAGGTAAGAATGTATTTTTTAAATTATACGGTGGGTGCGGCTATTTTTCACCGTTATAAAATCGTCGAAGCTTCCCTTAAAAGTTTATAGGAATATTTTCAAATTAAATGATTTATTTTATAATAGTGTGACTTAAAATGATTTCAAGAAAAGAGATATTTCTCTCAAATAGTTTTGATTTCATCTATGTCAACATCCATTGATGGATTTTAAGCTTATTTGAAGTTGATTTATTATGATACAAAACTTCCATATAATATTTAAGGTTTTTTGATATGTTTGACTATGGATGTGTTATTTATATACCATTCATGGTTTATGGATAATGTATTGACATTTCGTATGCTAGTTTTAATACAAATGTTTATGTTATGTTTAAACTTATTCATATGAGGAATGCATTGGACTTAATAAGTGATGGGTGGAGCCCGCTATTGCTCCTCGGTGCATTAGTAGGTCTCATGAGACAAACTAGTGTCTTGGCATGTGGCCTTGAAAAAATCTTATTTGTATTCTTGGCATGAGGCCTTGACCATGTGGTTATGATAGTCTGGCATTATGCATTCCATCATTATGAAAGTGGTTATTGATATTGCATGTGATTATTTGAGTAGTAGAATATCCATGTGAATAAGTAAATGGAATTATTTCATTTCGTTTTTTCTATATTATGCTGAAGTACAAGTTTAAAGGGATTTTGTTTTAGATATACATTGCTTTAAATGTTTATGCTTATTTATGAAAGTTTCCACTATATTGTTATCCTTACTGGGCATTTGAGATCACCCTTTCTATGTTTTATTTTTCCAAGGATGTGAAGAAGTATTTTATAAATGACCTATAGGGATATTATAATGTGATATGAGTGTGGAGACAAGATTTCGTGGTAGTTTTCACTTTATGGTGTAATGTAAACATTACGAATGTATCTAGTTATTCCAACGCTACTAAACTAATCGGTCTTTAGAGACTTGATCTTTTGCGATCATGCCAATGTTATTTAATAATGAACCGACTCTGGGTAACTAGGGTTGAGGCGTTACAGTTGGTATCATAGGAAGTTTATTACAAACCTTGGAAGCTAGATTTAGATGAACTCTGATTAGAGCACATAGACCTAAGATGGACTTTGAGGATTTGTATAGAAGAACTTCCTAGAATTTTGGCATTGTAGAGATTCTGTTAGTTTTCAGAGAAATACATCCCTGTCTGGATACAAGCAGGTAGAGGTGGCTCTGGAACAGATGTACCTAGGGGTAAAACCCGAAAACAACGCTTTGAGCTAGACTCAAATGGGAACTGGTGCACGACAATGGTCTTTGCTGCACTCTTGGTTACAACACTCCCGGGGGATATGCTTAGGATAATTCTCATTTTATTATCAAACCATTATGAAGGGTTTACGATTATAAACTTCCTCAAAGAATTTTTTATTATTATTATGGATTATATCCATAAATAGTTCAATTTATGTTAAGTGTTTTACAAGTATAGAATTATGTATTTTGATTCATTAAATGATCTAGTTTATGCCATTATTTAGAAATGGAACCTACTGGAATGAATGGAAATTGTATCAATTCACGCACTCCATGTAGGGATTTCTAACCTGCTCAAGATAATTATAGTTTAGCTGGTGATACAACTCGTGACCATCAGCTAATAACCATATTGGGACAACTCACTCAGGTTATAAAAAATAACCTTACCCGTATGGAGCATCCTCATCTACAGCGTGGAGGATCAATGTTTGATCACTTTATGAGGAAATAACCACCATCATTCAATGGGAGTAAAAATCCATTAGTAGCTGAGAAATGGATAAAGTCCTTAGAGAAAATATTCCATGACTTGGGGAGTAGCGAAAGGGAAAAAGTTATCATGGCAGTTTACCGCCTCACTGGAGATGCTGACCAATGGTGCTCATTGATTCAAAACACAAAGGAAGATAATGAATTATCAAATATGGAATGGAGGGAGTTCAAAGTTTTTTTCTTAGAAGTCTGAGACAGAAGGAGGATGAGAATGTCGCAAAGTATGAATCTAACTTTACAAGGTTAGCGAGGCATGCAACAGATTATATACGTAACCCAAGGAGTAAGATTGATAGTTTCTTTGATGTGTTAAAACCATTTCTTCTTCGAGCATTAGTCTCACAATCCTTCTCGTCGTACGAAGACATTGTATCATGTTCTATAAATACTGAAAATTAATTCTCTAAGTCATACGACTTGAAAGAAAAGAAAGAGAAGAAGAGATATGCTGATCACACTGGAAATGGAAATAAGGGGAAGAAGGTAAAAGTTGAATATCAATCTTGCAGTAAATGTGGGAAGAAACACCCCGGTACATTCTTGAAGGTAATGGGAGTCTGTTACAATAGTGGTGAAAAATTCCACCAAGCTCATGATTTCAAGGGAATGAGAGTTGCTGTTAATGTGGAATGATATAATTGTAGAGAAATGGAGAATTATGCAAGTGAATGTCCTAAGCGTCAGAGAAATATACCTCAGAAAAGGCCAAGGGATCAAGGACAATCTTATGATATCACTACTGCTGAGGTAGAAGCTCCGAAAGAGGTGGTGGCAGGTAATTTAATAGTTTTCTCAAGTTTAGAAAATGCATTATTTGATTCTGGATCATCGCATTGTTTCATATCTTCCTAGTTTTCTAAGAAAATTAGATATTTACAATTTGATTTAACAAGGTATTTTTCAGTTAAAATACATAATAGAAGTATCATTGCAACAAATTTTTGTGAATCAATCCCCATTGGATCACATAGATGTTCTTTATCTACTGATCTCATCATCATACCCATGATTGAATTTGATATAATCCTCGGTATGGATTGGCATTCAGACCACGATGTGAAGATTTATTATAACAAGAAGTAAGTTACTATTTTGGATAATGATGATAAATAACACCTTATCTTTAGAGAAAAATCATCACCACATAATTCTTTTCGGGATCCACCCCCAGTAGCTCAACTAAATTAAATTATCAAGGAGGAAGAGAATGAAATAATTGTGGGTGAGGAAAGGAATGTTCAAATAGAGGATGTGCCTATTGAGAAAGAATAAGTAGATGTGTTTCTGGAAGATTTACCTCGTCATCCTCCATGTTGGTCGGAGTGTATACTCAAGAGGGGTGTGAATTGTGTTCCAAATAAAATTTCTGTTAAAAACTTTTTCTATTAAAATCCCCAAAATTATAAAACAAGTTAAACTGTAGTGAATTTTTATTAAATCAAAGGGTCAGTTAGGTTCTCAAAGATTGATTAGTTCTCAGTTAATCTATTCATAAGATTAAATTATCTTTTGAAACTAACCTATTCATTTACAATAGATACAAACACTAGCTAGATTAACTATCAAAGTAACATTAAAACAGATTTGTATTTCAAAGTAATACCATCGGAATATGAAATATATATAGTATACTTATGACTTAAACTAAAAATTCGTAGCAGATGTAACCAAGAGGTTCAGTCTCAAGTCGAGACTTAGTACTATCAACAATTTAAATAAATTGATCTAAACCCTGGATCGGGGTAAACAATAGTACAATATTGTCTAGGTCCAAAGACCTCTACCACAATTCTACGTGGGAAAACAAAAAACAGCTCAAAGTTGTCCAGGTCTTACTCGACCTCTACCACTAACCATTGTGGGATACAAAGGAGTTTTAGATTTTGAATGAGGATTTTAGAATCCTCCAGCTTAGATCAAGAGAGAGTGTGCTTGTGTAAAATAAACAGGATACACACACTGCTCGAAGGTAAATAATAAATCACTTAGAGATAGTATATGAATGTTTAGAAATCTCTAGTGATTGGCAGTGTAGCTCTGGACTCGTTGGATTCAGCAGAATAGCTTCTGAGTCCTTCTCTGGTTTTTCTGTTGAAAAACAGAGTGTCGTGGTTCATATTTTGTTTCTCCGGAAGAGAATATGTTCTCTTGACTCTAGAGCACTTTGTGTGTTCTTCAGTAATGTTGGATTGCATGTATGGAACTTCTTTGAGGATCGTGCAATGTGTTCTTCATAGTTGTGCTCAGGATTGTTGTTTTGTTTAGTATAGAGCTTGCGTGTATTGTAGTATGTGTGTCAAGACGTGTCAAGAGTGCGTGTTTCCTCTACTGCAACTCAGTCTTTTTTATATTCCACGAGCTCTATAAATAGGAATGATTTCTTTTCCATAGATACGAGGTATGGTTTCCTGACAGACCAAAAACTATCATTAAATATCATTAATTGCATTAAAAACATCAAATATGACCATTAGTATTATTTAAATAATATTGACAAAAAGGTTAAGAAACTGTGTCATAGTAGTTGTGAAAATAGTGTCTCTTTGAACCGGTGTCTCCTTCGCAGTATGTGATTCACGGTATGTGGCTCACGTTATGTCCTTCATGGTGTAACCTTCATGGTATGTGGCTCATGGTATGTCCTTCACGGTGTAACCTTCACGGTGTGTTGCACACAGTGTCTCAGTCAGGGTGTGTCCTTCATAGTGTCTGGGTCACAGTGTGTCCTTCATGGTGTAACCTTCACGGTGTGTTGCTCACAGTGTCTCAGTCATGGCGTGTCCTTCACGATGTCTTGATACTTAGGAAAATATCTGTATTTAGATGTAAACAGTAATATACAGAATATAAATGAATCTTAACCATTATAAAGTAAGATAATTTGAAACATATATACAAATGTTTGATAAGATAAGTTAGATTTTTGATCATGCATAAGATTTGTAAATAATTGTGAGATTAATTAACATCAATAAGATTTTCTTTCATTAAAACATAATGTGTAATTATTATTGAGATTTGTGATCATTAAAACATGATTAATACATGAGGAGTCCAACAATCTCCCCATTTTTAATGATCAAAAATTTTGTAAGTAAAATATAAATGAAATGCAACGTTAGATAAAATAACATATATAATAACAGATTTAGAGAAAATACATGCTACAGTAACATATCTCTTTAGAATAATAATACTTGTACTCTTTCTCCCCCTTTTGATATTATCAAAAAGTGAAATATACGGAATCGAGTGAAACGATGCATTTGTCATTAAAAATGTCTATAATACATGATATAGTAGAAAAACAAACTGTAAACAGCAAAAGACATCCCATCAAAAAAGAATGCAGTCACTTGACTCTTCTGGGATCGGCCTTGGCCTTGCCTTTATCAGCAGCAGGAGCTGATGCTGATGTAGAAGAAGGAATAGATGTGGTAGAAATATATGGTAAGGGTAGACCTTCAAAAATAAGGGAAGCCAAAGTAGGATCTGTAGATGATCTAGTCTGTGGTTGGTCAAGAATGATAGGCCAGATCTGAGAAAGGGCTTGACTGACTGACATGGCAGTTGAGGCTAAGGCAGGTAGACCAGGTCTAAGTGGTGCAGCAGGTGGAGCAACGATAGTAGTGCACTACACATGAAGATATGGATTCAAAATATTGATGATATCAGTAATGATTTCTCTACCATATTGCATAGCCTTTTCAAAATCGCCCTTATTCTCCATGAACTTGTCCAACAATTTGGTGAACTCTGTAAGCTTCTGAACTTGAGCGTTAAAAGCTTAAGTCACTGGAGGGATTTTCAGGTTCTCCACAAGATACATAAAGTGATTTTTCATGTCACTTTTAGTGAAAATCCAGGTGAGATAAAAGTATATCTTCTTGGTGATCTCCTTTTGAGAATCATGTGCAATCTTAGCATGAATCTGAACAAGATCAGGTGCTCTATCACTATTATTCATAACTTCAGACAGAGGAGACAGATCGAAACCACTAAGGGAATTCTGAAGTTCTTCTTTGATTATAGACCTAAGAAAGGAATCATCCAAAGAAGGTTTGGAGGTCTGACCAGATGGAGGAGAAGCCTGATAGCTTCGGTTAGTACTTTGAACTATTTCAAAACTTTTTACAGACATCCAGTGTACTCATCTGTGAGCTTATTCAGATTTTACACAAGCTATCTCATGCATTGTAGCATCATGGTGTGTCTTGTTCCAATCTTCTCATCAAAATATAGAAGATAAGGATGCACTTGAGACACAATCTCTCGAGAAAGGTTGGAAACATCTGGTTCATGAGAAGCAACAACAGGTGCAGGAAGAGGCTCTGATCTTGAAGACAATTCTGTTTGCAGGTTTTCCACCAAACCTTTCAAATTAGCAACATCAGCACTAAGAATCCTATTCTCAACTCTGACTTCTTGTATTTCTCGAATCATACTTGGTTGAATATGCAGAATAATATTTTCCAAAAGAATCGATGAATCGTTTTGACTTAGTTGAGTCACTGGTCGAGGTTGAGTGGATAAAATCTTCTCAACACCAGCCAAGATAGTCTCTCCAAAGACATTCAAATCATCCTTACTTACAAATGATTGTTGCTCGGTTAAGATTGTAAGTGAAGGTAGTGGTATAGGTTCTGATGTAGATTCTAGTTGCGACCCAGAATTAGTTTCAATTTCAGATGAAGGTTGAGGCTCAGGTTCTAGTTCTGTGTGAGATACTGGATTCATTTGAAACAAAGAAGAGAGATCTATACCAGTTGTAGTCACATGCTGTGATTCACTCACATCATAAAAACCTGTAAACTCATACCGAGTGTACACATCATGTGTGAAAATTGGTTGAGATCTTCCAGTAGATCCAGCTTCTTCAATCTCAAGGTTTTGAGGTTCCTCCCACGCAAAATGTTCTTCCATTTCAGGTTCTTGAGTCACAGCTGCATGATCAAGATCCATAGGATCATCTCTAATCTCTTTAGCAAATTCCTGCCTTGCCAATTGAAAGGCAATTTACATCCTCTCTTCAGTAGAGGGTATGTACTCCGGAACCAATTCTCCCACTGGTTGTGCTTCCATATTTGCTTCTATTTCAACAAGGAGATATTCTTGATTAACATTTTCCGAAGCAGGTGTTTTTCTTAGATCAGCTTCTTCCATGACTTGATGCTCTAAATCAGGGATAATCATTTCTCATGCAGCCTCAAAATGAACTTCTTGATCAACATCATCTCTAGAATCAGGAGCTTATTCTTGTCTAAAAACATCAACAACTTCCCCTCTATAAGGTATTTCAGCAGGAACATCAGTAGGGACAGTAGTCCTTTATTTCTCAACAGGAGTTGCTTCCTCTTGAGGTATTTTAGCCTCTTCTTCTTCTTCTTCTGGGTAATCAGCCACTTCATCTAGTTCCAAACCAAGACCAGTTATATTATTTAGAATTATTAGATAATAAACAGTATTGTACTTCTTATAAAGTTGATTATTATCCTCAACCCACTGCTTCTTCTATGGGTTCCAATTAAACTTCATCCTTCTAATGATAGGCTTGGATAAACAGAAATCCAAATCCTCTAGCCTTTCTTCATTCGGTCCAACTAATCCCTTGGCAACAAACATGGCCGAAATCAACCTTGAGTAAAACAAGGAGGTGGATTTGGAAGTGACTTTAATCAGCTCACATATATCGTTAATGAAATATTTTCACAAATTTATCTTATGGCCATTCTTCAACGAATGAATCAGGAACACATCCTGATACTTCAACACAACAAAATCTCCTTTTCTTGGACTAATCAAATTCTGAACAAATTTGAACAGTATTCTTGTATCCCCATCCAATTCAGCTGCTATGGCCCTTCGCTTGGTTCCATTTCTAGTCAGAATTTCCAAAGTATTCTCCAGATAAAATATGTCAGTTTTTGGAGGAGGGTATCTTTGGTAATCATCATAAATTCCTTCATGAGGAATCCTTAGGCATGCATCCCATAGCCTTGAAGAGAATGAAAACTTTTGTCCATTGATCCATCTTGTTACCATATAGATTTCTCCAGCATCAAAAGAGAACTTTACATATTGGTAAAATTTAGATCCCAACCTTGGATAAATCGGTCTATCTTGTCTAGAGAACCATTCGAACCATCCTTGTTCTCTTAAGATTTTCAGGACCAAAGAATTGCTAGACATCAATCACTCTGGGAAAATCTCTTTTTCAGGTACTATAGTACGACTTACAAGGTTCTGATTTAGAGGTCCTTCGGGTGCTATCCTTAGTTCACTTTTTTGTTTCTTAGAGTAGCGCTTCTCAGACGAGGGTGAAGATGGACGCTTCATCCTTGGCATTCACTGACAGTTCAGGTGAGGGAGAGGAGAAGGCTTTCAAGGTAAAGAGGGTTTGAGAGAGTGAGAAGGAGAGATCTCGGGTAAGCAATCGACTGAAAACCCCTTATGTTTTATCATTTGAGAATGTCAAACATCATAAAAACAAAAACGCGGGAAATAAAATAGAGGTGAAATAAAAATTACCGCGATGCAGGTTAAAATAAATATATAAAGAATCTTCACGGTGAGACCGTGAGTAGGTGTTACGGTGCGATGAATAACAGTCATCACGGTGAGACAGTTGGTGGTCATCACAGTGAGACAGTAACCATTCTGTTCAGTCACGGTGAGACAGTGAGTAAACTATTCTGTCACGGTGAGACAGTTAAGTGACAGACTATGAACAAAAGATGTTAACTATGAGACCGTAAGCATGAAATAGTAACTGAGAAATAGGGAATATGAAACCGTAAAGTAAAATATAGAAAAATAGTAAATAGTAAGATCTATAGGATTTCTATTTATGATTAATCATACCAAGATCATGTATGATGTAGTCTAATCTCTCAGAATTTAATGGTTTGGTGAATATATCAGTAAGTTGATATTTAGTACCAATGAATTCCAAAGTGATATCACCTTTTTGGTAATGATCCCTCAAAAAGTGATGTCTTACATCAATATGCTTTGTCCTAGAATGAGAAACAGGATTATTTGAAATTTTAATAGCACTTATGTTGTCAAAATTCATTGGTACATTTCTGAATTGATATCTATAGTCTACTAAAGTGTGTTTCATCAATAAAATATGTTCACAACAACTTCCAGCAACTATGTATTCAGTTTCTGCAGTAGATAATGCAACAGAATTTTGTTTCTTACTACACCATGATACTAGTGACTTTCCTAAAAGTGACATGTTCCAGAGGTTCTTTTTCTATCTAACAGACATCCAGAAAAATCAACATCAAAATAGCTAACTAGTTCAAATGACTGTCCTTTTGGATAGAACAGTCCTAAATTGGGAGTATGCTTGAGGCATTTGAAAATTCACTTTACAGCATTTAAATTCGACTCTTTAGGATTTTCTTGAAAACGAACACACATACACAAACTAAACATAATATCAGAACGACTAGCAGTCAATTAGAGTAGACTTCCAATCATTCCTCTATAAGTGGTTTGATCAATAGATTTTACATTTTCATCAAGATCCAACTTACAGGTGGTACTCATGGGAGTGTCACTACTTTTTGTGCTATCCAATCCAAATTTTTTTAAAAGATCTCTAGTTTATTTACTCTGAGTTAAAATAATTCCATCATGATTTTGAAAGATTTTAAATTCATGAAAGAATTTATGTTCACCCATTAAACTCATTTAAAATTCATTTTTCATTATTTTAGAAAAATATGTACATAGGGAATTTCTTGATGATCCAAAAATAATGTCATCTACATAAATTTGTACCACTAAAACATCTTTATAATTTTGTTTTATAAAAAGACTAGGATCAGCTATTCCTTTTGTAAAACCTTTAGAAATTCGAAAAGTACTTAATCTACAATACCAAGCTCTTGATTCATTCTTTAATCCATATAATGCTTTTGATAATTTGAAAATATGATTAGGAAAATAAGGGTTTGTAAATCCATGTGATTTTTCAACAAAAACATCCTAAGCTATATACCCATTTAAGAATGCACTCTTAACAACCATTTGATATAGTTTGAAATTTAGATGTGCAGCATAAGCAATTAAGATCCTAATGGCTTCTACTCTGGCTACTGGAGCAAAAGACTCCTCATAGTAAATTCCTTCTTCTTGATTATAGGCTTGTGCAACTAATCTAACCTGGTTTCTAACTATATTTCCAGATTCATCTACTTTATTTCTAAACACCCATTTAGTGCCTATGGTGAAAGTGTCCTTAGGTATTTTAAATAGTTTCCAAAATTAATTTCTTTCAAACTGATTGAGTTCTTCTTGCATAACAATTACCCAAAATTCATCATTAATAGCATCATCAATGTTCTTAGGTTTAAGCTATGACAAGAAGGCTTGATGTTCAACCTGATTTCTAAGAGAAGCTCTAGTCCGTGTTCCTCTATCAAGATTGATAAAAACAACATCTAAAAGATGATTATTTAGAATTCTAGTTGATCTAGAAAAGGTAGGACTAGAAATTTCAGGTTCTTCTCTAGGTTCGGGTTCATTAGGAGCATATTCTGAAATATTTCCAGAACTGGTTGTCTTTACAGCAGGTTCATTGATTTTATCATTAAGGTTTGGAACATATAAATTTTCTTCAAGATTTTCAAGTGATGACTTAGGTTCATGTGGATAAGTTTCATCAAATTTTATGTGAATAGATTCTTCCACACACTTGGTTCTCTTATTGAAAACTCTAAAGGCTTTTCTAGTTAAAGAATATCCTAAAAAGATTCCTTCCTCACTCTTAGAAGCAAACTTGTCTAGATTATTCTTTGTATTAAAAATAAATACTTTACATCCAAAGACTGTAAATTAATCGACTTTAGGCTTTCTATTATTCCATAGATCATATGGGTTCTTCTTGAGAAGAGGTTTGACTAAGACTCTATTGATGATATAACAAGTTGTATTCACAGCCTCAGCCAAAAAATAAATAGGCAGGTCATACTCATTAAGCATGGTTCTAGCAATTTCCTGAAGGGTTATATTTCTTCTTTTTACTACACTATTCTATTGAGGTGTCCTAGGGGCAGAAAAGTTGTGACTATAGCCATTGTGTGAGTAATAAGATTCAAACTCTTGATTTTCAAACTCATAGCCATGATCACTTCTTAGGGTCTTAATCTTAAGTCCACTATGGTTTTCTATATAATTGGAGTATTTAATAAAGTAAGAACAAGATTCACTTTTTTGAGCTAAGAAGTATACCTGAGTATATCTAGAAAATTCATCTACTAGTACATAGACATAATGCTTCCCATTTAAGCTAGGAACTCTAGATGGTCCAAACCATTCCATGTAAACCAACTCGAGAGGTTGAGAAGTTGGCCCTTCTTTCTTTGGTTTGAAAGAGATTTTGTGTTGCTTCCCCTTTTGACAGGGATTGCAAACTTTGTCATTTGAAAACTGATGTTTGGGTAAGTCTCTAACTAAGTTCTTCCTAGTTAGTTTTCTAAGTGAGTGGATATTGCAGTGTCCTAATCTTTTATTCCATAACCAAGATTCTTTATGAAAAGCATTTAGGAAAGTAAAATTTTGTTTGGATAAACAACTTAAATCAACTGTATAAACATTTTCATTTCTTAAATCCGAAAATACTAAAACATTCTTACAATTAAAAACATTACAATAATTATTTTCAAATTTAAAATTAAATCCATCATCACATAATTGAGAAATAATTAACAAGTTATATTTCAATCCATCAACAAATAAAACTTTAGAAATTAAAACTGAGTCAGTGTTACCAATTTGGCCTAGGCCAATGATTTTTCCCTTAGAATTATCACCAAAGCTGACATGGCCTCCATCAACCTTGTTTAGGCTCTTGAATCATGAGTAATCCCCAGACATATGTCTTAAACATCCACTGTCCAAATACCATGTCCTCTTGTGGGAACTCTTCAAACATGTTTCCTCAGATGTGTTGGTCATGAAACACACGTTGGAACGATTCTTTCCAGAATCAGAAATTTTAGATTTACTTGTGCTATCTTCTGAAGTACTCCAAGTAGATTTCATAGCTTTCTTGTACTTCTTATCTATATAATCATGTTTCTTTTTAAACTTTAGTTTTGGACAGTCTGCTTTTATGTGACCTTTTTTCTTTCATGCATAGAAGACTATATCATCCTCCTTATCATATTTCTTCCAATCCTTCTTCTAGTGACCCTTGTTATCATTCTTTCCTTTGTAATTTGATTTTTAGAAGTATTTCCTTTTCCTATAAAACATTTTGAATCTCATGGCTATTTGAGCCATCTCAGCATCACTGTCTGAATCCAAATCTTCACTGGTTGAACTTTGAGTTTGTATTTGAACTTTTTATGTGTCCTTGCTCTTAGAAGTAGTAGATTTAAAAGCTACAGAGTTTCTTTTTGGTTAATCATCTTCCTCCTTATTCACTTTTAGTTATTCCTCATACATCAGTAATTTACCAATAAGCTCTTTGATAGGTAGATCTCCAATGTCACATGATTCTCTGATTGAAACAGATGTTCCTCTCCATCGGTCTGGAAGACATCTTAGTATCCTCATAATTTGTTCCTTTACTGGAACAGCTTTACCAAGTGAACTGATTGTATTGACTATCTCATTAAACCTGAGATACATATCAAAAATAGGTTCATCAGTCTTCATTTTAAAATTATCATATTCAATAGTATAAGTATTTAATCTCATTTCTTTAAAATTGGTTGTTCCTTTATGAGAAACACATAAAGTATCCCAAATTTCATAACTAGTTTTTCAAGAAGATATTCTGTTAAATTCCTCATCTCTAAATGCACAATACAAAGCATTCATAGCTTTACAGTTTTTATTGTACGCTACGTTAGTAGGTTCATCCCAAGTTTCTCATTCAGTTTCTGGAATTATATATTGAGACTCTATAGTAGCCTAGATATCAAAACCCATACTGTCCAAATGAATTTTCATTTTAATTTTCCACTGGTCATAGTTTGTACCATTAAAGAAAGGTTTCCAGTTTGTAGCAGCACCCTCAAGTCTATTGTCCATAATGATATTTTAGAAAGTAAAGTTAAAGAGATAAAATTTATAACTAACAAAAATTTAAGATCATTAAGGATGAAACTAAAATCACAGCTGAAAACAGAGTGTTTTGAAAACATGTATTAATAAAAATTCCACCTTTAATACCTAATGTTGGTCAGAGTGGATACTCAAGAGGGGGTTGAATTGAGTTCCAATTGAAATTTCTGTTAAAAATATTTTCTATTAAAATCCCCCAAATTATAAAACAAGTTAAACTATAGTGAATTTGTATTAAAGCAAAGGGTCAGTTATGTTCTCAAAGATTTATTATTTCTCAGTTAATCTAATCAGAAGATTAAATTTTCTTTTGAAGCTAAACTATTTATTTATAATATATACAAACATTTTCTAGATTAACTATCAAATTTACTTTAAAACAGATTTTTATTTCAAATTAATAGTAGTGAAATATGAAATATATATAGTATACTTATGACTTAAACTAAAAATTCACATCAAATGTAACCAAGAGGTTCAGTCTCAAGTCGAGACATAGTCCTATCAACCATTTAAATAAATCGATGCACACCCTGGATCGGGGTAAATAACAGTACAATACTATCCAGGTCCAAAGACCTTTACCACAGTTTTATATAGGAAAACAAACAACAGCTCACACCTATCTAGGTCTTACTCGACCTCTACCACTAACTATAGTGGGATACAGAGGAGTTATAGAGTTTTAATGTGGATTTGAGAATCCTCCAACTTATCTCAGGAGATAGTGTGTGTGTAAAATAAACATGATACACAAAATTCTTGAAGTTAAATAATAAATCACTTATAGATATTATATGCATGTTTAGAAATCCCTAGTGATTGGCAGTGAATCTCTGGACTCATTGGATTCAACAGAAGAGCTTCTGAGTCCTTATCTAGTTTTTCTATTGAAAAAAAGATTATCGTGGTTCATCTTTTGTTTCTCCAGAAGAGAAGATGTTCTCTTGACTCCAGAGCACTTTGTGTGTTCTTCAGTAATGTAGTATTGCATGTATAGAACTTTTTTGAGGATCATGCAATGTGTTCTTCACAGTTGTGCTCAGGATTGTTCATTTGTTCAGTACATAGCTTGCGTGTATTGTAGTATGTGCATCGAGACGTTTCAGGCGTGCGTGTGTCCTCTACTACAGCTCAATCTTCTTTATATTCCACGAGCTCCAGCAATAGGAATGATTTCCTTTCTATAGATACGAGGTACGGTTTCCTGAAAAACCAGCAACTATCCTTAAATAACATTAATTGCATTAAAAACATCAAATATGACTATCAGTATTATTTAAATAACATTGACAAAAAGTTTAAGAAACGAAGTCACAGTAGCTGTGAAAACGGTGTCTCTTTGAACCGGTGTCTCCTTCACGGTATGTGCTTCACGGTATGTGGCTCACAGTATGTTCTTCATGGTGTAACCTTTACGGTATGGGGCTCACGGTATGTCCTTCACGGTGTAACATTCACGGTGTGTTGCTCACGGTGTCTTAGTCACGGTGTGTCCTTCACGGTGTCTGGGTCACAATGTGTCCTTCATGGTGTAACCTTCACGCTGTGTTGCTCACAGTGTCTCAGTCGTGGTGTGTCCTTCACGGTGTCTTGATACTTAGTAAAATATCTGTATTTAGACTTAAACAGTAATATGTAGAATATGAATTAATATTAACCATTAAAAAGTAAGAGAATTTGAAACATAAATACAAAGGTTTGATAAGATAAGTGAGATTTGTGATCATGCATAAGAATTGTAAATAATAGTGAGATTAATTAACATCAATAAGAATTTCTATCATTAAAACATGATGTGTAATTATTATTGATATTTGTGATCATTAAAACATGATTAATACCTAAGGAGTCCAACACTCCAGAACAAGAAATTGAGTTTTCCATTGATTTAATTCCTGGTTCAAGGCCTATATCAAATACCCCTTATAGAATGGCCACTGTGGAATTAGTTGAACTAAAGAAACAACTAGAGGAATTGAGTAATGAAGTATTTATTCACCCTAGTGTTTCTCCATGGGGAGCCCATGTCCTTTTTGTTAAGAAGAAAGATGGATATATGCTGTTATGTATCGATTATAGGGAAATCAATTCTATAACAATAAAGAACAAGTATCCACTACCTCACATTGATGATTTATTTGACCAACTGCATGGAGATAAATACTTTTCAAATATTGACCTTCGATCTGGATACCATCAGTTGTGTGTGAAGAAGGAATACATTCCGAAGATAGCATCTCAAACCAGGTACGGGCATTACGAGTTCACAGTAATGCCTTTTGGATTGACTAATGCACCCTCCGTCTTCATGAATCTAATGAACAGAGTTTTCAAGGAATATCTCAATGATTTTGTAGTGGTATTTATTGATGATATCTTGGTATAGTCCAAAATCTATGAATATTATGAAAATCACTTGCGCATTATCCTGAAGACTCTTAGAAGACATGAATTATATGGGAAGTTTAGTAAGTGTGAATTTTGGCTTTAGGAGATTTCTTTTCATGGACATATTGTTTACAAAGATGTAATCTCTATTTATCCTTCTAAGGCCAAGGAAATCCAAGAGTGTCCAGCACTGATGAGTATAACTGAGGTACGCAGTTTTGTTGGTTTGACAGGTTATTATCGACCTTTCGTCCATAATTTTTCCCGATTGGCTAACCCATTAACTAACCTCACACGTAACGGGGTTAAATTTGTTTGGGAAAAAGAGTGTGAATAATGTTTTGAAGAAATTAATAGAATATTAATCAATTCCCCTATATTGAATCTACCATCGGGGAATGATGGGTTCATTATTTATAGTGATGCATCGAAGAAAGGACTTGGTTGTGTCCTTATGCAGAGTGATAGGGTTATTGCCTATGCATCACGACAGCTGAAAATTCGTGAGAAACAATATCCTACTCATGATCTTGAGTTATCTGTTGTAATCTTTTCTTTGAAGATATGGAGACATTATCTCTATGGTGAAAATGTGAGATATATACCGATCACAAGAGTTTGAAGTTTATTTTATCACAGAAAGAACTCAACGTGAGGAAAAGGAGATGGCTTGAATTACTCAAGGATTATGATTTCATGATACAATACCACCTGGGGAAGTAAAATAAGGTGGCATATTCTTTCAGCAGAAAGTATCATGGAGTTTTGAACATGATGATAATTAAAACAGATACTATTTTCATGGATCTAGTGAAGATGGATATGGGAATCACCATGGAAGGTGAAACATCAATAATTTTTCAAATGGTTTCCAAACCATCTTTACTAGAAAGGACAAAGAGTTCTCATACCGGTGATGAAGAGTTTCCAAATAAGATTAAAGCTTTGAATGATGGGAGATTGAGAGACTTTGTGTATGAAGATGGAATTTTGAAATTTGGGAAGAGACATTGTGTTCCCGATATACCTGATCTAAAAAGGGAATTGTTGGATGATGCTCATAGTTCCAATTTCTCTATACACCCTGGGAGCACCAAAATATATAAAGATTTGATGGAACATTTTTGGTGGGACAACATAAAGAGGGAGACTATAGATTTTGTGTCAAGATGTATGGTTTGTCAACAAGTGAAAGCTGGAAGGAAACAGCCTGGTGGAGTATTTAAACCTCTTCCAATACCTGAGTGGAAATGGGATAATATTACAATGGACTTCATCACGGGGCTACCAAAGACTCATAGAAGGAACGATGCAATATGGGTCATTGTTGATCATCTTACCATGTAATCACATTTTCATTATATAAGAGAAGATTTACCACTCGAAGGTTTAGCAAGACTATATATTAATGAAGTTGTGAGACTTCATGGAGTACCCCAATCGATTTTTTCTGATCGTGATCCCCGTTTTACTTCATGATTATGGAAAAGTCTTCAAAAGGCCTTGGATATTGATCTTCATTTGAGAACTGCCTACCACCCTCAGACAGATGTACAATTAGAACAGACTATTCAAATCTTAGAAGACATGTTGAGATCCTTATCACGTGACAATCAAGGAATGTGGGATCAATATTTACCTCTGGTAGAATTTTTATATAACAATAGCTTCCATTTGAGTATTTAGATGGCAGCATATGAAGCATTATACAGAAAGAGATGTCGCACACCAACCTGTTGGGATGATGTTGGTGGAAGAAAAATCGTAGGCCTAGAATTGGTGGAGGAAACGATGGAAAAGGTGAAGGTAATCCAAAGCCACATCAAAGCAGCTCAAAGCAGGCAGAAGAGCTATGCCGATAACCAAAGGAAGGATTTGGAATTTTAGGAAGGAGATCATGTTTTCTTAAAGGTATCTCCATGGAATGGAGTTATACATTTTGGTAATAAAGGTAAATTGTGTCCTAGGTACATCGGACCATTTGAAATTATAGAATTAATTGGTGTTGTAGCTTATCGTTTGGAAATGCCTCCAAGTCTCTCCAGATATCACGATGTGTTCCACGTATCACTATTGAGAAAATACATGCCTGACCCAATGCATGTACTCACTTACAAGGAATTAGAACTGGAACCCGATCTGCCTTATTGCAAAGAGCCCGTCAGGATTTTTGATACAAGAGAACAAGTACTGAGAAACTGGACGACTCATCTAGTAAAAGTTCTATGGAGAAACCATAAGACAGAAGAGGCAACGTGGGAACCCAAGGAACTTATGATGAAGAACCACCCAAGCCTTTTTATGCTGTAGTATTCTAGAAATTTCGAGGATGAAATTATTTGAAGGAGGGGAGAATGTAACAGCCCAAGCTTCCATGGTATGTTTCTCTTTGAATAAAACATTAGCGTGTGTTGTACCCATCTTCGAGTTCTAACACACAGCACAAATAATCAAACTAGCTGTTATGAATAGTAATACCCACTTTTTGAAATTTAATAAATTTTATCATTCAAAATGGACTTCATTTTTGGATTCAAAATATCGAAATTAGCTTAGAGTGATTTTTTGGTATTTTTCTGAAAACATTCAATTTTTGATGAATAGTGAAAAACACTAAGTTATAGTTAAAACCCGAATTTTTATTTCAATAATTATTTATTTTAATTAAATTTAATCAAGGTCAAAATAGATACATAATACCTATATAATTGCAATGTAATTAAATGGAGTTATTTTAGAATAATT
This sequence comes from Viscum album, assembly GCA_963277665.1. Taxonomy (NCBI): domain Eukaryota; kingdom Viridiplantae; phylum Streptophyta; class Magnoliopsida; order Santalales; family Viscaceae; genus Viscum; species Viscum album. The sequence continues at coordinate 284,205,762 of OY728138.1, read as the reverse complement.
TTAGATATTTAAAAATTCTATTGAACTTTTCACCGTCTTTTAACCACCTCTTAGGAGAAATTGGAAATTCAAATAAAACTTAATTTTACTGCTTCTGTGAGTGGAATTTTGAAAATTCAAGAGACCCGGTGAATATCAAGGAGTAAAATTTGGTTCAATAAGATACAAATAATTTTTGGTGAATAATAACTTTTTTACTTTCATTTACCACATATAAAAGTAAATAGGGTAATTAAGGGTAAAAATGGTATTAATATTACCCTAACATATGTACTAATTCTATTTTACAAGTGTATCTCGACCAAAAACAACCTTAGGAATAAAATATTATCATTTAGGTCCACTTGGATTAGATTAGTACATTTATTATTATTTAATTCAAAGAAGAGTTAAAAAAGTTAAAAGCAATGTTTAATAACTAAAACATTTTTATTATAGTGTTATACATAATATAAATTCTATTATAAATATTCATTAGAAATATAGGAATATTTCATAAATAATGGTATTTTATTTATAATTTTGGACATTAAATAATTAAATTTATTTATGACACAATGGTGATGCAGTAATTACCTAATTAATAAAATATTAAAATAATTGATATTATAAATATCAAAATAAATGTAATTTGAGACCTTTTATGAAATAAACTAATTTATATGTTAATATGAAATATAATTGTTGTTTATTTAAATTTTTTTCGAAGTAATAATGCTGTTATGAAATTATCAAAAACAAAATACCCAATAGTTTCAAAATTGACATAAAAGAGTTTTTAAAACAAATATTATATTATTAATCGATATTCTATTACTAAAAATCTAAGGTTCAGCCAAAGGACTTTTATAATGATTGTTTTATCATTAATGGACAACTTTTGGGTCTCTTGGACGTATATAGTAAGTTTATTAACTATATAATATAAAAATACAAAGAGACATGGTAAATGTCCAACTATTTAACTATGAGGTAAATATAAATGATAAGGTTAATATAGTGACACAAACCTCTCTAAAATATATTGATTTAAATTACTTAGACCCATACCCACCTTAACCTTTAAATAATACACTTTGGAGCCATTACAAACCAAATATCAATTTATTATAAAATAATATTTCTAGCTTTTCCAAAGGTACCCCTCACCCCTCATATAAAAGGGAACTCCCCCTTCTCACTAATTCACACCTTCAAATCCTTTTGGCTAGGAAAAGCCCTACCAAAATATTCTCTAAACTTCCATAAATTCAACCTTGAGGGATTATTTTGATCATAAATCCAACCCAAGGAGCCATTTTGATCAAATCAAAAGGAAGAACCCGAAGAAGAGGTAATGTTTTCACCACCCTCTTTCAAATTCCTTTCTTCTTCAACTTCTTCTTTATTTGATATTTAAATTATAAAATAATAACTCCAGTATCTTATATATACTATGATGTTATTATAAATATGGTACATCCATATTCATTATTCTATCCATCCTTTTAAAGACATGTCACCATATGTGCGTACATATGACTTACCGTCTCCACATCCTGGTGTAATTGTTATTCAAAACATTGTTATTTTGACAGGTATGATAATGATGTGTAATTTATGTAAATAATAAATATAACATTATAATTATTCTGTATATATGATATACCATCTATTTGTATATTATTTTAATATCAAAAGTATGATATTGTCGCTCGTGCGTACGTACAGACTACACTCTCCACGAACGCGATGAGATTCATTCCCCATTGTATCCATGCAAGTATAATTCTCATTTGATGATTAAAAGTAATGTTTAAGGACTTGATATCATTCTGTATATGAATAATATACAACCTATCCATAACAAACACGACTTATTTAACAAAACATATAAAAGAAAACGAGTAAGTTAACACCCGAAATGATGATAATACTAAGATATTAATAACAAATCAATGTTAAAAGATCATATATGGTATCATGTTAATGTATATGATTCATGTATAATTTAATAACAATTATTTCACCATTATACATGAGGTTAACCTACCATAAACCAAGGAAAAGTACAAGGTAAGTGTTTATTTCACAATCTCTTCATTATCTGAGGTTGTTTATACGTAATTATCTACTGGGACCTCTTTATCATCCACATCCATGTTTCTAAAAAATTTATTTCAAATCATTCTTACTATTTTAAAGACTATGGGTTTAAGTCATTTATAACCTTTTTGACTTTTTATAAGAAGTTTATAAAGGAATCTTTCTATTATTTTCCAAACAAGGTCCTTTTTAACCTTTTCGACAGAATTAAGGTAAGAATGTCTTTTTTTAACTTATACGGTGGATTTCATCTATTTTCCACCAGTATAAAATCGTCGAAGCATCCATTACAAGATTATAAGAATATTTTCAAATTAAATGATTTAATTTATAATTATGTGACTTTAAATGATTTAAAAAAAAGAGATATTTCTCTCAAATTGTTTTGATTTCATCTATGTCAAAATCCTTTGATGGATTTTAAGCTTATTTGAAGTTGATTTATTATGATACAAAACTTCCATATATTATTGAAGGTTTTTTGATATGTTTGTCTATGGATGTGTTATTGTTATACCATTCATGGTTTATAGATAAAGTATTGACATTTCGTATGCTAGTTTTAATACCAATGTTTATGTTATGTTTAAACCTAATCATATGAGGAATGCATTGGACTTAATAAGTGATGGGTGGAGGTCGTTATAGCTCCTCGATGCATTAGTATTTCTCATGGGACAATGTAGTGTCTTGGCACGAGGCCATGACAAAATCTTATTTGTAGTCTTTGAATGAGGCCTTTGCTACATGGTTATGATAGTCTGGAATTATGCATTCCATCATTATGAAAGTGGTTATTGATATTAAATGTGATTATTTGACTAGTATAATATCCATGTGAATAAGTAAATGGAATTATTTCATTTTATTTTTTCCATATTATGCTGAAGTTCAAGTTCAAAATGCTTTTGTTTTAGTTATACATTGACTTAAATGTTTATGCTTATTTATGAAATTTAACGCTATATTGTTATCCTTACTGGGCATTTGAGCTCACCCATTTCTATGTTTTATTTTTCCCAGAATGTGAAGAAGTATTTTATGAATGACCTGTAGGGATAGTATAAGGGGATATGAGTGTGGAGACAACATGTCATTGTAGTTTTCACATTATGATGTAATGTAAACTTTACGAATGTGTCTAGTTATTCCAAGGATACTAAACTAATCGGTCATTCAAGACTTGATCTTTTGTGATCATGCCAATGTTATGTAATAATGAACTGACTGTAGGTAACTGGGGTCAGGGCGTTACATGACGAGAAGTTCATCTTCTCACCATTTCTATCTCCTTGTGTTTGGATGAGTCTACTTCCTTCCTCTTGTTGGGTTGAGTTGTACTATTTACTGCACTCTCTGTTGTACTCCTTTGTGATTCCATGTTTGATCTACTGCTCACTCTTCAGTACCTCCTTTTTTTCTCCCTCGAGCCTTCGGGGTATCCTACTGAGTATTTTTATACTCACCCCTGCTTGGGCTTTTCCCGCACTTGGTGTACCCTTGCAGACGACAGACGGGTTGCTCATGACTTTAGAGGAGCTTATGAGATCATGATCTTGGACCACGTATGGTAGTCATAGTCGGGTTCTAGTTGTGGGACTCTCCCAACTATTTTACGTTTGTTTACCAATTGCTAGGTTGTGGCACTTTTCTGGTTGGGTACGTGTTTTGCCCTTTTCTTTTCATCTTACCTTCAACTCTCTCTTTGTACTAGAGTTATATGAATCTTGTTGGTTTGTTTATAGCAGTTGGTACTTTAATTTCTCTTTTACTCTGCACTATTTCATTGAGTTGGTTGTGTGTGTGTGTGTGTGTGTGTGTATAGGTACTTAGGCAAAGAACTCCCCGAGTTGTTTTGCCTTCAGTGCTTGTCGCAAGCCCCTGGCCTATGGAGGTGGCATGGGGTAGTTGCGGATCAAGGCCGGGTAGGGTTGGGTCATGACAAAATGGTATCAAAGGTGGTTCGTTCCTTGGGACGTTGTTCAGGTGTCCCTAAAAAGTAATTGGTTGTGATTTAGGGAAATAGTGTCAACGTGTCTCGAGTGGCTCTCAAGACAGGGAGTCTAGTGATGGTGCGGTGACCGACATATCCATTCACCAGGACCCTGATAACCAACTTTTCAACTCAGCATGCTGAGACACTCATTGTAGGGAAATTTGTTTGTGTATCACATAGGATCGAGTCCATAACTGTACTTCTTGTTTCAGCACCCCATTGTTGTTAAAGTTGTATAAATATATGCTCATCGGATCGCGGTACTCCCTAATAACATTTAGGATGCCTCCACGAAGATAGCTAGACAAGATACCATATTTGGTTCGTGACGATGCCCTTGTGAGCAATGAGGCCTTAGTCCAGGACCCATCATGCGAGTCCCATTATCTGGGTGGGCAGGTAGCATCACCCCCACCTGGTGAGTAGCAAACTGTTCCAGTAGAGAAGACGGAGCTTGAGCGCATATTGAGAGCACTTTGAGAGTTCCAGAATTAGAGACCGCTGAGGTTCAGTGGTGATCCAGACCCTCAGACAGTAGGGTATTGGCTGGAGGTAGTGGTTTTTCTCTTCAGGCTTGTGCAGACGCCAGTGGATCTGATGGTGGCTTTGGCCGCCAGCCCTGTCCACAAAGCAGCTGGGCGTTGGTGGAGTCTGGTGACTCAGTTACTCGATGAGTCATCACTTTCATGGGACGACTTTCAGCTGTTGTTTAGTGAGGTGTTTTACCCCTCCTTCTTATGCTCCATTTGGATCCAGGAGCTCTTGCAGTTTCAGCAGGGAGGGATGACGATGATTGAGTACGCGACTAGGTTCGCGGACCGTGCACGTTTTTTCCCAGACATAGACCACGACGACAACTTCCGAGGGAGAAAGTTTGATCAGGGCATCCACAGAGATATTTTTGTTGTCATAGTATCCTTGGTCATTCCCACTAATGTTGTGGTGCTATAGCAGGTGATGGTGACAGAGATCTTCCCGTTGCGTTCTACAGTTTGTGGTGGCAGCAGGCTCGACAGAGGCGAGACGTCTGCCGCAGCTGGAGGGTGTCGGCTGAGAAAACCTCGACGTAGGTGGCTTTCTAATAACTGGACTCAGGGGAATGGTCGTACACAATAGTGGCGTCGGAGGGCACCAGTGCAGCCTGGAGAGAGTCGGTGTTATGTATGCGATGAGCGAGGTCACTTGGCACGGGACTGCCCAACCAGGCATGCTGAGAATATCGTGCAGGCAGCAGGTGCACCACAATGGAAAAGTAAGCACCGTGATCGGAGGAGTGGACAGAGAGGTGGTGCTAGCAAAGTAGTGGGAGGGGATAGAAGTGGGGAATGACATTACGAGGTCTTCCCATCACCACCAGGTGGTCCACGTCAGGATCCAGGAGCTGACAGTTGGGACCAAAGACAGCCACGAGCTTTGGATGTCTACAATCATGCAGAGCATGATGTGATAAGAGGTACACTCTATAGTTCATCTACTTTTTTTAGTAGAATTGTTAGACCCTGTGTGTGAAATGATTTTCTCACTACCCCTTGCTTGATGTATTACCAGGGTGACACGGGGCATCGGTGTAACCCTGTGTCGGAAAGGTAGAAGGCGTGGTACCTTTTCCGTTATTCGATGGTGTCGACTCCATCTCTTTCCGAGCGTGTAAGAGAGTCTTCGTCTTGGGACATCGACAGTAAAACCTTGAATGAACAGATACCCTTGGGTGTTTCACCATATGGATATTCTGAAGGAGGGAATCACTGGTCTTTGTCCGAGGTCCAAACAGTGATTCTAGTCACATCATGCGACGTAGGGGTTTGACAGGGGAGGTGAGCCACCCCCGAGGGCCTTCGAGCTGTTTTAGATCATGTGAAGGGATGAAGAGATTGTCTACTGCCTTAACCTAAACCGAAAGGCTGGTATGGGTGAATGACGTCTCCCACGTGACTCACCTGAGAAGAAGTGTGTGTGCTCTTATGCACTTCTTTAGCAAGATCAGACCTCGCGTGAACAGATCAAATCCTTTGGTCTGTGTGCGGTGACACGAGACTGTGCAAGAGTCCTTCTGGGTACGGGAGAGCTAGGTGTGGGCTTAGTATCATGAGTTGTTCCCTACGTTTCCTTTTCAGGGACAAAAATCTTGAAGGAGGGTATAATGTATGAACGTGGTTTTTTCCATAAAAGACTTTGGAATATTCTTGATGTTATTCCAGATCAGCGACTTTAGACAGCGTGCGATTCTGAGCCCCGATGTAGCCTAAATTAAATTTTAAGTGCGTTCACACTAGGCACGCAAAATAAATGGGAAAACTCCTAAATGGTGTTTTAGATCAGAAATCTGAGTGTACGGATGGATCCAAAATGGGGTTTTTACCCTAGCAACAACATAAAATATGTTGTCACGGGAAGTTTGGACCCCTCCCCCGTTATTGGAACATTAAACGGATAAATAAATAAATAAATTTATTCATTTAATGGCTTAAATCAAGTATCTCATAAATTTTAGCTCATATTGGATAACTGAGGGCACCGTGGAGTCTGTAGCGTGCCGTTTACCCTAGAAGGGGTGTAACTTTCGCAGGCGCAGACCTCCTGTGAAAATTCCCCCAGGGGCATTTTTGTAATTTAAAGACTTTAGACGTTAAATTTTATAACTTTATAATGGAGGCTCGGATTAAAATTCCAAGACCTCCTTTGTGATTGGGATGTGGTGTTAAACCTACGTGCGGCCTAACCTCGACTGCGTGGGAGGTTTCGGACGCGAGATTTTTTTTTGAGGAGTTTCTTAATAAAGGCTTAAATTTTATTTAAGTTAATACCCTTCTCTGTCTCCCCTCATTTCTTCCCCCTGGAGAAACCTCATCTCTTCCTCAAGCTCTCCTCTCCCTCCTCCTCCTCCCCCTTCCTCCGATCAAGGTGCTTGCGGTGACGGCGAGGCTCGATGAGCGGTGAAGCTTCGGGCTACGCCATGTAAGGTAGGCGAACGTTGTTTTCAGTTTTTAAATCCCGAACCTCTCTTTGAATCCAAATTATATGAATTTAATTTCTGTTATTCTACTTATTGGAGACCATATTTTCGTAGTATATGTTCTTATCTTTCCAACGCATGTTTCAGATTTCAATTCCGAGTCTCGAGCCGTCTGCAGCGGTCCGGCAAAGTTTCGAGGTCGTTTTGGTGTATTCCGACAGGTCTTTGGCGGTCTAGGGTGGTCGACGGCGGTGCGCGGTGGCTCCATGTGGCAGAATGAGGTGGTTACAAGTGGAATTATTCTCGTAATTGGAGGTTTCCTAGGCGGTCGGCGGGCTGAGGGAGACGGCAGCCGGGCGAGGGAGCGCCGCAGGCGGCCGACCGAGCGAGCACGGCAGGCAGTCGCGGCGTCAGCAGGGTCGTCGGCGCTCGGGTGGACCGGGGTTGCTGTCGCGACTCAGCATGGGAGACTTAGACCCGTGCTTGGCAGGTCTCCATGTAAAACAATGACCGGCCATGGGGGCCGATCGGTGCTAGGGTGGACCGCGGGTCCACGGCCGACACAGGCCGGTACAGCCCAAGGGGATTCGTCCCCTCGACTTCGGACACCCGAAATCTTCACTACGGGTGTCTGTTTTGTGTGCCATCTACGGAATTGTGATCCTCTGCTCGAGAAGAACTTTTTGATATGGTATCAAGTATTCTTAATTCCCTAGACGAGGGGCTCAGTGGTGTGACACATACGTTAAGTGGTTTATCACTTTTTCCGAGGTTATTATTTTGGATGGGACAGACACATATAATGTCTGATTTGAGCGCTGTCAGCGGCATTGTGACCCTGGAGTCAAGGAGGAGTTTACCATAGGGTTTTCAGGCATCGATGTCGGAGGTGAGATGTGGGCCCCATGGTCCGTCTTTTAAGCTGCGAGCATCGTTTAGCAACTTTTTCATCGGATGTCTGTTCGGGACGTGCGAGCAGTCGTTTCTGGGTGTTTTTTCGTGGGCATTGCAATGGAACAATCTGCCCGCTTTAATTCTCCATGATGGAATGGTCCCCATGAAGGCCATTTTGGGAGTTGATGGTGAATTCCAACTTATTCATCGGGTGTCCGTTTTGGACAAGTGTTTAGTCAATCTTCTGTACTTTTTCGAGTGGATCGCAACGGTGTAATCCGCTCGTAGCGCTTCGAGACCAGGATGTGGGTCCCACGTAGCACCGATCGTGTGCAGTATGGAAATATGCATATTATTCTCTGTATATCCATTCCACTCAAGTGAGAAGTCAATTTCATGTGTTTTCCGTAGGGGATCACAATGGGGGGATGCACCCGACTATTTTTGGGACCGAGGCTCGGGACCACGGGACGTCGTTCAGGTGTAAAGAAGTGTTGAACAACTTTTACATCAGATTTCCATTGGAGGGGAGTAAATAGTCTATCTCTCATGTTTTTTCATTAGGATTACAATGGTACTATCCGTTTGGATGTCCGGAGTCTCATTCAAGATCTCATTAAATGTGGAATTATGAAAGGTGTACCAATGGTGGTTCTTCCGGCGGTGTTTGTAGAGAACCCTTGGTGTGTGATCATGCGAACTCCTATGAGAGTGAAGTAAATTCTTAAAGATATATGATTGGCCATGCCTGGTCCGTGGATGGAACAGGTTGGTGAAATTACGTTTCCACCCTTCGCGCTGGCATTGGGTGTCGTGTGCACGATAGCCTTTGGGCAAGAGATGTGGTATACTCTGGGAGTATACAGGGATGCTTGGAGGTATATGTTGTAGTTTGTACCAGATAATGTTTGTGTTCTTGGGTTGGAGATGAGATAGGGCCACATGTCATGTGGGCCCCTTGTGCATGTCGTGTTTTTCATTACGTACCTTTTACCTCTCGTGACGTAGAAAATCCGCATGTTCTCGATGGTTTCAACCAGTAGGGTTGAGTGGGATTCCCCCTGGTCCTATTCATGATGTTTTAGACCAGTAGGGTTTAGTGGTTTCTCCTAGTTCTGTTCTCGACGGTTTGATCGGCGGAGTTGTTTGGGTTCCCCTTTTTCCTTTTGTCATGTGGGGTTTCAGTATCACGTCCCTTCATGTTCCCTGGTAGAGTTTTTGTGGATTCGGTGTGACCAATACATTACTCGGGCACTGATCCTCCATCCAGGAGGTTGTTTTCCGTATGGATGGCTAGTGCAGATCTGAGTGTACCTTCCATCAGATACTAGGTAGTGGGTTACCTGACAACCTCATAGGGTTTACCCTCCAGTAGAGATTGGGAAGTGGGTTACCCGACGACCGCTTTGGGTTTACCCTCCAGCAGAGACTGGGCAGTGGGTTACCCGATGACTGCTTAGGGTTTACCCTCCATTAGAGACTAGGCAGTGGGTTACTCGATGACCTCTTAGGGTATACCCTCCAGTAGAGACTGGGCAATGGGTTACCTGACAACCTCTTAGGGTTTACCCTCCAGCAGAGACTGGGCAGTGGGATACCCAATGACCACTTAGTGTTTACCCTCCAGCAGAGACTGGGCAGTGGGTTACCAAACAACCTCTTAATTTTTACCCTCTAGCGGGGCTGAACAGTGGGTTACCCAACGACTTATTTTAGACTTAGTCCTTTCTACTCAGCTAGTATGTGGATTTTCTCCATGACTACCATAGGGGGACCCTTGGTTGTACGGGTTCCTGATGTGACAACTTTGACTTTGAGAAGACCTCTCGGCTGTGTGATAGTGATGAGGTGTGGTTTGAATTTCTATAAAATGCTCAAGTACAATGGGTGCATTCCCCACCAAAATGCGTCCTTGTGACGCGACTTAAAACCATGCGGGCGAGTCAGTGCCGCCCAAATCAGATAGTGTTGAAGTGCGGTGATTTGAGCCCCTTGACTTGCAGTTCGGGGAAAACGTGCGGGATGCTGGGCATCGATGGTGTTTACTTCTAGGACTGTTGGATACTCACTTTATTAGACTGTGATATGAGATAGAGTTCCCCTTACGATCTTTCTTGGGTTTCTTGTTTGAGCATATGGTTATGTATATACCTTGTTCCAGTACCCACTTCTCGGGTTTTGGTTACTCTCTTTCCCGGAGAGGTGAAGACGCGTGGGGTATGCCACGTGCTTTCTATGTCTATCTTCTCCTAGTTTGATGAGTCTACTCTCTTGCTATAGGTAGCGAAGACTCGACGAGAAGTTTATCTTCTCACCGTTTCTTGCTCCTAGTGTTTGGACGAGTCTACTTCCTTCCTCTTGTTGGGTTGAGCTGTACTCTTTACTGCACTCTCTGTTGTACTCCTTTACTATTCTCAGTTCGATCTACTACTCACTCTTTAGTACCTCCTTTTTTTCCTCGAGCCTTTGGGGTATCCTACTGAGTATTTTTATACTCGCCCCTTCTTGGGCTTTTCCTGCACTTGGTGTGCCCTTGCAGACAACAGACAGGTTTCTCGTGACTACGAAGGAGCTTAGGAGTGGGAGCTTGGACCGCGTACATCGGTCGTAGTCAGGTTTTAGGTTTGGGACTCTCCCAGCTATTTTAATTTTGTTTACCTGTTGCTGGGTTGTGGCACTTTTCTAGTTGGACGTGTGTTTTGACCTTTTCTTTTTAGTTTACCTTAACCACTCTCTTTGTACTATTTAGAGTTCGATGCACCTTGTTGGTTTTTTATAGCATTTGGTACTTTACTTTCTCTTTTACTCTGCACTATTTCATTGATTGGGCTATGTTTGTGTATAGGTACTTAGGCAAAGGCCTCCCTGAGTTGTTTAGCCTTCAGCAATTGTTTCCAACCCCTGTCCTATGGAGGAGATATTGGGGTAGTTGTGTCTCGAGGCCGGGTAGGGTCGGGTCGTGACAAACCATGTCTCTCAAAAGATCATAATGTGTTCCACGTTTCATTGTTAAAAAAAATTCCAGACCCAATGCATGTACTCACCTATTAAGAAATATAGTTGGATCCTGATTTTTCATACTGTGAAGAGCCTATCATGATTTTTGACACTAGAGAGAAAGTATTGAGGAATCAGATGACTTTTCTATTAATGGTACTTTGGAGAAATAATAAAACGGAGGAAGAAATGTGGGATCATGAAGATGTTATTAATAATAACCACTTATATCCTTTTAGGGATCAACATACATGAAAAATTTAGAGGTTGAAATTTCCATAGGTGGGGATAATATAACACCCCAAAACTTTTATAGTATATTTCTCTAAAATGATTTAAATTAATTTGATAGCCTATATTGCATGAATAACTAATTTTCTATGAAAAAAAATTGTTTATTTATAGGATAAAGTCCTAACCTATCCAGTAAATGTAAATTTCAAACATTTGTGAGTGGAATTTTGAAAAATAGACATACACCATTGTGATCAGGGGGGATATTTGGAGTCTTATAGAATCAAGTTAATTATCGATGAAGAGTAACTTACCCTTATGAATAGTTTCATACCCTTATAAATAGTAACATACTCTTATTAATAGTAACATTACCCTTATTATTAGTAACCTTACCCATAAAAGTGTAAATAAAATTTATGCACCTTAAAAATGAAGATGAATATTTTAAGTGTTGGTATTTTTTGATTAAAAAATGATTTCAATTAAAAAATAAATATATCCTCTTTAGAAAATTAATTTTTAATTATGGAGTTATTTTTTTTAATTCTACATTTATAAAATTGGTTAGGGTGATTTTTTGGGATTTTTCTGGAATACATAATTTTTTGTGAATATAAAAATACATTAATTTACCATATAAATACATTATAATTTAAATACACTATTACTAAAATCATGAGTTATCTAAGAACACAATTCTACAACTCACACGATCTTATTACTATTCTTGGTTATGGAATCCTCACTATTTCTTGTCTTGTAGAGATAAAATAAATTAATGAATATAATATTATGAAAACCCTCCTCCCATCAACTATATAAACCACCTCTCACCCCCACTTTCTCCCAAACCACTCAAATGTTGAGCCTTACATAAGTTCCACAACAAAAACTTCCCAATCCCTCCCCCACGTCCAAGACATGATGGTATCCCCAAAAGGTCAAATACTAAGGCCTTAAGAAGATTTTCAAGGAGGGGTACTCAAAAGGTGAACCTCTATTCTTTTTCTTTTAACTTCTTTTACAAGTTCCATTCTTTTTTTATTCTCACATCAACTCCCCTCATTCAAATAATATGAGAATTACATTACCTTAAATGAACTGGAATTTTATTATGTTAAGTAATATTTCACCATCATTTCTCTTTTCCCCCTCCTCTTACACTAAAAATGAAAACACCGTCCGAGATGGGTTAATTTATCTAATTCAATGACGATGGGTTTTTAATTTCTATTACTATACTAAAAGTAAGAATGAAACCATTTTAATGGTTGAACTAGATCATAATATATGTATTCTACCTTATTCAATGTTCTATAATCCTTACACACTAATAATATAAAATAATAATACAAAAGAAGTTCAATATGTAAAATATAACCAAGTTAATTCTAGCGTTTATCATTAAATTTAAACAAATGAGTCATTCTCATGGTATATAATTGAAAATAATTAAAAGATCATGTATATGTCGGTAATTTAACTGATAATAAATATTAAAAAATTTGGATGGTTAACCACATTTCAAACAAACTTCCTTTCATGAATACAAGTAAACTGATCATGAAAAGCGAGGAAGAAAATTCATCCAAAACAATAAAATTGAACATCTAAACCCATAAAAATGGAAATGAACTTAAAAATTTTATAATAAATTAATTAGATATAAAGGAGTATTTGGAATTATTAATTAATGAAGCTAAATTTTATTATTCTGGTCATTATGATCAATCAAGAACACCTTCAGGCATAAGGTAAATGGTTTTTTATCTAACATTTAATTCTATGAGATTTCCATTGTTCGCCACTTATTTCTTTCATGTGGTGTATTGTGTACTAAAATGTGATATATATAATCATTATTATATTTATATTGATGGAATTATGTGATTAATTTGGTGGTTATTAATTTTTTTTCATATGACTCAATTGATTACAACCTGGTAAGGGACTTTATCTCAACTTCCATTTCATTGAGAATTACTTGGTATTGTGCACCTAATCGTTATTATTTGGTGTATAAACATCCCATTTGTGATCATTTTTTATTTAATATTGTAAACATATTATATATTGATATTCATATTTCATTTATTTTATTAATTTCTTGTGTTTTTACCCTTTTACATATGGTGTTTATTTGCAATGTTGTTATAACCATGGAAATATTAATGAATTTGTCTCCACTACTCTATATAGATATTGATAATTCATATTTTAAATGTATTAAATAAATTTATAAATAATTATTTGTGCTTTTAGAAGAAGGTGTGGCCCACTAAAACCCCTCAATGTGTCGTCAGGTCTCATGAGACAAATTAGTTGGCGACAAACCCTTCGGGTTTGTTTTCAAAATCAGATGGGTTTCTACCCACAAACATAAACCATTTTGAAGGTATAGTGGTATCATGTTCCAGATACAAGAAGCCCAATTAATAATAAGATATATTTATTCGTTTTCATTTTTTACTATCCATTAGGTTTTCACTCGGAAAAAATCAATGGATACAGTGTCATTCTTAGCTTATTAATGCTGTGTGTTTTTCATTTATTCACCATACCTGATTAACTATGACAGTTTGTTTATGATTAATTTATTATAGACTCATGGTTCAAATTTTTGTAACAATTATCTAGAATTTTATCTCACCCCATTCATTTGTTTACCTTCAACAGGTTATGAGGAGGAGACCATTTATTGAGTTCTCGTGGATGCAATTTATTAGTTTTTGGTATGTATTGTAATTTGTTACCTTTCCCAATGCAATATGAGTTACATATATGTATCTAGTTTCATAAAGACTACTAAACTAATAATTTTTTCGATATTTAATTCCTTTTAATCATTCAAATGAAATACGTAATGTATCGACTCTGGGATTCTGGGGTCAGCGTGTTACATTAACAATAACATGTTATACAATAAATGTTTCTGATAATCAATATACCAAAAAAATAAAGATCACACACTTTTAGGGATATTTTAAAATAAATATAAATAGATAATATTTAAAATCATCTACAAAACTCAAGAACAACCTCAAACCCATCACAAATACCCATCTAGATTCCCCAACTAGATCCCCCTATACTACCCTTCCCAAAAACAAAACATAAATTTTATATGCACACCAAGGCTCCCAACAAGGGTGTTATAAAAAACCATAGTGGGTTCACAAAAAGTTATATTCCTATATGGAATCATATATAGTGTATGCATGTATGTGAAAATAAATTAGATTAAATATAAAAATATGTCATGTTTTTTCACCAAGTTCTAACCACGACACCCTTACTCCAGACCCCACGTACATTGGCCCATTCCAGAAGTTAAAGTTTTTTCATACAAAGTAATTGAAAACATTCCCTTTCACATTAATAAGTTCTCAAAATTGAGTATTAATCACTAATATCTCATCCAAGGTAAGGTCTAATACTAAATCATGATCACATTTACCATTTATCAAATCCTAGAACAACAATTATTCACATAGGAGAGGGATGGGGTCTATTCTAGAACCCTATCACTCATGGTGAGGCCACATACAAGATTATATACTTCAACCCTTTTTATCGTGTTGAGGTGTCACATATCTCTCCAACTACCACACCCTATCTCTTGTTGAGGTCTCATATTACATACTATGTACTTTCCTATCTCTCTCTCAGGGTAGGGTCTTATACCTCATCACATATCACATCATATACATCTTTCTGTTCACATAGGGTGAGGGAAAATAATATATCACATCATATATCTCAGATGAAATCACATACCTAAAACCACTCAATAAAGCTGATGTATCAAGACTACTAGGGACACAGGAAGAGTATAAAAAACAAAAAATATGAATATGTTAGAAAAACCCACATCTTAACCTCGAGAAAGATACACCCCCACAGCCACATAACTCTCATATAAGGGTTCCATATACAACTGAAACATGACTACCCTGAAAAAAAATATTCCTTATCCATATACCATATCAATATCTATATTTTTTAAAAATATCCTAGGTCTATAGTACATACCAAACTAATAAGCTGGACTATAGATCACATATAGAAAAACCAAAACAATATGTATGTCACTTTAGATGTGTACTAACTCAAAGGGTCTTAGGAAACACTAAAAATTCCTTACTCAATCTCTATAACACCAAAAAATTCCAACCACACCCTAAGGTTTCATAGTTGAGTCTAATACCCCATCCCAAAACTTCTTATTCCTTTTGTTTATACATGGTCTAACCTGAACCCACATGGTCTACCCATTGAATTTCCTCTTTAATTATATTCTAGGCTCTCAATGATTCCTTCTTACCATCCATATCCATATCACATTCTCCTCTGCACCCCTTTGGAGAAATATACCACATAGAGCCATAAAATCATCTTTGAAATGATCAATTGTCATTGGGACTGCATATAGGGAGTTACTACACTCTTACACAACCCAATTAAAATGATATTCAAATCCCAATGGCTTACCAGCACTACTAGTTTTGTTCCCTATATACCACTCCTATCTATAATGATATTTTAGGTATCATGGTTATCTTTGCATCATTTCCTAAATAACACACAAGGACAAAAAATAAGAGATTTACTCCATATGTACTAACCCCTTGGAATCACTTCCAGTAGCCCACTAAGTCTCACTAAATTCTAAAAATGAATTATCTCATGAGTTAAGACATATATATATAACCATAAGAGATTATAGTTGTGGATCCGCCTTCAATAAAAAACCTTTATGTGGATTTCAAATCCGAAATCACATTCACTATAATTGTGTCAGTATTACATGGATTTACCAATGTATATTTCATCATATCGAACTCACATTATTCTTTCATAGATATCAAAATCCAAACTCAAGGAACACACATGAAATTCACATGGAATCATACATAATGATTAGTATTAATGGTACCTAATACCCAAAAAAGGTGTTACAATCCATAAAAACTTCTCCCTACCACCATACAAGCTTAGAAAAATCCTTTCGATAATCTGTTACCCTTATCTCAAGCCATATGACATAAACAATTAATTATAATCAATTATAATTATTTATTTAATCTAATTAAAGGAGATATAATCATTCATATCCCACCAAGACTCATACTATGACTAATAACTAGATATATAGGACACCATAACCACATGTAATTATCCTAAATTACCTATAAACAAAATACCCAACATTAGGTATCTAGTAGAGCACCAATTCTAATATAAATTTCTATAATCCATAGAAAAATGAAACTGATGATATAACTAAAAATGATGAGTAATGGGTGGAATTCCACCTGTTTACACTCAAAATCCTCCATTATATGAAGCCCCAATATATTGGTATGATTCATTCATATATTGGTCTAACCAACATCAAAATCGTAGATTGAGTAAATGAAAATTAATAATGATAAAATGGGAGAAAAATAGAGGATAAGGTGAAAAAAAATTCACATTTTGGAATGAATAAATGAACTAAATCTATGTTAGTTTTAACACCCCAAGCTTCTACGGTACGCTTCTCTTTGAATAATGCAATAACGTGTGTTGTACACAACATCGAGTTCTAACACACACCACAACCGATCAAAATAGCCGTTATGAATAGTAATACCTACTTTTTAAAATTTTATAAATTTTTTCTCTCAAAATGGACTTCATTTTTGTATTTGGAGTATCGAATTTAGCCTAAGGTGAAATTTTGGTACTTTTCGGATAACTTTAATATTTTGATGAATAGTGAAAATTACTAAATTTTCATTAAAAACAACTTTTTTAATCAAAATAATTAATAGTGATAAATTATGAATTTGAGTGGTTTTATAGTATATTTAGAATATATTTTTACAATTTAGTACAATTTTGGTCATTTGACATAATTTCACAATTAAACCTGACATAAACAAATATCAATCTTTTGATAGTTATTATATCTTAAAAACACGCTTTTTGTTTTGACAACGAGAATTAATTTTAAATTAATTTCTGACACTTCTGTTTTTTGAATTTGGAAAAATGGATTCCATATTTGGAATCAGGATGTCCAAATTTTTTGAATAGATAACTTTTATTTTTAGACATTTTGAATAATTACTTCGGTAAATATTTTATTTACCATGGTTAAAGGGTAAATCCGGTAAATAAGGGTTAAAAAATAATATTATAATAATAATAAATTACCCTAAAACGTGTCCTAAACTTATTGGTGGATACATTTCCGACCATGGGAATCTTGGGGTCGATTTTGGGACCCCATGGAGCCGTTTGTAGGTGATAGGGACACATCATTTTAATTAAGTTATAATAAATACAAAAATGACATACGCATATATCTTTTAGAAAAACAATTTTTAAAAAGGGTTATATATGTTTGATTTTCGACTATAAAAATTTATTAGAAAGATAAAAAGCTTTCCTACATAATTACATTTTATTAATAATTTTTAGACATTAAATAAGTTATTTTATTTATGAAACAATGATGATGCAGTAACTACCATAATAGTGAAAAATTAAAATAATTGATATTATCAATACCCCAATAAATATAATTTGAGACTTTTTATGAATTTAAATAATTTACTAGGTTCATATAACATGTTAGAGATTATTTAACTAATGTTTTTGGAAGTAATAATTCTGTTATGATTTTTAAAAAAAATCATCTACTCAATAGTGTCAAAATTGACATAAAAGAGTTTTTAAAACAAATGTTATATTATTAATTGATATTAAATTCCTAAAAATCTACTGTTAGGCCAAGAGACTTATATAATGATAGGTGTATCATTAATGGACCACTTGGGGGTATATTCTATGTATATAGTAAGTTTATTATCCATATAATATAAAAATACAAAGAGACATTGTAAAAGTGAAACTAATTAACTAAGAGTTAATACTTAAAGATAAGGTTAATATAGTAACCCAAACCTGTCTAAATCCTATTTTTTGAGTGTTTTTCGACCTATACCCACCTTAAACTTTAAATAATCTACTTTGGAGCCATTAGAAACTGAATATGAATTTATTATAAAATAATATTTCTAGCTTTTCTAAAGGGGCCCCTCAGCCCCCTTATAAAAGGGAACTCCCCCTTATCATTAATTCACACCTTCAAAGCCTTTTGGTTCGGCCCAACCATGCCCAAATACTCTATAAACGTCCCTAACTTAATCCTAGAGGACTTAATTTAGTCAGAAAGCCAACCTAAGGATCCCTTTTGGTCAAATCAAAAGGAAGAACCCAAAGAAGAGGTAATGATTTCACCACCCTTTTTCAAGTTCCTTTCTACTTCCACTTCTTCTTTATTTGTTATTCCCATTTTAAAATAATGAATCCAGTATCTACTATATACTTTAATATTATTATAAATATGGTATAACCATATTCAGTATTCTATCCATCCTTTTAATGGCATGTCACCATACGTGCGTGCGTACGGCTTACCGTCTCCACCTCGTGGTGTAATTGTTATTCAATATATTATTACTTGGATGGATATAATATTGATTTGTAATTCATTTAAATAATAAATATAACATGGTAATTATTCTTTATATATGATATACCATCCAATTATATAATATTTTAATATCAAAAGAACGATATTGTCACTCGTGCGTACGTACGGACTACCGTCTCCACGAACGCGATGAGATTCATTATCCATCGTATCCATTCAAGTATAATTATCATTTGATGATTTAAAAATAATTTTTAAGGACTTTATATCATTCTTGATATGAATAAGATACAACCTATCGATGACAAAAATGTCTTACATAACAAAATATATAAAAGAAAACGAGTAAGTTAACACCCGAAACGACGATAATACTAAGATATTATTAACAAAGAAATGTTAAAAGATCATATATGATAACATAATAATATATATTATTATTGTATAATTTAATAACAATTATTTCACAATTATATAGGAGGTTAACCTACCCCAACCAAGGAAATGTACAAGGTAAGGGTTTATTTCGTAATCTCTTCATTATCTGAGGTTGTTTAGACGTAATAATCTACTGGAATCTCTTTATCATCCACATCCATGTTTCTTAAAAATCTATTTCAAAACATTTTTACTATTTACAAGAATATGGTTTAAATTAATTTATACCTTTTTTTGACTTCTTATAAGAGGTTAATAAAGGAATATTTCTGTAGTTTTTCAAACTAGGTGCTTTTTAACATTTTCGACAGAATTAAGGTAAGAATGTTTTTTTAACTTATATGGCTGGTGCGGCTATTTTCTGCCATTATAAAATCGTCAAAGCTTCCCTTACAATCTTATAATAATATTTTCAAAAAAAATTTATTTTATAAATATATGACTCTTAAATTATTTCAAAATAGAAAGATATATTTCTCTAAAAAGAGCTTTGATTTCATCTATGTCAATATCCTTTGATGGATTTTAAGCTTATTTGAAGTTGATTTATTATGATACAAAACTTTCATATTTTATTGATGGTTTTGTTATATGTTTGACAGTGGATGTGCTATTTTTATACCATTCATGGTTTATAAACAAAGTATTGACATTTTGTATGCTAGTTTTAATGCGAATGTTTATGTTATGTTTAAACCTGTTCATATGAGGAATGCATTGGACTTAATATGTGACGGGTGGAGCCCGAAATAGCTCCTTGATGCATCGGTAGGTCTCATGAGACAAACTAGTGTCTTGGAACAATTCCTTGACAAAATCGTATTTGCACTCTTGGCATGAGGCCTTGGATATGTGGTTATGATAGTCTGGCATTATGCATTCCATCATTATGAAAGTGGTTATTGATATTGTATGTGATTATTTTATTAGTAGAATATCCATGTGAATAAGTAAATGGAATTATTTCATTTTATTTTTTCCATACTATTTTGAAGTTCGTGTTTAAAAGGCTTTTTTTAGTTATACATTGCCTTAAATGTTTATTCTTATTTATGAAAGTTTCCGCTATATTGATATCCTTACTGGGCATTTGAGCTCACCCCTTTTTTATGTTTTATTTTTCCCAGGATGTGAATAGGTAATTTATGAATGACCTGCAGGGATAGTATGAGGGGATAAGAGTGTGGAATATGGATACTATATTATTGTAGTTTTCATTTTATGATATAATGTAAAACTTTATGAATATATCTAGTGTTTCCAAGGCTACTAAACTAATCAGTCTTTCGAGACTTGATCTTTCTTGTGATCATGCTAATGTTATATAATAACGCATCGACTTTGGGTAACTGGGGTCAGGCCATTACAATTGGTATCAGAGGAATCTTAGTACAAACCTTGGAAGCTAGATTTAGATAAACTCGGATTAGAGATCATAGATTTAAGATGGACTTTGAGGATTGGTATAGAAGAACTTCCTAGAATTTTGGTATTGTAGAGATTTTGTGAGTTTTCTGAGCAATACATCCCAGTCTGGATATGAGAAGGTAGAGGCGGCTCTGGCACATATGTACCTTGGGGTAAAACCTGAAAACACCGCTTTGAGCTAGACTCGAACGGGAACTGGTGCACGACAACGGGCCGTGCTGAACTCTTGGTTACGACACTCCCGGGGGGATATGCTTAGGATAAATCTCATTTTCATTAAAAATCATTATGAAGGGTTTATGAGTATATACTTCCTCAACGAAAAACGTTTATGATTATGGATTATATCCATAAATAGTTCAATTTATGTTAAGTGTTTTATAAGTATGGAATTATGTATTTTGATTCATAAACTGATCTAGTTTATGCCATTGTTTAGAAATGGCACCTAGTTGAAAAAATGGAAACCGTATTAATGCATGTAATCCATGTAGGGATTTCCCTTATGCTCAAGATAATTATAGTGGAGATTGTGATGAAACTGGTGCCGATCAGCTAATCACCATACTGAGACAAATCACTCATGTTATGAATAATAACCTTACCCGTATGGAGCACCCTGATCCGTAGCATGGAGGATCAATGTTAGATCGCTTTATGAGGCAACAGCCACCAACGTTCAATGGGAGTACAAATCCCTTAGTATCTGAGCAATGGATAAATTCCCTAGAGAAAATATTTCAGGCTTTGGGGAGTAGTGAAAGGGAAAAAGTTATCATGGAAATTTACCGCCTCACTGGAGATGCTGATAAATGGTGGTCATTTATTCAAAACACGAAAGAAGATGATGAAGTATCAAATATAGAATGGAGGGAGTTCAAAGATATGTTTTTAGAAAAATACTTTCCTCTTGACCATCGAGCAGATATGTAAAGGCAATTTCTGAGTCTGAGACAAAAGAAGGATGAGAATGTCGCAAATTATGAGGCTAACTTTACAAGGTTAGCAAGGTATGCTGGAGATTATATACATAACTCAAGAAGTAAGATTGATCGTTTCTTTGATGGGTTAAACCCATTTCTCCATCGAGCATTAGTCTCAAAATCCTTCTCGTCGTACGAAGACATTGTCTCATGTGCTATCAAGACAGAGAAAGAATTCTCTAAGTCTTATGACTTTAAAGAAAAGAAAGAGAAGAAGAGATATTCTGATCAATCTGGGAATGGAAATAAGGGGAAGAATGGAAAGGTTGAATATCCATCCTATGGTAAATGTGGGAAAAAACACCTTGTTACTTGCTTGAAGGGAATGGGTGTCTATTACAAGTGTGGTGAAAAAGGCCACCACGCTCATGATTGTAAAGGGAAGAAGGAAGCTACCAATTTTCAGTGCTACAATTGCTGGGGGATGGGACATTATGCAAATGAATTTCCTAAGAATCAGGGGAACTTACCTCAGAAAAGGCCAACGGATCAAGGCCAAGCTTATGCTCTCACTACTGCTGAGGTAGAAGCTCCGAAAGACGTGGTGGCAGGTAATTTAATGGTTTCCTCAAGTTTAGAAAATGCATTATTTGATTCTGGATCATCGCATTGTTTCATATCTTCCCAGTTTGCTAATAAAATTAGATATTTCCAATTTGATTTAACAAGGGAGTTGTCAGTTAAAACTCGTACGGGAAGTATCATGGAAAAAAAGTTTTGTGAATCAGTCCCCATTAGAGCACATAAATGATCTTTATCTGCTGATCTCATCGTCATACCTATGATTGAGTTTGATATAATCCTCGGTATGGACTGGATTTCAGACCATGATGTGAATATTTATTTTAATAAGAATGAGGTTACGATTTTTGATGATGATGATAAGAAACACCTTCTCTTTAGAGCAGAACCATCACCACCTAATTCTTATCTAGATCCACCCCCAGTAGCTCAACTAAATTCAATTATTGGGGAGGAAGAGAATGAAATGACTGTGGGTGAGGAAAAGAATGTTCAAATAGAGGATGTACCTATTGTGAATGAATATGTAGATGTGTTTCCGGAAGATTTACCAGGACATCCTCCATAACGAGAAGTTGAGTTTTCCATTGATTTAATTCCTGGATCAAGGCCTATATCGAAGACCCCTTATAGAATGGCCAATGTAGAATTAGTTGATCTAAAGAAAAAACTATAGGAATTGAGTAATAAGGTATTTATTCGCCCTAGTGTTTCTCCATGGGGATACCATGTTCTTTTTGTTAAAAAGAAAGATGGATCTATGAGGTTATGTATCAACTACAGGGAGATCAATGCTATAACAAAAAAGAACAAGTACCCCTACCACACATTGATGATTTATTTGACCAAATGAATGGATCTCAATACTTTTCAAAGATTGACCTTCGATCTGGATACCATCAGTTGTGTGTGAAGAAGGAAGGCATTTCTAAGACAACATTTCGAACCAGGTACGAGCATTACGATTTTATAGTAATGCCTTTTGGATTGACTAATGCACCCTATGTATTCATGGATGTGATGAATAGAGTTTTCAAGGAATATCTCGATGAATTTTTGGTGGTATTTATTGATGATATCTTGGTATACTCAAAATGCTACGAAGATCGTGAAAATCACTTGCGCATTATCCTGAAGACTCTCAGAAGGCTTGAATTATATGGGAAGTTTAGCAAGTGTGAATTATGGCATCAAGAGATTTCTTTTCTTGGCCATATTGTCTCAAAATATGGAATCTATTTTGATCCTTCTAAGACCAAGGCAATCCAAGAATGGCCTTCACCGACAAGTATAACTGAGGTACGTAGTTTTATTGGTTTAGTAGGTTATTATCGACGTTTTGTCCAGAATTTGGCTCGGTTGGCTAACCAATTAACAAAGCTCACACGTAAAGGGGTTAAATTTGTTTGTATAAAAGAGTGTGAAGAATGTTTCTAAGAACTGAAGAGAATATTAGTCAATGATCCTATATCGACTCTACCATCTAAGAATGATGGGTTTGTTGTTTATAGTGATGCATCGAAGAAATGACTTGGTTGTGTCCTTATGCAGAATGATAGGGTTATTGCATATGCATCACGACAGTTGAAAATTAATGAACAAAACTATCCTACTCATGATCTTGAGTTAGCAGCTGTGATCTTTGCTTTGAAGATATTGATCCACTACCTCTATGGTGAAAAATAGGAGATTTATATTGATCACAAGAGTTTGAAGTATGTTTTCTCACAAAAAGAACTCAATATGAGGCAATGGAGATGGCTTGAATTACTCAAGGATTATGATTGCATGATACACTACCACCCAGGGAAGGGAAACAAGGTGGAAGATGATTTGAGTAGAAAAGATCATGGAGTATTGAACAATATGAGAATTTAAAGGGATCTAATTTTCATGGATCTAGTGAAGATGGACATGAGAATAACCAGGGATGGTGAAACATCAATGCTTTTTTTCAAATGGTTTCCAAACCATCCTTACTAGAAAGGATAAATAGTTCTCAGACCGATGATGAAGAATTTCCAAATAAGATTAAAGCTGTGAATGATGGGAGATTGAGAGACTTTGTGTATGAAAATGGAATTTTGAAATTTGGGAAGAGACTTTGTGTTCCCGATATACCTGATCTTAAAAGGGAATTTCTGGATGATGCTCATAGTTCCAATTTCTCTATACACCATGGGAGCACCAAAATGTATAGAGATTTGAAGGAACATTTTTTGTGGGACAACATGAAGAGAGAGATTGCTGATTTTGTGTCAAGATGTATGGTTTGTCAACAAGTGAAAGCTGGAAGGCAACAACCTGGTGGAGTATTGCAGCCTCTTCCCATACCTGAGTTGAAATGGGATAATATCACGATGGAATTTTTCATGGGACTACCAAAGACTCCTAGAAGGAACGATACAATATGGGTTATTGTTGATCGTATTACCAAGTCAGCACATTTTCTTTCTATAAGAGAAGATCTACCACTGGAACATCTAGAAAGACTATATATTAATGAAGTGGTGAGACATCATGGAGTACCCCTATCAATTATTTCTGATTGTGATCCCCGTTTTACTTCAAGATTCTGAAAAAGTCTTCAGAAATCCTTGGATACTGAACTTCATTTGAGCACTGCCTACCACCCTCAAACAAATGGACAATCAGAACGAACTATTCAAACCTTATAAGACATGTTGAGATCCTGATCACTTGACTTTCAGAGTATGTGGGATCAATATTTACCTCTGGTAGAATTTTCCTATAACAATAGCTTCCATTCGAGTATTCAGATGGCACCATATGAAGCGTTATATGGAAAGAGATTTCGCACACCAACCTGTTGGGATGTCGTTGGTGAAAGAAAACTTATAGGCCCAGAACTGGTGGAGGAAACGATGGAAAAGGTGAAGGTAATCCAAAACCACATCAATGCAGCTCAAAGTAGGAAGAAGAGCTATGCAGATAATCGAAAGAATGATTTGGAATTTCAAGTCAGTGATCATGTTTTCCTGAAGGTATCTCCATGGAAGGGAGTCATACATTATGGTAAGAAAGGTAAATTGAGTCCTAGGTACATCGGACATTTCAAAATTCTAGAACAAATTGGGGTTGTAGCTTACCGATTGGAAATGCCGCCAAGTCTCTCCAAAGTTCACGATGTGTTCCACGTATCTCTGTTGAGGAAATACATGCCTGAACCAACGCATGTGCTCACCTATGAGTAATTATAACTCGAACCCAGTATGTCTTATTATGAAGAGCTCGTTAGGTTCTAGATATGAGAGAACAAGTACTGAGATACCGGACGACTCATCTGGTAAAAGTCTTGTGGAGAAACCATAAGATGGAAGAGGCAACATGGGAACCCGAGGAACTAATGATGAAGAACCACCCGAGTCTTTTCATGTGGTAGTATTCATGAAATTTCGAGGATGAAATTATTTGAAGGAGGGGATAATTTAACACGCCAAGATTCTACGGTACGCTTCTCTTTGAATAATGCAATAGCGTGTGTTGTACGCAACATCGAGTTCTAACACAAACCACAACCGATCAAACCAGCCGTAATGAATAGTAATACCTAATTTTTAAAATTTTATAAATTTTATCTCTCAAAATGGACTTAATTTTTGGATTTGGAGTATCGAATTTATCTTAAGGTGAAATTTCGGTACTTTTCGGATAACTTTAAAATTTTGATGAATAGTGAAAATTACTAAATTTTAATTAAAAACTACTTTTTGAATCAAAAAATATAATTGTGATAAATTATGAATTTTAGTGGTTTTAAAGTATATTTAGAATATATTTTTACCATTTAATACAATGTTGGTCATTGGTCATAATTTCACAATTAAACCGGGCATAAACAAGTATCAATCTTTTGATAGTTATTATATCTTAAAAACACGCTCTTTGTTTTGACAGCGAGAATTAATTTTAAATTAATTTCTGCTACTTTTGTGTTTTGAATTTGGAAAAATGGATTCCATATTTGGAGTCTGGATGTCCAAATTGTGTAAATAGGTATCTTTTATTTTTATACATTTTGAATAATTACTTCGGTAAATATTTTATTTACCATGGTTAAGGGGTAAATCTGGAAAATAATGGTTAAAAATAATATTATAATAATACTAAATTACCCTAAAACTTGTCCTAACCTTATTGGTGGATACATGTCCAACCATGGGCATCATTGGGTCGATTTGGGGACCCCATGGAGCCACTTGTAGGTGATAGGGACACATTATTTTAATTAAGTTCAAATAAATACAAAAATGACATAAGAATATATCTTTTAGAAAAACAATTTTAACAAATAGTTATATATGTTGGATTTTTGACTATAAATATTAATTAGAAAGATAAATATATTTCCTACATAATTATATTTTAATTATAATTTTTAGACATTAAATAAGTTAATTTATTTATGACACAATGATGATGCAGTAATTACCATAATAGTGAAAAATTAAAATAATTGATATTATAAATACCCAAATAAATATAATTTGGGAATTTTTATAAACTAAAATAATTTTCTAGGATAATATTACATGTTAGGAATGATTTAATTAACTTTTTTCTATGTAATAATTCTGTTATAAGTTTTAAAAAAATCAACTATTGAATAGTGTCAAAATTGACATAAAAGGGTTTTTAAAATAAATATTATATTATTAATTGATATTAAATTCCTAAAAAATCTAAAGATCGTCCAAGAGACTTATATTATGATAGGTGTATCATTAATGGACCATTTGGGGTATCTTGGATGTATATAATAAGTTTATTAACCATATAATATAAAAATACAAAGAGACATTGTAAAAGTGAAACTAATTAACTAATAGTTAATACTTAATGATAAGGTTAATATAGTAACCCAAACCTATCTAAATCCTATTGGTTGAGTGATTTGCGACCTATCACCAACTTAAACTTTAAATAATACACTTTGGAGCCATTAAAAACCGAATATGAATTTATTATAAAATAATATTTCTAGCCTTTCCAAAGGTGCCCCTCACCCCTCTTATAAAAGGGCACCCCCCTTTATCATTAATTCACACCTTCAAAGTCTTTTTGTTCAGCCAACCCCTGCCCAAATACTCTCTCAATGTCCCTCACTTAAACCTAGATGCCTTCCTTTAGTCATAAATCCAACCTAAGGAGCTCTTTTGATCAAATCAAAAGGAAGAACCCGAAGAAGAGGTAATGATTTCACCACTCTTTTTCAAGTTCCTTTCTTCTTCCACTTCTTCTTTCATTGTTATTACCATTCTAAAATAATGACTCCAGTATATCCTATATACTGTAATATTATTATAAATATGGTACAACCATATTCAGTATTCTATCCATCTTTTGAATGGCATTTCACTGTACGTATGACTTACCGTCTCCACGTCGTGGTGTAATTGTTATTCAATATATTATTATTTGGATGGGTATAATAATAATTTTTAATTCATGTAAATAATAAATATAACATGATAATGATTCTGTATATATTATATACCATCCAATTATATATTATTTTAATATCAAAATAATGATATTGTCGCTCGTGCGTACGTACGGACTACCGTCTCCAGGAACGCGATGAGATTCATTCTCCATCGTATCCATTCAAGTATAATTATCATTTGATGATTCAAAAATAATGTTTACGTACTTGATATCATTCTGGATATGAATAAGATACAACCTATCCATGAAAAACATGGATTACGTAACAAAACATTTAAAAGAAAATGAGTAAGTTAACACCCGAAATGACGATAATACTAAGATATTATTAACAAAGATATGTTAAAAGATCATATATGATAACATAATAATATATATGATTCTTTTATAATTTAATAAAAATTATTTCACCATTATACAGGAGATAAACCTACCCCAACCAAGGAAAAGTACAAGGTAAGGGTTTATTTCACAATCTCTTCATTATTCGAGGTTGTTTATACATAATAATCTTCTGGGATCTCTTTATCATCCACATCTATGTTTCTTAAAAATGTATTTCAAAACATTTTTACTGTTTACAAGAATATGGGTTAAATTCCTTTATACCCTTGTTTGACTTTTTATAAGAGGTTTATAAAGGAATCTTTCCGTCATTTTCCAAACAAGGTTCTTTTTAACCTTTTCGACAGAATTAAGGTAAGAATGTTTTTTTAACTTATACGGCGGGTGCAGCTATTTTCCACTGTTATAAAATCGTTGAAGCTTCCCTTAAAAGCTTATAAGAATATTTTCAAATAAAATGTTTTATTTTAAAAATATATGACTCCTAAATGATTTCAAAATAGAAATAGATATTTCTCTAAAAAGAGTTTTGAATTCATCTATGTCAACATCCTTTGATGGATTTTAAGCTTATTTGAAGTTGATTTATTATGATACAAAACATTCATATTTTATTGATGGTTTTGTGATATGTTTGATTATGGATGTTCTATTTTTATACCATTCATGGTTTATGAAAAAGTATTGACTATTCGTATGCTATTTTTAATACGAATGTTTATGTTATGTTTAAACCTGTTCGTATAAGGAATGAATTGGACTTAATATGAGACATGTGGAGCCCACTATAGCTCATCGATGCATCGTTAGGTCTCATGAGACAAACTAGTGTCTTGGCACAAGGCCTTGACAAAATATTATTTGTAGTCTTGGCACGAGGCCTTGACTATGTGGTTATGATAGTCTGGCATTATGCATTCCATCATTATAAAAGTGGTTATTTATATTTCATGTGATTATTCGATTATTAGAATATCCATGTGAATAAGTAAATGGAACTATTTCATTTTATTTTTTCCATACTATGTTGAAGTTCACGTTTTAAAGGATTTTTTAGTTATACATTGCCTTAAATTTATATTCTTATTTGTGAAAGTTTCAGCTATATTGTTATCCTTACTGGGCATTTGAGCTCACCCCTTTTCTATGATTTATTTTTCCCAGGATGTGAAGAAGTAATTTATGAATGACCTGCATGGATAGTATGAGGGGATAAGAGTGTGGACTATGTAGACTATATTTTTGTAGTTTTAATTTTATGATGTATTGTAAAAATTTATGAATATAACTAGTGTTTCCAAGGCTACTAAACTAATCGGTCTTTTGAGACATGATCTTTCTTGTGATCATTCCAATGTTATGTAATAACACACCGAATCTGGGTAACTGGGGTCGGGGCATTACATTAGTTATATGGGAGAAAGAGGGAGGTAAAGGGAAATTCCCTCCTTAAGGGTTTATCTAGAGAATGGAGGGGGACCCCTAAGTGGGTACCACAATTGTGGTCCAGAAAAGGCACCTTTACCAGTACAAAAAATCCAGCAAGGGATACCGAGTTCCTAGTCAACCATCACTGAGTACCCGTAGCATAACCAAACATTTGCTTCACCATAAAAGATCGATGATGGGGGTCCATGCCCTACCAAGCCACTACATAGAGACCTGATTAAAATGTATCACTCTGCCTATTACTTGGTGTGGACTACATTAATGTTTATATTCACTACCCAGTTTTTCCTTTCTATGAACAAATAATACATCTCTTGAACCTCCCTAAATACCCAAAACATATTAAACAATATACAATTAGTATTATCCAACTCTAAAAACATTTATTTTAATCCCCTATCCAAAAAATCCTCTACTCTATAGCACTAAATTTAATTTTCCCTGGAATTTCAATAAATATAACAACATGTGTTAATAAAATTATGTGGAATTATATTTCATACATTGATGAAGATGATTCAAAAGATTCATCAGATTATATAATATTGGAGAAGAAGATAATATGGGTGGGTTTACATTTACCTAGAAGTACAAGGTGACATATTAGGTCCATATTGGTTATAACAATATGATTTAACAGGATCAAGAAACTCTCTCTTACCATATTACAGTGAGTAGTGTTTCATGATCCACACCCATTATGACTCCCCCTAAGATGGAAATGATATTGAGTATGACTTTAAATCCACCCCTTTGCAGTCCTTGGGTTGACAACTAGAACATGGTTTATAATATCAAATATATATATATATGGAAGGAAATTCCCATTATAAATTAAAAGTTCACCTCACCATGAATAGAATAACACATTTCTAACAACAACACTAGATTAATTTATATTAATACATGGAATTTCATTCAACTAAAACCATTAATAGTGAAAAAACGTGTATAAAATCACTTCTATACCTCATGTAAGATATAATTCAATTCACCTCTAAATACAAGTATCTTATGTCTAAAGATATCATCGCTTGACACTACCATAGAATCTATATGGATTTAGCAAAAATATTTTATATAAATGTATGGAAATTATATAAATTTATTCAATTTGTTCCACCAAAAACCCCTCTCTTAGAAGCCAATTGAGAATTGGTGTATATATCGGAATTTTTGTTAAAACATGTATTGATGGATCTATAATAAGAAATTGTAAAAGAGATGATGACGTTTTTTGATGGTTTTTTTTAAAAAAGGAAATAGAGTTGCTATAGAATTTATTTAGGGAGATAAACTGTGGATGTTCTAGAAGAATAATTAGAAGATTTCAAAAAATGATTTTGTTCTATTTGTGGATGTTCTAGAAGAAATGAAAATGACCTAAACATATTTTAGAAGGATTATAAAATATAAAATATGACTGATAATGTTTCAAATATTAATGGGTGAAACTATTATGTAAGAAAAAGTGTCACACCATGAGTCAAGTTCATATAAAAATGGAAAATTCCTATAACACTCCAAGTATAAGTAAGGGTAACTTAAAAAGAAGTGAAAAAAATGTTAAAAAAGAATAAATCTTCATGAAAATTTAATACCCTTTAGGAGGATTCATAATATATTTAGGTCAATTTGTAATATTTTCTAGAAAAGGAAAGAATAATCATCATGGAGCTATATAAATATATTAGGTTCACTTACATTGATACGTAAGGGTAGCCAATATTGAACAACTAGAATTAATAATTTGAATAAGTTAAAAATTTTAGGATCACATAGATGATATGTAATGGAAACTAGTGATTATTTTTGGAAAATTTAAAACATTAAAAAATAAAATTTATATGTAAGTCATATCAACATATTATATAAAAGTAACCCATATAATATATAATAATCATCTGGATTTGAATAAACTTTTAAAAAAAACGTGAACTTCATGGAGAAGCCTCACATTGACAAATAAATATCATCAACATAATATATAAAAGTAGTCTAAATAGGATATTTCAAAACTATTGAACTATAATTTAATATGTAATGGTAAATAAGCCAATATGTAAGTGTTTTTTTGATGGATAAACAAGGAAATGTATACACATCATAGAATTCAATTGGGTAACTGTCTTAGAGGAAATTGATACATAACTATCATTATCATCCACAAAATATTCTTGATAATATGGATCCATTCAAATTACTATAAAAATATTTCCAAATGTAAAATTAATAATTGGGATAGTTAAAGATATTATCATATTATGGGGTGTATGTAAATGTTTTAAAGAAGATATGATAGATTTTGTTGGTACTATGAAATTGAAGCTTTATTTACTATAAATAAGAATGTCACACTATGAAAGGTTTAAATATCAAGAAGAGATTACAATATAATAGCATTATCATTAGTGTAGTAAAATTTAGGCTAATGTGAACATTCCATTGATATGATTATTGACTTAGCATTATGCTATAAAGAAGGGAATCACACACTGATTAAAATAATAAAGTATAATACCATTCTTGAATTCTTGTAATTTTTCTATTATATAGTTGTAAATTTATTTGTTAAATATTTTGAAACAATAAGTGATATGACATTTTAAGAGTTGACTCAACCATATTGGAAGACTTTACACAGTAACTTCTCGTAACAATTAGAGTTAAAAATGAGAGATATATTTTTTTAAATAGAAAGAATAATAATATTGAAATAGATTATTAGATCATGAACATGTTTATATATCTTGTTCATAGAAATATAAGAGTGGATGTATAATTCTAGGTGAGGGGGTTGGAAAATTTATCAGAAAAAGAAGAGAGGATTGGCACATATTGAAGATATTAACACTGAAATTTTTTGTAGATTCTTAGATATCTAATAGAAGGTTAAGTTGTATTCTTGGAGATGTATATATCAAGAATATAAAATATAAAGTTGAATAGATCAATTATAACCATCCACACTTAGCTCATTAATAAAATTTTAGATACTATTTTGTATTAGCCAAAATGACAAAATATTTTCTATACTAAAGCTGTGTTACAAAAGGATAATAGTGAAGGGGTTGATCCTTTAGAGGTAGTAAACCATCCTTAAACCTTTCAAAGTGGAATTAAACCATGCATATATTTCCTGATCATAAAACCATAAATAAATAGAGACATTAATGCATTCTTGTAGATTGAAACATTATTGATGTATATAATCCTTGGATTAGGAAAGTGTTTTTGAACCAAGTATAATACTTATGTCTTGTTTTTATAAATTATTTATATATTTCAATGTATAACATGGTGAGGGTGGGTTAAACAGTCATTTATAAAATTTGGCTCTGGATAATTTATATTACAATAAAATTTTCATTTTGAAAAGATCATAAGTGTGACCCTACCAACAATGAGTTCCATTTTTTTGGTGGTGACAGTTTATGGAGAAGGTGGATAATTTTAACTAATTTTCTAACTCACCTCTCTCTATCTCTCTCAGGTTATCTCTCTCTAAAGATTCTTGTGGGCTTGAAATGTGGTATCGTATAAAGTTTCTTTTTATTATTTTTATTATTTATTTAATTAATTTTATTATTTATTATTTTTGACTTTCACATTACCCTTATACTCTTCTATAAACATATAAATGGAAAATTATCTACAAAAGAAGAATACATCCAATGAAATTTCTTAAAATTTATTTTTTGGTAATAGTGTGTTTTGTATGGAAGAATCCAGTATCATTCAAAATAATATTATGAATTATTTTACATATGAATATATGAATTCACACAATTATTTTATAGTATTAACAGAGGATCATGATATCCCAAGTGATATTTTATATAATAATGATTATGAGATATCAATCATGACTATGGATGAAGCTATAAACTTATTGAAGGGGATATATTAAGGGATTAAAGAATAAAACATGAAGTTTAGAGAGGATAATAAGTATCAAGATATCTATGTTGGTGTAATAGTTATTGAGGTTAAAAAATATAAAATCATGAATAAAAGAATGGTCAAATTGGCTTTAGATCTTATAGAAAATAATGGTTACAAGGATGAGAAATTAAATGAGACACCTTTAAAGGTGTAGAAGCTTAAATATAGATCCAAGGATAAGGGACTTGAATCAATAGAAGTTAAAACTAAATGTCCAAGATGGTGGAAAAATTACACACATGGAATAGTTGTTTACGGATAAAAATTGATGATGTAAAAAAATTAATGCCTTAATGATTCCATTACTCTGATGAAAACCAAGAAGAACCAATAAAGTGACACATTGTATGTTTATTACTCTATATTAGAGGACATAATTTCTAAAAGTATGAAACTCAAAGAAAACATGAATGATTAACTCGAGGCAAGAATAAAAAAATTTATATAGCTTAAAGAATAGTTTATCTTGGTCATAAAACAAATGGAGTAAGCTAATATAAAAGTAAAACCAATTATAAATGGTGATATATATTTTTTATTTTACTATCCTTCTATATGTGATGTTGATATGAATATAAATTATACAATATTAGTGGAGAAATATGGAATAATTATTATTCCATGAAGGCCTTTTTCTATGGGGAAACATGATATTAGCCATGATGGAAACCCTTTGAAACTCAGATGGAGAAAACTTTGGGAATTCCTATGAAATGGTAAAAAAGTAGAGATAATGTAATAAGACATTATAAAATCACTATAACAAATAATGGAATAATTTTTTTTTTAAAATAAGGTATGGATAATTTTTATTTTACCTTATAAGTCATTGAAATATTTCTAGTTTATTATGAATCATTGGTTTATATTTATTACTATGAAGTTGATGTAACATTTGAAAAATTATGTTATTATCGCCTATTAAAATTTTATAAATTTAATTCCAATAAATACTACTATTCTAACCATGAATAAAATAATGGTCTCATATGAAGTTTAGGTTGAATGAAAGGAGAAAATTGGTGTACATAAAATTAAAAATCTATTCTTCTAAGAAATATATTTCATGAGTCATCTAAAGAAATTATCCATGCTGACAATTAATTTAATATGAATTCCAAATATGATATTGATAAAAAAAATTATATTGTAAAGACAAAAAGATGATTTGGAATAGGTAATGAATTTCAAATTAAATTGAAATCCAGAAGTATCCTTTGAAAAAAGTACCCCGAGGTAATAAAACTATTTAATAATAATAAATATTATAGGGATAAATAATGATGCTAGAGGGTTTTCAAAATGATGATTCTATTCCATGATGTGTCAAGATCTCCTCATCAATATGAATACCCAAGGAACAAGAGTTTTTGTTCTGGTCCATGAAGAGAAAATAAAGCCTAGTGAAAATGAAGATAGGATGGATTCTAACAAAATCATTTCAGATATCAAGATAGTATATAATAAAAGAAATATGGTGGTCAATAGTGCCACAACATCTACCTAGAAATATAAAATTATATGTTCTTTTGTCACTATATATTCAAATTTTATAGATATTTTTTTAGAATTGATGGTTTTAGGAGAGATACAATCCACTGGGAGGATTCATCAAATGATAAAAAATGATATCAATATATTATTTGAAAAACAAATTAATGATTAGAGTAG
This sequence comes from Viscum album, assembly GCA_963277665.1. Lineage (NCBI taxonomy): Eukaryota > Viridiplantae > Streptophyta > Magnoliopsida > Santalales > Viscaceae > Viscum > Viscum album. The sequence continues at coordinate 284,170,864 of OY728138.1, read as the reverse complement.
TGAACACGATGTCTTAGAGAATTTAGAATTTAAAGTACATGAGTTTAACAAGAAATATTGATGTAATTACTTCTGGTATCACATAAGGTATCAGAGTCCAATTTATGTATTGGTGTCAAGATCACATATTGTCTATTAACATAATATCGTTTAGAAGAAGATGATAACTTGATGGAGAAGTATAAATGAAAATAATTTTCATTATTTATGTGTTTTAATCAGACATGTGATATCATTTCACTGTTCATAGGATATCATAATCTACTAAATATATATGAATCTAAATCTATGTATCAAATATATATTTAATTATGAAGCTAATATTTACCAGGGGAGTTTTGATATGGAGACCCAAAAAGGTGATATCCTCATCAACTAGGGAATGCCAATCTATAGAGGAATAGAAAAATATTATTCATCAAGTTTGTTTTTAGGGATTATATTTATGAATTAAATCTGTTATAACTCAAAAAAAATTTAATTAATTTTTTATTTACTAATAATTTGATAATGTGTGATTGATATTATATGAAGTGTTTTTTGGTAGAATATTAATGTTGTGGATATCTGAATCTTTTGAAAGTAGGTGACTGTAATGGCAATAAATGATGTTATTAACATAATCTTTTATTTCCTACATCAGGTTCATACTTAGTAGGCTTATAAAATTTTTTGATGTCTCACTACTAAGAGGTAATATATCTCACTAAAAAAGGTAAATACCATAGTTGAAGAATTTTTTTGAGGATTAATGTCAAATATGGAATTACTGATAACAAGTGTATACCAGGTGACAATTGATTAAAATTATATGTGTATTGATCTGTATTATAAAATGCGGAACCTTGTATTGATTACATAAATACAAGGAATATATTTCTAAAATGTAGGAAAAAATCCTTGAAAAAATCTTTATTTAGATACAAAAAAAGAAAATAAATCTTCCACATAAATATTGGAATCATTTTCTTTTTTAAAGATCCTATCAATTTGAATCAAATGTTCCCCCAAGAACCAGAAAACTTATATAAAATTATATTTTCTTTGTTTTTTAGAAGACAAGGGTGAGAGGTAATAGAGATAGATGTTTCAAACTTGTTTCCAAAAGTAAATGATTTTTTTAGTAATATGTTTTTTTCTTTGATTAGGAGGTTTTTACTTTGGATTCAATGTAAAATGTGGTGTATTAACCATTAAGATTACAAATATTTGTCCATACACTAATGGAGAAATATGAAGAATCATTAGAATATGGAATGGAAGTGTTTGGGATTCATGGAATTGTATCCTAAAAAATAAAAAGGTAGATATTCTGATTATCATTGTGAGGATTTTTCTATATTGGATTTTTTGTCAAAACAAGTGTAAGAGAAGCTAATGTTTTTCCAAAAAAAATATGTTTCTCAAGAACTGGATGTTGATGTATCCTAAAAGCAACATTGAAAGGGGATCTATGGAATTTCTAGAAGAAGATATACAGGTGTTCTGAAAAAGATGTTTTTAGGGGTGTGGATGTTATGGCTGTAAATTATTTGTTCATAACATTTCTTATTGTGTTTATTAATTATAAAATATGATTGATAATGTTTCAAATGTTACAGGTAGGAACCGTGGTGTGAGAATAAGATTCAAACTATGACATAAGTTTAAATAAAAATTGAATATTTCAAGAACACTCCATGTTCATGTAATGTAATATTTTTATGAAGTGTGAAAATATGAAAAAGGAATGAATCTCAATTTAAATTTAATATCCATTGGGAGGATAAGTAATATACATGGGATGATATGTAATTTTTTTTTGAGGTGATAAAAATAAAATATTTATAGTACACTAATGATATATGAGAGTCATTTTCATTTATACATATGGGTAACCACAAATGATTATCCAAATTCAATACTTTTTAAAAAAATTTAAGGTCGTAGAGTTGATCTGTAACGGTAACTGGTGTTTTATTGTATAAAATGGAAAACTGTGGAAAATGAAATTTCATACGTATGGTTCATCAATCTAATTCGTAAAAGTAATCAATATGATAAAAAGAGTAATTTAGTGTTGCGTAGAATAACTCTGAAAATTTTTAAAGTCTTGGAGAATCCTTATTTTGATATATAAGATTCATCAGCCTCATACATAAAAGTAGTAAAAATGGGAAACTAGTAATGTTTGAACCGACACTTTGATATATAAATGTAATCCAAATGATATGGAAGGGTTTTTAAGAAAAATAAATTTGAAATGGTCTGTATAGGGGTGCATATATTAAAGTGACTAGGACATGGAAAGATGATATGTAAGGGTCATTTTAAATTGTAAAAATATGAAAGATAACATGGAAAACCAAAATTTTTTATGTACAACATATCATAATTTATAATTAAATATCTAGATACTTAGGGATATTTTCATGTTGTGGGTGGTATGTACCTTCTGTGATGATGATCCTATAGATTTTGAGTTTTATTACCTTATTAAGTAGTCTATGCCATGAAGAGGCATGTTACAATATAATAGCGTTGAATATTAAAAATATATTATGTGATCAAACCAATATCTATATAAGTGTTAATATAAGATAATATGCAAAGTTTCAGGATCTAGTTTTTTAATTCGAATCATGTAGTGATGAAGGATATCATTCTGTGATAATACTAGGAGAGTATAATAGTATGCATACCCGAGTTGAATCACACATTGATCTGGTTATTTCTATTGTTGGTAAAGATTTTAAAATAAGAATTAATATTGTAATGTTTAGGGAGTTGACTCGAATATACTGGATGAATTTCTAACAATAACATATGAGAATATTTTTAGGTATGAAAGGTGATAGATATTATTTTTAAATGTAACGAAGTTGGATTGTGAAAGTGTATATTAGTGGCTGAAAATAGATATATTAGTTTCATAAAAAAAGTAGAGAAATATAGAAATAGAAAATAAGGGGGAAGGTAAATAGAATAGATGAAGAAGAGATGTAACACCCCAAGCTTCCACGTTACACATCTCGTTGAATAATATAGTAGTGTGTGTTGTACGCAACTTCGAGTTCTAACACACACCACAACCAATCAGACTAGCTGATATGAAGAGTAATACCCACTTTTTGAAATTATATAAATTTTATCTTTCAAAATAGACTTCATTTTTTGATTCAGAATATCGAAATTAGCTTTGGGTGAATTTTTCGAATTTTTCTGAAAACATTCAATTTTTGATGAATAATACCTATATAAGTTCAATGTAATTCATTGGAGTTTGTTTATAATAAATTTATATATATATAAATTTTATCGAACGTTTCACCGTCTTTTACCCACCTCCTAGGAGAATTTTCAAATTCATATAAAACATAATTTTACGACTTCTGTGAGTGGAATTTAAAAAATCTGAGAGACACGGTTAATATCAAGGAGGAAAATGGGGTTCAATAAGATAAAAATAATTATTGGTGAATATTGACTTTTTACTTATATTTACAATGATTAAAAGTAAATAGGGTAATTAAGGGTAAAAATGATATTAATATTACCCTAAAACATGTTCTAATTCTATTGGAAAAGTTTATCTCCACCAAAAACAACCTTAGGAATAAAATATTATCATTTTGGTCCACTTGGACTAGATTAGGACATTTATTATTATTTAATTCAAAGAAGGGTTAAAAGAGTTAAAATCAAAGTTTAATAACTAATTTTTTTTAAATATAGGGTTATACATAAGATAAATTTTATTATAAATATTCATTAGAAATCTAAAAAACGTTTTCGTACATAATGGTATTTTATTTATAATTTTTCTACATTAAATAATTTAATTTATTTATGACACAATGGTGGTGGAGTAATTACCTAAATAATGAAAAATTAGAATAATTGATATTATAAATATCAAAATAAATGTAATTTGATAATTTTTTGAATTACAATAATTTTCTAGGTTACTATGACATATTTGGACTGGTTATAGTAATTTGGTTCGATGTAATAATGCTGTTATGAATTTATCAAAAACAAGATACCCAATAGTGTCAAAATTGACATAAAAGAGTTTTTAAAACAAATATTATATTATTAATTGATATTCTTTTCCAAAAAAATATAAGTTTTTTCCAAATGACTTATATCATGATAGGTGTATCAGCAATGGACCACTTGGGGGTTTCTTGGAAGTTTATAGTATGTTTAGTAACCATATAATATAAAAATTCAAAGACAGATGGTAAATGTCAATCTAATTACCTAACAGTAAAAACTAAATGATAAGGTTAATATAATGACCCAAACCTATCTAAAATCTATTGGTTGAAAGTATTTCTACCCATCCCCACATTAGACTTTGAATAATCCACTTTGGAGCCATTATAAATAGAATATGAATTTATTAAAGAATAATACTTTAAGTTTTCCTAAAGAGCCCCTCCACCCCCTTATAAAAAGACACCACTCCTAACCAATTCTCCACACCTTCAAAGACTTTTGGTTTGTCCACCCCTACCAAAATATTCTCTCAAATTCCCTCACATCAACCTAGAGGCCTTATTTTGATCATAAAGCCATGTTAAGGAGCCCTTTTGATCAAATCAAAAGGAAGAACCCAATGAAGAGGTTATGTTTTCACCACCCTCTTTCAAGTTCTTTTCTTCTTACACTTCTTATTTATTTGTTATTTTCATTATAAAATAATAACTCTTGTATCTTCTATATACTATGATGTTATTATAAAAATGGTATAACAATATTCATTATTCTATCCATCCTTTGAATGACATGTCACCATACGTGCATACGTACGACCTACCGTCTCCACGTCGTGGTGTAATTGTTATTCAATACATTACTATTCGGATGGGTATAATAATGATGTGTAATAATGTAAATAAAAAATAGAACATGATAATGATTCTGTATATATGATATACCATTCAATTATATATTATTTAAATAACAAAATAATGATATTGTCGCTCGTGTGTACGTACGGTTTACCGTCTCCACAAACGCGATGAGATTCATTCCCCATCGTATCCATTCAAGACTAATTCTCATTTAATGATTAAAAATAATGTTTATGGACTTGATATCAATCTGGATTTCAATAATATACAACCTATCAATTACAAACATGACTTATGTAACAAAACATATAAAAGAAAACGTGTAAGTTAACACCCGAAGCAATGATAATACTAAGATATTACTAACAAAGCAATGTTAAAAGATCATATATGATATCATATTCATTTAAATGATCCTTGTATAATTTAATAAAACTTATTTCACCATTATACAGGAGGTTAACCTACCTTCATCCAAGGAAAAGTATAGGGTAATGGTTTATTTCAAAATCTCCTCATTATCCGAGGTTTTTTATACATGATTATCTACTGGGACCTCTTTATCATCCACATCCATGTTTCTTAAAATTTTATTTCAAAAAATTATTAATATTTTACAGAATATTGGTTAAATTAATTTATACCCTTGTTTTACTTTTTATAAGAAGTTTATAAAGTAATAATTATGTTGTTTTCCAAACAAGGTCCTTTTTAACCTTTTCGACAAAATTAAGGTAAGAATGTATTTTTTTAACTTATAACACCGGTGCAGCTATTTTCCACCATTGTAAAATCATCAAAGCTTCCCTTACAAGATTATAAGAATATTTTCAAATTAAATTTTTTATTTTATAATTATGTGACTTTTAAATGATTTCAAAAAAAGAGATATTACTCTCAAATAGTTTTGATTTCATCTATGTCAACATCCTTTGATGGATTTTAAGCTTATTTGAAGTTTATTTATTATGATACAAAACTTCCATATTGTATTGAATGTTTTGTGATATGTTTGACTGTGGATGTGTTATTTTTATACCATTCATGGTTTATAGAGAATGTATTGACATTTCGTATGCTATTTTTAACACAACTGTTTATGTTATGTTTAAACCTGTTCATATGAGGAATGCATTGGACTTAATAAGTGATTGGGGGATCCCTCTATAGCTCCTTGATGCATCGGTAGGTCTCATGAGACAACCTAGTGTCTTGGCACAAGGCCTTGACAAAATCTTATTTTTAGTCTTGGCATGTGGCCTTGGCTACGTAGTTATGATAGTCTGGCATTATGCATTCCATCATTTTGAAAGTGGTTATTGATATTTCATGTGATTATTCGACTAATAGAATATCCATGTGAATAAGTAAATGGAATTATTTCATTTTACCTTTTCCATATTATGATGAATTTCATGTTTAAAAGGATTTTTTTAGTTATACATTTCATTAAATGATTATGTTTATTTATGAAAGTTTCTACTATATTGTTATCCTTACTGAGCTTCTGAGCTCACCCCTTTCAATATTTTAATTTTTCCCAGGATGTGGAGAAGTATTTTATAAATGATCTACAGGGAATGTATGAGGGGATATGATGACAATATGTTGTTATTGTTTTTTTTACTTTATGATGTAATGTAAGACTTATGCATATAACTAGTGTTTCCAAGACTACTAAACTAATCGATCTTTCGAGACTTGATCTTTTGTTATCATTCAATGTTATGTAATAATGTACCGACTCTGGGTAACTGGGGTCAGGGCGTTACAGTTGATATTAGAAGAAGTTTAGAAATAACCTTGAAAACTAGATTTAGATAAACTCTGATTAGTGCACATTACCGTAAGATAGAGTTTGAAGATTATTATAGAAGAACATCCTAGAATTTTTCTAATGTAATGATTTTGTGAGTTTTCCAAGAAAATAAATCCCTGTCTGGATATGATTAGGTAGAGGTGGCTCTGGCACAAATGTACCTATGGGTAAAACTTGAAAACACCGCTTTGAGCTAGACTCGAATGAGAACTGGTGCACGACAACGGGCCTTGCTGCACTCTGGGTTATGACACTCCCCAGGGATATGCTTAGTATAATTCTCATTTTCTTTACAACCCATTATGAAGGGTTTATGAGTATATACTTCCACAAAGAAAACATTTTTATGATTATGGATTATATCCATAAACTCTTCAATTTATGTTAAGTGTTTTTCAAGTTTGGATTTATGTGTTGCTATTCATAAACTAATCTAGTGTATGATATTGTTTAGAAATGGTTCCTAGTGGAATAAATGGAAACTGTATCAATGAACGCACTCCATGTAGGTATTTCCCTCTTGGTCAAGATAATTATAGTGGAGCTGGTGATGCAACTGGTGCTGATCACCTAATCACCATACCGGGACAACTCACTTGGGTTATGAATAATAACCTTACCCATATGGAGCACCCTGATCCAGAGCGTGGAGGATCAATGTTAGATCGATTCATGAGCTAACAACCACCAACATTGAATGGGAGTACAAATACCTCAGTAGTTGAGAAATGGATAAATTCCTTAGGAAAATATTCCATGCCTTGGGGATTAGTGAAATGGAAAAAGTTATCCTGGCAGTTTTCCGCCTCACTGGAGATGTTGATCAATGGTGGCCATTGATTCAAAACACGAAGGAAGATGATGAAGTATCAAATATGGAATGGATGGTGTTAAAGTAGCTTTTCTTAAAAAAATACTTTCCTCGTTACCATCGAGTAGATATGGAAAGTCAATTTATGAGTCTAAGGCAAAAGGAGGATGAGAATCTCGCAAAGTATGAGGCTAACTTTACAAGGTTATCGAGGTATGAAACAGATTATATACGTAACCCAAGAAGTAAGATTTATCGTTTCTTTGATGGGTTAAAACCATTTCTTCATCGAGAATTAATGTCACAATACTTCTCTTCATACGAAGATATTATCTCTTGTGCTATCAAGACAGAAAAGGAATTCTCTAAGTCTTAGGACTTTAAAGCAATGTCAGAGAAGAAGAGATGTACTGATCACTCTGGGAATGGAAATAAGGGGAGGAAGGGAAAGGTTGAATATCCATCCTGCAGTAATTGTGGGAGGAAACACCCTGGTACTTGCTTAAAAGGAATGAGAGTCTGTTACATGTGTGGTGAAAAGGGCCACCAAGCTCGTGATTTCAAGGGGAAGAAGGAAGCTACTGATGTCCAATGCTACAATTGTAGGGAGATGAGACATTATTCAAATGAATGTCCTAAGCGTCAGGGGAACTAACCTTAGAAAATTCCAAGGGATCAAGGCCATGATTATGCTATCACTACCGCTGAGGTAGAAGCTCTGAAATACATGGTAGCAGGTAATTTAATGGTTTCCTCAAGTTTAGAAAATGCATTATTTGATTTTGGATCATCGCATTGTTTCATATCTTCCCAGTTTTCTAAGAAAATTAGATATTTCCAATTTTATTTAACAAGGGAGTTTTCAGTTAAAACTCCTAAGGGAAGTATCATTGCAACAAAGTTTTGTGAATCAGTCCCCATTAGAGCACATAAATGTTCTTTGTCCACTGATCTCATCATCATACCCATGATTGAATTTGATTTAATCATCAGTATGGATTGGATTTAGGACCACGATGCAAAGATTTATTGTAAGAAGAAGGAGGTTACTATTTTGGATGATGATGATATAGAATACCTTATCTTTAGAGTAGAATTGTCACCAACTAATTCTCATCTAGATCCACCCCCAGTAGCTCATCTAAGTTCAATTATTGGGGAGGAAGAGAATTAAATGACTATGGGTGGGGAAAGGAATGTTCAAATATAGGATGTACCTATTGTGAAAGAATATGTAGATGTGTTTCCGGAAGATTTACCTGGAAATCCTATAGAACAAGAAGTTTAGTTTTCCATTTATTTAATTCCAGGATAAAGTCCTATATTGAAGACCCCTTATATAATGGCCACTGTGGAATTAGTTAGACTAAAGAAACAACTAGAGGAACTGAGTAAAAGGGATTTATCCGCCTTATTGTTTCTCCATGGGGAGCCCCAGTTTTTTTGTTAAAAAGAAAGATGGATATATGAGGTGATGTATCGACTATAGGGAGATCAATGCTATCATAATAAATAACAAGTATCCCCAACCTCGTATTGATGATTTATTTGACCAACTGTATGGAGCTCAAAACATTTCAAATATTGACCTTCGATCTAGATACTATCAGTTGTGTGTGAAGATGGAAGACATTCTGAGGATAGCATTTTGAACCAGGTACATGAATTAAAAGTTTACATTAATGCATTTCGGGCTGACTAATGCACCCTTTGTATTCGGGGATCTAATGAATAGAGTTTTCAAGGAATATCTCGATGATTTTGTGGTGGTATTTATTGATGATATCTTTGTATACTACAAAATCTATGAATATCATGAAAATCACTTGTGCATTATCCTGAAGACTTCGAGAAGACATAAATTATATGTGAATTTTAGCAAGTGTAAATTCTGGCATCAGAAGATTTCTTTTCTTGTCCATATTGTCTCTAAAGATGGAATCTCTATTGATCCTTCTAAGACCAAGGCAATCCAAGAATGGCCTGCACCGACGAGTATAACTGAGGTACACAGTTTTATTGGTTTATCAAGTTATTATTGACATTTCATCCAGAATTCTGCCCAGTGGGCTAACCCATTAACTAATCTCACACGTAAATGGGTTAAATTTGTTTGGACAAAAGAGTGTGAAAAATGTTTTGATGAACTGAAGAGAAGATTATTCAATTCTCCTATTTTTAATCTACCATCGGGAAATGACGGGTTTGTTATTTATAGTGATGCATCGAAGAAAGGACTTGGTTGTGTCCTTATGCATAATGATAGAGTTATTGCCTATGCATCACGACAGTAGAAAATTCATGTGAAAAACAATCCTACTCGTGATCTCGAGTTAGCAGCTATGATATTTGCTTTGAAGATATGGACACAATACCCCTATGGTGAAAATATGAGATATATACCGATCACAAGAGTTTGAAATATATTTTCTCATAGAAATAACTCAACATGAGGCAAAGGATATGGCTTGAACTACTCAAGGATTATGATTGCATGATACACTACCAGCCGGGGAAGGAAAATAAGGTATAAAATGCTTTGAGCAGAAAGGATCATGGAGTTTTGAACGTGATGAGAATTGAATGGGATCCTATTTTCATGGATCTAGTGATGATGGATATGAGAATTATGATGGAAGGTGAAACATCGATACTTTTTCAAATGGTTGCCAAACCATCATTACTAGAAATGATTTAGAGTTCGCAGACCGATGAAGAAGATTTTGAAAAAACAGATTAAAGCTATGAATGATGGGAGATTGAATGATGATGTGTATGAAGATGGAATTTTGAAATTTGGGAAGAGACATTGGGTTCCTGATATACTTGAACTAAAAAGGGAATTTTTGGACGATGCTCATAGTTCCAATTTCTCTATACACCCTAGGATCACCAAAATGTATAGAGATTTGAAGGAACATTTTTTGTGGGACAACATGAAGTGGGAGATTACTGATTTTTTGTCAAGATGTATAGTTTGTCAACAAGTGAAGGATGGAAGGCAACAGCCTATAAGAGTCTTGAAACCTCTTCTCATACCTAAGTGGAAATGGGATAATATTACGATGGACTTCGTCATGGGGATACCAAAGACTCCAAGAAGGAACAATGCAATATGGGTCATTGTTGATCATCTTACCAAGTCAGCACATTTTCTTACTATAAGAGAAGATCTACCACTTGAACATCTAAAAAGACTATATATTAATGAAGTTGGGAGACATCAAAGAGTACCACTATCAATTTTTTCTAATCGTGATCCCCATTTTACTTAAAGATTCTGGAAAAGTATTCAAAGATCCTTGGATACAAAACTTCGTTTGAGCACTACTTACCACCCTCAAACAGATGGACAATCAGAACGGACTATTCAAACCTTAGAAGACATGTTGAGATCCAGATCACTTGACATTCTAGGTATGTGGGATCAATATTGACCTCTGGTATAATTTTCCTATAACAATAGCTCCCATTCGAGTATTCATATGGAACCATATGAATCGTTATATGGGAAAATATGTCGCACAACAACCTGTTGAGATGATTTTGGTGAAAGAAAACTTGTAGGACCATAACTTGTGGAGGAAACGATGGTTAAGGTGAAAGTAATCCAAAACCACATCAAAGCAGCTCAAAGTAGGCAGAAGATCTATGCTGACAACCGAAGGAAGGATTTGGAATTTTAGGTAGGATATCATTTTTTCTTGAAGGTATCTCCATGGAAAGAAGTTACACGTTTTGGTCAGAAAGGTAAATTGAGTCCCAGGTACATCCGACCTTTCGAAATTCTAGAACGAATTGGGGTTGTAGCTTATCATTTGGCAATACCGCCAAATCTCTCAAAAGTTCACAATGTGTTCCACATATCACTGTTGAGGAAATACATGCCTGACCCAACACATGTAATCACCTATGAGAAATTAGAACTGGAACCTGATCTTTCTTATTGCGAAGAGCCCATCAGGATTCTTGATACGAGAGAACAAGTACTGAGAAACTGGATGACTCGTCTGATAAAGGTTCTATGGAGAAACCATAAGATAGAAGAGACAAAGTGGGAACCCAACGAACTTATGATGAAGAACCACCCAAGTCTTTTCATGCGGTAGTATTCTAGAAATTTCGAGGTTGAAATTATTTGAAGGAGGGGAAAATTTAACACCCCAAGCTTCCACGGTATGATTCTCTTTGAATAATACAGTAGCGTGTGTTGTATGCAACTTCGAGTTCTAACACACACCACAACCAAGCAAACTAGCCGTTATGAATAGTAATACCCACTTTTTGAAAATTTATAAATTTTATCTTCCAAAATGGACTTTATTTTTGGATTCGTAATTTCGAAATTAGCTTAGGGTGAATTTTTGGTATTTTTATGAAAACATTCAATTTTTGATGAATAGTGAAAAAACACTAAGTTATAGTTTAAAACCGAATTTTTATTTAAATAATTATATATTTTATTTAAATTTAATTAAGGTCAAAATAGATACATAATACCTATATATGTTCAATGTAATTCATTGGAGTTAGTTTAGAATAATTTTATATATATAAAAATTTTATTGAACTTTTCACCGTCTTTTACCCACCTCCGAGCAGAATTTCGAAATTCACATAAAACATAATTTGACCACTTCTGTGAGTAGAATTTCAAAATTACAAGAGACACGGTTAATATCAAGGAGTAAAATTTGGTTCAATAATATAAAAATAATTTTTGGTGAATAGTAACTTTTTACAATTATTACCACGGTTAAAAATAAATATGGTAATTAAGGGTAAAAATGATATTAATATTACCCTAATTCTATTGGAAAAGTTTATATCGACCATAAACAACCTTAGGAATAAAATATTATCATTTAGGTCCACTTGAATTAGATTAGGACATTTATTATTATTTAATTCAAAGAAGAGTTAAAAGAGTTAAAATCAAAGTATAATAACTAAAACATTTTTAATATAGGGTTTTACATAAGATAAATTCAATTGAAAATATTCATTATAAATATAAGAATATTTTCTACATAATTGTATTTTATTTATAATATTTAGACATCAATTAATTTAATTTATATATTACACAATGGTGATGCGGTAATTACCTAATTAATGAAAAATTAGAATAATTGATATTATAAATATCAAAATAAATGTAATTTGAATTTTTTATGAATTAAACTAATTTTATAGGTTAATATGACATATTAGTACTAGTTATATGAATTTGGTTCGAAGTAATAATTCTGTTATGAATTTATCAAAAACAAAATACCCAATAGTGTCAAAATTGACATAAAAGAGTTTTTAAAACAAATATTATATTATTAAATTATATTCTGTTCTTAAAAATCTACGGTTCTTCCAAATGACATATATTACAATAGGTGTATCATTAATGGACCACTTTGTTGTCTCTTAGAAGTTTATAGTAAGTTTAGTAACCATATAATATAAAAAAACAAAGAGACATGGTAAATGTCAATCCAATTAAATAAGAGTTAAAACTAAAAGATAAGGTTAATATAATGACCCAAACATGTCTAAAATCTATTGGTTGAAATGATTTCGACCCATACCCACATTATACTTTTAATAATCCACTTTGGAGACATTATAAACTGAATATGAATTTATTATAAAATAATAATTTATGTTTTTTCTAAAGAGCCCCTCCTCCGCTTTATAAAAGGACACAACTCCTAACCAATTATTCACACCATCAAAGCATTTTGGTATGGAAAAAACCTACAAAAATATTCTCTCAACTTCCCTCACTTAAACCAATAGGCCTTATTTTGATCATAAATCCAACCTAAGGATCCCTTTTGAACAACTCAACAGGAAGAACCCGAAGAAGAGGTAATGTTTTCACCACCCTCCTTCAAGTTCCTTTCTTCTTCCACTTCTTCTTTCTCTGTTATTTACATTCTAAAATAATTACTCCAGTATCTTATATATACTGTGATGTTATTATAAATATTGTATAACCATATTCAGTATTCAATCCATCCTTTGATTGACATGTCACCATACGTGCGTACGTACAACCTACCATCTCTACGTCGTGGTGTAATTGTTATTCCATCCATTACTATTTGGATGGGTATAATAATGATGTGTAATAATGTAAATAATAAATATTACATGATAATGATTCTTTATATTTGATATACCATTAAATTATATATTAGTTTAATAAAAAAAGAATGATATTGTCGCTCGTGGATACGTACGACTTACCATCTCCACAAACGTGATGAGATTCATTCCCCATCGTATCCATTCAAGAATAATTCTCATTTAATGATTAAAAATAAAGATTAATGACGTGATATAAATCAGGATATAAATAAGATACAAACTATACATAAAATACACAGCTTATGTAACAAAACATATAAAATAAAACGAGTAAGTTAACACCCGAAAAAATGACAATACTAAAATATTATTAACAAAGCAATGTTAAAAGATCATATATGATATCATATTAATATTAATGATTCTTGTATAATTTAATAAAAATTATTTCACCATTATATAGGTGGTTAACCTACCCTCATCCAAGGAAATGTACAAGGTAATGGTTTATTTCACAATCTCTTCATTATCCGAGGTTGTTTATACGTGATTATCCAATGGGAACTCTTTATCATCCACATCCATGTTTCTTAAAAATGTATTTCAAAACATTCTTAAAATTTTACAGGATGTTGGTTAAATTCATTTATACCTTTTTTTGACTTTTTATAAGATGTTTATAACATAATATTTATGTCATCTTCCAAACAAGGTCATTTTTATCCTTTTCTACAAAATTAAGGTAAGAATGTATTTTTTAACTTATAAGTCGGGTCCGAGTATTTTCCAGCATTGTAAAATTTTCGAAGCTTCCCGTACAAGCTTATAAGAATATTTTCAATGTAAATGTTTTATTTTATAATTATGTGACTTTTAAATTATTGCAAAAAATGAGATATTTCTCTCAAATAGTTTTGATTCCATCTATGCCAACATCCTTTGATGGATTTTAAGATTATTTAAAGTTTATTTATTATGATACAAAACATCCATATTGTATTGAATGTTTTGTGATATTTTTTACAGTGGATGTGTTATTTCTATACCTTTAATGGTTTGTGGGGATTGTATTGACATTTCATATGCTATTTTTAATATGAATGTTTATGTTATGTTTAAACCTGTTCATATGAGGAATGCATTGGACTAAATATTTGACGGGTGGAGCCCGCTATAGCTCCTAGATACATAGGTCGGTCTCATGAGAAAAAATAGTGTCTTTGCATGAGGCCTTGACAAAATATTATTTGTAGTCTTGGCATGAAGTCTTGGCTACGTGGTTATGATAGTCTGGAATTATGTATTTCATCTTTATGAAAGTGGTTATTCATATTGCATGTGATTATTTGACTATTAGAATATCCATGTGATTATTTAAATGGAATTATTTCATTATATCTTTTCCATATTATGTTGAAGTTCATGTTTGAAAGGATTTTGGTTTATTTATACATTGCCTTAAATGTTTATGTTCTTTTATGAAAGTTTCCACTAAATTGTTATCCTTACTGAGCATCTGAGCTCACCCCTTTCAATGTTTTAATTTTTCCTAGGATGTGAAGAAGTATTTTATGAATGACCTACAGGGAATGTATGAGGGGATATGAAGACAAGATGTTGTTGTAGTTTTTTCTACTTTTTGATGTAATGTATGACTTGTGAATATATCTAATGTTTCCAAGACTACTAAACTAATTGGTCTTTCGAGACATGATCTTTTGTTATCATGCCAATTTTATGTAATAATGCACCGACTCTGGGTAACTGGGGTCGGGGCGTTACAAGAGAGGATTGTAACTCATTGAAAATCTTACCAAAGAAAACGAAAGAGATTATATGAAATATAAAGGATGTTTAATCTTCTTCTATGGTGATGTTAATTATCTGACTATAAAGTGGAATAATATAGAGATATAGGATAACCATCTATAGTAGGTTTATTAAAAATAGTGGTGATACTATTTTGACTAGTTCTATGTGATAAGATTATTTCAATCCTTAGGTTATGAGAAAAAGGAGAGGGTTGAAGTGAGTATCTCTTGGGAGGTAGTGAACTATAATAATTGTTTTTTATGGGAATTAACCCTAGGTATAGAATTTCCTATACGAAACCCACCACTAATCTATGATTTTAGTGGATTCTTGTGCATCCCAAAATTTTTATTGTACGCTCCTTGAATTTCATGGTTTGGGTGAACTAGGCATAATAATTTTTTTCCATGAATGAATTATTTATATTTAGAAATACCTAACATGTTCAGTTTGGGTTATAAAATAATTGATTAAATATTGTTTTTTAAAATAAATGTTTAATAACCATCAGATCGTTGTACAGAGAAGAACATAAGTGTGACCCTACCAACAATGAAGTCATGACGAGTTAGCGTGGTAATATTTTAAGGAGTATGTGACTAACTTTAAATTAATTTCATACCCTGATTTATTCCCCATATAAGGGTGTCTCTCACTAAATACCCTTAGTTTCCCAAAACTCTCATGTTTCTTGGTGAATAAAACATACCAATATATCCATGTAAGAAATAAATAATACAAAAAAACAATAATAAAAAACATCTCCCATTATTTAACCATCTAAACACATCCATTCTATGCTACAAAACATTAACCATAACATATGACCACATAAAACCATAAAATTAATACCCTACAATATTTTACATTCCAAAAAATGGAATTATCCATCTGCATGGACCAAACAATAATACCACCACTAGCCAAAAGATTTCCAATCAGAGGGAACTCACTGAAAACCTCCCCACAACCAATTTTTTACTATCCACATATATGTAATTCACTAAATTTCACACCGGTAACAAAAAAATATCCACCATCAAGGAAATCACTGAATCATATCAATCTACAAGATGTTATTCACCCATAGGGAACTCACTGTCACAACTACATATGGTGGTGGTGCTATTTTCCACCAATAGGGGATCTCATTGGTTTTTCTTATGCCCACCATCATGGAAAATCCCTACCAAAACATGAATTGGTTGTATAGTCACCAAACCACAAGGAATACCACTATATTATCCAATTTTCTACTTTATGGACTATCCTAACCTCAACATAATTTATAACCATCACACATCACACATATATTATGTCTAGATAAATCATCCACACCCTCATAATCACCGTCAACATTTTCCTCTTCAACATCTCCATAATGTGTCACAAACCATTACAACATAACTATTCATAACTTCTTTATTGGTATCATTTTTATGAAATGGATTTATACCACACCAACCCTATTTTTTCCAACACATGACATGACATATATAGAGGCCCAACAGAATATAATGACACCATAAACATACATCACACTCGCACCTAGGTTTATGAAAAATATATCGAAGGGAGTGTAATATAACAAAATCACATAAAACCTCATATTATAGGAATATAAAAAGTATACAACCTCATAAAAAAATTAACACATACCAAAAAACCCTTTTGATCATGAAAAATCATTCATCACTACATTTAAGATTAACAAAATCATAAATTCAAAATAAAGAGATTATATATGGGTTTATACTAGGTTCGGGTTCTGTCGATAATATAATTTCATCTCGCTAAAAGAACATGACATATGATTTAGTCAAGAATACCCCTATTAATCTTGGAATGGGCCCATGAAAATATTCTAAGAGCCTAGGGAATTTATACCACTCAATGTGACTCATAGCCAAGAAGGTTTTATAACTTAAGAATGAGGAATTTCTGTATAAACTTATGGAAGTACCATATATAACTCACTTCTATTTCATCCTTAAATCCTCTCCAATACATTATCACACTTTCTAAGTAAGTTTATTGACCCCTGTATTGAATTGGAATGACCCATGCTAATGTTCAAAACGAACCTCTCTCACCTATTAAAATATTTTCAACAATTTTCAATAATCAATTATGAAAATTCATTTTTAGAACCTAGAAAATATTCATAAATTCTTTGGAAATGTGATCAATAGTAATTTTTACCATGAAAAAAGTATTAACTAATCCATACATGAATGTTAAAGATATTCAACATCATTTATATATTCTCATGCATCACAATATTTCCACCTTTTCAAATATTTTCACAAATTTCCATCTTGATTTAATCCGATATTGTTCAACAAGAAGTCAACAAAATTTTAATTCTACTATAATAAATTTATATTTTATCATACATAATATTATATTAATTCTTCAAATCACAAATTTTAATAACAACTCATAAAATAAAAAGGTCATCTTATTATAAATATTCTATGATTGTTATAGTTCTAATTAATTAAATTTTCCACATTTTTATTATTCTTGATTTTTCGGATTATGTACAAAACATGTAAATCATAATAAAAATAAATTCCTAAGGATTTAAAATGAGATGAAAATTTGTTTTTTCCCACTACAATTTCATGATGAATGAATGTCACAATCCCTTACTGATCATCACTAATCATTCACACACAATATTTTTTTGTCTTCCCCTACCCTTATATAATACCAAACAATAAGTAAGGATTATTTCCTTGAGATAATATATGATATTTAAATAATTAATAGATGTCACTAATTGTAGATTATTTCCTCCCCATTCAATTAATTTAAATCATATTCAACAATTTCCATGCATTACTTCTCATTTGTCCCATTATTAATTCCCATTCAAATATATCATTCAATCTACATATATTAATATATATAAGCTTCAATGGAATTAAAAATATATGGATCCTCTAATATTCAATGTCAGTACCATAATATAAAATATCCAAAATTCAGTATTAATTTTTTTATAAAAACAATATTTGACAAAAAAAATTACTTAATCAAACAACCAAATAATGAATAAATTCCTTCACCAATTGATATCTACCGGATAAACGAACCATCACATAAAATCAAAAAAATGCCCC
This sequence comes from Viscum album, assembly GCA_963277665.1. NCBI lineage: Eukaryota > Viridiplantae > Streptophyta > Magnoliopsida > Santalales > Viscaceae > Viscum > Viscum album. Next base: position 284,152,366 of record OY728138.1, on the reverse strand, counting down.
TGAAAGAAAAATATTTCATCCTAAATCCAACAAAATGATAAAATTTCCTATTTGAGAATTGAAAAATTACATTTCAACCTTCTTGAACATAAATAAATAAAATTCACATACTCATAAAAATTATGGTTGTCTATCGCTACATGACAGACTCCTTAAAAAAATTAATTATTAAAAATATTATACCATAATCATAAGAATGATAAATAATTACACAACACTTTTATTCTAATTTTATCATTTTAATATATTTCCACATAAAAAATGAAACAACTCAAACTAATTCTAGATATTCTGCTCACATATGTGATTCTATCTCCCAAACAAATTCTTATATATCAACATGCCTCTAATAAAATCACAACATGGAAACAACTCACCCATTCAAAACATTTTTCTTTTAGAACAAAATCTTATTTAAATATTGAACAAAATTCACATCATCCTTGATAACTACATTGCTCAAATAAATAATGTAAATACTCAGAAATTCCATATAATATTTTTTATTTATGGGAATTTTACGAGTCCCCAAAAATCGACTGTGCATGGTTCTAATAACCAGAGTGCCCAAAATTAATTTCTGAAATTTTTTTCAAGTATATTCAATAAATTTTCAAGCGGGTTTTTGTAACTTTTTAACTAGTGTTCATAATTGAAATCCAAGGACATCGTTGAACTCGTAGCGTTGATATTCGATTAAGAAGACCTTCACCTCAACCGCAGTAGGAAGAGGCTGAAAGTTAGTTTTTATGTTTTTCATGGAAATAAAAATTAAAATAAAGAACAACTTTTTATTTTATTTTTAACCTCCCAATTAGAATGAATGGATGTGGGGACCACTGGAGCTAGAAAGCCCCCCAATTTTGAATTCAATGGTGTGGACCACTCGAACCCATAATTAATCTTGGGGAAGACCCTTGGAATCCTCCCAATTAATCGTGCCAATGCTATACAATAAATTGGGCCAATTAATTGGGACTTTTATTAAAATGTGTCAACTTTAATTTGATGAAGCTATTATATTGGATCCTCATTACCTTTGGGATGATTGGTTGGAAAAAAAGGGAGAACTTGGAGAAACTCTTCCTCAATGAAGAACGCACTCTCAAAAAAGAACACGCTCACCAACGAAGAACACCCTCTCCAACGAGGAACGTCTTAAATGAAAATGAACTGACGTACTACCTTCCTTCCTCACTGATATCGACGAACCTTCGAGGTAGGGGTGGGATTTTTTATTCACTTTCGATAATTTTCTATTTTGTTGAACCTCTGCCCATGAGCCGCTTGCTACCACCCTAACGCGAAGGGTGCAGGACAAACAAGCATGGCTCAAACTCTCTACAACCTTTATGGTTTTGAAGTGATCTTCGCAATGGAGGAGGACGGTGACTGGTGCCGGCGATTAGCACCGGTGGGACTCGGGGATGGAGGTCGGCACTCTAGTCGGTCGTGCTGCCGAAGAAGGGCTGCAGCCCATCGACCACGGTGGATCAGAGGAAGTGGCTGGTGCACAGTCATCCGTGTGGATAGGATGTGATGGTGCATGTCTACACCATCGGGTGTGTGGGAGTTTTGGCATGAGGTCGTAGTGGTGAAAGAGGGCGGCTAGTAAAGCCGGCCGCCGGCGATGGCGCGAGGCATTATCGCGCCGCACAAAGAAGTTTTGCTGACCAGCCATCCCTGAGCACCGTGGGCCCCACCACAGGCCGCCACACCGCAGTCCAGCCGCGAGCACCACGGGCCGCCGTGCCGGTGGGCTGGGTCGACCCGAACCGGGTCGAGTCGGCCCAGGCCGGGTCAAGACCCTTTTCATTCTTTCGGTCATTTCATGAGCTATGAGCATCCATTTGATGAACCGTATGTGGAGTTGGAATCCTTGGATCGATACGGTCCTTTTGGTATACCCCACCCGAGTTTTGGATAATGTTGGGTTATGGCCAGGTTGGATCGAACATGAATCCAACTGGGCCCTCGGGACTAAAAGGTCAATAACTTACAGACCAGGCGTCCGATTGACGCACCTTCTGTTGCGTTGAGACCCCTATCACATGAAAGTCCTTTGAGATACATTTTCATGGGACTTCATGGAAGTTGAAGGATCGACCTATGGCTTGAAGAGCAGACCCTCCTAAAATCAAGTGATCTTAGTGTGGGAACATTGTAGCTGGCTATGACATGAGAAAAGGATCCTATGTGGGTCTATGATTTTGGATCCTTTGTGGGTCTACGCTTTGGGATCCTACGTGGGTCTATGTTTGAGAGTCTCACTTTGATGCACTGTAAGAATCTATGTGAGACTACTCTAGGATCCTACATGGGTCTGCTATACTAGGATCCTACGTGGTTCTGCGGTACTAGGATCCTTTGTGGGTCTGATGATTTAGGATCCTATGTGGTTCTACCTCTTAACAGAGTAATATGATTCAGCAGTTACATCTAATTGTCTTTACGACCGTACCTAAGTTATACCTAGTGTGATTGGAGTCCTTACCTTCGTGGTAATACCTTTGTGGTATTCTTATGTGTGGCGTACCATTGTGGTACTTACCTTTGTGGTGATACCATTGTTGTATTCTTATGTGTGGTGTTTCCTTTGTGGTACTTACCTTTGTGGTGTTACCTTCATTTTAATCTTTTCTTCGTGGAATAATTTTTCTTCGGCTAAGGATTTGGGCCTTGAGTTTCCTCATCAATGAGATGGCTATACTTGATAACTTAGTTATTTGTATAGGAATATACCTAAGTAGGGTTTTCAGATGTTTTCATGCATTGTGGTTTATCCTTTGTGGGTTTTGTGACACCTTCGAGGGTCTCAAGGTCCCTACTAAGTGTCTTTATACTCACCCCTGCACGGGCTACGCCCGCACCTTGTTGTGCTTGGTGCAGATGACAGACAACGCTGACTAAGGACGAGAGTACCAGGACTGGAGGTAGCTCGTAGGTGTACATTAGATGAGGCACACCGTAGAGATGACAGTTCGAGAGCTGTACCTACCCTTCAGATAGGGTCCTTGGCTGGAGATCACAAGAACTGTTTCAGTTTTCTTGTACTTTTCAGCTTTCTTGTACTTTCCAGTTGGGCTTGTATTCCATACCCTATTTACTTACTGTACACAGTCTTTTCACTATACAGTTTAATTGTGTTCGTACCTTTCTGTGTGCTTGGTTGTTTTTGTTTACAGGTTATAAAAATAATGCCTTCCCAGTTTTAGGGAATATGCTTTTCGGTGCTAGTCGCCTACCCCTGGCCTATGGAAGGTGGTCTTGGGGTAGTCATGACATGGGCCCCAAGGGACAGGTCCTAAAATATTGGTATCCAAGGAGTCAGTTCTACCATAGAACATTGGACTCTGATATTTTTAAAGGCAATAGTGTTAAGTGTAGTGAGTGTGGTTAATTTTTTTGGGAATCCAGTGTTGGTGCGGAGGACGACGTATCCATACACCAGGACCCTGACTTCTGATTTCAAACTTAGCGCATGAAAACAGATATTGTATGAGTGTTCTGAGAAGTTTTCTTTGTGATCTATTTGATTCATCTCACCAGGTATAAATTATTGAGCGTGGTGCACCTTTTTATTTTCAGGATGACTCCATTCAGACAACCATCTAGGGTTCCAGGTATAGTACGTGATGATAGCCTACCGAGCGATGAGGCATTAGTGTTGGGCCCTTTGTCAGTAGAGGCACCAGTGGAGGCAACAACGGTACCATTACCTGTGGGGCCACCAATGCCTCCAGCCATAGTAGCAGTGTGTGCATGATGCATGAGTGTGTTCGATGAGTTCCAGTTCTAGAGGCCACCTAGGGTCAGGGGTGAGACGGACCCACAAGCGTCTGAGTATTGGTTGGAAGTCGCGGTGAGAGTCTTCTGACTGGTGGGGACACTAGCTGGTATCATGTTGATCATTGCTGCCAGTCTTCTACAGGAAGCAGTAGGCGGATGGGGGAGCTTGATGCTTCAGGTTTACGATGAGGTGACACTACTCTGGGAAGATTTTGGGAGCCTCTTTCGGGCAATGTTTATCCCAACAACCCTTCGTGCAGTGCGCATTCAGGATCTTCTTCATCTATTGTAGGGAAACATGACTGTGGATTAGTACTTATCGAGATTCACCGACCTCTTGCGCTACTCCACTGATATAGTGAGGGGCCCATTCTTCAGGGCCTGGACCTTCGAGTAGGGACTCATGCAGAAGATTAGGTATTTTATGATTTCTCTCAGCATACCGATGCAGGCAGGGGTGTTAGAGAGATCACTCTTAGTGGAGAGTTTTCTTGCTGTGCTGTCACCAGCAATGAGACCCACCACCGGGCATTATGTAACGGAGTCTTCTGCAGCAGCCAGCAGACATATGTCACAGAGGTCCAAGAGGACTAGACCTGTAGGTGGATGACCACAGGATTCAGGGTCAGTTGTGTGGGGGCACCGACGATAGAGCCAATCATGAAAGGAACAAGCACTTTTACACATGTGGCGGGCAGGGTCTCATAGCTCATCACTGCCTGACGTGCCATACTGATGATCAGCAGATGATCTAAGGACCTCCTAGGAATAGACAGATGTTCGACTGAGTAGTTCCACATGGAGCAGGAGGACGTGGAAGAGGAGCTGGCTGTAGAACTGGTGGTGGGTGATGGTTCGAGATGTTACCATCACAACCATCGGGTGGTCCACCCCGACCATAGGGAGTAGGTGGACAAGGGCGAGCTCAGCTCTAGGTAGCTGAGGCCTACAATCACGATGCTCTAGAGAAGATATGAGGTACGATCTATGTCTACTCCCCCTTAGCTATAGTACTTATAGAAATAGGTTCCATCCATTCTTTTATTACCACTACCCTCATTCGGAGCTCAGAGATTCTGACAGAGTCGTTGGCTCAATCCTTACTGCTAGAGAATCCTACAGGAGAGGATTCAATGATTACACACTGGTGCTATTAGTGTGAGATTACTCTAGGGGGAGAGAGCTTCACCTGGGATATCCTAGTAGCGGCGTCGAGGCCTTACGACATCATCTTTGGTATGTATGGGTTATCTACAGTCCATACTCAGATTGATTGTATTAGGAGAAAAGTGTGATGTGTCCGCACGGATGGGACTAGTTTTACCTTTAACAGCAAGAAGGGAACCTTTTCAGCACAGGATGGACTTACCCAGAGGAGAGTTCAGCCGATCACTAATCAGCCAGCTAGCCTTACCCTCAGAGATGTTAAGGTGGAGTGTCCGAGTTATCCTGTAGTGGTGGACCAGTATGCAGATGTCTTCCTTGTTGATGTTCTGGGTCTACCTCTATGGAGATAGGTGGACTTTTTTCATTGACGTGTACCCTGCTATGGAACCGATATCTACAATAGCGTATCGGATGGATCCCACGAAGCTTCGTTAGTTGTGGGTACAGCTAGATGACTTACAGGGGAAGGGATTTATCCGGCCCAGTGTTTCTCCTTGTGCAGCCCCGATTTTGTTCGCCAAGAAGGAGGATAGGAGCTTGAGACATTATGTTGACTATCGGCACCTGAAACAGGTAAACGTGAAGAACAAGTACCACTACTAAGGATTAATGACCTCTTTGATCAGTTGATTAAATCATAGTGGTTCTTGAAGATAGAACTCAGATCAGGCTATCACCAGCTCAGAGTACGAGACAGGGATGTGTAGAATATAGCTTTCAGATGTCGATATAGCCACTAAGAGTTCATGGTTATATCATTTGGTGTTACCAATGCTCCAACAGTGTTCTTGGTACTCATGAACGGGATCATCCAGCCATACCTTGATCGCTTTGTAGTAGTCTTAATCGATAAAATTCTGGTCTACTTGGATACTAAGGAGGAGCATGCCTATCATTTGTAGAAAGCTATGGAAACACTCCGAGAGCACTAACTTTATAGTAAGCTCTCAAAGTGCCAGTTCTGGATCTGAGAGGTTTGCTTTCTGGGACATGTGATCTTGGAGGCTGGAGTTGTGGTGGATCCAGTGAAGATTGTGGTGGTACTTTCTTGGGATCCACCCAGGATTGTGACAGAGGTACAAAGTTTCCTGGGATAGGCTAGATAATATTGGATATTTGTTCCAGATTTCTCCAGAATTGGAGCACCTTTATCATTGTTGACAAAGAAAGGGAAACCCTTCGTGTGGTCGGAGGGATTCCAACGGAGTTTTCAAGAGATGAGGTAGAGGATGAATAGTTCCCCCATCTTGAGGCATTCGAAGGAGGGCGTTGGGTACGTAGTCTACTGCAATGCATCAGGAACCGAGCTCAGATGTTTCTTGATGCAAGAGAGAGCAGTTATCGTGTATGGTTCTCGATAGCTGAGACAACATGAGAAGAACTATGGTGCCCATGACCTGGAGTTAGTAGCAGTGGTCTTCACCTTGATGATTTGGTGACATTACTTGATGGGCGAACATTTTACAGTCTACACGGACCACAATATTCTTAGGTATATCATCTCTCAGAAGGACCTGAATATGAGAGAACGATGTTGGATCGAGTTCTTACAGGACTATGACTTCGAGATAGATTATACTCATTGGAAGGGGAACGTTGTAGCAGATGCACTCAACGGGAGATCTGATATACATCTTCTAGGTGAGGTGATGGAGCAGCTGACCGCTTTATGGATATCCTTTGTGGAACGAGATGAATCTTCTTTTCGTAAGTATCTTATAGTCACTCCCCCACTCCTTCTGTGAGTCAGGGACGTGAAACATGGGGACACTGATTGTGAGGCTCGAACTTCTCAGATGTCCACAGGACAGGCACCGAATGGATTTTCTGAAGGTGGGGAGCACGTAATTCCCTTCAGAGGATGTACCATAGTACCTGTGTCACTTTAGGAGGAGGTGTTTCAATAGTTCTACACATCCCCTCTAGGGGTACATCCAAGAGTGGAAAAGATGTACCAGGACCTCCAATGATAGCACTGGTGGATGAGAATGAAGAAAGTAGTAGCAGAGTTTGTCTCTCGGTGCGTCACATGTTAGAAAATGAAGGCAGAGCATCAGGTACCAGTAGGAATAGTTCATCCTTTAGAGGTTTCAGAGTGGAAGTGGGATGGGATATCCTTGGACTTCATGAAAAGACATCCACGTACATCCAGGGGTCATGAATCTATCTGGGTGATCGTCGACTGACTCACCAATTCGGCCCACTTCCTACCGATCAGATAGTAGGGTTCAGTAGAGAGCCTGGGACGTCACTATGTATAGGAGATTGTGCGGCTACATGGAGTACCCGCGATGATTTTATCCGATCGTGATGCACGCTTCACTTCTCAGCTATGGAAGGGGTTGCAAGAGGCGTTTTGGTATTTAGCTTCATTTGAGCACCACCCTCCATCCTCAGATGGATGGCCAGACTAAGCAGACCATTCATACCCTCGAGGAATTGTTGCATGCTTGCATCCTCGACTTCGGTCACTGCTAGGATGATCACTTTTCCATGGTATAGTTTTCATTTAAAAACAATTATCACTCCACCATTGGGATGACACCTTTAGAGGCTCTATATGGTCGACCTTCCAGATCGCCTTTGTGCTGGACTGACCCAGGGGAGTCAGCACTCATGGGACCAGAGATGGTACGGTCTACCACAGATAAGTTGAAGATCATCCAGGAGAAGATGAAGACTGCACAAAGAAGATATAAGTCTTATGCTGAAAGGAGATAGAGACCTTTGGAGTTCGAGGATGGCGACCAAATATTTCTATGGGTCTCACCTCAATGAGGTTTGAGGATATGTGGTCAGGGCATAAATTTATCTTCGAGGTTCATCGGACCCTTTCAGGTCCTCAACAGAGTTGACAAGGTGGCTTACCACATAGCACTTCCACCTTAGTTGCACTGGGATCACGACGTTTTCTATGTATCCCAGCTGAGGAGATATGTCCACGACCCATCACATGTCATGGACCACAATGAGCTAGACATCGAGGATGGGGAGATGTTTACGGAGGTTCCATTGGAGATTGATGATAGAGAGGAGAGAGTCCTTCATGGGAGATTGATACCTTTTTTGTGTGTACGTTGGCAGCACGTGAACCACCAGGAGATACCATGAGAGCTGGAGGCTCATATTCGTGCTCAGTATCCCCACTTCTTTTCTTAGTTTTTTTGTAATGTGGATTTCAGGGATGCAAATCCCTGAGGTGGTGAGAATTTAAAGACCTGGAAATTTCATTCATTTTTTATTATATGGGAATATTAAGAGTCAGTGAAAATTGAGAGCACGTGATTCCGAGGTGTGGAGTGCCCAGAATGAATTTTTGAACCTTTTTCAGGTACGTTCAGTAAACGTTCAAGCAAGTTTTTGTAACTTTTGAACCGGTTCTCAGAATTAACATCTGAGGACACTGTTGAACTCACAGTGCCGATATTCACTTAAGGAGACCTTCACCTTGACCACAGAAGGTTCGGGGTGAATTTTAGTTTTTGTGTTTTTTGTGGAAATAAAAATAAAATAGAAAACAACTTTTTATTTTATTTTTAACCTCCCAATTGAATTCATGGAGGTCGGGACCACTCGAGCTAGACAGCCCCCCAATTTTGAATTCAATGGTGGGGACCACCCGAACCCATCATTAATGTGGGGGAAGACCCTTGGAATTCTCCAAATTAATTGTGCCAACGCAATATAATAAATTTTTCCAATTAATTGTGCCTTTTATTAAAATGTGTTATCTTTAATTGGATGAAGCTATTATATTAGATACTCATTACCTTTGAGAGGATTGGTTGGAAAAAAGGTAGATTTTGGAGAAAATCTTCCTCCAACGAAGAATGTGCTCTCCAATGAAGAACGTGCTCTCTAACGAAGAACACCCTCTCCAACAAGGAACATTTTCAACGAGAATGAACCGACGTCCATCCTTCCCTCCTCACATACATCAACGAACATTCTAGTTAGGGGTGTAATTTATTATTTAGTTTCCTTAAGTTTATTTTAATGTGAACTATTCCACATGAGTCACTTGATGCTGCCCTAATGCAAAGTGTGCGGGCCTAACGAACCTAGCCCGACCTCTCTGCAACCTTTTTACGGTTTTGATGAAATCTTCGAGATGGAGGGGGCTGGAGACCGGTGCCGGATATTGGCACTGGTGGGACTCCTGAACGGCGGCCAGCACTCCGGCTCGTCGCAACGATAGTGGAAGCGCAACCATACCGCCGGAGATGGGTCGCGGCCCATCGGCCACGACGGAGTAGAGGCGGTAGCTAGCGCATGGCCGACAGCGTGAAGGGGAGGCGGCGGCATGCATCCTCACCACGGGGTGTGTGGGAGCTACGACATGAGGCCGCAATGGTGAAAGAGGGAGGCCGGTCAATCCGGCTGCTGGTGATGCTGTGACACTTGAATGTACCGCATAGAGAATGTTAGCAGACAGGTCAGCCGCGAGCACTACTGGCCGGGCCGCACCGACAGGCCAGGTCAGTCAGACCGGGTCGGACCAGACCCGGACCAACTTCGTCCCTTTTCATTCTTTCGTCCATATCTTGAGCTACGTGCGTCCGTTTGAAGAACCGTCTACTACACCAGAAACCTTGCATCGAGATGGTCCTTTTGGTATGCCCCACAAGCATTTTGGATAATTTGGGGGTATGACCGGGTTGGATATAACGCAAATCCAACTGGGCCCTTGGGACTAAAATGTCAATAACTTATAGACCGGGTGCCCAATTGATGCACCGTCAATTGCATTGAGACCCGTATCACGTATAGGTCCTTTGGGATACTTCTGCGTGGGTATTCTTATATGTTGGAGCATTGAACTGTATCTTGAGGAGTGGATCCTCCTGGAATCAAGCGAGCTTAGTGCGGGAACCCATTAGCTAGATGTAACATGAGAAAAGGATCCTATGTGGGTCTGTGCTGTTGGATCATTTGTGGGTATCTGCTTTGGGATCCTACATGGGTCTGTGTTCGAGAGTCTCACTTGGATCCGCTCTAGGAATCCACTTGAGACTACTCTATGATCCTACGTGGGTCTGCCATACTAGGATCCTACGAGGGTCTGCTATACTAGGATCCTTTGTGGGTCTGATGATTTAGGATCATAAGTGGGTATTCCTCTTAAAAAAGTAAGTTGATTTAGTAGTTACATCTAATCATATTTACTACCGTACCTAAGTTATACATGATTCGAGCTAAATCATTACCTTTGTGGTAATACCTTTGAGGAATTATTCTGTGTGGTGTACATTTGTGGTACTTACCTTTGTGGTGATACCTTTGTGGTATTATACTGTGTGGTGTTACCTTTGATGTAAATACCCTTTTGATTTTACCTTCGTGTTATTCTTTTCTATGTGGAATAGATGTAATTCGGCTAAGTATTTGGGCCTTGAGTTTCCTCATGAATGAGATGGGTATACTTGATAACTTAGGTATATGTATGGGCATATATCTAAGTAGGGTTTTCAGATGTTTTCATGCATTATGGTTTATCCTTTTTGGGTTTTGTGAGACCTTCGAGGGTCTCGAGGTCCCTACTGAGTATTGTTATACTTACCCCTTCACAGGCTACACCCACACCTTATTGTGTTTGGTGCTGACGATGGACAACACTGACTGAGGAAGAGAGTACCAGGACTAGAGTTAGCTCAGAGGTGGAAATTAGAGGAGGATCACCACAAAGACAACCATTCGAGAGTTGTACCTCCCCTTCAGATAGGGTCCTTGGCAGGAGTTCACATGAGCTATTTTAGTTTACTTATACTTTTCAATTTTCTTGTACTTTCCAGTTGGGTTTGTATTCCAGACCATTTTACTTACTGTACACACCCTTTTTACTATACAGTTTACATGTGTTCGTACCTTGTTTTGTGCTTAGTTTTTTTATAGGTTATAAAGGCAATGCCTTCCCGATTTTAGGGAATACGTCTTTCGGTGCTAGTCACCATCGTCTGGCCTATGGAAGGCAGGCTTGGGGTAGTCACGACATGGGCCCCGAGGGACGGGTCATGACAAATCAACTACAATGGACCATGAAAGTATTTTCTGAATCCAAGGCACATGGAACAAGTGAAACAACCACAATGTCATTGAATTTGTTCAGGCGTCGATTAGATTTTAAATTTATTGTCCCTACAATTACTACAAGGGTATTGTAATGAAGAAGTGCGAGGTCTAACCAAGGAGGTTCACCAGTAGGTCAACAAAAAATCAAATAAAGACCTTGGAAATTAATCCTCACATTCACTCTTCAGGTTTTGTTTTTACTAGGGAAAATTAATTTGGGATTAGATCAGATAAGAAAGTAACAGATATGGGTTAATTGTAAGATATTGAATGAAGATAATTCTATATTTAGTTTGGTATAGACTTTCTACTTAGGCTGTGAAGTGTTTCCTGATACACCAATTGATTTTGGTCAAACAAATTGGATCTACCCTTGATGAAACTCTAAAATGGTTAGGGTATAGCAAAAAACCAATGAGAATTACATTTAGTTTCTATGTAGAATGCATCACAGACTAATGGTCATAGCTTTACTGAACACCAATTATATAAGGGTTGTTCAACTATAATTACCATGGTAATCGTTATGAAAAAAACTGTGAAAAAATAGTTTCAACCTAATTTCTAGATATATAATTTCCAAGGTTCAATCTATTAATTAATTAAGCTCAGAAAAAAACATATATCGACCCCTAACCCTAGGTGGATTATCTCTGCATGGAGGTGTTGATCAAAACTATGTAAATACTAATCATACTACCAATAAACATGAAACTATTGAAAAATAAGTAATCTAGGATTAAAAAAACTAATAATCAATATAAAAAAATGAATTAACTGTAAATTCAATCATAAACTCCCTACATAAGAAGAAAAAATAAATAACATTGCATGTATTGATGAAGAACAACAATTGGTCTAAAAAACAAATGTCAAATGGATAATAATAGTAAAGGATGTAGAAATTATATAAGAAGGATGTAAATGAACAAAAAACTCAAGAGGATTCAAGAAATGAATTATTTTAACGAATTTAAATAGTTTTAAATTTAAAAAAAATGAAAATGAGAGAAAAATATTGATAAAAATGAGAAAAAAATAGTATTCATCGTGTCCTATGAGCACAGAGGAGAACTTAAATATTAATTGTTCTGAGTGGTACATGAAGTGTATGTCTTGCATGTTAGATACTAGATTATGATACATATGTCTCAATATCATCACAATTTGCAAGTTTCCTACACATCATGTATATGACATCCACAATTCCCTCTGAATAATCAACTAATATCATTTCCTTGGTGATCCTTCAAACACTGCACTTCACGCAATCTCTTCTCATCGTGTATGTGATTCACTTTTAGTGAGTTTATAATCTCTGAAATATTCACATCATGTAATGTATGTACACATTGTGTACTATCTTCACATCATGTAAAGGCTTCACAGGATAGTTTATGGATTTATAATCATACATTGCATGAGGTTTATACATCGTGTATGTGATACATGACGTGTAAATCCTATTTTTTCCAATTTTATTCATTAATTCATTTGAGTCCATAATTCATAATTCCTACAAAAAACCCAAACAATCAGTGCATTATTGAATAAATCATGATTAAACCTTAAATAACTTTTTATATATATATATATATATATCTTATAAATGTCTTCCACAAATGAAAAATTTCTTGTCCTCAAGAAAAAAATTTCGATAGGGATTTTAAAAGAAACACTTTTAAAAAAAGGAAACATTCATTAAAAATAAGAAATTAAAACTAAGTATAAACAGAGAATTCCAATACTCCAGAATCATTTATATAGAGAAAATCATTCATGCTACAAAATTCAATTCATTACACATATTGTTTAGTATTTAATTAAAAATTTCATAACTGTTCCTAAAATAATATACCCATTTTTAAATTTAACTTACAATAAATTTTCTCTCATAAATCAATGTTAAAAATGAAACTGGAGTTATGTAAAAACCCTAAAAACATGTTCTTAAGAATAAGATTTTATTGGTTCTAACATCTACACTTTGTATAGAAAGACACAGAATCATTCATCAGGTTTTTATCAAAAAGGGTTAAAATTATTATGAGGGTGATGAAAGGTGGGTAGTATGTCAAACTCAAGATAAAAAATGGAGGGTAAGATCTAATGTATAATTCATGAATGATGTGGATAGTGAAATGATGTAACACCTCCTAAACTAATTGTTTCTATACTCCATAGCTCAATGTGGGTCCCTAAGTAGATAAAGTAAGTATAAAAAATATACCTTGATGCTTTCTTTTTCATTTTAATTTTTTCAAGAAATAATGTTTATGCTAGTTATCACATCTATCATGTAACCACATATGATTTATCATAGGTTTCATTAGATTAGTAATGTTGATTTTTTACATTTCCTTATAGAAAACCCAATATCAATTTTTTCATTCTATATATTTTTCAATGGAACAAGGTAGGAATAAAAAATTCAAAAAAAATTATCAAACGCCTTATATCAGTCGGGTGGATGTGATATAATACATCTAATCAATAACAACATCATGTGAAATCAGCAGTGAAAACTCCCCCACACTTGTTCGAGGGATAATCCTTCATAATAAAAAGAATAGGGTATGAAGGGATAATCAGATTGAAACAGCTCTATCATATTAAGGTTATTCATGGATAATATGGGATAAAGTAAATATATAGAGGTGGATCTAAGAAGAAAACACTCAAAAAAGAAATCAAATTAAAAATGGTTGTTTCGAATCGTTACCTCAATATGATCTCAATTAATGTCTTGTTATGTTTACATGCCTCAGTTGTCTTTGAGGATATATACTCGGAAAAGAATTTGAAATCATGGGTTTGGAATCTTCTCAAGAATTGAAGTATATAAAAATAACTAGTAATCACACAGGGTATAAAATATAGTAATAATTCAATAAATGGAAATTAAAAGAATATAGAAATATAATAAGTGTACAAAACTCAGAAAACATGCTCAAAATTTTTAACAGGAATAAAAATGGGTTACCAAAATCTATAACCTATTAATTTCTTTTATTTACTTGGTTTTAATGGTTTCTCAAGTTTAAAGCTTGTTTTTAGTGAAAATGTCTCCACGATAAGGGTGAAAAGGTAATAATTTAAGTATAATGATAATCAATACCAAGATAGAATCACCCAAACATAAAATGAGACAATATAAACTCTATTCCAGAAATCATTTTGGGGGAGATATCATATATCACATATAAGAAAAATGTCAATGTGAAATTGAAATTAGGGAATCAAGAGTTCCTTGTATTAAATATTAATCCATGGGGAAACTTGTTGTGTTTGGAGCGGAGTTTTTCTGACCTGAAAATTTTATTAGAAAGTCAAAACGTACACTAGATAATACATTAGTATATAGGGTTAACCAATTTAGATTATGAAAAATGAGATGGTGCTGACAGTCAATACCAAGAGATAGCAACATAGATAAATTAATAACATTGAGTATAGTGTAGTTTAGGGAAACTTATATACAAGAATTATAGAAAAAAGGAAAACAAATATAATAAGAGTGTGAATGAATATAATGAAAAAATTATAGATTATATCTAGTAAATTTCCATCAATAATTTCGTCAACTAGATTGATGGAAAAAGGTATCAAGTAGTGTCCTCTATCAACTGATAAGTCTAATGACTCCTTCAAGAACCTTTTTCTATGTCATGGTGCTCGTGCAGATGATTTGTGGTATTTTCCACCTCAGGATCATAATGAGTATGAATATCATGTGTGAAGAATAGGATTTATACTTATCATGGTGGGGACCCCAACTATACATTTATCTCAAGTGAGTGCTACTATAGTAGGATTTTTTTCATCCATATAAAGAGACATCCAATTTATGAGAGAAGATAGTGGTGTGATATTCACGTCAATGACCATAGATTAGGGAAAAGGTATAAAAATTGATAAAATATTAAAATAAATGAATGAAAATAAGAGAACCAATAATAAATAATAAATATGTTTCTCATGTATATATAGAGAAATGATAAATCAATAAGAAATGGAATATAATCATTACAAAAAAAATGTCACCCAAGAAAATAAAACCAAAGGTAGAAGGTGTCTAGGAAAAAACTAGGAAATAAACATAATTTCTTCATGATCAACCTCATCTATCCCCTCTTAAACAATGGGTTTTTACAGCTGGAATACCCTATCAATATCAATGATTGTGGAAAGGGATTGGGGATCAACCGGTATGGGGGTTCTTGATACTAGAAGTGATCTTAGTGGAAGGTGGATGTATCATGTTGGTGGTTTTTATTCATACATCAAGGTTGATGAATGAAATATTGGTTTGGGGTGGTAAGGCTGGGCCCTTTCCACACTGGGCCTTCTCCCTTGAAAAAACTACAGGTCTATAGGGTTCTTAAGCAATGAGGGTATGTCAGCAAGCGTGTCATATGTGGGAAGGATAAATGATGATGGAGTATCTATACTGTGTGGTTTATGGAGTGTTGATGGAATTATCAGGGTGGTGGAAAGGGAAATTTCAGAAAAGGGAATATGCTGGTGGTGGGAAATATGGTAGAGGTTCTCCCAAAAAAACAAGTGTATAGGTAAGATATCTAAATGGGAGGGTGGGGTTGGTGATGGTGTGGGAAAATTAGTTGTGGATGTATAAGTTATATGTTTAGTGGTAGTGTTAGGGGATGAGGGGGTGGTAAAAGATGGGGTTGGTGCATGGGCATGAGCCAGGAAGTTGTTTTGGCTAGGTCAGCTGCATTTTGGGAATGCACCTCATCAGGATCCCCAAGATAAGTTAGTTCCCATTGGTATATGTCATCATCCTTTATAAGTTACCATATCTTCTGGAGCAGGTGGATGCTGATCTATATTGGGATAAGAGAGGCCCAAGGTTGGGAAACCTCGAAGTTACCAAGATTCCTTTCCAAATTTGTAATGAATGATCGCCATGAAAGTGTAACATGATAGATCATCCCATGGGCGTGGAAGAACACCATAAAATATATAGTGATGTTTATAGTTAGGACTCCCATTGATGAGGTTAGAATAATTACTTTGATATGGCTTACAATCCCAGGAGCTTCTCCATAGGCTAGTGAGAAATAGGCTATGTCCCTATTCAATATCCAGTGGGTATCTCCTCTGATCATGGTGATATAAATCATGCGAGTATCATAGATTCTATGGAGGTTACTATCTATCCTCTTTTATAGTTGCGCAGCATCAACTGTGTTATGCTCGAGATTCAATGTTATGAAGGTAGGGGAGGTGGAAAACTCAGTGGAATAGATTCTGAGGCCAACAAAATAATCTCTTATGATGATATCATAGGGCCTAACTCGAAGTTTGAAATGAATAGAGTTAAGGAGAATATCAATTGTGTCTATGAACTCATGGATGAACCCACTGAATTTCTTCTCACACACTTAGGTGATGGGAAAGAGGTGAAAATAGTTGGAAAAGTTAAGGACCCCCTGGTAGATGTGAATGCATTCAAATAACATGAGATCCAACATCTTGTTTCTCTAAAGGACCAACCAAATCTGGTGATGACGGTCAGAATAGTAGATCTTGGGATAAAGGTGGTGAAAATAAGGTTCTTATGACCCACCCGATTTTGATTAAGATTCATCAGATGCGGAAGCATGTGTAGAGGAAGAAGTAGAATATGAGGTTGAGGGATCAACTAGTTGTAAAATAGGAGTAGCATTTCGTCATTTGGGAGGTGGATACATGTAATCACACATAGATGCATTCTTACTAGGATACGGGAAGAATATAATTTTTTTGGTCATAGGAAGAGTTTCAAGAAGGAGTAGGGAAAAGTCAATAGGTATGACGATTATTTAAAGAAAATGATATGAGAGGAGGAGGTGAGGTGGGATGACTTAATTTAGCGAGGATGAGGGGAATGGGGAGAGGTGGGGTCAAAATATAGATAGGGGAGAGGAGGACGGTCATATAGGAATCAAGGGTTTAGGGTATTTTAAAGCATCCATGACATTTACACTATATGTTTTGCAAACATGGCATGAAAATCTTGAATCTACTAATTTTTCAATCAAATGAATTTTACATGCTGTGTATTCCTTTCATAGAGTCTATTTTTCATTTCATTCCCCAATTAGGCAAGTACTTTATAAAAATATTTTACTACACATAATAGTCCTAAATACTTCACTAACATATCTAATTTTGTTAAATATACCCAAGGTTTCCTCCTAGTCAATGCTTAAATTATTTTTAAGGGATAGAAATATTTTTATTTGGAAGACATAAATTATAATGATACTCCCTTTTTAGAACTATTCTTAGAGACAAAGGGGATGAAATTAGGGACAACCTCTCTTGTCCGAGGTGTAATGAAATCTTCATTCAATTGAGTATTTTATCCCATGCGAAAAAGAGGTAGTTTCTTGTTTTAATTATTAATATAAACATGATCATATTTCTTATTAGTAAGATATATCATTTAACATCTAGATACCTCATTTACATTTTTAATTTCATTCTATAAATCAAAGAAAACATGATCTTCACTAACTATTAAAATAAATTTCCCCTAGTCAACATCAATTAACACCTTTCTAGTGGAGAGAAATAGACTTCCTAGAATGAGTGAAATATCCCCTTCTTCATACATGCCCTGGATGGGGAAATTGGAAGGGAGAATGAATATTCTTTTGTTAACAATGACTTCATAGAGAAATCCTTGAATATTTTTGATTGAGTAGTAATCAAGTTGGAGTTACAACCTTGTTGGTTTCTGTTCATCAAGCCCCAACTTCTTATAAAAATAGATGTGAATTATATTTATACTTTATCCTATATCACAAAAACTATATTCAAAATTGAGTTTCCATAAAGTTCATTCAATTTAGAAACTTTAGGGGTCTCACATTTTCATGGAAAATTTTTGTTGGACCACAACATAGCAGTTTTAATTTATTGACACAACTCCGAAGTCATCCATTTTAATTTTTATGCACAATAATTCTTTTAGGAATCTTTAATAAGTGGTTACATTAGAATTTATCTCTAAAAGGGAATGATAAAGTGTGATTTCTTAAAAAAACATATCTTTAAATATTTTTTATCTTTTAAACATTTCATCATAATATTAAGAAAGGGTAGAGGTCAATTATATGGTGGTGGTGCCATGCAGACATCCACCATTTTTGTAAGTTATTCTATTAGAGATTTTTCAGATGGTTTTATCTATCATGTACTCCCCTGAAAAGCTTTATACGATTATTTAAGCTGAATTTTTCCATTGTGCATGGTTACTGAAAATCAAGAACTATTAAACTTCTAAAAACTATAGCTTTAGCCTCCTACCTTGGATGGGATTCCGTATTAATGACTAACGTACCAGGTATCTAATTAGATACGGTCTTAGTGATCTACCCCATTTGATTCTCCATGTTTTATAATGCAGTCTTTTGGTTTTACATTTCTGTTTATTGGGTTTTCATCTTTTGATATACTTTTTTCATGAAGGTAGTATATAGGTTCTCATTATTGTTATAGAGAATATGGTCTTGTTGAGGTAGTACTAGTAGATATTTTGGATTTTTTTTATTGTAGTGTCGGTGGAAACCATTGAGCTCTATGAAAAAGTTGAAAGAATTGCATCTGAGGTCAAGAAGCTAGACCTTATGGTGGGTACCTAGGTGGTCCCAAATTCCATGGTTGTACCTATCCACTCCACATATAAAAATAACCCTGGTTTTTTAGGGTGGATGTTGAGAAAATAGTTTCTGATAATTATTATGTTGTTGATATTACTAGGGATGGTGGTAATACTAATTTTATTGATTGTAATTTACTTAATTATAATCATGGAATTGGGGTTCTTATAAAACTATCTTGAAGTATCGGTAATATTAAAAGTATCCAAACATCTCTCAAGATTTAATTTTTATCATAGGAGAAGGATTCGGTGGTGGTGCATTGGGTATTTGAAAATAATCTAGCACATTTTTCAAGGCTTCTACTTGTTATATGCGGTGGGTTATATCCATAACTTTATTTATTACCTGCCGAAGTAGTCCCTTATCACATTTCCATAGACTGGATTTTTTTAGACTTCATCAAGAATGGATAGAAACACATTGGGCATCTTAATAATAACTCCTCCAATAACAGTATTGTCTACTACAGTTCGTGCAACCGGTTAAAGTCCTTGGTTGAATTTATGTAATTGAAGCCACACAACTAGTCTTTAATGTGAGAACTAATTATTAATCTCCATAAATCTAAAAGATATTTCTTATTATGATTCTCTATCAATATGGGTGAAGTTTTGAATGGTGTTATATACCTTCCGTGTCTATATCAGAGGGAAGTATTTGTTTATGATTTTTTTGTCTACTTAATCCCAAGTCAGATTGACTTATGTGATTGTATTGTTAGCCAATCCATGGATCTGTCATGTAAGGAGAAAGGTAATACATATATTATTATGTTTTTTTGATGATACTCCTTGTTTGTTAAAGGCATCAGAGCCCTGTAGAAAATTTGAAATATTTTCATGGGTTTCTTCACTTGGTAGTCCACTAAACTGACCCATGTTTTGGATGATGTGAATGAGTCCAAGATTATATTCAAAATTTTGTACCAGAATAGGTGGGAAGAAAATTTTCAGCACAAAACCAATAATATATGGAATGACATAATCTATTATGGCATGGTTTAAAGTGCTGGATGATCTACTTAACTGGAAGGTGGTGTATATTTCAAATTTTTAGGGTGTAGTGGTTTAAGATCGTTATATTCAAACATTGTAATGTATGGGCACGCTGCCGTCAATTGATTGGTCTCAGGATTAAAATGAATTTATTCTTGTGAATCCATGATTCTTTTGTGATTAAAAGGTCCATATATATTGCACAAGCCACAGATAAGGGAGATATAAATAGCGAGAGAGAGAACACTGTTGAGATGAAAAGAGAAAAAATTAAAATGAAAAGGGGAAGGCGTGAGGTAATATGGCATTCAATACCAAAACTAATATTCCTAGGTAATAGAAATTACTAAAAATAGAACCAAATTTTTTCATTCCCACACACATCATTGAATTCATGTGGCTGACATCCATATTATAAATTTATTGTCCCACACTACTCATACTACATGGCCGTAGTAAAGTTATATTGTGAGGTCAAACCCACAAGGATCAATAGCAGGTCATCAACAAATAAAATAAAACCATTGAAAATGATCAATCATGTTCAATCTTTTAGTTTGGTTTTTACTAAATAAAATTTGTTTTGATTTAATTCCGAAAATAAAGGAAGGGATCAGGGTCAATTCCAAGGATCTTGATAGAAGATAATCCAAGATTTATATCGGGACAATCCTACAACCTAGTTTGTGAAGATGTGAAATATACACAAATTAGTTTTTGGTAAAAAAATTGAATATAAACACTGTCAATATATCCAATGGTCAAAGAATAATTCAATAGCTTGGATCATTATGCATGGCTTCTAGCAAGAAAGAATAACAAGATAATGGAAATAGTCCTTCTCAACTCCAATTAGGTTAGGTTCATTCAATTTCACTTCCCACATTCAAAATTGTGTAAAATTATGTGATGAAAAATTATTATTAACCTAATTACTGTCCATAATGTTAAAAATGTTATATATATATAGAGTCGTTAGTCTTAGAAACACCCCTACTCTTTACCCCTAACCCTATGGGTATTTTCCCTACGTGGCAGTGTTGATAAAATGTAGTACAATTCTTAAAATGTTGTGTATTATCATGAAATAGTCTAGAAAGAGGAAATAAAATTTGAAAGAAATTAATAATGAAGATAAAACTATTTAACATAATGTATATATAATCAATAACTCATAAAAAATAATGAAATAGTAAATAATGTTTAAAGTATTGATGATGAACATCAATCAGTGTGAAAAAAAACATCGAATGGAAGCATAATGGGAATTGATATAGAAGGGAAATATAATTTATATAGATTAACCAAATACTAAAAATAAATCAATAGAAAATTTAAAAAATTAATTAAAATTGTTTTATAATGAAGAAAAATTAAAATAGGGGAAACCGATGGAATAAAAGGAGAGAAAAAAATGTATGTTACACTTCTTCTATGCGTGGAGTAATGCTCAAATATTAATAGAAATGAAAGGTATATGATTTTTAATTCATGAAAATTGTGTATCAACTTAAGTGACTTTTTTCTTGAAACCTTTACATCATGTATGTTGGATGCACATCTTGTAGATGAGATCAATAATTCCCTCTCAAGAATCAGCTCGTATCTTTCACTAGCTGAGTCATCCAACTTTTCACGTCATCCAATATTTTCACATCATGTATGTGATTCACTTTTAAAGAGATTATAATAATTTATTTTTTTATTAAGTATTGAATGTACATATCATGTACTAGATTAATGTCATGTAGAGGCTTCACAGGTTGGTTTGTTGCCTTGAAATCACGATGTGAATGGGGACTACACATCATATATGTGATACAAGTCTTGTAATCCTTATTTTTTAGAATTCTCACCATCATTTTCATTATTCCAAAATTCCTATATCATGTGAAAAAAAATCAAAACCCATTTCATTATTAAAAAATTCAGGAGTAATCCTTAACTAAATTTATCCAATATGTATATATAATTTAAACTTATAAACAAGTATGAAAATATTATGTTTATAAATGTTGAACCAATTAATAATAAACCACAATAAGTCACTATAAATAATTAAATTAAGTAATAAATCTAAGTAAAAACATACTTTCCTTTGAAAACCATTTATATCTTCAAATATAATTAACTTATAAAAGACATTATTTCCAATAAGAAACTCCAAGATTCTCCATATCCGATCCACATATGATTTATATCTACCCTGAAAAGTCCTCATGAAATCCTTAA
The DNA here is from genome assembly GCA_963277665.1 of Viscum album. Taxonomy (NCBI): domain Eukaryota; kingdom Viridiplantae; phylum Streptophyta; class Magnoliopsida; order Santalales; family Viscaceae; genus Viscum; species Viscum album. The sequence goes on along the minus strand of OY728138.1, from coordinate 284,130,441 downwards.
TAACCTATTCCCAATTTATCATATCTTACACCATAATGGATCTAAAAAAAGTTACCAATCCACGCTCATCCCAACATAGTGGTGGATGATGATGTTTTCCTTATAATGACTCATAAGGTTCCACATTAGTCGATGAGTGATAATTATTTTTAGATGAAAAATAAAACAATGATAAATGATTCATCCATGATAGTATAAAATTTATAATAAAAACTATTAACTATAATAAAAAATATGGATCATTTTTACAGGTTTAAAATTACTTTAAAGGTGAAATGATTTTCTGAGGCCCAACTTGTAATGCCCCAAGATTTTTAGGAATTAATTATATTCAAATAAGTGAAATTTATTTGATGGTTTTCATTGTATGCTACAAAATGTTAATATTTCTCTAAAAACTCTATGTTTAGCTTGACTTACATGTAACATTGAGTTTTTCATTCATTACTTGCAACACAAATCTTAGCATTCTTTCCACTCAACACTGAGTTTAAATGAAAAGTGACATATTATAATAATATTACCATTTTAATGATAGTTTTCATCTAGATGTTGGATTAGAAGTTATGAGTAAGATAAAATAAATTAAGAAAATTGTTTTATCCATTTATATAAATTGAATTATTATATCACCAATTATCTAGAAAATAATATAAAACCTTTTTTTAATAATGGGAAATCTTTTTCAGAAATCAAATTTAATACACATAAGTGTGTTTAACAAAAATAAATTTTAAAACACATTAATGACTTATATTAATGATATTTTTACATTTTATATCTAATATAATGTTTAAAATTTAATTTATTTATTTTTTATATAAGAGTTAAGAATAAGCTCAATTTTACGCTTAAAACTGTATTTTTCTAAAAATCAATTTTACAGGCTATTAATTGTGCACTTATTTTAAAAATAAATTTCATTGAATTTAAAAAATATATTTATAAAAATAAACTTCATTATTTTGAAATATAAGTTTCAAAATTATCTTTGGGTAAATTTTTGGGATTTTTCAGAAAACATTCATTTTTATGAATAGTGAAAAATGGTAAAATTTAATTGAAAACTGCCTTTTTGTTTGAGTTATTTATATAATTAAAATATAAATTAAATTTGTTTTACAGAAAAATTATTTCAATTATACATCTTTCAAACCAATTTAGGTCACTTTAATCAATTTAATATTGAAATTTTATGTGAAAACATTGTAAAACTTTTCATATTTTTACTTTTAAAAAAACCACATTCTCATCATGTCTATGGGATAAAGTTTATGTTAAATTATGCCACATATGTAAATGGAATTTAGAAAAATGTATTAAATATTTGGAATCATAATAATTAATATTATCTAATAATGAAAAATTATTTTTTTACCATAATTATTTGTGAAAACAATCAAAATTAATTAATACGATTAACATTAAAATAGGTTTTTGGGAATTACATACATTTGTATTAAAATTAATTTTACACAAACAATGAATTTTTATTTAATTAATTTAACTTGACATTTAGAATAATTGGATCTAAAATATCCAACAATATATATTTAATTATAACATTAATGGATAAAATATATAGGTAAATAAAAAGATACAAGATTCTATGGTAAAAACTATAATGTTAAAATTGAGTAAAGCTAAAGGGTGGAGAATAACATGATAAAAAAATTATTTATTTTGTGTGGTGGAGGTATTTATAGACCATTTATTCTTTCCCATCCATTATTTTTCTATTTTGGAGTCACATGAGAAAAAGGGGACCTCCCAATAGTGAATACTTTTGGCTATTTACAATAATTCGACTCGTCATCCATTATAAAAGAGAATTCATTATTCCCCACTCATCACACCTCTCAAGCCATTTATCTCAACAAAAACATTCACAAATCACCTCCAGAATTACCTCCCACATTCCTAAAATTCCTAATTTATAAATAAATCCATCCATGGAATGTCATTCCAGAAAACCAAAACGAGACACCTAATGAAGAGGTAATGTTCAACAATAAACATTTTTTTTATTTCTTCCTCATAAATGTTCAATTATTTTCATATAATGATTATATAATAACCTAGTAATATTAAATATACTCATATTTTATTATTCTATGGTTATAATCTACAATAACACACACGTCCATTAAATGGTCTATGAAATCATCATTCGCACGTACAATAAACTACCACCTCACAAACAGATACCATTCAATTCTATATTACCACCTTTTGAGGATGAGAATAATGATGTAAATAAAGCTAATATATGAGATATATTATATTTATGATTCTTTAGTAATTATATAACACATACCTTCATGCTTTTAATTTATTGGGAATATGATAATGTCGTTCATGTGTATGCCACACTACCGCCACATGAAGTGATATGAATAATTCATGCTATAAATGGAATTTTTATAGGTGTATTTAATAAAAATATATTATGTATATATGAATTAATAATACTACTGGATTGATAATAAATATATATTGTTTAGTTTTTTTTCTTTGAATAAGAAAAGAAAATGTAAACAATGTTCATGTGTACCTATGACCTACCATCTCCATAAACAGTGTATTCCATTTCCTATTATCCAATTTTATTTAATAATCTAAATACATATATAATGAATATATATTATATTTTTTACCAAAGACATAAGTTTAAAATATAATTTTTAACAACTGGTAATATAATGTTATAAATAAATAATATATGGTATTAAATTTATGAATATTATCACATCTCGAACTTGGATATTTTTTATTTATATTATTCTTGGCCATAGTTTATATGGTTGACATTTGGGTTGCATTACGAGTTTTAATTTTTGAGTTTTTGGTGAAAAATAATGAATTTGGTCTTGGAAGAAGGTGGCGTATGGTTTGTGGAGACAGTTCACCCTCACTGAGGAAACTATGAAGAAAATGTCCATTTTGGATAGTGGCGACCACATTTCTGGTGCAATTTTTGGGGAAACATGCATCATGTACCTCTTGTACATTGAGGGTCACACGTTTGGCACATGTTTTGGAAAATCGTGTAGCCAAACCATGTACTTTTCTATGATCTGAAAAGTGTGAAATTCTAGTTTTTCCCTTCCACTTTTTTAAAACAATTAAGGATTTCCTCCCATTGTCTAACCTAGGAAAACAATGGGTCTCTCCAATATCCTATTATATTTTCCTCCTTCCATTTTTTAATCCCGTTTAAGGTTCCATGGTATGATTCATTAGGGTTTTGGTTTATTTCCTCCTCTCATCTCTCTTCTCCATTGGGTTTTTGGTTTCTCTTGGTGGGGATTCATTATTAGATAATCCCTAAAGGAACTTGATAATATATAGCATGATTTAATTTATGCCACGATGTGCCAATTTTCTCCTAGGGTGTATTATTCCTCCTCCAAAATTCTCATCACATTCTCAAATCATTGAGGTAGGTGTTTCCATCAATTTGATTTTCAGCACATTCTATTTTATGCTTGGTTTTTTATAAATAGTTTATAAATGTGTTCCATATTCTTTTGGTATATTTGTTAGATTTATAGTGTGTTTTCATGATGGGAATTGGGTGCTCAATTATCTTAAAAAGGGTTTTATTTACATGTTTTTGTATATATGCATGCATGGAGTTTGATAAAATAAAAATTGTGTGTTTAAAGTGATGTTGGGTTCTTTGGGTGGTTCTTTTCTTTTTTTATGCTTTTTATTGTGGTTGGATTATATATTGCATGTTTTATGTAAAAATTTTGGATTTTATGGTTTGAAACTTATTAGTGTATTTTTTATTGATTTAAAAACATTTGAAATTTCATTAAAAACACGTTTTTGAAGAGATTTGAAATGCCATGTATTGAAAGATGGTTTTCCAAAAGAAATGGGCGCTTTTAAAATAAAATTCTTTCTTATGTTTCACTTTATCTTGGGAGTTGTTTTTGGGTTTGAAATCTAAAGGCATGATTAGAATATTACTATTTAATGTGATGTTTTATATTGAATTTGGAAATGGTGTGGAAATATATTTCTAAATGTATTTGAAATGTAAATGTTAAAGGCCCATTTAGAACTTTGTGTTGCCTAGGAAAAGTTTTTTATGTGAAATGATTTGAGATCCTAATTTTACCCTTGTGATTTTTGGGAAAGTGGTTTTTAAAACATAAATGATGTGACTGTCTGATTGGTACTGTTGAAAGAAATTGTTTTTTTTTGGTTGGAGAAGAGTACTGAAGAGTGGGGTGAATTGAGTATCTATAAGAAATTCTATTTGAAAAGTTGTATTAAAAGGCTCCCTAATAAAAATAAATATATCCCAGTTAATCAAATTAATATAGTTATGAAGGTTTTATAGTTTAATTTAATTTTCAGAATATTTCATAATTTCAAGTAATTTTAATATCACTTATTAGTATTACCTTTTAAGATATTCTAATAAGGAAAAACACTTATAACTTCATTCCATGATTAACTATCAAAGTAAATCTAGTGATTTCTGCATTATACAATAAAATAGAGAAAACAATATTAAACAACACAGGAGATAGAAAACAAGTGGTTCAGTCTCAAGCCAAGACCTAATCCACTCCACATGGTGATCACTTGCTACCAAGCAGTTTATATTAATAAACTTGACCCACACCCAAGATCGGGGTAAACAACATTGCACAGGACTGTCCAGGTCACACAACCTCTTCTACAGTTCTTCATGGGTTTAAACTAATAGGTCACACATGGACAGCTTCCACACTTATCTGTGGGAGTAAACAAGTGTAAAAAGATATAAGAGGAAGGATATCGTGTATCTTTCAGTTTAGTACCAGAGATAGTGTATGTTTTAATAAAGACACGCACACTACTCGAATGATGAAAACAATACACAACAGAGAAAAGATGATGAGATATGGTTAAAAGTTATCTTACTGTTATTCTATGCAACTCTGGACTTCTTGGATGAAAAAGATGTAACAATCGAGTCCACTTTCAAGAAATAGAGTATTGCAGGTGTGGTGCTCTATTTCCAGTTTGATCTATCTTTTGTTCTTCATGGAGTTGGTATTTCGAAGACGTTCTTGACTCTAATCTATGGTTCTCTTGGAATTTTTATTCATGAATTATTTGTGTGTTCTTAATATGTGTCCTTTTTCATGTGTCTGTTATCACGTTTTCACTATATCACACAACCTTGTTTTTGGGCCACACTTTTCTTTTTTATTCTTGGAGTGCATGTATTGGAGCCGACATGATGCTTGGATTTTTCACCTCGCACCTCATATTATCAATTGACATATCTATAAGGAAATATTAATTTTTCTAACGCATTTAAAAGACTCAAATTTGACCATTAGAAATTAAATTGAAAATGAAAAATCAGATTAAGGAATGGTGTCATAGTTTTTCTGGAAACGGTGTCACTTGGAAACAGTTCCACCACGAAATGGTGTCTCCCAATTTTTATTTAGGTGGTGAGACAATTATTATGGAATGGTTGTATAGAGATCAGGAACTAGTAGCACATATGTGGTGTTACAATCATGGTGTCTAATCGTTTTCCAATCTTCAAATGGTGTCTTTTCAAGGAACGGGTTTCACAAACTTCAACAGATCTGAAACTGGTTACGGTGTTTAGTTCACGGTGTCTAGATACGATGTTTGGGTCATGGTATCTGGTTCATGATGTATTGGTCACGATGTTTGGTCCGTGTTGTCTGGGTCATGGTGTCTGGGTCACAGTGTCTGGTTCACAGTGTCTGGGTCCTTTTCTAGAAAAAGAGAACCAGTGGTAGAGTCACGGTTTCTCAGACTTAGCCAAATATCTGTATATAGAAATGAGTAGTGATATTCAAAAAAATGAAATAGACATAATAATTCATCAATGAATTAATTATAGAACAAAGTTAAATATCTTTTACAATAATAGAACATAATTTACAGAAATTAAGCTCTTGGATAAGTTTATTTAAAGCCTAAAGAAACCAACCATCTGTACACTTGATTTGAGACAGATTAAATAGGATTAACATGCTTTATAGAATGTATAGGATTTTTGTTCATTAAAACCTAATTAAAAAATGAGGAGTCCAATAATATTCCAATTTTTATGATCAAAAATCATCTGAGTGATATATCTGTTCTTATTGGATGTGTCTCTCCCTTAATGTGAATTTAGAGTGCATGTCTCTCCCCCTTTTGGGATTATCAATAAGAATAAAAAAGTAAATATGATAATAGATATGAAGAGTACACAATGAATATATGGAGGATTATGTGTCATTATAAACATGAGACAACAAAAATAAAAACATATCCCTATAAAGAATGGTGTTCATGTTTCTTCTGCACTGCCTATCATCTCTTTTCCCTTGGTAGCACCATTAAGAGAAGCCACAGGAGAAGAGGTAGAAGTTGAAGAAGTTAGTTGTAACACCCCAGGTAAATAAAGAATAGTACATTTTCATATTTATCCATATTTTTGAATAAAATATTTATATGACTTTAAAGGGGACTCTATGCTCGATGGCGTACCCAACACGCAACAACGAGTTTCTTGGGAATCTTACGTTGCACTCTAATGATAAAATAATATTATTTTAAATGGTAGTTAACATGTAGCCGTTGTAATGGTGGGAATGGATAGAAATAACTAAAATATGATTATATATGTTTTTAAATGTTTTTACATTTATACAATAAAAGATAAAGGCTTAAAATACGGAAAGAATTCAATTTTAGGCGTACATGCCCTAGTTTTCCCTAAAGGTTCACTTGTCGCCTTTTGATGGCGAACCTTCATTAAATATAGTTTTGATCACTCTTATACAATATTTTGGACCAAATAAAACTCTTCTTAAGAATCGGGACATCAAAATTTACTTTTTGTAAATTTTTGGTATCTTTCCGATAATGTTCATTTTTTAATGAATAGTGTAAAATGTTGTATTTTAATTCAAAACCTCTTTTTAATCTAATTTATTTATATGATTAGATTATATTTTGAATTGGTTTTAAAGTGAAATTAGAAAATATTTTTACCATTAAATCCAATAGTGGTCGTTGGAATTAATTTCACTTTGAAATCAGACTTAAACTAGTGTCAATCTTTTGATACTTATTGTTTTATAAAAACACGCTATTTGCTCTGACAGCGGGAACTAATTATTAAATTAATTAATGTGACTAATATGTTTTGAATTTTGTAAAACGGACTTCATTTTTTAATTCGGAATATCAAATATAGCTTAGGGTGAATTTTTTGTAATTTTCTGAAAAACTTCAATTTTTGATGAATAGTGAAACCACTAAGTGGTACTTATAAAGACTGATTTTCCATTTAAATGAAACTTTTCCATCATTGTGTTTTTAATTTCAAAAATCTGACATACATGGTTGTCATTAAGAAGTAAAATGTGGATCAATGGGATAAAAATAATTTTTTGGTGAATAGTAACTTATTAAGTTTTTAATCGCGATTAGTGCTAATTAGTGTAGTTTAAGGTAAAAATGATATTATAAGAATGTGAAAACACCATGACACTTGTCCTACACCTATTGGGTGAGTCATGGCCGACCAAGAAAATCCATGGGCCAACTTGGGGACCCCATGGAGCCACTTTAGTTGGAAAATGACAATAATATATTATTATTTAATGTTAAAATTAAATTGACACAAACATGAGTTTTTTTACTAAAACAGTTTTTAAGTAGGGATACACAAGTACAAATTTTGATTATAAATATTAATTGGAAAGATAAAAAGATTTCCTACATCATAGTAGTTTTTTTATAATTTTTAGACATTAAATAAATTAAATTATTTATGACATAATAATGATGCAGCGATGCCATCATTATTTGACGATTTAAATAAAATGGAAAGATAATGTAAAATACATGAACTACACATGTAAAAAACCAATTGGATGGGTGGATTTAGAACCCTTATCACCTTATACACGAATTATATCAATGTGGGACCTTTTAAAACCGAAACACATTTTCAAATAAAGTAATATTTCTTACTTTCCAAAAGTGCCCCTCCTCTCCTCTTATAAAAGGCCTCCACCTCTACCTCATTTCACACACTCCTCAAGCCTTTGGCTCGGCCAAACCCTGCCCATTTACTCTATCCACATCCCTCTCCTCACCCTAGAGGATTCTCTTTGGGCATAATCCGTTCAAAGGAAGCCTTTAGGCTCAAATCAATAGGAGTTACACTTTTAAAGGTAATTCATTCTCTCATGTTCATTTGTTTTATTTTTCTTCTCCAACCCCCTAAACTCTTTTTATTTATTTCTTTTGTAACAACACCAGTATCTTCAATATACTAAAATGTTGTTATAATATTTATTCGAGCTACACTCTCACACAACTACATCAAATGGTTAAAGAACATACGGTTTCCGTGGATGGCGAAATTATGCCTTCCGAAACGATGATTGTTCAATACTCATCTAACACCTTAAAAGGTGGCCATTATGATGTCACTATTTTTATATATGATATATAATATGTTTATGTTTTCCTTAAACTTCTGTTTTTTTCACTTTGGGCATACCTTTATGGTTTCCATTATGGGTAAACGCGATATCTTCATTTAAGGAAGTGCGGACTACCGCCCCCTCAAAGTGATTTGATTCGTTAAATACCATACGTGGGACGTATAAAGTATGGAACTATAATATTATATATTATATTATACTGGAATTATAATATAACTTTATATCATTATTATTCCATTATATAAAATACGAAATAGAAATGAAAGTAGCGTTCATGCGTACGTACAGCTTACCGTCTCCATGAACGGTGCATTTCATTTCTTACCTCTAAATGATTATGTAATGTTATAAATGCATTCATGTACTGGATATATATGAAATATATTATATCTAAATCATGAATACAATACTGGATATAATAAACATTTGGCCACACGAACAACATGTAATTGTAAGAAGTCCACTTTCGACTTAAGAACCAAATATCGACAAAACAATCATTATTAACTTAATGATTACATATTGTTTATAACATGGTAATAAGTGATATAAAAGGAATAATGAACTTGAAAAAGGTTCTTAAGGAAGTAGAAATTAACTCAAGTTTATTATTCAGGAGATTAAAGAACGATCGAGTCAAGTCGGACCCGAGGTAAGGGATCCTACTCCTCTCTTTCTTTTTAAGTACACACTTTTATGTCATTCCTTTTAAAGCTAATATTTCTTGTTATTGGGATGATCTTTTATATTACAATTACTGTAATTTTTATGTTCATGTGATGAGAGACCCTATTCTCTCTCATCAATCCATTTTGGATGTTTTGAGTGGTGCCGTTAGGCTGCCGAACTTTCGTAAGAGATCTAACTTCTCTCTTTCTTTTTAAGTACTCTCCTTTATGTCACTTCTTTTAAGATCCTCTTTGTAATGTTGGGGGATGTTATTTTATATTCCTCTTGCTGTAAATTTTATTGTAATGTGATGAGATACCCTATTTTATCTCATCAATCCATATTCGGATGTTTTATGTGGCGCCGTTAGGCTGCCGAGTTTTCGTAAGGTATTTTTCATCTCACTTTTATTTCCATGAGATTTATGCTACATTTTCCACAAATTCCGTTGAGTGGTGTATGTACTGCCCATTATTCTACTCTTTGTGTAATATACTTTTGTTTATGAGTATATACATCAATGATCTATTGTCCTTCTTTCATGGGGTGTATGTTTTGAAAGATACCCAAGTCGGTAAGGGAACCTTTCACCCTCCTCTTTTTTAAAAGACTTATTTTGTTGGGTCTTTCAATTTACATATTGTTATGTTGGGATATGTTCTCATATATCCTTATTGATGTAAATTTTAGGTCCAAGTGATGAGATACATTTTTTTATCTCTCATCAACTCATTTTGATGTGATGCCGTTAGGCTGTCAAGGGAACTTTTTAACCCAATTTCCATTTCTTTGGGTTCAACATGTAGTCATTGAATATGACATCCATTGAATATGTGTGAATGAACCTTTATTGTTTTACACTTAATATCCACTTATATTGGGTGTATTTATTTTTTTCACACATATTTTTGAGATTGATTTGTTCTTAATTTAAGGATACCTTCTTTATAAGAGATTTCATCACATTTGACATTTCTATTGAGGGTTTATTGTTGTTATGCACCAATTCACTTTTATATGGTGTATATACTGTCCTTTGGAGTATTATATCATGAATCCATTTATTCTCATGATATTATAAAGTTCTGACTAAATGTTATTCCTCAATTATTGTATTCAAGTGTCTCTAATTTTGGTAAAACCCCTTTAACCAAAATATCGTTTTAAATGTTTTAATTATTTGTTCTTATTAATATCCATGTTTTCAAAATGGTTTTTAGGATTTATTTATATGGATATTAATGGTTTAAAATTTTAAGCTTCAAGGTGGTATGGGACACTTTGATTCAAAAATATCTTTATTAAATGTTTTAAATGGTTTTGGAAATGGTTTCTTTTTGAATGGATTCATTATTTAAATATACTAAAATGTTATATTGTGATTGAAATGTGGAAATGTTATGTTTACTTTATGCATGTTTTATGTGATACATTTATGTTATGGTTCTTGGGCATTGTTATGAAAATGGGTGGTTCCGTGATAAACGAAGGGCGGGTGAGCCTGATATAGCTCTCCAATGCATTGGGTAACGCGAAGGAGTGAAACGTTAAGGTTTCTCCGAAGAGATTTAGGGAATATACTGTGATGGGTATTCCAAACGTAACCAAGAGGGTTACTCCCCACATAAGAATGTTATGAATGCCTCAAGTTACCTTTATGTCTTATGTTTTCTATGATTTATTCATGGTTTGATGAGGTATGTTAAAGTGCCTATGTTTTATGGGTAAAGTATGATTTCATTCTCATGTATATATGAACTCATGTTTCCTTTCCATTTTTTTTATAACCCTTACTGAGATTTTTATGCTCATCCCAAGTTTTTGAAATGTTTTTCATAGGTCAAGGGAAAGGTACATGATGTGATGATAGTGTCAAGGATGTGTCAAGAAAGAATCCATGTTATATTTTAAATATGTTTCCGTTGATGGGAAGAATGAATACTATCTTTTATGTAACCACTTTGTTTAAATGTGGAATGTAATGCAAGTTTCATGATCTAATTCTCTAAAACTATAAACCTTAAAAGATCCTCAATGTGTAATCTTGTAATAACTCAAGATTAAGTAAGGTTTAAGTCTGGGGCCTTATAGTTGGTATCAGAGGTCGGTTTAGATAACTTTAGAGGTTAGGGTATTCTTTAAGCATAAGTGGCATTACCATAATGGTTAGGATTTTATAAAGAGTCCTAGTTTTAGATAAAGTGAATGAGTAAGTATATATTAGTGTTTATCTTACTCATTAGTACATGATGGTTTTTTTGATATACTCACACTGACCTTTTTGGTTTTAGTAAATGGCTGGATCTAGCAGGCACCAAAGTAACAGTGGATGTGAAGGAAACTGTGACAGTTTTTGAGCAAGAAACTGAATGATATGGGAGCTGCAATGAGAAATCTTGTGATTATCCTCAACCAACTATCTGTAGTCATTATTGACCACCTAAAACTTGGAGATTTCTCTAAGACGTCATATATGCAAGAAACAAATCCCTACGTAAGTACAGGTAATAATCATAAAGGTAAGTGTGTTCAAAAACCTATGTGTCAATGATGTGGAAAGAAACACCTAGGAAAATGTTTCAAAGGGACATAAATATTCTATAGATGTGGAAATGAAGGTCATAAATCAAGAACCTTCCATGGAAAAAGGAAGCATCCAGTTGACTCGAGGAAAGGGAAAGAAGTTCTTTCTGAGGGATCAATTGAATGTTTTAAATGTGGTGTGCATGGTCATTATGAAAACACATGTCCTATGAAGAAGTTTCATGAATGGGGTCACCAAGACCGTACCAATATTCGTTTACCAATACCTAATGTCATTCCGATTGAGGATGAAGAAACTGACAATGACCAATCAAAGGTATGTACTATTTCATGACTATTGTTTTCCTATTTTGGAATCTTAGGATATGATTCATGATTTTTTTTGTAGGAAAGAGGTATTTCGGAATAAGTTGGAAAGGAATGGATAATGGATCATGAAGAATGTTTAATGAGTAAGATGTCAACATATAAGGGCTTCAAGAGTTATGGTGAAATTCTTAAGAGTATTAAGTCTCTTTTGATAATGGGGTTACATTAGAAGACTTTTTATATTATGTGTAACCATGATGTTTAATATAGGCAAATTTTATTCAAGTAATAGTTATCTTTTCTTTTGTGGACATAGTTATAAAGAACCATTTGGGTTTATATGATCCTTAATTTTGAGGTAATTATGGGTTATTATATGATATGCTGGAAAATGAAAAGCATGAGATAAACTTGAGGTTAAAATATGTTATGATCATTTTTGATGATTTTATCTCTTTTGGGGAATGTTTTAAGAATTATATAGTTTTGGAAAAAGGATAACACACAGACCGTGTGACAACCCGTCGCATCGGACAAAGCTGTGGGAATTGAACCCACAACCAAAGTGCGACTGGTATTTATCGCCTACCACCGGACTACGTGAAGTCCCTGGTTAGTTTGACTGATTCTTTTTAGTTATATGATTTTATGAATTAAGAGTAAGATGATTTTGGGTTATTTATGAAAATGATTAACCTATCATGGAGGATATGTGATTAGGTTAATTACTTTTCAATACGAGACATTAGGAGAAACTGATGTTGTTTGGAGATAAATGTTACGATTTAACTTGGAAGACTATGTGACTAAATCCTTCAAATATTTGGGTTTCAATCTTAGTTTGGTTTACATTGAAGAATTTTATGGACAAATTGATTATAGAATGGTCCTCGTTGAACTTTGGGTTTTTTTGGACAAATTTTGGAGGTTAAGAATAGATTTTCTTTTTATAAAGGGTTATCCTTTTCTGGATTATCTGATCTTGTACTAACCTTTTGGTTTTGGTTTTGGTTAAAGCCTAAGGAAATGGGAAGTATATAGTTCTCTTTTTTGGATTAGGTGATTCTCTAGAACTTGATTATAGTACTCTTAATACGAACAAGTCTTCCTAAATACTCGCCTTTTGGAGAAAAAATGAGTTTGTGTAAGGAATCTAATAAAAGTTGAAAGTCAATATGATAAGTGATTATGTTTCCTTATGAATAAATTCCTCAATAAAAAGTAACTTAAAACAAAAATTTTGTCTATTAACTTTTCCTACTGGGGACTCAAATACCGTTTAACCCATCACATGTTTTTGATTTTCTTGTGGTTAACTTTCTCCTAAACATGTTTTCTATCACTCTCCATCAGAACACGACCCTTTGTTTTTTCCTCCATGTCCATATTTTCATACTTGGAATCCTAGTATGGGTTAACTCGGGTGACCTTTGTACTTATCTTTCTTTATTTTAAAGTGTTTGTTTTACCGACTTTTGTTCCGATGTGGGACTTTCAAGGATGTTTCCAAGCGCAATTTTAAAATTGCGAGGACGCAATTCCCAAAAGGGGGAAAGGATGTAACACCCCAGGTAAATAAAGAATAGGACATTTTCCTATTTATCCATATTTGTGAATAAAATATTTATATGACTTTAAAGGGGACTCTATGCTCGATGGCGTACCCAACACGCAACAACGAGTTTCTTGGGAATCTTACGTTGCACTCTAATGATAAAATAATATTATTTTAAATGGTAGTTAACATGTAGCCGTTGTAATGGCGGGAATTGATAGAAATAACTAAAATATGATTATATATGTTTTTAAATGTTTTTACATTTATACAATAAAAGATAAATGCTTAAAATACGGAAAGAATTCAATTTTAGGCGTATATGCCCTAGTTTTCCCTAAAGGTTCACTTGTCGCCTTTTGATGACGAACCGTCATTAAATATAGTTTTGATCACTCTTATACATTATTTTGGACTAAATAAAAATCTTCTTAAGAATTGGGACATCAAAATTTACTTTGTGTAAATTTTTGGTATCTTTCCGATAATGTTCATTTTTTTAATGAATAGTGTAAAATGGTGTATTTTAATTCAAAACCTCTTTTTAATCTAATTTATTTATATGATTAGATTATATTTTGAATTTGTTTTAAAGTTAAATTAGAAAATATTTTTACCATTAAATCCAATAGTGGTCATTGGAATTAATTTCACTTTGAAATCAGACTTAAACTAGTGTCAATCTTTTGATACTTATTGTTTTATAAAAACACGCTATTTGCTCTGACAGTGGGAACTAATTATTAAATTAATTAATGTGACTAATATGTTTTGAATTTTGTAAAACGGACTTCATTTTTGAATTCGGAATATCAAATATAGCTTAGGGTGAATTTTTTGTAATTTTCTGAAAAACTTCAATTTTTGATGAATAGTGAAACCACTAAGTGGTACTTATAAAGACTGATTTTCCATTTAAATGAAACTTTTCCATCATTGTGTTTTGAATTTCAAAAATATGACATACATGGTTGTCATTAAGAAGTGAAATGTGGATCAATGGGATAAAAATAATTTTTTGGTGAATAGTAACTTATTAAGTTTTTAATCACGATTAGTGGTAATTAGTGTAGTTTAAGGTAAAAATGATATTATAAGAATGTGAAAACACCATGACACTTGTCCTACAACTATTGGGTGATTCATGGCCGACCAATAAAAGCCATGGTCCAGCTTGGGGACCCCATGGAGCCACTTTAGTTGGAAAATGACAATAATATATTTTTATTTAATGTTAAAATTAAATTGACACAAACATGAGTTGTTTTACTAAAACAGTTTTTAAGTAGGGTTACACAAGTCCAAATTTTGATTATAAATAGTAATTGGAAAGCTAAAAAGATTTACTACATCATAGTAGTTTTTTTTATAATTTTTAGACATTAAATAAATTAAATTATTTATGACATAATAATGATGCAGCGATGACATCATTATTTGACGATTTAAATAAAATGGAAATATAATGTAAAATACATGAACTACACATGTCCAAATACAATTGGATGGGTGGATTTAGAACCCTTATCACCTTATCCACGAATTATATCAATGTGGGTCCTTTTAAAACCGAAACACATTTTCAAATAAAGTAATATTTCTTACTTTCCAAAAGTGCCCCTCCTCTCCTCTTATAAAAGGCCCCCACCTCTACCTCATTTCACACACTCCTCAAGCCATTTGCTCCACCAAACCCTGCCCATTTACTCTCTCCACATCCCTATCCTCATCCTAGAGGATTCCCTTTGGGAATAATCCTTTCAAAGGAAGCCTTTAGGCTCAAATCAAAAGGAGTTACACTTTTAAAGGTAATTCATTATCTCATGTTCATTTGTTTTATTTTGCTTCTCCAACCCCCTAAACTCTTTTTATTTAGTTCTTTTGTAACAAATCCAGTATCTTCAATATACTAGGATGTTGTTATAATATTTATTCGAGCTACACTCTCACACAACTACATCAAATGGTTAAAGAACATACGGTTTCTGTGGATGGCGAAATTCTGCCTTCCGAAACGATGATTGTTCAATACTCATCTAACGCCTTCAAAGGTGGCCATTATGATGTCACTATTTTTATATATGATATATAATATGTTTATTTTTTCCTTAAGCTTCTGTTTTTTTCATTTTGGGCATACCTTTATGGTTTCCATTATGGGTAAACGCGATATCTTCATTTAAGGAAGTGCGGACTACCGCCCCCTCAAAGTGATTTGATTCGTTAAATACCATACGTGGGACGTATAAAGGATGGAACTATGATATTATATATGATATTATACTGGAATTATAATATACCTTTATATCATTATTATTCCATTATATAAAATACGAAATAGAAATGAAAGTAGCGTTCATGCGTACGTACGGCTTACCGTCTCCATGAACGGTGCATTTCATTTCTTACCTCTAAATGACTATGTAATGTTATAAATGCATGAATGTACTGGATATATATGACATATATTATATCTAAATCATGAATACAATACTGGATATAATAAACATTTGGCCACACGAACAACATGTAATTGTAAGAAGTCCACTTTCGACTTAAGAACCAAATATCGACAAAACAATCATTATTAACTTAATGATTACATATTGTTTATAACATGGTAATAAGTGATATAAAAGGAATAATGAACTTGAAAAAGGTTCTTAAGGAAGTAGAAATTAACTCAAGTTTATTATTCAGGAGATTAAAGAACGATCGAGTCAAGTCGGACCCGAGGTAAGGGATCCTACTCCTCTCTTTCTTTTTAAGTACACACTTTTATGTCATTCCTTTTAAAGCTAATATTTCTTGTTATTGGGATGATCTTTTATATTACACTTACTGTAATTTTTATGTTCATGTGATGAGATACCCTATTCTCTCTCATCAATCCATTTTGGAAGTTTTGAGTGGCGCCGTTAGGCTGCCGAACATTCGTAAGAGATCTAACTTCTCTCTTTCTTTTTAAGTACTCTCCTTTATGTCACTTCTTTTAAGATCCTATTTGTAATGTTGGGGGATGTTATTTTATATTACTCTTGTTGTACATTTTATTGTAATGTTATGAGATACCCTATTTTATCTCATCAATCCATATTCGGATGTTTTATGTGGCGCCGTTAGACTGCCGAGTTTTCGTAAGGGATTTTTCATCTCACTTTTATTCCCGTGAGATTTATGCTACATTTGCCACAAATTCCATTGAGTGGTGTATGTACTGCCCATTATTCTACTCTTTGTGTAATATAATTTTGTTTATGAGTATTTACATCAATGAGCTATTGTCCTTCTTTCATGGGGTGTATGTTTTGAAAGATACCCAAGTCGGTAAGGGAAACCTTTCACCCTCCTCTTTTTTAAAAGACTAATTTTGTTGGGTCTTTCAATTTACATATTGTTATGTTGGGATATGTTCTCATATATCCTTATTGATGTAAATTTTAGGTCCAAGTGATGAGATAAATTTTTTTATCTCTCATCAACTCATTTTGATGTGATGTCGTTAGGATGTCAAGGGAACTTTTTAACCCAATTTCGATTTCTTTGGGTTCAACATGTAGTCACTGAATATGTCATCCATTGAATATGTTTGAATGAACCTTTATTGTTTTACACTTAATATCCACTTATATTGGGTGTATTTATATTTTTCACACATATTTTTGAGATTGATTTGTCCTTAATTTAAGGATACCTTCTTTATAAGGGATTTCATCACATTTGACATTTCTATTGAGGGTTTATTGTTGTTATGCACCAATTCACTTTTATATGGTGTATATACTGTCCTTTGGATTATTATATCATGAATCCATTTATTCTCATGATATTATAAAGTTCTGACTAAATGTTATTCCTCAATTATTGTATTCAAGTGTCTCTAATTTTGGTAAAACCCCTTTAACCAAAATATCGTTTTAAATGTTTTAATTATTTGTTCTTATTAATATCCATGTTTTCAAAATGGTTTTTAGGATTTATTTATATGGATATTAATGGTTTAAAATTTTAAGCTTCAAGGTGGTATGGGACACTTTGATTCAAAAATCTCTTTATTAAATGTTTTAAATGGTTTTGGAAATGGTTTCTTTTTGAATGGATTCATTATTTAAATATACTAAAATGTTATATTGTGATTGAAATGTAGAAATGTTATGTTTCCTTTATGCATGTTTTATGTGATACATTTATGTTATGGTTCTTGGGAATTGTTATGAAAATGGGTGGTTCCGTGATAAACTAAGGGCGGGTGAGCCCGATATAGCTCTCCAATGCATTGGGTAACGCGAAGGAGTGAAACATTAAGGTTTCTCCGAAGAGATTTAGGGAATATACTGTGATGGGTATTCCAAACGTAACCAAGAGGGTCACTCCCCACGTAAGAATGTTATGAATGCCTCAAGTTACCTTTATGTCTTATGTTTTCTATGATTTATTCATGGTTTGATGAGGTATGTTAAAGTGCCTATGTTTTATGGGTAAAGTATGATTTCATTCTCATGTATATATGAACTAATGTTTCCTTTCCATATTTTTATAACACTTACTGAGCTTTTTATGCTCATCCTAAGTTTTTGAAATGTTTTTCACAGGTCAAGGGAAAGGTACATGATGTGATGATAGTGTCAAGGATGTGTCAAGAAAGAATCTGTGTTATATTTTAAATATGTTTCCATTGATGGGAAGAATGAATACTATCTTTTATGTAACCACTTTGTTTAAATGTGGAATGTAATGCAAGTTTCATGATCTAATTCTCTAAAACTCTAAACCTGAAAAGATCCTCAATGTGTAATATTGTAATAACTCAAGATTAAGTAAGGTTTAAGGCTGGGGCCTTATATTAGTGAACCAACTGACAGAGAAGGGGTCAATGGGATGAGAAGGTAGGTGTAGTAGAAGGGGTCAATGTAGGTGTAGTAGAAGACTGAGGTAATAGTTGGTCAAGGATAACATTTCATATCTGACTAAGAGCCTAAGAGAAAGACATAGAGGTATAGGCAAGGTAATGGGATGAGAAGGTAGGAAAACCAGGTTTCAAGGGTGCAGCTGTAAGAGCCACAATTGTAGTGCTCTTCACATGAAGATAAGGCCTCAAAATCTTGATGAAGTCAGTAATAATCTCACCACCATAATGCATTGCTTTCTCAAATTCATCCTTGTTTTCCATGAACTTTTCCAACAAAAGAGTGAAATCCTTCAGCTTTTGAACTTGAATTTTGAAATATTGAGTGACAGGAGGGATTTTCAGATTATCTACAAGGTACACGAAATGGTTTTTCATATAATACATAGATAAAATCCCATTGAAGTAGAAATCCACCTTCTATGTAATTTTTTCTTGAGAATCATTGGAAATCATGGAATGAATTCTTACCCGATCAAGAACTCTGTCACTATTATTGACAACAATAGATTGAGACTCTTTGTCGAAACCACTATGCACTAATTGAAATTATTCCTTAACAACCATTATAAGAATATCACTATCCATTGATGGTTGAGATGACTGTACAGATGCACTAAAATCTCTATCATATGAATTAAGAGACATCAGTTGATTCATTTTTTTGGGAGACACTCCTTATACTCATCAGTCAACTTGTTAAGACCAATAACTACCTCACACATTTCATAAGCTATTTGATTGATTCTTTCAGCCACCTTGTTAGCTGAGGATGTTAGGTTAGGTTGAACCAGGGAGGTATCTACATGTGGAATCTGACTACTAACATCATCAATTGGATGACCAACATATTCTAGTCTCAATTTCATCACTCTATGCATATATTCAACCATATATTTGAGACACTTCACTTTATCAATTACTTGTTTGTTCTACACTCTTACCTCTGGAATTTCATGGAGAATTTTTGGCTGAATTTTCCAAATGATCTTTTTAACAACATAGATGTATCTCTTTTACTCAAGTTTTTCATAGGAGCGGGTTGAGTGTTCATGAGCTTTTCAACTCCAGCAAAAAAATAGCTTCAATGGTTTTCAAATCATCCTTACTTACTAAGGTAGAAGGTTCTTGGGAACGTTCAGGAATAGGAGTTGAGACAGGCTCAAGATCCTTTGAAACGACATGAATAGAGACAGATTTCAATTAAAATAATATATAGAGGTATATACCTTTAATTGAGACTTAATGGGAATCATTCACATCAAAATATTGATGGAATTTATACCAAGTATCCACAGAGCTTGGATTAACAAGATCAGTCACATAAATACATTTTAGATTGGGGTGCTTCTCCCCCTTAATATTTGAATCTCTTATAAGACAAAGAGATTCAATTCGTTGATCTATATCCAAAATTTCATTCCTAATAGCCACACCCTTTTGATTTCTATCCAACTAAAAGGCTTTCTCCATTATTTCTTCAACAGATGGGAAAATATCAAGAAAAAATTGATCCTCTTGGTGTTACTTAAAATAATCTTCTTTCTCAAAATAAATTTCTTCTTATAGGTTCTCTTTTAGAATAACCATTTCCATTTCAACAACAACCGATTCTTTTTTAGAAGCAGGTTCTTCTTCTAGATTATCAATTTCTTCAGGAACATGTACTTCCATCTCAATTAAGACTTGATGAATAGGTTCAATATCTTACTTATCTAGAACATTTTACCCTATAATTGAAACAACCTCTTCTTCTTATTCCAAAACAACAAAGTCAACGATTTCATCTTTCTCCAAACCAGAATCATAAATTTCCTTTGGTGTTGAAGAATGTTGAACCAGGTTGAAATTTTCATAGATCCTCTAATTATACTCTACCCATGATTTTCTCCATGGATTCTGAATAATTTTCATTATTTGGACTGTAACTTTTGAGATACAAAATTAATAGGCTTTAATGAAATATTCATCTAGTCATGCCAACCCTTTAGCATGAAGCATTGCAGAGATTAACATTGAGTAGAACAGGGAGCAGGACTTTGAGGTTGTCTTTATCAACTCACACATATATTGTATAACATACTTTCATAGGTTAATCTTGTTTCCATTCTTCTTATGATGTATCAAACATACATCCTGATACTTGAGTGTAGAAAAATCTATTTTCCTTGGACTGATCAGATTCTGAGAAAACATAAACAAAATCATGGTTTCACCATCTAGCACAACAGATATTGCTCTAATCTTTGATTCATAGCCAGTCAAGCTTCTTAGGGCTTCTTCTAAAATAACGATCTCCCTTAGAGGAAGAGGAATTCTCTGGTATCCCACAAAAATACCCTCAAAAGGTATCATTAGTCAAGCAGCCGATAACCATGAAGAAAAAGTGCATCATTCGCCATTGATTCGACTTCTCACAACAAAACCATATTCTGTATCAAAAGAGAATTGAACGAATGGATAAAACTGAGAAACTAGACTTGGGTAAATTGGACTTTCCTCTTTTGTGAACCAATCCATCCATCCTTGATCTTGTATTAATTTCAATACTGAAGAATTACTTGAAAAAAATCCACCTAGGGTAGATTTCCGTTTTAGGTGCCACTATTCTTTTCACCAGGTTTGGATTCAAAGGACCTTCAGGCACTATTTTCTGTGATATTTTCATCTTTTTCTTTGATATATTCTTCTCATGATTTGATAAGGATGGACATTTTATTCTGGGCATTCAATGAAGGTTTGAGAGAGATAAATGTTGAAGGATGTGTTACTATTTGAGAGAAGTGGGAACGTGTGAAAAAAGGGGTGAAACTTCATTCATTTTTATCATTTAGGGATATCAAGCATCACAGACTCAAAAGCGCAAGAAAGTACTAAAATAATTAAGTAAAATGATAAGGGTAATAATATGTATGTAAAATGATAATGTGTCTTTATGGAGAGATGAGAACCGAATTTCATAGTGAGACCGTAACATGATTTCATAGTGAGACCATAACCAGATTTCACGGTGTTATCCTTACTATGTTGACTTCTAAACGGTGGGATCGTATTGTTTGAAAAAATATTGCGCCAGAAAGTAATCGAGAGATTGTAATTATGAGACTGTAAACATGAAACAACAAATTTTAAGTCAGTAAAACTATAGAACTGATAGAGTTAGACAGTAATCTTAAGATAGTGACTTGTGAAACCGTAAACTGTGAAATAGTACAGTTAATACTTATCATTTTTCATTCCCAATTCTTGTATGATGTAATCTATTCTTTCAGAATTTAATGGTATGGTGAATATATTATAAAGATTATATTTAGTTTCAATGAATTCCAAATTGATATCATATTTTTGATAATGGTCTCTCAAAAAGTGATGTCTTACATCAATATATTTTGTCCTAGAGTCTGAAACAATATTTTAGAAGATATTAATAGCACATGTTTTTTCACAATTTAGGGGTACATTGCTGAATTGATATCCATAATCTTGTAATGTGTGTTTCATCCAAAATTTTTTTTCACAACAACTACTAGAAGATATGTACTTAGCTTCGGTAGTAGACAATACAATAGAGTTTTGTTTCTAACTACACCATGATATTAGTGACTTTCCTAAAAAGTAACATGTTCTAGAGGTGATTTTTCAATCTAACTTACAACCACTGAAGCCAACATCAGAATAATATAAACTAGCTCAAATTATTTTCCTCTAGGATAGAATAGTCCTATATTGGTTGTATGTTTGAGGTATTTGAAAATCCTTTTAACTGCATTTAAAAGAGATTCCTTAGGGTTTTCTTGAAAATGAGCACACATACATACACTAAAAAAAATTTTAGGTCATCTTGCTGTTAAGTAGAGTAAGCTTCCAATCATTCCTCTGAATGATTTTTGACCAACAGATTTTCCATCTTCATCAAGGACCAACTTACAAGTAGTACTCATTGGAGTGTCACTACTTTTAGTGTTATCTAGGCCAAAACGTTTTAGATGATATCTAGTATATTTTCTTTTATTTAAAATAATACCATCATTATTTTGAATGATTTTAAATCCTAGAAAGAATTTTAGTGCATCCATTAAACTCATTTAGAATTCGGTTTGCATCATTTTAGAAAATTCAATACAGAAATAATTTTTTGAATATGCAAAGATAATATAATCTTCATAAATTTGAACTACTAAAACATCAAAAGAAAACTAATTTTATAAAAAGGGTAGGATCCTCTATTCCTTTTGTAAAACCATTGGAAATAATAAAAGTACTTAATCTATCATACCAATCTCTTGAAGATTTTTTTAAACCATATAAAGCTTATGATAATTTAAAAACTGATTTGGAAAATAAGGATTTGTAAAACAAGGGAGTTAATCAATAAATACATCGTCAGATATATACCCATTTAAGAATTAACTTTTAACATCTAATTGATATAGTTTTAAATTTAGATTTACAACATAAAAAAAATAATTTTGATGGATTCATGTCTAGCTAATGGTGCAAAGGATTCCTCATAGTCAATTCTTTCTTCTTGACTATAACCATGTGCAACCAATCTAGCCTTGTTTCTAACTATTTTACCAGCTTTATCTATTTTATTTATAAACAACCACTTAGTCCCTAAGGTAAATGTGTCTTTAGGTCTATCAATAAGTTTTAAAACATTGTTTCTTTCAAAATGATAAAGTTATTATTGAATATCCATCACCCAAAATTCATCGGTGAAAGCATCATTAATGTTTTTAGTTTCATGTTGTGACAAGAAGACTTGATGTTAAACCTGATTTTTAAGATAATCTCTAGTTTGAGATCCTTTATCTAAATCACTTATAATAACATCCAAAGGATGGTTCTTAAGAGTATTAACATCTCTAGGAGAAGAGAGATTGATGATTTCATATTCATCAGTAGGTTCATGTTCATTATGACTTAAATTTAAAGAATTTCTTGAACTAGAAGTTTTCATAGATTCCTTTACAGGATAATCAGAGGATTTTGAATTGATGTCCAGATTTGACACAACATCCTCCAGGTTCTATATTGTGGTATTAGACACATGTGGATCTGTTTCATCAAATTTGACATGAAAAGATTCTTCCACACATTTAGTTCTTTTGTTTAACATTCATTAGGCCTTAATAGAGATTTAATAACCCAGAAATATTCCATCATTACTCATTGATTCAAAATTTTCAATATTTTCCTTAGTATTAATGATATAGACTTTGCAACCAAAAACATTAAAGTAGATTTATTTGGGTTTTTTATTATTCCGTAACTCATATAGAGTTCTTTTAAGAATGGATTTAATCAACACTGTATTTATAATATAGCATGATGTATTTATAGATTCAACCCAAATATAAATAGGTAAGTCATATTCACTAAGCATGGTTCAGGAAATATTTTTCATGGTTCTATTTATTATTTCTATAACTCCATTCTATTGAGGTGTTATAGGGGTAGAGAAATTATGACTATAGCAATTTTGTGAACAAAAGTGTTCAAACTCTTGATTTTCAAACTCACAACCATGATCACTTCGTAAGGATTTAATTCTATGTCCACTAATATTTTCTATAATTTTTGAATATTTGGTGAAGTGAGAGAAGCCTCACTTTTGTGATCCAAAAAGAAAGTCCAATTATATCTAGAAAAGTCATCTAAAAGAACATGAACATAGTGATTACCATTTAAACTTGAAACTCTAGATGGTCCAAAATAATCCATGTGAACTAGTTCGAGAGGTTTAGAAGTTAACACTCCTTTATTATGTTTGAAGGAAATTTTGTGTTGCTTTCCCTTCTGACAAGGATTACACACTTTATCATATGGAAACTTAAGTGTGGGTAGGTCTTTGAATAAACTCAGTTTTTTAAGAGAGTGAATATTACAGTGTCTTAGTGTTCTATTCCAAATACATGATTCTTTAATAAATACAATTAAACATTAAGTATTTTGAGAAACTAAGGACTCTATGTTAATAGAATATATATTTTCATTTCTCAATGCAGAAAACACTAATTAATTTTTAGAATTAAAAAAATTACAATCATCTTTTTAAAATTTATCATGAAATCCATCATCACACAGTTATGAATTACTATGAAAATTATATTTCAATACATCAACAAAAATTACTTTGGTAATTAAAACTTAGTTAGAGTTACCGATTTAGAAAAGGCGAATGATTTTTTCATTGGCAATATCACCAAATGTGACATGTCCACCATCAATTTTTATTATGTTCATGAAGCATGAATAGTACCCTATCATGTGTCTTGAAAACCCATTGTACAAGTATCATATGCTTTTATAGGATCTCTTTATGAATATTTCCAACAAAGTAGTCAAATAAAAATAGACTTTGGTTCCCATATTTGCTTGGGCCCTATAATATTAGTAACTAGTGCTTTAGAAATGCACACCTAAATCATAGGTTTTCTATAAGCATTATGTATAGTACTAGAAAACTAAACATTATTTGGTCCAGAAAATCTTGAGACAATAGAGAGTGCATCATAATTTGAACTAGCTAAATGTTTTACATAACTAGAAGTAATGTTGAATGTTTTAGATTTAGAAACAAAACTGTTCTTCCAAAATTTATTTTACCAGGTTGATAGCCAATACCAGTAGTATATTTAAGAGCAATATATTTACCTAGAATTTGTACCAAAGTATCATTATCATTAGTAAACCTTTCAATGTTTTTTTTCTCTTTCTCATTATATAGCTTTAGTGCATTGTTTTCTTTGAGTAATTGAACATTTTTCTCCCTTTCTACAGTATGTTCAAATTTAATAGTTTATGTAAGACCATACTTGTTTGTTAAATACTTGTATTTATATTTTAGTTCATTACATGTCTATTCAAGCATATTACAGTACAAAAATATTTCATCATTAGATATATCTTCCAAATCACTTTCATCTCCAAAATAATAGGAATTATGTACAGAAGATTTAAGTGATATCTCATATGAGTTTTCCAGAAAACACATATTGGATTTATTATCCTGTGTATCATGCGAAGATTCTGAGTCTCTTGATCTGTCCTCAGAAGCACTCCATGTTGATTTCATTTCCTTTTTATATATTCTATGTTTTTCCTCATATTTATTTTTGTAATTGATCTTGGGACAGCCAGCCTTTACATATCCCTTTCACTTACATTCATATCATACTATCTCATCTGAATTGTCACCTCTTTTCCAATATTTTTTCCATCTTCCTTTTTGATTATTTCTTCCTTTGAAGTTTGGCATTCTAAAAAATCTATTCTTCTTGTAAAATCCATTAGACCTTCTAGGTAATTGAGATAGCTCTCCATTATTATCCGGTGATTATTTTTTACCATTGGAACATTATACAGAGGCTTCCAATTACCCTATTTCATTGTGTTTATAGGTGGTGGTCTTAAATGCAACATATTTTCTTTTGGGATCATCCTCCTATTCCTTGTTCACTTTAAAATCCTCTTCATACATAATTAGTTTCCCAATTTTTTATTTTATAGATAACTTTTTGATGTTTCATGATTATATATTAGAGACAGATGTTCGTATCCATTGATCAGGTAGGCATCTCAGAATCCTCCGGATTTGTTCTTTGGCAGTGACTTCTCTTCCCAGAGAAATCATTGTGTAGAAATTTTCATTGATCCTGAGATACATGTTAGAAATAGGCCCATCAGGTTTCATTTTAATGTTTTCATATTTAATAGTATAATTATTATGTCTCATGTTTTTCACACTAGAAGTACCATCATGTGAAATAGAAAAAGTATTCCAAATTTCATGTGTAGTTTTACATGCAGAAATTCTATTAAATTCTTCATCTTATAAAGAGAAATATAATACATTCATGTATTTTCAATTGTTATTGTATTCAGTCTTGGTTGGATCATCCCAAGTGATTTTATCAGTAGAAATAATCTTATACTCGTCTATAATGGAAGACCAAATTTCAAAAACCATACATTCTAAATGCATTTTCGTTTTGATTTTCCATTAGGAATAATTGGTTCCAATAAATAATAGTGGTCTACTTATTGAAGCACCATCCAGTCTATTATCCATAACAAAGAAATAATTTGAAAGAGATAGAGATTTAGAATTAAAAAATAGAGATCATTAATGTGAAACTAAATCATAGTTGAATTGTTTCAAAAATAGAGGCTTAGCTAAAATAACAGACTCCTTTGATACCAAATGTTGGTCAGAATAGAGTACTAAAGAGGGCGGTGAATTGAGTATCTATAAAAATTTCTATTTGAAATGTTTTCTTAAAAGGTTCCCAAATAAAAATCAATACAACCTAGTTAATCCAAGTAATATGGTTATGAATTTTTGACTATTCGAATAACTTCTCAGGAGATTGATTATTTCTCAGTAATCTTAATATCAGTTTAAAATATTATTTTTGATGCTATTATAGTAAGGAAAAACTATTATAAATTCTTTCCAAGATTAACTATCAATGTAAATAATTTTATTTCTAAATTATATAATAAAACTGAGAAAACAAATTAAAAAACACAGCAGATAAAAAAAATGTGTTCAGTCTCAAGCCGAGACGTAATCCACTCCACTTGGTGATCACCTACCACGAAGTAGTTTATATTAATAAACTTGATCCAAACCCTCTATTTGGGTAAACAATAGTTAACAGTACTATCTGGGTCACACAACCTCTTCCATTGTTCTATGTGGGTATAAAATAACCGTTCAAACATGGACCTCTTCCACACTTATCCATGGGACTAAACAAGTGAAAAAAGATATGAGAGGAAGGATATCTTGTATCCTCCAGTTTAGTGCAGGAGACAATGTGTGTTTTAATACAGACACACACACACACTACTCAAAATCTAAAAACAATACACAATAGAGAAAATATAACGAGATAAGGTTAAAAGTTCAATGAGTGTTATTATATGCATCTTTGGACTTGTTGGATGAAGTAGATGGAATAATCGGGTCCTCTTGTAAGAAACAGAGTATTGCAAGAATGCTGCTTTGGCTTCAAGTTAGATCTGGATCATGATCTTCGTAAATTTGGTATTGTGAAGATGTTTTTGACTCTGATCTATGGTCTCTCATCTCTTAGATTCATGAAATATTCGTGTGTTCTTCAGATGTATCTTGCTTCATGTTTCTGTTAGTGCTTCTTCAATATATCACACCACCTTGTTTTTAGGCCACACTTTTCTTTTTTATTCTTGGAGTGGATGTGTTGGAGCCGACATGATGCATGTATTCAGAACATTTTACCTCATACTATTAGGTGGAATGTCTACAGAGGAATATTAATTATTTAAGTGCCTTTAAAAGACTCAAATATGACCGTTAGATATAAAATATAAAATGACAAAACAGATTAATGAATGGTGACACAGTCTGTCTGGAATCGATGTCACTTCGAAATAGTGTCACCAAGAAACAGGTTTTCCTTGTTTTCCTTTGTGAGGTGAGACATTTATGATGGAATGTTTTTATAGAGATCCAGAACTGGTAGCATAGATGCAGTGTTATGATCACAATGTCTGATCTTTTTCCAATCATCCAATTATGTCATAGAAAGGAACCGGTTTCACAGACTTCAACAGATCAGAAACTAGTTGCGGTTCCTTGTTCACAGTGTCTTGTCATGGTGTCTATGTCACATTGTCTCGTTCATGGTGTCTGGGTAACAATATCTGGTCCATGGTGTCTGGTTCACATTTTCTGGGTCCTTTCCAAAAAAATATAACTGGTGGCAGACTCACGGTTTCTCAGACTTAGCCAAAAATTTATATATAGTCTTGAGTAGTGATATACACAGAATGAATTAGACTTAATTATATATCAAAAAAATAATTATATACAAAAGGTAAATATAGTATATAATAACCAATCTTAATTTATAGCAATTGAGATCTAGGATAAGTTTATTTAAAGTATAACGAAACCAAACATCTGCACACATGATTTGAGACAGATTAAATAGGAATAAAAGGCTTTATTAAATATATAGGATTTGTGATAATTAAAACATTATTAACACATGAGGTGTCCAACAGGTTTTCATGTATGTATCTGTGATGATTAGCTTCTACTGCATACCACTAGACATTGGGATGGAATCCCCTATAGTGGATCGTGTGTGGCAACACTATTGGTATTGATTCCACTAGACCTTGGGATATGACCCCCTCTAGTTTCTCATTCACAATAATGTTGTTGGTTATGGTTTATATACCATGTTTCATGAGTGTTATTTTTATCATGTGATTCCTCGGCGACATCTAGAGGTTTGAGTGATAGTTTCTTGATGACCCTGATTAGACGAGATGGTACCCCCATGAAATGATGAGACTATATAGGATACTCCACCGGATTGGATAGTTTAATCAGCTAGTTTGTTATTGACTATAGATATGCACTATATGTCGGAAGGTGAGTTTGAAAGGATTACATCCTTGGATTGACTTTAGAGATGTTTATGAAATTCCAAAGATTACTATATATATTCCTTTCTTATTTATACTACATATTGTATATTTTATTTCTAGTTATTCCACTTTGTTTACTTTATCTTCATTTATATACATCCCATTTTTGTTTATCATCATAAGTTTTGAATTTGGGTTTTGGTTTTGGGAAGGGTTGTGAAAACTGAAACCATTTTGGAAAATGAAAACTACATGTGTTATTTTTAAAAGGGGTTCTGTGGGATGATATGTTTACTTGCTGCAAATTTTTTAAAATCAAGTTCTATATAATTTATTTAAAATTGGTTTTCGTGGTCTATTATGTTAAAGTAAATGAATTGATTCTATTGTCATTGACCATTGAGCTATTTAAGCTCCCACCTAATATATGCTAATTGGCATCAGTAGACCCGAGATGTTTCACAAGATATGGTTTATTGTTTTATTATGCCTTTGTAGAAGGTTGGTCTTGTGGTTGGTGGTGACCAAGAGGTCATGTGGATATCGTGTTATTGTGGTTTGGTATAAGTTTTTTAATTAGTTCTTGTAATGTTCTTCAACTATTGTATCTAGTTCAGTTATATATTTATTGATATTATGTTGTCTCTTTATTGATGTAAGCTATATTTGGTTTATTTTATCTTGGTTTTCTTTGGTCTAAATCAATCCCATAGAATTATTTGATTCTTGAAACTACTTTCCTATCTGCGGGGATTGGGAATTCCTTCAAGCCATGTCTCAGATAGGGATAGGCATTTGGTTGGATAGAATCCCCACTTGGTTTGTGAAAATATGGTATTAGAGTAGGCCCTCATTATTTGGGGTGTCAAGTATCTTGGAAACGAAGACATTCATAACCCGAGAGGTAGGTATGGTAAGGACTTCATGAGCCCTTTCATGTTTTGGCCCTCTAGTTTCCAAGGTTTTTTCAAGAAAATAGACTTTTTATTTAGTTTTTTAATGTGTGGATGAGAAATGACAATGGGGGAGAGCCAGTTTCATGTTGTGATCTCAATTGGAGTAGTGAACCATGTGGAGTCTGAGTACACATTTCAAGGTCCTCTTAGTTATTGATGCTTACATGGGGCATGGACCAAAAACCATCTCATCAGGTTAAGAATAGCCACTAGTTCCTCATTCTGATAATTTAGAGTGAGCTATATTTCATTTTTTTTGTTTGATTGGTGTAAGTGGGATTTTACGATAAAAATGGATTTTGGAATGAAAATTATTTCATTCAAGTGAATTTTTATTACTAATAATGAGTTTTAATATATAAACTATTTGAGTTTAATAATTTGATAAATTCTTGGGTTTGATGATAAAATGGAATATGTGGACCATGGTATTCTTTGTGAACATTCACATATGTGTGAGTATGTGAGGAAACTGAATGTTTTCATGTGTTAATGGTTGATATGAGAGGATTCTAGATTAACACATATGTGATGTTTCATATTATTCTTTGGGTGAGTATTTTTATTAAATACATTGGTTTGGTTTTTCCAAAATTATTTTTGAATGATAACATTATTTTAGGGATAGTTTCTAATTAAAAATTAGGTTCTGGTTTTGTGAAAACATTATTTCGGTATTTGAGTAGTGTCCTTGGAAGAAGAAAGTTATGAAGTTGAAATTTAATGAGTTATTTTTAAAACAAAAATTTTTTTGGGTTTTACATATTGTGTTTTCTTTATGAGCCTATAGATTTGACTTGAGATGTTCTTTTTTATTTCTTTTTAGGTTGATATTCATTTTGTTTTTGTGTTCCTTGTGTTGTTCAGAATATTCCACCCATAATGGTCCCTAATGTTTCTAGTTTCTCTTGTCCAATTTATTGTTCTTGTCAAATTTTACCTATCTTTTATTGTTATTGAAGTCGTTTAGAAGTAGTGGAGTGGATTTAGTAAGTTTATTGTGTCTTTAGATCCTTGTGAACACTAAACTTTGTGAGAGATCTTGTTATTCTGGGTCTATATGATGGTCCATATTTGGACCAGTAAAACATCATTTTTTCATTATCATTGCAAGTTGGGGTAACATGAGAGGTGTTCAAGACCACTTTTTTTCAAAGGTTTGTCCTTGAGGAGGTGAAGATGATGAAAGTAGAAGAGATCATAAGAATTCAACAAGGACAGTGGATATTTATGTCCTTTGTTGACCACTTCCTAGATGTTGTTGCTTTTTCTCCGAAGGTTTTTTCACCGAATATGCTAAAATATCCACTTTACAATAGGGGTTTTCATGTAGAGATCAAGGAATGAACCCTTCCCTCCGAGGATCCTCATTTTGGGAATTTGTTTGATAACTATTTCTTATCTGGGTTTGTTTCTAGCGCTCATGACGTTGATAGTCCAGTGACTCTTTCCAATCATTAAGGTTCCCTATATGGTAAGAAGTGTATGAAAAGGAACATATTCCAGAAAATTCTCCCTTTTTTACCATGACTTTTCATTCATTGGAAAATTATCTCATGTGCTTATAGTATGTTTGGTTCTGGAATTTGAAGACATCATGCTATAATCCTCTATGGCCTAATTTTAATTGTATCCATTTGGGTCATTTTGAGAAGTTTTTTAAGAAGAATTTCCTAAATAAAAATCTTTTATCATAGGATTTATGCATCTGAATGTGGTGAAATAGATGATTTAGACATTAGGGATTTGGTCATAGGCCCTAGAGTGATGCTTTTCACCTAGTCAGGAATAGATGGTTGTAAGGGGAACCTTTTCCCAGTTTCTACTTGGAGCGACGAAGTGGTGATGGTTGAAGAACTTTGGGGTTGTTTTATTTTCTATTCTAATCGTTCTATTGTTGTAAGAAGCCTGGTGATTCTGTTCCTTTTTAATTCAAATAGTTAGACCTTTTGGATGTGAGTATTTGAATTTATTTTTACTTTTTTGTGTGCTTATCCCAAATTTGGTTGTGTTCATTTTGGAGATATTGGGATCCTATGGAAATGATGAATTTTAGTTTTTTGTTATTGTTTGGACTTGATATATTTTATGAGTTTTCCATTTTTGGGGGAGGTTTTTTTGTTTACCTTGAGAATTACCATGTTTTTTGGCCCATGGTGGTGTTGGTGAGAATTCATGGTATCAATAGTGGTGTTGTTGTTTGACTCATACAGAGAAGTTGAGTTTGTTTGTGTTGGAAGTTCCCGTGTTTGTCAACCCTAGAAGGGGTCATCAAAATTTTCTGTGTTAGGATGATATGAATTCGTCGCATGGTGTTATTCAAGTTCTTGTTGTGGGGAGAACCCTACTATGTTCTACCATTGTTATTCATGATTTTTCCTAAGAAATTGTCGGGTGTGACTTGTGAAGTGAAAGGTCATCCCAAGGTTTGTGGTTTTGATTGGATTTATTCATTTTTGGGTTTGCGTTTTGTTTATCATTCATCAGGGAAATCCCTTTTAGGCATAAAGTATTATTATTGGGGATAATTTTCAGACAAAGACTATGTAAATTATTTAATTTTATTATCTTCTTGTCCTTGGCTCATTTGGTTGAGTTCTGGGTCGAGTTCCTGGTTTGTGTTTTTAGTATTTGGAAAAAAATGGATATTTTTTGAATGTAAGTAGGTGGCGTATGGTTAGGGAAAATTGTGATCCCTCACCAAGAAAAACATGTGTAAAATTTCCATTTTTGATAGTGGTGATCGTACGATTGGCACATGGTTTGGAAAACTAGGGGAATAACCATGAAATATGTACCTATTGAATAGTGAGGGGTTTATGGTTGGAACAAAACTTTAAATACTATATATCCATACCATCATAGTTTCCTAGATCATTAAAAGACTGATATTCTGGTTATTCCCTACAATTATTTTAACCCTAATTCATGATTTCTTCCCCTTGTTCAACCATGGAACACCTGGGGATCTTCAACTCCCCCTCTCTTTAAATCATTCTAATTTTAAGCCCCATGAATTTTTCTAGGTAATACTCTTTGGATTTTTGGTTGATTCCCTCCTATCCTCTCTCTTATCCTATGAGTTCTTGGTTTCTCCTAATGGGTTGTCCTTATAGGCTAAAACCTAGAGTAAAGGGTTGATGTGTGGATTGATTTCATTGATGCTAGGGTGTGAATATTGTCTCTTTTGGAGTATTATTACTCCTCCTAATGTTTTGTCACATTCACACAACATTGAGGTAAGAGTTTCGATCCATTTCGTTTCTGATATGTTTCATTTGATGGTTGAGAGTTTCTCTATAATATATAAATATATTCTGCAAATTGTGGATGTATTTGTTAGATTTTTTATGGTGTTTAGAAGATAAAAAGTTGATGTGAAATGGTTTTAAAACGAGTTTTCATAATTATATATATATATATATGAAAGGTGTTGTATAAAATGAATATTGAGTTTTTAAACTGATGTTGGATGCTTTGGGTTTTTTCCTTTGGTTATGCATTAGTTTTGTAGTTAGAATATTTTATGATGTTTTACGTGAAAATTGATGTCTTTTATGGCGTGACACATATTTTTGGTTTGTTTTATTGATTTAAAAATTAGTGAAATTTCCTTAAAATGATAATTCCAATGTAATTTGAAATGTTCATGTGTTGGATGTTTTTTTTCTCAAAATGAAATTTGATTTGGTTTAAATGAGATTCCTTATTATGTTTCTTGAATATGTGTCATGAATTATATAAGTGATGATAAGAACATTTTAAAATGTGTTTTGTGTGTATGTGGATTTGTAAGAATATTTACCCATGTAAATGGTTGTGTTTTATGAGTTCTTTCATTATTTTATTTCCAAATGTCTTTTGTGAGTGGTGAAAGTGGTGTGAAATGTGTTTCCAAATTAGATTGGTTCTTTGAGTGAATTTATATGTGGTTTAAAATGTGTTTCCAAAATATTGGTCTGTTGGTAATTTTGAGATATGGTTTGGTGAATTATTGGAATAAAGTCTAATTTCGAACCTTAAGAAATACTTGGTAACTATGTTGTGAAAAATCCCAATTTGGATATTATCATTTTGATGCATGTTTTCAATTTATCATGGTAATTGTTTTTGGATTTGAAATGTAAAGGCCCATTTATAAATGTACTCTTTCAAGTGGTGTTTTTTATTGACATTAGAAAAGGTGTGGAAATGGATTTTTGAGTGTATTTTATTTGGTAATACTAAATTCATAGTTGGATGTTTGTATTTCTTCATAAAATATTGCTTTTATATGGAATGATGTGAAAACTAGATTAACACATTGTGGCATTTGGGAATGTGGCTTTTCAAATTAATATGACGTTACAGAATGATTGGTACTAGTGAATGAATTTTTTTTCATGTATTTTTTCATGATGCATGAATTATGTTAAAGACCACTAGACCATTGAATGGAATCCCCTCTAGTGGATCACGCATGAAAAAACTATTTGTATTGAGTCTCCCAGAAATTGGGATGAGATCACCTATATTGTCTTGTGAATTAGAGCACTATTGGTTAAGGTTGTTATACCATGTTTCTCCAAGTATTATATTTATAAAGGTATTCTTGGGAATCATGAAGATGGTTGAGTGATGGTTTCTTTTCAACCCTGATTAGATAGGTTTGGATCCCATTACATGATGCAGATTTTGGGACACACCACTGGATTAGAAATTTTAGAGTGGCCATTTGGTTATTGACTATGGAGTTGCACCATATACTTGCAGGTGAGACTAAACTGAGTACATCTAGGGATTTCCTCTAGATATATTTAATAAATTTCCATGATTTCTATTTATATTTCTTGTTTATTTATACTTCATGTTTCATATTTGATTTATATTTGTGCATGTTTTTTGGTTTCTTTTACTTTTTATACATCCCCTTTCTAGTTATCTATTTTGGTTTTTTATTTAGTGTTTGGTTCTGAGATGGGTCTTGTAATGTAAAACAATTTCAGAAAAGGAAAGATAAATTTTCTATTTTTAAAATTCAATTTCGGGGAAGCTGTGTTTACCTGAAAGAAATGTTATAAAATCATGTTTTCTAAATGTATTTCAAACCAATTTTTGTGGAATATTTTTGGAATGGAAATGCATGGAATTTATGTTGATTTCCTACTGAGTTTTTTTTTATCACACCCTACTTGTGACACTCATATTTGGTAAACCTGAGTATTTTTTCTAGTTTATGTTTCTATTTTAGTTGTCCCTTTGGAGTAGGTTGGTCTAGTGGTTTTCGGTGACAAAGAGGTCAGGTGTAGATCATGTTAGCATGGTTTTTCTCAGTTCTGCATTTAGTTTTTGTTATGTTATTTAGCAGTTGTATCTGGATTTGTCTTTTTATTTGTTGATATTCAATTTTTAGTTTATGATTGTGATATCTATTTGGTTTATTTGATCCTGGGTTTCTTTTAGAAAAATTATTCCAATTAGATTATTTGATGTCCGATAGTAGTTTCTAGCCCGTGGGGACCGAGAAAGACTTTCGATCCATGTCCCGGACCCAATAGGGTGTTGATTTGGATGACATGACAATATTGTTTTTGAAAAATATGGTTCAATATTAGATGTATAATATAATTATATTTATTATTCTAGAGGATTGAATCAATATGACAAGAGTCAGGACATATGGTAATGGATTTTCACCTCACACTTTTCATTTGATAGACACATTCTGTATTCACCACTTCTTTTTATGTGGTGTATATACTTACCATGAATATCTTTTTTGATGCTTATACTAATTTTTTTTTATTTAAGAATCCATTTGATGATATACCTATCATGGGGTTTACTATTCAAAAGATGCCACATTTGTAAGGGGTTTTTGTCTCAATTTACCTTTTTTGAGATCTATGTTATGACATGTCCCTATATTCTTTTAAGAGATGCGTATATTCCCCCTTTGACATGTCATATCTTGAATTTTTCTATCATCATGATATTTTATTTTCCATTTTTTTATTACATCATCGGTATTATAATTCATGGTTACAAAACTGGTAATGATTTAATGTTAAAATCCCATCATTTATCAAGATAGTTTATGATTATGCTTCCAATGAGAAAATCATATTCTATATCTCTCAATAATTCTAAATAATTTTTTTATCAGATTGTTTTTTATTATATCTTCAAGTAATGGTACTATATCTACACAAATTGTTTCTTATAATAATTATGAAAACATTTTTATAAAAATTTGATATTATTTCTCTCTTCGATTAGTGATATTGTTTTTTGCAAATCCAATTTTCTTGAAATGTTTTTAGAAAGGTTTTGAAATAGTATTTTATGATTGTTTTCATGGAAAAATATTTTGAAATTTTTTATGATTTAAAAATTGATTTACTTTTTTTAATATTCCTTTATAAATTTTCAATGTTATTTTCAAAGAAAAAAGTTTTCAAAAAAGCTTTATGTTTTAAAAAATAATTTTCAACGTAAAAAAGGATATTTTACTCTAGAAATGATTTAAATTAACTTTTATAAAAAAAATTCCATCTATGATCACATACATTGGTCTAGAATATTCCTTACGAGAGATATGATCCAAGGATACCATTCATATTCTTTCTCTAAATGGTTTCTAATTTGATGGCATGATGTTTATGGAACCTGTTTACTTTCCACTATTCAATAATGTTTCAAAAATATTGTTTTGAAACCTGTTTCTCATTGAAAGGTTGATCTTGTTTCAAATTTTTTAACATTGAACCCATTTATTATCCCTATTTCAATCAGATTATGTAATAATAATGAATGTGTTTATGGGTTTTTATGATTATATAGAAGTTCTATGATCATTATTGAGGTTTTGGTTCTTTTAAATTACTTATACGATGTGGTTTCCTTGATAGCACTAGGTAAGCCCATTAACTATTATATGATGGGGTGGCCCAAATAGTGGTGTGTATTCCCAATACAACTTATACAATGAGGTGGATGATATTTCCCCAAGTAAAACAATTAGAACTTATATGATGGGATGACCCATATAGATCCTGGTGAGCCTGTTATATCTTAAATAAAGGGAGAGCCTAGATATCTCTCCCATTCATTGGGTAAGTATTTACATATGATCTGGAAGACCATATTTTAAATGGGGAGTGAATAGATTTAGTAAGGGACGTTGTCTTCTATGATGGTATTGGGAGTAAACCATGACTACTAAGATGATTTGGGGAGTAACATTATTCTACCAAATAGCTTTAGAATTGATCCTTGAATACTATGGAAATCATTTTATATGTTTATGTTCTTTCCAAAATTCCATGTATTATGCCTACGTTATGCTTACATTGATTATTCTCTTTGAATCCTGTATGATTCACATATTATGACTACCAATATTAATTTCATGACTCAGATTTATAATCATTGGTATGTATGATATGATCTTCTAATATTATATTATTATTCACATACCATTATGTTTATTTTATTCTTAATTATCTATTTTATTGATTATTACTAAATATTTTATCACACTCTTTCTTATGTTTCCATTCCCCATGATAAGAAGAAAGGTTTTAAGTAGGATTAATAAATGGGAGGATCATTTTGGGAAACATTGAATATATATCACTAAACTATAATATTATAACCCAAGTTTCAAAATGTACTAATCTAGTATGGACCTCAGGCATGTGTTTATGAAATGTAATGAATATTTTTTTAAAAGATGTAATATACATGTATGCTAATCCAGGATTACTATAGTCAGTATCAAATGAATGGTTTAGTTAAACTTTGGATACTAGGATGATAAAACATTAGTGATGTACAAAGGGTTATTTATTAGGATATATATAGGTTTGTATATAATTTTAAGTCTAAATATGATTAAATGTTTTTGAAAATGCATAAGAATTTTATTAAAGGATATATATATTGGTTTACAATCAATTACATCTTAGTATGGATTATACACGTTAATGTGGATTTCAAACAGATGTACGTAGGGGTAACATTACAAAAAAAAGTTTGGATGTAGACTCGCTCGTGAACTGGTTAATGAAAATAGGCCTTACTACACATCTAGTTTGAAACTTTCAAGGGATATGCTATTGAAATCCATAATATTTTTACAAACTTTAATGAATGATTTAAATAGATGATGGTTATAAATAACAAAAGATAAACCTAAGTCTTCATAGATTAATGAAGAATGTTTCATGATTTAGACTTCCTATAAGTGAATTTCTATGATTATTTTCATACCCACAATGATTAGTGTTGCATAGACTATGTATTTTGATTTATTTAGTGGCTGGAACCCAAAAGAACTACGATAACAATGATAAAAATATACAATACGATGATTTTAATTAAGAATAACAAAATGATATTAGAGATGGAATGATAAATCTTATTTATATACCGAAACAACTTTCTCAAGATTTGAATCACTTAGAACTAAGAAAAGAGAAAATGAGGAAACAACGTTCCGTTGTGTCCTTCATGAGGTGATGTCCTATAACAACCCTACACTTTATTAGACACTTAAAAATGATTTATTAAAACAATTCACTAAATACCACACTGAGGATCTAGAGGTATAGTGTCATGGTAAATTAGGAACATTACATACCATCTTAAAACATAAAATACAACATCTTTATTGAAAACTTCGTTTACATGACCAACTCATTCCTTCATACAAAACACACCATGGGATAACCTGATGGCATACATAAGAAAAGAGTGATCTAAAAATCCTAGGAAGGGATTAAAAAAGGAATAACATTGAATAATACAATACATGTTAGTCAATAAGCATATCAATTGAGCATAAGATAAATAATAACATAAAGGCATGTTATAACATGATTATCACAACATGGAAATATGGAAAGAAAATAAAAAATGATATTAGCATGAGCCAAGGCTCATTAAAAATGGATTAGCATGAGTAAAAACTAATTTCAAATGATTTATAATGAAAAACCCCTCATTTCACATGGCGTATCATGATTCTAAACATTACCCATTACATTGAAGCTCTACCAGAGCACAACCTTCATAAACATTTCAATCTGAAGCATAAGTGTTCTACATAGATCATATGACAGGGATTCACTAAAAAAAATCATTTATTCCATGATAAATAAATTTGGAATAAAATTATGATAGTATATAATAAATTAGTATATGTGCTTAAATTTGAATAAACAAGATAGATAAATGGGTATGGTATTCACTACACGATGCTTTTGGTATGAAAAATCGCGGTGCAATTTCAGCAACCTAAAGTCGTGACATAAAAATTCATAAAAATGGTTGATGAGAGAGAAATAGATCTCTCATAATATAAAATTAAATATACAGTAAGGGGATCATGTAACATAATATCCCAACACATGAAATGGAATTTAGATTCATAATATGTGAGAAATACTTGAATTGAAATAAGAAGAGAGAAATCTATTATAAAATTTTTGTATGGTAACAGGTGTACACATAAGGAATTAATGAGAGAGA
Source organism: Viscum album (assembly GCA_963277665.1). Lineage (NCBI taxonomy): Eukaryota > Viridiplantae > Streptophyta > Magnoliopsida > Santalales > Viscaceae > Viscum > Viscum album. The sequence continues at coordinate 284,091,060 of OY728138.1, read as the reverse complement.
TAAAGTGGTATATAATCCTTAGAAATAAGTATAAAAGTATGGGGTACATTTTAAATTATACCCTAACAGTTTCAATTAAAAATAAAAGGGTATAACAAAATGAATAAACTTGGATAAAAATGAAAAAAAAATGAATCCCTTACATGAGTGTGTGATATAAAAATATTGAAGGTGGACATTTTGAGAGGTTGGGAAGACTTTGGAGGATTATAGATAGGGGAGGTCAGAGTAGGGATGTGCTCCTATGACTTTTAGTTAAGGGAAGTATGATATTTTTTGGGATTATATATGAAATGAGATTGTAATTCTTTAATATATCAAAAACGTAGGTTTTAGAATCTATATAATTAAATATTTAAAACAAAAAACCTTCACATCATTTTTCCGAAAGTTTTTTCCAAAGTGTAGTGGACGAAATTATTTTATAAGGCCAATGTCCGAACATATTAAAATATTACCCTTGATTATATGGAGGTGAGTAACATTTTTAAAGAAATGAATTTAAAATCATAAAGTATATTATACTTTTTGGAGAATTCACTAAGGATTTATAAAAAAAGTAAAACAAATATTAAATCACTTAATTTTTATAGGGAAGCATATATTAGGCAGATAATACCCATTATAGTATTTATTATATCATTTTTGTGTCATTATGTTGTCATAAAACACATATTTTATTTATACGATATTTAACTTTTACCAACATATTCGACTGCCTTTGAAATTTTTTAAAAATTCACAGTTATATAATTTTGACATCCTGATTCCAAAAATAATATTAATTTTATCTGAATAATATTTTAAATATGTGAATTTTCACTTTTAAATTGAAAACCAACATTTATTGAAAATTCATGGGCTTTGACAAAAACATTTTTCAAACCGTGATAAAAATTACATTTGACTTCATAAACGTTATGTACTCATTTATTTTTTATTAAAGGAATTTGATAATAATATTTTATTAATAAATTTGTATTTCAAAATTTCATTAATTCCTCAAAATAGTATCTTTAAAAATACACTTTTTTATTTTTGTTATAAAATATATAACTCTTGTCGAACAGATTTCCTAATCATTTAAAGATAATTAACTCATATAATCTTCATTTATAATAATTGTATTTTATATAATATTATTAATAAAAACCTTATTTTAATATGATAATGCATATATTTAAAAAAGTGCCACTTTTAGCAAAGAATCAATTTATCCTAGTCATCATTTTTTATGAAATACTATTCTCATAATGGAATTGATGAAATAAGACTTTTATTTAAAAAAATAGATCATACAACAAGTATCTAATAACTATTTAAATAACTCCTTATAACAACCACATAAGACCTCAGGGTATGGTGTGCGATGGCGATAGACTCTTAGGGAAGATCCAATAACATCGTTCGGGTGGTGATCTCTATTAACAAGAACTTCTCCCATAGGTGATTCTGTTAAATCTTAACATGTTGAAGGATGGCTTGGGCTTGGTCAAGATCGAATACCAGTGACACTACCTCCTTTCCAATCTCTAAAAAATAAGTTTCGTATGACCCAAGTCTACTTGATAAATCCATACTTTACTTTTTTGATGTCGAAAGGATTCTTTCAAAAACCTTATTTTAATATCAGTCATGTGATCACTATTTAATAGCTATATTATCAATGCTAATGATATGTAATAGTTATTTAAAATCAATAAAAAAAATAAAAAAAAATATTTCATGTGTTTTCTATATCTATAAGTCATTAAAAGAAATAGAATTTTATTTATAAAATATTGGGTCATTACAACATTCCCATCTTAAAAAATTTCCCGATAAAATTTTCCTTTCCCCATACTAAAATAGATGAGGGTAACTCCACCTCATAACTTCCCCTACTTCCCACTTTTCTTCTTCAAAATTATGGTTTCTCCACAATACTTTGATGAGGGTCATTATCTTATTTCATAGAAATTTGTTCCTAAGATCTATGATCTTCACTGACTTTTCATTGTAGGAGAGGTCATTCCCCAATGGTACCACCTCCATATTGAGTACATGTGATGGGTCAGGTATGTACTTCAACAAGAGTGATACATGGAATTAATCATGTAATTGAGATATGATTAGTGGGAGTTCTATTCGATAGGCCATTTCTCCAATGCAACCAATTATCTCAAAAGTGTTGATATACCTTAGACTAAGATTTCCCTTCATCAAAAATCTCATAACACTCTTCTGTGGAGATATGTTTAGGAAAACCATATCTCAAACATTAAACTCTAGGTCACATCCACGGTTGTCAGCAGAGATCTTTTATTGACTTTGAGTATCATTGATGCGCTCTTGGTTGGTGTTAACCTTATAAACCATTTCATGGACCATTTCTATACCTAGAAGTTTTCATTCCCCAACGTCATCCCAACATGCCAGTGCTCTGCACCTCTTCTCAAAAAGGGATTCATAAGGAGAAATTTGGAAGCATGAGTGGAAACTATTGTCGTAAGAGAACTCAACCAGAGTAAGATTTTTATCCCATCATCCTTTGAAGTCCAATGAGCATGCTTTAAACATGTCCTCAATTTTTTGGAATGTCCACTCAGATTGACCATCAGTTTGAGGATGATAATCCATACTAAATTTCATATCTGTATTCAGAGAATGTTTGATACTCTTCTAGAACATAATGGTAAATCTTGGATCTCAATCGGATATAATGGATAGTGGTACTCTATGTATCCTTACCGCGTCTCTGAACTGTATCTATGACAATTTATCTAATGATAAATCCTCTCAAATTGCAATTAATTTTTCATTCTTTATAAGATGACCCACAACAACCCAGATAGCATTGTTTCCTTTAGATGACTTCACAAGTCTGGTGACAAAGTCCATCGTGAGGTAGTCCCATTTTCATGTTAGTATAGGTAATGGTTGCATCATCCCCTTATATTTATACCTCTATGACTTCACCTGCTAAAATACTAGGCACATTGATGTATGCTCAACGATCTATTTCTTTATATTATTCCACCAATAATGCTCTCTAAGATCTTGATACATCGTTGTGTTTCCTGGGTGAATAGAGAAATTATAACTATGTACATCATCCAAAAGATATTTCATTAACTATGGTTTTTATGGAACACATAGTCAAGACCAAAATCTCACATGTCCATCTTTATTAACTTTTAATTCCAAGGATTTCCCTTTTCTGGTAGTTTCCACTTTCTTTTGAATTCCCACATCATCTTTTTGAGCATCCTTTAACCTTTAAAAAAGATACGGTTGAGCAATCATTTGTGAAATGATTTATTATGCTCCCTTATTTTTGATTTCCATGTCCATATTAATCAAATCTAATAAGATTTGTTCCTTTTCAATTCTCCTAAATGATAGAGTTCTTGGAAGTGTTCTACCTAGAGCCTGTGCCACTTTATTTTCTTTCCTCAAATGGTAGTGAATTGAGTAGTCGTAGTCTTTGATCAACTATAACCATCTTCACTGGCACATATTCAACTATTTCTATGTAAATATATACATGAGGCTATTGTGTTCCGTATATATTTCAAACTTTTCCACAAAGTGGTGATTTCACAAAATGTTCACAGCAAAGATCAGTTAATCCAACACCAAATCATGTGTGGGATAGTTATGCTCAAGAAAATTCATTTTCCATAAATCATAGGAATTGACTTTGTCATTTTGAATCAGAACACAACCCATGACATTTTTTGAAGCACAACAGAATACCACAAAAACTTCTCCAATTGGGAGTAGTATGAGAACAGGTGTATTGATACACCTCATTTTCAATACCTTGAAGCTCCATTCACATTCATCATTCCATGAAAACTTGACTCCCTTCTGATTTATCTTAGGATGAGGGTTTGAAAATCATGAGAAATTTATCACAAATCTGCAATAATAACTAGATAACCCCCGGATTCTTTGGATATTCATCACAGATGTTGGCCTTGGACATCCCTCAATTGCATTTTTATTTGTGGAATGTATAGATATCCCATTGCTTGTGATGATATGAGCCAATAATGAGACTTCCTTCAACTAGAGCACACACTTTTTGTACTTTGAATAGATATTATCCTTTTTTAAGGTCTATAGTATAGTGAATAGATGCTCTGCATGCACCTCCATTGTTTTGGAGTATATTAGAATATCATCTACAAAGACCACAATATTTTTTTATAGTAATCTCTAAATACTATATTCATCATGTCCATGAAGATTTCTGGAGCATTAGTGAGCCCGAAAGGCATTACTATGAATTTATAGTTTCCGTACCATGTACAAAAAGCAGTATTGGGGATATCCTCCTTCTTCACCCTTACTTGTTAATATCCCAACCACAGATCCACCTTGGAGAAGTATTGTTCTCCATGTACCTAATAAAACAATTAATCAATTCATGGTAGTGGGTACTTGTTCTTTATTATGATTTTGTTGAGCTCATAATAATCAATGCAAAGGCCAATTGACCCATCCTTCTTCTTGACGAAGAGGACGGGTTCACCCCATGGTGAAGCACTTGGTCATATCAACCCTTTAGCCATATTCTCTTATATTTGTTTCTTAAGCTCCTAAATCTCCACAACATCCATTCTATAAAAATTCTTGGATATTGGAAATGCCCTAGGTATAAGATCAATCAATAATTAAATATATCTTCTAAGAGGAGGACCAGGAAATTTCTCAATAAACACATCAGTGAATTCTCTCACCAAAGGCATGTCTTCGAGGATGGTTACTTTCTTAGACTCAATAATCTGAGCATGATATGCATGCTCATAATGTAGAAATATCCACTCTTGAGATGATGGTGATAAATAATATTCATCATCCCCTTACACTTGTATAGAATCGAGGGTAAATTCACCATATGGAGAGTGATTTCTCTATCATAGCAATTTATAATGGCTTTATATAGGGAAAGAAAATCTATGCCAAAAATTGCATTAAATTTCACCATAGGTAGTGTGAAGTGGTTCACTGGGAAGTTAAATCAAGAAATTGTGATAGGTTAGGAGTTATATTCTGGGGATGCAATAATTTCCCCATTTATTATTCTCACTGACATCTCTATTTCCATGAGTTTTGATGGTTTTTGGTTTATTCTACTAAAATTTTGGGATACAAAAGAATTTGTAGAACCATAGTCAAAAACTATGTTCTCTATTCATGAATGAATAACTACAGTACCTATCACCAATTGTTTTCGAGATTCTCTTCAGCGGTATTGATGGAAAAATCTCAACCTACCTACCTTGGAGGTTATTGGTCACCTTCGAAAATCCTAGACTTAGGGAACTTTTTTGAAAAGTGTGCTAGTTGTTTTTAGTTATAGAATTGAACAACGCATTGAGGGTTGAATGGAGAGTTCTTATCCTCTATTGTAGTAGTGGGACATTCTTTTCGGTAATTGCAGGCAAGTTTCCCTTGTATTCTATACCCAAACCATTTCCTCATCCCCTTAAGGGAATTTCTAGGGTGACTCGTTTCACACCTTTGGAATGTGGGGTGCTTAAATTTAGTAGAACCATTGGATTAATATCCATCAGACCACCATAATTAATGTCCTATTTCCGCTTCTTATCCCCATGATACCCATAAGATTTGTTGATCCCCATTTCCAATTTGAGGTCGCATTCGACAATTTCTTCTTAGCTATTAAAATCATGGATCGATGGGGATTTTTGTATGCTTGGTTTTATCCCACCAAAGAAGCGATCATCCTTGCATTCGGGAATAATGAAAAATATAGTGGCATATCGTGAAATCCTTGAGAAGTTGCCATCGTACTCTATGATGGATACATAATCTTTTTTCTTGAGGGAATGGAAGTCCCTTTCCATCTAGAGTCAGAGGGTGCGAGCAAAATATTTATCGATTTTTTTTCTAAAATCCTTCGATACTAATGACTCAATATCTTCCTCATGATTTTTATTTTTTATCAATGGCCACCACTGATCAGATTCACCCTCTAGAAAATAAGTAGCGAGAAGAACCTTCTCTATTTCAGAAAGATGAAGATGGGATATGATCTTCTCAATGATGTTGATCTATTTTTCAGTGATTGATGGATCAGATGATTCTTTGAATGTCGGAGGCCTATGTATCATGAAGCTCAGTATTATGGATTTTATTTATTGGGGGGGGGCGTTCCTATTTACCCATGTTTCTATTAAAAACATGAGTGAACTGAGAGAGTATTGTGACAATGTTTCTGAATCCCACTCCCATCAGATTGAACATCTCATTCGAACAGTCATCATATTGATCTTCGCATCAATTGTTAGCCCAAGTCCACCTTTTCCAATCATTTCCAAAATAAAATAAACATTAGGTGTATGTATTTTAAAATATTAAACGCATAAGGGTAATCCAATTAAAAAATGGATAACTTATAAATTACATCGATTTCTTTAACTTATGAATTTATAGGCTTCAATCTATGTTATCCACGATCTACTTGTCATCATATATTATTAGGGGCATTTTATTATAACCATAATAATGGTCATACTATGAATATGAATTTACCAAAGCATATCACCAGAGTGTTTCAAACCAAGAGTGCAGAAAGGCCTGTTTTCGTGGACCAATTCTCGTTTGAGTCAAGCTCAAACCATTGTTTTCAGTTTTTACCCCTGGACACCTATGTGCCAGAGCCACCTCTACTTGTTCTTATCCAGATAGGAATTTTTTTCTTGATAAACAAATTACGCTATACACACCATAATTTAGGTATTATTTTCTTATACATAGTCTTATCCCTAAGGCTTTCACTAGTGTTTTATAACCCTAATCCCAAAAATAACTAAACATATCCTCTAATACCAACTATAACAACCCTAATTTTTTTTACACAATTACAAATGATTTATTACACAAAATTTCTCTTAAAAAAACTATGAGGATTGAGAGGTATAGTGTATTATGAAATTAAGAACATTACATAACAACTTAAAATATAAAATACTACATCTTTATTGATAACATCCTTTACATGACCAACTCATTCCATCGTACTTAACACTGCCCGGGATAGCCTGAGGACATACATAAGAATGTGGTGAGATATAAAGCCCAGTAAGGGATTAAACATGGCATAACAAGAATAATAAAATACATTTTAGGAAATAGGAATATCAATGGAGCATAAGAGAAACAAGAACATAAAGGCATGATATAAAATGATTATCATAACATGAAAATGTGGCATCAACAAACAACATAATATTAGCATGAGCCAAGACAAGGCTCATTAAAAAAGGATAGTCATGAGTAAACCCTCATTGAACATGAATTACAATGAGAAAACCCTTATTGAACCTATAATATCATGATACTAAACATTACCCAATGCATTTCATCCCTATCTGGGTGCACCCTTCATAAACATTTCAATATCATGTTTAAGTGTGCCAGATAGATCATATAACATGGATACATTACACATCATCATTTATTCCACAATAAAGGATTGTGGAATAAATAAATGAAACTCTATAATCAATATGTATATGTGATTAAAGGTGAATACCTTTATAGATAAATGGGCATGGTATTCACTACACGATGATTTTGGTATGGAAAATCGTGGTGCAATTTTGGTAGCCTAAGGACGTGACATAAAAATTACAAAAAATGGTTAATAAGAGAGAAAGGGGTATCTCCTAATTTATACATGAAATAGAAATTAAGGGGATCATGTAAAATAATATCCCAAACATATGAAACATAATTTATATGTATAATATTAGAGAAATAATTGAATGAAAATAAGAATAGATAAATACCTTATAAAAGTTTTGCATGGTAATTGGTGTACATAGAAGGAATTAATGAGATAGAAAGTGGTATCTCATAATTAAAAAATAAGAGGGAATTATGGGGGAGTTTCGAAATCATAAACCAACATTTTTAATTGAAAATAAAAGGGTATAACAACTTGAAGAAACATGGGTAAAAATGAAAAAATGAATCCCTTACTTGAGTGTGTGACTTCAAATACTTGAAAAGGGGATTCTTGAAGGATTTCAGCAGCTTGGGAAGATTTTAGAGAGGGGAGGGCATAGTAGGGACGTTCTCCAATGTTATTTAGTGCAGAGAGGTTGGATCTTGGGTGGGTTTATATAAGAAATGATAGGGTAATTCTTTAATATATCACAAACATAGGTTTTGGAATCTATATAATTAAATATTCAAAACCACAAAAATTCTCATGGATTTTAGCCATAATTTTTTCCAATGGGGATTGGAAACTAATATTATATAAGTAAAATGGCCGAACATATTAAAATATTATCTTATTTTATCTGGAGGCGAGTCACATTACTAATGAAATTAATTTAAAATCATAATGTATATTATACATTTTGGAGGAATCACAATGGATTTATAAAATAAGTAAAAAAATCTAAAATCACATTATTTTAATGGGAAAACATAAATTTGTCCTATAATACACACTATAGTATTCATTGCATTATTTTGGGGTCATTATGATTTTAGAAAATGCCTATTTAATTTATACTGTATTTTATTTTTACCCAAATATTTTTCTATATCTGAAAATTATAAAGAATTCAGTATCGGATAATTATAATGTCCTAATTCCAAAAAATAATATTCATTTTCTCTAAATAATTTACTAATATGTAAAATTTCATTTTTAAAATAAACAACAACATTTAATTAAAATTAACATCTTTTAAAAAAAATCAGTTTTCAAACCATGATAGAAATTACATTCCACTTCATAAAATTTATATACTCAATTGTTATACATAAAAATAATTTTATAAAAATATTATTTGTTTCAAAAATTAGTTAAATATTTAAAAAAATTCATTAAAAATTCACTTCATATTTTCTTCTATAAAAAATTATAACTCTTATCAAACTAATTACCTAATCATTCATAGATAATGAACTGATATAATCATCATTTATACTAATTTTTTATAATTTTTTAATGAATCACTTAGTTTAATAAGAAAATATATATATTTCTCAAAAGTACATTTTTACCTGACGATTAAATTTATCATAATCATCAATTTTTTAAGAAAGTCTATTCACATAATTGAATTTATTGAATAAGAATTTTATTTATAAAAAGGGATTACATAATAAGTATATAATACCATATTATAGAACTCATTTTAACACTCGCATAAGACCTAAGTGTAAGGTGTGCGATATTAACAGAATTTTTGGTTCAGCTTAAATTACATCACTTGGGTGGTAATATCTATTAACACGATCTTCACCCATAGGTGATTCTATTCAAGATTAACGTATTGAAGCTCATATTGGGCTTGGTCAAGAGAGAATTATAGTGATGATACATCCATTCTCAGATCTGAAAAATGAGCTTCGTACAACCCAAGTCTACTAGGTGAGGCCATCCTCTCTTTTGGATATGTCAAAAGTATTTTTTTTCAAATACCTAATATCCATATCAGTCATGAAATCACTATTTAAGAGCAATATTATTTACGGTAATGATACGTAACAATAATTTAAACTCAATAAAAATAATAAAAAAAATTGCATGTGTTTTCTATATATATAAGTCATTAAAATTAAGGGAATTTTATACATAAAAGATCAGTTCATTATATGTATGACTTCATTTAGTGGTTCTACTGATGTGACATCCCATACTCAAGATACACGAAGTGGGTTGTTACTTCATTACAATAGTATTAAATACATGAAATAAAATCCCCAATTACACGATATTTTTTTTTGTTTTGGAGAACATGATTAGTATATTTCACCCTTATTACATTGTTAATTAATCAAAGAATATAAAAAAATAAATTAAATTACATCCTTGAGTTCATTATAACAATTCATATTTAAATCCTAGGAAAAAGAGAAAAAATATAAGGGTGAGATACGAATCTCAATTGGAGTTTCATACAGTGGAATTAATCATGAAATTATCAACGCATACTAAATATGGAATGGAAAAATAAATGAACACACATACCATTTAATTAATAACTTGTTTCAAAATTTTAATCCCTAGATAATATCATAGTGAAAATATAATATATAAAATTAAAAGAAATAATTATGAATAAAATGATTAACTATTAAAATTCAGGCTTCCCCGAAACATATTACCTTTACCATAAAGACCACTCACAAGAATGTTTAATTATTATGGATTACAACCCATTTAATTAGGTTAGATTCATCATCTCAGGAGACTACTGATGCATCAAGGGATTTTCTATATATGGTCCCCAACCTTTCTTCAAATTCAAGATCATTAATAATATTTCAAAATTATATTCTGAATTTATTTATAAATAAACCTTATTAATATGTTTTTTATATTTATTAAAATATAAATATTTAAAATTACTTCCCCAATAATTCAAATAAATATTAATATAGACACCATATGTAAAAATGATGTACAATTTAGGTAATAATCAAATTAATCGAAGTATAAACTATAAATACATATAATATATGTGGAAATATAGCATGGGAAAATATAAATTCATTTAACACATAATAATAGCATGACATAATCAATGATGTTGAATTTTAGCAGAATGAATGGAAATTGAGTTAATAATACCCTTACTACATTGTAATCAGTCGAATCATATGAACCATTAAAGAATAAATTTGAAAAAAAATCAAATATCAAGAAAACAAAAGAAGTAATGATATAACATTTAAAATGGTAGCATATACACCACATAAAATGAATAAGTTTTCAATAAACAATATATCCCATAGAAATAAAAGTGTGATGAAAAAACCCTTACCTTGCACTTTCTGTTCATAAAATCCCAATATAACTGGTTAAACTATGTTATTAATTTCTTACAAAACCATATTAATATTTATCATATAATATATTATCTATTTATATAATCTAATTATCCATTTGATAATAATATTTCATTATTAACCTTTTTTGGCTGTGTTAACTATTTCATTTTCCAATTCATGTTTTGTGGTGTGTGTCGTGATTCATGTTTATAAGATATAGTTTAATCATATATAGAATTATATTAAAGTCTATATATTATATTTAACCATTATATACATTTTCATAATCATTCCAAAATGGGGAACATATAAAATAATTGCATCGTGTGATGGAGACAGTAGGTCGTACGTATATACGAGAGGCGATATCATTCCCTTAATGGTGAAAAGTTAAGTAATTGGATGGTATATTAATTTTCCAGAATCAATATCATTTATTAATTATCATATATATCGATTATTTCCACTATAATACCCACCCAAGTAAATTGGTGATGAAAAATAAATTACACCACATTGTGGAGACAACAATCCATACTTACGCACATGTGATGCTTTTTTTAATAGGATGGATAAAACATGATAAATGGGTTTTTCATAATCATAATAACATCTCATAATATAGTTCATACTTGATTTATTACTTTATCATGTAAAAAATCATGAAGAAGATGTAGAAGAAAACTGATTTTTTGATGAGTCGGTAAAGATGATTACCTCTTCCACGAATGAGATATTTATAACATCTCTTAATGAACCTATGGTAGGAATTTTTGAAATCTAAGGACCACTTGAAAATGTATAAGTATTTTTTTAAAGAGAAAATTTTATGGTTTTTTGATCTATAAGGCTCATATTTGTTTTAATAAGTGATGAAGGAGGTGCCCTTTTATAATTGAGGTGAGGGGCACTTTTGGATTCTCTCCAAATATAAAATTAATATAAATTAATTTTCAATATAAATTGTTTCCAATGAAACATATTTATAATATAATAAAATTATGGGTATAAATAATATTATTCAATAATTTTGATACATTTTTAGGTCAAATTCATACATTTATATTTTGGTTTTAACCATTATTTAAACTGTTCAACTCTTATTGTGAAAAACTGAATGATTACTCTTTAAGGGTTAATATTTTTACTATAAAATATGAAAAAGAAAATAAATGAATCATGGGTAAATTTTTAATACTCATAAAAATATTTTGGCCAAAATTTATATTTTTATTAATTTTATAACATTTAAGAAAAAATTATTTATTATCAAATATTATTTATGTAAATTTTTATAATATAAATTACATGAATTTTTAAAAATGTAATAATTATATGATATATTAAAAAACTATTTTAAATCATCACTAATAAGTCAAATTAATCTATAAAATTATTATATTACATTAATTTAATCAAATTATATTTATTTTAATATTTTTAGAAACATTTATTTTATATGTCCATTAATTAAACAATTACCGATTCATCACTATGAAAGCCTTTAATATTATTATTTTTTACCTAACAAAAGAAAATAAATTATAATTATGAATATAATTATTTATATCTCAATGGATTATTTATAGTTAAACATATCCCCTATGTAACCCCATACTAAAAATACTTCACTTGTTAAAAACAAAAGTTTGATAAGATTGTCTTTTCATTGAATAAAATACTTCAAATGTATTGAAGTCATAAAAGTTGATCTAAGAGCAGCTAAAATCAGGAAAAGGATCATTTTGTTAAACAATAACACATCCCATAAAATTATTGCAAGTTTTATTGTAATTTTATAATATTTGTAACATTATTTTTAACCTCAATAACCCGATTTACTCTTAATAGTGGAAATAAAAAAAATTACAAGAGTTGCAATTCATATTTTAAAAAAAATAAAGGGAAATAATTAATAAATTTGGAAATTTTAATTACACAAAATGTTTCCATTTATAAAAATTAAAATTATATAATTATATAAAATTATTATAAAATTAGTTTCATTGATGGGGTGCGAAAATAGGTTATTAAAGTGAAAACATTCATAAGATGGAAATATTTTTATATCCATATTCAATGTGAAATTGATTACCATGACATAAATTGAATTGAATTATATAAAATTTATCTAATTATACATTAATAACAATCAAAAATATAATTTAACACTATATATTATATAGATGAAAAAGTATTATATAATTAAAATCCAGTATTTTTCGATATTCATCAAAACCTGAATCTAATGAGAAAAATAAAAATAAGTTAAAAAAAAGTAAATTATCATATTATTATTTAATAAATGAATTTTATTTTTCATATATGGTTTATAAATGTGTCAATAATTAGTTTTAAAATGAGGTATCCTTTAAACATCCAAACAAATGCCTTTCAAAATATATAGGTTTTATGCCTAAAATTGAATTTCTTCTTAAATTATGGCTATAAATATTATTGGATGAATTCAAAAAAAATTAAATGTATATAAATATCATAATATGGTTAATACTATTCATTCCTTCCAATTGAATAGCTAGGAAATAATAAAATGTTATTTTCTGGTTAAACTAGGTGTTGAATGGAATGTAAGATATTGAATAAAGTGAATTTATTTAAGAATAAATATATAATAAAATCTTATGAGGGTGTATTATTCCATCTTTCCAATAATTTATACCTCAAAATTTTCAAGAATATTACCTTATAAATAGATGATGGAGGTTCTTCTTCATAATATCCTTATGTTCCTATGTCTCTTCTTCAATTTTATATTTTATACAAAGAATCATTATCAGTTTAGTAATATAATTCATCAAAATATTATCTATAGTTTCAATAGTCTCAATAGTCACTTCCTAGTATGATTGGTTATGCTACAGTTCTATTTCATCACTGGTGAGTACATGCATTGGGTCTATCATATACTTCCAAGTAATGATATGTGGAACACATCATGGACTTTGCAAAAACTTGGTTGAATTTCGAATCATTAAGTTTCAACTCCAATTATTTATAAAATTTAGAATGGTACAATGTACTTGGGGCTCAGTTTAAATTTATTACTGAACCTTATAACACCCTTACCTGGAGATAATTTTATAAAGACATGATCTACCACTTAAAATTCCAAATGCTTTCTCTAGTTGTCTGCATAAAAATTTTTCATACTTTGATCTGGTTCAATATGAGCCTGAATAGTATTAAACATTTCATTTTCACTTCAATATGTTCTAGTCTTATAAGTTCAATTTCACCAACTTCAACCCAACAAGTTGGCATATGAAATATCATACCATACAACGCTTTATATGTCTCCATATGTATAATTGCATAGAAGATATTATTGTAGGTAATCTTTACAAAAGGTAAATGCAGATCCAAAATATATTGAAAGTCAAGTGAGCATGATATAAACATGTGTTTTAATGTTTGAATATTACATTCATATTTTTCATTAGTTCGAGGAAGGTAGGTGTTACTCAAATGAAGCTTAGTATTGAGATCATTTTAAAGAATCCTCTAGATTTTTTTCTAAAACCTATATCTAGGCCAAACAAAATTGATATAGGTGCACCTTGAAGTCTCACACCATCATTTATATACATAAATTCTTTCTATTGAAGAGAAAATATTCTCTTATAGTTATACAATGTGCTGATTTTGTAAGGTGATCAACAATAACTCATATCGCATCATTCCATAGAGGAGTCCTTTATAGTCATGTGAAAAAATCCATCATAATTTCATCACATTTATATACATGTATAGAAAGAGTTTGCATGAATTCTCTTGGATATTGTCTCTGGGAATTTAGTTTTTTGAAAAACCAGACATCTTGACGCAAAGTCATCAATCTTCTAAATAATGTTATCCCCCAAAAACGGTTCCTTTAGATCCCTATACATCTTGGTACTATAATGGTTTATCGGGAAATTTGATCTATGATCATCCTTTAATAGTTCCCTTTTTAGATCAGGTATTTATGGAAAACAAAAATTGTTTCCAATTTTTATAAAACCCCCATCATAAACAAATCCTTCCTATTTTCCATCATTTATAGCATTAATTTTACTAGGATAATTCCTTTCATCATATTGATAACATTTTATATTTTCCAAAAAATATGTTTTTTCAATCACTGGAAAAGCTGGTGGTGTCTCACCTTCCTAAATAATTCCAATTTCTATATTTACTAAAACCTTGAACATATGACCTCTTGTAATACTCATTTTGGTTATAACTCCGTGATTTTTCTTTCTTAATGCAGCTGGTAACCAATTTACTTTTCTTGGGTGGTAGTTTATAAAAAAGTCACAATCCTTGAGTAAATCAAGCCATCTCATTTTCCTTATGTTGAGTTATTTTTGTGAGAATATTAATTTCAAACTCTTATGGTCCGTATATATCTCAGATCATTCACCAAAGAGGTCATGTCTTCGTATCTTCAAATCAATGACTATAACTACTAACTCAAGATCTTGAGTTGGATAATTTATTCACGAGCCTTCAAATACATATGCAAAAACATCATCATTTTTCATAAGGACATGGCCAATTTCATTATTCGATGCATGGATTTATATCAAAAACACCACATTTCTTGATGATATAGTCAAAATCAGATAATTTAAAAATCTTCTCTTCAATTATTTAAAACCCTTTTGATATTATTTTTTTGATAAAATGTTAACCTCTTTACATGTCATCTTGGGTAACAGGTTATCCAATCAGGATAAATTCTAAACAAATATCTGATAGTAACCTGCAAAACCAATGAAACTATATACCTTAGTTATATTCATTGGTGTAGAACATCATTTGATTTCCTTTTTCTTAACTCGATAAAATGAGATTCCATCATTAGAGACAATACAGATAAGAGAAGAAATATCCTGAAGTGAGAATTCAGACTTAATAAATTTTCCATATAAGTATTTTCTTATAAGAGTCTCAATAATGATATTCAAGATATTATTAGGGACCTCATAGATTTTATAATGTTCAGAGATATATTTATTGAATACCACAATAAATTTATCAATATAATCCTTCAATACTCTTTTAATTAGATCCATGAAAATAGACAGTGCATTTGTGTGTCCAAATGGTATTAGGGTAAACTTTTAATGTCCATACCTCACTCAAAAATCTTTCATTATAATATATTCAATATTATATCAAAATTTATGATACCCATAATTATTGCGAATCGTAGAAAAATATTTACCATCATGAATTTGATCAAATAAATATTTAATTAAATTTAGAAGATTCATTTTATTTATTTAAATATAATTTATTTCTCAATAACCAATTCAGAACCTCATAGATCCTTCTTTATTATTACCAAAGATAATATGGGATCTCAATGGTTATTAATTATGGTGAATACATATCTTTTTTATTCAACTCCTCTTGTTGTTTCTTCAACTTCTATATTTCAAAAATTTATTTTTTATAGGGAGACTTTGATATTGTCCTTGCATTAGGGATTAAATTAGTGGAAAAATAAACATCATTCTCTAGGGGGCTAGTTAATAACTAATGGAATACATCAATTTATTCATATAAAACTTATGTATGATCGATTTTAGGATTACTTTCTTCATCTTGTGATGTTATTTTCTATTCCTCCCCAAGATTTTCATTTAGTAAATCTACTGGGGGTTGATATTGTAAGAATCATATGATAAAGTTTCTACTCTAAATATAATAAATTAAACATCTTCCTCAGAAATGTTAATTTCATTCCAGTTGAAATAAAATTTTGAATCATATTTTGAAACCACTCCTATATAGAGTATTATATGAAAGATATCCATAATTATTATTATAAGGACTACAAATAAATCATGTTTATTTTTAATAATGGGGGATTCCTGACAAATATCTATTTCAATGAGAGTTACCTTAAAAGTTTTACTGAAAAATCCCTTGTTAAATCAAAAGTAAAACTGCCAATTTTCTTAGAAAACTAGATTGGATTAAAAGAGTGTGATGACACAGAATCAAATAAATCATTGGATATATTTAAAGATTTAATTAATATACATGCCAACACATTTTTGGGTTCTTCTAGTTTAGCTATAGTAATAAAATAATATTCTTCCTCTCCCATTGTCCTCTTCTATGGTAGATTCTTCTGAAGATTGGGATATTTATTTGAATAATAACCCATTTAATTATAGTGGAAGCACTAAATATCATCTGTTTGTTTCTCCCCATTGAAATAATGAGTCATATGGCCTTTTCTCTATAATTGTAACACACTCCTCTTCCCTTTAGTGACTTCCCTTGATCTTTCTTCCCATAATTTGAAAAAGATTAAAATTTACTTATCCCTTTGTTCTTATATGGTGCTTTACCATTATCATGGTTCTCATATGAGCTCTTATTCTCTTGATTTTCCTTGAATAAGTAAGATCTAGATAATTCATTATCCACTTAGAAGGAAAACACAACTATTGCATCTTATGATAAAAATATTTGAGAATCTAAATACATTCAGAGATGTGTCTTAATAAAAAAAATCAACATTGATTTCTGAACTATGTATATAATCTGTAGCATACATGGCTAGCCAAATTAATGTAGCCTCATACTCCACAACACCCTCTTATTACTTTTACATTAAGACATATATTATTCTCTTCATTTCAATTCGTTGATCACGGGGGAAATATTTATCAAAAAATGTTTCCTTCAAAGATCTTAATTCCATGTGTTATATTTCATCACCCTCCATAGTATTCTGGATCAATTTCCACTATTGATCAATATCACCCTTGAGAAAATATACCAATAGTATTACCTTTTCATTTTTACCACATCCCAATTTTAGAAATATATTTTCCAGGGACTTTATCCATTACTCAACTACCACTGGATTAGTAGTTCCACAAATAGTTGAGGGATTTTGATGCATGAAACGATCCAACATAGGTGTAACATGGTTATTCATTATATCTTAAGTATTTTTTTCTTAATATGTCTAGGATCTGCTAAAATCCAACATGAATTTTGTTTCTTGTGTTACTGGGTAAATCGTTAAATTCTATGAGGGTATTGATTACCTTCATTCATCGAGGAACCATCACTAAATAATGGTAAACACTAAGTTATCCCATTATAATCATGAGTATTGAGCCGCAAAATAAAAAAAAAATCTAATGGTAAATGTTTTGTGATACTATTGGTAATTCTCATAGTTCACATGTTGGTTATATTTATTTTAAAATCTAGTTCCCATGGTTTCTACTAACCTTCATCTAATACCAACTATGACAACCCCAACTCCAGTAAAATGGAGTCGGTGGTTACTTCATTACATTGGTATTAAATAACTGGAATTGCATCCTAAAGAACTGAATTTTTTAGTAGTTTTGGATAACAATATACATACATGGAACACATATTACACGGGTTATTAAACATAGAACACTACAGAGGAAATTAAATTGCATCTTTGAGTTCATTCTAACATTTCATCTTCAAATCCATGGGAAAAGATAAAAAATGAAATTGTGATCTCTAATTCTCAGTAATACTTGCATACAATTAAATATATCTTAAAATAAATAATGCATATTCAATATGAGAAGGAAAAATAACTTTACACACATTTCATTTAATCAATAAATATTTTCAAAATTTGAAAATATGGATAATATCATAATGAAAAAATAGTGGATAAAAATAACTGAATTATTGATGAATGAAATGCTTCATTATTAGATTTAAAGTTTCTTAGGAACATAATACATTTACCTTTAATACCATTAATTTTTTTTTTAATAATTATGGGTAAAAACCCATTTAATGTTTCTAGTTTTTTCTTCTTATGAGACTACTAATGCATCATGTGGATTTTCTATGTATGGTTCCCCAGTTCCTTTATGTAAAAAGACTTCCTCATATATTTAAATGATCTATTTAATTTATTAAAAAATATTCCTTATCAAAAAGTATTTGTATTGAGTAAAGGATATGGATTTCACATTATTTCCCCAGAAATTTGAATATCTTAAAATTTAGACACTGTATTTAAAAATGGTGTACGGTTTCGACAATAATAAAATGAATCTATTGGGTGTATCAACTGTAAATCTGCAGAAAACAAGTTTAAACACAACATGGTACAAGAAAAAGTCATATCACACATAATCTAATCATGACATAATCAATGAATTATAAGTTTATCCTAATGAATTGAAATTGTGATAAGAATCCCTTACCACTTTGTAATCAGTTGGATTGTGTTCCCCATGAAAGAATAAAAGTTTAAATAAAATTAAATATCTTGAGAACACATTAATTCATGATATAAAATGTCAAATGGTTGTATATAAACCACACAAATGGAATAATTGGTGAATAAAGTGCATGCCCCATTAAAATAAAAGTGAGACAAAACCCCCTACCTTGCGCATTTCATGATTTAATTTACTATATAACTATTTAAATCATGTTAATAATTTATTCAAATGCAATATTCATATTTATGATAACATAAATGATCCATTTATATCTTCTTATCACCCTTTTGTTAATAATAATTCACTGTAATGCTTTTTTTGGGAGTTAACTCTTTCATTTTCGTATTCATGATTGATCATGTATCTTTTGATTCATGTTTATAAGACACAATTAAATAAACGTAAAATTTTTATTCAAGTAATGGGTATAATATTTAGGCAATATATACATTTTAATAACCATTATTTAATAGTGGACCTGGAAAATAAATCACATCACGTCATGGAGATGGTATAATGTATGTAGGCATGAGCAACAATATCATTCCCTTAATGGTTAATGTGCAAGGAAGTGGGTGGAATATTAATTTTTCAAGAATCAAAATCTTGTAATTATTAACATATATATTCATTATTTACATCATTATACACATCCAAGGAAATTGGTAATGAAAAATAAATTATAGCACATCATGGTGATGGTAAGTCATATGTACTCACATGTAGTGCATTTATTTTTAATATGATGGATAAAACATAGAATATGGTTGTCCCGTAATAATTAAAAAATATTAAAATATAGTTCATATTGGAGTTGTTACTTTATCCTGGAAACAACTCATCAAGATGAAGGCTGAAAGATCAAGACCTCCAGAACTTCTATAAGGATGTTTTTAAGACCAAATGGTAGGTTTCTTTAAGATATAATGCTCAATGTTTTTTGAATAAGTGAGTGAGGATACTCCCTTTTATAATTGATGTGACGAGAACTTTTGGAAACTCTCAAAATAATAAATTAATATAAATTAATTTTCAATTAAAATGGATCCAAAGTAATTTATTTCAAATATATGATGACAATGGGTCAAAATAATCTCATCCAATAATTTTTAGACATGACATGGTCATGTTCTGACCCTTACCTTTTGGTTTTAACCGTAATTTAAATCCTTTACCTCATACTATGATAGCTTGTATTTTTACTCATTAAGGGTTAATATGGTAATTGTAAAATGAAAAAAAAGATTAATGAATACTAGGTGAAATTATCAACCTACATAAATATTTTTTTAGAAATTTATTTTTTCTATTAATTTTATATCATTTAATAAAATTTTATTTATTTTAAAATTTTATTAATGTCAATTTTAACACTATTCAATACATGATTTTTTTTAAATATCATAACAACATGATATATTCAAAAAAATATTTTAAATCAACACTAACTTGGAATTTATCTCTATAAAAAAAATGTATGACATTAATTAAATCTAAATATATTTATTTTAATTTTTTAAATAGCATTTATTTCAAATTTCTATTAGTTAAACAATTATTGCTTCATCATTATAAAAGACCCTCATTTAGTTCTTTCTTCCCTAAAAATAAAAAATAAATTATCATGATTATGATAAATATTATATATCTCTAAATACTTTTTATATTCAAACATATACCCTATATTACCTAAAATTCATAATATTTCACTAACTAAAAAACAAAAGTATAACAAGTTTGACAAATCTTTGAATAAAATACTATAAACATCATTATTTCATCTATATGGACCCAAGACCACATAAAAACAACCCAAAGATGATTTTGGTTGAAAATAGCTCATTAAATAAAATTATGACAAGTGTTTGGGTAATTTTGTAATATTGATAATTTTATTTTTACCCTTAATTACTCCATTTACCCGTAAGTGTCGTAAACAATCACTAAATCTACTTTAAACATTGTTCAAAAATAAATGGGACATATTTAATAAAATTATAACTTCTGATTTCAAATATTGAATCCATTTTTAAAAATTAAAAAAAAAATCATTTGATAAAATTAATTTAAAATTAGTCTGATTGACGGGATGAAGAACATGTTATTAAAGTGAAAAACGGTCAAAATATTGAAATGTATTTATATCCATTTTCAATGTGAATTTTATTATAATGGTATAAATAAAGATTTAATGATATAAAATTTATCTGAATATAGTTTAAAATGAATAAAAATATAATTCAAAATTGTAAATTGTTTGGACAAAAAATCTTTTTTCAATTAAAATTCAGTATTTTTCACTATTAATAAAAATATGAAACCTATCAAAAAATAAAAAATAAATGAATAGAATTTTTTATATTCCTCTTCTATAAAATTTTTTTACCATTACAAATATAATTTATAAAATTTTCAATTTTTTTAGAAAAGTGTGTCGTAAATTGATGAGAAAACAAAAGTTAAAAAAATATAGACATTTATACATAAATTTGGATTTATTCTTATCTTATGCTTATCGAATCGGTTAGATTAATGTAAAAAGATATGAATATATATAAATTTCATAATTTAGATACTACTATTCATTTCAACCAATTTCACAGGTAGTTTAAATTAATATTTTATAGAGTGGTTAAGATGGTTGTTGTGTGCAACGTAAGCTATTGAAGAAATTAAATTTATTTGAAAATAGACATACTGTAAAAGATTGGAGTTTTTTATTATTTCCTAATTTTAGTAATTTCAACTAAGATATTTTCATGAGTATTACCTTCTAAATAGATGGGGGAGGTTATTCTTCATAAAAACTTAAAGTTCACACATTGCTTCATCAATTTTAGGGGTTCTCTATGGAATATTTACATGTTAAGTCATCTGATTCCTAAAAAAATTCTATATACATTCATGAATGATGATATGATCTTCAAAGTATGACATAGTTGGTTCTTGTTATATTTCATCATTAGAGATTACATGTGTTGGGTCTGGCATGTACTTCCTCATAATGATATGTTGAACACATCATGATCTTTGGAGAGACTTGGGAGAATTGAAAACTAGTAAGCTATAGTTCCAATTATTTCCATAATTTTGATTATTGTAATGTAACTATTGCACGATTTCCTTTTCTTATCAAACCTTACGATATCCTTCCATGGAGATAATTTTATAAAGACTTGTTCTCCCACTTGAAATTCCAAATCCTTTCTCTAGTTGTTAGCATAACTCTTTTTCCTACTTTGAGCTCTTATAATACGAGCTTGAATATTATTTACATTTATTGTTGTCTCATAAACAAGTTATGGGCCTTTAAGTAACCATTCAAAAAATTCATCCCAAAAATTTGAAGTATGAACTCTCTTTTCATAAATTACTCCATATGATACCATTTGTATAATTTAATATAAACTATTGTTGTAAGAAAAATCCATCAAAGGTAAATAATGATCCCATTTAACTTGAAAGTCATGGGATCATTATCAAAACATGTCTTCTATTGTTTGAATATTTATTTCAGAATTTTCAACAGTTCGAGGATGGTAGGTGGTTCTCAAATGCTTCTTAGTACCTAGAGCCATATGAAGACTCCTCCAGAATATTGATGTAAAATAGGGACCTTGATCATAAAAAGTCAATATAGGTACACCATGGAGTCTCACAACTTCAGTAATATAAGGTCTTGTAAGGGTATCAAGAGGTAAATATTCTTGTATAGAAATAAATTATGTCAGTTTTGTAATTCAATCAACAGGACCCCAAATTACATCATTCATTCTAGGATTCCTAGGGAGTCTTGTGAAAAAATCAATCATAATTTAATCCCATTTACAAAAAAGTATAGAAAGAGGTGGTATGAATCCTATTGGATATTGTCTCTCAGACTTCACATATGGAAAACCCAGATATCAGGACACATAGTCAGCAATTTACCACTTCATTTGATCCCACCAAATATATTAAATCAGATCCCTAAACATCTTGGAACTGTCGGGGTGGATCTAGGAACTTCAGCTATTAACATCATACAATAGTTACTATTTTATCATAGGTATTAATAGGAAACACAACTTCTTTCCAAATTCCAGAACACCCACTTCATAAATAAATCCTTCAATTTTTCCATCATTCACAAAATTAATTTAATTTATAAAATTATCATCATCAGATTGACTTTTTTTTTTGTATTTTCTAATAAATATTGTAACACACCAAGCTTCCATGGTACACTTCTCTTTGAATAATGAAATAGCTTTTTTTGTACACAAATTTTAGTTCCAGCAAACCAAAACCAATAAAACTATCCATTATGAATAGTAATACCCACATTTTGAAATTTTATAGATTTTATTTTTCAAAATGGACTTTATTTTTTGATTAAAAATATCAAAATTAACTTAGAGTGAATTTTTGGTATTTTTCTTAAAACGTTCAATTTTTGATGAATAGTGAAAAACACTACATTATTGTTATATACCAACTTTTATTTAAATAATTATTAGTTTTATAAAATTTTATTATAAGTTCAAAATTGATACACAATATATATATTATTTCAATTTAATTCATTCGAGTTATTTTATAATAAGACTAGATGTATAAAATTTTATTGAATTTTTTAACGTTTTTTACCCACCTTCTAGGAACATTTTCAAAATTTCATAAAACATAATCTTACCAGTTATGTGAATTGAATTTCAAAAACCGGAGAGACACTATTGAAATCAATACGTAAAATGTGGTTCAATAAGATGAAAATAGTTTTTGGTTAATAATAGCTTTTGAATTTTATTTACCACGTTTAAAAGTAAATAGGGTAATTAATGGTAAAAATGATATTATAATTACCCTAACACATGTCCTAATTCTACTGAATAAGTGTATTTCTTCCAAAATCAACCTAATTAATAAAATATGATCTTTTTGGTCAACATGGATTATATTAGGATATTTATTATTATTTTATTGAAAGAGTAGTTAAAAGTGTTAAATTCAATGTTTAAAAACTAAACCATTTTTAATATAAGGCTATAAATAATATAAATTCAACGGTAAATATTCATTATAAATATAAAAATATTCCCTATATCATCGTTTTTTATTTATAATTTTTATTCATTAACTAATTAAATTTATTTATCACACAATGATGATGTAATAATTACCTTTTTGATGAATGGTTAAAATAATTGATATTCTAAATATCAAAATAAATGTAAATTGAGAATTTTGATGCATATAAAAAATTTTATAAGTTAATATGACATTTTAGTGTTGATTTAATGTATTCTTTTCGAACTAATCATGTTATTATGACTTTCACCAAAAACAAAATACTGAATCGTGTCAAAATTGAGATAAATGAGTTTGTAAAACAAATACTATATTATTAAATGATATAATATTACTAAAAATATAAATTTCTGCCAAAGGACTTATAAAATGATATATATGTCATTAATGAACCACTTTAAGTTCTATTATCACTTTATAGTATGTTCATTAACCATGTAATATAAAAATACAAGAAGACATTGTAAAAGTAAAACTATTTATCTAAGAGTTAAATATAAAAATTAACATTAGTATGTTGACATAAACATGTCTAAAACCTATTGTTTGAATGGATTTCAACCCATACACATCTTATCATTGAAATAAATCCATTTAGAGCCATTATAAACCGAAATTATTTTATAATAAAATAACATTTTAAGCATTTACTAAAGTGACCCTCACCTCTCTTATAAAAGGGTACTTCCCCTTATCACAAAATCAAACTAAAAAATCCATTCAGATAAACCAAAACCTATTCCAATATCCTCCAAAATACCTTCAATTCAACCTAGAGGCATTAATTTTATCATAAATCCATCCTACAGAGCCCTTTTGATCCAATCAAAAAAGAATCACCTGAAGAAGAGGTAACAATTTCATCACCTATTTTAATGATCTTTTCTTCTTCCACTTTCACCTTATTTGTTGTTTCCATTCCAAGATAATAAATCTAGTAACTTCTATATAATATGATGTTATTATAAATATTGTACAACTATATTCATTATTCTATTCATCCAATGAATGACAATGTCACCATACGTGTGTACGCATAGCTTACCGTCTTCACATCGTGGTGTAGTTTGTTATTCCGCACTTAATTATTTGGATGGGTATAATAATGAATTTAATTGATTTAAATAATAAATATAACATGTTAATGATTCTGTATTTATAATATACCAGACAATTACATACAATTTTATTACTAATAGAATGATATTGTCACTCATGCGTACGTACGAATTACCATCCCCATGAACACGATGAGATTTATTCCCCATCGTAACCATTCAAGAATAACATTCCTTTTATGATTAAAAATAATGTTTAAGAACTTAATATAATTATGTATATTAATCAAATACATCATATCCATAACAAACATGACTCACGTAATAAAACATACAAAGGAAAATGAATCAATTAACACCAGAAATAATGATAATACAGAAATATTATTAACAAAAAAATATTAGAAGATCATATAGGATATTATATTTATGTATATGGTTCTTATATAATTTAATAATAATGATTTAACTATTATAAAAGAGGTTAAATTAACCTCCAATAAGGAAAAGTACAATGTTAGGGTTTAATTTCAAAATCTCATTATTATCCGAGGTTGTTTATAAATAAGTATCTACTGGGACCTCTTTATCATCCACATTTGTGTTTCTTAAAAATGTATTTCAAAACATTTTTACTAGCTACTAGACTGTGTTTTAATGGAATTTAACCCTTTTTTTCTTTTTATAAAATGTTTTGAAAGAATCTTTCCATCGCTTTCCAAACTCGGTACTTTATAACCTTTTCGACATATTAAGGAAAGAATATTTTTTAACTTATACGGAGGGTGCGACTATTTTCTACCGATATAACACGTACGAAACTTACCTTACAAGATTATAAGAATATTTTCAAAATAAATGTTTTCTATTATAATTGTAGGACTTCTAAATGATTTCAAAATAGAAAGATATATTTCTCTCAAATAGTTTTGAATTCATCTATTTCAACATCCTTTTTCGGATTTTATATTTGTTTGAAGTTGATTTATTATGATACAATCTTCCATATTGTATTGAAAGTTTTTTGATATGTTTGACTGTGGATGTTTTATTTTTTTACCATTCATGGTTTATGGTTAAGATTTCATATACTAATTTTAATACAAATGTTTATTTTATGTTTTAACCTTTTAAAAGGAGGAATGTATTGAGCTTAGTAAGTGACGGGGGGGAGCCTGCGATAGCTCCTCAATGCATCAGTAGGTGTCATAAAACAAATTAGTGTCTTGGAACAAGGCCTCGAAAAAATCTAATTTGTAGTCTTGGCACGAGTCTTTTACTATGTGGTTATGATGTACAACATTATGAATTCCATCATTAGGAAATTAGATATTGATATTTCATGTGATTAGTCGATAAGAAGAATATCCATGTGAATAAGTAAATAGTACTATATTATTTTTCTTTGCCATATCATTCTGAAGTTTATGTTTAAAAGGCTTTTGTTTTAGTCTTATACATTTCCCTAATTGTTTATTCTTATTTATGATAGTTTCTGTTATATTTTTATTCTTACTGAGCATCTGATCTCACCCCTTTATTATGTTTTCTTTTAACTAGGATACAAAGAAGTACATTATGATTATCCTGCATGGATATGTCAAAGGATATGATATTGTTCAAAGGGTACACAATGTGGTTTTTTTATTTCATGATCTAATGTAAATGTTATGTTTGTATCTAGTAATTCCAAGGATAATAAACTAATCAATCTTTCGAGACATGATCTCTTGTGATCATACCAATGTTATGTAATAATTCACCAACTCTGGGACACTAGGGTCGGGGCGTTACAATTGGTATCAGATGAAGTTTAGCAGTAACCATGGAAATTATATTAAGATAAAATAGGATTAGGAAACATTACCCTATGATTGAATTTGAAGAATAATATAGATGAACATCCAAAAATACTGGTAATATAGATATTATGTGGTTTTTACAAGAAATACATCCCTATATAGATACTACAAGTGGATGTGGTTTAGACACAGATGTACCTATGAGTGAAAACTCTGACAAGGCATTTCGAACATGACCCGGGGTATCCAAGTACATGGAAACATGCCTTCCAACCCTCTTGGTTACAACACTCCTGGGGGATATGATTAGGATAATTCAAATTTTCTTTACAAACCATTATAAATGATTTATGAGTAAATACATGCTCAAAGAAAACATTTTTTATGATTATGGGTAATATATATATACTGTTCAATTTATGTTAGGTATTTTACTAGTTTGGAAATATGTATTGCATTTCATAAATGAATCTAGTGTATTATATTGTATATAAATATCACATAGTGGATGGAATGGAAACCGTATCAAGGCACATAATCCATGTATGTATTTTTGTTCTACTGAATATAATTATAGTGGAGCTGGTGATGACACTGATGCTGGAAAACTTATAACCATACTAGGACAAGTCACTGAGGTTATGAATAATAACCTTACCCATATGAAGCACCCTGATCCCCAACTCAGAGGATCAATGTTAGACCTCTTCATGAGGCAACAACCACAAACATTCAACGGGACTACAAATCCATTTGTAGTTGAGAAATGGATAAGTTTCTTAGAAAAAATAGTTCATGCTTTGGGGAGTAGAGAAAGTGAAAACGTTTTCATGTAATTTTATCACCTCACAGAAGATGCAAATAAATAGTGGTCATTAATTCAACACACAAAAGAGGATGAAGAGGTTTCAAATATGGAATAGAGAGGGATTAATGAGATTTTATTAGAAAAATACTTTCCTCATGACCATCTAGTGGATATGGAAAGAAAATTTATGAGAGTGAGGAAAAATGAGGATGAGAATGTTTTAATGTATGAGGCTAACAATAAAAGGATATAAAGGAATGCAAGAGATTATATACATAACCCAAGGAATAAAATTGATCATTTTTTATGGGTTAAAACTATTTCTCCATCGAGCATTATTCTCAAAATCCTTATAATTGTATGAAGATATTGTATCATGTGCAATCAAGATAGAAAAGGAATTCTTTAAGTATTATGACTTTAAATAAAAGAAAGAGAAGAATATATCTATTGAGAAATATGGAAATAGAAATGTGGAGATTAAGGGAAAAGTTGAATTTCCATCCTGTAGTAAATGTGTTAAGAAACACCCCGGTACATGCTGGAAGGGAATGGGAGTCTGTTACTAGTGTGGTGAAAAGGGCCACCAAGATCTTGATTGTAATGGAAGGAAAGATGATATCAATTTTGAATTCTACAATTGTAGAGAAATGGGGAATTATGAAAATTAATTTCTTAAGATCCAAAGAAACATACCTCAGAAAAGGACAAGGGAGAAAAGACAAGCTTATACGATCACTACTTCTGAGGTTGAACCTCCAAATGACGTGATGGTAGGTAATTTATTGGTTTCCTCAAATTTACCCAATGCATTATTTTATTCTATATAATCACATTGTTTCATATCTTTTCAATTTTCTAAGAAAATTAGATATTTAAAATTTGATTTAACAAGGGGGTTGTCAGTAAAAACTCCTAAGGTATGTATCATTATAACAAAGTTTTGGGAATCAGTTCCCATTAGGGAATATAAAATTTATTTATCTGATGATCTTATCATCATACCCAATATAGAATTTTATATAATCCTTGGTATAGATTGGCTATCAGACCCTGATTCACACATTTATTATAAGAAGAAGGAGGTTGAAATTTTTGATGACGAGAAGGATTACCTTATCTTTAGAGAAGAAATATCACCATCTGATTCTTATCTATATCCACCCCCATATCTCTAATAAATTAAATTATTGGGGAGGAGGGGATTGAAATAACTATTGGTGAATAAAATAATTTTCCAATAGAGGATGTACCTATTCTTCAAGAAAATGTTGATGTGTTTCCAAAGGATTTAACTAGACATCATCTAGAATAGAAAATTGAGTTTTCCATTGAAATAATTCCTAGTTCAAGACCCATATCGTAGACCCTTTATAGAATGGAAACTATGGAATTAGTGGAACTAAACAAAAAACTAGAGGAATTGAGTAATAAGGGATTTATTTTCCCTAGTGTTTCTCCATAGGGAGCCTGAGTTCTTTTTGGTAAAAAGAAATACGGATCTATGAGGTTGTACATTGACATTAGGTAGATGAATACTATAGCAATAATGAACAGATATCCCCTACACCATATTGATTATTTATTCATTATACATCATCAAGGTCAGTATTTTTCAAAGATTGTCCTTGGATCTGGATTTCATCAGTTGTGTGTGAAAAAAGAATTCATTCTGAAGACAACATTTCATACCAGGTATGAGAATTACGAGTTTACAGTAACACCTTTTGGACTGACTAATGAACCCTCCGTCTTCATGGATCTAATGAATATAGTTTTCAAAGAATATCCTGATGAATTTTTAGGGGGATTTATTGGTAATATCTTGGTATACTCCAAAATTTATGAATATCATGAAAATAACTTGTGCACTATTCTGAAAACTCTTTGAAGAAATGAATTATATGAGAAGTTTAGAAAAAGTGAATTCTTGCTTCAAGAGATTTCATTTCATGGCCATATAATCTATAAGGATAGAATATCTATTGATCCTTAAAAGAAAAAGGCAATTGATGAATTGAAAGCACCAATGAGTATAACTGAGGTATAGATTTGTATTGGTTTAGCATGTTATTATCGGCACTTCATCCATAATTTGGCCCAATTGGCTAACCCATTAACAAAGATTATAAGTAAAGGGGATAAAATTGTTTGGAAAAGAGAGTGTGAATATTTCTTTGAATAATTGAAGAAAATATTAGTCAATGCTCCTATATTGACTCTTCCATCGTGGAATCATGGGTTTGTTATTTATAGTGATGCTTCAAAGAAAGAACTAGGTTGTTTCCTTATATAGAATGATAGGGTTATTACCTATGAATCACAACAACTAATTATTCATGAAAAAAACTATCATACTCCTGATCTTGAGTTAGAAACTTTAATATGTTCTTTGAAGATAAGGAGACATTATCTCTATGGTAAAAAATGTGAGATATACACTGATCACAAGAGTTTAAGTATATTTTCTCATAGAAAATAAGTCAAAATAAGGTGGATATGATGGTTTAAACTACTCAAGGATTATGATTGAACAATACACTACCTCATTGGGATGGTAAATAAGGTGGAATATCCATTGAGAAGAAATTATCATTGGGTTTTGAACAAGATGAGAGTTGAAAGGGGTCGTATGTTCATGTATCTAGTAAATGTGGATATGGGAATAATCGTGGAAGGGGAAAATTCACTAATTTTTAAAATGGTTTCCAAACCATCTTTACAAGAAAGGATAAAAAGTTATCCAACTGATGATAAGGAGTTTCAAAAGAAAATTAAAGTTCTGAATGATGGGAGAATGATTGATTTCTTATATGAAGATGAAAATTTTATATTTTGGAGGACGATTTGTGTTCCGATATACCTAATCTTGAAAGGGAATTGTTGTATGATTCTCATAGCCTCAATTTCTCCATACACCCTGGTAGCACTAATTTGTATATATATTTGAAAGAACATTTTTTGTGGGGCAAAATTAAGAGGGAGATTTATGAATATGTGTCAAGATGTATGGTTTTTCAACATGTTAAGGCTGGAAGAAAACATCTGAGAGGAGTAATGCAACCTCTTTCTATACCTGAGTGTAAATGGGATGATATTACTATGTATTTTTTCATGGGATTACCAAAGATTCCTAGAAGGGATGACGTAATATGGGTCATTGTTGATCTTCTTACCAAGTCAGCCCATTTTCTTGTTATAAGAGAAGATTTTCCACTTGAATATTTTGCAACACTATATATAAATGTATTTATAACACTTCATGGAGTACCCCTATCGATTTTTTCTGATCGTGATCCCCATTTTACATCCATATTAGGGAAAAGTATTTAGAGGTCCCTAGATATTGAACTTTGTTTGAGGACTACCTACCACCCTCCAACGGATGGACAATTAGAACGGATTATTCAAACCATAAAAGACATTTTGAGATCATTCTCCCTTGACTTTCAAGGTATGTGGGATCAATATTTACCTCTTGTAGAATTTCCATATAACAATAACTGTCATTCAAGTATTCAGATAGAACCATATGAAGTGTTATATGGAAAGATATGCCGCACACCAACTAGTTGGGATGATGTTGGTTAAAGAAAACTCTTAGGCCAAGAACATGTTAAGGAAAAAAATGGAAAAGGTTAAGATTATCCAATCCTACATCAAATCAGCTCAATGTAGGTAAAAGTGTAGTGTCGATAATGGAAGAAAGGATTTGGAATTTAAAGTAGGAGATCATTTTTTCATGAAGGTATCTCCATTGAAGGGTGTTTTACGATTCTGTAAGAAGGGTAAATTAAGTCCCAGGTACATTGGTCCTTTTGAAATTCTAGAACTAATTGGATTTGTAGCTTATCATTTGGAAATTACACCACGTCTCTGCAGAGTTCATGATGTGTTCCACATATCACGGTTAATAAAATACATGTCTGAAACAACACATGTACTCACCTACGACGAAATAGAACTGAAACCCGATCTATCTTATTGTGAAGTGCCTTTCAGGATTCTTGATACCAGAGAACAAGTGTTGAGAAACTGGATGACTCGTCTGGTAAAAGTTCTATGGAGAACCCATAAAATGGAAGAGGAAATGTTGAAACTCAAGGATATTTTGATGAAGAACCAACTGAATCTTTTTATGCTGTAATATTCTAGATATTTCAAGGATGAAATTATTTGAAGGAGGGAAGAATGTAACGCCCCATTCTTCCATGATACGCTTCTCTTTGAAATAATGCAATAGCTCATATTGTGCACAACTTCGAGTTCTAGCACACCACGACAAATCGAACAAGTTGTTATTAATAATAATACCAAGTTATTGAAATTTCATAAATTTTCTTTTCAAAATGGGAATCATTTTTAGATTCAGAATATCAAAATTATATTAGGGTGAATTTTTGGTATTTTTATGAAAACTTTTAATTTTTGATGAATAGTGAAAAACACTACGTTATTGTTTAAAACCAAATTTTATTTAAATAATTATTATTTTTATTCTAATTTATTTTAATTTCAAAATAGATACATAATATCTATATTAGTTCAATGTAATTAATTGGAGTCATTTTATAATAAGATTAGATTTATAACATTTTATTGAATTTTTTAACTTCCGTTACCCACCTTCTAGGAACATTTAGAAATTTGTATAAAATGTAATTTTAAAGCATCTAAGAATTGAATTTCAAAAATCCTAGAGACACAGTTGACATCAGTAAGAAAAATGTGGTTTAATAAGATGAAAATAATTTTTTTTTGAATATTAACATTTGAATTTTATTTACCATGGTTAAAAGTAAATATTGTAATTAAATGTAAAAATGATATTATAATTACCCTAGCACATGTCCTAATTCTATTAGATACGTTCATTTAGGCCAAAATTAACCTTAGGAATAAAATATGATCCTTTTGGTCCACTTTTATTAGATTAGAAAATTTATTATTATTTTATTTAAAGAAGAGTTAAAAGTGTTAAATTACATGTTTAATAACTAAAATTTTTTTAATATAGGGTTATATATAAGATAAATTAATCTATAAATATTAATTAGAAATTTAAAATGATTTAATACATCATGGTATTTTATTTATAATTTTTACACATTAAATAATTAAATTTTATTATGACACATTAATGATGAAATAATTACCTTATTAATGAAATATAGAAATAATTGATATTATTAATAACAAAATAAATGTAAATTGAGATTTAGATACATTACAGGAATTTTATAGTCTAATATTACTTTTTAGGGTTGATTTAATGTAATTTTATCAAATTAATAATGTTTTTTTGACTTTCGTAAAAACCAAATACCAAATAGTGTCAGAATTCACATAAATGAGTTTTTAAAACAAATAATATATTATTAAATGATATAATACTTATAAAAATATATATATCATCCAAAGGACATATATATTGATAGATATTTCATTAAATAACCACTTTAGCTTCGCTTGTCATTTTATATTATGTTTATTAAACATGTAATATAAAAAATACTAGTAGATAATGTAAAAGTTAACTATTTAACTAAGAGTTAAATCTAAAAGATAAGGTTAATATGGTTACCTAAAATTCTCTAAAACCTATTAGTTGATGGAATTTCCACATATACCCGCCTTATCCTACAAATAAATTCATTTTAAGCCCTTATAAATAGAAATTGATTTTATAATAAAATAATATTTCAAGCGCTTCCTAATGTGACCCCCACCTCTCTTATAAAAGGGTACTTCCCCTTATCTTAAAATCACACCTCCAAAGCCATTTTCCTCAGAAAACCCTTCATCAAATATCCTCCCAATGACCCTTATTTCAACCTAGAGGTGTCACTTTGATTACAAATCCATCCTAATTATCCATTTTGATCAAACCAAAAAAGAATCACCGGAAGAAGAGGTAATAATTTCGATACCTCATTCAAAGTTATTTTCTTCTTACACTTCATCTTCCTTGGTTGTTTCTATACCAAAATTATAAATCCAGTACCTTCTATATAATGTGATTTTATTATAAATATGGTACAACTATATTCATTATTCGATTCATCCTATGAATGACAAAGTCACCATACATGCGTATGCATGGCTTACCATCTCCACGTCGTGGTGTAGTTTGTTATTCAACACTTCATTATTTGGATGGGTATAATAATGAAAATAATTGATTTGAATAATAAATATAACATGTTAATGATTCTTTATATGTAATATACCATCAAATTACATACAATTTCACCAATAATATAATGATATTGTTTCTCATGCGTGCGTACAGATTAATGTCTCCATGAACACGATAACATTCATTCCCCGTCATAACTATTCAAGAATAATTTCCAATTTATGATTAAAAATATTTTTTATGAACATAACATCATAACATATATGATTAAAATACATCCTATCCATAATAAACAAGACTTATTTAACATAACATATAAAGGAAAATGAACCAGTTAACACCCAAAACAATGATACTGCTGGAATATTATTTACAAAGAAATATTAAAAGATCATATATGATATCATATTTATGAATTTGGTTCTTGATTACGTTTAGAAATATGGTTTAACTATTATATATGAGGTTAAAATACCCAATAATAAGTAAAAGTTCAAGGTAATGGTTAAATTTCACAATCACATTATTATCTGAGGTTGTTTATACGTAAGTATCAACTGAGACCTCTTTATCATTAACATCTTTGTTTTTCAAAAATGTATTTCAAAACAATTTTAATATTTACTAGAATATGTGTTAAAGTCATATATAACCTCATTTTAATTTTTATAAAATATTTTGGAAGGAATACTTCCATTTCTTTTCAAACAAGGTACTTTGTGTCCTTTTTGACAAATTAAGGAAGAAATGCCTTTTTAACTTATATGCCAGGTGCGGCTATTTTCTGCTATTATAACACCATTGAAGCTTCCCTAACAATATTATAAGAATATTTTGAAGATAATTTTTCTCTTTTAAATTTACGTGACTTTTAAATGATTTCAAAATATAAAGAGATATTTCTCTCAAAAATTATTGATTTCATCTATATCAACATCCTTTGTTAGATTTTACTTTTTTTGAAGTTGATTTTTTATGATATAATATTCCATAATTTATTGAAGGTTTTGTGAAATTTTTTACTGTGGATGTGATATTTTTATACCATTTAGGTTTTATGGTTAAAGTGTTAACATTTTTATGCTATTTTTAATACGAATGTTTATGTTATATTTTAACCTTTTCATATGAGGAATTTATTGGAATTAGTAAGTGTCGGGTGGAGCCTGCTATTTCTCCTCAATGCATTGGTAGGTCTAATGATACAAACTAGAGTTTTGTCCCAAGGCCTTGAAAAAATCTTATTTGTAGTTTTGGCACGAGTCCTTGACTAGGGGTTTTTGATACCAAACATTATGCATTCTATCATTATGAAATTAGCTATTGATATTACATGTGATTATTTGACTAGTAGAATATATATGTGAATAATTAAATGGCGCTATTTTATTTATCTTTTCCATATTATGTTGAAGATTAAGTTTAAAATGATTTTGTTTTAGTATTATAAATTTTCTTAATTGTTTATTCTTATTTATGATAGTTTCTGCTATATTGTTATCCAAACTGAGTATCAGAGAACACCACTTTCTTATGTTTTCTTTTTCCCAGGATGTAAATATATATATTATGAATAACCATTAGGGATAGGTAAAAGGATAAGAGTGTGTTCAAATGGGACACGATTTGGTTTTTTTATTTCATGATGTAATGTAAAACTTATGTATGTATCTGTTACTTATAAGGCTACTAAAATAATCGATTTTTAGAGACTTGATCTCTTGTGATCATGCCAATGTTTTTTAATAAAGAACAAACTCTTGGTAACTAGGGTCATGGAGTTACAAATATGATTCCTAAATAATATGAAATATTAGTTGTGTCTCCCATTCCCTAATAATTCACATATCTATATATACTAAATCAGTGAATATATGATCTATCTCAATCTTAATTGGGGTTAGAACACCATGATATTTCTTGCTTAATGAACATGCTATCCTATTTTCTTTTAATGGGTGGTATTTTATCATGAAATCACAATCCATGAGTAACCCAAGCCATTATATTTTCCTCAAATTGATTTCTTTATGTGAGAAGATGTATTTCAATTTAATTAGATCCATATATATCTCACATAATTCACTATACAGATAATATCTCCATATCATCATAGATAATATTTTGGTTTCTAACTCAAGATCAAAGTTGGATAATTTCGTTCATGAGTCTTTATCTATCTTGGTGAATATGAGACAACTTTATCATTTTTCATAAGGAAACAACCCATTATGTTCTTTGATGCATCATATTATAAAAAAAACCATCATTTCTTGATGGTAGAGTAAAAATCAGAGCGTTGACCAATATTCTCTTAAATTCTTCAAAACAATCTTCACAATTTTTTATCCATACAATCATAACACCATTACGTGTGAGATTGGTTAACATGTTACATAATTGGAAAAAAAATCTGAACAAATCTATGATTGTAACCTTCCTAACCAAGGAAACTACAAATCTCATTTATGTTTGTTGGTGTAGGCCATTCTTGGACTACCTGTGTCTTCAAATTATTAGTAGAGATTCCATCCTTATAGATAATATGACCAAAAAATGTTTTTCTAATTCCAAAATTCACACTATCAAAATTTACCATATAAAAAATGTCTTATAAGAGAATAAATAATGTTCTATAATTTATTCTCATTTTCCTCATACCATTTAGAATACACCAAGATATCATCAATAAATATCAAAAAAATAATTATCATGATATTCCTTGAATTCTTGGTTTATTAGATCTTTGAAAACATAGGGTGCATTACTGAGTCCAATTGGAATTACTATAATCTTATAATATCTATAACTCATTCTAAAAGACTTGTTACAAATTTAATCCTTTTTTACTCATATTTGATGATACCGGAAAGGAAGTTCATGCTTATAAAAATATTGATCTCTGTGAATTTGATCGAATAAATCATCAATGCGAGGTACATGATATATATTCATTATTATAATAGAATATTTTTCTCAATAATAAATGTATAACCTCATTGATCAATATTTCTTATTAACATAGAGAACATGGGATCCCCATGGTGATACAATAAAAAGAATAAATCCATTATTACTCAACTCCTATAGATGTTTCTTCATCTCCTCTAATCCCATAATTTCCATTCTATAGGCAGTATTTGATATTGTCTTTACGTTAGTTATTAAATGAATGGAAAACTCAACGACACACTCCGGGTGGTGTCCACGTAATCCCATAAGAAATACATAAATTTATTCCTTTACAGTAGGTAAATCCTCAATTGTAATATTACCTTCTTCATCCCAAGATCTTGATTTCTCTTACTCTCAATAACTTTACACAGTATAGCTACTGGGGTGGATCTTGATAAGGAATTTTACAACCTCATCACATATAGTAATTTTATTCGTCTTGATAAAAAAATTTGAATCATATTTTTAAAGCTATTATATAACTAAAATTATATCAAACTCCATTATATCTATTAAGATAAGGCCAGAAAACGATGCATATTTACATTTCAGTGTTGAAACTACCTAACACGTCATTATTGCAATGAGACTTCCATTAGGAATTTTGAATGAAAAACACATTGTTAAATAAAAAAGAAAATTTATAAATTTATTGGAAATAAAGGTTTTTGTAAAATAGTGCAATGATATAGAATCAAATAAATCAATATCTAATTTTTTTTGATATGATTAATGTACCTGAAATCACATAATTATGTACTTATATATCAGCTGTTGTAAATGAATAATCATGGCCATACCCCACTGGACTCTTATTTTGAATATTCCCTTGGCACATGGGACACTAATTTTAATAATAGACCATTTAATTTCAGATTATTAACGAGATACGATTTATTTATTTATTCCCCTTGAAATCATGAGACAGATAAACCATTAGTTTGCAATTGTGACTCACTTTTATTACCTTTATGTATTTCCCTAGATGTTTCGTGTGAAAATTTTCACAGGATTGAAATTTATTTACCCCCTTATTCTTATTTGGTGCATTAACTTTCCCATGGTTCTTATATGACCTCTTCTGCTATTGATTCCCCTTGATGAAAAAGGATCTTGTGAATTATTTACTATTTTGATGGAAAATAACACTATTTAATCATATGATGAAAATTATTTAGAAACTAAAAGACTTTAAATATTTATCTCAAGATCTTAAATTTAATGGTAAATATTTATTTTTGAATTAAATATGTAATTCTTATCATACCTGTCTAGTCATGTAAATATTTCATCATACTCCATAACACCTGCTTCTTTCTTTGTCTTTAAGATAAGTAATTTTATCTTCATTTCAATGAGTGGATCATGATGGAAATATTTGAAGAAAATGTTTCCTTAAAAGATTTAATTTCCATGTTTTATATCTCATCTCCCTTCCCAAGTATTCGAGATCAAATACCACCATTGATCAATAGAACACTTGAGAAAATATACCACTATTACTACCATTTCATTTTCATCTCATCACAATGTTAGAAATATCATTATAGGGGACTTGATCCATTTATGAGATACCATTGGATTATAAATACCACTAAAATATGAGGGATTCTGATACATGAAACTTTCCAACATAGGCCTCTCATGGTTATTCCATATAGAATTAATATGTTTTACTAATATGGTCATGATCATATTATCTCCAACACCAACTATGTTGGCTTGCTTAGTGGGACAACCCCTACATTTTCTGCGAGTATTGATTCCCTTCCTTTCCTAATTCTCAATCACTAAATAATGGGACAAACCAAGGAATACCATAATCATCATGTGTATTGATCCATAAAATATAAAATTCTCTAATAGTATAATTTTTGAAATACTATAAAGAATTATCATGGTTATCATATTGGTTATGTGTATTTTAAAATCATATTTCGATGGATTCTACTAAACATCCTCTAATACCAACTGTGATAACCCCAACTCTAGTAATCTTTAGTCTGTGTTTACTTCATTAAATTGGTATTAATTACATGTAATTGATTTCTAAATGACATAATATTTTATTAGTTTTACAGAAAAGGATATATAAAATGAACCCTTATTACATTGGTTAGAAAATATAGGATATAAAAAAAGAAATTAAATTGCATCCCTAACTTCATTATAACATCTCATCTTAATTTCTGAGGGAAAAGATATCAAATAAAAGGGTGAAATCAGATTCTCAGTAGAGTTATAGAAAATAGTATCTATATTGAAATCAATAATAAATATTGAATATGGAAATGTAAAATAATTGAAAACACGTTCTATTAAATCAACAACTTTTTTCAAAATATGAATACAAGGATAATGTCATAACAAAAACATCATAAATAAAAATAACTAAAATCATGAATAATTTAATACTTATTTATTGGGAATAATTTTCCCCGAACCATAACACCTTCACCAAAAAAAAATTCAAAAGAAATTTTAAACATTATGTTTAAATTCCCATTTAATTTGGAAAGCTTTTTCTTCTCATGAGACTACTGATGCATCGAGGGGATATCTATATATGGAAACAACTGATTGTTTCTTGTAAAAAAGATTCATCATATATATAAATTATAGATTTAAATAATTATTCAAGAAGACCTATAAAAAAGAATCCATATTGAGAAAAATATATGGATTTAACCTTATTTACATAGTAAATCAAATAACTTTAAATGTATACAACATATGTAAAAATTGAATATGGTTTAGTAAATAATAAAATGAATAGGTTGTGAATATAAAATGAAAATCTACATAAAAAGTGTTAATACACCATGATATAATCAAATTACATTCCATGCATAATCTTTTCACAAAATAATCAATTATGTTGAAGTTTAACCCAATGAATAAATATTGAATTAAGAAATCTATTACCACATTGTAATCAAACAAATCATATGACCCATAAAAGAATGAAATTTTTCAAAAAAATATGAATATCATGAGAATAAATTAACTTATGATATAACATGTTAAAGGGATGCATATACACCTCAAAAAGTAATAATCGGTGAATAAATCATATGTGCTACATATATAAAAGTTAGATGAAAAAACACTATTACCTTTTGTTTTGTGTGTATTAATATCTTGTATGACGGTTTAAATCTTGTTAATAATTTATTAAAAAACTATATTCATATTTATGATATAATATTCGATTATTTTTTATCATATTATCACCAGTTATTAATATCTAACTATTACCCTTGTTTTGGGTGTTAACTGTTGCAATTTCATATCCAGGTTTTTTCATGTATATCTCAATTATTGTGTATAGGATATAGTTAAATTATACCTATAATTATATTAAATTAATAGATATCATATTTATTCAATGTATAATTGTTTATAATCATTCTTGAATTTTAAATTTGGAAAATGAATCGCAACGCGTTGTGGAGACGGAAGGTCGTATGTACGCATGAACGATGATATCATTCCCTTAATAGGGAAAGGGTAAAGAAGTGGATGGTATATTAATTTTTTAAGAATTAATTTAATACCATAATTATCATATATATACTTAATTTCCATCATTTTACCCATATCTTTGTATGGTGGTGATGAAAAATAAATTACACATCAATGTGGAGACAGTAAGCCTTATGTACAGACATGTGGTACTTTTGTTTTTTATAGGATGCATAAAACCTGGAATATGGTTGTCCCATAATAATAAAAACAAATAATAATTTATTTTTAACATTATTAGTTATTTTATAATGGAAACAATTATGAAGAGGAAGTATAAGAGGAAATATTTTTTGGAAGATTTAGTAAAGACGGTTACCATTTCTACGAAGGATATCCTTTATAACTTCTATTAATGAACATAGGGTATGTATTTTTGGAAGATAAGTACCTATGAAAAATGCATAAGGATGTTGGGAAGTAAATAACGGAAGGATTAGGTCGAGATATAAGTCCCTAATTTGGGTGAATAAGTGAGGAAGGAGATACCCTTTTATCGTAAAGGTTAAGGAGACTTCTAGAACTCTCAAAATATTAAATTAATATAAATTAATATTCAATTCCAAATGGATCCAAAGTAATTTTCTTAAAATATAATATTACTATTGGTTAAAATAATCTTATAAAATAATTTTTAAACAATTTTAGGTCACATTATTACACTTATAATTTGGTTTTAACCCTTATATGAACCCTTTAATTCATACCATGTCAACATGGATTTTTTACCATTTAAGGGTTAATATAGTTACTATAAAATAAAAAAAGTACCATAAATGAATCAAGGATGAAGTTTTCAACCAAATCATTATATTTTTAAAAAAATTAATCTTTTTATAAATTATATATTATTTAATAAAATATTAATTATTTTAAAATAATATTTATGTAAATTTTAACAATATTCAATACATTACTTTTAAAAATATGATAAAAACATATTATTTTCAAAAAAATACATTTCAATAAATCAATAACATGTAAAAGTTTTCTAAAAATGCCTTTTATGAGCATAAATATATAAAATTATATTTATTTTAATATTTTATTAACATTTATTTTATATTTTCATTAATTAAACAAATACTACATCGTCGTAGTTCAAGACTTTATGTTAATATATATTTTTCAAAAAATAAAAATAAATTATAATGATAAATAAAATTATTTTATCTTTCAACATAAAATTTATTATCGAAAATATCCTATATATAACAACATATTAAAAATATTTCACTTGTTAAACATAACGGTACAAAAATACTGATTTTTCAATGAATAAAATACATTAAATGATCTAAATTCGTCAAATTGGATCCAAGAGCTCATTAAATCAGCTTAATTATGTTTTAAGTTGAAAATAACTCATCCAAAAAATAGGAAAATTTTTATGGAAATTTTGTCTTAGTTATAATACTATTTATACCATTAATTACCTGATGTAATAATAAATGTTATAACAAATAAATTACTAAATTTTCTATTCATATTTTCCAAAAATAATAGGGAACTATTTACTAAATTACGAAATAATTTTTACAAATATGGAATCCATTTTTTCAAATTAATAAGATATAACTGGAAAACATTAATTTCAAATTAATCCCATTGATGGGGTGAGAGAACATGTTATTAAAGTGTAAACATTCCAAAGATTGAAATGCTTTTATATCCACATTTAATATGAAATTGATTATAATGATATAAATTGGATTAAATTATATAAAATTTATCTAACTATACTTTAAAACCAATAATAAATATAATTTGACACTATTAATTATTTAGATGAATAATCTATTTTGAATTAAAATCTATTATTTTTCACTATTTATCAAAACATGAAACGTATCAAAAAAATACTAAAAATTCAACCAAATAAAATTTTGATAATATGAATTCAAAAATACCATTAATTTGGTCAAATATAATTTATTAATGATAGAAATTTTAGTAATTAAATATGTTCTTCATTAAAAGGAAAAAATGTATTTAGAAAAAATATAGAATTTTTATGCGTAAAATTGGATTTATTAATAATTTATACCTAAAAAATATATGGGACAAAAACAGAAAAATTGAATATATAAGAAATTCATAATTTTTTAATAATATTAATTCCCACAAATTAAATTTCTGGGTTACATTAATATTTTATTTTGTGGTTAATCTGGGTTTTTTGTGCAAATTCGGGAATCGAAGAAATTGAATTTATTTAAGAAGATACATACTGTAAAATATTCAGGTGTTATAAATGATCCCATAGTTTTTTAGAAATGTTTTAGTAGCACTGAAAATATATTTTCCAATATTCAATTTTTGGAACAAGAAAATATAATTTTGGTTGTTTATTATTTGGTAGGTGAAGTTGATTAGTGGTGGAATCTAATTAAGAACAAGAGTGGACAAGATTAAATTGGATACATAGAATGGTGAGAGTTTAAAAGGCTATATTTCATTAATAACCTCCCTTGTAAACTACGAAAAAATGTTGGACAAGGATTTTTTTTGAGATGAATAAATTGGATAGTGAATATATGGGTATGTATGAAGATAATTTTAAAAGACTTTCAAGGTACACTTCTAGTTTGATCACCATCCCTGAAAGAATAATATATCAATTATTTGGTAGAATGAAACCATTTAATCAAAATTTAATGGATATAAGAAACTTTAGAATATATGAAGAGAATATTCAATTTAAACTAAAGGTAGAAATGGAAATTTGATATTCTGACCATTAGTCAGGTTTTGGAAATATAAGAATGATCGAATCTCATGAAAAAAATGGTTGAAAGGAATTACTAATATATGTATTCCAGAAATGTGTGTAGAGACATCATGATAATTTCTTGAATGGAACTGGGAGGTTTTTTTAAATGTGTAAAGGGGGGTCATAATTTTTTCGAATGTCTAAATATTATTAATGGGCTAGTTAATGAAATAGAGTAGAAAGGTATTCCATATAATTGACCACCCACAGTCTAGTTTTTCATGTGAAAGGTGTTTAGGAATAATGTGAATCAATGCCCTAATCCAAGGGATAATTTAGATGATAAGACACCAAAACCTCAAACAAAAAAGGAAAAATGGAA
The DNA here is from genome assembly GCA_963277665.1 of Viscum album. Lineage (NCBI taxonomy): Eukaryota > Viridiplantae > Streptophyta > Magnoliopsida > Santalales > Viscaceae > Viscum > Viscum album. Next base: position 284,047,538 of record OY728138.1, on the reverse strand, counting down.
TAGTAATTCAATCATAGTGGATGGAGTCAATCATGATAATTAAGTAATAATTATCCTCCATGGATGGAAATTTCATGTTTTATTTTATATGAATAATCTGTATGAAATTATTATTCTTCATCATTTCGTGAAATATCAGGCTATTATCTAACTCTATAGGGATTATAGATTAAAAAACAACATTTTATATTCTATTGGTACATGGATGAACATATGATTTCAGTGAAAGTATTTTTTATATAATTTGTAATCTAATTTAAGAAATAAATGGTGAATTATATTTTGGGAGAATAAATGACTCCTAGTAATATTAATATAAATATTATAAAAACTATCACGTGCTTATGAGTTTAAGGTTGAGAATATGTTCATAGTTTTTGAAACCTTATTTTAATGGTTTATGTGATGGTTTTTATCAAGATCAGGGATATTTTAAAAGAAATTTATGGAGATGAAACCCTTTGGTATTATAAGTATTGAATTTTTTTAATTGGAATTCCTTTAAAACCCATGGACACATAACTAATGGTAAATAAATGATCTTATCCTTTTTATTTAAAAGGTTATTGGTATAAAAAATTCCTCCAATTTGATTTTTCATACAATGATAGATTTAATTTATGAATTAATATTTCCCCTAATAAATCCCTTTTATGAAATAAATTATATAACTCCAATGTATTGGAATGAAGTTGTAGAAAGAAAGCTAATGGGACTTGAGAAAGTTTTTGAGATGGATGAAATGGTATGATCCATTCAGCAACATAAAAGGAAATACAAAATATTATAGAATTTTTATTATGATAATCATCCTCAGGACCTTGAATTTGATGTTTTTGATAATGTATTAATTTTAATTTAACAATGGAATAAATAAGGGAAAACTAAGACCTGGGTATATCATAACCATTAAAATACATGATCATATAAGGAAAATAAAATATTGTTTAGAGATACCAATAAACCTTTCTTAGGTTCATGATGTATTATATTTATTATTCCTAATAATGTATATACCCAGTCAGTCACATGTACATATATTATATGTCATAAAACTAAAGGTTGACATTTTTTAAGAGGAACATCTTCTGGAGGACACTAATAATGTTCTATGAAATAAGACCACTAAACTGTGAATATTTTTGAGGAGGAACCAAAAATTTGATGTAGGAATGTGGAAACTTGAGTATTTGATGGGGAATATTTATTATCATTTTTTGTATCAAAGTGAGTAGTTTTAAGTGTGAAATTCATTTTAATGGGGGTAGAATAAAACACCATGATTTTTAAGCAATTAATATTTTTGAATAAGTTAAATTTCTTTCATGGATTTCATTTTATGCCACACCATGTCAATATTTATCTACATGAAACACTAATTTTCGTTTTAGTTAAATGAAATATGTTACATGCAACACCGAGAATAGCGTATCTTACACTCAATACATAGTTTAAATGAAATGTGGCATGCTAGTAAAATATTTTTATTTAATATTATAGTTGTCTCCATACCTTTGGATTGGATGTTATAAGTTAGATTAAATAAATAATTAAAATTAGGCTTAGATGTGTATGTAAAATAAATTCTTTTGTAACTGATATTTATAAACTAATATAAACCCATTTTAAAAATAATAGGAAATCAATTTCAAAAAAACTATTTTTATGCACATATGTGTGTTTTCAATCAAAAAATTTAAAAAATAACCATCATTAATTTTATTAATGATATATATAAATTAAATATATAATATAATGTTAAAAATTATTTTTATATATCTTTAATACAAGAGATAAGAATTAACCCAATTTTAAGCATAAAAAATATATTTGTCTAAAAAGTAGTTTAACCGTCTTTTAATGGAACATTTATTTTAAAACAAATTTTGAAACTTTTATAAATATTATTTTAAAAAATAAACAAAATTTTTTATATTTTAATGTCAATAATATATTTGGGTGAATTTTTGGGATTTTTTATAAACGATTCTTATTCTATGAATAGTGAAAAATAATGAAACTTAAATTTAAAACAACATTTTTTCGAATTATTTATATTGTTAAGTTATATTTTAAACTGAATTTAAAGAATAATTATATAAATCATATCAATAATGATCCAATTTAGGTTGTTGGTATCTATTTTATATTTAAATTAGATATATTAACATTGTAAAAACATTTTTCCTCGTCCCGTTTGTGAGATTAATTTTAAATCAAATGCTGCCAATTATGTAAATGGAATTTTAAAAATTGTATTCCGTATTTGGAATCATAATTATTAATATTACCTGATCAGTTAAAATTAATTTTTTTACAATACTTATTAGTGAAAACAGTCAAAAATAATTAACATGGTGAATAATAAAATGGGGTTTTGCGTATTATATGCGTTTATATTAAAATAAATTTTACAAAAATAGAATTTTTATTTAATTAATTTGATTTAATATTTAGAATAATTTATCTAAATTATAAAATAAATATATTTTTAAATATAATATAAATTGATAAAATTCCAAGGTAAATAAAAATATTTATGTTACCTTTGAAAAAACTATAAAGATAAAATTTAGTAAATATAAATACTATAGAATAACTTGATAATAAAATTTATTTTATTTGTGTTTTAGAAGTATGAAACATTTAATTATTCCATCACCTTCATTATTTTTTTCATTTTTGGGTCACATGAGATAAGGATGACCTCCCAATAATAAATACTTTTGGTTATTTACAAGAATACCACTCCTCCTCCATTATAACAGATCAATCACAATCCCCACATCATCACACCCCTAAAACCATTTTTCTCATCTGAAAAATACCAATAAAACATCCAAAAATCACTATCATCATACTATAATCCTTAATTTGATAATAAAGGTATCCAGTAAAGTTATTTGGTGCAAACATATTGGAGATACCCAAAGAAGAAGTAACGTTCAACAACGAATTTTTTTATTTTATTTCATCCTCAACCCCCTTACATTATTTTTGTATAATTATTATATATTGACCTAAATATATTCAATATTATAATTTTTTATTATTTTATGGATGTGACCAAAAATAACACACACATCCATGAAATGGGCAACAAATTTATAGTTCGTGTGTACGAATGACTACCATCTCTCGAAATGATGTCTTTCATTTTCTCATTACCAACATTCATGGTTGGGCCAAATGATGTACATACTATTTATATAGGATATATATGATATTTATAATGTATTTATGATTATTAAATTATTGTGTAACACATATCTTCATTCTATCTATTTTGTGGGGGAATGATAACGTAGATCACATGTATAGCGGACTACCGCCTCGCAAAACGATGTGACTCATTCACAATATACGCAGAATATACAAAGGAAGATTTTAATAAATATATTTGATATATATGAAATAATTATTATAAATATATATATATATTATTATTTACATTTCTCACATTCAATATGAATAGAAAATGGAAACATCATTCATGCATACGTACGGTCTACCGTCTCCATGAATGTTGTATTTCATTTCATATAAACAATCATCATAGAATAATATATATATTGAATATATATTATATTTATATCTTAAATTACTTTTTTTAGATGATGAAACTGTGATATATGTAAGAGGACCAAGCATAACAAGTTCAAAAAGTATGAAAAACAAAGCGGTTATTACCCGAGACATAACTTTAATAACGAATCGTTAATAAATGGGTAATATAAATTCATATGTAAATAATATATGGAATTGAATATATGAATTTTGTTCTATGATATGTGTATAAGAAAATTATATTTATTATAAAGTATTATTTATGGAGTTCTATGAGATACAAGACTTAAGAAATAGGATTTCCATCTCACGATTTTCATTTGTGAGACAAAAGCTATATTCAACACCTATTTCCTCTAAGTGGTGTGTATAATTCCCATTAATTTATTTTATATTAATTTTTATAAAATATATTTGTATTTATTAGTCCATTGGAGTATTTCAATTTCATGGGGTTTACTATTCAGAAGTTACCAAATCCTTTAAGTATTTTTGTATCAATTTTTATTCTTTGAGATGTTTGATATGACATGCGCGTATATTATATCCCTAGGTGTATATACAACCCCGTTTATATGTAATATAAACAATTTATCTACTCAAATTATATTTTATGGTCCATCTTATGTTAATAATTAACAGGGATTATGATTCTTGGTTAACAATGTGGAAATGATTTCATATTACAATATCATATTTTATAAAGACTTTTTATGATTATGTTTCCAATGATAAAGTATTATAATATTAATCTCAATAATTCTCATGTTTTTTATTTTCTCAATTTTTTAAGGATATATTCATGTAATGGTACCATTTTACCCCTCTTTGGTAATTTTGACAATTAATTAAATATATTTAGTAAAATTAGACATTATTTCTCTCTTCGATCAGAAATTTGTTTTTTTTTTCAAAAAAATATTTTCTAAATTTTTTTTAAAATGTTTCCAAATGGTATTTTAAACTCATTTTCAACAGAACTTTTTTTTCTTTTTTTTATGATTTAAAAAAATTAAATTATTTTCAAATCCACATTTATATGTTTTTAGGTTTATTTTCAATGATTTTTTTCAAAATGTTTTATGTTTTAAAAAGTATTTTTCAAAGATAAAATGATATTTTCCTCCAAAGATGTTTTAAATTATCCTTTCCAAATAATATTCAACATAAGATGACATCAATTGGTGTTATATATGACTTATAGGGGATATGATCTAAGGATACCATTCATATTCTTTCTCTAAATATTTGATGTTTTTATATCATGATTTTTATGGAACAAGTTTCTTTTCCACGGTTTAATAATTAATCAAATATATTTTTATGAAACACATTTTTTTATGGGTCGATCACATTTCAAATAGATTTACATGGAACCCATTTATTTTCCATTGGTTAATGAGGTTATAAAATAACAATCATCATTATTGTGAGTTTTTATTTTTATATTAATTATATTTTTACTTAATTCAAGTTGTGGTTAATAGACATTACATATATCTTAGGGTGGAATATAATGTATAGAGTAAGACCATTATAGATTATAAAATTGGGTGGCCCATATATCATCGAGTAAGCTTATTGTAACTTATATAATGGGGTGGCACAGATTGAATCAGGTAAGCCTATTATAGCTATACAACAGGGAGAACTAGATAGCACAAGGTGAGAATATTATAGATTATATGATGGGTATGACCAAGTAACTCTCCAATACATTGGGTAAATATTTATATCTCATTAGATAGAAATGGATAAAATGTGGAGTGTACTCGGTTTAGTAAGGGATGTTTTCCACAATGATGGTCTTCGGTGTGAACCATGACTACTAAGATGGTTTGGGGACTGAACCCATTCTACTAAAATAGACATTGTAGTGAGCATTTAATACTATAGAAATAATTTTATTTATTTATGTGTCTTCCACAATTCCATGTCTTGTTCCTTTTTTATTCATAGATGGATTATTATCTTTAAATCCATTATGATTCGTGCCTTCTAATTTCCAATAATTATGTCGTGACTCAAGATTATGATCTCTGATATAGAAGGAAAAATATTTTAATGTTATGAATAGGTTATCATACCCTTATATTCATGTTATGCTTAAGAATCGATTTTATTTACCCTTACTTCACATTTAAGCTCAACCTTTCTAATTTCTCTATTCCACATTCTATAAAGAATGCTTTAAAGTAGGATTACTAACGAGGGTAATCATTGTGTGAAATATTGATGATCATTCACCAGAGTATAAGATTGTATTCCATGTTTTTAAATGGCACTATTCTATTAAGGTCATCAAGAATGTTTTTATTTAATATAATGAATATTAATATAAAAATATGAAATATACAAATATGTTAAGATATGGAATCAATAAAACATGGTACATTGGGAATATTGCTTTCCCTTCTATATATATGATGTAAATTAATCATTTTGACCATACACTGTCATCCTTATTGTAACGCCCAAAAAATAAGGTTAAAAAAATATGTACTTGATAGCTTACATAACATAAAGAATAATGATTTAATAATGTAAATAAATTTTTATTATTTTAATACATTGAAATATATGCATAAATATTTTCAGTTCCAGGCACTAAGACGACAAGTTATTCTGAATCCTGATGTGCTCAGAATTAATTTCATAGAAATATTAAATATATTTTATATCACACACATAATATTTATAAAATAGAATATAATAAAAATTAAATGGAGTCTAAAATTGAATTTTTAATTCCATGGTTGAATATAAAACGTTAGGTTTACCCTAGGAGCGATGTAATGTTGGTTGGTCTAGGGTGTTTAGATGTAGAGACCATTGATGATTTTGTTAAAATTATATTAATTAATTAATTTAATTATTAAATATAGATGGAATAATCCTAAGACCTATATAAATACGATTCTATAAAAATCTATAGGGTTATCCATATTACCCTTGGATTATTGAGATGATATTTCTACCATCCCATCCCTAGTGAATTTTGATCTGATGAAAAATAACAATTGGATCATGAAAAATCAAAGAGTGACCAATGAAAAAGGCCTTTCTCCTTCATTATTTAGAATTTTATTCATTATCAAATGAACCAATATTAATTCAAGACTGGTCATATATGGAATTATATCCTTATGATTAAATTTTTGATCATGATCAATTCCTTTTCTTTGACCTACGTTTATTTTCATCCAATTAATGAGGCCATGTATCAGATTTAATTTATCTGTTCCATTTACCCTATTATTCTATGTTTTATCACCCAAAATATTCCCAAAATAATTTTATGACTATGAACACTTTTGAAAAAAATTCCTATATTTTATGTGATTTCCCCCTTCATTCTTTATGATCTTCACCATTTGGCCTATGGGGTCTCAGTTTGACAATGCTGGGTGAGATCGAGAACTATCAGACCTCTATATTCATGGAATATTCATATAAGGCATATATATTTTTTATCATAGAATGGATTGGGATTCTTTTAGGGTACGACTGATGATTCTTGTAGATTTTGGATCCAAGAAAAACTAACATGGCATGAGAGGAGTGACTTTGGCATGCGGGGTTCTCTTGGGTGGTTCATGATCCCTTTTATGACCAACTGATTGAGAAAAACAATCATCAGGTATGGATTTCACAGATTATAGGGAAATAATATGTTGAAATATTAGGGGTGATTGTGAATCTAGATCCTACCAAGATAATATTATATTCTAGGAAAAACTAACTATACACCATGTAGTTTGTAGAACATATGGCATGTAGGGCCCTGGCTGTGGCGGCTAGGTAATCTGGGTGAGTTAAATATCATATTCCACATGGGACCCCCATATTCCATGTGAATCAATGCTAGAAACACAATGTGTACTCCATGAGTATATTTGTATGGCCATGCACATTATATGTATTGTAACACAACCTCGATACATAGACATGACTCAAATGACATTAGATGGACCCCGTGTGGGATAACCTATCATGTATTAGAGTACACATGCAGAATCAATGTTAAACAAAAACATCCATGAGCATGGGAGGTACCTCAGGTGTCTAATGAATGTTATGTAGTCCCTTTACATGCTATTTAGGGATGCATGGTTGGATATCCATTTACCAACAGTGACATAACCATGCAGTAGATCAGGACCACGCCGTTTGGGTTCCCTTACGTACTATTTACCCTCCTTTCGTGGAAAATTATTCCTCTCATATATGCTTCATTTGGAATCATATTTTTTATAGTGAGTAGCACATATGATGTTTTTTATATTTAGAATGTGATGATTTTAATTCTAGTGTGTTTTTAGATAAAATGCAAGATGTTCTGAGTGTTATTCATCTTCAGGAGGCACTCAACAATGAAAAAGATCAAACAAGATCATCAAAGTGAATCTCTCTTACTGGGACATGGAATGGGTCCTCTAGTTATAGACTGGAATCATTGAGTGGAATTAGGGAATGTGTCCTTTATCTGTCTATCACTAGAGTGGAACCCTCCTGCAGTGTCATTGAATGGGTCCTCTACCACTTGTGTGGAACCCTTATTCATATTTAGGATAGGGGTACTATACCCATAGAGTAGTACCCTCATGTAGAGTTAGGTCATGGGTCCTACACCACTAATGAGGAATCTTCCTATGTATTTTTGGAATGGGTCATCTACCACAAGATTGGAACCCACCTATAGAGCCAGTGAATGTGTCCTCTGCCACTATAGTGGAATCCACATATGGAGTCAAGGAATGGGTCTTTTACGACTAGTGTGGAACCATTTTGTGGAGTTAGGGAATTCGTCTTATATTTATATTGAGTGGATCCCTCAATTAGGGATGGGTCATGGGTCCTTTATCTATATCTGCTGAGTGAAACCCTCATGTTTGGACAATTCATGGGTCCTCTATCTATGTTTAACAAGTGGAACCCTCTTATTGGGATAGGAAATCAGTCCTCTATCTATCTACTATGTGTAACCATTGTATTTTAATTGGGAATGGGTCCCCTACCTATAGATTTTGGTCCCTCGGCTATGAAACATAGTGGAAAGGCTGGGATCTAGTTGGATTCTTCTTCAGATAGACACACAAGATAGTAGTTATTATTTATGGACCCTTGGAACCAATGGTAGACTATTTTCCTAGCATGGGATGTCAGATGGATATTCCTTTTCTCTAGTTTATTGTTTCTGTTATGATAATATACATATATATTAATGTTTTTGGTATTTTTTACACTCTTATTATGGGATAACCTGTCTATTCCAATCATGTCTCTTTCTTCAACCCCTTTAGCTTTTGAAAATTCCTATAGAGTAGGTATATACTCACCCTTACATGGGTTCTCCCTATATGTGTCATGTATTACTTGTATGACTCAAGGGTCAACAGTGATTAAAAAGGATCATAGGGATACCTTGCTGCATTTGACTGCATATGGTGGTTGAGGCTTGAAAATCTAGATTCGTTCTGTCTCAGCACATTACTTTTATATTTTTTGTCTGGTTGGGACATATTTATTGTTTGGAATATATTTCTTCCATTATATTTTTCAGATTATTCTACAAAACACATGTACTCCATATAGGTTGTTACATGCATGGAATACTGTTTAGATGTCACATATTTTATTATCACCCATATGCAATTCTACATAGAGATGGTTGGGTGCAATTCTAATGTCCCCCCATATTATTTATATGACTTGGAACGTTCCACTATCCTCTGGCCTATATAGGTTGTCCTGGGGTTGTGTTAGCTCAATCCTTGATGGGTCGGGTTGTGAAAAAAAAAGAAATGATATATATTATAAAAATATAATTAGTTAAATTTGACCATTTAAAAAAATAACGGAATTTATTGGGATTGAATATGAGTAAAATAATATAAAATATATTTGTAATGGTCATTCTTAATACAAATTCATTGATTTATTTTGAATAAATAATAAAAAAATTAGTAATGTCATTTTATGCTTCAAAAATATTTTTTTATTAAAATGTGTTCAATTCATCCTTTCATAAAATATTAGAATTATTTTTAAAAATGCTATAAAAATTGTTTTATAATAATTAGATCATTTCTAAAATAATAATAATAAAATAATTTAAGATGATATTTTTGTTATTTTTCATAATATATTAATTTTTAAATTAAATAATAAAAAAATTAATTTTTGTGAAACTATCACTTCTATTCATTAAATAAATATTTTAAAATTCCTATTTTATTTTTAATTTAATATTTATTCTACATAAGCCAAAATAAATTATAAATATTGTAATTAATTACATAAGAATCAAAATTATAATTTATTTCATTATAAGTAAATTTGTATGCTTAAAATTTTATTTCTCTAAAATGTTGTTTTCTGTTGCATTTTACATATTTATATAAAATTTATTTGTTACACTTTTTGACATTGAATCATTAAAAATTAATTCCATATTTGGAGTCAGTATTTTATAATATGGTAGAATGGGTCATTTTTTCATTATAAACAGTTATTATGGTAGATATTTTTCACCTCTGTATGGTTAAATTCAGTAAAAAATGGTAAAAACTATTGGATATGGCCTCTAAATATACAATAGACCATTATCTGTCTTCTTTTAGGAGCTTATTCCATCCATTATCATCCAAAGTTTCAAAATATGGAATCTAGGATCCATTGTTTCTTAGATTATGACATTTATATTGTTTTACGAAATGAATATATCCCAAAAATAAAACTCATTATTTCATTAAATACAATAATTTTTCAAAGTGATTATGGGAATTTATGTTCATTTGAAAATTTGTATTCTAATTATTAATTAATAATTTTTGGGATGGTATTTTTTTATGTTTTTAGTGATGGAATAATTACCTTAAATGTTTACAAAACACCGATACACTACTTGTTCAAGTAATAGAAAAATAAAATAAAGAATTTAAAAAAATTAAAGGTATTAACATATGGATGAATTATTTTGTTGAAATAAAACTTTTAGATAAATTTATAATAGTAGTTGTTTTTCCATAAAATCATATTATATTTAAATCTTGTTTTCTTTAATGTCACACAATGTGAATAGTTTTGTAAATGTATTTATGGAAATTCCATGTAAAATAATATTTAAAAAATGAATTAAATTTCATAAAAATGATATCATTATAATATTTAATGGGATATGGTCTATCATGTCATTTATTTTCAATATATGGGTTTCTTTTCGTTTTGAGTAACATTTTGGAACCCTAAAGTGTAAAAGACTTTCTAATCAAAAAAATTGTTAAAATGGTTAACATGGAGTTAAAATTAATTGATTAATATTATAGCATAACATTAGTTTTTCTAAATATTATTTTATGATATTATTTGTACATATACTCACCACTTATTCCAAATATATCAATATTTATGCACATGAACATGAAAATTAATTTATATTAATTCATAAATTATGTAATTTCAACTGTTCCCATCCTCTCACTTATAAAACATCACCACCTGTACTCCATTATTCGCAATGTTTGAGAACTATTTCTTATAAAATAAATAACCTATTATCATTATATATTACATAAACACATCATAGAGTATTTTAATTTCAAAAATATAGTCCTTTAAAGGATTGATGTGTAAGATTAACATGGGTTGTCAACGAAGAGGTGTAACACATTACCAAGTAATTTAAATTTTATTTCTTGTTATAACTCATTTACATATATAGTATTCATCGAAAAATTATAAATTATTTGTCATAAATATACTAAATTTTCATTAAAATTATGTATCAAATATTTTATACCTATTTTATATTAAATTGGAAATGAAATGTATAATTTCTGTATATATGTGGACTACCGCCTCCATGTATCAATATGATTTATTTTCCAAGTCCATAAGTTTTTAATTTTTATTATGATCTATTTAAATCTTATATATGATATTTAATATTTTTTAATATAAAATTATAATATCTTATTTACAATATCACCTTTATATCCTTTTAAAAACAATAATGTTGCTTATAAAAACATGTTGGTGACTACCTCCACCTAACGATGATATTATTTTTTCATATTCATTTTATATGGATGGTAATAAGGAAATAATAAATGAATAAATATAAAACATATGATATAGTTAATATTTTTTAATGGTAAATTATTATTTACCTTACATGTGTCTCCAACCATGAAAAAGAGGAAACATCAGCCGTGTTTATGTACGAAATAATAACTCCATGAAGTGTTGTAATTCATTTCCCATATCCTATTTATATATATATTAGAAAAGTGTATATGATGAATAAATATTATACTTATTTAATTATTGGTATTATAAGTATTCTTACACCATTACCAATGTGCAAGGACAAGAACCATCAAACTGAAATATGAATGGAAAACTAATCGATTTTCACATGAATGTCCTTTTTATGGAAGAATTGTTAATAGATGTACAATTGAAAATTATAATTTAGTTTTAAATGGTTATATATACATAAATATGGTTCTAAATTATATTTATAATTGGAATACGTTTATTATAAAAATGTTTTTAACATCTACGAAGCAAGATAATCTTTGAGGTAAGGGCTACTTGTCTCACTTTTATTTACGTGAGAGACATGCCATAATCACCAAATAATTATTTTGTGTACTATATATACATAAAAATAATGTATTTTGTAATGATAATCGAAAAATTATGTGGATTTATAAATCCATCCATGTCTATATATTTTGTGAGAGTTTGATAATACTGAAGCTATAAATGTTTATTGTGTCAAATATTCTTCTCTGGAAAAATGATATGTTATTCACTTATACTATATTGTGTGGTGTAAAATAATCTGCATTGAAATTTATTATCATTAATATACATAGGTTATTTATATATAATTTTCCATTTTATGTTATTCATTCAAGGGGATTATGATTTAAAAGTTACTAATCTAGTATGATATTTATGTTTCAACCTCTTTTTAATGTGTATTTTTATGAAATAATTTCCATTAAGGGAAATTATATATTCCTTATCAAATAAAAAAATTATATTTTCATATAATCTCATTCTTTATTATGATTACATGCTTTCCTGTCATTTTCCCCTCATTAAGTAATTAAGATACCAAAAGATGATTTTTAAGAAAAACCACATTTTTTACTTTTCAACTGAGAATATGTTTCTTCTATGTGAAAGTTTTATTTTTAATGTTTTTAGAAATATATTTTTATAGTAATTTCAATACAGTGTTTTCTTTATATAATTTTTTAAATGCAATCTTATTTTCATTCTTCCAAATGAGTTATTTTTATATCTTTACTAAGAATGTGAAATAATATTATTTTAACATAAATGAAATAAGAGAGTTTTCCTACCATTATAGAAATCCAATGATTAAAATATTCCTTTACAGTTCTCCATGTTTATTTTCAAATAATTTTTTTATTAATATTTTGGAAATGTGAAAATTATTAATATGTTATTTTAGAATGAAAAGTTCATTTTCCATTGAAATATTATAGGGATCATTCAATGAAATGGTTCAACAATAATGCCATCCGTTAATGTTAATTATGTTTCGATGGTAAAATTATTTTATGATATCATCCTTATGATTTCTCTATATTGTGAATTGTAATGTTGAAAAAATATCAATGAAACTAATTTTCTTTTCCATGAGTTAAGCTATGATGAATTGTTTCCTGATCTTGTGGATTAAATACTACGGGATCATGATTATGTAATGGGTGTGCCTATAATTGATTATACATACAGTAAATTTGGTAAAGATTAATGTTTTATGAGATTAAATGTAACGCCCTGACCCCAATTATCCAGAGTCGGTGCATTATTAATTAACATTGGTATGATCACAAGAAAGATCAAATCTCGAAAGACCGATTGGTTTAGTAGTCTTGGAAACACTAGATATATTCATAAGTCTTACATTACATCATAAAATGAAAAACTACTACAACAACATATTGTCTCCATAATCCACACTCATATCCCCACATAATATCCCTGCAGGTCATTCATAATTTACTTCTTCACTTCCTGGGAAAAATAAAACATAGAAAATGGGTGAGCTCAAATGCCCAGTAAGGATAACAATATAGCGGAAACTTTCATAAATAAGAATAAACATTTAAGGCAATGTATAACTAAAACTAAAGCCTTTTAAACTTGAACTTTTAACATAGTATGGCATAAATAAAATGAGATAATGCCATTTACTTATTCACATGGTTATTATACTAATTGAATAATCACATGCAAAATCAATAACAACTTTCATAATGATGGAATGCATAATGTCAGACTATCATAACCACATAGCCAAGGCCTCATGCCAAGACTACAAATAAGATTTTGTCAAGGCCTTGTGCCAAGACACTAGTTTGTCTCATGAGACCTACCGATGCATCGAGGAGCTATAGCGGGCTCCACCCGTCACATATTAAGTCCAATGCATTCCCATATGAAAAGGTTTAAACATAACATAAACATTCGTATTAAAACTAGCATACGAAATGTCAATACTTTCACCATAAACTATGAATGGTATAAAAATAGCACATCCACAGTCAAACATATCACAAAACCTTCAATACAATATAGAATTTTTGTATCATAATAAATCAACTTCAAATAATCTTAAAATCCATCAAAGGATGTTGACATAGATGAAATCAAAATTATTTTAAAAGAAATATCTCCTTTTATTTTGAAATCATTTAAGATCCATATAAAATAAAACATTTTCTTTGAAAATATTCTTATAAGCTTGTAAGGGAAGCTTTGAAGATTTTATAACGTCGGAAAATAGCCGCACCCGCCGTATAAGTTAAAAAAAACATTCTTACCATAATTCTGTCGAAAAGGTTAAAAAGGACCTTGTTTTGAAAATGACGGAAAGATTCCTTTATAAACCTCTTATAAAAATTCAAACAAGGGTATAAATGACTTTAACCCATATTTTAGTAAATAGTAAAAATGGTTTGAAATACATTTTTAAGAAACATGGATGTGGATGATAAAGAGATCCCAGTAGATTATTACATATAAACAACCTCGGATAATGAAGAGATTGTGAAATAACCCTTACCTTGTACTTTTCCTTGGATGGGGTAGGTTAACCTCCTGTATAATGGTGAAATAAATGTTATTAAATTATACAATAATCATATATATTAATATGATATCATATATGATCTTTTAACATTGATTTGTTAATTATATCTTAGAATTATCGTCGTTTTGGGTGTTAACTTACTCATTTTCTTTTATATGTTTTGTTACATAATCCATGTTTGTTGTATCTTATTCATATCCATAATGATATCAAGTCCTTAAACATCATTTTTAAATCATCAAATGATAATTATACTTGAATGGATATGATGGAGAATAAATCTCATCGCGTTCGTGGAGACGGTAGTCCGTACGTACGCACGAGCGACAATATCATTCTTTTGATATTAAAATAATATATAAATGGATGGTATATAATATATACAGAATCATTAACATGTTATATTTATTATTTACATGAGTTACACATCATTATTATACCCATCCAAATAATAATATATTGAATAACAATTACACCACGACGTGGAGACGGTAAGCCGTACGTACGCACGTATGGTGACATGTTATTCAAAGGGTGGATAGAATACTGAATATGGTTGTACCATATTTATAATAACATCACAGTATATGTGATATACTGGAGTTATTATTTTAGAATGGTAAGAACAAAGGAAGAAGAAGTGGAAGAAGAAAGGAACTTGAAAAGGGGTGGTGAAAACATTACCTCTTCTTCGGGTTCTTCCTTTTGATTTGATCAAAAGGGATCCTTAGGTTGGATTTCTGATCAAACTAAGGCCTCTAGGTTGTAGTGAGGGCTGTTGGGAGAGTATTTTGGCAGAGTTTGGCCGAACCAAAAAGTTTTTAAGGTGTGAGGAAATGAGAAGGAGGAGTTCCCTTTTATAAGAGGGGTGAGGGGCACCTTTGGAAAAGCTAGAAATATTAATTTATAATATATTAATATTCGGTTTCTAATGGTTCCAAAGTTGATTATTCAAAGTTTAAGGTGGGGATAGGTCGAAAACCACTCAACCAATAGAATTTATACAGGTTTTGGTACTTATATTAACCTTATCTTTAAGTATTAACTCTAAGTTAATTAGTTTCACTTTTACAATGTCTCTTTGTATATTTATATAATATGGTTAATAAACTTACTATATACATCCAAGAGACACCCAATTGGTCCATTAATGATGAAACTATCATGATATAAGTATCTTGGACGAACCTTAGATTTTTAGAAATTTAATATCAATTAATAATATAATATTTTTTTTAAGAACTCTTTTATGTCAATTTTGACACTATTCAATAGTTGATTTTTGTGAAACTCATAACAGATTGATTACTTCGAAAAAAGTCAATTAAATCAATACTAATATATCATATTATCCTATAAAATTTTTTTAATTCATTAAAAGTTTCATATTATATTTATTTGGGTATTTATAATATTAATTATTTTAATTTACCACTATTATAGTAATTACTGCATCATCATTGTATCATAAATAAAATAAATTATTTAATGAATAAAAATTATAAATAAAATATTATTATGTAGGAAATCTTTTTATCTTTCTAATGAATATTTATAATCTAAAATCCAACATATATAACCCTATGTAACAATTGTTTTGCTAAAAGATATATGCTTGTGTCATTTTTGTATTCATTTTAACTTAATTAAAATAACGTGTCATTATCACTTACAAGTGGATCCCTGGGGTCCCACAAATCGACCCAAAGATGCCCATGGTCGACCATGTATCAAAAAATAGGGTTAAGACACGTTTTAGGGTAATTTAGTATTATTATAATATTATTTTTTAACCCTTATTTACCGGATTTACCCTTAACCATGGTAAATAAAATATTTACCGCAGTAATTATTCAAAATGCCTAAAAATAAAAGTTACCTATTTACACAATTTGAACATCCTGATTCAAAATATGGAATCCATTTTCCTAAATTCAAAACACAGAAGTGGCAGAAATTAATTTAAAATTAATTCCCGCTGTCAAAACAAAAAGCGTGTTTTTAAGAGATAATAACTATCAAAAGATTGACACTTGCTTATGTTCGGTTTAATTGTAAAATTATGTCCAATGAAAAACATTATATTAAATGGTAAAAATATATTCTAAATATACTTTAAAACTACTAAAATTCATAATTTATCACTATTAATTATTTTGATTAAAAAAGTTGTTTTTAGTTAAAATTTAGTAATTTTCACTATTCATCAAAATATGAAAGTTATCCGAAATGTACCAAAATTTCACCTTAGGCTAAATTCGAAATTCCGAATCCAAAAATGAAGTCCATTTTGAAATATAAAATATATATAATTTCAAAAAGTAGGTATTACTATTCATAACGGCTAGTTTGATTGGTTATGGTGTGTTAGAACTCGGTGTTGCGTACAACACACGCTATAACATTATTCAAAGAGAAGCGTACCGTAGAAGCTTGGGGTGTTACATTCTACCCTCCTTCAAATAATTTCGTCCTCGAAATTTCTAGAATACTTATCACATGAAAAGACTCGGGTGGTTCTTCATCATAAGTTCCTCGGGTTCCCACGTTGCCTCTTCCATCTTATGGTTTCTCCACAAAACTTTTACCAAACGCGTCATCCGGTTTCTCAGTACTTGTTCTCTCGTATCAAGAATCCGGACGGGCTCTTCACAATAGGAAAGATCGGGTTCCAGTTCTAATTCCTCATAGGTGAGTACATGCGTTGGATCAGGCATGTATTTCATCAATAGAGATACGTGGAACACATCGTGAACTTTGGAGAGACTTGGCGACATTGCCAATCGGTAAGCTACAACCCCAATTCGTTCTAGAATTTCGAAAGGTCCGATGTACCTGGGACTCAATTTACCTTTCTTACCAAAACGTATGACTCCCTTCCACGGAGATACCTTCAGGAAAACATGATCACCGACTTGAAATTCCAAATCCTTCCTTCGATTATCGGCATAGCTCTTCTGCCTACTTTGAGCTGCTTTGATGTGATTTTGGATTACTTTCACATTTTCCACCGTTTCCTCCACCAGTTCTGGGCCTACAAGTTTTCTTTCACCAACGTCATCCCAACAGGTTGGTGTACGACATCTATTTCCGTATAACGCTTCATATGGTGCCATATGAATACTCGAATGGAAGCTATTGTTATAGGAAAATTCTACCAGTGGTAAATATTGATCCCACATACCCTGAAAGTCAAGTGAGCAAGATCTCAACATGTCTTCTAAGGTCTGAATAGTCCGTTCTGATTGTTCGTCTGTCTGAGGGTGGTATGCAGTGCTCAAATGAAGTTCAGTATCCAGGGATTTCTGAAGACTTTTCCAAAATCTTGAAGTAAAATGGGGATCACGATCAGAAACAATCGATAGGGGTACTCCATGAAGTCTCACAACTTCATTAATATATAGTCTTGCTAGACGTTCCAGGGGTAGATCTTCTCTTATAGCAAGAAAATGTGCTGACTTGGTAAGACGATCAACAATAACCCATATTGTATCATTCCTTCTAGGAGTCTTTGGTAGCCCCATGACAAAGTCCATCGTAATATTGTCCCATTTCCACTCCGGTATGGGAGGAGGTTGCATGACTCCTCCAGGCTATTGCCTTCCATCTTTCACTTGTTGACAAACCATACATCTTGACACAAAATAAGCAATCTCCCTCTTCATGTTGTCCCACAAAAAATGTTCCTTCAAATCTCTATACATTTTTTGTGCTCCCAGGGTGTATAGAGAAATTTGAACTATGAGCATCATCCAGCAATTCCCTTTTTAGATCAGGTAAATCGGGAACACAAAGTCTCTCCCCGAATTTCAAAATTCCATCTTCATACACAAAGTCTCTCAATCTCCCATCATTCACAGCTTTAATCTTCTTTTGGAATTATTCATCATCGGTCCGAGAACTCTTAATCCTTTCTAGTAAATATGGTTTGGCAACCATTTGAAAATGCATTGATGTTTCACCTTCCCTGGTTATTCCCATGTCCATCTTCACTAGATCCATGAAAATTGGATCCCTTTCAATTCTCAGATTGTTCAAAACTCCATGGTCTTTTCTACTCAAAGAATCCGCCACCTTGTTAGCCTTCCCCGGGTGGTAGTGTATCGTACAATCATAATCCTTGAGTAATTCAAGCCATCTCTTTTGCCTCATGTTGAGTTCTTTTTGTGAGAAAATATACTTCAAACTCTTGTGATCAGTATAAATCTCACATTTTCACCATAGAGGTAGTGCCTCCATATCTTCAAAGAAAAGATCACAGCTGCTAACTCGAGATCATGAATAGGATAGTTTTGTTCAGGAATTTTCAACTGTCGTGATGCATAGGCAATAACTCTATCATTCTGCCTAAGGACACAACCAAGTCCTCTCTTCGATGCATCACTATAAATAACGAACACATCATTCCCCGATGGTAGAGTCAATATCGGAGCATTGACTAATCTTCTCTTTAGTTCTTCAAAACATTCTTCACACTCTTTTTTCAAAAACAAATTTAACCCCTTTACGTGTGAGCTTCGTTAATGGGTTAGCCAATCGGGGAAAATTCTGGACGAAACGTCGATAATAACCTGCCAAACCAATAAAACTGCGTACCTCAGTTATACTCGTAGGTGCTGGCCATTCTTGGATTGACTTGGTCTTAGAAGGATCAACAGAGATTCCATCTTTAGAGAGAATATGGCCAAGAAAAGAAATCTCCTGAAGCCAGAATTCACACTTGCTAAACTTCCCATATAATTCATGCCTCCTCAGAGTCTTCAAGATAATGCGCAAGTGATTTTCATGATCTTCGTAGGTTTTGGAGTATACCAATATATAATCAATAAATACCACCACAAATTCATCGAGATACTCCTTGAAAACTCTATTCATCAGATCCATGAATACAGAGGGTGCATTAGTCAATCCAAACGGCATTACAGTAAACTCGTAATGTCCGTACCTGGTTCGAAATGCTGTCTTCGGAATGTCTTCCTTCTTCACACACAACTGATGGTATCCAGATCGAAGGTAAATCTTTGAAAATTATTGAGCTCCATGCAGTTGGTCAAATAAATCATCAATACGAGGTAGGGGATACTTGTTCTTTATCGTTATAGCATTGATCTCCCTGTAGTCGATACATAACCTCATAGATCCATCTTTCTTTTTAACAAAAAGAACAGGGGCTCCCCATGGAGAAACACTAGGGCGAATAAATCCTTTATTACTCAATTCCTCTAGTTGTTTCTTTAGTTCGACTAACTCTACAGTAGCCATTCTATAATGGGTCTTCGATATAGGCCTTGATCCAGGAATCAAATCAATGGAAAACTCAACTTCTCGTTCTGGAGGATGTCCAGGTAAATCTTCCGGAAATACATCTACAAATTCTTTCACAACAGGTACATCCTCTATTTGAACATTCCTTTCCTCACCGACAGTTATTTCATTCTCTTCCTCCCCAATAATTGAATTAAGTTGAGCTACTGGGGGTGGATCAAAATAAGAATTAGGTGGTGACGATTCTGCTCTAAAGATAAGGTGTTCCTTATCATTATCATCAAGAATCGTAACCTCTTTCTTCTTACAATAAATCTTCGTATCATAGTCCGAAATCCAGTCCATACCGAGGATTATATCAAACTCAATCATAGGTATGACGATGAGATCAGCAGATAAAGAAAATTTATGTGCTCTAATGGGGACTGATTCACAAAACTTTGTTGCAATTATACTTCCCTTAGGAGTTTTAACTAACAACTCCCTTATTAAATCAAATTGGAAATATCTAATTTTCTTAGCAAACTGGGAAGATATGAAACAATGCGATGATCCAAAATCAAATAATGAATTTTCTAAACTTGAGGAAACCATTAAATTACCTGCCACCACGTCTTTCGGAGCTTCTACCTCAGCAGTAGTGATAGCATAAGCCTGGCCTTGATCCCTTAGCCTTTTCTGAGGTAAGTTCTCCTGACGCTTAGGACATTCATTCGCATAATGTCCCATCTCCCTGCAATTGTAGCACTGAAAGTTGGTGGCTTCCTTCTTCCCTTTGCAATCACGAGCTTGGTGTCCTTTTTCACCACACTTGTAACAGACTCCCATTCCATTCAAGCAAGCACCGGGGTGTTTCTTCCTACATTTACCACAGGATGGATATTCAACCTTTCCTTTCTTCCCCTTATTTCCATTCCCAGATTGATCAGCAGGTCTCTTCTTCTCTTGCTTTACTTTAAAGTCATAAGACTTAGAGAATTCCTTTTCGGTCTTGATAGCACATGAGACAATGTCTTCGTACGATGAAAAGGATTGTGAGACAAATGCTCGACGGAGAAATGGTTTTAACCCATCAAAGAAACGATAAATCTTACTTCTTGGGTTGCGAATATAATCACCAGCGTACCTTGCTAACCTTGTAAAGTTAGCCTCATACTTTGTGACATTCTCATCCTCCTTCTGTCTCAGACTTAGAAATTGCCTTTCCATATCTGCTCAATGGTCGCGAGGAAAGTATTTTTCTAAAAACAGATCTTTGAACACCCTCCATTCCATATTTGATTCTTCATCATCTTCCTTCGTATTTTGAATCAATGACCACCATTGATCAGCATCTCCAGTGAGGCGGTAAACTGTCATGATAACTTTTTCCCTTTCACTGCTCCCCAAAGCCTGAAATATCTTCTCTAGAGAAAATATCCATTGCTCAGCTACTAAGGGATTTGTACTCCCATTTAACGTTGGTGGTTGTTGCCTCATGAATCGATCTAACATTGATCCTCCACGCTGCGGATCAGGGTGCTCCATACGGTTAAGGTTATTATTCATAACCTGAGTAATTTGTCCCAGTATGGTGATTAGCTGATCGGCTCCAGTTGCATCACCAGCTCCACTATAATTATCTTGACCAGGAGGGAAATCCCTACATGGAGTGCGTGCATTGATACAGTTTCCATTTCTTCCACTAGGCGCCATTTCTAAACAATGGCATAAACTAGATCAGTTTATGAATCAAAATACATAATCCCATACTTATAAAACACTTAACATAAATTGAACTATTTATGGATATAATCCATAATCATAAGAATGTTTTCTTTGAGGAAGTATATACTCATAATCCCTTCAAAATTATTTGTAAAGAAAAATGAGAGTTATCCTAAGCATATCCCCCGGGGGTGTCGTAACCAAGAGTGCAGCAAGGCCCGTTGTCGTGCACCAGTTCCCGTTCGAGTCTAGCTCAAAGCGGTGTTTTCGGGTTTTACCCCTAGGTACATCTGTGCCAGAGCCGCCTCTACCTGCTCGTATCCAGACAGGGATGTATTGCTCGGAAAACTCACAAAATCTCTACAATACCAAAATTCTAGGAAGTTCTTTTATACTAATCCTCAAAGTTCATCTTAGGTCTAAGTGCTCTAATCAGAGTTTATCTAAATCTAGCTTCCAAGGTTTGTACTAAACCTCCCTCTGATACCAACTGTAATGCCCTGACCCCAGTTACCCAGAGTCGGTGCATTATTACTTAACATTGGTATGATCACAAGAAAGATCAAATCTCGAAAGACCGATTGGTTTAGTAGTCTTGGAAACACTAGATATATTCATAAGTCTTACATGACATCATAAAATGAAAAACTACTACAACAACATATTGTCTCCATAATCCACACTCATATACCAACATAATATCCCTGCAGGTCATTCATAATTTACTTCTTCACTTCCTGGGAAAAATAAAACATAGAAAAGGGGTGAGCTCAAATGCCCAGTAAGGATAACAATATAGCGGAAACTTTCATAAATAAGAATAAACATTTAAGGAAATGTATAACTAAAACAAAATCCTTTTAAACTTGAACTTTTAACATAGTATGGCATAAATAAAATGAGATAATGCCATTTAATTATTCACATGGTTATTCTACTAATCGAATAATCACATGCAAAATCAATAACCACTTTCATAATGATGGAATGCATAATGCCAGACTATCATAACCACATAGCCAAGGCCTCGTGCCAAGACTACAAATAAGATTTTGTCAAGGCCTTGTGCCAAGACACTAGTTTGTCTCATGAGACCTACCGATGCATCGAGGAGCTATAGCGGGCTCCACCCGTCACATATTAAGTCCAATGCATTCCCATATGAAAAGGTTTAAACATAACATAAACATTCGTATTAAAACTAGCATACGAAATGTCAATACTTTCACCATAAACAATGAATGGTATAAAAATAGCACATCCACAGTCAAACATATCACAAAACCTTCAATACAATATAGAATTTTTGTATCATAATAAATCAACTTCAAATAATCTTAAAATCCATCAAAGGATGTTGACATAGATGAAATCAAAATTATTTTAAAAGAAATATCTCCTTTTATTTTGAAATCATTTAAGATCCATATAAAATAAAACATTTTCTTTGAAAATATTCTTATAAGCTTGTAAGGGAAGCTTTGAAGATTTTATAACGTCGGAAAATAGCCGCACCCGCCGTATAAGTTAAAAAAAACATTCTTACCATAATTCTGTCGAAAAGGTTAAAAAGGACCTTGTTTTGAAAACGATGAAAGGATTCCTTTATAAACCTCTTATAAAAAGTCAAACAAGGGTATAAATGACTTTAACCCATATTTTAGTAAATAGTAAAAATGTTTTGAAATACATTTTTAAGAAACATGGATGTGGATGATAAAGAGATCCCAGTAGATTATTACATATAAACAACCTCGGATAATGAAGAGATTGTGAAATAACCCTTACCTTGTACTTTTCCTTGGTTGGGGTAGGTTAACCTCCTATATAATGGTGAAATAATTGTTATTAAATTATACAAGAATCATATATATTAATATGATATCATATATGATCTTTTAACATTGATTTGTTAATAATATCTTAGAATTATCATCGTTTCGGGTGTTAACTTACTCATTTTCTTTTATATGTTTTGTTACATAAGCCATGTTTGTTGTATCTTATTCATATCCAGAATGATATCAAGTCCTTAAAAATCATTTTTAAATCATCAAATGATAATTATACTTGAATGGATATGATGGAGAATGAATCTCATCGCGTTCGTGGAGACGGTAGTCCGTACGTACGCACGAGCGACAATATCATTCTTTTGATATTAAAATAATATATAAATGGATGGTATATCATATATAAAGAATAATTAACATATTATATTTATTATTTACATGAGTTACACATCATTATTATACCCATCCAAATAATAATATATTGAATAACAATTACACCACGACGTGGAGACGGTAAGCCGTACGTACGCACGTATGGTGACATGTTATTCAAAGGGTGGATAGAATACTGAATATGGTTGTACCATATTTATAATAACATCACAGTATATGTGAGATACTGGAGTTATTATTTTATAATGGTAAGAACAAAGGAAGAAGAAGTGGAAGAAGAAAGGAACTTGAAAAGGGGTGGTGAAAACATTACCTCTTCTTCGGGTTCTTCCTTTTGATTTGATCAAAAGGGCTCTTTAGGTTGGCTTTCTGATCAAAATAAGGCCTCTAGGTTGTAGTTAGGGATGTTGGGAGAGTATTTTGGCAGAGTTTGGCCGAACCAAAAGGCTTTTAAGGTGTGAGGAAATGAGAAGTAGGAGTGCCCTTTTATAAGAGGGGTGAGGGGCACCTTTGGAAAAGCTAGAAATATTAATTTATAATAAATTCATATTCGGTTTCTAATGGCTCCAAAGTTTATTATCCAAAGTTTAAGGTGGGTATAGGTCGAAAAACACTCAACCAATATAATTTAGACAGGTTTGGGTACTTATATTAATCTTATCTTTAAGTATTAACTCTAAGTTAATTAGTTTCACTTTTACAATGTCTCTTTGTATTTTTATATAATATGGTTAATAAACTTACTATATACATCCAAGAGACCCCCAAGTGGTCCATTAATGATGAACCTATCATGATATAACTCTCTTGGCCGAACCTTAGATTTTTAGGAATTTAATATCAATTAATAATATAATATTTGTTTTAATAACTCTTTTATGTCAATTTTGACACTATTCAATAGTTGATTTTTGTGAAACTCATAACAGATTTATTACTTCTAAAAAAGTCAATTAAATCAATCCTAATATATCATATTATCCAATAAAATTAGTTTAATTCATTAAAAGGTTCATATTATATTTATTTTGGTATTTATAATATCAATTATTTTAATTTTTCACTATTATAGTAATTACTGCATCATCATTGTGTCATAAATAAAATAATTTATATAATGTCTAAAAATTATAAATAAATTATAATTATGTAGGAAATCCTTTTATCTTTCTAATGAATATTTATAATCTAAAATCCAACATATATAACCCTATGTAACAATTGTTTTTCTAAATGATATATGCTTGTGTCATTTTTGAATTCATTTTAACTTAATTAAAATAAAGTGTCATTATCACTTACAAGTGGATCCATGGGGTCCCCAAAATCGACCCAAAGATGCACATGGTCGACCATGTATCAACAAATAGGGTTAAGACATGTTTTAGGGTAATTTAGTATTATTATAATATTATTTTTTAACCCTTACTTACCGGATTTACCCTTAACCATGGTAAATAAAATATTTACCGCAGTAATTATTCAAAATGTCTAAAAATAAAAGTTACCTATTTACACAATTTGAACATCCTGATTCCAAATATGGAATCCATTTTCCTAAATTCAAAACACAGAAGTGGCAGAAATTAATTTAAAATTAATTCCCGCTGTCAAAACAAAAAGCGTGTTTTTAAGAGATAATAACTATCAAAAGATTGACACTTGCTTATGTTCGGTTTAATTGTAAAATTATGTCCAATGACCAAAATTATATTAAATGGTAAAAATATATTCTAAATATACTTTAAAACTACTAAAATTCATAATTTATCACTATTAATTATTTTGATTAAAAAAGTTGTTTTTAATTAAAATTTAGTAATTTTCACTATTCATCAAAATATGAAAGTTATCCGAAATGTACCAAAATTTCACCTTAGGCTAAATTTGAAATTCCGAATCCAAAAATGAAGTCCATTTTGAAATATAAAATATATATAATTTCAAAAAGTAGGTATTACTATTCATAACGGGTAGTTTGATTGGTTATGGTGTGTTAGAACTCGGTGTTGCGTACAACACACGCTATCACATTATTCAAAGAGAAGCGTACCGTAGAAGCTTGGGGTGTTACATTAAATAGTAGATTGTATGTTATCTCATCACCACAATGATGGCATATAGGAGGTTATCCCAAGCCATAAAGAGGGTAAAAATGTGGTTATCACAAGAAAAATGTTGGTACACTGGTGGTTATCCCAAGCATAACATGTGATTAACTCTTTATTAGGAAGACTAATCATAGTATTTCAATTATTCATTATCAGATCACACAATATTAAACTCTTTTATGAACTGGTATTATATTAAAGTTATACTCTCATGAAACATGTTCTTTGATTCTTTTATGTTTGATATCTTATTATCTACCATGATATATAACTTAACTCGGGATTATGACCTACAAATTAATGGGTATGGTTTTCAAAGGTTAAGATCATGTTATCATACCATTATTCTCATTTTATTATTATGTTATTATTTATAACTCCCTTTTATACCATTATTGATCATATAATCTCACCATTTGTTATGTTTTTTTCATCAGATTATGAATAAATGTTTTAATTTGGGTATGTCTAATAACCATTGAATTATTGAAGATTTTTCTTGGATATGTTAAAGATCATTCTTGAAATATGTTTTTTATATATACAGTCTCCAATTTTACTAAACCATTATGGTTTTGTAGGGGATCATAATTCTATGTATTGAATATTCATTTAATATTATTTATTATTTATTTATGTAATTTTTTTGTCGCAATAATCGGTATCATAGAAGGGTTTAGTTAATCATTGGAGATTAGTTTTAAGAAACATTATGTAAAACCCTCATTACATTTATATAAATTTTATAAAATTCTAAATTTATGGTATGGTAGATATTATGGGGGTTTTCTAGAAATATATATATCTTTATGGGTATTATAAGTGGATATCGTTTTGGTTAAAATTTATCAAGGGCTAATAAGCCTAAAAAATTGTTCGAGTATATCTCATCCATCATTATGGTTCACAGTGACGGTTCCATTACTATACAATTGGTTTTATAATCTTGAGAGATATGATTGGGTTTAACCACTTCTTACTTATATACCATTATGATGTATTTGAATTAGTGTTAACCAAAGATGATCTAGATTAAACCTATGGTTTCATAGAGTGAAAAAAATGTTTCATGATTTGGAAGTCCTATATATGATTTTTCATGATTATATGATTTCTAAATAAGATTATTGTTTCTAATAATATAATTATTCATTTCAGTCAATATTTGGAATCAAGAGGATATATGTTAACATTGAATGTTATTAAAAATGAGATGGTTGTTCAAATGAGAAATAAAATGAAATGACAGATGGAATGTAAATCCTTATTATTATGAATAACCAGACATCTCATTATATGATTAATAATTTCATATTGAGAGAGTTTCTTGACACACCAAACAAGATAGAAATGGTGTGTCCTAGAATTTTAGTTGATAAAGACTAGATGAATTAAGATTCCACTTCATACATATCAAGAATTTCAAGACCTGACTCAAGGAAGATCGAGCATCAACTCCCCAAGCCTACTCCCATAGGCCATGGGTTATCATCTAGAATGGAGTAGGACATCACACATATGGGAGGCCTTAGCCTATCATACATGTATGCACACACCACTATACACTACCATTACCCTGATAAAAGATATATAAAACTAAAATGATATGAATACATACATTTATCACAAACAGATTATAGTAAAATTAATGTAGTAGAAAATATAGGGCCCACTAAAAGAAAATTGTAAAAGCATCCAACCTTCTTAGATAAAGGGGATCACTGCCAAATGAACCCATCAAAAACCTCATTATCCATGTTCTGGTAAACACCCCAGTCGATCTAGCTCTCTAAGCTCCACCTAATCTAGGTCAACCTAGGATTCCATTGAAAGGGATATGGTATTCACAAGATACAAGACATGAGGGTAAATCCCATTTAGGGGTGTGTATAATGATTCTTATTAGGCACCCAAGAAATCCAAAATGAAAACAGAGAAACTAAAAGGCAATAGTCTGCATGACCCTTCCAGAGGGAACCCTAAAGAGAGAGAGCCTCCATATAAAAACCATCCTCTATTATACATAAATATTGATCTCATGCCACATAGTGTTTTATCCAATATGTGACCACAATAAAAATAATCCCATAAATACACCCATATATACTCTTCTTAGGAACCAAGACTCATGAGGTTCTGATCTCATAGCCAGAAACATGTTCCTACTCGAGACTCTGAGGAAACACTTGACCATGAGCACACACTCCATGAGCTCTATCATACTAGATGGCAATTTTCCTAGAGATACACTCTCTATGGTGAAAACCAACCAAACCTGATGGAACATATGAGAGAAGACACTTTATTGGGTACCACAAAGCTGATAGAACCGCACCACCATCCCAAATGGCATTCATCTGAGAGAACACGCTCATCATATCTCGTCACTAAGAACATCAAGTCGGAACTTAGGGGATCTTGATTTTCAGATAGGGGACCACCCATATGATATGGGGGATGATAAAAACCTTAATGAAACATAAATGGTCTCATGACTCAAAAAGTGGCTCAATCCCAGGATCTGAGGGAGAAAACAATGAACAAAAAGTGAAAAACCACAAAACAACAACTCCTCAGATAAGGGATCACTCCTCGGATCGACTAGGTAATTACACCAACCCAATTCGGTATCACAAATATCTCACTCCTAGAGGGGATCTCTCCCAGGATCTATTGGGGGATACTATGACCCAATATGATTCCCTAGAGATCATATCACCCAGATAGAGGATCGTCTCTGTTGTAGAGTTGGTCATGAAGAATCCACAAACCCCATCTGTTATAACCCATGATGTATCTTACTTCTAATGATTCAAAAAACCATACATAAATGATTTTTTAATTAGGGGATCATATATCTGATTATTCCACAACCCTACTGATACAACCCAATGTGTAGGGGATCATAAACCTAACAATACCAAAACCCTATAGGGCTATACTTCTAGATAGGGGATCATCACTCGTGTAGTGTTGGTTACAGTGATACTAATAACCTGATATAGGGAAATGATCAGGGTAGATGATCTCACCCCACCCTCTCATGAAGGATACCATAACTCTAATAATGTGATAGATGATCCCACAACGGCCTGTTTAGAGGGATAATACAACCCTATTCATGAAAATCCAATAGAAGGGATCATAATTCTATATTGAGGACCTAATGAAACAAAAACCCTCATAGGGAAAAACTAAGGGAGTTCACTCAACATCTGATGGTCTGAACATCTATAACCAATGATAAAAATAACATTGTGTCACCTAACAATTCCTATGCCCAAACCATGGCCACCATAATATTTTATGTTGAAAACTTCTTAGGATTGGTTTCTTGAAATCCAAAGACTAATCCCAGAAGGGGGAGGTATGTAAGGTGGAATCTCTTCTAAGAGGAGACTACACACTATGTAATGGGGTCAACACTTCCTGTGACCCCAACTAAACACCCATATGTATCCTCCTCCGACATGTCTTGTATGGGAATGTGGGACTATACAACATGTACCATCAGTAAAGAACATGTCTCACCTCACCCAACCCTCAATTGTGTATTCCCTTCACACTGCTCACCAGTCGTGGAGCCCACACACCATATACCATCAGGTACACAACATTTCCCAACAACACGGACCCTTTTCCATGTCCCTTTCCTATTAATGTGTTCAATACAACGTGTTTATTTACTCTGTCCATGTACCTGTACATGACCGTGTACCTCACACAACTTTCATGGCCTTGTCATCAGGCCACTAGATTTGTGGTCACTACATGGTATAAAACCCATAGTACATTCCATTTACTCCCCAAAAGTCATTTTCCATGAATAAGGAGAACACACGACAAGTCCCACTAGTGTACATGCTGTTTAAATTAAAAAATTTATCAGAAATTCCTTTTTAATGGCCCAAATCACCCCTAAATACCTCGAAACATATAGATCGATCATAAAGGTGTACCTACCCAGTTTATAAGGGATCAATAACATTAAAATGATGCATAAATAAGGGAATTGGAGCATGAAACTCAAACCTCCCACCTCATTGTGAAACACTAAAGCTTTAAGTTCGAATTGGTTCTCGGAAGCTACTACTGCACAATTCGGGAGCGATCATCAACAAGATCTGAGAATGAAATTCTTTGTTTCTTTGATTCATACCTTGGGTCATCCGTCATCAATGGGGGAGAGGGGGAGGGTCTCCATCCATCATGCGCATCAAGGGGGAGGTAGTAAAGGGAAATTGCACTAATTTTATTAAAAAAATATCCTCCACAAAACACCTCATCACCAATACGCCTCTAAACCAACATCCATCTCTGAAAAATTTTATGTCACACCTATGGTAAACATTACATTATGTAATGAACTGAAATTTCAAAATACTAAACCAAGACTCCACTAGAGATTTACTCCAAAATTCCAATGAAACTACGCATGGGATATAAAATAAATTTAATATTTTTAAAATCACTACGTCGAGGGTCTATAGGCCCCATAACCCCATGCCAATTCTATGCATGTCTTTGAAAATATTCATAGAGAAATTAGAAAGTCTTCCAGGTCAATCCCCAAGTCACTACATTCTCCCCACCATATGTCTTTTCATCTGAAAAATGGAAGGGATAGAATCACGGGAATAAGATAAGCTCACAACTAGGGAATCCTAAGCCATCAATCTCACCAAGACCACCTCATTTCCCACAAATGGTTTGAGTGATTCTAACGAGAAAACAATCTAGGGAATAAAATATCTAACACAACAAACTCCATATCATCCTGGTCAACATCATACAACAAAGAGGCACAAGTATTATTATATAGGACAAGTAGAAAAGACAAGGCACCTTTCCCATCTTCAACTATATGGTCTAGCGTAATATCCCTCCTCGCTAACTTGATGTAGAGAAAAACAAAATCCCTACTACAAACAGAAGTCAAAGGAACTCATCCACTACACCTCAACACTATCCAATTTGGGTGGAACTGAATCACCCTCATGGATTTTATTTAGGTATCAATAACAAATCCTAGTGGGTTATATGTCCCTTATCCTCATCATTCCAAATCCATGTCAAATAGAACCGTGCCCTCCTCAATAATATCACATGAAAAACTGACACCAAACATGAAAGGGTACCAACGAACTAATAGGGATTCCCAAACACACATCGTTGGTCTTTATGGGGCCTTAAAAAAACCACCGAACACAACCCCCACCCCAAACACACATGTTAGAGGTACTCTTCCAACACACCTCGAAACTACCCTCCTTGGGCGGCACTGACTTCCAACATTGTTTTATATCATGATAAAAAATGTCTCCTGGTGGGGGAGGGATCCTTCTTTATCATGCAGTCTAATATACATTGAACAACCCCAAAACATGGCCTTACTGATGTCCTAAACAAAACCTAAGAATGAAGTGGAAAGAGTACCTCATAATTTGTGTACATCAATACAACTACAAAAGTACAAAGGAGAGAGAACGAACCATTAACACAATGATCATCTACGTCAAAGGCCTCTATAGCTTGCATCTATCCTCACCCCATCATCTAGATTTGTGAGCATTCCATGGACCACCTAGTATAGTGGTGTAAATTCATATCATCTGATGCCTCCTATTGTCCCAGCCGCTCATCAACCTTGCCCGTTTCCCTTAGGACCTCTGTGATCGAAACACTGCCTCTACTAGGTCAGTCTATTGACTCTCTCCCTATCAGCATTGAGAAGGTCCAAAATATCTCTCACATGATGTCACTATCTGTCACAATAAAAACAAAACATCTCCATATACTAAACAAAAAAAGACTGAGATTCCTAATCCTTAGATCCCCCATCATGGGATCGCCTCCTTAAGCATTGTGAATGCCTAGATCTCCAAGTCTGTTTTCAGATACCTGCTTCCAAACCATCTACTAAGGTCTTAGCTCCCACATACCCAGCATATATGGTCATATTTTTCTCATCCAAAAAACTATCCACCACCAAGACCTACTCTAGCACTTCATCATAGGTGGGAATGCACCACATCACCACTAACACCC
This sequence comes from Viscum album, assembly GCA_963277665.1. Classification (NCBI taxonomy): domain Eukaryota; kingdom Viridiplantae; phylum Streptophyta; class Magnoliopsida; order Santalales; family Viscaceae; genus Viscum; species Viscum album. The sequence goes on along the minus strand of OY728138.1, from coordinate 284,015,514 downwards.
ATTTCTCCCAATATAATCCCGAAAAAATGGTCCATAATCCAAATAATGGATCCCAAGACATATCTAGGGAGTAATGTGAGAGGTTTTTGAACATCACGGTGTACTCCCCCATGGTATTTTTATCGTACCGAATCTATATAATCTCCTAGATATGCACCAAAATCAATACGGTCGAATATAATCCTCTCTAAAGTCCCACTCAAACTCATCCCAATATAGTGTCTCCACATCATGGGTATGTGTCAAAAGACTCCACTATATCCTGGATGAACTAAGAAAATGAATCACTAGTAGGACCACCATCTAATCAGCAGTTGTCCACACAAGTCATAAAACACACATGACTACCTCAAGCCATTCATCAACTATCTGGGGGTCTGAGTTACCCTAGATCCTTAGAGGTTTCTACCTCTAGAAATTTTTTAGTGAAATTAGAATGTGTGCATCCTTGTCCTGAACATCCGACACTACTATCTTCACAACGGGAGGTGGATCAACCCAAAGACCACCCAGATAAAACGAATTAGAACAAGATCCATGCACTGAAGCCTCATTACCGAATGGATTTTCATCACAATCACACCATGGAACCCTTGCTGGCTATTGTTGTGGATGAATCCTAAAATAAATCAAATATGAAATATAGTTGTGGAGTATATCTTGGGATGTGACTCAATAAGGAAATGAAAAACCTGAAATCTAGTCTGATATGATGCATGCACCATTTTTTCTTATGTACAGTGTCTTAATTTATTGAGTCAAAAATTAGGTTTTCAGAGCCTTGAAGAATGGATATATTGGACCCCACTTCAACACTGAAGTCCCTAACCAGCTATCTGAACTAAAAACACCTTAACACTAAAACTATACTACCCAAACCAAGCTCATAACACAATGGTCCCAAAGAGGAATCAACTCTAATACCACTATGTCATGACCCAATCCAATGGAGGTTGATAGGCAAGTCCCCAAGCCCACATCTGTAGGCCAAGGGTTGAAATCTAGGAATGGGAAGGCTATCACACACATGGGAGGCGTTCACCTATTGTACCTATATGTAGACACCCACATAAACCTCCACACTGAGATATTTAAAACTAAAATGATATTCAGGCATAAATCTATACCAACTTGAGTAAATCAAAAGTAAAAATGGTAAAAATAAAGGACCTTCCAAATGAAAAATATAAACTAATCCAACCTACATAGATGGTGGGGTTTACTACCAAATGAACATGCTAGAAAACTCCTTGGCCAAGCTCTGCTAAAAACACCATAGTCGATCTAGTTCATAGATATCCACCTACTTCGGGTCCTCCTGGGACTCCTTCAAAATCTCTTTGGTATTCATAAGACACAAGATGTGTGGAAAAATATCATGGAGGATTGAGTATAATGACACTTAGTAGGTACCCCAAAACCCATAAATGAAAATTGAGAAACTAAAAGGCTGTAGTCTACTCAACCCATCCTGAGGTAACCCTAACGACAAATAAAATCCATCTCAAAACCATCCCTGACTATACATGACTAGTCAAATAATACCACAAGGTGTGTCATCTAAGATGTGACAACATCACAAGGGAACCCAAAAATACACCCAAATATACTCATCTTAGATACCAATCCTCATGAGGTTTCGAGCTCATAGTCAGTGATAGGTCCTTACTCGGGGGGTCTAAGGAATCACTCCACCGAGAGAACACACTACATGAGCTCTGTCATCCAAGATGAAACTATTCTAAGAGATACACTACATAAGTTGTAATCCATCCATTCCTGAGGGAACATCCGAGAGATACCTCTCAATCAGGAATCACAAAGACGATGGTGTAACACCGCCACCCCAAAGGGCACATATCTGTGAGAAATACTCATTAAATAATTCCACTAAGAACATCATGATGCAACTCAGTGTATCCAAATTATAAGATAGGGGATCAACCATCCCATATCGGGGTGTTACAAAACCAAAAAGAACCATGAGGTGTCCCATCTCTTAGAAATTGGATTTATCATAGGATCGGCTGGGGGACACAATGAACCAAGACTATTAATCCGAAAAATAAAAACTCATTAGATTGGGGATCACTCGAAGTATTTACTAGAGAATACCACCAACTAAATATGGTATCACAATAATCTTGATCAGAGAGGATATCACTTCTAAGATCAGCTGGTAAATAATACAACCCAATATGACAGCCTAGAGATCATATCACTCAGATAGATCATATCACTCAGATAGAGGATCGTATCCCATGCAGAGTCACTGCTAGAAAAGTAACCTATACCAACGGTTTGGAACTATTGGTATAGGCCTCCAAACCATTGGTATAGCCTATACCAACAGTTTGGAGAACCGTTTCCAAGTAAGTCATTGGGATTGGTCTATCCCAACGGTTTTCCCAAAACCGTTGGTATAGACCGATCCCAACGGCTTTGGAAACCATTGGTATAATTAATATGAAAATATATACAAACGGTTATGGAACCGTTTGTATTTGTATTTCAAAATAAACATTCACTGGGATTTTATCCCAGGACACCTAGTTTATTATTCAACGACTTAACCACTAACCTAACATGACTTTTGTGAATATAATTACATAAATTTATATATGTATTCTCATAATTATTTTAAATTTTGATTTATATAATGTTCTGGGTAATAAGAAATGATAAAAAATAAAAGGATCTATACCAACGGTTGTCAAAACCGTTGGTATAGGCCTATACCAACAGTTTTGACAACCTTGTGGGGGATCTTTCCTAACGGTTTTGGAAAACCCTTGGGATAGGTATACCCTTTCCCAACAGTTTTTCCAAACCGTTGGGAAATGGTATACCTATCCCAAAGGTTTTCCAAAACCGCTGGGAAAGGTGGCCACAATGTGGGCTTCCCCAACGGTTTGGCCAAACCGTTGGTAAGGGTGGCCTCAAAGTGGGATTTCCCAACGGTTTGGCCAAACCGTTGGGAAAGGGAACCTATACCAACAGTTTTTACGAACCGTTGGTATAGAAGCATTGGGAAAAGTCATATTTCTAGTAGTGAGTTAGTCATGATGATTCAACAGACCCTTGTGGTATACCTTATAAAGTATGGGATCATACTACCGACAATGCCGCAAACCCTTCATAAAATGTATGCTAATGAGGGGACTATATATCTAAAATTGTCACAACTATACTAAAAATTATTGATATGTATAGGATTGTAATCCTGATGACACCACAAACCCTACATGTCTATATTACTTGATCTTTGATCATCTCCTATGTAATGATGGTTATGGAGATACTGAGAACCATATCAAAAGAAAGGATCACACTAGAAGATCTCCCCCAACCTCTCTGGTTGGATACCACAACTCTAACTATGTGATAAAGGATCCATACCTAGCCTCTCCAAATGGATGCTACCACTATATCCATTCTCATCCTATCAAGGGGTCAAAATCCTTTACCGAGTATATAACACCACAAAAAACCACATAGGGACAAAGAAAATGGATATCACTCAACCAATACTTATCTAAACATTACAAACCTAATAGAAATAGAACATTTCCTCACCTCGTAATTCCTATGACCAAATCATGGCCACCATCATGTTTTTGGAAAAAACAATACTCATGGTAGTCTACTTGCAAGACCAAATCCAATCCCCTAAGGAGGAGCTATGTAAGATGGAAACTCCTCAAATAGTATACTAAACGACATATAAGGGGTTCAACACAATGTGTCACCCCACCTCAACACCCATCTTTGTCTTCCGCCCACTCTACTGGGTTGGGAATGTGGGACTATATGGTGTGTACCATCAGTACACAACATGTCTTGCCTCACTTAGACCTGAACTCTGTATTCCCTTTACACGGATCACCAGTTGTGTCACCCTCCGGGAACATACCACCGGGTACATGACATTTCATGACTATATAGCCCCTTGTCTGGGTCTCTTTCCCATTCCCATGTTTGACACCCCATTTCCATGTACTCTGGACGTATAATTTTACACAACCGTGTTACTCCCATAGATTCCCAAACCATGTCCCCAGGGGACATGAATTGGGGTCACTAGAGGGTATGTAACCCATATTACATGGGGTGTAGCCCCAAAAAATCATCTTCCTAGAATGGGAAGAAAGCATGGAATGTACCACTGGTCGATATGCCATGTAGACAAGAAACTCCATCAGAAATTCACTAAAAATAACCATGATCTTCCTCGTAAACCCCAAAACATATATATTGGTCCTGAAGGGGTCCCTAGAAATCATTTGGGAGATTAAAAACCATAAAAATATGAATAAAGAAGTGGATTGAGACTCACAATTGAAACAGACTTCCTCGTGGAGAAACTCTGAATCATCGAGGTCGAATCGGTGCTCATAATATTTTATTGGATGGTCCATGAGGGATCACCATCATGATCTGAGATTGGTGGGGCTTCATTTCATAAATTCGGCCATTGGGTCATCCCTCACCAAAGGGGGGGAGCGGGAGGGTATCCTACCATCATGTTGACCAAGGGGGTGGAGGTAAGGGATATTAGATTAATTTTATTAAAACAATATCCTTCACTTAACACCCCACCGCCAACTTCCCTCCGACCCGACATCCGGCACCAAAAACCTTTATTTCATGCATCGGGTAAACACGATGTTATGAACTCAATAATGGTCTGAAAAATATTATTTGAGGCTTTTCTCTAGTATAATTCTGTGTTTCTAAAGAAACTAAACATGTGTGATAAACCATTTTTAACATTTTTAAAAACATCACGTCGAGGTTCTCCGAGCCTCAGAACTCTCTGCTGAATCAACACCTTGCTTCAGAAATATTATTAGGAATATTACAAAGTCCAACTTGTCAAAATACATGTCACTATAAATAATTTTTTAAGTATCACTAATGGGAACATCGTAAAGGAAGATGAAGATGTTTTCTATGATTAAATAAAGGGAAGAGAGAATGTAATTTTTTATGATAATTGAAGTGTTAAATGGGGAGATATGAACTTAATTATGAGGTAAAATATAGAGCATAATGTATTATATATGGGTAACTTGGTTATTATCCATGATAATTCCATAATTAAAGGGTAAACTCTAGGACCACGTTAGGTCCTTTTCAATGTCAATCATTGATGTGGAATGACTGAAGTGTTTATGTATTTGGATTTTAGAATCACGTTTGAAACATGTTTTATCGATGTTATTATGGTTATAAGAATAAAGAAGCATCTATGTTCTGTTATGTAGTAGTTTTTAAATAAGCATTTTAAAGAATAAATTGAATTAAACTGAAAGCCAAGAAAAGTTATTTAGTGGAAAATTGATTTATTTTGGGGGACACATGTCGGATTGAAAGACAACCCTTAATAAGTGCATGATGTTTTGATAATAATGTCTTGTACGGGTAAAGAGATTATCTCTATTTATAAAGTAAATTTTATAGTATTGGTGAACTTGAAATTGATTAGTAATTTTTTGAAAATGTGATATCAGATTATCTTTATTTCATTTTTATATTTATGGAATATGTTAGATAGTTTATGATTTTATTCAAGGAATAATGATAGAGATAATTATTTCAAGGATTTATGATTCAATTGAGTTTTAATGCCCATTAATATTATTTTCATAAATAATTGTCATTATTTAAAAGAATATATGATCAAGGAATTCATGTGTTTGGTATGTGACATTATGAGATAATTCATTTTTTCTAAGGATAAATGTTAAATTATATATTAGAAAAAATGTTATCAAATAATTCTAATTTCTTGTTATTGAATTTGGTCAGACATATTTTAGAGGATTCTTCTGGTTAACCACATAAGTAATGGTTTACGATTACCTTTGGGTTTTAATGTTTTTCTTTAATAGATTAATATATTACTTCGTCCATGAAAATTTATCAATATTAGGCAAGATACGATTACTATTTTTTAAATATCTATAGATAGGAGGAAGAAATTTAAATTCTTTGTTTGATATTATGATCCATTATATGTAAATTATAGTGCTTCCAGAATGGAAAAGTCGTATTGAATATTAAATTCCTGTGTTAATTAATTAATTGGAAATGACTAAAGCACATAAAATGGTAGAAATTATTCTTACAAAATAAAAAGATAATTTTTTTTTGAATTCTCTCATGTTTCCTAGATTGATCTAAAAAATAAAAACTAAAATATTGGAATCATTTTGAAATGAAAATGCCATTATTTTACATTCATTTTGATTGGAAGTCAGGTCTTTTCAACTTTCACTAATTTATGGTTTTTTTGTGATTATATTTTTTATAACCATGTTCTCTATCACTCTATATTAATATTTGGATTCTAGTTTTCCACCCCATGTATATATTTTAACTTTCCTCCAATTTTTTTCCATATATGGGAATGAGAATATGTTTTATTTCTTGTAACCATCAAGTTTACTACTTTTTCTTTACAAATGGAGTTTTATTAACCATCAGTGTGATGTGGGTTTTAAAAAATGGTACTTTAATATATTTATCCATTGATGAATGATATAAAATTTAAAGGGTGAAATTTATTTGGGGTAGGGGAATCTAATATCCTATAAATTTAGTTTAAAATACTAATAATCTCAATATATTTTTTAAACATGCAACACCAATCTTTTAGCTAATTGTGAGATATTATTAATATATTGTTATCTTAATGTAAAAATTATGACCAAGACATTGAATTGGAGGGCATGGATATGGGTAATTAAAATATAATATATTTCTATAATGGTTATACTCAATATAAATTAATTTATTAATTTGTATGAAGTAAGAACTCAATTTTCTAGAATTGTTTTATGCATAAAAATACATTTTCTTAAAGAATGATTTTTATTGCATCCTGTGAAAAAAAATTATAATTAATTTCTACCTGTTTTATAAATATTATTTTATAAAAAGGATACATTTTTTGAAATTATAATAAATAAAATAGATTATGTTAAAAATTTTGGGATTTTTATGCAATGAATTCTTTTTCAGTGAATAATGAAAATTCCTATTTTTATAAAACAATTAATAATTTTCCTTCAATAAATAAAATTTAATGTACCATACTTATTTGAATTGTATATAATATTAATTTAAAAATATTTTCATTATCTAAAATATAATTAATTATATATGAGTCATCATTATAATTTAATTTTGTATACGTTCTTTTAATGTATAAAAACATATTTTTCTAAAAAAATATTGCATTTTATAATTTTTTAATTTTTAATTATGAAAATAATATAAATTTAATCTTGAAAATTTTATTTCTTATTTGTAACTTGAGGGTTAAAATTTAGTGAATATGACTTTTTTTTCAAAATGAATTGTCATCTTAGTTAATAATTGTCACCTTGGTAAGGGTAAAATAGGTAAAATAGTGTTAGAACTATTCTACAAGGCCTAGAAATATCCAATACACTTAATTTTATTATATTTAATGATTTTATTTATTCTAATTTTATTTATTTATTTTAACATTTGGAATATTAGCGGCATTTTTTGTTGAGTATGAACTTTATATTATTTTAAGTTAAGATGAAATCCAAAACATCACTCCCTTTATTTTAATAACTTTAATAATTAATCATACGATAAAAGGGTTATGTGATTAGTTATAAATATTTATTTTAAATATTAATTAATTATTTTTATAATTTTAATTTAATTTTAACTTTTAGAAATATATTAATTATTTTAAATGTTTATGCAATGTTGACATAGTACTAGTTCGTATAATAGCTAAATAAAATAAATAATTTATAAAATAATAAATATATTATAATTTTGATTAATTATTGTTTTCCATGAGTTTTATATATAATTATAATAAATTAGTTATGTTTAAATATATTTTATTTAGATTCAAAGTCAATATTTTTGTCTTTAATTCAAACTATGCGGATAGTCCTAAAACAACTTTAATGGTACATTATGTTAAATAATAATTTAGTCAGTGAATTAAAATAAAAAAAATATTATCGTTGTAAAATTTAATGGGATAAGTTTTATAATATTAAACATTTTCCACATATGGTTCGATTTATGTTTTATAGTAACTTTCTTGACTCCTAGAGATTAATAAAATTGTTATCAAAATAATAATCAAATGGGTTAATGGGTTGGGTTAAAAAAAGAGATAAGGGTGAAAAATCACCTAAAAATATATAGATAGTATTTTATGTAATTATATATATTTGAAATCATCCAAAATTATAAATATATAAATTTTTTTGCACCATTAACATAAAAATTAATTTATGTTAAATTGATACTTAATGTAATTCAAAAATGTTATCCTCCGCTCACTTATAAATTTCACCTTCTATCCTCCCATACTCAAAATTATTTCAAAATCTATCTCAAAAAATTAATTTCTTTATGCCATACTCGATTCCATAACCTAATTATAGATCTTATAGTCCAACTATAGTATTATCCTTTCAACTCTTAAGGTGTAATCCAAAATAGGTTTCTCAATTGAGAGGTATAACTCTTAACTGTATAATTTCAATTTTGTTTATCATAATACCTCATATAAATCTAGGGTATGTATTATGAAATCGTTCATTTAGTATATAAAATATAAATAATATTTATTATGATGATGTTTCATTAATTTTACACATATTTTTCATCAAATGGAAAACAAAAAGTATCACGCTTGCATACTTGTGGACTACCGCCTTCGCATAGTGATATGACTCTATTACCATCACTATATTTAATGACTTTTTGTTATGATATATTAAATGTTTATATATGATTTTTACAATATAATTATTAATATATAATTATAATAAACATTCTTACATCTTACCATTCTATCTGTTTTAAAATGACAACACCACCCGTGCGTACGTGTGGGTTAGCACCTCTACAAAGCAATGTGATTTCATCCATTTTATATAGCTGGAAAAAATATTCGAATAAATTAACATATATATGTATTATATTAGATAATAATTATTCTATAAAGGTGAATTATTATTTAACTTTCATTTATTCCAACCATAAAAAAGTGGAAACAACACTCATTCGAATGTACCGACTACTGTCACCACAAACTAATATAATTCATTTTTCATCACCACTTTATATGAATGATTATAAAATTTTATATAATGAATAAATGTGATAATTAAATCAATATTTATATTCTATATATTATTAAAACATGACCAATTTTAATGGTCCAAAACTATAAATTCGATACATTCATGGAAAATGTCATTGAAGAAAATATATTGGAATAGTACATAATTATTTATCAAGTAAAAGAAAATGTTTAAGATAAGGGAATATAATTTCTCAAAATAAAAAATAAAAATATTTTTATGATATATAGAACTATAAATTTTAATGTATTGAGGATGAATTTGAATCTTTAGGTGAAAAAGAAGAAACTATTCTAATAACAAAACAGGATAATAAAGAGTGTTCATTTGATGAAACTGATCTTGAATAACTAATATAGGTTGAAATGAAATTTATAATGAAACAAGAATATCAGGAATGAATTTATAAGATCTAAAATAATTATATGGAGACACAAATACTTATAGATTATTATCAAATATATAGTTACATTGATTATGTACATGTTGAAGAAAAATAAATGTTATTAAATGAGATTTTTACACTTAATATTTTACTATAAATGGTAAAAACCACATACTCAACTATAACACAATGCCCCATTTAAAGGGAATTTATTCGAGAAATTATTTAATAAATTAATTTAATAATTTTCAATTTATAAAACTAAATTAATTTTTAAATTCATTATATTTAAATTATATTATTGTGATGTTTTGAGTTATTTTTTTGGAAAAGGTTGATTTTTAGTCAAAGAATAAAATTTTCACATAACCTATAAGTTGAAAGACATTATCATTATATATTGATGACTAAGAAGTTTTGAAAAACATTTATGTAATAATATTTTAAATTAATGAACAAAAACCACCATTTTAAAATATTGTTTTAATTTATAAATCTAATGTGCAATGTTTTTGTATCTAATTATCATGTTTTAATAATTTAAAAGCTACTACTTGTATTTTCATTAAATCAAGTATTTTCATGCTATATTTAGTTTTTTTTTTCCTTAAAATCTAAAAAAACTAATATATTTTTTATAATTAATCAATATCCAATATATTTTTATCTTATATAAAAATTTATTTCATAATAATGTTATTACTATTGAAACTACTTTATCTGATTAACTTTATTTTTTAAATTTTACATTTCCAACATTAAAGAATTTTTTTTGATTAAATTATACATAATTTTTAAATTATAAGTATTAAATTAGGTAAATATATCAATAATAATCTTTTTCATTAAAATTATTATGTAAGGATTAAAATAAATTACCGTAGTAAAAGAAAAATGCTTAGATTGAGTTTCACAGAGAGTGAAACAACAATTTTTTTTAAAAAAAATCATTTAATTGAATGGATAACCTTCATATTGACTAATACATGTTCCATATAATATTTTTCCATTTCATAGAATTTTAAAATTAAACAGTAACCTTACATTATTAAAAATGTAGTATTTCTTCAAAAAAATACCATTCCCCTTACTTATTAATGGGTAACATCTTCACCACCTCAAAAATACACTATCAATTGAATTCAATAATGAATCTCAGAAATTATACACTCCCTAGAACCCTATTCCATGATGACAATCCTCTAGTTTTTTCACATCATGCCGCAACCCTTCGAATTCAAGGAGTCTTCCAAGGAATATTGAATTCCCTGACCTGAGTATAATCAACTACATAGTTTTCTTATTATTTATCTTTATTAAACTTTATTCTATACACATTATAATATTGATATAAATATAATTTATATAAAATAATTATACTCTATTATGGTAACTATTATTATTTATTCATATACCACATCTATTAGTAAAAATAAATCTATTGTTCATGTGTTGTACTGACTACCGCCTCCATGACGTATCATGTTTTTTCCCTTCAACACCTAAAAAAGCTAGATGAATTGATGATATTAATGAACAAATATTTTTTTTATGATACGATTTGGGATTTATTATGTAAAAATAGAGAACCTATTAAGGATATGACAAATAAATGATCATTATAAATTTAATGATTTAAAATAAGTTTTCAAAAAATATAATATATTATTAAAATAGTGTAATATTTTCATATTCGTTTCATATTCTTATAATTTCATAAAATTATAATATATCACAATATTAAAAATAAAATAATATCAGAATGATTATTTTATAGTTATGTTACAACAAAACCACCTCATAATAATTCCTTAAATTAGGACATGTTCATGTTTGAGTCAATTTATCAACCTACTTGAACAATAGTATACATTTATATAATGGATGAAAATGAAAACTTGTATATTAGTTTTACTTTTATATAAATTTTTGAAAAATAATCTTATATTATGGTGATTTAATATAAATATCTAATTCAAAAATCAAGGAAATACCCTTACTTTATAGAAAATCACCAAAACATGCTTATTATTGACCTCATCTTGTAGGTTAAGGTCTAAAAGGGTCTTAAATTGAATTTTAAACATCATAAATTTTTATAAATAATCCCTAACACTAAATTTAATTTGCTATTAATAATTTCATTTTTTATAAGAATGAATAGAAATAATACTTTTATGAAACTAGTATTAATGTTCAAAACTATGAACACTGATTTGGAAAATCATAAGAATTCATGAAAATTATAAAAAATAATTATGTTCATGGACGCTAGGATAAGAAGTACGAGTTTTTTCAACTCTAATTCCAATCTTTGAAACATATTTTTTATTTAACACATAATTTATTTTAACTGTTTTATATACATCTCATTTGAGATGTTATGTACAGACTTTGTACATTCATGGTATTTTAAGATCATACTTTTGATCCCTATTTTAATATCATATGAATTTATTAATTTCCTATCCACAAGTGGGGTTTTTCGTTCTTAATTTTTTTATCTTTGGGACTCAGGTTATAATAGCCAACTATTTTATTCATTGTGATGCATACATTTTTATGGATGTATTTTTCTTATGTTAATCGTGAAAATTAGTTTATTTACAAGTGTGTGTTTTTATCCTTTATTATATTGTTTCAGTTAAATAGCTATATTTTCCACGGTAGAAAACCCATCCTATGTCTTGATAAAGTAAAAGTCTATGAAACATAATAGAAAATGCATCACTATCTTGATACCAAAAATTGGATGTGGATGTGAAAAAATTCACCTTGGGGTAATCACTTCGAAAATTATTGGTTGAGTATTGAATCAAACATCTCCCAAATGCATGAGGAGTGGGCTAAAGACATCACACAAGTGGTGACACTACCATGGGGTATGACTTGTAATATTCATACAATCATTATGAACCATGATAAATGATTTTTCCTACAATTTCCTTGCTCACCTTCCAATGCAACATATTGAACCAAATTAATATATTTCCTAGAAAACCTCTTTACCCTAAAGCATCCATGTTTATTAAATGTTGTTCTCATAAATATGAACATCATTCTATTAAATGTTGATGTATTTTAATTCCATAATTTTTAATATAGATATAGCTAGGTTTTATTTAGAAAGAGGATCCCTAGGTAATGGTATAAAAGGTCATGATGACTATTACAGTGAATGGATTTCTCTAAATAAGGTAGTGGTTGAGGTCCGTAACCATATATCCCCTTGATGAATCAATAGTTATCACAAGTCAAAAAAATTTGGGTTTTTGTATATTCCTCTTCCTGTGAGATAAATGTTTCTTGGCATAATACCTTCAAAATAAGATTTTGATTTTGGGAATTATGAATTCCATTAGTATGAGATCAATGATTATTGTTATACATTTGTTCATTTAATTTCATGGATATAGAATGATTTGAGACTTGTTTGAGTATTGGTTTATGTTGTCAATTGAATTATTCCAAATCACTTATTACATGTTTATTTAATTTATGATTTTCTCGTATTCTACTTCATATTGATCATCTAAGCTCACAATAATCAACATTTTTTCCCCTATAAACCTAGAAGGGAACTAGTTTTAATTAACATGGATTTAAAGGAAGGGATATTCATGTTCTAATAATATGTTCAAGTTGTGTCTTTGGTTTTGAAATGTATTGAATGAATGTATATAGTCTTCCAAAATAATTAAAATATTCAATCCTTCATAAAAACATGAACTTTGTACCAATAGTGTTATATAACAATAGAATCCTGAATTTAGAGTTTTTAATGTTATAGTTTATATTAGAGGATGTTTTGTAGCAACAATGGGAATTAGATTTATAGGAACCAAGTTATAAATAACATGTTATATGAAAACCCATCAAGATTTCTAGGGACACTTGAGAAATCAGAATAGGAATTGAATTTTCTTATTCAATTTTATGAAATAATTTTTTGTATTCCATTGTAGAAATATAGTGACTAATGGGAGGAATGGGAATTGTACCAACGTCCATATACAATATTTGGATATTTCTCTTGAAAATTTTAGTAAATATACTCGGTGTTAATTAGTTCATAACATTATACGGTTATTTGATCAAGGTTATGAAAAATAATATTGACCATATATAGAGAACTGTTTGTCTATAACATTGTGTAACTATAAAAGATCACATCAGGCGATAATAACCTCTAACCATCAGTGTAACAACAAGTACATTTTCTTCTAAAAAATGATTCAAAACCCTAGAGAATATAATTCTTTCATTGATACATAGTGAAAAGAGAAAATTTATCAAAGTAGTATATCATCTGAAGGGAGATGCAGACCAATAATGGTCTCCAATTCAAAACACAAAATAAGAAGATGTGACCATTTTCATAGAGGGAGGAACATTAAAGGAGGTATCCTAGGGAAAAAATTCATCATGAGAAAATGTGATACTAATGATCGCAAACCATTATGGGATGTCCAATATTTCTTCAAACCGGGAGACTCACCCTAGATAGTGGGAGGGGATTTCAATATAGTGTCTAGTTCGGATGATAAAAATTGTCTAGGGCCTTCACCTTTAAGGGAATATAAGGCTTTTGTTTTTTATGGCTTATAATGTCATTATGGATGTGGTCTTCTCTAGTGATACTTTTACCTAATCAAATAACCAGTGAGGAAATATACAATCCTGGTGTCGAATGGATTTCTATTTAGTTAATGGATCTACCATCTCAACCCTACATTATATAAAATTTCATCTTCTAGTGCATAGTCTCTCAGACCACTCACCCCATAGAATTTCTATGGAATCCTGTGTCTGCAGTGACCCCCCTTCCATTACTCAGCTTCCTGAAAAGATAATGATTCCATCCATGAACTTTTTAAAGTGTGTGGGATCCTCCTGGTAATGGTAATCCCTCGGTCTCCCTTCAAAATAACTTATGAAAAAAGAAAAATTGTCCTTATTCCTGGGATAAAGGCATCCCCTCTACTGATGTAGTTATGGAGGATGTAGGTAGAGATATTAATCATCTTGAATCAGTGATGGAAAATTAATGGGATGATTTTGTTTTTGTGGACCTTAGGGGTAAAGAAGACATGTTGTCTGATTGGATAGTCAAGCAGGAACGTGTTGATAGTGATCAGTCCTGAATAAAATGGATATTATAAGGTGACTGTAACATGGATTATTTTTATTCTTTAATTAAGGAAAAACATAGACTCTCTAGTCCTAATGTCTTAATTGAGGTTGGATCCTATTCCAATGATATATATGATTTAGGAATCTTAGATGAAATCCATTTTATAACCTTGTTGGATAATCGAAACCCTCTCATGGTTGATGACTACCCAAATGTCACCTCACCCCTTTTTGATGCTATTCCATGCATACTATCAGAGGAAGATAGGTTATTATTTGAAAACCCCTAGAAGAGAATGAAATATTTGATATTTAGTCTATCAACACGATTAGTTCCCCTGTTCTGGACGCTTTACCAACATCCCTCTCCCATGCGGCCTAGTATACTATGAAAGAAAGTATCATAAGTGTTATGCAAGATTTCTTCTATAGTGTTTACGTCCCTCGAGTGGCGTGTGAAAATAAACTAGTGTTAGTTCTAAATGTCAAGGAAGACTCTTTGTGAATCAGTATAGAGCCATTATCCTTTTCAATTTCTCTTATAAATTCTTGGCTACCATTCTGAATTTAATATTTTCCCATTTTCTCCCATGTTGGTTTCCCCAGAACTACATGGTTTTGTGAAAGGCAGATCTATCCAAGGGGATGTTGGCATGTCCTAGGAAATTATTATTGACATCAATCTGACAACTCCAGGAAGTAATGTGTATGTTCACCATTATATGATCAAAGCCTATGAAAGGGTGTAATGGAGCTCCCACGTCACGGTCCTCGCATGTACATGGTTCTCTCTATGGGTTGTGGACAATATTTTTTAATTATTTAGTTATCCATGGATGGAAACTTGATATATGGGTAAGTAGTTCTAGTTCATCAAGGCTATTATAGGTTTGAGACAGGGGGATCCTCTCACCCCCACTCGGTTCATCTTTTTTCCATGATGCTCCCGGTCGATATATTAGTCATTTCATTGTTGTGAAGAAAGTGTTCCCCTTTCACAACATATCTTCTTTCATGGGTATCTTTATCTTGATGTTTCCTGACGATACCATCCTATTTTTTAATGGTAGTAGAAGATCAATTCATGGGGTGAATGGGGCTCTAGAGATTTATTTTTGGTGGAGTGGTCACATTTATAATCGTTAAAAGAGTCCCTTATTTGTTTACACCAAATTCTGGAAGTGTCACTCAAGAATTCTAGATTACGGACCTGGAATGAAAAAATGTTATTTTCCTATGACGTACTTGGGTGCTTTAGTTCCTCTTAAAACCCTTATTATTATACATTTAAATATGGTTACTGACAAAATCTCTGGGTGCATTCTCAATTGGAAGAATAGATTTCTATATTTTATAGGGAGAATCACGTTGATCAACTCCATTTTATCTTCAATACCAATGCACATTTTATCTACCATCAAGTATCTTAAGAAATTGTTCTCTAGTATTGAATATACTATTTTTCCATTCTTATGGGTTGTTCTCCTTCAAAATAAACTCTATTGGGCATCCTAGAATAAGGTGTCTATGTTGGCTAAATATGGGGGTATTAACATGAGAATTGTTTTTGGATCTATGAGCGGTCTATATGCCAAGATGGCCAGAGAGGTTCTTGAGGGGATATCATTATGAGAAGGGAGGTATTTCTAGGGAACTACAGTAGTACTATAGCAGGGAACTATAACAGTACTGTATCAGTGGCAGAATAGTAGCGGTGGACGCACTGTAGCAGGAACTGTAGTGGTGGTGGTATAATAGTAGAGCGGGTATTGTAGGGGTAATGTTCCCCAAGGGGTCCTTTGGTCCATAAAATGGGATTTCAATCCTTTTAATCAGGCTAGTTGGCAATCAGCCTTTGGGATATGTAATGGGTCTCTCTCTATATAGAATTAAATTGTATTTTCTTTAACAATAAATTGAGGATTCACCTCTAACCATTAAAAAATCTTATATCCTTGATGTGGGTTCCAATAGATGTAAACCATCTAGAATCTACAATGTAATTCATCCTTTCAACCCCCTTCTTCAATAACACTCTCAGTGGATAGTTGTAAAAGGGGATGTCATTTATTGGCATCATAACTGGTCATGGTCACTTATAGGCTTCCCTAACTATCCATCTCTATCCATTTATTTCAGGGAGCCTAGTCATTTCCATAACTTTATTTGGACCACGCTGGATGCTGCTCAAAAATACTTTTTTTTGATAATATCACTCTCTCTAATGACCCTGATAAGTTTGTTTTCATGATCTTGGCATTATGTATGCTTTCCATTAGAGAATTTATATGACTTCAATATGATTCTTACCATCATGACCATTGGGGTGATCTTATATGGTACAAAAGGTTGTATTCCAAATTTCATTTCTTTTCCAAGTGTGTTCGATTTGGTGTGTTACCCTAGGATGAAAATTTCCAGCAAAGAGGTGTTAGTTTGGATTTGAAGAGCTTCTGCTTCAAAGAGCCACCAACAGAATCTTTCATCGACCTCTTCTTTCACAACGACTGGGAAAAGGTAATATAGAGATCCTTTGGACAACATACATATTGATTTGATCAGTTCGATTTGGTTGTTCTCTTCCTTCAGAAGTGGTTCCTCGTGTTGGATAGACCACATGTGAAATGACAGGCTAGGCAAGCTATTTTCATTATAGGTTTTTGGTTTCTCTAAACCCATGGGAATGACGTGTGACACTATAATATGGAATCATCTCACTTGGGTATCATATTTAGAATACTCAACCTTATTCTTGATTTTTATAGGTTATATTAAAGGCTTGACGCTGCCAAGTCTATCTCTCTAATCCTTCCTCAACAATCCTTGACCAATATGGATACCCTCTACTGGGGTGATTAGGTTAGATGGAAGGCACCTAAATCGTGGATCAAGATATATACTAACGATTCATGTTTCATGGGAACAATGCGAGGAGGTGGATTAATAAGAGACAATACTGGATTAGTGATTTCTACCTTTTCAGTGTTTTGGGCCTTGGTGACTCTCTTTACGCAAAGGTGCTCACCTTGAATTTCGATATCAAACATTGTAAGTAGATGATAATTCCCCTAAAAGAGATAAATAATAATTCTCTAACCCTCTGTAATGCACTTATAGTTAAGGGTTGGTCCCCTTTTTCCATTATGTCCTCCATTAGATGAAGCATGAATTTACCAGATTACCAAATTTCTATCCTTTTTATGTGGAGAGATGGGAATGTTGTGGTGGATTTCCTTGATTATATTGCATCTTATAATGATCGATGTCTTAATGTTTCTCATCATGGATCCTTTCCCATGGGGGAAGGTACTTTGTTTGAGATGACTCCCTTGGACTCCATTACTTCATACCTTTGTGAGTTTTCTCATGTATTCTTTTCATCCCCTTTGTACATTAATAAAATCATCAAAAACATTGGTGGTCAGGTAAAAGGATGAGGAAATTTTTTTAAAAAAAATGAGGATGACATTAAAAGGTTATCAAAGCTTTATGTGGACTATGTACATAGACCGAAAAGAAAAATTGATAATTTATTATGGGCTAAAATAATTTAGTTGAGGGTTTTTAACTTTTAGACCTTTATAAAAAATAAGGATATAGTCTGATGTACCATTAAGATAGAAAGATAGCTCCCCAAGATATATTTATTAAAGGAGAATCAAGAAAATAAGATTCTCTCTGAGCATCATGGGAAGAAAAAAATGGCTAAAGGGGAATAAAAAGAATATGAGATTTCTGAAATTCAATAATTGTGGGAAGAAACACCATGGGGATTAAGAGAAGGGAACCAAAGTCTGTTACAAGTGTGAATAAAATGGCTATCATTCACACCAATTAATGGAAAAGGTAGAAGATTTTTATGTTTAATTCATTAACTATAGGGAGAAGGGAAACGATAGCAACAAATAAACCAAATGTCATATAAATTTACCCATGAAAATGCCCAGGGATCGAGGACAATATAATACGATTAAAAAGGAGAATTATATGTCTCTAATGACATAGTTTTAGGTACATTAATCGGTGTGTCAATGTTAGGTATTTTTTTGATTCGGGATCATTAAACTATTTTATGTCTACATATATTCAAAAAATATTAGAGGCTTCCCTAGAACCCATGTAATGGAGTTATCAATTAAGAAACCTAGTGGGAATCATATGGTAAGAAATATATGTCTCAATGTTCCAATAATGATGCATTAGTGAATCCTATTTGAAAATTTGGTCATTATACATATAGTGGACTTTTATATGAACCTTGGTGTGGATTTGGTTTCAAATTATAGTTAAAAATTTTGTTTCTAGTAGAAGGATATTAAGATTCATGAAGGTGAAGTGAAATATATTATCATTAGGGGGGAAGTTCATCTTCTAAATATTGTACAGACTATCCAATAATAGCCCCACTTAATAAAATAATGGGTAGAAAGGGAGACAAATATTGATCTATGTATTATGAGGTTGTCATGTGATTGGAGGACATATCGATGGTAAAAACAATCATTAATTTTTTCCTAGAAGAATTTCCTAGTTATCCACTATAACTAGAAGTTAATTTATCCATTTAAATCTTTTCAGAAGGAATACCTATATCTGAAACTCCTTACAAAATGGAACTAGTCGAGTTGGTGGAGTTTAAGAAATAGGTGCAAGATTTGAATGACATGAGATTTATATACCCTATTATTTCACCTAATGGAGCACCAATTTTATTCATGAAATATAAGGATTGGCCCTTGAAATTATGCATCGATTATATGTAGATCAATGATATTTCAATAAAGAATAAGTATAATTTTCCACCCATTGATAACTTGTTTGATCAAATTAAAGTAGCCTAGAACATTTCAAAGATCAATATATTCTCTTTTTATCATTAACTAATGGTGAAGATGGATGATTTCCCAATGATTATATTTCAAATAATGTATAGACACTATGATATTACGATATTTCCTTTGGAATTGACTAATTAACCTCCTATCATTATTGATATAATGAATAGAGGATTTACAGAGTAACGTGAAATATTTCTGGTGGTATTTATTGGATATATCTTAATTTACAGTAAGAGATATGGATTTAATGAGATTAATTTTCAATTAATTATGATACCCTTAAAAAATAATTATATGGGAAGTATAGTAATTTTGAATTTTATCTAATGATGTTTATTTTCTTTCACATATTGTCTCCAAGGATAGAATATCCATTGACCATTAAATAATAGTGGAAGTCAATAAAAGGATTACACCAATGAACACAACCAATATCCAAAGCTTCCTATATTTAGTAGGACACTATAAATGTTTTGTTCTCAAATTTTCCTAACTAGAAAACACTTTGACGATGTTAACTTGTAAAGTGGATAAATTCACATGTTCAAGTGAACTTATGTAATGTTTTTAACAGTTAAATATTAGACTAATTAGTGAACAATTATTAAACATACCATCAATTAAAGAAGTATTTTTAATTTTTAGTGATTTATTAAAGAAAGGACATAGAAATGGACTTATTCATAATGTCAGATTTATTGCATATGCATCAAGGTAGTTGAAAAATCATGATTATAAATACCCAATTCATTATATTGACATTTAATCAGTAATATATTATTTTATAATATGGATAAAATAATTGTATTGTAAAATATGATATATATATATATATATACATAATAGAGGATTTTAAATTATATCTTCTCTTGGAAGGAGAATAACATAAGGAAAACAATATTGTTAGAACTACTTAAGAACTGTGATTTCACAATACACTACCTCCATAGAAAGGAAAACATGGTAGTTGATGCATTGATTAGGAGATACCATGGAGTATTAACCATTATATGGATTAACAAGGATCCGATATATAGAGATCTAGTAAAAATGGATATGGTGATTTCTTGGGAAGGGGGTCCATCATTCCATTTTTAATAAATTAGTAAAAAATTCTTACTAGATTGGATATAGAAGTAACATTAGGATGATGGGAGCCTTTAACCAAAGATTAAAGTAATGAATGATGAGTAATTGATAGACTTAATATATAGATATTATTATTTGATGTTTGGTAAAGGGATAGGTGGTCTATCCATAATAGAGTTGAATAGGGAACTACTAGATGACGCATATAGTTAAAATTGAACTATACAACCAAATAGAAAAAATATGTATTATTATTTAAGAGGAAATTTCGAGAGGGAATATATGGAGTGGGAAATTAAAAACTATGTGGATAGTTGCTTAGTATTATAGTAGGTAAAGGATGAAAGACAACATCCGAAGAATGTTCATATAACTTCTACTTACACCTATATGAAAGTGAGGAAATTTGAAGATGGAATTTTTTACTAGAGTCCAAAATAATAAAAGGAATAATCATTCTATATAGCCCATATTTGATCATATAACTATGTTTCTCATTTTTTATAAATATGAAATTATCTACCCCATGAGAACCATTCCATGCTATATATCAATATAATTATAAGACTTTATGGGGAACCTCAACTAATTGTATCTGATCATGAACCCTGGTTCACATCAATATTCTAGAAGAGTCAATAGAGGGATATAAACATTGAGACACATTTAAGAATCATGTATAATCTACAGACATATAAGAGGTTTGGAAGGACTGTACATACATTGGATGATACGAGAAGATAATTTCCTCAAGACACACAAGCCGTGTGGGATCAATATCTATGACTAGTGGATGTTTCAAAAAATAACATTTTCCATTTGAGCATACATATGGTACCCAAAAAATAATTTTATGGGAATATTTCTCATACTCTAACCAGATGTGGATAATTTTTTGAATGAATGTTAGTTGGTCCAGAGCTTTTAAAGGAAAAATATATTAATGTAAATACTATTCAATACAACATTTAAGCATCCCAACGAAAAAAGAAAGATAAACAACGACAATAAAATGATAAATATAATATTTTAAAACAGTTTCCATGTACTCATGAAGGTTTCACCATGGAGGGGTTTTGTTAGATTTGTTAAAAAGGGTAATTTGAGCACTTAGTACATTGTGCCTCTTGAAATTAAAAATAATAATTGGGGTTGTAACTTACTGATTAGACGTATTGCATAACCTTTGTAAAGAATATGATAATATGAATGTTTCATTACAAAGTAAATAAAATCTAGATCTAACATATGTTCATATATATGAGAGAAGAGTGTTGGGCCTAAAATTTCTCATAATGAGTAGTCTGTCCATATTCATGACACAAGAGAACAGGTATTGTAGAATTAGACAACTCATTTGGTGAGGGTCCTTTAGATTAATCAAAATACAGAAGTGGAAACCTAGGATACCAAATAATTTATAATGAATGATTATTCAAAAACATCAGGGGATGATATATACCCCAATTTTGAGGATAATATTTTTTAATGGGGGAGAATGGAACACCCGAGACAATACGGTAGCAGGTAAACACCATATGATAAACAATAATGAAATTAACCCTTTAAAGAGCCTTTATTATGGATATTATTTAATAGATTAATTTAATAATTTGGAATTGACTAAACTGAATTCATTATTTGAATCAATCATATTGAAATTATCTTAGAATGAATTTTGGAGATTTTTATAAAAACAATATTTTTTTGTCGAAGAATACCATTTTCGGGAAACTTGTAATGTGTATGAATTTACCTCTATATAATAATGAACATGAAGTTAATAAATACTTTTAAGTAACCAGATAATAATTTAATGAATAAAAATATTAATTTTAAAATATTCATTGAATTTATAAATCTGATGACCAATGTTTTTATAACTAATTAAAATTTTACTTTAATAAAAAAATAAATTTCAATACTTTCTTTAAATTAGTTATTTTTAATGGATATTTTTTATATTCCATCCATTGATTCCACATATATTTAATTTTTGTTTTAATAAATAATTTTATTCCATTATAATCATTATCAAAGATAATTTTATCTTACATATAAATTTAATTCCTTAAAATAGTATTTCTCTGAAAATAACTTTAAGTGATTATTTGTATTTATTTTAAAATTATTTTTTCACACATTTATAAATTTTATTCTACAATATTATATTAGAATTTAAAATCATATGTATAAAGTTAGGTAAACAATTCAATCTTAATCTTTCTTGTTAAATTTAATTACTAAGGATAAAAATTATTTATTATAGTAAAAGTGAAGTTGCTAAATTAAGTATCACCTAATGTAAAATTCCTAAAAAAATTAATAAAAAATGCCATTAATTGAATGTTTTACGATTTCATCAACCAATACATGTTTACAATACAATATTTTTCATTTTTCTTACTTTTAACACTTGAATGGTAATCATACACTATTGAAAACTTTAAGGTTTACTTATAGAATAACCAATCACTTCACATATAAATGGGTAACATATTCACTACTTCATGAATAACCTATATTTATAATTTCTACATTAAAATCATAATTTTAATCTTCCGATATCCATATAAAATGAACATAATCCCCTATACATTCATATTTTCTCTAATACATTCAAATTTTAAGATGTTTCCAGGGTATATTCATGTCTCAAACGTGAGTACTATAAACTACTTAGTTTTCTTATTAATTATATTCCATAAAATTTATCATATAAATACTAGTATAGAGATATTATTATCATTTATATACTTAAATATTACTAATTTATGAGTTTTATCATTATTCATTTATATACCCCATCCATTAAGAAAAATAAAATTGTTGTTCATGTGATGTGTGGACTAACGCCTGCACGACGTAACATGTTTATTTTTGTCCTTCACCAATTTGGAAATTTTTATATATGTATTTTATTATAGGATAAATATAATTATTATTATTTCATTAATTTAATATAATGTAAAATTATATAACCTATTAATGATATGATGAACATATGATCATCATTATTTTAATCATTTAAAATAAGCGCGGTAAGATGATAATCATTTATTCTAATAGTGTTAGATTTTCATATACCTTAATTATTCCACTAAATCATTAAAATAATTATATATCACATTAATAAACACCAAATATTATCATTATTCATCTATATTATTTATATTACAACAAATTCACCTCATATTAATTCCTTAAATTGTGGTATGTCCATGTTTGTGTTTGTTTAGACATCTAAATGAAGAATACTAGGAACTTTTTTATCATGGATGTCTATAAGAACTTATTTACTAGTATAATATGATATAAATGTGTATATAATGATTTTATTTATTCTGGATATATTATATTAGTATCTATTTCATCCATTAAGGAAAGACGATTCGTTCATGAAAAATAACCAAAACATACTTATCATTGACATCGTCTTCAAGGATAATGTCTAAAACACTCATGAAAGGAATTAGAAACATCATAAATTAATATATATCACCCATAAAAAACATGAATTTAATATTAATTATTTACTTTGTAATAGTAATGAATATGAACACCGCTTTTATGAAACTAGTGCAAAAGATAAAAACTATGAAAACTGATGTCGAAAATAAGAAGTATTATTGTAGAGAATGACTATTTAGGAAGATTTCAAATTAAAATGGATATGTTTTATGTAATTAAATAAGTCACAATGATTTCTATTTTAATGAAAAATAAGGTTAAATTATATTCATGAAATTTATGATTAGTGGAAATGGTTTTCCATCTCAAATTTCTTTCATTGAGAAATATTTAGTATTTTGCAACTAATTTTATTTAAGTGTTCTTTATACTTCCTATATGAGATTTTATATAAATAAATTATTATTTTTCATGGTATTTAAGTACCATGTTTAAGATCTATGTTTCATGTTTTTATGAATTAATTTCGACCCAAGCCATACGTCTGGTTTTTTCATCATAAATTTTCTTTCTTCTAGAATCATTTTATAAGACCCAACTATTTTATTTTATGTGGTCTATAAATTTCTAGGAAGAATTATTTTCCCTAATAGTCATGAAATTAAAGGTATTTAAGTTCTATATTTATATCCCTCTCGCATATTCTTTTGATTCAATATTTAGATTTACTATGGTAGAGAAAGCATCCAATGTTTTAGTCAAGTAAATGTTTGTGTATTATTTGAAAAACTAATTCTCTATCTAGATATTGGAATGTAGATGTAGTTTTTGAATATAATAACATATGGGTAATAAAATAAAGAAGTGTTGGTTGATAATTGATCTAATTATCATCGTAATTCATGATGAGTGGGCCTAAGACTGCACACCTAGAGTGATACTCTCTGATTAAATGGTTTGGAATATTAATATCCTCTTAATGAACCATGATGAAGTATTTTTATTATAATTACATTGGTATCCTACCAATGTGAACTATTTAACACAAATGTTATATTTCATTGATAACCTAGAACATTTATCTATCCATCACGCTAATATTTCATTGATAATGGTACTACATATTATTTTTACTATACCCTAATACTTCTAAGTTGATTAATGGATATTATCCTAGAAAACCAAATTATTTCATTTAATAAGAAATCATTGGATGTACTTATTTATCTATATATGGATATAATATTTCTATTCCTGAAGAGGTTACTTGGGTAATGGTGTGGATGGTCCTGATGACTATTATGCGGAATGTATTAGACATAAGTAGGTAATGGGTATGCCCCAAAATTATACATCCCCTATATTCATCAAAAAGTCTCATGAGGAAAAAAGTTTGGTTTTTGGTGTATTAATCTTCCCATTAATGGAAAGTGTATTTTCATATGAAATTTAAAGCATGTATTTGATATATGACATTTGGGATTCTGGTAATATGGGATCAATGATTATTATTATCAATTATTTCATTTATTATCATCGATATTACATGCCCTAAATTTGATATGGTTACTGATTCATGTTGTTTAGTGATTCATTCCATGTCACTTATGATTTTTTTATGTTATATATGGTTCTACTATGTGGTACTCATTATTGAGGATTTTAGCTCACCCTTATTTTTTTCCTTTCCTGAGAAAACCTAGAGGACTACTTGTTATTTTTTGGAATATAATGGAATGGATATTCATGTTCACGAAATATTTTCATTCCTTATCATATATTTTGAAATTTACTATATTTATGTATCTGTTATTCCAAGACTACGAAACTATTTTTTCCTTTATAAAATCTTGTAATTTTCAACAATGATATAATATAACTACCAGCCCTGGGATTCTGGATTCTAACATGGTAGGTTGATTGAAAAATTTAATGGTTATGTATGCTAAATAGAATAGGATGAAAGATGTTGTTTAAGAGAAAAATATGGAGAAGGAAAATGAAATTTTCAAAACATAATAACATTTAGTTTAATATAAAAAATACATGAGTTAATTCAGATTAATTTTCAATTACTTTTTCATCATGTTGATGAGATTTTTATGAGAACTTATTTTTTAAACCATAAAATAATCACGATGATTACATTATTCAAAAAAGGAAACTTACAATGGCCACTGATGGTCATGTTTAATTGAAAATTAATTCTAAGGAACTATTAGAAATGGATGTAATTTCATTTTCCCAAATGAAGTAATCCAGAATTCTGAAAATTAGGAAATTATGAAATGAATGTGAAATATACATAAACAAGTGAACAATTAAATTAAATTATTCTATATATGGGAATAAATTTTAGAAAACTTACATAATTTTTTTATATAAAATAGACCCATGATTATTGGGCATAGTGATGGTGAATAACAAGTGACATAAAATTGAAAACTATAAATTTTTACTAATTTGTTTTAGTTTTTTTTTAGTTTTTTTTCTTATTTTGGTGTCACTATATTTATAGGAATATATAAATATATTTTATATTCAATGTGATATATTTAAAAAATTAAAAAAAATTAAATTCATAGTATAAGGGTGATACTAGCCACCCAAAGAAGAAAACTACAAATAAAAAAAATGAAAATATAGTAGATCAAATAAAGAATCTATTTCATTTGTTGAATAGAGTTTGTAAAAGAAATGGTTATACAAGTAATTGTGTTTTATAAAATATTTTCCCAACATATATTATTTTGATTAGTAGTAAATAATTTTAGAATAATAAATAGGGAAAAATTGAAATCAAAAATATTGTTAGTAGATATAAAGGAATCATTAAAAGACCATCCTTGGATTACTCATTGTTGGTATGAGGCATCTCGAAGCCATTGAAAATTTTAAGGATATATATCTTATATTTGGAAATTGTGTGTCACTTAGGAGTAAATGAAACAAATTAATAGATAATAGATACAATGATATTATATCAAAGGTAACATTCTTTATTCATTGTTTCGAACACAACCAACATAGTTTTTAAAAATTATTTGATAAAAACATTTAAGTGATATTTAAAAAATATGAACATTTAGGGATGTAATTAAAATATATATGTATTATTACAAGAGTATAGAATACAATAGTAAAACTATTTCGATGGGGTGAATTTGAAAATTATTTCTATGTTAATGTGAAAGAGGATAAACTACTATATTATATACGTTTTTGATACATTATCAAAATGATTATTAATATTTTTACCCATGGAGACAATTTTAATGATGCATTATTTCTAAAAATATAGAGAAAGTGGTTTTTTCCAAATTATAATAGTGAAATATTATTAATTTTATACACAAATTTGTGGATATTCAAAATATTTTTCCCTTGGAAAAAATAAATTTAGATATATGTGGATGAATGAATGATAAATCAATGAATATAGAAAAATAAGTTACCACATATATTTATTATTTTACTTGCTTCACATATATCATGTTCATGAGGAACAAGACTAAGGAATTCAAGGTGTTTATCTATTTAAAGATATGTGTTGAAAATAATATTATTATTCAATAAATAGGTTCTGTTTATACAATGGGGAAGAGTATTGAAGTGAGTAGTTTGAGTAATAATTTAAAAATAATGGTAATAAACATGAATATAAAGTATCACATAAACCTAAATAACATCTTTTAGTTGTTATGATGAATAAATGATTGGATGAGATGACTTGAATTATGTTGGTTGAGCATGATACTTATTTATTTTGGAAACAATCAAATAATAAAATGGTTATATATTATAAACCACTATTTGTATCATCCTAACTTTCATATATCTTATTTTGATATATATTTTAATAAATAATAATGATTTATGTATTTTATGGTGTTTAGTGTAAATTTTACCAACATGAGTATGTTTGAGAAACACGTTGTTGATGGAATTTATCTTAAATAGATATGAAATAAAAGAGTACATCACTGTTAAAATAAGTAAATTTCCAAAGTTATTGATGATAATGATGTTAAGTTATTATATCTATCATTTAATGGTAATGGATAATAAAGATCAAATTTTGAATTCTATGGAGATGATAAATATTTGGTTGGATATAACATTGGAATTTATAAAAATATAGATGATTAAAGTGATAGGATTAAAGAATATAGTGATTCAACCATATCTATTGATCGGTAATAATGAAAATAAATTTGTCCAATAATTAAAAAATAAGATGAAGTCCATAAAATCATTAGTGATTTTGAAAAAATGGTTCAAACAAGGAGATACTTGAGTCAAACATCTAACACATCATTGATTTTTCATTTTAATAGAAAAATTGTGAATGATGAATTTGAGGTGGAAGAGTTAGTTCATTATCATAATTAAATCATATTGAAAATAATAACACATTTAATATGGTTCCAAATCTAAAAATAAATATTTTCTTTATAAAAACATGGGTACTCTGAAACAAGTCCAATGAAAAGAGAGAATTAATGAGAAAAAAAGGATTTAATGTAAAAAAATATTCCCTATGAAGGAATTAAATTCCATGACACATCTCTAGGGGTTTTCAGTCTTTAAATTAAGAGGATATTATATAGTATCACTAAACAATGAAAATTATTGATATTTCAATTGGATTCCTAGTCGGAATTCCTCAATTATGTACTAAAAGATGAAGTATATATTGAGTAACATAATGAATGTATGTTTGTATATAAGGAAACATGTGATTGAAATTTGAAATAATCTTATTATGTGTTAAATCAATCTTCAGGATCATGGAATTTGAATATATATTTATATTTTATTTTTTTCATTTCAAATAGTATGAGTGTATGATAACCCTTACATTATTTTAAATCCTAAATAAATATCTCATTATTGGCATCTTGTTGATGATATTTTCTTTTATTTTAAATAAGGCTTCTTATAATAATTTTCAACCCAATGATGGATTTTTTTTCTGAGATATTTTTTTCTCAAAGATATTATGTACTTTATTGTATATTAAATTTATTAAGAATACATATTTAATTATAAATGTATTTATACATAATAACTTTTAAAAAAGGATGGAATATATGTTTTGAATCTAATATCTATTCCAATTTCATTAGGAACCATGATCTAAATGAATAAATATTATAATAATGTTGATCAAAAGGAATTTATGAATTATATTGGGATTTTTCTCCACTTGATGGATTCAGTACATGATATTGTTTTTATTATTACATTTTTTGATAAATATCAAAGTGAATATATGGAGACTCTGTTCATAGTATCAGGATAATTATAAGGTATATTAAAGGATCTTCTAATTGTAGATTATTTTATAATAAAAATGTAATGATTTACCATTCTAGATATGCAAACATGTATAGTGATAATGGTTTTGATAACTAAAATTCTACTAGAGGTAAATAACTTTTCATAGTGGATATTTTCATTACTTGGTCCTTGTAGAAGAAAAATATTGTTACCCCTGATTATAATTGAATTAAAATATATTTCTACTAAATAGGTAACTACACAACTGATGTGGATAGAGGCACAATGTAGGTATATCATGGTGAATGTAATGTTTACTTTATTGGTGGAATGTGAAAAGAGTAGTCCATAAATATTTTGAAATGTGTAATTTAATAACCCAAATAAAAACAAAATGTTATCAAGTAACCTCTTCTCATGAATAAGGATGAATTCTTATTTTTGAAAACATATTTTATTCCCGTAGAGAACAAAATGGATGATGTGGCTACCGAACCATTACTTAAAAATTCTTTTTCAAAGTCATGGTTTAATAATGGGAGTTATGAAGGTTTTTATAATTGTAAACACTAGTTGAATCCATCGCAATAATCTTTTTTCATTGAATCAAAGGAATAAATCTTATGAAAATGGGGAATAAGGACAGAATTCCAGATTATATCTAATGAATCATAATGAAAGAACCTAAAAACTAGAGAGAGAATATTTTTCATTAAATTTAAAAAAAAATATCATTAAAATAAATTGGTCTGTATACCTTTCTTCAATGTAGATATTGATCAATATAACTTAGTTTTTGGCCTATAATAATTTCACTGAGAGGATCCAAAGAAAAACCCCACTAGTGTTGATCCACATGTGTGCCAATATATTTGAAAGACACTGATATAATATCATATTCTAGTATGGATGATCAATTCTTCTTATGATGAATGTTGTGATCGCAACATAATCCATCATTCATTAAGATTGTCTCTCTCTCATTTTCTTTTTCTTGAGAATATGGAAGAATGTAGAGGATTTTTTTGGCTTTAGAGAAACTTTAGAGTTATTCTTTATAAAGAAAATTATAAAGGGAGGAGAAATGTAATGCATAATTAAAATATTCTAACCCATTACTAGAAAAAATAACTGAGTGTATTTAGATCTTGCATATATAATTTCAAATTAAAAATAGGTCCTTAGATATTCTCTTAATCATTAGTGAATATCATGTTTAATAATAATAAAAATATTATTATTATTATTTCATTGATGTATTCATGTATTATGGATAAGAAAAATATCATTGAAAAAATTAGTATTTAATCAAATGATATTTAGTATATCATTTTTATTATCAAGTGTTTAACTTGTCCCATCCACCATCCTCAGCATTTCTTGAACAAGGAATAATACATAAAAAATATTCAAAATATAAATATATAAATATCATATCCTTGATCTTGAAAATAAATATTTTTTTTAATATTCTTGTAAATAAATAAAATAATTTATTTATTACCTTGAAAAAAACAATAGAAAAATAATTATTCTATTAATATCACACATAATTAATTATTCAATAAATTAAATCATTAAATCCAATATAAATATTATTTCTTGTTATAAAGAATAATATATACTAAAAATATTATATAGAAATAGTATCTAACTGATATTGGTGAATATAAGAAGTGTTTGACCCAATTGGTTTGTTTTATAGTGGCATCAAGTATTCATTCCTAATTTCCAATATCAATGCCTAGAAAATGTAAAGGAAACCATATAGAAAGAAGTTGGTGTCATAAGGACAAAAACTGTGTAATAATTCTCATTATGTAATATAATATTTTTTAATTGATATCACATCAAGATGGTTTCTTACTAACATTATTAAACCATATACTTAATATTTAGTTCATTTATTTTTTGAAATGACCTTGTCAGCACAAAATTTCCATTGATTTTAATTTAAAAATAATATTTCAGTGAGTGGGTCGAGATATAATTTTTCTAAAATAGATGGGAAAAATACTTTGTTTAAATATTAATGATTTACATATCACTCATGAAACACCCAATATATTCTTCTTTCTAGTAAGCATATAGAATCATCGTTTTTTTCAATAACTAATAGTACATGAAACATGACATAAATTATTAACAGTCACCGTCTATGGGAAGATGCACACCTTCATTGATTAAAAAATCCAATGACACAAAAAATAATGAATTATAACTTATGGATATGTCATTATTGTCGATCATCTTGATGATTATCAGGTGTGAACTTCTTGATATGAATCATCATCTACTTATAATAATTAAGAACAAGATAATTTACCTCATCTGTTTCACATTAGATTATATAATTTGACTATAGGAATGTTATGTTCTTAAATATTATCATAGAACTTTATAGTTATCATAAAAATAGTGAACTGTTATTACCTTTCAATGAGAAAAATACTCTAAGAACGTCATCCCATTAAATATTACACATAATATTAATAAATAGATGATAAAACATTTATTAGTGTTCAAATACAATAATAAAAAATTCATCTACTATATAAAGTCATTGGTTCAGGGGAACCAACTCCAAAAAAACTCCATTTTTTAATAGATTCAAATGTTAAGGAATTTTTGTCTTCTCACTCTCACATTATATTAATTATTTCACTATGATAGTGATTTAGTTATATGATTCCATAAATTATTATATTTTAAAATATAGATGACTAAAACCTCACATGTTTGACAAATCCCTTTATGAGATGATGATACCAGAGTATATACTATATCCATTGATGAGTCCTCTGCTATTTGGTATGATCCACGACTATTTTCTTAACATAGTATAGTGTGTTATGTTCTTTTTTACATTTATCCACATAAATATCCTGGATGATGTTATATATCCACACAACTTTTACTATTGTATCAGAGAACATAATGCACTAGAATCTTCAGTAGTATCAGTGATCACTTCTTTCAGTGAGAGATTCAATCTCAAAAATCCTATAATTATGGTGAATAAATATATAAATTTCAATTTCATATTAGCTTTATTTTTTGGAAACAAGAATATATACATAAACCAATGACTAACTCTTAATCTCCTTTATAAAATAGGATTATATCTTTGTATAACTGATGTACTTTGGATAGCCATGATAGTTGTCTACGAAATTTTTACTAGTGGTTCTTGTTATCTAACTACAATGATTAAGGTGTCTAAAACACCATTCTTATTATATTGAATTGAGTACATGGATTATCCTATCGCAGATGTGTATGAGATATTTTTAATCCTCCATATCTCCTCCAGTGACTAAGAAAAAAATTTATTAGATTGATGTATTCCATGTGTCATTAGAAATAATCCAATCTTGTAATATTCCCCAATTAAACTCATTGGTATCTTATCAATGTTTTTTCATTAACATGGTCCAAGTTAATTCTTTAATCAATTACAAGGTATCATGATCTAAATAATATATGATACAAAACCTAATTCCACTATGAGGAATCATGTGTTCAACCACATCTTAATGGACTGTAAATTGGATTCCAATTTCTAATTAGTAATATGTCATCCATATATACTCATATGAAAAGAAATCACATTCCAACAAATATGATTGAAGATAAAAGTCTCAAATTGATTATTTATGAAACAAAATTCCCTTATAGACTGATAAAATTGAATATATCATTACCTGAATTTTTTATTTAATATATAAATAGATCTCAAAATCTTTCATACCTTATTCGTAACTTTTGGAGTCACACACCCTTATATTTATTCCATATATAAAACTTCAATAAGTTCTTCATTAAGGATTTAAGATTTAAAATATATTTTTAAAATCCCAAAATTGTGGAAATCATCTATGTAATGTAGAATTGTAATGGATTTTAACATAATTACTCAAGAAAATGATTCATCGTAGTTAATGACATAATTTTATTTTCATCATTTTTAACTAGTCTATCTCTATAGGTTTTAACTCTAGGTTCAATGTATATGTTTTTCATAAATACACATTTGAACCCAATGGTATATATATCCATTAGATTATCCATAAAATCAATAATTGGTTTTCGTAGGTGGAATCCATCATACAATTCTATGTCTCCGTTCACCAAGAAACTTTTGTGCAACATACTACTTAATTGTAGGTAAAAAGTTTAGTATTATCAACTGAAAATGAGTCATAATCCTTAGTTAATGGAAAAAATTATTTTTTAGATTCTATAAGCTATGTTGTACTCCTACACATCATTTTTGAGACTGGAATTTCCACTTCCATGGGTATTTTTAAAACATATTATTATACCAAATATTTTTTATCTCTATAAATGACGCCATTTATGTCTATCATACTCTTACTATCTCTTTTAAAGATGTTTTACCTCTAAATAAACATGATAAGTAATTCCACTATTTTTATTTTATTTAAATGATTATATAATTAATATCAAATTATTTCTATAGGTTATCCCATAATGATACAATTTTTATCCTTAGGGTGACACTTTGTTACTTGAATTTTCCTATTAAAAATTCCTCATATCTCTATAAATATATATGAGATGACATATATTTCCTTCCACATCAATTTTTCTATTGAATACTATTTGAATCATTATTTAGAACATGGTTTAGTATATGTGTTGTTAACTATAGATTATGTCAAAAAACAGTTAATAGAAGACTGACATGACTTGTCATTGAGCTTTTCATGGATAATATGCTGTGGTTCCACATTTCACTAGCACTATTTCTTTGTGAGGATGAGTGAGTTGAAAAAATAACCCAAAATATCCAATTTAATCAATGAACTCTTGGTTTAGATATTATCTACCATGCTCTATGTGTATTTTATAGTAGTTTTTTTATATAGGTTATCAAATTAATTCTTGAAATACTTGAATTTCCCAATCTATTCTGACTTATACCTCATCTTATTGACATATACATATATATTAAAATAATTAGTAAATATTTGTAAGAATGAGTATCCACTCCTTTCATCATCATTAAATTTTCCATACACATATGTATGAACTAACTCAAGATTCTTTGTAGCCCTTTTACCTTTTATAATGAAATGGAGATTTGGTCATTTCTACTTTGAAAATAATCTTGATAAATACTAATTGGAGTCAATTTAAATCAATTTAAATACCTATCTTGGTAGATGTTTCTATGTTGTTTTCAATTATATTCCCTTTGAAGTTATTATAAAATTAGGTGTTATATGATTCCTGTGAACCAGATTTTTTATCTATTGAAAATAATCATTTTTCGTATCCAAACACATTAAAACTATATTTAGGTGTTCCATACCATAACATTTTCTATATTTTTATTCTTAAATACAATTTATTACCACAATAATAAATAATACCATCCATATTATTATGGGATATATATACAAAATATATTGAAGTGCTTATGAGAATACAATAGGTACGTAAAACAAAGATCAATTCTATTTGAAATGTATTTTTTTAGTATCTATTAGCTACTATAGTGAGTATATATCAATTATTATCTCATAGATCCACCTCACCTAGTGAAATTATTCTAAAAAACATGGTTCCTATAATAGGGTAAAATGTGATAATAAAAATCTATATCTAATACCAATTTTTTAGAAACATATATATTTCACTTGATAATGAATTGAACAAGGGATTCCCCATGATTCCATGTCATTGTTCATTTATTATTACAGTGGCCCCTCTTATCATATGAAAAAAATATGAAATAATATTCCCTTTATTTCCCCTTGATCATCTTTTTCTTGGATATACATTCTAGAGGTGTCTTATACATTGTGTTAGTCTTGGGGCTTCTCACCTTTAAATTCCTCCTATTTAAAATAATTATAAAATGATTCATGTGTTTCAAGTCATTATCTTCATAGAAAATTAGTTTCAGGAGATCTGAGAGAGACATGTCAATGTTGTTCATATTAAAATTTAGAAGAAAGTTGGAGAAGGTTAAAGGGCCTAAAAAAATTTTGAGATTAGTGAAAAATTTATCTGGTATTTTAAACCCCAGGACATATATACACTAAATATAGTGAATCATTTTCACTACATGATTTATAGTTAGAACTCCCACTCAATGTTTTCATGTAAATAAAAATTATAGATATCAAAATTATCATATATATATATATCTCTCTCTCCGGAAAGAGATCATTAATATAATTGAGTATTTTATATAGAACCATGTTCTCATGTGACCTCTACAGTTCATTATTAATGGATGAAAATAAAAAACATTGAACATTAGTTACCTCATCTATGTGTTTTAAGTAGATAGAATTATCCTCTTCACTCACCACATCACCTGGAAAATTCAGAATTAGAACCTCCAATGAGTCAATATTCCATTCCAGACATTGTACAATGGGTATGTGTTTGTACAACATTAGCAAGTTATTATTAGAGAGGAAATTTTATTTATCTAGTATAGATCATATATATATTGATGAAAATTCTACTTTTTCTATAAAAAAAAGTCTATTTAGCACTTTATCATGATCACCAAAATATATAGGATTAAATAATTTTAGTTATATTATTAGTCTCCAAATATCATATCATGCCCTAATATACCTCTACATTAGACTAAAAATATCATATCGCATGGATAATATAGTGGAAAAGATCCATATTTTTCATTTCACAACTTAAAAAGAGTCTAGTAAATTACTCTAAGGTATTTGAGGAGGTGGTATTTACAAATTCTATCTCATAACAATATTTTCAATTAAGTGGAATCCCCAAACCAAATATCATATTTTGGATTACCTGAGAATGTGCCTCCATGTAACAGAAATTCTATAATGGAAAACACCCATTGATTTCAAGTTATTTAAGGAATCCCAAAACCATAATTAGAACTCCCTGATAAAATTAAATTTCCAGATTCGGATAAAATAAAACATAGTTCTGTGGTTGTATTCAAAATTTATTAAGGAAATGTATTGTGAATTAATAAATGTTTGAAGGATTTTTTATATGCTACATGTATTTTCAATATTTTATATATATTAAATAATTAATTGACCATGTGTTTTATTAAATAATTTATTCATAATTAATTTATTTTACATTAACTTTCATATCATACCATTTTTCTTAGTTCATGTGATTTTATTTAAATTATATTAAACAAGAAAAATAAAAAATAGATAACAATGAACATTGAAAACACAAAACAAATAAATTTTATTGATAATGATTTTTTAGTGGTTTATTTATTGAGTTGATGATAAATAAACCTATGATCTTATGGGAAAACTCTTTGAGATAGTCTTGTATCTTGTTTTAACAGTCCACCATTGATCATTGTTTTTTTTTGTTGATTTTACCTTGGATTTAGTTTTGAATTGCCTCATATCCGGGGATATTTTTCGTTTACATATATATTATAGAGAAATAGTTGAGGGAAACCAATGGTATGAGATACAAAAAATAATTCAAGGATACATAGGACCTATACAATATAAATGGAAGGGATGACTCACATGTCATCATATTTCATTTTTTAAAAATTTATCTCTTATAAAAATTTAGGTGATAATATTAAATTAAATATACATCTAACACATAAATTGGTTATGAAATTTCTTTATGATTTACATATATACAACATATAAACATTTAAAACATGTAGTTAACATTCATTGTAATCGTTCTTTAATTAATATAAATTATCAAAATCAATAAATTAATTGTCTTAGTTATTTTATTAGTTAATTTGTTTTAATATAATTTTAAATATTATTGAAGATAGTAATCCATTGTAAAATTAAACAGAATTAATTAATTAATATTTATTAAACTTAATAATGTGCATGAGTGTACTGGGTGATAACCTGTTGTGTACCCATCCCAAATACATGATGTCTTGTATGGTCATCATCGCGTACTATGCATTTACATGACATGTAGTGTGCATGGAATTTCATATAACTAACCACTAATATCATCTAATTAATGACACCCATACATGAGTTATCTTCCATAGTGTTTACTAATGTTAATACATGTGCAGTACACAGTGAGTAATAATGACCATATATGACATGTATCACTAAATCTAACATGAAAATTAATTGAGCATTTCATATTCTAAAAACCATGTCATAGGGAGTGTACTCAAGCTACACATTGTACGGTTAGGTTTAAAACCTTAATTAATTTTATTTCCTTGTAAATTAATTATATGGTGTACAACCTATATTAGTGTTTACTCTATAAAAATGGGTACATGTTTCATGATATGTATAGTAGACAATATGCCTTCTATCACTTTTTTGTGTCCATCTAAGATACATTTATAATAAATTGGCATGTAATATATGTGAATATTTATTGGCTACATAGAATTTATGCCCTCTATATCCCTATATAATCTATATATCTTATGTTTAATGTCTTTATGCCCTTATATGACATGTAAAGAACTACTTTATACATATTTAACCATCAGGTTTCCATGAAATTTATGGGGCTAACCATATAGGTCTAAGTAGTGTGTATTTCTACTATGTGGTGTGTAGTTCATTAACAACTATTCCTATTAGTCCTTATCATTACATTGTTTTCTAATTTTGTAATAAAATCCCCACATAACTATCCAAATATTGTGTGGATTGTTCTAGAGAGGTGATTTTGGAACAAAACATGTTATTAGGTTACATTATATACAATCCCATGACGTCTAACTAGAATCCACAAAAAAACTCCAAATTTACTTCATATTTTATTAATATATCTTTTTTTTATATGATTCTGAATGAAGAAGAAATCTTTAATTGCAGATTAAATGAAAAAATAAAAGAGAAATGAAAAGTAACAAAAAAATCAAATAATAAACAAAACAGTAAATAATTGTAAATTTGAACGATATTTCGTTGATACCACTTATAGGTTTTATGTACAGTTCAAGCCGAACGGGTCCAATCCTAATTAATGATTTTCATTGAATCTAATTAATAAACATTAAGAAAATAATTAATAATGACATGTCTTGATATTATAAGTGAATAACAATAGAAAATAATCAAAAAACCTTAAAGAGGGTCTTTCATGTAAAATTTATAATAAATTTAACAAAAATAAAATATCATGACCTTACATTATTTCTTTGATGATGATACTGATATATCAAACGTCATTCATGTTGTTCCATGTTTTTACCAACTGGATCCAATGTATAATCCCTCTATCCACAATCAACACATGAAACACAATCTATAATTGACACTAAAAGAATTCCCCACATTAGATTGGTTTGTCCCTTAATAATTTTAAATTTATAATATTTACAACAAAATCCCTTAGGAATGAGGGATGTATATCTCACATTATATTATTCTTGAGAGGAAGGATGATCCTGTCGGGACTCTCTCTATCTTAAGAGGAACTCTATATTTGTTTTTAGAGAGAATTCAATTAGGATGAGAAATATTTTTTTTAATGAAAAGATTATCACTAATTACTTGAGATGATATAAACTGCTATATATAGAGATAGAATAGATAATTATTAATTTCATACAGGCCTTTAGATTATATGTTAATCATTGGAAAACCCCATTTCTTATAATAATAATAATAATAATAATAACCTTATTATTATATATTTTACATGAATATATATCCCGGATAATATAAATATAAGTAAATAAATTAATATTTAGTTAAATGATATTTAGTCTTTTATTTACATTACTAGGTTATTAACAAATCCCATAAAACATCTTTAGTTTTTACTAAAAATATAATAAAAAATAATCATTATTTATTTGATTAGTAAATATAAATTTTATTAACGTTCTTTCAAATGAATATTTTTTTAATATTCAAGTAACGAAATGATTAAACTTTATTCATTACAACATGAATAAAATAAGAAATAAATAAATATTTTATCCAATGGTCTTTTGAAATAATATATATTTAAAATAGTAAACATATACCTAATTACCGACAAAATAAATGTTAATAGTTAATCCAAATTCAATATTATTTCTCAGTCTTATGTATAATATCAATTCTAGTTATTAAATACAACCACTATTTAACTAAGATCGACTAATAAACTATGTGAGTGGCCATTTAGGCTTCTTCCTTACTAGAATTTACTAAGAATTCCTAAACATCAATATCATTGTCTAGAATTATGTAAATGAACTTATAGAAGAAGTTTATCATTTCACAATGAAAATAATCACATAAAAATATCACTATGAAATATTATAATTTTTTCTTAATATTTTACCAAGAAGATTTCTTATTCACATTGTAAACCTGTATTACTTATATTTCATCCACTAAATATCTTAATGGGACCTATCAATATAGTATGATTTGGGATTGTAGTTCAATAGTAATATTTTAGTAAAAGGTCCAAGATATCTTTTTTCTTAAAGAGATGGGAAAAATCCACTATTGAGTTATGGATTAAAACATGATCAATACTGCCGCATCCAATGTATCCAAATTCCCAATGAACCTTTAGTGTCACATATTTTTTTCAATATATAAAATTGAGTGAATCTTGATATTAATTAATAATAATATCGTGTATAAAGAACAATACTCTCGTCCGTAGATAGTAATATCTTATTATATAAAAATAATTTGATTTAATAATCTCCAATGTGTCCTTAAAATAATTCATATTTTAGATTACCAAATGAGAAGATCATCATAAAATTCATCTTTTCTATAAAAGTGTCAGACACTAGAAAGTATATGTCATTTAAATTATAATAGATTAGAACCCACACTCCCGAATTCAGTAGTGAAATCCTAATCATTGCATTTTTTGCATTGATGTTGATAATAGTGACTCCATTTCTTCCATGAGGTCATTAAAAATTATAAAGGAAAAAGCATATCACATACATTCCTGAGTATCTCTTAGGTTTATATCTTTAGATACTTAGGAAAAAATTCATACATAAACAATTTGGATAACATTAAATGGTCATTTCTCTGACATAATCAATATTTTGTTTTTCACGTTATGATATCTAAATAATAGATATTAAATCCATTCTATACATAACTACTTCAACCTAATTCTTTATAACTAAGGGAAAATGAAACATAAGAAGGGTGAGATCAAATTCTATGTTAGGGAAAATGTATGCAATAAAAATGAATGTAATTTATGATCATAATAAGCGCATATGGGTATAAAAAATTATCAAATTGCATAAATATAACAAAATAATATGCATACTCAAAAATACGTAGATAATAAAACATGAAAACATTGAATATGTATCTAAAAAATTAATGATTCATAATAATCAATAATCATGAGTTGTGTTATATCAATCATGATCAATTGAACCATCATATAACTATAGAAGGAATTATTAAAACATATTGGTATATTAGAGAATCATCCCTAATAACCATTACAGAAACAATACATTACCCTTAAAAATTGGAATAAACCTATGAACAACTTCAAATTTATTTCTATGGAGAACATAATCATGAAACAATTCATTGAACCTCTATCTGGAAACATCAATTATATAAGCTATAATGGTCTCACCAGGCGCTATCTGGGTGAACCAATCATTTATATTGTCAAAGATATAAATAATGAATAATGAATACAAATAATTAATTTCTCGACAACTCATTGAATCACGAATTATTGTTTTAGTCCATGATTATCTCATGGAAAAAAAGCTACCATGAAAATCTCTTTCAAACTGGATTAACATGTGGAAAATAAACAGATTCGATAAAAATATATTTAAATAAATCATAATCCATCCAAAGATAGAATGAAGATGGTATTAATAAGAAATATCACTAGTGGAGAAAAAGTAAAGAAAAAGGATTTTGATGTTGATGAATGAAAATGCCATTGAAAATATTATTGGGGAAAATTCCCATTTAATTTTAAAAGAAATTATTTAAAACATAAAGAATTTTGAAAATTATCTTCCTTGAGAATCACATTTTATTAAAATATATTTTAGGAAAACATGTAAACATGATACAGAATATTCAAATAAATGATGGTCACAATACAATTTAATTCTGTACTGTCATAAAAAAATTCCTTTTGCACTATAAAAGGTAACAAATATTCATTTTTTGGAAAAATATAAGAAGATTCCATTACATTTTTAGTAAAAAATGAATGAGAGTTGTTTTGAAAATAATATAATATTCCTTGGAAAATATTTTCTAAATTGTCAAAATATTGAAAATTAATTAAATAAATCACCATTAAAAGTCAAAAAACAATTTTGAAATCATATGTAGAAAACATTGTTTTGGAAGAAAACATATTTACTAATTAATAGAGAAATAATATCAGATTTTCTTAAAAAAATTAATAATAATTTTAAGTACCAAATAGTGGGAAATGGCACTATTACTTTAAAATTTTATGAATAACTAGAATTTAATAAAATTTATCACTTTCAT
Organism: Viscum album; assembly: GCA_963277665.1. NCBI lineage: Eukaryota > Viridiplantae > Streptophyta > Magnoliopsida > Santalales > Viscaceae > Viscum > Viscum album. The sequence goes on along the minus strand of OY728138.1, from coordinate 283,973,741 downwards.
GATATATTGATCATAATATCTGAACATTAGAAGCATAATCTTAAACAATCTTGATAAAGGACGATATTGTAACATAGAAATCATACCACTTTGGTATTATTAAATCATAATCCCCGTGAAAGGATTAAATTAAATTAAACTACATATAACATGATAATTAATAAATTCATGATATTAAATTTATATGGGGATGTACAAACACCTCAAAAATGATGATTAGTTCATAACATGACATAAGTCTTGAAAAAGGAAAATTGTGAAAAAAAGTCAACTACAACTTTAGTTACATTGTAATTATAAACCCCACCAAATAGAGATCCTAAAATTGATATGTAAATAACCATAAATTTAAGTAAAATAATCATAAAATACATTCATTGGTAGTATATACACCACAAAACAAAAAATTTGTTGAGGTAAATATCTCAAATAAATAAAAGTGAGATGAGAAAATCCATACATTGTGTATGACTTTTCACGTGTGTCCTTATATTCTGGAATAGTAAACTGAAGTTATTAATTTACATTCTTTATAAAATTTTAATGATTATAAAGCTTTTATTTCACTTATTAACAAGTTATATATAATTACTTGATTGATTAATTTTATTCCAGATGTTTTGACAATATTGGACTTATGTTTCAAAAATTTCATTGGTTGGTTCAATATGGCGGAAGATGTCATTATTCAAACATATAAAGAATAATAATCATGACATTATTATAATATTTATAAATTATTTATACTTTTATAAAATCATGAATGGTGGTTATGAAAAATTACTAATGTTATGATCATAAAGGCGGTAGTCCATATGCACGTATGAGTAATGATTCTATTTTAAATGATAAATATGGAAGAAGGTTCCCTAATATTATAAAAATTTTAAATACCATATTATTTAATTATATATAATTATATGTAAAATTACTGGTATGTGGTGATGATAAAAAGAATTTCATCATTTTGAGGAGCCAGTAATCCACATGTCTGCAAATGAAAATATCATTTTTTTAGTAAGGGATAAGGTAAAAATATAATGATAAATTGTAATTAAATAATTATTATTATGTCATTAAAATTATAAAAATTTAATTTATTTTAGTTATATTTGTTATCTTATCCATTATTACCTTCCATGTAACACATTATTGAAAACTGAATCACATCAATTTTTGAGGCAGTAGTCTGCCATATACAAGAGTGACATTATCGAATCCTTTACCCAATAGAATATATAAATCTTATATATGATATAATGAATAGAAATTAATATTTTTTTTTTAAAAATAACTTATATAAACATTATTTCCATAATCATACACAACTGTGAGAGGTGGTAATGGAAAAATAAATAACATCATTTTGTGATATGGTAGTCCTCCATACACACGAATACTGATTTTATAACTCATTTGAGTGAAGTGTGTGTAGTTTCTGGTCATAAAAATGACGTAAAAAATCTATTTTATGGAACATAATTAGTTAATTATATCATCATAATATAATATTAATTTTTGGAAGTGAATAATGATGTAAATTAAAGATGGTCATTGAATAATACTACTTCTTCTTTGGGTATCCTCTTTTGGTTTTCACTAAAGCCCTAAAAAGCTGGATTTATGAAACAATATGGCTTATGGGATGAGGTTATAGAAGTTTGGAAGTTATTTATTTAGTTTTTATGACCCAAATGTCTTGATAGGTGTAAATAAGTGATGGGATTGAGTGCCTTATATAGTTCAGGGGAGTGGGATTCTTGTAAATACTCAAAAGTACTCACTCTTGGGATGTCAATATTACCTAATGTGGCAAAAAAATTATAATTAAAGGTCTTTATTGATTATATGATCAATAAAAACCTTCAACACATAGATAAAATCTTTTTTAAACATTTTATTCCTTATCTTCTATGTTTACCTACTTTTTCCATTTTCTATTTTCGTTATAGTAACTAGTATTCTAACCTCAGTAATTTACCCTTTAAGAAAAACTTAAAATTAGAATAATTAGAAACATTAGACACAATTATTTTAAATAAATTTTTTTTAAATGAATATCTTATCTGTGATGAAAATTTGTTTTAACACAAGTCCAAGTAACATGAAAAAACACAACTTCAAACTTAACCACACTAACAATGTTTTTTTACTTATTAATGATTAATATATTCATTATAAAAAAATTATTTCACTAAAAATAGAGAATATTTGAGATTAATTAACATTTAAAAATAATGGGTATTAATATTTGAATTTAGTAAATTTAATTCATTTATAATATATAATTTAACAGAAAATAACATTAATGTCAATTTTCACATTATTCATTTAATTTGAATTAAAAAATATCAATACAATAATGTCATTAAAATATATAATTATCATACCTATGTAAAATGATATATTCATCTAATAAATTAATATAACACAATAATTCACTCCATTTACTTAACTTTAATATTTATAGGATCATTAATTTTATTTTATTGCTAACTAAATAATTATTACGTGGGAGTTTGTCAAGCATTATAAGTAATTATTTATTATATAAAAATTAAAGATAAATTAAAATAATAAAAACCACTATTTTATATTTAAAATTAATATTTAAAAACAAAACTATGTTGTTTTTATCTCTATCATAAATCTTTACGGAAGGTAAAAGGAACAAAAAAATATCTTTTTTCTTGTCTTTTTCATTACATAATTTCTTATATGAGTAATATTCAATGTTTTTTCTAAATTAATTGAAATTTTTTATTATAATTTTTTATTATGGTATAAATAATTTATTTAAATAAATTTAATACAATAGTTTAGGAAATTTTCACTCTCATCATTCTTGTTTAATCCCCTGGAAAATCATCTTTTACTTTAACTATAGTTATTAGTTTTTCCAGCATTCACTATTAATTTCAGTCAAAAAAATGTCAAACATATAAAAGGTTATAAATTATTATGATTAAAAATATGAAATCCAATTTTCCAAATTCAATTAATAGAAATGGAAATATTTAACTTCAAATTAATCTTGCAGACGTGGTGAGATGGTGGGTTTTTATGAAGAGTATTTTTTGGAAAAATATGATTATATATTAACTATATGACTAATAATAATTATTTTATGAAAGAAAATTAATATTTAACGATATATGATATAATAATTTCATTGAAAAAATCCCACATTAGATTTTATTATAATTAATTAAAATTGATATAAATTATGCATTTTAAAAGAGTTATTTTTTAAACCCATTTTAAACCAAAAATCAAATGTATACTAAAAACCAATATAAAGTTGAATAAAATTAAATATGTGGATTAAATAGAAAATATGTTATGTTAATACATATTAAAAAAATTATTTTTAAATTACTTAATTTATTGATACGAAAAAACTTTTCACAGAAATCGGTATTTTTTACTATTCATCAAAAAATCAATTTTTTTCTAAAAAGCCCAAAATTCAACCCAAAGTATATTTTGATATTCTGAATAAAAAATTATATTAATTTTATAAAATAATTTTTCTCCATATACCAAAAATTGATTATAATTTTTTTCCATGAAAATAAATAAAAATCAATTTTGAAGAAAACATATTTTTTAAGAATAAAATCATTTTACCAAAAAATTGAATAATTGTTTACTATATATTTATCAATAATTTGTATAGAGTAATATATATATATATATATATATCATAGTGTAGTTAATTTTATTCATACCAATCAATTTAATAGATAGGCTATAAAAGTAGTATATGTCATGGGCGGTTGATGTTCGATGTTGGGTGTTGAATATGCTATCGATAAAAAAATCGCAACGTTGTGTGTAAAACATGATAAACTATGTTTTACTAGTATTGAATGATAAAACCAGTATTTCATGTCATTTTTTTATAAAATATAATTTTATTCTCTTAATATCATAGGTTGTAACATCATCCCTCGTTTAATAAATTGCTTCCCCACAATTTTATGTTTATCTCGAAAATATGAAGATATAAAATATTCAATACTCTTGTTATCTTACCAAATAATAAAAATTTCCAATAAAACATCCTCTTAACAATAATTAAAGGGATGTGAAAATTTCATATGTAGTAACACATAAATTGGCTTCCAAATAGGATAACATTGGTGGGAATGGATGAAAAATATAAATACATATAGAGAGTGATAGAGGTCGTTGATCCCAGTAAAGTAAATGATCAATGAAGAGTAATGAGACTCGAAACCATAAATCATTGATGATAAAAAACAACATTGGTCGATCATATCTAAAGGTAATATGATAAAAAAAATGTTTCACTACACCTTTTTGAGAGTTGAGGAATTATTTCACCATCTATAATGAAAACATAATGAAATATACCTAAATGATTTATAGAATTTCATCCTATAACAAAATTACACTAAAAATCCTATTTTTCACCAAATTATGATTATTTAGGATAACATTTTCATGCATGATGCACTAAAATAAACTATTAGAGGACCATATAATCCCTAAAATCATAAAAAGATATTCTCCATGTCATTAAACATTAACAAAAACCAAAACAGTCAGTAAATTCTATAATAATTCCTATATTATATAATCCTCCATATTCAACCTAAATTTTAAAAATTCAATAGTAATACCCAATTTCGATGCCAAATCATTCCACAAATATCAATCCTTAAAATTATTCAAAAATTTAATGGCTAATTTTGAAGCCTAATGAATCGGAGGATTTGATAATATATTCTTCCAACCCAAATCAACCATTATTCCTCGTATATAATCCAATGTATCTATAATAAACATAATAATTTCCAATAAAAATGTCATACTAACCATTAAATTATGTAGGCAAGTAATATGTTTAACACCTTTATTTTTATTCGATCATGGGTTCAAGCCTCACCATCATTCCAGACATGAAGGGTTGTCATCAAACATAAGAGTTTCCTTTTTTTACTTCAAACATAAAAAATAAATCCTTCCTAAATAAAAATTCATTTTGGTATGAGTGGTTACAAATACACCCACATAATAAATCTTCTTTAAAATATTCATTAACAACATCAAAAATTTTATTACTTATGTCCCTCAAATTTGGGGTTTACATCTTTAAACTTATGATCATATTTAATATTATAAACCTACGATGGTTTCCATAACACCTAATATAAACTCACAAGAAAACATCATATTCTCAAAATTTATCTAAACTGACCTTTGATATAAACTATAATTTCATAGAACCCACACTATCAGATTTTTTTTGAAATTATAAACTTTACATTTTTGTCTTAGATTCTATTAATTTTCTCCCAAATGTTTTCAATTAAAACCTTAAAAAATAAAATGTAAAATTTTATCACATACTTCATTGAGTGTCTTTTTTGGTTTAGTGTTTTAGATAATCGGGAGAAAATTATGTATAAACAATTCACATTACATAAAAATAGAATTTCTCCCACATAACATGGATTTTCTTTTTAATATTAATACTTCAATACAGTCAATATAAAATACCTTTCAGAAATAACTTATTAAAAAATAATCTTTATAACATGGATAAAATGAAACAAAATAAGGGTGATCTCAAATTCTAATTATGGGTAATTGTAATAATTAACAAATCAATGTCATCACTGAGAAATAGAAGATCACATTGCTATGATGACATAATCAATGTTCATCAGTTTTACATAAGAATATTTATACCCATTAATACTCAGATCATCAAACTTGAAAACATAGAATAAATATTTAAAAAGGGATTAAGTCATAATAATAACCAACCATGAGCAATTTGATATCAATCATGATCAAATGAAACATCATAAACCCATAGTAAGAATAGGTAAAATATATTGGTATCGTGTAGCATCATCCTATAGTACCCTTACAAAATCCATAGAAATTATAATAAACATATGATCAACGTCCAAAATAATTCCCCAGTGAACATAATAATTACCAAATGATTAGATCATTATCTAGTTACACCCATCATAAAATCTTTAATGGGATCACCTGGGACTATCTGGCTCTACCCATCATTAATATTGTCCATGAACCGAATAATGAATAAATAAAAATGATAATTATTTTCATTATAACTAATTGAAACAACATTTATTGTTTTCATAATTTGATTAACCTATCGAAATTAAACGGGTTACATAATAATCTCTTTGAAACATGATTAACCGATGTAAATGAAAGGGGATCCATAATGTGATTTTTTAAATAATCATTATGCATCCAAAGAAATTATGAAGTTAGAATCAATAAAAAATATCCCCACTAAAGGATAAGTAAAAACAAGGGTTTTCTATGTTGATTAATTGAAATACAATTAAAATTTCCTTAAAAATATTCTATAGTAAATTGGCCTTTTAATTTTGAGAATCAATTTTTTAAATAAAATATTTTTTGAAAATATTTTTTGTTGAAAATAATATTTTGAAAAGGATGGATTAATGATGAGAGTATCTCTCTTTAATGTTTAATGATGATTAATTATTTAATAAATTTAATATTCATCTCTTAAAAATTTGGATGAAATTTTCCTTGCTTATGTTTGATTTGTTTCCTAAAATAATGTGATTGTTGGAATGGAAGATCAAAATTTCACATGTGGAAGGTTGTTTGTGGCTACTAAAAGTGATGATGGCACGTTTAATAGATCATTCACTGTCTAAAAAAGGTCCACTATTGTTTGTTTTCATTTTAAGGTAAATGTTTCACATGTAATTACTAAACTAGTTTCTAACTTGGAATGCTTGGAAATCGATGATAAATCTATTACCCCACATCTTACTTTATCAAGAGGCTCTATACCATATGTTTTCAGATTTATATAAGTGATTTTGGGATAATAAAAGTAAAAATATGTCTCATTGGGATAAAGATTTTTTTCATTATATTCCCTTATGAAGAATTGAAAATAAAGGCTTGGGGTTTTTGTTCCTTAGCGCTCAAGCCCAGGTTTCAGCACATCTGATAATGGGACCCTATGTTCAATCCTTTGGAGATTGTTAAAATTTTGATTGAACTATGGGTTAATGTTTATGGATACCATTGGATACTTTAGCACCGTTAGATATTATATGATATATAAATTTATATTAGAATTACTATTAAAATGGATAGGAAAATAAAAGTGTTCATATTTGTACACAATGATCATTTCCTCATAAAGGTGGACCTGTACTCAATGTTAACTAATAAAATTATTATTTCCACAAAACGATTATGATATGGAGTTGAGAATTGAAATGTGAAGAGTATATCATTTTTTTTTTGTATTTTAAGTTAATTGGAAATAACTATTTTTACTGTAAGATATCTATGGTATATAGTTTTTTATAAGCCTGAGGGAAGAATGAAATTTCTTGTCTCAAAAGGAGAATAATATTGATGGAAAATTTTTGTGGTTGTATTTGAAATTATTTTTTTTATTAGCCTTATGTCATAGTAATGAATAATCAAGGGGCTTTGTTGATGAATTGTTGCATTGGGGAAGGACCAACAAATCTAACTCCCATTAATGAGGGGGGTTGGGGCTGAATTGATGCATTAGGTATGAAACTACAAATACAACTCATGGTGATGTTAATTTTATGGATTGTTCTATGAACATAGAGATAGATATTCATTAGAGGGAATAATCCATTACATTGGTTGTTATTGGAACAAATTAATTACTTGATTCTACTAAAATGAGGGTATAAAATCATAATAGGAAACTGCTAAATACTAGGAAGAGACTATGTATGGTTTTGTTGGTGAGTTATAGTGATTAGATGAATCAAAATATCATTAGAATTTTAATCTACAACTCCTTTATGAAAATATGGTATCTTCAAGAGAACATAAAGGTAAGGAAAAATAGATTATGAGGTCTCGATGAGTGAAAAGTAAAAAAAATGTTACCCAAAAACATAAGGGGGATGAAATTGTCTTAGTTAATGGGGTTTCCAGTGTCTATGATACCAATTCATGTATGGGTTTACAAATATAGTTCATAATGTGAATAGAGTAGTCCCTTGATGGAAATGAATATGTTTCCCATGAATGAAATTTTCAATGATAGAATCTGTGTTTTGTCTTGTGGGATATAGGGTAGGATTGGAGAATAAAATCCCTCTCCAGTGGTACTCATGATTGACCATGAGACTTCTAATGGTCATACTTCCATCAAACATTGTAATGATTCTAATAAGGTTGTTACATTGAAACAGTAAAGTCAGAAGAGAAATAATTTTAATGATGCTGTTGATGATCCAATGAAAAACAATCCTTAAGGGAGGGATGTGATGTCTATGTTCTAGGACCAACTATTATTTGTCTTTAGAAATTGGTTTAACCTCCAGTGCAGGATGGCCTGGAAAATTCTAGTGGGTCATGTGTCATTGCACAACAACATGTAATGGAATATTTTGACATACAATAGAAGATCATTCTAAAGATTTTTTTTGGAGGACTTAAGGTTGGTTTCACCAATGATGTGAACTCTACAGTAGGTTCTATTGAAGTTTTTTCTATAAATTGATTATGGGAACCCAAAAATGAGTATTTTTTTATGTTAAAATGCATAAGATAAATGACTCCAATGAGATTGTTGTTGATGAACAAACTATTTTAGAGTGGATTCATTACATGATGCTAACACACAAGTTTAAATATAAATAAGAGAAATATTAATGGCTAGTAAAAATTATTACTTTTGTGCAGCTAAGATCTCTAAATATAATTCTATTATTGTGACTAACATGTCTAAAGATGTATCCTTATAGCTAGAGCGTGATAATGTAAATAGGGATGAACAATCGAAGAAGGGAAGTTGCATGAGGCAGACCAAGAGATTTTTATATTGTGGAATCTAATAATCTATCCTTATATGAGGGATATGATCCTTAGTTGAAATCTAAGACCTTGAAGTGTAGATAGGGTCTTCATGGTTTAACCCAATGTTGTGGGGGTTGGTGACGTCCCAAACATAACCATATCATGGATTTTCTAGAATTTTAATGCCTTGATTATCTTTTTTTCCTCTTTTGGCATTTTTTTTCTATTATCTAACTCATTATCTTATTTTTATCTTTATATTTTAATAAACATGACTAGGCCTTTGTACCTTATCCCAAACATGTTTAAAAAAATCAATTTAAATTTTTTTAAAATGAAACATGTAAACTTGCAAGTAATGATTCAAATAAATTGTGGTCATAATAGTGTGTAATTTTGTACATTCGATAATATAACATTTCATTTTCACTATAAAATGTTATTAAAGTTCCTTGTTCAGAAAAAAAACATGATGATTCCTTTCATATTTTCTGCAAAATAAAAAAGGGCATTGTTTTGAAAATTACATAATCGTCCTTTTATTTTTTTAAAGTTTAAAAATCGGAGAAAAATAATATGGTAAATCATTTTTGAAAATTCTCTAAATAATTTTGAAAACATTTTTAGAAAAAAATTGTTTTTGAAGAAATCATATTTCTGACTGAAGAGAGAAATGAAGTCAAATTTTCTAAAAAAATTGTCGATTCTTTTAAATTACAAAGACTGAAAAAGGTAAAATTACATGTGAATATAATTAATAACCAAAGGATAAAAAAATAAAATTGTTTTTTTGAGATATGGATAAAATTATATCATAATTGTAAGTATAAGCGTAAATGGTCCCAATAAATTATAAGATTTTAACACAAATCCTGTAAAAATATGGTATATTTAAATAATAATCCCTATGAAAAAATTACATTAAATGAAATAAAAAATACCTTGAGAATAAATAAACTCATTATATTAAATGTCAAATGGTTATTTATTAAAACCTTGTAAAATATGATAGGTGAATAATAAGATATAAGACACAAAGAAGGAAAAAATGCGACAAAAATCCATTACCACATTGGAAACATTGTAACCTTATACCCTATGAAATATATATCCTGAAATTAATGTGTAAATAACCATAGAAGTTAATTAATTTGACCATAAAATAAATTCATGGTCTGTATATATGCCACACAACAAAACAATTTGGTCAATATAGCATATATATCTCAATGAAATAAAAGTGAGATGAGAAAACCCTTAACTCGAGTCAAACATGTCACATTTGTCTTAATATTCATGAATAATAATATTATAATTATTATTTTACTTATTCAGAACCTTGTTATTGTTTATTATTAATTTTATTTCCCACGTTAGCATGTTATATACAATTAATTAATCAATAAAATTTACATCGGATGTTTTAACCATATTTGGGTTATGTGTGAAAAATGAAATTGGTTCGTTAAATATGGTAAAAATGACATTATTTAAATATCTAAATAATAATAATCTTTAAATAATTATAATATCTATATATAAATTATACATTTCAAACCAATCATGAAATATGGTTATAAAAAATGAACTAACTTTAGGATTATGAAGATATTAATATGTACATACCATGAGTAACATTTCCATTTTTCAATGAACATAATGAAATGAAGGTAAGTAAAATTTATCTTTACATAATGACAATAAAATCATAAAAATATGTATTTAAATATATATAATTATATGTATCATTTATATATGTGGTGATGAAAAATTGAATCACATGGATCCAAGATGGGGGTTGTCCACAAGTCAATGACTGACATTATCATTTTTTAATGAGTGAAAGGGTAAAAAATGATATACTATATTTAATTAAGGATAAATATGTAATTAAAAAAATTATTTAATTTATATCAAATATATTTAATATCTATACCCATTTTACATTTCATTTAATGCATTAGTGAAAACTCAATAACATCGATTCTGGAGATAGTAGTCTGCGGTACACACGAGTGACGTTATCAAATACCTAATAGAATGGAATATAAAAAGGTTATATGTCATATAATTACTATATTTGTATATTTATGTTCTAAATACTATATATGATAATTATATACATCATCATACCAAACCATGAGAGGTGGTAGTTGAAAAAATAATGACACATTTTTGTGAGGCGGTTGTTTTTCGTACACATGAATGATGATTTTGTAACCATTTGATTAAAGTGTTTTTTTAGTACATATAATTAAAATAAAAAATATCATTATATGGAATATATTTATGTTACTATATAATCATGTTATAAGAATAATTTATGTTAGTGTAGAAAGAAGTAAAATCAAGACCCTCATTGATGGATATTAAATCTTCTTTGGGTATCTTCTTTAAGTTTTCACTAAATCCATGAAAGTATTGATTTATGATAAAAATAATAATTCAAGGAATGTAATAGGGGAGTTTATAATTTATTTGGGAAGGTTTTAGATTATTCAAATTTCCAAACAGGTGTAAAGATGTGAGGGGAGTGAGTGCCCTTTTATAGTTGAAGAGGAGCGACATTCTTGTAAATACTGAAAATTATTCAATATTAGCATGCCAATATTACATAATGATGATCCATAATTTATAATTAGAGGTATTTATGGATTATATGGTTCATAAATAACTCTAACACACAAATACACCCATGTTTTAAACATTTTCTTCCATAGCTTCTATGTTTCCTTATTTTTATTGTTTTCTGTTTTTACTATGGTAATTAGTTTTCTACCATACGTAATTACGTTTTTAGGAAAAATTAATGTGGGACTTATTAAAAAATATATTAAATGAAAATAAATATTAAATACAATTTATTAAATTAAAATCTTACAAGTGTTTGAAATTACTTTTAACACAAGCACAAGTAATGTGCCAAAACAAAACTTTGACCTTAACCACAATAGTACTGTTTCTTACTAATTAGGGGTAAATATATTCATTATAAAATAATAATATGTCCATTAATAGAAGGTTTTTATATTTATTATCATTAAAAAACAACTTGTAATAATATTCAATTTTAAGTACTTTTAAATTATTTATTTAAATATAAGTTATTATAAAATAATATTAATTATAATTTATAAATTATTCATTTAATATGGATTTAAATAACATAAATACAATTATGGAATTAAAATATATTATTCTAAAAACATTTTAACATGATATTTTCTTCTAGAAAATAATTTAATACAATAATTTACCTCATTCACTTCACTTTTAATATTTTTAGTATCATTTATTACATTTAATTGAAAATTAAAAAATTATTATGGTGTCATTTCCTAAACATTCTATGTAATTATTTCATCTCTAAAATTTGAAGATAAATTATAATGATAACAAATATTTAAAATGAATATATTTAAATGAATATATTTTTTGTTTTTCCCATTCTCCCAATGCATTAATTTAATTAAAAGTAATAAAAGTATCTTTTTTGTCTTCTTATTACTTAACCTATTATATGGGTCACATTCAATTCAAGTAAAAATAAATTTTAATATATTAAGGAATTAGTTATCCAAGGTTGAAATAAAATCATTCAATAATGTAGGTCAATTTTTTAGGTTATTTTTACTCTTTTCATTCTAGTTTAACCCCCAATAAATTAATATTTACCTTAACGATGACAATTATTTTTTTACTACATTCAATATATATTTTGGTAAAAAATATAGTTACCTTTTTAGAAATTATAAATTGTGAGTATTAAAAAAATGAAATCCATTTTTTCCAAATCATTTCATAAAATTGTGTAAATTGTATTTAACATTAGTCCCCCAGACGCGGTGAGACAACTGATTTATAATTAGAGTATTCTTTTAGAAAAATATGATTATATATTAACTCTATGACTAGTAAGAATAATTGCATGAAAATAAATTCATATTTACTTATATAAAATATATACATTTCATTTTATTCATTTCCTATTAGTTATTATTTAAATTAATTAAAATTTAGAAACATTATGAATTTTTAAATATTTTTTATAAAAACCTGTTTTTAAACCAAAAAAAAACTTATACTAAAAAAATAAAAAATTGATTAAAATTAATTATATAAATTAAATATAAATTATTTTACTTGAAAAAAATATTCAAAAAATATTGGTACTTTTAATTTACATAATTTATTAAATAGAAAATTATTTTTTGAAAAATATTTATTCTTCAACATTAACTGAAAAATCAATATTCTCCTAAAAATCCATTAAATTTACTAAAAGTATATTTTTTGTATTCTGGTTCTAAAAAATGAAGTGAAAATTTTAAAATAAAATTTTTAAAATATACAAATATTTTTTATATTCTTTTATTCATGAAAATAAATAAAATTCAATTTTAAAGAAAACATATTTTTGAAGAATAAAATCACATTACTAAAAATTGATTGACTATTTAGAAATCATTTATCAATAATTTATATTGAGTATGAAATATATATATATATATATATATATATAATTATATTTCACAAAGTGTTTAATATTTTTCATACACAACAATTTAATGGAAAGATTATAATAAAAATATTTATCATCAGTTATGTAAGTTCTGTGTTACGTTTTGAATGTGTTATTGAACAGAAAAAGATCAGGGTTGCATGTAACACATGATAAAATTAGTATTTCATGTAATATTAGTTAAACTCACTATTTTATGACCTTTATGATATCAAATATAATTTTTTTCTTTTAAATTCTTATAGTATTATATATACCCCATCAAATGATTTCATTCGACCATTAGGATTATATGTTCTTAGATATCATCATAGAACCTTATTTTTCACAACCTAATTAAGATATTATAAGACCATTATATGAGATAGGTACAATAAGGATGTTATCACATAAAATGTTACCCAGAATAATAATAAATACGTGATTATAAATTTACAAATATTAATATTGTTGAATAAATAGTTAATAGAAAGCACAAAGTTGTTACTTCTAGGGTACCAACATGAACAAATGAAAACCCAATATTTCAATGTATAATATATGTTGTATACATCCTATCTATAGATTTATATCTATATTTTTTTTATCGAAGGGTGACATGGAAACATAAATCCAATGAAATGTAATTTTCAATATTATGAGGAGATCTCTCAATTAGAGGGAGTATATATTTAATGGGAGATTTAAAATGGAGAAATATATGAGTTTAACATGTGTCTATTATAGGAATAATGTGTTTGTGTGTGTAATGTTTTGATTTCGTTATTGTGTTGGTATTTTTCAATCATTTTTGATTGTTTTGTTGACTATGTGTTTTGGGACTAATTTTAGCACATATAACAAGGGATTTTTAATATGTTAATAAGAAAAAATCAGAATATTTATTACTCTTATGTATATTATTTTGACTATTATTCATCATAATTATTTCCAATATCGAGTACTCTCACATAGTTTTATAATGGTTGATTAATGTAACATTTCTATTTTTCAAGATGATTGAAATGAAGTGTATTTATATTTCATGATTGAAACAAATATAAAAATATGATTTTTTATAACAAAGAAGATATCTCAGATATTTTCCTAACAATTAAGGTGTTTTTATGTAATATTAGAAGGACTGAAAGTGAATATTCTTAGAGATGTTAATATTTTTTTATTATGAAAATATAATTGATATTTATTACTAAGAAAATTTTAGACATTAATATAAATTGAAGTGTTTTGTAAAGGATATATAAGTTTTTAGAATTGGTTTCGAGCGCTAAATATTTGTTTGGTAATGATTTATATTTATAGTAGAAACCATGTAGTGATTTATTCATCATGTTAGATTATTTTTGTTAAGTTCAAAAAAATTGATTGAAAAATGTGACCCTTCATTTTATGTTATTGTATATTGAATTATTGTCTTGAGATTATTTTCATATTTTTATTCCATAATTTGATGGTTTAATATAATTGGTATATGATTCTTCATTTTAATATGATTATAACTCCACTAATTTCATCCCTAAATCTTGAAATCTAAAGATTCAATGAATTATCATAGGAAATCAAATAAGAAATTGTGGGTTTATTGAAATTATAGATTGGAATATTATTGTAAGGAAGTGAGTATGTTTTGATTGATGAGTTGAATATGGTATTGAATTATAATTATTAATATTACTACATAATATTTTTTAATTAATCCTAGGTTTTGATGGATCATAAAATTTATATAGTTTCTCTAACCATTGACATTTTATTGTAAAAACACCACTATGTAATAGTTTGTGAAAATTTATATATTTTATTGTAATTAATGATGGAGAAAGGGTCATAAAATCCCTAAATAGATTAACTTGACCCCAAATAGTTATAAATCATATATAAGATAATATAAAGAGTTTTAATATTCTAATTGAATAATTTAATGTAAAAAATTAATGGAATTTAATTTATGTTGAGGTGGAAATTATGTTTTTGAATTTCAATTTCAAAATTCTTGATGTCAGATGATTTTGTAGTATTATACATGAAATAGACTATTAATATATAGGGAAAAATGAAGAATATAAATAATAAAACACACAATAAAAATTTGATTAAAATTATTTCGTCCTGAATATATTTCTTGATGTGTTAATATGTTGAAATGGAATAGTTACACCGTACTTTAAGTAAAATTATTATTTCTTTTTTTTTGTAGTTTACTATTAAATTAGATCTTCTTGGTTGATTACATTTCAATATAAGTTAAAATAATATGTTGGCTGATCATTTAGTGATGTTTTTTAACGGAATTTCATAATTTCATTGACTAAAGAGGATGTGAAGTATTTTTTATATTATAAATAAAAAATTGAAGATTATTTTTAGAAGTTGAAGTCTCTATTTGAGATATTTTTGAAGATAAATATATTGTGTTTTTATGATTAAATTATTATATTTAGTTCAAATATTTTTATGCAACTGTTTATGGATATACACCACTAATTGTAATGATTATATGATACGTACGGATAAATTAATATAGATAATACAATTATATACTATGGGAGAAACCATTAATTTTAAATGATTAACCTTATATGTAACAATTATTAATGTTTTTTTGTAAATAATAAATATAGGTTATTGAATCTAATTAAATAAAGTCAATAAATTTTTAATTAGTGATAAAAGGATTCATGAATACTTGAATTTTATTCACCATAACTAGAATGAATTTAGATTTTCGATTAAATCAAAAAATATTTCCATTTTCCAATTCAACACTTCTCAGTGAATTCCAATTGACCCTCTTCACAATTATTCATGGAGTTATCAGCAATAATTTAAACTTTCACTATATGATATTTTGCGAACTTTTAGTAGTGATTAAGTTCTATGGTTCATCTCTTATGGTAGTATTTTAAGGTATCAATATGGATATCATTATTTTTAAGGAGAACTATGAAGTAATATTCATAATTTTATTGTTGATGTTACTCCTCATAAGTAAATGGTTAGTCTTAGATACTATATTTTTTAATATGGTTTTTCATTTATTTGGATAATATCATTTTTCTTGGGTTGTTATTTTTTTCTAGATGAAATATTATGTGGTCATTCTTGGTATATACTGCTTGTTAATATTGTTTTCATATGTTTATTATCATTAATATGGTGTTATTTTCTTGGATATATGATTTGATATATCAATATTTACAGGATGAGAATATATTTTTTATATATCTCTTGTTTTATAGATAAACCATTTTCTTTTTAAAAAACATAGTATTATATATATTTCAATCACATGTCGATGTTTTTGATTTTAATTTTCTCGATTTTTTACAGGTTTTCCCTAAAGAGATTTTGAGTATTCCATCATGACCTAAAGTTGAGTTTATTAAAGTTTTTTATTTAAATAATATAACAATATTTTTTATTCCCAAAGGATGAATTATTTTCTATTAATTAATTGGGGGATTATATTAATGATTTTTTATAGAAGGGTATCATTTGGTTCAATATTACACAATGGGTTTCACTTATTTAATTACCCGTATGGTGTATTATATCTTGTGGGTTTTTATCAATTATCTTCAGTTGAACCTAGTCACATTGAAGAACGGATATCCTTTTCTAAAGATTGATGATAATTTTTATATGATTAAATATATGACTCATTTATTATAGATCTATTTGATATATTAATATCATTAACTATGGTTTCTGAAGGAGGATACACTTAATAAAATTTCTTATTACCGGTATAGGAATTATGAGTATGTTGTGATACCATTCAGTTTCTATAAAATTTATAATGTGTTAATGGGGTTAATATAGTCCACTTTTCAACCATTTCTATATTAGTATTTGGTGTTGTTTAGTAATGATATAAAATTATATTTATTATTAGTGGAAAGATAATTTATATTATCTAAGTATTATCTTCAGTTTTCAACATGAGTATCACCTGTATGGGATGTTTTTGGAGTATTTTTTTTGGTAGTGACATGTGTATTTTTGGGTTAATATTATATTTTAGTGTTGTGTTTATATTGACTCATTAATTATTGAAGTAATTTGTTCATTAAAATTTCATTGTAGTGATTAAAAAGTGAATAATTTTCATGGTTTAAGTATATATTATAGGATATTGATTCTAAATTATTCTTAGATTATAATACCTTTATAATATTTTATTAGTAAGGTTCAAACTTCTTTTAGAATTTTGTTTTCCAAAAAAACATTATTGTCTAATGGAGAGGTACACTTGTGTACCAATACAGATTTTTTAATAAGTGGGTTTTTCTTATAAGATGTATTTTTAATATTTTAATCATGTATTATGTTTAATTTCGATGTGGAAGTGAGGTTTGATTGATTCTGGGACTACATTTTGTGCCCTTATGAGTGTAACTGTTCAACACATGATTTAGAGTTAGATATAATATTGTTTTATTGGAGGATATATAGATATTATTTGTTTTGTGAGTATTTTAATGCCTTTATAGAACATGGGTGTTTCTGTTTTATCATTTCTTAATGGTACATGAAATTAAAATAGATGATATGGATTGAATTCCACAAGGATTGTGATTTTAAACCCCATTTACCCTATAAAGTGTAATTTTGTTTCTAATTATTTTATTTGAATGTATTTTGGTGATGTGGTTGGAGTGTATAAGATGAAGTGGAAGGTTGATGGTGTTTTTATAAGATATTGATGGAGTATTTTTTAGTGAAACCTATACTAAGTATAAATTGGAATAAAATGAGACTATAGTTTTTCATAATTGTATTATTGTGGATGATGCATTAAATGGTCAGTCAAAAGGAATGGTGAACAAGTAATTATTTGAGGGATGTTGTTCCTTTTTTAGGTATTCATGAAATAGTGTTGCTGGGGCACCATGGCTCACCTTCAGATATTCATCCAATTATTGAAAAGATGTATCATGATTTAAGAAAACAATTTTTTTAATTTGATAAGATCCATGTTTGAATTTTTTATGAGATATATTACCTATTTTCAGGTAACATATGTGAATCATGTTTTATCTAGTTTTTTTATAGTCTTCATCACATCTATTATAAAATTGAGAGTATATAACATGAATATTTTGATTGGTTTACATTATACAAATTTAGTTTATGATGTTATATTGCTGATTATTGACGGATTGGTGAAGTCAAATTATTTTCAGTTTATTTAACTGTATCATTTAATGAATTCCAAGTTACCATTATATGTTTTAGAGGTTTTGAGAGTGAAAGGAGTTCCTCATTAAATTTCATCTAATTATGACTATCATTTTACATTTCTCAAATAAATAATATTATAGTATACATTTGGAAATAAATTATTTCATAGAAATGTATTTCATCCACAAAAAGATGTTTAAATAGATAGTATATCTAAGAATTTATAGTTGATTAAAGAGAAAATAATGGAACATAAAAGAGTAAAAATTATTAAATAGATTTTAGGAATAGGAAACTGTAATTTAAAATTATTTATCATGTTTTTTACATTATCTATGACTTAGGTAGTATAATTTTGGCCAATATAGTAAGCTACCATAAAGGGTTGTTGGGTCATTGGATATATTATAGATTTTTTTTGAGGAAGTAAATTGATTAGAACATTATTCACAATTCAAGAGAGTATATAATATATTTTAGGTTCACATTTGAGGTAATATTTGTATAAACATTATCATGGGATTGATTTGTGTGAGTTGTTGAGAAATAATGATGTGACATTTATTGGCTTTTTTAATGATATTAATGATCAATATAAAAAGTTTTTTCATGGAAATTTTATTCATTTGGAGTATTTATTTTAGATGAATAATGTTTTTTGTGGATCACCTAAGAGTAGGAGTGCTGAATGAGGTTGTATTTTATGAATTTTTGGTGGTTTTTTTCAATTCTTTTATTATGATTCCCTTTTTAGCAAAAAATGATCCCAAAAAAACCATAACATTAGGGTCAATAAGGAAGTGATTTTTCATTTTCATTCCCCTATATCAACATTTAAATGTTTTTGGAACATTACAAAGAATAATATGAAAATATCACAACAAAAAACACATCCAAACAATCCAATCATGAAAAGTAAAAGAATTAGAACAATTATTTTAGTTAGTCTATCACTAAAGGATACTAAAAGTATAATATATTAACCATGTTTAACTGTATAATTGGAAATACTACTCACTATTATGATTTCAGTATTTTATAATTCAAGGGTTACATCCTTATCTTATCTCTCCAAACATTACTCAAAAATAAGGTATAAAATAGTTTTCAACAATAGAGTTACTTGCAAAGAAAATAGATAATTTGATGAAACAATAAATTATTGAGTTTATTTTCATGGTGATTAACTCTCCTTGGATATCATGGAACATTTATTATGTTATTTACTATATTTTTTATAACCTCCAATTCGATATGTATATATGATATGAAATATTTTTTTTATCCTTTAATTTAGACTTACTCTTCCAACATATAAAATTCATCTCAATAAAAAATTTCACATGTCACCAAAGAATATTCCCTAAAAACCATCCATAGTATTTGAGTTGAAACTTCTATTATAAAAGAAAATCTATCCCATTTTAAAAAAAATGAATTTTCCTAATAATCTATAAATCCATAAATCATGCCTTGAAATTTTTAATAACATTTTCTTCAGAAATATAGACTCAATGATCAAATTATTAGGTTCGAGAATAATAAATATATATAAATAATTATCAAATTACATTTTAAAACCTAAAATAATATGTAAGATTACATTTTTAACATTATTATTATAAAATAAGCAATATATCCAATATCCAGATCATGTAATATATTTTTTGGATGACATAAGAACCTAAATAATCACTTTTTCAACAATAAATTGTTTAATATAGACTCAATGTGTCATGTTGTTCATATTAATATCATCATCATGGTTTTATCCTAAGACATCATATATAAAATTATAGGGAATATTCTAGATTCCCATGTTAGTTTATATCATGGAACATATCAATGCATTAACCAGATATATAATTATAGGCCCACCCAACACTAAATAAGGTTAATTCATTCGTCATATGAAATATAAAAATAAAAAATATAAATCCTAATTAAAATGACTCGGTAGTCAATGAACATGCATATTGGAAAACTTTCATATAGAATGTCAATAATTTCCCTAGTAAATAAATGAAATTTTGTTATCATAATTCATCTAGTAAAATAAGTTGGATAGTGTCATTAGTGAATATCCTTGTTATACCTTAGTAAAATTTAATGTATGTTTAAATATATGAAAACAACTTTAAAACACCCTTAATAAGTTTCTTTGAAAACAAAAAGAAATACTATTTCATTTTGGTAACTTTTAGAAATGAAAAATGCATAGAATAGTTGAAATATAATTTTTGTTTAAAATCAATTATAACCTATAAAGTAATATTTATAATGAATAATATTTATGATGTAAGTAAAATTAGACTATGAAGTAAATGTAAAAGAATAATTTTACAATTTTGTCAAATAAAATAACAATTGGATAATGCCAAAAACATTAAAAAAATTACATCATAAAATATTTTAAATATATTAAATTTTAATAGAAAATAAATATTAATACCCATTTAATTATAGAAAAAACATTATTAAAATTAAATAAAGAATATTGATATAGAAGGGAAATATTCTCGGTTGACAGGAAAAGATGATTAAATTCCTCCTCTAGGTTTATTTTCCATTGAATTTCGTAAAAATAGAAGTTAAATGTTATTATGACTTTTAAAACTAATAAATTAATAGATTACAATAAAATATACTATCTTTTTAAGAGAAATACCATGAAATTACCTCAATTAAAATATTTCACATATTTAATCCTAAATTCAAAATGAGATTGTATAAGTAACCCATGCCTCAGAATTCTACTTAGTCTAATGCACACTAATATCCTATATAATAAATTTATTTTTATTATTAATTTATTTATAAAAAACATTAATATTCATTTTACTTCATTCCGTTTATTTATGTTTCCTTATTACTCGAATAATAATTTTATATCAACAAAATTTTTTATTTTTGTGTTAATTATTCAGTTTCCCTTTCATGATTTGGTTCAGTGGTTCTGGTACTTGACTATTTTTCATGGATTAATCATATATAATGTAAATTATAAGTTATTTTGTGTGTTTGATATAGTTTTGTATTCCTATAGTCATTTTAGGGAACTTATGGTGATAATTCCCTTGAAATTATTAAAATTACCCCTTTTAGTGATTATTGTATTAATCAAGGAATTGAATTTATTGGTAAATACACTATTGAGAATTTCATTATTTAATTATCAATATATTTCAAATTAAAAATTATTATATATCATTACTAATAATTATTTTTTCATAGTGATTATTGATATAGATATTATGACCATGACACTGTAAGTGGTAAAACTGACCAAAACAAGAACACATAATAATGATTGAATGATCACGAACATCTTATTTGAAACACCCTGAAATTCTAAAATAAGAACAGTGTATTTGACAGCATGTAGGGAAATGAATAGAAAGATTTTAAGAAAAAAAACACCAAAAGACATTATTGTATATATATTTTTAAATAATTTCAATCTCCTCAATATCTCATGTTACACTCAATAGTGAGTCTAGATTTCATTCCCCGAAACATGAAGATTAGTTTTTGATACATGAAATAGTGAGTTTAGATTTTATTATAATAAATAATGATATTAGTCTTTGTTACATTTAGCACTAACTTTATGAGAGAGGATGTCAAGCAGTCCAGATAATTTCTCTATACATTGTAATGGAGTTTAGGGTGTTTCTCACTCGTTTTTTGTGAAAATGAAACTGGATACCTCAGATTTACCAATTAAAGGAAGATTGTATTCTCACATGAACACAATGACTAGATTAATGGATAAGAAATTTTTTAATGAGAAATCTCATGATGCTAACGAGGTGAGAGAGAATAGTAGAACCTCATATATTTTAAAGGGTATGAATGTTGGTATTTTTAGGTACAGAAATGTCTCCCATGTTAGGGATGATCTAATTGTGGTCTCAGAGAAACTATAAAGTGGGGATCATTCTATTATAGTGTGAATCATCTTTCTTAGAGGATCTAAGCCATGGAAGATAGAATTTATTATCCAACAGCTGTCGGATATTATGGGATTCTCCACTTGGAAGTGTGTTTTATTTGGGTGTGGATTTTTTCACCTACAATTCTCTTATGAAGAACTCAAGATAAGAGAATGGGGCTATGGATTAATCTCCATCAAACTGGGGGCGCTTCACATCTGGGAATGGGACCGCTTGTTCAACCCCCTTGAAATTGAAACTCTTCGGTTTAGACTTGGCTTCTGGTATTTTACCTAAAGTGGATTCCATGGAACCCTAGGATATGGTATGACATTTCTTTGTCCACAAGAGTGACTATAAAAATAGATAAGAAATCAAAGTGGCAAGACATAGGCATTATGCTCAGTTGATGGTGGACATGGACTTATGTTCCACTTTAGTTGATAAATTTTACCTCCCTATTGATGTGGTAGAGATTGAGTTGAGAATTAAATTTGAAAATTTACCTCATTTCTGTTCAGGATGTAGGATCATTGGTCCTGATTCCTCAAATTGAATGAGATCCATTATTTGTGATTTTTCTTTATTTGTGGACGTTATATTAACTCATGCATCAAAATAATTAGATCATAGAAAGCTTGAACCTCTAGTAAATTTGAAAATGTAGCTCTAAAGCTACCCTAGATTGGAGTTTTGGATGCCCATATAGAACTGAACAATAATTAAAAGAAGGTAAAACACTTTTATTATAGTGATGGACCTTGTGATGACAGTCCTGTGGACAATCACACTGCACACCATATGGAGAATCAAACTGAAAACTATATTCAATCTTTGAATGTTTTTGTTCATCCTACCAATCAAACTTGGGATGAAATTATTGATTAGAGACAAGAAGGTAATGAGGATATTGTTAATGATCATGTGGAAATATATAGGATCATCTTTTGATATGATCTAGGTGATCCATCAGATGTTAAATCAGGTTTATCTGGGATTTTTTCTCAATATATTAGAGATTACCTAATAAAGTATCATTAACCTTAATCTTATATTGTTATCAAGTGTGATAGTAAAATTCTCGTTCACTCAGTTCCTGACCAGGGTCCTCATAAGCCATATTCGACACCAATTGAGGTTTATAAACTCGTTATACAATCAGGAATTCAGGATTTCTATACACTTATTGTGGATCCCTCAAAGGGAGAGGTCCGAACCAAATCATGGGAGGTTGGGGGTAATATATGATGAAAATCCAAGCCTGTCCTAAAGAAAAATTATACGTAGGCCAAGGAGGAAAATGTTTTCTTGGTCTTCTCATCAATGCTGCAAGCTTTCCCTCAGCCGGAGGTAGAAGTGATTTCTACAAGGGATACCCAACATTAAATTGTAGAATATGAGGAGTTGTATGTATCCTATAAACAAGATAAATTAAAATGGAGACATCATCCTAGTGGTTGTGGGTGGGACCGCATTCGAGCTAATTTGATTGAAAAGAAGGTTGAGTCGAAACTTTTTGATTCTGACTTGGATGACTAAAATATTGAAATCCTTCATCAACAAGAAAAAAAATGGAAGATCTTCACACCATGGGTCATGGACGTGGGAGAGGATGAGGCACAGATTTTGGAGACTTGCAAGATAAATAATGTAGGATCATAGATAAAATTAGGAAAAAACATGGTACCTTGTGATGATGGCTTTGATGATTCATTTGAACCTATCTATCCATATCTCTGTTTCTATTTATTTTTTATTCAATAAAAGGGCATTCTCTTGACTTTTTAAAAAAACGTTGAGTTTAGCTTGTATTTCTTGAAATATAAAGATCAATTGAAACCAAACATATTATTAAAATATTAATATTTAATATGTTAGTTATCACCCTGAAGTTAAAATGGACGGTATAAAAATTAATTTTAAATTATGAATGTTCTGGTTATTTATTGATTAAGAATAAAACAATAATCATTTAAAATAACGTTTTTCTTATGAAAAATGAATTTTTTCTAAAACAATTAGTCACATTTTGTGAAAATTATTTAAAAACAACTTTTTTAAATTTTAGAATATTACTTTTATAAAATTAAAATAATTTTTTAAATAACAAATAATTGCCTTAGGTTTAATTTTTCATGTTTTTTTAAATGATTTATTTCTGATGAATTATGAAAAATGTATAATTTTGATTGAAAACTCATTTTTTGTTAAATAATTAATAATGTTAAATTATATTTTGAATTGGTTTAAAAGTTACATTAGAAAAAAATCATTTAATTCAATTTAGTTCATTGGAATTATTTTTATATTAAATTGTAATATAAAGACTCTATAATATTTTTATCATTTTCCCATTGAAAACCCAATTTTTTGTCACATCTGAGAGATTCATTTTAATTTAAAATTTTCTACTTATGTTGATTGAATTTCAAGAAATATATTATATATTAGTAATCAGAATAATTTATATTATCTAGTTAGGTAAAATTAAATTTTTACCATAATGTATAGTAATAAAAATAGAAATTATTTTCCACTACAAAGGTAAAAATGGGTTTTCTTAGGGGATAAATCATGAAGATACTGGTTACTAATACTCACCAATTTTTCCAACACCAATTTTATTTAAATATTTGGATCCTTATCACCTTTGTGTCAATTTTTCATGATTATTTGTACACTTTTCAATGAAATTGACCAATATAATAAGTTAAGTAATGAAAATGATAAAATACAAACCTTCGTTGATTTTAAAATATATAAAACTTTTGGGAACAGAATAAAACAACATATGTTTGTTTATAAACATTATTTTGAAATATAATAAGTTTTTTCCTTAAAATTTATATTTAATTATTATTGTTGAAATAATTACTTTAAATGCTTATGAAACTCCACCTAAATAATTTTTCAGATAATAGAAAAATAAAATAAATGATACTAAATAAAATTTATAGTGTATTAGTTTTGATGGTGTTTTTGTTTCCAAGTGCTTTCCAAAATTTTGGGTGAGAAATTATCATGGTTATTCTATAGTAATGGGAGGTGTTTTTTCATATCATGTACTAAAATATTTGGATATTTATAGCATGAGAAGGATATAAAATAGTTTTTTTTAAAAGTGGAGTATTGTTCGTAAGAGTGATATTACGGGAACCACATGTGAAGCATGTGAACAGAAAAATGTGATAATGAAATTATTATCACACAACATCTATGATTTGAGAAACAACAATGGGGCTTGCTATTTATTGTATGAGAAAATTATTTTATATTCACCATAAGAGGCGATTTTCACTATGGAAACTGCAAAAAAACAATAGTAAGTAGTCTAAGTGGATCATAAAGGGATTTAGAGTAATTGTGATTAGAATGATTTTTGGGTTTCTTTCTATGTTTATATGACCCCAAATCAAATCCTTAGTGCTTGAAATGTTCATTAGAGAAAGTCATAATCATAAAAATTAAAGTAATTTAATTGGGTTCATGGAGAAGTGGAATTTGAAATAGATGTTGATTCACAAAGAAGTGGAGTTTAAAATGGATAATTTTTCCATGTCGATGTTTTTGTTTGTGAAGGGTCATTTCATCTCAAGGTTTCATCCATCCACAACACAATATATATTTATGATTAAATCATGAAACATGGTTCAAAATAAGTCCACTGTGGAATTATTACATCCCACAAAGTATGTAGAACAGTTCATTAAATATAGTTTGTAACTATATAGTTGCACATTAATGTGGAAATTATCTCTCAGCTGAAAATAGAGATTCATCGAAAAATCGTATATGTTTGAACCAAATATAAATTGATATAGATCATCAAAATAATCATTTATAGGAGTAGTGAATTCAATTTAGTAGAGATATAAGTAGCCTTTAAACCTATGAATGGTTGTAAACTATGGGGGATAGTGTGTCTAATTAGAACATTGTGAAAATAGAATACTATAGTGTATTTGTTACATTGGTACACTCTTTTTTTCTTGGTCAATACTAGTTAATGATGAACCATGTACAATTTCTATTCCTCATGAATGTTTTTATTTTTGTTCATAAATTTTTAACTATCCACATAGGAAATAAAATTTAAGCAATGACCTTTATACATCCACACACAATCTATTTAATTAATCTCACACCCAACCTATTTAAATATCATAATATAATAATCTACTCAGACACACACATGATAGTGATGAAGGAACACTCACTCCAAAAACTAAAAATCTATCAAAGTGTCTATAGGATAACTCAACATTATGAGTGTCCCACCCTTAGGTCGACTATTTCAAAACCATCACACTCCACTACTCAATGGGTACGAATATAATCTATTATAGAGTGAAATATGTTAATTCATTGAATTTATAACTATCTAGTGAATATATATTACATATTGTATATTTATGGTCAATAAAATGACCTGCAGTGATCAATGCATAATCATAGAGCTCATGGGATCATCATGGCCCAAGAGACATACATTTTTCTAATGAGGGTTTATAAGAAAAAAATATATTTTCAGTTGAAGGTTAATCACACACATGTGGAAATACAAAATATCATATGATATATAATAGAATTTATAAGCCTTATGATAATTTTTTGGGACTACAAACATCATTCGGTGTAATTCCCTTTCGTAAAACTTCTGCCACCAACATCAACCAAGTCCAACCAACCACTATTCATCATTGGAAATACCTAACTTCACCAGCAATTACATTTATCAACTATAATTCACTTATAAATTATTTACAATCTAACCAAAATTAATTCATTAATAAATAATTTGGGAATAATCAATTATATATCTCACCAGATGATGTAGCAATGCAGAAATCTCATGAAATGGGGTGTGAATCACACTTGAAACACCCCCAATCCCACAACCTAAAAACTCATTATCCAGTTACATAGATCCAATAAATTATTAAATTCCAATTTCAAGAATAATAATAATAATTTAATTATATGACATCAAAAAACCGATTTAAATCTATTTTTTCCATCCTCCATGAATCCCATGTTTCCAAAAAAAAATGAAATCCACATCATGTTGGCCCAAAATGTTAAATTCACTAAAATATATCAAAATACATGAAATTAAGTATTCATTGAAAGATTTGAAATAATAGAAACATGTTTCAATGAATAATTCACATAGATAGCTAGACGTACTTATAACTACCCATGAGATAAACTGTCTGATGGTCTAATAAGAATAAAAAAATATCGTATCAATCTAGATGAAGATATGAGTGAAAGGAATCTAGGATATGATCCCTAGTTAAACAGATGAAATGATGTCAAAAAATACATTTGATATTTAATTTATTCAAATAGTTCATTATTTTAAAAAAAAACTCGACACGCTAAAATTAGTACAAATCATCAACACATGCATAGCATATAATCGACTTTCATCTTAGAGTATCTCAAAAATTTATGTGACTTCCAATATATTACATAACAGGCTCTTACACATAAAGTTATACATATCCCTTGAGTAAAAATTATATTTCATAGTTTAATCTAAATTTAACACTTTATATAGTTCAATTTTAAACCTTACACATCACAGGGATACTCTTATATACCATTAATTTAACCCTTATCCACTATAGATATTAAAATGATCGTACATGGATATTCAGAGGGGTGAAATGTTTATTAAAATTTTACATAAGTTTATGATTTTTTTTAATTATCCCCTATTATACTCAAACCTCTATCCTAATTAATAGGAATTAAAAATTTGATTCCCTCTCACTCCTCACTATGTAAATGGATTCAAAAACTAAAAATAATAGTAGCACACAATATTTACAATATTCGGCCTTCATGCAAATGCCTGCTCAATTATTTGTTTTACTTTTTTTTCAAGTACATGGATTTTATTATCACTATATAATTGTATTGATTGAAATTGTATTTTAGTTCTAGCATAAGTGTTGGGAAGGTATCGTGAACTATCTAATTATGATCTCTAAGATAATCTCACTACTCATCCAAGGTCTACAGCCTCTTCCTCTCTTCCAATAAACTTCTTCAAGAGGGTTATAGAAATATAATAACTATTCAAGTTAAACTCACAAATATATCATTAAATATATAACACCATACCAAAATGGGTGTTCTCCATGTTTCTCTATTCTTTACATATACATCTTTAATGGTATTCACTATAGATCAATCTTCCAATCCTAAAATTCAATGTTACTCAGATTGATCACACATCACCTTTTAATACCAAGTAGTGAATTGAATTCACTATAGATCCTATATTTATATGTTTTCAAAAAATCCACTCATTATTCTCTATGTGTGATTCTTCTTACTATATAAACCACTACACATGTATATTTCCATAATGTTTGAATTTATAATTTAAAATGTAAATCTCAAATAAAATTCCAACTTCCACATTATCAAATTCGACCACTAAATTACCTTTAATAAAATCATCATCATTGAACTCCATTTACTCAACTGAAGTTAATGACATAGTTTCCATGTATTTAAAGAACTACTAAACTAATTTTTATGTAACATCCCTAGCCTGGTAGCCTCTATATCTGGTTCCCCAAGGTGGGTCGCCACATTACCTCAGGCGTGCCTCCCCGTACGTTAGAGGCTATCGACATGAAGTGTGGTTCTATAGGGATATGTTGGAGAGAAAATACCTACTTACTAGTAATACCACATCAGAAATAAAATCAAAAACTAAAATCAACAAATAATGGAACCAATCAGAACCATGATTGGAAAACATGCAGAAAACACCGACAATAACCAAGGAAATTTGATACAATAATGATATGTATACTCAACATATTAGGTATATATAAAAATAGAATATCTTTTACCAAAAAACATTAAAATCACAAAAACATACCCAAGTCACACCCTGGTCCTGAAATACCATGCTCCAACTAAACATCCAATGCATGAATCATACACTAGGTTCGGGACCTAAACATGTACCTGAAAACAATTAGCATATTCTCTGGTACCCAAGTGTCATGGCAGCCTGAGTATGGTGTGTGTAGAACTCGGTAGGCCACCACCAACGAAATCTAATGAAATAACTAGTATGTTAAATAGTGAATTTAGATAAGAATTTTTAATAAATAACCATGTGAACAATGGAAGTATGTCTCATATTTAAGAAATTAACAAATACCCATTTTACACATTAAGTTATCTAGGTTCAACCAACCAACTAAACTAGCTCTAGTTGCAGCAAGAGCATAAGACATAGCATAAGGGGTTACTCACATTTAATCAGAAGGAGAACTCACTATCAAATCCATTCATAAACATACCACGGAGCCTCAATCCAATAATCAATCCATGTCTATACATTTGGTAAGCATAACGCCTTGTTCTGACAACCCAAACCTTGCCACGTCCATACATTTGGGAAGCATGGAGACTCAATTTGACATCCCAAACCATGTTGTGTCCATAATGTTTGGGAACCATAGATCTTCATTCCAACATTCCAAACTAAATATCACATAAGTGTATCCTAGAGCATTAATCTGCTCCATCCGAAACAAGGAACCACATTCCATAATTTAGGGGAATAGATCCTCAGTCTGGTATCCTCACTCAAACAATACATCAATGGGACCAATAGCATTAGTCCGGACTAACCCAAATAAGGAATCTCAATCTATAAGTTTGGATAATAGATCCTCATTCCCATATTATAACTCAAAAAATACATCACTGGGACCTAGAGAATCCATCCATATCAACTAAAACATAGAACCTCAGTCCATAAGTTAGGAGCATAGAGCCTTAGTCTGACATCCTAACTCGAACAACTTACAACCAAGCCATGTGCACATTCTTCTTTAACCATATAACATATTTACCATTTATATACCTAAACCCATATCAAATCAAAAATCATTTACAAACTATAACTCATCTAACACATTCACATTATACCAAACACCCCCTTATTTCATATTAACAATAGGACAACAATTAAGTTAAATTTTATTTCACCATCCATGATAACACACATATCATAATACTCATTTAAAATCATCTTGAAGAAACCATTTTAAAACATGGGTCTTCATCTATTAAAAACAAAACCATTCCCCAAATATTTCATTTACATTTCCCACTATTTCAAATAATCCTTAAATCATTTTCACAAAATGGAATCCATTCCCTCATTTTAAATCATCATTTTAAATCTATAAAGAAAATAATTTCTAAAACTCCTTGATTTCAACTCATCATTTCAAAACATTTCCCACTTTCAAAACATTGTAACCATCATTTAAAACAACATCATATTAAAATCAAAAACTAATCATTCAAAAGATTTCAAAACCCCTTAGGAATTTCAAAAACTAAGACACAATAATTTAAATTTCCCCTTTTTAACAGTACCCATAATCCAATTTAACCATTATAACTAATTCATTTTCATAATTTCCTGTATCTCAATGTTTACCCATTTACTCACCCTTTAAAAGGGTTTTCCATACCCCATGGGTAGCCCTAATTCCAATATAAAATCATCAATAGACCCAATGGGGTCCATAAAGAGTTATGAACCTCACACAAAGTCGCAGTTTACTTTCCTTAGCCGAAGACAAAAAAACGCAGAAAAGAAGTACATTGGACCAAACACATGCACATATAAAACATCAAGAGTATGGGGGAAAGCATTAAGACCACCTAACTCATGTTTTTAGACAACATATCATCCAAAATCAACCATTTATTGAAAATAATTCAACCTAAAACACTAAGATAAAGAACACCCTATAAAAACAAAGGTCTAGAGCTTCATAAGAAGAGGAAACCACACATCAAGACTCTTCTAGAAAATAAAAAGAAATAGAGTTTAAGACTTACTCAGAGCTTCAATTTACACCAAAAGTTACATCAAATGATAAATAATTGATGGAGAATCATACCTTGGAATATTGGGGTAGAAGACGTCAGGATCATTGATGTTGTATGGTTAAATGGGATGAAATTTTGGTGAGGTTTCATAAATCCGGAGGGGGTAAAATTGGAAATCCCCCCTCCTTTAATTAGGCACGTGGTTTGGACGCACAGTTGGGAAAACCATGCACCACCCTCTATCCAAGACGGTTCCTAGGTCACATGGTTTCTTGGTAGTTCACATGGTTTGAAAAACCAAGAAGTATCCATGCAGGATGGATCTGTCCAAGCCCGTAGGGTATTATTATCCCCCTTTCACAATTTCCAAACTGTTAACCTGTCTTCCGATGCCCTCTTCGTTATGGTGAATGGTTTTTAATAACTATATTCCAATAATAAATCATGCACTAAATGTCCATTTCTTCCCTCTTTTACATAAATAACTCCCAGTACACTCCCAAAACATTCCATACACCCAAGAACAATTTCATTAACTAAAAAACGAATTTATACAAAAATTTAAAAATGTATGTTCCTTCATGAAGGATCAGGACCTTACAACATCCCCACCTTATAACAGGTCATCCTAAAGCTACACTCACAAGAATCACCAATACTCCAAGACAAATGTTCAGGCCTCAGGCCCACATGTCAACTTCTATCTCCCTTGTTTCCTTCTAAAGACATCCATTCTATAACAAAACTCGAACAAGGTAACAAATCTACCCAAATATTTATTCCCCCACCATAATCCACAATCACAAACCTAATTCTTCTCAAGTATGCATCAATCTCAAACTCATAATTTCCAACATAAAACATAATATAAAAGTCCCAGTAATAACTAAACCATAGAAGAAAAGGGTACCGACAAAGCACTACACAACTTTGGAAGAGCCAATAAAAATACCTCTAATTTGAATCTCTCTGAAACTCATGGACCAAATATCTTGGAGCCATCATACACAGTTTATAAAATTCTAACGGTGACCCAAGTTTAGCCTCAACCAAATAAACACACATATTTTTTAAAACACATATTTCAGACCTACATCATTTTACAACTCAAGGCCCACAACCTCTCTCCTCACTCGAACATACAAAGAAAAACTCAATCATAACCTTCATCTCAAGGTGTTCAATAGTAAAAACCTAATCAAACACTCATTTACAAAAAAAAATGCAAATATGGATATTACCTGAGCCCAACCAACCCATAACACTGATCACAGCATCTTCTGACTAATCTTCAAAGCTATGGTTCTCTCCACTATATGCTTTATCTTACCACCACCACCTTCCGGTCTTGGGAACCCCCACCATTGAAATAAAATACCACCAGAAGCTCATCTCAAATTTTCACAACATATCCAACACATTTACAAACTCATCATGCCCAAACATACATGAGAACACCATCCAACATTTGCATCCATCCTTTAATAGAGAGCAACCCAGAATGGAATTTCATCTACCATCCATCTTCAGACTAGAATGAAATTTATCTCTCTCAAGTTTTCATTCATTCTGAAACACACTTTCTATTTATAACATCAATACAAAGGTGGCTCATAACCATTCATGTTTGTTCCTCTCACCATACCTTGTCAAACCATCCTCAATTAGATTGTCCCAAAACACCCATCTTCCAATATTGACATTCTACCCTTTTCCTATGGCCATGAATTCTTCTTAATTAAGGTGTACCTCCATAATATGACATACCTTCCGGAATGATTCCCTAACTTTACGTAAAACTTTACTGCCAAGGAATCCTCTATTCTCCAAACCCTCATAATTCTCCACGACACCTATCAACATCCCCTACACAAGATCCTCCTTTATCCCAACATCAACTAATTATTGTTACTTTCTTCCCCAAAACCCATTTTCATTTTTTAAAATGATCTTATCATTCCAAAACATCCACTAAAGGTGGTTTAAAACTCACCTATTTTTAATATTTTTCAATATAAACTGATATGTATCCATCTAGAACATCCTAGAAATTCATGCTTCACTATTAGCACACCACGTCTTCACACAAAAAAATAACTTCACACATAGAGGCATTTCATGGTCTCCCAAAAAACACCTTCTCGAGTCCATGCCTGGCTTCCAATGAGGTTTTAGAACCAAACCACCATTACCATCAACCATTGTCAAGGCTTATCACATCCATAAATGTATCTAACACAAGAACCTCAGCTTTCTTTTAGAGATTCCCCATG
Organism: Viscum album; assembly: GCA_963277665.1. NCBI lineage: Eukaryota > Viridiplantae > Streptophyta > Magnoliopsida > Santalales > Viscaceae > Viscum > Viscum album. The sequence continues at coordinate 283,940,088 of OY728138.1, read as the reverse complement.
CCTGAAGGAAATGCTTGGATCGATCAACCACCATATCCAAGTCCCACCTGACATTTATTTTGGAATCCAAACATTTTCCTCAAAGGTTTATTATTGGTATTTTGATTCCACCACATCCACCCCATAGCATGGTCCAGATTTCCATGACTTACATACCACTCACCACCTTAATGGTTTCATAATCATCACATTCCTCTATAAATTTCCACCACCATGGCTCATGATTCAACAATAAATTGGACCCCATAAGTTGTTCATGGCCTTCTTGCTTTTCGTAGAATAAAAAAATAAGCATCAACCACTACCCATTTCAATCATCCAAGAAAATAACCCATGTCATTTATTGATTTCTAGTCCATCTCAAGGACCTTACTCACAACTTTAATTGGTGTACTTCTTTCTGTCTAGATCCACATATACCTCTTCATGAGCATAACCTACAAGATTCCCTATATCCAACGAACACATTCAGGTTCCTAGACATATATCTATATCTTTATCTATGTACCCGAGATGATGGAAAGATTTTTTTCACAATCCTCGCCAACTCAAAGTATGATAAGAATTAAAAAAAAAATTCCATCACAAGCCATCCATCTTTGAAGCCACTTCCCACTATGGGGACACCTTGAACTGTCAGATGTCTCAGGATTCCCTTCCCACCAACATCTCATCAACACTCAAATACCACAACTCAAATGTGGTTTCTAACATAACTCACCAGAACTTCACGGCCACTTTCCATGTTTTCATGACCCAAATTCCCTTTGTCACCACTTCCATCACCCCACTCAATTTATTCCAGCATGACCATAGTGACTCACATAAAAACCCAATGACCCCCACATTAATCCAAAACCCAACTGTCTCACATATAACCAAATGAATCCATACACACATTGGTCTACTTTTTCTTGTCTACTCAAATAAACATTATTCCTTCATTAAAAATTACCAAAGCTATCAGGTCAGACACCTTAATGATCATACCCATCGAGAAAACCTTATAACCAACCACAAGCACTCAGGTGTCTCTCTTATAAAGTAATCCAAGGAATAGACGTTCCATTTTACCAAAACTCGATGGAACCTTTCATGGATTGATTCCACCCCAAAAACAACCACCCATGCTTCACAGTCCAAGGCATCTACAACACTGAGCTAGCCTTCCTCAAGGCTACCCTTAACTGAAACTAGACTATGAACTCATAGACATAACTCAAGTCACATCTCTAGAAGCATTAATTATCCCACTTATCCATTTATACCAAACCATCATTGATAAACACTCTTTTTGTACCACAATTAAGGTCCAAAATTTCCACTGGTACCTCATTCACCTATATACACTGACAACTTGTCCAAATACTCCCACAGGTAACCCTTAAAGGTCAAACAGAACCAGCACCCTAAACTGAAGTCTCGTCAAGCAAAGCCACTAGATCTCTCTATAATCTATAAACATAAAACCTAAAATAACTCATTTATCATCGTCGGAACTCCTTCCCCCATTCCAAAAAACATTGCATCTAACGCTCCCAAGATACGATTTACTCTAGGTTTCACATTGAGGATAGCCATACATGCACATCAGTAATACAATCCAAACACCCACTCTAGGGTCTAAAACATAACTCACATAATCATGACCCACAAGGGTTACCACACTCACGCTATTGAACAACATCTCATGACCCAAAGGCCACAAACACACTGCATGTACAACAAGAACATATCCTTTACTATACATCAGAACCCTACAAAGCCTCATGACCCAAAACCAAGGTCACAACCTTGCGAACTCTCTCTACCCAAACCACCCATATGCAGGGTTTGGTCACAAAACATAGGATACCCATTTCTAGTGTCCCTAAACAATTCATCATTTCCATATTTACTTTCTTAATTAAACATTACCATTTAAAACCCAAGGTTTCAAATTTCAAAAATTTCCATTTTCATAACCAAGGAATTAAATCTTTCAAAAACCATTTTATTTCCCAACATTTCAAAAAATAACTACTTTTTTAAAATTCAAATTTCAAAACATTCTCATTAACAATAATTTCATGGAATGTTCAATGGGAATAAACTACAGGTATAAAATTAAACGACTAACATGTGAGTCCCAAGGAACTATAAATCATAGGAAATATACAAATGACCTATCAATCCTTTGTGCCTAGAAAGATTCATGAACTCACCCTACCTCTATTTTCATACCTATACATGAGATAAAACCTCATAAATTAATAACATTACATCTATGTTCACCACTCGAGGTGGAAATATCAACTATCCAAAAAAGAAAAAAACATCAATTACCACCCATGGAAACTTCATTTTTTCCTCATATGTAGAGTTGTAGGCACCTAATAATGATCTAGTTACCAATAATTTACAGGAAATTAGTCTCTTGTATACCATTCATAAATAATAAGACAAAATAAATATATTCTAGTAACACTTTGTGCCATCTTTGGCATGATAGCCACTATATCTTTTTCCCCAATTCTGGTCACTACATGACCTCTGGTGTGCCTCCCCATATGCTAGAGGCTAATAACTATCAATGCAATTTGATAGGTATATGTAAGGGAGAATATACCTACTTATCAGATTAATACCATAACAGAAATAAAACCAACATATAAAAGAACCAATTTGAACAATAATTGGACAACATAAAGAAAATGCCAATAATAATCAAAGGGAATCAGATACCAAAATGATATGTATACTCTACATATCAAGTGGAAATACAAATAGAGTGTCTAAAAACATAAAACATAAAACTCCTAAACACGGACCTGGGTCCCAAACTGATCTGAACATCCCATGCTCCAACCAAACAACCAAGGCTTGAACCATAATCTATGACCCTATCCTGAACCCATACCTAAAACCAAGTAGAATCTTCTTGAGTACCCAAGTTCCATTGAGGCCCAAGAAAGGTGTCAGTACAACACAGTAGGCCATTACTAATAGTCTCTAAATAAGTAACTAGCATGTACATGACTGGAAGTATATAATAATATACAATAAATAACCAAGGGAAAATAAAATTATGTCTCATATTTAAGGAATATTAAATAACCATTTTACCCATTAAGTTCTCTAGGGTCATCCAGCCAACTAAACTACATGTGGTTGTACTGGGAGCCTAATAAATTGCATAAGGGGTTACTCAAATTTAATCACAAGGGGGAATTAATAAACCATTCCATTCATCAACTTACCTCAGAGCCTTAGTCCAATAATCAAGTCATGTTCATACATTTGGGAATCATACAGCCTTACTCTAGCATCCCATAGTATTCCATGTACATAAATTTTGGAATCATATAGACTCATTTTCAAATCCCAAACCTTTCGAGTTCTATATGTTTTGGAATCAAGGAGCCTCAGTCTGACATCCCAAACCAAAAAATACAACGGTGGGACCTAGAACATCAGTCCATCCCAACACAAAATAGGAACCTTAGTCCATACGTTATGAGAATAGATCCTCATTCCTACATCCTAACTCAAAAAATATATTTTTGGGGCCTATAGAATCATTCTATCCTAACTCAAAAAAGAAACTTGTAAGATCCCAAGTTTTTTAACAAGGTATGGGTCCTTTTATTTCCAATTAAAACCTAGTTTAAGTTCTATTTTTTGATAAGGGCCCTTAAGATAGGTTATGGGATGATTGGGTTGTTTAGGAAAGAATGAATTTGGGGGGATAAAAGGTAGGATTCATTCCAATTACATGATGTTTAATTTTATTACATATAGTGTAATCATTACACAGCATGTAATGGTCTGCGCATAACCCTTTACACTGTGTAAACGGTTTTTTGGAAGGAAAATACCCCAAGCACTACATGAAGTGTAAGGAAATAAAATTCCATGTAAATGACTAATATTTTATTTTAAAAAATTGAAGGGGTATCTATTTTCTTAGATAGAAACCTAACCTTTCCTCTCTAACATGTAGGAAGCCCCAAGGAATCCTAAAGGTGGTATTTTCTCCCATTTCCTGATATAGATTCTATTTCATCTATCGTCACTCTCATTGGATCTGTTCCAGTGAGTAATACTTTCCTTTTTTATTGTTGTTAATTTAATTTGGTATTAGCTATACTATTTAGGTTCAAGCTAATATTCTCTATTTTCAATGTTTTCATTCGTTCTTCATTTTTCTCCTAATCTGAGTAGAATTAGAAGCTAATACTAGGTGACCACTCTCCTATAGACCTATGGTAGGTGTTATATACTTTTCTTAAGTGGTTTGGTTCTATATATAGCTAGTTTTCATTATTCAACCAACTAGAATTTTCAGCATGGCCCCGAAAATGAATTATATGATTGTATTGAACGTAATGGAACCTGTTTGGGATACCGTTTAGTTCCTTTGAGACATATTGGAGGTTGTTTCCCTAGACACATCCACCCTTGGGGTGTTCCATGTGAATTGATTTATTTTATGCCTTTGTTGAACCACCCATGGGGTGAGTTAGTGCTTTCTTTGTTAAAGTAAGCCTATTAATAAATGACAAGAACCGATCATGTTGAATATGAGATGCTTTTCTTCCTTTGAATGTTGATGATTTTGATTATATGATTTATATTGGATTTTGATATGAGTGGGTAAACTCATTAATTGTGTATTATTTAGTTGATAAATGTTTTGAATGTTGAATGATTATATAAGATTCCATGGGTGTGCTACACCATGGGTCATGATAATAGTAGAGAATTCTATGGACTTGTATACTCCTTGGATTCTGATTCTGTGGGATGCCTTGGGCATTTCTACCCCATGGATTTGGTTTGTTTTGGATTAAAGTGTATATGTTCTATTTAAATTCTCCTTGGATACCAATTCAAGCCTAACTTAGTTTCCAACATGATTCTCCTAGGATTCGACGAGCATTCCTTAGTCCACTATACCTTGGATCTACGATGACAAGGTCATGAATTTCTGATTAGATAGCATGGACTTGGTAAATGTGATTTGAATGTTTAAACGACTCTATTGTGGTTATTCTGAAACTTATATTTATAAGTTTTGGTTGTGTTTGAGGCACATTTTTGTGAGTATTTTTTCTTATTTATGTAGATTTTCATGGAGTATTGCAGCTTATCTTTTATATGGATAATCTAACATGTGTGTTCCCATAGCATCATCCTCCCACATTTTCAAGGGATGGAGGTCCATAGGCTGCTGAGATATAACATGAGACTACACTATTGATCATTAATCATCTGGAGACACATTGGGAGTTGATAGCGGAGCTCCTGACTTATAGGATTCTAAGAGTAGCAAAGTGTAGGTGAGATACTCTGAACCAAGATGAATGGCTATGAGATAAAGTTTTTTTTTCTAAACCAGGTTCTATGACTAATTTTACCTTGAGACTCTGATGATATATCAGGTTAGTGAGTTCATGTGTTTGGAGTAGGGAATATTGACAGTTATGGAGTACTTGACATGCTTTATAGAGTTTCATCATTTTTCACTAACGTGCCTTACAAATGAATTATTAAGGGAGATAATCTTTTAGGAAGTTCGATGACATACTATTTGATATCAAATAAATTTTTTCAGGTTGTTGATGATTACTGATATTGTAAATCATGCACACATTAAAAGGAATAACCTAATGGAAACTGGGGCTGTATAGCAGAGATGTGTGGTCTCTCAACCTAATGGTTTGATTCATAGTGGTAGAAAGAACCATTTTGATTCAAACTATTAGATGAGTACCATCCATGAAACTATTGTTGGAAATAAAATTTTCTATAATTAATGTGGAAGATTGTGCCACAAGAGAAATCAGGGTGATTACAACCCATTTGATATTCAAGATTGCAGCATGATGGGACATATGAAACATTTCTGTAGAACCTTCCCTCCAAAAGTGATTCATAGGATTTAAACTCCAACAGTAGGTTTGGAAGAGGTTTTATCATATCTTCATTAGGTAGGGATCTGGAGGATTACCATTTGATCATTCTAAGGTGGTAGTTGTCGTGGACGACACATCCAAGCACCAGTTGTGTTGAGATAGCATAACAGACCTAATCCGGGTAGTGAGGTTTTGCCATAGGGTCGCAATTCACACCAGATCTATTCTATACAGCCTACACCTAAGGATCAAGGTGTTTGACCATTTATGGTGAGATTTATGATCATAATAGCCTCTACTCTTGTATCTACTCTTTATGACATTGGTGCATCATATAGTTTCATATATATTCTTTTTTTAGAATGCCTTTGGTCCGTGATTCAGTTTTTTGAGGGTTTTATAATAATTTAAACTTCTTTTGGGATTATAACATGGTATGTATAATCATTTAGGGAGTTCCCATTGATATTGGTGGGTTTCACTTCATTTATAATCTTTTTTCCCTTGACATGATCTTGTTTTACATCATACTTGTGATAAACTAGCTAGTAGATTATCAATCCTACACTGACTACTATCATCGGAGTGTGTATTAAACATCACTAAAAGGTGAAGTTTATACTCATAAGGGTGAATGGGATGTCAAGGAGAGCCCACATGGATCAGATCATTATGGTTTTGGAAGGATCAAAAATGATATTTATAGTTTATATCTTGATGATCATGGAGCATGTATGACGTACATTCCTCAAGTGGTTGATCATTTAAGGAACATTCTCCCTGATGACGTTTCTAGTTTACATCCTAAGAGAGAGGTTGATTTCTCCATCGAGCTAGTGCTATGAGTTACACTGATATCCATTACTCCTTATAGGATGCCTATGACAAAGTTGTATGAGATCAAGCGGTTACTATGGTATTTGGAGGAAAATTGGTTTACATGACCTAGTACTTATTTGTGGGTTTCAACTATCCTTTTTGAGAAAAAGGATGATGGTACCCTTATCCTATGTGTAGATTATCAGAAATTAAACCAGATGGTGGTTAATAAATTGTATATATTATCATGAATAGGTGATATTTTTTTATTAGCTTCGAGAAGGTTTGGTGTTCTCAAACATTGACTGGATTTTAAGATATCACTAGGTATGTGCTTGACCTGTAGACATACCTCGTATAGACTTTCATAGAATCTATGGCCTGTATGAGTATCTAGTTATTCTCTACGGTCTCGTGAATGAACCAGTAGTTTTCAAAGCGCTGAGGAACCAAATTTTCCATCCTTACCTATATTAATTTATGGTGGGTTTCATTCAAGATATCTTGGTTTATTCTCACAATCTACATGACCACACCAAACATTACGAGATCATTTTCAATACATAGAGATATCATTGTTTATATGATAATCTCATATAGTGACACTTCTTGATGGATATGATTCACTTATTGGGTCATATTATCTTAGTGAAAGGAGTATTTGTAGACCCATAGAGGTGGGAACTATAGTTTATAGGGAGTATCCCAAGAAATCCTTTTGCATATAGAGTTTATTGGGGATAGCTGGATATTATAGTCATTTCATATAGCACTTCTCAGGCCTAGAAGTTCCACATACAGGACTGACTAAGAATGGAGGGAAGATTGTATGGACAAATACCTATGAGACATCCTTTCATAAGTTGAAAGGCGGATTGAATTCATCACTGATTCTAATTCTACCAGAGTAGGGTAGGAGCTACACTATGTATGGTGATGAAACATGTATCGGTCATGAAAAGGTGTTGATGTAGGTATATAGATTCATGGCGTATGAGTCTCAACAACTAAGGACACATAAGAGGAATTTATCGATACATGATCTTGAGTTAACATCATCGATTTATGTTTTCTTCTATTAGAGACATTATTTACTAGGAGAGCATTTTGTAGTGTACATGGACCCCAAAAACCTCAAGTGCATATTTACACAACAAGATCTGAATCTGAGGTAGTGAATGTTGGTTGAGTATCTATATTCATTCGACTTTGACCTTGCTTACATGCTTGGGAGAGGTAATGTAGTGGTTGATGCAATGAGCAGTAGGACTTATATATAGGTAGTTTAGGAGGCTAGTAATGATTGGTAGCTTTTGGATCTATTCTATGAGATGCACTTGGAGGTGCAAGATAGTTAGAGGAAAACTTATCTTTCATCCATAGCTATGACCCTTCACCTACTAGATAGAGTGAGCGTGAAGTACCTATCAAATTCTAAGGTCTTAGTCATATGAGAGTGTGTTGTAGGTGAAGACTCACCTCCTAGTTGAACCATAGGTGAGGATGAGTTTCTGTATATCCATGGTAGTGTAAGGGTTCTGTTGGACAATATTGAGGAGTTGATGCGGGAGTTTCATGCCTCAGTTTGGACAGTGGACTGCAGAATCTCTAGGATGTATCATGACTTACGGCTTCTGTACTAGTGGCTGAGTATGAAAACAGAGGTGACTGGTTTTGTTACAAGATATTCAACCTATCAGTAGGTGAAAGAGAAACATCATAGAGTAGTCACAATTTTACAGTAGCTATATATTCCTGTGTGGAAATGGGATGATGATACAACGGATTTGGTGACTATTTTTCTAGATTTTCCTCGAGATAAAGTTGTTTTTTGGATTTTTGTTGATAAGATAATGAATTCTTCACATTTACTACTGATCAAAGATATCTTCAGCATATATGAGCTTAAGAATTTGTATATCCGTGTGATAGTACGAATTCATGGGGTCAGATGCACTATCCTTTTAGATTTGGATTTTTGGTTTGTGTCTCATTTCTGGTAGAGTTTACAGTGGAAACTAAGGACATAGGTGATTTTTAACATAGCATACCATCCACTGGCTGATTTCCAGTCAAAGCATATGATATAGATTCTTGATTACATGTTGTGAGCATGGGTCCTCGATTTTAGGGTCGCATGGGAGAGGCATATACCCCTTATTGAGTTCTCATAAAATAATAGCGATCAGGAGACTATAAAAATAGATCCTTATGAGTCTTTTTATGTTAGGAAAAATTGATCACCCTTATACTGGTTAGAGCCTAGTGAGTCAGCTTTGTTGGGACCATATAATGACCCAAACGTTTATCAATGGAACTTCTCCCTTCTTATAGTAACTTCATATAGTATAAATCATATAAAATCGCTTATAGACCATAATAAAAACTTTATAAATGAATAATTATTAAAATAAGAAGTATTTATATAGGTTAAGGATCCTATGAGAATGAAATAGTAACTAGTCCTTAGAAATAGTAATTTGACCCTTATGAATAGTAACATTATCAAATGAGTAGTAACCCAATAAAATTAATAATAACCCCACCCATTAAAGTATAAATAAAATTTAAACATATTATAAATGAAATAATTGTGTAATTATATCCTAGACTAAGTAATTAAGTGTCTTGGAAACTATTAATTAAGTATTGGAATTTTTGTAAGTCATAAGTATTTAATTAAAATTTAATAATGTATTTATTAATTTTTTTAAATAATTATTTTCATAATTTGTATCTATAAATTAATATTTTTATGTTGTATTATTTTAAGATAATTTTATGTGATCATATGTAATTGTTCAATGTGTTACAAAATCAGTTATAATTTTAAAATCTGTATTTTCAAAGTAAATGATTATTTTAATTAAAAATTAAATTAAAAACATTTATAAAATTATTTACATAAAATGGTGTTCATTTTTTAATTCTACATGTTGAAAAATGGTTAAGGTGTTTTTTTTATTTTTCTGAAATACTTGAATTTTTTATGAATAGTAAAATACGATTGTTTTTTTTAAATGCTAAATGCATGAATTTATGATTTGTTGATGTTGTAAGGTGGATTTAAGACACATAATATTTAAAAATACTTCATTGATTTAATAGATTTATAGATAATTCAAAAACTATTCATTTTCTTAATCCAAAATAATAAATTAATGAATATAATATTTAGAAACACCCCTCTCATCCAATATAAATTCCACCCCCCACACCCTCATTCCCTTAAACCTATCAAGATTTGATCCTTCCCAAAATTCTACTCAAAAATATTCCATATCCCCTCCCCCATGTCTATAAGATCTTGGTATCATAAGAATACCAAGCTTAGGTTCCTAGAGGAGGATCATAAAAGGAGAATTCAAGAGGTAAATCCTCTCTCTTTTTATTTTAATTTCCTCTCAATTTCATTTATTTTCCTATTCTATCCCAAACATCCTTCAAGAAAATGGAAAGATAACTCTAATATGGTTGATATACGGGAATTATATAATTTTAATGGAATATTCATCTTTAAACTCCTCCCTCTATCTCTTTTATTTTAAAAATGAAATCTTCACCCATGATGTGGCAATTTACCGACATTGTGGCTGATGCACTTTTATTTTCAATTAATAAATTCATTAATATTATTAAAACCATTAAATGGTTGAAATAATATTTTAATTTTTCTTTTATAACCCTTTTATATTTTGATAATAACATATATACATAATACTAAATGATAAAACAAAATGAGTTCATTGTGATCGAAAAGCCACCAAAATTAACCAAAAACGATCATCATTAACTTTTATCTAATGATTCGTCATCATAACACATAGTAAAATTATTTATAAGATCATTAAAACTTATATAATATCATTTCTAACATATAATAACTATTATTTATATTTATCCACCTTTTACATGAATTTTCATTCATGAATACAAGTGAACTGATCATGGAAACCATGGAAACGAATACTCCCGAACGATTAAATTAAACTCTATAAATCATAATAAATATCATAAATGAAGTATAAAACCAAAATTAATCAAATTAATTTATAAATGGTTTTTTTTAATTAATGAATATAATGTGATTATATGGGATGTTAAATTAAATAATGTTTTCGGACACAAGGTAAGGGGAATTCTCAAACCTAACTTTCTTTCTTTGGGTTTTCCCTCTTTCACTCCATTTTTAGTATGGTTATTCCTTAAAAATAATTTATTCATCATTATATTACATTTTTTGGGATATAAATTTTCTACTAGAGTTTATGAAAAACACAATGTTTTCCAATATAACTATTCTTTCGAAAAAACAACACATATTACTTCTCACTCAAGGTTGGCGATTCTTATATCAATTATGTTATTCTATCTTTCATTGGGGAACCAAATTTTTATGAATGAATTATTTATGAAGTAAAACCCCTTCCATTACATGGGATGTTTTGTTTTTAGTATTAATATATGTTCTCTGTGGAATTCATGATAATTTAAATGTTATGATGTGACAGGTGCACCCAGAATTATATAGCCCAATGAAAATGTTATGATGTGAAGGGTGAACCTCAATATTATACAGAACTACAATTTATTGGTTAATGTAATGAATCTAATGATTTAAATTGAAATATGTGTGAAATGATGCTATATTTTTTCACAACTATTTTTGGTAGTTGACCACTAAAACGCGATGTTTCATTTTTAAGCATTGCCACATTCTAATCCTTTTAATAATGCTTACTCTCATGATTATGATCCTATGAATATGTAATGATGATAATTATTATTCTCAACCCATTTTATATTGTTTCATGTTCTTATATATCATCTTATTTGGATTTTAACTCGCCCCTTTTTATATATATCCTCAAGTGATTACTTGTACTGAGGAGAATTGAAGGGCAAATAAAAATCTAGAAAATAAATAATTAAATAATTGTTTATGTTGTATTTTTCAAAAGTAATGTAAGGTACTAGTTTTCCAAATATTATTAACCTTTGGATCCTAGTCATGTAATGATTTTATATTGTTTATCATTAAAAATGATATAATAGTGATGTTAGAAAAAGTATAGTCTCTATAGTTGATATCAGAGCATGGTTTAGAGAATTAGAAATTAGGATTAGAGAACCTTAGTGAAAAACCTAACTATAATACTAAGTATAATCAAGAACCTAATAATCATTTTTTAGAAAATTCTAAACAATGTGATCCCACTAGATATAACTTTAGGATTATTTTCACAATGGAACAAATTATTTATTCATGACTAGTTGACTTATGTTTTGTTATAACCTTTTCTATTTTATAAAATGGTTGAAAAAAATAGAAATCAATCCAACAAAACATGTGAGGGAAAATACAGTGATTTCTTGAATGACATCCCTAATTCTTTCGGTGTTGGAGTTAAAAATTTCATGGTGATGCTTACCCATCTGTCTCATGTTGTGAAAAATAACTTGAATAATGTGAAACTTCCACCTTCACCTAGGAGGGAATAACTAGAAATAAAGTGTTTATGTGGAAACAACTACCAATGTATAGTGGATCTTATGATCCACTAGTTGCAGAACAATGGTTCAACTCATTGGAGATTAACTTTTTTGTTCTTCATGATTCTTATATGGAGAATGTGAATCTTGCTTGTTATCATCCAGATGAAGAGGCCGATCAATGGTTGGATTTTATTAAGAACACCAAGCCTAGGGACAAAATTGAAGATATGGAGTGGAAATAATTTAATATAACGTTTCTTAACAAGTATTTCTGGAAAACTCTTTGAACAAAGAAGGAAATAGAATTCATAGAGCAGAAGAAAAAGGAAGGTGAATCTATCATGGCCTATAAATTAAATTTAACTAGGTTTTCAAGGTACAATTCAGGTTTTCTTATCAGAAATGACAAAAAATTGATATAATATTTAGTGGAGTAAAGCCACACCTTCAAAGGGATCTATAAATTCTAATCTTTGGGAGTTATGAATAAGTTTTTTGATGTGCTGTCAAATTGGGGATGGATTTTGGAGATTGTTCTAAAGGATATGGTGATAAGAAATGAAATATGAAGATAGAAACTAGAGGATCTAATGATAAAGGTGGAAAGAAAACTCAACAAACCACATGTCAAAATGTTGAAAGAAGCATCTTGGGAACAATCTCAAAGTGATGGGGAAATTCTTCAAGTGTGGGAGATATGTCAAACAAGATCATGAATGTCGAAAATTCATGAGAATGTATGAAAATGTGGTGGAGGAAAGGAGAGTACCATCAATGGTCCGATGCTACAACTGTAGGGTGAAAGGTCAATATGCAAGACAATTCACTAAACCTCAGGTCCTCGAGGTTAATTAGCATCAACAACCACCAATTCCAAAGGATAAAGGCAAGGATCATGCTATCACTACTATAAAAGTAGAGAAAATGAATGAATTTTTATAAGGTACACTTACTAATCACTCAAGAATGGAAAAGTCTTACTTGATTCTAGTTCTAAGAATTCCTTTATATCATGAAGGTTTTCTTTCAAAGCCACAAAACCTTAAAGTATAGATATCTGTAAAAACACCATGTGGTGAAATCATTGAAACCTAAGTTTTAGACTCTTCTCTTATTGTCATATGTGGTAATATTCATCCAGTGAATCTCGTAATACTTCCCTTGGTGGAATTTGATGCTATATTGGGGATTTATTAGATCTCTTTATACAGAGAACATATCAATTGTTGTAAAAATGAAATATATTTTCATATTATGAACCTTTTTATGCTCCTCAAAAAATTCAAGTAAGATCATGAATCACCATTTTAAAATACTTCAATGGTGTGGGTGTTGATTCCCTATAAAAAATCATACCTCTATTAGATGGTTAAGTCAAAGGAAGTTATCAAACTAGGGGAAATTACCATCATGATAGAATAAAGTGATTTATTTCCTGAAGAGTTGCCCAAAACTCCTCCCGGATCATGAGGTCGAGTTCTCAATAGAACACATACCTAGAGATACTCTTATCTCAAAGAGTCCCCATTGGATGGCTCCTATCGAACTGGAGGAGTTAAAGAAGCATTTACAAGAGGATTTGTACAAAGGGATCATATGCCATAGTACATTACCTTGGGGAGTTCCAATGATCTTTATCAAGAAGAAGGATAGATAAATGAATTTGTGTATTGATTATCAATAACTCAACAAGATTTCCATAAAGAATAAGTATCCTCTTACAAGGATTGATAAATTGATCGATCATCTACAAGGATCTTATTACTTTAAAAAGGTGGATCTTCATTGTGGATTTCATCATCTAAAGGTGTAGAAGAAAGATATTTTTAAATATTTCCTTCCATATGAGCTATGGGCACTATGAGTTTTTTGTTATTACCTTCGCACTTAATAATTCCCCTACAATCTTAATGGGTTTTATGAATTGAATATTTAGACATTACCTTGAAAAAAATTTGGTAGTGTTTATTGATGATATTGTCATCCACTCTAAGAGAAAAGAGTAACATGAAGAACATATATGGCTTCTATTGGCGACATTAAGAAAGGATAATTTTAGTCCATGTTTAGAAAGTGTTATTCTTGGATGTAGCGAGCCACATTCTTGGGAAATGTGATCACAAGTAAGGGAATTTCTATGGGCACTTCAAAAAAATAGTAATTGAAAAATCTCCCAGAACCTCTAGTGTGATAGAAATCCATAGTTTTCATGTCATAGTACGGTACTGTTGATTTTTTTTGAGAAATATATCACTATTTTCAGGCCCAAAAACTACGTTAATGAGTAAAGAGGTAAAGTATATTGATATGGATGAAAGTAATGAAATCTTCAATGAACTAAAAAGAAGGATGATCACTGCACCCGTAATCACATTACAGAAAAGTTTAAAAAACTTGTGATATATAGTGATGATTCAAAGAAAGGCATGGGTTGTGTACTCCTGAAAAATGATAATGTGATAGACTGTGCCTCATAGTAGTTAAAAATCCATTATCAGAACCAACTGATGCATGATCTAGAGATAGAAACTGTGATTTTTTCCTTGAAAATATAACAACACTACCTCTATGGTGATAATTGTGACATATATACCAATCACAATATCTTGTGGTATATATTGACACAAAAGGATATCAACATGTTTCAAATGTGATGGTTAGAGTGGATCAAACACTTTTATTTCTCTATTCACTATCATCCTAGAAAGGAAAACAATATATTTTTTTCTCTTAGAAGAAAAGAACTAGTTATTCTATCCACATTTGAAAATTGATAAAGACATTATGTTCATGGATATCCAAAGGTTGGATTTAGAAATCATATTAGTGGGGAATAAATCCTACCTTTCCCAAATTATTTCCCATCCATCTATCCAAGATAATATTAAGGAAGAAGAAAGGGATAATCTAGAGTTATAAAAGAAGGTGAATGAAATAAAGGAAGGGATATTGTAAGAGTTACATATCGATGATGATCGTGTGATTTGGTTTGGAAATAATCTTTTTGTACCTTCATCACTTGGGATAAACAAGAAGCTATTGGAAAATGAACATAGCTCAACTTTCACTATCCATCCCCAGGGGTACCATGATTTACCATAATCTTTGAGAAAACTTATGGTGTGACCACATAATGAAAGAGATTGTAGTGTATATATTAAGGTTCTTGATATTTCATCAAGTTAAATTCGAGTGATATAATTCCAAATGGATAATGCATCCATTTCTTATACACATGTGGAAATGGGATAATGTCACTATAGGCTTTTTCATTGGTCTCTCGAAGACATACAAGGTAAATAATGCAATATGGGTTGTTGTGGACCAACTCACAAAATATTCTCACTTTATTTCTATTCAAGAATATCTCTCACTTGAACATATTACTATGATATATGTGAAGGAATTTATGAGATTTAATGAAGTTCCACTCTCAATTGTCTTTGACCATGATCTAAGGTTCCCATAAAAAAATCTGAAGGAGTCTTCAACATGCTTTTAGTACTGAATTAAATTTCATCACAACCTATCACCCCCAAACTGATGGCCAATTTCAAAGGAATATTCAAATTCTCAAAGATATGCTAAGATCTTGCTCTTTAGAAATCAAAGGAGGATGGGAACATAATCTACTATTGGTTGAGTTCTTATACAATAATATATTCCATTTGAGTATTCAGATGGCTCCATATGAAGCCTTGTGTGGAAATAGATGTATAACGTCATCCTGTTGTGATGAAGTTGGGGAAAGAAAGCTACTTGGACATGATCTTGTTAAAGATATAAGATATAAGGGTCAAGCCATCAAGAAACATATCAATGCTGCTAAGAGTCCTAAAGAGCTATGTGGGAAACCATTAAAGGAAATTGGAGTTCGATGTTGGAGATAAACTCTTCCTTCAAATATCACCATAGATAAGATTCATATAGTTTGTAAGGAAAAGGAAGCTAGGCCCAAGGAATATTGGCCCCTTTCAGATCATTGATCTCATAGGAGCCATGGCCTATCAACTTGAACTTCCACCAAGTATGGGTAATTTGCATGATTTTTTCTAAGTATCATTCCCAATGAAGTATATAACATGTCCCTCACATGTAATAAACTCAGAGGTGGTACAATTGGAGGATTCTCTCTCATATGAGGAGTGGCCAGAAATGATTTTGGACAGGAGAGATAATGTTCTACATAACACGACAACTCACCTTGTCAACGTGTTATGGAGGAACCATAAGTATGAATAAGAATCATGGAAACTGGAGGAGGTGATAAATGATAAGTACCCTAAACTGCTTATGTAAAATGAAATTTTGGGGGTGAAATTTCAAACAGGGGAAGAATGTAACGACCCAAACTTTTATCAATAGAATTTCTCCCTTCTTATTGTAATTTCATATAGTATAAATCACATAAAATCACTTAGAGTCCATAATAAAATCTTTATAAATAAATAATTAGTTAAATAAGAAGTATTTCTATAAGTTAAGGAACCTACGCCATTGAAATAGTAACTTGGCCTTAGAAATAGTATTATGACCCTTATGAATAATAAATCAGCCAAATGAATAGTAACCCAACCCTTAAAAGTATAAAAAAATATTAAACATATTTTAAATGAAATTATGGTATAATTATATCATAGACTAAATAATTAGATGTTTTAAAAATTATTAATTAAGTGTTATAATTTTTGTAAATAATAAATATTTAATTGTAATTTTATAATTAATTTAACTATTTAAAATAAAATATATTTTCAAAAAATTTATCCATTAATATTTTTATGTCTTATGATTTTAAGATAATTTTTTTAGACCATAAATATTTTTTCAAAGTGTTACAAAATGAGTTATAATTTTAAAATCAGTATTTTCCATGTAAATGATAATTTTAAATAAAAATTAAATTACTAATATTTAGAAAATTATTTTCATAAAATAGATCTAATTTTTTAATTCTACAGGCCGGTAAATGGTTAGGGTGAATTTTTGAAATTTTTTTGAAATACTTGAATTTTTTATGAATAGTAAAATGTGGTAGTTTTTTATAAATGCTAAATACATGAATTTTTTAGTCATTATCGATGTAAGTCTGATGTAAGAACCTTAATATAGAAATATCCTTCATTATTCTAATATATAGAGAAATAATTCTCAAACTATTCATAGTCTCAAGCCAAAATATTAAATTTATGAATATAGTATTGAGAAAGCACCCCTCTTCACCACTACAAATACCACCCCTCACACCCTCATTCTCTCGCACCTCTGAAGCTTTGAGTCTTGCCCAAATTCTACCCAAAACTCTTACCTATCAACTCCCCCCGCATCATGGAGCTCTTTTCTCATAAAAATACCAATCCTTGGTGCCTTGAGTAGGATCTCTAGAGGATAATTCAAGAGATAAATCCTCTCTCTTTTTCTTTTAATTTCCTTTTAATTTATTCTCTATTCTTATTATCTCCTAAACATCCTTAATAAATATGGAATTATTTCTATAGTATGATTTATATACTGAAATTATATCATTTTAATGTAAGATTCATCTTTAAACTCCACCCTCTCTCTCTCTTATTTTTAAAATGAGATCCTCACCCATGATGTGTCAATTTACCGACATTGTGGGCGATACACTTTCATTTTCCATTAACAACTTCAATGATGTTTATAAAATAATTAAATGGTCGAAATAATATCATAATTTTTATATTATAAACCTTTTTATATTCTATAAGTAACATATATACAGAATAATAAATGATAAAACAAAACAAATTTATTTTGATCGAAAAACCGCCAATATTAACCTAAAACGATCATAATTAACTTGTATCTAATTTTTGATAATCATACCATATAAATAAATTTCACATAAGATTCATTTAAAATTATGTAATATCATGAATAAAATATAATAAAAATTGTGCATATTTATTCACCTTTTACATGAACATTCATTAATGAATACAAATAAACCGATCACAAAAACCATGAAACAGATGCTCCCAAACGATGAAATTAAACTCTCAAACTCATCCAAAATCCAATAAATGAACTAAATAAAACCATAATTAATAAATATAATATATAAAAGGTTTTTTAATTGTTAAATAATGAATATAATGTGTTTATATAGGATGTTAATGTAAAGAAATCTTTCCAAAACAAGGTTAGGAGAATTCTCGAACCCAACATTCATTCTTTGGGTTTTCCATATTTCACTCCATTTTTAGTATGGTTATTCCTTAAAAATAGTTTCTTAATCATTATATTACATTTTATGGTATATACTGGTTTTCTACTAGATTTTATGACAAACATAATGTTTTTAAAAAGAACTATTCTTTCGAAAAAAACACACCTTCTAGTTCTCACTGAAGGTTGATGATTCATATATCAAGTGTGTTATTACCTCTTTAATTTGGGAAACCAGATTTTATAAATGTATGATTTATTAATTTAAATCCATTAATTTCCATGTGTTTTTTATGTTCAATATTTATATATTTTCTATGATTCATTCATGATAATGTAAGTGTTATGGTATGATGGGAGTGCCCGGAATTATATTGCGCAATAAAAATGTTATGATGTGACAGGTGCACCCAGAATTATATAGCACTCCAATGAATTGGGTAATGTGATGAATCTATTGAGTGAAATTGAAGTATGTGTGAACATGATGCTATCTTTTTTCATACCTATGTGTGGTATTTGTCCACTAATATATGATGTTAAATTTTTATGCATTGCCACAATCCAAGCCTTTTCTTAATGCTTAATCTCATGATTATGATATTATGCCTATGTAATGATGATAATGATTATTCTCACCCCATGTTATATTATTTCATGTTATTATCTGTCCTCTTACAGAGATTTTAGATAACCCCGTTTTGATGTATATCCTTAGGTGATTACTTGTAATAAGAAGAATTGAAGGTCCAATAAGATAGAGTATAACGAATTAAATAAATGATTATGTTTTATTTTTAAAAATTTAGGTATGGTCCTAGTTTTCATATGATACTAAAACATTGTATCCTATTCATTTAATTATTTTATGTTGTTTATCATTAAAATGATGTAATAGTATTTAAGAAAAATAAGGGCCGCTATAGACCACGTCTCATGAAGGAAACTTCTGAGCAGGTCTTATTCATTAGGAAGTTGATAGTTATACTACAGTCTTGAGAGAAATCTAACATCAATATATTCAAAAATACTCTAGAGTTTTCTTCAGGGATTGGGTCTTTTTATGTATCTGACTAAGGCTAGGACACAAGATAAATTATGATACATGGTAATATTTCATCATGATATGTCAGATTGTTCATGATTCTAGAGAGATTTGGGCCAGTAGACTATCAGTGGTAGTTACCTCAGAGGTATCAGGCCATGCATGATGTCTTCCATTTATCGCTATTATGCCATTATCACCCAAAACTATCTCATGTTCTTCAGTATGAGGAGGTGAAGTTATAGTTTGATGCATCATTGGAGGATCATACTATTCATATCATTGAAAAGATGATGAAGGTTATCTTAGGTAGGTTATTTCCTCTAGTATGAGTGCTATGGAAGTACGACCATTTATATGATGAGACATGGGAGTGGAAGGCTGACATACATACTATATGGCTAGATATATTCTCAAATCATTCTTAACCACCATAAGAAGGGAAATTCAAGGAGGAATTTATTTATGTGGGGATGATTATAATATCCTAGGTTTTTTAACAAGGTATAGGTCCTTTTATTTCTAGTTAAATTCTTTTTTAAGTTCTATTTTTTTCTTGGTCCCTAAATATGGGATGTTGTCTAGTTGGTTTTTCTTGGAAGGAAGTGGAAGGGCTTAGAGATATGTTGTGGGATGATGACACAACATGTAATTTTATTACATAGTGTGAAATCATTACATGATGGGTAATGGTTTGTGCAGAACCTTTATTGCTATGTAAAGTGTTATTCTTGGGGGAAATACCCAAATATTTACATGATGTGTATGGAATTTACACATCACATAAATTCCTCAGCAGTTTTTTAAAAATATAGTAAGGGGCTTCTATTTTTTCACATAGAAACCTCACCTTCCCTCTCCCACATTCAAGAAGCCCCAAGGAAGGCTAAAGGTAAGCTTTACTGCCATATCTAGATTTTGAATCCATTTCTTTCATTTTCAGTCTAGTTGGATCTATATTGGTGAGTAATCCTTTACTTTTCTGTCATTCTTCATTTAACTTAGTATCATTCGCGCTATTTAGGTGAAAACTAATATTACCTATTTGTGGGGTTTTCATCCATTCTTCATTTTCTTCTAATATGAGTTGAATTAAAATTTAATACTAGGTAATCACTCTAAAATGGACCTATGGTATGTGGCATATTCTTTTCCTGAGTGGTTTTGTACTTTATATAGCTTATTTTCATTGTGTAGCCCACCAAAATTTTCGGTTCATCCCCAAAAAGGAATTAAAAATTGTATTTAACATAATGGAACCTATTAGGGATAACCTTTAGTTCCTTTGTGATGTTTTGGTGGTTGTTTCCCCAAACAAGTCCTCCCATGGGGTGTTCCATGTGAGTTTCCTTTGCCTATGCCTTTGTTAAGACACACATGGGGCGAGTCTGTTCTTACCTAGTTAAAGGAAGCCTTTTATTAAATTAATTGAACTAATTTGGTTGAATATGAGATGGTTATCATCCTTTTAATTTTTATTCTTTTCATTAAATGGTTTATATTTAATTTTGATATGTGTGGGTAAAATAATTAATTTGGGATTATTGAATTGACAAATGCTTTGAATGTTGATTGATTACATAGGACACCACGGGTGTGCTACACCATGGGTCATGATAGCAGTAATGAATTCCTTGGACCTATATGCTCCATGGATTCTAATTTTGTGTGATTCATTGGGCCTTGATACCCCTTGGATCAATTTTTTTTGGTCTCGCAGTGGACATGGTGTGTTGGCATTCTCCTTGAACCCCAATTCAAGCCTAACTGGGTTTCCATCGAGATGATCCTAGGACTCGGCGAGGATTCCTTGGTCCACTATACATTGGAAATGGCCTTGTGGGGTGTGAAATTTCTGATTATATGGTATGATAATAATAACTGTTATATACTTTATTATATGACCATTCATTTTTGTTATGACACATCTAGTTATATGGAATTTCTGTGGTTGATTTGATTTAAAAATTATATGCCAAGGTCATGGGTGATATAAAATATTTAGTATACAAGTAGGTCATGGTGTTTAATTATGTTTACCATATTTATTCTTTATTACAGTACCCTAACCCATGTTTTATAGGGATACTTATTGGAAAATACAGTACAACTTTCTTTGGCAGTATATATGACCTGGTCACTTTACATTTAATTACTACTTAACTATGATATATATTACACACAACATAGCTTATACTGCATAGCCATAACTTGTTATAGACACTTTGTATGTTGAACTACTGTGATAGTATCTCATACCATATTTGGTCCATCATTGGGTACCTAGAGAGACTTTTGGATACAAGTAGGGATTAGGCCAAACGCCCATAGCTTGATGCATTAATTCTTGAAATGCTTAAAAGTATGGGTGAAAGGGACCAAGATGAGGCTCATGATGCTATTATGAGATTTTACTTTTCGGTATTTTTGGTATTTTGATATATTTATTGTAAATATTCTTTATATACCTATTTTACATACTTTTTAGAAATATGACATGGTCATCAATGTATATGAAATGACTTTTTGGCATGTTTTGTATATATCTATCATCTGGATGATTTTCAATTTTCTATTTGATTTAATACTTCTACTATTTATTTTTATGATTTTCAACATAGTTTTACACTCTAATAGCATGGTGTAGTCTCCCCATAGACACACCCAAGGCCCTCGATGCTGGTCAGTAACCTCTAGTGTTGGGGAGATCCTCTTGATGCCATGTGGCCAACTGGGCTCAGGGCACCATTTAGTGGCATCTGAGTCTCGGATGTTACAAAGTGGTATTAGGGTGTTTTTGCTTTCTGGTTTCCTTTTTTATTTTCAGAAAATATAAATGGGATTTGAAAGTATTGGGATTTGTTAAAGAGTTGATCTTGGTCGTAGCTAACCCACATATATGAAAAAACCAAGTTTCCTCAAATAGAAATTGATATTTTCTGAATTTTGGATATTATAGTTGATTTGATTCCACATTTGGGTGATGCAATTGAATTTTGAGGTTATCAATAATATTATTGTAGGTCATATTTTGTTGCAACTCAATGAGATGAGGATATTCCATCTCAGGCATCATTTTAGGCACTTTATAAGAATCACATGTTGTGCATTATGGAATTCCATATAAGATGAATTACTATATTCATGAGTTTGTTATATATTATTTTTCTGATACACATTCTATTTTGATATAATGATTGTGTAGGTAATTGGAAAACATGGTTGGTACTTAGAGTTCCTACCATATCCTAAGTAGTGTTTTTCTGATTATGAAATAGAATACACCCTAAGAAACCAATTGTGAAATATTGATTCATAGACCATGAGTCTCAGGATTGGAATGTGTTATGGTGTTGATTAGGTGGACTCCATATTTTGGTTCATAAAAATTATGGGCCCTTATGGACCAGAAATTGTGAACCATTTGGTTCATCCATTTAATATAGAATGTGAAATTAATATGAGATCGAATGGAAAATAGATATGTAAAATAGATACTTAGGCCTAGACCTGATATTTGAGTGGGCAGTAAGAAGTGTCTATAGTGATGTTTGTGGCTATTTCATTTTACTATCCCTGAATTTAGGAGCATGTTGTGTGGTACGACCTAGGTTTTGTAATTTTTTACTTGTACTATGATTTTAGCTGTGAACTTTGATATTTTTCATTTCTGAGACATGTGTTTGGCATTGCAGAGACATGCCACCATGACAATATCCAGTCATATGTCGGGAGAGTGGTGATGACCATGCTCCAGAGGTGGTGGGTCATGGGATACTGGTGGATCCTCGTATAGTTCTAGGTATGGAATTAATAGTTTTACCCAACATAGGTTCTAAGGAATGGTTGCGTAAGGGGTTTTTCCACATTATGATGACTTTTTCGGGAGCACTACAGCCTTCCTTGTCTATGGATGAGCTAACACATGTGTTTCAGCAACAGCATCCTCCCCCAATTTTGGGGGATTTTTGTCCATAGTATTCTGAGATGTGTCTTGATACTATGTGATCGATCATCAAGAATCTAATGGTACCTTCTGATAGAAGAGTGAATATCGTGACTTATACTCTTCAAGGAGTAATAAATCACTAGTGGGATGTTATGAACTAGGTTTATAGGCTACGAGATATGTTTTAGGTTGATTTAAAAACTAGGTTGTATGGATAATTTTACCCTGAGACTCTGAGGGTAGAGCAGGCTAGTGATTTTATGCATCTTGAGCTGGGTGTTATGACATTTATGGACTACTCGACATGATTTAGAGAGTAGCAGTATTTTGTAGTGATGTTCCATGATGATGAGTTATTAAGTGTGATATTCTTATCGGAATGTCCCTATCATGTTGTTTGATCTTATTTTAATGTGATAAGTTTTAAAAAGATTAATGAGATATTAAATTAGACACTAATTACATAGCGGGACCTGAGGGATGCTCGTGGCACAGAGCAATGCAGTGAAGTGTCTCGACCAAGTTGTGAAACTTCTAGTGGAAGGAAGCTCCATTTTGAGGATTCACATGAGATGAGTACCAGCTAAGTATCTAGTGCTGGCAGTGCAGTTTTCTATAATTAGTGTGTAAAATAGGGCTACATGATAAATCAGTGTGATATCAACCCATTCAAGTGTTGAGGTTGTGCTATAATGGGCCACGTGTAACATATTTAGAGGTCCCTCCCTTCAAAAGTGAGTGGTAGGTGTCAACTTCGACTCCAGGTTCAGGAGTGGGTTTCATAGCCCTATATCAAGTAGGGAGTTGGAGCAGTATCAGTCGATCAGGCCAATGTAGTGGTGGTCATGTTCGAGGTTGCTAGGAACCAGTTGTAGTAAGAAAATGTGGAGGAACTAATTTGAGTAGTGAGTTCATGTCATAAGGTAGTAGTTTCATGTAGATCTATGTTCTATATCCTACACCCAACGAGTAGGGTGTCAGACTATCTATGATGATAGGTACAATCTTCATAGCCTCTACTCTTGTATCTTATCTTTTTGACCCAGGTGTGTCATGTAGTTTCTTAACTATACCTTTTGTGGAGATACTTGGGCTCATGATTAAATTTTATGAGGGTTTTATGATGCTTGACACTCTAATGGGGATCAGAATGGTGGATGTCTATCAATGTAGGGAGTTCCCCCTTAAGATTGGTGGGTTTCACTTCATCTAGGATCTTTTTTCCTTGATATGAATGGGTTTGATGTCATAATCAAGATAGACTAGATAGTGGATTATTGAGCCTATGATGACTGTTATTGTCAGAGGGTAACTTTCACATCACCAAAAGGCATAGTTTATACTCATAAGGGTGAATTGGATTTCTGGGCGAGCTAAGATGGACCATAGCATTATGGGATGGGAGGGATGATAGCCTAGATTTCTAGTTTATATCTCAACGATCAGGGAGCATGTCAAGAGTAATTTTCTCCACTGGTTGATCATTTTAGGGATATTTTTCTAGATGAATTTTTTGTTTCAACTCCTAAGAGTGAGGTTTAATTCACCATTGATCTAGTTCCAGGAGTTGCACCAGTATCCATTCATTCTTAAAGGACAGATATGATGGAGTTTCAGGATCTTAATATATAGATAGAGGATTTGGAGGCAAAGGGGTTTATCTAACCTAGTACTTCTCTATGGGGTTCTCCGGTCCTTTTTTCAATAAAGTTTGATCACACCATTAGGCTATGTGTATATTATCAAAAATTAAGCTTGTAGATAGTTAAGAACCGATATCCATTACTGTAGATAGATGATATTTTTTATCATCTTCAAGGAGATCAAGTGTTATAAAAAATGACTTGAGATTAGGATGTCACTATGTACGTTTTTGACTACTATATATACCTCATACAACCTTTCATAGAAAGTATGGTCTATATGAGTATCTGTTTATGTCATTCGGTCTCGCGAACGCACCAACAGTTTTCATAGTGCTGACGAACCGAGTTTTACATCCTTATTTGGATTCTTTTTTTGTGGTATTATTGTACTTTATCTTGGTGTATTTTCACAATCAACAAGACCATTACAAAAATCTTGAGATAATTCTGGATACATTGAGTGATCATCAATTATATGTCAATCTCAAAAAATTCCACTTCTAGATGGAAAAGATTCACTTCTTGGGTCATATTATATCACAGACAGGAGTATCAGTAGACCCAGAGAAGTTGAAAGTTGTAGTTTCATGGGAGAATCCCAAAAACCTCTTTGACATACATAGTTTCTTGGGGATAGATAGATATTATAGAATTTCATAAAATACTTCTCTCACCTGGTAACACCAATTACAGGCTTCACTAAGAAGGTTGTGAACTTTGTATGGACAAATACCTATGAGATTGCCTTTCAGAAGCTTAAATAGAGGTTCAATTCAACACCAGTCCTAATTCTTCTAGATTTGGGAAATATCTCTACTATGTATTGTGATTCATCAGGTTTCAGACTTAGAGTAGTGATGATGTGGGGAGATTCAGTCATGTCATACTAGTCTCAATAGCTCAGTCCACACGAGAGTAATTCCTCAACACATTATCTTCAGTTAGATACATTTTTTCATGTTATGTGTTGTTGGATACATTATTTAATAGGAGTGAGTTTTGTGGTGTACACATACCATAAAATATCCAAGTACTTATTTATATTGTGTTATCTAAATTTGAGTCAGTGAAGGTGGTTTGAGTACCTATAGTCTTTCAACATTGAGTTTTCCTACACACCTGGGAAAGGAAATGCAGTGGTTGATGCACTGAATATGAGGATTCAAATATAGGTAGTTTTATAGGTCATTGATGAGTATAATATTATTTATTTTCTCTATAGGATACCCTTGGAGGTTCATATAGTCTGGGAAAAACATATCTTTCATCCTTATCTTTGACCTCAACCCTACTTGATAGTGTAAGGATGAGGCAGCTATCAGATTCTGAGGGCCTAGTCCTATGAGAGAGTATGATATGTCATGACCCACCTCTTGGTTATACCGTAGGATATGACGAGGTTCAACATATCCATAGTCGTGTATGGGTTTCGTTGGATATACATGATGAGATGATGCAGGAGTTTCATGCCTTAGTCTGGGTAGTAAACCTCGACATCACCAAGATGTATCATGACATACGATGTCAGTACAGGTGGTTGGGTATAAAAAGAGAGTTATAAAGTTTTGTTATGAGATGTTACACATTTCATCATATGAAGGCAGAACATAAGTAACCAAACATACTTTTAGATCAATTACCAATTGTAGAGTAGGAATGGAATGATATCATGATAGATTTCATGACTTCTTTTCCAAGGTCACCTCAAGGTAGCGATGTTGTTTGGGTTATTATTGATAGGATCATTAAGGTTTCACATTTCCTACTGATCAACGAGACCATAAAAATAGATTATATTGGAAATTTGTATATCTGTGAGATAGTATGACTTCACAGGGTCCCACACACTATTGATTCAGGTAGAGATTCCCTATTTACTTCTCATTTATGGTATATTTTTTAAAATGTAATGGGTAAAAAATTGCTTCTGAGCATAGAATATCACCCTAAAAAGAATTTCTAGTTATAGAATATGATATAGGTGCTTGAAGACATGTTGTGAGCACATGTCCTGGATTTTGGGGGCTCTTGGCAGAGGAATATGCAAAATTTTGAGTTCAACTACGAAAATGGATATTATGAAACTATACATATGGAACCTTATAAGGATTTGTATATTAAGATATGTAGATCACCCTTATTATAGTTAGAGGACGGTGATAATACCTCTTTGGTACCATGTCTCATGCAAGAGATATCTAAGTAGGTCTAGTTGATCATGACGTGGATGGATACTACACAGTCTCATCATAAATCTTATGTCAGTCACCATAGATGACTCCTAGAGTTCGAGGTAGGGGATTGGTTCTTTTACATGTCTCAACAAGGTTGGGACACAAATGAATTTGGATACAGGTTAAGCTTTCACTACAATAAATTTGTTTGTTCGAGCTTCTAGAGAGATTTGGTCCAATAGCCTATCAGTTGTAGTTACCTTAGTGTTATCGATCCATGCCTGCTGTATTCCACATATATCATATGTATCATTATCACTCATTCCCATATGATATTATATAGAAAGGGGAGGTGGAGTTACATGTTTATGCATCCTTTTAGGATCATCCTATTCATATCATTGAAATGATCATGAAGGTTATTTGAGGTCATTTAGTTTTTCTAGTATAATTGTTATGTCAGAACTGATATTTATAGGAATCTATTTTTGAGTGAGAGGATGATGTATGTTCTTAGTGGAAATATCTATTCTCAGATGATTCTTATCCAGCCATGTAAGGGAAATTCAAGAATGAATTACTTTAAGTGGGGAATGTTATAAGATCTCGTGTTTTTTTATGAGGTACGGATGATTTTTTTTCGAGTTAAACTCTTGTTTAATTTCTCTTTTTGTCTAGGTACCTAATGTAAGGTCATGGGCCAGTTGGTTTGATTTTGGAAGGAAGGAAGTTGGAGGAATGAAAGGTGGGATACTGGATAATTAGATGATGTATAATTGGATTACATGGAATGTTATCATTGCACAATGTGTAATAGTATAGGCATAACCTTTCGTGTTGTGTAAAGGGTTTTTTTGGGGGGTAAAGACCTCGAGGTTTACATTACATGTAAGGAATTTACATTCTGTTTAAATTTCCGAGCATATTTTAAAAAAAAATGTAGGGGCCTATATTTATTTGAGACAGAGACCTCATCCTCCCTCTCATAGATACAGTAAACCCCACAGGATCCTAAAGGTAGGATTTACTCCCATTTCTAGATCTATATCTATTTTATTCATCATTAGTATCATTGTATTAGTTTTCATGAGT
Organism: Viscum album; assembly: GCA_963277665.1. NCBI lineage: Eukaryota > Viridiplantae > Streptophyta > Magnoliopsida > Santalales > Viscaceae > Viscum > Viscum album. The sequence continues at coordinate 283,911,778 of OY728138.1, read as the reverse complement.
ACTCCTTTCATTCTGATTTGTTCTTCATTTAACTTGTTATCGGCCACCCTAATTAGGTGCAATCTAATATCCTCTATTTTTAGGGGTTTTGTTCATTTTTCATTTTTCACACGTTATTAGATGAATCATAAGATGAAAAGGGGTGATCAATCTACTAAAGACCTGCAGTAGGTGGTATATACTTTTATCGAGTGTTTTGGTTCGTCATAGAGAAAGTCTTCATTTATCCTTCCGTCAAACAGTCCAGAACAACCCTAAAAAGAATTAAATAATTGTATTGAATATAATAAAACCTATTTGAGATACCCTTAACTTTATTTGAGATGTTTTGGTGGTTATTTCACCATCCAAGGTCACCCATGGGGTGTTCATGTGAATTTCCCTTGCCTATGCCTTTGTTAAATCACCCATGGGTGAGTTAGTGATTTCCTAGATAGAGGATGGCTATTGATAAATGAATTGAATTGATATGGATGAATAGGATATGGTTTTCCTCCTTTTCATATTGATGCTTCTAATTAAATTGTTTATATTGAATTTTGATATGAGTGAGTAAACTCATTAAATGTATATCATTCAATTGATAAATGATTGGAATGTTGAATAATTATATAGGACGCCATGGGTGTGGTACACCATGGGTCATCATAGCAGAAGAGAATTCCTTAGAAATTTAATATCTTTGGATTATGATTATATGGGATGCCTTGGGACTTTCTACCCCTCGGATATGTTTTTTTAGGATCACAATGGACACAATTTGTTTACATACTCCTTATACCCCAATTAAATCCCAACCGAGTTTCCAATAATATTCTCCTGGGACTCGAAGAGGATGGAATGGTCCAATATACCTTGGATTTGGCCTTATGGGGTCTAAAATTTCTGATTATATGGAACAGCCATGGTAAATTTGAAATGCATAGTTATATGGATCAGTCGTGGTTGTTCTGAAACTTCTAGTTATACGGTGTGGTCTCGGTTGATTTGATTTACTTATTATACAACAAGGCCATGGGTGATACGATATATTGAGTATATAATGAGGATATGGTATTTAATTCTATTTACCTTATTAGTAGATTTTTATAGGATCATCACCCCTTTTTTGTAGGGATACTTGTTGGTTTATACAATTTCACTAGTTTCGGTATTATATACACCATGTGAACATTAAATTTAATTACTACTTAACTATGATATATTTTCCAAACTGATTAGCTTATACTGCACAGTGAGGACTTTTTATAGAAACTTGGGTGGTTACCTACTGGGATTATAAATCACTCTATGTTCAATTCATTATTGGGAACCTAAAATGACATTTTGGATACCGGTAGGGACTAGGGAAATCACCCACAGTTTGTTTCTTAACATAGTGCCATGCTTAGGAGTAGTGGAGCATAGGACCGAACTGTTGCTCTTTATGCTATTAGGATATATGTATTTTTTGACTTTTTTGTATTTTGATATATTTATTATATATCTTCCATGTATACCTATTTTGGGTGATTTGTAGACACATGACATGATCTTCATTATATATGATATTGCTTTTGGCATTTGATGTATATATATGTCATCTTGATGTATATTTATTATATGTTTGATTCAATACTTCTACTATTGATTTGTATGATTATCACTAATGTGTTACACTCTAATAAGAGTGGATATTCTCCACATAAATACACTCTAGTACCTTGTTGTTATTCAGTAGCCTCTGGATTTTGGGGAGATGCATTTGAGGCCATGGGGCCAACTTGTCTTGGGGCAGCATTCAATGGCATCTAAGTTCGGGATGTTACAAACCTAAATCCATGAGTTATGATCATAAAGCATCAGTTTGACATCCTAACTCAAAAAATACATCATTGGGACATAGATCATTGAACTGGAACAACCCAAACAAGGAACCTCAGTCCATAAGTTAGGAGCATAGAGCCTCGGTCTGACATCCTAACTCTGAAAACATACCACTAAGCCAGGTGCACATGGTTCTTTAACCATTTAACATATTTAGCATTTATATACCTTAAACCATATCAAAATAAATCATTTACAAAAAATAACTCATCTAACACAGTAACATTATACCAAATTCCCCCTTATTGCATATTAAAAACTAGACAATAATTAACCCCACTATCATTTCACCATCCATGATAACACACACAAAAATGATCATTTAAAATCATCTTAAAACCACCCCTTAAAATTATGGGTATTCCTATTTGAAAAACTAAATTGTACCCCCAGGAATTTATTTCCATTTCTAACCATTTCAAATAATCATTATAGCATTTTCACAAAAGTGAACCCATTCCCTCATTTCAATTCATTATTTGAGATCTAAAAAGAAAACCAATATCCAAATCACCTAGATTTTAACACTTCCTTTCAAAACATTTACCACTTTCAAAATATCATAACCATCATTTAAATCCATAATTGGATCGAAATACAAAAGACATCATTCAAACCATTTCAAAATACACTTAGGAATTTCAAAAACTAGAACAAAATCATTTCGGTTACCCCTTTTTAATCATACCCATAAACCAATTTAACCATCATAACTTATTCATTTTCAAAATTTTCCTAAATCAATGATTACCATTTCAATCACCCTTTCCATGGGTTTTTCATACCCCATGGGAAGCCCTAAGTCCCATCTCAAATCATCAACATACCCAATGGGGTCCGTAAAGGGTTTTTCACCTCACAAAAAGGCTGAGTTTACTTTTATTATCCAATGACACAAAACACAAAAAATAATTACTTTTTCACAACCACATGATCATATAAAACATTGAGACTATGGAAAAAATCATTATGATCACCTGACTCTTGTTCATACACAACATCTCACAATAAATTACCCTTGATTTGAAATAGATTGAACTCAAAAAATAATATGAAGCAAAACCCAGGAAGAACAAGGGTTTATAGATTTAAAAGAATTGGAATCCACACACCAAGCCCCTTCCACACAATGGAAGGAAACATAGTGGAAGATATACCCATGGATTCAATTCACAAAAAAAGCACTCCAAACACCTATGAATCGAGGGAGAATAATCCCATTGATGCTTGGGGATAAGGGTTCCAAACCCTTGATATTCTAAAAAGAAATTGGAGGAAATTTAGGTGAGGTTTCATACATTATGATGGGGTAAAATTTAAAAGTTTCCCTTCTTTAATGTGGTTTATAGTTTATCCACACAATTGGAAAAGCCAAGCACCAACCGTGTTCCACCCTCTATCCAGGAGGGGGATTGGGTAACATAGTTTCCTAGGAATTCGCACAATTTGAAAAATCTTGTGGTAGTCATATAGGATGGATATATACAATCATTTATAGTTTGAGGCTCTCCCTTTCATGGTTTCCAAACCATGCACATGTCTTCCCAGGACCACATAGTTATGGTGTACAGTTTCTACTAACCATGTACCAACTGTAAAACATGAAATGGATGACCATTTCTTCCCTCTTTTGAATCCTAAAATTCTAGGGTATCCCTAACACTTCCCATACACCCAAGAACAATTTTTTTAACCAATAAATGGAGTTAAAACAAAATTTAAAAAATACATTCCTCTATGAAGGGTTGAGATCTTACATGTTCTGAATGTTACCACTAAATTATCAAACACCTTGACATGTTCCCTTCACAAAACATATGTACTAAGATCTATGATTGACTAAATCCAAAATATTACACTAATAACAAGACATAGAATTTCCCCAAGATAAAATACCCATAAAATGGATAACTCCATGCTCATATACCCATTTTACTCTTTAATTGTAGAAACTAGTTGCACAACATGAATTCCTCTATAAAATAGTTCTTTTTTACTTATCTATCTCTATCTCCCTTATAAGAGATTGGTTACATCCATGAAATTATACATGGATTAAACAATGCCCCTTATGGGCCTTCCCATGTTTCATAAGTATTCTATAAACCTAAAACTCCAAAGTCCATGGAATTCAATCAAATATATCCCCATTTTTATTCCCAAAAATCATATCAACCGTTGAAGGAGAACATTTCTTCTAAAATCATCTTTAACCATCGACAACTTGACCTTAAACATGGTATATATAAGCTTCATTGTTTCACATAGGTAAACATTTCAACTAAACACCATCTATCATCACATGATAAACATATAATTTTGTACAAAAATGTGTCACTACCCAACCCAATGGGGCCCGTGTCATGACTCCCTAATCATGCCTCCAACAGTCGAGTGGTTGGTTACTGGCACCTAGTATGCATATCACTAACATGGGAGACCTCATTCTGTGTACATGTACACACGTACACATATCCAATCCAATAAAATATTGAAATTTAAAAAACATCTAAAAAACCATGAATGCAAACATCTAAATCCCACAACCAGAGTATGACAGAAAGTAAAAGAAAGTAAACATGGATAAATAAAAGACAGCCAAAAGAGTGTAAGAGAAAAATCCCAACATGAAATGTATGTATATGGGACTGCTGTGAAAAAGCCACAGGAACACACCTTAGTCTGTCTGGTCTCACTAAGCAGCGTCTAGTCCTGGTCAATCTAGGAATCTATCAAATGGTTGATCATCTACATAAGACATGACACATACAGCAAAATACCATATAGTGGTGAGTATAAAAATACTCATAAGGATATTCTAAAACCACAAATCATACAAAAATTAAATATATTCAACTCTAAATAGGTATATGTATACAACACATATAACAAGAATATCTAGATATAATCAAAAAAGACACATAGTCTAAAGGGAAGTAACAACCATAGTATACCAGCCTAGGATTCCAGCTCAATGATTCCACAAAGAAATATTACAAGAGAATAAACTCCTGAGTCTAATAACACAGATGATGTCCGTCAAAGAGGTAGTTATCATTAGGTCTCTTTAGGAGAAATTACATTTTGAAGGTCATAAGGGAATACGATACAGAAATGAAGATAACTTCTATGTCTATAGGGTGATACCAACAACTCAATCTAGATTAACCCACTATGTATAGAATTTTCACCCATGTATTTTTGGTCATAACCATACCAAATATCCACCTAGGTAATGAATAAAAATATAGGATCTCACACTGGGCATCTCATAAGGATTCCAATGACTTTATCCAAGATTCCTTGCTTAAGGTATCATAATCCTAGGAGTAAGATATGATTCCATACCAAACCTTAGGGAAAGGATAAGTTAAAATACCCTAATGAATCATGTCCATGAAACAGAGAAAAAGTTCACCATTCCATGTATAAAAAAGTACATGATGTGTAGTTGAGGCCACATGTCATGTCCCTTGACCCCGAGTTCTTCCCGTTTAAATGGATCGTGTCTCTTCACTATGTCCATGAAAAAGTGCAAGGCATGTAGGATGGTCGTGTAGTCTAATCATGTGTTAGTACATGACTCTCACCTGTGTACACATGACTATGTACCAGTACACATCTTAGCCCATGTACATGGGCTAGGCTATGTCTGTGTGGGGGAGTACATGATGTGCTCCCACCCATGTTTGTGTAACCTCTGAGGTACATACTGAGTCACTTGGGAGGGGTCACACATCGTTTAACATGGTCACATGTAGTGTGATATTTAGCTCCTACCTGAAACCCTATCCCCCCCAAAGGGGGACCAATACAATTTATAGATCTAGATTACACATCGTGTAATGCAGATTTTTCCACACTTCCGTATCTGAGTCCATGCATCTTATTCACTACTATAGTTATCGATCTCGTAATCTCTTTGACACATAAATATGGTTTGATCCTCATAAAGTCATTCCATCACTCAATCAACAATATTCGGTCCTTCGAACTACTTAGAAAACAGGGTAGTTTTGCGTTCCTAGTTACAAGCTGAAGAACACAAAAATAGGGTATCTATGTCATCTAATTCACTTTTGTCTCCATCATCACACCATCGTCATGTTTTTAAGATCCCATATTTACTATATAGGATCATTGCGCCATGAAACAGGTGTGTATTGATTGATTGATCAGGATATGTTGAACCTTAGCCAAAATGATGAACACCCATATTGAATGAAGATTCGGGGGAGAAAAGAACAAGAACAAATAAGAGGAATGATTCTCAATTGATGTTCATGTCGATCATGATTCATTTCCTTTAAAAATAAATGAATAACCAACAATTTAAATCACAAATAAAATCTCCCAAAGTTTGACTAAACTGACCCATCCCATAATACAAATGATCCATGATTCAATTCTCAAGTCACACTACTACAAATATGGTCTTTATCAATGATAGAAAAGCATTGTTAATCGAGACGATGATAAAGGGGGGTCCCTTTTATCAGCGCTCCGAAAAGAGCTGATAAAGTCCCATTTTATCAGCGCTAAAAAAAGCACTGATAAAATACCCCTTTATTAGCACTTTTTTAGCACTGGTAAAATTCAAAAAAAATAATAAAATAAAAAGGAATTCTATAATGTGGGGGGGGAGATTTTAACAGTGCTTGACCTCCCCCCCACTTCATCAGTGATAGGAAACCCCCCCCCCCCCCCACCTCACACTCTCCCATCCACTGTTATTCCCGCACATTCTCACATGCGCGCTCCCCTTTTCATCCACCTAAACACAAACCCACGACCTCCCCCCTTTAGCGGCTACACCTTTACCACTAATCCATTCCGTTTTTTCTCTATTAAATGATATATCTATTTATTTATTCATATATATATATATATGTATAGTTATGTTTATTTGTATATTAATATAGATTCATATTAATATAAATATATTTATTCATATATTAGTATATATATATTCATTCGTATATTAATATATGTTTATATTTATTTATATATATATTTAGTTACAATTTTTTATCTGTATATTTATTTCTATATTAATATATACTTATAAGATTCATTTTAAATACATTTATGAAATATGTTTTTTTTGTGTGTTTATAAATAAATAAATAAATACATACAAACATATATAAAACACACAGACACATATATATTTACGAATAAATACATATATATGTGTATTTGAAAAGCCATAGAATGTTAAAACAACCATAACATGTAATCTAGAAGCTCGTTTCAACTCCACAACCAGTCAAATCAAATAAAATGAAACAATCTTCTATATTATATGTGGTACAGGCCTAACCAACATCCAGATCAGAATTTATGCTTGTTTGAAAGTTTACAAATTGGGGTAACCTGAATAAAAACTCAATTTTGGAGGAATTTTGGGACTTTTTGGCCTCAAAAAATGAAATAGAAGCTTTACTTCAATCATCATCGCATAGAGCTTGTCATGGGATTTGATTTGATATGTTGTAGAGCTCAAACAGACACCCGAATAAATGGTTATGGCCGTTTTATGTTTGGGTTACATTTTCAACTTATTTTAGATCTTTTATTAATTTTTTTGATTTTTGTGTCTTCAAATTGTTATTAAATGATTTTTAATCAATAATAATTATAAAATTATTAATAAATAATATTTTTTAAAATATTTTAAAGCCATTTTCACTAAATTTATTATATATTAAATTTAATAGTATATTTATACTTATCTAAAACATATATAAAATATATATATTATATTTATATCAATATAAATATACTTATATAACAATATTTTATTTTTAATGATTTTTTTTAAACATAAAGTTTATCAGCGGTAGGAAAAAGCGTTGATAAATCCCCCTTTTATCAGCGCTACAAAAAGAAGCCCTGATAAAGGGGTCTCCTTTATCAGCGCTAATAAAGGGTCACTTTTAACATCACTTTTTTTTAGAGCTGTCAAAAGTGCCCCTTTATCAACGCTTTTTTAGCACTAATAAAAAGGTACCGCTTCCTTTTATCATTTTTATAGTAGTGTCGGTTGATTTTCATTCATCATATAAATCATAAAAGGGGAATAAAAAAATAAAACAACAAAACTACCTTGATTTAGATCAATTACTGATGAAGAATTGGGTTGTGTCGTTATCATTGGTGAGGTCCCTTGAATCCTTGGTGTATCGATTGTCAATCCACGATCTAGTTTTCATTCACCTGAAAAATTATCTAACGCTCTCTCTCCAAGGGTTCTGCAATGACACTAGATTTATGAAACTGACCCTGTAATTCTAACATAATATTATATTTAAATACTAACCAAATCAGTTCATCTAGAATTATAAAAAATAATTTATTTTATTATTTTAATCATTTTAAACCTGTGAGGAATTTTCCACAAACAACCTGTGATGACCATGTTTAAGTCACTCCAAGGGTAAACATCACATTCTGAACTCAACAGTGGCCTCATATTTCTAATATAGTAATTTATTTATAATGTTTTCTTCTTTTTTAGTAAAGTTTCACATGAGTTATTTTTAATATATTTAATATATTTCAAACATTTATTCCAGCTACACCAGGCCTCGTAATCACACTCAGTCCCAGCACCTAGTCAAAAAAATAATACATACAATATCTATAAATAATAAATTGAAAATATGATCCATTACATTCTCCCCACCTTGGGGATTTACATCCCCAAAAAATCAATATAGGGTCTACTCAAAATGATGTGGGTACTCAGCACAAATATGAGCCTCCTGCTCCAAAGTGCTCCCCTGAAAATTTTTGTGCTACCACCAGACACACACTAAAGGAATCAATCTCCCATGGGGGATCTTGTCATTCCAATCATCGATCTCTACTGGGTACTCAGCAAAGGTCGCTCCCTCCTTGATGTCTAGCTCTCCACAGCTGATAACACATGATGGGTCATGCACACACCACCTTAGCTGTGACACATGTAAGACATTGTGTACATGGTCTAACTACAGAGGTAGAGCTAAGTGTTTTCCCACCTCTCCAACTCCACACAGTATCTGTAAAGGGTTAATAAACCTTGGATATAGCTTTTTTCCCCTAAAAAATATATGTAATCCATGTCAAACTGAAACCAATGGGAACACATTGTCTCCTTCCTCAAACTCTAAAGGCCCATTTTATCTATATGCATAAGACTTGTGAGGGCTCTGGGAGGTCCTAATCCACTCTTAGATGATTTTCACCATATTAGTAGTTAGTCACACAAATATTGGTCCCATGAGTGATGAAACTTCAGCGTGAGTCTGGAATAGTGGTAACCTGCATGGTCACTCATAAAAATCCTTGAATGGTGAAATACTTATGGTGGAATGGTAGCTATTATTATATGAAAACTCCACCAGTGGTAGGAGATCTATCCAACTTTGGCTAAAGTCCACCTTTCAAGCATGAAATATTTCCTCCATAACCTGAATGGTCTGCTCATTCTGTTCTTCAGTTTAGGGGTGAGATGTTGGGCTCAAGAGGAACTCAATCCCAAATGCATCCAATAATCCCTTCCACAATCGGGATGTGAAGTGAGCATCACAGGAAGACATGATCTTCAATGGAACTCAATGGAGTCATACTATCTCATGGATGTAGAGGTGTCCCTAGAACTTTACTAAACTCTTATCTTAGATAACTAAGAAGTGGGTTGACATGGTGAGTTGGTCTACGATCACACAGATGGAATAATGTCCCCATGACTTACATGGTAATCCCATCATAAATTCTATGGATATATCATCCCACGTCCACTATGGAACCTTAACGGGTGTAGCTATGCCCATTGGAACATGGTGATCAGTGTTCACTTACTAAAAATTAAGACATTGAGCGACAAACTCTACAATTCCTTTCTTCGTCCATGGCCACTAAAATTAATGTCAAAGGTCTTGGTACATATTTTCCACACCTGGATGCACCATTAAATGATACATATGAAACTCTCTGATAACATTCTATCAAAACATTCCATGTACCATAGTGAATCCTCTAAAAATAATGACATGCTCCACACCTTTGGAAAATCTATCAGGAGTGTTCCCTATTCATAACAGAGTGCATAGGGTCTAATAGTCAATATCCCATAGATATGCCTCCCCGACTCATTGAAAGAGAATAGGGGTGAAAAAATTGATTAGAGGTAAGTTAATCCATCCCTATTTCTACTGGATAATCGTAATGAGACCAACATCTATGATGCCATATTCAGTAATTATGAACAAGATCTCCTTCCTAGAGCATATGCTACCATGTTCCCCTTCCCAGGAGTATAGACAATTTTGAAGTCATAATACTAGATGAAATATATCCCTCACCTTCTTCTCAGGTTAATATCCTTATTAGAGAATATGTACTTGATAATCTTACGATTTTAGTAGATGATAATCCTCTCTCCCATCAGGTAGTGTTTTCACATCTATATTGAAAAGACTACCATAGTTAACTCGATATCATGGGTCGCTTAATTCTGATCATGTGATATCAACTAGTGTGAACCATAGGCAGTCACATCTTACATATGCATCATAACATAACCAAGCCTAGTTCCAGATTAATCACAGAACACTACATACTCAATACCCTCCTTTGGAATTCTCAAGATGGGAACGCTTGTCGGAGTCTGACTCAACTACTGAAAAGCCTGCTAGAACTGCTACGCCCATATGAAGTTCCACCACTTTTGATTCAATGATTTCATGGGTACTAATATTATGGAGAAATTAGGTATGAATATTGGTTAATAGCCTACCAACCCAAGGAAGTTATACACCTTCATCTTGTTCTTCAGTGACTCACAAGCTAACACTGCCTCAACCATGGTCGGTTCCACTGATACTCCATCTACTTAGATAACTTGTCCTAGAAAGTGGACCTCCTGAATCAAGAACTAGAAGTTAGATAACTTTCCCTAAAGATGGTTCTCATGGAGTACATATAGAACAATCCTCAAGTGTATCACGTTCTTCCCCTTGGACTATGAGTAAAAAATGATATCATCGACGAAGACTACCATGAATCAGTCTCATAAACGATGAAAGATCTAGTTCATGATTCCCATTAACACTATTAAGGAATTCATAATTCCAAAGGGAAACACCAGGTGATCATAGTGATTATAGAGACATATGAATTTCATCTTTGGTATATCCCTATTACGCACTCACAACTAGTGATAGCCTAACCTGAGGTAAAAATTCAAGAAACATCGATCCCCTCTCAACTGATCAAAGAGTTCATCGATCCTCGGTAGTGGATACTTGTTCTCCATAGCCACCTAGTTTGAGCATTGGTAGTTCACACAAAACCTCAATATCTTATCTATATTCTTGGAAAATAATCGAGGATACCCAGGGTGGAACACTGGGTACAAAAAATCCCTTCTTCTATAAGTCCTCCAACAACACCCACATATTGTGAAGCTCTACGGGGTCCATCCGATATGATAGTTCAGATATCAGTGTCATCTTGGGGTATTTATCAATGCAGAATTCTATATCTTTGTAAAAAGGTAATCCTAGAAAATCCTCAAGGAGGATTTTCTCATACTACACAACCACTATAGAAAATATGGAACTCATAACATCCATTACACCAAGGGTTAGTCTATGCAACTGATGAGTAATAAGTTTCACCCTTTTATGCAAGAGTCCTTCTTATGCTTCCTAGGTCTCTATTTCACTGAAAAATAAAAATATGGTTCTGTCACTACAGAAACACCACATCCTTCACCTAAAATATTTAATATGGGAAAGAGATGTAGATAACTAATCAATATCAATAATTATGTTGTAATTCCATGACGCTGCAACTTAGAAAATCCAATCAAAACTCTCACCTCTAAGAGTTGGGTCACACTTTTGGCATAATTGTGTGATCAATGAGTCTTCTCCAGTAGGAGTCTCAAAGCATAAGGGTCAAGGAAAGGGTTCAATCATAATCTATAAGTCTCATACAAGGTATGTGGGAAAAAAATAATGATTATAACTTATGTCTATCAATACTACATTAAAGGTATAAAAGATAGAGATTATACCTTGAACCATTCCCGGAGCCTCTAGTTCGTATGTTTCAACCACCTAAAGTTGTCCCCGCCTCTATCATTCATCTTCCTCATCCTTGAATGGACTACCTAGTGCTGGTGGTGTTAAAAATTCAAAATCTCGACCACCTCTTGCTACTCTCCCTTCTCCTCTTTCACATCCACCACCCTGCGAACTTGTCTGCTCTATATACTACCTCTGCCTTGGTGGCCCATCTATAGTCTCTCTATCAGCTACATGGTGGGTCAGACAGTCTTTAGCCATCACATGAGTAGCACCTCCTTATTCTAGGCTGACTAGATCCACCCTATGTGCCTTGAACCACATAATTTCTATCTTGAGACCTCCTCCTGAATCATCTCACAGCTTCATGTCCCTGAGACTAATGTTGTATCTGTACAACCAAGGTCTCTTATCTTGATTTTTCCACTTCTAGAAACAAATGGTTGTATCTACTCATCCAAGAAACTTGCTACCACCAAATCTCACTCTAGTAACCCATCATAGGTTGAAATACATAGAGGGATAACACTGGCTCTAATGTCTTTATGAATGCCTTTCTCGATGTTCTGAACCTTGCAGAACATATCACGAACCATATCCATTGAGAACCAGGAGTGGTTGGTAATCCATGATGAATACTCAGATACTATTGTGATACCCTTTTGGAGCTACAAAAGCTCCAAGATATGGACATACCTTAGTGTAGTTGGTGATAACTCCTCTCTAAAGAGGTTCTCAAACTAAGTCCACCAAAGAGTCACCTCCTCATAATATTGGGTCACTAACCCCCACCATTGCCCTATTAATCCGTGAAAAAGTCCCACTTCCCGGACCCCCGTTTGATCTACTAGTGTCCTCAACAGATAGAAAACCTGGATCAATGCCTCAATCTAGTCCTCATCCACCTATGGGTTGGGCTATCCCAAAAACCTAAGGGGTGTATTCTACTAAAACTTGTGAAGAAACCTCAACCTACACACCTCGTCCACTGGTATTGAGGGTACCACGTCCTACTCTATGGGCGGTGGTATAGCTAGTGAACCACATGGTGATAACACATTAGGAACTAGTCCCTATATGGATGCTTCGTCATTAAGGGGATCATCCTCATGATCATATTGAATCCTAGCTAGCATATGTCATGGAGTAATCCTGAAAGTAAATAAGATGTACCATAGTCAATGAGTATGTATGGAGAGATGACTCAAGAAGTAAAATAAAAGAAAACCCCATTCATATATGATTCATGTACCATTTTTTACATGCAACCATAATTCTCATGTATTAAGTCAAAAAGTAGGTGATCAGACTCCTGGGGTATGGTACGTTTGTTGCCGCACCAACACTAGAGTCTCTGGCCAGAAAGATGAACTCAAAACACCTAACACCATTTCCCCAAACCAATCTCACAGACTCAAGTCCTAATATAGAACTAACCACTCTGATACTGCTCTATCATGACTCTTACCGATGGGAACCATTCTGTGACTCCCCATGTTGGCCTCCAATAGTCCATGGCCTATCGACTAGTGCTAAGTAAGAACACCTTTGACATGGGTGGCCTTATCCTAATTACATGTACAGATGCACACACCTACAAGCCTATATAATGTTGAAATGTAAAAAAACTGAACAACCATGCATGAATACATCTAACTCCAACAACCATAGAATGACATGAAGTAAAAGAAAGTAAATGGGGCTAAATAAAATCCCACTACAAAGAGTCTAAAAAAAGTCAAACTTGAAGGGTTAGTACTGGGGACTACTTTTAAAAAGTTTCAGGAATACACCTCAGTCTATTTTTTCTCACTAAGCACCATTTGGTCAGGGTCCATCTAGGGTTTTATCAAAAGTTCAATCATCTACACAAGACATTACATGTATGGGAAAATACGATGTAGTGGTGAGTATAAAAACACTCAGTAGGACACCCCAAAACAACTAATCATATAAAAAATGAAATAAAGTCATCTATACATAGGTATATGTCTACAACACATATAACAAGAATATATAGATATGCTCAAAAATCTAAACATTCTAAAGGTAATTCACAAACACAGTATACCAGTATATGATTCCAGCTCAAAGATTCCACAAATCACTCGTCCGAGAGAACACACTCCTTATTCTGATAACACAGATGGAATCCATCAGAGAGGTGGTCCTCATCGGATCACATCATGATAAAGTAGAAATTGAAGGTATAAATAGAATATGATAAAATAATGAGCATCACTGCCAAGGCCATGGTGTGACACTAACAACTCAATCTGGATTGCTTGCTAAATAAAGGATTGGTTCCCATGTAGTGTTGGTCATGAAGGTACAAAATACTCCACCTAGGGCACAAATGTGAATAGAGAATCTCACTTAGGGACTCTCATGGGGATTCCAACGACTCTATCTATGAAATCCTTTTGAATGGATTGTATTCCTAGGACAAGAAGATTATTCCATACTAACCCTCATGGAAAGGATAAGAGTAAAAAACCCTGATGAAACTTCTCCAGGATACAGATGACAAGGGATCCATTCCATGTATAAAAAAGTATATGTTGTATAATATGGGTAACATGTCACATCCCTTAACCTTAGGTTTTAACTGTATAAATAGACCATGACTCTTTTCAGTGTCTTTGTAGAAGTACATGGCATGTAGGATGCCCATGTAGTCTACATGTGTGCCAGTACGAGGCTCTTTCCCTTGTAAATGTGTTTGTGTACCAGTACCCAGTTTATCCCTTGTACTTGGTTGAAGTCATTTCTTTGTAGGGAGTACACGGCGTGATCCAATCCATGTACTCTATCACATGTTTGTGTATCCTCTGAGGTACATTATGAGTCACCGGGGAGGGGTCATATTCCATTTGATAGGGTTACATGCTATGTTATCTTTAACTCCTACCTAAAACCTAAGCTGAAATAATAGGGTCCCAACATTGTGTGTAGATCTGGATTACACATCATGTAACTCGGATTTATATCGAATTATACATCTAGATCCATGAGACTTGATAGTTTTTGTGGACTTAGATCCAGCAATTTATTTTCCACAAAAACATAGATTGAGCCACATCGATTCTTGCCATCACCGAATCAACAAGATCCGTGACTTCGATTTTCATAGAAAAATGGATTGTTCATTGTTCTTCATTGTACGCTGAAGAACATGAAAATCAAGTATCTACATCATCTGATCCACTATCATCTTGATATTTACACCACCTTCGTGTCATATTGATCCTAGATCTATGATTTCGGATCATTAAACCGTGAAACAGTTGTGTAATGATTGATCGGTTAGGATATGTCAAACCCTGGGCCAAACGAATAATGCATGTGGTGAATGAACAACCAAGGGAGGAAAGAACAGGAACAGATAAGAGGAATGAAACTCAATTGATGTTCTTGTCGTTATCAATTTGTTTCTATTATAATCACTAATGAATAATCAAAAATTTAAATCATGAATAAAATATCCCAAATCCCTAATTAAACTAACCAATCCTGCAATATGCACGATCCCTAAATCAATCCATTAGTCTATTGATTCATTTTTTTCATAAAAATCAAGAATAGGGACGAAAAAAATCATTCAACTTCATTACCTCAATTAGGATCAATCATTGATGAAAAAAGGGGTTGTGTTGTGATCATTGGTGATATCCCTTGAATACATTCTACGTCGATGGTTGATCCATGATCTGGTTTTTGTTCACCAGAGAGATTCTCCAACGCTATCTCTTTCCAAGGGTTCTATAAAGGCTCCAGGGTTATGTGGATAACCCTATAATTCTAACATAATAGGATATTTAAATATAATCCAAATCACTATGTTAGGAATTAGAAATATAATAATTTGTTTAATTGTTTTATTCGTTTTACACCCATGGGGACTTTTCCAAAAACGACCCATACCAACCAAGTTTAATATGTTTATAAGGTAAACCATGCATTTTTAACTCAATAATGTTCTTGGATTTATGATTCAGGAAACTATTCATATGTTATTCCAGTTTTTCAGGAAAACATTGCATATGTTCTATTTAATATATTTTATATATTTCAAACATGTATATATAGAACATCAGGCCTCAGAATCACACTCCATATCAGTACATGGTCTCTAAAATAATCCATTCAATATCCAAAAATAATACCTAGAAAATTTGAGTCATTACAAAAATATTCCATTTTGTAATTACATACAAAACACCCATAACTCCTATTTTATGACCATTTCTAAATCCACTCCTTAAAATCTAAACTCACCATGGTAACTCACCATGATAATGGGATGTTGAAAAATGTTCTCAATATTTGGTCACATATTCAATAAGTCCTAAAAAATCTTTTCATGAAAACCAATGGATTTCCAAATGTTAAAAAATCCTATATAAGTCCAACATATTAAAACTTTTGGTTGAAACAATCTCCCCCTGGGTATTTTTTCAATCCATCACTTCACTGCATCATGATCTTATCAACCACTTCAAGATCATTTTACTAATAGTTCATTTTGTTTAATCTATCATATATCTTCTTTTAAGATATCATATTCTTCCCTTAACTTTGACACTACATGGTCACTCTTCGGTATTCCTTAGTATTTTATTATTATTTATTCCTTTTGATTCATTATCATTATTGATTTATTCTTCCCCTTTAATTATAAAAGTAAGAGGGTTATTATTTTCAATATCTAAACACATTAATTAATTCCAAAATATCAACCATTACTGTCACGACCCGTCCCAGTGGATCCATACCGTGACCCCCCAAGCCCGACTCCAATAGGCCAGGGGCTGGTGACTAGAACTGAGTAAACATATAACTAACATGGGAGGCATTGCCAAAGTACTTGTACACACGCACACATCTCCAAGAAAAAAATGCTGAAATGAAAAAAACCACTAGGGAATAAAGATGCATGCATACAACTAAACCCAACCAATAGAGTACGACAAAAAGTAAAGTACTAAAAGTAAACTAGGCCATAATACAAGCCCATCAAAAACAAGCGTCTGAAAACTACAAAGTCCAACCTGTAAACACAAAGTGGCACTGGAACTGCTACTTGTATCCATAGGAAAATCTCGGCCTGTAGGGAACATAGAAATCTTGGTCATTTCCTGGTCTTCCCAGGACTCGGTCAAAAGGCTGGTCATCTACACAGGACACGACTAGTGCGGGTAAAGCCCATGCAGGGGTGAGTATAACAATACTTAGTCGAGGAACCCAAAAACCACAAATCAATACACCATGGAAAGGCACAGTCATATCTAAACTGTATGTGTATACTAAACATATAATAGGAGAAAAAAATAAAGATATACTCAAAACCTAGACCCACAGTCTATAGACAAGTCAGAGAACCACGTACCCCCATTAGGGATTCAGTTTGAAGATTCCACAAATCACTCATCCGGGAGAACTCACTCCATGAGTCTGATAGCTCTGATGAAGTCTGTCTGAGAAGTACTATCTGTCGGGAAAGGTCATGAGAGATATACACACTCATTCTAGGAGAACACGCTTTTTATTGAGAAAAATAAGATGATTCATAGATTAGGATCACTTTCAGGGCCTTGGCAGATACTGCGATTCATCCAGAATTCACCAACTAGGTAGAGGATCAGATCTCTATGGATGTGGTCACATTGTTACCTGACTCTACCTAGGGTTGATAATGGATAAAGGATCTCTCTCTAGGCCTCTCGGAGGGATACCTAACACTATCTTGGAAGTTCTTACTGAAGGGATCATACTTCTGTAGAAGGAAACGATACCTGACATTCAAGGGAATGAGAAAAAGGGGAACTAACCCAAATGAAACATGTCCAAGATATGGTGGAAAAGAAGATCAAGCCATGTAATGAAAATTACATGGCGTGTTGAAATGTCACACACCGTGTCTTCTGACCCAGGGTACTAACCCGTGTACTACGGACCATGTCACAAGGTGGGTCGTGTAGAGAATTCAGTACACGGTGTGTAGTACAGAACACACAACGTCTCTGAGTAGCTGTGGTCAGCTCCGTGTATGCGGTCGTGTGCTCGTACATGGATTTGTTCCGTGTGTGACATCCCATGTAACCGGTACACGGGGTAACCCGTGTAGCTAACCTGGTCTAGCCGTGTGATGGAGTACATAGCCATTTACTCCATCCCTTGTACGTCTACCCCTTGGATACACGCCGAGGACCATGTAGTCGCGTCTGCCATACCACGTAGGGTCTACACATCGTGTTCTGAATCCGTGTAGTCCATCTCATGTCCATTTACTTACCAGAATACACGCTGAGCTTTGGGGAAGGTCCAACACGTAGTGTTCCAGGGTCACCTGTCGTGTAATGCTTGTCTAACGCCCAAAACCCTATTCGTCGCTAGGCCGGTACCACACACTGTGTTCATCGAGATACATGCCGTGTATTCTATAAATTTCCAAAATAGTGAACCTCCACTGTTTCCCCTCTCATGCTACCTCATTCTTGAAACCGGTCATCCAATCACCATGAAACACAAGGGTTTTGGTCACCCAATCCCTATGAAGCCGATTCTGTCAGTTTTGGGCCTCAGATCAGCCCTGAAAATGAGTTTTGATCATCTGCGTGAAGAACGGTCGAAGAAGAATCATTACCGAACCATGTCGATTCATCTGCCGTCTTCGCACCTCCACTAGGTCACCACGATGTCGGATCTCTTGTTTGGGATCATTGTGTCACAAAATGGACACGCAAAAATCTATTGTTCATCGCCCCACTAAGAACGTGAAGAACGCACAAGAAAAAGAAAGGGGAAAGAAATTCAAAATCAAATCAAGGAACGAACCTCTGTCATCGTTCGTCATGGAATTGACCCACTCCCGTTATTAGGATCAAATAGAGAAAAATCAAAACAATAATCTAACATGGATTAATTTCCTGAGATTAACCCAATAAAAACCCTCCTGCAATAATGTATGAATTTGCGGATCAACATGTTTGTGGTTGATCCGCGTTCATTATTAAATCCAAAAAATGAGGAAATAAGAATCAAAATAACAAACCCCTACCTCGATCCTATTGAAGAACGATCACCGTGTCGCGTTCATTGGCAAGGTTCATCGGATCCGAGATGCATCATCATCGTCCACTAATGGGTTCTCCTCCAAAGCTCTAGGAGGCTCTCTATCAATTTGCGGGGTTATGAGGCTAACCCTGTAAACATGCCATAAGCATGAACTTATATAAGAGGATTGGGTCACTACACAAAAAGCAAACATTTCAAAGGAATAAAAATAAATTATTAATTTATTTTTATCTCCATTAAAATATCCAAAAACTAACTCTCGAAGCTGACCCGCGTTAGTCGAAGTTAGGCCCCACCTAAGGTATAATCACTACTCTGAACGCAACGGTGCCCTCAGATTTCTAATCCTAGATCCCATTTAAAAGATATTCCACTTTTTTAGGAAAACTACTCATGCACACTATTTAAAAGGATTAATTTATTTCAAACATTTATTTCGGGCACTCCGGGGCTCGGAATCACACGCCTTCGAAAGTTATGGTCTCAAAATAATTCTATATAATATTAAAAAATAATATACAGAAAATATGAGACATTAAATTCTCCCCACCATGGGGATTTGCATCCTTGAAAATCCAAAACAAGGCTACTCAAAAACATGTGGGTATTCGGCATAGATTTGAGCCTCTTACTCCCATGTGCTCTCCTGAAGATTCTCATGCTGCCACCGAACGTGCACCAAGGGAATTCATCTCCCACAATGGATCCTCTCCTTCCGATCCTCGATCTACATCGGGTACATATCAAAGGTCACTCCATCCTCGATGTCCCACTTTCCCCTATCGATGACGTGTGATGGGTCATGAACATACCTCCTCAGCTGCGACACGTGGAAGACCTTGTGTACTCGATGCAACTATTGCAGTAGAGCTCGGTACTATGCCACCTCACCAACTCTATGAAGTATCTATAAAGGTCTGATGAACCTCAGAGATGGCTTTCCACCCCGGTTTAATCTCTGTAACCCTCGTCGCGGCGAGACCAGAAGAAAGTCGTGGTCTCTCTCCTCAAACTCCAGAGGTCACTATCGTCTGTCAACATAAGACTTCTGTAGGCTCTATGCAGTCTTCATCTGCTCTCGGATGATCTACACCTTCTCGGTGGTAGCTCACTCCAACTTTGGACCCATGAGTGCAAACTCTCTGAGGTCGGTCCAGCAAAGTGGTGACCAGAAGGGTCTCCCATATAAAGCCTCGAAAGGTTCCATACTAATGGTGGAGTGGTAGCTGTTGTTGTACGCAAACTCCACCAGCGGAAGGTGGTCCTCCCAAATGCGACCAAAGTCCAAGATTTAGGCCCACAACATATCTTCCAGAACCTGAATAGTCCTCACCATTTAACCATTGGTCTAGGGATGGAACTCTGTGCTCAAGCGTAGATGAGTCCCAAAAGCCTCCTGCAATCCCTTCCACAACTGGGATGTGAAGTGGGTGTAATGATCTGAGACTATTGTCAAAGGGGCGCCATGAAGCCGGACTATCTCCTACAGGTAGAGGCGTCTCAAGCTCTCTACAGAACTCTTCTCATTGATAGCTATTAAGCGGGCCAACTTGGTGTGTCGGTCAATGATCACCTAGATGGAATCATGCCCCTTGGACATCTGTGGTAAGCCTGTCACAAAGTCCATCGATATGCCATCCCACTTCCACTCTAGAACATACAGGGGTGATCTAATCCCTCTGTAACCTGGAGCTCCACCTTCACCTAATGACATGTAAGGCATCAAGAAACAAACTCTTCTACTAACTTCTTCATGCCTGATCACCAGAACTACCGTCAGATATCCTGGTACATCTTCACCACTCCAGGATGTACCGCCAAGGGGGCTGTATGAAACTCCCTCAATACATCTTCCTGCAACAGCACTGGTACAACAGTGTGTCCTATGAAAATAATTATGTGATCCCCACCTTGCGAATATCCATCAGAAGAACGTACTATGGATAACTGAGCACATGAAACCTCATAGTCGACATCTCCAATCTGCACCTCCCTAACTCACTATAAGAGTGGAGGGGTGACAACCATCAACAGAAGGTAAGTTTCATTCTCTCTGTCCATTAAGGATAACTTCACTGTGGCTAACTGCTCTATCACCTCACTTAATAGTTGCGATCTTGGCCATCTTCTAAGAGAATTTGCCACCTTGTTCCCTTTCCTAGGAGTATATATGATCTCAAAATCATAATCCTGGAGGAACTATAGCCAATTCCTCTGCCTCAGATTCTGATCCTTCTATGAGAAGATGTACTTGAGACTTTTGTCGTAATATTAGATGATAAACCGCTCGTCCATAAGGTAGTGTCGCCACTTCTTCAACATGAATAATACTACGACAAACTCGAGATCATGGGTCGCATAGTTATTCTCATGTGGCCTAAGCTAGAATGAACCATAAGAAATCACTACCTGTATCTGCATTTGGAAACATCCAAGCCCAGTTCCTGATGAGTCACAGAAAACTACGTACTCGACACCCACCTCCGGCAATCTCAAGATCGGGTCGCTTGTCAAATTCTATCTCAACAGCTCAAAATTATTTTGGAACTTCTCCATCCACATGAAGGGTTTCCCCTTACTAGTTAAGGCTATCATCGATGCTGATATTCGGGAGAAATCATGAATGAATTTACCATAATATCCTGCCAACCCTAAGGAAGCTTCGCACCTCCATCACGCTCCGAGGTGGCTCCCATGCTAACATTGCCTCCACCATGGCTGGGTCCACAGCTACACTATCTAATGAGATGACATGTCCCAGAAAGTGGACCTAATGAATCCAGAACTTGAACTTCGATAGCTTCCTATAAATTTAGTTCTCCCAGAGTACGTCTAAAACCATCTGCATGTGTCCCGCATACTCCTCCTCTAACACCGAGTACACAAGGATATTGTCGATGGAGACCATTGTGAATTGGTCCAAGTACGGCTGGAAGATCTGGTTCATAATTCCCATGAACACTATGGGGTGTTTTTCACACCGAAAGGCATTACTAAGTACTCATAGTGATCATAGTAGCATCAAAAAGCTGTCTTCGGTATATCCTCATCCCACAATTGTAACTGGTGATAACCTGATCGATGTTCAACCTTTGAGAACCATTGTGCCCCTCTTAGATGATCAAATAGGTCATTGATTCTCGACAGTGGATACTTATTATTCTTCGTTACCTAATTCAAGCACTAGTAATCCACACACAACCTCAAACTCCTGTCTTCCTTCTTGGAGAACAAGACTGGGGCTGCCCAGGGTGAAACGCTGGGTCTTATGAAACCCTTGCTCTGCAAATCCTCTAAATGCAACCTCATCACACAATGCTCTGTGGGAGCCATCCGATATGCTGATGAGGAAATCGATTCTGTCCTGGGGTGTGAGTCAATAAAAAAGTCAATTTCCCAGTGGGGAGGTATTCCTAGAACATCTTCAGGAAAGACGTCCTCATACTCTGCCACTACTGCTGGGAATTGGGAGCTCATAACTTCTACTGATCTGAGGGAAAGGCTAACCAACTCATGAGTTATCAGTTGCAGCCTGGTATGCATGATATCATTTTATGCTACCCGAGTCTCCTTTTCTCCTACAGAAGAAACTCTCATCCCATCACTGCGGAAACACCACACTCTTCACCTAAAATAGTCAATGTGGGCATGGACCGAAGATAAGAAATCCATACCGAGAATGACATCATAAGGCCTCGATGCTACCACCAAGAGGTTCCAACTAAAACTCTCACCTCCAAGGGTAAGATCACACTGTCTGCAAAAGTTTGTGATCATCGAGTCTCCTACCGTAGGTGTCTCCAATCATAAGGATTGAGTTAACATATCTACCAGAATCTCAAAGTTTCACACAAGACATGTGTTGATGAATGAATGACTGGCACATGTGTCTATAAGTACAGCAGCTAAGGTATAGAAGACAAATGTCATACTTCAAATCATCTCTGGAGTCCCTGGGACGTATCCCTCGACCGCATACAGCTGTCCTCGCCACTGTCCCCCAGCTCCCCAAGCCTGGTGCAGACCTCCTAGGGGTGGTGGTGGAAGCAGATAGAAGCATCCGCCCCCATCTGCAGCTCTCCCTTCTTCTCTACCACATCTGCCGCCAGGCAGGTCTTCCTGCTCCATTCCATACCTCTTCCTTCGTGGTCCATCCACCGCCTCCTTGTCATCATCTTGACAGGACGGAAAATATCTAACGACATGTCCCCTACCATCACATGAGTAGCACCACTTCTCCCTAGGATGATTGGATCCATCTTGACAGCCCTGGACTGTCGATCCGTTGTACAGGATCCTCCAATGACGTCTCCCACTTCCTGATCCATGTGTCTGATGTCAGCTCCCTACTACCGAGGTCTCTACACCTGTCTGCCTGCTGCTGACTGTCGTTGGCTGTCTCTGCTCCGCCAAGAATCTCCTAATCCCCAAGGCCCACTACAGCACACTAGCATAAGTCAAAATGCATAGAGGCACAACACTAGCTCAAATTTCCCATCGTAGACCTCACTCGATGGTCCAAGATTTTAGGTACTAATCCTTGACCATATCCATCATGTACCGGGTGAGGTAGGTGAACCTCAATGAATAATCAGTTACCATCAAACTTCCCTACTAGAGCTGAAAAATCTATTGGATGTGCACTGAAGAACTCCTCCAAAAAAATTCAGTCAAACTCTATCCATGAAAGAGTCACTTCATTGTGAGTTTCTATGGTTATATTCCACAATCATCCTACCAAACCCTAAAGAAGGCTCACTCCTAGGATCACCATCTGGCCCGCTGGTTTCCTCACTAGACGGAAAACTCTGGTCACTGCCTCAAGCCAGTCCTCAACCACTTGAGGGTCGGGCTCGCCTCAGAAGCTGAGGGGTCTCTGTCTCTAGAGAACACACTCTTGAGTGGGGAAAAGATCAAGAGACACAAATGAGGATCACTGCTAGGGGATTGGCAGATACCACGAATCATCTGGAATTCACATTCTAGGTAGAGCATCGACACACTATGTAAGTTGTCACATCGATACCTAACTCTACATTGCGTTAAGAATGGATAGAGGATCTCACTCCAGGCCTCTGGGAGGGATACCAAACTCTATCTCAGAATGTCTAGCTAAAGGGATCATACTCATGTAGTAGGAAAAGATACTTGACCTTTAGGGGAATGAGAAAAGGGGGAACTAACCCAAACGAAACATGTCCAAGATACGGTGGACAAGAAGATAAATCCATGTATTGGAGGCATGTAGAAATGTCACACGTCGTGTCTTCTGTCCCAGGGTACTGCCCATGTAATAAGGCCCATGTCGCAATCCTGGTCATGTAGAGAAGTTAGTACACGACCTGTAGTATAGATCACACGATGTGTCCGAGTAGTTGGGGTCAGCTCTGTGTATGTGGTAGTGTGCCCGTACATGGCTTTATTCCGTGTGTTCCATCTCGTGTGACCGATTCATGGGGTAACCCGTGTAGCCAACCTGGTCTGGCCGTGTGGTGGAGTACAGAGCCATGTACTCCATCCCATGTACGTGTACCCCAAGATACATGTCAAGGACCACCTAGTCACCTCTACCATTCTGTGTAGGGTCTACATGCTGTGTTTCAAAGTCGTGTAGTCCGTATCATTTCTGTGTACTTTTCAGAATACACGCTGAGCTTCGGGGAAGTTCCAACACACTGTGTGACTGTGGTCACAAGCTGGGTGATGCCTTTCTGACACCTGAAACCCTAGATGCCACTAATCCGGTACCACCCACCGTGTTCATCGGGATGCGCGCCGTGTATTCTGAAAATTTCTAGAATCGTGAACCTCCACCGTCGCACCTCCCGTGCTACCCCGTTCTTCAATATGGTCATCTGATGGCCATGAAACAAAAGGCTTTTGGTCACCCGGTCCCTATGAAGCCGATTCTGTCAGTTTCAGGCCTCCGATCATCCCCAAAAATGAGTTTTGATCATTCACACAAAGAACGGTCGAAGAACGATCATTCACGAACCGTGTCGATTCATCTGCCTCCATCGTCGTCGCACCTCCTCTTGGTCACCAAAATATCAGATCTCCAGTTTGGGATCGTTTCGTTGAAAAATGGACATGCAACAATCCATTGTTTATTGACCCACGAAGAACGCGAAGAACGCACAAGAAAAATAAAGGGGAAAGAAATCCAAAAGCGAATTGAGGAATGAACTGTCTCCATCATTCATCACTACGTTGATCTGCTCCCATTAGTATGATCAAACTTAGCAGAATCAAAACAATAATCTAACATGGATTAATTTCCTGAGATCAACCCAATAAAAACCCTCCCGCAAAAACGTATGAATATGCAGATCAACATGTTCATGGTTGATCCGCGTTAGTCATTAAATCAAAAAAAATGGGGAAAAAATAATTGAAATAACAAACCCCTACCTCGATCTGGTTGAATAACAATCACCGCGTCGCATTCTTTGGAAAGGTTCGTCGGATCTGAGATGTGTCGTCATCGTCTGCCAACGGGTTCTCCTCTAAATTTCAAAGAGGCTCTCTCTCAATTCACAGGGTTATGAGGCTAACCCTAAAAACTTTCCATAAGCATGAACTTATAAGAGAGTATTAGGTGACTGCAAAAAATTGAATCATTTAAAAGGAATAAAAAAATGATTAATTTTTTTTATCACCATTAAAATATCCAAAAACTAACTCTCACAGCTGACCCATGTCGGTCGAAGTTAGGCCCCACCTAAGGTAAAATAACTGATCTGAATGCAATGGTACCCTCAGATTTCTGATCCAGGAACGCGTTTAAAATATATTCCACTTTTTCTAGAAAATTAGTCAAGCGCGCTGTTTAAAATGTTTAATCTATTTCAAACATTTATTTCAGGCACTTCGGGCCTCGGAATTGCACGCCGTCTAAAGGTATGGTCTTGAAATAATTCCATATAATATTCAAAAATAATACACGAAAAATCCGAGATATTAAAATTACATAAACTTAAAAGATATCATTTAACTAATCTATTAGATGATGAGATCCAATGATCAATGTAAAAAATAATAGAAATAATTAATTGTTGCAATGTTTTCCAATAAAATTGACCAAACCATGGAAACACTTTCCAAAAATCCATGGACAGTATCTCTCCCTATTTTATTTTCACCCAATAATATTTATAACCCTTAAAGCACAAATACTAACCATATATAACATTAAATACAATGGGGATGGGGGTATTCTGGACCTCATTAGATTCAGTGATTTTATTGTACTTTAAGGACCAACTAGTTCTTCTTAATGACATGTGAAACCAAAGGATTAGTGAAGATATCTACCACTGAAAGTATTGTTCCAAAAAAAATTAGTTTCGCAATGTTTTTATCCATATTTTCCTTTATAAAAGGGTAACATAACTCAATGTGTTTTGTGTGAGACCTTATTACAAGGTTATTCATTAATTCAATAGAACTTTTGTTACCAAACTGAATAAATATTGGATATTTCACTATTTTATCAATGTCTATCAATAACTACTTCATCCAAATAAGTTTTGTATAGGCCTTGGTAAATGAAATATACTCTGCCTCTAGTATACTTAAAGAAACACAATATTGGTTCTTATATAACTAGCCAACATGGATTCTTCCAATATAAAATGCCCCACCACTTGTGGTTTTTCAATAAATATTTTCACCAGCCCAATAGACATCTTAATAAGCCAAAAAATCTGAAACATTTCTAACCTTGATCAGAAAACCATAATTTAGTTACTCGTGAATATACCTCATGATTCTCATAACTTCCAATAGGTTCTCATTGTTAATAAAATTATGAAATCATATTACCAATCATGTACCATAGAAATTTTTTCCCTCATTATAGTAGGATAAATAAAAATCCAAATGATTCTTCAATAAAAGTTGATTATAATCCCTTGATGTATTTTTTCTTTCCCAGCTTAGTTCCAATTGCTATCATAGTTATAATTCTCATGAACTATTCCATTATGATTTTCATCAAAACATCTCTTGCATATTTTACCAATGAGATGAATATAATTTCTTAATTATGTTCTATTTGTATCCATATAATGTAATTCAATGCTATAATCAATGAAACATTAATTTATGAACTCTTTAAATGAGAAAACCTTTCAACTGAATTCTTATTATTTCCTCTAATGATGATGTCATCTACATACAACTCTACCATAAACAATTATTTATCTAAAATCTTTGTGTAGAGGTTGTGATCAAACCCTATACTTTTAAAATCCATCTTCCTTGAAAAAGTATCCATACATGTGTGCAAACAT
The DNA here is from genome assembly GCA_963277665.1 of Viscum album. Classification (NCBI taxonomy): domain Eukaryota; kingdom Viridiplantae; phylum Streptophyta; class Magnoliopsida; order Santalales; family Viscaceae; genus Viscum; species Viscum album. Next base: position 283,884,462 of record OY728138.1, on the reverse strand, counting down.
GAGGTGATTTCTAAAGGCTATAAAAATCATTTTTTTAATCTTCATGATTTTGAGTCATCATTTCTAATAATAGATCAAACCAATTGTACTTTATAAACTTCTTTATTCAATAATTAAAAATGATGTCTTTATACCCATTTGGAATATTTTAAATTTCATTGAATAAAAACTTCTAAACAAGTATAATAGACTCCATTATTTCTACTCGAGAGAATGTTTCATAAACATTACATCCTTCAATTTTATCATATCTCATATATACTAACCCTGGTTTATTTTGAACCACTCTTTCATTTTAATTTTTCTTGTCCTTGAAGAGCCACTTTGTACCAATCACATTAACATGTTTCGATGTGCCCAAAAGTTCCTAAGTCCAATTCTTTATTCATGGATTTTATACATAATTCCTGTCACGACCCGTCCTCGGGGCCTGTGCCGTGACTACCCCAAGCCCGCCTTCCATAGGCCAGGGGCTGGCGACTAGCACCAAAGGCGTAAAATCCCGATAACTGGGAAGGCATTGCCTTTATAAAGAAAACAAGCACCACAGAGTACAAGCGGAAGTAAAACACTAAGTACAAAAAGAAGAGCTGAAAAGTAAAAAGGGGCCGGAAATACAAGCCCAACTGTAAAGTACAACTCGAAAGGGAAAACATCGACTGAAAAGTAAAGCTGCTACGCTGAGATGTCCACTGGAAATCCCACCTGAAGGGTGGGTACAGATAGCTCCTCTACTCCTCGGGTCCCGCCATCCGCTCCGAGTATGTCCCGCCCAGTGGTCCACCTCCGGGTACCGCCTCGTCGTATAGTCCACCTCCAGGTACCGTCCAGTCCTCGAACCGTCGGCTTCTGTCAGCACTGTCCGTCGTCTGCAACCAACACAACGAGGTGCGGGCATAGCCCGTGCAGGGGTGAGTATAACGATACTCAGTAGGGACCCCGAGACCCTCAAGGTCTCACTAAAACCAACAAGGATAACCACAAGAAGATCACAACAGATAAACTCTACTTAGGTATATGCCCATACATATACCTAAGTTATCAAGTAACCCATCTCAGTCATGAGGAAACACAAGGATCATGAGATCAACGGATAACCACTACCCAGGTATATGCCCATACATATTTCTAAGTTATCAAGTAACCCATCTCAATCATGAGGTAACACAAAGGTCAAAAGTCTCAGCTCAAACCAGGATTTTCATTATCGAAACCGTAACTGCTGAAGAGCTCCGTCTCTAGAGTGTACAGTGGTCCTGTCACGACTCCGAGGTACTGCTCACTAACTTAAGACTGCTGAAGTACTCCTCCTGTCGAGTACTGCGGGCCAGCCACCCAAACACAGTAGTGCTTCCCGCCGAGGTATGTCACCCAATCACCGTAGTGCACACACCCTAGTAGCCTGCAGAGGTACTCTCCGGACGAGCACCGCGGGTCTGCACTGTCACACAGGTAGTGCTCCGTCCGCCATGGGTCTGCACCTCAGAAAGTAGTGCTCCGTCCACTGGGCTAGTCGACTCACTCCAAGTCGAGTCGGTCAAGCAGTCGTCAGGTCTCAGCCAGCTACACGGTCTCCGTATATCGCACGCTCATCACTGGGAGGGTCCTCTCCACGAGCTACAAGTCGATACTCCAAGTATCTCAAAGTCCCACGAAGAAGTGTCTCAAAGGTCCGTCTCGTAACAGGGGTCTCAACGCAACAGACGGCGCGTCTATCGGACGCCCGGTCTGTGAGTTATTAGCCTTTTCGTCCCAGGGGCCCGGTTGGTTTCGAGAGCGAAACCAATCCCGGCCGTATCTCAACTATACCCCGAACTCCCATAGGGTATACTCATTGGGACCGTTACTAAACGTAAACACCAACGCCGCTGACGGTTCGTCAAACGGACGTCCTGTCTGAAAGATATCAGCTTTTCCGTTCCAAGGGCCCGGTTGGATTTCGGGTACAATCCAACCCGGCCATACTCCGACTATACCCAAAACTCGGGCGGAGTATGTCAAAAGTTCCGTCTCATCAAGAGGAAGTCAACGAAACAGACGGCGCGTCAATCGGACGCCCGGTCAGTGAGTTATTGGCATTTTCGTCTCCGGGGCCCTGTTGGTTTTTAAGGCAAAACCAACCCGACCGTACTCCACCTGCGTCCAAACCTCGGGCGGAGTATGCCAAAAGATCCGTCTCACTAAAAGGAACACAACGCGACTGACGGCGCGTCAATCGGACGTTCATGGCTCAAGATATGAGCGTTTCCGCTCCGAAGGCCCGGTTGGTTTCGTGAACGAACCAACCCGGCCGAACTCAAAGTAATCCGAAACCTTGCGTGCGATATACCGAAACGACCGTCTCGATCCAAGGATCGCGTTGCCGCAGACGGTTCGTCGTTCGGAGGTCCGAGGCTCAAGTTATGGGCTAAAAACCAAATCTGGTACGAAACGGGGGGTCCGGGTCCGGGCCGACCCGGCCCGACCCCCCCCTTGGGCGGCGCGGCGGCCGGCGGCGGCGACCGGCGGCGGCGGGCGGCGGCGGTGCGGCGGCCGGCGGTGGCGCGGGGAGGCGGCGCGGCGGCGCGCGGAGGCGGCAGGGCGGCGCGCTGGGGCGGCGCGGCGGTGCGCAGGGCGGCGCGGCGGTGCGCCGGGCGGCGCGGCGGTGCGCTGGGCGCCGCTCGTGGGTGGCACGCGGGGGGCTTGATTTCCCCCGCTGTTGGATGGCGGCGCGGCTTTGCCGCGCCGATTTTGAAGAGACGGCCCCCGCACGTGGGGGGCCGGTTGGTCACGAACCGGGGGGCTGTTGCCCCCCCCTCCTTAAAGAACCGCCCCCCTCTTAAAGAGGGGGGTTTTCAAGGGTTGGCCGGGGAATTAAATTCCCCGGTTTTAAGTCATCCGGCCGGCCAGCTGGCCGGCCGGTTTTCTCAAACGGGACCGGAATTTCTGGTCCCCTTCTTCGGCTTCCGACGCCGGCGGCCCGGCCGCCGGTCTTCCCTTCCGCCGCGGCCCGGAACCGGCCGCGGTCTCCTCGTCCCGCCGCGGCCCGGAACCGGCCGCGGTCTTCTCGTCCCGCCGCGGCCCGGAACCGGCCGCGGCGTTCGTCATCCGGCGCGGTGCGTCGGCACCGCGCCCCTTCGCCGTGCTTTGATTCTTTTCAACGCGGCGCGACGGCGTCGCGTTCTGGAAGATTTTTCCTCGGCGTAGCGCGACGGCGTTGCGTAAATTATAAGCACGATCATCCGCATGGTGCGACGGCACCACGCCACTTGCTTCCACCCGCATGAATAAAACAAGAACGATGGAGGGGGTTCGGCCGTGTTCGTACGGTCCGGCCCCCCTCACGTTAAATTAATAACGCAACTTTAAATAAACAACATCCTCACGTTAGTCATACGAACCACGAGCAAGAATGAGATAATTAAATATTAAATCAACATCCCCTACCTCGGGTATAAGTTCGAGGATTTGACTATGTCTGCGGAAGTCGACGTCGCGGAGATCGGGCGTCGCGGTAGTCGTTCGTCAATTCCGTTGACGAAGAGATACGTCCGATGTGACACGTCGTTGGCGAATCCTAGTACGCCGACGAAGGTTGTCCGAGGAAGGTGCGGTGTTCTCTCTCGTTGACACCGAAGACGAAGAAGAGCGGAGCGGCGTTCTTCGTCGGAACTTGAGCGTTCTACGTCAAGTCTTGAGGAAAGTCAAAAAAAAAGGAAACAACAAACTCAAGAACCCTTACCTTGATAGTCGCACGTTGACGGAGTCGTGGAATATCGGTGTCGATTCATTTGACGTCGGAGGAAGAGTCGTTGTCGAAACTTCGTATGCCGACGAAGAAGGTCCGAAGAGGAAGCGGCGTTTCCTCTTGTTGACACCGAGGACGAAGAAGAGAGGCGTCGTTCTTCGTCGGAGTTTGAGCGTTCTTCGTTCTTCGTCAGAGCTTGAAGATGAAGAGGAAGCTCTCAAAAATCTCTCAAGGGGACAATCCAACAACCCATAATAAAATAAGATAACATCTTATTTTATTATTACAAAACATAAAAGAATTTCAAAAGTTTGAAATTCAAAAGAGTTAACCCCCAAAATTAATTACGAGTAACTTAAGCCAATTAAGTGGGGGGGTTAAGGGGACTTGAAATGTCTAGGGGTTCGTGCGGGCCCCACCACACTTAATCCTCCCAAGGGAGGTTATGTGGGTGTGGGTCCCACTTCCAACCTCCTTTGGTAGGTTTTTAATAAGTTAAAATAAAATTTGTCTTACACAAATTTTATTTAACTCAACTGAAAACCCCAAAACTAACTTTCAACTCGAAACAAACGCAACTCCCGAAAAGGTCTTTTTAAGCGAATATCGGCGTTGCGAGTTCATCGGTGCCCTCGGATTTCAAATCCGAGCACCGGTTCAAAAGTTAGGAATTCCCGCTCGTTCGTTCACTGAACGTACCCGAGCCAAACTTCAGAAATTAATTCCGGGCACTCCGGACCTCGGAATCAGGTGCCGTCTGAAACCGCGCTCTTGTAAAATTCTAAAGAAAATTAAGAAAAAATTTCCCTTGAATTTTACGGGTCTTTACATTACTCCCACCTCAGGGCTTTACGTCCCCGTAAAGCTACAACAAAAACTAGGGAAACAAAAGAGGGTACTGAGCACGCATCTGAGCCTCCCGCTCCCATGTGCTCTCCTGGAGATTCCCGTGCCGCCGTCTGATGCGCACAAGAGGAATCGATCGCCCATGTAGGACCCGCTCCTGTCGATCCTCTATCTCCACCGGGACCTCCGAAAAAGTCGCCCCCATCGACAACGTCAAGCTCCCCATGGTCAAAGATGTGCGTCGGGTCGTGCACGTATCTCCTCAGCTGAGACACGTGGAAGACGTCGTGCACCCGGTGTATCTGAGGTGGTAGAGCCAGGCGATAAGCCACCTCGCCAACCCTGCTGAGGACTTGGAGGGGTCTGATGAAGCGCAGAGATAACTTGTCGCCTCGGCCAAATCTCCGAATACAACGTCGAGGTGAGACCCGCAAGAAGATGTGGTCACCATCCTCGAACTCTAGTGGCCTCCACCTCCTGTCAGCGTATGACTTCTGCCGGCTCTGTGCTGTCCTCATCCGCTCCTGGATGACATGGACCTCCTCTGACGTGGCCCGGACCATCTCTGGTCCCACAAGAGCTGCAAGATTTCTTCTTTGCCGATAAGAGAAACCTGGTCTCATCCCCTGGATGAACCACATTCTTTGCCTAAAACATTCAATCCTAACATGGATGATACTAATCCATACCAAGGATGACGTCGTAAGGCCTCGACGCTACTACTAAGAGATCCAACCGTTACTCTCGCCTCCAAGGGTTGAGTCACACTGTCGGCATCAGTGTGTGGTAACTGGGTCTCCTCCAGTAGATGTCTCACAAGTGAGGGTCAAGTCAACAGTCAACTGGAACCTCTTAGTAACATCACAAAAGAGGACAGGAATGAAAACATCACAAAGGTATGCGTCTTTTATTATTGCAGCTCATATTATAAGACGCTACACAAAAGCAACATCAACATGGAACTAGAAGTACAAAAGACGTATCCACTAGTTCCTCCCCTGTCCACCTGCTCCCAGAGCTCCAGCATTTGTCGCTGCCTCAACCTCGGTGGCTCCCTCCAAGCCTGCGGATCGAGGAGTCGGACAGTCACATGCCAGGTGACCCTTTCCGCCACAGGAGTAACATTGTCCGTTTCTGGCACGCCTGGCTCTGACCCCACCTCGGGTGCCCCGCACCACCGGTCCTAAAACCCGAGATCGCCCAACTGCTGCTCTGGTCCTCCTGGACCTCTGCATCATCTGTCTACTGCCCACAGATGACTCGGCTTCTGATCGAAAAACACGCGGCAAAGGCAGAATCTCCTGTACACGCTCGGGGTGTAGAGATACTGGCACAAACTCCACCCTGAAGAAGGTCTCGAAGTCTTCCCATGCGAAGTCCATCTCATCGCAAAACTGAAACAGGTGGCTCCACCACCTACCTGCTGCTGCGTGTAGTAGGCTCGCAGCGAGGATCACCATGAAGTCTGTCGGCGTCCTCACTAGCCTAAACACTCGTACCACTGCCTCCATCCAGTCCTCTGCAGCCTGGGGATCCGTCTCCCCGCGAAACCTGGGCGGTCGCTGGCGCTGAAACTCATGCAGTGCGCTGAGGCGACGTGCATCGTCAGCGGCTGCTGCTGGAAGCATCGGGGGCTCGGCGGGTAGAGCTACCGCCGGTGCCACTGCTGACAAAGGGCCCTGCACCGAGGCCTCGTCGCTCGGTGGGCTGTCGTCACGTTCGATTCTCGGAACCCTAGCTGGCTGCCGTCGTGGGGCCATCCTGAAAGAAACAACGTAATACGATCAAACGATTATACCTGGTGAGCTGACCTGGTTTGAGCTGTTTTAAGGGGAAAAACCTTTGAAAACACACACGCAATCAGTGTTTTCGTGCACAAAGTCGGAAATCAGTTGTCAGGGTCCTGGTGTATGGATACGTCGGCCGCCCGCACCAACACTGGACTCCCTGAACTGAAAACCACACTCGGTACCCTTAACACTATTGCTTCACAGAAAGAAAGATCAGAGTCTGCGGTAGAACCGACCACCTCTGATACCAATTTGTCACGACCCGTCCTCGGGGCCCGTGCCGTGACTACCCCAAGCCCGCCTTCCATAGGCCAGGGGCTGGCGACTAGCACCAAAGGCGTAAAATCCCGATAACTGGGAAGGCATTGCCTTTATAAAAAAAACAAGCAGCACAGAGTACAAGCGGAAGTAAAACACTCAGTACAAAAAGAAGAGCTGAAAAGTAAAAAGGGGCCGGAAATACAAGCCCAACTGTAAAGTACAACTCGAAAGGGAAAACATCGACTGAAAAGTAAAGCTGCTACGCTGAGATGTCCACTGGAAATCCCACCTGAAGGGTGGGTACAGATAGCTCCTCTACTCCTCGGGTCCCGCCATCCGCTCCGAGTATGTCCCGCCCAGTGGTCCACCTCCGGGTACCGCCTCGTCGTATAGTCCACCTCCAGGTACCGTCCAGTCCTCGAACCGTCGGCTTCTGTCAGCACTGTCTGTCGTCTGCAACCAACACAACGAGGTGCGGGCATAGCCCGTGGAGGGGTGAGTATAACGATACTCAGTAGGGACCCCGAGACCCTCAAGGTCTCACTAAAACCAACAAGGATAACCACAAGAAGATCACAACAGATAAACTCTACTTAGGTATATGCCCATACATATACCTAAGTTATCAAGTAACCCATCTCAGTCATGAGGAAACACAAGGATCATGAGATCAACGGATAACCACTACCCAGGTATATGCCCATACATATATCTAAGTTATCAAGTAACCCATCTCAATCATGAGGTAACACAAAGGTCAAAAGTCTCAGCTCAAACCAGGATTTTCATTATCGAAACCGTAACTGCTGAAGAGCTCCGTCTCTAGAGTGTACAGTGGTCCTGTCACGACTCCGAGGTACTGCTCACTAACCTAAGACTGCTGAAGTACTCCTCCTGTCGAGTACTGCGGGCCAGCCACCCAAACACAGTAGTGCTTCCCGCCGAGGTATGTCACCCAATCACCGTAGTGCACACCCCCTAGTAGCCTGCTGAGGTACTCTCCGGACGAGCACCGCGGGTCTGCACTGTCACACAGGTAGTGCTCCGTCCGCCATGGGTCTGCACCTCAGAAAGTAGTGCTCCGTCCACTGGGCTAGTCGACTCACTCCAAGTCGAGTCGGTCAAGCAGTCGTCAGGTCTCAGCCAGCTACACGGTCTCCGTACATCGCACGCTCGTCACTGGGAGGGTCCGCTCCACGAGCTACAAGTCGATACTCCAAGTATCTCAAAGTCCCACGAAGAAGTGTCTCAAAGGTCCGTCTCGTCACAGGGGTCTCAACGCAACAGATGGCGCGTCTATCGGACGCCCGGTCTGTGAGTTATTAGCCTTTTCGTCCCAGGGGCCCGGTTGGTTTCGAGAGCGAAACCAATCCCGGTCGTATCTCAACTGTACCCCGAACTCCCATAGGGTATACTCATTGGGACCGTTACTAAACGTAAACACCAACGCCGCTGACGGTTCGTCAAACGGACGTCCTGTCTGAAAGATATCAGCTTTTCCGTTCCAAGGGCCCGGTTGGATTTCGGGTACAATCCAACCCGACCATACTCCGACTGTATCCAAAACTCGGGCGGAGTATGTCAAAAGTTCCGTCTCATCAAGAGGAAGTCAACGAAACAGACGGCGCGTCAATCGGACGCCCGGTCTGTGAGTTATTGGCATTTTCATCTCCGGGGCCCGGTTGGTTTTTAAGGCAAAACCAACCCGACCGTACTCCACCTGCGTCCAAACCTCGGGCGGAGTATGCCAAAAGATCTGTCTCACTAAAAGGAACACAACGCGACTGACGGCGCGTCAATCGGACGTTCGTGGCTCAAGATATGAGCGTTTCCGCTCCGAAGGCCCGGTTGGTTTCGTGAACGAACCAACCCGGCCGAACTCAAAGTAATCCGAAACCTTGAGTGCGATATACCGAAACGACCGTCTCGATCCAAGGATCGCGTTGCCGCAGACGGTTCGTCGTTCGGAGGTCCGAGGCTCAAGTTATGGGCTAAAAACCAAATCTGGTACGAAACGGGGGGTCCGGGTCCGGGCCGACCCGGCCCGACCCCCCCTTGGGCAGCGCGGTGGCCGGCGGCGGCGACCGGCGGCGGCGGGCGGCGGCGGTGCGGCGGCCGGCGGTGGCGCGGTGAGGCGGCGCGGCGGCGCGCGGAGGCGGCACGGCGGCGCGCTGGGGCGGCGCGGCGGTGCGCCGGGCGGCGCGGCGGTGCGCGGAGGCGGCACGGCGGCGCGATGGGCGGCGCGGCGGGGCGCTGGGCGGCGCGGCGGTGCGCGGGGCGCCGCTCGTGGGTGGAACGCGGGGGGCTTGATTGCCCCCGCTGTTGGATGGCGGCGCGGCTTTGAAATTCAAAAGAGTTAACCCCCAAAATTAATTAAGAGTAACTTAAGCCAATTAAGTGGGGGGGTTAAGGGGACTTGAAATGTCTAGGGGTTCGTGTGGGCCCCACCACACTTAATCCTCCCAAGGGAGGTTAAGTGGGTGTGGGTCCCACTTCCAACCTCCTTTGGTAGGTTTTTAATAAGTTAAAATAAAATTTGTCTTACACAAATTTTATTTAACTCAACTGAAAACCCCAAAACTAACTTTCAACTCGCAACAAACGCAACTCCCGAAAAGGTCTTTTTAAGCGAATATCGGCGCTGCGAGTTCATCGGTGCCCTCAGATTTCAAATCCGAGCACCGGTTCAAAAGTTAGGAATTCCCGCTCGTTCGTTCACTGAACGTACCCGAGCCAAACTTCGGAAATTAATTCCGGGCACTCCGGACCTCGGAATCAGGTGCCGTCTGAAACCGCGCTCTTGTAAAATTCTAAAGAAAATTAAGAAAAAATTTCCCTTGAATTTTACGGGTCTTTACAATTCCACCATTTGTTCTTCATCAAATGAGGTTGGTTCAATCTCATATAATAGAGAAGTGTTTCCCTTTTTTGATTCACCTTGTATAAATAATATCAAATTATTCTCTAATGATATTTTTCGAATCAATGTGATGTATTTTTATTTTTGTTTGAGTAATAGGTCATCTCTCTTATTCCCCTTATTGTTATACTAATTCAATAATATAATCATCATCAACCTGAATATTTTGACATTATCCGGAATCTACATTCATCTCTCTATATTCTTCAAAAACATCTTTGGGGATGATTTTTCTATAATTTTAATTTGATTCATACTCAACCATCATCACATCACTACTCTCAAAATTCTCCTTAAGCCTTTTATTAAAACAGTTATAGGCCTTAATCATTGAAGAGTATCATAAAAATACACCTTAATCTACTACATCACCATATTTACCATAATAACCCTCTTTGTTTTAAATGAATCATTTTAATTTAAATTATTTAAGAAGATTCATCATGGGATTCCTTCCATGAAACATTTAATATCGAGTCTTATCTACTCTCAGATTTAGTAATACTCTATTATGAGTATACATGTCCACTTACACTACTCATTTCTTGTAGTGACATGAATTTCCACTTTCTAAGAATAATTTTTTCCTATGTTGTTCACCATACATAATCTTCTTTCCACACCCCCATTTTTCTGGTATCAGGTTACATAGTGAAAGATAGTGGTTTGAGGATTTTAATATTTTCATCACTAGAGTGAATCACTTTTTTTTAGAAATCTGAGCCTTGGAAGAGAACCTAGGATCTTGTGTAAATTTAATAAGCATAAAAATTAAATGAATGTTTACCTTATTCAAATCGGAAGCACGTACGAATGTTGCTTTATAATGGAAATTTTTTCTCAAAGGATATGATCTTGAACACCTAAAGATCATCCACACATGCTTCAGGAATATGAATATATATCGATCATCAAATTTAGGGTGTTAGTGTGAAGTTATGATGATTCCTTCGATATTTCAATGATCACCTCGATCTCATCCATTTAATCCTTGAAAGTGTTCTTGGATTGATTTTTCAGAAAATGACTATCTCTCTTTAGGATACTAGAAGAGAGATATGCTATCAATTCCATTGTAATGAATAGTTCATTGAATGATATTCCCCTCAACTTATATAGTGGATGATCAATACACATAAAGGGTTCATCGGCCCCAGAATATATACTTCCCACTAAATATGCAGTAACACGTTATGAATAATTAACTACGTTATAATGTCATTTATATTTTTAACACAATATTTTAATATATAATAAATATATTACATGATAAATCAGAATCATTAACATAATTTTTAATTCTCTAAATACAAAATGAACCATGAATATTAATTTAATATTCGTTCGTATAATATTTTTCCTTGTATTCACTTTAATACATTGTGAATACTTTTAAAAAATTAATTAAACCCAATTATTCTATACTCAAATAATAATTAATTAATTTATTCATTAGTGATATTTAATAATTGGAAATCTCTCGAACCCCATGGTGGTTCCCACCATTTCCTATACGCCAATTCACCTGAATAGAGAGAACTCTGGAATATGTTGTTCTGTTTGGCCATTTATGCCCTTATGTTGATAGTAGTGAATACTATTCAGAGACCAAGAGTGGAGACTAGAAACCCATCAAGGCCCCTAAGGAGATAATAAAAATTTATAACCTTAAAAACCAATCCTATGAACACACACTGTGTAATATAATCTCATTTTCTCATGATATATCATAGAATAGGATGCACAGCTTATGTCATTATCCATTCTTGATTTACTATGTATTTATCTAATTGGATATACTTACATTTGACTACCTTGGCCTACGATTTAGTGAAGGTATTTACATACTGATCAACTAGAACCAAGATATCTCTTCTTATTAGAAGTGAAAAATTCATTCTTGAATATTCAATCAATGTAATACTACCAATGATGCTCCTTACATAATATACCTCACTATGAAATCATTTTCTTAGTTTTTTCCTTGAATCAAAGTACTCGATCAAATAGTATACATCAATTATAATCTAAATTCAGGAGACCATTACAAATTTTTGTCGATAGAAACTACCAATGACAGATGAAACATGTGGTGTTCGTATTGGCAGGTCTTTCCTCATGATCTCACCTACTAGTGATCACCATGTGCAACCTTCGTGAGAATAGATATCAATTTTTATGAGCTCCCTGCACCTGATAGTCAAACATCATCTATGTCTTGTCAAAATTATGTATCTAGATAATAGGATATTTATTTAATATTAAATTCATAGTATAGCAAGGTTCTCATTATAGCCTAGGAACTTCTATAACCTTTTGATATGAAAAATAATCAATAGAAATTTCCCTTTAATTAGTGGATTCATAAATATTAACCCTATTATGGTAAATGTAAATCATGTATAACTTATTGTATATGTGAAATTGTAATGGAAATTACTAATGAAGTTGGGTCTAGGGAACCCACTATTACAACACTCCCAAATACACTAGAGTCAACTCTCTAAATATCCTTGTCACCACACACATGATAAGATCATTTTTCTAGTGAGTTATTGATTTATCCATGGGCCTACGACATCTCTGTTGTGTGGACATTCTGTTATATGTAACTTCTCCTCCTTGAGTAATACTTATCAAGAGATGATATCCCCAAGTATATATACTTTTATCCACTATCAAAATTAGACCTCTTGGATAGTAGTTTATTTATCCGAATGATAAAAATTTACCTACTAGGTGTTAATCCAAGAACTAGAAAAAAATCTTGCATATTCTACTAATTATTTAGCTACATCAGAAGAACCAACGCACTAGGTATTTGTAGATATAACTACCACTAGCTTGAATGAGCTAGTCTTTCTTATTACCTTATCCTAACTGTGATATTAAATTATGTCAATCCAAAGGTAAAATAGTTATTATCTATTTATAACTATTATCCATTCATCTCCACATACTGTGTATATATATCCTTTATACTTGTTCTAGTATAGTTGATTTTTCTAACTGTATCCGTTTCAATTATCTTGAATATAACTAATATTTTACTACTATTAAGTATCTATTAGAAGTAACTTATTTAGTACATAACATGGAATATGTGATATATCAATTGAAAGAACATATAGAATTGTACTCACCTCATTAATATCCTATTATTCCCATGCAGTTTTCTTAGAGAGATTTATGTCATGTGATAGGTGTAACAATTCTCTATCAAATTGTTCCAACCTGTATTTTTTAATACATTATTAGTATATGTATTATTGATTTGGTCTAACAAACCTTTATATATACCTCAGAAGGACATGTCCCTAAAACATAGGTTTCTAATTTAAGGCAATCTATGTGGAGTTACGTTGATTCTTGTCTTAACTAACTATAAGACCAATAACTGTTTTCCATATGTTAACAAACATATTTTACTTGAAAACAGTGGTTCTCCCACAAACCTCTTGTAGACACATGAAACAAAATTATTTTAAATTAATATTCTTTGATCTTGTTTCTTACATTAATTCTAAACTATATTTCAGTTACTTTCACCCCTTATTGGTATTTTATGGGGTCACCATCCCTTTTTGGTTGTGTTGTATAGACACCTTCGAAGATTGGTCGCCTCGACATCCAAAGCTCAAATTTAGTTATCATAGAATGTAGCTATGACAATTAAAATTATAATGGATTTAGGCATGATGACTTGGTAATACCAATCAATCCTTATTAGTTCCACTCTTGTACCATCCTGTATAGTCTCACTTGAATACCCACAGCAGTATTCAAAGTAATAAGCCCCCTTTTCTTTAATACATGGAATCCATTATTGAATTTTAATTGATATTTTAAATTTCATCTAATTTCCATTTACTTATTACTTATAGGATTTATTATTGTCAATTAATAATGTATCAAAGGTAATAGTGAATAAAAAACCATTACCATGGTTTTATCCTTCCTATGCAGTATGTGTCTGTAGAACATTCCTTTCCACATTATCTCGTGGAACTTATACCTAGAACAACTTTTTGAGAATCTTTGTCATTGATTAATAGAAAATCAATATTTCTACCAATATCTTGAATAGATATGTGTACCATTTTAATAGAAATATATTTTGTCACATGACTATAACTTTTCTTTCACTGGGATATATGTAATATCTTTATAATCATTAAGGATAATCACTTTAGATGCACATTGTGTTTTTATTGATGCAAGTTTGTTTATATCCTAACAAACTATTTTAATATATAAACATGTTCTTATGGAATAATGGATTTATATCACATTATTATTCATATTATATCCACTTTTCATAATATTTGGCATATGATTATGGGATAATGTCATTATTTTAGAAGTATGTCTCGAAAATAATGGATTTTATTAAATGTATATGATTCTAAAAATTTATCGTCTATTGATATACTTCATGAATATGATGTGTATAATGAAATGTGAATTAATAATTTTTCCAAGAAAAATTTTATTAATCAATTCTTGCATCTAAGACTAATCATCAATTTGACTTAGTAACATCATTACTCTGATGTTTATATGAAAATGAGTGTCTTTTAATTACTCCATACAAAATTTTATTGATCAATTCTATCTTGAAAGACTCATCATTTATCCTCCTTAGAAATATCATGAATATGATGTGTATAATGAAATTTTCATTTTGGAATTACTCCATGCTCTATTTTAGTGATCGATGAATTCTTGGTCAAAATATTCTTTGGGTCACAGGCATGAAGCTACTCATGTATTCTCACTATGCATATGTCATACCTTAATTTCACTATCCTTAATAAACAATTAAAGGAACCTTATGAATTATAGTTACCACTAGCTTACCCTTTGAATAGTTAACTCTCTCTAGCTAACCTAATTTTGAAATAATTTTGACTTTCATTTATTTTTAAAGGTTTATTTTTTCAAAACTATGTACATAAGTGTGTCGATGACACCTAAGATATTTAAATTCAAAAATAATGACACCATATTGTGTATATACGTGAAAACTAATTATTTTTTCATGATAATTTTTTATATTTACACAACTATATATATAACTCTTACATTATCTAGTCATCATGTATTTCTTATGATTCATGTATCACTATATTATTGGTTGAGTATGAAACACTACAAGGAATATTTATTAACAAATGGAATAATTTCTCCTTATGCCCATAGCAAGAGATAAATTTTTTGTCGATACTTAATAATCAAATAGAATAAATAAAGTTCGAAATATAGAAGGTGTCAACTTCTCACTACGGACTTAGGAACCACCCTTTCTCAGCTTCTTGGAGAACATGCCTTACCTCTTATAATGTTTCATTTCTTACTTGATTACTGTATTTAGATACATATATGTGATGGGAATATTGTATTTTGACACCAAATAAGTATGAAAAAAAATTACAAACAATGAAAAATATATTCTATATTGAATCTATTTCTTGCATATACTTTATCACATTTATCTTTAATAGAATTATCGTATGTCATATGATAAAAATAACCTTATTTATAAATCATTTAATATATTGTTTTAAGGAAGTTGAGAATGTGATTTTGGAATCACACTTTCCATTGTTTGTTTCTCCTTGTCTTTCAACCACTTCACCATAAGTACTAAGACTTTCTTTAGGTTCTTATTTGTCTTGGTGAACCTTACCTAAAAGGAAATGTAGTGTTTTCTCCAAATTGTTCATTTTTTAATTTAAAAAAAACTACATATAATGGGTAAAAAATATATAATAGAGGGATTTATGGAAAGATCACGATCTACCTTTTAATTTAAAAAATCCAATGCAGTCATCAGTCATTCATAGTTCGCTTCACTTTCTCTGCATAAACATCTATGAGACGATACAACATTTGAAATCATCCATAACCCGATGTTGTATCCACAAATCAAAAAGGATTTTGATGAGATCATTATGGAATAACCATCATAAGGATCATACATGAGTCTCCTATAATCATTTTCTCGTCATCAGTTCCTGAGGAGGCTTAAGAGGTATTTGGGACACTGACACATTGAATTTCCAATATCGTATTACTTTTGTGCAAGATCTTGTACCACTCATAGAAACTCGGGCTGGTTAAGACATTAAATTTTTCCAATATTAATTTCATTATTCTTGTGATACTACTTTCAATTTTCTAAAAATAAATCTATAAAAATAGTACTTTTATCTTGATTAATGATTATACATTACCAATTAATTAAATCAATAAAGTTATCTCATTATATTATTGATCTCTCGTAGCTCTTACTACTAGACTTGAAATACTCTATCACTTGAGTATTCCAGTTACAAGGATACCTGAAACCTCTCCTCAGAGTCTAGAATCTTTGGTTATTATACTACCTAGATAATTCCTTGGTAGGAACTAATCTATCCAACAGTATTCACTCATGAATTATTGATCTGTTCAGTGAATTATTAACTTCTAAAATCATAAACAATAGTTAATAAATTATTTCCTCTAAAGTTGCAATAAGATAGTTTAGTACGCTTCTCTTATATCTATTTCAATAAATTCAACCCATAACTCTCATAAGAACTCCCTGGTAGTAGGAGACACCCTCAACATTTACTGACGAACACCCCTATACACCCAGTATTTTTCAAATTCGAGTGACATAACCTTTAAATTGACAAAAATCCAATTTATTCATCACTTATTCTTATATCACTTCACTTTATCCATGGAAACTTCTTAGAGATGAGATAAGATGTGAAATCATCCATTTCCTAATGTTGTATCCACAAATCATAGAGGATGCTGATGAGGGAATTATGACATACCCAACATATTCATCACACATGAGTCTCCTATAATCATTTTTCACATCATTGCTTCCAAAGGAGGCTTAACTGATATTAGGGACACCAGCACCTTGAATTTCCAATATCGTAGAACTTTTGTGCAAGATCTTGTACTACTCATGGAAACTCGTTCCGGTTAAGACATTGAATTTTTCCAATATTGATCACAGTATTCTTGTGGTATTACATTCCATTTTATAAAATTAAATCTATTAAAATAGTAATTTTACCTTGATTACTTATAAAACATTACCAATTAACTAAACCCATAAATTTCTCTCACTATTTTATCGATCTCTCATAGCTCTTGATGCTAGAATTGAAATACTATATCTCTTCATTATTCTAATGAAAATGATATTGAATCCTCTCCTCATTGTTTACAATCATTGGTTACTCCACTACATAGAGAATTCCAAGGTAGTCGCTAATCTATCCAATAACATTCACTCGTCCTAGCTTATTCTGTTGAGTGAAGTATCAGTTGCTGAAATCATAAACATGAATTACTCAATTCTTGCCTCTAAGGATTCAACAATATAGTTTTGGCTACTTCTCTTTTATCTACTTACATTAATTCATCCCATTACTCTCATAATAACTCTTTGATAGAAGGAGGCACCCTCAACTTTGGCTGATGAGCACCTCATACACCCAATTTTGTTCAAATTTGAGTGATGAAACATGTTCATGAGTTAGTATTTCTTTGAAATCTTTTAATATTTTTGATGAATTTAATCCATTTATATTAAATATGTTCATGTTATATTATCAGTCTTAGAATAGAACATGAATTAATAGAAAAACATTCATCATGTCTTTATGCATTTTTATGTGTATTATTTTATGTGTTATCGATGTGAACATGCACATACAAAAAATAATAAACAATGAAGAAAGGAAATAAATTACTCGATAGATCTTAAAAATCAAATACTGATTGATCCATTTGAACTCAATGGATCAACCATGGCCTAAGAGGATCATACTTGAGTTGGGTCCTAACTCATAATGTAGCCCACTCCTTGTCCAGTGTTTTCACTTCTCATTTGGTATACCACCTCATCTTGTCATGTCCTGCATATTACATCATCATATTCTATATTAAACATATACTCACATGCAGAAAAGGGCATCTTAGGAAACGCAATGTATATATAGAAATAAAATTGATGGATGTACAACCCCTTATACAAATTAAATTGAAAAAGATGATGCACAGAACGATGTAAAATTATTTAAATATTACTAGTACCACACGCTTGTAAAAATAATTAAATAAACTATACTCATACATTCAAATGGCAGTTTACTTCTCAAGACCGTTTTATGGGTAAAATAAGTGTGTGATAAAAATTATAATGCAATAAATTTAATTTTAAGAGTATTTCAATAAATTAAATGAATTATTTTAAATTTACATAATTTAATTTTGTTCAGTCCCATAATTAATTTAAATTTTATATCAAAAATTAATTTAAACAATTAATTTAATTTTATACTAAAATTAAATTAATTTTTTCAAAAAATAAAATTATTCTTATTTTTAATACTAAAATTAATAAATTAATTTTTAGTAATATTAAAATTTTTCCCAAGCCAAAAAACCTTGTGTAGAGGCATTACGGGTTGGGTCAACTCCTTGAAGGATCATTAATGGCCTATATGGTTGCATTCAGGATGAGTTTTTTTAATACATTTTAAAAAAAATTATTTTAAAAAAAACTGAGTTAAAAATATTTTTAAAAATATGCCCTAAAACTAAAGATAAAATTTTTCGCAGAATTTATCTGCTATTTAAAATATAGTAGTATTTCCATTACAGTAGTCTGGATTCTAACAGAAGCTCTTACTCAGGGCTCTCTTTTATAAGATACCTTATCCAGAATATCTTTCTATATTTCCAATGTGGTATTTTGGTTCTCCCTTTCCTGCGTAGAACATCCTGCATTTCCAATGTGGGATTCTATTTCAAGTACGTGACTTTGAAAGACTATAAAATATAAATGTGATACCAATATAAATGAATCTTAAAACATGGATGAAACATATAATAAATAGTTGAAAACAAAAAATATTTTCACAAAAAATGTTGATGGAAAATAATTTATAAGGTTTCAAAGACACCTACTTGAAACATAAAAATGTTCCAAGTACCTGACTATGAAAGCATTTAAATTATAAACAATAAGACCAACAAAAATGAAACTTAAAAAAAGGATTAAACATATAACAAATAGTAGAAAATAAAAATAATTTCTTAAAAATTGTTGATGGAAAATAATTTATAAGTTTTCAAAAACACCTACATGAAACTTAAAAATGTTTCAAGTGTGTGAATTTAAAAGTATATAAAATATAAAAAATAAGACCAACATAAATGAAACTTAAAACATGGATTAAATATATAAAAAATAGTAGAAAATAAAAATAGTTTCTTAAAAAGTGATGATGGAAAATAATTTATATGTTTTCAAAGACACCTACATGAAACTTAAAAATGATTCAAGTACGTGACTTTGAAAGTCTATAAATTATAAACTATAAGACAAGTGTAAATGAAACTTAAAAAATGAATTAAAAATATAACAAATAGTTTGAAATGAAAATAATTTCCTAAAAAAGGTTGATGAAAAATAATTTATAAGATTTCAATGACACCTACTTGAAGCTTAAAAATGATTCATGTATGTGCTTTTGAAAGACTATAAAATATAAATTATAAGGCCAATATAAATGGAAATTAAAAGATAGATTAAACCTATATAAAATAATTTAATTTGTTAATTAATATAATTAATAATTTATTAGTTAATTTGTAATTATGAATAATTAATTATATAATAATTAACCAATTAATTATTATATAATAACTTTGAATAATTACAATTTAACAATTATAATGAAAAATTATAATTTATAATTATATTACTAATTAACTAATTAACTATTATATAATTAATAATTAAATTAATAATTAACTAATTAACTATTATATAATAATTTTTAATAAAAACTAATTAATAATTATAATGGATAATTATAATTTATAATTATATTACGAATTAACTAATTATAAAAAGGGCCTCAGCTCTATCTTTCTCAAAAAATTAACAAATTAACTATTATATAATTTATAATTAGACTACTAATTAACTAATTAATCATTATATAATTAATGATTAAGAATTACTAATTTAATAATTACTAATTATATAATAAATATTAATATTACTAATTAACTAATTTATATTTATATTACTAAGTTACTAATAATTCATTAAATAATTAATAATTATATTAGTAATTAACTAATTATTTACAATATAATTAATTAATAATAATTACTAATTAACTAACTAATTATTATAAAATTAATAATTAATAATTAATAATTAATAATTATAATGAATAATTTTAATGAATAATTATAATGAATAATTATAAAAAATATTTATATTACTAATTAACTAATTAATTATTATATAATAATTTTTAACAATTACTAATTAAGAATTATAATGAATAATTATATTACTAATTAACTAATAAACTATTATATAATTAATAATTATATTACCAATTAACTAATTAATTATTATATAATAATTTTTAATATATACTAATTAATAATTATAATGAATAATTATATTACTAATTAACTAATTAAAAAAAGGCATCAACTCTCTCTTTCTCAAAAAATTAACCAATTAACTATTATGTAATATTAATTATATTACTAATTAACTAATTAATTATTATATAACTACTATTTATATTACTAAGTTACTAATTAATTATTTATTAATTACTAATTATATTACTAATTAACTAATTAATTACTATATAATTAATTGTTAATAATTACTAATTAACTAACAAATTATTATACAGTTAATAATTATATAATAAATAATTAATATTTATAATTAATAATTATAATGAATAATTATAATGAATAGTTATAATGAATAATTATAATGAATAATAATAATGAATAATTATATTAATAATTAATAAATTAACTATTATATAATTAATAATTATATTACGAATTAACTAATTAATTATTATCTAAATTTTTTTAATAAATACTAATTAATAATTATAATGAATAATTATAATTTATAATTATATTATTAATTAACTAATTATATAAAGGGCCCCAGCTCTTCTTTCTCAAAAAATTAACTAATTAACTATTATATAATTAATAATTATATGACAAATTAAGTAATTAATTATAATATAATTAATAATTAATAATTATCAATTAAATAATTACTTATTATATAATTAATAATTATATTAATAATTAACTTATTAATTATTATATAATTAATAATTATATTACTAAGTTACAAATTAATTATTAAATAATTAATAATAATATTACTAGTTAACTAATTAAATATTATATAATTAATTATTAATAATTACGAATTCACTAACTAATTATTGCACAATTAATAATTATATAATTAATAATTATATTAATAATTTACTAATTAATAATTAATAATATATAATAAATAATTCATATTTATAATGAATAATTCTAATGAATAATTCTAATAAATAATTATAAAGAATATTTATATTATTGATGTGGCTCTATTTTTACATAGTTTTGCCACATCTTTTTACCTAATTTTTAATAATTTAATTAGTTATTTAAGCACTTCTTACTATATAATTTTACTTTTGTATTTTTATTATTAAGTTTTTTAATTAAACAATTTTTATAATTAATTGTGTATTTTTAGTCTTTAAATAATAATTTTAATCTTACTTATTATATCTAAATTTATTATTTTTTACTAGTTATGTTAATGCCAATCAGTTCATTATTTAATAATTTGACTTTAATAATAAATAATATTTTAACATCCTTAGACTTTATTTTAATACCTTATTCTTTAATATGGATTCATTATGATATTTTAACTTTATTTATTAATATGTTTATTCGTCCTGCTAGTAAATGAAGTAAAGAATTTTCGTTTTAATTAAATTAAGTAGTTTGCTTTTAATTTTATGTATTCAAATAGTTGTTTAATTAATTAATTAAGAGTTTTAAAACATTAATTATATAATTTTATGTATGCACTTACATTATTTATTCATTTTATTTTGGTTTTAGCCTATCGGTGAGGTAGACAAGAACTATCGGTAACCTACTGGGTCATCGATACTCTTCATCTTTATTCGTTGCTATCCTGTAAATAATTTATATATTATTTTTAATTTAAGTATTTTATCATTTTGGTTTATCAATTATCCATTTCTTAATTTAAGTTTTATAAATTAAAATATTTAATTGCAACTTTAATGTTTTATGTTTAATAAAAATCCTATTTTAATTAATGGTTTTTAGCTTTCTTGTAATTAATTATTTTCCATCTTTATTTTAAATAACCTAAGTTTAATTTTTTTAGTTCAACTTGTGTTTAATTTAAGGTCATTTTTAGTCTTCTATTACTGACCCTTTTACCTTATGCAGCTTACTGGCAGCCTTTAATTAAGTATATCGGTAACCTCATGTTTTCTACCAGTAACCTTAATTTATTTTTCCAGCGGTGACCTATTTTCCCTATTGGTAGCCCTCTTTAGTGTTCAACAGGTGACCTATTCTATTTTATACAAATGATGAGATTTTATTTATTTTTTATTTTTTTAAGTAAATACCCAGAAATTTCAAGAAATTTTTTTTCTTATATTCTTTGGAATTTTATGACTCCGCAGTTTCTGACGGTGCTTGATTCCGAGGCCCAGTGCCCCCGGAATCAATTTTTGAAGTTTTGTTCGGCTACGTTCAGTAAACGTACGTGTGGGTTTTTCTATCTTTTGAACCGGTGCTCGGAATTGAAATCTGAGGACACCGATGAACTCACAGTGTCAGTATTCACTTAAGGGGACCTTTACCGCAGTTGCGTTATATGCGGGTTGAATGTTTTATTTGGGGGTTTAATAGAAAAGTTAAATAAATTTTGTTGAGAACAATTTTATTCATCCTGGTAGTTTAATCCTACATGGGGAAGTTATTTATGGGGGCCCACACCCACATAACTTCCCATGCGTGGAAATTTTGGAGGTGGGGTACACACGAGCCACAACCTTCCATCTCCCCATAACCTACCTTTAACCCCCATTCAACCCCCTTAATTAAGAGATCTCTTCACCTCCCTCTCTCTCTCTTTTTTATTTGGAAACACATTTTAATTAATGAATTCAACCTCTTCAATTAATTAATTAAGTTGTTTGAATTTTTTAATTACATGTGTGAATAAAAATAATAGGCTGAGATATTATTTTATTTTGGGGCATTCGTTGTGTTGAGAGGATTTGTGAGAGAGTTTTGAAGAAATAGAGAGGGGTGTTCTTCTCTCAACGAAGAACGCCATCCTCCCTATGAAGAACCGCCACGGAACATCAATCATCGCCTTTGATCTTCGACTAAACCAAAGGAGAAGGAGCCACCCATGAGGAACGCTGATGACGCGCCATCCTCGGCCCTTCTTCCCCGACGTCAATGAGTTGACACCGTCTCCCCACGACGCCGTCTTCTGCGACGATCGACTACCGTGAACCATATCTCAAGGTAGGGAGTTTTGTATGATTTTATATATATGATTTTATACCCTCAAACTTGGGCGTTCATTTGTTGGGTGTTAAATTGAGCCTCTAACACGGTGGGTACGGGCTAACGAACATGTCTGGTCCCACCGCCATATCATTATTGATGCATGGATTGCATGGAGACAGATGAACGGAAGGGAAACGTTTTTTTTAAGCCATTGCATTGAAGAGCGGGTCCTGGGAGAGCCGCAGGCACAGACGGAAGATAAAACGGACCACCGGAATGACTTTGGTAGCCCGCGGAAGACCGTGGCGGCGCGGGTCACCGGTGCAGCGACCGGAGGCTACGGCCGGCTGCCGGTGGAGGACCTCCATGGCACCGCCCGCGAAGGGGGTGGAGGAGTGGATCCCGCGTCGCGCGGGATCCGGGAGGTCAGGGCGGCGCAGCCTGGATCCGTTGTTTCGATGAACCGGGGGGGCCGCGTCCCTCCGTTCGGTCAGCCTGGCTGAGACGTGCCCCTCCTGGCCGGGCCACGTCGCGCCCTACCGGGCTGACCCAGGGTGGGTTGGGCCTAGTTGGACCGGGCCCAGACCCCCCTTTTTGGACTGTTTTCAGTTAATTGCCCATAACTTGAGATACGGACCTCCAATCGACGCACCATTAGTTGCGTAGGATTTCTCGGATCGAGACGGTTGTTTCGATATATTACACTCAAGGATTCAATGAAGTTTGGCTATGGCCGGGTTGGTTCGAACCTGAATCCAACCGGGCCCTCGGAGTGGAAACACTTTTTACATAAGGACCGCGCTTCCGATTGACGTTCCGTCAACTAAGTTGGTTTCCTTTTGATGATATGGTTCTTTTAGCATACTCCACTTGAGGTTTGGACATAGTTGGAGTACGGTCGGGTTGGTTTTAACTTAAAAACCAACTGGGCCCCTGGAACGGAAAAGCCAATAACTCTCAGACCAGACGTCCATTTGACAAACCATCGATGGCGTTGGTAATCTCGTTGAGAAACTGTTATTTTGAGTATACCCCATGGGAGTTTAGGGTATGGTTGATATACGGTCTGGTTGGTTCGTACATGAAACCAATTGGGCCCCCGGGACAAAAGGCTTATAACTCACAGACTGGGCGTCCGATTGACGTGTCGTCTGTTGCGTTGAGACCCCTATGACGTGGCGGACCTTTGAGATACTTTTTCATGGGACTTCGTGACACTTGGATTATCGGCCAGTAGCTCATGGAACGGATCCTCCCGGAGATGAGCATATGGAGTACGGAGACCTAGTAGGTGGCTGAGACCTGATGACTGCTTATGTGGTACGTTTTGGAGTGACTTGAATAGCCCAGTGGGGAGCACTACTGTGTGATGTGGAAGACCCATGGTGGAGGACCACTACTTTGTGAGGTGGTAGACCCGCGGTACTCAACAGAAGGAGTGCCTCTGTAGTCTATCAGGAGGAGCACTACTATGTGAGGCGGCAGACCCATGGTGGGGAGCGCTACTATTTGAGGCGGTAGAATCACGGTACTTGACAGAAGGAGTACCTCAGTATTCTAAGGTAAGTGAGTAGCACCTAGGAGTCGTGACAGGACTACTGCGCTCGACAGAGGAGTAGTTCTCCAGCAGCCGTGATTTCGACATCATGCATAAAATGCTGGTTTGAGCTGAGTCAATGACCTTTGTGTTTTCCTCATGATTGAGATGGGTTACTTGAAAACATAGGTATATATGTGGGCATATACCTATGTAAAGGTTATCTGTTGAGATATTTATTTGTGGTTTATCCTTGTTGGATTATTTTGAGACCTTGAGGGTCTCAGGGTTCTTACTGAGTATCGTTATACTCACCCCTGCACGAGTTATGCCCGCACCACATTGTGTTTGATGCAGATGATGGAAAGCGCTAACCGAGGAAAAATGTACAAGGACCGGACGGTACCCAGAGGTGGACCTCATGAAGATTCGGTACCCGGAGGAGACAGACGGATGTGGAGTGCTGAGAAGAACATTTGTACCTACCCTTCAGGTAGGAACCCCAAGGACGATCAAGGATCTACTTCCAACATCCAGCTATTTGTCTTTTTAGATGTACTTTCTTTCAATTGTAGTTGTACCTTTCTGTTGGGCTTATATTTCCAGCCCCTTTGTACTTTCAGCACACTTTTTATACTGCTTTACTTAGTGTTTTCTTCCGCATGTTCTCTGCTTCCGTGTGTTTGCATTTTATAAAGGCAATACCTTCCCAGTTCTAGGGAATTACGCCTTTGGTGCTAGTCGCCACCCCTTGGCCTATGGAAGGCCGGCTTGGGGCAGTCACGATGCGGGCCCCGGGGGACGAGTCGTGACAAATTGGTATCAGAGAAATCGGTTCTACCACAGAACTTAGGACTCTGATATTTTCTTTTTTGTGAAGAAATAGTGTTAAGCATACTGAGTGTGGTTTTCAATTCAGGGAGTCCAGTGTCTATGCAGTAGCCGATGTATCCATACACCAGGACAATGGCTACTAATTTCTGACTTAGTGCATGAAACACTAATTGCATGTGTGTTTTCAAAAGTTTTCTTTATGTCAGCTCAAACCAGGTCATCTCACTAGGTATAGTCTTTTGACCATGTCACACCTGTTTCTTTTCAGGATGTCTTCATCTAGTCAATCAGTGCAGGTTCCGAGTGGAGAGCGTGATGGTAGCCCACCGAGCAGTGAGGCCACAGTGCAGGTCCCCATTACAGTAGAGGCACCAACAGTACCATTACCCTCTAGGATACCATTACCACTAGCCCCAGTTGTAGAGGGTCCATGCTGCTTGAATGCATTGCACGGGTTCCTACAATAGAGGCCTCTAAGGTTTTGAGGCGAGACAGATTTACAGACGGCTGGGTACTGGTTGGGGATTTTAGCAAGAGTTTTCCACACAGTTGGGACACCCACGGACTTGATGGTGTACCTAGATGTTAGTCTCTTTGAGGGAGCATCTGAGAGGTGGTGGAGCCTGATGATCTAGTTTTACGACGAGGCAACCATTAACTAGGGATACTTTGAGGGTCTTTTCAGGGCTGAGTTTATACCAACGACTCTACACTCTGTGCGTGCTCAGGAGCTGCTGCTCTTTCTGCATGGCTTTCCGTCAGTAGTTGAGTCATCTGTTGTAGGCAGTAGATAGATGACACAGAAGTCCAAGCGGACTAGGCCAACAGGTGGTCGACCTAAGGATCCAGGTTTGGTTGTGTAAGGCACACGAAATAGAGCCATCTATACGAGGAGCAGGAAGTGCTATGCATTCAGCGGGCAGGGTCACTTGGCTCGAGACTTCTTGACCCATCTAGTAGATAAGCATCAGGCAGTAGAGGCACCTACCAGACCGAGGCATAGTAGATGGACATGCAACAGGTGGTGGACGAAGCTTCGAGGTGTTTCCACCACCACCACCATGAGGTCCACCCCGACCGCAGGGAACAGATGGATATAGGGGAGCACAACTTTAGGAAGCTGAAGCATACAACAATGAATCTTAAAAAGCAGGTGGACAGGGGAAGGAGTTTGTCTATGCATGGAGTCCTTTTTTCTTGGTGCTTCTAGCTTCCTTGTTGTTGTTTTTTGTGGTTGCTTTGTGTCTTGTACTTTGAGCTGCAGTAATATAAGGAACTTTTCCTTGTGATGTTTTCTTTCCTACCTTTAGGTGTGGTTAGTACTAAGAGGTTCTGGTAAAAACTGTTGACTTGACCCTCACTTTCAATATTTCTACTGGAGGATACCCAGTAACCACACACTGATGTTGACAGTGTGACTCAACCCTTGGAGGTGAGAGTAACAGTTGGATATCTTGGTAGTAGCGTCGAGGCCTTACGACGTCGTCCATGGCATTAATTAATATCATTTATGTCAGTTTTTACTGTATTAGGCAAAGAACGTGGTTTATCTAGGGGATGAGACTAGATTTCCCTTTTTTGGAAAAAGAGAAATCTTAGCACCTCTTACAGATCGTAGGCAAAGAAGGGTGAACGTCGACCGACTAACCATGTCGACCAACTTCCTATAGACCAAACATAGTACGAGCATCAACAGAGAAGGTGTAGATCATCCAGGAGTGGATGAAGACTGCATAGAGCAAGAAAAAGTCTTAAGCTGATAAGAGATGGAGACCTATGGAGTTCGAGGATGGATACCACGTCTTCCTACGGGTCTCACCTCGCCGAGGTCTACAGAGATTTAGCCGAGGCGGCAAGTTATCTTCGAGGTTCATCGGACCTTTCCAGGTCCTCAGCAGGATAGGTGAGGTGGCTTACCTCTTGGCCCTTCCACCTCAGTTGCACCGAGTGCATGACGTCTTTCACATATCTCAGATGAGGAGATACATGCTCGACCCTTCACATATCATCGACCACGGGAAGCTGGATATTGATGATGGGGTGACATTCACATAGATTCCAGTAGAGATTGAGGGTCGACAGGAGCGGGTCCTATGAGGATGGTCGATTCCTCTGGTGCGCATTCACTGGTAGCACGGGAACCTTCAGAAGAGCACATGGGGGACGGGTTGTGACTACCCTAAGCCCGCCTTCCATAGGCCAGGGGATGGAGACTAGCATCAAAGGCGTAATTCACTAGAACTGGGAAGGAATTACTAGGTCGCGCCCCACCAGGCTGAGCTGCGCTCCACCGGGCCGGGCCGACTCTCAGTCAGGTCGGACCCACCGAACCGGGTTGGGCCGACCCACCAGCCCACTAGGCTTGACGGGTCGGGCACGTTTCAAATAAACGAGAATAACTTCAAGAATGTGCATCCGATCGACACGTTTTCTACGGAACTCGGATCCTCATGACAAGGAGGTCCTTTTTTGATACTCTTAGTGAGTTTTGGACGACTTTAGAATACGTTCGGGTTTGGATCGAGCGTAAATCCAACCGGGCCCCAGGAACAGAAAAGCCAGTATCTCTTAGACCGGACGTCCGTTGGGAGAACCGTCAATGGCGTTGGTAATATCGTTGATAAACGATTCCTTTAAGTATGCCCCATGGGAGTTCAGGGTACAGTTGAGATATGGTCAGGTTGGTTCATCCACAAAACCAACAGGGCCCCCGGGACAAAAAGGCTAATAACTCACTGACCAAACATCTGATTAATGCATCGTCTGTTGCGTTGAGACCCCTATGACGTGGAGGACCTTTGTGATACTTCTTCATGGTAATTAATAACACTTATAGTATCAGAAAGTATCTCATGGAGTGGATCCTCATGAAGATGAACATATGGAGTATGGAGACCTAGTAGCTGGATAAAACCTGACGAATGCTTGTTTGATACGTTTCAGAGTGACTTGACTAACCCAGTGGGGAGCACTACTGTGTGAGGTGGCAGACCCATGGCGGAGGAGTGCTACTTTGTGAGACGGTAGACCTGTGGTACTCGATAGAAGGAGTACCTCTGTAGGCTATCAGGGGGAGCACTACTATGTGAGGTGGTAGACCCATGGCGGGGAGCGCTACTGTGTGAGGCGGTAGACCTGCGGTACTCGAAAGGAGGATTACCTCAGCAGTATAAGGTTAGTGAGTAGCACCTCAGAGTCATGACATGACTACCATGATTGATAGAGGAGGATTTCTCCAGCAGCTATGATTTCTGAATCATGCATAAAATCCTGGTTTGAGCTGAGTCAATGACCTTTGTGTTTTACTCATGATTGAGATGGGTTACTCAATAACTTAGGTATATGTATGGGCATATACCTATGTAATGGTTAACCATTTATTTCATACTTTTTGGTTTATCCTTGTTGGATTTTGTGAGACCTTGAGGGTCTTGGGGTCCCAACTGAGTATTGTTATACTCACCCCTGCACGGGTTATGCCTGCACCTCATTGTGTTGGATGCAGATGACAGACATCATTGGCAGAGGCCGAGAGTGAGCTAGGATTGGATGGTACCCGGAGATGGACCTCACAATGAGATGGTACTCGGAGGAGATGGACGATCGTGGAGCACTGAGGATGTTTTCTGTACCTACCCTTCAGGTAGGATCCATGGTGGATGATCCAGGAGGTAGTAGTCACCTTCCAGCTGTTTTTCTTTTAGTTGTACCTGTTTTCCTTCCTTTGTACTTTACAGTTGGGCTTGTATTCTGCCCCCCCCCCCCCCTTACTTTAAGTATACTTGATAATCAGTTTTTACATAGTGTTTGCTTCCTCTTGTACTCTGGTTGTGTGTGTTTTCATTTTATAAACGCAATGTCTTCCTAGTTTTAGGGATTTACGCCTTTGGTGCTAGTCTCTAGCCCTTGGACTATGGAAGGCGGGTTTGGGGTAGTTACAATACGGGCCCCGGGGGACGGGTCGTGACAAATTGAAAAACAATTCATTGAAATTTCCGGGTCTTTACATTACTCCCACCTTAGGGATTTACACCCCCGTAAAGCTACAACACATACTTGGAAAACAAAAGGGGTACTGAGCACACATCTAAGCCTTCCACCCCCATTCAACACCCTTAATTAAGACATCTCTTCACCTCCCTCTCTCTCTCTCTTTATTATTTTCCAACACATTTTAATTAATGAATTCAACATATTCAATTAATTAATTATGTTGTTTGAATTTTTCAATTACATGTGTGAATAAAAATAATAGCTTGAGCAATAATTTTTTTGGGGGCATTCGTTGTGTTGAGAAGATTTGTGAGAGAGCTTTGGACAAATAGAGAAGGGTGTTCTTCTCTCAACGAAGAACACCATCCTTCCAACAAAGAACCGCCGAGGAACATCAATAATCGCCTTTGATCTTCGGCCAAACCAAAGGAGATGGAGCCACCCGCGAGGAATGCCGACGACGCACCATCCTTGGCCCTTCTTCCCTGACGTCAACGACTTGACACCATATCCCTGTGACGCTATCTTCCACGATGCTCGATTACCATGACCATTATCTAAAGGTAGGGGGTTTTTTATGATTTTACATATATGATTTTATACCCTCGAACTTGGGCGTTCATTTTTTCGGTGTTTAATTGAGCCTCTAACACGGTGGGTACCGGCTAACGAACAAGTTAGGTCCCACTGCCATATCTTCCTTGATGTGAGGATTTCTTGACGTTGGATGAATGGAAGGGAAACATTGGTTTGAATCTATTTTAGTGAAGAGCGGGTCCCAAGAGAGCCACAGGTGTAGACTAAAGCTAAAACGGACCACCGTAACGAATCTGGTGGCCCGTAGAAGATCACGGCGGCGCGGGATGCCGGCGCGGCGGCGCTGCGACCGGAGGCGGTGGTCGGCGCTGGCCGTCTACCTAGAGGCGGTGGCACCCCAGAGCACCGAAGGCGGAGGACTGTCGTGGCACCTCCCACAACGGTGGTGGAGGAATGGATCCTGCGTCGTGCGGGATCTAGGAGGTCAGGGCGGCGCCAGCCTGGCGCCGCCGTTTCGGTGAACTGGGGGACCCCCCCCCCTCTACCGGCCTGGTCGAGGCACGCCCCACCTGGCCAGGCCGTGCCCTACCGGGCTGGACCTGGACCTGGGTCCGGTTGACCCGGTTCGGGCCGACCCAGGGTGGGTTGGGTCGGGTCGGACCGGGCCCAAACCCCCCTTTTTGGACCATTTTTGGTTAATTAACCGTCACTTAAGCTATGGACCTCCGATTGATGCACCATCAGTTACGTAGGGTTCCTCGGACCGGGGCGGCTGTTTCGGTATATTACACTCAAGGTTTCGACGAATTTTGTGTACGGACAGGTTGGTTCGAATCCGAAACCAACCGGGCCCTTGGAGCAGAAATGCTTATTACGTAAGGACCGGACATCCGATTGACGTGTCGTCAACTACGTTGGTTTCCTTTTTATGAGAAGGTTCATTTAGCATACTCCACTTGACTTTTGGACGTAGTTGGAGTATGGTCGGGTTGGTTTTAACTTAAAAACCAACCGGGCCCCAGGAATGGAAAATCCAATAACTCTCAGACCGGACGTCTGTTTGACAAACCGTCGATGGCATTGGTAATCTCGTTGAGAAACGGTTCCTTTGAGTATACCCCATGGGATCTCAGGGTACGGTTGAGATACGGTTGGGTTGGTTCGTACAGGAAACCAACCAGGCCCCTGGGAAAAAAGGCTAATAACTCACAGACCGGGTGTCCGATTGACACGCCGTTTATTGCGTTGAGACCCCTATGACATGGCGGACCTTTGAGATACATCCTCATGGGACTTTATGACACGTGTAGTATCGGCCAGTATCTCGTGGATCGGATCCTCCTGGAGATGAGCTTATGGAGTAAGGAGACCTAGTAGCTGGGTGAGACCTGATGACTGCTTGTCCGATACGTTTCGGAGTGACTTGACTAGCCTAGTGGGGAGCACTACTGTGTGAGGTGGAAGTCCCGTGGAAGAGGAGAGCTACTTTGTGAGGCGAAAGACCCGCGGTACTCAATAGAAGAAGTACCTTTGTAGGCTATCAGGGGGAGTGCTACTGTGTGAGTCGATAGACCCGTAGTACTCGACAGGAGGAGTACATCAGCAGTCTATGGTTAGTGAGTAGCACCTCGGAGTCATGATAGGACTACTGAGCTTGACAGATTATGAGTTCTCCAGTAGCCTTGAATTCGACATCATGCATAAAATCATGGTTTGAGCTGAGTCAATGACCTTTGTGTTTTCCTCATGATTGAGATGGGTTACTTGATAACTTAGGTATATGTATGGGAATATACCGAAGTAAAGGTTATCTTTTGAGATCTTTCTTTTTGGTTTATCCTTGTAAGATTTTTGTGAGACCTTGAGGATCTTGGGGTTCCTACAGAGTATCGTTATACTCACCCCTGCATTAGCTATGTCTGCACCTTATTGTGTTTGATGCAGACGACGGACAACGCTGACTGAGGTAGAATGTACGAGGACAGGATGGTACCTGGAGGTGGACCTCATGAGGATTCCGTACCCAGAGGAGACGGACAGATGTGGAGTGTGGAGGAAGACATATGTGCCTACCCTTCAGGTAGGAACCCAGAGGACGATCCAGGAGCTGCTTCCAACTTTCAGTTGTTTGTCTTTTCAGTTGGACTTTCATTCAGTTGTAGCTGTACCTTTCTGTTGGGATTGTATTTCTGGACCCTCTGTACTTTTAGCACACTTGTTATACTGCTTTCCATAGTTTTTTCTTCTGCTTGTTCTCTGGTTGAGTGTGTTTGCATTTTATAAAGGCAATGTCTTCCCAGTTCTAGGGAATTACACCTTCGGTGCTAGTCGCCAGCCCCTTGTCTATGGAAGGCGGGCTTGGGGTTGTCATGATGCGGGCCCCTAGGGACAGGTCGTGATATTATTGGTGATCCCCACACCGGTTCTTCCCTTTGTTTCTAATTCTAATGGTGACCTTTCCCATTTAAAACTATCAATGAGGTCTCTTTTTAGCTAACAGTGACCCCTCACGCCATTGCTTCCCTTTGTAATTAAGCAAACAATGACCCATACTTTTTTTTATCAGTGACCCTTTTCATGTAACGGTAACCTATATTTATAATTCACATAAAGGTGAGCCTTTCTCCCCTGTTTAAATTCATTTTTCTAACTGTTCCGTTCACGCACATCTTCCGCACCTCCTAGTTTCTCCTGCTGAGAAGTTTCTATTCTTACCCTTTCTTCCCTTGCACCTCAGCGATAGTATTTCTATTCTTTCTCCCTTTCCTTCCACCGTACCTCTACCTCAAAATCATGCCTTTTCTCAATCACCAGTGCCACCAGAAGACACCCCACAGCACCTCTACCATCATCTTCACTTTGACATCCCACCTTCAATCCTTAAAATCGATCCATCTACCTATTTCAAATCATAACTGTAGATCTTTCAATGGCATTCACGCTCATGCTCGAATCCATACATTCAAATCCAGATCCAAATTCATCGTAAATAATAGAAATTTTTGAACTATTTTTTCCCAAATCAACAAAACCCTTCACCAGATCTGGAGGCTGAGGCTGCACGCACCGTAGCATCTGCTGAAACCACCGTTGGGTCGAAGCTGTAGTAGGTTGAGGCTGGTCTTTGAGAAGAGTTGTATGAAACTGGAGTCGATGTGCCATTGTGAGTTGGGTCGAACTGGAGCCGCCTCAAACCAAATACTCGCCACGGATGAGGTGAACCATGGATCTAGAATAATAGAGCCGACTGTCGCGCTGGAGCTGAGCAAATGAGTCGAGACGACGTGATGGAGATGCAGTTACTTGTGAAGGAAGGCGAGGTGGAAGGATAAGTTGTTAATGGTTGTTATCGGTGACAAAAACCCCCTCCTCCTACTGTACAGCATGGAAACAAGGGGGGGAGAAGATCTGAGAAAAAAAGGAACAAAAAGAAAACATAAATAAATAAATAAAAACTTAATTATAAATAACTAAATTAAAATAATAAATAATACATATAATATAAATAGTATTTGTTAAACATAATTACTAATTTAACTAACGTGAATTATAATTTATTTAACTAAATTAGATAAACTTCTAAATTAAATTAAAATTAATTTACATATAATGTACATATGGATTTAATACTAAAATTTATCAATAAAAAATTATAATAAGAATTAAATTAGTACAAACTATTCTAATTAATAGTGAATAATTTAATGTTTGAAATAATAATAAACATAATATTCATAATTAACTTTAATAATAGTAACTAATTATAAATATCAACTTTATTATTTAATTTAATTTTTAGAACTTAAATTTTAACAATTTATAAACATTAGATAAAGTAACTTAATGAAATTAACTGATAAGAATATATTAATCTTAAGCTTAAATTAATAAATAAATTAATTACTTAATTACTTAATGATTAATAATTAATAATTAATTTAAATTCTCAAATGAAAATGTTCATGAGGATTATTTGAGTTTTCATTAACCAAATTTAATAAATTTAATATTCAAATATATAAATAAATAATATTATTACATAATTATTTATTCTCAATATAATATCCAAAATATAATTCTTATTTTATAAAATTACTAATAAAGTAATTTATTTAACAACATTGGTTAAAAGTTTATTAATTATTTTAATTGACTTTCTACTTAAGTTATAAATTTTTATTTGCTTTGAATTGTAACTGTGTTGATTGTTTTTCTTTAACAGGTTCATTCAAGAGACAAGT
Source organism: Viscum album (assembly GCA_963277665.1). Lineage (NCBI taxonomy): Eukaryota > Viridiplantae > Streptophyta > Magnoliopsida > Santalales > Viscaceae > Viscum > Viscum album. The sequence continues at coordinate 283,850,339 of OY728138.1, read as the reverse complement.
TTATGTTCAAATGCATTTAACTAACTCTCTGGGAGTTAGTTATGTGAGAAAAGTTAGTGCGACATGCCAGTCGCTGTAAAACGCATGTGTGCGGTGCATATGTGAAGAGCTTTAAAATTATGTGGAAATGTTTGGTGACAAGCAGTAGAAGACAAGATGGTACTTAAGCAGATCAAGCAACAGATTAGGGTAGAGGATTCACACATTGAGTGAACAATTGGAGATCCGAGAGCTTCTCTCTTATGATGAGCATAGGGAGTCCAGAGGGAAACTCTGGAACCTCTTCCTAGAGCTAGGGGAGCATAGGAGAAGAGTATCTTTGGGGAGTTTGGATTCCCTTTTTTGGAATTCTTACACTATGTTAGCATATCTTCAATTACTATTTTGATAATATACATGTTTTTTAGCTAAATCATATAGTTCATGGATAAATTGAAGTTCCACTGGTTATCTTTTAACTTTCTTTTTCACTTAATCATTTCAATGAATTCAGTAACGATCGGCGATATCGACAACGAGTTCATTCAATTACTTGTACCGCTAGAACATAATCACAAGATTTCACAATCAGTTGGTGCGACTGGTTGTGTAAAAACTTTTCAAAAGATAATAGATTCTGAAGACTTCAAGACTTACGGTGTGTTTGTATGTTGTTAAATTTTCAAATAGCTCATGGTTGATTAATTTTCGAGTGTTGCACTCTTAAATTGGTTAACCTGTGTGAATAAACTTCTGGAAAGGGTGGTGAGTCATACTCTTTACAGTGGTACTCTACAACAACCTATATGTGAATTGAAACACCTTCAAAACCAATAAAATGGAGATTACTCCCCGAGCTTTTAAATAGATTGTTCATTTATCAGTACTTTTATCTCTGTTCCCCTTTGCTTTCAAATGTGTCTTGTTTCAACTTAGTATAGATATAGGATCTGTAGAGTTGTGTTGCTTCACTACTTAACTAAAATATAAAAAAACTATAAAAAGTAAAAAAAATAGAAAATTCACTGCACTGCTGACAACAGTGGAGCTTCCAAGTTTTTTATAGAAGATTAGTTTCCAAATTTACCTTCCATGTGGGTTCGACCCTGCTTTCCACATATACTGTAGTTAGTATGTTTATAAATTTTAAACATTGACCGTCTTCAACGACTGTCTAGGTCAATTACTAATGAACTAATTAATTATTATATAATAATTTTAAATAATTACTAATTACTAATTATAATTTATAATTATATTACTAATTAACTAATTAACTATTATATAATTAATAATTGTACTACCAATTAACTAATAAATTATTATATAATAATTTTTAATAATTACTAATTATTAATTATAATAAATAAATATAATTTATAGTTATATTACTAATTAACAAATAAATTGTTATATACTTAATAATTATATCACTAATTATCTAATTAATTATTAATAATTACTAATTAACTAATTAATTTTTATTTAATTAATTATTAAAAATACTAATTAGCTAATTAAATAATTTATTATATGTTTAATCCATGTTTCAAGTTTCAGATATATTGGTCTTATAGTTTATATTTTATAAGCTTTCAAAAGTACATACTTGAAACATTTTTTATGTTTCAAGTAAGTGTCTTTGATAGCTTATAAATTATTTTTCATCAACTTTTTTTAAGAAATTATTATTATTATAATCTATTTATAATATGTTTAATCCATTTTTTATGTTGAATTTGTTTTGGTCTTATAGATTATATTTTATACACTTTCAAACCCACGTACTTGAAACATTTTTATGTTTCAAGTAGGTGTCTGCGAAAACATATAAATTCTTTTCCCTTAACATTTTTTTATGAAATTTAGTTTATTTTAAATTATTTGTTATATGTTTAATCCATGTTTTATGTTTCATTTATGTTGGCCTAAATTTTTATATTTTATAGTATTTCAAAGTCACATACTTGAAACATTTTTAAGTTTCAATTAGGTGTCTTTGAAACATTATAAATTATTTTCCATCAACAATTTTTATGATTTTTTTTGTTTTAAAGTATTTCTTATATGTTTAATCTATGGTTTATGTTTCATTTATATTATTTTTATAGTTTATATTTTATAGTCTTTTAAATCCATGTACTAGAAACAGAATCCCACAACAGAAATGCATAATGTTCTGCGCAAAAAAGGGAGAACCAGAATCCTACATCAGAAATGCAGAATGATTTTCGAGGTTATCCTCTCTTATAAAAGGGAAAACTGGGTGAGAGCTCTTGTCAGAATCCAAACTGCTGTAATGGAAGTACTGGTAGATTTTAAATACGAACAAAATTATGCTAAAAAATTTATTCTAATTTTATTTTTTTAGTTTATATATATATATATATATTTAAAAACAAAACAAAAATAAAATTTTTTAAAAAAATATTTTTTTCGGTTTTAGGGGAAAGGAGGCATCGACGATGCTACCTTTTGGGAATATTTTTAAAAATATTTTTAACGTATTTGTTTTTTTTTTAAATTAAAAACTTATTAAAAAAATTCCATTCATGATTGTTTTGGGCTAGTCTGACCCACTATGATCTGTTTCAGGTCAGGAAGACCTGATCGGACTAGCTATGGGATGGGTTGGGTCCTAAAAAACCCATAGGGGGCTGATGGTAACCCTGATCGGAAAGAGGTTTCACAGTTGGAGGTTTGTGTTCCCTGCTCGTTGTCAATTGCAAAAGAGGCTGGACTAGTTCTTCACTGTAGGGGATCCTACATGGCGGCGTGGTAAGGGAAACTGATAGCATCAGTGAGGTTTTCCACTGGTGACACCGATGGAGGAAATTTGGTTGACAATGGCATCCAGGGAAGGCATCAAGGTGAGGCGATGGTAGCGTTATAGTTACCAGCAAGTGGCAATTATGCATCTTCCGGTGATCGATGGTGGAAGGGGTCTTGTCGGAAGTTTTTTCTGTATGGTGGCCGCCCCCCTCTTTTTTCAAAAGGGGGAGGGGGGGGCTGGTGGTGTTAGATAGTAGTTGTCCAACCCACCCAATATTCCAGTGGGAGAAGGCAAGGGGAAGGGTTGAGGAGGCCTATAAAAGGAGGTTGTCCCCTCTTCCAAAGACAATCAGCTTCACCATCTCATCTCATCGCCTATATCTGTTTCTTATTATCATTTGTGAGCAGTATTAGTGAGGCAGTTTCCCCACCATATTCAAGATAGAATATTACAAGGGTTTTCTCCTTCTAATAAGTGAGGGAGTGTGTACCCACATTACCCATAGTGATCGTTCTATTTTCCCGTGGTTTTTTACCCCTTCCATTTGGGGGTTTTGCCACATTACATCTGTTGTCCCTTTTATTTCTGAATTTTTCACTATATATTATTTCATGAATATCGCTGCACCAGTGGTCCAATCATTTACGGTTCCAACAAGTGGTATCATAGGTCAGGTTCTGGCCCGGTGTTGTTCACATTTTCAGGTATTAATAATTCTCTGAAATTTGTGTATACTTTGTGATTGCAACTCCGGTTGATCTGTCACATTAGAAAAAAATTATTGAACTTATTAAATACACCATTGTGAAACGGAGGAGGTTTTGGAATGATGGCGGGTCCCTATGGCAGCAAAATTTGAGATCAAAAAATTCAACGGGAATAATTTTTCGTTGTGTAAAATGAAGATGCAGGCCGTGCTACAGAAGGATAATTTCCTACCGATAATTAGCGAAAGGCCGACGGGTGTGAAAGAGGATAAATGGAATGATATGTATGAGAATGATATTTCCAACATCCATTTGGATTTGGAAGATGGGGTCCTATCGAGCATTGTAGAGAAAAAGACAGCAAAAGAAATATGGGATACTATGACGAAGCTATACGAGGCCAAGTCACTACACAACAAAATTTTCCTAAAGAGAAAATTGTACACTCTTCGAATGGCGGAGTCATCATCGGTGACCGACCACATCATCATCCTTAATACCTTTTTCACTTAGCTCATGATGTTGGGCTATAAAATTGTGGATATTGAACATGCAGAGATTCTACTCCAGAATTTTCCAGAATCGTATGACCAACTCATCATCAACCTCACCGAAAATATCCTAATAAATATGCTTCTCTTTAATGATGTTGTAGTCACGGTTCATGAATAGGAATGTCAGCGCAATAACAAAGAGGACATAAAGACAACTTCGCACCAAGCAGAGGCTCTGTCAATGGAGAGAGGAAGGATGATGGAGCGTGCTTCTAGTGGGAGCCAAAATCATGGCAGGTCCAAATCAAGGAGTAAGAAGAAGAATGTCACATGTTTCAATTTTGGCAAGAAGGGTCACATCAAGAAGGATTGTTGGAATAGGAAGAGTAGGGAAAATATCTCTTAGGGAAATGTGGTGAGTACTTCGGGAAGTGGAGATATACTAGTCAGTGAAGCGGCAACGACTACTGGAAGCAGGAAGCATCTCGACGATGCATGGATTATCGACTAAGAAGCAACATGGCACATGAAGTCTCGACGAGAATGGTTTGACCAATATGAAACCATCACTGAAGGACTTGTGTACATTGGGAATGATCACACTTTGAAGATCGTTAGAGTCGGTACCATCAAACTGAAGATGCATGATGGTATTTTTCGGACCGTCCAAGGAGTACGTCATGTGAAGGGCCTGAAGAAGAACATATTGCCTTTGGGAAAATTTGATGACATCGGATGCAAGACTTGCATAGAGAATGGAGTGATTATAATTGTGAAGGGTGCGCTTGTGGTAATGATGGCATAGAAGATCTCAAAGAACCTATATGTGCTTAGGGGTGAAACGTACAAGGATGTGGAGATAGTTGTTGAATCAACTACCTCAATGAATGTGTTGACGACATTATGGCATCAGAAGCTTGGCTGTATGTCAGAATGAGTCCTGAAGATTCTTACAGATCAGAATTTGCTTCCTGGTCTAACAAAGGTATCCTTACCATTTTTTGAGCGTTGTGTTTTGAGCAAGCAACATAGGTTAAAGTTCGGGATGTCGACAACAAGAATTCAGGAGATCTTGGAGTTGATCCATTCCTATGTTTAGAAAGCACTGGTTATATCCCTAGGAGGAGCAAGGTACTTTTTATCATTCATTGATGATTATTCCAGGAGATGTTGGGTGTACCCAATCATGAGGAAGGCAGATGTTTTTGAAGTCTTCAAAACATTCAAAGCACAGAAGGAGCTTGAATCTGGAAAGAAGATCAAGTGTATGAGGATAGACAATGGTGGAGAATATACAAGTGAGGAGTTTGATACTTTTTGTCAATAGGAAGGGACCAATAGATAATTCACGGTGGCGTACACTCTTCAGAACAATGGAGTGGCAGAGTGGATGAATAGAACCCGCTTTGATAGAACAAGGGTGATGCTGAAGACTGCAGGTATTGCGAAAACTTTTTGGGCAGAAGCAGTGAATACCGCATGTTATGTGATCAACTGATATCCTTCAATGGAGATTGATATAAAGACACCAATGGAGATGTGGACTGGTAAACCCACTGACTATTCTCAGTTACATACTTTTGGAAGCCATGTATATGAATTGTTTAGTGACCATGAAAGGTCGAAGTTGGATTCGAGATCCATGAAATGTATCTTCTTGGGGTACGCTGATGGTGTGAAGGGGTATCGTTTGTGGGACCCCACTGCCCACAAATTTATCATCAGCAGAGATGTCATTTTTGCAGATGAAAAGGTGAAAATGAAAACTGATCAAGACAAGGAGAAAGAGAATATAGAAACTACAACAGTTTAAGTAGAGGACAAATCCAAGGAAGATCCAGTTTCCTATAAGGAATTACGAGAGCACGATGATCAAGTACCGGTTGAGTCTGGACCATGACGGTTATCTTGGGAGAAAAGAGCACCAGTATGGCACTCAGAATATGTCACTGAGAGAAATATAGCGTACTAATTATTGAAAGAGGATGGAGAGTCATCTTCTTTTGTGGAGGCGACCCAGAGTCCAAATGTATCCTCATGGATGGCGGAAATGTAGGAGGAACTTGAATCCCTATATAGGAACAAGACATGGGATCTTGTTCCATTACCTCATGGAAGGAAGACTGTCAGAAATAAATGGGTCTTTAAGATCAAGTGGGATGGAAAGGACCAGGTGAAAAGATATCGTGCAAGATTGGTGGTCAAAGGATTTGCTAAGAAGGAAGGTATTGATTTCAATGAAATATTTTATCATATTGTTAGACTGATAACTATTTGGATAGTTCTGGCGATGTGTACAACATTCAGTTTACATCTAGAGCAACTGGATGTGAAGAATGCTTTTCTCTATGGTGATCTTGATGAAGAGATCTATATGCTCCAAACGAAAGGTTTTTCAGAAGAAGGTAAAGATAACTTGGTTTGCAGGTTGAATAAATCTTTGTACGGTCTCAAATAGGCTCCGAGGTGTTGGTACAAGATATTTGATTCCTATATCATGAGCCTTGGATATGATAGTCTTCATTCAGATCCTTGTGTATATTTCAAGGGTTCAGAAGGTAATGATTTCATCATTCTTCTGTTGTATGTGGATGACATGTTGGTTGCAGGCCCCAACAAAGATCAGATCCAAGAGACGAAGGCACGGTTGGCTAGGAAATTTGATATGAAGGACTTGGAACCAGAAAACAAGAGTCTTGGGATGAAGATTTATAGAGACAGAAATAATGGGAATATTTGGATATTATGGAAGAGTTACTTACATAGAGTCTTGAAATGCTTCAACAAGCAAGACTGTAAGCCAGTCTCTACCCCTCTTCCTGTTAACTTCAAGTTATCCTCAACGATGAGTCCTAGAAATGAAGCAAGGAGTATGGAAATGTCTCGAGTGCCATATGCATCGGTAGTGGGTAGTCTAATGTTCGATATGGTTTGTACTAAACCAGACATTCCACATGCAGTGGGAGCAGTTAGTCGGTACATGGAAAATCCAGGATGGGAGCATTGGAGCATAGTGAAGAGGATCCCGATATATATCAAGGAGACCTCAAATGTATTATTATGTTATGGAGGATTAGATTTTATTGTAAGAGGCAATGTTGATTAAGATTTTTTAGGTGACTCTGACAAGAGGAAATCCACTACTGGTTATGTGTTTACTCTTGCAGGAGGAGTTGTGAGCTGGATTTCAAAGTTACGGTCAGTTGTGGATTTATCCATGACAGAGGTAGAGTTCATGGCAGCTACACATGCTTTCAAAGTGGTGATTTGGATGAGAAGGTTGTTGGAGGATCTCTGGCATAGACAGATGAAGATTCCATTGTTTTGTGATAGTCAAAGCGCCTTGAACATTGCAAGGAATCCATATTTTCATTCCAGGATGAATCACATTGGGGTACAATATCACCTTGTCCAAGATGTGGTGGAGGAAGGAAGTGTGGATATGCAGAAGATTCATACTAAAGAAAATCGAGTAGATTTCCTAACGAAGGTGATTAACTTTGATAAGTTCAGATGGTACAGATCCTCAAGCGGCCTTGTAGATACTTGAGCAGCATGTTTGGCAGATAGAAAGGATGTGGATATGTGATTGGTTCTCAATAAAATCTCCAAGTGGGAGATGTGTCGGCAGTTTTTTCTGGATGGTGGACGCCCCCTCTTTTGTCGGGGGGGGGGGGGGGGCTGGTGGTGGTAGATAGTAGGTGGCCAACCCCACCCAATATTCCAGTAAGAGTAAGGCAAGGGAAAGGGGTGAGGAGGCAAATAAAATTAGGATATCCCCTCTTCCAAAGATGATTAGCTTAACCATCTCATCTCATCACCTGTATCTGGTTCTTATTATGATTTGTGAGTGGTATTAGTGAGGCTGTTTCCCCACCATATTCAAGAGAGAATATTATGAGGGTTTTCACCTTGTAATAACTGAGGGAGTGTGTACCCACTTTATCCATAGTGATCCTTCTATTTGCCTGTGGTTTTTTACCCCTTCCATTTGGGGGTTTTTCCACATTACATCTGGTGTCTCTTTTATTTTCGTATTTTGAACTTTCTTTTATCTCATGATTATCGATGCACTGGTGGGCCAATCATTTACGGTCCCAAAAGGTATCTCTAGGGTGGCAACAGAATTCGATGCGGGTGGCCAGAAGGGGAAGGTGGTGATGTTGTGTGCCTGGCCTGGGCAAGGCCTGGTAAAAATACTTTTCCCCTATTATCTATTTATTATATTTAAAACCTATGGACACCACCCCCTTTCAAATACCTTTTTTTGTTTAATATTTTTTGTTTAAAATATTAAACAAATGGATTTTTGTTAACCCACTATATTCCACCTACCCAACCCTACCATTTTATTAACCCTAAATTTTTAGGATCTCCTTTTAATGGTTATTATTTTTGAATTTCCACAGTGGTGTGGAAACAACTTTTTTGACCAGTACTATTTTGGTGACCAGAATCCAGGGTCTCACTGAATATCTTCACTGATGACACAAACCAGACAAAATTAATGCATACATACATGTATGTATGTTCATTAGTTTTATATGTTTATTCATCATTTTTACTTGCAACTACCCTATTTTTTATCTATATTAAAACATTCAGATGATCATAACATGACTATCTAATATAGAATCAATGTGAAGCCTACTCAATTTAAACTAAATTAAAACCCTCTACTTAAATAAAAATAATATTTCTTGACTAAGAAAATTCATTTCATCCCTCTGATACCAATTGCAGGTATTGGGGCACGTAGGGAATGTTGATGGGCAGTAGATTTAAAATTTTTATCACCAAAAATAAGGAAAATCCATAAAATCCGGTGATCTATGACTTGATATAGGTCCAAGGATCTCACATGAATTTATTAAGAAAAAAAATTTAAATGAACATTTACCTCTATCAAATCAACAGCACATCCGACTACAGCTTGGGGTTGGTGATAGTTTCTCATAAGATCCAATCCCGAACCGCTCAATATCATCCAAACACACTTCAATAATCTACATGTACATAGATCATTGAATTTCAGGTGCTAACATGGAGCTCCGATGGTTCCTTTGAAGACATGAAAATCACTTCAATCTGGTCCTTTTAGTCTGTGAAGTTGTTATTGGATCAATCGCTCAGATATCAACTTTCTCTCTTTAGTAAGTGGGAGGAGAGAGATACTCTCAATTCCATGGAAATAATATTCCTTGGAATGAGCTTCTCCTCTTCTCATATAATGGATGCTCAAATACCTAGAAAGGGTTCTATGGCCCCAAAAAATAAAATTTTCATAAATATGCATTAAATGACACATTATGATGAACTAACTATGCTATAGTATAATTTAGGTTTTTATCACATAATTGTAATATATAAAAAATATATTATGTGATAAACTCAATTCTTCTTCAGAACTATTTTATAAAATCAAATAATTTTGTTGCTGATGGTATAAACATAACACATCTCATCCTACCATAATAATCAAGAAAAATGATAAAGTACATCTCACTATATGTTTCGACATACTGATTGGACTGTATACATTGATGTAGACTAGGTTTAGATAATTTTATGCTTTCTTATTTTCATGAACCAGCCTAGATACCTTGGTACCCTAACACCCGAGCTAGCACAAACATGACAAGAAGGGACACTCCCAACCCCCACTGGTTAACAACTGACACCTCGTATCATACAAGATGAGGTGGGAATGTGTTTTTCATGAAAACATAGCAGAAGAAATTGAAACAAGTTAGTATACACCAAAGGAAACCCCCGAAGGAGATTGTACCAGAGACTAAAAAGTTCTAAACAAACCCAAGTAGTACATCATACAAGTACCATAAAGACAAGAAGAACAATCCAAGTCCCAAAAAACACAACACTCCAAGCCCAAAATACCAATAACCACCACCTCCAAGTGGTCCTTTACCCTTACTAAAACTAAGCAGAAGGAAATCTATAAATTTCTGAAGGAAAAGGTAAGGTGTGAGATAAAATCACAGTAGAGTCTCTCAAAGGATTCCATAATAAGATGAAAATAAAACAAACCATTACATTCTTTCAATTCTAATTAAAATAGGAATGGTAGTATGGTTTAATATTAAAAAACATGTTATTCATTTGAATTGATGGAAAAATTTAAAACAATGGCTTAACAAAAAATTTCTATAAAACAGTTTATATAAATCACAAGGCATATGTAAAGTAGTTTGAAAAATAATGGCATATATGTATATATAAAAAATCAAAATGAGAAGTATGGTTATTTTCAAAGAGGTATGATAGTTCCAGGTTATAGGATCCTCATACACTCATATAGGTGATCATGATAACTTGTATACATACATCCCTCAAACACAGGTCAAAGAGGACTAATCAACAAACAATCGGGGATAAGATTTGTTGCACTATGTTTTTTTAATATTGTAAAACGTCAAATGTAGCAGGTTTGTCCCAAATATCTCACTAACCACTGATTCTTTCATGTACTCAAATAACAATCAATAATGTGAAAATTATTTCAAAATAATTCAAAATAAAATTTCCCCATTTTCCATTTCAATATTCCAGTTTCTCTTTAAAAACCAAAACACAAGGTTTTAATCAATTCATGAATTTTTCTAAGATAAGCACGATTAACTATGGAGTTCTGATTCGGTAGGATACTAAAAATAATGGTGCACCATGTTTACATGGGTAGTAACATTTAGCCTTTTAAGTATCACTTTTCTAGGGGTGTTATACTCTCAACCCCATTAATGAAAAATTCCCTCATTGTGGACCCCAAGCCTCAAACCCAGGTAGTTCTTTTAAACTTCTGGATAGGTATTGGCTCTGATAACATTTGTCATGACCTGACCTTTCCTTGGTCATGAACCTAGTCATCTAACCTCATGGGTCTTCTATAATAATTTTTTTCCTTTCCAACACACCACATTCTATTAATCATTAGAGTCACTTATCAAACTATTTAATATCCCCATAGGACAACACATGTTATTTCATTGTTTTTTTCCTCACTCACGCACACCTTGAGAAACTCCCCAAAAGGTCATCCATCCTAATCACTAGTCCAATATAGGAATTCTTAGATATAGAGTTCTAATTAGGTAGGCTCCCAAAAAGAAATGTGCCCCTTTTTGAATTGGTTAGTGACAATTAAACTTTTAAGTCTCACTTTTACAAGGGTGTTACACTTATTCTTCAATAGATAAAAGTTTTGAACCATATTTCGTTGCATAAAATCATCACAATACATTTTCCAATATCATTTCGAATTAGAATTATCTATTACATCTATGAACTTAGACAAGTTATCCATACATTATTGGTTAATTAGGCCTATCCTTTGATGCCAAAAATTGTTTTATTCTTCCATTGTTAGAAGAAAAGTATTCTATTTTCTATCTACTGGATATAGATTATTATTTTTCCTTCAAAATTTCATAAGAGAAATCCCAATATTTCCTTTGATACTAATGAATTTTCAGTTGAATATGAATTCCAAACCAGAGTCATAAAGTTTACTTATACATAATAAATGTTGATGAAGTCCATAAATGTAAAGTACATAAGTATTGTTTAATTCATCACCACACAGTCAAGCCTTTTTTCATCCTTTAATATTCAACTATCCATCATTTCTGAAGAACATTGTTCCATTAATTTTACACTATATATTCTTTATCAGATCCACATTATCTTTCATATGATATAAAAATAAATTTTCTAGAATCTAATTGTTACTATTATTTAATACTTTCAAGGAATTTATTTTCACATTCTCCTTTTTAGTCTTCTTACTTTCCATAAAATATATAACAAATTGAGTTGATTATTTCATTGGCCTCTTCTCATTTTCATCATCATAATACAACATATTAAATTTTCCCCATTCAAGAGGATAAAACAAGTTTTTCAATGGAATTGAATTAGATTATCTTGTATCCATTTTCTTTTAACCTCTGTAATAAGTTATACCTCTTACCTTCCAGCAATATACTTCTATATGACCACATTTTAAGAAATTGAAATAGTAAAAATTGAAATAATATATGCTCTGATAAGTAGAGTATGTCCTAACTCTCCTTGGTTGAATTTTAATTGCTTATCCTCTTAGATAATTTTTCAATTCACCATAATTGATTATAGTGTGGACAAAAAAACACAAATTTTACACTTGATCAATGGAAATATCTTATTTTTTTCACTTAACCATATATCTATAGATTTTTTATAAATCTATTGTTGATGGTAATTATCAATGATGGAGATCACTAACATTTGACCTCCTATTATTTGTTCTTCACACTAGTTGAGCCTGTTTTTCATGCACCAACCTTATAACTAAGTCTATATTTACAAATAATATTGGTTCTTTGAGAAATCCTTATTTATTTAAAAGTTACTATGCCATGATCTTCCCATTATTTGAAAACATAATCTAGGAATTTAAAAAATAAATTCTTCTTTATTGAACCATATATTTTAATATATGCTTCAAGATCATTTATTAAGGATATGAATTTCTCCTATAGTGATTTGAATATCATAACTTTTTCTTTGAAAGAATCAATAAGATCATTAATAATTTTTCTTTTTCCCACCATATTCAATCTATAATTCATAGTATCTTAATATTTCACATGATTCTTCTCACATTATTCCACTACTTCTTCAAAATGATCAACTTTTTCTTCAATTTCATCAACATAACTTGAATACTTATTAAAAAACTATATTTTCTATATTCTTATTTATCTATAGATCAATATCCACAAGATACCCTTCCAATTTTACTAATATATTAAAAACTACTAATTGATCATTATCTTCAAATTTAGTTTTAACCTTTTACACTGAATCCATCATAAGATTTTATATATCTTAGATAAAATAAATCTCAATAATATTCAATAGATCTCTATCTGCATCTTCTTATTCATTTTTAACCGTAACTTATCTCTGAAAATTATTTAAACTTAAATTATCTAAATGGAATTTCCCTATAGGTCCAAAATTATTATTTTTTGTTTTGGTGAGAATTTAAAATCACCATCATCTTCATAAAATCCCTTGGAATTTCTAGAAGTGTCATTTCCGACCTCACAACAACTGAAACATACTGAGGGAAATTTACCCTCAAATCTTCCATTTCATATTTTAATTTGTTTATACCAGTGATAAGAACTCATCACTTACATCATTATATTTTTCATCCTCCATAATCTCTCGTTTCATAATTTCTTTGGATGTTATGTATTTATATTAATGTTTAAAGAATTTTTTTGTTTCACCCTCATTTAATATATAACCAGTTTGTTGTGTAATTCATCAGGGGATAATTCTCAAAGTTTATTTCTTCATGTTTTAACACCTTTGGGTTGTACATTAGTGGTAACATTCCAATTATTTTATTTACAATATCATAATCCTTGATTTCATGACCAATTACAAGTATAACACCAATAAATTCAGAAAGGATATTATAAAAATCATCCACAATTTCACTAGAACTCAACTTCATATCATTAAGCCTATCATGAAACACATAAAGTATTTATTATTTCACTTTGATATCACCATAATAGACATAATCATGTTTTTATCAAACATGTATTTATATATGAAACAATATCACCTTTATAAATATTTTATTACTAAATTCTCATGATTTTGAATTTAGATCCTTAGTGCAATGACCTGCTAATTCTCATTGGATTGAGAGTAAAAAGAGTCATTACATGGCCTTATGAAACATACCTAAGATACAAAAGGACGAAAATAAATGTATAAGGGTTTCACATACAAGTGGGGGATGATTTACGTTTAATAAATAAACCTTTAAACCAACAATCCATAACCAATCCACTCACTAAATGATGCATAAATAAATGAAAGACCACTAAACAACTTCATGTATTTGGAAAACCCCATAAAAGTGTGAAACAAAGGAATACTAATCCAGTGTCAAATTACACGGTGGATAAACAACGAGATACTCCCAATGGACCCCAAGACTCCATGATCCACAATCTTCAAGAACCAAAATCACCGAACAGCCCAAATATCACTAGGTAGTCCTAAAAACATGGGAAACGTTACCTTTTCCCCAGTCCCAGAAGATAACATCTGCAAAATCACCAAAGTTCCAAGGAAGGGGTGAGTATAAAACTCAATAGGTTTTCCCCAATGACTTCCCTACTCATGCCACTAGGATAGAAAAGTTATCCACATTTATATAAAATTATTTATATAAAAAATTACTAAAATAGTTTATAACCAAATATAAACAAGTTCCAAAAACCATTTACAACTAAGTGAAAATAGAACTAAATGAAACCAATTTACAACAAGTTATTTTTCCATAAAAATTAAAAATCAAAGCTTAAAACCCATTATTCTTATCATTTGGAAAACCTATTCCATATCTCATCACACACCCACACATGCATGCTTCAATTCACAGTTCCATACTTATGAGTGGTCTCTCGTCCAATTACCATGTGTCCCATTTAAACACACCCCCAATCCAGTTGCACTTTCCTTGTACCCCAATGGTACTCGTCCCTTATTAAGGACTCATTAAGCCTGAACTCGCACCAACACCATTTATTCCAAACACTTCCTTTTCCGCAATAAACCATTTCAATAAAACTGAACTTTTATTGAAAACTAATGCACAATAGATTTCAAAGAAACATTTAATTTCAATTAAACTTTCCCTTTTATTGAAAACAACTAATCCCAATCATGTTCTAACAATCCAGTAAAATACCTATTTTAAAATCTATATTTTAAAACCAAGAACCAAAGCACTCATTCAAAATCCCCAATTTTCTGTATTTCACAACCATCACTCAAGAAGGATTCAAACAAGTTTTCAACAACCAGATCAAAAAAAATCAATACCAAAAATTCTATTTGAAATAATTAAAATCAGTTCTACTAAGTGGAGTCATGAAATAATCCTCCAACCTCAAAGGTTTTTAAGAAAACTCCAACGAACGAAGAACGCACAAGAAAACCAGGTCGATTTTCCAAAAACTCACCTTAGATATCTTCTCCTAGCAGGATCAAGACCAAATCTCATCATATTTGGAATCCACACCTATATATACCCATAAAGGGTGTATATCTAAGAATCCAAGAGAAGATGAGAAGTAGATCTAAGTAGATCTAAGACATCGATCAAGAACAAATAAGAACAGTCACATACTTCAAGAACCCAACTTCAATTTACCAAGGGAAGCCTTAGAATAGCCTGTGGATCAATGGGATAAACTTATTTGTACTTAGTATAAGAAAAATGTCATGTTATGTCCCCTTAGGAAAAAAAACACTATCCATTTAGAAGCCAAAACTTGTGATATCCACTTTTTAGGATCTCACTTAAACCATCAGCACGGTTAGTTCGCACAGTTAGACAAACCATGCACTAACCATGCATTAGCTACTACCTAGGAAGACCCTCACATAGCTTCCTCGCGTAGTCTCCCTAATCGTGCTCCAACCATTCTAGAGCCACTGCCTCAGGAGAACCATTCTGCATGGTTTGGATGCACAGTTAGTAAAACAGTGTGCTGCCTGTTGGACTTCCATCTTCCCTCAAAACTACTTCCAAAGATCTCCCAACTATCCAATCCATCACCCTTAAACCTTATAACCATGAAAATAATCAAGTAATGGTTACATACCAGAAACCATGGTTACTAAATTCTCCCCACTGTTAGAATTTATGTCCCTAAAAATTAGAAAACCCTCTCCCAGTTGAAAGAGTTTCGGCCACTGCTCTTTCATTTCCTTTTCACATTCCCAAGTCTCTTCCTGAATTTGACCCTACTTCCATAAAACCAGAAGTAGACCGATGCTTTTTTCCATGCAATAATTTATCTTTCTTATGCACAATACTCATTGGGATATGTACCAATGAAGCATCAGGCTCTAGTTCGATGTGATCCCATCTGATCACATGGTCAGAATCAGGTTGATATTTTTTCAAGTGAGATACATGGAATATATTGTGCACAGAAATGAATCGTGGTGGTATTTCCAACTGATATGCCACATTTCCAATCTATTATAGTATCTCAAAAGGGATAATGTATCTCAGAGGTAATTTTCCCTTTTTCGAAAAATGATGATGTCCAAGCCTTAGAGATATCCTTAAGAAGACATAATCACCCACAAAGAATGACAATAGTCTTCAATGGTGATCTGCATATGATTTTTGAAAACTCTAAACCACATCTATCCTCTTTCTGATCAGATGGATCTTCTCCATTCTTTCTTGTACAAGGCTTAGACCAACTAGTGAGGTTTCACCTATTTCCACCCAACATAGTGGGGAACAATAAGGAAAAAAATGCATTGCTTCAAAGGGATCCATATGTATCGATGCCTGATAGATGTTATTGTATGATAAATCCACCAACGGTATATGCTCCTCCCATGAGCCACCAAACTCCACAACACAAGCCTACAACATGTCTTTTAACGTTTGAATCATCCGCTCAGACTTCCCATCTGTCTGAGGATGATATGATGTGCTCATAGTCAACTAAGCCCCAAGGGATTGCTGTAAGGATTTCAAGAAATAAGAGGTCAACCTCGGATCTCTATCTGAGACTATTTACATTGGAATGTCGTGCCTCTTTAACACCTCTTGGAAATATATTTTGGATAGATCCTCTACCATATGAGTTTCACGAATTGGAATGAAATGGGACTACTTTGTAAGCCGATCAACTATCACCCATATGGAATTGTGTTTCTAAACCATTCTTGGAGTACCTATAACAAAATATATATCTATCTTCTCCCATTTTCACACTAGGATAGGTAAAGAATGCAACATACCTTCAGGTCTCTGATTCTCTACTTTCACTTTCTAAAAAATTAAGTACTTCGTGACAAAATCGAACACATTTCTTTTCATGCCACTCCTCCCAAACTGTGCCTTTAACACCTTATAGATCTTTTGTGCACCTGAATCTACAACGCATCTCGAATGGTGGAAAGCATGAAGGAGTTGTTCCTAACAAGCCATAAGTACAAACATCAGATCTCTAAATCACATAACTGAACTCCCATCATGTTTCCAGCACTCAATGGTCTCTCCACCATTGAGTTTTAAACTCACAACCAGACATTCGACATCAGATGTATGTGCTTATTTGACCACATTTACCAAATCAAGAACATGCGTAAATGAAAAGAAAACCACAACATCACCTCGGTCTTCACATTCCACATGCATGTCAGCTAGGACCGATATCAACTACCATTCATCTAATGATTCTTTATCCAATTGAGCATATGACTTTTTTCTCAATGCATCTGCCACTAAATTTCCTTTACTTAGTGTGTACATAATGTCAAAGTCAAACATTTGGAGATAATACATCCATACCCTTTTCCTCAAATTCAAATCTCGCTGTGATAAAATGTGTTTCAATATTTTGTGGTCCGTGAACATAGTAAACTTATCACCAAAGAGATAATGTCTTCATGTTTTCAAGGCATGGATGACTCCAGCTAACTCCAAATCATGTGTTGGGTAATTCTTCTCATGTACCCTCAACTAACTTGAAACATAAGAAACTACATGGTCTCCTTTCATGATAACAAAACCCAAACCAGATCCTGAAGCATCATAGTACATGACATACCCCTATCCTGATTCTAGAAAACTCAAGATAGGAGCTGATGTAAGACAAAATTTCCGCTCCTAGAAAGACTTTTGGCATTCCTCTATCCATTTTGATGGGGAATTCTTCTTTGTCAGAGTTTTCATTAGTGAATCTAGTCATGAGAAATCACACACAAAGCGTTAGTAGTAACCAGCTAGACCAAGAAAACTTTGTATCTCGAAGACATTTTTCAGTAGTTTCCATGAGATAACAGCTTTTATCTTTTCTGGATCAACATAAATTCCTTTTTTAAAAATGAAATGTCCATGAAAACATACTTCTTGTATCCAAAAATCACACGTTGATAATTTTTCAAATAAATGGTGATCTCTAAAGATTTGTAACATTATTTCTAAGTGATCCTCATGGTCTTCAATTGTCTTTTAATACACCAAGATTTCATCCACAAACCCCACCACAAAAGAATCTAGATATTGCGGAAATATCTGATTCATCAAATCCATGAAGACTACTGGTGAATTCATTAGACCGAAAGGCATGACTAAATATTCGTAGTGTCAATATCTTCTACTGAATGTTTCCTTTCAAATATCATCCTTCCAAACTCATAATTGGTGATATCCATATCGCAAGTCAATTTTATAGAACCATTGAGCTCCTCTTAATTGATCGAATAGATCATCAATGCGTGGAAGTGGATATCTTTTCTTTATCGCAACATGGTTAGGCATACAATAATAAACACACATCTGAAGAGTTCCATCTAATTTATTCAAAAACAAGACCAATGATTCCCCAAGAGATGTACTTGGTCAAATAAAAATCTTGATTTATAGCTCTCCCAACTACACTTTCAATTCCCATAACTCTGTTGGTGTCATCCTATAAGATAGAGGGGAAATATAACTGGTTCATGGAAGGATATCAATCGTAAACTCCACTTCTCTTATAGGTGGTAACCCTGTGCAGTTCTCGGTAAATACATCAGAAAATTGATCCATGATTACTAGAAAAATATATCCCTCGATCAAGTCCATTGATGACAAGGTAAATGCCACCAACTGGTAATATATTGTTCCCACCGTTGGTGCCAATAGGTTCTTTTCACCTTTATTTATCATCTTCTCTCCTCTGAAGAGATGATCGATGTCGTCCCCAGTCACGAAACTAACTATTCTCCTATAACAGTCGATGTGATCTTTAACTGTTTTCAACCAATCAATACCCAGGATTTCATCATATACATCCATGTGTAAGATTCATAAGTCCCATTTCATCTTAGATTCATCCACAGTTATAACACGTGATCTACACACAAAGGCTTGACAATCTCCTTCACCAAGAAGAGTTTGATGTTTTAAAATAGAAGGCATCAATTTCAACTTTAAACATAGAAAATAAATAGCATGAGAAGAAATGAAAGAATGTGATGCACCATAATCAAAGAGCACATTCACATGGGTTGAATTCAAAAGAATCGTACCTTTCACCATCGATGGTCCAACTTGATCATCGACCATCATCTACTCAACTCCATACAATTTCTTCATCGCTGCACTTTTCTCCATGTTTCCATGATGATATTTCTCTTGTTGAGGAGTCATGGTATTTCTAGAATCACCATGGCTAGCTCTGCTCGGTAGGCGAGACTGATTCTGATGTCCTCACCCTGTTGAAGCATATGATGCTTGTGATGCTTGGGAAGTGTCTCGAGAACCTGACCTTGGATCACTATGAAAATTGTGCTGAAGATGTACCATATTGTTGCAATTATGGAATGCTCTAGGTTGTTCTGTAAACTCTCACTTTATGTGGTCTAGTGAATGACATTGAAAGAAAATTGCATTTCTCTATGTTTGTGGAGGAAGGTTCACTGATCCAGCTTTCTGATTTTTACATCCACCTTGAAAATATGATTCCCTATTTCACTTGTTCCCAGTAGTTGAGTTCCCACCATTTTCTGTAGGTATCATCATACCTCATCCCATATATCCTGAGCTGTCTCGTTCACCCACAGTCGTTCTGATCATAATTTCTATATAATCCATAATACAGAGCACCAAAATATTTGATTGAATCTATTGTTGTAGCCCTGATTCAAAGATTCATTCCTTCAAGTATGCACTTTCCACAACGTCAGGTAAAATCACACTAAATTCTTGAATATAGCTGCATATTCTATGAAAGAGAGACTTTATTGTTTCAGGCTAGATAATTCCATAATTTTCTAGATCTTGAATGTGAGAGGATAGAATTTTTTGTCAAACAATTATTCAAAATCCTCCAATGTAAGGCCTCCATCCAACTTAGCATGCACTGTTAAATCCCCCCACTTTCATGCAAGATACTTAAGCATATACATCACAAGATTGACCTTTAGCTCCATTGGTTTTCTGATGAAATTTATGGTACGATTCATCCTACTTATCCACACCTGATCTTTCTCAGGTTTAGAATCACCCCAAATGTTAGGTGGACTTTGATTCATGAACTGGATGGTCTGATCCATATGACTTGGCTCATTCCTCCAGTTCCCCGTATCCATAGCTTGAAAATCATGGAAAATAATATGAACCAGCTCTTGGTTCACCCATTGTTCAGGTGAAACCACATTCTCCGTAGCTTCTTCAGGTTGGTATTAATGATGCCTACTGGGTACTATTTTTTAAACCAACAACAAACTCTATCAATCTCACTCTCTAGCAACTTATGGCTTAGAATTTCAAATTCAATCACATCAACTATCACAACATTTTTTTTCCAAAAACAACATTTTTTCATGTTCAACCACTTTTGAAACATTCATTCATGATTTTAAAAACCAAACCATTTTCAAAATACACCAAATATCCTTATTTCAAAATCATTAATTTGAAAAAAAAAATCTACATGTATCAAAAATTTACACCTTGCACAAAATCATTAATCATTACTTCAAATGACGTATGAAATCCTAGTGGGAAGTCATTCTTTTAGAATTCATTTCATGCCCATCTCATTCGCTAAACCCATGACAATGAGATTCTAAGATCCTATAAGTGTCTCGAAACACTCATTTACCCAACTCTCTGGTAACTTGACGTTCAACATAAAAGGGTTTGGTAAGTCCATTTACGCTATACATTTCAAGTTCTTACAATCCTACTTCTTTTTAAGATTCTAACCTAAGGAATAGACATGAAAGAATTTCAACTCCAAGACCAAGAACACTGATAAATACATGTTAGTCAAGGGCCCAAAAAGCTACTAAAATTTGTACCACAATGGATGGAACAGATAGATACCATTTCTAATGACCCTCCAATTCTCATTGGCTTGAGAGTACAACAAGTCATTACTTGGAATTAAGAAAAATCTATAAGACACCAAAGGATAGAAATAAATACCAAAGAGTTTCACATACAAGTGGGGGAATATTTACTCTTTAAGAAATAAACCATTAAACCAACAATCCATAACCAATAAATTCACTAAATGATTCATGAACAAAAGAAAGAAAACTAAATAACTTCATAAAACTCAAAAACCACATCAATGTTTGCAACAACATAATATTAATCTAGTATCAAAGTAGACAATGGATAAACAACAAGAGACTCTCAAGGGACACCAAAACTCTATAATCCACAATATCCAAGCTCCACAATCACCGAACAACCCAAATGTCATGAGGAAGTTCTAAAAACATGGGAAACGTTACATTTCCCTCTATCCTGGAAGATAACTTCTACAAAAGAACCAAAGTGAAAAGGAAGAGGTAAGTATAAAACTCAGTAGGTTATCCCCATGACTTCCCAGCTCACCCTAAAAGGATAGAAAGGTTAGCCACATTTATATAAAACATTTTTTATAAAAAAAATTTCCAAAACATTTTATAACCAAATATAAACAACTTCCAAGAACCATTTACAACCAAGTGAAAACAAAACTAAATGAAACCAATTTCCAGAAAGTTATTTTTACAGAAAAACAACATATCAAATATTAAAACCAATTCTTCTTATCATTTGGCATAACCATTCCATATCATACCACACACCCACACATGCATGCTTCGTTTGACAGTTCCATACTCATGAGTGGTCCCTCATACAATTACATTGTATCCCAATGACACACGCCCCCAATCCAGGGTCACGTTCCTTGTACCCCAATGGTACTCATCCCTTATTAAGTTACCATTATGAATGAACTCACACCAACACCATTTATTCCAAAAACATCCATTTCCACAAAAAACCACTTCAATAAAACTGAACTTTTATTTAAAACCAAAGCACAAAAAATTTCAAAGAAAAATATAATTTTAATAAAACATTCCCTTTTACTGAAAACATTAAATCCCAATCATCTTCCACCAATCTAAAAAATATGATTTTAAAATCCATATTTTAAAACCATTAACCAAAGCACTCATTCAAAATCCCCAATTTTCCAGATTTCACAACCATCACTCAAGAAGGTTTCTAATAAGTTTTCAACAACCATATCATAATAAATTTAACACAACACATTCAATTTGAAATAAATCCAATTATTTATACTATTTGGAGTTGATAAAGAAGCTTCCTACCTCAAAGTTTTTTATGAAAACCCCAACGAACGAAGAACACATGAGAAAACTGGGTCAATTATCCAAAAACCCATCATAGATCTCTTCTCCTAGAAATATCAAGACCAAATCTCGTCGTATTTGTAATCCAAACACCTAGATCTACCCATAATGGGTGTAGATATTAGAAACCAAGAGAAGATGAGAAGTAGATCTCAGTAGATCTAACTCATTGATCAAGAACAAAGAATAACGTTCATATACCTCAAGAATCTATCCTCGATTCAACAAGGGAAGCCTTTGGATAGATGGGAGAACCTTTTTTGGACTTAAAAGAAGTAAAATCACTACTGGAAAACTAACCTTTACCAATGGTTTGGAACCGTTGGTATAGGCCTCCAAACCGTTGGTATAGCCTATACCAACGGTTTGGAGAACCGTAGCCAAGTAAGCCGTTGGTATAGGTCTATACCAACGGTTCTCCGAAAACCGTTGGTATAGACCTATACCAAAGGTTTTGGAAACCGTTGGTATAGGTAATATGAAATCTATACCAACGGTAATGGAACCGTTGGTATATAAATTCCAAAAATAAAATCACCGCTGGGATTTGATCCCAGGACCCCTCGTTTATAATCGAACGACTTAACCACTAGGCTAACATCACTTTGTAAACATAATTTCATAAATATATATATGTATTATCATAATTATTTAAATTTTTGATTTATATAATGTTCTCCGTTAGTAGACCTGGAAAAAAATCAATGAACATATCCCAACGGTTGTCAAAACCGTTGGGATAGACCTATCCCAACGGTTTTCAGAACCGTTGGGATAGGTTGGGATAGGTTCTGTATTTTTAGTAGGGTGAATGCTGGATTTTTTACCCTCTTTTTCCCAACAGTTCTTGAGAACCGTTGGGAAAGAGTAACCTTTCCCAACGGTTCATCAAAACCGTTGGGAAAGGGCCTAAAAACACACCCTTTCCCAACGGTTTTGGTGAACCGTTGGGAAAGGGTACTCTTTCCCAACGGTTTTGATGAACCGTTGGGAAAAAGAGGGTAAAAATCCTCCCCTTTCCCAACGGTTTTGGTGAACCGTTGGGAAACGTCACTCTTTCCCAACGGTTCACCAAAACCGTTGGGAAAGGGTGTCTTTTTAGGCCCTTTCCCAACGGTTTTGATGAACCGTTGGGAAAGAGTTGCTATACCAACGGTTTTTACAAACCGTTGGTATAGAAGTGTTGGGAAAGATCATGTTTCCAGTAGTGAATCTTGAGTAGTGGCCACTTAGGATAAAAAAACAAGCCACATAGTGGAAAAAATGTGTGAGATTTACTTTTTTAGGATCTCACTTAAACCATTTTCATGGTTAGTTCACACGGTTAGACAAGTTATGTGCTAACCATGTGTTAGCTACTCCCTAGGCACACCCTCGCACGACTTCCTAACATGGTCTCCCTAACCATGCTCCAACCATGCTGGATCCACTGAATTCAGAGGACCATTATTTAGGGTTTGGATACATGGTTAGGCGAACCATGTGTTGCCCGTGCGGCTTCTATTTTTCCTCAAAACTACTTCCAAAGTTCTCACAACTCTCCCATCCATCACCCTTAAACTTTATAACCATGAAAAGCATCAAGTAAGGGTTACATACTAGAAACAGGGGGTACTACACTTAGAATAATCATTCAAGAACCTTTTATAAATTTATTACATATATCTTCTCGTAGGATCACTTACTTGAGTTCCATGTATTATGGCTGACTATACATCTAGTTTAATAGAATATAAATGCAATATCATCCTATTATTCCAAATAAAATAGTTTGACCCATCAAATAATAGTACTATATTTTCATTTACTATATTATATACAAAAGAAACATTCTCTCTATAGATTTAAGCAATAGCCAGTGGATTGGATACCATGTGTTGTGCCCTGTGGTCCCACTATTCACCCTAAGTGGTAAGGTGAATTATGGTCACTTAGATTTATTTTTATCTTTTAAAAAAATTGTCTCTTGCCTTCTCATTGGGAATTAAAACTTTTATTTTTTCTATAAGCATAATAAAATTAAAATATAGTAAAGAGAATGAACATATGAATTCTACTTTCTTCACCCGTAAAAGGATACATCCAATGAGAATATATCAACGATGTGTTGATATTTGAATTAAGAACTACTTCACTTGTATGAGATTACAAAATTTAGGATAATATCACTAATTATCCAAGATTAATGTACATTTCCCCTCTTCCACTCACTAATTTTAAAAGGTTTATAGAAATATAATCGATATATAAGTCATACTCACAAAGATATCAATAATGATATAAAATCATACCATACTGAGTGTTCTCTATGATACATTGTTCTTCACTTCAATATCTTCAATGATATTCATAGTAGATTAGTATTCCAATACTAATCTTCAACATAACTCATATTGATCACACTTTAATTTTCAAGATCAAATATTCAATGAACATCACTATTGATCCTCTATTTCTAGATTTTTAAAATCTATTCTCTTTCATCCAAATTAATGATACCTCTTATTATGCACAATACTACCCAAGTTTATTCCCATAATTTTTTAATTTAAAATTCAAATTTTAAATTTCAAATCAACATCCAACTTCCACTTCATCAAATCAGACCACTAGATTTACCTCAAAAAATTATCACAATAGAACTCCAAAAAGTTTGTGAATATTTGATCCATAACTTTGAAGTAGCTAAAAAATTTTAAACTAATAATTATAAATGTAACATCCATATTTTCAAACACCATGGTTTTTTTCTCAAAACACCCATATTTATCTCTGTGATTGACTAAACATGGTATTTTACACTGATGGCCAAGATATATCAGTTCTCCATGAAAAAATTCCCTTCATAAAGGGTAACTCTATACACATTTTCCCATATAAATATTCAAATATAGAAAATCAATGTGAAACATAACATCCTCGATGGTGTAGTTATTTTTAGTTTCTCATTTTCATAAACTTTATAAGATATTAGTTACTTCCACACAAATTCTGTATGACTTACAAAATTCCCATTACGGGCCTCCCTATCTTTCATAAGAATTTTGTAATCCCAAAATAAAAAATGAAATTGTATATCATCAAAATTTTCCCCGTTTTTATTCCTATAGAAAATATTCACCACATACTATGTAATTTCTAGATAAAAATATCTTCATAACCACTATGTTCTTGACTATTCCATGTAAAATACTCATTGTTTTCTATAAGTAATCTTTTACAAAAAAATCCATTTATCATAGTGTGTTCAACTTAACTATTTTTTTCTCCAAAACATTAAGTTTTTAATGGAATCGAAAACTCACATATCTCTTATACTCTACACATTTTAAAATCCACTATATAAACTCTATACTCACCATGCCAACTCACTATAGTGTGGATAATAGTGTAGAGAACAATGTGCTCACCAACTAGTCGATGATTTAGTAAAGATTAAAATATATTCACATGACAACATATTGACTTATAATTGATAAAAAAATTCAATATATTACACCCTAGGGTAGAAACAACAAAGTAAATGTATATTTAATATACCCATAGATAATTTAGTAACTCTTTCTACATTCTAAACATGAAGGTATAGTTATCCCTTAATCAACTTCCTTCAATCATTGTGAAGTTTTGAATTATAAAAATGTTTTTTTTCATATCTGATATTGAATAAAAATAATTCATAGTATGATAAATAAATATCTATAACATATAATTCATTACACCTATGAATCATTTATTGTTTCTTAATCCATTAAATCACATTGAATTGTTTTTTTCATCGTATAGCTTCTGAAAAAAGGATACAATGGTTGATAACACAAAATATCTTATGTCATATGCATCATTCAAATACATTTCATAGCATATTCTCCCTCCTTTAAGGTATAATAAAGTATATCATAGGGTGTGGGTTTCTCTAGAATATATAATTCCTCATCTTGTTCAAGAACAATTCTCAAATTGTGATACTAATCAATGAAATTATTAATGTGAAAATTTTCCTTTCCAAGGACTTATCTAAGTAATAAATTAAAATCTGTGTTTAGTTTTCTAATTTCATGGATCCACGTGGTCCAACCATTTATGAGTTCCAAGGCTATTGGAGCTCAAGGGAGGCTTGCAATAAGTATTGAAGTTATGGATGCTGAAAAATATAGAAATAGGTGGAATACATGTTGTGTACTCTTTACACACCATATAAGTGTCATTCACAGCTTATTAATGTAGGATCATGGGATGCTACATGATTTTTAAATATTCATGGTTAAATAATAAAAAGGCAGCGTGTTTCAGTGAAAATCAAACCCCGACATTTACACACCATGTAAATTGATTACATGCCACATAAATCCTCAGTGGTGTACATCTCTAATTGTTTTATCCACTTGGTTTTTTCACAAAACTTGTGGCTACAAAGTTTAATCTCATTTTCTAGCGAACGATGGATCCATCCTTCGGTGTTTTGAGATACCTTCAACCAATGATTGATTCGATCCTTCTATCTTTGATCTGTTGTGATCTGTGGGGATCCAATGTGCATTTTTCCTTCGTTTTTGTAGAAATTTTGACCAGTTTGATCTTATTTACTCCCATTTATTCTCTCCATGTTATGGAGTTTATACTACTATGTTTATAATGGGAATTTCTTGGGTTTTTTGGTATTTTTTGTGGCATGGAATCCTTGAATGGATACAGTTCTTGAGGGAGAGGTGATTGGAGATCTGTAACATGGTTCATTCTCATGCAATGAATGTTGTCAGATTTTGAGATAAGTGATTCATTTATTATCTTATTTTGTTTACATTAAATAATAAATTAATCATTATTTATCCCTTTAGGATGGAAATGAAATTGAAATAATAAATATTGAACCGGTTTAAGAAAATTGGTAGTGATTGCATGCCAATATTTTTGCTTTATACTGCGATAAAGGTTTACCTCATGATTTTATAGATAGTATGATATCTATATCTTTAGTTGTTAGAAAATTGGTAAAGAACATAAATCCATAACAAACTGATAATTAATGGGATTAAAAATAAATAAAGAAGAGTCATGTTTGTAATCTTGTGGTCAATTTAATTTGATGTTGACCAAATTGATGAAATGAACATGTTTAATTGGAATATATATTCTATGAAATTAATATAATTGATAAATAATGTGAAGCATGTTTAAAATAGATAATAATAATTTTGAAGTCATGTTAATTTATAATGGTTCGTATCTAGTCTTTTTGAAACCAGAATAAATGTTAAGAGTACGTTTTTCCATTGATAGCATAATATATCTTGATGATTTAGTTTTCCCATAGTTGGTACCTATTAATAATTAATAGAATAATTCAAGATGAAATAAGAACCAATTATGTGGAAAAAAATTCTTGTACCTATGTTTCCTATTTTCATGAGAAGGTAAAGTACCTTATTTTGAAGTCGTGAGAGCTTGTTTTCATGAAAATTATGAATGCCTTGTTTTGGGATCCTAGTTTCACTATTAATTTCTTATTATTTCTACTAATTTCTTCATGTTATACTAATATGGTTGATACAAGAGGGATGATGCGTGATATGGGGAAGGGAGTCTTGGATGTGATGTAAGCCTAGGATGGCTATTGTGATATGAGATAGGGAAGCCCGAATCATGTGGAAGTAAATGATGCTTGTGATGGTGAGATGAATTAGTATATGTATGTGGGTTTCAAGGATAGAACCAGAAGTGATGGAATAAGTTTAAGTTGGGATTAATCATTAATAAGATACTGAAAGCAGTTACTATATCTTGAATCTGTTTAATGGTTGATGGATGAGTTTCTTTCTTTATCTCCATTCCTTTTTCCCTGTTTCCTAACACAACTGGATGCGATTGGTTGAATTTTTCTCTTAGAGAGTAATGCCTCTAATATTCATATTTTTTACACCCTTATTAATATCCATCAACTATACCTATATGAATTAATCTAAAAAATCTCTTATGAGAAAAATATATGTTCTGGGGATCTTAGTTGTCAGGAAATAAGAGTGTTTTGTCCGCTGGGGCTAGGTCCCATCCCTAATCATCTTGTTTATTTGGGGGTGGAATCACCCAGACTTATGTCATGGTATTATATGAATTTTTTTATTATGAAGGCCAAGTTCATCATTGGAAAGAGTTCCCAAACTTTCTGATTAGTTAGCATGTTCCAATTCTTCCACTTTTGGTTCCTCTATTGAGGCAGTTTCAGTCGAGTAACAAGCAGCATGGTGGTATAGTTTGGGATTAGTAGAGAGGAGATTGGGTATGTAGAGGATAGCCTCAAGATTCTACTCATCCTCAGATATCATAGAATGGGTATAGATGTGGTCTTCAGTAGTGCTATAGAGGTTGTGGGGAGGTCATGATCATCATCTTGCTTTAGCATTTTAAGCACCAGGCGAGCTAGATGTCGTTTGATACACCCTTTTATTTTTTCTGCTTGGGTACATGATTTTTTTTATTTAGGAGTGAAACACTCCCATATATCACCTACCCTCATATATTCTATGGTAATTAAGTTATAGAGGATTCTATTTCCCTTGGCATTGACTATGCCATTTGGAGGTTGAGACGACTTGTATAATGTTTGTAGAGACATTGAGCTAGTCAGGGGGAAGAACCGCTCTTAGAGAAATTTCCTATGTTTATGGATACACCAATAAGACATCATTGATGACATGGATGGGTTTTATTTAGTTTAGGATATCATGGAATTATTTAGGAAGAAGGTTCTGATCTATGAAGTTGATAGAGAGCCAATGGTTCTTGTTGGTGAGAAAGACCCTCAGATGGGACAAAGGCACGATCCATCCTTGTCATCTTTGATGTTTTAGAGGATTTTGAGTTCATCAGAGGATTAGTAATTGGTATTTTCAAGGGTTATGGAAGAGTACCTTGAATAATTACCAGAAGAGGTTGTATTATTAACCCCTCTACAGTAGATCGATTTTGGGATCGATCTACAACTTGGAATGTCTTCTATCTCGATGTCTCTATATAGGATGGTTCCTTCTATGTTACGGGAGCTATAAGTAAAACTTGTTGATCTTTTTTAGTGAGGTTTTTTTCAACCGAGTATGTCACCTTGGGGTGAACCAATTTTTTTGTGAAGAAGGTTGATGATAGTTTGTGTCTTTGTATCAATTATCACTGCATGAACCAACTGACAGTGAAGAACAACTGTTCTCTTCAATGGATTGATTATTTATTTGATCATCTGAAAGGAGAAAGTTGGTTCTAAAAAATCATTTTTTGGTTAGTGTGAAAAATTCTCTAGTTGTTTTCTTGGGTTTGATGAACATCATGTTCAGAGAGTTCCTAGATAAGTTCATTGCAGTTTTCATCAATGACATACTTGTGTACTCCCCATCCGAGGAGCATGTACAGCATATGCATGCTGTTTTGGGAGTTCTTCTTTATGAGAAACTTTTTGGAAAATTTTAGAACTATGAGTTATGGGCCCATGAAGTCCATTTCATGGTGAATGTGTTATCCTAGTTGGGATTAGTTTTGGATCCTTCAAAGATTGACACAGTTGTGTATTAAGAATCACCTATGAAAATAGAGGATGACTGTATTTTCCTTGGTCATTCAGGCTATTATAAGAAGTTAGTTACTGATTTATCTAGGGTTTCAACTCGAATGGTATCTTTTAATATAAATTATTAGGTTTTCTTATGGTCTAACTATTGTAAGGAAGATTTTTATTACCTAATGGAGAAGTTGTTCAGCACTCCATATCTTTGTTTTCCAAGTGAAGAATTTCAGTTTGAGTTTTTCTGTGATGTTTCACATCTTTTCTTGAGTTGTATTATCATGTATCATAGATAATTTGTTTCATATATGTCTCATAAATTACATCCCCATGAGCATAACTATGCCACCCATGTTCTTGAGTTGGTTTTGGTTGTGTTTACTTTAAATTTTTTGTGACATTACCTCACTTACGAGTGTTTTGTGATTTTTACTAACCATAAGAGCTTGAAGTATGTCTTCTATTATTTTTACTTGAACTTGAATCATCATATTTGGATGGATTTATTTTAGGATTATGAATTTTAAATTTTTTATATTCTAGGAAAAGTAAATTCTGTAGCTAATAGGTTGAGTAGGAAATCACGTACTGGTGTCATGCATGAATTTGAAGATTTTGGGAGAGTGATAGAAGAACTCTCAATGATGAATCTTGACATGGGATAGGTTAGATGTAGAGGTTGAATTTTATAGATGAAAATGAATTCATATTTGGTCCAGAAGGTGGAGGAGTCCTAGTTAGGGAATTCTGAGGTTGAGGTCTAGAGAGACCGAGTTGTTTGTAGTGATGCCCCTGATTGTTGGTTTAGGGATGGAAAACATCAAGTTTTTTTTCATGGAAGGATTTTTTCCCTTGGGTAATTCATGATATGGTTCTTCAAAATTTACATAGATCACCTTTAGTGTTATATCCTAGTGTGAACAAGATGTACCATGTTTTGAGTGTTCATTTTTTCTATCTTGGGTTGAAGATTGCTATTTCAGAGTTTGTTTCTAGATGTTTGGTTTGTTTGAGGGTGAAGTTTGATCGTCGTGTTCCTAGTGGTTTTCTCCAGACATTATATGTTCCCTAGTGGATTTTTGAGGACATCTCGATATAATTCCTTACCGATTTACCTCGAGATTAGAGATTCTATGATGTTATATGAATGATAGTGGATAGTTTTATTAAACCATCCCACTTTATACTGATCATAGAGTCAGGATCAGTATATTTTTTGTTGAGGTAGTATTTGGAGTAGGTGGTGAGACTCCAAATGTTCCCAGGGATGATCATCTATGGTCAAGATCCTTGTTTTACCACCAAGGTGTGGAAATTCCTTCATAATTATTCTCATTCTCAACTTTACCTTATCACTACTTTTCATCTACATGTGGATGGTTAGACAGAGAAAACCATCTAGACTCTTGAATACATGTTTCACTCATGTGTCCTAGATTTTGGAGGTTTTTGGATGAGGAACATTCCCTTGGTGGAGTTTTCTTTACATAATAGTTTCCAATCCATTTTTGGAATTACACCATTTGAATCATTGTACGTCAGACCTTTCTATTTTCCAATATGTTGGACTAGGGTTAGAGAGGTAGAAATTATTATGCCATATTATGTATATAACATGATAAAGACAGTTATGGTAATTCATGAGAGGATGAAGGCAGTGTAGGATCACTATAAATCCCATACTGACCACAAGAGGAGGCCTATGGAGTTCGATGTTAGAGACCATGTGTTATGGAAGTTGAATCATCATCATATGTAGTGAATGTTTGGTCATGGGAGTAAGCTTTCTCCTGTATTTTTGGGCCTTTTGAGGTGTTAGATCATATTATATCTATGGAATATCAAATATAACTTCTGTCATAGATGATTTGGATACATAATTTTTGTTATTTATCGTTATCTTCATGATGACTCTCATGTCATCGATTGGGATGAGATTGATATTAATGATGATGTGACATTTAAGGATAGACCTATGGAAATCCAGTACCTCCAAGAGAAGGTGTTTCATGGGTGTTTTTTTTACCTTGGTTCATGTATTATAAGGGAATATTTTCATGGAGGAGAGTACCTAGGAATGTAATTCACATATGTGTGCTCGGTACCCCAAGTTGTTTGATGTATATATCTTCTCTTATAATGTTGTTTTTTTGTGGATGTTGATATTTATAATTTTTTGTATTGGTTTCCCCTGTTTTTTGTTGTGGATTTACTCTCATTTGAGAGGTATCACCCCCTGAGAGAGTGTTTAGGAGCTGGTTATTGCTATTGTTTGGTTGTGTGTTGTTTCACTGGTGTGGGGGTTGAGCTTCTATGGTGGTAAGATCTATGAGAGGTATCTCGCATGGTGGTTTTTCAGACTACCTCCTTTTTTTCTTTGGTCTGGTATTGGATTCTCATGGATGATAATTTTAATAGAGGTGCCTAATTTAAGAGATTAGATCCATATAGTCTACCCTTTTATGAGTTCCGAGGCTAATGGACCTCAGAGGAGTCTTAAAATAAGTCCAGAAGTGTTGGCTATTGAAAAATGATGGAAATAGTGGGAATACACACCATGTATACTTTATACACCTTGTAAGTGTGTATTATAGATTTTTTATCTACATCTTCATTATTCTACATGATGTGTAAATATTTGGGGTAAATAATAAAAAGGTGACACAAATTTTGGAGAAAACTAAACCCCTACATTTACAATAAATTCAAATGTATTGCACGTTGTGTAAATATCTAATGTTTTATATCATTAAATGATTTAGATGCTTGGGTTTTTCAAAAATCCTATAGCTGTTGAAGTTCCTATTATTTTCCAATGACCAATCTATCCCTCCATTAGTATTGTGAGATCCCATCAATCAGGGATAGATTCTAGACTTATGTATTTAATCCTTGGTGATCCATGGTGTGTTATTCCATCATTTTATACTGGGTTCTCTAAGTTTGATCTCATTTCCACCTATTTATTCTCTCTATTCTATGGTTTTTGATCTTCCGTGTATCTAATGGGGTTTTATTGGTTTTTTTTGGTGAGTTAGTGTCACTAAATCCTTGTATTAATGTAATTATCATGGGAGAGGTGATTAGAGATCTGTAACATGGTATGTTCTCATGTGAAGAATGTTTAAATCTTTCATGGTAGAATATTCATTTCATCTCTTATTTTGATTATGTGAAATCATAAATTAATAATTCTTTATCCATTTAGTATGGAAATGAAATAGAGGTAATAAATATTTAACTGAATTAAATAAATTGGTAGCAATCACATGCTGATGTTGTTGTTTTTTACCATGATAGAGGTTTTCCTCATGATTTTGTAGATAGTGTGATATCTATTCCTTGATTTTTTATCACATTTATTATTCTATGGATTATAATTTTTTCTTGATGTAAAATTGGTAAATAACATAAATCCTAAATTAATTGAT
This sequence comes from Viscum album, assembly GCA_963277665.1. Classification (NCBI taxonomy): domain Eukaryota; kingdom Viridiplantae; phylum Streptophyta; class Magnoliopsida; order Santalales; family Viscaceae; genus Viscum; species Viscum album. Next base: position 283,817,139 of record OY728138.1, on the reverse strand, counting down.
AACTAATTGGATTAAGAATAATTAAATAAGATTCATTTTTGTAATTTGGGGGTTAATATAATTTGACATTGATCAAATTTATTCCATGAACATGTTTAATTGTAATTGATCTTCAATGTGGTTAATAGAACTAATAAATAAAGTTAATCATGTTTACAATTGATAATAATAATTTAAAATTCATGTTAATTTAGAATGGTTATTCTCTAGGTTTTTTTAAACTAAAATACATTCTAAGAACATGTTTTTCCTTTGATATACTGTTATAGAATATTTATATAGTTTACCTATATTTGGAACCTATTAATAATGAATATGTTAATTCAAGATGAAATAAAAATTGCTTGTGTGATAAATATGTTTTCTAGGTCCTAGGTTTACCATTTTCCTAAGAAGGCAGAGTGCCTTATTTTGGATCCATGAGAGCTCATTTACATGAGAAGGTTGAATGCCCTGTTTTGAGGACCCAGTTTCCCTACTGATTACTTTTTTCCTACTAATTTTGTGATGTGAGCCTAATATGGCTGATCCTAGAGGGATGATGTGTGATATGGGGTAGGGAGGCCCAAATGTGATGTGAGCCTGTAATGGTTGTAGTGATATGCAGAGGGGAGGCCCAAATGATGTGTCCATGGATGATGCATGTTATGGAGAGATGTGTCAATATAAGTATGTGGGTGTTGGGGATGGCACATAAAGTGATGGAATGGGTTTAAGCTAGTCTTACTCACTAATGAGATTTTAAGAGATGGTATGCTCTATTGAATCTATTTAATCATCGATGGTCAAGTTTCTTTCTTTATATGCATTCATTTTTACCCACTTCTTGAGGAATTTGGATGTTCTTAGTTTAATGTTTTCTATTATAGGTTAATTCCTCCTATATACATGTTTATTATACCCTCAGTGCTAGTCGTCATCCTGGGGCCTACTGGAGGTGGGACATGGGAAGCCACCATCTCTCTACCCTCATCGCAATATCTTTTTGGGGAGGGGTCGACAAAAATTCCATGAATATCTACCATAAAATATGTTTCATTATCCGTATCATGTATTTTGTTATTCAATATATTCTTTTATTGAATATACTCCCACAAAAAATAATAACCTTCACTATTATAAATTTAATGGACCAAAATCTATATTTTTATATGTCTTAACTCAGCTAACCACATATCTTAAGACATGTAATTTAGGTAAATAAATCTTATTAATTGTATCATATATAACTCTTTTTGTTTTGTAAATGACATTTTTCTTAATTCATATCACAAATATTCTAAACACCTTACCTCTAGTTTCTAATCTGATTGGGTTGCCTAGTGTTAAACAAAATTCACATTAGGATAAACATTACCCTTTTCACCTAACATAGGATATGTTATTAATGCTCAACTAAGTAAGGAACATCTATTTTACATATCAAAGTCTCCAAAAAATTGATTATTATTTGAAGTAATCTTTCATTTTGTTATTTAATAAAGGATTTTATATTTAGTCTCATCATTAAAATATTATATATCACATACATACCATGTATAATTATATTCATAGTAATGTTATAGTATATATCTTATACATACTCAATTAATATTATTAATATTAATTACTTAATTAATTATCTTTTATATCATATACAATGGTAATGATTTTAATCACAACACAAGAACAATTCTATTTCTTCACATTGATTTCAGTAAGATACATGATCCAGTATGCTTAAAGAATCTAATGGACTAGAGTACAGGGAATATAATATTTCACACATGGGTCAAGTTGAATCCCACTACCCAAAATTTATCTTAATGAGATTTATCAAATCATCAAACATTCCATCAATGTTTTATGTGAGTCTTAAATAAATTATACATAATGTGAATATATCATAAGGCAAGAATACACTAACACTTAGTTTGTATTTTTTTTATTTATAAATTTTGATTTAGATAACATTGTAAGATTTTAATTATGATATCTACCCTTGGTATACAATAGAATAAATAATAAAACCCAATAAAGAACATAAAAATTAGATGAAAAAACCAACAATAAAATATAAAATACATTTTTAAACAGGTTTGGAATATTTAGATCAAACCTGAAATGATGAAATAATTCCTACATAAGAATCCACTGATAACACCAATCACATACACCATGGTGGGATTATTTTATTATCCAAGTTTTTTCAATCACACCACTAAATATGGGGGTGGGAAATATAAATAAACATGAGAACCTCTAAAATAGGGAAAACTAGGAAATTCTCTCAGATGAGGAACACTAGAGAACACTAAGAACCACATTTTTTAATACAAATAAAATTAAGACAAAAAACTTTTTACATTCTATTTATTGGGATAGGGGAACTCAATATCCTCCAATGAAGCTAAATTCATATCAAGCCAAAGAAGGTTTAATTAATATACTCCGGTGGTCATTTTGAGCATTAAATAGCCTCCAAAAGTGGATAAAGTCTCAAGTCACCATAGTAGGTACATTAATTAACATCTAAATTAGTTAAAGTATGAAACTGAGGTGTTTAAATGACCTTTAAAGATGAGATTATGAATTTACATAATATGATGGGATTTGGAAACCCATTATATCAATCCCATACCTAAATCCCATTTGGGATTTAATATTTTCATAATCTTAGGTATTAATATATAAATAACTCATTGTTAATATTATAATGAAATATTATTTATTTAGTAAAATGACTGTTATTTGATTAAATATTTATAATGTTTAAAACACAAATCAAATTTTTATTTATTATAAATATAAACATGTTTATATATAAATGAATCACATTATTCTAAAAAACCATAACTAGAATTATCTTATGTCTGACCCTAAGGTCACTTTTCAATGTTGGAAATTATTATGAATCTTATTCTTAATTACATATTAAGAGATATATCTATAATTGTTTCATAATTAAAAGTGTTTTGATGTTATCTAATCCACCACATAACTATTTTCTAATTTCATTTTTACTTGACATCAAGAATAACAATGATACATGGATAATGTCAATCAATCTTATCTCATTTCTCAATTTTTGAGTTAACTAAATATTATATAATTACATAACATGTAATAATAATATAATGTCTATGTAATTAATTAGATAAAACTCAATTGAGGTCCACGATGTCATAACCCCAAAAATGGAAAGACAAATCCTATCTGGGTTAATCAAATCACTCCACTTGATTAGTAACATATTAATGGGTTTCTAAAGAGTTAACGGTGCTCATTCAATGTATAATAAGTGATTATAAACCAAATTTTCCAAGATAAACCATGTTTGAAACATGAGACCATGTAAATACTTAAATAAATAATAACATATTCCTTTCACTATAAAAATCTACTACCGCTATCTTCATCAAAATATTTGAGAAATATCACTCAAAGGTAACCATAAACCCCCTTATTCATGGTGTATCCATGGGATAACATGGATCACCCAACACTTGGGTGATACTCTCTTTCACTCTATGGTATTCTAGCACCTATTATGGTAAAATTGGAAAAATAAGATATCTTTGGGGAAAGAGAGAATCAGTATAGGCATAGGTAGTCTTGGATTCTTCCAATTCATGGTAACTACCACCTTTTATATCCTTATAGGATTCTCTTCAGTGGAATGCGAAATTATTCAATTTTTTATAAAAAAATAAATTAATTACATTGTTTACAAATCATTTTTAACTAATGAGAATTCCCCAAGTGTTTCATATTATGAAATGTAACATCAATGATAGCTTTTATGGTTAACGATTAAGATGTTAACATATCAATATTCAACTACAACTAAATCAGTAGGTGTTTGGCTGATTTGTATATTATAATTATACTCAAAAAATTTCTATAGGATTTAGAAAAATCTTGTAGTATGATTAGTTAATTAAATACCATGAAATCTATATTTCAAGCCATACAACACACCAAAATTGTACAATACGATATAGCCTAAATGTATCATATGTGCTTAAGGTATTAAGTAATATCACTGTCAATATCTCACATGAACTAAAGCCTCATATAATTTGAGTCATTTTTATATCATCTAAACAATTTTTTAAATTTATCATCAATGTCACCATATATCACATCATATGTAATACACTATAAATACCCATCCAAATATCCTTATAGATAAACTCTAAAACAATATTAGAGCATATATCTAATTAAAAAAACACCAATACATATTTATATAACCCCAATTCATGGAACTAAATTCTTTTTTATCATTGATAAAAAATATGAATTCCCAAATTAATAAATATAACCAATGAGAAACCTCTAGAAAAGCATCAATCCACCATCTATTTCATATACAAAAATGCATTTTCATATGATCCATTTATCTAATACATCAAGTAACCAAGAGACATAGAGTATTTTGAATCTCTTACAGCCACCCATACATTCTTGATTCTCAGATTATGGACTGATTGGATTGGTAAAAAACATCACATATAATTCTCCTTAATGGATGAGTATATCACATACCCACCACTCAATATATAGTCTCATAAAATTTCTCATGTAGGAATGGTCATATACTTCATAATTCTATCTCAGTTGAGGGACCAGATGTCATACTCTTTATAATAGAGGAAAAATATTATTGAGGTTAAGCTCTAACTGATGACATGATCAGTAACATACCTAACCACCCCCTGATTAGTTTAGCCTAAAAAATTTTATAATAAAGGTATAAAATTATGAATGTTATCATGAAATGTATCTTTCCAACATCAGGTATTAGGAAATCCCAATATGAACCATTCACCCCTAGTATACTAAATATGTTGTGTATGACTCTATGTGGTATACTTTGTGTTCCATCTAATTCAGAAATCCTGTTTTGTGCCTCATGAGAAAATTAACTATCTTGATACAAGACTTATACTATCACAAACCTTAACATTTCACCATAACCAATAATAACCCATGATGAACATTTAATAAGGATAACACATATTTTTACATTGAGAGGTAAATTATTATTTCACTTCATGTGTCAATTTAGCCAATATGAAAGTATTATAAAGTGGATATTGAATTTTGTATAACATGATACATTTTATATTCTTAAACTCCTTAAAAAATAATTACCAAAAACATACATAAAAATATTTATTATCTTATAATATATGATATACTTTCATGAAATCCTTAGGTTTATTATAATTTCAGGGGTTTTAACGCATTATATATCTATGTAATTCCTGTCACATATCTATGTGACCACCAGATGAGAAGCTACCACTGAACTTTTTAGTGAGTAATAGTTATGATGTAATATAATATGAATAATGGTGAGATATAGGAATAATATTCCTAATGTTCATATTTTTCATCATAGTATTCAAACTCATAAACTTCACAACATCAAATGTTATAACATAAATAAATTATTTTTTATACTCAAAACTCTTTCTAATTTTGTTATCATAGTCATCCATGGAACCTATTTCATCAAAATTCTCTTTGAGATCCTTTGATAACTCATGTAACTTTTATATTATTTTTTACAAAAATACCCTAAACCTTTTAGGATATTATGTGACAGTCAAATTTTATTTTAACTAGAATAATATTTTATTTATTAACTTGAACTTATTTAAGTTCAAATATACTTATATTATCCTTTTAGAAACTATATTATCTTCAGAATATGTTTCTAAGAAACAAAAACTATTTTCTGTTTGGAAATAACACTTATTTACTAAAGTGGTAATATTTAACAAATAATAAATTGTATCTATATTATATATGGAATTATATTTGTTCGAAAAAAAATTATTAAAAGAATATTATTCTTTAAAATATTCCACTAAAGAGGGGTGGAATAAATTCCCTCATATTTTAACAAATTTTTTGGATAAAATATTTTATCATGTATAAACCTATTTTTATCCTTATATTCCTTTAAAATATATTATAGGATCCAAAAAATCATAAACCATGTGTATTGAAACCCATCATCTAATATTATTCATAAAAATAAACTATTAATAAACTAATCTCTTTATCATATAAGATAACTAAAGATTGAAATACACATCCTTTATTTAGATATCACTTAGCTTGATATATATTCATTTACATTCAACTACATGGTTCAATAACCCTTTTATTCATCATTTAACTGAATGTTATGGGATCTATTAATTAGTTCCCTAATTTATAACTCTTTTATAATAAAAACATATTTATTATATAAATTTGGTATCATGTGTCATTTAGAATAAAAGAATTAATTTAAATAAAATTAATACCTAGTGTGTACATTCTACAAAAATTTCAAAATCCTCCTTTAGGAATCATGGAAAATTCCATCATATGGAAAAAATGTCCTCATCCCTGAATTATCATTTAGGTTTTGACGACCTTTGTGGGATACTTAAAAAACATTTTTTGACATTCCAACTAAATTTTATACTTTCAATTTGAACTTTTACCCAATTATAGTATCAATACTATACTAGAACCTTGAAATCATGTTAACTAGTTAATATTTCCTCAATACTTTGAGAAAATAGGTTTTAACATTTTTTAGAACTCATTAATATTATTGGAACATTTCCAGTGATAATTCCATAATGAATTTAACAGCCTGAACAAGATGAAAACCTTCAGTGTCTCTAAGTCATCAACATATCTAATAATATTAAATATATGAGTGAATTATAAAGTTCCTTTATTCATATTGCATCTAATTAATTTTAAACCTTGATTGAATTATAATATGTTACTCACAAATATATATATTCAAATGTTATACAACTTCAATAGATAGTTACTCTAGAAGGTGTTACTCAAACACATAGAATTTCATCTTAATTAAGAGTACTCCTTATGTATTTCAAAAGTCTAAGAAGTTTCTCACATTGATATTATTATTAATCTAGGATAGATCTAAAATTAATTTTTTATGATGAAGATGACATTAATCTACTACAGAAGGTTTTATTGGATGAAGACCACGTTTTACTTGAATTTAATAAGGGATTTTATTAAATGTTATCACACTAAAATGATGACCCCTTTTATAATTTCACCATATCCATTAGTTGACCAAGATCCATATATCAATATGAATCACATGGGTTAATCATATAAACAAATCATGACTATATCTAGTAAAAAATCATTTCAATCATATCATATATGACCCTTGGAAAGTTCTATGGATAAATCTTTACCTTAATACATCATATAAATTCACTCAAATCAATTCCTCTGGTATCATAATAGTTAGTGAATCCTCAAAAACTATAACCAAAATAAAATTCCCAAAACAAGGAACCTAGTAGTTAGGTTCACCTCATTATGTAACAACCCATGTCATTATAGTTTGTGAAATTCGAGGGATGTTTGAATTTTTTGTCCTAGAGAGGAGTACTTTATGAGTAATAAAGTTTGGATTGGGATTTTAAGGGTTGGAAGATCTCAAGGAAATATATTTGGTTATGAATAGATTTCTAGGAGATTTTTTTGGTTCTTGGCTGAATATTAGAGGAATGTCAAGGGGACCCCTCATATTATTTTTAATGAATAAAACTTTCCACACCATGATAGTTGTAGATCATTCCATGATGAGGGGGTTGGTCTATGGACCACGCCACAAATAATGGCTCCATGGTGTGGAAGGTGTTTTAGAGGAGTAAAATCATTTTTCTTAATAGTTGTTGAATTTTCCACATTTTGGATGAGTTTGAGGGGGCAGGTTGTGAAAAGTTGGTTTCATGGAATAGAGAGATTTAGTATATATTTTAGTTAGAGGAAAAACCTTCACCATGACCCATGGGGTTCATGCTGTAATGATGACCCTTATGAATAGGGTCAATGAAACATACATTTTTTCTTGTGATTTTCATGGAGGAAGACCACTTATGTTGTGACCCTTAGGACACACCATGAAGGCCTACCACGAAGGATATCATGGCTTGTAGTACATAGTACTACAACAAAATGAGAAAGAGGTCTCTTCATGAAATATTGGGACTTTACTAAGAAAGTTTTGTAACATTAAAACCTCTAGCTGTCACTCAATGATAGTGTTTGGTCATGTAATGAACCCTCAGACTAGGGAAATCAAGTTGTGGCCTATAGGCATCATGCTGATATAGAGTTAGGAATGGGTGTTGGTCCCCTTTCCTTGGGGTAGTCATGTTGTGGCCTATGGGTTTTGTGCCATAACCTTCCCTCTTCTCCATTCTTTTAATATTGGAAGGATAGTTTTTTTACAGTTGGCCCCCCTTTGTTTTTAGGTTAAGTAGGGTGTTAGGGAGGCAATTTTTGGCTACCTCTCCCCATATTTACAAATTTGATTCCCCTTGGATATGGGATATTCTCATTGGATATTTTACGGTATTTTGTGCTATGATTTCATCTTTCTCCCTTTATTATTATTTCTCTTGTTTGTCCCTTGATTTCAGGAGATTATGCTAAGGGTTTTAGTGATGATTCTACTAGAGAATGGTGGAATCATCTCATAATGATGGGTATTTTCTCAATGTAGATAAATGACATCTATATAGGATACAATAAAGTTTTTTCTCATCATTTGGTTGGAGTTATGTCTCCGTATAATATTTATAGTTATTTTCATTAAATTGGAAAGAATAATTGAGTGATCAACTATCATGTGATAAGTATATTTTATGGAGATGTTCTTGGAGCATTACATGAGATGTTAGAATGTCTTCATTGGAGGTTTTAGTGATTAAAAAGTACCATGTGAGTTTTTAGGCAATTATGAATTATTGAATTAAATGTAATAAATAATATTAATTTAATACAATTAATTATTTTGGATGTGATGGATTGAGATAAGTGCTCTGAAGTTGATAAAGGCTTGGTTGGGGATGAGTGTAGCATTGTGAGTATGGTAACATGAAGTGAGGTAGGAGTTCCTTGTACATCTTTGTATATCTTAGGCATGTTTTCATGTGCATTTGATATGCGGTATTGCCACTTGTGTGTGATTTACCCTGAATTTAAAAATTATTTTTTACCTAAAAATTCATGCGGATAGAATGTAAGTGTTACGTTTCACGATGGACCCCTGAATACTAGCTTGATGCCTCAACATCCTGTAGAAAATGGATCGATTATAATTATGAGATATGCGATTCATAAACCTTGAAGGGGTATAAATTTAATGAATGAAACATAGTGGACCTTGGTATAGGTTTCATTGGACCTCTCAATATGATGGGGAGGGATATATTGGGATAACTAGCCTAGGGTTAGGCTATTTGGGACTTATAGATACCTTGTAACCTTTAGGGTATTTCACCAGAGTGTGGGGTTAGTGTTCCCCTTGGCATGTTAGAACCCAAGTGGGGATTCCTTGCATTGTATTATGAATTTATTGGGTGAAAACGACCATCCTTCTTAACTTCTAGGTAAGATGGTATTTATTCCATCTCAGTAATATGATGCCTATATTGTATTTCCAATTAGGCTAGTGAGTCCATGACATTATCGTGGAAACATTGTGGGACATAATTCACTCTGACTAATAGTATTTAGCACTATATTTGGGAATGGAATTGAAGAACCCATGTAGGGTGTATAGAAAAATTGTTATATAGGGGGCCAAAGTGGGTTACCCAATCACATGATTGAACCAAGAGAGGACCTATTCAGAGAGGCCAGTGTAGTTATATCCTTTAATGGGAATCATGATAAGGATCATTTGAGTTCTTGAGAGGCTAACCCAAGAAATGTGTGGTGGGTTTGAGTGAGTGTCTAAACCACAAGGGAGATGATAACTTAAAGAAATTATGGGGAATATATTTTCCTTTTATATGTTTATACTATGGGACATTCCCTATGGGTATGATGGTGTTAATGTGTATTGAATAATTAGGGTGAGCTGTGATCAATGGGTAAATAGGTCTTGGAAACCACTCCAATGTGGGATGCAACCCCTAGGTGAATGATATGATATATAATTCTTGAGTGGGAAGTGATTTTTCCTTGGTTCTAGATGATACTATATAGTGATTCATGGGTAGGAAGACACCCTCTATATGATACCGTATAATAATTTATAGGTAGTGTTATATCCCCCCATATAATACTATATATTGTTTTCTAAGTAGTTATAGATCCCCTAGGATGGTACTATATACTGATTCTCGGTTAAGGAGACATCCCCCTAATGATATTGTTACTACTAACAATTGAGTTGGGCACCATCCCCAGAGATGATGTAGTATACTAATTCATGGGTAGGTAGAAGTACCACTATATGCTACTATATATATATATATATATTATTTGTTAGGACGATGTTCCTATAGATTTTATTGGGGGTACTGGTTCTAGGGAAGACCATATTACCAGGGTTATGGGATTTCTATTATGGGTTATTGATTTTAAAAGATGAGATATTTATTAAAATATATTGTGTATATTTGAGATTTTTATTGTGGTTTTGGATCTTATCCCATAGTAGAAAGAGGAGTCTGTACATGTATCATATTTGGAATTTAACAATCACATGACATTTGTGTTCTTGGTTTTGATTGATATCTCTAATTATATATCAAAAAAACTTATACAATGTTTTCTTATAAAACTTTTTAGTGGAATTATACTCATTTAAACCATGGTATTTTCCTTATGATGGTAGGTCATGCAGACCTTATGGTGTGATATTCTCTGATGAAGGTTACATACCCCTTCATACAAGGGGTGTATAGTTAACCCTAGTGGGTTCTTACAAGCTTTATTTCACATGGTGATCGAACCCTTGTGGGTGATTTTGGTGTCGGTTCGATTACATAAAGTGTCAACAACAAACTATATGTTTTTTTCCATATAGCATTCTGGTCGAATTCAACTTAACTGAACCATATGGTTTTGGTTTTTCATGAAATGAATTTATATAGGATGATTTTTTTCATATGAATAAAAATTTTATCTTATTCCTCAAGGGAATATTTTCGTATGTGGATGATCGATGAGGATTGGTTCTATACAATGAGTGGTTTATTTGGTATGTTATCCCTAATATATATATCTATGTGTGAGAGAACCCTGGAGTGGGTGATAAAACTTATGAATTTCCTTGATATTGTGGATAATATTATGGGGGAATAGGAAACAAATGTTTTATTCATTGGTATTTCTTGATGTAAATCACTTGTAGAGAATTGATATTGATGTTGGGTTTATAGTGATGGATTGTTTGGATGCCCAACTTGTTGGATTTTTTATCCTAAATGGTTGGATCTTGGATGGGTAGGGCATGGGTAGAAACTTCTAGTTTCAGAATGATTCTTGGTTGGTAAGAGATTTTTTGGATAACCTATTAATGATTGGGATGCATCAATATTGTCAAGAAGAAATAACTAAGGACCGTTTTTGACTAGATGAGTTAGAAATGTGAGGGAAGCATAGTTAGTTGTTTAGGAATGTGAGATAGGGTTTGATGGGATATGGATCATGGAAAAGTGAGATGGGTTGTGTGGTTGGGTTATGTTGAAGTGAAAACATATTGGGTTTGGATGAATCAATTAGGATCCTGGGTAAGAAATAGTGAGGATGTTTTATGGAGAATGATTTTTCTTAGAGGAGGAGATTGATTCTTGGAATGGAATTTCAGGAAGAGCCTCAATGTGTGAGGGAAAGTGTGTTCAGGTTATGAATGGTTCCTATTACAGTCTTGAATGAGTGATAAAACATATGTTGGTTGATGAATAATGGATTGGATGAAATGATTATGTTCTTGGTAGCCAAATTTTTTTATGAGAATGAGAAGTGTCGCCTCTATGATAGATGGTGATATCATGAATAGATTGGGTTATGTGGTTTGGTTAATCTGAGATTGTGCCTTGATAGGATGTTTCAGGATAGGTGAGTGTGCATGTAGATGAGTAACATTCATGATGATGAGACTTTTATGGGTATATGCTCTTGGATATGTATAGGGGAATTCATGTAGTGGGGATCTAACAATTGGTTGTGGAGGTTGTGACCCTCATTGTGGACGGAATTTCGGTGATCATTGATAATGATGTTCCTAGTGAGATGGGAATTGGAAGATATTAGTTATTTAAATTGGGTCCTAGGTATGATAATGATGGAAACATCTAGTAATTATGGGTATTAATGAACAAATTATGGGTCTTAAAGATTAGGTGATCAATTTTTCAGAGTGGAAATAAATAGAATCCACTGGTGGAGATCATCGAATGTGTTGTGGAGGTAAGACCCTTATGTTGGTAGGTTCATAGTTATAGTAAGACTATTTGGTTTATGGACAATATAAAACTAGTATATTGGTGTGTAAGTAGATATGATTTTATTTATTTCCTTAGAAAATACCATATTCAGGATTTGAATATAGTATTAGATAGAGTAGGATTTGGCATCAGGCATGGGATGGAGTTAGCATGATCTGCGAGTAAGTTAGATCAGAGACGCATTGGTGATCATGGGTGGAGTGTTATTTAATATTTTGGTATTCAAGGATCCAATCATGAAATTAAATTAAGTTTCTATTTTTTTACATCATTGTGGGCGTATGGATAACTCTGCGATGATTTTATGTGACAAGGTATCATGATTGGGTGATGTGATAATGCATAAATGGGTATGATCGAGTGTTTTTTTTGGATAGGGAAACTAGATGATGATCTACATATGTTTTTGTGTGGAATTAAGTGTGGTGAGGTGGAAATAGTACTTATTGTCTTCTTGGACCACTGAAATTGTGTTTCTAATAGGTGATTCATATGGTGGGGAGAACCATGATCCAGAATCGGCCTTTATAAGAATAGTACTATGGTGGGGGCACTACAAGCTTGTGGATGAACTGGTATATGTAAACTTAGTGTCTTGGGATATAAGGATATGTTTGAGAATCATCTTGGTTTCTTGTGAGGGCCATGATTGGGTATCCCAGGTTTGGGTTAATAGTGTTCCCTTGTTCATAGATTTGTGTAGTGGAATCTCATTTATAATTTCGGGATAGAACACAGTGATTTAGTATCAATTTTATGACCAAAGTTTTGGGAGCAAGTTGGATGTAGAAGGAAGTAAGAAGAGTTTTTTGTTACATCGTGTTGTCTTTTATTGTCAAAGTAGATAAATCAAATCACTTTGTAAATAACATGTAAACCCGACGATGATTTTTTGATATGCATTTCAAAAATATCATAAGTTAAGAGAACTTGTGGTGCAATCCTTATGAAGGAAGGGGGGAATGATGATTACAGTCATATAAAGTTTTGATTGGAAGATAGGGAAGTTACATTACCTCCCATTGAAAATCTGACGATGCTAAAGGTGTTCGATCAAAGACCATATATCATGATAGATATAGTTCGTGATGAAATCAGTTTTTTGTTGAATATGCTAGATTACGGCGAATCAGCATTGGTGTTATTGCCAAAGTAAATTTTAAGGTGGTGTCGTTTCCCAGTGTTTTCCAAATTTTAGGGCCTGAAAATCAGGAGATGAAGAATTGTTTTTTTGGAAAAGGATTTTGCGCGTAAGTTTGAAGATATATTGATATGTTGCATGCAAGTAGAGGTCCATGATCCAAACATCAAAATCTAGAAATGATGAGGTCGGCGCAAAAGAAATATACGCGTGAAAGGTGACATCAATCCGGGTTTTGTGCGACGCGTTAGGATCTTGTGTGACGATTGGAATGTTGTGTGCAAGCCATAATTAGAGGTCAAAACATCGCAAAATGGAAAAGGAATAAAGCACAAGAAATATTCAATAAGTGCGTGAAAAAAGAAGTTGTCACGGAAGAGACTTACTTGCCAAAGGCAATGTCAAATGGAGTTTTGCGCAACCCGTCAGGATGTTGCATGACGCATCATGGTTTTAGCACACAGGGGTCAATGAGGACTATAAATAAGAGGTGACCCCCTCACACTAGTGTGTCTCAACACATAGAGAAATCATGAGCTCTAAGGTGCGGAAAAATATTAATAAAATGAGAGAGTGCGAAAGAAGTTGTTTTGCGCACAAGAAGGAGAAGTTGTGTGCTAGAAGAGATTTGTGCGCAAGAAGAAAGTTGCGCGCAAGAGGTGTTTCGCGAAAAAAGATAAATCTTGTGCGCATGGAATAAAATATGTGCGTAAGACACCTAAAAGGACGCACAAAAGCTTTGGGTCCTTTTCACATATTCGGTTGTGCGTAAGAGAGTTCTTACCGGCTTCTGGGTAAGAAAGTGAAGATTGGTATTTCAAGGAATACACATGTTCAATTGAAAAGAAGCACTGATATACTGCAATTCCCTATTTGTGCTAAGAGGGTGCACACACACTTGAGGGTCGTTTTCCATGTTCTACATGAGTGTAAGTGTATATCCTACTCGTTGTATTCCACATCAAAGGATTGTTTTCTAGTGGATCGTGTGGTACTGTATTATTTCCTTACCATACCAAGGATGTAAATACTCTTGTTGAGTAGTGAACCTTGTAAATATTTTGTTCTTATGGTTGTGTGTGTTCAGTAGAGAAGAAACTCTTTAACATGAGGTGAAGTTTTTTTCAAATATAAAGAAACATAAAAAGAAAACGACATCACTGATTCACCCCCTCCCCCTCTCAGTGATACTTAGATCCTTATTGGGAACTTCACAAGGAGGGTTTTTAATGATAGTTGGTGGACTTCCAAGACTTTTCAGGGGTAATAAGTGATAGTTTGGGGACTATATAACAACTCGTGTCAATATGGGTTGTGAAATATAGAGAAAATTTTAATTTTTTGTCTCAAAATGGAAGAATTTTTTAGAATAAGAATTCATATCAAGATTCCAAGGGATGGAAAAAATCAAGGAAAAGTTTTTGGATGTGGACAGAGATAAGAGAGATATTTTTTGTGCTTAATTGGATATCAATGTGGGGTTTGGGTAACCCCTCTAGTTTTTTCTATAGACAACTCATCACATTGTGATGGATACAACTCATGCTATGATAAGGGGAATAGTGGATATACCATTCCATGGGAAATGGATTTGCAACATGGAATGTGATGTGTAAGATTAAACTTCTTATGCATAATATTTAAGTACTTTACTAATTTTTGGGAGAGGTTGGGGAGTCATTCCATGAGCAATTAGTGTCATGTCCTAGAGGAATTTTATGTTGGCACTTTTTAAGGGAAATAACATTAAAAGTGGCGCTACACCACTTACCATAGAGGTCACACCATGATTATGATCCTTAAAAACATGGTCAAGGAAAATTACATTTTTACCCTTAGGATATTGTGGTGGAATACCAATTATTTCCTGACCCTTAGGTCACTACATACGAGATGTCATGGCTTGGTGAATAAATAAATCCATTGCTGGGAAAGGGGGTTCCACACCATGAAGGATTATTCCTTGTTGGTGAAATGTGTTTTGTCCCAAAAACTAGAGGTAATAATCTATGATGTTATTTCGATAAGGGAAAAACCCTCTTCCCAAGGTATTTGCTCCACTACCCATAGGGGTAATTCCATGATGTATTCAAGCTTGTGTATCGGGCCCTCTATATGGGGGTAGACACACCGTGACCCAGAGGGGTCATTCCATGATCTTTCCTCTTCCCTGTATTTTTAATAGTTGTAGATCAATATTTTATGGTCTCCCCCCCCACACACATCATTTTTAGGTCAAGAAGGGCGTTGGGTATAAAATTTTTTGTAGGTTCTCCCCTTTTATTTATCTATTGTATTCCCCTTGGATGTAGGGTTTTACTAGTGGATATTTCCTGGATTTTAGAAATATGACTTACTCCTTATATATTTATTCGTATATATCTTATTTATCCACTAATTTTGGGTAGTAACTACAATAGTTTGAATGAAGATTCCATTGGATCATGGTGGAATCATATCAGAATGATGGGTCTTTGATCTATAATGACAAATAAAATATCATGATGAATAAAAAATGTATTTTATAATTTTTTGGTTGGTGGTATGTCACCTTATGATTTTTTCCAAGCTTTATGATGAAACTGGAAAAGACTAGTGATTGAACAAATATTATGTGATAGATATTTTATATGGAGATGTGTTGGTATAATGCCACGGGATGTTGGCATGTCATTGGTGATGGTTTTGGTGAGTGGATACCACCCAATGAGTTTTTAGGAAATAATCCCATATTGAATTAAATTCATTAATTAATAAAAAAAATTATAATTAATTATACTGGATGTGATGTATTGATATAGGATCACGAGAGTTGATATGGGGTTGATCTAGGAAAAGAAAAACATCATTAATATGGTAATTATGAATGATATGGGTGGCCTCTAAACATCTACCTATGATGTTTTCATGTTTTCATGTGCATATGATATACACTCTCAGCACCCTTGTTTGATAAATCATTAATATAAAAATGAAATTTTTTCCTTAAAACTCATGTGGATCAAACAAAAGTTTCAAGGGACAAGATGTAACCTTGAACAATAGCTTGATTCCTCAGCCACCAAAGGCTATATTATTTATTATAAATGTGTTCTAAAAGATACATAAACCCTAAGGGGTTATAAATTCAATGAATGAAACACATTATACCTTGATATAGGTTCCATTATTCCTATATATTTGAGGTAGAGGGATATATTTGAATGAATGGACCATGGATACGCCATTTGTACCTTAAGATACATTGTATCCTTTGGGATAGTTGGCTAGTGAGTGGGGTGTCTGTTCTTCTCCCACTGGTATATGAGTACCCAGGTGAGTATTGTTGGGTAGAATTATGGAAAGTTTAGGTGCAAGTAAATGACCTAAATAACTTTGTGGTGAGAATGTATTTTTTTCCTATCTCACTTTTATGATACATGTATTGAATTTAATATTAGGATAATGAGTACATGATGAAATCATGGTGACATTATGGGATTTTATTCACTCTAATTGATATTATTGGTCCCTAGAGTTGGGAATGAGATAATGGAAACCATATAAGCTTTCTAAGAGAGATGTATACTAGGGGACCTCAATGGGTTCCCCAGTATCATGATTAACTTCGGATAGAATTCATACAAAGAGGGTAGTATGGTTATATCCTAGTATAGACATGGTGGATATGATGGATGAAGCACTTGGGAGACCAACCCTAGTAATATGTGATGTGTTCAAGTGAGTGGTCAACCCATGGGGGAGATGATGAATAATGTGTATTATAGGGTGGATTATTTTCCTCAATGTGTGTATACTATGTGACAGTATAAAGATATTATTCCTTGGGGTATGGTGATGTGAATGGGTTATCTGACATTTGGGTGAGCTGTAGCCCTGCGTAATGTGTTTCTGGTTATTTTTCCCATGTGGGATGTGGCGCTTGGGTGTATAATATAATATATATTTCCAAGGTAGGTAGAGAGTATTCCCATGGGTTCCTGATGATATTATACAATTATTCTTGGGTATAGAAACATACCCCATATGATACTACACACTCATTCCATGGTAGGGTGATGTCCCCCCCAAATGATAATGTGACTATCAATTCCTAGATTGGGAAACACCCCACGAGATCATATTGTATATTGTTTCCTAAGTAGGGTGAAATCCCCTTAAATGATACTATATACTAATTCTTCTGTAGGGAGACATCCCCATGGTTGATATTGTGGTTACTAATTCTAGGGTCCATGCATTTCCCCCTAATGGGATCCTTTATTCTCAAAGACCTAAAACACTGTAGATATGTTCAATCTCATGTTCCAATTTAGAACCCAAGGATCGAAGGTGATTATTTTATTATGATTTTATTATATAATTATATTTTGGATCATGTCACATGTGAATACACTATATTTACAGGTTATGCTAAGGCCATTGTTGGTGGTGGTCAGCTATGTTTTACTCACTCTACTCAGGTGGCCCTTAAACTTTAAAACCATAGAAAACCTCATGATCATAGGTACTAGTAGGCCCAGTGTTTTATAGTTGAGCTGGATATCTTGGATGGAGTATATAGATGAGTCTTGGTGATTTTAGTATATCCTCGTTGTATTTTTTTGTTTATTTTTTGTATTTGTGATCAACCCAATGGATGATCAGCGGGATCGATTCTTGTATGGAGAAATTTCATTTGTTATATCTTGGTCATACTTATTTGTTATTCATAAATTTTTTATTTATATAAATTTTTTTTGGTTATTTATATTGTTTTTTATTCAAATGTAAGGGTATGTTCTCCCCACGGTATCACCATGGACCCTTATCACTAGTCGGCAGTATCTGGTATACAGGGAGGAACAACTGATGTCACATAACACTCCATTCGGGACACTAGTGAGTGGTATTAGGTTGGGGTGTAACATATTACTTTCCTTACATAAGATAGTCTAATGAAAACCAACTTTTTCATGGCCAACCTAGTTGTACGATCGAGGTATTGACATGTGTCACATTGGAAAAAATATGACACTTCATATTTTTAAATGGAATTTAATCTCATCATCTTATATCTTATAATTACCTTTACATATATGCATGATTTTAATGATATAGTTTTGAATCTTATTCTTTACTCCAAATCAATATGTTCAAACCATATTGATGTGAAAAATTTTCACAATTGACACCTCATGTTACTAAACTAAACCAAAATCCAACTATATTTATACTCAACCAAATGATTTATCTACATAAGGTTCATGAATCCCTTCTATGTAAGGGATTATAATCATATAAAATTAGCTATCACCATAATAGTAAGCTTGGAGAGATATATTTTTAACCCCACATTCCTTGATAAAGCATAATCCTTTTGGCGAGTGAGCAATCTAACTCTAATTCACTATTACTAAGAATACTATACTCAAGAGAGACCTCAATCACATCAAAATTATAACACCTAATATTTATAAATTATTATCAACATTTAAATTCTAGCTTATAACCTAGTACAATCCAAAGTAATGGTATAAGAAAACTTAATCAATTATCATACCTTGCAAGTAACTCATTAGATATGTGTATAGAAATTTATAAAATTAATTTAACATTTAAACGAAATCATACACTTATTAATAATTTAATAATTATATTAATGAATAATGTGGGTGATAAATAAAATTATTGAATAATTAATATATTTAAACATAATATAAATAATTTATGAAGAATTCATAAATAAATAAATTATAAACATTTTATAATTAAGATACGAATTATGGAAATTCCATAAATAAATATAATCACTTTATATTTATTCTCAATATAAAATAATTCATATTATACATTATATATAATTGACTTAAATTTATATCATTATAAGTATTAACATTTTATATATTAACTATTCATATATATTATGTAAACATCGAAAATATAAAATTTTTATAATTTTAACCTTGATCATATTAATTATAAAAATTTCTTTTGATATGTTTTATATATTTACACAAATATGGCCTTTTAATTTGAACAAATAAAATTAAATATTATAAACAATTCATTATTTCAATATAAACTCCATTATATTTTTTCCTTTTTTTATTTATAAAATTTTATAAATTGAACTTATAATTTTATATATAATCCTTTTATATCAAAATTATAAGTTATTCCATGTAATTTCATGGGTATTTAGTGTTAAAATTTAATATTATAGAATATTTATTTAATAAATGTTTCATAAATATTTAATAATTAATTTTAAACAATTTATAACAAATTAATTTATAAAAATTTTATAACGTTGATAAATATCCCAATAATTACCTTTTCCAAAATTTATAAAAAATTTCTAAATCATTTAAATCAATTCATAGCTGAAAATTAAGAAATATCAAATTCTAATTGATATCATATTTAACGATATACCATATATCATAATTTGTAGCTTTACTCACTTGTCTACTATATTTAATAAAAGAAAATATTAGTTTTAATCTAACCTTTGGAAATTAGGGTATCATATTTAATGATATAGCCTATATCACCTCGATGATTTGAGGCACTGTTTCAAAACACAGAACGACGTTATCACCGTATATCATATACCCCCACATAGACTAGGATAAAGTAAAAACCAAAGGATTTTTTATATTATAGGGTATGATCCTATCACCACCAAGGATATCACCTATTGTATGGCCTACCAAAAAACAAAAATATAGTCATTTTTAATGATTATCAATATAATATCAATATTAAAAACAAATTTCATCATTTCTCAAAATGATTTCAAGAATCAAAACAGATGGTGATGCTCTGATACCACCAATGGGTGAGATCAAATCTATCATATGAGCATGAATAATATAACATCAATATCAACCTAAAAAATCACTCCATTGACCTAAATATTTAGGCTACAAAACACTTTTCTTTAATAATGGGGCTCTTGAGTGGAGATCCACACTTTTCCATTGTTCTTGTATGAGAGTTCCTAGGAATCAGTTAACTCTTTAAAATTTTATTTCATACCATTTATGGGTTTATAAGGATCAAACAACACCCATTAATGGTATTGGTATTGATTAGAAACCCCATTTCCTAAGATCAAATATTCTTGAATATAAAAACCATCTAAATATTCACAGAATGTGAATTGGGCCAGAAATTTGGGCTTACGGGCTATGAAATGGGCTAAAATCCCACTGGGCCTTCGGGCTATGTAATAGGTTTCCCTCTACCTAGTTTAAAGAGGTCTTTTCTTTGATTTAATAATAAAAATGAGGCTTCGGCCCCAACCTTTAAAAAAATATTTAAAGGAATAATAACATGTACCTTTCAATAGTGAAAGCCAGTGCTAATAAATTTTATAATATATTTAAGGAATATCACTCAAATGAAATCATCCAACTCCCTTCACCATGGTTTATTGATGAGATAAAATGAATCACTCAATTCTTGGGTGGGACTCTACTTCACTCCATAATATACTAGCACCTCTCATGGTATAGTAGTAAGAAGAGGAGATCTTTAGGGAAATGTATAATTAACATAGGCTTGGGATATATTTTATTTTTCCATCTCATGGTGACTTCCACCTTTTATATCCCTCTAGGATTCTCCTTCAGTGAAAATTCATTAACTTGAATGTTTTCATTACATTTGAATAATACCATCAGTGAAATCCCATATGTAACCAATAACCATCTCCCATAAGTTCCATCTTATGAAATGTTTCATTAATGATAACTTACATGGGTAATGATTCAAAAATTAACATATTAACATTAGAATAACACTAAATCATAGGATGTTAGGGTGAATCATACTATATGATTATACTTACGACACTATCATGTGATTCAACCCAATTTTATAGCATTATTGGTTAAGGTAGTAACATGATGTCTAAATTTCTTTCCATATGACATACTGAAATCATAAAATATGATAGCCTAAACACATCATATAAGTTTAAGGATTTTTGGAATATCATTATCACATACCTAATTATCCTGTATTAATATAAATTATCAAATAACATTAGATAGATATCAAAATATAAAACATCAAATGTAGGGGGCCTATTTGATAACCTCAAGTCAAATGATCCATAGTCAATGTCCAAACTAATTAAACATATATGACTATCCATGTGTTTTACTTTAAGAAGTTCAATATGAATACAAGTTCACCAACTTATATTATATGATCAATAATTTTAATCTCTAGTTATGTGATCCTACTCACATTTATCTTAACATACCATACTCATGGATCCTGTGTGAAGTGTAGTTAGATTAAATGACCATAGATTCCCCTGCACCTTTGAGAGTGGTGGGGGATATCGTGGAAAGAGACCAATGGTATGATAAGGAAATCTTGGGAATACTTTCATCTGACCTATTCCTTCCCATTAAATATCTTACATTATTCTCTCATATCATTCTTCGGACAAATCTGATCTCTTTATTCAAAGGGAAGTGGTGCATTTTCATTTACAAGGATGAATTTAGTAAGGAAATTGAAATCCATGAGTTCACCCAAATCATGGAGTTCTCTGTGCATTGACCTCCCATTGATTTGTTCAAAATTCACATTAATTATCCTGAACCAACCCGGGTTGATCCTGAATAGGTCACCCAAGACAATCTGTGGAAAGGCTCGAGAGGTGTTCTTGATCCTCTTTGGTTCGCGACAAGCACTAGGGCATCTACAGAGTACAAATGGGAATGATTTCTCCCAATGAAAATAAACTAAGAAATAGAAATTTATAGAACAATGAAAATAAATTAACAATAGGAAAA
Source organism: Viscum album (assembly GCA_963277665.1). Taxonomy (NCBI): domain Eukaryota; kingdom Viridiplantae; phylum Streptophyta; class Magnoliopsida; order Santalales; family Viscaceae; genus Viscum; species Viscum album. Next base: position 283,794,910 of record OY728138.1, on the reverse strand, counting down.
AGAAAGAATGATCAACAACATGAATAAATTGACCACAACCAAAAATCCATGTTACCCCATGAGTCACTCTCTGATACTAAAACCAAATTCCACCCAAGGAGATCCAAAAAAAATGTGGATCCTATAGGAGAAATTAAAAATAAGAAAACATTATAGGCATGAGTTTTAAAACTCAATAGGTAGGCCTGAATAATTTTATTACTAGTGCACATCCTTTAAATGAATAAAACATTTATTTCGGGTTTGAAATACAATCTATAAACATAGGGTTTTCCATAATTTACTTTTCAAAATAAACAAATCACAACTCATTTTCCTCCCATTTTTAAGCTAGGTTCTTTACAAAGATAAGATAAGTTTATGGGAAATAAGGTAAAAAAGGTAACCAAGTAAGAAACATTAATTTTTTATTATAAAGGGAAATGGGGATTAAAACCATTTTAACAAAAACACACATTCATGACTTACCAAGAAAACTATAAAACCATGAACAAGGGAGATGGTATCGCAATGAGGGAAATGGATAAAGTGTCTAGTGTCATATCATCATGCGAATTCCTAAGAACTTAGAGGAGAACCATGACATACTATACATGTGACTCATCCTGAAGGCATTCCCTACTCAATGACGCCATAATGCCCTAACACCTGAGAATCTCCCTACCTATCCTGGTCGAGGGGCCCAATTCCATAAAAATAATAACAACATATCCCCCTACTATGGGCCACTATATAGTGCATAATCTAAACTAGTGCAAATATATTTTTCAATAGACCTATTTATTATTCTTGGTTCCCATGTATATTTTATAATTGTTGTGACATACAATTCAAACAACAAGTCACATACATGCTATACAACCACACTCACCACCATAACCAACACCACCCTGACCTCCCCAAGGATTAGCCCATCCCTTATACAAGAATCACATTGGAGGAGCCGATTTTGAGGAAATCCCCACCCATTTAACATCCAACAAGGCAATGACTCCCTCCTATAGGGGTTTTCCAAAGAAAGTAATTTAAAATGCCAAACGGGCATTACAAAATTTTCACAAAAACGTTCATTTTATAAATAAATACACACAAACCAACTTTGAAACCAAACAAACATTTGAAAGCCCATTGCATCAACCCCTCAAACCATTTAAATTAGAAACACACTTACAAGGGCCAAAGGGGCATATACCATTAAGCACTTAATTTTAAAAACACATTTAAAGACTTAAATCAACACTTTAAACCTCCCAAAAAATTTCAAAAGACCAAACCATGCCATAATAAATCACTAATCATTTCAAAGAGACAACCAATCCATTTAAAGAAAAGAACTTAGTGTGTGAAACTTGAAAAAATATGCACCATAGGTTGAAATCTGATTTTAAAACCACAGGCACCTTACAACATTTCCAAAACACGATTCTCACCATTCATATTATTTAATAAACCATTTAAAAATTTATAAAACAATTTTAAATATTATCCCATGGATTTACACACAAAAAACCCATTCAAAAATCTCTTTTATGATCAAATGCACACCCACAACATACCAAAATAGAATACACACCAATTTCACAGTTGAATAAACATGCCTTAAAATATAAAATTCAAACTAAATTATTTTAAAAATCAATTTATACCTAAAAATTTTAATCGGAAAACATACCAAATCAATTAAGCATGTAAAAAAATTATCCGAACAAGTGGAAACCAACAAATTCCACGAGGTATAATTAATTTGACAATAATAAATGCTTATCTAGAAACTAAAAGAGCTGTGAACATGAAGAGATTGAAGTAAACTTAATTTAAAAGGGCATATACAATGGGGTATTACCTCAAGAATGGGGAAAAATTCGAAATCCAGTGAGAAACAATAATCGCACCACCGCCGCACCTAAGGAAGACTAAAACCAACCTAAAACAACAAGATCGAACCAAACATTTAAGGATATAACCCCAGAAATTAAATCATAATGACTAGGGTTTATCCAAGATAGATATTCCACCATGGGAACACCAAACTGAGGGAGAAAGAACAAAAGAGTATCGAAGGGGAAAGAGGAAGACCGATGCCAGAGAGGGAGATGCGCCGATGAGGGTTCGACCGGAGAAGGGGGTCACGACTATAGAAGGGGCACGTACTGGAGGGGGGTTTGTGCAGCAGGATGGTGCGCACTGAATCAAGGTTCAGTTGTATGGGTTGTGGAAACAAGGTGGGAAGGCACTGATTGATGAGGGTTGGCCGTATATGGAGGGAGTGGCATGGCGGTAGCGATGCGAGCCAGGGGGTTACACACCAAGTTTCGCTGAAAACCCCAAATAAAGGGGGGGGGGAAGAAAAGGGTATAACCTTAACATATTAACCTATGAAAAATTATAAAAAACTAATATTAATAATAATAATGATAATTTATGATAATAATAAATTGATAAAAATAATCATATTTATAATAAATTTTAGTAACAACTAAAGAAATACTGATTTTAATAATAAATATTATAATGAAAATAATAATCATAATATAACCATAATAGTTAAATTATCAATAACAATAACACTATTGATAATAATAACCATATTAATAATTGTAATATCCCTGATAATATTTTAAATAATAATAAATTTTAATTTTAATATTTATAATAACAATTATAATAATCTACAATAATAAAATTAATAATAATAATAACAACATAATGCTAAATTTATTTATAACACCTTTTTCATTCTTAATAATAATAATATAAACAACATTTTTAATAATTATAATAATATTGTTGACACTTTTAACAATAACTATAATGATCATAATTCTATTTTTAAAATAAATAATTTTAATATCAATTTTAATAATAATTATAAAGATTAATAACAAAAAAATAATAATGATATTATTATCTAGAACAATGATTATATTATTATTATGCTTAAAACACTCAATTTATTTATTTAAACACTCATTTTAAATTCATTTTACTATTCATTTAACTTTCTAATTCATCTTATATACTGAGCAGGCCGCACGGTGACCTAGGCGTAGCCGCACGATCTCCCAACTGTGCTCTGCCCATGCGTCAGACACCGCCAAAACCAAAACATGTATTTTTTCCCAAGAAAACTAAAGAAATTAAATAGAGACTCACCCAAACCCCAACCCAAGCCAGAACCAAGGAAAAAATAAAACCCATGTCTGACAATTCTCCCCACCATAATGCTTTCCACCCTCGGAAAGCCGTTATTGGGCTAAACCCTTCCCCACCAAACAAAAGCCAATACTCCTTTATAGTTCAACGATATTCCCATGGAGAAAAAAATTATGAGACCACAAAAAACCCCCCATTGAAGTGAAAGGCTAACAAGATGAATTCGGGATGCCGAAAGAGACTCCCCGCTAAGTGCCACTCTCCCCCCAAAGCTTAAACATATCCAGCTGATCAGTTCAAATATATAATAGTTTTGCGAATCCTATACCAACATCAAATAACAAACACCTTAAAAATTATAAAATGGAAATAATACGAATGAAGAAACTAGCTTATTGACATGGAGAGACCCGAACGGACTCCCAACCATATGAAATGGGAAAAACTGACTTCAAAGATACAAGCGATGGGTGTACCCACCATAAGAACTGATGAAATTAATCAAACTCGAATAATTTCCACATGGACCAAAAACCCCCACCATAAGGGAAGGGTAGGGAAGGACCCAACTAATAGGTAATCAAAACTATTGTCATCACTATACCAACAAATTCACACCCTCAGAAGAACACAAACCATGACACACTAAAGACAAAAATTAAACCAATGTCTTTTTACACCACTGGGATTATTCTAACTACACGCCGACTTCTCTTCGAGACCTACAGTTGGAGATCCATTGATTGAAGTATCTCCTTCCTTGCAGTCAGTATTTTGAAACCCCTGAACAAAAGGCACAAATCAAAATTTTACAAAACACACTTCCAATGAAATAAAAGTTTCAAAGGGTTGGACAACAACCATTCTTAAAACTGGAGGAAAAGAAACACCACAAAATTATACCAGAAATGATTATTAAATCCAATGAACATTAGAGAAATAAGACCCCATAATGGTCTCACACATCATCCTACTTCTCCAGATGGGTTGATGTGACCTTGGAAGAGTTGGGTCTGGCTTCATGGAACTTCTTGAAAACATCATAATAGAACCACCACAGGTGAACCAATCATCCATAGGTGTGTAAGGTTCTTGGAGCACCTGGTCACACTTGATTTTTGTGACCCTGCTTACCACACTAATGATAGATCACATCATTGTGCTATGAATAATTGGATTGGAGGTCTGAAGACCTCTTAATTTCCCAACCAGCACCACCATCATCAGTGCACTTCTCATTCTTATTATTGGCATCCTCTACAGTACTTACATAGACCAGATGAGTATAATATATACCAAGTCCTCCTTCTAACTCATCTTTGGTAGGAAAGGATTTCCTCACTGCTTTGGAGAAGGGGGTTAGGTTTAGTTCTTCCACCTTTGACTGCAGTTTAGGTCAGAGTGCAAATTCAAAATTTCGAGCTATCTCAGGATTAGTTGCAACATAACAAGGGTCATATGGAACAAGGTCTAAGAAATATCTATATAATTATAATATTGATCTGTCACCCTATTGAAGACTACAAAACTCCATACTCTTTCTCATCTTCTTTATCTTAGAGAAATATTGTTGTATGAACAATAAATTAAAGAACTCCCAAGTAAGATCTGCTTCAGACTTGATTCAAGATATAGTCTTCCACCATTTCAAGGTTGGTCCATCGAGCATAAATGTAGTAAACTTTAATTTTCATGACTCAGGTAGGACAAGGAAACTGAATTATTTCTCAATTGTCTACATCCACTCCTCTACTTTGAGAGTATTTTCTTGACCAAAAATGATTGGAGGGTTCAACTTCCAAAACTCAAGGTCGTGGTCTATAGGTTGATCCACTAAATTGGTTTCCAAATATGCACCACCTAAAGCTTCTCCTCAGGGATCCATTTAATCTTTGTGGGGGTGGACACTAAGATAATAAAGATATGGAATTTGAACAAAAAAACCATTACCATATCAAATTCAACTTTTCACATGTCACGACCTGTCCCCCAGGGACCATGCCATGACTACCCCATGCCCTCCTTCCAAAGGCTAGGGGTTGGCGACTAGAAATGAGATGGCATATCCTTATAATGGGAAGGCATTGCCTTTAAACCTGTACAAACACACAACCAAGAACACAACAAGAAGAAACCATGAAGTAAACCCCTATAGTAAAAAGTGTACTGAATGTAAAGGGGCTGGAATACAAGCCCAATTGAAAAGTACAAGTACCACTAAAAAGAGAAAACAGCTTCCTGGATCATCCACTGAGGATCCTACCTAAAAGGTAGCTATAGATCGTCTCCATAGTACTCCACATTAGCCCGTATCCTCCATGTACCACCTGGTATTGGCTCTGTCTAGCCTCATCTCAGCAGCTCGTCATCTAAAAAAGACACAATAAGGTGCGGGTGAAGCCCATGCAAGGGTGAGTATAACCATATTCAGTAGGGACCAAGAGACCCCCAAAGGTCTAACATAATTCCACAAAAAAACACAAATCATGATCTCAATCACAAAGCACAAAGCAATAGACATAGCTCAAATAGTGTCTCATCTCAAACCATTTATTAGTGAAGTGTAGAAGAATAGATGATTATTTGCAAAGCTATATCATCTTATCCTATCAAGAGGCACTACTATTAACCATATGGAGTCTGACCGACACAGGATCGATAGGTACTAACCCTCGCAATGACCCACATAGGATCTGACCCGCCTGGAGTCGATCGTTACTAAACTCGTAATGACCCACATAGGATCTGACCCACACAGGATCAGTATGCACTGACCCACGCATAATCAATAAGCGCTGACCCACATAGGATATGACCCGCACAAGATCGGTAGGTCGCTGATCCACAACTGGTCTCTCTAAAGATGGTCCTCATCAGTTCATGAGGTGTTGATCTACATAGGTTATCTAGGTTTTGAGACACACAATATTGCTCAGTGCTGATCCAAACAAGTTCACTGTGTTCTAACCCACATAGGATCGCTCAGTACTAACCTCCATATGATCTGTCTCCAACCCCTGCCTCACTGCCAGCCACTGGATTCCCGCTCATAGAATGCTTGATTCTTGGAGAACCACTCTTCAAGCCATCAGCTATATTTAAACTGGCACGAAGACCCTTTAATAAGTAACTTTATGACCTGTCACGTCGTAAGGATCCCAACGGAAAAGATGGCACGTCAACCAGACACCTGATCTTTATGTTATGGCCATTTTAGTGTCGATGGCCCTATTGGATTTGGGGTTGATCCAACTCGGACATACTTTAACATTATCCAAAACTCTCATTAAATATTTCAAAAGAACACTTCATCCTAAGAGTTCCAACACAATAGACAGCACAACAACTGGACACCTGGTCTGTTAGTTGTATCCCATTCTGTGAAATAGGGGAGATCACATCTCAGTCTTCCATGGCTTGTTCGGGCCCACCAGAATATGCCAAAAGGACCGCTTTCCAAAATCGGTCCCAACCCCACTGATGGCGTGTCAATCGGACACCAGTTTTATTATTTATGAGAATTTATTTATTTGGGGACCGGTTGGGTCTGGGCCTGGTCCGACTCGGTCAGATCAGCCCGACACAACGGGTCCGGGGGTGTACCGGACCCCTCCTGGGTCCAGCCTGTTAAGGGTTGGTCTGGTTCCTTGGGTCCGGCTTGTCCGGGTCGGACCGGTTCGGTTCTGGGGCCCAGGCCATGGTTGGCCCGGAATGTTCGGTGGGCCCGGTCCACCCATGATGGCCCGCCAGCGGTTCCGACATGCGCCGGCTCGATCATCCCGGAGGTGGACCATTGAATCCGAAAGGCCCTGCGCTTGCGAGGTCGTTCGCCAGCTGTTGGGCCACTTCCCCACCACAATTAACTGTCGACTATTTGGATGACCAGGGTTTTTCCAACAAGTCACAATGTGGGCCGTACCGCCCCTTCTTATCGTGGATGCTTCCACTCGCGACACCTGCAGGCGCCGCCTTTGTCTTGCATGGCCGGATCGGGTCAGCCGCCTTTGTCCACTGCGGTGAACCTTCGCATGCTGCCTTCCACCACCCGTGGTAGGTTTCCGCGGGTCTTCTCTGGACACCACCGGCTGCCGCCAACATGGCGCATCGATGGTTTCTTCTGTTTGTCACCAGACGCGCTCCGGTAGTCTGTTTTTGATGTTGTTTGCACCTACGACTCTTCAAGGATACTACTGTCATAGCGTGAACTGCTATTTTGTGTTACTGTCAAGTTATAAATTGTTCCCTGAAGTTCACATCAGGAACAAAACCACGGAGTGTCCATGCCTTCTTCGTTTTTCCCACGCCCTTTGCGTTACATGATAACAAGTGGTAGAGAAATTTAACTCATCAAATAAAAAAATAAACCCCCATACATGGAAGAGACATTCGCTGACGTCGGTCGATGAAACTCCTTCATCATTTTCATAGGTTCCTGATTCAGTGGTGCTCATCACCGCTCGCTAGAACTGGTCTCGTCCTCTATGTAGTTGGCATCTTGGTACTTTTCCAGAGCTTCGTCGCTTGGTGAAGCCATGCTAATACCCCTTCCCAAGCTCCATATAAATAGGAGAGGGGGAGGGTGAGTAACGTAAGTGGAATTAATGGGGTTCATTGAATTAAGGAACCATCCTAATTCCAATGGTGCTATTACAAGAATAAAGGGGAGTCAAGCCATTTAATGTCTTAACATGTCATTGGTCTCTCCACCGCTGCTCGTCCGTTGGAGGAATGGAAAAAATAAAAATAAAATAACTTTTTTATTTTAGTATTCTCTTAAATGTCCAAAAACTAGCTTTTTTTCCAACCTTCTGAGGTTGAAGTAAATCCTCCATTAAGTGAGTCATAGTGCTATGGATTCAATTGTTCCCTCGTATTTTTAATCTGAGAAACAGTTCAAAATATAGAAAAATCCACTCGTGTGTTTACTGAACGTACCTTAAAAAAAGTTTGTAAATTCATTCCAGGCACACCAGGCCTCGAAATCACACGTTTTCAATTTTCACAGACTTGTAATAATTCTATATAATTAAAAAATTACATGAAAAAATTCGGGTCTTTACATTCTCCCCACCTTAGGGATTTTTTCCCCGAAAGACACAACATAGACTAAAGAAACATATGGGGGTACTGAGCATGAATTCAAGCCTCCCTCTACCATGTGATATCCTTGAAGTCCATGTTTTTCTAGTGAATGCGCACCAGAGGTATCAGTCATCCACAAAGGACCTACTCCTCTTGATCCTCAATCTCCACTGGAACGTCCATATAAGTTTCCCCATCATCAAAGTATATATTTCCCCAGTCAATAACGTGTGATGTATCATGCACGTACCTCCTCAACTGTGATACGTGGAAAATTTCATTCACTTGATACATCTGTGGGGGAAGGGCTAGGTGATACGCCACCTCACTAACTCTGCTGAGAACCAAAAAGGGTCTGATAAACCTCAGAGATAGCTTGCCGCCCCAGCCAAATCTCTGCAAACCTCATCGAGGTGAGACCCAAAGGAATACATGGTCTCCCTCCTCAAACTCTGAAGGTCTCCATCTCCTGTCAGCTTGAGACTTCTCTCTGCTCTGTGCAGTCTTCATCTGCTCTTGGATGATTTGGACCTTCTCAGTGGTAGACCGTACCAACTATGGACCCATAAGTGCTGACTCCCCTAGGTCTCTACAGTATATAGGTGATCTGCAAGGTTGACCGTACAAGGCCTCAAATAGCTCCATACCAATGGTGGAGTGATAGCTATTATTGTAGGTAAACTCCACCAAGGGAAAGTGATCCTCCCAACTGCGGCCAAAATCTAGAACGCAAGCACGAAGCATTTCCTCGAGTGTTTGTATGGTCTGGTCCATCTGACCAGCTGTCTAAGGATGAAAGGTGGTTCTCAAATGTATATAAGTCCTAAAATACTCCTTTTATCCCTTCCACAAACAGGACGTAAAACGTGTGTCATGGTAAGAGACGATCATCGATGGCACCCCATGAAACCGTACAATCTCCTGTACATAGAGGCATCCCAATCCCACTACTTATCCCTGCTCTCGGATGGGTAGGAAGTGGTCCAACATGGTGAGTCAGTCAATGATCACCCAGATGGAATAATGCCCCTTGGACCTCCATGGTAGCCTCGTCATGAAGTCTATGGATATACCAAACCACTTCAACTCTAGTACCTCAAGTGGCTACACTAAGCCAACTAGAACTTGATTCTCAGCCTTCACTCACTGACAAGTGTAGCATCATGAAACAGAATCTTCCATAGCTTTCTTCATCCCTAGACACTAGTGTTAATGTCAGAGGTTATGGTACATCTTCTCCACATCAGGATGTACCATCATAGGGGACATATGGAACTCTCTCAACACCTCCTCTCGTAGCTCCACTGGTACCATGGGGCGTCCTCTATAGAGGATGATGTGCTCCCCACCTTCAAAAAATCCATCAGGTGTCTATCCTGAGGATATCTGAGCACATAGAGCCTCGTAGTCAATGTCCCCAAGTTGTGCCTCCCGAACTCACTGAAGAAGTGGTGGAGTGACATTCGTAGACTACAGGTAAGCTACTCCATCTCTATCCAAAAAGGATATCTGTAACGCGGCTAGCTGCTCTATCGCCTCACTCAGTAGATGTAGACCAGACCTCCTACTGAGTGTGTCTGCCACTATGTTCCCCTTCCCATTAGTATATATTATATCAAAGTCATAGTCCTAGAGAAACTATATCCATCATCATTGTCTTAGGTTCAGGTCCTTCTATGAGAAGATATACCTAAGACTCTTGTGATCAGAGTAGACTATAAAAAGTTCACCCCTCAAGTAGTGTCGCCACATCTTCAAGGTGAAGACCACTTCTTATGACTCCAAGAAATTGGTAGCATAGTTCTTCTCATGTTGTATCAACTATTGTGACCCATAAGAAATAAATGCATGCTTCTATATCAGGACACATCCATGTATGGTCCCCAACATGTCACAGTAGACTACATACTCAATGCCCTCTTCTGGTACCCTCAATATGGGGGCACTCTTTAGTCTCTACCTCACCTCCTGTATACTCTTTTGGTATCTCTCCATCCATAGGAAGGTTTTTCCCTTCTTCATCAATGCTGAAAAGGGTACCACAAATTTGGAAAAGTCAATGTACGAATCTCCAGTAGTACCCATCCAACCCTAGAAAACTCAGCAACTCGGTCACACTCCTAGGTAGCTCCCAAACTAGCACAACCTCTATCTGTTTCGGATCCACTACAACTCTAGCCTCCGAGATAATGTGTCCCATAAATTTGACATCCCGTATCCAAAACTGGAAATTCAAGAGTTTACCATAAAGATGGTGCTCTTAGAGCTTATCTAGTACTATCTTCAGATGATAGGCATGATACTCCTTAGTCGTTGAGTACACTAAGATTTCTTTGATGAAGACCACTACAAAGAGATAGAGGTATGGCTGGAAGATCCTATTCATGAGTACCATGAACACTACCAGGATGTTGGTCAAACCAAATGTCTTGACCAAGAAATCATAGTGGTCATACCGACATCTAAAGGTAGTCTTTTGCATACCCTCATCTAGTACCCTAAGTTGATGATAGCCTGATCTAAGGGCTATCTTTGAAAACCAATGATCTCCCTTCAGCTGATCGAAGATATCATCTATCCTCAGATGTGGATACTTGTTCTTTACAGTCACCTGGTTCAGGCATCAATAATGCACGCAGTGCCTCAAACCCCCATCTGCCTTCTTGGCGAACAAAAATCAGGGCTACCCATGGAGAAACACTGGGCCTTATGACCCCTTCCTCTGCAAGTCCTCCAATTGTACCTGTAACTCACGAAGCTCCACAAGATCCATCCTATATGTTGGTGTAGATATCATTGTCTTCATGGGGTACAGGTCGATGTAGATGTCCACCTCTTTGCGAGGAGGTAGTCCTAAAACATCATTAGGTAAGACATCGGAATACTGGTCCACCACTACAGGATAGCTTGGACTCTCAACATCACCTACTCTGAGGGTAAGGCTAGCAAAACAATGTGTGATCGGTTTCAACCTCCTCTGGTTAAGTCTTTCCTATGCTGCAAAGGTTCCCTTCTCACAGGTGATGGAAAAACTAGTCCCATCCTCGAGGACACACTAAACTTTGCGCCTAATATAGTTAATCTGAGCATGGACTATGGATAACCAGTCCATACCCAAGATGACGTCATAAGGCCTCGATTCCACTACTAGAAGATCCCAACTAAATCTCTCACCGCCAAGAGTAATTTCACTACCGAAACCAGTGTGTAATCATCGAATCTTCTCTTGTAGAAGTCTCTAATCCTAAAGATCGATCCAACAGCGCCACTAGAATCTGTGAGCTTAGAACGGTAGTAGTGGAAATGAAAGAGTGACTGGAACCTGTGTCAATAACTACTACAGCTAAGGAGGAAAAGATGTAGATCATACCTCTAATCATCCATGGAGAACTGTGGTCATATGCCTCTATTTCCTGTATCTAAGCTCATCCTTTTCCACCTAATTCCTTTGGTCGGGGTGGACCACCTGGTGGTGGTGGATATAGAACCTCGAATCATCATCCACTACCTGCAGCACAGCCTGCTCCTCTGCCATGTCCACCACCCTATGGACCTCCTCGCTTGAATCTCTGCCTCTACCTCGACGGTCCCTCGACCGTCTGCTGATTGTCGGTACGGCGGGTCAGGCAGTTGCGAGCCATGTGGCCCTGCCCATTGCACGTGAAGCACACCGTGCCTCCCAGCTCACCTCCTCTGCCTTACGATCTACGCACCTCCGACCCTGTGTCCTGGGGTTTTCCACAAGAAGTTTTGGTCCGCTTGGACCTATGTTTCATCCCTCTAATACCAATCGCAAAGGACTCTGCTATGTGTCTCCTGGTGGTGGGTCTCCTTGTCGGTTTCTGCTCTACAAGGAATCTCTCCACCAATATTTCTCTCTCTAGAACTCCAGCATGCGCCAAGATGCTGGGATATACCATCAGAGCTATGATATCCCATCGGAGTCCTTGCTCGAAGGTACGGTCCCGAAATAAAGGGTCTTGTACCATGTCGATAGAGTGGCATGAGAGGTCGGTGAACCTCACTGAGTACTGGGCCACGGTCAGACTGCCCTACTACAAGTGTAACAGCTCCTATATATGTACAGAGTGTAGAGTCGTTGGAATGAACTCTGCCCTGAAGAGACCCTCGAAATCTACCTATGTGAGGGTCACCTCATCGTGCATCTGGAGCATCAATCTCCACCATCTCTTTACTACTCCCTGGAAAATACTGGAAGCTAGGATCGCCATCAGGTTGGATGGTGTCCCAATTAAGTGAAAAACTCTCGCCAAAACCTCTAGCAAGTCCTCAGCCGCATGTGGATCCATCTCGACTCAGAACCATAGAGGCCTCTTCCACTGAAACTTGTGCAATTCGCTCAGTCAGTGTGCACCGTCTACTAGTGGGGATGGTGGCAACAACTGCCCAATGAGTAGTGGTGCTGCTGGTACACCACCTGAAGGTGCTAACACTGTAATAGGGCCCTGCACCAATGCCTCATCGCTTGTTGGGCCGTCATCAAGTATTCTCTCGGAAATCCTGGCTGCCTGTCTACGTGGTGGCATCCTAAAAGGAAACAGGTGCACCTCAGTCAAAAAGTTATACCTAGTGAGCTGAATCAAGGAGATCAAATGTAAAACACTTCCAAAACACATGCAATCAGTGTTTTTGTGCACTGAGTTAGAAATCAGAATTCATGGTCATAGTGTATGGATACGTCGGTCGACGCACCAACACTAGATTCCCCAAACTGAAAACCACACTCAAAACACTTAACACTATTGCTTTATTAAAAAGATCAGAGCCCTACTTCTTCGATTGAACCAACTCCTATAATACCACTTTTTCAAGACCCGTCCCCCAAGGCCTATGTCATGACTTCCCCAAGCCCGCTTTCCATAGGCCAGGGGTTCGCGACTAGCACTGAAAAGGCATATCCCTATAATGAGAAGACATTGCCTTTAAAACTGTACAAACACACAACCAAGAACACAACAAGTAGCAACCGCATAGTAAACTGTTGTAGTAAAAAGTGTATCGATAGTAAAGGGGTCAGAATACAAGCCCAACTGAGAAGTAAAAAATACAATTAAAAAGATAAAACAGCTTCTTGGATAGTCCATCGAGGATCATACATGAAGGGTAGGTACATATTTTATCCAGCTTCTTGTCGTCTGCACAAGACACAATAAGGCGTGGTCGATTACCATTCAAGGGTTAATATAAAAATACTCAGCAGGGACCCCGAGACCCCTGAAGGTCTCAAATAATTCCAAAAGGAAAACCAAAAAGCATAACCTCAATCACAAAGGAAAAAGTAATAGACATAGCTAAAAAAGAGTTTCATCTAAAACTAGGTATTAGTATAGTATAGAAGTACAGATGATCATTCACAAAGATAGATTATTTTGTTATTTCAAGAGGAATTGTTACTGACCATATAGATACTGACCTACATAGGATCAATAGGTACTAACCCCCACAATGACCCACACAGGATATGAACAACCCAAAGTCTATTAGTATTATCCCCCGTAATAACCCACATATGATTGGTATGCACTGACCCACATAGGATTGTTGAGCGCTGACCCACATAGGATCTGACCCACAGAGGATCGGTATGTCACTAATCCATGATGGGATGCTCTAAGGCTGGTCCTCGTCGGTTAGTGAGGTGATGATCCAAACGGGGTCTCTAGGTGTTGATCCACACATGATATCTCAGTTCTGATCCACACAGGATTGCTAGGTGCTGACCCACAACAGGATCGCTCAGTACTAAGCTCCGTATGATCTGTCTCCAACCTCCGCCTCACTGCTAGCCATTGGATTCCCGCTCATAGCACGCTGGATTCTAGTAGAACCACTCATCAAGCCATATTTCATATTTAAACTGGCACTAAGTCCCCTAAATAAGTACCTTGATGATTTTTCACATCGTAAGGGTCCCAACAGAGAAGACAGTGCGTTAACCGGACGCCCGGTCTGTAAGTTACTAGCATTTTAGTGCCGAGGGCCCAGTAGGATTTGGAGTCGATCCAACCCAGCCATACTCTAACTTTCTTTGAAACTCTATTTGATTATTTCAAAAGGACAGCCTTGTACTAAGGGTTCCAACACAATAGATGATGCATCAACCGGATTCCCAGTCTGTTAGTTGTATCCCTTTCCATTAAATGAGGGTGATCGCACCTCGGTTTGGCCCAGCTCGGTCGGACCAGCTGAATTATGCCAAAGGGACTGCTTCTCTAAAGGGGTCCCAACACCGCTGACAGTGTGTCAATCAGACACCCATTTCACCAGTTACAGGTGTTTATTTATTTGGGGATAGGTTGGGTCAAGGCCCAGTATGACATGATCAAACCAAACCGACGTAACGGGTCCTGGGGTATACCTAACCCTAACTGGGTCTGGCCCATTAAGGGTCGACCTGGTTCACTGGGTCTGGCCCATCGGGGTTGGCCCAGTTTGGTTCGCGGGCCAGGATCGTGGTCGTCCCGACCCGCTGGTTGGGGCCTGGCCCAACTATGCTAGCTCAGTCTACCCAGAGGCAGATCATTGCGTCCTACTGGCCCCACGCTTGCAAGGCCATTCGCCACCCGGTGGGGCACTGCCCCACCACAATTAACGGTCGACTGTTTTTTTGACCTGGGTTTTACCAACACGGCATGGCGCGTACTGCGCCACCCCTTCCTGTTGTAGCCGCTTCCACCAGTGACACCTGTAGGCGTCACCTTTTTCACGTGCTACAGGCTCGAGTCAGTCACCTTCGGCCACCGCGGGGCACCGTCGTGTGTTGCCTTCCACTGCCCGTGGTCGATTACCTCGGGTCTTCTCTGGCCACTGCCAGCTGCTGCTGATAGTATGCACTAGTGGTTTCTTCCACAGGTCACCGTACGTGCCCCGATGGTCTGTTTCTAATGTCTTCTGTGCCTACGGCTCTTCTGGGATACCTCCGTCATGGCGTGACCCACTATTTTGTGTTTCCATCGAGTTGGAAATTGTTCCCCGAAGTTCAAATCAAGAATGAAGCGACGGAGGGTCTGGGCCTTGTTTGTTTGGCCTACACCCTCCGCGTTACATGATTACAAGTGGGAGAGAAATTTAATTTATCAAAGAAAACATCAAAATAAACCCACCGTACCTAAAAGAGACATTCACTGACGTCGAACGATGGAACTCCTTCTTCGTTTTCATCGTTTTGTGATTCGGCGGCGCTTGTCACCGCTCGCTGGAACTGGTCTCATCCTCTAAGTGGTTGCCATCGTGGTACTTTTCCATATCTTCGTCGCTTGGTGAATCCATGACAATACCCCTCCCCAATCTCCATATAAATAGTAGAGGGGGAGGTTGAGTAATGCACGTGGAATTAATGGGGTTCATTTAATTAAGGAACCCTCCTAATTCCAATGGTGTAGTTAAAAGAATAAAGGGGATTCAAGCCATTTAATATCTTGACATGTCATTGGTCCCTCCATCGATGATCTTCCATTGGAGGAAAGGAAAAAAGGACAATAAAATAACTTTGTTATTTTATTATTCTCTTAAATGTCTAAAAATAAAATTTTTCTCCTAACCTTCTGCGGTCGAAGTGAAGCCTCCCTTAAGGGAATCCCAGCGTTATGGATTCAATGATACCCTAGGATTTTTAAGCTGAGCACCAGTTCAAAAGATAGAAAACATCACTCACGCATTTACTAAACATACCTTGAAAAATGTTTAGAAATTCATTCCAGGCACACCGAGTCTCAAAATCACGCGCCTTCAATTTTTTCAGACTCGTAATAATTCCATATAATTAAAAATATTACTTGGAAAAATCCATGCCTTTACATCAAAATTAAAAACCAAAACTATTGAAAAGCATTTTTTAGAATTAACAAAAACTCAAAAAGATTCACAACCCGAAACTAGTGTCGACAGGTGACATTAATTTAGTCTGGGGTCTCTCTATGCCAGTGATTATAGGTTTATTGGATCTAAAATGAATTTATATTCATATTTAATAAAATTATGGTTTTATACATTTTTGTACTAGGGAAGTAAATATTTTTAAAATTCATCAATTTCATATTTTGAGGTGGAAAAAGAACTTCAGAAAATATCAAGACTCTAGTTCCAGAAAAGTGTATTTACACTCCCCCGTCTGATTCTCCCCTACCAATATCTAGATATTCTTGAAGATAATAGAAACAAGTTGGGAAGATTATTGCAAGAAGATTAATGAACTCCCAAGATTATGTATCCTTTATAACCAACGAAATATGTTGATATGAATCTTTTGATCCATTTTATTGATGAACTGAGGATTATTATAGGCACACATGAAGGATTGTGGAAACGTATTGAATATGAATTGAGGATGGGATTTCGCTTTAGATGAATGTTTTAGGTCCACTCTATTGTAAACTATATCAAATCTATGGATGGGTCAAATAAGGTTGAGAATCATGTAGCATGTAGATCATAAAATTTTCATTCAATTAAGAATAGTTTAGGTGAGACCTTTAATGCCATGTAATCCCTCAATAAAATTATTTGGTGTAAACTAATTTTTAAAATTAGTGGAGAGGATTTGAGTGTATCCCAGTTGCAATAAAATTAGATATGTAATTACCTTGAGCTTGGTCATTATCTTTTTGGTGAATTATTTTGATAAAGTTTCTATGAAATTTGAATTTTTGGATTTCGATCGGGGGTCCTTTTTTGTTTTGGAATATGGACTTTGAATTTCAAGAATCGTGATAAAATTATAGGTATTTTAAAGTTTATTTTGAGTTTTCATGGTTAGTATGGATGATTTGGGAATTTTTTGAGTGTTTTAACATATATTCTCTAGACTGTAGGTCACACTTAGTAGTTAGTGTATATATTAGGGGACCTCGGCAAATGAGGGTTCCACCACATACCCAGAAAAACTATATCATCGTGTACTATATATTTTTTAAAATTTTCAAAAAAAAATTTAATGGTATTTTACTCTCATAATATTAATACAAAAAATTGGGGGACAGAAACCTCACAACCTTCCAACTACTTGAACAAGCCCCAAGGATCATTTGTCTCTTATAATTCAATTATTATCCCCTCTATGATCAAGTATTAATTCAACGGAGTTATTCTATGTTTGATTCTAGGTATGACTTATCTTACTTCTCCTATCACTTTATCTTATTTTTCTTCTTGTTCTCTTGTTGTTATAGATTCTATAAATTGATATTTCCTTAAAGATAAAGAGAAATACGTTTTGATTATTAGGGTTCCTAATGTTCAGGTTAGGTAATACCTAATAGAGGTATTTCTATTATATCGATCACTACTTTGGTGATGTACTATTGTGTAGAGGTTTATTTATTGTTTTATGTCTATTTTTTAGCTAGGATTCACTTTATTTTCAATATGTTTATTTTTAGGATGTATGGGTAATTGGTTTTATTTGATTAAGGGTTTTATTATGGATATTTTTAGAGTCTGTTATGATGTTGTTAGTGTACAAGGGAGGTATCATCATGGTTATTTCATTGGTAGGCGGTTCGAACCAAAATAAAATGATGTTTTCCAACATATTCTATGTTTGTCTTAATTATTGTTTTCCTATTTGAAACCCATGATGTGATTTATAAGAACTACACATGCTAATGATTTAACTGTATGAAATTTTAATTCAACTTTTTATATATTAACTACTATGTTGCATGCCAACATCTCCACTTTTTCATGTATTGAGTGTAATAGTTGGTATGATTGAAATATTTTTTATCATGATAAATAATTTTATATGTTAATAATGTGGTTATTTTTTTATATTTATCTTGTTGATTTATGTATATACTAATGTTTCCTTGACCATAGATACTATTTAAATAGATAATGATCATGTTAGAAGGGGTACTTCACTATTACATAAGTCTGGAGCTGGTATAGATTATATGATGATTGATTAGTTAGATGGGAAGACAATTCTTTTATTAGAGTATACCCCTTACCCAATACCTTAATGGGTTGGTTAGATCGATTGAATTGACTCTATTATAAACAATTCCCTTTCCACAAAATGGAATGGGTGGTTCTCCTTGTCCTTAGCCATGGGACATGCATCATGGTTTCCCTTATTAGGGCATCCCAGATCCTAAGTGCTAGGATCAAAGTTGGTGTTTCACATATAGACCCTCCTAGTAAATGGATCTATGTATTGGGAATGATCATATATCTCATTTTTCTTTCTTACTATTTTTTTGAAGACAATGGTTCTGTTAAAGTAATTCAATATACATATATAGATGGGAAGATTTATATGATTTATACATATAAGGTCATTTTATATATTTTGGAATCATGGTTGTTTCCTACTAAGTATTATATTCTCACAACCCATAAGTTAACTCTATTGTATATGCAGTTCCATGGTCTATATTAAAAGTACCAAAATATACTATGGGTGATTGTAGTCCTTTTTTATCAAACATGGTTGATATGAATACGAGTCGAGTTCCAATCGGTTTTAGAATAGGAAACTAGAGGTTGTGTTTAGAACTCAGGAATTTGTATATGAGACTCATCATTATTATCAACTTTTACTGAGGGAATGTATTTGCATAAAAAAAATTACCTTTCGTACATGTAGTATTGGATACCTTTATTTAAAGTTTTTTAACCCTATCTGGTAAATCACTCCCTATACTGCTGAGTTACCTTACTTTCAAGTATGTTCTAATATTTTATTTTGGTTTGCTTTTAATTTTGGAAGTGTATTTTTGACCATGAAATTGGTAGGATTCCAATAATGGTGAAATCATAGATTTGTTTGATTTTTCAACATAAAAACCTATATTTTTTCCTACTTTCTGGGAACTTGCATGTTGTGTAGGTGAAGTACACGCTATGTAATGCCTTGTAGAATCCATGAACTAGGTACATGGATTGAATGGTTTACACTTTTTTTAATAGGTACACACTATTTATGAATAAAAATATGGGTTTTAATTAAAACCAAGTTGGTTTTTGGTGTATATAGATCCTAAGGATTACATGAAATGTAAATGGGTTAAACACTGTGTAAATGTCATAGTTTTTGTTTTTCAGGCCATATAATGAGTGATATGTTTCATTCATTCACTGTGCAGCCTTCCTCTCTTGACCTACAGATCTCCCTATGTGATTTTAGGTGATTCCTTTCCATCCATATCATCTCCATTAAGGATTGATCACCATTATGGTTCGATTTCTATTCTATGGGTAAACGTTCCTGTAGGTTTATCTTAGGTTTTGGTTGTGGATTTGGTATGGATGTGGTTTTCTAATCAAACTGTTTATTTCATCTATCCATTTCAGTCTCTTGTTATTACTTATCTTCTGAAGTAAAATCATGTGGTTCTCAATCCCTATTGTCAAAGGAGGTTAGGTTTTCTACATCCTTGAGGTATGTGGGTCTATTCAAGTGTCTTAATTTCTATAATTTCATATTGTTATTATTTTTTCCTCTATATTTGAAATGGAATTTCCTTTTTTGAAATTTAAAAATTCATGGGTTCGTGTTTTAAAGGGTTTTTTCTTTGAAAATTGAATTTTTTTTAATTTGGAAGGAAATGGATTTTCAAACCCTAAAGCATATTGGCTTTGATTTGAAATGATTTTATAAAAATATGAGCATGGTATTTAAAATGGAAATTGAAAAACATTGAACATCTGGAACATTGGGTGCATTGTGAAAGAGATATGGGTATCCTTAGTGTGTGTGACACCACTAAGAGGTAACCACATGTATATTGATGTAATGTGGTAGGAATTGATATTAGTTGGTTCCAACCTTATGCCTGTTTGGCTCATGAGTGTCTAGTAAGTATTTTTTTAATAGGCTATAACCCTAGTGGAAGGTGTATTGTTGTTTCTATTTTTCCATTTCATGATAGTTTATTTCATGGATTTTTGGCTCACATGTTTATTTATATTTTTATATGTTTACTATCTTTGTTTCATGACTGACATGTTTTTGGTTTTGGAAAAAATGATATGAAATTTATGGAGAATACAAAGAATTTTTGAGAATTTTTGTCAATTTTTATTATTATAAAAATTCTTGTAAAACTATTTTCCTTCAAATTTATACCTTTTATATTCTTGATATTAGAACTTGGATAGATTCTATGGTCGTTTCCTACTAGGTTTTGTTTTTCCCACCCTAATTCTTTCATTGGGTGGATTTATACCATGTTTTTTATGATATGTGTAAAGGGAAGGTAATTATGTAGCCTAATGGCTTCTCTTAATGTCGCTTTGTTCAGTTTGGGTTTCTTTTTGAAGGTGATGATTCTTCACATGGAGATTTGTTGGTCTAGACTTTTCATACTTCTTGGTTTTTCCTATTGGATTAGTTGTATCTCCTTGTAGGTTTTATTTTTAATATGGTTGAATGTATTGTTTTCGTATATTAAATAACAATTTTTTATCTTTTTTATACCTCACCCCGTAATGGAGTAGCTTGGGTGGTTGGCCGGGTTGACCCGTGTTGGTCTGTTATAATTTTGTATAAGTGTAGTTACTTATCTTAAAGTGTTTCATCACTAAAGGAGTTGGTTTTGTGTCTTGGGTATATGGGAGTAGGATCATTGGAATTCAAATAGTATGTGGGGAAAAGGGGCCTAGAAACCTCACTCTCATGACTGAATCTAAGTTACCAGGGGTGGTCATAAAATCTATACTAATTCTTAGATCTTTTATATAGGTTAATTTGAATTAATTGTATAGAAAATCAATTTAAATTTACCTATATACTAAATTTTTGGACTTGGTTTGTGTGAGTTCATTCGAATAAAATAAGTGGTGAGTTTATCTAAATAGATCTATTCCTTTCAAAGGGTGTTTCCTTTTTATGTTAGAATTCATAATTGATTTAAATTATCATTATTTTGTAGAATTATTTTGGACTCTATATGTTGTTAAATTGTTTTGGAATTTTCTCATGAATGGTTGGTTATAATACAGTGTTTACTAAAAAAAATACCACAAAGAATATATCCTCCATATATGAGAGGGTATTTCACAAGGAAGATTCCATAAGATAATTCTCTAGTGGAACCTTTTTTGGTTGAATTTTTTATTCATACCATTAAAAATATGGGTTCAGTGTCCACTATGAACCTAAGATGAGTAGTGTATCATGGACTAGAATTTACCAAGTACCATCCACCTATCTTCTATGGTGACAAAGGACCCCAAGAATCATAGGAGTGGCACAAATAGATTAAAAGGATATTTAACTTTTTTACGACTCCTGAAGACTCCCAGGTGGGGATTTCCATGAATATACTTGAGGGGCTAGGACAAATATGGTGGTACTATTAGTCCAATCTAAGTTGAATGAAGGTTTTACCTCGGTTTCTTTTTAGAATATCCTTAATCATCAGTTTTATCTTGAGACCTTATGTGCGGAAAAGACCTCGGAGTATCTAACCATGGAGTAAGGAGATCATACCATTATGGAGAACTCCAAATATTTTTTATGAGTTGGTAAACCTAGAACTGGAGCTTGTCACTAATGATTAACTAATTTCTCAGAGGTTCGAGAGGGGTCTGAGGGCCGATATTCAATCAATGTTAGCTCTTATGTGGCTTCCTAGATTTATAGAGGTAGTGTATAATGCAACTTCAGTTGAGGTCGACATAACTGGAAGGATAGGTTTGGGTGGAGACTTATTAGGTGAAGTGGTTATCCAGTGTGCTTATTTTAGTCAAAAATGGAAGTGAAAGAGTGTCATTTTTAAGAAAGACTAGTTTCAAAGGATTATTCAGGGAATGAACAGGTTATCTGATTCTAGTGTGGGAGGCATGGTCACAACAAGCCTCGTTGTACGGAGGCTCCTAGGAATTTTCATCTTTTTGGATGATCTGGGCATCTGAAATGTTTCTGTGACAAGATATCCAAAGGCAGTAATGTGGGATCCACTTTCACCATGGGATCAAAGGTTCATGTTGATTCTCCCAAGGTTAGTGGGTCTCATTATCAGGCCAAGGGTGATGTCTAGGTGGCTACGTTCAGGTGGAATTAGGTATTAGAGTGTGGACTAGAGGAATCTGAATATGGGCCAACTACTATTAAAGGCATGGTGTTTATTTCTTCCTCTATGGTGCTATATTTGTTTGATATAAGTGAAACACATTCTTTTATATCATTAATGTGGATTAACATGTTGTTTTTATGTTAATATTGTATGTTGTTCTTGTTGGATATTTACATTACTTTGAGAAAGAGTTCTGAAAAAGGTTTCAATTGACCTATGTGTCAGGTGATGATAGCTGACGTTGATGTGGTTTGGGGTTTCATAGTGTTTATTATTGAAATATTAAACTTTATTATTATAATATATTGGATGATCAGTGTTAAGTCCTAGATATATTTTTTATCACTGTTAGATGTAGTTATTATCTACCGATCGGGTCACTAATGTTTTCCAGGGTGTTTGGGATGCTAGATTCGGAAGGGAAGGGCATGTTGTTCCATATGCGGATAAAATATCATGAGTATTTTTTAGAAGTTGTTCTTGATGCATTTTACCTTTTCTTGGTCATTCAGCTACCTGTTGTTTTGTGTTCTTAACCTGAGGTCTTTCTAGATGATTTATCTGGTTTATCACCATAGTGATAGGTTGAGTTTACTATTTACCTGCTCCCTGGATATCGAATGGAAATTACTGAGTTGGTGGAACTTAAATTATAGCTTGAAGACCTGGAGGTGAAAATTTATATTCATCCTAGAGAGTCACCATGGGATTCACCTATACTATTTTATATGAAGTAAGATGGAAGTCTCAAGATTTTTATTGATTATCAAAATTTGAATCAAGTGTCCGTTAAGAAATATTATATTCTAAAAAGAATTGATGATCTCTTTGATCAAATTAGATGGGATCATTGGTTTTATAATATTTACCTATGCTCGTGGTTCCATAATTTGAAAGTACAAGAGGATGAAATACCTAAGACAATGTTTTTGAGTGATATGGGCATTTCGAGTTTTTTTATGCCACTCGAACTCACTAACACTCTTGTAGTATTTATGGATTTGATGAACTGGGTCATTCATTAGTTCTTTGAATATTTTTTCATTTGGTTATTAGATGATATCCAGGTGTCATAAAAGTTATTTGAAGAACATGTGGGATATTTGGACATCATTATTTGAACATTGAATGGAATTTTTATACATGGTAAACATTCAAAGTGCTGGTTTTGGATCAGAGAGGTGAAGTTTCTGGGGTATGTGATATCTGATAGGGGTGTCTAAGTGGATCCTAAAAAGGTATGTGTAGTTATATCTTGGGAAAATCCTAGAAATGTGTTTGAGATCCGAAGATTCTTGGGGATGGCTGGCTATTATAGATGATTTTTTCAGGAATTCTCCAGGCTTACATCTCTAATGAAAACTATGACTATAAGGACCCGACCATAAACATTACTTATTATTGAATTAAATGAATAATTCATATTGATGATCTTTTCAGGTTTAGAGTTTTAGTGAATTAGGACATAACTATTACATCTCAAAGATTACAAAGTAGACACATCTAATCAGCTTCCATTTTTTCACAAAATAAAAACTCTTGAATAAAAGAGTCATGTCTAGTTCCTTGTTTTAGACAGCCTGACATTTTCATGATCCCATCCTTGACCCTATTCAACTTTATGTCCTGTGAAAAACATTTCAAAAAAACTTGGGATGAGCATAAAAAAGCTTAGTAAGGGTTATAACAATACAGAAAGAAAACATTAGTCCATGTATACATAAGAATCAATGAAATCAAACATTACTCATAAAACATAATCACATTAACATACATCATGAAATAAAAATATTTTTGAATAACTCATTGAAATCATAAGACATAAAGGTAACTTGAGGCATTCATAACATTATTACATAGGTAATAACCCTCATGGTTACGTTTGGAATACCCATCATAGTATATTCCCTAAATCTCTTCGGAGAAACATTAGCGTTTAACTCCTTCGCGTTACCCAATAAATTGGAGAGCTATATCGGGCTCACCCACCCTTAGTTTATCACGGAACCACACATCTTCGTAAAAAATGCCCAAGAACCATAACATAATCATAGAACATAACTTAAGCATAAAGGAAAGATAACATTCCCACATTGCAATAACAATATAACATTTTAAGATATTAAAATAAGGAATCCATTCTAAAAACCTTCTCCAAAACCATTTAAAACATTTAATAAAAAGATTTTTGAATCAAAGTGTCCCATACCACTTTGAAGCTTTTAAAATTTTAAACCATTAATATCCATATAAATAAATCCTTAACCCCATTTTGAAAACATGGATATTAATGAGAAATATTTATAAGAATAAATCATTAAATCATTTAAAATGATATTTTAGTTAAAGGGTTATTAACAAAATGAGAGACACTTGAATACAATAATTGAGGAATAACATTTAATCATAACTTCATAATATCATAAGAATAAATGGATTCATGATATAATATTCCAAAGGATAGTATATACACCATATAAGAGTTAATTGGTTCATAACAATAATGAAGTCTCAATAGAAATGTAAAATGAGATGAAATCCCTTATAAAGAAGGTATCCTTAAATTAAGGACAAATCAATCTCATAATTATGTGTGACAAATATAAATACACCAAATATAAGTGGATATTAAGTGTAAAATAATCAATGGTCATTCACACATATTCAACAGATGACATATTCAATAACTACATGTTGAACCCAAAGAAATCGAAATTAGGTTAAGAAGTTCCCTTGGTAAGATTCGATAGCCTAACGGCATCACTTTAAAATTCATAAATTTAGTTGATGAGAGAGAAAATGGTATCTCATCACTTGGACATAAAATTTACATCAATAAGGATATATAATAACATATTCCTAACATAAAAAGATGTAAATTAAAAGACATAACAAAATAAGTCTTTTAAAAAGAGGAGGGTGAAAGGTTCCCTTACCGATTTGGGTAACATTCAAAACGTACACCCCATGAAAGAAGGACTATACAACATTGATGTAAATACTCATAAACGAAAGTATATTACACAAAGAGTAGAATAATGGTAATTACATATACCACTCAAAGTAAATGGTGGAAAATGTAGAATAAATCTCACGGGAATAAAAGTGAGATGAAAACCCCCTTACGAAAACTCGGCAGCCTAACGACACAACTTAAAACTTCTAAAAAAATGGATTGATGAAATCAAATAGGGTCTCTCATCATATGAACATATAAATTACAGTAATATTAATATAAAATAACATCCCCAAACTAAGAAATAGGAGCTTAAAAGAAACGACATAAAAGAGATTACTTAAAAAGAAAGAGAGAGGTAGGATCCCTTACCTCAAGTCCGACTTGTATTGTTCATTTCTTTATATTCCTGAATAATAAACATTGGTCAGTTTATAATTTATTAAGGTATTTATTTAAAGATTATTATTCAGTTCATATCACATATTATAATGTTATAATAATTGGTTAATAATTTTATTTCATATCAGACGTTTTTGTCGATGTTTGGTACATGAGTCAAAAATGAACTTGTTTGAAAATGATTGTCCATGTAGTTATATGTACATCATCTCCAGAATAGTATTAATGATTTAAATATCATATATATCCAGTAAATATTCATTTTATACTATTCCATAACATTTTGAGATAAAAATAAATGAAATTCACCATCCATGGAGACGGTAGGACGTACGTACAAATGAACGCTACTTTCATTTCTTTGTCATACTAATGGAATTAAAAATAACTGAGAGATATATATATATATTATAATTACATAATTATATCCATCATTTATATGTAATATATGAAATATATATACATTATATATATGTACTTATAATATTACATAACATTTGGAGATAAGAAATGAAATGTACTGTTCATGGAGACGGTAAGTCGTACGTACACATGAACGCTACTTTCATTTCTTTGGCACATTAATGGAATTAAAAATAGATGATTGATATATATATATATTATAATTACATTATAATATATATGTTATATATATCACATAAGTTCATCAATTTCATTCTTTATACATTCCATGTATTGCATGAATTAGTCGCATCACTTGAGGGGGAGGTAGTCCACACTTTCTCGTATGAAATTATCGCAATTGCGCAACATGGAAAGCATAAAGTTATGTTTTAAATATAAAATAAAGAATCATATGGGAAACATAAATACCATATATATCATATATAAAATACAGTGAAATCATAATGGCCACCATGAAAGGTGTTAAGAGAAGATTTAACAATCATCGTTTCGTGAGGCAGTAATTCGCCATCCACAGAAACAGTATGTTCTTTAACCATTAGACAGAGGTGTGTGTAAGTGTAGCTCAAATATTTCACATAAAAACATACTAGTATATTTAAGATACTGGTTTAGTTACAAAATAAAGGAATAAAAAGATTTTAGGGGTTTGGAGAAGCAAAATAAACAAAAGAACACAAGTGAAGACATTACCTTTAAATCAGGTAACTCCTCTTGGTTTGAACCAAAAGGGTTTCTTGAAGAGAATTATGCCAAATGTGAGGCTTAAATTATTAATATAGGGATGTGTAGAGATTAAATGGGCAGGGGTTGGCCAATCCAAATGCTTGATAGGTGTTGGTAAGGTGGTAGAGGTGGGGCCTTTTATAAGAGAAAAGGAGGAGCACTCTTGGAAAGTTATAAACTATTACTTTATTATAAAATTATTTTAGGATTTTTAAGGTCCAAAAAGGATATATTTCGAGTATAAGGTGATAATTATTCTAAATCCACCCATACCATAGGTTTGTGACAAGTGTAGTTCTTATAGTTTACATTATATTTTCATTTTATTTAAATCGTTAAATAATGAGGTAATCGCTGCATCATCATGGTGTCATAAATAATTAAATTTATTTAGTGTCTAAAAATTATAAAAAAACTATAATGATGTAGGAAATCTTTTTATATTTCTAATGAATATTTATACTAAAAAATATGACTTGTATAACCCCATGTAAAAATTATTTTAGTAAAACAACACATGTTTGTGACATTTTAATTTTAACTTTAAATAAAAAGTTATTAATGTAATTTTCCTACCAAAGTGGATCCATGGGGTCCCCAAGTTGACCCATGTATTGTCTTGGTCGACCATGACTCATAAAATAAGGGTATTACATGTTTCAAGGTCATTTCATATTATTAATACATTATTTTTACCTTAAATTACACTAATTACCTCTAATCGCGATTAAAACTTAAAAGTTACTATTCCACCAAAAATTATTCTAATCTCATTGAACCACATTTTACTTCCTAATGACAACCATGTATGTTGGATTTTTGAAAATCAAATCACAGAAGTGGTAAAGTTTCATTTAAACAAAAAATCATTTTTTTAACTACCACTTAATGGTTTAACTATTCATCAAAAATTGAAGTTTTTCAGAAAAATACCAAAAATTCACCCTAATATATATTTGATATTTTGAATTAATAAATTATGTCTATTTTAAAAAATTCAAAACATATAAGTTTCATTAATTAATTTAATAATTAATTCCCTCTGTCAAAACAAATAGCATGTTTTTAAGAAACAATGTCTATTAAAAGATTGACACTAGTTTAAGTCCAATTTCAAAGTCAAATTAATTACAATGACCAATAATATATTAAATGGTAAAAATATATTCTAAATAAACGTTAATCTCAATTAAAAAAATAATCTATCAATATAAATAATCATATTAAAAGGAGGTTTTGAATTAAAATGCAACATTTTCACTAAAAATGGTCTTTATCGGAAAAATAACAAAAATTTACACAAAGTAAATTTTGATGTCCAGATTCTAAAGAAGGATTTTATTTTGTCAAATACAACATATAATATTGTTAAAAGTATATTTAAAAAGGGTTATCCATCAAAAGGCGGTTAATCGACCTTTTAAAGAATATTAGAAGATTTATGCTAAAAATTGGATTCATTTGAATTTTAAGCCTCTAACATTTATTGGATAAATTTAAAAATATTTAAAAAACATATGTAATCATTTTGTAGTTTTTCTGTTCATTCCCTCCATTACAACAGAAAGGCATTAACTATTATAATATTATTATATTATTAGAGTGCAACGTAAGATTTCCAAGAAACTCGTTGTTGCGTATTGGGTACGCCATCAAGCATATCATTCCCTTTAAATTAATTTTATCATTTTTTTCAAAAATATGTATAAATATAAAAATGTCATATTCTTTATTTACCTGGGGTGTTACATCCTTCCCCCCTTATGGGAATTGCATCCTCGCAATTTTAAAATTAGGCTCAGAAACATCATTGAAAGTCCCACATCAGAACAACTGACGATAAAACAATCACTTTAAAAGAAAGAAAGAGAAGTAAATAGGTCACCCAAGTTAACCCATACTAGGATTCCATGTAGGAAAACATGGATATGGAAGAAAAAACAAAGGTTCATGTTTTGAGGGAGAGTGATAGAAAACATGTTTAGGAGAAAGTTAACCACCAGAAAATCACAAACTTGTGAGGGGTTAAACGGTATTTGATTCCCCAGTAAGAAAAGTTAACAGACAACATTTTTGTTTTAAGTTACTTTTCATTTAGGAATTTATTTTTGAGATTAACTAAATCATAAGGAAACATACTTACTTGTCCTGTTGAATTTCAACTTTTACTATATTTCTTACACAAACTCATATTTTCTCCAAAAGACGAGTATTTAGGAAGACTTGTTCATATTAAAAGTATTATAATCAACTTCTCGAGAATCACCTAATCCATAAAAGAGAACTATATATTTCCCGTGTCTTTATAAATTAACCAAAACCAAAACCAAAAAGGTTATTACAATATCAGATAATACCCAAAAAGGATAATCCTTTTAAAAAAATCTATTCTTAATCTCCAAAATTTTTCAAACAATACCCAAAGTTCAAAAAAGACCATTCAATAAAAATCTATCCATAAAATTCTTCAAATTAATCAAAACTAATATTGAAACCCAAATCTCTGAAGGATTTAATCACATAGTCTTCCAAGATAAACCTTAACATTTATCTCCAAATAACAGCAGTTACTCTTAAATTCTCAAACTAAAAAGTAATTAACCTAATCGCATATCCTCCATGATAGGTTAATAATTTCCATATATAACCCAAAATCAACTTATTCTAGATTCATAAGATCATCTAACAAAAAAGAATTTGTCAAACTAACCATGGACTTTATGTAGTCCAATGGTAGGCGATAAATACAAGTCGCACTTTGGTTGTGGGTTCGATTCCCGTAGCTTTGTCATACGCGATAGGTGGTCACACGGTCTACGTGTTGTACTTTTTCCAAATCTACATAATTATTATAACATTCCCCAAAATTAGATAAAATATTCAAAAATAACCATAACATAATTTAACCTCAAGTTTATCTCATGTTGTTCATATTCCATCATAACATATAGTAACCCATAATTACCTCAAAAGTAAGGATCATATAAACCATAATGGTTACCTTTATAATTATTACCTGAACTTCCACGTCAAGTTGGTTCTCTCGTACATGATGCATTAGATAACTCACCAAGGTTCAAGTGGTTGATCATGACTCCTGCTAATTTGTTTAGAATAACCATGAGATTTCTCATTGAATCCCCCATTTCATCCAGTCTCTTAATCAGAGAACCACCACAGTTTCCTTCAAACCCATTGTCACATTGGTTCCTGCTAGATCCATACATTTACTAAAACCAAAAAATGTCAGTGTGATTATATCAAAAAAAATCATTATGTACTAATGAGGAAGATAAAAACTAAGATATACTTACTCATTCACTTTATCTAAAAAATTGACTCTTTCTGAAATCCTAGCTATTATGGTAATGTCACTTATGCTTAAAGAATACCCTAACCTATAAAGTTATCTAAACCGACCTCTGATACCAACTATAAGGACTCGACCTTAAACATTAATTATTATTGAATTAAATGAATAATTCACATTGATGATCTTTTCAGGTTTAGAGTTTTAGATAATTAAGACATAACTATTACATCTCAAAGATTACAAAGTATACAAACCTAATCAGCTTCCATTTTTTTCACAAAATAAAAACTCTTCAACAAAAGAGTCATGTCTAGTTCCTTGTTTTAGACAGCCTAACATTTTCTTGATCCCATATTTGACCCTATTCAACTTTATGTCCTGTGAAAAACATTTCAAAAAAACTTGGGATGAGCATAAAAAGCTCAGTAAGGGTTATAACAATATGGAAAGAAAACATTAGTTCATGTATACATAAGAATCAATGAAATCATACATTACTCATAAAACATAAGTACGTTAACATACATCATGAAATCATAATATTTTTGAATAACTCATAGAAATCATAAGACATAAAGGTAACTTGAGGAATTCATAACATTCTTACATAGGTAGTAACCCTCATGGTTAAATTTGGAATACCCATCACAGTATATTCCCTAAATCTCTTCGGATAAACCTTATTGTTTAACTCCTTCGTGTTACCCAATGCATTGGAGAGCTATATCAGGCACACTCGCCCTTAGTTTATCAAGGAACCACCCGTCTTCATAGACAATGCCCAAGAACCATAACATAATCATAGCACATAACTTAAGCATAAAAGAAAGATAACATTCCCACATTACAATAACAATATAACATTTTAAGACATTAAAATAATGAATCCATTCTAAAAACCATTTCCAAAACCATTTAAAACATTTAATAAAGTGATTTTTGAATCAAAGTGTCCCATACCACTTTGAAGCTTTTAACATTTTAAACCATTAATATGCATATAAATAAATCCTTAAACCCATTTTGAAAACATGGATATTCATGAGAAATATTTATAAGAATAAATCATTAAAAAATTTAAAATGATATTTTAGTTAAAGGGTTTTTAACAAAATGAGAGACACTTGAATAAAATAATTGAGGAATAACATTAAATCAGAACTTTATAATATCATGAGAATAAAGGGATTCATGATATAATATTCCAAAGGACGGTATATACACCATATAAGAGTGAATTGGTGCATAACAAAAATGAAGTCTCAATAGAAATGTAAAATGAGATGAAATCCCTTATAAAGAAGGTATCCTTAAATTAAGGATAAATCAATCTCATAATTATGTGTGAAAAATATAAATACACCAAATATAAGTGGATATTAAGTGTAAAAAAATCAAAGGTCATTCACGCATATTCAACGGATGACATATTGAATAACTACATGTTGGACCCAAAGAAATCGAAATTGGGTTAAGAAGTTCCCTTGGTTAGATTCGACAGCCTAACAGCGTCACTTTAAAATTCCTAAATTTAGTTGATGAGAGAGAAAATGGTATCTCATCACTTGGACATAAAATTTACATAAATAAGGATATATAAGAACATATCCCAACATAAAAAGATGTAAATTAAAAGACATAACAAAATAAGTCTTTTAAAAAGAGGAGGGTGAAAGGTTCCCTTACCGATTTGGGTAACATTCAAAACGTACACCCCATGAAAGAAAGACTATACAACATTGATGTAAATACTCATAAAATAAATTATATTACACAAAGAGTAGAATAATGGGCAGTACATATACCACTCAAATTAAATGGTGGAAAATGTAGCATAAATCTCACGGGAATAAAAGTGAGATGAAAAACCCCTTACGAAAACTCGGCAGCCTAACGGCACCACATAAAACTTCCAAAAAAATGGATTGATGAAATCAAATAGGGTATCTCATCATATGAAAATATAAATTACAGTAATATGAATATAAAATAACATCCCCCAACTAATAAAGATGAGCTTGAAAGAAACGACATAAAAGAGAGTACATAAAAAGAAAGAGAGAGGTAGGATCTCTTACCTCAAGTCCGACTTGTATTGTTCGTTTCTTTATATTCATGAATAATAAACATTGGTAAATTTATAATTGATTAAGGTATTTCTCTAAATATTATTATTCATTTCATATCACATATTATAATGTTATAATAATTTTTTAATAATGTTAGTTCATATCAGACGTTTTTGTTGATGTTTGGTAAATGAGTCAAAAATGAACTTGTTTGAAAATGATTGTCCATGTAGTTATAGGTAAATCATCTCCATAATAGTATTAATGATTTAAATATCATTTATATCCAGTAAATATTAATTTTATTCTATTCCATAACATTTTGAGATAATAATAAATGAGATGCACCGTTCATGGAGACGGTAGGCCGTACGTATGCATGAACGCTACTTTCATTTCTTTGTCATATTAATGGAATTAAAAATAATTGAGAGATATATATATTATAATTCCAGAATTATATCCATAATTTAGATGTAATATATGACATATATATCCATTATATATATGTACTTATAATAGTACATAACATTTGGAGATAAGAAATGAAATGTGCCTTTCATGGAGACGGTAAGCCGTACGTACGCATGAACGCTACTTTCATTTCTTTGGCACATTAATGAAATTAAAAATAGATGAGATATATATATATATATATATATTATAATTCAAGTATAATATATATGTTATATATATCACATATGTTCATCAATTTCATTCTTTATACATTCCATGTATTCCATGAACGAGTCACATCACTTGAGGGGGCGGTAGTCCACACTTCCTCGTATTAAATTATCGAAATTGCGCAACATGCAAAGCATAACGGTATGTTTTAAATATAAAATACAGAAGCATATGGGAAACATAAATACCATATATATCATATATAAAATATAGTGACATCATAATGGACACCATGAAAGTTGTTAAGAAAATATTGAACAATCATCGTTTCATGAGGCAGTAATTCACCATCCACAGAAACAGTATGTTCTTTAACTAGTAGACGGAGGTGTGTGTAAGTGTAACTCAAATACATCATATAAAAACATACAATTATATTTAAGATACTGGTGTTGTTACAAAATAATGGAATAAAAATAGTTTAGGGGTTTGGAGAAGCAAAATAAAACAAAAGAACACAAGTGAAGACATTACCTTTAAATCGGGTAACTCCCCTTGGTTTGAACCAAAAGGGTTTCTTGAAGAGCATTCTTCCAAATTTGAGGCTTTAATGATGAAGAGAGGTATGTGGAGAGATTAAATTGGTAGGGGTTGGCCGATCCAAAGGCTTATAGGTGTGGGTAAGGTGGTAGAGGTGGGGGCATTTTATAAGAGAAGAGGAGGGGAACTCTTGGAAAGTTATAAACTATTACTTTATTATAAAATGATTTTCGGATTTTAAAGGTCCCAAAAGGATATATTTCGAGGATAATGTGATAAGGATTTTAAATCCACCCATTAAATAGGTTTTTTACCATTTTAGTTCCTAGATTTTACATTATCTTTTCATTTTATTTAAATCGTTAAATAATGAGGTAATCGCTGCATCATCATGGTGTCATAAATAATTTAATTTATTTAGTGTCTAAAATTTATAAAAAAAATATCATGATGTAGGAAATAGTTTTATCTTTCTAATTAATATTTATATTCAAAAATATGACTTGTATAACCCCATGTAAAAATTGTTTCAGTAAAACAACACATGTTTGTGACATTTTAATTTTAACTTCAAATAAAAAGGTATTAATGTTATTTTCCTACCAAAGTGGCTCCATGGGGTCCCCAAGTTGACCCATGGATTGTCTTGGTCGGCCATGACTCATCCAATAATGGTAGGACATGTGTAAAGGCCATTTTATATTATTAAAACATTATTTTCACCTTAAATTACACTAATTACCTCTAATCGCGATTAAAACTTAAAAGTTACTATTCAACAAAAAATTATTTTAATCTCATTGAACCAAATTTTACTTCCTAATGAAAACCATGTAAGTCAGATTTTTTAAAATCAAATCACAGAAGTGGTAAAGTTTCATTTAAATGAAAAATCAGTTTTTTAACTACCACTTAGTAGTTTCACTATTCATCAAAATTTGATGTTTTTCAGAAAAATACCAAAAATTCACCCTAAGATATATTTGATTTTATGAATTCATAAATGATTTATATTTTAAAAAATTCAAAACATATAAGTTGCATTAATTAATTTAATAATTAATTCCCACTTTCAAAATAAATAGCGTGCTTTTAAGAAACAATATCTATTAAATGATTGACGCTAGTTTAAGTCCAATTTCAAAGTGAAATTCATTCCAATGACCAATATTATATTAAATGGTAAAAATATATTATAAATAAACTTTAATCTCAATTAAAAACATAATCTATCAATATAAATAATCATATTAAAATTAGGTTTTGAATTAAAATGCAACATTTTCACTAAAAATGATCTTTATCGGAAAAATAACAAAAATTTACACAAAGTAAATTTTGATGTCCAGATTCTAAAGAAGGATTTTATTTTATCAAATACAACATATAATATTGTTAAAAGTATATTTAAAAAGGGTTATCCATCAAAATGCGGTTAATCAACCTTTTAAAGAATATTAGAAGATTTATGCTTAAAATTGGATTCATTTTCATTTTAAGTCTCTAACATTTATTGGATAAATTTAAAAATATTTAACAAACATATGTAATCATTTTTTAGTTTGTCTATTCATTCCCTCCATTACAACATCTAGGCGTTAACTATTATAATATTATTATATTATTATAGTGCAACGTAAGATTTCCAAGAAACTCGTTGTTGCGTATTGGGTACACCATCAAGCATAGCGTTCCCTTTAAATTAATATTATCATTTTATTCACAAATATGGATAAATAAAAAAATGTCATATTCTTTATTTACCTGGGGTGTTATAATGACATATAATGGTGTATAGTTTTAGTGGGGATAAAATTTTCAAAGATCTTTTGAGGAGATGAATGTGAGTTTGAATTTAGAACCATTTTTTATTCTCCTAGAACCATGTTCAGGTTATGATGTTTTTTGTGATGCCTTAGGTATGAATTTTGGATGTGTCATAATGCCTGAGAAATAGTTTATAGCTTATGGAAATCACTAATTATTCCCTCATGAGAAGAAATAGCCTACCCATGTACTTGAGTTACAATCTATTATGAACGCACTGAAGATGTTGTGTCACTATCTTTTTGGGTAGAAGTTTATAGTACATTCTGATAAAAAAATAATGATATATATTTTTACTCATATGGATATAAACTTGTTAAAGACACACTAGGTTGAGTATCTTTAGACCTTTGACTTTGAAGTCGCACATACCCCTAGGAACGTAAATGTAGTTTTCAATGTGCTTAGAATAATATTACCAATCTAATTAGTAAAGGAATCAATTGAAGAGTGTTCTCTGATGAGTGTTTTTTCTAATATGAGCTTGGGATTGAAGGCGGTTGGTGGATAGGTGTTCCTAGACTCAATATAGGTTTCCTCATTTCTTATAAGTCTTTTAGACTTTATCAGAATACAAATACCAAGATTCAATGCTTGGGAGATATCCTAAATGGTAGAGAGACCATGGGAGAGTGGTATCAGTCTCCTAATAGAGAGTTTTTCTTTCGTAGGAGGACAGTTCTTCCTTTTTACTTGATACAGGAACTATTATACAGTGGACACCCGTCATATCAATATGTTCACCCCTTGTATACAATGATGTACCACTACTTTAGACATTGTTATCAGGGTTTAGGGATGAGGCGATAAGTTGTAGATTTTATATTGTAGTGTATCACTTGTCAGAGAGTTAACGAGGAACACCAGAGACCTACAAGTTTGTTACATCATTTACCTCTTCTAGTATGTAAGTGGGATGAAATTATCATGGATTTTTGCATTGGTTTACCATAGACTCCTAGTGGGAAGGATTTGATTTGGGTGATTATTTTCATACTCATTAAATCAGAACATTTCATACCAATAAAAGAAACGATGAA
Source organism: Viscum album (assembly GCA_963277665.1). Classification (NCBI taxonomy): domain Eukaryota; kingdom Viridiplantae; phylum Streptophyta; class Magnoliopsida; order Santalales; family Viscaceae; genus Viscum; species Viscum album. The sequence goes on along the minus strand of OY728138.1, from coordinate 283,758,707 downwards.
TGTGGAGCAGCTTGGGGACTTATATGTGTAGGTAATTGTGAGAATTCATAGAGTTCCCTATGTGGTTGTCTATGATAGATGCTCATGGTTAACACAGAGATTCTAGAAATTTTTGCGAGAGGAAATGGGGTTCCATATGAAATTGAGCATAGCTTATCTTTCACAGATGAATGGATAGACAAATAGAAATTTTAGGTTCTTGAGGATATGATTTGATATTGTGTGCTTGATTTCTATGTATCTTGGGAAAGGAATTTTCCAGTTGTCAATTTTTCTTATAATAATAGTTTTCTGGAAACAATAAGGATTGCGTCCTTTGAGTCTTTGTATGGGTAGCCATGCCAATCTCACTTTTTCTAGGAAGATTGGGAGAGCGGTCCTTATTGGGCTGAGTTTGGTTCAAGAGATGATGGAGGTGGTGTATTTGATACATAGGTGTTTGATCATGGTATAGATTCATCAAAAATATTATGAGAATAATCAATATCATCCATTGAAGTTTTTGGTTAGAGGTCAAGTCTTTCTCAAAGTTTCACCTTTCTTGGGACATTGTTATTTGGGTTATCAGGGTAAGTTAGCACCGAGGTTTGTAGGCCCCTTTTAAATTATTGAGTGATAGGGGAGGGTGTCCTACTAGTTGAACATTCCATCTGGTTTGACTTTTATCCACAATGTGTTTCATGTTTCCCGGTTGAGGATCTATATACTAAATCATTCCCATGTGATTATGTGGGAGGATGTATATCTGGATCCTAATACCGCTTTGGTTGAGCATCCAATTCAGATTATGGATCACCAAGATAAGGTTCTGCACAGTAAAAAGATCCCACGGTCTAGGTATTATGGCATTGGAAACATGATCCTCATGAGACATAGGAGCAGAAATCATTGTTGAGGTGGCAGTGGACTTTGATTTTTTCATATCCTGGATTTTGACCACTTTATGGGGATATAAAGCTTTTATATTTGGGAGATTTTAATTCCATATTACCTTTATTTTAGGTATGTTATAATATTTTCTTTTTTGTTTCCTTTTTCATTGGGAGAGTATTACTGACCGTGAAATTTGGAGGATACATATAATTTTTAATTCAGATATTTTTTGGAATTTTCAACAAAAAAACCTATTGTTTCTTCTACTCACTGGGAACTAACATGTCATGTAAGTGAATAACACTCCATATAATGGATTCTGGGAAGAATCCATGAACTAGGTCTATGACATGAAAAGTTTAAACATTGTGTAATAGGTACACGCCTTGTATGTCAAAAAAATATAGTTTTTAATTAAAAGGTGATGTGTTTTTTAGCATATATGGACCTTGAGGAATACATGGTGATTGAATTGGTTAAATGTCGTGTAAGTGTCATGGTGTTATTTTTTTAGGCCATCGTATGAGTGATTCATTTCTTTCATTCTCTATTTGTCCCTCCTCTCTCAACCTAGAGATCACCCAATGATATTTTGGGTGATTCTTTTCTATCCAGATTTTTTATTTTAGGGATTGATTTTCATTGTGGTTGGATTACTCCTCTCTAGGTAAGAGTTCCTTCTAGTTATTCTTCAATTTTTTTTTGCGACATTGTTTTGGATATGGTTTTGTAATCAGATTGTTTATTCCATAAATCATTTTTAGTGACTTATCATGCCTTGTCTTTTAAAGGAATATCTTGTGGTTTCCAATCACCATTGTTAAAGGCAGTTAGGTTTTCTACATCCCTTAGGTAAGTGGATCTATTCAAGCATTCTAATTTCTTTAATTACCTATTGTTCTTATTGTTTACTTAAGATTTAAAATGTAATTCCATGTGTTGAAATTGAAAAATGCATGGGTTCATGTTTTAAAGTGGGTTTTGATTTGAAAACAAAATTTCCTTGATTTAGAAATAAATGGATTCTAAAACCATGAAGCAAGTTGTATTGGATTTAAAATGATTTTATAAGAATGAGACCATGGTTTTTAAAATGGAAATTTACAATCATTGAACATAAGGAGCATTGGGTGTGTTGAGAAAGATACATGAGTATCCTTAGTGTGTGTGACACCACTAGGAGGTACCCTCTTATATATTGATGGACTGTGGAAGGACTCGATATTAGTTGGATCCAACCATATCACTTTTTGGATTGTGCGTGTCTAGTAAGTATTGTCTTATAGGCTAGATCCGGAAAAAAAGTTGAATTTTTGTTCCTAGTTTTTTATTTCATGATAGTTTATTTCATGGTTGTTGGCACACATGTGTATTTTTATTTTGGTATTTTTACCTACTTTTTTTCATGGATTTCATGTTTCTAGTTTTGGAAAACATGATATGCAATTTATGGAAAACACAAGTAATGTTTCATAATTGTTTTCAAATTGTTTTATTATAAAAATGATTGAAAAACAATTTTATTTTAAAGTTAGAACATGGGAATTATTGATATTGTAACTTTCATATATTCCTTGGTGGTTTCCTACTAAGATATATTACTCACATCCTATTTCTACTTTTGGGTGGTTATAGGCCTTATTTGTTAGGAAACGGGAAAAGGGAAAGGAATTATATAGCATGTTGGACTCTCTTTATGTCACTATTTTTAATTTGGGTTTATTTTTAAAGGTGATGATTAGTCACATGGAAACTTGTTGGTCTAGAATCATCATACTTCCTATTTTAGCTTGTTTATATTAATTATATATACCTATTTTTTATGATTTGTACTCTGGTTGTATGACTTTTTTTCTTACTTTAAGACATTTTTGTTATATTTTTTATACCTCACCCCATAATGGGTTAGCTTGGGTGACTGGTATTGTTGTCTTGAGTTGGTCTGTTACACTCCCCAACTTTACTCTGAAACCCACATTACTAGTCACTAGCCTCTAGGGATTGGAAAATGCTCTTAGAAACATATGGTTGGATGATTTGGGTACCGTTTGAGTGATTCGGGTCATTTTCATTACAATGTGGCATTAAATAAAGGAAAATGATATCATTTCTCACTTATATCTATCAGGATGGTTGATATTGAGATTATACATGAGCAAGGATAGTCATAACTTGAGAATTTATCCAAAAAGGCATCACAAATCTCATTATATCAGAATCTCATGTTACTAAGGATATCCAGGTAGTAAATTAAGAACCACCAATGTATATGGGATATTAATATTAGTACCTCAATATTGAGTAAGTTTGAACCTATAAGGTGTGTAGGGTTCAATTTGGAATCTTGCTCAGGGCCGATTAATGAATCATTAGTAGATGTATATAGGTATTCATTGTAGGACAACGTGTTATGTCATGTTATTATAGTGTTTGTTTATGTTATTGTTTGAATTAGTTTAGGATTTATATTAATTTAAAGATTATAAATATATATATTGTTTTCCTACAATCATATTGGTGATGAATGGGTTAATATTAAATCACAATTTATTTCCTTCATATGATAGATTTTCTTACTTTTGTTTATAGTTTTCTTTATTGTTTATTACCAGCTTTTAATAATTCCCATGTTTTTTCTTATATTATTAATAAAAATTAAATCATATTTCTTATTATTTATAAGTCATGATTTTTTCATTGACTTGAAACCATGCCTCTATTGTTTCGAAAATATATGACTGTTATGCTAGAAGTTAGTAACAGTAAAAACATGTCTTTACTTCCTCTTGATATACTAATAATATATATATATATATGTGGTTTTATTATTTACTAATTCATTCTTTCTTTTTTTGTTAACATATATTTAACACAATATCAATTATCCTTATTTATATATGTTTCTATTTAGTACCTTTTTTATTTTCCCGTTGATTTATATAATTGATTTATATGTGATAAAAATTAATTATTTATGCTTAAAATTTTGTCATTGTGAAAAGATGACTTTCACTAAACTTCATTTATGAAACCATTTTTTTCAAAAGGTAGTAAGGGGAATTTTTTTCCTAATAATTTTTTTATTTATGGATTTATAATAATAAATTTTATGTTCAAGTGATTTCATTGTAAATAAAATTATGAAATGGAACTAAAAACTAGTTTTTTCAAACAAATGGTTTTAATAATTTAAAATAAGTTGTAGATAATTAGGAGAAGATCTTAGTTAAGTCATATGGTGGGGAGAACCAGTATATAATGAGTCTTTGAGTATTAGAGAGTTGTTAATTCCCTAGTGGATATAATTTCCTGGAAGTTTAGAAATTGTGTTTTGTGGATCATAATTTAGAGTTTATGTTTCAAATAATTCTAAATTGATTTGAGTTGTCTCTTAGTGGTATAACTCAAGAAATTTAAGAAATGGTTATTTCAGTTTCTTGAGGTATACTCATTTGAGGATTATGATTTACTGATTCTTTGCTGATTGATGCATTTTTTGGATAAGATTATTTGAGGTTGTGATGAGATCGTGAGGTTGTATATTAGAGAGATCTTTGTAAATGTGATGGTTAGGAGACTTAGGAGATTATTTATTTTTAATGGCTATTTTTTTCTAATATATGGTGGGGGATTTTATAATTACATTTACTTTGGTCATTAAATTTTTAGAGGAAAATTAGACATGAAGTTGTGTGAAAATTTAAATTTTTGGATATGGATAGAGGTTTCATTTTATTTTTGACTTATGTCTTTAAATTTGAAGATTTTGGATGAAATTATAGGTATTTAAGGGATATGTTTGATGTTTCAAAGTTGGTTTGGAGGATTACGGGTTGTTTGAGGTGGTGAAATTGAACACACTATCGTGATGTGTCAAATTTGAAACATCTCGACCTGAACCACTAGGTTCGAGTCGGATGTTATGTAACCTCATGTGTGCCTCTCAATATTCCAGAGGTTGTTGACTTACAGTGATGGTCTAATTCCAATGGTAGAGATACTATACCATTTGTATCATTTCATCGAATAGAATAATAAATAAAAAATTTATAATTAATAATCAAAGTAAAAATGAAAAAACTGAATAAATGAAATACTTAATAAGATCTCCCAAGGTGGTAAGTCTATCCTGGGTATAAAAAAATGATAATAAATGACATGTAAATAAATTTACATCTATATTTCTCTAGAGTATGTCCCTATCTATAGCAGCTCTATGCTCCACTGCTCAACCATCCACCATAGGTCCCTTTCCCTTCACTAAATCTCTGGATATAAAATATAAAAGTGCACTAAAAGGACTGATTAGGGTGTGAGTAAAATACTCAATAAGATATCACAAATATTTCCTTACCATAAGTCCATAATATATATAATAGTGTTTAACAACACATAAATAAATGCTCAATAAACACACAAAATATTTCGAGTCATCATGCACTGACCAAGCCACTGTGAATCCTGACCCCAGCTACTTTGACTTATTACTAGAAAGGATGTCAAAGAAGTAATGTATCGCTATCTAGGTAACTTATATCACCTATAACATCCTGAATTGGGTGCCAAACATCAGTTCCCTGAGCCAGTCTTATATATAACCTCAAGTGTGCCTCCTCATACACCAGAGGTTGCCGACTAGCAAAGAGGGTTTAATATCGATCATGGAGGGACTATACCCTCTTTATTAGAGTGATACACCCAAGAAAATAAATAAACAAAATATGAAATATATAACCATAAAAAGAACAAACCAATATCACAATATGAACAAAATAGGAAATATAATATACAAAACTAAGCAATAGATATGTCATGCTAGATACGTGTTAAGTGTCAATATGCAGAAACCCAAAATAGATAAAGACACGACCACTACTAGGTGGGTCCCGACACCAAGTCTGGTTACATATTCTATTATCCACCCCAAATCAACCATCTATCACAAGGCCCTTTACCTTAAACTATCCTAAAAACATAAAATATATTTGGCTACTGATCAAGTAGCCCAACTAGGGTGTGGTTACAACTTAGTAGGCCATCACCAATAGTGTTTAAAACAATTCCAGTCAATAGCACTATATTTAGTTGTATAAAGAATAAAATTAAAGAAAAAAAGTAAACAGTTTATATTTATTCAGTTACTCTTTATATAACCACATAACCCTCATGTGCCTAAGGATACCTAAACTGTCAATACCTACTTCGACCCATGATACAGTCTGAAATATCCCTTAGGGATATCATATATTAGAATACCATTGTTACCATTAACCATCTCAATTCATATCATTGTCAATCGAAACCACAATCTGATGCCAAATCATGAGAATAGAATGTCGTGTCTAACACTCCATGGGTATTTGGAGCCCCTATCCCTGTCCCACACCTCAATGTCACATGGGTATTTGGAGCCCCATTCCCTGCCCATACTCATTATATCATATGGGTATTTTCAGCCTCAGTCCCTATCTAACACACATTATCTCATGTGGTTATATGAAGACTCAGTTCATGTCCCACACTCACTTATCACATACATGTATCAAAATATCACATGTGTCACAAAACCCCATTAATTAATTCAATAATTAATTAATCCAATTTAACAGTTTCACATACACATCATTCCATTAACTAATTCAATAATTAATTAATCACGTTAATCCCTTCAATTAATTCGCCAATTAATTGTTCACATCTATTTCATTAATTAATTAATCAGGTTAATCCCTTCAATTGATTCACCAATGAATTGGTCACATCAGTTTAATTAATTAATTCAATAATTAATTAATCACATCACTTGAATTAATTAATTCATCAAATAATTGGTCATATCAATTTCATTAATTAATTAAACAAATAATTATTCACATCCATCCCTTCAATTAATTTATAAATTAATTTGTCCCATAAATTTCAATAATTAATTCAAAAATTAATTAATCCAATTCACTATCCTAATATCCTTATAATTAATTAAACAATTAAATATTCCAAGTCTAAAATCTTAATATCCCTAATTTCACAATCCCTCAATTGATTTAATCCACAAAATTTATTAATTCAATTTAGAGAAATAAATTAATAATCAACCAATAGTGTTTATACAATTACATACATGTAATTCAAAATCAATACTTTGGGATTTTAAGAGCATACCTCCTACCTCAAGATTGATGATAAATGTTTGTCAATGAAAATCTCTAATTTTAGCGAAACAACAATGAAGAATGATATCTCGATTCCACTCCAAGAGAGGTGCATATCTTTGATATATGATTTGAATCATGAATAATGGAGGTTAGGAGCCTTATGAATTCATCCAGGGGCCTCAAAAATGAGTGGAGTAGGTTATGTCTGAGTTGGTTTTGATTTTGGGTTAATATGGGGGTTCAGGTATTTTTTTTTAAAAATCGGGTTAATTTGAAACCTATGCATGGTTTTTTGGGTAGGGGTGCATGGCTTGCCAAACTGCGTGCCTTCACCATGGACCTATATTAGGGGATTCATAGTTTCTCCTAAGAGGGTGCACCATTTTTCAAACTGTGTGCCAGCCGTGTAATCCCTCTCTGTGAGGTGTTACAAGGTTTGTTTGGCTAGGGCGCACAGTTTGGGAAAAATGTGCACAAACCGTGCACTACCCTTTATCCCTCTAATTTTTCTCAACATTTCACTCAAACTCACCCAAAGTAACACTCGAACAAAAATAAGTCAAATAAGGAAAAATAGTACCAATAAATGAGCCCAATACATATCCAAAAAATGTTGGGATATTTCAATCTCCCAACCTTATAACAGACCATCCTAAAGCTATACTCCCAAGAATCTCTAAGATTCTAAGTTAAAAATATCGAGCCACTGATCCCACATATCCTATTCTCTCTCACATGTTTCCTCCTAGACACACCCATGATGCCATAGTATCCAAACTATTAGCACAGTCTTTCCCTGTAAAACATTCCCACTATGATCCAAAACTTGTATCAGATGCTCCTCAAAGAACGCATCTATATCAATCTCAAAATCATCCACATCGGTCACGTGATATGGGTTAGGTTTATACCACCTAAGTTATGATACATGAAAAATTTCATGCATATCACTGTACCTCTGTGGAAGATCTAATTGGTGTGCCACCATCCTGATGCTCTGTACAACCTCAAAAAGTCAGACAAACCAAGGTTCCAGCTTTCCCTGTCTATATATCCTATGGTGACGCAATCTAGGAAACGCGTGAAGGAATAAAATATCACCCTCTGAAACTCTAGGGGTTAACGATGTCTATCCACATAAAAATTTTGTCTACTCTGAGCCATATCCATACACATCAAAATCAACTGAACCTTCTTCGATGTATCCTGCATGATACTCAATCCCAATAATTCTGACTCACCTAACTCCATCAAGTATATAGGTGATTTTCATGGCCTACCATAAATAGAATCATATGGTTATATCTTTATAGTTTCTTGATAACAATTATTATAAGAAAACTCCACCAATGGTTGGTGATTCTCCCAAGACCCACCAAAATCTAGGACACTTGCCCGTAGCATATCCTCAAGCACCTATATAGTACGATATGACTACCAATCTATATATGGGTGGAATGTCATTATTAATAAAAAATATATACCAAATACCTTCCACATGACCTTCCATAAATTTTAAGTAAAGAACAAGTCACAGTCTAAAAAAATAGTTAGTGGTACCCCATGTAGATGGAAAATAACTCGAACATACAACTCTCCCAACTGATCCTCTAAGAAATTATCCTGTATTGGAAAAAAATGTGCTAGATTTTTTAGCTGGTCTACACTAACCCAAATAGAATCATTCTTCCAAGGTTTCCTCATGAGACCCACCTTAAATTATATTTTAACTTCATCCCACTTCCATTCTGTCATGGGAAACAACAATAGAAAACCAACTGGTCATTGATACTCAGCCTTCACATATTAGAAGGTGTATCATCGTGTCATGAACTTTGCAATCTCATTTTTCATTTCTGAACACCAAAACTATCATTGTAGGTCATGGTACATTTTGGTCACACCTGGATGTACCACCCACTTCAAGTCATGAAACTCACACATTATATCCTCCCACATACTCATAGGAAAAACAACCCGGTTCCTGGCATATATGATTTTATCCTCATCTATGGTCCAATCAGAAGGTGACTCCCCACCTTCAAGGCTCTCCCTCAAGGTCAAACATTCCAGATCCTCATATTTTATATCTTTGATCCATCTCAAAAGTGAATAATCTATTGAAACTGATATGAGAGTAGTATGATACTGACTCTCTTGAACCAAAACATGCATATCATCTAGTAAAGTCATCATTTTATACTTAGAATTGTACTCCTGAACTTCCTAAGTTTAAGTTTTCCTACATAAAGCATCAGCAAAGATGATCCCCTTTCAGGGCATATATGTTAGCTCAAAATCAAAAGAATCTATATACTCAACCCACCTTCACTGCTGAATATTCAAATATAATTTTGAAAATATGTACTTCAAGCTCTTGTGATCAGTATACAACATAAATGTTTCTCCCAATAGATAATTTCACTAACACTTCAAAGAATAATCCAATACTGCCAACTTGAGGTCATGCATAGGGTAGTTCCATTCATTTTACCTCAAATACTAAGGCTTGTATGCCATAACTTGGCCCCCCTTCATAAAAACTACTCCAAGTCCAATCTCAAAAGCATCAAAAAACACTGTATACTTCTCACTTGACTTGGGTTTGATTAATATTGTTGTCTATGGTAACCACTTATTCAGCTCCTAGAAATAATTCTCAGAAGATTCAGTCCACTCAAAATTCATCCCCTTATTGGTAAATCCAGAAATTAGTTATTCCTAGTGGAAAAATTACTGAATGATCCTCTAATAATATGCCATTAATCCCAAAAACCTGCATATATTCAAAACATTCTTGGGATGATCCCAAGAAAAAACTACATAAACCTTCTCTAGGTCCACTGACACACCTTCCTTCGAGATGATGTGCCCCAAGAAGTCTGCCTGATCTATCCAAAATTGAAACTTATATATCTTTGTGTATATCCAATTCATTCTTAGTGTACAGAAGATGATGCAATGTTTTTGGGCATTATTGTCCTGATTCTTTGAGCACACCAAGATATCATCCACAAAAACTACAACAAACTGATCTAGGTACGAGTGGAAGATTCAATTCATCATGTCCATAAACAATACTAATGTATTTATTAACCCAACCGTCATTATGACGAAATAATATAGTCTATACATAAATTTTAAGGTAGTCATAGGTATATCATATGGTTGAAATCTAAACTGGTGATACCCGAATCTCAAGTCGATCTTATAGAAAACACAAGCTCCCCTCAACTGGTCAAAAAGAACTTCGATACAGCAAAGAGGATACCGGTTATTCATAGTCATTTGATTCAACTTTTGATAATAAAAACATAGGCTTAGAGTCCTATAAACCTTCTTAGAAATCAAAATTGGAGAACCCCAAAGCAACATACTCACTTGAGATCAACTCTTCCAGCTGAGTCTTGATCTTTTGAATCCCTATAGGTTCCATTATATAACGTGGAATAGAAATTGGATTTGCTCCATGCATTAGCTCAATAGTAAAATGCACATCTCTCTTTGGTGGAAACATTGATATGTATTTCGTAAATACATCCTAAAACTGGTCCAATAAGGGTGAAACAATATCAAGATTTACCCCTCTATTATCTTGCAACAAACTTGAAACCTATGTGGTAAGCTCCCCCAGTTGCAGGTGAACTAGCCCTGCCCATCCTGCCTTGATATCCTACTCTCCATGGTGAATATATTTTTCACCCTTATGAGACATAAAAGTTACTATCTAGTGGTAATAATCAATGTGGGGTCAGTATGCTACTAACTAGACCATACCCATAATTAGATCAAATCTTGAAATGGAAAGGATATAATGATCCCAATTGAAAAAATACACCCTAACTTCAATAGAACACCCCTTGCACAAATAGATGTCTCTCAACCATACTCCCGAAGATTTATTTATCATCGTAACTCCACTCAAAAACTTCTACACTAGACTAAAACTATTCACAAGTTGGGAAAATATAAAATAACGAGTGTCTCCAATATCAAATAAGTCACTAGAAATCATATAAGCTATAGGAATAGTACCTATAACCATATAAGGTCCAACATCACTATCCAAATGTGTTGGTTTATTGGAATTTAACTTTCATTCCCCTATTCCCTATGATACAATCTGAGTCCCCTAGGCTGCACTACTCCATTGATTCTATCACTCTTTCACAAAGGCTCCTCATCCACTACCTCTATCGCCATGGCCAGTAGTACTCCATCTACTAGACTAATTTTGTGTAGAAGACCCCCTTCCCAAGATCTAATTCCTCCTAAATGCTCCATCGTTACCAGTACATCATGGGTTCCTATATAACCTCTATAAATGACACATCCTTCCACAGGCTCAGCACTCTTCTCGTGGTTTGGGACAATGTTTATGAAAGTGGACCGGCCTACCACATTGGTTTAAAAGAACCCAGGTAAGATCTTGAGTAACATATCCTTCCCCCTAGACACACACTCTTCCTATTATCCACCTTGCTAACATTCTCATAGAGATGCTTGTTACTCTTGGATGATATAACTCCTGACCATCCAGCAGAAACCATCTATATAGAACTAGATGCCTCTTTCAGGTTCCCCTCAACTATGAGATCCTGATCCACCACCTCAACAAACTTATTTAACCGAAATAGGTTAACCTGGAACATAATATCACATTTAAGCCAATCCTAAAAATTCCTTATTGTATATGTCTCATCCCCTACCAATGTGGGAGAAAATAATTTCAAATATATAAAGTGTCAATAAAAATCTATCATGGACATAATTCCATAAGTCAACCTCATGAACTCTTCTTCTCTCTCCTTCCTCAACATCTCTGGACAAAAGTGTTCTAGGAACATCTCCAAAAAGGTCCTTAAGCTATCCCTTCGGTCTGCCCTATTCAGTCCTGAATATTCCCCCAACACTTCACTGATCCTCAAAACATGTAAACAACCAATTTGACCCTATTCCTAGAAAGAGACTCTAAATGGTCAATTATAGTTTGTATGGATTCAAAACAGAACTCTCATACCTCAAGTTCACCCTCTTTGATAAACATAGGAGGGAATTGTAACTGAAACTCCCATTTATGGTCAAACATACTCTTCACAACCCATTCTGGGTCCCTTTACATAAACTTCATTAATAGACAAAATTTTACTCAGAATTTCTCTCCTGCTTCCTCACCTGGCAGTATTCATGCCTCAGTTTCCACTACTAGTGGAGCATCTCCATCCATAACCACTGATCACCCTATCAACAAGCATCTTCATGGAGGCATATATCTATGATTACAAACACACATATCAGGACACATGAAACCACTTTATCATGTTTACATAAGATGAAAATCACAATAATCCATAACAAGTCTTTTCCCAAAACCCCACAACATGGTTAAAACTGATGCACTATCACTACCCTTAACCACCCTATATTTAAGTCATGGTTAACAAAGGGTAAACTCATTCTCATTGTTAAAGTTTCTTATAAGACACCCATTTATTCACATTTTTCATCACTTATTTTTTTATTTGATATTAGGAACCTTTTAATTTAAAACACACAATAAAGGAAAAACATTTCAAGTTCAACAACTTACCCAGAACCCATTTTCCCATGCGTGCCTAAAATGATGAATGTCACAAAATAATCATGAGTGCCTAGAATGATGCATGCATACATAAATATTATTCCATTCTATTCTATGAGTAAAATATCATAAAATCTCAAAAATAGTTATTACATAACATAATAAGTGTGTCAAGAAAGGAAAAATAACATTCAAGTATAACATCAAATACCAATAACAATCATCATACCCTAGGTACCTGGGTTTTCCCCCATACATGGGTTAGATACTCCCATGCATGATATCATATACAAGGCCCAAATATTCATAGTCTCCTATCTACATTTCTTGAAATAGTAATACAAAATAAATTAAAAGAAAACTAGGCTTTGATGCCACTTTGTAACATCCCAACTTGGGTTCCACACACTGATACCCCGAGTCGGTCCTCTATGTGGCCTCAAGTGCACCTCCCAATACACCAGAGGCTACTGACTAGTAGTGAGGGTATAATATAGATCATGGGGAAACTATAACCTCTTTATCATAGTAATACACAAGCGGAAATAAATAAACAAAAGCCCAAAGATATAACCATAACCAAAACAAACCAATATTACATGATGACCAAAACAAGAAATAAAATATCCAAAACTAAATAGTAGATATTTCATGCTAAATACATGTCAAGTGTTAGTATACAAAAAACCAAAATAGATAAAGACACTAACTACTCCCAAGCGGGTCCTCACACCAAGTCTAGTTCCCTCATCCTTGATCCACCAAAAATTATCCATCTACCACAGGTCTCTTACCCTTAACCTATCTTAGAACCATGAAATCTATTTAGGTACCGATCAGGAAGATTGAGTAGAGTGTTAGTACAACTCAATTAGCCTCCAACAATGACGTCTAAAACAAATCCAGCCAATAACAATGTATGAAGTTATATAAAGAATAAAATACAAGTAACAAACTAAACAGTTTACATTTATTCAATTACTCTTTATATAACCACATAACCATTGGGTGCTTGAGGACACCCAAACTATCAATACCTTCTTAAACCCATGTTTTAGTCTGAACTAACCCTAAGGGATATAATATATTAGAATACCATTGTTACCATTCACCATCTTAATTCATATCATGACCAATAGGAAATGTAGTCCAATTCCAAGTCATGGGTGTAGAACTTCTTGTCTAACACCCCATAGTTAGATGGGGCCTCTATCTCTATCCCACAACTCAATATCACATGGGTATTTTGAGCCTGAGTACATATCCCATTCTCATTATCTCATATGTATATTTAGAGCATTGGTCCATGTAACACCCTGATATTTTATGATAAAAATATATATTTTTTATTATGTTATATTAAACACCAAAGGAATCATTCACTACACACAACACTGGCTTTTCTTGTGTAACACACAAGAGAAACCTTCCTCAATAGCTTGTGTTGTATGCAATACCGTGTCTCACTAAACAAAGATATGATATTAAAATATTATATAAACTAGCCATTATAAATAGTATTAAAAAAATTTAATTTTATATAACATTTGAATTCATCTTACATATGATATGAGAAAAAAATCAATTTTTCGGATAAAAGAATTATTTTTCTCAAAAATGCAGTTTTCCACCTTTTGATGGCGCACCCATTTTAAATATAAATTTTGACAAGTTTATAAGTTAAATTTTACAGAATAAACTTCTTATTTTGAATCATAATATAAAAATTTACATTGGATAAATTTTTGATTCTCTTCTGATAACTTTCATATTTTGATGAATAGTAAAAATATGATAAAGTTTTCTTAATACAACTTTTTTCATCAATATAATTTCTGTGGTTAAATGATAAAATTTAATTGTTTTAAAGTATAAATAAAATATATTTTTACTATTTAATATAATTTATGTCATTACCATTAATTTTACATTGAATTCATGGTAAAAACATTTCAATCTTTGACAATGTTTTAACATTTAAAACGCATTTTCTTAACAACATGATTAATTTTAAATTAATTACTGCAACTTATGTGTTTGAATTTTAACAAATAGATTTCATATTTGGATTCAGTGCGTCCAAATTATGTTTATAGGTTAATTTTATTTTTTTGACATTATGAATAGTAACTACGGTAATTGTTTTTACTATAGTTAAAGGTAAATCGAGTAATTAAGGGTAAAAATAAGATTATAAAATTACCCTACCACCTGCCAAAATTCTATTGGATTAATAAAAGTCAACCCATATCGCCTAAGGTTCCTAATTGATTCGTTTCATGGACTATTGACCATAAAAATGATATAATTATAATTAAAACAAAAGAAAGTGACAACATGTCACTCTCTTATATCTTATAACTGCTATAATTTTAATTTAGTGATAAAATTTATAAAACCTCAAATATAAATGTTATAAAAAATATAATAAAATTATATACATCATGATTATTTATTTAGAATTTTTAGGGATTATATAATTATCATTAATGATGACACAATAGTGATGTAGAAGTTATTTTATGGATGGAAATATCAAATAAATGGTTTTACAAATATTAAAATAAATATTATATGTACTAATTAATGTTATCCACAAATTTTATAGATTAATATGACATATTAGGAATCTATTAAATATTTTGGTTTGAATATATTCCATGTGTGGATTTTATTTAAATTCAAACAAATGAATGGTGTCAAAATTGACACTATTATTATTTTATAAAAATAACATACTATAAAATTGTTTAAAAATCACAAAAATATTTAAAAATTATAAATTGAAATTTAAATGGTCAAAAATTTCATAAATTATCCAATTATAGACAATTAAAAACACATAAATAATTATTTATCATAATTTAAAATTTATAATATTATTACCATAAATAAAATTAAATAGATTAAATAAGGATAAATCAATTTGATAAGGTTTAAAATAAATTCCCAACATGTCTAAATTTTATTGGTTTATGAGATTAAAATAATATCTCATCTCATCTTATAATTGAGTAATTTTTTGATTTTTTTAAGAGGGGGTTGAATTTATTATAAATTAATATTTCTTATATTTCCAAAGGTGCCCCTCTCCTCCCTTATAAAAGAGCACCTCATCCCTCTCCTCTTTAAAAAATTTTTAGCCTTAAATCTCGGAAAAACCCTATCCATTTCTCTTCTACACTTCCCTAGAAGCATTCTAGAGGCCCTGGTTTTCTTAAAATACCAACTATAGTGCCTTAAGAGGAGGTTTAGAAGAGGTGCGTCGAAGAAGAGGTAATATCCTTTACCGGTTATTTCAAATTTATTTCTTCTTCTACTTCCTCTTATTTATTTTTTTCATTATAAAGTAATAACATTAGTATCACCCATATACTTATATGTTATTATAAATATGAAACAACCATGTTTCACCTTCTATCCATCCTACGGAAAATGAAATCACCGTGCGTGTGCACGTACGGAATACCGTCTCCACGCCGTGGTGTAATCTATTTTCCACCACCACCTTACTTGGATGGGTATAAGGGTGTAAAGAATAAATATATATGATTATTATAACATGATACTAATTCTGAGATATTCTATCATCCACTCCAAGACCATTCAATAATTATGGGAACCATATCATCGCTCATGTGTACATACGGCTTACCGTCTCCATGATGCGATGTGATTCGTTCTACATGATCTTCATTAAACCATGATTATATATACAAATTGAATGAATAAATATAATATATATTATAATAATACAATTCTTTAAATTATGTAGCTATAACCTAAAAATAGGAATAAGAATTTATTCGACAAAACACGCATAAGATCATAAAGCAATGAACACCCGAATAACAAGTAGCAATGAAATACTACTAATAAGAAGATAAGAATATGACCATATATGATATCATAAAAATGAGTATGATTCTGGAATAATTCAATGACATTATTTAAATCATTATACAAGAGGTTTGGATATGTACAAATCATATCAGACCTAAGGTAAGGGAAAATCTCGCAATCTTATTTTATTTATCCAAGATTGTTTATACTTTAGAATTTACTTGGGCATATTTATCATCCATGTAACAACCCATGATTTTATGAAAAATATTCTTTTTAATTTCACTAATGTCTTGTGTTGTACGCTACACAAAAAGGATCTTGCACAACATGCATCCTTGACTTACCTTGCATTACACGTAATCGCGACCTTCCTCGATAGCGTGTGTAGTACGCAATAACGTGTTTCACTAAACAACATGCTATTAAAATATTATTAAAACTAGCCATTATGAATAGTAATAACCACTTTTTGAAATTTTATAAATTTTATTTTTCAAAATGGAATTAATTTTTGGATTCGTAATATCGAAATTAGCTTAGGGTGAAATTTTGGTGATTTTAGGATAACTTTCATGAATAGTGAAAATTACTAAATTTTAATTAAAAACAACTTTTTCAATAGAAATAATTAATAGTGATAAATTATTAATTTTAGTGGTTTTAAAGTATATTTATAATATATTTTTACAATTTAATACAATGATGTTCATTGGATGTAATTTCACATTTAAACTAGTTATAAACAAGTGTCAATCTTTTGATAGTTATTATCTCTTAAAAACACGCCATTTGTTTTGAAGACGGAAATTAATTTTTAAATTAGTTAATGTAACTGATATGTTTTGAATTTGGTAAAATAGACATCATTTTTGAGATCAAAATATCAAATATATCTTAGGCCTAATTTTTGGTATTTTTCTGAAAACTTTCAATTTTTGATGAATAGTGAAACCACTAAGTGGTAGTTAAAAAAACTGAATTTTTCATAAAACTTAATTTTACCGCTTCTGTGAGTGGAATTTCGAAAATCCGAGAGACACATTTGATGTCAGTAAGTAAAATTTGGTTCAATGAGATGAAAATAATTTTTTGGTGAATAGTAACTTTTTACTTTTTTTACCACGGTTAAAAGTAAATAGGGTCATTAGGGGTAAAAATGATATTATTATTACCCTAACACATGTCCTAATTCTATTTGACAAGTGTAATTCGACCCAAAACAACCTTAGGAATAAAATATGACCATTTAGGCCCACTTGGATTAGATTAGGACATTTATTATTAATTTATTTAAAGAAGGGTTAAAATAGTTAAAATCAAAATTTAATAAGTAAATCATTTTTAATATGGGTTTATACATAAGATAAATTCGACTATAAATATTCATTATAAAGGTAAAAATATTTCCTACATAATGCTATTTTATTTGTAATTTTTAGACATTAAATAATTTAATTTATTTATGACACAACGATGATGTAGTAATTATCTTATTAATGAAATATTGACATAATTGATGTTATAAATACCCAAATAAATATAATTTGATACTTTTTATGAATTTCACTTATTTTATAGGTTAATATGACATGTTAGTATTGATTTAATTAACTTTTTTCTAACTTATCATTCTGTTATGATTTTCACAAAAATCAATTACTAAATAGTGTCAAAATTGACATAAATTAGTTTTTAAAACAAATACTATATTATTAATTGTAATTTTATTCCTAAAAATATAAGGTTCGGCCAAATGACTTAGATAAGGTTATATATATTAATAATAAACAAATTGGGGTTTTTTTGGCTTCTTATAGTAAGTTTATTAACCTTATAGTCTAAGAACACAAGAAGACACGATAAAAGTAAAATTATTTAACTTAATGTTAAATCTAAATGATAAGGTTAAAATAGGAACCTAAACTTGTCTAGATTATATTTGATGAGAGGATTTCGACCCATCCCCACCTTATCCTCAAAATAAATCAATTTGGAGCTACTTAAAACCGAACTTGACTTTATAATAAAATAATATTTTTAGTTATTCCAAAGGTGCCCCTCTCCTCCCTTATAAAAGGGCACCTCCTCCCTCTCTTCCTCACACAACTTTGAGCCTTCAAGCTCGGCCAAACCCTGCCAAATTATCTTCTCCACTTCCCTAGAAACATCCTATAGGTTCTGTTCTTCCTCAAAGACCAATTTTAGTGCCCTAAGAGGAGGTCTCAAAGAGGCGCTTCAAAGAAGAGGTAATTTCCGTTACTGATTCTTTCACCTTTATTTCTTCTTCCACTTCTTTTTATTAGGTTGTTTCATTATGAAGTAATAACATCAGTATCACTCATATACTGATATGTTATTATAAGTATTAAACAATCCTATTTTACCATCTATCCATCCTACGGAAAACGAAATCACCGCGCGTGCGTACGTACGGAATACCGTCTCCACGCCGTGGTGAAATCTATTTTCCACCACCACCTTACTTGGATGGGTATAATGGTGTAAATAATAACTATATATTATTATTTTAAAGTGATATTGATTCTAAAATAGTATACATACACTCCAATACAGTCCCACGATCATGAGAACGATATCATCCCTCGTGCGTACGTACGGACTACCGTCTCCACGACGCGATGAGATTCATTCTCCACTTTAACCATTAATGAATGATTATAAAGTATATATAATAAGTAATCATGAAATATATGACATAATAATGATACTGGATTTATGTGTATATATATGTATGTCATCTACTTAATTCCGTTCAACTCAATAAGGAAACGAAAACAGCATTCATGCGTACGTACAGCCTACCGTCTCCATGAATGGTGTATTTCTTTCCACTTAATGATTTATTATATATATGTATATTATGAATATATATATATATATAATCATGTTTTATATTCTTTAATTAAGTAATCATGATTTAAGTAATCATATGAATAATTACAAGTCAAAACACGGACGACAAATGAAACAATTTTACCCAAAACGCTCTTTAACATGGAATTTACAAAAGAACGGGTAATATAAAGTCATAAGTGAACCATATATGATATCATAACAATGAATAAGATTCTGTAATAAGTCAATGACATTATTTAAATCATTATACAGGAGGTTAGGACACTTACGAAGCAAATCGGACCTAAGGTAAGGGAAATATCACAATCTCATTTTTATCCGAGATTTTTTATACGTTGTTATTTACTGGGGTGTATTTTATCATCCACACCCATGTTTCCTCAATATGTAATATTATTTCAATCCACCTAAAATTTTTTAAATCTTACCCTTCGGTGAGTTTTTAGTAAAAGACATGAAAGGAATCTTTTTTCGTTTTTCGTACGAGGTACTTTTTGACTTTTCCGACAAAAGTACGAAGAATGTTTTTTTTAACTTATACGGAATGAATGGATTTTTAAAAAATTATTTCCAAGAATCTTACTTTACAAGTTTTCGTGTTTATTTTTAATCAACTTCTTTTAGTTTAAAATTGTATGACATTTTAAGAAAGGAAAAAATGTTTTTTAATTAGAAAGGATATTTTCCTCAAGAATGGTGTTCAAGTGTTTTATCAAAATTATTTTCCATCTAAGATAATAAATGGTTCTATTTCTATCCCTATTTTTAAATTGATTTTATTATGTTGTGATGGATTTGTTTTTATGAATTCCTTTATCTTATATGAAATGTTTTATGATTTCACGATGTTTAAGATTCCCATTTTTATTACATGGGTTATGCAATGATGTATGATTTATGATTTTGTGGCACACATAAGAGTAGTATCATTATGAGATGGGTGGGACATATATCTCCCTCCAATGCATTGGGTACAGATTTTATATCTCATGAGATAGACATGGATGGAATGGTAGGTTATACCGGTTCAGTGAAACAGGACTGAAACGAGGGTGACTCAGTTCTGAAAGGGACTTTGTCCACTAAGATAGTCTTGGCAATGAGTCTGGACTAACAAGAAATGATTCTCTATGATTTATGTGTGTATGCCACAAAGTTTAATGTTTTAATTTATGATTATTGTGATTACATTTCACTGCCATGAGTTATTCCAGGTTATGAAATTATGATCTCTTTTACAGGTTAAGATTTCCAAAAGTTATGTGCTTATGTATATGATGTGATTGATATTTCTTTTGTTTACCCTTACTGAGAATTTGAGCTCACCCTTTCATGTTTTCTTTTCCCTAGGATATAAGGAAAGGTTTTAGGTATAAAAAAAGGAAGATCTTTATGGGAGATGTTGAAGATCTTTCACTCGGATTAGAAGATTATATTCCGAGTTTCCAAAGACACTAAACTATTACGATCCTTGTGTGTGTGTTTTTGTTATGTACTAAGTATTCTGTAAATGTAATGTAATGTCAATTTACATCAAGCTTCGGGTCTCTACAGTTTGTATCAGAGGAAAGGTTTAGTCAACCTTTGGAAACTAGGATGCAAAAACGTTAGTGAGATCCCTAGAGATATTTATAAGGTCTGTCTAGGGATATCTCTAAGGTTAAGTATATGTATAGGTTATAGTCCTAGAATTGCGCTAACGATCTTAGAATTTAACCTAAGAAGTTAGATATTGAGGATACTCCCCCTTTATAATGTTGTTTTCCCTAGCATGATTTTTGCCTCTCACACTATTCTTTTTTGGTTTTAGACGATGGCTGGAACCCGAAGGAACCATGTTGATCAATGCAATGGACAATGCAATGATTGTCCTCCTGAACAAACAAATGTTATGGGAGATGGAGTGCAAAATCTTATTGCTATACTTACACAAGCTATGAATCATTCTGGACTTCCAAATGAGCAGAGAAGGGAACAATATTCTATTGAGTCCTTCATGAGGCAACGTCCACCTTCTTTCAGTGGGTCTTCTGATCCACTTATTGCTGAACAATGGATCAGTACCACTGAAAAGATATTTTCAGTTCTTCAATGTTATGAACATGATAAAGACATCTTAGCAGTATATCGTTTGAAAGGTGAAGCTGATCAATGGTGGAATCTTATCAAGAATACGAGGCCAAGAGATGAAATTGAGTCCATGGAATGGGACGAGTTCAAGAACTTGTTTTTCAGTAAGTACTTCCCTCGTATTCTTCGAAAAAAGATGGAAAAGGAGTTTCTTAAGATGAAGGAAAAGGATGATGAATCTGTTGGTATATACGGAGCGAATTTTACAAGACTTGCAAGGTATGCATCTGGAATTATTATCCAACCTGAAAGTAAAGTTGATCGATTTTTCAGTGGCTTAAAACCAAGTCTTCGAAGGGCATTAGCTATAATAGACTTCAATAGCTATGAAGAAATTGTGCGTTGTGCTATCAAGGTAGAAATGGAATTTGGTGTTACATATCCATCTCATGGTTTTGACAAGAAACGAAAGATGGAGTTCAAGGAGAAATCTCAGAGTAATGGTGAAAAGAAGATGAATGTTTCCTTATGCTCAAAGTGTGGAAAGAAACATGATGGAGATTGTCTTAAAGGGACTAGAAAATGTTTTAAGTGTGGAAAAGAAGGTCATCGAGCAACTGAGTGTCGAAGTAATGGAAAAAGGGTTTCTAATGATGTGAATAAAGCAAACACTGCAGAGAACGCACCACCAACACTTCAATGCTTCAAGTGCAAGGAAATGGGGCATTATGCAAATAAATGCCCTAATCCAAGGGTTAGTGATGATCAACATGAGCAATCAATTAAGGAAAAGGACAAAGGGAAGTCACATGCGATCACTATTGGCAATGTTGAATGTGACAAAGATGTGGTGGAATGATTAAGTGTTTATGTAATGGGATTCCAAAATAATGTTGTATATAGTATCATGGAATATTGGAATATTTATGTTTTGGTCTATTGTGGTTCTCAATAATTTTATGGTATCGGTAACCATGAAAAGTGATTGAGACATTATTGGTAAACAGATGATATGAGCATAATGAAGGGATAAGAAGATAATGAGATGTTTGATTGTATTCATGAGCTCATGATTGATATAAGGACTAAGTGATATCATGGTTTGAGTATATAGAATTTTGAAGATTTTGGTATGTGGAAAGTGTTAACTTTTAACTACATTAATGTTTTCACTAAGGTTCAATGGGTATTCATTCTTCAAGAGAATACATGATTAAGGTATTCACATGTTTGTAATTTGACCAACAAGATATATCTTATGATATATGGGGGATAAATGATGGCATTCACGTGATTATTCTGTGACATTTCAAGTAATCATTTTCTTTATACTATGAGCTTGGACCGAAGTATTTTAGATAAGCCTAAAGATTAGAATGGATTATGTTGGACATAAGTTAGGATAAAACGTTTTTCGATATTATTGATGGGATGTTATAGTAATATAGCTTTAGAAAAAGGATAACCTGCAGGATGGGTGACAGCCCATCGCGTCGGACAAGGCTGTGGGAATCGAACCCGCAACTGAAGTGCGACTGGCCTTTATCGCCTACCACTAGCCTACAGGAAGTCCCTGTTTAGTAGAAACTAGTTTTATTATATTAAGTAGTATGATATATGAAGTATAAGTCCATTTTAGGAACTATATATGATTAATCTCACTATAGAATGACTTATGAATATTTAATAACTTTTTCTAACATTTTGTTTGAGACAGATGGAATGACCCGTCATTCTATCACATGATCTGCTAACACATCACGAATAACAAATTCAACTTCATTTATTTAAGAGATGAAGTGGAAATTGTTCAAGGCACGAACATCAGTGAAATTGTACCAAAATAAAGTAAGTATTTATTCTAATTCAAATTCTTCAACTTTAGGGAAACGATCTTGAAAACCAAAAATGTTGTCCTAGTGCTCTTATATCTGATTAATCAGATGGTACCTTAGATCATCACAAATTTATGGATTTTTGATTGTTGGCTTTTCCATAGCCATGTTCTCTACCACTCTCCATCAGAACATGATGGTTAGATTTTTCTTCCATATCCATATTTTCACCTATGTGGAAACCCAGTGATTAGTTTATTTGGGTAACCGTTACGTTTCATACTTTCGTTTTTAAAGATGGGTTTTGGTATTCCTTTTTACGATGTGGGTTTCTATTAAAGAAACTTTCGAATAGTAAACCATTTATAACTCCGACGAATTTCGAGGGAGAAATTCATTTTAAGGGGGGTAGAATGTAACAGCCCAAGATTTTATGAAAAATATTCTTTTTAATTTCACTAATGTCTTGTGTTGTACGCTACACCAAAAGGAGCTTGCACAACACGCATCTTTGACTTGCCTTACATTACACGCAATCACGACCTTCCTCGAGAGCGTGTGTAGTACGCAATAACGAGTTTCACTAAACAACAATATGCTATTAAAATATTATTAAAACTAGCCGTTATGAATAGTAATAACCAATTTTTGAAATTTTGTAAATTTTATTTTTCAAAATGGAATTCATTTTTGGATTCGTAATATCGAAATTAGCTTAGGGTGAAATTTTGGTGATTTTCGGATAACTTTCATGAATAGTGAAAATTACTAAATTTTAATTAAAAACAACTTTTTCAATCAAAATAATTAATAGTGATAAATTATTAATTTTAGTGGTTTTAAAGTATATTTAGAATATATTTTTACAATTTAATACAATTATGGTCATTGGATGTAATTTCACATTTAAACCAGTTATAAACAAGGGTCAATCTTTTGATAGTTATTATCTCTTAAAAACACGCCATTTTGTTTTGACGATGAAAATTAATTTTAAAATTAGTTAATGTAACTGATATGTTTTGAATTTGGTAAAATAGACATCATTTTTGAGTTCATAAAATCAAATATAGCTTAGGCCTAATTTTTTGTATTTTTCTGAAAACTTTCAATTTTTGATGAATATTGAAACCACTAAGTGGTAGTTAAAAAAAACTGATTTTTTCATAAAACTTAATTTTACCGCTTCTGTGAGTGGAATTTCAAAAATCCGAGAGACATGGTTGATGTCAGTAAGTAAAATGTGGTTCAATGAGATGAAAATAATTTTTCTGGTGAATAGTAACTTTTTACTTTTTTTACCACGGTTAAAAGTAAATAAGGTAATTAAGGGTAAAAATGATATTATTATTACCCTAACACATGTCCTAATTCTGTTGGACAAGTGTAATTTGACCCAAAACAACCTTAGGAATAAAATATGACCATTTAGGCCCACTTGGATTAGATTAGAACATTTATTATTAATTTATTTAAAGAAGGGTTAAAATAGTTAAAATCAAAGTTTAATAAGTAAATCATTTTTAATATGGGGTTATACATAAGATAAATTCGACTATAAATATTCATTATAAATCTAAAAATATTTCTTAAATAATGGTATTTTATTTGTAATTTTTAGACATTAAATAATTTAATTTATTTATGACACAACGATGATGTAGTAATTATCTTATTAATGAAATATTGACATAATTGATATTATAAATACCCAAATAAATATAATTTGAGACTTTTTATGAATTAAACTAATTTTCTAGGTTAATATGACATGTTATTATTGATTTAATTAACTTTTTTTGAACTTATCATTCTGTTATGATTTTCACAAAAATCAATTACTAAATAGTGTCAAAATTGACATAAAATAGTTTTTAAAACAAATACTATATTATTAATTGTTATTTTATTCCTAAAAATCTAAGGTTCGGCCAAATGACTTATATAAGGTTATATATATTAATAATAAACAACTTGGGGTTCGATTTGCTTCTTATAGTAAGTTTATTAACCTTATAGTGTAAGAACACAAGAAGACATGGTAAAAGTAAAATTATTTAACTTAATGTTAAATCTAAATGATAAGGTTAAAATAGGAACCTAAACTTATCTAGATTCTATTGGATGAGAGGATTTCGACCCATCCCCACCTTATCCTCGAAATAAATCAATTTGGAGCTACTTAAATCCGAACTTGACTTTATAATAAAATAATATTTTTTGTTATTCCAAAGGTGCCCCTCTCCTCCCTTATAAAAGGGCACCTCCTCCCTCTCTTCCTCACACAACTTTGAGCCTTCAAGCTCGGCCAACCACTGAAAAATTCTCTTCTCCACTTCCCTAGAAACATCCTATAGGTTCTGTTCTTCCTCAAATACCAATTTTAGTGCCCTAAGAGGAGGTCTCAAAGAGGCGCTTCAAAGAAGAGGTAATTTCCGTTACCGATTTTTTCACCTTTATTTCTTCTTCCACTTCTTCTTCTTAGGTTGTTTCATTATGAAGTAATAACATCAGTATAACTCATATACTGATATGTTATTATATGTATGAAACAATCCTATTTCACCATCTATCCATCCAACGGAAAATAAAATCACCGCGCGTGCGTACGTACGGAATACCGTCTCCATGCCGTGGTGAAATCTATTTTCCACCACCACCTTACTTGGATGGGTATAATGGTGTAAATAATAACTATATATTATTATTTTAAATTGATATTGATTCTGAAATAGTATACATACACTCCAATACAGTCCCACGATCATGAGAACGATATCATCGCTCGTGCGTACGTACGGACTACCGTCTCCACGACGCGATGAGATTCATTCTCCACTTTAACCATTCATGAATGATTATAAAGTATATATAATAAGTAATCATGAAATATATGAAATAATAATGATACTGGATTTATGTGTATATATATGTATGTCATCTACTTAATTCTGTTCAAATCAATAAGGAAACGAAAACAGCGTTCATGCGTACGTACGGCCTACCGTCTCCATGAATGGTGTATTTCTTTCCACTTACTGATTTATTATATATATATATATTCTGAATATATATATAAATATATAAATCATGTTTTATATTCTGTAATTAAGTAATCATGATCTAAGTAATCATATGAATAATTACAAGTCATAACACGGACGACAAATGAAACAATTTTACCCAAAACGCTCTTTAACATGGAATTTACAAAAGAACGGGTAATATAAAGTCATAAGTGAACCATATATGATATCATAAAAATGAATATGATTCTGTAATAAGTCAATGACATTATTTAAATCATTATACAGGAGGTTCGGACACTTACGAAGCAAATCGTACCTAATGTAAGGGAAATATCACAATCTCATTTTTATCCGAGATTGTTTATACTTTGGTATTTACTGGGGTGTATTTTATCATCCACATCCTTGTTTCCTCAATATGTAATATTATTTCAATCCACCTACAATTTTTTAAATCTTACCCTTCGGTGAGTTTTTAGTAAAAGACATGAAAGGAATCTTTTGTCGTTTTTCATACGAGGTACTTTTTGACTTTTCCGACAAAAGTACGAAGAATGTTTTTTTAACTTATACAGCATGAATGGATTTTTAAAACATTATTTCCAAGAATCTTACTTTACAAGTTTTCATGTTTATTTTTAATCAAATTCTTTTAGTTTAAAATTTTATGACATTTTAAGAAAGGAAAAAATGTTTTTGAAGTAGAAATGATATTTTCCTCAAGAATGGTGTTCAAGTGTTTTATCAAAATTATTTTCCATCTAAGATAATAAAGGGTTCTGTTTCTATCCCTATTTTTAAATTGATTTGATTATATTGTGATGGAATTATTTTTAGGAATTCCTTTATCTTATATGAAATGTTTTATGATTTCACGATGTTTAAGATTTCCATTTTTATTACATGGGTTATGCAATGATGTATGATTTATGATTTTGTGGCACACATAAGAATGGTATCATTATGAGATGGGTGGGACCTATATCTCCCTCCAATGCATTGGGTAAAGATTTTATATCTCATGAGATTGACATGGCTGGAATGGTAGGTTATACCGGTTCAGTGAAACAGGACTGAAACGAGGGTGACTCGGTTCAGAAAGGGACTTTGTCCCCTAAGATAGTCTTGGCAATGAGTCTTGACTAACAAGAAATGATTCTCTATGATTTATGTGTGTATGCCACAAAGTTTAATGTTTTATGTTATGATTATTGTGATTACATTTCACTGCCATGAGTTATTCCAGGTTATGAAATTATGATCTCTTTTACAGGTTACGATTTCCAAAAGTTATGTGCTTATGTATATGATGTGATTGATATTTCTTTTGTTTACCCTTACTGAGCATTTGAGATCACCCTTTCATGTTTTCTTTTCCCCAGGATATAAGGAAAGGTTTTAGGTATAAAAAAAAGGAAGATCATTATGGGAGATGTTGAAGATATTTCACCAGGATTAGAATATTATATTCCGAGTTTCCAAAGACACTAAACTATTACGATCCTTGTGTGTGTGTTTTTTTTATGTACTAAGTATTCCGCAAATGTAATGTAATGTCAATGTACGTCAAGATTCGGGTCTCTAAAATCCACATCAATGTTTCCACAATATGTAATATTATTTATATCCTCCTACAATTTTTTAAATCCAATTTTACCTATTGGTTAATTTTTAGTAAAATATTTGAAAGGAATCTTTTGTCGTTTCAGTACGAGATACTTTTTGAATTTTCTGGCCAAAGTATGAGAAGAATGTTTTTTTAACTTTAATGGAATGAATGGATTTTTTATAATTTATTGAAAATTATTTTCATGAAGCTTAATTTAAAATTTTTCAAGTTTATTTTCAATTAACTTCTTTTAGTTTAAAATTTTATGACATGTTGTGAAAGGAAAAATGTTTTTGAAGTAAAAAGGATATTTTCCTAAAGAATGGAGTTCATGTGTTTTATCAAAATAATTTTCCATATAAGATATTATAGGGTTCTGTTTCTATCCCTATTATTACATTTATTTGATTATTTCATGATGGAATTATTTTTATGAAGTCCTTTTATCTTATATGGATTATTTTATGATGACATGATGTTTAAGAATCCCATTTTTATTACATGGGTTATGCTATGATGTGTGATTTAGGATTTTGTGGAACACATAAGAATGGTTTCATTATGAGATGGGTGGGACCTAAATATCCCTCCAATGCATTGGGTAAAGATATATATCTCATGATATAGTCATGGATGGAATGGCAAGTTAATCAGATTCAGTGATACAGGACTGGAACGATGAGTGAACTCAGTTCAGTAATGGACTTTATCCGCTATGATGGTCTTGGAAATGAGTCTTGAATAATATGAAATGATTTTCTATGATTATGTGTGTATGCCACAAAGTTTCTTATTTTATGTTATGATTATTCGGATTAAATTTCACTACTATGATTTATCTGATGTCATGATATTATGATCTCTTTTGCAGGTTAATATTTTTAAAATGTTATGTTCTTTTGAATGTGATATGATTGATATTTCCTTTGTTTACCCTTACTGAGCATTTGATCTCACCCTTTTGTATGTTTTCTTTTCCCCGGGTCAAGAATAAGGGTATTAAGTAGGATATTCCAAAAAGGGACTCTAGATATGATGAAATAAGCGGGAGACAATGTAGATGATTTATGAACCAGTTGATTATGTTTCCCAATTTCTAAATACACTATACCTATACGGTCCTATCATAGTTTGGTTATATGTTGTAATAATTATACTTCAATTCTGAAGTAATAACAATGTATGTAAAGTATGGGTCATTATAGTCCATGTCCCACACACATTATCTCATATGGGTATTTGGAGCCTCGTTCTGTGTACCACACTCATTTATCACATAAAACATATGTATCACAATATCACATGTATCAAAACAACCCATTAATTAATTAAAAAGTTAATTAATACAATTTAACAATTACACATTCACATCATTACATTAACTAATTCAAAAATTAATTAATCATGTTAATCTCCTCAATTAATTCATCAATTAATTAGTCAAATCTATTTCATTGATTAATTGAATAATTAATGAATCATATCAATCTCTTTAATTAATTCACCAATTAATTATCCATATCAATTTCATTAATTAATTAAACAATTAATTAATCACATCACTCCTTTAAATTAATTCATCATTTGATTGGTCATATAATTTTTTTTAATTAATTTAACAATTAATTAATCACATAACTTCCTTTAATTGATTCATCAATTAATTGGTCACATAAATTTCATTAATTAATTAAATAATTAATTGATCCAATTAACAACTCCATTATCCTCATAAATAATTTAACAATTAATTATTACAAATATAAAATCTCAATATCCCTAATTTCAGTATTTCCCAATTAATTATTACAAATATAAAATCTCAATATCCCTTATTTTAAGAGGGGTAAACCATGGGTTGAGGGTAGACTCCTAGAAATTTTTTTGAGTGATCACATAGACCAGTAAAGTTATTTTTATGTTCTTAATGTTAATCTTATTATAAAATATGTATCCTCATATATTTTAGATGATACCGCTAGCTAAGTCTGCCTAGGATATCCCGGTGTGGCTACCTGTGGTGCAGGAGGATGCTCCCCAGCAAGCTTTCATACCAGAACAAATGATCTAGTATACAGAGCCAATTCAACTGGGGATCTTTCAGATAGTTCTTGTTAAATGTGGAGTCACTTAAAGTACTTTGACTCATTCATGAGATTTTTAGCTTCATTATCCTTCATCATTCTAGGGTACTGGTATCCCACGGGATGCTAAGGATTGGATGGATTTCACCGATATTATTTTTGATCTAGTCCAAACTCATGAGGAGGGGTGAGTTATTATACAGATGTTCATGTTATAAGGACCCATTCAGAGATGGTTGAAATCCATGATACAGGTTGGGATACAAGATGTTATTACTTGGACAAAGATCATGGAGTTGTCTCTCGAGTAGTACTTTACTCACACGATGAAACTAGATTATACCGAAAAGTTCATGGAGTTATGACATGTCACTATGACTATCTATGAATACTCTGGTTTGTTCAAATAATTACTTATCTTTTCCCCCTTTTTGGCTAGTAATGAGACTTAGAGGGCACAGAAGTTTGAGATAGGCCTTCTACTGAAGCTCAGACATTGTGTTTGGATATTTGACTTGATGACATACTCACAGGTTCTTTATAAGTCCATAACCTTTGAGAAGGTACTAGAGGAAGAAAAATTAATAGACATAATTCTAGCCTAAAGTGGGATAGTCACGATCTTTATCTCACTACCATGGTAGTTTCCACTTGTAGTAGGAATAGAAAAGTGGAGGAGTAGAAGAGTGGTAGGAAGTCAGGTCAGAAAAAGACTTATTCAGTATCCTCTATGGGAGACAGGTGCTACAATTGTAGTGGAAGGGGACATTATACAAGTGCTTTCAAGAATCCATACATGGAGTGACACCATTTTGGTAGGATTTTCCATCTTCGATGCTTTTAATTGAAGGTATCTCAGAGGGGTCATAGAGTACCTAGATAAGCTGGGAGTGGGGAACCACAGTAAAGGAAGTGGACTTCCTAGATAATGATGACTCGGGTACAGGGATGTAGAACTATGGTAGGTCATGTGTATGAAGTAGATTAGGATCCAAAATATGGTTATAAGGAAATTTTTACTATATTATTTATGGTCTTGAACATGTAATTTTGGTCTTCTACCTCACATAATATTGGTGTTCTTATATCTGTATGAGGTGTCTCTAAACTTGACTAACTAATAGAGTTATGTCTTCCCTAAATTACATTTCTTTGAATTTTTCATTGAGTGAAAATGTAAAAACCTAGTATATGATAGAGTGTTAGTCAGTGATTACATCAGTGAGAGACTGATAATGGACTTCCATCTCACTATGTGAGAGGAAGTCACAGTGGACTTTGTAATGGGATTACCCAGGACCACAAGGAGTCAAATGTAGTCTGGATGATTTTCGATTGGATGAAAATAGTTTCCCATATTTTTTATATCAGATAGACTTACCTAGTAGTGGAACTAGAAAATTTTTATATCTTTGAGGTAGTATGGTCATGAGGATTTTCCTTGAGGATTTGTTTCAGGAAAACAAATACGTTTTGTGCAGTGGTTTTGGTAAGACTTGAAGAAATCCCTATGGACTCCATTGAGATTATGAACAATGTACCATCTTCTAACAAATTAATGGTCTGAGTGGACTATATTCATACAGGAGGTTATGTGTAGAACATTAATCTTGTACTTCTATAGATAATGGTATGATCACCTAGCCTTAGTATCTTAAGAGTCTCTTTATAGGAGGTCATGTCATTAATAGCCTTTATGGAATGAGGCGGGTGAGGCAGTGTTTATGGGGACTAGTTTGGTTTATGATACCTCTGAGATATTGTAGCTGATTCAATATAGGTTTACCACTACTCAAAGTAGGAAGAGATCATTTATTGATCAAATAAGGATACCTTTATCGTTCATTATGTTTGATCGAGTTTTTCTTATGAGTTTCTCTTTGTTTGGGGCACTAACATCCGAGGAAGTATGTAAATATTACACCAAGTTTTGTAGGACCCATTGATATTATAGAATGGATGGGGATAGTAGTGCATTGTCCGGACTTTCCTTCATGTTTTTAAGGAATACATGATGTGTTCCACATTTATTAACTTTGGAGGTACTTTCCCAATCCTGCGAATGTTATAGTCTATAAGGATTTTGAGTTCGAACTAGATGAATCATATGAGGAGAATCTAATGTAGATATTAGATCGGTGTAAGAAATTACTTTGATGGAAGATTGTACCACTCATTCAAATTTTGTGGCAGCATGAACATATCCAGGAGGAGATGTGATTGCGTGAGTCTGATGTTCGAGCTCAGTAGCATGAGTTTTCCGAGAAAGACTAATAGAGTTACTTCTCAAGGATGATAAGTTGATAAAGGTGTAAAATTGTAATATCATCAATTTTTAATGATAATAAAAACTCTCTTTGTAAATTCAAGTTCCCAGATCAGTTTGAATCACTGAGAGTGGAGGGGTTGGATCAGTGATCCCTTTAAATCTTTTTACAAATTGATTCTTTTCAATTAAACCTCTATGGATGCTTAAAGCCTTGATCCACTCTTCTCGTGTCTCTCAGCATTACCTCGAATGATGTTGTAAATATAAAGGCACTAAACACAAGGATTTATGAGGTTCGATTTAAAGACCTACTCCTTGTTTTGTTGGTTATTCCCTCCAATACAGATTCTCCACTATAATTCGGTTAGAAATTACAATGGTCGATAAAGATTCACATTGTATATCTCCTGAGTCCCATAGTAGGTTCTTTATACTGCTTCACATAATGTTACCAAAGTCCCACTAGCCTACTCCAGAGTCTCACTGAAATATTCTTCTCCTCCCTGAATCTCACAGGGTTCTTCTATCTCTCGAGTCACAAAAATAACTTTCTTCTTTAAGTTCTTCTTTGATTCACTGTAGATGATCTTCTAATCTCTTCACACAGGCTTGCTAAATTACACTTACCTGTTAATCTGTTCAAGGATCCTCAACAACTTTTGATAAGGTCTATTGGCCTTGCTCAATATTTCTGATCACTTGAGTTGATCAGTTATCACTCTCAACAATGATCAGGAAATTATTTCTTCTTCGGATGATGACCTGGCCTCACTGAGACGTGTTCCAATGGTACACACAAATTCCTCAAGAATATAATATCCAAGAATGATCTTTCACAATATTAGTATTTTCTCTCTTCTTGAATTCTCAATTACGGAACACTCATATACAGGATCTTCTTTAATTTAGTCTGGCTTCGGTCTCAGTTCTCATTCACTTCATTCATGGATTGCATGGGTATCTCAAATTATTTTACCTTATTTTAATAGATGAATATACTAAAACATCTTTTGTTTACTTGGAAATAATCACATACACTTATGTGATTATTCAAACACTGAAGATCAGCTCACTTTGCATCATCTGAATTAACACATGTTCATGTGTTCATGCATGATTGCATGCATGGGTCTCTTTATTTTGAACGTGCACTGTCTTCTATTCTTCTCTCACTATTTACACACACTATTGATAATTTCTTTATGTGTGCATATGCATTCATTCATTCGTGCACAATTATTTTTTACTTTCATATGTGAAAACCCTAGTGGGTGTAAAACTTTGAATACACACAAAATCTATTCTCTTTCACCGTCTCTCTTTCTATTCTTCTCTTTCTATTCTTATTTTGGGTATTAGCACTCACACACTTGTCTTATTTAATTCATTTAATTTTATGTGGGTTTTCATGGGTCTTCTTAAAGCCCAAATTAGTTCTTCCCATGATTCACATTGTTCTTGGACACTTGGGTGACACAACTCATGTATATGCATGAATGTGCATCATGCATGCATTCTTCTCTTTCCTTCGTGAGAATATGAAGCCTCAGGTACCTTATTCTCATCCTAGGGTAGTGTATGTACACACTGTCCTTTTTGAACTCTCCTTATTCTTCAAGAATTAACCCCTACAACCATCAAGTTCATATATATATATATATTAATAGAATGATGTTGTTATTTGTGAAAAATATAGGGAATAAGATCCCCTTCACACCCACAGTTCACCTGGGTCTCCTTCACAGAACCAAATATGTGGTTTCTTTCTTCACAGGGGAACAACAAGGGTGTCAACACACTGGTTGTTATACCCGTGGGATTAATTCCATGAAGACACAGTGAGGGTTCAAAGAACCTATCACACACTTTTAGGTATCTTCACATAGAGGGTGTGAATCTATTCTTTCATTAACCAGGGTGGTTCAAGCTTCTTCTCTTCGCACAAGGGACGCGCGGGATAGCTTCGCACAAGAGTTTCATGGTTCTCCTTCTTGTTTCAGGGGATTGTGGAACATTTTGCACATTACTTTGTTTCTCAGAGAAACAAGAGCTTTCTATTAATATTTTCAACTACAGAGCCTCGGTCAAGGGATCTATATTTATAGGTGAGGAACTCCATTCAAATCCTCATGAGATGCCATGAGATCCAAAGATTTAAATATCCTAGATCTTCAGCTTTAAATATATTCAAACATGGATGAGATATACCGAAAATCATGGATGTTTCCGTTTTCTTTTTCAACCAAGGGATCCTTCTTTCTTAGTGAGTGCATCACGTGCATGCATTTATGAATACATGCAAACTATTTCCTTGTACATCAAACGGGCAGTACAACCTCGACAAATTCATTTGAATCGGGCTCCTTTGAATTTCTTCAACTCATTGCATGCCTGAAACTTCTAATTAATTCATGTATTCGGATCATCCAAGTGATCATCATGAACAAACATTGAGCTTAAATGGTGGTTGGGAGCTCGATCTCGGTGGATCGGCTTCATCTGCAGTGAGCAGTGGCGTCGGGTGGAGCTCGAGTGTCCGGAGGTTGAATACAACATTATTTCCTCTCCTTGGATGTTGGATCACCTTAGATTAATCATGGATGGTGGTGATTAAATCATGAGACATGGGAAGGATCGTACAGCTGTGATCAGGTGTGGGATCAGATGGACGGCCATGATTAGTTCCATGTTTTTAAAATGTTTTCCCACATCGAAACAGACCACGGTTTTCTCATGGTTTAACAAACAAATCTCACCACCTTGATGCCATATTACACTTCTCCCCCCTCTGGTGCCACCCCACACCAGTTCTCATGTAGGCGCACTCTTAGCGCCCACTCTGCTCCTCCGGGCGCACACCTAGCGCCCATGCCGCACAGGTTCATCACTGTGTGGCACCTTAGGGATTACAAACGACTCGTGCACACATGCCTCATGCGAGGATGACCTCAAGGGATTCCTTCGAGCATGGTTGACCCTCAGGTCCCACAAGTTCTTGAGGTGAGGACCTCGGCTGGCCCTCCATGGTTGGCTCATTTTTTTGTAAAGGAATAGTTTAAGTACTTAGTATAAAAACTATGTAACCAAGTATAAATTTCTCCTTAAAATGCCAAACCATATTTTTTTCATTCAAATCCCATTATCCACACTTCTTCATCTTCAAAAATCATCCATTACATTCAATTTAGATCATAAATCCCAAAAATCTTCAATACATTCTTTTAATCCAATCATGGATGATACATGGATCATGTCTTCATTCCCCATGCATTAAAACATAATGCATGGCCTTCATCACTTCATCCACTTAGTGATTATTAAAGGATGTCACTAATTTCCTTATGAAATTGAGTTTTCATGTACTTATTCAAGTGTTGTAACATGTATCAACTTGATATAAGTCTTTGAACTTAATACCAGTTCAACAATCGTCAGATTTCTCCTCTTAGCGAATTGATCGAGTGTAGCATTCAATGCTTTAAATCAACAACAATTATCCAAGGTTTCACCAAATTCGTTCTCAATACCTTTCATTCACATGTTTACTTCTCATTGAAAACAAATGAAACTCTTATGCACTTCAATCCACATTGACAACAAATGAAACTCTTATGAACTTCATAAATAATTTATGAGTTTTTATATAAGAATGAAATTTTTCAATAAAAATCACTTAATAAATTATTTAAAGGATTTTCATAAGAGTAAAATCCAAGTTAGAAACTTCAAATATTCTACATAATATTTTTAGAGTTAGGGGATGAGTAGGTGTGAGATTTTGAGTTCTATAGAGCCTCAATATTGATAAAATAAAAATATTATATATATTATATTACACATGTTTGATTTTTCTAAAATAATGGAATATCACCCAAACGAAATCTCAAATGGGAAATCTGGGGCTATCATTAAATTTGGAATGCGGTATTTACCTTAGGCATGATATAAACTATGTGTGTGTAGGGAGTTTGGTAACAT
Organism: Viscum album; assembly: GCA_963277665.1. NCBI lineage: Eukaryota > Viridiplantae > Streptophyta > Magnoliopsida > Santalales > Viscaceae > Viscum > Viscum album. The sequence goes on along the minus strand of OY728138.1, from coordinate 283,722,501 downwards.
CACATGTGAGGGTAATTTATTTAATATTTCTATTATAATTTTTTTAAAAAAACAAGTATCTCTAGAACAGTGTCTTGTAAGGGAAATTAAAGACTTCCACTAGGTATGGAATAAGGATTTAACCTTAAATGAGACATAATATTTGTGTGTGTTAGGTTTTTAGTTACATCACATGTGAGGGAAATATTAATTATATTATTATTATTATTAGAAAATAAATGGAAAAACATGTGCAATTAAATTCACTTAATTGATGAATTATGTTTCATTATTGGTGAATATTTATTATGAGGTTGGGTAATAATAGTTATATTATTACCTTATGATAAATAAATTAAAATTTTTAGTTAATATTAATATACTAAATATTATGAGTATCTAATGAAAGTTGTGTTTGAAATATTAATAGTGGAAATAATAGGTGATTTTTAATAATAATAATTATTGTTGTTATTGTTGTTATTATTAAATTAAGAAAATTAATTTTGGTGTGTATATATACATGTGTGTATGAATGACTTCATATATATTCCAAGAATGGATTAAATGTGTTTATATAGTTTTTTTAAAAAACTCATGAAGTTAAAGGGCCATGATGTGCTACATGGAGAAAATGGGGAGGAGTTAAAGTCACTTGTTTAATGTGTGAGGAGAGAGAGAAAAAATTATTGAATAATGGATTAAAAGAAATTATAAAACTTAAATGGGAGCGATGTATGATTACCTGGGAATTACATCCCATATAACCCCTCTCCTCATGCATCTCTCTCTCTCAACTTCCTCTTATATTATTTATTATTATTATTTTATTTGTATTATTTCAAACTTATATCTTCAATGTATTTTTTTATATAGATCGGGTTGATTCAAGATCGGTGTTGTTGGGTTCAGCTCGATAAGAAAAATCTAAACCCAAAGTTTATTTTCTAAAGTAGTAAGGTATTTTATTCAGATTTTTTAATATAATTTTTCATGTTTTAAAAAAAATTATAATAAATTATCAAAAGATAATTTAAAATAAATTATCAAAAGATAATTTCACTAAATTATTAAAGAATTATCTTTTAAAAATTATCTTATTTTCATGTTGTAGTTTATTCTTGTGCTTGTTGTGTTACCATATGTTGTTTGGGGTATTGTGTAATGTTGTTAGTGACTAAATGGGTTGTGTAGTATGTAGGGTAGTGATGTATTGGTTGGTTATCATGGCTGTGATGTTTGGCCCTAGAATCTATGGGTAGGATGTGATATGATGTGATGTGTGACATAGGTGTCTATGGGTAGGATATGATGTGATGTGTTTCTTAGGTGTTTTAGAGTGGTCTATGATGTGATATGATGTTATGTGTGTCTCATGTTTCTATGGGTGGGATGTGATGTGATTTGTAGCTTAGTTTTCTACGAGAGATATATGATGCAACGTGATGCGCGGAAATCTCTTTATAGAAGGGATGTGATGTGATGTAAAGTGTGGCCCAGGTGTCTTCAGGGGGGATTTGATGTGATGTTATGTGTGGACTAGGTGTATTTGGGTGGTATGTGATGTGATGTGGCATGTGGACCAATTGTATGTAGGTAGGATGTGATATGATGTGATGTGATGCATGGCTTATGTGTATATGGGTGAGATGTGATGTGATGTGAGGAGTCGCCCAGGTGTCTGTGGGCGATATGTGATGTGTGAATTAGCTGTATCTGATAAGGATTTGATGTGACGCGATATGTGTGAAAGGGATGGGAGCATAGAAAATTTGACGTTAGGGAGAGAGGGAAAAAATCAGTGGGGCAGGAGGAGTGGGAATCCCTGCTTTGTTATGATCTTGATGATATATTATTATATTGGATACGTGATTTGGTGAATGAGTTTTTGTGAAACTGGGTTTGTTTAGATAACTTGTATAGGTTCTTGTTAGTTCTACTATTTTTTCACTAACGCATTAGCATGATATTTTCACATGTTCACTTGAGGAATTGAATATGTCCCTACTGAGTATTCCTATTATGATCACCCTATATATATAAACTTTTTTTAGGCTTCCAGGAGGACTTTGGGGACCGAGATGGACTTTACTAATTGGGTTGGAGATGTTTTGTGTCATTGTTATGGATTTTTTTGGTATAATGTTGGATACTATTATATGTACAAGTTCTACTTTATTAATACATTGTAGGATGGTAATTGGGTTACCTTTATATTGTCTACTGGAGTTGTTTGGTGATTTTTTATCCTATATTCCAGTCCTATTTCATTTATATAGGGTAATGTCTCTCATACTATAATATTTTTATACCATTATTTCTAGTCATCACCCCAAAGCCTACTAGATACAAGACTCAGGGTTTATCATCTCTCTCTCTCCTCATTGTGGTATCTTTGGTGGGAGGGGATCCTAACACATTAGAACTAGGATTACATGAATTTATACACTTAGGGATTACCCCCACATCATCTCAAGTAAACATAGTGACCTACATTACATCCTCCATACATTCTTGTAAATCACCTTATTCTTTACCAAATAGGTTTTTCTGCCTTAGTTTCTAAGGTTTTAGTTTCCATTAATTATTATATTTCATTGATTACAATTAAATCATTAAGAATATACTTTTCATTTATGGTTATTTTTCACCACCTAAGAGAATCACTATACTTAATGGTATATCATTTTTTATTTCTATATTTTAATTTCTACATTAGCCATTATTATCACTCATGTCCAATTAAATCACTTTGTTCATTCTTTATCCATCAACCCACTTCCTTTACATTAATTATTTTCATTCCATAGTTGTATTCTCATCCAACTCGAACATATATGATCAATTCCTTGAATTCATTATTATAAAATGAATTCATAATATCTATATTAGTTTTCAATGTATTTTCAAGAGAATTATTGTTAAGTTAAATGATTATATTTCCTTTAAATAAATTATAATCACATCCACTAAGCCACCAATTGGGACAAATCACCACCTCTTTTGGTTATAGAACATATCAAAGTAATAAATTCAAATACTATTTTCATTTTAAATAATATTTATCTTAAATATGATTATTTCAATTAACAATTATATTTCATGTGATCATCCTGCATGACCATGACATTCCAGCTCGATAATTCACTGACCACTAAGTTTTCAGAAAGAATTATTCACCATTTGTTGTGGCTAAGTGCAACATATATTTGAGTAAATAAAGAACATTATCTTAAGTCACATTTATATTTCTATAAATATTATTACTATTCACTAATAATAATATTTTAACAATAACTAATACATTACTTTCAAAATGAAATTATGAGTGAAACGTAAATTCCAGGTTCCAATTTGGACCCCTCAAGAACCATTAGGTGCCCTAAACGTCCTTGTACTTCCACATTATGTGGTCCCATTTTTTATCTATCATCCAATATAAGATTGAATGGTTGGGATTTGTGTGACTTCAAGAAGCTAACCATGTGTCACTTACGGCTAAGTTTCCTGGTAGGCATCATCTAATTGAATGACTGGATGACTAAGAAAAATCTATGTACCCACCTGTTTTCCACCATTCCCAAAAAACCTAAGGATACATGGCACCGCACCCACCATCACATCAATGATCTAATGGTCCACATATCTTTAGAATACTTAAAAAACTATATAAAAAATAATTATTTAAATTTTGGAAAGTAGAAATACTTCAAAAATTGTATATATATTTATGTAATTTTATTATATTGAATATAACATACGTTTATAATATTTTTATGGCTATGTAAGCATAAATTATATTAATTTAGTTAATTACATTTTAAAAAAAATATTATTAATAGTATTTTCATCGATAATGTATAAATTAATAGCATTTTTATTTAGGAAACTATAACTGTTTACAAAATCATATATAATATTATTATAAAATATAAATAATTAAAGATGAATATGTTTAAATGCATGTCTATATAAATATGTTATATTATTTGAATATATTATGTGAAAATTTATGTATTTCTAATTTAAATTTTGAATAATTATATTTGAATATATTTTTTTGTATATATTATTGTATATTATATCCAAATTAAAATACATTTAAATTATAATATTCGATACACATAGGTAAATAAAGGGAATCTTCTTAAATATATATATACACATTGAAATGTTTAAATTTTTTGAAGAATTTAATATAAATATATGGATGTATATATGTAGATATTTATTACTTATTAGATACATTTACATATAAAATTATAATATTTTGAACATAATAAGTATCCCAAAAAACTAGTTAATAGTGTTGTGTGATGAATGATATTGTGATAACCAACCAATGTATGACTTAAATTTTTTATATATTTTTGTATATAGTTATATATTTTGTAATAATTTCATTTTTTACTCATTGATGACCTACGTGTAATCCCACTTTCTAATTTTGTAATGACATGTGTTTCTATGTAAAACTATTGTGTATCCCAAACCCCTAGAGCCCCTCACTTTTATGAGATTAACATTGTTACAAAAGAGAATTTGATAGGATGCATTGCTATTTTAAGCTTTATTGTAACATCGTGACTAAAAAGAGATTGGTGGTTATTGAAATATGAGATAATAGAGGCTCTAGGATCCCCCCCTAGGATTTGGTTGGTTTATCAAAAAATAATAAACCAATCCATAGATAAAATATTAAGATCAAGTCATGGTAATTTAATTATAAATAATCAAAACACGTTTAAAATTTGATGATTTAGTATAAATATATAAAACATTTCATTAAATTTACTTTCTAGGTAATCATGTTAGCATCAATAGTGAAGTTATTTATATTGATCAGGGTTTTAGCTATAGTTTTCCACTTTCAAGAGTGTCAAATATTCATAAATGTATGAATATAAATAAATGTGTGTGTGTGTGTATTAGATATAGTTTTAGGTAAAGTAAAAAAATAAAGAACAAAATAAGTATCCCAAAAGAACATTTCATCAGTATTGTATGATGACTGGTCTTGATATGACCAATTAATTTATGATTGAACTCGCGTGTCAAATTTTTTTCTATCTAATAATTTAATTTGTAATAATTTTCTAATCTTGATATGAACAACCAATTTCTAAAATTGCATGTCATGTTTTTTTAGGATTATATAATTTGTAACAATTGATTTTTTTCTTCATTGGTTACATGTGTCTCCTCTCACTCTTTAAGTATGTAACGACTTGTGTTTCCGTGTAAAAAATGTTATGTATCTCAGACCCCTGTTCCCCCACACTTTAATGTGATTAACATTGTAATAAAAGTTAAAAGGAGACAGATGGTTGCTGAAAATTGAGATAATAGAGTCTCCAGAAGTAACCTTATGTTTTGGTTGGTCTATCAAATAGTGATAAACCAATCCATAGGAAGATTCTCAAGATCAAGTCATAGTTTTTTAATCAAAACCAATTAAAATATGTTAAACATTTGATTATGTAGTATATAAAATATTTTTAGTAATTTTGTATAGGTAATCATGTGTGGTTAAATATACTACAATTGTGAGTTAATTTATAATTTCCAGGGTTTTAGATATAGTTTTCCACCAACAAGAGTGGCAATTCTTCATGAATGTCTGAAATTGGATGAAGTTTGTAGTCAATTAAAACTGAGGGCAGAAAAATCAGTTACTTTAATTACATATCAACATATTCAATATCCTAATAATATATGGCATGTTGAGTATCCTATACATGATTAAAAGGATTGGGTGGATGCATCATCATTGTTCTAGAAACAATTTATTAATGGTTTAATAGAATTATATATGGTTATTTCTGATATAGATGATGTGCGACCTACTACTACAGAACCATGTTATGTGAGATCTATTGAAGTAGGTCTTTCAAAATTCACTCATTTATTACCTTCTCAAATGAATCTACTAATATAATGAAATTATATAGAAGATTATAAGAATATAGAAAGAACTTTTGGGGATATCCCCATCTATACTTTTGATTTAATTAATGACACTTTTTCTAATGTAGAAGTATCTGATGATGCATCAAGAGATGATTATTTGGGTAATGAAACTTCTAAGGTTACTTTGATAGATATGAAACAACCAGTTAGTGTTAATCATCCTATATTATTGACTTCTTTAGTTTAAGTAAGGTCTTGCACCCCAAATTTTGATTGGGATGTCATTACACAAACTAATGAATTCCCTAGCATTATAGGTAACATAACTTCATTGAATGAAAACACCATATATGTTGGGAAGGATTTTTAAAGTAAATGTTCCTTAAAAACATGCTAAAACAATACCACATAGAGAGAATTTTTTCATTTTTTGTTGATGAGTCCAAGAAGGAAAATATCTCATTCTATGTGAATAATAAAGTCTAGAATGTAAATCTCAAATGTGGGTAATATATGATAATTTTTTGTCATGTTAGAAGAAACAAAATTGGAAGGCACACATACTTCTGTACATCCAATATTATCATAGGACCACTCTTCAATTTATGCATTGTTTATATCCACTATTGTTTTATAGATGATATGAACATGTGAAGATGTTATTGTGTCCCTTTTCTAGGAATGAATAAAATAGTTTTTAAAATACAAGATATCCTACAAAAAATCGTTGAAAGAAAAATTAAAGGAAATTATGAAACTTTATGGTGATTAGAATGAATTATATGTAGTGTGTCCACAACTAATGAGATTTTTGTATCTTAATAATAAAGTTATTTATAATTTGTATACTATTTATTATGTCACCCCAGGTCTCCAAGTTGATCAAACAAGGGGGAAGTTACATAGGCTTTTTGGGGAATTCAAGCCATGTATCACTGCTTTTCGTTATCGTAAATAAGTCATTCGAGTCGATGGAAGTTTTCTTTACATAAAGTATATAGGTGTTCTACTTATTTCTTCCACACATTATGGTAATCATTCACCTCTAAAACATTCATTTTCCATTGTTTAAAAGGTTATTTTTTAATTCTAGAGTTGTTTTTTGGCTTGTATAAGCATTCATGTCACACAATTCCATTGAGTGTGTCTAATATCGGATCTCCATCAAGAGATTATAGAAACCATTAATAGTGATGTAGTTTCATAGTGAGAACTAAACACTTATCATTGATGTTACATTAGACATATAAGAAGTTATGTTCATAAGTATTTCAAAGATGAGGTAATAAAGTAGGTGATCATGAAGTTGGGTATTTTTTCTTGAACTTATATTTATTGGAAATTATTTTAATATCCTTTTAAATACATTATTCTCTTCTGGTTTTAGAATTCAAGACCCAATAAGTAATGTTTGATCAACAAATTGAAAAAATTTAAAGGTCTAATCAAGATATATATGATTATATGATGAATATTTCAATGTAAAAATGGTTATTAGCATATAATGGTGGTAAGAGATATGGACATATGACCACTAATATTATGGAGTTCATAAATGAGTTATTCAAGGGTGTTTGTAAACTACCAATCATAGGGTTAGTAAAGAAGAAATTTTCTAAAATATCTATAAATTACTTATAATATTCCCTCATAAAATTCATTTTTGAAGAAATCTTATTTTTGAAGAATATAATAACTTTACAAAAAATCAACTAATTATTTACTAAGAATTTAAGGAAAAATTATATTGAGTAGGAAATTAATATTTATATTCATAAAGTATTTTATAATATTCATACCCACCAATTTAATGGATAGGTTATAATTGTAATATTTAAAATAATATTATTCATGGTTCGCTAATGCTTGGTGTCGTGTGTCATGCATGATATCGATGTTGCATGTAACACAATATAAACTTGGTGTTTCATATAATGTAATATATACTGAGTATTGAATGTATCACAAGATAAAATCAATTTTTCATGTAATGAATAATATAAAAAGGAAAAATTTTAATTGAAAAAAATAACAAAATCTCAGTGTGTTACATTCTGTAACACCTCATTTCGGGAGCCACTATAACTGATGCCCTTAGCTGGTCCACTATAGGACCTCAGGTGTGCCTCCCTATATTTAAAAGTCTACCAACAAGCGATGAGGTTTAATGAGACATGTGGGGAGATTAAACCCTCTTTATTAGAGTAAGTTTCAATAGATAAAATAATAATAATTGAAATGGTGTGAACAATAAACATGCATCACAATCCATTTCTCAAAACTCGTTACATGCCCAAAACCCACCAGTAATTATTCCATGTCATGTATAAAGTGACAAGTGTAATAGAAACCCAAAATAAATACAACCTGAGAAACCCCAAAATGGGTTTTGGAACCAATTATGGTTCCCTAATCTATGCACAACCCTAATCCCAAAATAATCCCACTAGCATTGGGCCTTTCCCTTGTCCTAATATGAAACCATGAAGTCTGTTTGGGTACCAAAATGCATCTGGAGTATGGTGTGAGTATAATTGAGTAGGCCTCCATAAACAATGTCTAAAAAATATCTAATCTAAAAAAATTGTATATAGAAGTCCAATAAACATAAGGGTAAAAATTTTTCTAACATGTTCTATCATTTGAAACTTTTTGGATTATACACATTTACCATTATTTCCAATTGTTACTCACACTCATCAAAATCACTTCATTCTATGCTGGTTAATTTAGAAATGCATAAGGGTGGGTTAGGTTTCCTTACATCACAGGTACAATCTTCTCACAAACAAAATATTTCAACTTACCTTGGAGCCTTAGTCTATCCAATCATACCAATTGCATTTATAAGGGTCATAGTACCTCAGTCTGACTCCTTAATCCATGAAATATAGGGGTATTTCCTAGATATCTAGTCTATCCTAAATTCTGGAGTGGATCCTCAGTCCAGTCCCCCACACATACCTCTTATTCATGTGCACATGCTTATTTAAGAGTTTAACACATTTACCATTTACATGCCATAACCCATTTAACATATTCAATCCCGACCACCCCCCCCCCCAATGTCATATTAATAAATTAAATACAAAAATAATTGGTTTCATATCATGAACCCACATTGTCATTGTAAGCACAATTATTATAGGTTTTATCTCATAGCCCTTCAATTTCTCATTTAACAACCCAATTCCATTTTCAAAGAAGTAGAACAACCCATGGGTGGCCTCTAATCAGGGATATTTAATCTCAATGGATCACTTAGGGATCATGAGGGGTTAAATTCATCATTAAATTAACTAATTCACCATTCCCTACCAAGGAAATTAAATTTTCATCATAATTACACCCAAACACAAGCATATACACAAAAATCAAACATCAAGACTATGGGATATAAATTGTAGACCACCTACCTCAATTTCATAGAAAAATTCTCATTTAACCTTAATCTCCAATTCGAACCAAAAAACCTTTAGATACCAAGTTTAGAATCTGTTGGAAAAAGAAGGTTTTAGGGATTTATATGGAGAATAAAAATTAAAAAATACCTTTTTCAGAGAATAGAAAAAAGAGGAGTGTTAAAATCACCCGGATCTTTGATCCACACCCAACCGTGCCCTAAATGGACAATAATCTATGGATAAATGTCCCTTGGAAGATTTGGATATAATGGATCATAAAACTTGATGATATAGGGTGAAATGGGGGGGGAATCAGATGAGGTTTCATAAATCCCAAGGGGGTAAATGGGAAAATACCCTTTTTAATGGGTTGCACGGCTGGATAAATCATGCACCAACTGTGCGCCACCATCTATCCAAAGGGGGAATGGATCGCACAGTCTCTTAAGATCCTACATAGTTTTATAAACCATGTTGTGACTATGTAAAATAGTTCTATACAAGTTCACATGGTTTGTATTCCTCCTACATGGTTTTTCAACCATGAACCCTCCCCCTATATGTTGCATGGTTAAGGTTCTCGATTACCCCTAACCTTGAGCCAATTGTGTGCCCTTCCTAAAAAAACCTCTTTTCTTTATTCCTCAATCCTTAAACCCCCGATACACCCTCAAGAATCTTCATATTATATAGAAACAATTCCTTTATCAAAATAAAGGTATTTTAACAAAAAACTACCTCATTAAAAGTATGGGATATTACAACCTCCCCACCTTATAATGGACCACCCTTGACCTGCACTCCCTAGAATACTCAAGAAACTGAGGAAAAAAGGTCATGCCCCTAGGCTCGCATATCTATTTCCCTCTCCCAAGTTCCATTATATACATTTCCATGCTTCCATAACACTTAAACCAACAACCCAACATTACCTCGTAAACATTATCACTACAATCCACAATACGAACCATATTCTCTTCAAAAGATAAATCATCCACAAGCTCTAATCATCAACATTAATCAAATTTTAATGGTAGGGATCATAGTGATGAAGATACAACACATGAAAAACATTGTGCATGCCACCATACCACCTTGTAATAGCTAATTAATACATCACAGGTCCGATACAGACCAAAATATCAAATAACATCACATAACTGGACACCAACATGGAAAGTTTCTGAATAGATTAGGGACCCAATCTTGGTGAAACCTGATTGAATGCACAACCACCCACTAAAAACTAAAGAGGTCGGTAATTTCGATAGACGTATGACTTCTCCATACTCTGACCCATATCCATACATTTATAAATCAACTAAACCAACTTTGATGTCACCTATATGAGGCTCATTACCAATAACTTAAATTCCCTATCCTCCATCCAATACAATGGAGATCTATATGGACTACCCTAGAGCGGATCATATGGTTCCATCTGAATATTTTCATGATATCTATTGTTGTAGGTGAACTCAAAAAGAACAAAGTGATTTTCCCAAGATCTAATAATGTATAGAACATGTTCCCTCAACATGTCCTCTAGCACCTTAATAGTATGTTCTGAATTCCTATATTTCTATGGAAGAAAAGTCATACTCAGAAACACCTGGGTACGAACCTCATTCTATAACCCTTTCCAGAAGTGTTAAGTAAAACAAAAATCAAAATCTAAAACAATAATCTCAGGCACCCTGTGAAAATATATTATCTTTTGAACATACATTTCACCCAATTTTTCCATGGTAAAGGCCACTAAAATTGATAAGAAATGCGTTTCTTTGGCCAACCGAACCAAAATTACCCATATTGTGTCATGATTCTATGGAATCCTTGGAAGACCCACAAAAAAGTACATAGTGAAATCATCCCACTTCTATTGTTGAAAGAGAAATAGGTATAACATAATACATGGCCGATGATTCTCAACCTTCACCTGCTAATAGGTGTAGCATTGCATCATGAAACCTTTAACCTCTTTCATTATCCCTGAATACCAATATTGTCTATAAAGTTCATAATAAATTTCAATAAAACTATGAGGCACCACCCACTATGATGCATAAAACTCATGCATCACCTCTTCCTACGTAGAAGTAGTCAAAACAACACACCCATGAACATAAAAATATCACCATAATTGATGTTCTAGTCAGAAGGAAAATCCCCTTCAAGGATTTCCCTAAAGGAAAAATACTTTGGATCCTTATACTACCTTTCCTTGATATGGATCATAATTGTGGAATAAACTGAAAAAGATATGATGGTCATCTACCCATGGCACTCCTGAACCTCTATATACATATCAGAAAACAATTCCAATATCCTACATTTATAACTAGACTCGTAGACTTCATGAGTCTATATAATTTGGCTCAAAGCATCTGCAACACTATTTCTCTTCCCCAGTGTGTAATCGAAGTCAAAATTAAATTAATGTATATACTCAACCAATATCCATTCCTGAAGATTCAAAACACATTAGGATAAGATGTACTTAAGGATTTTATTATCAATATATAGAACAAAATTTTCAACCAAAATATAGTTCTGCTAACTTTTCAATACATAAACCACCATGAAAAAAATGAGATCATTCATATGGTATTTTTGTTAATGTGACATCAACTGTTGAGACCCATACACCATGACCTCATCTCCCTACATCAACACTTCCCCATTTCCAATACCATATTCATCAAAAAATATATTGTTTACCTGGATTAGGTGGGGTCAAAATTAGTACAGTATTTAAATGCCTCTTCAACTCTTATAAATAATTTTTACTTGATCTAGACCACTCAAACATGACACCTTTCTTGGTCAATTCTAAAAGTGGTGCTACTAGGCATGAAAATTCTTTGATGAACCTTAGGTATCATCCCTCCAGACCAAAAAAAATCTCTTGATATAAAAAATAATCTTAGGCTACTCCCAATATACCACCACATTCACATTATCTGGTTCCACAAACACACATTAATCAAAGATGATGTGACCTAAGAAATGTATCTTTGATCCATAAATAACACTTAGATAGCTTTTCCTATACCCTATACTCTATTAGTGTTCTTAGGATGATTTAAATGTGTTTGGAATGATCATCACGATCCTTAGAGTACACAATGATGTCATCTTTGAAAAAAACCCACAAACTAATCTAGGTATGGAAAAAAGATTATGTTCATTAATTCAATTAAAATAAAAAGAACATTTATTAACACAAAAGGAATCACAATAAACTCATTCAACAGATACTTGATCCTGAATGTCATCCATATTATATATGAAGGTCTCAACCTTAACTAAATATATCCTAACCTCAAATCAATTTTGGAGAAAACGGAATCACCTTTCAGTTGGTCAAACAGATAATCGATATGTGTAAGAAGATATCAGTTCTTAACTATATTTTAATTAAACTGCTGATAATAGATACACCACCACAACATCCCATCAAACTTTTTTTCTAAAACCACTGGAGAACCCCAAGGTGACGTACTTGGGTGAATAAACCATTTACTCTCCAATTCCTCTAACTGATTCTTAAGTTCCAGAACATCTGTTCGTGTCATTCTATATGGAAGATGGGAAACATTATAATCTCTAGGTATTATCGAAATCATGAACTCAATATCTATCTCATGAAGCATCCCTAATATGTATTTAAGAAACACATCCTAGAAGTAATTCACCGTAGGAGGAAATAATGATTTCTCTTCTCTCCCATAATCAAGCATAAGACATGCAAATTGGGCTGTAAGCTCACCTATCTAATGATCAAATGGACCTTCATGGCCTACCTGGATATCCCATTCCCCATGTTGAACATAAATATCACCATCAAAAGATGTGAATGTTACCCTTCAGTGGTAATATTCAATATGGTCTTGATGTGACACAAACCAATCCATCCCCAATATCGGGTCAAAACCCCACATCTTGAGTATAAAAAAGCCCCAAAGGAAGAAACACCCACCAACATTGAGGGAACACTCTTTATACTATTGGATATCTTCTATCCATACTCCCAAAGGTGTATCAATCGACATAACACCACACATATATTAAACCACTAAACCCAAAACATTCACAGACTGTGTATATATAAAATAACATGAGGACCCTATATCAAATAGAACACTAGAAATCGTGGAATCTACAAGAATCATATATCAGATAGTCGATGATCCATCCTTGACACTACCTGGTGTGGGTTGAACTACATGATGTTAACTTACCCCTCTACCATCAACTCCACTCTAGCCTCTGAGTGCTCCACTACCCTGCTGATAAGGACATTATTGTTTTGAAGAACCACACCTTCCACCCTGACAAGTATGGATAGTTTAACTCCAACTACCTACCTAATATGGGCTAGTAGACCACATTCCTTCACTGGGCATATGTTTTGACTCTCTATCACTTACCACCTATCAAGGGTTCTTACAGAACCTATGTACATGCACAGTCTTGTCGCACAGTCGGCACTCAACTAGTGGTTGGGGAAACTGACCACGCATGTGTCCCAACCTACTACGCTGATATAAAAAACTCAGTCACCGCCTTGAAAGATCAATCATCTCTCTTAACATCTCTATCTACCACTGATCTAATAAAAACCCTTTAAATAATGCTTCATACTATCAGAAGTCATACCACTAGATTTCACAACTGAAACAACATTCCCACCACCAAAATTATCCTTTAGGTTCACTTCTAAATTAAGATCCTAATCTACCACCTCATAAAACATATTTAGGTGGAAGATATTCACCTGGTACTTTATCTCATATCAAATTCCATCATGAAAACATCTAGTGATTGCTACCTCATCTCCTACCAACACTGGAATGAAGCATTGTAATTTAGCGAAGCGGCCAACGTAATCCACAACAGGAATAGTCCCTTTGGTCAACCTCATAAACTATGAAACTCTTTCCCATCATAGATTCTTCATATTGAAATTTCCAAAAAAAAAATCCCAATAATATTTCCACAACATACCATATGGCTGCTCAGTCTGAACTAGATTGTCCTACAAGTGCTTTATCGATCCTCGCAACATATTAATCGCTAATTTGAACTTCTTAACATGAGTATTATCTAAGTAATCCAGAATTATATAGATTAAATCTATTCATGACTAATCTACCTCAGGTCCACACTCCCTAGAAAACATCATAGTGTGTTGCAACTAAAATTATCTAATCGGGTCAAACATACTCGGCACAACCCAGCCTGGGTCTTGTTCCATCATCTGTATAAGATGAGTTATGTTTTCATGGAATTTCTCTCCCCCCCCTTCTATTACCCAAAACCAATAGGGATTCTTTCCCCATGACTGGAGTGGTATTCTTTATGATGTTAAAATCTCTCCCAACCAGTATACATCATCATGGAGGAATCTTTCTACAGTTCCAAACACATGTCTCAAAATATATAACATAATGTTTTCATAGTTTCACAAAATAGGGATCATTACTAGCCATAAAAAACACACTCCACTTACATCATCCCGAATGACATAATCACATCTCTAACACTACCATGCACCGTCCCTATAATGTTTCATGGTAAACATAGGGAAGCCAAACCCTCACATTTCAAATTTTCATCACACACCATACAAACCCTTTCTATTTAACCCCCCTAAAATCGTTAAACAGTTAAAATTTCTCATTAAGAACCATTTTTAACCATTCAATAACGTATTTAAATTATTTATATAGTCATAACATCTTTATTTGAAACTTTTTACTTAAACTCACAACAGAATTAAAATGTATCTCCAACTCCCATACCTGACCACAACATATTTTCTTATGTGTGCCTAACATGATGCATGACACATATATCCATAAGTTCCTATAATGATGTGTGCATATAAAAACTTCATTCCATGTTGTTCCATGAATAAAATATTAATAAATATTAATATCACACAATAGGTTCATCACAAAAGTTGAAATAACATTCAACTATAACAATGAATATTAAGAATAAAAATCCCACCATGGGTGCTTGGGTTTCCCCCCATACATGGGTTAGCTACTCCCATGCATGAGCTCATTTACAAGAACCAACATATCCTAATATCCTATATATCTCCCAAATAATAAAATAAATCATAGGAAATAACCTCTTTGATACCACTTTTTATTTCCCCAACATGGGAGCCGCTATAACGGGTTCCATGTGATAGTCCACTACATGACCTTAGGCATACCTTCCCGTATGCTAGAGGATGCTGAATAGTGGAGAGAGTTAATGAGACATATGGGGATACAATACCGTATTTATCAAAGTAATCCACAGAAGATAAAAAAAGTATAATGGAAACATTATAAACAATAAACATGAATCACAATCTATTTCCCAAAAATTGGTACATTCCCACAATCCAATAGTAATTTTTTCATGTGGTTTCTATAGTGCCAAGTGTTACGGATACCGAAAATAAAGAAAATATGGGAATTCCCAAAAATAGGTTCTGAAAACAAGTCGTATTCCCTCATCCATGCACTACCCTTATCCCAAAATGCAACCCTCTAGCACATATCCATTAACCTTGTCTAGGCTTTCATCCATGAAGTCGGCTCAGGTACCCAAAGGCGGCCTGAGCAGGGTGTGAGTACCAATTATTAGGACACCACCAATTGTGTCTAGAGAAAATATAGTAAAAAAAGTTTTTTTTCATAAGTAAAATAAACATAAGGGTAAACATTAGGCTAACAAGTTCCATCATTTGACACTATTAGGATTAACCAATTTTACCATTAGTTCTAAGTGTTACCCATACTTATAAAATTCACTTTGTCCTATGCTGATAAACTAAACAACAATTGGGGTCATTTTTCCCTAAATTACAAGGATAATAATCTCGAAAACAAAATATTTCAACTTACCATGGAACCTCAATCCATAAAATCATACCACTTTCATTCATTAGGGGCATAGAGCCTTAGTCCAACTCCCTTACTAATGCAATATAGGGGTGGTACCTAAAGCCTTAGTCTATCCTGACCCATGTAGTGGATCCTTATTCTAATCCACCACACATACCACTTATTCATTTTCATATTCTTCTTTAACCATTTAACACATTTACCATTTACATTCCACAACCCATTTAACACATTCAAGCCTGACCAACACCCCTATGTCATATTAATGACCTAAACCAAATCAACATTTCATTAATCTCATGAAAGCACATTATCATACTAAATATAATTATTATAGGTTTTAAATCATAATCCTTCATTTTATCATTTAACAACCCAATTCTATGTTCAAGGAAGTGGAACGCTCCATGGCTGGCCATTAACTAGGTCTATTAAATCTCAACAGATCTCACGTGGATCATGAGGGGTTAAATTCATCATTAAATTAAAAAATTTACCACTCCCTATTAAGGAAAACAAATGGAAAACATAACTATACCCAAGAACAACCATACACACACAAAAAATCAACCATCAAGACTATCGGATATAACTTGTATACCACATACCCTGACTTCATAGATGAACACTCATTTAAGAAAATCCATTGATTTGAACCCAAAAAACCTTCAAACACTCAACATATAATATACTATAAAAACAAGGATTTAGGGATTTAGATGGATAAGAACAACTAAAAAAATCCTTTTTTCATTGAATAGATGAAATATGAGTGTTAGACTCACCAATATATTTGATTCGCACCCAACCATGCTTCAAACAGCCAAGAATTGAGGGAGAAATGTCCCTTGGAAGCTTGGGAGAGAATGGAACATAACCCTTAATGTTGTAGGGGGAAATGGGAGGAAAATTTGGTGTGTTTTCATAAATACTGATGGGTAAAAAGGAAAATTACCCTTTTTAATGGGTTGTACAGTTTAGTTGCATGGTTTCCAAACCATGCTCCAACCATGCACCACCCTCTATCCAAAGGGAGCATTGGTCACTTGATCACTTGGGAGCCTGCATAATTTTAAAAACCATGTGGTGTCCATGTGAAAAGTAATTTTCCAAGTTCAAAAAGTTTTTAGGATCCCATTTTCATGGTTTATCAACCATTAACCCTCCCCCTACAGTCTTTTCAGTCTAGGTGTATAGTTACTACTAACTATACAGCCTGCCTAGAAAAGCCTTTTTTGATTCTTTCTCATGACCTGAACCACAGGACACCCACAAGCATCCTAATATTCTAGGTAAATAATTCATTAACCATAAAAATTGAGTTTAACAAAAACATAAATAAAAATTTACATCCTTAGAATTCTGGGATCTTAAATATTATACCCCCCGTAAAATGAATTTCTCCCTTGAAATTAATCTTGGACATTAAAGGTTTAACACTTGAAATTTAATTCATAAAAACCCACATCATAAAATGGTTAATAAAACAACCTATTTAAAAATAGAATGGTATTTGTAGAGTTCATCTAGAATAACACATACTAGGTTCCCAAATAGAAGAACATTGGTGGGAAGTGAAAACATGGACAAATAATAGAAAACTACCACCCAAATATTGATAGAGAGTGATAGAGAACATTGATCATAATAAAGTGAGTTAGATAGAGAAGGATAATGACAATAAATCCATAAGGAGGTGTCAAAAAGATCATTGATATGATCTAAAATTATGATAACATGACATTATTTTATGTCGAGATCTTTTTTCTAAAGTTGAATAAATTTCAAAAGAATACATTCTTACTTGATTTCATTCATTAGAATAATCTCATCCTTTGGTTTTGTCTTGATCAATTTCCACTTCATATATTACTCTAAAAAAAGTTGAATTTGTTGATCCTGAACCACTAATAATTCATAATATCCATAAACATAATGATAATTTATTACATCTATCTTTAGATAAAAAAGATAACAATGGTTATCCAATATGGATAAATCTTCATATGGTGAAGTAATACGTTAATCTCTAAAACCTCATCCAATGTTCAACTTAAACCACTCCAAAAATGGTTACCCTTATGAGACTTATAAAATTTAATATTTATAAATAAGGTCACTAAATTACTCAAAATCAACTTAACATTAATCATCTATATATTATTAAGTATCTCTTATTGGTAACATGCCAAATATGTGAATTCTTTCATTATATATTCTCCTGTAGATTGGTAATAACTATAATTTCCATAAAACTCAACAAAAACATGCATGATCCTTTTTGAATTGAATAAAACCACATATTATTGAACATATTACATAGATCCATTAATATTTTAAACTCCATCAATGATAACATAAAACACTTTTTCAACAAAACCATAATCAGTTCTGATGTCATCAATACTATCCAATTTATATTATCCTAATCAATCATCTCTTTATGAAAACTAAACACCATTTTATCAGCCTTAGGAACATATTAAGGTTGATCTTTCCTTAATCAAAAAAAATTCCCAACCATTAAATCACTTTTCTAGTTCATTAGTGTCATTCATCATCTTCTTGAAACTCATTAATATTAAAATACTATGGGATAATCCATTGATGTTTCATGATTATAAAAACAAAAATAACACTAATAAAAATATAACTCTTTAAATCCCAATACGTAAATACATCGATCATTCAAATTTCCTTACATACCATTAACTATTCTTTATTGACTTATTCCTTAACACTTATTCTTTTATATATCCTTTTTAGTCTCTTCCACATCAACAATATATCCATTACTCAAAAATGTTTTTGATTTTCTTAACTAAATCTCCCAGTAGGAAATATATTTGTATAATTCCCATACATTCCACATTTAAAACATTCAAAAATTAATTATACCTTAGAGAGTCCATTATTCTCATCCATTTTATTAATTGAACATTCCATTTTTTCTATTACGTTACTTTTTTGTGCCCTTATTTTACACACCCAAAACATATTCTCATCCCTATGAGACATTTCTTTGGGTGTTTCTTTCAAATTTATCAACATATAGGAAACTAAATCTTATTTTCTCCATGTTCTCCACTACCTGAACTCTCAATGAACATTATACTTATCCTTTTCTCTGAGTCCGATATTTGGTTAAGGTGCACATTATTAATCATTTTCTATGATAACTATAACACCCTGACCCCAGAAGCCCGGATCCGGTGCATTATTTTAATACTTTGTCATGATTACAATGAATCAAGTCCTAAAGGACTGCTCAATTTAGTAGTCTTGTAAAATATATTACATACAAGAATGTTACATTACACATTCACACACAACATAAAAAAAATCCTTTGATAATTCCATTATTCTTCTAGCTTAAACCTGTATATAAATCATAATACACTTCTTGGCATCCTGGGAAAATAAAACATAAGAAAGGGGTGAGATCAAATGCTCAGTAAGGGTAAATAATTTAGCAGAAGCTATAAAATTTTCAGTCAAGATGTGTAATAAAAACAAAATCCTTTTTAAACATAAACTTGAACATAATATGGAAAAAATAAATCTAACATTACCATATAAATATGCACATGGATATTCTACTAGTCAAATAATCACAAGTAATAACTAATTTCATAATGAGGGAATGCATAATGCCAGACATCATAACCACATAGTCAAGGCCTCGTGCCAAGACTAAAAATAAATTTTTTTTCAAGGCCTTGTGCAAAGACACTAATTTTCTCAATAGACCTACCAATGAATCTAGGAGTTATAGTGGGATCCACCCTACACTTACTAATTCCAATGCACTCCTCATATGAAAAGGGAAAAACATAACATAAACATTTGTATTAAAACTACCATACAAATTGTCAGTACTTTAATCGTAAACCATGAATGTTATAAAAATAGTACATCCATAGTCAAAAATATCATAACTCATTCAACACAATATATAATATTGTATTATAACAAATAAACCTTAATCATGATTAATATCCAGTAAAGGATGCTGATATAGTTGAAAATGTTTAGTAAAACTCTTTGAGAGAAATATCCTTTTTCATGAAATCAATTAAAAGTCACATAATTTAGAAAGGAAGAAATTTTAAAGAAATTTTTGATTCAAAGTTTCCCATACCATTTTGAAACTTTTTAAAGGAATTAACATTTTAAAACATTCATTTCCATATAAATAAATCCTTAAAACAATTTTGAAAACATTGACATTAATGAGAATGATTTAGAATAAAAATTATTTAAACCATTTAAAATGATATTATAGTTAAAGTGTACCTTAAAAATAATCCTTTTGAAAACTCTTTCATTAAACATGGACTTAGATAGTAAATATTTCCCAGTAAAAACTTACACATAAACAATCTCCGATAATAATGAGATTGAGGAATTAACCATTACCTTGTACTTTACTTCAGTCGAGGGTACGTTTAACCTCCTTTATAATGACCATAGTATGTTATTAAATTATAACAGAAGCATATTAATATTTATGATATCATATATTATTCATTTATGACTTTATACTACCCATTTAATAATAATTTTCAAGTTAAAGTAACATTTCGGGTAATAATCGCTTTCTTTATCGTATGTGTTTTAACATTTTATTCTTGATCATATCACTTACATAAAGATTTACATACTTCCAGAATATAATACCGGATTTATATATCATATATATTCAGAATATAAATATGTATAATAGATAGATATGTGAAATGGAAACATTGTTCAGGGATACAGTAGTTCGTACGTACGCATGAACATTGTTTCTGTTCTCTTATCGTATAGTATGAAAGTAAGTAAATGACATATATTTATATACATAAATATATATTATTTAAGTATAAATATTATTTTATATATCTCATACTTAATATATATATATATATACTCTTGAATGGTGATCATTGAAGATGAATCTCATCGCGTCGTGGGGACGGTAAGTTATACGTACGCACGAGCGACAATATCATTCTACTGATGGTGAAATCATATGTAATTGGATGGTATATTATATATACAGGAGAATTAAAAAGATATATTTATTATTTACATAAATTATACTCATTATTATACCCATCCAAATAATGATGTGTTGAATAACTAACTTCACCACGACGTGGAGACGGTAAGCTGTACGTACGCACGTATGGTGACCTTTTCATTCATAGGATGGATAGAATTATGAATACAGTTTTACAATATTTATAATAACATCATAGTATGTACAAGGTATTGGATTTATTATTTTTGTATGGAATAATCAAAGAAAGAGGAAGTGGAAGAAGAAAAGAACTTTGAAAGAGGTGATGAAATAATTACCTCTTCTCCAGGTGCTTCCTTTTGATTTGATCAAAAGGGATCCTTAGGGTAGCTTTCTGATCAAAGTAAGGAATCTAGGATGAATTCAGGGTAGTTGGGAGGATATTTGATCTAGGTTTGGCCGATAAAAATGGCTTTGGAAGTCTGATTTTGAGAGAAGGGGAAGTACCATTTTATAAGACAGATGAGGGTCACTTTATGAAAATCTTGAAATATTATTTTATTATAAAATCATTTTCGGTTTTTAATGGCTCAAAATGGATTTATTTTGATGATAAGATGGGGTGGGTAGAAATCCTCTCAACAAATAATTTTTAGACAAGTTTAGTTAACCATATTAACCTTATCTTTTTTATTTAACTCTTATTTAAATAGTTTAACTTTAACCATGTCTTCTGGTATTTTTATATTACATGGTTAATAAACATACTATAAAATGCCAAGAGAACCTCAAGTGGTTAATTAATGAAATTTCTATAATTATATAATTCCTTTGACCAAACCTTATTTTTTATGATTATTATGTCATTTAATAATATAGTATTTGTTTTAAAAACTCATTTAGGTCAATTTTGACAGTATTTAGTATTTAGTTTTTGTGAAAGTTAAAAAAACTTGATTACATCGAAAAAAATAAATTAAATCAACCCTAACATTTCATATTAATCTATATAATTATTTTAATGCAGCATAAGTTTCAATTTACATATATTTTTAGATTTATAATATCGATTATTTTAATCTTTCATTAATAAGGTAATTCATGCATCATCATTATGTCATAAATAAATATAATTATTTAAATTATAAAAATTTTAAATAAAATACCATGATGTATGAAATATTTTAATATTGATAATGAATATTTATAGTCGAAATTATCTTATATATGACCTTATATTAAAAATGTTTTAGTTATTAAAATTTGAATTTAACACTTTTAACTCTTCTTTATATAAAATAATAATAAATGTTTTAATCTAATACAAGATGATCAAAAAGGATAATATTTTATTACTAATGATTATTTTGGTCTAAATAAACTTATCTAATAGAAATATGACATGTGTTAGGGTAATTATAATATCATTTTTACCTTTAATTACCCTATTTACTTTTAATCGTGATAAATAAAATTCAAAAGTTACTATTCACCAACAATTATTTTCATCCTATTAAACCACATTTTAGTTACAGATATCAACTATGTCTCTTGGATTTTTGAAATTTAATTCACAGAAGTGGTAAAATTACATTTTATGCAAATTTGCAAATGTTCCTAGACGGTGGGTAAAAGACGTTCAAAGGTTCAATAAAATTTTATATATATAATCTTATTTTAAAATGACTTCAATTAATTAAATTGGACTAATACGGGTGTTATGTATCTATTTTTACTTTAAAATAAATTTAAATAAAAAAATAATAATTATTTAAATAAAATTCGTTTTTAAACAATAACGTAGTGTTTTTCACTATTCATCAAAAATTGAAAGGTTTCAGAAAAATTCCAAAAAATCACCCTAAGATAATTTTTATATTTCTAATTCCAAAATGATGTCTATTTTACCAAATTTAAAACATTTAATTTTCATTAATTAATTTAAAATTGATTCTTGTGGTCAAAACCAAAAGGCAAGTTTTTCAAAGGTAAAAACTATCAAAAGATTAACATGTGTTTATGTCCAATTTAAATGTGAAATTACTTATAATGACCTAAATTATATTAAATAATAAAAATATAATCTAATTATACTTTAAAACCACTCAAATTCATAATTTAACACTATAAATTATTTCTATTGAAAATGTTGTTTTCAATTAAAATTTAGTTTTTTCACTATTCATCAAAATATGAAAGTTATCAAAAAAGTACCAAATATTTATCCAAACTAAATTTTTATTTCCCGCTTCTAAAGAACAATTTAATTTCAATAAATTTAATATATATAAATGTGTCAAATATTGGATTTAAAAAATGTTTCACCATTAAAAGGCGGAAAAACTACATTTTTGAAAAATAATTCTTTTATCTGAAAAGTTAAATTTGTCCTCATATTATATATAATAAACACAAAATCTGAATTTTAAAATTATATAAAATATATATATAATTCAAAATGTGGTTAATATTATTCATAAATTCTTTTTGAATAGCTAGTTTTGTAAGTCGTCGTGCGCTCAAACACGGTGTTGCATATAGAACAAGCTATTGAATTACTTTAAAGAGACAATGTACTATGAAATATTGGGGTGTTACAATAAGTGAACAGATACAATCAAAATATGCTTCACTCCAGTCATCATACTATTTGGATTATCATCAGAAAATTGTCCATCACATTGAATATTGACATAGTTCCTTTTGGTTCCCACCATTGACTAAAACCAAGACATAGTGTATGGGAAACACTAATCATAGTCGAAAACCACATAATCATGAAAAATAACTTATAGTATGTATAAATAATGACACACTATTATTAATATATGAAACCTTAGTTTTATCCTAGGTTATTCATAGTCATCTTCTATCTAAACCCTTCATCATGGTTCGTAAAGAGTTTGTGAATTTATAAATAATATCCCCTGGGAGTGTTAAGCCAGATGTGCAGCAAGGATCATTGTCGTGCACTAGGTGATGATCGAGTCTTGATCAATGTACCCTTTTTAGAGTTATTACCCCTATGTACCTCTATTCTAGATCCACATCCACTTTTGGTATCCAGATTGGGATGTAACTTCTTAGAAATTACCTGCTATATCATTTACCAAAATTCCAGGACAATTTCCAATACTTTTAATCATCATTCTACTTATCCATAGATAAATCCCTATACATGTCCTTATAAATATTCATAAGGATATCACTAATTTTTTCTCATCATATTTACCAAATGTTAAAAAAACTTTTCCTCTGATACCAACTATAGAGACCTAGGCCTCTCATACATTAATATTACTTATTTTTAGAAGAATATTCATTATATTATAGAAATAGGCTTCTGAGGACCATAAATTTTAGTTCCATTGGAAACTTGGCACACAATATTCTAATCTGGTGAAATATCTTCAATTTTTTCCACAAATATATTCCCATTTATAACTCTTCATAAACATACCCAACATAAAACCTTTCTTCATAACCTAGGGAAAGGAAACATAATAAATGTTAGTTTAAATTATATGTAAGGTTAAACATAAGAGATTCCAATATATGATCATATTAAAGAATAAGATAATAATAAGGATATGTGATAATGGGAATAACTTATGAAGTTCATAAGAAACCTTTCATAGATCATAAACATGATTCATGGCATAAATATTTTAATTTCAAAATACATGATTCATAAGGGAATCAAAAAACATGATTCATGAGAGAATAACATTAGAATAAGACATATATTTGTGGCATTCACATAAGTATAGAAAATTTTATGTCAATTATACCCACCAATACATTCATAACATGTTAGGATTGGGAAAAACACTTGTGTACCTACTTCGGTCTTGTGATGACCTCCCGTGTTCCCTCTTTCGGGCTTGGGCTAACAACTCATGTACCATAATTTTTGGTATTGGGCTAAACATCAGTGTACCCTTTTTTAGGATTGAGATAACCCACCATGTACCCTATAATATTGTAGAACATTTATCATTATCCAATAAATTGGAGGGTGATATATGTTCAGCCTGTCACATAATGAAAATCATATATATTTGTGCCACAAGATCTTAAAACATTCATCTTATCATAACCTGTGAAGTGAAATGGGTTTCATAAATGATTCATCATATCGTAATCTGTGAAAAACTAATAGGTTTTATAATCATTTCATCCTTTCATCGTATCATAACCTATGAAATAAGAATATGTTTTCATAATAATTTTATCCTAGTATAACCCCTCTAAGAGAAATAGGTTTCATAAATATCTTTCCATCATAAATATAAACAATTCTTATAAAGAATAATAATGTAATCCTTGGATCATGTCCTCAGTAAGGCATAGGTAACAACAATAGATTAAATATAGAATGGAAAATTATTTTGAAAGATCATTTAAGATATTTCTTGAGTAAAATGTCTTATCCACTTTAAGAAATTATTTTTAAAACATAAACACTTTCAAAATCCTTTTCACATTGAGATAATTTATTTAAAATCTAACATTTTCCAAAATATTAAGGATTTTTTATTTAGGATGAAATTTGAAAACATTTAAAGGAATATTGAAATTAGTGAGTGTAAATTATGGTGACAAATACTAATCATTCCTTTTATGCTAGAAACAATTATTCTTTTCAAATTTTTGGCAAAAACCAAATGGAATTGTTTGGAAAACTACATGAAGATTCATTTCAATTTTTTTTTAAAGGTCAATCATGGTTAAATTTTTTTTAAATAAAAAATTTTAAAAATTTTTACAAAATTGGAAACTTTTTTAGAAAACATGGTTTTGGATGAAAAAGGGTTTTGAAACAAAAAGTTGATTTGTCATAATAACCTTCTTTTTGAAATATTGATTACATAAAGAGAGGAAAATCAATGGAATGCATGTATTATCCTAGAATAAAGACAGCAGAATAAAAGTCACAAGTTTATTGAGATATAAATAATAATATTTTACCATTAGAAACATAATAAAAAACAATCCTAATAAATAATTATATTCTAACATAAAATATTCACCAATTTGGTAATTTTGAAATGCAATCCCCATAAAGCAATACCATTAAATAGAACTTAAAATATCATGAGGATATATAAGTTCATGACATTAAATTTCAAATGGGATTCATATAAGATAATTTAAATAATATAGTTTCATAACATAATATACTTCTTAAAGAAGGAAAATTGAGATTAATATCACTTACAACTATGGTAACTTTCGAACCATAAACCCCATGAAAGAGAGATCCTAAAATGAATATTAAAGCCCCAATAATTCTCATTATAATCATAATAAAATACATACATGGGTAGTACATACAAAAAATAATAATAATAATTAGTGAATATTTCATAATCTTATTGAAATAAAAGTGATATGAGAAAACTATTACTAAATGCCTCAACTTCTTTCATACGCGTTCAAAACTCTTCTTCTTCAGGTATCCTCATAAGGTGTGCACTGAAATACTTCCTAGGTAGAAATTATATCCAAAATAATGCTTCTATGATGATATTAGGTAATTTGGGAAGTGATTTTGGTAGGTCTTGGCATAACCAAAAGGTTTTAAGGGTGTGAAGATGAGATGAGAAAAGGTGGCCTTTTATAAGTAAGGTGAGTAGCACACTTGTAATTTTTTGAAAGAAAGAATTTCACCAATGTTTTTTCATGTCTCAAGGCTCCAATATTGGACAACTATTAAACATATAATATATAAGGTGAAAATATATACATCCAATGTGTTTTGGAATGGTTTTTGGGTTATTTTTTACCGTTATCTTTCTAGTTTGACCCCCTAGTAAAAAAACATTTACCTTAACCACAGAAAATAATTTTTATTATTTTCACTATTAATTTTAGTAAAAAAATTAAGTTAAACTTATTAAATAATATAAATTATTATGATTCCAAATATTAAATCCATTTTTCAAAATTCCATTCATATAAGTGATAGCATTTAATTTAAAATTAATCCTCTGGACAAGATGAGAAAGTGGGTTTTCAAAGAGAAAATGTTCAAAAGTTTATAAAGTTTTTCTATCCAATTTCAATATTAAATTGATTCAAATTAACTAAATTGGCTTAATATATATATATATATAATTGAACTAATTTTACTAAACAAATTTAAAATATAAATTAACAATATAAATTTATTAAATGAAAATGTGGTTTTCAATTAAAATCAGGTATTTTTAACTATTCATCAAAAAAATTCATCTTTTCCGAAAATTATCAAAAATTAACATTAATATAATTTTGGTATGATTATTTAAAAATGAACATTATTTTATCAAAAAAAATTCTAAATGTGTCAAAATTTTAATTAAAAAAACCATAGACGCGATGAAAAAGAGGGTTTTCGAGAAGTGAATTTTTTTAAACATAAGATTATTTATAGTAACTCAATGTCTAATAATAATAATTGTATAAATATAAATTATAATTAATTTATATATAATATATAAATTTAATTTAAAAAATCCACATTAGATATTATTTTAATTAATTAAAATGGAGAAATATTATGCACTTTAAAACACCTTTCCGAAATAAACCCCATTTTTAATCCCAAAAAAAAACTTATACTAAAATCTAATAGATAATTGATTAAAATTTAATTAATTGGATTAAATATAAACAAAAATAATTATGTTACTTTAAAACATAATTTTTCATTTAAATTATGTAATTTATTGAAAATAATTTACAGTTTTACAAAAAATAGTATTTTTCACTATTCACGGAAAAATCAACATTCTCTGAAAAATATAAAAATTTCAATATAAGTTAATTTTTATCTGATTATTCCTATAATTGATTTAATTTTATAAAATAAATTTTCTAAAATCTATATAAATTACCAATAATATATTATCATTAAAATCATTTTTGAAGAAATCATATTTTTGAAGAATATAATTACTCTACTAAAAATTGATTGATTATTTACTAAGAATTTATTAATGAATTTATATTGAGTATAAAATTTATAATTATATTTCAAAAATTATTTTAAACTATTCATTTCCACCTATTTAATGGATATTTTATAATGTTCATATTTAAAATAAAATTATTTCATGGTTCGTTGAATCTTGGTGTCGAGCCTCATTAATGCTATCATTTTTGCATTTAATGCAAGATAAACACATTGTTTCATGTGATGAAATATATACTTAGTATTTTAGATAACATAAAATAAAAATATTTTTTCATTTACTGAAAAATATAAAAAATATTAAATTTAATTGAAAAAAAACACAAATTTTTGAGGTGTTATAGATCATATAACAATATGGTGTCTTGTGTACAAGTCATCTAAGGGGTGAATAATATAAACACTTAAACTCTATTTACCGTAATTTGAAAGAAATAAGATTCTTTGTGAAGACCTGGTGGATATTATTTCAAATTATAATTGTTTTTTTGTGTATTAACAAGTGGAATCAATTAGATTAAAATTGGTATATTTCTCGCCTATGTACTTTAATGTTTGTGTATTAACTGTTTTGTGATAATTTGTTTGAGATCATGAGAATATTTTAATTCTAAAGTTTCAATGTTTTCTACCAATATATATTGAATGAATATGGAAACAATTTTCTTTGTTAATAAAAACACTTGCTTCATACACTAATTTCAGGCTCATTAGGCTTAGTGGATTTTCTGAAATCTAATTTCTTTATGGTGAACATCACTCTTTGAAATTTCAAAGGAGAAATAAGTTCTAATGATTTCATGTTAATAAACATATAGATCTATATGGGATATTGAGGAAATTATTAAGGGGGATCATAATCTCTAAATCTAGTGTTCTTAAATTAATGATAAGGTGGATCAAGGATTATATTTCTTAATGGGGAGTGAAGGTGATGAGGATACCGAAACAGTAATGAGGAAGAATATCTCTTTGATTTTTATCAACAAATGGGGATAAATGAGACCATAAAATCCATACATCATTGTGGAAGATTGTATGAAATATTTTCAACAATATCCCAAGGGAGATAATGTTAAAACCATGAGTTTATATGTTTTATTTTTTAAAAATATATAGGGTATGATTTTAAAGTGATTTGGATGTGTTAAATAGATATTGGGAGTTGCATGTATTGCATAGAGATGTTACACTAGTTTTAGTAATGAGTTTCTTGAAATTATAAAAGATTTATGTATGAACAGTTTCATGGATACATCACATATATTATATTGAATTTGATGCATTTTGGGGAATATTTTGAATAATTTATATTTTTTAAGAAAGTGTTTTTGTGTGGAGTAGAATTGTATTGATTATTCGGGAAAATGATAAGGATTTAATTAAAAAAAAGATAAATCAAAGGTCATAGTTGAACCTTCCAACTGCCCCTTTAGGAAAGGATAATCTTGATAGCTACAACATAAGGTGAAACAATGTTTTTTAGTGCTACTATGATCCATAAATGGCATGTGTAAATGCATGGTCATGAACGAGTTATCATATAGAAGGAGAGGTGATCAGCGAGTTGGTCATCCGTAAGAAACTTAGTTGTAAACTCATAGAGAAAATTATATTATTAACCACATGATAGTATAGATTAATTTTCTATTTAATACTATGTAAAAAGTTTCTACTATTAATTTATCAAAAATTATCGCATGAAAATAGCAAATCAGTGATGTCTTAACTCATCTTCAATGTAACACCCCAAAAATTTTTAAAGAGTAACTTTTATTCGATAACATGTATGAAACACAGCACCAAACATAGAAAGGAATATAAACTCTCAAAACATTATGAAATATTTAATATTTTAAATAAATTTAATATATTCTATAACTTTCAATTCTTGCAATACTTAGTTAGGTTGCATCACACACAGCAAAGACTTTCTCTGATACTTTGTGTTGCACGTAAGGCCAAGTTTTACCGAACAAAAATATATTATCAAAATATTATTATTTAATATAATAAGCAGTAACCTAACTATGAAATTATAATTTATTAATAGGATTAAACAAATTATGAAAATATATTTTAAAAAAATATATATAATGAATTCATTGGTTACCAATTAATTAGAAATTAATATAAAAACCAATTGATTATAATTGAAATGTTTTTATGCTCACATAGGTTCTTTATCCTAATAAATTAAATTAATTACTATTATTTAATGATATTAATGAAATTTATATATTATATAGTCAATAAAATATTTCTTACATTCATCCAATATATTTTAAAATCATAAGATAAGAACAAACTCAATATTACGCATAGAAAAGCTATATTTTTATAAAGGATGTTTGTCACCTCTTAATGGGGAACCAATTTAAAATATAAATTTTGAAACTTTTATATATTTAATATGAAAAAATAATCTTATTTTTTGAAATTTTAACAACAAAATTAGATTTAGGTGAATTTTTAGTGTATTTCTGAGAAGTTTCATTTGTTGATGAATAGTAAAAAATACTAAATTTTAACTGAAAATAGATTTTTTGTCTAATTTATTTATATAGTTAAATTATATTTTAAATTTGTTTTAAATTATATTTAGTTTAATTATAAATAAAATAATCCTCAATATTTCATTGGAATAAATTTCACATTGAAATTGGATATAGAACCATTTTAAACTTTTTTGAACATTTTTACTTTAAAAACCCTCTTTGTCGTCTCGTTTGTGAGATTAAATTTGAATTAATTTCTACCAATTATATAATTAGAATTTTTTGAAATATATTAAATATATGGAATCATAATAATTTATAATTTCAAGTAATTTCAACTTAGTTTTTGATAAAAAAATATTAGTGAAAGTAATTAAAATTATTTATAGCTATTAAGAGAAAAATTAGTATAACAAAGGAATAAACCTTAAACTAAAAAGAAATAATGACCTAGAAACATGTATAAAACTCATTTTATGTCCATATTTAGACCTTATTCTTCCTTTTATAAAATTTGGTTCATTATTGGAGACACATAATATAAGGGATACCTCTCAATATTGTTTACATTTTTATATTTACAAAAATGTCACTCCCCCTCCGCTATAAAAAGGAACTCACGCCTCCCACTTATTCACACCTATAAAGACCATTGTATCATCAAAAACCTGAACAAATAATATCTGAACATACCTATCCTCATCCTCTAATACTCACTTTGTTCAAAAATAAAACCATGGAAGTCTTTTTGTATTAACCAAATGGAGTTCCCTGAATAAGAGGCAACGTTCTTCAACGATCACTTTTATTTTTTACTTCTCCAACACTTCAATTATTTTTATATCATGCCAATATAAAAAACCTTGTATATTCAATATACAAGGATTTTGTTACAATAATATTTTTATGTACACTTTCAAAAACATCCTAAAAATGGGATACACAATCATCATTCTTATGTACGGAAAACTACTACCTCGCTAACTAATGTTGTGCGTTATTCCATTTATCACCTTTCAAGGTTGGAAATAATGACGGATTTATAGTTAATATATGATATATATAGTATTAATAATTTATATATTCCTATTTAACTTTTTATATAACCATAACTTCATGCCTTCCATTTTGTGGGAATATGATAACATCATTTATGGAAATGTGGACTACCGCCTCCTCAAAGCAATGTGATTCATTCTCACTTTACATGGAATGTATTAAGAATTTTTTAAATAGAAATATGTGAAATATATGACATAAATATGATACTATTGTGATGACGTGAACACACATACAGATATATATATATATATATATATCACATCCTTTTTAATTACGATAAAGAAATAGAAGCAGTGTTCATGCTTAAGTATGACCTACCATCTCCATGAATGGTTCATTTCATTTAATATCTCCAAATATTATGGATTATTATAAATAAATATATAATGAATATATATGATATTTACATCATGTTTTAAATCCTATATATGATGAAATCATGATCTATGTAAGAATAAAAAATAAAAAGTCAAAACATACTTGACAAACATGGTAATTGACACCCAGAATAGTGAAAATGATGAGAGATTATTAATAGATGGGTAATAAGATATTATAATAAGATATTATATGATATTATAAATATTATTATGGTTCTTTTATAGTTTATTTAAATGATTAAAACCATTATACATGAGTTTAAAGGACGTTCACCCAAAAAGAAATGCAAAATAAGGGGCTTTCATCTCACTTTTTAAATTTGTGAGATAAATTTCATATTCACCACTTAATTATTTTGTGTGGTTTATATACTAACCCTTTTGATATATTATATTAGTTATTATTTTATATTAATGGTATTAAAATGTTTTATTTTATTATGATTACTTTTGGGGTTTCTGATTCATATATTAACATAGTTGAAAGGGATTTCATCTCAATTTACATTCCATTGAGACTTAACTGTAATTATGCACCTAATTTATTTATATGGTGTATGTAATTACATTTTAAATGTAATATTATTAACAACTAATTATTCATGGTATTTTAAGTTTTAATCTTAATTATTTCATTTAAGGGGGTTTGAATTAAAAGTTACCAAGTGGTAAATAATTTCATAACCGGGTTTATTTTCATTAAGTTATATCACTTCCTCCTTGTCGTTAATATTATAAGATTATGTTTGTAATAAATTTTTACTATATTTTTTTTTATTTAAAATTTTTTTATGTGTATTTTCATTTGATACATATAATCTATTCATTGATTGATTCTCACTTTTATGTTATGGTCTTTTCAAGGGTTTACTTCACAGTCTTATTTTATTTGGGATTCTTGATACTTGAATTTACATTGAAGTAAATTATATATTAATTTTTTAATAAACTATTTAATTTTATTCTCTTATTTTCATTCATTATATTTTTCAAGTAATAGTTCCATTTATTACTCTTTGGTACTCAAAATGTTTTAGACAAAGTTTTTAAGAAAACCCAACTTCATTTCTCTCTTCGGTCGAAAATATATTTTCTATCAAAACCATGTTTCATGAGAATTTTTTTAAAAATGTTTTTAACCTTTTCAAAAGAATTTGTTAAAGACATTTTTACCCTTTAGATTTTACAAATTTTTTAAAGGAATATTATAGTTTCTTTATGAACAAGGAACTATTCTAAACTTTTTACTGGAAAAAAGAACATTCTTCTTACCTAGTACAACATGTAAGAAATTACCCACCATAATTTCTTTGAATATTCCTTTCTAAATTTAAAGGATATTTTTATTGAAATTTTTTTAAATGTTATTTTAAGAAAAAAGTATTTTCAAAATGAAAAGGTTATTGTCCTCAAGAAATTTTTTAAAGGATATTTTTATAAAATTATAATTCCTCAATGAAAACAACCATTTATTTTTACATAAATTGGGGTATGTTGTATTGATTTCATCATTATTCTTCATATTGGTGGTTTATGATTGATTTGTATAAGGACAGTATTGAAATTAACTTCCTTGATTCATTTTTATAGTCCCCTTGAAATATTCACTTTCCAATTATCATAGAACATTAAATTTCCCCCTAATATCCATATCATTTATCATGGATATGATTATTGACTAAACCATATCCCATTTTTACATAAGGTGTTTAATTTTAAATTTATTTAATATCTGGAAAAATATTGATAATTTTGCAGCTTTTAATCATTGTGGATTTTTATGTGGCACTTTGTTCATGAATTAAATCGATTACTCAATATATGAGGAAGGATTTAGATAGGTATGACACAGGTGGGGCCCAATTATAGATAGCCCCTCTATGCATCGTTACTCTCATGGAATGAGTCAATTGGATAGACTTAGTGGGGTTTTCACCCAGTATGTTTTAAACTATATTATGAAATGTCTTGAAAATAAAGGTATCATGTACCTAAGAAACATGGTGTTCAATAATTGAGCCTTACCTTCATTTAGATTCAGTTATTATTAACCATGTGATTTTCACTATGAAAAGATATATGGATGAATTTTTTTCTCATTTTAATGATTAAATGGAATGTGTGTCCAGTTTTTTATCATGCCATATTTTTATTCACTTTCTTCTCTTTTTATTGATTATATGGAATGTGTGTTCAGTTTTTACCTTTCAATATTTATTATGATCATTGATTCATTATTTATTCTACTGAAAGTAACCCTTATAGAGCATGTGAACTCACCCTTATTTTGTTTCCTTTCCCAAAGAATTTATGAATTTTACTAGAAAATATATGCAATGATATACAAAATGGGAATAAATTTATCCTGGAAAAATAATGTTGTAATTAGTGTATTCGTTTATAATACTAGAATCATGTATGTATATCGTTTTCCAACATTACTAAACTAACTGGTCCTTCATGATTTTATTTCTTGTAATCATGCAAATTTAATGGTAGTAGACATTGGATTTTAGCTTTTGGTGTTAGGATGGTATATTTAGAGTCAAAAGAATTTTAGTAACAACCTTCGAAGATAGATTTAGTAAAACATAGGTAAGAAAACACAATCTTAAGATTCACTTTGAGGATTAGCATTGAAGCACATATATCTTCTTTAACAAAATAGTTATGGATACCATCACAAGATTATGAGATTAAGGTTGATTATAATTAATAAGTCTAAAAAATATCTTTTTTAGGATTTTTTTGATGGAAGCCTACTGGAAATAAGAATTTTTTGGAATAAATTTAGGGCGATACAACCCATTAGTCTAGTATATGTTTTACTAAAAATGTTATTTGAGGAATAATGACTTTGCATCTTAGAGATATGAGTTTAAAGGTATTTATAAACTTTATTGTTATTATCACCATTAATGACATTATAATAATAGTTAAATTAGACTATTAGGATTTTAAAATAAATATTTTTTACTGAAAACCATAGAAAAAAGGTTATTAAATGATTAAATTTCAAGGATGTTCATAATATTTATTTTGGAAATTATATTAATATGGTTTTAGAAAAATGAAATCCAATAAGTTGGTGGGGCTTGAACCCATGACCCAAGGACGATAAGGGTTTCACACCTACAACTGGCCTATGTGATGTTTGGGTTAAGGTGTAATTATATTTAGTTAAACAATTTGATGAAAAAATATTAATAATGAACCAGTAGTGTTACTTTTAAAGGTTAGAGAATAATTTTTACTTATTTTGAGAAAAGCGATGACATGAATCGGTCACCTAGTTCATGCACGAAAATAAATTTATTAAAAAAATAAAAGTTAAAGTACAATTGTGAGGTGTAAAGAGCTTACACCAACATGGGATTCTGGGGGTACAGATGAAGATTATAAGATAAGTATACCAAAATGTTATGTTACATACAACAATACCCTAACAAAAGAGAGAAAATCAGTGGAATTAGCAGTAGTTGACAAAACATACCCATCCTTGGAAGAAGTAGAATATCAAAGGAAGCATTATAGAAGTCTAGGAATCACCAATGATTTTCTGTGCACTAACAGATTGAAGTTTTGAGTCTGATAAAATTAAAAAAAGGAGTGCATGCCAGTGAAGTCTGTAACCAAGGATATTTGTATATGAGATGGTCGACCAATCCAAGCCTTCAATTCATTAATACTAATACATCTATAAAGCATCCTCTTTCAGAGATGAAGAGAAATATATGATCAAATATTTCAATTACTTCTTCCATAAAGTGAAGTGGCATGGAAGTCGAGAAGAATCCATCATCATCTCACCCCAAGTAACACCAAGAGAAACAGGAAAAAAGACTAGTATGAAGCAATGAGAAGAGAATTACACAATAATAGCACTAATTGTTCAAACCAACATCCATAAAATCATCTTTTCATTACTTAGTACAAAAACATCCTCAAGGTATCATTGAGTCCTCATATTGAGAACTTCTGGACACCCCTAATCTTTACCGTTTGCTAAACCTAGAAAACATCACCTGAAGTCTCCCATAAAAATTTTCCCACACAATAGAAAATGAACATCCAATACTGAAGCAAAAACATTCAGTAAAAAGAAAGAGTCCATGTCAAATGAATAAGGGAAACATATACAGAACAAACTGAAGTTGAAGATTGCTTAAAAGGTTGTCCCAAAACCTTCTAAGGAGGTCAATAAAACAATACAAAAACATGCAACAAAGATGGAAGAGACCCAAAAAAACGCTGAAGTACAAGAAGAAAATGCACTACAAAGGATTCAAACACAAGAATAAAAGAAAATGAGTAGTAGAAAGAATCACCCCTAAGTTATAGCTTTGAAATCAAAATCAGTATTTCTTTTATATTCATCAACCATCTTAATGAACATACACTTTCTAATTTCATGGTATTTATCAAGGGTAATGATATCTTCTCTATATTTTTGGAAAGTGATTGCATCTTGTTCATCAATCCAATCTTCAAATGCATCTCCCACATCCTCCTCATTGCAATAGGCCTCTCTATACACAGGATTTTTCTTACATGCATCAATATCCTCAACTGAGCCAGAGAAATAAATCGGTTGATCAGCCAAATTTGGGAGTGTTGGAATCTCTTTCCTAGTATCTTCAAGATATCTTGTGACAATTGTTCTTTCAAGATAAGAATAATCTATGCACTTCCTTTTTTTAGGGTTTGGGGGGATGTAACCATCAGCATCAACCATTGTTTTTTCCCTTTTCTAACACTTGATTTTATAAAGTCTTCCTCAATTTGTTTAAGTTGATCATTAACTTAAAGTAAGGATTCACTAGAATTAGATAGGTCACCTTGATCCTTATCTCTAGCATCATGTGATTCAGAGCGATTTTCTAATTCCTTCACCAGGGGAAAAGGGACATTGGTCTCACCCCTAGCATAATGTAAATAATCAATAAAGGCTAACATGTTAGAAGAGTGGCATGCAAATTGAGAAGGTTGAGTATTGGATACCATTATCTCCTTGTTCTCATTAGCTATCTACTCTCCAGTAGTAGAGGGGAAAATATTAGATGCTTGAAAAAGATTTATCTCATCAATTCAAGGACTCTTCCTAATTTTTTCAACCGAAGAAATAGCTTTAGGTCTTTTGATTTTATGTCCACAGTTTTTTTCTAATCATGCCCAAGAGTAAGGAAAGAAGAGAAGTAGTCGGGTAATCTCTCATAGAAAACATCTTGGAAGAATCCAAATTCACCATTCTGAATCCAAATTTGGGAGGTAAGATCCTTAGATGCATCCATTAATTCAGTCACCCCTATAAATATTTATGTTTTCTCCTCTATGTATGCATCTTCCCTTACTACTAATGTTCACCCACTTATATACCTAGTTATATGTTATTCCATGTGACCTTTTTACTTCTCGTTTTATCCTATTAAGAGGATATTTTATTAAATATTCTCAAAATATTGTATTTCAATAAAGTAATTTTTAAATATCAGTCCTTATATTTCTTAGATCGACTTTAAATTGTACTGATTCAATTTATTTAAAGTGGGAAAAATGTAACACCTTGAAAATTCTGAAAGAGTAACTTTTATTTGATAGCATGTATGACAGAAAAAACCACACTTAAGAAGGAATATAACCACCCAATAATTTTCGGTATATTTGATATTTTAAATAAATTTAATATATTATATAGATTTAAATGTATGAAATACTGAGTTATCTTGTATCATATGTAATAAATACTTTCTTTTATATCTTATGTTTCACATGAGAACGTGTTTTAATGAACAACAATAAATTATTAAATTATAATTATTTAATATAATAAAATATAACCTAGATGTTAAATTAGAATTTAAAAATAGGATTAAATTAATTATTAAAATATATTTTTTACATGGATATAAAATTAATTCATTGGTTACCAATTAAATATAAATTAATATAAAACTCAATTAAATATAATAGAGATTTTTTTAGGCTCACAAAGGTGTTTTATCTTAATAAATTAAATTAATTTATATTAGTGAATTATCTTAACGAAATTTATATATTATATATTAAATAAGATATTTTTTACATTCATCCAATACATTTTATAAACATAATATAAGAACAAACCCAATATTACGCATTGAAAAGCTTTATTTTTATAAAGCTAGTTTTTCTTCCTTTTAATGGTGCACCTATTTTGAATATAAAATTTGACGCTATTATAAATTTAATATAAAAAAATAAGATTGATTTTTGAAATATTAGTGTCCAAATTATCTTATGGTGAATTTTCTTATTATTCTGAGAAGTTTCATTTTTTATGAATAGTGAAAAATACTAAATTTTATTTCAAAACCACTTCTTCATCTAATTTATTTTTAGAGTTAAATTATATTTTAAATTTGTTTTAATATATATTTACTTCAATTATAAATAAAATAATCAAATTTAGGTCATTTTAATCAATTTTACATTGGATTTGGATATAAAAACATCAACTTTTGAACATTTTTACTTTAAAGACCCGTTTGTCGTCCTATCCGTAGGATTAAATTTAAATTAATGTCTGACAGTTATGTTGTTTTAATTTGGAAAAATGGATTAAAATTTTGTAATAATAATAATTTATAATTTATATTTCGGTAAAATTAGTTTTTTACTAAAAAAATTAGTTAAATTAATTAAAAATAATTACATCGATTAAGAGAAAAACTATCTTAATGAGGGGACAAACCTTAAACTTAAGGGCCAGAATGACCTAGAAACATGATCGAAACTCGTTTTATGTGAATATAAGGTAGACCTCTCAATAATGTTTACCTTCTTATATTTACAAGAATGCTACTCCTCCACTATAAAAATGTACTCACCCATCACTCTTATTCGCACCTATAGAGCAGTTTGGATCATCCATAACTTACCCAAATAAGATACCAACATCTATATTCTCTTACTATATCCTCACTTTGGGACGAAATCAAACCAAAGAAGTATTTTGGAATAAACCAAAAGGAGTTACCTAAATTACAGGTAAAGTTCTTCAATGATGACTTTTGTTTCATTTACTTCTCCACCACTTCAATTATTTTTATATTACGCTCTTATAATAACCTAATTATCTTAAATATACTTAGGTTTTTTTATTCTAAGAGTTCTAATTACACTATCACACACATCCATTAAATGGGATACACGATCATCGTTCGTATGTGTGGAGGACTACTAGCTCACGAACTATGTCGTTCCATCTTCCATTTTCCAACTTTAAATGTCGAAAATAAAAATTTATTTATAGTTTATATATTATATATATATATAATATTTTTAATTTATTTATTCTTCTAGAAATTATTATATAATAATACCTTCATTACTTTCATTTTGTGGGAATACGATAACGTCTTTAGTCGACATGTGGACTACTGTCTCTTCAAAGCGATGTGATTCATTCACACTTTAAATGGAATGTATTGAAAATGGTTTTAATAAAAATATGTCACATATATTAGGTAAATATGATTATTTAATGATAATTTTCATATATATATATATATATATCATTTACTTTTTAATTACAACAATGATATGGAAGTATCGTCCATGCATATGTACGACCTACCGTCTCCATGAACGGTGCAGTTAATTTCCCATCTCCAAATATTATGGAATATTATAAATAAATATACAATAAATATATATGATAATTAAATCATGGTTTTAATCCTTTATATGATTAAATCATTATCTATCTAAGAAGAAGAAAATAACAAGTCAAAACATACTGGAAAATCATGACAATTAACACACAAAATAATTAAAATGATGAAATATTATTAACAATTAGGTAATAATATATTATAATAAGATAGAATATGATATTATAAATATTTTTATGGTAATTTAATAATTTATCAACATTATTAAAACCATTATATAGGAGTTTAAAGGAGGTTCACCCAAAAGGAAATTCAAGGTAAGGGATTTACATCTCATTATCATCTTTATTTATTAATAAAAAGCCAGAGACTGAGGTAAAAACAAGAAAGAGATATATTTGGGACTAAAATAATGGATACAAAGTACATCCCCATATAAAATATACATACCTTCAATGGGTAAAGATCCCAAACTAGAGAATCAAGTGGATGTTACATTATAGGGGGGATTAGATGCAGGAAAGTCCGGTGCTTTATTACCCCCATGCCGAGTGTAAAGGATCTCATAGCGGTTGTTAGTAATCCTACTAACACTATTGATATATTATATCATGAATTTTTTTATATTCATGTTATTTAAATGTTTCATTTGATTATGATTACTTTTGGTGTTTCTAAATCAGATTTTTCTACAATTATAAGGGATTTCGTCTCAATTTACATTCCATTGAGACTTAATTGTTATTATAAATCTAATTTATTTCATATGGTGTATGCACTAAAATTTGAAATGTGATATCCTGAATAATTAACTATTAAGGGTATTTTAAGTTTCAATATTAATTATTTCATTTAAGGGTATTTGAATTAAAAGTTACCAAGTGGTAAATAATTTTATAACCTAATTCAATTTCATTGGGTTATATTAGTTCCTCATTGTCATTAGTATATTAAGATTATGGGTGTAATAGATTTTTTCTATTTATTTTTTTATTTATACTTGTTTTATGTGTATTTAAATTTCATAAACATAATCAATTCATTAATTTATTATCACTTCTACATTATGTCCTTTTCAAGTGTTTACTTCACAATCTCATTTTATTCAGGATTATATATAATTGAATTTCCATTTAAGTAAATTATCTATTAATTTTTTACTAAAGCCTTTAATTTTCTTCTCCTTTAGTTGTAAATTACCTTTTTAAAGTAATAGTATAATTATTACACTCTTTTTTACTCAAAATGTTTTATAACTCTTTTAAGAAAACCCATCTTTATTTCCCTCTTCGGTCAGAAATATGTTCTCTCAAAACCATGTTTAATAAAAATGTTTTAAAAATAGTTTTTACCTTTAAAAATAATTTTTTAAATAAATTTTCACCCCTTTTTTATTTTAATTGTTTTTCAAAGGCATCTTCTTGTCTCTATCAAAATAAGGACCTATTTTAACCTTTTTACCATGAAAAGGAAGTGTTCTTTTTACATTGTATGACCTATAAAGAATTAACCACCATCATTTCTTTGAATATTCCTTTTAAACATTCCAAATATCATTTTAATGATTTTTTTAAAGTTATTTTAAAATGAAAATGGATTTTCAAAAAAAATTCAAAATGAAAAGGATATTTTCTTCAAGAATGATTTTAAAGTTTTCGTATTCCTATTCAATGACAAAAACCTTTTATTTTTCCTCCACTTGGGATATGTTGTATTGATTATATTCTTATTAGTAATAATGATAATTTATGATTTATTTGTACAAGGATATTATTAAAATACACTTTCTTAATTCATTTTTGAATTCCTATGGAAATATTCACTTTCCAGTGGAATTGAACATTAAATTTCCCCCAAAATATCTATATAATTTTCATGGATATGATTATTTTCTAAACCATATACCATTTTAACATACAGTTTTTACATTGAAAGTTATTTTATATCAAGGTAAATATTGATAAATCCATATCTTTTACTCAATGCAGAAATTTTATAAGGAACATTTTTCATGAATTAAATCAATTATTTGATATATGAGAAATGCTTTGGATAGGTATGACACATGTGGGTCCTGGTTGTAGATAGCCCCTTGATACATTGATAGTCTCATTGGACAAGTAATTTGTTTATCCTTAGTGGTTGTTTCACCCATTATGTTTTAAAAAATATTTTAAAATGTCTTAATGGTAAATGTATCGTGTACCTAGGAAACATGGAGTTTAATAATTAACCATTGCCTTTTTTAGATTCAGTTATTATTTTCTATGGTATTTTCACAATAAAAAATCTATGGATGTATTTTATTTTCAGTTTATTGATTAAATGGAATATGTGTTTAGTTATTTACCTTTACATATTTTTTATACACTTCCTTCTCATTTTATTGATTATATGGCATGTGTGTTCGGTTGTTACCTATCCACATTGATTATGATTATTGATTTATTATTTTTTCCATTGTACTTAATCCCTACTGAGCATTTCAGTTCACTCTTATTTTGTTTCCTTTCCCCAAGAATCAAAGAAGTGTGCTAAGAAATATATTCAAGGATATTCTTATTGAGAATAAATTTATCCTCGAAAAAAAATTATGTTATAATTAGTGTACTCATTTGTAATATAATACCCATGTATTTATCTAGTTTATTAACACTGCTAAACTGATCAATCTTTTAGGATTTGGTTCCTTGTAATCATGCCAATGTAATGGTAGAATACATTAGCTTTGGGATTCTATGGCGGGGTCACTACATTCAACCTATCACATGTGGTTCTTTAGGAATATAAGGTCTTCAAACCACAACTATATGTTCTTTGAACCAACTATGATAAAATTTATCATACTACCATCCCCAAAAATGGTTTCACTGCTGCAATGTTACATGTGACTAAATATACGCATGGAAAAACTTGAAAAAGTAAACAATGATATTTTTGTGATAATGGAGTATAATATATTTAGAGATTTAATATATGATTATTTAAGAAGCATTGAAATTATCATTTCATGCTATTAAAATAATTGAAAAGATAATATTATTCCAATATTATAGGGAGTTCAAATGGAGATTTTGAATGAGGATATTAACATATTCTTGTGGATCATGTATCTGACTATAATAAAGGCCTTCATGATTGGTAGACCAAAAATGCGGAGATGATAAATGGAAAAGTATTTGAATTTGAAATAATATATTATAGAGAAATCAGGGTTTCTATATTTTTCAATTATGTAATAATATATTCTCATGGTTTTCAGAATAAACATTATGAAATGTATTTTAAATGAATTAGAGTTAAAATAAAAAAGAAATTAAATTATGAATCTATTTTAAATGGAACACTGATGTTGTGAATTTTTTGGGATAATGACGAATGATATTTATTTAAAATTTAACAGGAATAATACATGGAAACTTTTTGAAATTATGAAGTGTGTGAAGAACTTAGTGTGATCTACACCATTATTTTATTTATGTATATTCAATCAATAATTTTTAGATGCTACACAAAGTAGTTTTAAGGAATAAGGATGTGAATATTGATTATCAGAAAAGGATAAGAGAGGATTGTGTACATTTGAAAATTTGGTTATGAATAATAAAAGAATAAGGGATAAGTTTTTCACTAAAATACCTAGTATTTTAATAAGAACTAAGAAATATAGAGAAAGACATCTATATACAATGAAACATTTTGCATCAGTGTAATCAGAAGCAGAAGAAGTCATTCTAGTGATCTTATCCAAAAGATATTCATATAGAGAAAGGATTAGGAGAAGAGTGAAGTATCTTACAACTATTATATCTAGAAATAGAGGAAGAAAAGTTGAAAGGATAATTCCAATCATGGAATTATCATCTCCTAGTGGAATATTTTTCTGTATTTTGAGGAAATACATAGACACAATACTCACTAATGAGGAGTTGTAACCATATGAATTTAAGAATAAGTAGGGAATTATATTATAGATCATAGTGTATATATCCAAAATTATAGATTAAACTAGATTGGGAATACCATAATGATCATGAAGATACCCTCACATCTATAAACTAACTTTTTTTTCCATAGAAATAGTGATCAAAGTAGAGAAGATGGAGTAACCCTAGATTAGAAGTTTTCCATTCCAAATTTATGTAAAACAATATTTAATAGTATTACATCCTATCACACTAACACATTATTAGTGTTTTT
This sequence comes from Viscum album, assembly GCA_963277665.1. Lineage (NCBI taxonomy): Eukaryota > Viridiplantae > Streptophyta > Magnoliopsida > Santalales > Viscaceae > Viscum > Viscum album. The sequence continues at coordinate 283,678,539 of OY728138.1, read as the reverse complement.
TCTTTGTATTATCCCATTTTTTTTATCCAAGTAAAATATTAGTGTCCTTATATCTTTATTTCTTGTGCATTATGTGACTTTTAAATTACATTAAAATAAAAGGTTCAAAAATGATTCCTTATAACATGGTAATAAGGTCCAAAAGTGAATATAATAAATCAAGGAGGAAATAAAATTTTAAATTTAGTAAAAATCTGACTCACCCCCCCCCCCCCCCACCCTCTTATTATGGAGTCTTCAGTCCTAGTAGTGTTCTAATTAAAAATAAATAGAATACCTAGACGTAATTCCATAAGTTTACTAAAACTATATATAGTATAGAGTGTAGAGGATGAAAAACCCAAAAAAGAATTCAGAAAGATAGATATGGATCAGGAGAGATAAAAACTATGGTAATTATTTTTTTTATGTTATACATGTTTTCATTATGAAAAAGAAGTAATTTTTTTAAAAAAAATATTGTAAGGACTATATGGTAAAATCCAAAAAATAATCTATAAATACCAGAAATAAAAGGTTATAAATTTTTTCTTTTGAGTGTTTTCCATTTATTGGAATTGTGGATAGTTGATTATAGAGTGTCATTTCTTTGTACATGAAATAAATGATTCGTGTCAAATTATGTTTCAACAAGTTTTAGTAAAGTTAATATTATTGAAGATGAATCTCTCGGGATTTTAGGAAAAGGTGATATTGATGTTGGGACAAAGACTAAATTATTTTTAAAACTGTAGGGGTCAGAAACATATTAATATTGAGGATTAATTTGATTTTGATTAGATTTATGGATAATACAAGGTTCTATACAAATTTTTGGATGGTGTGTGGAAAATCACACATGGTTCCATGGTGGTGTCCAAAAGTGAAAAGGATGATTATTTCATCTCAACAAAATGGTAGATAGGATAATGGTTTTCAGTTAATCTATCGAAGATGCTCATTTTTTGAATTACTTCTTGGTCACCTGGGTGGAAAGGGGATGAGTCTTTCTATTTACAAAGGTGTACTAAAACTTAATCAAATAGAATATGGAACATGTGAATATTGTATCCTTGGAAAGAATAAAAGAGTGTCTTTTTTCTGCATATGGATAAACACTCATGTCTCAGAAACTGGAGCTTGTGAATATATATATGTTTAGGGGTAAAATCTAAAATTTTCTCATGGTGGTTCACTATACTATGTTACCTACATTGATGATGCTATATAGAAAGTGCGGGTAATATTTTTGGAGCACAATTCATAAGTCTCCTAAACATTTATCAAGTAGAGAACCATGGAAGAAAATGAGACTAATTTAAAATTAAAATGGTTGAGGTTTGATAATAGTGGTGATTAAAACAAAAAATAATTCAAGAAATTATTCTCGAAGAAAATGATTATTTTTTATAATACTTACTCAAGATAGTACTGCATAATGGTGTGGTCAAACATATGAATTTAATAGTAAATGATAATTTTTTTATCGTAAAACAACATTCTAGGGATTTGAATTAGTCTTGGGTTAAAATAGTTAGTTTCAGAGAATATATGATAAATAAGAGTTCATTTGTACTGATTACTAATGATCTACATGAGGAGATTTGGATTGATGAGGTGATTTATATCTCACACACGAAGTTCAATGGGATTATTTCTTATGTCCATGTTGATTTCAATGAAAGGTAAAGGCTATAATCTAAGTCTAAGACGTGTTTCTTTTATGGTATGTAGATAAGGATATGGGATTTTTTCATTGGGGTAATAATCAATGGAAGGTTATTAAAAGATTAAATGTCTTCGTTGATGAATGGTTCCTATATAAGGAATAACACAATATGGAATATGTTATTGAGAATAAAAAATCAGTGTAATGTGACAAATTTTAAGTGAGAAAAAATCCAAAGATAATGGTCAGTTCAAAGAGTATTAAATGTTAAGAGGTACCAAAAATTACAAAAAGTATAGAGAGTGGTTTGATTTAAGAGGTACTAGGTAGGTCAGATACACCAAAAATGGTCAAAACTTTTGAAGCATGGATAAGAGTTTTTAAATAGGTAGTTATAGAAAAAGTTTAATTAAGGAGTTCTATTAGGGTCTAAAGGAGAGTGAAAAGGTTTTAATTAAATCTACATTATTTTCTTTTAACATATCATAGAGATCTTCAAATCCCAAAAGTGGTGAAAAATTTTTGTGACTCAAAAAAGTGGGACCTAAAAACGAAGGATGGATTGAATTCCTTATATATAAAAGGAAAATGAGATCAAAAAATATATATCTAATGAAATGATTACTTCTAAATGAATGGTATTTATATTTAATTTAAGTAGTAGATAAAAGTAAATGATATATTAAGAGGTTGGTTGTGAAAGTATTTCAAAAAAAAGTAAGGGATTAATTTTAGTGAAATTTTCTTTTCTGTAGAGAAACATAAAACAATCCATACTATGATCAGAATGGTTTAAATAGAAGGTTTACATATTAAGAAATTAGAGGTGAAGACTAATTTTCTTTCATGGTGATTTATAGGTAGAAATTTTAATGAATCAACTGATAGGTTTCAAATAAATTTAAAATAAGGATTCGGTATATATGCTTAAATAAACATTTTTGGGGATTGTTTCCGATGCTTTTGTCGGGGCGCACGCATCCGTCTGTGGAGGACGTGCTGTTGTTGCCCCGCATTCCCGCTTTCCAAAGGTGGGCGCCATTCGTTCCTTGTTCAGGTACGTCTGCTCCTTGATCGAAACAGGATGATGGGATTTCGGTTCTTCCTTCCGTGGATTCCTCCTCAGAACTCGCCACTTAGTCCGGGTCTCCCTCATAGATTTAATACGTTGTTCGTGAATCTTATTCTCAGTGCCATATCTTCATGGACGCCGGTTAATTACACTACATCCGTCAAGACATTCCATGGGGTCTTGACATGGTAGCAACCTTCGGTCGGAGTAGACGATAACATCAGGCATGTCAGGACATCTCTGGGTGCATGGACATTGGGGAACCTGTATTCTTCCTCATGAGAGGGCATCTCAAGGGTGCATATCCCGAGGCATCCCATGTCGAATGCGGGGAATCATATTCCATAGTCTTGTACCTGAGGTTTTCCTCAGCTTCCCATGTTTAACACGGGGTATGCAGCATGTTTAACGTCTTGCAAAGACGGTTATGCCAATGGCATTCCATCCGGGGTTTTCCTCAGGAATCTCATGTTTATCACAAGGTAGGCCGCGAGTTTAACGTCTTGAAGAGACGAAATAAGGGTGATCAGAACGTCCCATAGAGACGGATCGATGGTGGTGTGCCCCGTAGAGGGGAGATGTCACATCGTAATGGCCGATCTGAACACCACTGAGGGCGGATCAGGGGAAGTGCACCCCAGGATGGGGTACATTACCATTGGTTGGGATTGAACCACTTAGAGGTTTCCTACGTACCCTGTGTAGAGGACAGGGATCAAAACCCACGTAGTTTGAAGGGGTGATGAATCGGGGTGTACACAGAGGACAACGACCCGGAGATATGTTGGGGCTTACACATGGAAAGCGGGCCATGCACCGCTAGGAGCAGCGATGAGGTGGATGGCATGGTCCCACCGGGATGTGGCGGCTCGGGTGAGAATCAGGATGGTTGATGGATAGATGAATGAAGTGGAGGGGGAGTGAAATGGGACCATCGGAGGGGCGACGGTGAAGTTGGGCTTGAGCCTTGAAGAGGCTTCCTACGTATCCCCGTGGCAGGGAATCAAAGTCTGCGTAGTTCGGGATGGTGCTGGTGGACCGGCACAAGGGTGGACCTTAGTCCAATGGATGTCTTCAGTGAACCAACGTGAAGGTGGACCTTGGTCCGATGCGTCAGCGAACGGACGTGAAGGTGGACCTTGGTCCGATGGGCATTGTTAGCGAACCGACATGAAGGTGGACCTTGGTCTGATGGGCATCGTCAGCGAACCGACGTGAAGGTGGACCTTGGTCTGATGGGCCTCATCAGCGAACCGACATGTAGGTGGACCTTGGTCCAATGCGCATCATCAGCGAACCGATGTGAAGGTGGACCTTGGTCCGATGCATCAGCGAACCGACGTGAAGGTGGACCTTGGTCCGATGCGTCAACGAACCGACGTGAAGGTGGACCTTGGTCCGCTAATGGTGGGATTGAACCTTGGGAAGGTTTCCTACATACCATGCCTTGACATGGATCAAAGTCCTCGTAGTTTAGAATGGTGGAATACAGTTTAACGTCATGCGGGACGATAGTGAACCCTGAAGTGAAGGAACGACGGGCGGTGGGTGTCAGCGAACCGACATAAATGGGGAACCTTGGTCCGATGGAGATGGGATTGAACCTCTGGGAGGCTTCCTACATGTCATGCCTTGACATGGATCAAAGTCTTCGTAGTTCGAAGGGTGGTCTCAACGGATTGTCGTCGGACTGGAATGCATTTTAACACCATGCTGGACGCAGGTAAAACTCAATGTGAATTGGATGACTGGTGGGCTTGAACCTCATGGAGGCTTCCTACGTACCATGCCTTGACATGGATCAAAGACCTCGTAGTTCAAATGGGTGTGCGGTTTAATGTCATGCAGGACAAGGGCATACAGTTTAACGTCATGCTGGACGAGGGCATGCAGTTTAACGTCATGCTGGACGAGGGTGGAACTCGACGTGAATAAACGACCGAGTGGTGGGATTGAACCTCGTGGAGGCTTCCTACATACCATGCCTTGACATGGATCAAATACCTCGTAGTTCAAAAGGGTGGGGGTCGGGTCGGTGCTCACTCTAAGCCCACGTGAGTCATGCTCGGTGTGAGAAACAAGAGGCTGTAGGGACCTGACAATCACGTCGCGAAGGGTGCGTTCGTGAGAAGCAAAAAGGGGCTTACGCATTAGGCGTCCCACGGTGTTGGGACTTACTCCAGGATGGAGGCCCGAGGTAAAGGATGATTATGGTTTCGGGCTTGAGCCTTGAAGAGGCTTCCTACGTACCATGCCTTGATATGGATCAAAGACCACGTAGTTCTTCTGATGACGACTTACCGCCGATTGGGGGTTTCAACGGCTTACTGCTAGAATGGGCCATAACGGCTTACCGCTGGATAAAGATGTGAATGGCTTACCGTTAAATGGGGTCGCAATGGCTTACCACTGGATTGGGTCACAACATCTTACCGCTAGATAGGGATGTCAACGGCTTACCGCTGAATGGGGTCACAATGGCTTACCACTGGATTGGGTCACAACGGCTTACCGTTGAATAGGGATGTCAACGGCTTACAACTGAATGGGGTCCCAACGGCTTACTGCTGGATTGGGTCACAATGGCTTACCACTGGATAAGGATGGGAACGGCTTACCGCTGCATAGGATCACAACTGCTTACTACTGATTGGGATCACAAAAGTGGATGGGGCTTACGCGAGGAAGCTGCCTGGGTGCCGCTATGGATGGGCAATGGTGAATGGGGCTTACGCAAGGAAGCTTCCCGAGTGCCGCTAAGGAGTGGAAATGGTGAATGGGGCTTACGCTAGGAAGCTACCCGGGTGCCACTATGGAGCGGAAATGGTGAATGGGGCTTACGCTAGGAAGCTGCCTGGGTGCCGCTATGGAGCGGCAATGGTGAATGGGGCTTATGCAAGGAGCTGCCCGGATGCCGCTATGGAGCGGCAATGGTGAATGGGGCTTATGCAAGGAGCTTCCCGGATGCCACTATGGAGCGGCAATGGTGAATGGGGCTTACGCTAGGAAGCTGCCCGGGTGCCGCTATGGAGCGGCAATGGTGAATGGGGCTTATGCAAGGAGCTGCCCGGATGCCACTATGAAGTGGCAATAGTGAATGGGGCTTACGCTAGGAAGCTGCCCGGGTGCCACTATGGAGAGGAAATGGTGAATGGGGCTTATGCAAGGAGCTGCCCAGATGCCGCTATAGAGTGGCAATAGTGAATGGGGCTTATGCAAGGAGCTGTCCGGATGCCCCTATGGAGTGGTAATGGTGAATGGGGCTTACGCTAGGAAGCTGCCCGGGTGCCGCTATGGAGCGGCAATGGTGAATGGGGCTTATGCAAGGAGTTGCCCGGATGCCGCTATGGAGCGGCAATGGTGAATGGGGCTTACGCTAGGAAGTTGCATGGGTGCTACTATGGAGCGGTAATGGTGAATGGGGCTTATGCTAGGAAGCTGCCTGGGTGCCGCTATGGAGTGACAATGGTGAATGGGGCTTACGCAAGGAGATGCCCGGATGCCACTAAGGAGCGGCAATGGTGAATGGGGCTTACGCTAGGAAGCTGCCCGGGTGCCGTTATGGAGCGGCAATGGTGAATGGGGATTACACTAGGAAGCTCCCTGGGTGCCGCTATGGAGCGGCAATGGTGAATGGCGCTTACACAAGGAGATGCCCGGATGCCGCTAAGGAGCGGCAATGGTGAATGGGGTTTACGCTAGGAAGCTGCCCGGGTGTCGCTATGGAGCGGCAATGGTGAATGGGGCTTACGCTAGGAAGCTGCCCGGATGCCGCTATGGAGCGGCAATGGTGAATGGGGCTTATGAAAAGAGCTTCCAGGATGCCGCTATGGAGCGGAAATGGTGAATGGGGCTTACACTAGGAAGCTGCCCGGGTGCCGCTATGGAGCGGAAATGGTAAATGGGGCTTACGCTAGGAAGCTGCCTGGGTGCCGCTATGGAGCGACAATGGTGAATGGGGCTTATCCAAGGAGCTGCCTAAATGCCGCTATGGAGCGGCAATGGTGAATGGGGCTTACGCTAGGAAGCTTCCTGGGTGCCGCTATGGAGCGGCATTGGTGAATGGGGCTTACGCTAGGAAGCTGCCTCGGTGCCGCTATGGAGCAGCAATGGTGAATGGGGCTTACGCTAGGAAGCTGCCCGGGTGCTGCTATGGAGTGACAATGGTGAATGGGGCTTACGCAAGGAGCTGCCCGGATGCCGCTAAGGAGCGGAAATGGTGAATGGAGCTTACGCTAGGAAGATGCCTGGGTGCTGCTAAGGAGCGGCAATGGTGAATGGGGCTTATGCTAGGAAGCTGCCCGGGTGCCGCTATGGAGCGACAATGGTGAATGGGGCTTATGCAAGGAGCTTCTCGGATGCCGCTAAGGAGCGGCAATGGTGAATGGGGCTTACGCTAGGAATCTTCCCGGGTGCCGCTATGGAGCGGCAATGGTGAATGGGGCTTACGCAAGGAAGATGCCCGGGTGCCGCTAAGGAGCGGAAATGGTGAATGGGGCTTACGCTAGGAAGCTGCCCGGGGGCCACTATGGAGCAGCAATGGTGAATGGGGCTTACGCTAGGAAGTTGCCCAGGTGCCACTATGGAGCAGCAATGGTGAATGGGGCTTATGCAAGCAGCTTCCCGGATGCCGCTATGGAGCGGCAATGGTGAATGGGGCTTATGTAAGGAGCTGCCTGGATGCCACTATGGAGCAGCAATGGTGAATGGGGCTTACGCTAGGAAGCTGCCTGGGTGCCGCTATGTAGCGACAATGGTGAATGGGGCTTACGCTAGAAGCTTCCTGGGTGCCGCTATGGAGCGGCAATGGTGAATGGGGCTTACGCTAGGAAGCTGCCCGGGTACCGCTATGGAGCGGAAATGGTGAAAGGGGCTTACGCTAGGAAGCTGCCCGGGTGACGCTATGGAGCGACAATGGTGAATGGGGCTTACGCAAGGGTGGCCCTTTCTGGTTCAACCTGGCATAGGAGCCATTGATAGGGTTTGGAGGATTTTCCTGAGGAATGGTTTGACTCAAGTTACTTGGGGAATTCATGATGAGAATCTCAACTCACGACATGGAATGAAACCCAGACGAATATGTCAACTCAAAGTGTTTCATGGTGTGTAGAGGATTATCTCTAATCATTGTATTCCACAGGTGGAAGGTGGGAGCGCATAAGTGCGCAATGGAAAATCCTGACGTCCCAGCCCGAAAAGTTCACGGTGCGACTCTCCATTTTTCATGGGGGTCTCTGACGGTAGCGAAGGGACCGGCTCGGAGGGCCGGGACCGCAGCCCGGAACTGACCCCGAGCGGGGGTGCGGGGGCATAGCCCCCGTGGTATGGACCGGTGGGAGCGAAGGTAGGATCCTTGCAAAGGATAGTTCTTCGCGAAGTAGCTTCGCGGAGCATGGCCTCGCGGAGCAATGGTCTCTCGCGGAGCAAAGGGGTCTCGCGGAGCTTGGTCTCGCGAAGCAGCATCGCTGAGCATTGGCTCGCGGAGCATGGACCCACGGAGTATGGTCTCGCGGAGCAGCATCGCGGAGCATTGGCTCGCGGAGCATGGGCTCACGGAGCCTCGGCTCGCGGAGCAGCAACACGAAGGAAGCTGCTCGCGGAGCATGGCCTCGCAGAGCCGCAAAGCGGAGCTCCGCGGATCGGGAGATCGGCCGCCCAAGGGGACGAAGTGGTTGTGGCCATCCATCTGGAGAAGGGGGGTGATCTGGGTATTTATAGTCAAGGGGCGCCATGAAGCAGAACTCCCGCGCCGCCTCAGGTGCTTCACAGCGCGCTCGCGAACGTCAAATTCGTTCGCGGAGAGGTACCGCCTCCGGAGCTTCGCGGCGGGCTCGCGAACGTCAAATGCGTTCGCAGAGAGTTACCACCTCTGGAGCTTCGCGGTGGGTCTTCGCGGTGCATCACGAACGTCAAACAGGTTCGCGGAGCTTCCCGCCTCATTGCTTCGCGGCGGCACTCTACGATCATGGAGGGGGCTTCGCGAATGGGTTTCGCAAACCAGATTTCTAGCCAAACTTCAAACGTCCATAACTCCTAATCCGTAACTCCGTTTGGTCCCTATGACCTACCAAATCGAAGCATGATAAATGGACTATGATCTTGGATCATGTATGGAGGCATTTGGAAAATTTTGGGGACGCATTTTCCGGGGTCTACAGGGATGAAATAGGTTTCTTGAAAATTGAACAAATGATTTGATGCTTTCATAGAAAAGAAATAATTCATCCAGTGCAAAGAAAATAATTGATATTATTTCAGGGTGTTTGATTATGGGTATTTTATCCTAATTATATTTTGTGTACAATATATGAACTTTTAAATTTTGTATATGTAATGAATAATATATTTAAATCAATATTGGTTGGGATGTTCGAGATAAAATATCTTGGAGTGATAAAAATGATTTTGGTGATGAGTATCAATAGATAAAGGAATATGAGAACATTAATGTTTTATTAGTTTGGAAAATTTGGAATGGTTTTGGAAATTTTTAAAATATCATGATCAAGGCCTATGTTAAAACCCCATTGGTCAAACAATTCAAGATATACAAAGAGAAGGTTCTAAGAATGGATGATGAGTAAATTTACATACTAAGGTTTCTATATGCATGAAAGTTCAGAATATAAAAGTATTTTATGGTTCATACTAAACTTGAAATTTCTTTTGAAGTGGAAATTGTTAGTGTATAGAAGTAGAATTGAGGATAGGACCATTATGAAGTTATGAAGTTGATAACCTGATATATCAATGGTAACATGGAATTATCTCTTTATTTTAGAATGGATGATCTGTTATTGGGATATATTGATGTAGAATTTGGAGGAGATATTTGAAGTCATATAATTACCATAATATTTTTGTTCACTTATTAAGGAATAGTAATTACCTATATTTCCTCATTGCAACCAGTTGTTGCACTATCGACTGGTAAAGAAGAGTATGTAGAAATTGATGCATTTTTTTGGAACATATCATACTCATAATAGAAAAATTAATCAAAAAATAGTCATATATGTCATCACATTTCCAGTATGATCTATCTCAATGGAGTATTTTTAATGTAAATAACTTATCAAAGGTTAAAATAATATCACCTATATAGGTATTAAACATGAAATTAAAATCCTCATATGAAATGAGAGGGTCCCTTAAAAGTACAGAGGTGTGTTAACACCTTCTTCCTCAAAGATATATATAGAACAAAGGAATAAGAGAGGGATTTAGATTCTTCTTATTAAATTGCACCAAAACAAACATAAAAGATAGGTTCTACTATTTTATAGTGCCCCCTCAGTCAAAGAGGTTGAAAATTCACTGTTAATGTTTGGAATCCAACACATGTCACATAACATATGCCCATTTGTTAATTTTTGATTGGTTGGATACTTTAATAAAAATATATCAGTTAAAAATACATTAATGAATCAACTATGTAATTCATAATTGATATAAAACTATTTAGATGATATAGAAGTAGTGATGCACATGATATCTCCTATAATTGGTCAAATCATACAATATTATATAGAAAACATATGTCTTTAATTATATGGATAGATCTTATCCTATATAATAATCAAATTCATAATATGTATTACAAAATGGATGAATCATACAATATGATTCATCACTTTTAGTGTATATCTATCAATTTCCCACTTGCACTAAAATACCATAAGAACATTATGTTAAACTTTAAAACTCTTTATGAATCCATACAAACTCCTTTAGATATGGTTTTATCTAACTATATTCATTTTGGAATGAAAACTTTGCTCAAAATTTAATCCTTATTTAAGTCCTAACTAAGATACCCAATGGTCCTTTATATAATTATCAAAAAACATGAATTCCCTAATTTATAGAGATAATCACGAATGGAATTTAAAAAAATATCAATGCTACTCAAGCTAAAAAGGGTTATGGTTTGGTCTATATAAAACATACTCATGTCTCTATATGACCATAACCATGATAAGATAATTATATATATCATAAATATACTTATATAATCTCTTTTTCCATGACATTGAGTGACCATTAGGAATAGAGAATTTCAATATACTATATATCATCTCATACATTCATGATTCTTCTAAATTGACTGGACAATATGAATTAATACATCATATTTTATTCATCCAAGTTGTTAAGGACATCACATCTCACTCAACTAAGCAAGGTTATGTATTTCCTAATCCTAATTCAATCATGGGGCCGCATGTCATACTTTTTATATAAGAGGATAAATCTCATCTTGGTTGAAATTAGTTGATGAAATAATCAACAAAATTCCAAACCAACCCCTAGTTAGATTATCCTCTAGGCGAGTGTAATAAAGGTATAAAAGAATGAAGGATCTCATACTAAGTATCTTTTCCACCTCAAGTAATTAGTGTTCATAAAAGGCATAAACCCCTAGGTTTATCAATGGTTATATAGCATTACATGTGATATGTTTTAGTGGGTTAATATAGATAAAAAGTCTCTACTTATTATGTCATGAGTCTATAATGTCTCACATATAATATTCTACCAATAATAATCTTAACATATCATCAAAACCCATAATACTTTATGATGATAATAAATTTAGGAGAACTAAAATTCATACTTTGATAGAATTTTATCATTCCACATTTCATTTAATAAATAAAGTGTGAATGAATAATAAATTGATATTTACTTTATTAGAAAAGAATGATATATTCTATAACCATTACATCCAATATATCTTGTATCTAACACCAATATATTCAACATGTACCTCATGTGTTTTAGCGTTAATGGTTTTATAAATTAATCTGTTATATTCTCATCTATAGACACCCAATAGATCTTTACAAAACTCTTAATGGTCTCTTGAATTATATGGAATTTGTGAAGGATACATTTGGTCATTTAGTGGGAATATATTTCATTTTCATAAAAAATAGATTCATTATTGTCACAATAGAGTTCAATTAGTCCTTTAATTCTATAAAACACCATAATTTTATTAATAGAATTCTGAATCGAAATAAATTCCTTTGTAATATCTGATGCAGTGATGTACTCTGCCTTTATTTTCATGTCCTATATGATGGGTTGTTTTTAACTCTTAAAAATAATATCTCCACCATTTATTAAAAACAAAGAACAATGTGGAGATCACATATCATAATTTTTGGATTGAAATATAGCATCAATTATAACCCCCTAAATGAGATTATCTTCATCTATAAAGACTAGGAATATATTCTAACTTCTTCTCAAGTACTTAATAATAATATGTATAGGAATATAGTGACTCTCATATGGATTTTATTGGTATTTACTTCTTATTCTAAAAGAATAAGTGACATTGGTTAGAATATAAAACGTGGCATACAAGATATATATTATGGTGGGTGCATAGGATGTCCTATACATACTTTATAACTCTTTATAAAGAACTTGAATCCTACTTAGATTCATGACATGAAACACCGGTAAAGACACTTTATCGTATCTCTCCATGCTAGATCACTTTAGTAATTTACCAATATATGGGTTTTGAATCATTCAAAGTAACATGTTTTATCTATATTTATAGATATTTATACCTACTATGTAAGCTACTTTACGAATTCCTTTCATAGAGAGTCATTTTCCCAACCATACCTTTATATAATATAAATTCAAGATATCATTATAGATAAATAGTTTTTTATCTATATTCAATATCATAAAAAACACAATATTAGTTATAAATCTCTTGTATACCCAAGAATCCAATGTGTTATTAATGAAACAAACCCCTTTTATTGCATCATAAAATTGAATGTTCCAACTTCAATAAAATTAATTTAAAACATAAATGGGTTTTTTCAACATAAAAACCTTATTATACTCATTTGGTAATTCAAAATCCTTAGGTTTTTTCATATTCACATCCTCGACTAAATTTGTGTTAATAAAATATGTTTTTACATCCATTTGATAAATCACATAATAATAATAAAGAAATGTTATAAAAATAAATATCCTAATGTATTTTATCATCACAACTAGAGAAAAGGTATATTCATAATTAATAACATGAATTTTTTTATAACCCTTTGGAGACAAATGTTATTTATAAGGAGACTCTAAACCATCCATGTTTATTTTATTTTGATAACTACACATGTATTTTATGAGTATTACCTCTTTAGGGGTATCTTCTAAGTTCCAAATGTGGTTAGTGCACATGAATTCTATCTCAGATTTCATTGTAATTAACCATTTCTCAGAAATATATCTCTCAATGAACTATTAGTAGGTATTTCATTCATCATCTATTAAAATTATTTAATTATCATTTACCATAAGAAAACTGTATCTCCCAGGATCTTGATGAATCCTACTAGACCACCAAGGTTCCTACATAACCTATCATATCCCCATAATCATTATGGAACTACTTCAACTTCCATATCAGGAACACTTCCTTTTTATTGGTCAAGAACTTCTAAATGTTCAAATTTATTCCAAAAAAAACCATGATTACATATTTTTTATCAATAAATGTACTAGTTTGGGTAATAGAATCTAGCATCCCTAATCTAGTTCACCTCTGTTATGACTAAAATGGATTCTGAAAACCATAATAGTGCATACTCATGTTTCAATGGATACAGAATGTTGATATTAATATCTAATTCAGTAAGATTTCAATATATGAAGTTATTTACATCTTGGAATTATTGTCGTTATCTAGTGAGAATTTCCTGAACTCAATAGTTGAATAAAAATATATCTCATTATGCTTGTTTCTTAAAGTGGAGAAACCTTATGAAAAGAGAAAGTGGATATGGTTTTTTATTTTTATTTTATTTTCAATATATAAATAACTCTAAAAAATAAACACACTTGATAATGAATCATCATTTGATAATTTTAATCTTACATAAGAAAACTTTATATAAGAAACCATAACCTTGAATAATAATATTATGATATAAATTAATGTCTCTTACATCCACTTATTCGCAAATCATGATATAAAATTAGATCTAATTCTTAAAAAAAATATTTTTCCACCTCTCAAAACTTTTCGTTGAACCCATGTGTAACATTTTCTTATATACACACTCAAAAAATATATTAGAAGAGTTAAAAATTCACACAAACATGCTGAATTCATATCTTAGCCTTTTTAAAAACTGCTTTAAAATATATTCTCCCCTTAAAAAAATAGATCTCTTTAAAATAAGGATAAACATATATCTTTGAAATCTCCCCTATATTGTTTTTCTCCCCCATACATTAAAGGGTAAATATAAAGGGATTTATAATGTCTGTATCCCCCTTTAACCCCAAAAATAAAATGAACTAGTTATATAGGGGTAATATGTCACCATATCTTAGCCTTTAGTGTATTAAGGTTAAACTCCCATCATCAACCACAAATTATGAAATGAAACTTCCAATAGAGGTTTAGTGAAAATGTTTTCTATTTTCTGCTTTGTTAGACCAAATTCCAACTTCAACACTACTTTATCCATAAGTTCCTTGATGAAGTGATATTTGATATAATATTCTTTGATCAATAATGTTAAACTAGATTCCTTGATTAATTGATATAATTTTTATTATCACATCCAAGGAGTAGTGGTAAATTCACATCAACCTTGAGATCCCCCAATTATGATTTCATCCACCTCAATTGGGTAATTTCAAAAAGGTGAAATAATATACTCCACCTTGAAATTAATAATGGTCACCAAATGTTTCTTCTTCATGGTCCAAAAAACAAACCTTTCTCCCAAAAATAAAACTCTGTTATATTTTGATCTTCTATGATCATAACTTCCAATGAAATCATATTTCAATCCCTATTCCATCATGCCTTTAATATATGTGATAATTATATTTCCAATAATTAAAAAAGGTTCCTTTGGTTTAATTTTATAAATGAAACTTAATTTAAAAACATAAACTATATCTATTATTGAAGTTTTAAAGAAAATAAAAATCCTAATTATTTTTCTGAATTCTCTTCAATCTACTTCCATTCCTTATTCATCCTTTGAAATCATGGTTCCCATAAAAATTGAGGTAGTAACCTTATTTGAATCCTTCAAACCAAATTTATGTAAAAAAATTAGGCATAATTCTCTTGAGAAATAAATATATTATCTTCCCTATTTTGAAATTTATAAGCCCAAGAAGTATAACATTTCTATAAGTATGGGAATCTCAAAAATATTCTTTTTCTCTAAATAAAATTCAAAATAATAACCATTTTCATTTATAGTAAAGAATATATCATCAATATATAAGATAACAATAAAATATACATCTTTTTATTCTTTTAATTATTTTTTTTCACTCTTACTTTCTTGAACATTGGAACCTTCCAGCATGAATCAATATTTTAATACCATACTCTTAGGGCCTACTTTAATCTATACAGTTCCTTCTTCAATTTAAAAACATACACTTTATTTTCTCTAAGAAATAATCTTTTGGGTTTTTAATGTACACTTCCACATTCAATTATCCATTGAGAAAGGATAAATTTAAATAAATATAGAAATACATTATTTCATTTATTCCACGGTTTAAGGAAAAATCCTAATGGTATCAATCCTATAAACTAGTGTCAATGTGCTATAAAAATAAATTCCTTTCACCTGTGAATAGCCTTATCACATGATTCTTACCTTGTTTCTCATAACTTATCCTTTATAATTAAAATTGTTATAGAAAACCCCACTTTGTTCCTATAACATTTTTTTTATTTCATTGGGTAAAAATCCTATGTTTTATTCTTCTCAAAATGATCTAACTCCTCATTCATATCATTGATACAATCTTGATGCTTCATAACTTATTTTACATCCTTTTCTTCAACCTATAAAAATAAGGTATGAGTTATTGTTTTAAATGTTCTCCTATTTTGTATGGATTTTCCTTGATTTACAATATTATTTTCCCCCTTCGTTGTATTTTTCATCCTTTGAATAATTGATAAAGGTTTCTATTCATTTATATATTTGGATTAATCATCATCTTTAACATACACTTCTTTTGAATTTAATTTTTTCCCAAAAACCTTATATTACTTATTAAACAATTCCCCTTCATCATATTCAATTATAAAACATGATTCATTATATCTAACTTCATTATTTGAGTGTCTTATAACTTTTACATTATCACTATCCATTATATTTCCTAACACTTTTGAAATAATCTTCCATTTGTAGGATAGCCATGGAATATATCATCAACTATTCTCTATTGAAACATACCAATGTTTTCACTTTTCACTTTGATAATAAATGGGATTCCAAAAAACCTTTAATTATTTCAAGATCGAATACTTATTATAAAACATATCATATGGTTACATGTCTAAATTTTGATGATATAAATAATGGTTTTGAATATTAACTATTATATCAATTACTTATCTTGATAAATATTTAAAATTGTCATTCTCGTTAAACATATCATGATCCATCCTCACCAAACTTATATTATTCTTCTCGGTGATGACATATTTTATGGGGTGTATATTGTAATATGTTCATGATGAATACTATGTTTCTTAAGATTCAATTCAAATTTTTTAATAGATTATTCTACACAGTTTCCTATCAAGATCTTATTCAAGGAGAAAACACACCCCCTCCTAGCACTTCCTTTGAAACTCATAAATATATTCACAGCCAAAAACTTATTATTCATAAAAATAATACATGTGACAGAAGTTAATTCATCTAATAAGTAAATAAAATATGTATCTGAATTTATTTATTTCTTCCTCAAAGGGCCACAAATATCTAAATGAATTAGATCCAACTTGTAAAATGTTCAAATATCTACTTTATTATGTGAAGAATTGGAAATATTCTTCTTTTTATACATAGAGAACATACAATTTCATTATCTCTTCATAATAGGAACATCATGAACATTATCTTATTAGGTAATAATGCTCATGTCATTTTGACAAATATGATTAATCCTTCATTTCCATATTTTATTTTCTTCTTTTAAGTTTTAGAAGCATGACTTTTCAACATCACTAGCTAAGAAAAAGTTGCCCCATGTTTTTTTCCTCTCATAAATACAAATCTATTTTTTAACCTCTTCGCTAAGAAACCTTATTTAAAAAACACTAAATTATTTACTTCATAAGAGGGCTAATATTCTCTTAATAAGTTATGTTTCTATCCATCAATATAAAACATGTTATTAGATTTCAACTTATCTTTTTTATCATTGTTGATCAAACTCGTTTAAATTTAAGTTACACATCATTTTCAAAGCTCATCAAGCCTTACTTAAACTTCTCAATTTCATTAAATATATTTTAATCTCATAACATGTGTGAATAACATCCACTATCCAAAAATACATGTACATTCTATTTGTGATGAATTGAAAACTACTTCAAAATTAAATGCCTTTTATTTTACATTATTTTTCTTATTCTAGGCCTTTTAAGTGCTACAATTCATACATAGATCATAAATTAAAATAGTATGAAATTATTCAATAATGTGACCAAATTCGACACATCATCTTCAAAACTTGACCAATAGTTGGAACATGTTCTTAACATTTAGTCCAAAGTTTATAGATTTCTTCTGAACTTTTCTTCTTGTAGTGAGTTTGACTCCCCCTCAAACTATGTCACCCAAATCTACTAGGCTCATATAAATATTAGTAATTAAATCTACATCTCCTTTGTAGCTTCTTAAATCATCCCCAATTAAATTTGTGTCCATAAAATGCATACTTTCCTCTAAAAACTACTCAACTTCTAGATATTGACACCAGTATTTTTTCTATATTTTGACCATAAATGTTTGAATATTTTTTAGAACCAATTTTTTATATAATCCCAACACATTTATCGTCACTATAAACTTCATATTTTAATTTTTAGTGTCAAAATTTTAAGTATTTTTATATTTAAGTTTTCATTTTGATAATTTTTATAATTTTAGAATCATCTTCTTTTACTATAAATATTATGTTATTCACTTGTGACTCTTAATTATCCTTTTCACCAACACTTTCTTGACCTTTTTTAAACTCTTAATTGATATTTATTGAACTAGTTAAATTTAATCACTCTTTGAAACTGCATATATTTATAAATATATTCAATTTTAATCATTATCTAAATTCCTCCATATAATTTTTTAAGTTTAATTTGAATATTTTCAATTCATTTACAACCTCTAATAATTTTATTGAAAATTTTAAATATCCATATCCTTTTATATAAAATTATATTTTATTTTAGTTTTTAAAATATTTTGTTTAATAAGAAACTTCTAAATATTATCAATTTCATTCAATAGCTTTGAATCGTTTTTAGCATGAATAAAATCATTTTTTATTGAAGATTGATTATATTTCTTTAAATTTTTGTTCTTGTTATTTAGTTTTGAGATCATTGAAATAAATTCATTAAGTTTTCACTTTAACATGAACTCTGTTTATATTTGTTACTCAATTACTGCATCACCACTTTCATCACTATTAAACACTTCCTTATTCACTTTTACAATTTTCAAATTTTCATCAACTTCGGTGGAAGTCTAAACTACCTATTTATCCTCACTGTTATAATAATCATAAAATATTGATAATAAAATTTTCTTTTTGAGTTTGGAGATGTTTTTAATATTACCCATTTAATAAAACTTAGATTTATTAAATTTTTAAGCATTATACTTTGATAATATCCTTGGATTTCCATCTGTAACCTCACAATATTCTTCTCATTTTAACTTTGGATAATTTGATATGAAATCTCTAATAGCTCAAATTTTTAAACAAATTAATGGTATCTTTCCTTGAAACATTTTATTACCTCTAATCACACTTCTAGAAATGAATGATATGAGTTTCTTGCATTTAATTTCAACTTCATATTCCTCAATATATTCTTCATCATCTTCATCAAATTATTTATTACTATCCATCTCTTCAAAGCTTTAATGTAAATTCCTCTATCATTATTACTCTTCTTCTTGAATAGATTTTTCTTTCACATTTAATAAGTAATTATAATGTTGTGTAAATAATATAATAGAGGTGTAAATAGATCGTTTTCTTCAATAACTAAGAAATTTACATCAAACCTATTTGGAATAATATTTTTTATCTTCTCACAAACCATAAAATCATACAACTTCCCACCAAATACTCTAATGGTTCTAATAGTATGATTTAATTGAGTGAATAAATAATACAATGTTTCAAAATAATTTATCTTGATATATTAATATTTCATTCTCTAAATTTTAATCTTATCTTGCTTCACTTTTGAATCACCTTGAAAAATATTTTCTAATTTATCCAAGATGTACTTTACTATTTTAATCCATTTAACTTATAGAAACTCTTTTTCAAAAGAGTTCAAAAAATATTATTCTGAGCTTGGACATCATTATCAAATTATTTATGTCAACTATTTTCATATTAAAACATTTAGTATGATGCATAAACCCATCAGTAGAAACCTCTATTACATCTAGATTTATAAATAATAAGAATGTAAGTATCTAATTTCTAAAAATACAAAAAATTTCCCCATAAAAATTTGGAATTCCCTCAATGTTCATTAGATTAATGATGTCCATGTTCACAATAGAAATTCAAATCCTAAAATTTCTTATATAGAGGAACAATTTTAGATTTAAACTCTAACCAACTGATCACCTTCCAAGGAATCGTAAATGCTCTAATACTAATTAAAAAGGACCTGTAAGATTTTTGAGAATTTATTGATAGGGGGTGAATCAATGAATTATATTTCATTTTTTAATTTTATTTAAAAATAACATTTGACACCTATTAAAGTGATTGAATAGATTTTTTTCACACACACAAAATCAGAAACGCATCACGTATGACATATTTTTACAAGGGTCACCACTCAAAATGAGAATTTATATCCTTGGTATGATCTAATAAAATGTGTGATCACATGATCCACTAGAATAAACATGTTGGACATAATAAGAAAGGTTTATCCTTGAAATAATGATATATAAATTTTCTATATACTTTTGTAAAGTTCTCCCACACCAATAGATATAATAAATTTTTTTAGAAACAAAAAGCATTTTCTTAAACCAAACAAACTTTAAGTTGTTGGTGTTGTGTTTCCATGGCTAAAAAAAGGAACCACATCCATGTTTTATACCTATAGTCATAGGAACATTTCAAATGGACATAGGTTTTGACCATGGTCACTTTACCAATGGTTTTTATCACCATGGTAATAAAACTATGGGATATTTCCTCCAGCATGGATTGTGGCCCTTATTAGTATGGGTATATCCTGTGGGATATGGTCATGGACATGGACAGTGGTAGTTATTAGTGTGTTCATATCCTAGAAGATTTGATACGGTCCAATGTTCTATCATTATGGAATATTATCATGGATATAGGCATGAAACTATAGATATACTCATCAACCAATGATTATAATAATAAATAAAAATATAATACACCAAGGTTTAATCCTCAAACCATGTGATTACATTACAATAGCTTTACCACTCGAATGAAGAACTTTTTTGTTATATATATCTAAAAATATATAAATATATATTTTTAATATTTAATAAATATTTATTATTATAATTTCTATAATTATTATAAGGTGCATCTACACTGAAACCTATAGTAATGGGAAAATATGCTTGTGGTTGTAGATTGGTCCATATAGGACCCTATTTCTATAGGTAAAGATACTCACTGTAGTAACGGTGTTATTTATATGGGTATGGATTCCTATAGCTATGGATTATTCATAAGTGGGGATTACACCATTATTATTGGTTCTCATGGCAATATTGTCTCAGTAATACGGTTTGTTCCACAAGCATGAATGATTGTATTAATAAGGCCTCTATAAAAGGGGTTTCTATCATGGGAACAGATCCCTATGGAAATAGGGTATTAGTATGAGTAATTTCCACCACACAAAAAAATTCCCATCGAAATACGCTCTCAATAAAAGGTTTTTGTTCTATGGGAATACATTACTATTTCAATAGAGTCTTGTTAATATGGGTTTTTTCCATGGGAATAGATGTTCATAGTGGTAAGAGGGTCATTGTTTGTCTCTACCACCGCAGGATAAATTCCTAATTGAGTTATTGTCATATCACATTGTTATCATATCCTTTCTAAGATAAAATTAATTTCCCATGCCTTCATATTTTTATGGTAAATGTGCTTTATGGTCATAGATCCTTCCCAGCTAGTTTTTACACAATTCCCATACTTGAATTTTTTTCCTGCATAAACCTATTACCCTAGGCTAAATTCCCAAGGAATTATTTCCTATATAGAAACAAGTATTGTTTTATTATGGAAATAGGATGACCTAAGAGCTCGAAAAACCTTCCCATGTCTATATCTTTTTGGTATAGGTTAATTTTCTAGTAGTTTTTTTTTCTTTCATGCTTCTCACAGTCTTACTAGAATTAAAAAATAGTGGGAAATCTACTTATTTATCCCTTTATATGTATTCTTATTCTTTATATTTTTCTCTTACTTTTATAGAAGAAATTAATATTCTCCAAACACCCATATTTTTTAATATTTTCACAATAGTTTATAATATATTTTCCTATAGATACAATGATCTTACCTCTTAAACTTTGAATTTCAAATTCAAAATTTAGACAAGTAACTAATTTTAACTATTTTAAACTTATTATCATTAAAATATGAGTCCTTAAATCATACCAACCTTTTTATCAACCTTTAATTTATTTAAAATAATTTTTGGATGTTCTTTGAACCCCTATAAATCATCGTAAAGAGTCAGTTTTAAGCAGGTTTTCTTCAATTAGTTTTTCTTTTCGTATAAACTCAATTTTTGAAAAATCATTGATTTAACCATAATTATCAGAGTACCCTTACATGTCAAAATAACCCAATGTAACCAATCTCACCCATGTGGGATTAGAACTATTGAATGATGATTCAATTCTATGTGCGTTGAGTTTCAAGATTGATTTATTTTCAATGGTTTCTAAAAAATCTAAAGGATTGTATTATTAAGACCAAGAGATGATTAAAGAAGATGCTGAGATCAAGAGTTTCTGTAACCTAGGAGAGATTTCTGAGAAATCAACAGTTAAAGAAGAACCAATTTCATTATAAATATTCTTCAAAGGTGGTGAACTTATGAATAGAATAAGTGGATTTATTTTATGTGTTGGATTTTATTGTTAATATATAAAACATGTTCAAAATCATATATATTGAAGTTTATTATGTGAGATAAAAGTAGTTAATATGTTTGGATGTTTTTTGATAAAGAGTGGAATTGTTTTTTTATGTAGAATTGAGTCTAAAATTTTATTAAAGTATTTTATACATAGGGGTTTCTATATGTAAGGGTTATTAGAATTTTTACAATGATACATAAGGGATAACTTTATGATAATTAAGGTATAAATCACCAATATTTAAGGGTTGATCTTTATAGTATGTAAGGGTTGATTTGAGGTAAATTAGATATGTAAGGGTTGAACTACATGGTACGACGGGGTTGATCCGAGGAGAATAAAATATATAATGGTTGATATACATGGTACATAAGTGTTTATCCATTTAAATGGAAATAAAAAATTGATGCTCTTTAATACATGAGAGTTAAACTAGGTTACTCTGATACATTAGGGTTGATGGGTAAGGGTTAATCTGGGTTACTATGATACATAAGGGTTCTATAATAAATAAGTTTAAAACTATACTTTCCCAAAAAATCAGATTTAATGGAAATAAAAAGTTGTCGAAAAAAATATTTTGAAACTACCTCTTTGTGATTTAGATGACTTATAGTGGATCAAATATCATACAAAAATTAACTTAAATAAAATAAAGTTGAATAAAAATGTTGTGATGATTCAAGGGATAATATTTTAGTGAGAATAAGATGAAAATATTTAAATGAGTTTACATGATGTAGCAGTTTTTCAATGCTCTTTTCCATATACTTTTTCATATTTTTATTTACTTTTTAATATCAAACCATTTTATTTTTTGTAATATTTTTCAATTATTTTATTTTGTAAATTACATTATAAAAAATGTTTTTATGTATTAAAAGTTTGTTTTTGTTGTTTATTTATTATTATTTTTCAATAAATAAGTTAATTTGTTATTTTAATTACATTTAATTAATTATTTATGTTATTAGTTTTCAATAATTTTTAATTAATTAATTAATTTAAGTAATTCTTTATTTGTAATTTGTAAATAAATAACACAGTTTAGTTTTTAGTCTTTTAATAATTTAGTTAGTTTTAAAAATTTAAGTCTATTCAATTAATATTTCTTATTCTTTAATTTAATTTATTAATTATTTAATTAATTGTTTAATTATTTTAAGCAAGTAATTGTAACTATTTTAATAAGTTCTTAAATTAATTTTTTTATAATAAAAATATATTTATTCTTTTAAATAAAAGCATGATTAATTTTATTATTTAACTTTGTTTTAATTGTTTAATGTTTATATTTTATATTTAATTTAATTGATTAATTGATTAATTTGTTTTTTTAGTTTTATTAATTTATTAATTTATTTAATATGTTCTTTTTATTTTGCATGTGTTTATACGTGTGTTGCGGTTTCTTCACGGTCACGGAGCCACCGTATTGCCTCCAACCTGTCTCACCGTTTCAAGAACGGTGGCATGTCTCACCGTTTGCCCAGCCACCGCAGCAACTTCAATGTCTCATCGTGAACACCACCCACCATTTCAGCTCTTCACTCTCTCACAACTTCACTCATGGTGCTTCCTTCACTGCCACACCCTCTTCCACTGTTTGGAACCTTTTCCAAACCTCTGCCACAATTTTTGTCTCACCGTTTCACTCACGGTGAGATAGTAAGACAAACTCACATTGCCTCCTCTCCTGCCTCACAATTTCCTCACCCCATCACCCTCACACCGTCAAACCTCCAGCTTCTTTCTTACCTCCTTCCACACCAAACCCAACACATCATCCCCACAACAAATCAATGCGAAACGAAACCCATAAGAATCATAGATTCAATTCAACAGAAACAACAAGAATAAATAACTTGGAGACACAAATCAAATTGGATCAACTAAATTCAAAAAAAAAACTAATTCTACAGCAAACCAGAACCTGAATTATCGGGTTTGAGGCCTTGAACAACACTTATGCGCCCATCTCCACACTGTGAGCCAGCTGAACCCAAACCACTAGTCACCAAACTCCTTGCAACTCATGGAATCTTCTTCTCCCTAATCTTGACCAAACTCCCCTCTCATCCTACTTTCATCTTGGCACCCCCCCCCCCTCTACTGAAGCAGTGTCGTATCCTCAACCCCTAACATCTCCTGCCTGAATCACCACCGCACTCTTCTCCTCCGCAGTAGACCTCCCTGCCAGACCATCCCCTCAACTCTCACCTCACAGCTCACCATAGCTGCACCGAACAGATCCACAACCACCCTTTGAAGACCGCCCCCTATATCAAACCCTAACTTGAACCCGACGATACCCCTCGCATGTGCACTCCACCTTTCCTCGCTCTACCCTCTGAAGCCATATGAACCCAACTCGCACCAATGGAAAGACCCCCTCAGTGTCATCTACCATGAAAGAAAACCCATGCTGCCACAACCTCACACCCCCTTAGCATCACTCTCCTCTCCCCTCACCAAACCCTATGCCCCCTTTATCTTTCTTTTTTCTTTTTTTAGTTAGTTTTTATTTCAGTTTATTATAACATATAATATAATATTTATTAATTGTTACATATTGTATACCATATAATAATAATAGGTATTTTGTTAAAAGTATAAAAAATTCTATATAGTACTAATATTTCATAATAATATATGTTATTAAATAAATATTATATTTACATATAATAGTAATTATAATATTAAGTATTATATATATATTAATAAGTATTTTTATCTAAGTAATAATATATAAAATATAATATTTTCATTTTATTTTTCATTTGACTCACTTGCTTGTTTTGGTATTTCTCTTGTTTCATGCAGGGGGATACTCATAGAAGCGGGGATAAAAAAGAAGCTGTTTGTGGGAAATACGCGAGAATATTTGCGAGTTTGTTGCAGGGGTTTTTTTCACTCATAGGGAATTCACTCGGGAGCTAGTTACAAGCATGCTGAAAGCACGCCACGTGGATCTACTTTCTGTTATGTTGTTAATTTCAGTTTTCCGTTTTCATCGTTGAATAAGAGGGGACAAAGCCAAGACCAAGACCAGTTCAAAGGATAGGCAACAAAGGCTAAGACCAGGGCCAAGGGAAGAAAGGCAAGAACAGTGCCAGGGGGAGACTCCACCCAGATTCACATATCCATTCCATCAACTTCTCACAGACTAGGATTGTCTTCGACCTAGATATGGGACCTGGACCTCCATTCTCCGCCTCACCCCTTTTGCTTTGTTCAAGTTTTAATTTCAATTATGTCTGTAAATACTTGTGTTGCGTGTTTTGTAATTAGAATTGTGATGTTTGTTTCATTTTTTTGTGTCGTTTATTCATCCTCGCTTCATATTGTGATCTCCAATCTCCAGAAATAGAGATCTAACTTGCAGGGCTAGATCCAGTTTATGAAACCCAACAAAATCTGGAGTCCCACACATCAAATCGATCACGTTATTTTTATTCGCCTTGGTATATCACGTCTATGAGTTAGATTAAGCGAGAGCATAATATTACGTAGGACGATTTTCAACTTTCATGTTTAATTTCTTCTCCCCTTCCTGTCTTGATTTCTCAAACTAAGAATCAAGATTGGTTTTTAGATTTGATGATCTTAATGGAATCATTCTTTTTTGTGAGAATTTAATTCCAAAATGACTTTTCTGAGTGAATAACCTTACAGTTCGTAGGAACACCTGAGTATCGAAGAACTTCAATGCTTGAGTGTTTAATTTCTAGGAAAGACTGGTGTGTGATCCAAGACATCGATCATGCACTGTGCGAATTTGAGAATTATTGATTAATTTCTTAAGTTGATCTAGGATAGGTAGTAGAGGGTGAATTAACCTGGGTCTGGCCTTGTTCACACTAACTTTTGTCTTCTACGTCTTGGTGTCACTTGTTTGTTATGGGCCTTGTGTTTTTTCTGCGCCTGCTTTCTTTTCTTGGTTTTTTCCTGTGATTCTGTGTTTTTTTCACTTCTATATCATTGTTTCCCTATCTGTTGTGCTATTCAACACTGATTAGTGATTTCTTAGGAGTTGCATTTTTTTATGTTTTTAAAATATTTAAAAATACAAAAAGATTTTCGGAATAACCACATAGGCTCTCGACACTGCGTCCTTGAGAGAGACCTTGAGGTTATCCACTGTATTATATCTTGGTTCTTTATAAATTTAAACTTGACCATCCTCGGGAGAAGGATGCACTGTCAAAATTTGGTGTCATTGCCAGGGAAGTAACGAGTGTCTCATTGGTTTTTCCAATTTTTTATTTTATTTTAAAATAGAAAAAATAACATATAAAAACATATAAAAAAATTAAAAAAACCCACACATACCACAGTGATGAACTCTAACAGAACTGGTATAGTGTCACTGCTTGACCCAGTTCAAGAGCATGAGAAGGCTATTTCTAAATTTCAATGTTGGATGCATGAAAGAAAGCATTGATACCTTACTGATGAGGAGACAATATATTCTCATGATATCATGTAGTTGGTACATCAAACCATATATAAGGTCAAAGGATACCAAGAAGATGGTGCGGTACCACCGCCTCCCATTGAAGCCCAACATTTTGGAAAATAGTTGAGATGGAATGTGAAAAGAAATAGAAGAAAGAAAAAGTTGGAGTTTCCAAATTTTGATATAGATTTTTCCCTGGAGTCAAAGCTGGAAATTCTAGAACCAATTTCTGAGGATGTTTTCAAGGGATAGTAGGAGGTGGAACTTTCAAAGATTCATGATGCTAGACATTTTTTTGATTATCATTTTTTCCCTGATTTCCCTTCTAATGATTTTTCTTGTAATAACTATTCTAATGATTTTTCAATGATTTAACAGGTAGATCCAACACATGACATACTAAAACTCTCCTTAGAATATTCATAAAGTGAGGTGGTGTGTTTTGAAGAGAGGTTGGATGAGGTTTACTACCTCGCTCTTACCCCAGACCCTCTCCCTGGATCACTATTCCATCACAAGGAGGAACAAGCATCACTGATAAAGGGAGTTGAAAATTTTATGGAGAAAACTGTATTTTTATTCAACTTGGATTACATCAAATCTGATTTTAATTATGTTTCTCCCTATGTAGGTATTGAAGATGCAATACACATTTTTTATTTCCTGGAGAGTGAGGAAGTTGAAGTTGAATCTGCTAGAGTTTATGGAACTTCCAATTCTGGAGGACACTACCATTTTTGGAGTTGTTTTTGAAGATGAATTTTTGGAGTTTTTCACTAAAATAGAAGTGGATGATGAATCATTAATTTCTTTCCAAGATAAAATAATTTATTAGAATAAACTAGAATACAAGTCACATCCAAGTTTTCTAACATTACAACTTGTGCACTCTCAACCTCAAGCAGAAGAAGAGGAGCAGTACACCTACCTTGTGTATTCCCCTCCATCATTAAACATGAAGTACATCAATGCCTAGGAGGGGAATGTGGTTGAAGCAGCACATGGGGTGCTCCAAAGATGGAAAATCACTCAAGTTGGAAGGAATCAGATCTGGTGGTTTCTAAGCAAGAAGCTTAATCCCCCATCGGATTGGTGTTGATCCGAGGATTATCTAACTGTGGACAGTCAAACTACAGCACCCCCTAGGGGTTATCCCAAGATTATCTCTTTTCATTTCCTGCTTTATTTTCTTATTGAATTTAGTTTTAATTTGAGTGTTGTTTTATTAGGATAATAAATAGTCAGTGGGTTCCATGTGGCTATCATCCAAGTCTCAAGGGTCTAGCTCACTAGATTAATGGATAAAACTCCCAAAATCGCACATTTTAGCTACTTTTTATTTGAACTTAAAATATATAACACTAATTTCAAATTGATTCATCATGTAGGTTCCAAACTATAGAATCTAGAGTTCATGCGCACGGAAAATAAAGGGATACATTTAAAAAATGAATTAAAGCTTCCATTCAGGGAAGTAATGTTTTAAGTCTACAAGTTGTTTCAATATACTCATTCATTTTGTGTGCTATTGTGAATTAAGTGTGGGGATCTTCCCACTTATTTTTGAAACTCTTTGACTGTGTTTTATATTTTGGTGTTATATTACTAATATCTACTTAGTTTAAAAATTATTTTGAGCTAATTTGTGGACACATGCTTCCACCCACTTCTTTCAATTTCATTATGCTGCTGCTGCACATCACTGCTAATCATGCTACTATTTGAAGTAAATTGATGAAATATTTTTTCTGCTCTTTAAAGATTCATAGCATGAATATTTTAGGAAGAAAAATACACTTGGTTACTAGTGAAGTTTATGGGGTTGGGTTATTCTATTTTTGTTTTTTTTTCGTTCACTTTTTGTGTGGTAAAGAAAAATTTTGCACTTCATTGCTACCCCACCATATCCTTTTTCAGCTGAAATTTCCATTTGTTTTGAACATAATCTCTCTTCCACCTTAGAATAAAACACTAGAGACAATGTTGGGTTTTAAGTGTGGGGGAGAGGGGTCATTCTAGTGTCATGTTGAATTCCCCCCTCTTGAACCTGATTTTGTGGTTGTTTAAAAAATGGTCAAATTTTTTCAAAAAAAAGGTTCAAAAAAGGTTCAAAATTCCTTTAAAAAATTTCAAATTCTTTCATCACATGATGGTCATTAGAGGTTCAATGGTATTTCATTTATGTTATGTTTAGTGGATAATTGTTTGTTGGATGTTGATATTAGCACTTGGTCAAAAATGGTCAAGCATGAGTGACTATTGAGTGGAATTGTTCACTTTCTCTATTAACCTTTTTTTAAGAACTGAGGATGGGATTGTGACAAGATATGTTTAATGGAATGAGGATCATGACTTGTAGTAACTAGAAGTTCTCACTGGAACCCAGGGGACTCATATTTTTATTAAATATTATTCAATAACTTTATGAATTCAACTCAATTGATTATTAGTTAAGTCATTTGTAACTAGAGTAAAATGGGAAAATGGGATCCCACAGTGGTTATCTGAGACAATGTTCACTAGGTGTGTTTCTATGAATAAATAAAGCCAATTTCAATATTAATAAGTTCTACACACAGTGCTCTGTTCATGGAATATGGCTGTGAAAATTTAAAATAAAGTGTGCTTGTCAAAAATGAACTCATTAAAGTGAGGGAAATTTTGAACCCAGATGAAGAAGGGAAAATTGACTTGGTTAATATTCATTTGAGTTGAATCAATAAAGTGATAAAATTAATGGAATTTAATTTTTGGAACCTGGGGGAAGGTGAAAATGGAAGGTGGTCTTGGTTAAGTTTTAAATTCCACTTCATTTAACCTGTCAACACTCATTTAATTAGAACTTGAATTGGAAGGTGAGGTAGGACAGTTAATGAATACATATAGGAGTCATGACATACTTGAAAACGTATGAATTTGTGATGCTTTTGACTTTCGGTGAGTATTTGAAGCTAGGTAGGACACCATTTTTGAACACCTTTGGATAGTCTAACCCATTGTTTGGTCCTTCTCCTCTTGATATTAAATTTTAACCATGTGCTTTTTGAACTGAAACTCACAAAACATCTTTTTGTTTTAAAGTAAAATGCATGCACTTGTTTGAGGAAAAACAAGGTTTTAAGTGTGGGGGAGTTTGATGTGGCAGTTTTTTAATGCTCTTTGCCACATCCTTTTTCATATTCTTATTTACTTTTTAATATCAAACCATTTTATTTTGTCTAATATTTTTCAATTATTGTATTTTGTTAATTAGATTATAAAAAATGTGTTTATGTATTAAATGTGTGCTTTTGTTGTTTATTTATTATTATTTTTCAATAATAAAATTAAGTTGTTATTTAAATTACATTTAATTAATTATTTGTGTTATTAATTTTCAATAATTTTTAATTAATTAATTAAATTAAGTAATTCTTTATTTGTAATTTGTAAATAAATAACTCATTTTAGTTTTTAGTCTTTTAATAATTTAATTAGTTTTAACAATTTTAGTTTATTCAATTAATATTTCTTATTCTTTAATTTACTTTATTAATTCTTTAATTAATTGGTTAATTATTTTAAGAAATTTTTGTAACTATTTTAATAAGTTCTAGAATTAATTTTTTCATAATACAAATATATTTATTCTTTTAAATAAGAGGATAATTAATTTTATTATTTAACTTTGTTTTATTTGTTTAATTTTTTTATTTTATTTTTAATTAAATTGATTAATTTATAAATTTATTTTTTTAATTTTATAAAATTATTAATATATTTAATATGTTATTTTTATTTGGCAGGTGTTGTTGTGTGAACCGCGGTTTCTTCACAGTCATGGTGCCACTGTATTGCCTCCAACCTGTCTCACTGTTTCAAGAACGGTGGCATGTCTCACCGTTTTCCCAGACACCGTAGCAGCTTCAATGTCTTATCGTGAACATCTCCCACTATTTCAGCTCTTCACTATCTCAAAGCTTCACTCATGGTGATTCCTTCACTGCCAGGCCTTCTACCACTGTTTGGACCCTTTTCCACACCTCTGCCACAATTTTTGGCTCACTATTTCACTCACAGTGAGACCGTGAGACACACTCACGGTGCCTCCTCTCCTGTCTCACCGTTTCCTCACCCCAGCACCCTCATACTATCAAACCTCCATCTTATTTCATGCCTCCTTCCCCACCAAACCCAGCACATCATCCCCACAACAAATCAATGCAAAACGAAATGCATAAAAATCGTAGATTCAATTCAACAGCAGCAGAAAGAATAAATAACTTGGAGACACAAATCAAATTAGATCAACTAAATTCATACAACCTAATTCTGCAGCAAACCAGAACCTGAATCATCGGGTCTGAGGCCTCGAACCACCCTTATGCACCCATCTACACACTATGAGCCTGATGAACCCTATCTGTTGCTCACTGCACACCCCGCAACCCATGGCCTCTCCTTCTCCCTACTCCCATCCAAACTCCCCTCTCACCCAACTTTCATCATGGCACCCCCATATGCTGAAGCAGCGCCGTATCTGCCACCCCCGGTGTCTCATGCCTAAAGCACCGCCGCACTCTTCTCCTTCGCAGTAGACCTCCCTACTGCACCATCCCCTCAACGCTCACCTCACAGCTCACCATAGTCGTGCCGAACAGATCCACAGCCACCCTCGGAAGATCACCTCCTATATCAAACCTTAACCTGAATATTCCGATACCCCTCGATTGTGTGCTCCACCTTTCCTCGCACCACCCTCCGAATCCGCATAAACCCATCTCGCACCACTATAGAGACACCCTCAGCGTCGTCGACCCTGCTGGAACACCTGTGCCGCCGCGGCCTCACACCCCCTCTGCATTGCTCTCATATCCCCTCACCAAACCCTCCTCCCCATTTCTCTTTCTCTTTTCTTTTTTTTAGTCAGTTTTTATTTTAATTTGTTATAACATATAATATAATATATATTAAGTGTTACATATCATATACCTTATAATAATAATAATAGGCATTTTGTTAAAGGTATAAAACTTATATATAGTATTAATATTTCATAATAAAATTTGTTATTAAATAAATATTATATTTACATATAATAGTAATAACAATATTAAGTATTATATATATATTAATAAGTTTTTTATCTAATTAATAATATATATAATATAATAGTTTCATTTTATTTTTCATTTAACGCACTTTCTTTTTTTGGTATTTCTGTTGTTTCGTGCAGGGGGGAGATACTCGTAGAACCGGGGATAAAAAAGAAGTTTTTTGCGGGGAAGACGTGAGAATATTCACGAGTTCCTTGTAGAGGTTGTTTTCACTCACAGGTAACTCAATCAGGAGCTGGTTACAAGTATGCTGAAAGCACGCCACGTGGATCTACTTTCTGTAAGGTTGTTAATTTCATTTTTCTGTTTTCATCGCTTAATAAGAGGGGACGAAGCCAAAACCAAGACTAGTTTAAAGGATAGGTTGAAAAGGCCAAGACTTGGGCCGAGGAAGGCAAGGAAAGAACAGGTCCCGGGGGAGACTGCACCCTGCTTTACACATCCACTTCTCATGGACTGGGATCATCTTTGACCTAGAGATGGGGCCTGATCCTCCATTCTCCACCTTACCCTCATTGCTCTGTTCTAGTTTTAATTTCAATTGTGTTTGTAAATACTGTTGTTGAGTGTTTTGTAGTTAGAATTTTGATTTTTGTTTCATTTGTTTTGTGTCGTTTATTCATCCTTGCTTCGTATTATGATCTCTAATATCTAGAAATGGAGATCTAACTTGCAGGGCTGGATCCATTTTTTGAAACACAACACGATCTAGAGACCCACACATCAACTCGATCACGTTCTTTTTATCCACCTTGGTAGATCGCGTCTATGAGTTAGATTAAGCGAGAGCAAGATCTTGCATAGGAAGATTTTCCACTTTATTGTTTAATTTATTCTCCCCTTCCAGTCTTGATTTCTCGAACTGAGAATTGATATTGGTTGTGCGATGTAACGATATTAATGGAATCATTCTGGTTTGTGAGAATTTCTTTCCAAAATGACTTTGCTGAGTGAATCACCTTGCAGTTCAGAGGAACGCTTGAGTATTAAAGAACTTAGAGGATTGAGAGTTTAATTTCTAGGCAAGACTAGTGTGTGATTCGATACATCGATCATGCACTGTGCAATTTTGAGAATTATTGATTAATTTATTAAGTTGATCTAGGATAGAGAGTATAGGGTGAATTAACCTGGGTCTGGCCTTGTTCACACTAAAATTTGTCTTATGTGTCTTAGTGTCATTTTTTTGTTATGTGATTTGTGTTGTGTCAACGCCTTCTTTCTTTTCTTGGTTTTGTCCTATGTCTCTATGTTTTTTTTGCACTTTTCCATCACTGCTTCCCTCTCCATTGTTCTCTTCAGCACTTATTAGTGCTTTCTTAGTAGTTGTGTTTTTTTCTATTTTCAAAATATTTAAAAATACAAAAAGATTTTTGGAACGAATACTTAGGCTCTCGACACTGCTTCCTTGAGAGTGACCCCAAGGTTAGACACTGTGCTATATCTTGGGTCTTTATAAATGTAAACTTGATCGTCATCACGAAAAAGATGCACCGTCATTACAGTTATGAATTGTGAATTTTAAATGCTAATTTTAAGAGGGAACATCATTGTTTCTATTGGAAAATATATATTTTTTAATGAAAATATTATAAATAGATGGGAATATAGATAATAGTTCTTTTTTGGTGTTCTAATGCAAGAAAAAATAAATATATGAAGAATAAATATTATAAGAGGAAGAATAAGTAGGTTCAATTTCCATTTTTGAATTCCAATGTTAGTGTGATAACTTTGAAATAAAATTTACAACAATAAAATCTTTGAGATGTTTTGGATGGAGAAACTTTTTTTTTGTTTATAGTAAAAATTGATTATATTTTCTAATATGGGATTAATTCACACAAGTTGGGAAACATTATTTATGTAATGTGTTAAAGGATAAACCTTTCTTTTCGTATCCAACATGATGTTTCTAGTGGATCTTATGGTCATGGATTTTACCATATTATACCAATGATGTAGCCGATCATTTTGAGTAGTAAACCTTGTACACATTTGTTTTTCTTACTATTTTTGTGCTTCAGTGTGTGTGACATGGATCTAGTTAATCTCTTTAATAAAAATTTAATTGTTTTTGAAATAAACATAAAAAATAAAGTGAATTCATTAATTCATCCCTAGTGAGTTCTCAATAATCTTGTGGGTCCTTATCACCAACCAGCATTGAGGGTTTATTTAAATGTGAGGTTACTATATCCTCTTTGGTATATATATCTAATAAAGTAGTAAAAACTATAAAATAAAAATTCATTTCAATATAAACCAATATAAAATAAAAAATAATGGATACATTTCATTAGTAGATAAATATCATACCAATGTTATAAGAGAATCAGTAGTAGTAATGTCATGAATATATATATATAAGAAAAGTAAGTCATAGGTTTTACATATACAAGCTACCAAAAATAAGTAAAAAAATGAAGGATTCAATAGAAAAACCTAGTCTCGGGTCTCTACATAGTTCTATCTCTTGACTCTTACCAAGCTCCACATCTTGAAAATCCAAATTAGGGTCATTGCACATACCTATTCATGAAACATATAAGTATTATTGGGTACCATGGTTCATGGGTAGGGTGTGAGTATAACACTATAGTCCACAATGTCTCTAATATATCCAGTATAGGAAATGTATTTATGTCATGATATGCTTGTAATTAAAATTAATAAATCAAGGAAACAACAATAAATATGATACAACCATGGGTGTGACAGGGTTATCCTATGGGAGGGTGATATATCATCACCCTATGTGATGAATAAATACTTTATCCAGTGTAGGTGTATCTATAAAAATGTCACATAATATCTAACTAGGAAACATGTCCCAAGTCAACATCAATGGGAATAACATCTTACTATAGTATCATGACCATTACATGGGTAGTAATTCCCAAAACATAACAAAATAGAAAGCATAACATCATTGAGATATAAGAAAAATCATTACATGGGTAGTACATCCTGATAATAAATTAAGAATAGTGGGAATAATGTCCTTAACAATCATATACAAGTGGGTATCATGTCTCAGACACATCATTAAGAGAGGGTATAATATCTCTAGCTATAGGTTTATCATAATAGGGTAAACCATCCTTATTCTTGGGACTTATCATAAGATAGGTAATCACATCCCATAATAACCAATCTTATATGAGTATCTCATCCTCTTCCTTGGAAGAATCACATCTTGGATAGGTCATCTCAATTACAAGGGAAATAATAAATAACTTGTAATTTAACTGGAGCATCTTGTCCGCTTCCTCGGAAGTATCATGTCATAGGCATTTCATCACACTCTCAAGTTAAATAAAAAATAATTGGTTATTTTATCATGATTATCTCATCCCCTTCCTTGGAAGTATCACACCATGGGCAGTACATCCCACTCCTAAGCGAAATAACAAATAACTGGTAATTTTATACTAGTTAACTCTTCCCATTCCTATGAAGTATCACTCCATGGGTAGTACATCCCACTCCGAAGGGAAATAAAAAATAATTATGCATTTTATCCCATTCTATAGTAATCATCATCTTAATTATTAATTTCTTACCATTACCATCATTATCAAGGCCACATGGGCATTTAGTTCAATGGATTGGTGGGAATCACATCCCACTATAATGAGAATGATTCCTTAATCATGATATCAACACATAATGGGCATTGAAACCCTCAATATAATACATAGTTAGTGAGGTAGAACATCCCAATCCATAGAAAGCTTACTTAATGGGAATATCATCCCTGATTATGTCATTGTATGGTAAGTGGGAACTATGTCTAATACCACATGTAAAATATCACATTGGGTATATTTTCACAAGAATTATATGTCATCAACACGAGTGGGAATATCACCCTATGCCTTATGAAATATCATATTTAC
This sequence comes from Viscum album, assembly GCA_963277665.1. Lineage (NCBI taxonomy): Eukaryota > Viridiplantae > Streptophyta > Magnoliopsida > Santalales > Viscaceae > Viscum > Viscum album. Next base: position 283,643,133 of record OY728138.1, on the reverse strand, counting down.
TTGGAAGGTTATCCCATACCCAAAAAAAATATTAACCATGTATCATCTTGTTTAACCTATAGAATTAACAATAAAAGTGGGCATAGCTCCCAAAAATATAAACATGGAACATAATGGGATAATAAATAGTTTAGGAAAATATATCTAAGAAAAACATAACTATGTTAGAATTATGTATAAATCACTTTATGTCTAGGCTTGGTTGGTCCTCTAATTCCTGACCCACATCCACAGCCATAGTCAAAGTATAACTTGCTTGGTTATCGAAACCTAGAAGAGGGAAGAACACTCACCCATTATATTAGTAATAATATCCCAAGAAGCTAAGTGTCAATAATGATTTACTTGGGTGAATAATCATAAAAATATCACATAATCTACATGTTTCCTACTAAAGGGAGGCTATGGGAACGTATTCCAGAACCTTTGCATTTTTTTACACCAAGGAGAAATCCCTCTTTGGTTATAAATCCATAATTACCAATAATTTAATTCTAATACATGTCCTTGGGTGGTCATGGAAACACTCTACATCACATGGAAGAAAATACCATATCCCCAATGGCATATACTTTATAGAAAACAATGGTGGAAAATAACCCAGTCAAGCTCCCACATTGACCTTTCTAAATTCCATATATCTCACTTTTCTAAGGAGAGTAAATCACCTAATCAAGGTCCTACATGTTATAAAATAACTCAATGGAATCACCCAATGGGAATATAGGCACTTGGGTTCAATGATATGACAATTAGTGGTCCATACATTCATGCATAGTAAGGGGAGGGTCCATAAAAACCCAATATAACTTTACCCAACTCATACAGGTCAAGGGAAAAATTATTCAAATTAGTTTTGGATCAATCATATATGGAGGTGAGATCATATAAATCACATCTCTTGAAAAAATAATAAACTATAGGGAATGTTTAGGGACCACCTACCTCATGATGGATTTAACCCCTTAATAAATGTTCAGTTACCATCACTTGATCTTATACAAACATGGTCAAGCTCTATCAACCATCATCCAACCACTTGAGGCCCTAACTACATAAAAAATTCAATTTAATTAATTTTAAAAAAATTATAATTAATTAATATAATTAAGTCATATTTATTTAATATTTTATAATCAAATAATGACCCATAAGATAGTGTAACAATGTTGAAACCTCGATCAATGGGGTGTAGACCACCTCCAAAACATCCCTAAGACTACTATAGACCAAATACTTATCATAAATCATTGACTTGTTAGTCAATTATATTCTAATTTAATGAAAAATTCAAAACAAAATATGGAATTATCTTACCTCAAGTGAAACCACATGAATCCTTAAGGATGCATCCTCTTGGGACCTTTTCAAGCGACAAAAAATTAAATCCCATAATCAGTACCAATTTCTACCATACTCTAATGGAATTCGAATAAAAACCATAAATATTTGACCAAAAATAGAATATGAGAGAGATAACCAAGAGAATATATGGAGGGGAAATAATCTTACCACAAAGAAGGAATAAATCTAACTCTTTTTATCATTTATCAAGGAGGGAAGATAGGGGAAAGGGAAAGAAGAAGTGGTGGATCCCCATTAGCTTTGGCAGAATGAGAATAGAGAACCTTGTAAGGGGTAAAAAAATTAAAAACCCTAAAAATAAAAACAAAAAACATTTAAAATAAAATGGTTCCTTCTTGCACTGGGTGCCTAGTCCCCTAGCATTAGCCACCCGGTGGACCTATTAATGGGGAACCTCCCCTAAATGCCACATCGAGCACTCTCTACCACCAAACCATGTACCCAGTGGCCTAATATAGCTTCCACCCAACCAATTACCACCTTCTAAACCCATGTAACTTAACATGGTCCTACACCACCCAATATAACACCTCTAAAAAATCATATCGGTCATCTAAAATGTGTCCAAAAATTCCAATTCTCAATTCAAATCCAAAGATTTAAAATAATCCCTAGTTCTATATCCACTAAAACACATATTTTTAAAATCTACAAAAAAAATGGGGGCCTTACTACCTCTCTATCATAACACTAATCATCACTAATATTTATCCACATATATCACTCACAAATTATATCAATCAGTAAAATCTAATGTATGGATTAAAACCATAACTCCCACTTATTAGTGCTAGGAATGAGTTTTTAGTTGGTGGGACTGTAAGTATTAAAGTTTGATTGTGTATTAGGTTTTGAATATTAAACACATCAAATTTTATTAAATTATATAATTATAAATTGGAGAATTATAGTTTTTTACACCATCAGTTACTTTTTGTTTAAATCATTTTTAATCTGATTAATTTCTATGTTTTATTGTTTATATAAAGGATTCTATAGTCGAAATTTTTTTCTATTTTCTTAAACTTATTGTGAGTCTATATCAACCATATATATTATTTTCTTAACAATATGAATATATTTTATCAAATTTATGGAGGTTGGTATGAACATTACAAAGTAATTGTACAAACCTTATGATATAAGTGTATCAACCTTATGAGGACTTAGTTTACCCATGCGATCTAAACCATATGTCCTGAAATTTATGAGCTCAACTACTTTTTCACAAACATATGAATATTTTTTGATTGTTACAAAGAAAAATAACATTATGACTGTTTCTAACTTATATTTTTTTATGATTATATTATTGGTCTTTTACTACTATAAAACTGTAGTTTTTTCCAGTATTTGGTTTATTTTTTAAGTACAAAATAATCATTAAAATATTTTATGATTACATACAAAATTATTGTTATGGTTTCAATTACATATGATACATTAATCCTTACAATAATTTTACACTTATATAAATTTCATATTTATGGTATTTTTAAGCTTATGAGATTTTCAGGCTTATGGAATTCCCATGCTTACAAAAAATTATGTTTATATGGAACTATTTTACCTTTACAAATATTTTATAAATGACTCATAAGAATTTTTAAAATACTCATACTTATACGCTAAAAACATTCATATTCACTATAAAATCACTCTTATGAGGATCTATTTATTTTTATACATAAAAATATGTGTTTATTATTATTATTTAATTTTTTATTTTTCCCATGTAGGACTGGTGTGAGTTTTTAAAACTCATTTTAACGATCAATGAGAGGACCAAAAATAAGGAAACTTGAATAGAGAATATCATGGATTTCTTTGAATCTATCCTTTGAATTTTTTTTTATAAATTATGGTTGAAGGACCCGATAATACAAGAAAAATGAGATGCATTTGACAAAAGTGATAAGATTTCTATTACTATTTATAATTATGTTCCACTATGATCACTACAGTAGATTCAACATTTGATCATATATTTATGTAATCACTATTTACATCAACATTATGACATGTTCCCTAATTTTCTTAAATTTTTCTTCTATCAATGTTATATCTTTACTTTATTTCTGTTTATGATGTAATTAATGGTTTATGTTTTTTACTTAAAAAATAACATTTATCCTTGGTTATAAATTTTAAAAAAAGGAAGGTCAATTGATTTTTTGACTATATTTAAAATTTAGTTTGTTCTAGGTTATTCCATGGTCTATAGAAAGGTAGGAAAGTTTTGGGTTTTTCCTCTAAATGACCAAAAGGTCGGAGTTATTAAAGTTTATCACTACATTTTAAAATTCTGATGTGTTTCTAGTGAGTACCATTATTATCTAGGGGAATGGGGGTGAAGAGTATATGTAGGATCATTCAGATTTGAACTATAATAAAAATCTGGTGTCTTGTTTTTATATTTCCACTCCACATGCACATAAACATTTACATACACTTGTATTAGTTTTACACTTACACATTCGATTGTATCTGTATGAACTTTGATCTTAAAAATTATTTTAATTCTAATATTATACACTATTATTTTAATATAATTTAATTTTAATAAGGTTTATTCACCCCCTTTAAACCTATTTGACATATAACACATTTCCAATAATTGGAATAAAAACTAATTCCATTTAGAGTTAGGTTTTGCTTCTTATTTTTATTGTGATAACCATTTTATTATTAATCATGTAAGGAAAAATGATTTTTGTAAGATGTTAAGAATTAACTCAAATGATGGATGGATTACTAAAAAACCACCATATTTTTATTGGTATAATTATAAATATTGGGAGGTAAGGATGCAAGTATAACACAAACTGATAATTATAGATCATTGGATGATAAGTGTAAAACCATAAAAAATACCGAATTTTGATTCAGATTCACTTATTGGTAATAATTTTGTAACATTTGTTCTTAATTACAAAATTCTTGGATATATTATAATGTGTTATAAGTTGAAATGTGTTTTTATATGTCTTAGTATATAAGAAAACTCAAGAAATTTAAATAATTTTATAATCCACACACCATGACACTGAAAATCTCGAACAAAAAAAACTAGAAATACTATATGTAGAATACTAAGAAATAAAACTAGATGAATATGAATCAATAAACCAGATGTTATTAATTCACTATTACAAGAAAAAATACCTAAAGAAAAATTTGGATGTGGAGTCCTCAAATAAGAAATGTATTACATTTAAATATAAAATAAATGTTTCTACTGACTCTTATAGATATGATATATTGAAAAGATATGAATATGAAATATATAAATTCACAAAAGGAGTTTATAAAATGATGAAAATAAAGAAGGTATTTAGGAAGCGATCTAAAAAACACAACCAAAAGGATGCTCAAAAGATGAAATGTAATGTTGGTAAATATAATTATGTTTCATAAATAATAAGATTTAAGTGAAGAAATAAGGGAAATATAAAATCACACTACCCAAATATAAAGAACCTAATAAAATAAAATAATTATAGGAACAATGAGAAGAAATGAATAGTGGTTGGATGGGGTTTCACTAAATAATTAGACACCATTAGTGATTAAAAATTGAAAATGAATCGGATAACCAATTTTTGATGCCAACAAATATGAATGAGGTTAGTATTGATTCATATTTTCATTTAGGTGCTGATTTTGATTCTAAATATAATGTTAATGAATTAACTAAACAAAATGAGAAATTATAAAAGGTTATTTTAAGAATGGTTGAATTATATAAAGAATTATAATATGAAAATAAAAAAAATCTTAAATAAAATAAATCTATTACCCATGATAAAAATAATCTAACTATTGATATTGGAAATTAAACTATTCTTAATTCTAAAAAATATAACAAAAAAGAATGAATTTTTAATTTAATGATAGAAAATTTGATACCTAAATATGATAATGATAGTGTAAAATATTTATATTTCAAAAAATAATGATGGGGAAGAAAGGAAATTTGATAAGTTATTGGATAAAATGAATCATCTAGAAAAATAAAAATATTAAATATGAAAATAATATATTAATAAATTCATCTTCTTATCTAAATGAAAAAGTTTATATTTATTTAGAGAGTTCATAAAAATTGAATAAAATTGTTATGAAAGAAATTATTAGTCTAAAGGATACTTTATTTATTTTTATTTCAGGGAAATATGAGTTTGATAAGATAATGGATATAAATAAACCAAATAAAGATAAAATTGAATTTGGTAATAATAAATTGATACCTAGAATTTATTATACTTTTCTTTCAAAAATACTAAGGTAACGTATCTACAGTTACATTATTTAAGTGTAATATGAATGGTTGATATGTTATTGAATGCTCATTAAGATTTTAAAAATATTTAGGCCATAGAGATGATTTTATTTCTATTAACGTAAAATTTATAATACCCATAAACACATGGCTTAAATCTATTTGGGTTCCTATAAAATCATATATTAATCTTATCTGGCCCAAAATAGCATGGGTACAAAAAACATTCCACGAGTTTGATTTTTAGAAAATAAAGTTAAGCATTTCAAAGATATATGGTAAATTGATATTTTCTACTCCATACATATTACTAGAGATCCATAATTGTTTCTTTGGTATAATAAATGTGATGGAGGCTCTATAACATTTAGTGATAACACAAAAGTCCATATTAAGGGATTCAGTGAAATAGGTATCTCTAAAACTATTATAATTTCTAAAATTATATATATATATATATATATATATATATAAGTATTAAAACATTTATTAATAAGTATTTAATATATTTCTAATGATGGAATGAATTTTAAGTTTGAAGATAATAAATTTTTAGTTTCTAAGAATGAATCTGTACCATTTTATGTAAAGAAAAAAATAAAATATAGATTGTATTAATTTTTATAAACTTACTAATCATAATGTTAAGTGTCTTAATGCTATATAAATAGATGATATTTTATGTAATATAAGTCTTGGATTTGAAAGCTTTAGGCTTCACTATATATTTTCAAACCATGTACTTATTTTGTTACTACCCAAACTAAAAAAAGTAAGTATTTTGTTTATGATTCAAATTTAAAATTCAAGAAACATAATGAGAATTTTAGATCCATTATTGAATTTAATATATTAATACCTCTTGAAATTTTATATGTTAATTTTTTGGTCCAATAAATACTTCTAGATTAGGAAGTAAAAGGTATGTTTTTATGATAATTGATGATTTCGGTGGGTTTTCATGGACTTATTTTATGTCTCATAAGAATAAAAACTTATCTAAATTCATTGATTTTTTTAAATTTGTGAAAAAATAAAAAGTATTAATTAATTATATCAATTATAAGTTATAGAGTATTCTAATTTAATAATATTTAATTCGATAAATACCATAAAAATAAAAGTAATTCTCTTTGTTTTTATACTCCTAGAACACCATAGTAAAGTGGCTATATAAAGTGGGAAAATAATACTCTTTTGGAAATGGATATAACAATGCTTAATGAATTTAATTTAACAAAATAATCTTGTGATAAAACATTAAATATATTAAATTTAATTTTAAATATTTTCTTAATTAGTGATTTGTTAAATTAAACACCTTATTAATTGTTTAATGGAATGAAATACAAGGATATTTATTTTAGAGTTTTTGTGAGTAAAGTGGTTATTTTTAATACAAAATATATTTTAGTTAGGTTTGATGAAATAACTGATGAAGGAATTTTTTAGGATGTTTTATTAATATTAAGGCTTATAGACTATGTAAATAAATAATTTTGACATTGGAAGAATCGATGAATTTTTAATTTGATTAATCTAGATTAAAATATAAAAATATATATTTATAGAAAAATATAGAATAGTTTAGAGAGTTTAATTTTAGTTAATATGAACCTCAAAATAATAATGTGTCTATTGTGTGATAAGATACTACTTCTCAATATGATTCTAAAAGTTGGAAAATTCATAAATATAACTCTTTATAAAATATGATTGGAAATGTTGAATCTGTAATAAAAAGTGGTAATTTTCTTTTTTTAATTATTGTGTTATTTCTCCTTTTGTTTTTTGATTTCTACAAAATAATAATGATGAAGCTTTAAAAACTATACCATATAGTTTTAATGAAAGATGAATAGAATCAAATTTAATTAAATAATGTTTGGTTTTTAGTAAAATACCATAAAGATAAATAAATTATATGAACTAAATGGATTTTTCAAAATAAAATGGACGAATCTATAAAAATAGTTAAAAAATACAAGCATTATTTTCAAGAATTATTTCCAGAGGAAGGACTATATTTTCATGAATATTTTTTTATGTTTTTTAAGATTGAATAAATGTGGATTTTATTAAATTTTTATTTCATTAAAGGTTTTAAATTGTTTCAAATGGATGATATATGTGATTTTTTAAATGGTTTAATTTCTAAGGAAGTGTATGTTAATAAACCGATTGATTTTGATTATAAAAGGTTTAAAAATCATGTTTTTAAACCATAAAAATATTAATATATTCTTAAGAAATATCCTAGATCTTGGTATGATAGACTTTTTTTATCTTGGACAATGGTTTTAATAAAGTAATAGTTGATCCAAATTTGTTTATTAAGAAAGATTCAAGTGATAATTTAAATTTTCAAATATTTTTTGATGATATTTTGTTCAGTTTTTCAAGTGATGCATTATTTAATTAATTTTTTATATTAATGAATTATGAATTTGAGATGAGTTTAATGGGTGAATTAATAAATTTTCTTAAATTTCAAAATTTTCAAAGACTTGGTTGAATATTTTTGAAATAATATAAATATGAAAAATAATTATTAAAAAGGTTTATTGTTGACTATATTAAAACTTATAACCCCTATGGGGACTAATTATAAATTAGATTTAGATTAATCTTGAAAATTTGTAGATAATAAATTGTTTAGAATAATGATATGAATTTTTCTATATTTGACTAATTTAAGACCTGATATCATGTTCAGTGTTTCCATGTGTGCTAGGTTTTTGTCTAAACATAAGGAAATTCATATAAAGTTCTTTAAAAGAATAATAATATATATTAAGGAAAGTATTGTTTTTTTTATTTTACTCAATTCAGAACTATATGGGTTTGTTTCCATACTCTGATTTTGATTTTAATAGATATAGAATTGATAAGAAAAGTACTTCAGGTATGTTTCATTTACTAATAAAAAGTTTAATTTCATGGGGTTCTAAGAATAATTTATTTGTTTCTTTATCCAAAATTGTACCTAAGTATATTACTTCTATAAATTTTTGTGCTCAAAGTCTTATAATAAAACAAAAAATTTATGATTTTAATATTTATTATCATAAAATTATTATTAACTATTATAATACTTCTAAAATTTAAATTTCAAAGAATCCTTCACAGTATTCAAGGAAAAAACATACAGATGATATATTTCATTTCTTAAGAGATCATTTTAATAAAGGAGATATTATTCAAGAATTTATTTCAACCGATAATTAAATTTCTATTATATATACTAAACCATTAGATGTAATGATGTTTTTGTAGATCAAATTTGAACTTGTTATATTGAGAATTTATTTAGAATTATTGTATTTTAAAAATTTTAATGCCATTTTTAGTTGTTAACAGGTCTGCTTTATATATTGGTTTGAATATGTGTTTAGAAATAAATATTTGAAATTAAATTTTATTGTTTAGTTTTTCACTGATTTTTTGAGCTTGTATGGTTATTATACTTATGTTTATATTGATTTTTTGTTTTAAAGTGTATTTGGTTTATTATTTATCACTAATTTTTATGTTTAAGAAATCTATATGTATGTATCATATCGATAAATTTGTAAATTTTTGGTACTTTACTTACTAAGTTTTAAAATTTTAATACATTAATTAAAGGGGATCATAAATGTTTTTATGTTTATAAGATCTTAGCAAAAAAAATTAATGATTATGTTTTTTTAAATTTAATAAAGGGTTATTTTTTGGACAAAGTTTGAGATTTTTTCTATTTTAATTATAGTTTTTGAAGGAGTTTTGTTACTCTTTAATAAATTTTAGAAATCAGGGGAATTTTTTGAAAAAAAAATTACTTTTATAATTTTCAAAAGGGGAAGATTGTTAGTGCTAGGATTTAGTGTTTAGTTGGTTAGATTGTTAATGTTGAAGTTCTTTTCATTTTATGTTTTCAATATTATAAACCTCATATTTTACTAAATTAGATAATTTTAAATTGGATAATTATAATTTCTTACAAAAAATTTTACTTGTTGATTAATTAATTTTTATTATGATTAATTTCTATATTTATTGTTTTTATAAAGAATTATGTAGTCATTATGTTTTTTTATTTTCTTAACCTTTCAGTGAGTCTATCTTAAACATAAAACTGATTGTATTAACCATACAAATGTATTGTATCAACCTTATACGGGTTAGTATAAACATTACAAAGGACTCGTATGATCCTTATGATGGAATTGTATCAACCTTACGAGGACTTAGGAAACCCTTATAACCTAAACCATATAAACTGAACCTTGTGATATGAACCTCATAATAAAAAATGATTTGTCTTAACCTTATGAAGATATAATGAAATTTATGATCAAAAGGTACCTTATACGAGTTTTTACATTATAAAGTAATATTATTATATTAGTTATGATTAAATTCTATAAAAATATAATTTCAGAAGGTTTTAAGTTTTTCGGTTAAGTATAGTATCATTATTGTGAATTTTTATGATTATGTATAAAATAATACTTATGGTTTCTATAGCATCCCGTCTTTTTATAACATAACTTTCATTTCATTACACGGAACTGAGGATCGTTAAGGTTTAGTGTCTTGGAAACAAGGGTCATAATACATAAAAAAACATAAAACATTCTTCTTAAACACTTGAAAGGCTTCTCCTTTAGTTCATCCTATGTTCATTATGCATCTCATAACCTGGGGACATACATCAAAAGAAAGGGTGAGCAGAAGGCCCAGTAAGGGAAACAAGAGAAACATTTTACAAGTGAACTTGAGATACTTCAATAAGGACATGAAAAGAACTTTAAGGCATGAGAAAGAAATCATGAGATACATCATAATAAAAATAACATTTTTCATAACTTGAAGATGTGGCTGCAACATTTAATATTGACAATAGTTTCGTTTCACCAAGGTCCATCCCCAAGGTGTCGTTAAAAATTACCAAGGTTATTCACAAAGGCGTCGTTAAAATGGTCATCTCTAGAGATTAAGTCTTTACCCAATGCATTGGAGCGCTATCAGGGCGCACCCTTAAATTTGACTTTATTATCATGTGATCCACATATATCATCATCAAACATTTCATAAATAACCCATATAGCATAAAATAAATGGGTTTCATTTCATAATCATAACTTTTTAAAAACTGCTTTAAAGATATGATCATTACATTACTTTAAACCCACGGAAAGGGAAAGCGGGTATCATGTATGTAAATCCTAGAATTTAAAATAGAAAATTTTCATATATATATGTGAATACCCCTGTATAAATAGGAGCTTTGAGTATTCACTTTACAACATAAAATAATTTTGAGAAAAGAGAGGCATTTTGAGACGAAAATTCTGCAGCATAACGGCTATGTTACAAGGTTTTAGAAAACTTTGAAAAGAGAGGGAACATGGGTCGAACAATCATAATTGACCCATAAAAAAGTAGAGGGATAGAATAAGAAGGATATATCGACATGGTGATGCAATTTTAAGGACATACCATTTGAAATGAAAAACATGGAAGGAAGACAAAAATTTGATTTCTCTTATGAAAATTCGGCAGCCTAACGGCGTCACTTAAACTTCAAATGAATTGAACAAATAAAATAGGGTCTCTCATAATATGATCATAAGAGATCAGTATGATATATATAGAGATAATACCCCAACATAATAAAAAGGAACTTGAAATATTTGACATGAAAATCGAACTTGAAAAATGAGAACGGTGAAAGAATCACTTAAACATTCGGAAGCCTAACGGTATCAATTAAACTTTCATAAAAAGAAATGATGAGAGTAAGAGGGGATCTCTCATCATATAAACATGAACGGGGCAGTAAGAGGAATATAAAAGAACATCCTCTCACATAATAACATGGAGCATAAAAGGAATGACATAAAAGAGATTACATGAAAAGAAAGAGAGGGGTCGGATCCCTTACCTTAAAACGTGACTCTTGAAACTCAACATTTTGGACCTTGAGGGCTTGGGGTAACCTTGGGAGGACTCCTTGGGAAGTAAGGAGACCAGAACTTCATTGGGGGAGAGTTGGGAGTGGAAACTAAAGGAGGAAAGGGTGGGTATTTATAGGGAAAGTGAGGGGAGAAGGCATTAATGGCCAAGGGACACCTCACTAGTGGTTTTGGCAAAACCATGGGCTTGCCCATGGTATTGGCCACTTGGGACACCTCACACCTTATATTACTATTCATAATTTGACCATATTGAATATATACTTAATACATCATTTAATGATGTCATTAAACACATGCAACTTAAAAACTATATTTTTACTATTCATCGAAAATTCAACTTTCTCAGAATAATCCCAAAATTTCACCTTAACCAAATATCAATGTTCTAAATACATTTATGAACTCCATTTTATAAAAATAATTTTCTAAATAATTTTAATTTAATTTTTAAATAAAAACACTATTCATCGAAAATTCGTTTTTTTCAGAAAAATCCCCAAAAATTACCTTAACATAATATCGATGCTCTGAGTTCAAAAATAAAGTCATTTTTATAAAAATAATTTTCTAATTATATTTAATTAAATTTTTAATTAAAAAACACTATTCATCAGAAAAAACTAATACTTGACTAATAATTTATGAAACCGTTATTTACCCATTTTATTGAATCACATTACTTAATCTAGGTGTCTAAATTATATTAAAACTTTCTTTGAGTGAAATTACTAATCCATTTGGTCACATTACTAATCCTAAGCGTAAAATCACTATTCATAATTTACTATTCATCAAAAATTAAGTTGATCTTATTAGACTCCAAATTCCTTACTGAACACTTTTGTAGAAGACCATTTTTTGAAAATCATTACACATCATTAGTTATTTAGGGTTTACATAAATATTTTAAAATATCCCTTTTTCAAAATTCATCAATAAAATACATTCTAAAATTATCTAGACATTTGAAATTTCACAAACATCACTAAAGGAAGAAATCTCAATTTATTCACCCGAAATGATTACAGAAGGAAGCTAGGGTCTCGTCACATAGCCCCTTATAACACCGGCATAAGACCTAAGTGTAAGGTGTGCTATGGTGAGAGAATCTGAGGGAGGCTCAGATAACATTGCCCTAGTAGTAATCTCTACTAACTTGAACTTCTCCCGTAGGCATTTTCGTTCAAGTTTGACACGCTGAAGTTCAGCTTGGGCTTGGTCCAAAGCGAAGCCCACAGATGCTACCTCCTTCCCAAGCTCTGATAAGTGGGCTTCATAAGGGTCGAGTCTACTGGATGAAGCCATCGACTCCTCTTTCTGCATTAACCATTAACATCTTATTAAATCATTAAGAGTAAGTTAATATACTACTCAAAAATATTGGGTCGTTACATTCTTCCCCCCTTAAGAAATTTCGTCCCCAAAATTTATACTTGAGGCCTAGTCGAAAAGGTGAGGGTACTTTTGCTTCATTGTTTCCTCCGGATCCCAAGTCGCCTCTTCATATTTATGATTCCTCCACAACACTTTCACAAGGTGGGTAGTCTTGTTTCGTAGGACCTTGTCTCTACGGTCCAAGATCTCCATTGGCTGCTCCTCGTAAGAGAGGTCATGTTCCAGTTGTACCACCTTTGGGTTCAGTACATGCGAAGGGTCGGGTATGTACTTCCTCAAGAGAGATGCATGGAAGACATCATGAACTTGATCTAGGTTCGGTGGAATTGCTAGACGATAGGCTACTGCTCCTAAGCGATCAAGGATTTCATAGGGGTAAATGTACCTAGGGCTGAGCTTCCCTTTCTTCCCAAACCGCATGACTCTCTTCCATGGAGAAATTCGAAGGAAGACTTTGTCACCAACACCAAACTCCAAGTCCCTTCGACGATTGTCAGCATAGCTCTTCTGCCGACTCTGAGCAGCCTTTATGTGTTGTTGGATGGAATGAACCTGTTCCGTCATCTCCTGCACGAGATCAGGCCCAAGAAGCTTCCTCTCACCAGTTTCATCCCAACAAGTAGGAGTTCTACACCGCTTTCCATATAGAGCTTCCTAGGGTGCCATCTGAATACTCGAATGGAAGCTGTTGTTATAGGAGAACTCAACTAATGGGAGGTGTTGATCCCATCCACCTTTAAATTCCATTGAGCAAAATCTCAACATGTCTTCGAGTGTCTGAATAGTCCTTTCAGATTGGCCATCAGTTTAAGGATGATAGGCCGTACTAAAATTCAATTCAGTATTCAGAGCATGTTGAAGACTTCTCCAGAATTTTGATGTGAATCTTGGGTCACGATCAGATACGATGGATAGTGGTACCCCATGTAGCCTTACCACTTCCTTCACGTATATCTTGGCAAGCTGATCCAGCGAGAAATCTTCCCGAATAGAGATAAAATGGGCTGTCTTGGTGAGACGGTCCACAATAACCCATATCGCATTATTTCCTTTGGACGTTTTCGGGAGACCAGTTACAAAGTCCGTAGTGATATTATCCCACTTCCATACTGGTATGGGTAGCGGTTGTAATACCCCTTTAGGAAGTTGTCGTTCTGCCTTTACTTGCTGACACACCAGGCACCTTGTAGTGTAATCAGTAATCTCCCTCTTCATGTTATCCCACCAATAATGATCACGAAGGTCTCTATACATCTTAGTACTTCCTGGGTGTATAGAGAATGTAGAGCTATGAGCTTCATCCATCAGTTCTTTCTTTACCTCCGGAATATATGGAACACATAGTCTTGTACGAAATTTCAATACACCTTCTTGATCAATATTGAAATCAGGGAACTTCCCATACTTTACAGCCTCAAACTTATCCTACAGCGAAGGATCTTCTTTTTGAGCCTTCTTGATCCTCTCTAGTAATGAAGGTTGAGAAATCATTTGGAATAGGGTTGATGATGTCCCTTTCCTTATAATTCCCATGTCCAGTTTTACTAGATCTTTAATCAAGGGATATCCTACAATCCTCATTGTTGCCAGAACAACAGGATCTTTCCTGCTTAATGCATCTGCGACTTTGTTTGCTCTTCCAGGGTGATAATGAATTGAACAATCATAGTCTTTAATAAGCTCCAACCATCTCCTTTGTCTCATGTTCAATTCTTTCTGTGTGAAAATATACTTTAGACTTCGGTGGTCAGTGTATATATCACATTTCTCCCCATAAAGATAGTGCCTCCATATCTTTAGATCAAAAACAACTGCCGCCAGCTCTAGATCATGTGTAGGATAATTCTGCTCATGAATCTTCAACTGTCGAGATGCATAAGCAATTACTTTGTCATTTTTCATGAGGACGCACCCAAGCCCTTTCAGAGATGCATCGCTAAAAATAACGAATCCTTCTCCGATAGAGGGTAGTGTTAACACAGGTGCAGTAACCAATCTCTTCTTCAGCTCTTGGAAACTTTCCTCTCATTCCTTTGTCCAGATGAACTTAACCCCTTTTCGAGTCAAATTGGTTAGTGGATTAGAAAGCCGTGAAAAGTTTTTCACAAACCTCCTATAATATCCTGCTAAACCAAGGAAACTACAAATATCAGTTACTGTTGTGGGTTGACTCCACTCCTCCACAACCATTGTTTTTGCAGGGTCAACCGAGATTCCTTCATTGGTTACGATGTGCCCCAAGAAAGCCACTTGTTGTAACCAAAACTCACACTTGCTGAACTTCCCAAAGAGCCTCTCCTTCCGCAGAGTTTTAAATATAACCCTTAGATGATCTTCATGCTCCTCGCGACTTTTTGAATATATCAAAATATCATCAATAAAAACTACCACAAAGTTATCAAGGTAGTCCTTAAAGACTCTATTCATCAAATCCATGAAAATAGCAGGAGCATTAGTCAGGCCGAAGGGCATAACAGTAAACTCATAATGCCCATATCTTGATCGGAAGGCAGTCTTTGGAATATCTTCCTTCTTCACCCTCAGTTGATGATAACCAGATCGAAGGTCAATCTTAGAGAAGAATTGAGCCCCGTGAAGTTGGTCAAATAAATCATCAATTCTTGGAAGAGGATATCTGTTCTTCACTGTGATCCCGTTCAGTTCTCTATAATCAATGCATAGCCGCATTGATCCATCCTTCTTCTTCACAAAGAGAACTGGTGCTCTCCAAGGAGATACACTCGGTCGGATAAACCCCTTCTCCAACAAGTCTTGGAGTAGTTTCTTTAACTCTTCTAGCTTCACATTTGCCATTCTATACGGAGTCTTTGATATCGGTTGAGACCCAGGTACGAGTTCAATGGAGAACTCTACCTCTCTTTCTGGGGGAGGTCCAGGTAACTCCTCAGGAAATACATCCATGTATTCTTGAACAATCGGAACATCTTCTATTTGTATGCTCCCTTTTCCTTCTTCATCATCACCGATTAACTCCATAAAGAATGCTATAGGAGGTGCTTCTAGATAGGGATCAGTTCGGGATATCTCTCCTTGGAAGATAACTGTAGGTCGTTCATTCAAGACTACTGAGATTTCCTTACTTCTGCATTTGATCTTAGCATTATACTTTGAGAGACAGTCCATCCCTAGTATAATGTCGAATTCCATCATGGGAATGACTAATAGATCTGCGATAAGATTGTGCTCACCAAAGTAAACACTAGAGTCTCTAAATACTATTGATGCAAGGATAATCCCACTTGGAGTCTTGACAGACAACTCTACCTCTAGCAGTTTGGGGATTGATTCTATATTCCTTGCAAACTTGGAGGAAATAAAGGAATGCGTAGAACCAGAATCAAATAAAGTACTTGCTAGTTTTGAGAGGACGACAAGAGTACCTGCTACCACATCATTCGGGACTTCAACTTCAGCTGTTGTGATAGTGAAAGCACGACCTTGCTCTCTTGTCCTCTGCTAAGGTTGATGGTGATTCCCCTCCACCACCCTCGGATTTGGACATTGGTTAGCAAAGTTCCCAAGCTGTCCACACTTGAAGCATGTGACTTCGGGTAGGGCCAGAACCATCTTTCCTCTGTCGTTAGTGTTGGGAAGCTGAGGCTTCACCTCACTATGACAATTCCGAGCAATATGGCCTCCTCTTCCACACTTGTAGCACTTGCCACTTCCGTTCAAGCAGTTCCCCAGATGATTCTTCCCACATTTATTGCATGTGGTAAGTTGCATTTGCTTTCCACCTCTTCCCTGATCAAAAGACTTCCCTAAACTGGCCTCCAATGATCTCTTATTTTCATTTGGTTTATGAGACCACTGTGTCTCACCAAACTCCAGGTCGACTTTCATATCACTTCGAACTATTTCTTCATAGATGTCATAGTCCCTGTTGGCTAGATTCTTCCGCAGATGAGGTCGTAGTCCACCAAAGAATCTATCAACCTTCCCATTAGGGTCCATGACAAAGCTTGAGGTATAACGGTAAAGCCTTGTGAAGTTCATCTCATAGCTTCCGACAGATTCGTTCTCCTTCTGCTTCAGCTCGAGAAACTCTTTTTCCATTCTCGTTCTCATGGAACGAGGGAAATACTTGTTAAGGAAAATTCCCTGAAATTCTTCCAACTCCATAGCTTCTATCTCTCCTCGTGGCTTCGTGTTTTTGATCAGTGACCACCACTGATCAGCTTCTCCCTCTAGGCGGTAAATAGCAAGGGTCACTTTTTCTTGTTCCGAACAATGAAGTACAGAAAAGATCTTTTCAATGGAGCTTATCCATTGTTCCGCAACCAATGGGTCAGTAGATCCACTGAATGTTGGCGGTCGTTGAAGCATGAAGGACTCAACAGAGTGTTGTTCCCTTCGTGGTGAGGTCAGCCTCTCAGCTTGATTCAAGTTATTACTCATAACTTGAGTCAGTTGGTTCATCATTCACATGAATGTTTCCATTCCGGCTTCCATCGGATTGCCGTCATCACATGGTGCATTGCGGTCACCATCGGCACGGTTCCTCCTATTGCCCGCCATTTTCTAAAAGAATAAAACCTTAGTAAGAAACTTATTTCATTTATGAATCTTTTAACTAAGACTTCATGCTTAGACAATTACACTTTTCTATAATTCCTTCATAATGATTCATAAAAAGCTTGTGATTAACCAAACATATCCCCCGGGAGTGTTGTAACCAAGAGTGCAGCAAGGCCCGTTATCGTGCACCAGTTCCCGTTCGAGTCTAGCTCAAAGCGGTGTTTCGGGGTTTTACCCCTATGTACATCTGTGCCAGAGCCGCCTCTACCTGCTCGTATCCAGAGAGGGGTGTATTTGTTTAATAAACCACTTACTCAATACTTACCAAAATACCAAGAAGTTTTCCTATATTTAAACTTTTCTATAGGGTTCTTCCTAAAGTTTTTATATCCTAATTTCCACAAATAACTAAACCATCCTTTGATACCAACTATAGCATCCCGTCTTTTTATAACATAACTTTCATTTCATTACACGGAACTGAGGATCGTTAAGGTTTAGTGTCTTGGAAACAAGGGTCATAATACATAAAAAAAACATAAAATATTCTTCTTAAACACTTGAAAGGATTCTCCTTTAGTTAATCCTATGTTCATTATGAATCTCATAACCTGGGGACATACATCAAAATAAAGGGTGAGTAGAAGGCCCAGTAAGGGAAACAAGAGAAACATTTTACAAGTGAACTTGAGATACTTCAATAATGACATGAAAAGAACTTTAAGGCATGAGAAAGAAATCATGAGATACATCATAATAAAAATAACATTTTTCATAACTTGAAGATGTGGCTGCAACATTTAATATTGACAATCATTTCGTTTCACCAAGGTCCATCCCCAAGGTGTCGTTAAAAATTACCAAGGTTATTCACCAAGGCGTCGTTAAAATGGTCATCTCTAGAGATTAAGTCTTTACCCAATGCATTGGAGTGCTATCAGGGCGCACCCTTAAATTTGCCTTTATTATCATGTGATCCACATATATCATCATCAAACATTTCATAAATAACTCATATATCATAAAATAAATGGGTTTCATTTCATAATCATAACGTTTTAAAAACTGCTTTAAAGATATAATCTTTACATTACTTTAAACCCACGGAAAGAGAAAGCGGGTATCATGTATGTAAATCCCAGAATTTAAAATAGAACATTTTCATATATATGTGAATACCCCTGTAGAAATAGGAGCTTTGAGTATTCACTTTATAACATAAAATAATTTTGAGAAAAGAGAGGCATTTTGAGACGAAAATTCTGCAGCATAACGGCTATGTTACAAGGTTTTAGAAAACTTTGAAAAGAGAGGGAACATGGGTCGAACAATCATAATTGACCCATAAAAAAGTATAGGGACAGAATAAGAAGGATATATGTACATGGTGATGCAATTTTAAGGACATACCATTTGAAATGAAAAACATGGAAGGAAGACAAAAATTTGATTTCTCTTATGAAAATCCGGCAGCCTAACGGCGTCACTTAAACTTCAAATGAATTGAACAAATCAAATAGGGTCTCTCATCATATGATCATAAGAGATCAGTATGATAGATATAGAGATCATACCCCAACATAATAAAAATGAACTTGAAAGATTTGACATTAAATCGAACTTGAAAAATGAGAAGGGTGAAAGAATCACTTAAACATTCGGCAGCCTAACGGCGTCACTTAAACTTTCATAAAACGAAATGATGAGAGTAAGAGGGGATCTCTCATCATATAAACATGAAAGGGGCAGTAAGAGTAATATAAAAGAACATCCTCTCACATAATAACATGGAGCATAAAATGAATGACATAAAATAGATTACATGAAAAGAAAGAGAGGGGTCGGATCCCTTACCTTAAAACGTGACTCTTGAAACTCAAGGTTTTGGACCTTGAGGGCTTGGGGGCACCATGGGAGGACTCCTTGGGAAGTAAGGAGACCAGAACTTCGTTGGGGGAGAGTTGGGAGTGGAAACTAAAGGAGGAAATGGTGGGTATTTATAGGGAAAGTGAGGGGACAAGGCATCAATGGCCAAGGGACACCTCACTAGTGGTTTTGGCAAAACCATGGGCTTGCCCATGGTATTGGCCACTTGGGACACCTCACACCTTATCTTACTATTCATAATTTGACCATATTGAATATATACTTAATACATCATTTAATGATGTCATTAAACATCCGTAACTTAAAAACTATATTTTCACTATTCATCGAAAATTCAACTTTCTCAGAATAATCCCAAAATTTCACCTTAACCAAATATCAATGTTCTAAATACATTTATGAACTCCATTTTATAAAAATAATTTTCTAAATAATTTTAATTTAATTTTTAAATAAAAACACTATTCATCGAAAATTCGTTTTTTTCAGAAAAATCCCCAAAAATTACCTTAACATAATATCGATGCTCTGAGTTCAAAAATAAAGTCCTTTTTATAAAAATAATTTTCTAATTATTTTTAATTAAATTTTTAATTAAAAAAACTATTCATCCGAAAAAACTAATACTTGACTAATAATTTATGAAACCGTTATTTACCCATTTTATTGAATCACATTACTTAATCTAGGTGTCTAAATTATATTAAAACTGTCTTTGAGTGAAATTACTAATCCATTTGGTCACATTACTAATCCTAAGCGTAAAATCACTATTCATAATTTACTATTCATCAAAAATTAAGTTGATCTTATTAGACTACAAATTCCTTACTGAACACTTTTGTAGAAGACCATTTTTTGAAAATCATTACACATCATTAGTTATTTAGAGTTTACATAAATATTTTAAAATATCCCTTTTTCAAAATTCATCAATAAAATACATTCTAAAATTATCTAGTCATTTGAAATTTCACAAACATCACTAAAGGAAGAAATCTCAATTTATTCACCCGAAAGTATTACACAAGGAAGCTAGGGTCTCGTCACATAGCCCCTTATAACACCGGCATAAGACCTAAGTGTAAGGTGTGCTATGGTGAGAGAATCTGAGGGAGGCTTAGATAACATTGCCCTAGTAGTAATCTCTACTAACTTGAACTTCTCCCGTAGGCATTTCCGTTCAAGCTTGACACGCTAGAGTTCGGCTTGGGCTTGGTCTAAAGCGAAGCCCACAGATGCTACCTCCTTCCCAAGCTCTGATAAGTGGGCTTCATAAGGGTCGAGTCTACTGGATGAAGCCATCGACTCCTCTTTCTGCATTAACCATTAACATCTTATTAAATCATTAAGAGTAAGTTAATATACTACTCAAAAAGATTGGGTCGTTACAGTTTCAATCACTTATAAAAAAATTATCCTTATGGGAATTTCATACTTATGAGACATTCATATTTATGGTATTTTTATTATTACAGGATTTTTAGGCATACATAATTCTCATTCTTGTAGTAATTCAGGTTTATATATAAGGGCTTTAAAATTACATTTACTTTATAAATGAATCATGAACCTTTATAAAATAGTCCAAAATAGATTCTAAAAACACTCATAGGTACTAAAAAATCAATCTTACGTGGATTCATTTCCTTTAAGATATATATTGTTGTTGTTCTTGTTTTGTTTTAATTTTTTTAGTTTTCCCGTATAGGATTGGTGTGAGTTTTTGGAAATTTTTTTAAAGTTAAATGAGAGGATAAATAATATGGAAGCCTATATAGAGAAGATTATGGCTCTATTTGAATATATCAGTTGATTTTTTTTATAAATTTTGTTCAATGTAATTGATTATACAAGACTGATGAGATACAAGTTATTAAAATATTGAGATTTCTACTACTGTGACTTCTATTATATTATGATCATTAAGGTATCTTCAACATTTGATCATTTTCTAAAGTGATCAAGAGACTCACAAAAATTATGATCCATTCACTTTTGTTCTTATTTTTTCTTTAATTTTTTACCATTATTTTATTTATGTTTATGTTTTAATTTTTTTTATGATTTTCCCCAAAATAATCATGTATGTTCTTGGTTATAAATGCTAAAAAAATTAGTTTGGTCAAGTTATGACTCTTTAAAATTAAATTTTTTCTTATTTGTGTCTTATTTTATATAAAGGATGGATATGTCTGTGTTGTGACTCTATGTCAATAAAAGGAATGAGTTTTAAATACTTATCACTACCTTTCAACAGTGAGGTTTTTTCATGTGAGCAGCATTACTCTTGTGCAGAATAGGGGATCAAAGAGTAGATATAAGATATTTTAGGTCCAAACTACTATAAAAATTTAGTGTTATTTTTTTTATACTTCCATTCCGAGTTCACGTAAACTTGGACCTTCACTTTTATTTATTTTTCACTTAAACCTATGGTTGTGTTTTCATGAAATTTGATATTATAATTTATTTTAATTATAATATTGAAAAAAATTATTTTAATCTAATTTAATTTTAATAAGGTATATTCCCCCCCCCCCCACCCAAACCTATTTTTATATCACACTAGGCCAACACCACTGGCTATGATCATTCCATCACTGCAGACAAACTAGCAGAACTACACAACACCTTAGAGAACTCACACTGTGACCAACCATAAACATTTTTTTGGAAAAATGATGCACATATATCAATATTTGAGTCATAGAACTTGATTTCATGTAAAAGAAATTTCATGTACCATTCCACACTAATTGGATCTAAAAGAATAGATGAACCAAACATCATGGTGTTGTATAATTACACAAACTCCACAATGGTGCCTCACCCCTGGTGGCATTCATGGACTCCAAAATCATGAACATCTCACACTCAAGTTCAATGTCACCAATCTAAAATAAACCACAACATGCCTAAAATTACACTTGATCACCTCCAAAATATATAAATCTCCAACAATATAATTATCATGAATTTTCCCAAATATAAATCATAACCCCATTACACGGGGCATCATACCCCCCATGAGTGCTGACATCCACATACCTAGTCTTTGAACTGGTCAAATTCCCAAATTCCCACAAATAAATCACTGAATGCAATAACTTTCTCCATGACCATGGTATATTAATAGAACCTTGTTATCTACTACTAACCAAATATATATATATATATATATATATATATATATATCACTTATATCCATGAAAAATGTAGAACCCCTATCACTACTTTTCTAGGTTCACCATACGCACTATAAATGATGCTCAACAAACTCCATCCAAGAATAAGTTAGAATTAAACAATATAAATGGTGTATCCCCACCATATAATTCCCCACCTTAATGGTCCTATATACCGATGTATCCATATCTAATAATCATTCGAATAATGATACTCACAAGATCATGCTCATGATATCTAATAATTACACTTTGGGCCTCACTCATGGGCTATAACAATGTTATGATCCATGAAACCACTATCCAGAATGACAAATATCCCACCATCACCTACCCAGTCTCAATATACATAACACTAAAACCAACAATCTCTATCATTACATTGTGACTCCCATGTTCCAACTCACTATGGACTCTATCCAATTTTTCTAGAATTATCACAATTATATGAGTTCCAAAATTTCCATAAAAATGGTTGAGCAACCACACGAAGATACAAAAATCAAGTCAATCCACTCAAAACCAAAGCATTACACTAAAACCACAGATCACCTCACATTTTCTTGCATCATGTAAGTGTCCGTAATTAATTCCCTTGTATTGATCAACAACAAAATAACATAAAGGGTCAGAACCCTTAGAAAAAACAAGGTGCATCACACCTTTTCATCCTCATATCATATTCAATCACACCCCAGGGGAGATCTTCCACAAATATATTATCATTCCTCTCCAAAATCCAATAATTTGAGAAGGATGAGGAGACTTATACCCAACTATAAAAACCAGATACCTCACAAGGTCCTATTAAGATGACATAGCCATAACATACATGAATATTATAATATTTTATGTTAATACTCATTACATATCATAATAAATCACACCCTATAACTTATATATTTAATGACTTTGAATATTAGATATATAACCAACATATTTTTCAACATCATTAATATTTCCCACAAATGTTTTTCTCACATAATACCCTTTTATACCTATCATACATAATATTCTTTTGCATAGCCTACAAAATTGAGATAATAAAAATGGTGATCTCAAATTCTTAGTAAGTGTAAACATGAGAGAAAAAATAATAGATATTAACTGAGAATAAGATGAGAATGTGGGTATAAAAACATAATCAAGGTGCATGTACACAAAATAAGAGAATCATACCCAATAAAACATAGATCATAAATAAATAGTTAATTCATAAATATTTTAGAATAACATAATACATGAGTAAATTGATTGTTGAAACGTCAGTCGATAATCATGAGTCATGAAAACATAACATAGGAACAAGAATGTGGCACATAAATAAGTATGTAAAATAATTCCTTCTGTTGAGGATTACTTCCAAGAATATCATCACATAGTTTACATAGTCTCATAGTGTATTGGTTTTTCTCCCCAATCCATGACATTTCATATCCTGAGATATAAGTCATTAACCAATGCATTGAAGGGCTATAACAGGTCTTCCCATCACTTAAAGGACAAAGCCCCTTAGGGGTTTGGGTTTACTACCAATTCCCATTAATATTATGAGATAATACTTTACCTAATGAATTGGAGGTTTATAAAAGATTCTATTTTCATAAAATAATAAACCATACATATATGTACCACATTAACATGAAAGCATTCATAATTACATTAATCAGTATGAAAAAAATGGGTTCATGAATATTTTCACAATACATGATCATAATTATTCTAGGTTAATAATGTGGATGGTATCATTATAGAATATCCCCAATTAATAATAAATAATTTCATGTTATGTTTAAGTAGATTAAAAATACATTTACTATATCATTGGAAAATTTCTTTGAAAACCCAGAAGAAATATCCTTTACTTTTTTAAAAGTTATACTTTAAAAGAAAACTATTTCAAAAAAAAGTAAAAAAATTACTTTATAAAACCATGAAATCATGGATATTAATACTAATAAATAAAATCATTTAATATGACTATAAAATATGTTCTTATGTAATATGTAAAAAAGATTCATCTATTACTTTTCTAAATAAAATCAAAGAAGATAGAAAATGATCGTGTAGAAAATGTTAAAAATAGATTACTTTCATTCAATTGTAGAGAAAATAAAGTACAAAATAAAATTTCCTTCATGAATCCTAGAAGTAGATATAGGTACATCCGCTAAACAATATATATAATATGGACAATGAGGAGAAACATTCCCGATTGAAATAAGAGATAAGGTTGATTCCACTTAAAGGAATCCTTTTCATAGAATTATGAACCAAATGGAATTTAAATGGTAAGAAGACATATAAACCCCATAAATAACTATATGATAATAAAAAATATGTTTTTCTAAATAGAAATAACTTATAATTTCCCAAAACAATAATTTAAACATAGACAATCTTTACTTCAAAGTGAGATTGGAAAAGAAACCCTTACCTTTACTTCCTACTTTTATAAAAAAGATTTAACCTCCTGTATAAAAAACATATCCATTTAAAAAACTAATTAATATCTATTTCCTTTTATAATGTTCAATTATAACCACTAATTATATATATATATATATATATATTAGTTATTTATTGTTTATTTTCAACATCATATGTTAGTAATTTTTATTTTTTTGTATAAGTTTTGTAATAGAGATGTTAATCCTTATTATTTTACTCCTATTTAATCATTCATAGATTATTAAATTAATTTCAAACATTTTTTAATGATTTATAAATTTCTATGTTCATTTGATGTAAGGTAAGGGTATGGTTCACAAGAAAGGAATTCATAGTGAATATTTTTTTACTAATTTAACAATAACAACGAGTTACTTTATGATCATTCAATTTATATATGTCACACTTACATAAATGTATATATATATAATTAATATTTAATATCATATATTACATTTATTAATATATTTATACTCATTCATGATGGAAATGGTGGATATAGTATAGTATTGTTCATATAGTTGGTAGAACCAACCCCAACAATAACATGTTATACAAATGAATGTTTAAGTATATGGAGTCATATAATATTAATATAATTTTCTAATAAGTGTAATGATGTTAATATTATATCATTATCAATGATAATGATATTTATAAAGAGTTTATATGAGAAGGTAATTTAAAAATATGGTGAAGAACTAGGTACATACTTTGATGAATCCTCTTTTTCCCGAAATGGGTTACTTTGGAATGAAGTATTTAGGCCTATGGATTAGAATAAGAAGCTAAAAAATATCTAATAATGATTTAGGAGAGGAAAAATTTATATTTATTAAATATAAAACCATTGTAAAAGATTGGTTTGGAAGGGGTGGAGTAGGTGTCATTTTATATGTGAGTTTTGAGCATCATTTCTGCAAAGCCATTCCCTAATGTATAAATTATTCATTTTAAAAGTAAAGTAGATAAAAAGTGGAGAAATAAAATATATATTTCATAAATCCTCTTATCCAAATAGTTTAGAGATAAGGTTTCATGATATTTTAGTATTTAGCAATTATTTTAACCCTTTTTACCACATTCTACCTTTATCATGGTAACTCAATTTTTATCTCGGTGCCTTATTTTTATGTCTAAAAATGAAATTGACATTCTTAACAAATTTATATATACTAATTAAAAAAATTTATCCTTTTAATCTATTTCAATTTCCAAATATGAAAATTTTAACTTTTAAATTAATGCTTAAAATATATTGAAGAAACTATTTTTATTAAAAAATAAGTTTTTAAACATTAAGTGTTCTTAGTTATATTTCATATCAATTATTAGTCAAAAAAATTGATAATATAATTTTTTTAAAAATCAAATAATTTTATTAGAATAATACTTTAATATTGATCAACTTAATTTATTAATATAAAAATACACATCACATAAAAAATATTCTTTGAAAAATATCCCCTTTTAATATTAAATGATTTTTATCAGACCCCGTTAAAAAATGGCTTATTTTCTAACCATTAAATTTTATTATTCCATTGGAATTGGAATATTTATTTTAATTATTTAAAAAATTAAATCATTTTTAAAGTAATTATAATAATAATATGTAATGAATAAAAATACATATTTCAATTAAATTTTATCTTTTTGTTTTATTCTATAATTATTTTTTATTTTTGCATTATTTTATTTTTAGTTTATTAATAGACAATTTAATGTAAATATTGTATATATGTATACCCAATGACCACATATCCAATGAGCATATATCCAACACCCATATGTCCAATGACCATATATATAATGATCATATTTCATTCTATATGAAGCCTTACATACATTAATCAGATCGTTTATCCTTTTTATTTAATTATCTTCCAACATGTCTACTGTATTTATAATTGTTTCCTTATTTTTATAGTTATAAGCATATATATGATCTTAAATGTGGAGCATGAGGACAAGGGTTTCATTTTTTTTACTTACATGTGGTCTTATTCCTCTTGTTGTTTTCTTAATGATGTTTCATATTACATTATAATAATGTATTAATGTTTATATTTTATTATAATGTTTTATCTCAATAAATTTATCATGGGTCATTTTATTTTGTCTTTACATGAGAAACATTTTTTTTTTCAACATAGAATTTATTTAAAGGAAAATACATATTGAAATCTTGGGGTGCTATATTCTATCACCCTTAAAAAATTTCCTCTCTAGAAATTTCATTATTCTAATAGAAATAGATAAGAATACTTATTCCTCATTATATATTCAGGTTCCCATGTATCTTCATCAAACCTATGATTTCTCTAGAGAACTTTAACTAAGTGAGTGGTGTTTTTCATAGTACTTCTCTACAATATAAAATTTTCACTGGTTATTCCTCATACGAGAGATTGTGTTCTAGTTTTACAACATCTATGTTTAGTTCATGTGAAATTTTAGGTATATAATTCCAAAAAATTGATACATGAAACACATTATGCACTTGGGATAGGTTTAGTGGAAGTGTAAAATGATAAACTTAAATCCCCACCCCATCAAGGATTTAAAAAGAGACAATGTATCTAAGGCTCAATTTTTACTTTTTCTTGAATATTATAACCCTATTCTATGAAGATATTCAAAATAAAACATTATCTTATACTTTAAACTCTATATATGATCGATGACTACTACCATATCTACTATATTAACTTTGGGTAGTTTTAATTTTTTAGTGAATGGTTTAAATATTCTATGACCTATATTAAGAAATATCTATTCTTAGTATCTTACACTCTCTAGATTCATCCCAACACATTAGAGATCTGAACCAATACCCATAAAAATCCTTATATGGATCCATTTGAAAGATATAATGAAAAATATTTTTATATAATAACTCTTACATAGGAATATGTTGATCCTAACCTCCTTTAAAATCAATTTAACAAGATATATTCATATCCTCTAAAGTTTGAATGGTCCTTTTAGATTTAACATTATTCTGAGGATGATAAGTAATGTTGAAGCTCAGTTCTATATCCAATTATTGTTGAAGACTTCTCCAAAACTATTATGTAATCCTCAAATCTTGATTATATACAATTGAGAGTGGTACTCCATGCAGCCTTTCCACTTCCTTTATAAATATCTTGGAAAGTTGATCGAGTGAGAAATATTCTTGGATATAAATGAAATATATTGACTTTTTAAGATCATAAACTAAAAGTAAAATGTAATTATGTCATTTATAAGTTTTAGGAAGTCTTATATGAAATCCATGGTGATGTTCTCCCATTTCTATATCGGTATGGGTAATAGATGCATCATCCCCTTAGACATCTAATGCTTAGACTGAAATTGTTGAAAAACTAAGCATAGAGATATATACTCTACAATCTACCTCTCATGTTGTTCAACTGGAAATTATTATTAAGATATCTATACATATTTGTGCTTCTTGTATTGATAGAGAATGATGAGTTATGTGCGTCATCCAAAAACTCCTTCAATTCTAATATTTATGGAACATATATCCAAGTTACAAATATTATAAATGTATTTGTATCATAGTTTAACTTATGAATATTTAATACCTTATTTTATAGCTCTATATCCTCTCTTAATTCTCTATTAATATTTACATGGTTGGATGGTTGAGTATTAATTTGAGGAAAATATGATTTATCCCCTTAAATTTTTATTAAAAGGTCCATCCTATATTAATCATTGAGTATAAGACTCTTTGAATCCTCATCATGGATAAGGTAGCATGATCCTTCCTATGTAGAGAATCAATCACCTTGATCACATTCTAGGGATGAATTGTATATTTAAAGTCCCAGGCCAAATCACTCTAACTAGTATTTGAACTAGTTCACCACATGACCTTAGGTGTGCTTCCCTATTTGCTACATGCTTCTGACTAGTAGCGAGGGTCTATTGATATACATGGAGAGACTATACCCTCTTTATCATAGTAAAAAAATTAAATAATAATTAATAACTAATGGGTAACAAGACAACACATGCCAAATTCCTAAACTAGGTAAGTCTCAACAAACCAAATGAATAAACATGTCACTCCATGATAGTTTCATATTCCAAAAAAGGACCTAAAAGAAAAACACAAATTGAAAATTCCCAAAATTGGTCTTAAAATATAGCTTAGTCCACTTCTCTAATATCTAATACATAAATCCCAAATTATCTATCTAAAAAAGGACATTTTATCTTATTCGGAACTACAACCATATATTCTTCTCAAGTACCAATAGTGGCCTGAGAAGGGTGTGAGTATAACTCAGTATGACACCACCAATGGTGTCTAAAGTAAGAAATAGTATAATAAATTGTGTATGTAGAATTATAATGGAATAATGGACAAGGAAATTAATGAAATATTGTTTTAAAAACAAATAGTTATTTACTAACATCTTAGCCTTGGGTTCTAAGGTGACACTCGGGCCAACCAAACCTAATTCAGCCAATGTTGTCTATCTAAACCATAAGTCACGGGGTAGTACATGTATCAAGTAAATGAAAAGTACCTTACATAAAATTAAACCCTTGTTACTTTAGATAATTATGTATAAAATTTCCAACCCATATATGTGGAGCCTTGTGTCCCTCATTCCCATCCCATAGATGTGGAGTGTGATTTACGACATCCCCAAACCATTCCATCATGTACAAATTTTCACATTTCAATATACATAACCTTATAAAACACTAAGATAACAAGGATTCTTCTTTTAAACATTTATTATTTAATAAGGGTTATCATAATCAAAACCAACAAATAAAATCCCATAATTAAACCATTTTATCATTTAATTTAAATTTCATAATCATTAAATTTCTATTAAAACCATTTAACCATTTATATATATCACTTAAAGGATTAACCATTCAATTCTTTAACATGTAATAATACATTTAATTCCAAAATTATTTCAATTAACCCCCTTTACCATACTGATATACCATGCAACAAGATGAACCGGTTTAAGCTTGTAAGGTACCTATTTTACCATTTAAACCCACATATTACCATTTTCAAGAATTTTTAAGACCCCATGGGTGGTCATAATACTATTTCTGTAATCTTGAATGGGCATGATGGGATTCATAAAGGTTTCATGAAATTAATTTAAGTCCCAAAACGATTTTATTAAACTAAGGTAGAAAACACACAACACATAAGTGTTATGGAATAACTACATACACAATAAATTTTTCAATACTTTCGGTAATGGATCTTAGACCACCTACCATCGGTTCATAGATATGCTCTTGTCTAAACCTGACCATTTATTTGAGCTAAAATAGACGCAAACACAAAGTAAGATAAATCCTTGGAAATAGGCATGTGAGATATAATATTAAAGGAAGAACCAAGTTATAAAACATCTAGAGAATACAAGTAAATGGACTTATAGATTTTCTCAGGGCTTCAAATCATAAGAAATGATAATTTGAATGGCCTATAATTGATATAGAATCACCCTTAAAAGAGGATAAGGATATTGGGGTGCACTAAGTGTTTTTGAAAGTGAAATGGAGGAGAAAATCAGGTAATTTAATATAAAGGTTAGAGGGGAAAAGTTAATATTTACACTTTTAAAGAGGCAGAGGGTTTGGAAATATAGTTCTCTTAATTTTTTATACTTTATTACATTGGAATAGATAAAATGGATCTAACCACACATGATCAATCAGATTAACAGTCTTGGTAAACAATATATATACATGATTCCCATATAACATTGGAATTATTAAATATAAACACAATAAAAGTAAGAGTTATGTATACTTGAAACTCATTAAAATATTTCATCTTCGTAACCTGGGGAAATTAAATAAAATAAGGGTGAGATCAAACACTCAGTAAGGGAAAAGTACAGTGGAAACTACATGATTAAATAATGAATAATCAATATGGTAAGGAAAATAACTAAAAACAAAGGCCATTAAATCAAAAATTTGAGCAAAAAAAGAATCCATGGATAGTATAAATGTTGTAATATCACAGATAATAATAACTAAATTCTCAATGATGGAAATTCATGCAATTAGAAATCATGATCTAAGACATCATGATATCTTTACCATTAGTACATTTCACCAAGAAATATTAAAATTATTGGAAAATACCCATTTAATTTGTCCAACTAGTTTGTATCATGAGACTTATCAATGAATTGAGGGGCTATATAATTGCAGGCCCTACCTATCACTGCATATCCAATTCATTACTCATATATCAAATAATTTATTTAATTCATAAATAACATACCATAAAAAAATATTCATATTGAGTAAATAATATGGATTTATCAATAATTCTCAAAAAATAAAACACTTTCAAAGAATAACACCATTTTTAAAAATGATATACAGTTTAGGAAATAATCATATACATGATATAAAGAATATGGATATTTAAGAGTCATGAAGTATACAATGATCACAAGTAAGTGAATGTTCCAAATTATGGTAGCATTACAATATATCCCTAGTGGTGAATAAGTAAAATAAATAATTTTTTTAATTGATGAATAGAAATTTCATTAGAATATTCTTAAAACATTCTTTAAGAAAATAACATTTCCATTTGTTGAAATAACTTATTTATATAAACATCCCAATTATAAAGTAAATATTTTTATTTTAAAATAACCTTGTAATACTATCAAGGGATATTTAAAATAAATTTCAGTCCTGATGGAGATAAAATATCCTCATTCCGTATAATCTAAAAAACATCCCTTCCATACTTTTTTTAGAAAAGTCACAAAGTACCTCATTTGAAAAATGGAAAAAAAGATTACTTTCAAACCATTTTTTGAAAAAGTCAAAAATGGGTAAAAATTTATTTTTATAAATCATTTTAAACGTGTAAACACATTTTTAAAAAAATAGTGAAAATATGGATATGGAAGAAAAATTTATCTAATCAAAATATAAATAAGACCATTTTTTCTTTTAAACATTTCTTTCCTTGATTCATGTTCTAAAGAGAGGAAAATTTGGAATAAAATATGAACATTATTTAAAAGGATAAACACGAAATGAACTTTAATCATCATGAATAAATATATATTCAGGTTGAATACCGCAATGTGTCATAATACACACCACATAAAAATAAACAGGTGCATATTACTAAATATGTCTCAATGGAATGGAAATTGAAACGAAATCCATTACCTTAGGTTCGACTTGTAACATTGGTCATCTAACCTCCTGTATAATAAATTTAAATTCTTTATACTCACATTAAATAGAAATATTAATATATATTATATCATAAATGATCCATTTAAAACATTTTATCACCCATTTGGTATTAATCTTTTTTTATTATTGTTGTTTCAAGTGTGAACTACATTATTTTTCAAGTATGTTTTGATTCAGTAGTTTCGGTACTTGTAAATTTATTGTGGTTATTTAATATAAATAATTTTATTAATGGTATAAATATCATATATATTTAATATATATAGTTATTTATAAATTATAGATATAGATAAATGGATTACATAGTTCGTGGAGATGGTAGGTCGTACATACGCATGAATGTTGTTTTAACTTTTTGATGGAAGGAAAAAAAAGAAAATTGAATATTAATTAATATTTTAAGAATCGTTATCATAACATCTATATTCATTAAATCTATCCATATTACCATCCATGTAAAATTTAAATGAAAAATGGATCACATCGCTTTGTGGAGGTGGTAGTCCACATATACACATGATCGACGTCATCATTTTCCAACGGATATGAAGGAAATAAGGTATATATGATATTAATTTTAAATAAACTTATTTATGTCATAATTATCAAACGTACTCATTATTTTCATTTTTATAACCATCCATGTAAATTGGTGATGAAAATAAATTACACCGCTACATGGAGATGGTAAGTTGTACGTACGCACGAATAATGTTTTCAATTTTCATAGGATAGAAAATAGATGGAATATGGTTTTTTGATAATTATAATAACATATTAGTATATTAATGATATTGGGTTTATTATTTTATCTTGTTTAAAACACTTTAAGATGAGTTAGAAGAAGAAATAGATTTGAGGGACTTGGTAAAGATGATTACCTCTTCTTCGATAGACTTACTTTGGATCTATTCTTAAGGGACATAGTGTAGGTATTTTGGAATGAAAAAAACTCTAAAACATATCTATGTATATTTAGAATATTGTTTGTGGATTTTTTTCAAGATATATGGCTTAAAGTGGTGTAAATAAGTGAGGGAATAGGTTCCCTTTTATAATTAAGGTGAGGGGTTCTTTTTAAATTTTGTAAAAGATTAAATTCTAATAAATTAATTTTCAACCAAAAAGCATAAAAATGGATAGGTATTCAAACCTAGGGTAATATATGATTTAAATATATACAACCAATATCATTTTTATAGGTTTTGTGGTGTTTTATACCTTATATTTTAGTTTATCCTCTTATTTAACCAATTTTAACATTAATCACGATAACAAATTTTTCACTATTAAAGAGTTATAATTTTACATATAAGATAAATATTGACTCATAAATTGATAAGGAATGAAATATTAGACCGTATATTACCCCCTTGTCCAAATTAAATATTTTAATGATTTTTAAATAATTTAATAAAATATTATTTTGATAAATTTTCATTTATGTCAATTTTGACACTATTCATTTAATTTAAATTCAAATACATCAATAAAAAGTTTGATTTAGAATATAATTTTGTTTAAAATAAATAATATTTCATATTAATCTAAAAAAACATGGAACACTATAAATCGCTCAAATTAAATTAATTTAAATATTTTTAATATCATTTATTTTATTTTTCTATTAATTGAATAAATACTATATTGGTGTTACGCAAGCATTTAATTTATTACATAATCTCAAAAAGTTAAAAATAAATTATAATAATAAAAATAATTACATAATTAACAAAATTAATATTATATTTGTTAATAACTTTCTTTTTCCCTATGTGGACACATAATATATTTTTAATACTAAGACAGGGATAATTTTGAACTTTCTTTGATTTAAATATTACATTGGTCATTTTCATAGAAGAGTGTTCATTAAACATATCAAATTTTAGAATAAGGTGATAATGGTAGAATTAAATTCATTAAATAATTATTAATATAATATATTATGCCTTTATCAAATAGTTATAACCTAGATTAACCCAATTTACCATTTATTAGGGTGATAAATTTTACAACTATTACTATTTATATTGACCAAAAATTAAAAGATCTTATTTTCCAAATTTGAAACTCATAATTCAAAATATGGAATCCTTTTATCACTATTAAATTTCAATAAATTTAATAAATTAATTTTAAAATAAGTTCACAAAACATGATGAAAATCACTTTTTTGAAAAATGCAATTTTTAAACCTAAAATTGGATTTATTCATATCCTATACCTAGTAAAATACCTAGATGGATGTGAAAATATTTTATTGAAAATATAATATATAAATTTAATTAAAATAATTTACCAATATTGATAAATTTAATCTATTAAAATCAAAATACATTATGCTCACATAAAAACTGTTTTTTGAGAAAAAACTTATTTTAAATTAAACTATTTTTTATTTTTATTGATAACAATTGAATTTACTTTATATATGTGTAAAATATATAATTTTTATAATTTATCTATACCTATTCATACCTTCCAATTTTAACATCTAGGTTATAACCATCACATAATAATATAATAGATTTTGGTATGTTTAAACTTAGTATTGTGTGTAATGCAAGCCACTGAAGAGATTAAATTTGTTTAGAAAGAAACATACCATAAAATCATGGGGTTTTACAATATTATCTACTTGAAAATTTTTCATTCTATAAATTTCCATAATTTCACCTCATGAATAGATTTGGGTTGTTCTTAATCATAATTTTCTTTGGTTACCACATCAGATCTTCTATCTTATGATTTCTCAAATTTATATTTACCGTCTAAATCATCTGATTCATCAAAAATTATTCCTTAATGAATACAATATTTATAGGTTGTTCACATTAAGAAAAATATTTTTAAAATTATATTTATTCTGAATTAATCACATGTATTGGGTATGGAATGTACTTCTTTAACAATGAGATATGGAACACACCATGTACCTTAGAGAAACTGGGTGGAATTTCCAAATGGTAAGTCACAACTCCAATTCTTTTCATAATTTCAAAAGTTCATATTTACTTGGGGATTATTTTATCTTCATACAAAATCTTATAAAACCCTTCCATGGATATATTTTCATGAAAACAAGATCTCCCACTTGAAACTCCAAATATTTCCTTAGGTGATTTGCATGAATATTTTTCCTGCTCTAAGCCACTTTAATATGAGTCTGAATAACCTTTGTCATTGTATACTCAAAAATATCTATACCCACAAGTTTTATTTCACTAACTTATCCCAAATAAGTGGTAGTATAACATCTCTTTTAAAATAATACTTCATATAGATCCATTTGAATATATGAATATAAGATATTGTTATATGAAAACTATACCATAGGTAAATACAGATCCCATATACCTCGAATTTCAAGTGAAAATGAACTCAACATATCTTCTAATGTTTGAATATTCCTTTCAAACTGCCCATAAAATTTAGGATGATAAGTAGTTCTCAAATTAAGCACGATATTAAGAGACTTTAGAAGAATTTTCCTTAATTTATATACAAATCATGAATCATGATCAGACACAATTGAAAGAGGTGAACCATTAATTATGAAAACATCGTTCATATAGAGTCGTGCAAGGGTATCCAGATTCAAATCTTCTCCTATAGTGAGGAAATGTGTATATTTGGTAAGTCTATCAACAACAACCCATATTTCATCATTATTTCTAGGAGCATTAGGTAATACAAAGACAAATTATGGAGTAATTTAATCTTATTCCTATATAGGAATAGGAAAATGTTTCATGAATCCTCTAGGATATTGTCTCTCATCCTTCACTTGTTGAAAAACCAAACATCTTGACATATAATCATCAAGTAATCACTTCATATTATCCCACAAAAATGTTCCTTCAAATCTCTATACATATTTTTGTATCCTTGGTGTATAGAGAAATTTGAGCTATGAGCATCATATAATAATTCCATTTTTAGCTCAGCTATAGATAGAACACATGGTCTCTTTTCAGATTTAAGAATTACATCTTTATATGTGAAGTCTGAAAATTTCCCATAATTCATAGCTTTAATTTTCATTTAAATATTCTCATCATAAGGTTGAGAACTTTTTATCTTTTCTAATAAATATAGTTTGTAAATAATATAAAAATGAGTAATTTTCCCCCATTCTTAATAATTACCATATCCATATTTACTAAATCGATGATCATAATAACCCTATCAATCATTATTTTGGTTAGAACTCCATGATCACTCCCACTCAGTGCATCTGCTACCTTATTATCCTTTCCTAGATGGTAGTGTATTTAGAAATCATAATCCTTAAGTATCATAATCCATCATATTTTCCACATTTTCAGTTCATTCTAGGAGAATATGTATTTCAAACTCTTTTTATACATATATATCTTAGATATTTGAGCATAGATATAGTGTCTCCATTTGTTCATAGAAATGATTATGGATTCTAATTCAAGATCATGGTTTGAATATATTTTTTTCTTGAGTCATTAACCACCTTGATGCATATGTAATAACTCTATAATTATGCATAAAGAAACTAATAAGTCCCTTACTAAATGGATCACTATATATCAAAAATCGATCACTTATTAATGGGAATTAAGAATCATAACATTCACCACTCCCCTCTTCAATTCTTAAATACATTATTCACATTCCTTTTTCCATACAAACTTAACCTGTTTAAAAGTAAGTTTGGTTAACTGGTTATCCAATTGGTAATTTTTTTGAATAAATCACATATAGTAACCTACCAAACCAATGAAACTAAAAACCTTAGTTATATTAATTGGTGTACCCTATTCTTGGAATATCATTATCTCCACAAGATAAACTAATATTCAATCCTCAGAGATAATAAATATAATAAATGAATCTTTATGAAGTCAATATTCACACTTTCTAAATTTACCATATAATTATTTTATATTAATAATATCAAGAATAATCCATAATTAATTCTAATAATCCTCATATTTTTTAATTACACAAAAATATAATCAATAAATACAGAAAAAAATTACAAATATATTTCGTAAATACTCTGTTCATTATATCTATGAAAACATAAGGTGAAATAGTTGATCTGAATGGAATTACTGTGAACTCATAATGAACATACCTTATTCAAAATATTGTCTTATGGATACCTTCCTTATTCACTTGCAATTAGTGATACCTAGAATGAAGTTAAATAGTTACAAAATAATGAACCCCATTAAGTTGATTAGATGAGTATTCAATATGAGGAAAAGGATACTTATTCTTTATTATAATAGCACTGATTCCTATATAATTAATGCATAGCCTCGTAGATCAATCTTTATTTTTAAGAAAAAAAATAGGGGCTCCCCAAGGTGAAATTCTAGGATATATAAATCCTTTACTAAAAAAATCCTATAATTATTTATTTAACTTCACTAATTCCATAGTGTCTATTATATAGGGATTTTTTCATACAGGTCTTTCATTAGGTATTAAATCAATGGAAAAATTATCTTAACACTCTAGTGGATGTCCAGGTAATTCTTCAGGAAATACATTAATTTATTCTTCTATAATATGTACATCCACTATTTGAATATTACCTTTTTCACCTAAAGATTTTTTCTGCTCTTATTCCCCAAGAATTTCATTTATAAGAGCTATTATGGGTGGATCTAGATAATATTTAAATTATGAGTTATCCCCTATAAAGATAATGAAGCTAACATCTTTAGTGTAAACCATAACTTCCTTCTCTTTTCAATAAATGTTTTCATCATATTTTGAAAACCAATCCATACCAAGGTTTATATCAAAAATAAAATATTTTTTTAATATTCAATTTAGTAAATAGGTCCCATTTATGGGTCATAATGGGAACTAATTGACACATCCTTATTGTGGTGATATTTCTACTAAGATTATTGACTAAAAAATCCCTTCTTGAGGTGATAGGGAAATATATAATTTTCTTGGAAAACATGGATGATATAAAGGAGTGTAATGATCCATAATACAATAAAGAATGTTATAAATTTGTTGTTATGATTAAATTACCTTCCATAACATCATTGGGAACTTCAACCTCAGTTGTAGTGATCACATATTCTTGGTCTTCTCCTCTTTACCTCTTCTATGGTTTTTACCCTTGATTCTGGGGGCATTGGTGTAAATAATTCCCCATTTTTTTACAATTGAAGAAGTGTAAATCATTTATTGTTTTCTTCCCCTTACATTAATTGTCTAGATGACCCTTATATCTACACTTTGTAACAAACTCTCATTTTCTTCAAGAATTTTATAGGATGCTTCTTCCCATTATTTTCACATAATGGTAATTTATTTGTTCCCCTCTTCTAATTTTATGCTTTAAATTTTTCATGGTTCTTAGATAACCTATTATTATCTTTATTTCACTTAATGATATAGGATCTATAAAATTCCTTCTCTGTTTTGATGGAAGATAATACTATTTCATCACATGATGAAATTTTTGGAGAAACTAGTGCCCTTTCAAGGTTTGGATCAAGGCCTTCAAAGAAAATATCAATACTTCTCCATAGATTATGCATATAATCATTAGTATACATGGATATTCTTGTAAATTTATCATCATACCCCACAACACCTTCTTCCTCCTTTTCATTTAAGATAAGTAACTTTCTATTCATTTTAGTTCATTTCTCATAGGGGAAATATTATCAAATAATATTACATTAAAATATCACCCCTCCATATGTTCTATTTATTCTTCCCCCATAGTATTCTAGATTAATAACCACCATTGATCTGCATCACCTCTAAGACAATATAATACTAACATAACCTTTTCCATTTTATTGCATCCCAAGGTGAGAAATTTATTTTCAAGGGACATCATCCATTTCACAACTACCACAAAATTAGTAGTTCCACTGAAATATAGAGGATTTTTCCAATAAAATGGTTTAATATAGGTGTATAATGTCATGGAATATCATGTCTCTTTATCTGTGAAAGGTTATTAGGAGTAACTTGGGCTTTTTATCCTAATATTTTCATGATCTTCACATCTCAAACACTAAATGTATTGGCTTTCTAAATAGGGAAATCCCTACATTTACCATGATTATTAATTCTCTTTTTTCCATTATGTTACATCACAAAATAATAGAACACATTGAGTTAGCTCAAAATCATCATGAACATTGATCCATAAAATAAAATCCCTTGAATTGTAAAAATTATCAAATATTATAAGGGATTATCCTAGTTTTCATGTTAAATATGTTAATTTAAAACCTAGTTCCCAAGGTTTCTACTAAACTTGATCTAATACCAGCTATAACAACTCCAACTCCAATAACCCAGAGATGGTGTATATATTATTACATTTTCATAGATATAATATATCTTACCATAAAAGATCTATTAGTTTAGCATTCTTAGTTATGTGATTCTCATGTTATATTATAATTATAAAATATATACATAACATAATAAAAAGTTTTTTATTTTTGAAACTCAATAAAATATTTTTTATTCATAGCCTGTAGAAAAGAAACCAAATTATG
Source organism: Viscum album (assembly GCA_963277665.1). Classification (NCBI taxonomy): domain Eukaryota; kingdom Viridiplantae; phylum Streptophyta; class Magnoliopsida; order Santalales; family Viscaceae; genus Viscum; species Viscum album. The sequence goes on along the minus strand of OY728138.1, from coordinate 283,603,289 downwards.
GTGAGCTCAAATACTAAGTGAGGGTTAAAATAGAGGAATATATCAAGGGTAAATAATGCATAATCGATATGGAAAGTTAAGTAAATTAAAATATGTAGAGTTCTAAGTTTTTATGGGTTTTTAAATTTGAGCAGAAATTTAAAAAAATGGGTGATCATGAGGGATGAAATGACCATTTTCCTCTAGTAGATTATCTATTATAATTTTTTGACCACTCTGTTAGTCCCTGAATAGGGTTTTCACCCTATTATATGAGTATGGTGGAATTCCAAATAGTTTGAGTTTCGGAAAAATATTTGATATTTAATTAATTAAATGTTAAATTCGTCTAGTAGTTTTGGGTGGCTATATATTTTGACCAGAGAATCTGATTGAGATTCTGACTCCAAGGTTGAGTCCATAATGGGGGGGTTTCCTAGGTGAGGTATAAACTCTCTTTCATTTCTGGTACTCGAGATGACTATTAAAAGGTTGATTAATTAATTAATTAAAATTAATAAAACATATCCCCCCTCTAATTTGGGGTTCTTACGAACAGAGAGATAGAGGAGGGACCCTCCCTCACATGTGATGGCTGGACTGAGATGGTAGGAGGAGAAGATGTCATCAGACTTCATCTAGGGCATATATTGGGATCATATCGAGGTGAAATAGCTTTCAGTAGCATATTTGGACCCAAAGCTCGAGTGTTTATGCCACAAGGTAGGATGGTTTTTGTTTCTCAGGCCCTGATCACCATTGATTGGTTGTTTTTAAGTTTTTTAGCCTAAATATGTCTTCTAAAGACCTCATGGTGATTGATATGTGCTTATTTGGGTAAAATGGGGTTTCAAGAGTTTCACAAGGGGTTCAAGTTCAGAAATCCCAACTACACGACATATCGTTTGAAAAACACACACCATGTGTTCTTACTTCTCAGGGAAGAAGAGAAGAATATGACTAAATGACGTGTAGTCCATAGTACACATTATATATCATCAATCGGTGTGTGGACAAGAACATGGTCAGATGACTTGTATAAGGATTACATGTCCATGTAGGGTACACAACCAGACCCCTTGTGGTCACCACACCATGTGTGAGTACACAGAAAAGCAGGGACACATGGCCAAGCCATGTAAGGTACATGAGTAGCTACCATGTGTAAGGTACATATCGTGTACTTCACTTACATGTTGTGTACTTGAGTTTTACATGAAAATTTTTGATATAGTACACACCCATGGGGGGATATGTGAGCACATGTCGTTTTCTGGGGAATACACACTATATGGTTCTCCTTTGTTACCCTTTAAGGGGTTTTGGTTGTTTTGTGACTCGAAAATAGAATTGGACTTGTGAGTAGTATATTCTGAGTGTTTTCTGTATAGAACATGATGATAGGATACTTTTATCATATAGAGGTCGTCTGGATAGTTTTTTTGAGTATGATATTTTAATATGAGTATTTATTTGAGGTTTGGATTCAAGATCCTCTAGTTGGTTTGGTCATGAGCAAGGAGACCTAGGTGTGGGTGGTGATCTTAGTGTTCAGACCAGCTTGAGTGTGCCATGGTTTTTTTCTACAGGTTTCTTAGATTAATATCATAAGTTGGTATTTGAGAATTATCTCTGGGAAGCTCTTGGTTTTTCCCTGCATATCTGGACCAGTGGATCTACGTTAGAGAAGTTGAGGTTAGATCCAATGTTTTTGGATCATGGTAGTTAGAGCCTTTGGGCTTGGTTTATATCAGAGGATGATGGTAATGTTCAGGTGCCATTGTGTTGTTGATTTGAGTCTAAGAGACTATTTATGATTCCATAGTGGTATGGTTTTTGGTTAAGTGATCTTTGGATTCCTTTTTGGTAGGATGATGATCAAGGATCAGTTAGAGGCCACTGAGGGCCGCTTGAAGACGTTTTTTGTGATAGGTCCTAGATAGAGAGGTTGGTTGTTACCAATTATTTGGAGGGTATGCCTCAAATTTAGTGTTTTTTCTGAGGTACAAGAGAGACACATCTGTGATGTGTGGAATCAGAGGTCCAAGTGTGTGCCCAATTGATAGGATGACCCTCAACGAGTGTGTGTTACTTAGTACATTGGTTATGGGTGTTCCCTTGGGAACTGGGTTGATTTTTTAGCTAATTGGGATAATATTTTTATGGCCATGATGGATTTTTATTCAAACCTTGTTATATGTAGTTGTTGAGGGTGAGACTTGGATTACGCCCACAGGGTGGTTTTGTTATGGTTGGGATGTCACGTTTTGGAAACTGGATGAATTGTAAGGGCTGTAATAGTAAGATATTTGGATAGAAAATCCATAGGTGTGGTTCCAAATATCCATGATTGATATTGTTAGACCGATTCTCTGTATAGGTACTGATAATTTGTTTATGGTTTTATTGATACACTAAGGTTTTGGGAACATTGTTTTATACTTTGAGTATAATGGATGTGACATCACATGTATGTGGTTTGGTACTAGAATAATTTTCCTAGAACATGAGGTATAATATGAATATGGTGTTAGAATAAGGCTCTAGACACTGATTATATAAATCATGGTTAGAGACTAGACTGATGATCTAGGAGATGATGGAATTCCATGTGGAATAAAGATGTTGGACTGATACTTCTTCTCCTTGGGTTGGGCCAGACTGATACTAGAGACCACCGATGTTATGTATATATGGTTTCTGTATTGATGTTCTAAGCATGGAATGTATACTACAGATTATGTTTTAGACTAAGGCTCTAGACATAGATATTATACTTTGTTGATTATGTGCTAGACTGATGGTCTGGGAATTCATGGTATAATATCTAGGAAGGATGGTGAATTGGCACTCTACATACATGGTTTAGATTCCATACTTATTATCCAGACATGATTAAATCAATGTGTAGTGTAGGTTTGGACTTATTCTCAAGGATTTTCATTTATGGTAAATGAGATAGATGTCAGACCGATGGTCTGAGCTTGTTAGTACATTTGTGTGGTAATTGGGACAAATTTTTTGAGGTTCCAAGTGTGATAAAATGTTTGGGTCATGAGGATATGGTAGGGTATGACTTGGATTAGTACCTTGAATGATATAACTATCATATAATGGCTCCCATAATGGTTAGGTTGGTTACAGATTCCAGGGATATGAATCCCATAGGTCATTTTGGATGCACGTACATGGACAAGTACTCAAAGAAAATATGAATTTGGCCAAAGTAGGTATGGTTGATTGAGTTCCTAGACCTAAATATCAACAAATGTTTTATTTATATTTATTCTCAGTTATTTTTTTACTAGGATGACCATATTGCATGAGCATGTGCTTATGGAAGAAATTATAGGTTCACCGTTGAGGGTGGCCTACTGATATTTATTTATCACCCCCTGTATGTGAACCTTAGTGTACATATAGACCTTATTTATTCTTTCAAGATGAGCATCGATGCATAATGGATCGGTTCGAGGCCCTGAATTTAATAGTTCAGTGGGATGCTTGTGTGGAGTTGACTAGTCAAGCTAGAGACGATTGATAGGGTATTGGAGACTGGGTACGTGTAATGGTTCGGAGTTGGAAGTTGGTCATGTTGTATTTATTTTTTAGTTATTTATTTTTATATGTGATCATCCCAATGGGTGATCATTGTTTTATGTATGATATGGTTTTTTGGTCCTTTACTTTATTTCTATTTTTTACAGCATGTTTTAGTTTTATTTTATCTATTTTTTCACATTATAGTGATGTGTATGATGTTTGGTTATTTACTTCCAGCTGTGAAATCTGATATAGGGGTATAGTCTCCTCATAGATCCACTTTAAACCCCCACTTATAGTTGGTAACCTTAGGAATATGATGAGGTGCACTTGAGGTCTTATAGAGAACTCGTCTGGGGCACTGGTTTAGTGGCTACCATATCGAGACATTACAAAGTGGTATAAAAGGTGTTACATTCCTATTATTTCACTATTTGGGTTTTGGATGAAAGGATATATAGGAATGTTTTGTAACTTGTGATGGATATTGGGCCGATTCATTACAAACACTTGACCCGGTAGGAATTCCATGTTACTAGGGACTGGTATTGATGTTCTGGATTTGTGAGTTATTGTTTTATATGATTTTCTCTTCGAGCGATGCACATTTTGTTTGTATTTGGTAGTTTATGATGGATTTATGCCTCTTGTCCCATTGTTAAGAGGCCTATTAATTGGTTTTGACTCTTGGACAATAGAGAAAATAGGCGTCTCTTGCACATGATAGGCATGTAAGATTTCCATGTTGTAGGCTTTCTAGTGTGTGATTTTATGGATTTATTTCCGGTGGTAGGTTTTATGGATTTACGGTGAGAAACTCATTGGAGGGGATGTTGGTGTGGCCCTTATTCAAAGCTGGTGTGGTGACTTTGGTGGGTCAGTATGGTATGTGTGTAGATATGTGAACCCCATATGGATGGTTTTGTTTGAGGTTGGCTGTGTGTCTGGGTCCTCCAAGGAGCGGTCTAGTGTGAAAATGCATAGAGAGGATGCACTCCCTAGTTATGGTTAGTTGGTTGGTATATGATTCCTTATGGTGTGACACCCTATAGGAGGTTTTTTTTACTTACTTATGATGTGAAATGATGATACGGGTGCATGTGGATGCCCAATTAGTTTTATCCTTATGTGATTTGGCTTAGACCTAAGTGGTTGGACCTGGTGGCTTGATGTGAGACTTGATCGGTAAGGCTATGTGGGAGATCCTAGTGACCATTTGATTTTACTCCATAGTAGGGATTCAATTCTATTTGAATTTATATGGTGGCCCAGAGAGGGGTTGGCTGATTTATTAATTATTTTTGGGTACTTGAGGCATATATGGATTCTTTGGACTCTTGAAAATGGTACAAAAAGGGTGCAGCTGGGTTTGATGTCTAGGATTATTATATGCCTTTTGTTTGGAGATGGTGCTCTTGTGTATCATATTTATTCCTAGTGGTTGGTTTATAAAGTGGAATGTTCATTTAGGTTCCTAACCTAGGAAATGGTTCTTTAGGCAAGTTGATCCTGGTGGATTTGGGTTGGATTGGGGGCATATTAAATTTTCAATTTTGCATGGTTAGGTCTTGTGAGCTGAGTTTTCATGAGATGTTACTCACTGGAGTCGAAGAAGGTATTTTCGTTGGGTTACACAAGATCATGTAATGGTTACCTGGTAAGGGAATATTGGAAATACAAGAACTGATGATGCATTGTATTGTTTGGTTTGTGGATCAGATGTTACGGTATTGTATGTATGAGGTGCTAGAGTTGGGTAGGTGGCTATGGGTGGCATGAGAATTATTGCTGGTATGATGAAATGGTTGTGGGTATGGTGAACTGAGGCCTTAGGCTAGAACTATTATGTCCTAAAATGGACTAGGAAATGTTAGTATTCATCAATAAAAACTTATTATACTCACGGTTTTGAGAAAATCATGCCCAATATGTTGACTTCGTCCATAGTGTGCTAAGAGAGCACTATCTTTAGACCATAATATAGAGATGTTTCCTTGGGTTTGTAAGGGTCCTCCTATCAGGTTATGTTCATCGATAAGTGTTTCTGAAGTCATTTGGTGGGGAGAACACCATTGGTTTTCTATGGGTCAGATCCCAGTGTTGGATCAGATATCAACGAGTACCATGGGTGTTGTTCTCAGATACTGGGAATAGGCGATAGTAGATATTTTATTTTGTCTCTCTAATGGGATTGAGATGTTCATGTAAATCTCAAAGGATTGGTTTTGATTGGGGCATTGACTGTGGAAAAGATGTTTTGTTATGAGGTGATGATATAGATACTCCTATGGTGAAGAGTACCAGATCATGTATGGTTGTGTGACCCTTGTGTGTGTAGGGTCTATAATGCAGTGAGGACCATATCGAGAGGGTTGGTGGACCAATGAGGATGTGTTTTGAAAGGTGAATTAAATGATTGGAAGCACCATGGACTAGAATCAATAGATGTGGGTTGAGTTCTATGTTGGGGAGAACCATGAGTTTAATATAGTGTTTTAAATGATTATGTGGAATATCAGGATAGACAAGTTCATATTGGGAACTATCCTAGTAGTTATTTAATGGGTGAAAGTGGTGTATTTTTCTTTAATTGGTTGTATGCTATCTCCATGGAGTTATGAAGAGGAATTTGGTTGGAATCTCTGAGTAGAACGTAATTAGTTGAGATTGATTTGACAACTAAGTTTGGTTGGGATCTTTGATATAAAGAACAATGAGGCTTATAGAGTTTGAGAAGGTTTATGGTGGGGAAGTTTTAGAGACCCTAGTTTTTATGGGTTTTGAAATTTGTGCAGATATTTAAATTTTTGTTTTTTAGTGCTCATGAGGGTTAAAATATTCATTTTCTTCTAGATGATGATCTTGGATAATTTTTATGATCACTCCATTGGTCTTGGAATAGGGTGTTTACCCTAGGACAGAAGTTTGGTGTAATTCTAAATAGTTCGAGTTTGACCAGAATATTTAATATTTAATTAATTAAATGTTAAATTGGTCAGTCGATTTTGGGTGGTTGTATATTTTGAGCATAGCATCTAATTGAGATTCTAAATCTATGTTTGATTCTAGGATGGTGGGGTTTCCTATCTAAGTTATAAACTCACTTCTGATTCTGGGACTTGAGATGACTATTAAAGGGTGATTAATTAATTAAATTAATTAATTAAAATTAATAAAACAATCCACCCACCATTTGCGGTTGATATTAATGGAATTATAGGGGAGAAATCCTCCCTTGTTCATGATGTTTGAACCAAGAGGTGAGGAGGAAGATATTCCACTAGACTTCTTTCAGGGCATAGATCGGGACCAGATCGAGGTGAAACAGCTTTTAGCAGTGGATTTGGACACAAATCTTTGGCATTTATGTTATGAGGTAGTCCATTTTTTGACTTTTATGCCTCTATCCCCATACATTAGTTGTTTACAAAAATTTAAAGCCTTAATATGACTGGTAAGGACCCCATGGGGTTCGATCTATGCTTAATTAGGAAAAAATGGGAATTTTGAGAAGTTCGTGGTGGTTTCCCATTCGGAAACCTCGACTACACAACATGTGGTTTGAATAACACACATTGTGTGTTATTCCAACTCAAGGAATAAGAGAAGAAGATGACTACATGGAATGTAGTACGTAGAACATGCCCTGTAGAGTCACTTGGTGTGTGTCCAAGAACATGGACAAATGACCTGCATCAGGGGGACATGGTCATGTAGGGTACAGAGCTAGACCTTGTGTGGGTGGAAGTCCATGTGTGATTACATAGCTAAGTATGGATACTTGACCAATCCATGTGAGGAACATGGGTAGGTACCTTGGGTAAGGTACACACCATGTACCTGACTAACAAACTGTATACTTAGCTTTTACACTCCAAGTTTAGTTAGAGTACATGCCCATGTGGGGCTATGGGAGTACATTTTATGTGCTCAGGAATACATGTCGTGTGATGATCCTTCATTACCCTTTATGATTTTTTGGTTTTTTTGTACCCTAGAAACAGAATTATATTTGTGAGTAGTCTCTTTTTAGAGTTTCTCTATGTAGGATGTGATGGTGGGATTATTTCTGCATATAGAGGTTATCTGGATGGTTTTTTGGAATAAGATATTTTAGTAGTATTATTTCTTTGAGGTTTGGATTCAGGATCCTCCAGTGGTTTAGGTTGTGATCTAGGAGACCTGTGTGGGTTTCTGAGCTCGTTTTTTGGCCTCACCTGAGTATCCCTTGGTTTTTTTGCTCAAGGTTTCTTGGATTAATCTCAAAAGGTGGGATTTGAGTAGTATTTCTGGGAAGATCTTGGTTTTTCCATGCATATCAGGACTAGTGGATCAAGGTTAGAGAATTTGTGGTTAGATATTATGTTTTAATGATTAGGGTGGTTGGGTCCTTTGGGATTGGTTGATATCGTAGGATGATGGTTATGGAAGGGTTCCATTATAATGTTGATTTGGGTATGAGGGGAACTTGAGGATTACATCGTGGGATGGTGTTTGGTTAAGTGATCTTTGGATTCATAATTGGTATTATGTTGATTGAGGATCAGTTGTAAGATACTGAGGGATGCCTGGGGATTTTTTCTATGATAGGGCTTGGACTGAAAGATCGGTTGTTAGTAGGGATTATAAGGTGTTTGCTCTGCTTGAGTGCTAGTTCTAAGGATTGATATAGATACCTCTTTTATGTTTGGATTCATTGGTCTAGTTGAATGAATGATTAATCAGATGACCCTGGTTAGGTGTGTGTGCCTTAGTAGTTTGGTTATGGGTGTTCCCTTGGGACCTGAGTTGATGTATGAGATGATGGGGATGAGATGTTAATGAAAAATATGGATGTTTATCCAGCCCTTGATAGATGTAGTTGTTGAGGGTGAGACTTGGATTATGCCTATGGGGAGGTTTTTTTATGGATGGGTTTCCATGTTTTGGAAACTAGTTGAATGGTGAGGGATGTGATAGTTGAGAGAGTTGGATAGAGGATCCATGTGTATGGATCTGGATATCTGTGATTGAGATTATTGTACTGAGGCTCTGTATCGGTACCAATAGTTTTTTTATTTTTTGAGTATTGGAACATGGTTTTGGGGATGTTTTTTTATACTTTTTTATAGTGGATGTGACATCACATGTTTGTGGTTTGGTACTAGACTGATTTTCCGAGAATAGGAGGTATACTACAGTAATGGTGTCAGACTGAGGCTCTAGACACTGGTAGTATACTTTATAGTCAGAGACCATACCAATGCTCTAGGTGATGATGGAATTCCATGTGGAATAAAAAGGTAAGATTGATGCTCCTTCTCCTTGGGTTGGGTCAGACTGATACTCTATGAACCACTAATGTATATATGGTTATTGGACTAAGGTTCTGGGCATGGAAAGTATACTATGAATCATGTGTCAGATTGAGGCCCTTGACATAGATAGTATACTTTTTTTTATATTCGAGACTTATGCTTTGGGAATTTATGGTATACCAACTAGGATGGATGGTGAAATAGTTCTCTGCATCCATGGTTTATATTCCATATTAATTATCTAGGCATGATTAATTCGATATATGGTATAGGTTTAGACTGATTCTCAAGGATTTTTTTTATGGTAAATGAGATAGATGTCATACTGATGTTCTGGGCTTGGTAGTAATTTTTTGTAGTAACTGGGATAAATGTATCAAGGTTCTAAGTGTGATTTAATGTTTGGATCATGAGTATATGGTAGGGGATTACTTGTATCAGTACCTAGAATGATAGTACTATCATAGGATGGGTCTCAGAATGGTTAGGTTTGTTATTTTTTCTAGGGATATGAATCCTGAGGGTCATTTTGAATGCACGATCAAGGAGACATGATAAGAAAAACTATGGATTTGGCCAAAAGAAGGTATGGTTGATCGAGGTCTCAAACCTAAGTATCAATGATTTTTTTATTTTGAAATATTTTTAGTTATTTGTTTACTAGGTTGGACATATTTTATGAACTTTCACTGTAACACCCCGACCCCATAAGCCCAGATTCGGTGCATTATTACATAACATTGGCATGACCACAAAAGATCAATTCTCGAAAGACCGATTAGTTTAGTAGCCTTGGAATTACTAGATACATTCATAAAGTTTACATTACATCATAAAATGAAAAACTACAAAAACATCATGTCTCCATAGACCACACTCATATCCCCTTATACTATCCCTGCAGGTCATTCATAAAATACTTCTTCACATCCTAGGAAAAATAAAACATAGAAAGGGATGAGCTTAGATGCCGAGTAAGGAAAACAATATAGCAGAAACTTTCATAAATAAGTATAAACATTTAAGGCAATGTATAACTAAAACAAAATCCCTTTAAACTTGAACTTCAGAATAATATGGCAGAAATAAAATGAAATAATTCCATTTACTTATTCACATGAATATTCTACTAGTCGAATAATCACATGCAATATCAATAACCACTTTCATAATGATTGAATGCATAATGCCAGATTATCATAACCACAAAGTCAAGGCCTTGTGCCAAGACTACAAATAAAATTCTGTCAAGGCCTTGTTCCAAGACACTAGTTTGTCTAATGAGACCTACCGATTCATCGAGGAGCTATAGCGAGCTCCGCCCGTCACTTACTAAGTCCAATGCATTCCACATATGAACAGGTTTAAACATAAAATAAACATTCATATTAAAACTAGCATACGAAATGTTAATACTTTATCCATAAACCATGAATGGTATAAAAATAACACATCCACAGTAAAACATATCACAAAACCTTAAATACTATATGTAAGTTTTGTATCATAATAAATCAACTTCAAATATGCTTAAAATCCATCAAAGGATGTTGACATAGATGAAATCAAAACTATTTGAGAGAAATGTCTCTTTTTTTAAACCATTTAAAAGTCACATAATTATAAAATAAAACATTTACTTTGAAAATATTCTTATAATCTTGTAAGGTAATCTTCGACAATTTTATAATGGCAGAAAATAGCCGCACCCGACGTATAAGTTAAAAAAGACATTCTTACCTTAATTTTGTCGAAAAGGTTAAAAAGGACCTTGTTTGGAAAATGGCGGAAAGATTCCTTTATAAACATATTATAAAAAGTAAACAAGGGTATAAATGACTTTAACCCATAGATTATAAAATATTAAGAATTATTTGAAATACATTTTTAAGAAACATGGATGTGGCTGATAAAGAGGTCTCAGTAGATAATTACGTATAAACAACCTCGTATAATGAAGAGATTGTGAAATAAACCCTTACCTTGTACTTTTACTTGGTTTAGGGTAGTTTAACCTCATATATAATGGTTAAATAGTTGTTATTAAATTATACAAGAATCATATACATTAATATGATATCATATATGATATTTTAACATTGCTTTGTTAATAATATCATAGTATTATCGTCGTTTCGGGTGTTAACTTACTCATTTTCTTTTATATGTTTTGTTACATAAGTCATGTTTGTTATTGATAGTTTGTATCTTATTCATATCCAGAATGATATAAAGTCCTTAAACATTATTTTAATCATCAAATTAGAATTATACTTGAATTGATATGATGGGGAATGAATCTCATCGCGTTCGTGGAGACGGTAGTCCGTACATACGCACGAGCGACAATATCATTATTTTTAAATTAAAATAATATATAATTGGATGTTATATCATATATACAGAATAATTATAATGTTATATTTATTATTTACTTAAATTAAACATCATTATCAAACCCATCCAAATAATAATGTTTTGAATAACAATTACACCACGATGTGGAGACGGTAAGTCGTACGTACGCAAGTATGGTGACATGTCATTCAAAGGATGGATAGAATACTGAATATTGTTGTACCATATTTATAATAACATCACAGTATATAGAAGATACTGGAGTTATTATTTTATAATGGAAATAACAAAGAAAGAAGAAGTGGAAGAAGAAAGGAACATGAAAGAGGGTGGTGAAAACATTACCTCTTCTTCGGGTTCTTCCTTTTGATTTGATCAAAAGGGATCCTTAGGTTGGATTTCTGATCAAACTAAGGCCTCTAGGTTGAATTTAGGGAAGTTGAGAGAATATTTGGGTAGGGTTTGTCTGAGCCAAAAGGCTTTTAAGGTGTGAATTAGAGAGTAGTGGGAGTGCCCTTTTATAAGAGGGGTGAGGGGCACCTTTGGAAAAGCTAGAAATATTATTTTATAGTAAATTCATATTCGGTTTCTAATGGCTAAAAAGTGTATTATTTAAATTTTAAGGTAAGTATAGGTCTAAAACCACTCAACAAAAAGGTTTTAGTCATGTTTGGGTCACTATATTAACTTTATCTTTTTTATTTTACTCTTAGTTAAATAGTTTGACATTTACCATGTCTCTTTGTATTTTTATATTATATAGTTAATAAACTTACTATATACTTCCAAGAGACCCCCAAGTAGTCCATTAATGATACACCTATCATTATATAAGTCCTTTGGCCGAACCTTATATTTTTTAGGAATAGAATATGAATTAATAATATAATATTTGTTTTAAAAACTCTTTTATGTCAATTGTGACACTATTTGGTATTTTGTTTTTTCTAAATTCATAAAATCATTATTACTTCGGAAAAATTCATCTAACCAACCCTAATATGTTATATTAACCTATAAAATTAGTTTAATTCATAAAAATTCTCAAATTACATTTTTTTTTATATTTATAATATCAATTATTTTAATATTTCATTAATTAGGTAATTACTGCATCACCATTGTGTCATAAATAAATTAAATTATTTAATGTCGAAAAATTATAAATAATTATCATTATGTAGGAAAGATTTTTATATTTCTAATGAATATTTATAATCGAATTTATCTTATGTATAACCCTATATTAAAAATGTTTTAGTTATTTAACTTTGATTTTATCTCTTTTAACTCTTCTTTGAATTAAATAATAATAAATGTCCTAATCTAATCCAAGTGGACTAAAGAGGTTCATATTTTATTACTAATGTTGTTTTTGGTCGAATTATACTTATCCAACAGAATTAGGACATGTTTTAGGGTAATAATATTATTATTATTACCCTTAATTACCCTATTTACTTTTAATCGTGGTAAATAAAAGTAAAAAGTTACTATTCACCAAAAATTATTTTTATCATATTTAACCACATTTTATTCCTTGATATTAACTGTGTCTCTCGGATTTTTTAAATTCCACTCACAAAAGTGGTAAAATTAAGTTTTATGTGAATTTGCAAATTCTCCTAGGAGATGGGTAAAAGACAGTGAAAGTTCAATAAAAAATTTATATATCTAAAATTATTATAAACTGACTCCAATGAATTAAATTGAACTTATATAGGTATTATGTATCTATTTTGACCTAAAATAAATTTAAATAAAATAAATAATTATTTAAATAAAAATTCGGTTTTAAACTATAACTCAGTGTTTTTCACTATTCATCAAAAATTGAAAGTTTTCAGAAAAATACCAAAATTTCACCCTAGGCTAATTTCGATATTCCAAATCCAAAAATGAAGTCCATTTTAAAAGATAAAATTTATATAATTTTAAAAGGTGGGTATTACTATACATAACGGTTAGGTTATTGGTTGTGGTGTGTTAGAACTTGAAGTTGCGTAAAACACACGCTACTGTATTATTCAAAGAGAAGCGTACCATGGAAGCTTGGGGTGTTACATTATCCCCTCCTTAAAATAATTTCATCCTTGAAATTTCTAGAATATTACTGCATAAAAAGACTCGGTTTGTTCTTCATCATAAGTTCCTCAGGTTCTCATGTTTCCTCTTCCATCTTATGGTTTCTCCACAGAACTTTCACAAGACGAGTCGTCCAGTTTCTCAGCACTTGTTCTCTGGTATCAAGAATCCTGATGGGATCTTCGCAATAAGACAGACCGGGTTCTAGTTCTACTTCATCATAAGTGAGTACATGCATTGGGTTAGGCATGTATTTTCTCAACAGTGATACGTGGAACACATCATGAACTTTTGAGTGACTTGGCGGCATTGACAAACGGTAAGCTATAGCCCCAATTCGTTCTAGAATTTTGAAAGGTCCGATGTACCTGGGACTCAATTTACCTTTCTTACCGAAATGTATAACTCCCTTCCATGGATATACCTTCAAGAAAACATGATCTCCTATCTGAAATTCCAAATCCTTCATTCGGTTATCGGCATAGCTCTTCTGCCTACTTTGAGCTGCTTTGATATGGTTTTGGATTACCTTTAGCTTTTCCATCATTTCCTCCACCAGTTTTGGGCCTACAAGTTTTCTTTCACCAACATCATCCCAACAGGTTGGTGTGAGACATCTCTTTCCATATAACGCTTCATATGGTGCCATTTTAATACTCAAATGGAAGCTATTGTTATTGGAAAATTCCACCAGAGGTAAGTATTGATCCCAGATACCCTGAAATTCAAGTGAGAAAGACCTCAACATATCTTCAAAGGTTTGAATAGTCTATTCTGATTGTCCATCTATTTGAGGCTGGTAGGCAGTGCTCAAACGAAGTTCAGTATCCAGGGCTTTCTGAAGACTTTTCCATAATCTTGAAGTAAAATGGGTATCATGATCAGAAACAATCGATAGGGGTACTCCATGAAGTCTCACGACTTCATTAATATATATTCTTGCTAGATGTTCAAGTGGTATATCTTCTCTTGTAGCAAGAAAATGTGCTTACTTGGTAAGACGATCAACAATGACCCATATTGCATCATTTCATCTAGGATTCTTTGGTAGTCCCATGACAAAGTCCATCGTAATATTATCCCATTTCCACTCAGGTATGGGAAGAGGTTGCATGACTCCTCTAGGTTGTTTCCTTATAGCTTTCACTTGTTGACAAACCATACATCTTGATACAAAATCAGCAATCTCCCTCTTCATGTTATCCCACCAAAAAATTTCCTTCAAATCTCTATACATTTTGGTGCTCCCAGGGTGTATAGAGAAATTAGAACTATGAGCATCATCCAAAAATTCCCTTTTTAGATCAGGTATGTCGGGAACACAAAGTCTCTTCCCAAATTTCAAAATTCCTTCTTCATACACAAAGTCACTCAATCACCCATCATTCACAGCTTTAATCTTCTTTTGAAATTATTCATCATCGGTCTGAGAACTCTTAATCCTTTCTAGTAAAGATGGTTTGCAACCATTTGAAAAAGTATCGATGTTTCACCTTCCATGGTTATTCCCATATCCAACTTCACTAGATCCATGAAAATTGTATCCCTTTCAACTCACATTTTTTTTTCAAAACTCCATGATCCTTTCTCCTCAAAGCATCTACCACCTTATTTGCCTTCCTCGGGTGGTAGTGTATCGTGCAATCAGAATCCTTGAGTAGTTCAAGACATCGTCTTTGTCTCATGTTGAGTTCTTTCTATGAGAAAATATACTCCAAACTCTTGTGATTGGTATATATCTCACATTTTTCACCATAGAGATAGTGTCTACAAATCTTCAAAGCAAATATTACAGCAGCTAACTCAAGATCATGAGTAGGATAGTTTTTCTCATGAATTTTCAGCTGTCGTGATGCATAGGCAATAACCCTATCATTCTACATAAAGACACAATCAAGTCCTTTCTTTGAAGCATCACTATAAATAACAAACCCATCATTCCCTGATGGTAGAGTCAATATAGGAGCATTGACTAATCTTCTCTTCAGTTCTTCAAAACATTCTTCACACTATTTTTTTCCAAATAAATTTAACCCCTTTAAATGTGAGCTTCATTAACGGGTTATACAATGGGGCAAAATTCTGGATGAAATGTTGATAATAACCTGCTAAACCAATAAAATAGTATACCTCAGTTATACTCGTCGGTTCTGGAAATTCATGGATTGCCTTGGTCTTCGAAGGATCAATAGAAATTCCATCCTTAGAGACAATATGGACAAGAAAAGAAATCTCCTGAAGCCAGAATTCACATTTTCTAAACTTCCCATATAATTCATGTCTTCTAAGAGTCTTCAAGATAATGCGCAAGTGATTTTCATGATCTTCGTAGATTTTGGAATATACCAAGATATCATCAAAAAATACCACTACAAAATCATTGAGATATTTCTTGAAAACTCTATTCATTAGATCCATGAATACAGAGGGTTCATTAGTCAATCCAAAAGGAATTACTGTAAACTAGTAATGCCCATACGTGGCTCAAAATGCTATCTTCGGAATGTCTTCCTTCTTCACACACAACTGATGGTATCCAAATCAAAGGTCAATCTTTGAAAATTATTGAGGTCCATGCATTTGTTCAAATAAATCATCAATACGAGGTAGGGGATACTTGTTCTTTATTGTTATAGCATTGATTTCCCTATAGTCGATAAATAACCTCATAGATCCATATTTCTTCTTAACAAAAAGGACAGGGGTTCCCCATGGAGAAACACTAGGGCGAATAAATCCTTTATTACTCAATTCCTCTAGTTGTTTCTTTAGTTCAACTAATTCCACAGTGGCCATTATATAAGGGGTCTTCGATATAGGCCTTGAACTAGGAATTAAATCAATGGAAAACTCAATTTCTCGTTCTGAAGGATGTCCAGGTAAATCTTCCAGAAACACATTTATATATTCTTTCACAATAGGTACATCCTCTATTTGAACATCCATTTCCTCACCCACAGTTATTTCATACTCTTCCTCCCTGATAATTGAATTTATTTGAGCTACTGGGGGTGGATCTAGATAAGAATCTGGTGGTGACGATTCTGCTCTAAAGATAAGGTGTTCTTTATCATAATCATCAAAAATTGTAACCTCATTTTTCTTACAATAAATCTTCGCATCATTGTCCAAAATACAATCCATATCGATGATTATATCAAATTAAATCATGAGATGGACGATGAGATCAGCAGATAAAGAATATTTATGTGCTCTAATGGGGACTGATTCACAAAACACTGTTGCAATGATACTTCCCTTATGAGTTTTGACTGAAAACTCCCTTGTTAAATCAAATTGGAGATATATAATTTTCCTAGAAAACTGGGATGATATGAAACAATGCAATGATCCAGAATCAAATAAATCGTTTTCTAAACTTGAGAAAACCATTAAATTACCTGCCACCACGTCTTTTAGAGCTTCTACCTCAGCAGTAGTGATAGCATAATCTTGGCCTTGGTCCCTTGGCCTTTTCTGAGGTAAGTTCCTCTGAAGCTTAGTACATTCATTTGAATAATGTCCCATCTCTGTGCAGTTGTATCATTGAACATCGGTAGCTTCTTTCTTTCCCTTGAAATCACAAGCTTGGTGGCCTTTTTCACCACACTTGTAACAGACTCCCATTCCCTTAAAGCAAGTACTGGGGTGTTCCTTCCGAAATTTACTGCAAGATGGATATTCAACTTTTCCCTTATTACCCTTATTTCCATTTCCAGAGTGATCAGTAGATCTCTTCTTCTCTTGCTTTGCTTTAAAGTTTTAAGACTTAGAGAATTCTTTTTCTATCTTGATAGCACATGAGACAATATCTTCGTACAACGAGAAGGACTGCGAGACTAATGCTTGATTGAGAAATGGTTTTAACCCATCAAATAAATGATCAATCTTATTACTTGGGTTACGTATATAATATTTTTCATGCCTCGCTAACCTTTTAAAGTTAGCCTCGTACTTTTCAACATTCTCATCCTCCTTTTGTCTCAGACTCATAAATTGCCTTTTCATATCTGCTTGATGGTCACGAGGAAAGTTTTTCTCTAATAAAATCTCTTTAAACTCCCTCTATTTTATATTTGATACTTCCTCATCATCCTTTGTGTTTTTAATCAATGACCACCATTGATCAGCATCTCTAGAAAGGCGGTAAACTGCCATGACAACTTTTTCCCTTTCACTACTCCCCAAGGCATGGAATATTTTCACTAATGAATTTATCCATTTCTCAGCTACTAATGGATTTTTACTCCCATTTAATGTTGGTGGTTGTTGCCTCATAAAGCGATCTAACATTGATCCTCCATGCTGTGGATCTGGGTGCTCCATACGGGTAAGGTAATTATTCATAACCTGAGTGAGTTATCCCAGTATAGTGATAAGCTGATCAGCACCAGTTGTATCACCAGATCCACTATAATTATCTTGAGCAGGAGGGAAATCCTACATGTAGTGCGTGCATTGATACAGTTTCCATTTCTTCCACTAAGCACCATTTCTAAACAATGGAATACACTAGATTAGTTTATGAATCGCAATACATAAATCCAAACTTGTAAAACAATTAATATGAATTGAACAGTTTATGGATATAATCCATAATCATAAAAAAAATTCTTTGAGAAAGTATATAATCATAAACCCTTCATAATGGTTTGTAAATAAAATGGGAATTATCCTAAGCATATCCCCCAGGAGTGTCGTAACCAAGATTGCAGCAAGGCCCGTTGTCGTGCACCAGTTCCGGTTCGAGTCTAGCTCAAAGCGGTGTTCTTGGGTTTTACCCCTAGGTACATCTGTGCCAGAGCATCCTCTACCTGCTTTTATCCAGACAGGGATGTATTTCTTGGAAAACTCACAAAATATCTACAATACCAAAATTCTAGGAAGTTCTTCTATACTAATCCTCAAAGTCCATCTTAGGTCTATGTGCTCTAATCAGAGTTTATCTAAATCTAGTTTCAAAGGTTTGTACTAAACTTCCTCTGATACCAACTGTAACACCATGACCATAAAAGCCCAGAGTCATTGCATTATTACATAACATTGGCATGATCATAAAAGATAAATTCTTGAAATACCGATTATTTTCGTAGCCTTGGAATCAGTAGATACATTCATAAAGTTTACATTACATCATAAAATGAAAAACTACAACAACATCTTTTCTCCATAGACCACACTCATATCCCCTCATACTATCCCTGTAGGTCATTCATAAAATAATTCTCCACATCCTGGGAAAAATAAAACATATAAAAGAGTGAGCTCAGATGCCCAGTAAGTATAACAATATAGCGTAAACGTTCATAAATAAGCATAAACATTTAAGGAAATGTATAACTAAAACAAAAGCCTTTTAAACATGAACTTCAGCATAATATGGTAGAAATAAAATGAAATAATTTCATTTACTTATTCACATGGATATTCAACTAGTCAAATAATCACATGCAATATCAATAAGAACTTTCATAATGATGGAATGCATAATGCCAGACTATCATAACCACATATTCAAGGCCTTGTGCCATGACTACAAATAATATTTTTTCAATGTCTTGTGCCAAGACACTAGTTTGTCTCGTGATACCTACCAATGCATCAAGGAGCTATATCGGGCTCCACCCGTCACTTACTAAGTCCAATGCATTCCTCATATGAACAGGTTTAAACATAACATAAACATTCGTATTAAAACTAGCATATGAAATGTTAATACTTTATCCATAAACCATGAATGTTATAAAAATAACACGTCCACATTCAAACTTATCACAAAACCTTCAATACTATATGGAAGCTTTGTATCATAATAAATCAACTTCAAATAAGCTTAAAATCCATCAAAGGATGTTGACATAGATGAAATCAAAACTATTTGAGAGAAATATCACTTTTTTTAATCATGTAAAAGTCACATAAATAGAAAATAAAACATTTACTTTGAAAATATTCTTATAATCTTGTAAGGGAAGCTTCGACGATTTTATAACGGTAGAAAATAGCCGCACCTACTATATAAGTTAAAAAAGACATTCTTGCATTAATTCTGTCGAAAAGGTTAAAAAGGACCTTGTTTGGAAAATGACAAAAAGATTCCTTTATAAACATCTTATAAAAATTCAAAAAGGGTATAAATTACTTTAACCCAAAGTCTATAAAATAGTAAGAATGATTTGAAATACATTTTTAAGAATCATGGATGTGGATGATAAAGAGGTCCCAGTAGATAATTACGTATAAACAACCTTGGATAATGAAGAGATTGTGAAATATACCCTTACCTTGTAATTTTCCTTAGTTGAGGGTAGTTTAACATCCTGTATAATGGAGAAATAGTTGTTATTAAATTATACAAGAATCATATACATTAATATGATATCATATATGATATTTTAACATTTCTTTGTAAAAAATATCTTAGTATTATCGTCGTTTCGGGTGTTAACATACTCGTTTTCTTTTATATGTTTTGTTACATAAGTCATATTTGTTATGGATAGGTCGTATATTATTAATATCCAGAATGATATCAAGTTCTTAAACATTATTTGTAATCATAAAATGATAATTAGACTTGAATGGATACGATGGGGAATGAATCTCATCGCGTTCGTGGAGACAGTAGTCCGTACGTACGTACGAGCGACAATATCATTCTTTTAGTATTAAAATAATATATAATTGGATGGTATATAATATATATAGATTCATTATAATGTTATATTTATTATTTAATTCAATTACACATCATTATCATACCCATCAAAATAATAATGTTTTGAATAACAATTACACCACGACGTGGAGACGGTAAGTTGTACGTACGCACGTATGGTGACATGTCATTCAAATGATGGATAGAATGCTGAATATTGTTGTACCATATTCATAATAACATCACAGTATATAAAAGATACTGGATTTATTATTTTATAATGGAAATAACAATGAAATAAGAAGTGGAAGAAGAAAGGAACTTGAAAGAGGGTGGTGAAAACATTGCCTCTTCTTCGGGTTCTTCCTTTTGATTTGATCAAAAGAGCTCCTTAGGTTGGCGTTCTGATCAATCTAAGGCATCTAGGTTAAACTGAGAGAAGTTGAGAGAAATTTTGAGCAGGTTTTGGCCGATCCAAAAGGATTTTATGGTGTGAATTAGAGAGAAGGGAGAGTTCCCTTTTATAAGAGGGGTGAGGGGCACCTTTGGAAAAGCTAGAAATATTATTTTATAATAAATTCATATTAGGTTTATAATGGCTCAAAATTGGATTATTTAAAGTTTAATGTGGGGATAGGTAGAAAACTATGCAACCAATAGGTTTTAGATAGTTTTGGGTCACTATATTAACTTTATCTTTTTTATTTAACTCTTAGTTAAATAGTTTGACATTTACCATGTCTCTTTGTATTTTTATATTATATAGTTAATAAACATACTATATACTTCCAAGAGACCCCCAAGTGGTCCATTAAGGATACACCTATAATTATATAAGTCCTTTGGCTGAACCTTAGATTTTTTAGGAATATAATATGAATTTATAATATAATATTTATTTTAAAAACTCTTTTATGTCATTTTTCACACTATTTGGTATTTTGTTTTTTCTAAATTCATAAAAGCATTATTACTTCAAAAAAAATTCATCTAACCAACCCTAATATGTTATATAAACCTTTAAAATTATTTTAATTCATAAAAAGTCTCAAATTAAATTTATTTTGATATTTATAATATCAATTATTTTAGTATTTCATTAATTAGGTAATTACTACATCACCATTGTTTCATAAATAAATTAAATTATTTAATGTCTAAAAATTATAAATAAAATATCATTATGTATGAAATTTTTTTATCTTTATAATTAATATTTATAATCTAATTTATCTTATGTATAAACCTATATTAAAAATGTTTTAGTTATTTAAGTTTAATTTTATATCTTTTAACTCTTCTTTGAGTTAAATAATAATAAATGTCCTAATCTAATTCAAGTGGACCAAAGAGGTTCATATTTTATTTCTAAGGTTGTTTTTGGTATAATTATACATAGCCAATATAATTAAGACATGTGTTAGGGTAATAATAATATCATTTTTACCCTTAATTACCCTATTTACTTTTAACCGTGGTAAATAAAAGTAAAAAAGTTACTATTCACAAAAAATTATTTTTATCTTATTGAACCACATTTTACTCCTTGATATTAACCATGTCTCTTGGATTTTCGAAATTTCACTCACATAAGCGGTAAAATTAAGTTTTATGTAAATTTGTAAATTCTCCTAGGAGATGGATAAAAGTCAGTGAAAGTTCAATAAAATTTTTATATATCTAAAATTATTATAAAATGACTCCAATGAATTACATTGAACTTATATAGGTATTATGTATCTATTTTGACCTAAAATAAATTTAAATAAGATAAATAATTATTTAAATAAAAATTTGGTTTTAAACTGTAACTCAGTGTTTTTCACTATTCATCAAAAATTGAAAGTTTTCAGAAAAATACCAAAATTTCACCCTAGGATAATTTCGATATTCCGAATCCAAAAATGAAGTCCATTTTAAAATATAAAAATTTATATAATTTCAAAAGGTGGGTATTACTATTCATAACGGCTAGTTTGATTGGTTGTGGTGTGTTATAACTCGAAGTTGCGTATAACACACGCTACTCTATTATTCAAAGAGAAGTGTATCGTGGAATCTTGGGGTTTTACATGCACTTAAGATAGTAGTTATTGGTCCATTTTTTGTGTCAGCCTACTGAGATTTATCTTTCATCCATTGTACATGAACCTCGGTGTACGTACAGACCTTATGTCTTCTTTTATATAGAGCACACATGTATGATGGATCAAGCTCAGGCCCTAGATTGTAGGGTTGAGTGTGATGATCATGTGGAATTGACTAGTCGAGCTGGATTAGCTTGATAGGTTACTGGAGACTGGATACATTTTTTGGCCTAGATTTAGAAGTAGGGCTTGTTGTATTTGTTTTTCAGTAATTTATTTTGTATATGTGATTAGACTCATGGGAAATAGTTGTTATGTGTATAAAATGGTTGTTCGGGACTTTACTATATTTCATTTTATTACAACATGTTTCAATTTTAGTTTATCTATTCTTCCACATTCCTTTGATGTGTATGATTTTTGGTTATTTACTTCTATTTTTGTACTCTGAAATAGGTGTATAGTCTCCTCATAGATCCACTTTAGACCCCAGATGCTAGTTAGAAGCCTATGTCATATGAGGAGGTGCTCTTGAGATCTTGTGGGGAACTGGCCAGGGGCACCAATTTAGTGGTTACCGATCTAGGACATTACAAAACACGTGACATTTAATAAAAAATTTGAGAAACAAATGAATTCATTGGTAGTACCAATGTAGTAATATCATGGATAATAATAAATTAATTCTCATGGAAAGGAATGCATGCTATTAGAAATCATGATCTCATAATCAAGATATCTCCACCATCATGACCTTAAACCAATAAAATATAAAATAATGGTAAAGGTCTATTTAATTTAGCCAACTAATTAGTATCATGAGACCTATCGATGCATCGACCGGCTATATAATTTCAAGGGCACATCCGTCACTTCATTTCCAATGCATTCCTCATATATCGAATGATCAATTTAATTACTGATCAATATGACTTATCAAAAATATATGTATTAAGTAAATACTATGGATTTATCAAAAAAAATATAGTAAATAAAATATCGTCAAATTATAACACTATATGTATAAATTGTATATGATTTAGGCAATAATCATATCCATGACACAAAGAATATATATATTTAAGATAAATGCAATATCTAATGATCAAAAGTAAGTAAATGTTTCAAAGGATGACATCATTAAAATATATCCCCAGTGGTGAATAAGTAAAATAAAGGGTTTTTTCATTGATTAATATAAATTATATTAAAATATTTTTAAAACATTCTTCAAGAAAATAACCTTTCCATTTTTTAAAATCACTTATTTAAAAAAAATGACACAATTATAAAGTAAAATATTTTCAATGAAAATAACCTTATAATATTGTAAAGGAATGTTCAAAGAAAATATTTTTCATGATGGTGAGAAAATATGATCATGTCGTATAAGTTGGAAAAAATATTCCTTCCATACTTTTATCGAAAAATCCACCAAGTACCTCTTTTAGAAAAGAATAAAAAGATTCCATTCAACCCATTTTTTAAAAAGGTAGACATGTGTAAAAATTTCATTTTTATAAATAATTATAGAAGTGTAAAAATTTAGTAAAATTTGGATATGGAAGAGAAATGTACCATAATAAAAGAGAAACAAGATCAGTTTTTCTTTTAAAAATTTCCTTGCTTGATTCAAGTTACAAAGAGAGGAAACATTGGAAGAAAATATGAACACTATATAAAAAAATAAACTTGAAATGAACTTTAATAATAATAAATAAATAGATATCCATTTAAGTAAATATATACATCATATAAAATTAAACAAGTTTATATTACCAAATATGTCCCAATAAGAGTGAGAATTGAGACAAAATACCTTACCTCAGGTCTGACTTGTCACATAGGTGATCTAAAATCAAATTTAATGAATTTAAATTTATTATAATTACATATAAATACCATATTAATATCTATTATATCATATATTATCCATTTATGACATTTTATGACCTGTTTGTTAATAATATTTTATTATTATCATTGTTTTGTGTGGTAACTACTTTGTTTTTCAAGTATGTTTTGATTTAGTAGTTCCAGTACTTGTACATTTATTATGGTTACATAATCACTGGAATATTATTAATTGTATAAATATAATATATTTTTAATATATATATATATAAATTTATATTCACCTATAAAATATAGAGATAGAAAATTAAATTACACCATTCATGGAGACAGTAGGTCATACGTACACATGAACTTGTTTTCACTTTTAGAAAAATTGAACGAAAAAAAGGTGAATAATAATTAATATTTAAAGAATAAATATAATATCATATATATTCATTAAATAAAACTTTATTCCCATCTATTTAAAACATAATTGAAAAATGGGTCACATAGCTTTATAGAGGTAGTAGGCCACATGTACACATGATCGACATTATCATTTTTCAACCGCTAAGAAGGTAAGAAGTTATATATGATATTATTGTTTTATAATCATATTTATTTCATAAATATAATATATAATCATTAGATCCATCTTTATAACCATCCAATCAATGTGGTGATGAAAACGAATTACGCCACTACGTGGAGACGGTTAGCCATACGTATGAACAAGCGATGTTTTCACTTTTCATGTAATGTAAAAGAGATAGAATTTGGTTTTAAAATAGTTATAATAGCATTAAAATATATTTAGGATACTAGATTTATTATATAAGGATGGGTACAACAATTTTAGATGAATTATAAGAAGTAATAGACTTGAAGGACTCAGTAAAGATGATTACCTCTTCTTCGGAAGACTTCCATTAGATCTCTTCTTAAGGGAGCTAGGGTAGGTCTTTTGGAATGAAAAGAAACTCTAGAAATTATATATAAGTATTTTTATAAGATAAATTAGTAGGTTTTGGTCAACGTATATGTATCAAAGTAGTGTAAAGATGTAACACCCCAGGTAAATAAAGAATATGACATTTTCATATTTATCCATATTTGTGAATAAAATATTAATATGACTTTAAAGGGGATGCTATGCTCGATGGCATACCCAACACGCAACAACGAGTTTCTTGGGAATCTTACATTTCACTCTAATAATAAAATAATATTATTTTAATGGCAGTTAACATGTAGCCATTGTATTGGCGGGAATGGATAGAAATAACTAAAATATGATTATATTTGTTTTTAAATGTTTTTACAATAAAAGAATAAAGGCTTAAAATACGGAAAGAATTCAATTTTAGGCATATATGCCCTAGTTTTAACTAAAGGTTCACTTATCGCCTTTTGATGGCGAACCGTCATTAAATATAGTTTCGTTCACTCTTATACATTCTATTGGACCAAATAAAACTCTTCTTAAGAATTGGGACATCAAAATTTACTTTGTGTAAATTTTTGGTATTTTTCCGATAAAGTTCTTTTTTTAATGAATAGTGTAAAATGTTGTATTTTAATTCAAAACCACTTTTTAATCTAATTTATTTATATGATTATATTATCTTTTGAATTGGTTTTGAAGTCGAATTATAATATATTTTTACCATTTAATCCAATGATGGTCATTGGAATCAATTTCACTTTGAAATTGGACTTAAACTGGTGTCAATCTTTTGATACTTATTGTTTCATAAAAACACGCTATTTGTCATGACAGCGGGAATTAATTATTAAATTAATTAATGTGACTTATATGTTTTGAATTTTGTAAAATGGAATTCATTTTTGAATTCGGAATATCAAATATATCTTAGGGTGAATTTTTGGTAATTTTCTGAAAAACTTCAATTTTTGATGAATAGTGAAACCACTAAGTGGTACTTATAAAAACTGATTTTTTCCGTTTAAATGAAATTTTTCCATCATTGTGTTTTGATTTTCAAAAATCCGACATACATGGTTGTCATTAAGAAGTAAAACGTGGTTCAATGAGATTATAATAATTTTTTGGTGAATAGTAACTTATTAAGTTCTTAATCGCGATTAGTTGTAATTAGTGTAGTTTAAGGTAAAAATAATGCTTTAATAATATGAGATGAGCTTGACACATGTCCTACCCTCATTGGTTGTGTCATGGCAGACCAAGAAAAGCCATGGGTCAACTTGGGGACCCCATGGAGCCACTTTGGTTGGGAAATGACATAAATAACTTTTTATTTAATGTAAAAGTAAAAATGACACAAACATAATATGTTTTACAAAAACAATTTTTACATGGGGTTATAAAGATCATATTTTTGATTATAAATAGTCATTGGAAAGCTAATAAGATTTAATAAATCATAGTAGTTTTTTTATAATTTATAGACATTATATAAATTAAATTATTTATGACATCATGATGATGCAGTGATGGCCTCATTATTTAACGATTAAAATAAAATGGAAAGATAATGTAATATATAAGACCTACACTTGTCCAAAAACTATTGGATGGGAATATGTCGAAGCCTTATTATATTATATTTGAAATATATAAATTTGGGACCTTAGAAATTCGAAACACTTTTGAAAATAAAATAATAGTTTCATGATTTCCAAAATTGCCCCTCCTCTCCTCTTATAAAAGGCCCCCACCTCTACCTCATTTCACACACTCCTCAAGCCTTTGGATCGGCCAAACCCTTCCCATTTACTCTCTCCACATCCCTCTCCTCATCCTAGAGGATTCACTTTGGGAATAATCCTTTCAAAGGAAGCCTTTAGGCTCAAATCAAAAGGCGTTACACTTTTAAAGGTAATTCATTCTCTCATGTTCATTTGTTTTATTTTGCTCCTACAACCCTCTAAACTCTTTTTATTTACTTATTTTGTAACAAAACCAGTATCTTAAATATACTAGGATGTTGTTATAATATTTATTCAAGCTACACTCTCACACAACTACATCAAATGGTTATAGAACATACGGTTTCCGTGGATGGCGAAATTCTGCCTCCCGAAACGATGATTGTTCAATACTCATTTAACACCTTCAAAGGTGGCCATTATGATGTCACTATTTTTATATATGATATATAATATGTTTATTATTTCCTTAATCTTCTGTATTTTTCATTTATGGCATACCATTATTGTTTCCATTATGGGTAAACACGATATCTTCATTTTAGGAAGTGCGGACTACCGCCCCCTCAAAGTGATGTGATTCGTTAATGCCATACGTGGGATGTATAAAGGATGGATTTAATGTTATTATATATGATATTATACTGGAATTATAATATAACTCTATATCATTATTATTTATTTCCATTAAAGTATGATATAGAAATGAAAGTAGCGTTCATGCGTACGTACGGCTTACCGTCTCCATGAACGGTGCTTTTCATTTCTTATCCCCAAATGTAATGTACTATTAAAAGTACATGTATATAATGGATATATATAATTAATGATACATCTAAATGATTAATATAATTCTGGAATTAAAATATACATACCTCTCGTTTAGTTTTAATTCAATTAATATGACAAAGAAATGAAAGTTGCGTTCATGCATACGTACGGCTTACCGTCTCCATGAACGGTGCATTTCATTTCTTACCTCTAAATGATTATGTAATATTATAAATACATTAATATGATGAATATATATGATATATATTTTATCCAAATCATTAATATCATTCTGGATATAACGAACCTTTGACCAAATTAACAACATGTAAGTGTAAGAAGTCTATTTTTGACTTAAGAACCAAATACCGACAAAATGAACAGTATTAACTTAAATGATTACATGATGTTTATAACATGTTATAAAAGGAATAATGAACTATAAAAAAGGTTCTTAATAAAGTTGAAATTAACTCAAGTTTATTATTCAGGACGTTAAAGAACGATCGAGTCAATTTGGACTTGAGGTAAGGGATCTTACTCCTCTCTTTCTTTTTAAGTACACTCTTTTATGTCATTTATTCTAATCTCATCTTTCTTGTGATTGGGATGTTCTTTTACATTACCATTACGGTAATTTTTATGTTCATATGATGAGAGACCCTATTCTATCTCATCATTCCATTTTGGAAGTTTTGAGTGGCGCCGTTAGGCTGCCGAATTTTCGTAAGAGATCTAACCTCTCTCTTTCTCTTTAAGTACTCTCCTTTATGTCACTTCCTTTAAGCTCCTCTTTGTTATGATGGTGGATGTTCTTTTATATTCATATTTCTCTAAATTTTATTTTAATGTGATGAGATACCCTATTTGATCTCATCAATCCATTTTTGGAAGTTTTTAAGTGGCGCTGTTAGGCTGCCGAGTTTTCGTAAGGGATTTTTCATCTCACTTTTATTCCCGTGAGATTTATGCTACATTTGCCACAATTTCCTTTGAGTGGTTTATGTACTGCCCACTATTACACTCCTTTTCTAATATAATTCCATTTATGGGTATTTACATATTCATTGTATGACACTTCTTCAATGGGGTGTACTTTTCGAAAGTTACCCAAGTCGGTAAGGGAACCTTTCACCCTCCTCTTTTTAAAAGACTGCGTTTGTTATGTATTTTAATTCACATACTATTATGTTGGGATATGTTATTCTATATCCTGATTAATGTTAATTTTATGTCCAAGTGATGAGATCCCCTTTTTATCTCTCATCAACTCAATTTCTGAATTTTTGAAGTGACGCCGTTAGGCTGTCAAATTTTTGCAAGGGAACTTCTTAGCCGAAATTTGATTCCTTGGGATAAACTTGTACTCCTTGAATATGTTGTTCTATGAATATGTGTGAATAACCTCTGATTGTTTTACACTTAATATCCACTTATATTTGGTGTATTCGTTTGTCACACATAATTATGTAATTGATTTATTCTTAAACCAAGGATACCGTCTTTGTAAGGGACTTCGTCTCAATCTCCTTTCATTGAGGCATATTTCGTTTTATACACAACTTTATTTTATACGGTGTATAAACCCCTTTGACTTTTACTTTTATACAAAAGGAATATTTTTCTACGAAGTGTTTTACTAAACGACAAAAAGTAATGTTTTTTTAAACGTACGCGGTGACAACGACTTTTTCCGCCGCCGCGAGTATTATTTGGTCTTTGGCTTCCTCAACAAGACGTAATGTTTTTAAAATAAAATAAATACCATATACTCTTTTATGTATTTTGGTATTGAAAATGGTTTTGATAAAGGATTTTATTATGATATATTTTGATTGAAATGTGGAAATGTTATCATTACTTTATATTGGTTTTATGTTTTATGATTTTATATTGGTACATGGACATTTTAACAGGTGGTTACGTTATAAACCATATGACGGGTGGTTCCGTGAATACCAGGATGGGTGGTTACGTTATAACCTCCAATGCATTGGGTATGGAAGTCGGCCGTATGTCTATTCCATTAATTATGTATGGAAATTGGCTGTATGGCTATTCCATTAAGTGATATGTGTGGGAGTCGACCGTATGGTTATTCCACTTAAGTATGTTTATGTCCCAAGTTACCATTATATATGTTATGTGTTCTTTATATGGGTTTTATGGTAATCCTTTGGTTACAAAAAGGTAAGTAATGATATTTTATTCAGTCAATAGTTTTTACTACTTCATAAATGTGAAAATTATTGATTTGATAAAGTATACATGGTTTACTTTTTGTTTTGATAAACTAACAGTTTTTATTCTTTGTGTATCCCTTACTGAGTTTTTATGCTCATCCCAAGTTTTTGAAATGTTTTTCACAGGACTTAGCATGGAATAGGGTCAAGGATGGGATCAAGGGAAAGTCATGCTACCTAAAACATGAAACTAGACATGTTTCTTTTTAAGAGTTTTTATTTTATGGAAATTTAGTAGAAGAGACTACTTTGTAATCTTTTGAGATGTAATAGTTATGTCCTAATTCTCTAAAACTCTAAAACTGAAAAGATCCTCAATGTGAATTATTCATTTAATTCAATTTTAAGTAAGGTTTAAGGCTGGGGCCTTATAATTGGTATCAAAGGTCGGTTTAGATAACTTTAGAGGTTAGGGTATTCTTTAAGCACAAGTGGCATTACCATAATGGTTAGGATTTCAGAAAGAGTCCTAGTTTTAGATAAAGTGAATGAGTAAGTGTATCTTAGTGTTTACTTTACTCATTAGTACATGATGGTTTTGTTGATATACTCACACTGACATTTCTTTTTTTAGTGAATGGATGGATCTAGCAGGCACCAAAGAGACAACAGGTTTGAAGGAAACTGTGGTGGTTCTATGATTAAGATACTAGATAAAATGGGGGATTCAATGAGGAAACTCGTGGTTGTTCTAAACCAACTATCAAGGAGTCATGATCAACCACTTGAACCTTGGTATGATCTTTAATGCATCATGTACGAGATGTCCAATCGATGTGGAAGTTCAGGTAATAATTATAAAGGTAATAATTAGAGTTTATATGATCCTTACTTTTGAGGTAATTATGGGTTATTATATGATATGCTGGAAAATGAAAGGCATGAGATAAACTTGAGGTTAAAATATGTTATGATCATTTTTGATGATTTTATCTATTTTTGGGGAATGATTTAAGAATTATATAGTTTTGGAAAAATGACAACACGCAGACCGTATGACAACCCGTCACGTCGGACAAAGCTACGGGAATCGAACCCACAACCAAAGTGCGACTGGTATTTATCGCCTACCACTAGACTACGTGAAGTCCCTGGTTAGTTTGACCGATTCTTTTTAGTTAGATGATTTTATGAATTAAGAGTAAGTTGATTTTGGGTTATTTATGAAAATTATTAACCTATCATGGAGTATATGTGATTAGGTTAATTGCTTTTCAATACGAGACTTTAGGAGCAACTGATATTGTTTGGAGATAAATGTTATGATTTAACTTGGAAGACTATGTGACTAAATCCTTCAAGTATTTGGGTTTCAATATTATATTGGTTTACTTTGAAGAATTTTATGGACAAATTGTTTATCGGATGGTCCTCGTTGAACTTTGGGTTTTGTTGGACAAATTTTGGAGATTAAGCATAGATTTTATTTTTAAAGGGTTATCCTTCTCTGG
This sequence comes from Viscum album, assembly GCA_963277665.1. NCBI lineage: Eukaryota > Viridiplantae > Streptophyta > Magnoliopsida > Santalales > Viscaceae > Viscum > Viscum album. The sequence goes on along the minus strand of OY728138.1, from coordinate 283,572,287 downwards.
ATTATCTGACCTTGTACTAACATTTTTGGTTTTGGTTAAAGTCTAAAGAAATGGGAAGTATATAGTTCTCTTTTGTGGATTAGGTGATTCTCTAGAAGTTGATTATAGTACTCTTAATGTGAACAAGTCTTCCTAATATACTCATCTTTTGGAGAAAATATGAGTTTGTGTAAGGAATCTAATAAAAGTTGAAAGTCAACATGATAAGTGATTATGTTTCCTTATGAATAAATTCCTCAATAAAAAGTAACTTAAAACAAAAATGTTGTCTATTAACTTTTCCTACTGGGGAATCGAATACCATTTAACCCATCACAAGTTTGTGATTTTCTTTTGGTTAACTTTCTCCTAAACATGTTTTCTATCACTCTCCATCAGAACATGACCCTATGTTTTCTCCTCCATGTCCATATTTCTCTACATGGAATCCTAGTATGGGTTAACTTGGGTGACCTTTGTACTTATCTTTCTTTATTTTAAAGTGATTGTTTTACCGACTCTTGTTCCGATGTGGGACTTTCAAGGATGTTTCCAAGTGTAATTTTAAAATTGCGAGGACGCAATTCCCAAAAGGGGGGAAGGATGTAACACCCCAGGTAAATAAAGATTATGACATTTTCATATTTATCCATATTTGTGAATAAAATATTAATATGACTTTAAAGGAGATGTTATGCTCGATGGCGTACCCAACACGCAACAACGAGTTTCTTGGAAATCTTACATTTCACTCTAATAATAAAATAATATTATTTTAATGGCAGTTAACATGTAGCCATTGTATTGGTGGGAATGGATAGAAATAACTAAAAGATGATTATATTTGTTTTTAAATGTTTTTACAATAAAAGAATAAAGGCTTAAAATACGGAAAGAATTCAATTTTAGGCATATATGCCCTAGTTTTCACTAAAGGTTCACTTATCGCCTTTTGATGGTGAACCGTCATTAAATATAGTTTCGTTCACTCTTATAAATTCTATTGGACCAAATAAAACTCTTCTTAATAATTGGGACATCAAAATTTACTTTGTGTAAATTTTTGGTATTTTTCCGATAAAGTTCTTTTTTAATGAATAGTGTAAAATGTTGTATTTTAATTCAAAACCTCTTTTTAATCTAATTTATTTATATGATTAGATTATCTTTTGAATTGGTTTTGAAGTGGAATTATAATATATTTTTACCATTTAATCCAATGGTGGTCATTGGAATCAATTTCACTTTGAAATTGGACTTAAACTGGTGTCAATCTTTTGATACTTATTGTTTCATAAAAACACGCTATTTGTCATGACAGCGGGAATTAATTATTAAATTAATTAATGTGACTTATATGTTTTTAATTTTGTAAAATGGACTTAATTTTTGAATTCGGAATATCAAATATAGCTTAGGGTGAATTTTTGGTAATTTTCTGAAAAACTTCAATTTTTGATGAATAGTGAAACCACTAAGTGGTACTTATAAAAACTGATTTTTTCCATTTAAATGAAATTTTGCAATCATTGTGTTTTGATTTTCAAAAATCCGACATACATGGTTGTCATTAAGAAGTAAAATTTGGTTCAATGAAATTATAATAATTTTTTGGTGAATAGTAACTTATTAAGTTCTTAATCGCGATTAGTTGTAATTAGTGTAGTTTAAGGTAAAAATAATGCTTTAATAATATGAGATGAGCTTGACACATGTCCTACCCTCATTGGTTTTGTCATTTCCGACCAAGACAAGCCATGGGTCAACTTGGGGACCCCATGGAGCCACTTTGGTTGGGAAATGACATAAATAACTTTTTATTTAATGTAAAAGTAAAAATGACACAAACATAATATGTTTTACGAAAACAATTTTTACATGGGGTTATAAAAATCATATTTTTGATTATAAATATTAATTGGAAAGATAGAAAGATTTACTACATCATAGTATTTTTTTTATAATTTTTAGACATTATATAAAGTAAATTATTTATGACATCATGATGATGCAGTGATGACCTCATTATTTAACGATTAAAATAAAATGGAAGAATAATGTAATATCTAAGACCTACACTTGTCCAAAAACTATTGGATGGGAATATTTAGAAGCATTATCACATTATCTTCGAAATATATCAATGTGGGACCTTATAAATTCGAAACACTTTTGAAAATAAAATAATAGTTTCATGATTTCCAAAAGTGCCCCTCCTCTCCTCTTATAAAAGGCCCCCACCTCTACCTCATTTCACACACTCCTCAAGCCTTTGGCTCGGCCAACCCCTTCCCATTTACTCTCTCCACATCCCTCTACTCATCCTAGAGTATTACCTTTGGGCAGAATCCTTTCAAAGGAAGCCTTTAGGCTCCAATCAAAAGGCGTTACACCTTTAAAGGTAATTCATTCTCTCATGTTCATTTGTTTTATTTTGCTTCTCCAACCCCCTAAACTCTTTTTATTTACTTATTTTGTAACAAAACCAGTATCTTCAATATACTAGGATGTTTTTATAAGATTTATTCAAGCTAAACTCTCACACAACTACATCAAATGGTTAAAGAACATACGGTTTCTGTGGATGGCGAAATTCTGCCTCCCGAAACGATGATTGTTCAATACTCATTTAACACCTTCAAAGGTGGCCATTATGATGTCACTATTTTTATATATGATATATAATATGTTTATTATTTACTTAAGCTTCTGTATTTTTCATTTATGACATACCATTATTGTTTCCATTATGGGTAAACACGATATCTTCATTTTAGGAAGTGCGGACTACCACCCCCTCAAAGTGATGTGATTCCTTAATGCCATACGTGGGATGTATAAAGGAAGGATTTAATGTTATTATATATGATGTTATACTGGAATTATAATATACCTCTATATCATTATTATTTATTTCCATTAAATTATGAGATAGAAATGAAAGTAGCGTTCATGCGTACGTACGGCTTACCGTCTCCATGAACGGTGCTTTTCATTTCTTATCCCCAAATTTAATGTACTATTAAAAGTACATATATATAATGGATATATATAATTAATGATACATTTAAATGATGAATATAATTCTGGAATTAAAATATACATACCTCTCTTTTAGTTTTAATTCCATTAATATGACAAAGAAATGAAAGTAGCGTTCATGCGTACGTACGGCTTACCGTCTCCATGAACGGTGCATTTCATTTCTTACCTCTAAATGATTATGTAATATTATAAATACATGAATATGATGAATATATATGATATATATGTTATCCAAATCATTAATATCATTCTGGATATAATGAAACTTTGACCAAATTAACAACATGTAAGTGTAAGAAGTCTATTTTTGACTTAAGAACCAAATACCGACAAAATGAACATTATTAACTTAAATGATTACATGATGTTTATAACATGGTATAAAAGGAATAATGAACTATAAAAAAGGTTCTTAATAAAGTTGAAATTAACTCAAGTTTATTATTCATGACGTTAAAGAACGATCGAGTCAATTTGGACTTGTGGTAAGGGATCTTACTCCTCTCTTTCTTTTTAAGTACACTCTTTTATACCATTCCTTCTAAGCTCATCTTTCTTGTGATTGGGATGTTCTTTTACATTACCCTTACTGTAATTTTTATGTTCATATGATGAGAGACCCTATTCTCTCTCATCATTCTATTTTGGAAGTTTTGAGTGGCGCCGTTAGGCTGCCGAATTTTCGTAAGAGATCTAACCTCTCTCTTTCTCTTTAAGTACTCTCCTTTATGTCACTTCCTTTAAGCTCCTATTTGTTATGATGGGGGATGTTCTTTTATATTCCTCTTTCTGTACATTTTATTTTAATGTGATGAGATACCCTATTTGATCTCATCAATCCATTTTTGGAATTTTTTAAGTGGCGCTGTTAGGCTGCCGAGTTTTCGTAAGGGATTTTTCATCTCACTTTTATTCCCGTGAGATTTATGCTACATTTTCCACAATTTCCTTTGAGTGGTTTATGTACTTCCCACTATTACACTCCTTTTTTAATATAATTCCATTTATGGGTTTTTACATATTCATTGTATGACACTTCTTCAATGGGGTGTACTTTTCGAAAGTTACCCAAGTCGGTAAGGGAACATTTCACCCTCCTCTTTTTAAAAGACTTCATTTGTTATGTCTTTTAATTCACATACTATTATTTTGGGATATGTTCTTCTACATCTTGATTAATGTGAATTTTATGTCCAAGTGATGAGATCCCCTTTTTATCTCTCATCAACTCATTTTCTGAATTTTTGATGTGACGCCGTTAGGCTGTCAAATTTTTGCAAGGGAACTTCTTAGCCCAAATTTGATTCTTTGGGATAAACTTGTACTCCTTTAATATGTTGTTCTATGAATATGTGTGAATAAACTCTGCTTGTTTTACACTTAATATCCACTTATATTTGGTGTATTTGTTTGTCACACATAATTATGTAATTGATTTATTCTTAAACCAAGGATACCGTCTTTGTAAGGGACTTCGTCTCAATCTCCTTTCATTGTGGCATATTTCGTTTTATACACAACTTTATTTTATACGGTGTATAAACCCCTTTGACTTTTACTTTTATACAAAAGGAATCTTTTTCTACGAAGCGTTTTACTAAACGACAAAAAGGAATGTTTTTTTAACGTACGCAGTGACAATGACTTTTTTCGCCGCCGCGAGTATTATTTGGTCTTTGGCTTCCTCAACAATCCGTAATGTTTTTAAAATAAAATAAATACCATATACTCTTTTATGTATTTTGGTATTGAAAATGGTTTTGATAAAGTATTCTATTATGATATATTGTGATTGAAATGTGGAAATGTTGTCATTCATTTATATTGGTTTTATGTTTTATGATTTTATATTGGTACTTGGACATTTTAACGGGTGGTTACGTTACAAACCATATGACGGGTGGTGCCATGAATACCAGGACGGGTGGTTACGTTATAACCTCCAATGCATTGGGTATGGAAGTCGGCCGTATGGCTATTCCATTAAGTATGTATGGAAATTGGTCGTATGGCTATTCCATTAAGTGATATGTGTGGGAGTCGACCGTATGGTTATTCCACTTAAGTATGTTTATGTCCCAAGTTTCCTTTATATATGTTATGTGTTCTTTATATGGGTTTTATGGTAATCCTTTGGTTACAAAAAGGTAAGTAATGATATTTTATTCAGTGAAGAGTTTTTACTACTTCATAAAGGTGAAAAGTATTGCTTTGATAAAGTATACATGGTTTACTTTTTGTTTTGATAAACTAACAGTTTTTATTCTTTGTGTATCCCTTACTAAGTTTTTATGCTCATCCCAAGTTTTTGAAATGTTTTTCACAGGACTTAGCATGGAATAGGGTCAAGGATAGGATCAAGGGAAATTCATGCTACCTAAAACATGAAACTAGACATGTTTCTTTTTAAGAGTTTTTATTTTATGGAAATTTAGTAGAAGAGACTACTTTGTAATCTTTTGAGATGTAATAGTTATGTCCTAATTCTCTAAAACTCTAAACCTGAAAAGATCCTCAATGTGAATTATTCATTTAATTCAATTTTAAGTAAGGTTTAAGGCTGGGGCCTTATAAAATAAGTGATGTAGTAGGTTCCTTTTTATAATTGAGGTGAGAAGCACTTTTTAAATTCCAGAAAAGATTAAATTAAAATAAATGTAACACCCTAACCCTAGAAACCTAGAGCTAGTGCATTAATTTGTTACATTGGAATGATTACATGGAATTAAATCTTGAAGGATCGATCAGTTTAGCTATCTTGGAAATCTATATTACATACATGATACCAATAATACATTGGAAAATAGAAAATACAAACATGATACATAATAAAAAGAAATAAATCGCATCCTTGAACTCTTATTCAAATATTTCCTCTTTATAACCAATGGAATGGAAGCATAATAAAATGATCAATAAAGGTAAGTAAATCAGAATCAACAATGAATCAATAAAAATAAATTAACATGGAAAGGTAAATAACTGATAACACATTCCATTCAAATAACTGGATAAGGTAATATCAACATGCCAAGGTAAGAAACTGAAAACACTTGTCATTTAATCAATGAACCGAAAATGAAATGAATCCATAGATATGTCGATCAAAAATCTCATAGATAAATAATAATAATCCAATTATCAATAAAGGAAATTCTTAGTTATCGGACATCATGTTTCTTAGGAACATAAAATTTTCCATCAAGATATAGTTTAAACTTTTCTATTTTGGTTAAATAATTCATCCCATGAGACTACTAATGCATCGATGGTGTTTTATTAACCGGCTCACAACCCGTAGGTCTTTCCTTAAATGGTCCCCAACCCATGTATTGCATGTAAAAATAATTCTTCATATATTGAACAAAAAATGTTCCTTATAAAATATACATATTGAATAAATAATATGGATTTATAAATAATACCTCAATGGAGTGTAATTAACAACAAGGGTTGTTAGAATTAAAACATTTTTTAGGATAAATAATCTTCAAACATTCCAAAGTTCTCCAAACCAATTTGAAGCATTTAAATCACAATTTACAAAATGTTATGACATTAAATGAAACATAAAATATCATGAGAATAAGGGGATTCATGATATAATATGAAAAAGTAAGTATATACACCAAATAAAATTTAATTGATGCATATTAACAAATAAGTCGCAATGGAATGTAAATTGAGATGAAATTACCTTACCTTAACCATACATTTGTTATGTGGTATTTATCCTCATGTATAGTGGTTTAAAATATGTTACAAACTTATACCAGAACTATAATAATGTTAACAATATCATATATTAACTTCTTATAATATTTTATTACCCTTTTGTTAACACACTTTCATTATTTTTAACTATTTTAGGTGTTAATTGACTAGTTTTCTCAAGTATGTTTTGACTTGTGATTTATTGTTCCAATTAATTAGATAATGATTTCATCATATAAAAAATTTAAACCATGAATTAATTATCATATATTTTGTATATATGTATTTATAGTATTCCTTTATATTTGGAGATTAGAAATGAAGCACAACATTCATGGAGACGCTAGGTCATTTATACGCATGAATGCTACTTTTATTTCTTTGTCATATTAAAAAAATGAAAGATAAATGATACATATGTATATTATAATTACATTATCATATATATGTTACATAGGTTTATTAAAACCATCCTAATATTTTCCATGCATAGCGTGAATGAATCACATCGCTTCGAGGGGAGGTAGTCCATAGTTCCTCAAACGATGTTATCATATTAACGCAAAATGGGAAGTATTAAAGGTATGCATTATAAAAGGATTAAATAAGTATAAATACATAATAAATACTATATATATCATATATAAATATATTTTTCATTATAATTTCCACCATGATAGGTATTAAACTAAAAAATGAACAATCATCGTTTCGTGAGGCAATAGTTAGATATACACAGAAACAGTATGTTAATTGCCCATTAGATATAGGTGTGTGTAAGTGTAGGTAAAAATATTAACTTAAAAACATCCTAGTACATTTATGATACTATTTTTTTATATAATCACATAATAAGTATATTTTATTGGGTAGATAATGGAAATAATACTAAAAATATTAAGGAATATTGTTACCTCTTAATTGGGTTACTCATTTTTGTTTGTACCAAAAGGCTTCATTGGGTTGATTTCCTAAAAAATTGAGGATTATAGGTCGAGGTTATGGATTTTGGGAGACTATTTGGGAAGATTTTGGATGAGCCAAAGTGTCCTGAGAAGTGTGAGGAAGGGGTAGAGTGCTTTCCTTTTTATAGTGGATGGGGAGTGGCGCTCTAGTAAATACCAAAAGGTATTCATTAATGGGAGTTATACCTTACCTGAAGTGCCTAAAAAATGACCAAATAATATATTAAATAGGAATAATGGTCTATTAAAACCTCCACCACAAAAAAAAATATGTTCATTTTAATAATTTGGTTCCTTAACTTCTAGGATTCCCCATTTTTATCATTTTGGTTTTTATAAAAGCATCTAGTTTTATAATAAAATTATTTTTACCATTAAGAATAAATTAAAGTGAGATTTATAAAAAAATAAATATACACATAATTATTAATATTATATATAATTTTTAAAATAAAAATACCATGTGTTTTGGAAGTTAATTTTAAAAAAAGCGCATGTGACGCGCTAAAACACTACTTTAACGCGGATCGTGTTAAAAATGTTTTTACAGTATATGGGTCAATATGTTATTTATAAAATATCAATTGGTCCATTAATAGACCATATTTAATATTTATTAACACTTAAAATCACTTTCAGAATATATGATTTTTTTAATTTTAAATAATTTTATAAAATATCATTTATTGTAAAATGTCAATTTTGACATTGTTTATTTAATTTTAATTTTAAAATATCAAAACAATATTAGAATTAAAATATATTAATTTTAAGATTTTTTAACATGATATATTCATCTAAATAAATAAATAAATACAATAATTCAATCAATTCACTTCACTTTTAATATATATAGTATGATTTATTTTAGTTTGTTATTAACTAAATAATTATTATGTTAGTATGACAACCCTGCTTTTTATTACAACTTAAACATGCTTTATTACATAAAACATCACTTGATACAACAAAGAAGATTGATAGGTTTAGTGTCTTTGGGGCTTAGGATCATTACATAAAAACTTAAAACATGAAATACAACATCTTTATTGAAAACTTCCTTTACATGACCACTACATTCCCTCGTACTTAGCATTGCATTGGATAACCTGAGGATATGCATAAGAAAAGGGTCAGCTATAAATCCCAGTAAGGGAGTACACATGGAATGACATGAGGAGTACAATACATGTTATACAATAAGCATATCAATAGATCATAAAAGAAACATGAACATAAAGGCATGATAAAGCATGATAATCATAACATGGAAATGTGGCAACAACACTTAACATGGATTTAGCATGAGCCAAGGCTCATTGCACATAAAGCATGAGTAAACCCTCATTGCACATGAAGCACGAGTAAACCCTCATTGCACCTGAATTAGCATGAGTCAACACTCAGTGCACATTATAAGGCCCCGGCCTTAAACCTTACTTAATATTGAATTAAATGAATAATTCACGTTGAAGATCTTTTCAGGTTTAGAGTTTTAGAGAATTAGAACATAACTATTACATCTCAAAAGATTAAAAAGTAGTCACTTCTACTAAGTTTCCATAATAAAAAAACTCTTAAAAAGAAACATGTCTAGTCCCATGTTTTATATAGCATGACATTCCCTTGATCCCATCCTTGACCTTATTCCACATTAAGTCCTGTGAAAATCATTTCAAAAAAACTTGGGGTGAGCATAAAAAGCTCAGTAAGGGATACACAAAAAAATGAGAACTGTTAGTTTTTCAAACATCAAGTAAACCATGTATACTCTATCAAAGTAATACCTTCACCTTCATGAATTAGTAAAAACTCTTTACTGAATAAAGTATCATTACTTACCTTTTTGTAACTAAAGGATTACCATAAAACCCATAAAAAGAACACATAACATATATAAAGGTTACTTGGGACATAAACATACTTAAGTGGAATAACCATATGGTCGACTCCACACATATCACTTAATGGAATAGCCATACGGCCAATTTCCATACATACTTAATGGAATAGTCATACAGCCGACTTCCATACCCAATGCATTGGAGGTTATAACGTAACCACCCGTCCTGGTATTCACGGCACCACCCGTCATATGTTTTATAACGTAACCACCCGTTAAAATTTCCAAGTACCAATATAAAATCATAAAACATAAAACCAACATAAAGGAATGATAACATTCCCACATTTCAATCACAATATATCATAAATATATTGATATAATAGAATCCTTTATCAAAACCATTTTCAATACCAAAATACATAAAAGATTATATGGTATTTATTTTATTCTAAAAACATTACGGCTTGTTGAGGAAGCCAAAGACCAAATAATACTCACGGCGGCGGAAAAGGTCGTTGTCACCGCGTACGTTAAAAAACATTCCTTTTTGTCGTTTAGTAAAACGCTTCGTAGAAAAAGATTCCTTTTGTGTAAAAGTAAAAGTCAAATGGGTTTATACACCATATAAAAGAAAGTTGTGTATAAAACGGAATATGCCTCAATGAAAGGAGATTGAGACGAAGTCCCTTACCTCGGGTCTGACTTGACTCTATCGTTCTTTAACGTCCTGAATAATAAACTTGAGTTAATTTATACTTGATTAAGAACCTTTTTAAAGTTCATTATTCCTTTTATATCACTTATTTCCATGTTATAAACATTATGTAACCATTTAAGTTAATGATGTTTGTTTTGTCAATATTTGGTTCTTAAGTCGAAAGTGGATTTCTTACAATTACATGTTGTTCGTGTGTTCAAAGGTTCTTTATATCCAGAATTCCATTCCTGATTTGGATATCATATATATCATATATATCCATCATATACATGTATTCATAATATTACATAATCATTTAGAGGTAAGAAATGAAATGCACCGTTCATGGGGACGGTAAGCCGTACGTACGCATGAACGCTACTTCCATTTCTATTTCGTATTTTCTGGAATGGAATCATAATGATATAAGAGTATATTATAATTCCAGTATAATAACATATATAATATCATTAACTTTATCCTTTAAACATCCCACATATGGTATTAACGAATCAAATCACTTTCAGGGGGCGGTAGTCCGCACTTCCTAAAATGAAGATATCGTGTTTACCCATAATGGAAACAATAATGGTATTACATAAATGAAAAATAAAGAAGATTAAGGAAATAATAAACATATTATATATCATATATAAAAATAGTGACATCATAATGGCCACCTTTTAAGGTGTTAAATGAGTATTGAACAATCATCGTTTCGGGAGGCAGAATTTCGCCATCCACGGAAACCACATGTTATTTAACCATTTTATGTAGTTGTGTGAGAGTTTAGCTAGAATAAATCTTATAACAACATCCTAGTATATTGAATATACTATTGTTGTTACAAAAGAAGTAAATAAAAAGAGTTTAGGGGGTTGGAGAAGCAAAATAAAACAAATGAACATGAGAGATTGAATTACCTTTAAAAGTGTAACTCCTTTTGATTTGAGCCTAAAGGCTTACTTTGAAAGGATTCTGCCCAAATGAAATCCTCTAGGATGAGGAGAGTTATGTGGAGAGAGTAAATGGGAAGGGTATGGCCTAGCCAAAGGCTTGAGGAGTGTGTGAAATGAGGTAGAGGTGGGGGACTTTTATAAGAGGAGAGGAGGGGAACTTTTGGAAATCATGAAACTATTATTTTATTTTCAAAAGTGTTTCGCATTTCTAAGGTCCCACATTGATATATTTAGAAGCTAAGATGATAAGTCTTAGATATATTCCCATACAATAGTTTTTGGACAAGTTTAGGTCTTAGATATTACATTATCTTTCCATTTTATTTAAATCGTTAAATAATGAGGTCATCGCTGCATCATCATGATGTCATAAATAATTTAATTTATTTAATGTCTAAAAATTATAAAAAAATAATATGATGTAGGAAATCGTTTTATCTTTCTGATGAATATTTATAGACATAAATATGATTATTATAACCCCTTCTAAAAATTGTTTTAGTAAAATAATTTATGTTCGTCTCATTTTCACCTTTATTTTAAAAAAAGGCATTAAAGTCATTATCTCACCCAAGTGGCTCCATGGGGTCCCCTAAATCGACCCATGGGTTTTCTTGGTCGTACATGACTCACCCAATATGTGTAGGATAAGTTTCATGGTGTTTACACATTTTTATAATATCATTTTTGCCTTAAATTACACTAATTACCTCTAATCGCGATTAAAAACTTAATAAGTTACTATTCACCAAAAAATTGATTTAATCTCATTGAACCACATTTTACTTCTTAATGACAACCATGTATGTCGGATTTTTGAAAATCAAAACACAATGATGGCAAAATTTCATTTAAACGGAAAATCCGTTTTTTTAAGTACCACTTAGTGGTTTCACTATTCATCAAAAATTGAAGTTTTTCAGAAAATTACCAAAAATTTACCCAAAGCTATATTTGATATTACGAATTCAAAAATGAATTCCATTTTACAAAATTCACAACATATAAGTCACATTAATTAATTTAATAATTAATTCTCGCTGTCAGAGCAAATAGCGTGTTTTTATGAAACAATAAGTATCAAAAGATTGACACTAGTTTAAGTCCGATTTCAAAGTGAAATTAATTCCAACGACCACTATTGGATTTAATGGTAAAAATATTTTCTAATTTCACTTTAAAACCAACTCAAAAGATAATCTAATCATATAAATAAATTAGATTAAAAAGAGGTTTTGAATTAAAATACAACATTTTACACTATTCATTTAAAAAAGAACTTTATCGGAAAGATACCAAAAATTTACACAAAGTAAATTTTGATGTCTCGATTCTAAAGAAGAGTTATTTTTGGTCCAATATAATTTATAAGATTGATCAAAACTATATTTAATGACGGTTCGCCGTCAAAAGGTGATAAGTGAACCCTTAGTGAAAATTAGGGTATAAATGCCTAAAATTGAATTCTTTCCGTATTTTAAGCCTTTATCCTTTATTGGGTAAATGTAAAAACATTTAAAAACATATATAATAATATTTTAGTTATTTCTATCCATTCTCGCCAGTACAACGGCTACTTGTTAACTAACATTTAAAATAATATTATTTTATTACTTGTGTGCAACGTAAGTTTTCAAAGAAACTCATCGTTGCGTATCGAGTACGCTATCGAACGTAGAAACCCCTTTTAATTAAAATTAATATTTAATTCATAAATATTAATAAATATGAAAATTCTTTATTCTTTAATTACCTGGGATGTTACATCCTTCCCCCCTTTTGGGAATTGCGTCCTCGCAATTTTATTCACTTATCAAAATAAGTGGGGGTATTTATCCCTCATAGCATTTTCAGATTCCCACGTTGCCTCTTCAATCACATGGTTTTTCCACAAAACCTTTACCTGATGAATCACCTTATTCCGTAACACCTGCTCCATGTGGTCAAGAATCTGGACTGGTTGTTCTTCATAAGATAGGTTCTCCTCCAGCTGAACTACCTCTGGACTCAAAACATGAGATGGATCTGGCATATACTTCCTCAACATCGAAACATGAAAAACATTGTGTACCTGAGATAAACTCAGAGTTAAATCCACTCAGTAAGCAACTGATCCAACTTTCTCCAGAATTTCATATGGTCCAATAAACCTTGGAATCAGCTTTCCTTTCTTACCAAATCTCATCACACTTTTCCAAGGAGAAACCTTGAGAAAAACATGATCACCTACCTCGAAAGATAGATCCTTCCTCCTGTTATCCGCATAACTCTTCTGTCTGCTCTGAGCTGTTCTCATGTGCTTCTGAATCAACTGAATCTTTTCTGCCATCTCTTCTACCAATTCTGGTCCCATCAACTTCCTTTCACCCACTTCATCCCAAAATGCTGGAGTTCGACACCGCTTCCCATATAATGCCTCAAATGGTGCCATCTGTATACTGGAATGAAAGCTATTATTATATGAAAACTCAAACAAAGAAAGATGTTGGTCCCAACTTCCCTGATAATCCATCGAACAAGCTCGTATCATATCCTCCAAGGTCTGAATTGTTTGTTCTGACTGCCCATCTGATTGAGGATGAAAAGCTGTACTAAAATTTAATTCAGTACCCAACGACTTCTGAAGGCCTTTCCAAAAGTTAGATGTGAACCTGGGATCACGATCAGATACAATGGAGAGGGGAACTCCATGTAACCTGACTATCTCTTTAAGATACAAACGGGAAAGTTGATCTAGGGAAAAAGTATCTCGTATAGAAAGTAAATGAGCAGATTTAGTCAAGCGATCAACAATAACCCAGATTGCATTATTACCTCGAGATGTCCTCGGTAATCCCACAACAAAGTCCATGGATATGTTTTCCCATTTCCACTCTGGCACTGGTAAAGGCTGAAGCATCCCTTTCGGTAACTGCCGCTCTGCTTTAACCTGCTGACAAGTCAGACACTTCACAGTAAAATCATCAATATCTCTTTTCATTCCATCCCACCAGTAATACTCCCGCAGATCTCTGTACATCTTAGTACTTCCAGGATGAACTGAAAATGGGGAACTATGAGCCTCACATAACAACTCATTCTTCAACTGTGAATCACAAGGCACACATAATCTCTTCCCAAACCTCAAAACACAATCATTATCAATGTTGAATTCAGGCAACTTACCTTTCTGAACCAGCTCTACCTTTTTCTGCAACTCACTGTCTCGCTTCTGTGCTTTCTTGATTTTGTCTGATAGAGAAGATTTCACTGATACCTGAAACAAAACAGAAGAACATCATGTACCAACAACTTTTATGCCAAAGTTCATCAAATCATTAACCAAGGGATCACGTTCCAAACACAACATTTCTAATGAAGCATTACTTTTTCGACTCAAAGCATCATCCACTTTATTTGATTTTCCCGGATGGTAATGAATTGTAAAATCATAATCCTTGAGTAATTCCAGCCATCTCCTCTATCTCATGTTCAATTATTTCTGAGTGAATATATACTTTAAACTTTTGTGATCAGTATATATTTCACACTTTACTCCATACAAATGATGCCTCCAAATTTTTAAAGCAAAGACAACAGCAGCTAATTCCAAATCATGTGTAGGGTAATTTACCTCATGAGTTTTCAACTGTCGTGAAGCATAAGCAATTACCTGATCATTCTGCATAAGGACACAGCCAAGTCCCTTCAACGAAGCATCACTGTATATAAAAAACTCACCATTCCTGGAAGGAAGTGCCAAAACTAGAGCATTCACCAATATTCTCTTCAACTCCTGAAAACAATCATCACATTATTTTGTCTAGATGAACTTAACACCCTTACGAGTTAGCTTAGTCATTGGACTAGATAACCGTGAAAAAATTTCAACAAACCTTCGGTAGTAACCTGCCAAACCAAGAAAACTACGGATCTCGGTTACATTTGTGGGTCTTGGCCATTCTTCAACAACTTTTGTTTTAGTAGGATCAACAGTTATGCCATCTTTTGAAACAATGTGACCAAGGAAAGAAATTTGTTGTAACCAAAACTCACACTTGCTGAATTTTCCATATAGTTTCTTTTCTTTTAAGGTTTGAAAGATAACCCTTAAATGACTTTCATGCTCCTCTTTACTTTTAGAAAACACCAAAATATCATCGATGAAAACAACCACAAACTTATCCAAGAACTCATGGAAAATTATATTCATAAGGTCCATGAATACAGCAGGTGAATTGGTTAAACCAAAAGGCATAACTACAAATTCATAATGGCCATATCTAGTACGGAACGCAGTCTTCGGAACGTCTGCTTATTTTACTTTCAACTGATGGTACCCCAACCTCAAGTCAATTTTCGAAAAAAACTGAGCTCCCTGGAGCTGATCAAACAAATCATCGATATGAGGCAAAGGATACTTGTTCTTAACAGTAATATTATTCAAGGCTCTATAATCAATGCAAAGTCTCATTGATCCATCTTTCTTTTTATCAAACAAGACAGGAGCACCCCATGGTGATGTGCTAGGTCGAATGAAACCTTTATCTAATAACTCCTGTAATTGTTTCTTTAACTCTAAAAGTTCAACTTGAGCCATTCGATAAGGGGGTTTTGAAATTGGATTAGAATCAGGAACTAAGTCAACAGTAAATTCAACTTCCCGATCATGAATAATACCAGGCAACTCATCAGGAAAAACATCAAGATACTCATTTACCACTGGCACATCATTAATCTGAACAGTTCCTTTATTTTCAACAATATTTGCAAGGTAACATTCATTTCCATCTTTTACTAGTTTCTCAACTTCCTGATATGTTATCGAAATCAAGGGTTCATTCTTGTACACAAACTGAAAATCTTTCTGAAAAGAAACCATTTTAGCTTTGCAGTCAATCTTAGCATGATAAACAGAAAGCCAATCCATTCCCAAAATAACATCAAACTCTACTAGAGGCAAAACAATAAGGTTTACTGGTAGATTCTTTCCACACACAAGGATAGGAAGGTTCTTATAATTCCTTTTTGTCTCAACGTTCCCTCCGGGTGTTTTTACCATAAGTTCAGGATTCATATCTTGATATGGAATTTCCAATTTACTAGAAAACTTCTCAGAAATGAAAGAGTGTGTAGACCCTGAATCAAACAACACATTGGCATAATCTGAATAAACAAATAGTGTACCTGATACCACTTCATTCGATGGCCCAACATCTGCTGAAGTTGTTGCAAAGGATTTCACCACCCCTTTGTGCTTGTAGTCTGGCTGCATTCCCCCAGTTGAGTTCTTCGTTGGACACTTGTTTGCATAATGACCCATTTCATTACACTTAAGACATCTTACCGTTGGCTTTTCATTGCCTGCTTGATCATCTTCCTTACAGTTACGAGCAATATGACCAGACTTACCACACCGAAAGCACTTACCAGACTTGGATAAACATTCTCCAGGATGCATTTTACCACACTTCTCACAGGATGGATATTTGGTTTTCTTACCTCCTTGCTTCTTTGATGAATTCTTCCCCTTTTCCTGCCAACTAGACCTCTTATTCTGTTGTTTGTCATAGAACACCTGATCATCGGCAAACTCCATTTCCACCTTCTCCGCACATCGGACAAGTTTTTCATAACTTTTGAACTCACGAGAAGCTAAATCCCTTCGATACTTTGGATTTAACCCTGAGTAAAAACGGTTTATTTTACTATCAAGATCTCGTATGAAGTTTGTAGCATACCTTGCCAATCGAGTGAACTTTTCTTCATAAGCAGCCACTGAATCATCCTCCTGCCTCAATTCTAGGAACTGTTTTTCCATCCTAAGACGAACCACCTTAGGAAAATATTTCTCAAGAAACATACCTTTGAATTCGTCCCAGTGAAGATCCTCAATCACATCACTATCCCTGATATTTTTCACCATCGACCACCACTGATCAGCTTCACCTTCAAAATGGTAAACAGCAAGACTAACCTTTTGATGTTATGAACACCCCATGACATCAAAAATCTTCTCCAGTGCTTTAATCCACCCTTCAGCTTGAACAGGGTCAGATGATCCTCTGAATGATGGGGGATGTTGCCTCATGAAATGTTCCACCACTGACATGTTCCTCTGCGGTTGATCTGGCTGATCTCGTGCATGGATACCACCACCATTTATAGCCTGATTCTACTGTGCCATCACTGCAACAAACTGTTCAGTTCCGATTCCGACCATCTCAGGTTGTTGGTTTGGAAGTTTTTCTTCCTCCTGATGTCGTCCCAACATAGTTGCTTTGTTTCCTCTGCGGAAAACCATTCTGAACACAGAAATATCTTAGGCGAACCAACATGGTAATCTGTAAATGCTATATCATTTCAATCATATTATAATTTAACACTTTTCTAACTCCTAAAGTTGTCTAAACCGACCTCTGATACCAACTATAAGGCTCTGGCCTTAAACCTTACTTAATATTGAATTAAATGAATAATTCACGTTGAGGATCTTTTCAGTTTTAGAGTTTTAGATAATTATAACATAACTATTACATCTCAAAAGATTACAAAGTAGTCACTTCTACTAAGTTTCCATAATAAAAAAAACTCTTAAAAAGAAACATGTCTAGTCCCATGTTTTATATAGCATGACATTCCCTTGATCCCATCCTTGACCTTATTCCACATTAAGTCCTGTGAAAATCATTTCAAAAAAACTTGGGGTGAGCATAAAAAGCTCAGTAAGGGATACACAAAAAAAAAATGAAAACTGTTAGTTTTTCAAACATCAAGTAAACCATGTATACTCTATCAAAGTAATACCTTAACCTTAATGAAGTAGTAAAAAATCTTTACTAAATAAAGTATCATTACTTACCTTTTTGTAACCAAAGGATTACCATAAAACCCATAAAAAGAACACATAACATATATAAAGGTTACTTGGGACATAAACATACTTAAGTGGAATAACCATACGGTCGACTCCACACATATCACTTAATGGAATAGCCATGCGGACAATTTCCATACATACTTAATGGAATAGCCATACGGCCGACTTCCATACTCAATGCATTGGAGGTTATAACGTAACCACCCGTCCTGGTATTCACGGCACCACCCGTCATATGGTTTATAACGTAACCACCCGTTAAAATGTCCAAGTACCAATATAAAATCATAAAACATAAAACCAACATAAAGGAATGATAACATTTCCACATTTCAATCACAATATATCAAAAATATATTGACATAATAGAATCCTTTATCAAAACCATTTTCAATACCAAAATACATAAAAGAGTATATGGTATTTATTTTATTCTAAAAACATTACGGCTTGTTGAGGAAGCCAAAGACCAAATAATACTCGCGGCGGCGGAAAAGGTCGTTGTCACCGCGTACGTTAAAAAAACATTCCTTTTTGTCGTTTAGTAAAACACTTCGTAGAAAAAGATTCCTTTTTTGTAAAAGTAAAATTCAAAGGGGTTTATACACCGTATAAAAGAAAGTTGTGTATAAAACGAAATATGCCACAATGAAAGGAGATTGAGACGAAGTCCCTTACCTCGGGTCTGACTTGACTCGATCGTTCTTTAACGTCCTGAATAATAAACTTGAGTTAATTTATACTTGATTAAGAACCTTTTTAAAGTTAATTATTCCTTTTATATCACTTATTTCCATGTTATAAACATTATGTAACCATTTAAGTTAATGATGTTTGTTTTGTCAATATTTGGTTCTTAAGTCGAAAGTGGATTTCTTAAAATTACATGTTGTTCGTGTGGTCAAAGGTTCTTTATATCCAGAATTCCATTCCTGATTTGGATATCATATATATAATATATATCCAGAATATACATGTATTCATAATATTACCTAATCATTTAGAGGTAAGAAATGAAATGCACCGTTCATGGAGATGGTAAGTCGTACGTACGCATGAACGCTACTTCCATTTCTATTTCGTATTTTCTGGAATGGAATCATAATGATATAAGAGTATATTATAATTCCAGTATAATAACATATATAATATCATTAACTTTATCCTTTACACATCCCACATATGGTATTAACGAATCAAATCACTTTCAGGGGGCGGTAATCCGCACTTCCTAAAATGAAGATATCGTGTTTACCCATAATGGAAACAATAATGGTATGCCATAAATGAAAAATACAGAATCTTAAGGAAATAATAAACATATTATATATCATATATAAAAATAGTGACATCATAATGGCCACCTTTGAAGGTGTTAAATGAGTATTGAACAATCATCGTTTCGGGAGGCAGAATTTCGCCATCCACGGAAACCATATGTTCTTTAACCATTTTATGTAGTTGTGTGAGAGTGTAGCTCGAATAAATCTTATAACAACATCCTAGTATATTGAAGATACTGGTTTTGTTACAAAATAAGTAAATAAAAAGAGTTTAGGGTGTTAGAGAAGCAAAATAAAACAAATGAACATGAGAGATTGAATTACCTTTAAAAGTGTAACTCCTTTTGATTTGAGCCTAAAGGCTTCCTTTGAAAGGATTATGCCCAAAGGGAATCCTCTAGGATGAGTAGAGGGATGTGGAGAGAGTAAATTGGCAGGGGATGGCCGATCCAAAGGCTTGAGGAGTGTGTGAAATGAGGTAGAGGTGGGGGCCTTTTATAAGAGGAGAGGAGGGGCACTTTTGGAAATCATGAAACTATTATTTTATTTTCAAAAGTGTTTCGCATTTATAAGGTCCCACATTGATATATTTCGAATCTAAGATGATAAGTCTTCGAAATATTCCCATCCAATAGTTTTTGGACAAGTGTAGGTCTTAGATATTACATTATCTTTCCATTTTATTTAAATCGTTAAATAATGAGGTCATCGCTGCATCATCATGATGTCATAAATAATTTAATTTATTTAATGTCTAAAAATTATAAAAAAAATAATATTATGTATGAAATCTTTTTAGATTTCTAATGAATATTTATATACAAAAATATGATTAGTATAACCCCTTCTAAAAATTGTTTTAGTAAAACATTTTATGTTAGTCTCATTTTCACCTTTATTTTAAAAAAAAGGCATTAAAGTCATTATCTCACCCAAGTGGCTCCATGGGGTCCCCTAAATCGACCCATGGGTTGTCTTGGTCGGCCATGACTCACCCAATAGGTGTAGGACAAGTTTCATGGTGTTTTCACATTTTTATAATATCATTTTTGCCTTAAATTACACTAATTACCTCTAATCGCGATTAAAAACTTAATAAGTTACTATTCACCAAAAAATTATTTTAATCTCATTGAACCACATTTTACTTCTTAATGACAACCATGTATGTCGGATTTTTGAAAATCAAAACACAATGATGGAAAAATTTCATCTAAACGGAAAATCAGTTTTTATAAGTACCACTTAGTGGTTTCACTATTCATCAAAAATTGAAGTTTTACAGAAAATTACCAAAAATTCACCCTAAGATATATTTGATATTACGAATTCAAAAATTAAGTCCATTTTACAAAATTCACAACATCTAAGTCACATTAATTAATTTAATAATTAATTCCCGCTGTCAGAGCAAATAGCGTGTTTTTATGAAACAATAAGTATCAAAAGATTGACACTAGTTTAAGTCCGATTTCAAAGTGAAATTAATTCCAATGACCACTATTGGATTTAATGGTAAAGATATTTTCTAATTTCACTTTAAAACCAACTCAAAAGTTAATCTAATCATATAAATAAATTAGATTAAAAAGAGGTTTTGAATTAAAATACAACATTTTACAATATTCATTAAAAAAAGAACTTTATCGGAAAGATACCAAAAATTTACACAAAGTAAATTTTGATGTCCCGATTCTAAAGAAGAGTTATTTTTGGTCCAAAATAATTTATAAGATTGATCAAAACTATATTTAATGATGGTTCACCGTCAAAAGGTGATAAGTGAACCCTTAGTGAAAATTAGGGTATAAATGCCTAAAATTTATTTTATTTCCGTATTTTAAGCCTTTATCCTTTATTGGGTAAATGTAAGAACATTTAAAAACATATATAATCATATTTTAGTTATTTCTATCCATTCCCGCCAGTACAACGGCTACTTGTTAACTAACATTTAAAATAATATTATTTTATTACTTGTGTGCAATGTAAGTTTTCAAAGAAACTCATCGTTGCGTATCGAGTACGCTATCGAACGTAGAAACCCCTTTTAATTAAAATTAATATTTAATTCATAAATATTAATAAATATGAAAATTCTTTATTCTTTAATTACCTGGGATGTTACACACATGACATATCATGATACTATACTTTACCCAATGCATTGGAGCTCTATAAGGGCGCACCCTTCTTAAACATTTCATTTCATGCATAAGTGTGCCACATGGATCATAAAACATGGATTCATAAAACATAATCATTTATTCCACGATAAAGGAATGTGGAATTGATACATGAAACTTTATAATAAATAAGTAAATGTGCATAAAGGTTAATACCCTTGATGGAGAAATAGGCATGGTATTCACTACACAATAACATTGGCTTAGAAAATCGGTGCGATTTCGGCAGCGTAACGGCTTGACATAAGAATTCATAAAAAAAGGTTGATGAGAGAGAAATGGGTTCCTCATCATATTTACATGTAATGGATAGTAATTAGGTCATATAGATTCATGTCCCAACAATTGAAAAGGAATTTAGATTCATGATACAAAAGTATTGCTTAAATGTAAAAGAAGAGAGAGAAGTTCCTTTCGGAATTTCAGCATAGTAAAGGGTGTACATGGTAGGCATTTAATGAGAGAGAAAGGGGTCTCAAATCATTCAAAAAATAAGAGGGTAGTATGGGGGAGGTGTGAAACCATACCCCAACATTCATAATTGAAATTAAAATGGCAATACAACTTGAAGAAAATTGACAAAATTGAGAAAGGAAGAAAAAACCCTTACTTGGAAGTGTGCTTCCAAAGGCTAGAGAGAGGCTTGTGAGAGGATTCTTGGGAGCTTGGGGCTCCTTGGGAGGATTATAGAGAGAGTAGGGCAGAGGTTGGACGAACTAAAAGGGATTTTAGTGAGTAGGAAGTGGGATCTTGGGTGGTTTTATATAGGAAAGGTGAGAGAATACTTTATTATTTAAGTTTGGGACCCCTTATATTAAATTAATCCAAACCACAAATCATCCCATGGTTTTTTCCCATGGTTTCTGGAAAAGGAAATAGGAAAACAATATTTTACCAGGCCAAGGTCCGAACTTATTAAAATAATAAGGTTGCTTGTGTGGAGGTGAGTCACACTCCCATGGAAATTTATTTAAAAAGGCAAAGTGTTGAATAAGTCTTGAGGGGTTCATTAATGCTTTGAAAAGTAATTAAAACAAACCCAAAATCATATTATTTTAATGGTAAAACATATATTGGCCGAACATAAGGATTTTAGTATTTTATTACATCACCATTGGGTCATTATGATGTCATAAAACACATTATATATTTAAACAGTATTTAATTTTTACCCAAACATTTGACTATCTCAGAAAATTATGAAAAACTCACCGTTGGATAATTTCGACGTCCTGATTCCAAAAATAAAATTTATTTTATCTAAATAATTTTCTAAATATGTGAATTTTCACTTTTAAAATAAAAACCTTCATTTATCGAAAATTCACGAGTTTTGACAGAAATGGCTTTCAAACCTTAATATAACATTTTAATAACATTCTAAAATTATAAGATCATTTATATTTAATTAAAATTAATTTAATATTAAATAATAATATTTTATTAAAATATTATTTAATTCAAAAATCCCTTAATTTAATAAAATTGAATTCTTAATTAAATAATAACTAAAAACACCATTTGTACTTTAAAAACTATTTACAATGTATCAAAAATGACTAGAAATTATATTCATTATTATATACAAAAAAATAATGTACATGAACATAGTACTAATTATTTGTTACATAACCCCTTAAAATAGCTGCATAAGACCTAAGGGTAAGGTGTGCGATGGTGACAGACTCTTGGGGTGGCTCAGATAGCATCGCTCGAGTGGTAATTTCAATCAACTTCCACTTTTTCCGTAGACGGTCACGTTCGAGCTTGACATAATGAAGCTCGGCTTGGGATTGGTCAAGGGAGAAGCCCAAGGATGCCACCTCTTTTCCGAGCTCTAACAAATGGGCTTCGTATGGGGCAATTCTACTGTATGAGGCCATCGCTTCCTTTGTCTGAGTAAAATTGGGTTCGTTAAAGCCTTATATTTATACTAATAATGTGATCACTGTTCAACGGCTATATTAACAACGGTCACAATTCTTAACATAAAACCAAAGAAGTTGACATCTTATAAAAATATTTTTTTATAAAGATACATTTAACTGGATCAAGAGGTATTTTCCATTAATGAAACTTTGGGTCATTACAATATTTCCCCCTTAAGAAATTTCGCCCTCAAAATTTTCCTTTTCCCGCACTAAAACAAATGTGGGTAACTCAGCTTCATCATATCCTCCGACTCCCAAGTTTCTTCTTCAAACTTGTGGTTTCTCCACAACACCTTGACAAGGGGAATTATCTTATTTCGTAGAACTTTTTCTGTACGATCTAAGATCTTCACTGGTTTCTCCTCATAAGAAAGATCATCTTCCAATTGTACCACCTCGGAAGAGAGTACATGTGAAGGGTCCGGTATGTACTTCCTTAAGAGGGATACATGAAATACATCATGCACCTTGTCCATAGTAGGTGGAAGTGCAAGTTGATAGGTCACCACCCCAACACGATCAAGAATCTCGAAGGGTCCGATGTACCTTGTACTTAACTTCCCTTTCTTTCCAAACCTCATGACCTTCTTCCACAGAGATATGCGTAAAAACACCATGTCTCCAACTTTAAATTCAAGGTCTCGTTGACGATTATCTACATAACTCTTCTATCGACTCTGGGCTGCCTTGATATGCTATTGAATGGTTTTCACCTTCTCTACCATTTCTTCGACCATTTCTGGTCCAAGAAGCTTTCGTTCACTGACCTCATCCCAACATTCCAGTGTTCTGCACCTTTTCCCATACAGGGCATCATATGGTTCCATTTGGATGCTCGAGTGGAAACTGTTATTATAAGAGAACTCAACCGGAGGAAGATGTTGATCCCATCCTCCTTTAAAGTCCATTGAGCATGCTCTCAACATATCCTCAAATGTTTGGATAGTCTGCTCGGATTGGCCATCAGTTTGAGGATGATAGGCCGTACTGAAGTTCAGTTCAGTATTCATAGCATGTTGAAGACTCTTCCAAAACTTAGAGGTGAATCTTGGATCTCGGTTAGACACAATAGATAGGGGTACTCCATGAAACCTTACCACTTCCCTGATATATATCTGTGCCAGTTGATCCAAAGAGAAATTTTCTCGAATAACAATGAAGTGTGCAGTCTTTGTAAGATGATCCACAACAACCCAGATTGCATTGTTGCCTTTGGATGTCCTTGGAAGTATGGTGACAAAGTCCATGGTGATGTTTTCCCATTTCCATTCTGGTATGGGCAATGATTGCCTCATCCCCTTAGACTTCTGCCTCTCTGCCTTCACTTGCTGACACACCAGGCACTTTGATGTATATTCAGCGATCTCCTTCTTCATATTATCCCACCAAAATATTTCTCGGAGATCTCGATACATCTTTGTGCTTTCTGGGTGAATAGAGAAATTTGAACTATGTGCATCATCCAAAAGTTCCTTCTTCAGCTCTGGACTTGATGGAACACATATTCTTTTCCCAAACCGCACAATTCCTTCTTTATTAACATTAAACTTCGAGGATTTCCCCTTTTTGATAGCTTCCACTTTTTCTTAAATTCCCACATCATCCTTTTGAGCATCCTTTATCCTTTACAAAAGAGATGGTTGAGCAATCATTTGTGAAAGGATTGATGATGTTCCATTCTTTATGATTCCCACATCCATCTTCATCAAGTCTAAGAAGATTGGATCCTTCTCAATTCTCATCATTGATTGAATCGCTGGATCCTTTCTACTTAGGGAATCTGCCACCTTGTTCGCTTTCCCAGGGTGGTAATGTATTGAATAGTCATAATCCTTGATGAGCTCTATCCATATTATCTGGCGCATATTAATCTCTTTCTGTGTGAATATATATTTAAGACTCTTGTGGTCAGTATATATCTCACATTTCTCTACATAGAGATAATGCCGCCATATTTTCAAGGCAAAGATCACAGCCGCCAACTCCAGATCATGTTTTGGATAGTTTCGCTCATGGATTTTCAACTTCCTTGAGGCATAGGATATCACTTTATCATTATGCATTAGCACATAGCCTAAACCCTTCTTTGAAGCATCACTGAATACCACAAAAAGCTCCCCACTTATGGGTAAAGTGAGTACGGGTGCAGTGATAAGCCTCCTTTTCAACTCCTTGAAGCTTTCTTCACATTCATCACTCCAAGAAAACTTTACTCCCTTTCGAGTGATCTTGGTAAGAGGGTTGTACAATCGTGAGAAATTTCTCACAAATCGTCGATAATATCCAGCTAACCCCAAGAAGCTACGGATATCAGTTACCGATGTTGTCCTCGTCCATCCCTCAATTGCATCTGTTTTGGAGGGATCCACAGATATCCTATTGCTTGTGATGATATGGCCCAAGAATGAGACCTCCTTCAACCAGAACTCACACTTGTTGTACTTTGCATAGAGCTTCTCCTTACGCAAAGTCTCCAGTACAGTTCTTAAATGCTCCTCATGGTCCTCCTTGGTTTTGTAGTATATTATAATATCATCTATAAAGACTACCACAAATTTGTCAAGGTAATCTCTAAATACTCTATTCATTAAGTCCATGAAGATTTCTGGAGCATTGGTGAGTCCGAAAGGCATTACTATGAATTCATAGTGCCCATATCTTGTACGAAAATTAGTCTTGGGGACATCTTCTTTCTTCACCCTTACTTGATAATATCCCGATCACAAGTCCACCTTGGAGAAGTATTGTGCTCCGTCCAACTGATCGAACAAGTCATCAATTCATGGGAGTGGATACTTTTTCTTTATCGTGATTTTGTTAAGTTCACGATAATCGATGCAAAGCCGCATTGACCCATCCTTCTTCTTGACGAAGAGGACTGGTGCACCCCATGGTGAAGCACTTGGGCGTATAAACCCTTTATCCAGATTCTCCTGTAGTTGTTTCTTCAGCTCTTCAAGCTCAAAAACAGCCATTCTATATGGAGTCTTGGATATTGGTAGCACCCCAGGTATAAGTTCAATTGAGAACTCAACATCTCTTCTTGCAGGAAGACCAGGCAGTTCCTCGGGAAACACTTCAGTGAATTCCCTCACAATAGGAATTTCTTCAAGAATGGTTTCTTCTTTGGACTCAATCATCTGAGCCAGATACGCGTGCTCATAGGGAAGTAATATCCATGCTTTAGATGATGGAGCTAAAGGAGATTCATCTTCCTCCTGACACTTGTAAAGAATCGGGGGTAAATTCTTCATATGGAGTGTGATTTCCCTCTCCCGACAATTTATGTTGGCTCTATATAAGGAAAGCCAATCCATGCCAAGAATTGCATCAAATTCCACCACAGGGAGTATGACGAGATTCTCCGGGAAATTCAATCCATAGATTATAACAGGGGAGGACTTATACTCATGGGATGCAATGATTGACCCATTTTTCATACTCACCGACATCTTTACTTCCATGATTTTTGGTGGTGATGGGATTGTTCTACTAAACATTCGAGATATAAAAGAATTCGTAGAACCTGAATCAAAAATCACATTCACTATTCTAGAATGAATAACTAGCTTACCTATCATCACTTCGTTGTCGGGGTTCACTTCGGCAAAAGTGATGGCAAAAGCTCTTCCTTGCTATCTTAGAGGTTATTGGTTGCCTCTGATAACCCTTGGATTAGGGAACTGATTTGCAAAATGACCCGGCTCTTTGAATTTATAGCATTGAACAACACGTTGAGGTTCGAACGGAGTGTTCCTCTCCTCTGTCGTAGTCGCAGGTCCTTCTTTCCAACAGTTAATAGCCAGGTACCCTTATCTTCCACACCTGAAGCATTTTCTCGTCCCCTTAAGGCAATTTCCAGGGTGCTTCTTTCCGTACTTTTTCCAAGTGGGGTGCGGGAACTTCTTAGCATCGTTGGATTTATCCATCGGACCACCAGCATTGAAGTCCACCTTACACTTCTTTTCCCCATGATACCCCTGTGATTCTCCGATCTCTATTTCGACCTTTAGGGCACATCGGACAATTTCCTCATAGCTGTCGAAGTCACGGATTTCTAATGCTTTCCGCAAGCTAGGCTTCATCCCACCAAAGAAGCGGTCAACCTTGCATTCGGGGGTAACGACAAAGCCGGAAGCGTATCGTGCAAGTCTTGTGAAGTTTTCCTCGTACGCTCCCACAGATTCTTCATCTTTTTTCTTGAGGGAAAGGAAGTCCCTTTCCATCTTAAGACAGAGGGTGCGCGGAAAATATTTATCGAAAAACATCTTCCAAAATTCCTTCCATTCCAAAGCCTCGATCTCCTCCTCAGGCTTCTTATTTTTGATCAACGTCCACCATTGATCAGCTTCACCCTCCATATGATAAGACGCCAGGAGAACCTTATCTTGTTCAGAACATTGGAGGATGGAGAATATCTTTTCAATGGAGTTGATCCATTGTTTAGTGATCGTGGGATCGGATAATTCACTAAAAGTAGGAGGTCTTTGCCTCATGAAGCTCTCGATAGAAACTTGTTCCTTCTTAGGGGGGTTTGGACGTTCCTCTTGACCCGTTTTTCTATTCAAAACTTGAGTTAGCTGAGAGAGAAGCGTGACAAAGTTCATGATTCCCGCTCCCATTGGATTGGGCATCTCATTAGTACATTCATCACACTGATCTTCACAACAGTTGTTAGCCCGAGTCATCCTATTACCGGCCATTGGCTGGAATAAAAGGAAAGTTAGGGGTAACACATAAAGGGTAATCCAAAGACAAAATTTTATGACTTATAAATAAACTTTAATTTCTTTAACTCATGAGTCTATAGGATTCAATCTAGGCTTTTCATGATCTACTTTCTAACATATATTCTTAGGGGCATTTTTCCCTTAATAAGGGTTCATACCAAGATTGTGAATTTATCAAAACATATCCCCCGGGAGTGTCGTAACCAAGAGTGAAGCAAGGTCCATTGTCGTGCACTAGTTCTCGTTCGAGTCTAGCTCAAAGCGGTGTTTTCAGGTTTTACCCCTAGGATACATCTGTGCCAGAGCCGCCTCTACCTGCTCGTATCCAGACAGGGATGTATCTATTTGATAAACCACTTACTTAGTATTTACCAAATCTTAGGGATGTTTTTATTATACTTATTCTTGTATCTAAGGCTTTACTAGGGTTTTCCTAATCCTAAAAATAACTAAACCTATCCTCTGATACCAACTATGAAAACCCTGCTTTTTATTACAACTTAAACATGCTTTATTACATAAAACTTCACTTGATACAACAAAGAAGATCAAGAGTTTTAGTGTCTTTAGGGCTTAGGATCATTACATAAAAACTTAAAACATGAAATACAACATCTTTATTGAAAACTTCCTTTACATGACCACTACATTCCCTCGTACTTAGCATTGCATGGGATAACCTGAGGACATGCATAAGAAAAGGGTGAGCTATAAAGCCCAGTAAAGGACTACACTTGGAATAACATGAGGAGTACAATACATGTTAGACAATAGGCATATCAATAGAGCATAAAAGAAACATGAACATAAAGGCATGATAAAGCATGATAATCATAACATGGAAATGTGGAAACAACACTTAACATGGATTTAGCATGAGCTAAGGCTCATTGCACATAAAGCATGAGTAAACCCTCATTGCACATGAAGCACAAGTAAACCCTCATTGCACATGAATTAGCATGATTCAACACTCATTGCACATGACGTATCATGATACTACACTTTACCCAATGCATTACAGCGCTATAAGGGTGCACCCTTCTTAAACATTTCATTTCATGCATAAGTGTGCCACATGGATCATAAAACATGGATTCATAAAACATAATCATTTATTCCACGATAAAGGAATGTGGAATTCATACATGAAACATTATAATCAATAAGTAAATGTGCATAAAGGTGAATACCCTTGATGGAGAAATGGGCATGGTATTCATTACACAATGACATTGGCTTAGAAAATCGGTGCGATTTCGGCAGCGTAACGGCGTGACATAAGAATTCATAAAAAAAAGTTTGATGAGATAGAAATGGGTTCCTCATCATATTTACATGTAATGGACAGTAAGGAGGTCATACAGATTCATTTCCTAACAATTGAAAAGGAAGTTGGATTCATGATACAAAAGTATTGCTTGAATGTAAAAGAAGAGAGAGAAGTTCCTTTCGGAATTTCGGCATCGTAACGGGTGTACATGGGAGGCATTTTATGAGAGATAAAGGAGTCTCACATCATTCAAAAAATAAGAGGGCAGTATGGGGGAGGTTAGAAACCATACCCCAACATTCATAATTGAAATTAAAAGGGCAATACAACTTCAAGAAAATTGACAAAAATGATAAATGAAGAAAAAACCCTTACTTGGAAGTGTGCTTCCAAAGGCTAGAGAGAGGCTTGTGAGAGACTTATTGGGAGCTTGGGGAACCTTGCGAGGATTCTAGAGAGAGTAGGGAAGAGGTTGGACGAACTCCAAGGGATTTTAGTGAGGAGGAAGTGGTAGTTTGGGTGGGTTTATATAGGAAAGGTGAGAGAATACTTTATTATTTAGGTTTGGGACCCCTTATATTAAATTAATCCAAACCACAAACCATCCCATGGTTTTTTCCCATGGTTTCTGGGAAAGGAAAGAGGAAAAGAATATTTTACCAGACCAAGGTCCGAACGTATTAAAATAATAAGGTTGCTTATGTGGAGGTGAGTCACACTCCCATGGAAATTTATTTAAAAAGGCAAAGTGTTGAATAAATCTTGAGGGGTTCATTAATGCTTTGAAAAGTAAGTCAAACAAACCCAAAATAAAATTATTTTAATGGTAAAAAATATATTGTCCGAACATAAGGATTTTAGTATTTTATTACATCACTATTGGGTCATTATGATGTCATAAAACACATTATATATTTAAACGATATTTAATTTTTACCCAAAAATTTGATTGTCTCAGAAAATTATGAAAAACTCACCGTTGGATAATTTCGACGTCCTGATTACAAAAATAACATTTATTTAATCTAAATAATTTTATAAATATGTGAATTTTCACTTTTAAAATAAAAACCGGCATTTATCGAAAATTCACGAGTTTTGACAGAAATGGATTTCAAACCTTAATATAACATTTTAATTGCATTCAAAAATTATAAGATCATTTATATTTAATAAAAATTAATTTAATATTAAATAATAATATTTTATTAAAATATTATTTAATTCAAAAATCCCTTAATTTAATAAAATTGAATTCTTAATTAAATAATAACTAAAAACACCATTTGTACTTTTAAAACTATTTACAATGTATCAAAAATGACTAGAAATTATATTCATTATTATATTCAAAAAAATAATGTACATGAACATAGTACTACTTATTTGTTACATAACCCCTTAAAACAGCTGCATAAGACCTAAGGGTAAGGTGTGCGATGGTGACAGACTCTTGGGGTGGCTCAGATAGCATCACTCGAGTGGTAATTTCAATCAACTTCCATTTTTCCCATAGATGGTCACGTTCGAGCTTGACATAATGAATCTCGGATTGGGCTTGGTCAAGGGCGAAGCCCAAGGATGCCACCTCTTTTCCATGCTCTGACAAATGGGCTTCGTATGGGGAAATTCTACTAGATGAGGCCATCGCTTCCTTTGTCTGAGTAAAATTGGGTTCGTTAAAGCCTTATATTTATACTAATCATGTGATCACTGTTCAACGGCTATATTAACAATGGTCACAATTCTTAACATAAAACCAAAGAATTTGACATCTTATAAAAACATTTTTTTTATAAAGAGACATTTAACTGGATCAAGAGGGATTTTCTATTAATGAAACTTTGGGTCGTTACAGTTAGCGTTTCTAAATAATTTTAAGTAACTAAACCATATCTAAAAATTATTTATAAATTATTATGAAAATAATAACCCATTTATATTTCAAAAGGATATTTATAACCGAAAATATGATTTTTTTGACATATATTAAAGTTTAATAAATTTTAAAGGTGAGGAAAGTTCCCTTTTTGTCTTTTTCCTTATTTAACATTTTATATAGGACACATCGATTTCATAATACCCCAAAAACCCATAAAATTTGAACCAATTGGGGATATGGTGGAATTATTGGAATCCAATGGATTTTGAACAAGTGTCCAGGTCATTTTGGTCCTTAAGATTAAGTTTTAGTCCCTTAGCAAGCTTAATATTAACTTAATCATAATAATTATTTTTAATCACATTCACTAATATTTTTGGTAAAAAATTATATTGATCTTATTAGACAAAAAATATTATACTGATTACAAACATGTATCTCTATTTTTCAAAATTCAAATCACAGATGTGAAAAAATTAATATTAATGCTAATCTCGAAGACGTGGCGAGAATGTGGGTTTTTAAAGTAAAAACGTTCAAAACTTAAATAAGTTTTTATATCTAATTTATATATAAAGATGATTAGAGTGACCTATATTGGATTAATATATGAATAATTGATCTATTTTGACTTTAAAAACAAACATAAAATATAATGTAACACTGATATGAATTTAAACAAAAATGTTGTTTTTAACTAAATTGCATTAGTTTCCCCTATTCATAAAAAAATGAAGTTTTTCAGAAAATACCAAAAATTAACCCTAAGATAATTTTAAAATTATTAATTGAAAAATGATTCTTTTTAAAAAAAATAAAGTTCATAAAATTTTCAACATTTAGTTTTAAAATAGGTTCGCTATTAAAAGGAGGTAAAACTCGGTCTTGCATGTAACGCAAGCTATAGAGGAAGGTCGCTCTTACGTGCAACACAAGATAACTCATTGTTGTGGTAATTACAAGTTATATCATATATTTAATACATTTAAAATAGAAAATATATATTATTGTCTTAGATATTATATTCCCTTACGTGATTGTTGATGCATTCCATACATGCTATCAAATACAAATTACAATTTCGGGGTGTTACATTCTCCCCTGCCTTAATTAAATTGCATTATCACAATTTAAACATGACCTCAGTAATCTAGGTATTGAAAATAATATATTTTTCAAAGAACCACATTGTAAAAATAGTTAATATCACATCTTCTTCATAATAGTGAAATTAATTTACAACTATCACGTAACTAGGTTCCTTAGTAGGAGAACATAGGTGCGAAATGGAAACATGGAAATGGAAGAAAAAGTACAATAATCAATTTCTAATGGTGGGTGCTAGAGAACATGTTCAGATAAAATTTGTTGACCATAAAACCATAAATCATATGTGTGGGTAAAGGACATTTATATCATCAAAAACAATGATAATAGAACAACATTTTTGTTTCAAACCCATTTTTTATAGTTAAGAAATTCTTTTAACGTATAAGAATATAATTAAATACACATTTCTATCAACTTAATATTTTCCATTTATCATGCTTTGAACTATTTCTCCTTAATCTCTTAGCACATGATTCATCATATGGTGAATTAATACATTAACCTCTAAAACCTCATCCAATTATAATCTTAAAAAAATTTATAAATTCTTAGATTTTCCAATAGATTATGATCTAATCACTTCTGAAGGAGAGTAACTAAATTTCCAAAATGAACTTATCATTAGCCTTTAATCAACATGAAGTATCTTAATAATAATCACATACCAAATATGTGAAAAAATTCGTTATGTATCTCTTTCAAATATGGTAATAACTAGAATAAACTTATAAACTTATTATAAACATGCATTATTACTTATTCATTAAGTAATACAAATGTTATTGAATATATTCCTAAATTACAAAGGTGTTGTAAAGACCACTTTTTTTAAAGTCATTAATCAGTTCCAATGTAGTTATCACTTTTCCAAATTAATCATTTCTTCATCATTATCTCAACATTAGAAACATATTAAGTGTTGTATTTCCCTCAATCAAGTGTTTTCTGAAAAGTTTAACTTTCTACTATGTAACTTATCTTGGTACCATTCATCACATGATCTCTAATCCTTAATGAAAAATTAATACATTACAATCCTCATATATTCCATAATTCTTGTAATCAATACATTTTTGGAAAAAATATATTCAAATAACATAATTTTTTAATAGGAATATTAATCATTCATCTTCATTTGCAGTAGTAGAAAAACATGATCATTATCCAATAGCATAATTTGGGTTATATTCCTTTGATTATTGGGACATTGATTCACATAGTATCCCATCACCTTATAGTTGAAGAACTGATCATTATAATCTTCTTTATTTCTCTTTAAATCCTGAACTTGGTGTCCTTTTTCTCCACACTTATAAAAAACTCCCATTACCTTCAATAAAGTACCAAAGTATTTCTTGCCGCAACTATCACCTGTGGTAAAATCCTTTTTCCCCTTTATCTCCATCGACTCATTGCCTTTTCCATGGTGCTCAGATGACCTCTTCTTGTATTGGTTTCATTCAAATACATAGGACTTATGGAATTATTTACCCATCTCATTTTCACATGATAATATGTCCTCACATTATGAGAATGTTTCTGAGACTATTATCTTTGAAATATTGGATTGAGACCATGGAAGATTTGGTCCTTCTTACTATCTGGATCAAATACATCAGTGAGGTTCATATTCCTTTTACTAGAATCCATTTCTAAAAAATGGCATATAGTGAATTAAATCATAAAATAATATATAATTCTAAATATGGTATATCACATAAATTTATGCATCGTGAATCCTATAATCATGAACTTTGGATACTTTGGGGAAATCTTTAATTCTAAATCCTTTATAATGGTGGGTAAATAAAATGTGAACTATCCTAAGTGTATCCTCGGAGGGTGTCAAACCTGGTGCATATTAATGCTTGTTGTCTTGTATATGTTACCTTGAGTTAGGCATCTAACACATTTTCAGAGTTATAACTCTTAGGTAAATATGTTCCAAAACCACGTCCACTTGTATTATCCAGACATGTATGTACTGATAGGAATACCCATATAATCTCTACTTTACCAAAATTCTAGGATGTTCTTCTATAATTATACTCAAAGTTTATCTTAGGGTGATGTTCCCTAATCTATGTTTTCTAAACCTATTTTCCAAGGTTACTGCTAAAATTTATTTAATACCGACTATAATTCCCCAACCTCAAAAGCCTAGAGTCGATGCATTAATTTATTACATTAACGTGATTACAAGGAATCAAATCCCAAAGGACCTATCATTTTAATAGTCATAGAAATTCAGACTACATACATGATACCCATAACACATTAATAAATAGAAAATACAAACATGATACATAATAAAATGAAATAAACTGCATCCTTGAAAACTTATTCAAATGTTTATTCTTTATAACTTGTGGAATGGAAATGTAATAAGGGTGAGATCAAATGCTCAGTAAGGGTAAGTAGAGGGAAATAAATAATGAATAAATAGGAATAAATTAACATGGAAAGTTGAATAACTGATAAAAGTTCCATTTAAATAACTGGATAAGGCAATATCAATAGGTCAAGGTAAGAAACTGAAAACACATGTTATTTAATCAATGAACTGAAAATGAAGTGCATCCACATATATGTCGATGAAGAATTTCATGGATAAATAATAATAATTTAATTCTCAAAAAATGAAATGATTAGTTATTAGACATCATGTTTCCCAAGCACATGATACCTTTATCATCAATAGATACTTTAAAATTTTCGAGTTTTTCTAACTAATTTCTCTCATTAGACTACATATACATCCAAGGGATTTCATTAACCAGTCCCCAACCCATAGGGGTTTCCTTAAAGGGTACCCAACCAGTGAATTGCATGTCCAAAGCATTCATAACATATTTAATAAAAAATATTCCTTATTAAATATCAATATTGAATAAATTATATGGATTTATCAATAATACCCTAGAGGAGGATAAGTAACAACAAGTGTTTTTGACATTAAAACATTCTTGAGGATAAATAATCTTTAAACATTTCAAAGTGTCTCATAACACTTTGAAACAATTAAATCATAATTTCTGTAATGGTATGGAATTAGATGAAACTTAGAATATCATGAGAATAAGGTGATTCATGATTAAACATTAAAATGTTATTATATACAGCAAATAAAATTTAATTTCCATATATTAACAAATAAGTCTTAATGGAATGTAAATTGAGATGAAATTCCATTACCTTAACCATACATTTATTGTGTGGTCTTTATCCTCCTATATAGAGGTTTAAAATATTTTACTAACTTATACCAGAACTATACTCATGTAAATAATATCATATGTTAACTTCTTATAATATTTTATTACCTATTTTTTAACACACTTTCATTATTTTAACCATTAAGGGTGTTAATTAACTAGTTTTCTCAAGTATGTTTTGACTTGTGATTTGTTGTTACTATTAATTAAATTTTGGTTTCATCATATCTAGAATTTAAAATATGAATAAATTATCATATATATATATTTAGTATATATTTATTTTTATTAGTACTTTATATTTGGATATTATAAATGAAGTGCACCATTCATGGAGACAGTAGGTCGTACGTACGCATGAACGCTACTTTTGTTTCTTTGTCATATTAAAAGAATGAAAGATAAATTATAAATGTGTATATTATAATTCTAGTGTAATATCTATGTTATATATGTTACATAGGTTTATTAAAACCATCCTTGATATGTTCCATTTATAGCATGAACTAATCACATCGCTTAGAGGGGCGGTAGTCCACACTTCCTCAAATGATGTTATCGTATTAACGCAAATGGGAACTATTAAAGGTATACGTTATAAAGAGATTAAAAAAGTATAAATAAATAATAAATACCATATTTATCATATATAAATATAGTTTCCATCATAATTTCCATCATGATAGGTGGTAAAGTAAAAAATGAATAATCATCGTTTTGTGAGGCAGTAGCTCACCGTACACATAAATAGTATGTTCATTTCCCATTAGATAGGTGTGTGTGTAAGTGTAGGTATAAATATTAAAATAAAAACATTTTAGTTTATTGGGGATATTTTTATGTTATATAATAATATAATAAGGATATTTGGTGGGTGGAGAATGGAAATAATACTAAAAGATTAAGGAATTCTGTTACTCCTTGTTTCGCGCGGAATCCGGGGATGACCTCCTGGACGGGAGATTCAAACGTTCCGATCGGTTTCTAACGGGTTTGTTCGTAGAACCGGAAACATCCAATGATTCCACATCCGTTTGGACCTACTTTCCAAAGGCAGGCGCTCATTAGCTTGTGGGCTAATAAGGCTTAGGAATTTGCATTGGTCGAGAGGATGGGAGGTCGGACTCATCACACCTTTTTTAGGGGAATTATTGTCTACTCCGGGACTCTCTTTATAGATTTAAGTTAAGTTCGTGAATCCTTATTACATTACCAAGTATAAAATGAGCTTTCCTTTAGTTTTAACAATCAATGATTAAATATGCAAGAAATTTAGAGAATCTTTTATATGTATTCGAGGTTCTTCATCAATATAGAATCATCTATATTTGTTTAGAGATTCTTGGTCAATGGTATCCTTCAAAACATTTATATAAAAGTCTCTTGGTCATTTTGATGACCAGGCTGGTTTTAAAGCCACTCAGTGGGGCACTTGAAGTTTATCGTCATTCAGAAGGACAGAGATTATTTCAATGTTGGGATCGAACCCACGAATGGGCTACCTACGTATCCTTTGTTTTGAAAAAAAGGAATCAGAACCCACGTAGTTCGAGGAATGGGATATGATGTTTTATGATTGATG
The DNA here is from genome assembly GCA_963277665.1 of Viscum album. NCBI lineage: Eukaryota > Viridiplantae > Streptophyta > Magnoliopsida > Santalales > Viscaceae > Viscum > Viscum album. The sequence goes on along the minus strand of OY728138.1, from coordinate 283,535,031 downwards.
GCTCAAAGATGAATGTCATAATTACTTTTACACTCTAAGCTCACGTGAGTCATGCTCGGTGTGAGAAACAAGAGGTATTGGTAAAATTTAGACAATTGTGCCATAAAAGATGCAATCATAAGAATTTGTTTTGGGGCTTATGTATAGATGACTGCCCAGATAGGCGAAGGTTTAGGATTTACTTTTAGGAAGAAAATCCATGAACAGGGTCCACAAAGTTATATGTGCTTCATGGAGATTTGAATACTCTAATCTTGGGGCTTACTCCTAAGGAGGATGCCCAAGTTAGGAGGGGACTTAGGATTGGGTTTTATTCCTGAAAAGGAAACCCAAATCAAAGGAAATTTATGACTGGTTAAGAGAAATTTTAAGAGACTTGTGGCTTACTCTTAAGAAAGACGCCCAAGATTTATGACTAGGACTTATTCCTGAGAAGGAAGCCTAGGTTAGGGGACTTGGGGCTTACTCCTAAAAAAGGAAGCCCAAGGTTATGACTGAGTCTTATTCCTGAAAAGGAGACCCAGGTTAGGGATTAAGGTTTGGGGCTTACTCTTGAGGAGGATGCCCAAGTTTAAAGGACTTTGATTGGGGCTTATTCTTAAGGAAGATGCCCAAGTTTAAAGGTTTTATAACTGGGGATTATTCCTGAAAAGGAAACCCAGGTTAGGATTCTCTCATCTTAAAGGATGAGGTTGAATGAATGAACTCTCAATCTTTGGTGACATAAAGATGTTTAAATAACTAGGTTTTGAGAGATATTTCACATAATTCCTTTCAGATAAGGATGTCAAATCAAGAAATCATGCCATAAATGGCTTTGAAGAGTATCTTGAAGACTGAATCTTGAATAGGAAGGGTGAAATGGCTTAAGAGGGGTGAAAAAGGGCAAGATGGGTACCCAAAAAGATAGGGGCGCGCAAGTATTGAAGGTCGCGCAAGTCCTACGGCGGCGCGCAAGTATTGGTCGCGCAAGTATACTTGCGCGACATAAGGGAAACTTGCGCGATTTGCAATCAGAGTTGAATTACTTGAGCGACTCTTTACTAAACCCTTTCCCATCCTCTTGAGGTTCTTCCAGAAGAGGGACGCGCAAGTTATTTTGAAGGAATTAAGTCGGCGCGCAAGTGTTTGATAAGTCTCAACACTTAGGCCTTCCTTCTTCCCTTTAGATCTTCCATTCTAGGTAAGAAATTACCTTAGAAGTGTTCTGGAAGCTTTGAGAAGAGACTTGGGCGTCGGGAGCTTTGATCCGAGTTTCTGGAAAAAGATCCTCTTTTAATGGGGGGCCCACAGGGTCTATTTATAGGCAAAAGAAGACCCCGGGCGGTTACTGGGCGGTTACCAGATATGTCGCGCAAGTCCCTTGCACGACCATGAGGGGTCGCGCAAGTGTTGAGGCGGCGCGCAAGTGTACTTGCGCGACCAAGAGGGAACTTGCGCGACCTATGGGAAATGTTCTCCTTTTTCATCCCTTTGTCGATTTTTGATGTTTCTTCCAAGGATTAATCACTTTGAGCTGAGATATTCCCTTTTCCGATCTTTAGATTCTGTGACGAAAGGAGCGTCAACAAAAGTCCCCCCTCAGAGTTGGATCCGGAAAGAAATGAGGATTTGACTCTGAGGAAATCGAATCCCTCCAAAGGAAAAGGGAGGCGCGCAAGTCTTCAGTGCGCAGAGGGAGGCGCGCAAGTCTGCGTCGCGCAGGCCTTAAACCCTCTGGTATGGCGCGCAGGTAGGCCTCCTGGCCTATAAATATACGGCCTCACCTCCGTACAAGTATCCGGATTTCCGGACTTCATACCTTCTCGAGCTCTCGCCGCGCAGGTCACTTTGATCGCGCAAGTTGCTCTGTTTTCTAGGGTTTTCCTTGATGTCGCGCCACTGTAAAGGTATTTGTACTTGCGCGGTTTATACTTGCACGTCAAAAACTAGCGCGGTACACAAGACACTTGCGCGACATCTCCATACTTGCGCGCCTTAATGCCTTTAGCCATTTTCCCGAATTCTTTCACAAATTTTATGAAAAATAAACCCATTTAAGAGTTTAATTTGTTCAACTTTTGTGCAGATTCAATGGTTCCCAAGGGAATTGGAACGGCTGATGAACTGGCTAGCAAGCGGATTGATGATATGATGAACATTATTGGCCATGATTATTATGATATCTGCGACAGCACTCTCCCAGATTTGGCTAAGTACTTGAAGAAATATCATCTTAATTTTCCACAGAGCATCTACCTGTCTCTGTGTGTTCATGGTCATCTGCAAGGAGTTAATGTTCCAAATGCAAACAACTATACACCTGAAATGCAGTTGCGCTGCTACTCCTTCATTTCGGTTATGTTGTGCATTAAAAGCAACAACAATGGTGTGAACTTTCAAATTCTCCTTGTATGCCATTTCCTTGCAGATATGAAAAAGGCAAACCCATGGGCTGAAATTTTTTCCACTACTGGTTGGTGGAGAGAAGACAAACATGGTATTAGAGCAATATCTGAAAAGAGTACTCTCTTCAAATGGCTCTTTACTTCCAATGCTCCATTCTCAAATCCATGTATCCATCTTTCAAGTCTCTTGGACAGAAACAGAGTCACTGTTTGATCAGCAGAAAATTTTCTCAAACCGCACTCAAGAACATCCTTTTACAATTGTTCCAAGAAGAGCTGGTATCACTGCATCTCCTTTTTGTTTCCAGTTGAATGAATGAATTCCAGGTGGTTGCTGATGAAGCTCGGGATGCCGTAAATCAAATGAAGTGTTATGTTGAAAGCCTTTTGTAATTCTTGAAAAAGAGAAGAGACTCCAATCTGTGGATGTCCTTCTAACTCTTGTGTATCAATGAAAAACACTTTTGTCTTCAATTATTTGTACTTGCATTCTTCCATTATCTGCTTCACATTTACTTAAGCCAATGGGCTTAGTAAGTATAGTTTGATTTTTACTAGGATTATTACAAATAACCCTACAAACTTTGAACCTTTTAACTGCTCAATATTACCTAAATCATACAAAAAAATGTATATTTAGTGAGCTGGAACTTGACTTTTATTCAGAGTTCCTTTGTCTTTTGTGCGGGCAGTTTAAAGTCATGCAAGCCGGACATAAAGGGGCTAATGTTTTAAGGTCGAAATAGCTTTGACCGAAAAAATGGATTAAAATGGATTCAATTCCTTGATAATTTATCTGAAAACAAATTACCATACTCAAGTATGAGAGAAAATATGTAAACTATGACTTAAGAATATTTGAATCTGAGGAATGATATGAAAAAGAGCTAAATAGCATTAGAAGAAGTAGTTTCCAAGAATGAAGTTACTATTATTTAACAAAACCCGTTAGGGGGTTGAAATATGCAGGGCCACCTACGGGCATTGGCTGCATAGTCAAATAAAATAGCATCTTTTGGCTGACAAGTCTGTTATGTGGACTGTTTATGCAAGGCCACCTATAGGCACGTGCTGCATAGTTAGGCAAAAGAACTCTCAGAAATTTACTTTCCTAGTGCTAAAAGCCAGTGAAAGTTTATGGAGATTCAAATTTTCTAAAGCATAGAGTTTGTTGTATGGAAAGAGGTACTTGAATATGGAGAAGATATTTTCAAACAAGAATATCGAAGAACTGGATGAATATCACTCCTACGAAGGTCTGACCCAAACGTAGGGAAGAAGAATAAACCATAGACTTGAATACTTTCAGATCATGAAAAAGGATATGGGACAAATACGTTAAGGATGGCTATTTTTGCGGATCCCTACATACTGTCGTTTAAGACAAATAAGGACAAAAGAGGCATTCTTCCCAAGAATGAAGTTACTATTATTTAACAAACCCGTTAGGGGGTTGAAAACATGCAGGGCCACCTATGGGCATTGGCTGCATGGTCAAATAAATAGCATCTCTTGGCTGACAAGTCTGTTATGTGGATTGTTTATGCAAGGCCACCTATGGGCACGTGCTGCATAGTCAGGCAAAAGAATTCTCAGAAGTTTGACATTTTTGTGACCATAAGTCATGAAAAGGGTTATGAAGATCTGAAAATATTTAAGGTTAGGATTATGATACATAAAGATGGGTATTTTCCAATGTATATAGAGATACATAGGTCAATGAAAACCATAATCATGTTGTGGCTGGGTCCTGAATTGAAACTTGGACTTCACTACGTATCTCATAAGAATGAGAATCAAGCCATACGTAGTTCTTGAAATGCAGTTTAACGTCGTGCAGGACGAAAGGATGAGTGATCTTAGTTTTTGGGGTCATAGAATTCGGACCATAATAATGAATACACAGTGTGTGTTTTCATGAGGACTTTTCAGCCAAGGGACTGAAAGTGAAATTTGGGGTTAGGCCCAAAAGACTTGGGACTGGATTCGAGGGACACTCGAATGTTCCTACGTATCCCATAAAGATGGGAATCAAGTCCACGTAGTTCTAGATATACCCTTTGTACAAATTTGGTTCGTACATGTGAAGGGTGAAAAGGGACTTTAGTGCAATGATGGTTTTAACCTAAGATAAAAAGTTTAGGCATTACCATGTATGTACGTAGTCTTTTTGAAAATGAAAACCATGATTGAAAAAGAATCAATGTTTAATAATGGTTCCTTCTCAAATGAGGAAATCAAAGAATATTGTAGTTTATTGTCGTACTGGACAAAAGTGTTGTATAGTTTAACGTCATATAACAAGGACGAAAGTGAATCAATGTAAAGATATTGATTCCAAGGGTGGTTTCACAAATCATCATCATATGAGATTGTGGTGAACCAATGTGAAGAGATTGTTTTTGGGCTTGAACCTTTGGGAGGTTGCCTACATACCCAGCCTGGAGGGCAAGGATCAAAGTCTGTGTAGTTCAATTAAAGAATGAATTAATGATCAAGTTGTTCTTGTGGACAATGATCTAAAAAAAATGTTGTTGGGACTTACACATGGTTAGTGGCCCAAAGGGAGTGTTATGGTTGATGTTCGCTCTAAGCTCACGTGAGTCATACTCGGTGTGAGAAACAAGAGGTAATAACAACCTTAACGATGTACAGTTTAATGTCATGTAGGACATAAAAAAAAATTTCTGTACAGTTTAGCGTCATGTAGTTAGGACGATGGGGACAATACAGTTTAACGTCATATTGGATGAAAGGGGGATTGTGCAGTTTTAATGTCATGCTGGACTTTTGATGATTATATAGTTTAGCGTCTTTCCGGACGTGAGGGACTTTTATACAGTTTAGCGTCATGTAGTTAGGACGTCACAGTTTAACGTCTTGCTGGACATATTTGCAAATAGTTTATGGTCGTATACATGGACCAGGAATGATGCAGTTTTAAGGTCATGCTGGACTGTTTATGGAACTTTTTCACAGTTTAATGTCGTGTGGGACGAAGTTGCAGTTTAAAGTCATACTGGACCATTGCTGTATAGTTTTAGCGTCATATAGCAAGGACGAACTGATGCTGTACAGTTTAAAGTCATGTAGCTAAGACTAAGGTGAATCAATATAAGGATATCAGTTCTGATCTTTTTACAGTTTATCGTCATGATGGACATTGGAAGTGCCACACAGTTTAATGTCACGTCGCTAGGACAAAATATAGTTTAATGTCATCTCGGACATGAGGGACTTTTATACAGTTTAGCGTCATGTAGGACAAAATCAGGGACTATGCAGTTTAAAGTCTTGCAGTTAGGACTATTGGTGCTGCACAGTTTAGTGTCATGTTGCAGGGACATAAGTGCGAATAGTTTAAGGTCATATGCACGGACCATACAGTTTATCGTCATGCTGGACGTAGTTGTAGTTTAAGGTCATACTGGACCATTGCGTAGTTTAAGGTCATACCGGACCTAGTTGTTGATGCAGTTTAAGGTCATGCTGTATGAACCAATTGTAAGTCTTGGTTCTGGGGACCAATATTTTGTGTTTATACAAAATACTTCTTCAGAAATCTGGCATTAGTTGGAGTCGTGATGTGTTCTCCATCCATTGAAATCAGAGAATACGCTCCATTGGAGTAGACCTTATGTATTGAATAAGGTCCTTCCCATTTTGGTTCAAGCTTGGGAGGTTTCTTTCCTGGTATCATTGGTGTTCTGAGAACCAATACCAATTCTCCCTGAATGAATGAATGAAGACGAACTTTTTTGTTAAAAGCTCGTGCTATTCGATTCTGATAGATTTCCAAGTGGTGCAAAGTGCACAATCTTTTCTCATCTAACTGTTCCAATTCATTCAACCGCTTTTGGGATTGCTCATCTGTTGATAACTGATCACAAATGGCTATTCTGAGTGAGGGCAATTGGACTTCAATTGGCAAGACTGCTTCTGTTCCATATACCAATGAATATGGAGTAGATCGCGTTGCATTGCGAGTGGTAGTCCGATAAGCCCATAAAGCATGATAGAGTTTATCAGGCCATGACCTCTTATCTTTATCCACCATCTTTTGCAGTATATTTGAAAGAGTCTTGTTGAAGGCCTCTATCTGGCCATTAGCCGCTGCATGATATCGAGATGAATGGTTGGACTTAATGTTGTATTCTTGATACAATCTCTTTACCTCAGAAGAGCAGAAGTTGGTGCTGTTGTCTGTCAATATGGTATGAGGGACACCAAATCTAGTAATGATGTTAGACTTGATGAAGCTAACAATGCATTTAGAACTGACTTCTTTGAGAGGTACTGCCTCTGCCCATTTGGAAAAGAAATCAGTAGCAGTAAGAATGTACTTAAACTGCTTGGCCGTAGCTGAAGGGTAAGGTCCCACCACATCCATTCCCCATGTGGAAAATGGCCATGAGTATTTAGCTGTATGAAGCAACTCTGGAGGTTGATGAATGAAATTGGCATATACTTGGCATGAATGACACTTCTTTGTGAAATTAACACAATCTTGTATCATTGAAGGCCAGAAGTATCCAAGTCTTCGAATTTGATCAGACAATCTATGTCCAGACTGGTGGGCACCACAGACTCCTGCATGCACTTCTTTTATGACAGCCATTGTCTCTTCACCATCAATACATCTGAAGAGAACTCCATCAAAACCACGTTTGTAGAGAATTTTCTCAAGGTGGTTTGGACCATCATAAAGAGTAAAATTGACCACACGTCGCCGAATTTGTTCTCTCTTGGCTCTATCAGGTGGAAGTGTTCCATTTTGAAGGTATTCCCTGATAGGTGACATCCATCCTGTAGTATGACCATATGGTTCAAGAATGGGACTAATTTCATTAATTTCCTCTGTTCTGACTTGAACATAAGGTGAAATTGCACGACGGTGGGCAATACCGATGGTTGTCTCGTCCCGATTTGGATCTGCTAAAGCTGTGGCTATATTAGCCAGTGCATCAGCTTGAGCATTTTGTGATCTTGGGACATAAGAAAATGTCGGTTCTGAAGGGAATTCCGACATTAACTCTCTGACGTAATCATACAAAGGGATTAATTCTTCTTTTCTGATGGCATAATCCCCATTGATTTGTTTGATTACCAGGTCTGAATCACCTTTTACCTTTAAGTGATTTACTTGTGCTTGAAGCGCTAACTCCAAGCCTGCAATGAGAGCTTGGTATTCAGCTTCATTATTGGTACCGCCTTCCCACAACAAAAAGGAATAAGGTAACACTGCCTTATCTGGAGAAATGAGCACAATTCCTAAACCAACTTTGTTGAATTTAGGATTTTCCATTTTCTTCCCTGTTGGACTTCTAGAAGCACCATCAAAATACATTTCCCATGTTTGAGGATTCTCTTGAATAGAAAAAACTTCCTCATCAGGGAGTTCGATATCTGAATATGTGTCTTCCACTGAAGGGTGTTCAGCCAGGAAATCAGCCAGAGCTTGGCCCTTAATTGCCTTTTGAGACACATATTGAATGTCGAACTGCTGTAGAATAACCGCCCACCTTGCCAGACGTCCTGTAAGCATTGGACGACTAAGGATGAATTTGAGTGGATTATTACGAGATACCAATTGGACCTCGTGATGTTGCAGGTAGTGTCTCAGTTTCTGAACTGCAAAGATTAATGCTAGGCAGCATTTTTCAATACTCGAATACCGGGTTTCTGCTTCAAGCATAGTTCTACTGAGATAGTAGAGACTATTTTCATTCCCAGCATCATTCTTTTGAGCGAGAAAGGCACCCAATGATCGCTCTAAAGCTGTCACATAGAGGATAAGAGGTCTACCCTCAACAGGTGGCATGAGTACTGGTGGACTTAAGAGGTATTTCTTGAGAACATCAAATGCTTCTTGACATTCTTTAGTCCACTGGTAAGTGACTCCTTTCTTCAATAATTTGGTAAAAGGTAAACTTTTGCCTGCCAAATTGGCGATGAAACGCCGAATATAGGCTAAGTGTCCTTGAAGTCCTCTTAATTCTTTCAAATTCTGAGGAGGTGACATACCAAGGATTGATTTGGTCTTCTCAGGATCGACTTCAATACCACGATGGCGTACAACAAAGCCGAGGAATTTTCCTGAGGTTACCCCAAAATCACATTTTAAGGGGTTCATCTTCAAATTATGTTGTCGAAGCTTGTGGAATATGATTTCCAAATCAGCCAAGTGATCAAAACGTTGTTTGGATTTAACCACCAAATCATCTACATAGCATTCAACAAATTTCCCTAGAAAAGGTTTGAAGATACGATGCATGGCGCGTTGATATGTTGCACCTGCATTCTTTAAACCAAAGGGCATCACCCGGTAACAAAACACACCTTGAGGAGCTCTGAAGGCTGTATATTCCTCATCTTCTGGGGCCATTCGGATCTGATTATATCCAGAATATCCATCCATGAAAGAAAGTACTTCATAGCCAGCCGTCGCATCAATTAAGAGTTCTGTAATCGGAACTGGAAAATCATCTTTGGGACAATACCGATTAAGATCTCTGAAATCGATGCAAACCCTAATTTGTCCGTTCTTTTTCTTTACTGGGACAATATTAGCCAACCACTTGGGATATTGAACTTCTCTGACGAAGTTAGCTTTGATAAGCTTATCCACTTCAGCCTCGATTTTGGAAGCATAGGTTGGGTGTGTTCTTCTCGCGGCTTGCTTGAATCCTCGATGTTCTTTTGGCAAACCCAAATGATGGGTGGCAACATCAGGATCAAGGCCAGGCATTTCTGTATAATTCCAAGCAAAGATATCTTTATTTTGCTTTAGAAAAGAAATATACATCTCTTGTTCTTCAAGGGTCATGGCCGCACTAATTAAAGTGGGGCGTGGATCTTTCTCTGTACCTAGATTTACTTCTCTGAGTTCATCCACAGTGGTAGAGATACCCTCTTCAAATGCTGGAGGAGCATCTCTAAGATCTTCCTCTTCCTCTTCATCATGTGTTATATCTTCCGTTTCTACTTGCAAAGTAGATGAAAAAACGAAATTCTCATGATCATAAGAGATGTCAAAATTTTCACATTTTGAAGAAGAAGCTTCCATTTCCGTCCCTATTGATGAACAAGGGTCTTCTTTGGGAAATAAAGAGGAGATGATGGATTGAGAATCGACATCAACATTCACCTCTGGTGTTGCTATAACTTCTTCTGGCCTGATTAGCGAAGTATAGACTTGTTGGATTTCAGCAGACGAAATGAAAACGTCACCACTTATGCTTTCATCATTGCTTGGTAAGTTACCAATTTCTCCCATGTTGTCTGGCTCGATTGCCGTAATTGACATTATGGATCTTTCCATAAGAGTATTTTGATTTGGGCCTATTTTGTCAATTTGACTGATAGGTAACACATAATCTGTACTCACATGTGAAAATGGATTTATTGGAATTTTTTCCAAACCATATGGAGCATTAACTTTGGTAATTTCCTTTATTGTAGATTTTTCTCTTCCCTTCATGTGATAAAATTCCGCCTCAATGTATTGAGACTCACATGTTTTGAACGGGGCCTTATCACCATATAATGTTCCAACTTGACCATCGAAACAGTATTTGAGACATTGATGGTATGATGACGGAATAGCTGCATGCTGATGTAACCAAGGTCTTCCAAGCAAGATATTGAAAGCTGAGTCTTGATCAACAATCATGAAATCTGAATTTGAAACAAGATCTCCAAACTGATTTCTGAGCATAACTTCTCCCAGTGGTTCTTGTTCATTTTTATCATATCCTTGCAACATCATGGTAGAAGGAGATAAATCAGATTCTGTGAGGCCCAATCGACGAAGTGTGCGAATGGGCATGAGGTTGACTCCTGAACCATTGTCAATGAAAGCTCTTCGAACATCTATACCATTGACTTTGCCAGATAAGTACAAAGGTTTTATGTGCCCATGCACAACATCATCCTCATCTTTATCAGTAAAAGATATCACTGCATGGCATTCTGCAGGATTATTCTCTATGTGATAAATTTCAGCTGCAGCAATCTCAGCTTCAAACTCTTGAGGACTTGACAAAGCTTCGATGAGTGCTTCCCGAAGATCTCTTGATAGATTCAAAGCATCCAAAATTGATAATTTGGCTGGTACTTGGGCCAAGTGTTTCAATATATCATACTTTTGATCTAGAGGCCTGCGTTTCCTAATAGGAATATGTGGTTTAGCAGGTATCTTGGAAGCAGATGCTTTGGAAGCTGATGCATCTTGTATTGAAGTTGGCAACATCTTAGGTTTTGGAAAATTAGACTGATTAGATCCATTTGCTTGCTGAGATAAAGAAGATGGAACTTTTAATCGGTCTTCCAAAATAATTGTGCCGAAGCTGAGTTGGCCATTAGCAGAAGAACTTGCTTGTTCATTTTGAGCTCGCTGAAGGGCTCTACCACGAGTTTCTGCTGCATATACAGTGCTAGCAGGGGTAGAATTAGAGTAGTGGCTTCGGAAAGATCCACGTCTTCCCCTATATCCTGAACCTCTAGAACTTCCTCGGGTTCCTTTATTTGATATAGGGAATTCAGGCTCATCAAGACTGGAATATGAATCTGTTAATTGAATCATATTAACAGAACCAAAGATCAATTCTTCGTCTGATAAAGACTCTGCCTGGTTGGCCTGTTTAGGCTGTGCCGTTTGGTGGGACGGTGCCCGTTGCTTTGAAGTAGATGGCATGAAATCTGCCAGAGTCAAAGACAATTTAGGCTTTGATACATACTCATCTTCTCCTGATTCCTCTTTCTTCTTTGAATTGCTCTGCCCTTTTGAGGATTTTTCTTTTGATGGAGGCTTTACTGCAGCTTTTGTAGGAGACACAATTGGCTTCTTCAATTGTGTTCGCAAAATGGAATGGGTCCGATTGATTGTCTTTCTGACCATCCAATCATCATATTTTTTCGTAGTTTTGCTTTTGACTTCCTGCCACTCGCCTCCTTCCTCTGGATCTGTAGCGGTAATACACGCTACATGAGCTGAAGAACCCTTCAATTTGACTTGTCCCAAGTCGACCATCTTTTGTAGGAGGTCTTTAAAGACAAAACACTCCTGGATGGGATGTCCCAACATTTGATGAAAGGGACAATAATTGGGACGGTCTTCATCTCCTTCCTTGTTTGGTCTCTTCGGCACTGGTAATTGAACCAAATTATTTTCCAGAGCTGAAATGAAGTAACCAGGAACTTGCTCACTTCGGAAAGAGTATGTTTTACTCTTCATATCCTCAAATTGTTTTCGTCGTTGATCTTTTTGATCATTTGGAAGAAACAGCCTTTGTTGTTGGCGTTCAGGAGGTGGAGCCCTTCGAGAAGATGAAGGTTTTGAAGTAGAAATAGGTACAGGTGCCTGTTTAAGCATAACTGTAGCAGTTTCTGCTTTACCCATTCTTCTTCCTGGAGCTGATGGAATTACACGAGATTTAACCTTAGCCTGCACAAGGGAATCTTCAATCTATTGAGCGATTGAAGTAAGGTCTCGAAACCCTCCTGTGTATTTCACAGGGATCAATGGCGTGCGTAATTCGTCACGCAAATTTGCCACACAGATTGGCAATAATTCCTCCTGAGGGAGTGATAAACTCAAGGAATACTTTAATCCCTTCCAACGAGCAATGAAATCAGAGACTCTTTCATTCTCCCTTTGCTTGCAGTTTTTAAGATCGAAAACTGTCGTTTTTGGCAAAGTTGAGCTGAACTGAAGAAGGAATTTTTGACGAAGATCCTCCCATCCGATGACTGACCGGGATTTCAAGCTTGTATACCAGACAAAAGCTGGTCCTTGCAAGGTTCGCACGAAGCATCTGAGTTTCACTGCTTCTTGTTGTTCTGGAGTTCCCATCATAGGATCACAACAAGACACGTAATGCGTCAAATGTTGTTCAGGGTCGCCTGATCCATTGAAAGTAGGGAAAATAGGGTTTCCAAAACTGGATGGAGGAGAAATTGAATCTACCCATTCAGGGTAAACTTTCTTTTCAGGTTGAACTTGCGCCCGTTTCCCTTCCATAGTTTCTAACCGAGCTGTTAATGACTCAATAGTAGTTATTAACTTTTGAGAAACGTCAAGTTGAACTTGATTTTGGGTAGGTGCAATGAATGGAGCTTGGACAGCCGTGGAGGTTGGTGCTGCAACTAATGGTAATGCTGCCAACCGTTGTTGCGTTTGACCCGTAGGATTAGACCTCTGTGGGTGTACTGATAAAGGAGGATATTCCTGATCCATCTCAGTAGTTACAACAAATTCCTTCGGCTGTCGGACTTCAGCATTCTTAAGAAGAAGACTACTCTGAAGTAGTTCTGCATTCAACCTTCTTAATTCTTTCATTTCTTCCTCCTGTTGTGCAAGCCTTTGCTCTAATGAGAGCGATTGACCTCCTTTAGAGGAAGGGTGAGAAGTAACCTGATTCTTTCCTTTCCCCTTATTGGATCCTTTTCGGAGAGGGGGAAGTGGGTTACTTGAAGGAATACCCAAATTTTGGGTAAGCCTTTGATTACGTGTGCGCACACCTTCTTCATTTAGGTCTGTGTGCGCAACTTCTTGAGCAGGAACCTCTTCATCTGATCCCTCTGATTGAGCCTCATCTGGTGAATCAGCAGCAACGGCAGTGATGACATTAATGGATGCATATTTCATGAAATCCTTTCTATCAGCATTTCTATGATATTGTCTCCTTTTATGTCCATGATAAGACATGGCATTCCGTTGACTTGACCCCTCAGGAATTTCTTTGTGAACCGTCACTTGGAGAGAATCTCCTGACATTTTGGCTCTTCGTTCCTCTTGAGGCTTATTCCCTAATCGAGAGAATACTGACTTTCTCTGAGGGAGGGATTGAAGATTTGAAAAAGTCCCCAGTCCGGTGGACTGGGGGTGTTCCTGTTGCTTCTGCTCAACTCCTTGAATCCCATTCGTTGATTCTGAGGGTTGGGTTAGAGAATTCCCCAGTCTGGCAAGCTGGGGTGTCTCTTGACATGCTATGTCTGAGATCTTCTTGAAATCTCTCTTGATCTTGCGGATCTTAGTTCGGAAATTAGCTGGATGCATTAACCTGTATCCACTTTTATCACCTGGTTCAACAGACCGTTGGATGATTTCCGAAACTTCTGTCATTTGATGACGTGTTTGCTCCAGACGAGAGGCTTGCGCAATATTCTCGCCTGCTTGATGTAGGAGCAATTCAACAACCTGTTCTCTATATACTTGATTTTGAGAGGAACTAGTTGAAGCTTGATCTCGAGCAAGATTTTGATTATGAACAAAGCCCATTGACTGTGGCCGGCCATGGGCAATAACATTGCATGAGACCATTTTCGGCGGGCTTTGCTGACCGGAAAGCACTGTGAAATGTAGTGCTCCGTGAATACCCCATCCTCTGATATGAACATTAGATGGAGCATTGGAAATTAACTGACGCAATTTTCTCAGCGCGCCAAGGCATGAACGTTGAAGGGTTCTCTGTTGCTTTTCAGCCTTCGGATACCGAGAGACTGATAGAGATGCCAAATCAATCTGGCGTTGTAACCCTTCTATTATCTTAAGATGATTTTCATATTCATCGTAAGATAATACCTTCTTCTTTAATTGACAAAGAGTTTTCCATATGTTAAGACGAATATCATGGATTCCATCATCCGTCAACATCTTTGGAATGTCATACTGTGAATCAGCCAAAGGCCAAAACATGACTGGTACTTCACCTTTTGCCAGTTTTTTCCTCATGTTCAGCATTTCCTCTTTATCATTAAATGAAGATTCTTCTACCTGTTTGGACCAGAGTTGGTGTTTCCTTGTTGCTTCATCGGATTCAACAAGATTGGTAGAGGAATCACTATTCATGCTGGAAGATGAATGACCTAGGGAAGGTTCGGAGAATAACTTGAACCCCAAGCTATCTTCTGATGGAGAAAGAGTTTCACCTGCCGATAGTAAAACTTCAGACATGACTGGTTTTACGTTTGCAAGTGCCTCGAGATAGGAGGGCTTTCTCGTCACTACATTGCCTTCTGAAGAATTTTCGAGACAATGTGAATCACTACTGCGGAGAGGAATTTCGCAGCGAAGTTCATCACCATGAGGAGGACCTTCATGATGGGTTACAGCAAAAGATGATATCTCTTGCTCCTTGGTCTTCTGACCACACAGAGGGTTCCTGTGGTTCTCATCTGAAGAAGAAACTTCAAGATTGACCGAATTTTCATGAAGCAAGTCTTCATGAGGAAGTGTCTGTTGAAGACCTTCGGGATTAATGTTCCTGTTATTGGGAAATGAGGGAGTAGAATCTTGAATTCCGACAGATAAATGTCTGAGGGCTTCAAGAACTCCAGCATCGAGCAAGGCCTTGTTACAGATTGGCCTTTGATCTCCTGACTGTGCTGGGCGGATCTTTTTCTTAGATGCCTTCTTACTCGCTTTAGAAATCACTTGATGACGAAAGTGATTGCTCTGAGCAGGTGTATGTGCCTGATCAGGAAAGATGGTCAGGTTAGGCTGACGATCATCGCTCAAATCAGATGTATGTGCCTGACTTGGTTGTCCATATGATATGGGGGAGTAGGCCCCACAACCCTCTTGGACTGGAACAGATGTGTGTGTCTGTTCCGGAGTTAATTGTTGATGTGTCACTCCACTGCTAGGGATAGATTTATGTGTCTGTCCCTGAGATGATGCTGAAGATGTTATGATATCCTGGCAAGCATCCAGAATATGAGCAGGAATTTGCTTCTGCTCTTTCACCATTGATAAAATATGCTTGGTGACTTCAGCCGCCGGAACAGGGATATACGTCCATTCCGGGCTTGGAGTAGGTGTATGTGCCTGCTCCTGTCCTCCTTTTCCTGTCAGTGAATTCTGACAGTACTCAAGTGTGGAGGCAGAGAGTTTAGTCTGCCTCCTGTTTGTCGTCGGGACTTTCCGACTGACTTCTCTGGGTGCTACCAAGCGAGACTGTTGGTAGACCTGATTAGTATTAGCAGGTGTATGTGCCTGCTGATTACACTTCGCCAAACGTTGTTGACGAGATCCATCATATGTAGTCAGACGAGCCTGCTGACTAACTGCTGATGTATAAGCAGGTGTATGTTCCTGCCTATGGTACTCCGCCGGAATTGCCTGGCGGGATCGGCCTGATGCTGCCAGACGAGTCTGCTGGACAGCGGGATTAAAACGGGCAGGTGTGTGTGCCTGCTCGTTGTTTGCCACCAAGTTAGGTTGGTGGACTTCTCCGGAGATGGCAGGGATGACAACCTGCCTATTATTAACCGGATTCCGTCTCTGGTGATTCATCTTGCCTGCTCGGGTTCGAGGAACCTGAGCTGAATGCCTGGAGCCGGTACCCTCATCATGTTGAGGGTGCACTACCGCACGAGTCTGGCGGCGATTGTTGATGGGAGCCCTTGAGAAGGATTCCTGTCTCTTTGAATTAAGGTCCTGCGGGACCTGCTCATTCACTTCCTCAGAATAAGGGAGTGAATGGAAATTGCGTTCCGGGGATAACGACCCGAAACGGTTGGAGACGGTAGTCAGCACCGCCTGCTTCTTGATTGCTGGTCGCCGTTGTCCGGACGACCAGGTAGAATTGTTAACTTGGAGGGCTTGACGAGCGGCCTCCAGAGTTGGGATAGTACCGTTACGACGGTACTCCTTAACCAGTGCATTTGAAACACAGCGTTGAAGACGCTGAGTTGGTGATGTCATCCTCAGAGCGGATGACGTTCCAGCAGGAGTAGCAGCATTGGTTTTCACGGCAGCAGACCTCACAGTAGAGGTGTTCTTAGCAGCAGTATTCACAGGGGTGAATTTAAGGAAAGCCATTTTTTGTAGAAGATCTTGAAAAAAGAGTGCCTGTTCCATATAACAGACATAATCAAGATGAATCCGGCTACTGCATCTTTGGGATGATCATATGTCAATGATTGCCTTGTTGGCCCAAGGGGCCTAACATCTAAGAAGAACATCACTTTAACTTGGTTAAGGATTCACGTCGGGTTCACCATTTTTTGTTTCGCGCGGAATCCGGGGATGACCTCCTGGACGGGAGATTCAAACGTTCCGATCGGTTTCTAACGGGTTTGTTCGTAGAACCGGAAACATCCAATGATTCCACATCCGTTTGGACCTACTTTCCAAAGGCAGGCGCTCATTAGCTTGTGGGCTAATAAGGCTTAGGAATTTGCATTGGTCGAGAGGATGGGAGGTCGGACTCATCACACCTTTTTGAGGGGAATTATTGTCTACTCCGGGACTCTCTTTATAGATTTAAGTTAAGTTCGTGAATCCTTATTACATTACCAAGTATAAAATGAGCTTTCCTTTAGTTTTAACAATCAATGATTAAATATGCAAGAAATTTAGAGAATCTTTTATATGTATTCGAGGTTCTTCATCAATATAGAATCATCTATATTTGTTTAGAGATTCTTGGTCAATGGTATCCTTCAAAACATTTATATAAAAGTCTCTTGGTCATTTTGATGACCAGGCTGGTTTTAAAGCCACTCAGTGGGGCACTTGAAGTTTATCGTCATTCAGAAGGACAGAGATTATTTCAATGTTGGGATCGAACCCACGAATGGGCTACCTACGTATCCTTTGTTTTGAAAAAAAGGAATCAGAACCCACGTAGTTCGAGGAATGGGATATGATGTTTTATGATTGATGGCTCAAAGATGAATGTCATAATTACTTTTACACTCTAAGCTCACGTGAGTCATGCTCGGTGTGAGAAACAAGAGGTATTGGTAAAATTTAGACAATTGTGCCATAAAAGATGCAATCATAAGAATTTGTTTTGGGGCTTATGTATAGATGACTGCCCAGATAGGCGAAGGTTTAGGATTTACTTTTAGGAAGAAAATCCATGAACAGGGTCCACAAAGTTATATGTGCTTCATGGAGATTTGAATACTCTAATCTTGGGGCTTACTCCTAAGGAGGATGCCCAAGTTAGGAGGGGACTTAGGATTGGGTTTTATTCCTGAAAAGGAAACCCAAATCAAAGGAAATTTATGACTGGTTAAGAGAAATTTTAAGAGACTTGTGGCTTACTCTTAAGAAAGACGCCCAAGATTTATGACTAGGACTTATTCCTGAGAAGGAAGCCTAGGTTAGGGGACTTGGGGCTTACTCCTAAAAAAGGAAGCCCAAGGTTATGACTGAGTCTTATTCCTGAAAAGGAGACCCAGGTTAGGGATTAAGGTTTGGGGCTTACTCTTGAGGAGGATGCCCAAGTTTAAAGGACTTTGATTGGGGCTTATTCTTAAGGAAGATGCCCAAGTTTAAAGGTTTTATAACTGGGGATTATTCCTGAAAAGGAAACCCAGGTTAGGATTCTCTCATCTTAAAGGATGAGGTTGAATGAATGAACTCTCAATCTTTGGTGACATAAAGATGTTTAAATCACTAGGTTTTGAGAGATATTTCACATAATTCCTTTCAGATAAGGATGTCAAATCAAGAAATCATGCCATAAATGGCTTTGAAGAGTATCTTGAAGACTGAATCTTGAATAGGAAGGGTGAAATGGCTTAAGAGGGGTGAAAAAGGGCAAGATGGGTACCCAAAAAGATAGGGGCGCGCAAGTATTGAAGGTCGCGCAAGTCCTGCGGCGGCGCGCAAGTATTGGTCGCGCAAGTATACTTGCGCGACATAAGGTAAACTTGCGCGATTTGCAATCAGAGTTGAATTACTTGAGCGACTCTTTACTAAACCCTTTCCCATCCTCTTGAGGTTCTTCCAGAAGAGGGACGCGCAAGTTATTTTGAAGGAATTAAGTCGGCGCGCAAGTGTTTGATAAGTCTCAACACTTAGGCCTTCCTTCTTCCCTTTAGATCTTCCATTCTAGGTAAGAAATTACCTTAGAAGTGTTCTGGAAGCTTTGAGAAGAGACTTGGGCGTCGGGAGCTTTGATCCGAGTTTCTGGAAAAAGATCCTCTTTTAATGGGGGGCCCACAGGGTCTATTTATAGGCAAAAGAAGACCCCGGGCGGTTACTGGGCGGTTACCAGATATGTCGCGCAAGTCCCTTGCACGACCATGAGGGGTCGCGCAAGTGTTGAGGCGGCGCGCAAGTGTACTTGCGCGACCAAGAGGGAACTTGCGCGACCTATGGGAAATGTTCTCCTTTTTCATCCCTTTGTCGATTTTTGATGTTTCTTCAAAGGATTAATCACTTTGAGCTGAGATATTCCCTTTTCCGATCTTTAGATTCTGTGACGAAAGGAGCGTCAACACTCCTTAATCGGGAAACTCCTTTTTATTTGTACCAAAAGGATTCCTTGGATAGATTTATTCCAAAATGGAGGATTATATGTCTAGTTTAGTGATCTTTTGAGACTATTTGGGAATATTTTGTATGATATAAAGTGTATTGAGATGTGTGAGGAAGGGGTAGAGTGCTTTTCTTTTTTATAGTGGAGGGGGAGTGGCACTCTTGTAAATACCAAAAGGTATTCATTAATGGGAGGTATAACATACCTAAAGTGCCTCAAAAATTTATAAATAATGTATTAAATAGTAATAATTGTCTATTACTACCTCTAACACACAAAAATATGTGCATTTTAATAATTTGGTTCCTTAACTTATAAGATTTCCCTTTTTTATCATTTTTGTTTTTATTAAAGCATCTGGTTTTCTAATCTATTTAATTTAACCATTAAGAATAAAATAAAGTAATATTTATTAGAAAATATAGATCCGATGAATTATTAATATGATATATAATTTATAAAATAAAAATACAATGTTTTTTGGAAATTAATTTTAAAACAAGTTCATGTGACGCTCTAAAACACTACTTAAACTCGGACCATGTTAATAATGTGTTTACAGTATATGTGTCAATATGTTATTTATAAAATATAAATTGTTCCATTAATATACTATATTTAATATTTATTAACACTTAAAAATCACTTTGAATAATATATGATTTTTATTAATTTTAAATAAATTAATAAAATAACATTTATTATAAAATCTCAATTTTGACATTATTTATTTCATTTTAATTTTAAAATATAAAAATAATATTGGAATTGAATTATATTAAGTTTATAGTAGTTTAAAATGATATATTAATCTAAATAAATAAATAAATACAATAATTCAATCAATTCACTTGACTTTTAATATTTGTAATATCATTTATTTTAGTTTGTTATTAACTAAATAATCACTACGTTGGCATTTCTTAAGCATTTTAAGTAACTAAACCATATATAAAAATTATTTATAATTTATTATGATAAAAATAACCTATTTATTTTTTAAAATGATATTTATAACCGAAAATATTATCTTTTTTACATATCTCAAAGTTTTATAAATTTTAAAGGTGAGGAAAGTTCCACTTTTATCTTTTTCCTTACTAACCTTTTATATAGGGAACTTACATTTCATAATATCCCAATAACCACTAAAATTTGAACCAAGTGGGGATATGGTCAAATTATTGGAATCAAATGGCTTTTAGAAAAGTTTCTAGGTCATTTTGGCCCTTATGATTATGGTTTAGTCCCTTATCAAGCTTAATCTTACCTTAATCATGGTAATTAATTTTAATCACATTCACTAATATTTTTGGTCAAAAATTAATTTGATATTTTTAGACCAAAAATATTTTACTTATTACAACTGTGTATTTATATTTTTCAAAATTCAAATCACCTAAGTGGGGAAATTAACATTAATGTTAATCTCATAGATGCGGCAAGAATGCGGGTTTTTAAAGTTAAAACGTTCAAAAGTTAAATAAGTTTTTATATCTAATTTAAATATAAATTTTATTCCAATGAACTAAATTGGATCAATATATGAATAATTTATCTATTTTTACTTTAAAACCCAACTTAAAATATAATTTAACACTAATAATTATTTAAATGAAAATGTTGTTTTTAACTAAATAGCAGTAGTTTTCACTGTTCATCAAAAAATGAAGTTTCTTATAAAAATCCCAAAAAATTCACCCTAAGATAATTTTGACGTTACAAATTCAAAAATTATGTTTATTTTTAAAAATAAAATTTATAAAAGTATCAAAATTTTGTTTAAAAATAGTATTGCTATTAAAAGGAGTTAAAAGTCGATCTTGTATGTAACGCAAGCTATCGAGGAAGGTCGCTCTTGCGTGAAACATAAGCTAACTAAGTGTTGCATTCATTACAAGATATATCATGTATTTAATATATTCAAAATATCAAATATATAGTGGAGTCTTGGGATAATATATTCCCTTATGCACTTGGTGATGCATGTCATGCATGTTATCAAATAAAAATTCAAATTTTGGGGTGTTATAATATATTCATTTTTTTTAAAATGAATCCAAATGGATATGTATTAGAAAACAGGGTAGGATATGATTTAAATATAATTAACCAATAAAATTTTTATAGGTTTTTTTGGTGTTTTAAACCTTATATTTAGTTTTAACCCTTAGTTAACCAATTGTTTCATTAAACATAGTAACATATTTTTCACTCTAAAAGAGTTATAATTTTACATAAAATTTAAATATTGACTCATTAATGCATAAGGTTTAAACTTTTAGACTATATATTACCCCCATTATCCTATTTAAATATTTTAATTATTTGTATATAATTTAATAAATTATTATTTTCATAAATTATTCTTAATGTCAATTTTACACTATTCATTTAATTGTCTTCAAATGCATCAAGAAGTAATTGTATTTAAAATACAATTCAGTTAAAAACCAATAAGATTTCATATTCATCGACAAAATTCATATAAAACTATATATCACTAAAATTATATCTCTTTTAATATTTTTAATATCATTTATTCTATTTTTCTATTAATTGAATGAATATTGTATTAGAATTACGAAAGGATTTAAGGTAATTATATAGTAACTAAAAATTATAAATAAATTATAATCATGAAAAAAATTCCATTATGAAAAAAATTAAAATTTATATTCATCCATAACTTTATTTTGTCTCTATATGGACACTTAATATATTTTCAAAACTATAAGAGTGAAATTTTGTAACTTTATTTGATTTCAATATTATATTTGTCATTTTCATATAAAAGTCCCCATTAGACATATTAATTTCAATCATAAGGTGATGAGATTTTAATTAAATTCATAAAATATAAATTAATATGATATTTTATGACCTTATCACATAGTGTTAACCAAGATTAACCTGATTTACCCTTTAGCAAGGTGATAAATCTTACCAAGTTACCATTTATATTGACCAAAAATAAAAGAAAACTATTTACCAATTTTATACATACCGATTCTAAATATAGAATCCATTTAAAAAAAATCAATTCCTTTAAATTTTAGAAATTAATTTCAAAATAAGTGTGCAAAACGCAATGAAAATCAATTTTTAGTAAAATATAGTTTTTAAGCATAAAAATAGATTTGTTCTTATCCTGTGACTAGTAAAAACTCTAGATGAACGTTAAGAATTTTATTGAATATATCATATTTACATTTCATTACATCCATTTTCCATTATTTTTAAATTTAATTTATTATAATAAAAACACA
This sequence comes from Viscum album, assembly GCA_963277665.1. Classification (NCBI taxonomy): domain Eukaryota; kingdom Viridiplantae; phylum Streptophyta; class Magnoliopsida; order Santalales; family Viscaceae; genus Viscum; species Viscum album. Next base: position 283,513,095 of record OY728138.1, on the reverse strand, counting down.
TAGTGTGCACATAAATAGTTTTTCAGTAAAAAATTTCTTTTACATTAAAATATTTTTTATTTTTATTGATAACCAATTAATTTATGTTATAAATTTTTAAACCATATGATTTTAATAATTTAGTTAGATATTCTCATACCCATCAATTTTAATGGATAGTTTATATTGGTCACATAATAATATAATAGATAACGGTTTGTTTAAACTCAATATTTCATGCAATTCAAAATATTGAAGAGATTAAATTTATTTAAGAAGAAACATATCAAAAAATCATGGGGTGTTACTGTCCACCAACCATGTGAGCCCCACTATCCAAGTAAACTCCACTCACATGGTATCCTAGGCCACCCATGGTTTAAAAATCTATGTGGAAGCCGTGAAAATGACTCTAGACCCAACCCACATAGTTATTATGCCTCCTTCCATGATTTCAAAAACCATGCCTCCCCATGAACTAAGAATCATGGTCATGGTACATGGTTAACACAAATCATGAGATTATTTTCCTCCATGTACTATGAGCCCCATTTTCCATATTTTTAAATCTCAAACCCTCAAAACATTCACGAGACATTACCTACTCTTAAGAAATCATTCGTTAGAAAATTTAAAATGAGGTTAACCAAAAATTAAATAAAAAAGAACCTCATCAAAGGTTGGGATCATACAACCTCCCCACCATATAATAACTTGTCCTCAATTTGCACTCCCTCATATCACTAAACCTCCAATGTGAAAAGGTTAGTCCACTAAGCTCAAATATCAGTTTCCCTCTCCCATGTATCCTACTAAACACAGCCATAAATCCACAAAACTATGACCAAAAGAATAGTATTAACCTAAAGAGGCTTCTCACTACGATACAAAACATGTATCAGATCCTCCTCAAAGGACACATTGACATCATCTCAAAATCATCAATGTCAAATACATAATATTTGTAGGGGTGATATTATAAGAGTTGTGACACATGAAACACATCATTCATAACACTATAATATTGTGGAAGTTCCAATCGATACACTATCGGAATGACCCCACCAAAATATTGAATGTCCTAACATAATTTAAAACCAATTTACCTAGTTTCTAAATCCGATGGTGACCTAGTATCAGCAACACATAAAGTAATACATGACCACCCACCAAAAACTCGAGAGGTCGATGGCATTGATCACTATATGAATTTGTTTCTACTCTGGAATATAACTATACATTTCTAGATCAACTAAACAAGTTTTTACATCTATTATAAAATGCATGTCCCCAAAAAATAAAATTCTCTTACATCGATCCAACAAAAATGTGATATACAATATCTACTATATGATTCTTCATATGGAGGAATAAATAGTCACTTGATAACTATTTTTATAGGAAAACTCAAAAAGTGGTAGGTTCCTCTCCGATGTTCTGAAAAATCTAGGAATCATGCTTTTAGCATGTTCTCTACAACCTAGATAGTGTGCTCAGATTTCCTATCCTTCTATAGGTAGTAGAAAGAACTCAAAAACACCAAAGTACTGAGTGCCTTCTTCAATCCATGCCAAAATAGTGAAGTAAAACAAGGATCAAAATTTTAAATGATGATTTGAGGAACCCTATGAAATTGTACTATCTTTTGAACATATGGGTAACCAATTCATCGATGGTGAATGTTACACAAATTGATAAAACAAGTGGGCTACCATTATCAATCGATCCATAGTCATCTATCTTGTGTCACTCTTACAAGGAGTCCTAGGTAAAACCACCACAAAATCTATAGTAACATCATCCCACTTCTATTATGAAATGGGAAAGGGGTGTAATAGATTAGAAATCCATTGATTCTCAGCCTTCATTTTCTAAAAGGTGTATCATTATGTCACAAAACATGTTATATCCTTCTTAATTCTTGGTCACCAACATTTTCTATGAAGATCATGGGATATTTTGGTAAAACTAGGGTTTTCACAGCCCACCTTCACTAAGATGAGGGAAGGTATATAAAACTGCTAGACCCTTCCTTCTTCAAGTTTAAGGAGAGATAATGACCCCTAAGTCCCTCCTTTAGTAGGCCTCAGAGTGGCGGCCAGCACCAAGGGTATATAATCACACGTAATATGGAAGTAATTACCCTTTTTATTTAGTAAGATCAGGAGATAAGATGGTAAGAATCCAAACAACTCCAAAATTGAAGGTAAATGTAAATCCAAAACATGTTCTCATATGCATGTTCAATGATAAACCCATAAAGGTACAAGAAAACTCTAAAGGGAAAGTACCAAAGGAAAATAGAATAGAAATTGTCCCAATATTCGAGCTTGTATGGTCCGGTATGGCCCCTGAAGTCCTCCTGAAAACCTGAAAGTAGTTTTATATATGTAGAGGTAACCAAAACACCTAGCAAGGAAACTATCCTCCCAACTTCACCAAGGCACACTCAGCAAATAATGCAAGTCGGGTAAAGTAATAGCAATATCACATCGATATTTGGGTACCCTACACTACTTTCCCATGTGTCGGGCCTTCCCCTCAATTTTCACTAAAGTCCCACTCCCACCCCAATAATAACCTTATGGGCCACCTCAACCACATATCTCTCCCGCAGACACCTGGGCCACCACAACCACACATCTCGCCCGCAGACACCTAGGACACCACAACCATATGTAACCATGTCCGTAGACACCTGGTCTAGAACAACTACCTCCATTCCTAAATACACCTAGGCCTTATCCCAAAGACACATGGGAAACAAACCTACCCACACACCCCTAGGGAAACCACCACAACATACCCTTCCTAAAGAGTCTTGGTCTATAATGGACCTTAGGCCGTCATAGCCTACCTGAAGAGTCTTGGGATACCCAGGAGAGGGAGAAGAAAGGAGATAATAAACATCCATCTAATAGGATGTTGGGAAGAACACCCTCCACCATGAAATGGGGGTTTTTGGAATGAAGTGATCAACTTGGGTGTGGTGCGAATAAGAAACACAAAAACTAATTTATATGAATAATTGAAAAATCACTCATCCCAACCTATGGGATCTAAAACCATCTTATACACAAACACCCTTGTTACTATTCATTCATGCACAAAATCACAACCACCACAACTATAGCACCATCCATTCTTGTTATCATGTTCAATTGATTCCTTAACAAAAATCCTTCACTACTAAGCAACTAACAGGTATAGCCACAAGCCAAGAAAGAAAAATAGCCAAGCAACAATTTAAGCATTCACACCCGATTCTCTTTTAAGGTTAAAATTAAAAAAGGGATATGTGAAATCCCTCAAAGTACTGGAACCAAACCAATCCCGAATGTACGGACCCACACGACCTCAGGTCCACAAACCAACAACTCAAGAATAGGGGATCACATACCTATCCACATCACCCCACAAGGCATCAAACAGAACAACCATACACATCACCATAACAGATCAAGGGAGTTTTCAGATTTAATCACACCATTCGTTAAGTTCCGTCTTCTGTTGGGTTAACCAGGGTGATCACACAAGGATTCTTGTTCATTGGGAATCCATTTCATCAACCGAGTTTATGTGATTATCCATTTTCCATATTACATCCACTCAATCACAAGTTTTTACAGAGGAACAGAGGTTCATTAGTGTGCAATAAAGGACCACCAACAGCCACTGTTTTCAGTGGGCATAAGCTCATAAAATTCAGAACATATAAGTGAATATGAAAGACTACAATAGCATCACCATCAATCACACCCCCATCATTCTTTAAAGTCTATTTATTATCTTCATTATGTTTTGGTTTCAATCTACCTTCTGTGGGAAATCATTATCACACCAACCTCGTAAGATGCACAATGAAGAGATCCGAAATAAAAACCCAACTTGGATGATCAATGATCAAAGTTTTCACCCCACTACAAGAACTAGAGATGCACGACGTGAAGAAGAAGAAATCCAAGGACTTCAAGGGTGAGAAAGAAAGTCTTAGGCATGGTTGCACGATTCTTATATGGAATAGGGACTCCGAATGCACCAAGAGAGAGCTAAAGGAAAAGAATAGAAGATCTCCACTTAAGAAAAATCTGAGATCCTAAAATCAAGGAGATGATTTAAAAGTACTGAAAAGTCGGATCGTGGCTTGAAAACGCAGTTGGGTGGTTTCAAATGTTGGAATTAATTTTCATTTAATAATTCTTCCCATATAGGTGGCCATAATGGGTGTGAGTTAATATATTTTCTTTAAATAGAGAAAACACATAATATGGGTGAAACTGTGAAACATGACAAGGGTGTGACACCAAGGGAAAAAGGCCACACATTTTGGTAGCTCAAGGGTCGCCCAAACAATGGGGATTAAAAATATCTTTTACTACCTTTAAATGGATTTATAAAGGGTACTAAAACACTTTTAATTCAAAAGATATGTTTCTGTAGAAAAACTTGAAGGTCCTAGAATAATAGGGAAGGACTCACCATTAGGTGAGTCACCGTCACCCTGGCACCATCGCCCTGGCTCTGTCACCCTCGCACTGATGCCGATTTCTTCCATGGACAACCCATATGTGCCACCAATAACCATCACTTCCACTGACACCCATAGGTCCCACTGACGCTCATCAGTGTCGTTGATGCCGATTGGTGCCACTAATTCTCATTGGTGCCACCGACGCCCATCGGTGCCACTGAGACCCATCAGTATTGCCGATACATATCGGTGCTTCTGAATCCCATCAGTTACACCGAAGCCCATCAGTTCCACCAACACCCATCAGTGATGATGAGGCTGATCAGTGCTACCGACACTCATCGATTCTACCGATGTCGATCTGTGTCACTGGCGCTCATCGGTGCCACCATTCGTTCAACCGTGAAATTTGTAAAATTCCTTAATGAGTCACTGATGGGCCCCAGGACACCCCAAACACCAGAAATTTGGGAAGGTAATGGACCAGAAGGGTCTGGACCATTACATCAAATTCCTCTCAAACTATTCCCGCCCTTGATAATACAAGAGTAAACCACGAAGAAAAAGAGAGGGGTCCAAAAAACCACCTCAGAAGATACCCCTCATGGGAAAAACCACCCTAGAGTTGTTTGAAAGCTGAAACAAACCTCAATATCTAGGAACACCTCTCCCTTATCTTTCTTCTGAATGACTACAGATGCATTTTCATTCTCCTCCCCACAAGAAACCACACAAACATAAAAAGGCCACACTATCCAGGCATATGGATTAAGGAGTCCCTTCCCCCATAATAAGATACTATCCACTTTGGGAAGCACTGACTCACCTGCATGGGTTTAATAATATCTACTTTAATGCATCTTAATTAAGGATCAGGTTATCCCCTACCCATAGTTAGGACTTTCCACACACATTTAAAGAACCAGGGAAACACACATCTCATAGTTAACAAGGTCAAGCACTACATCACATTCAAGTAGAAAACAAAATAGAACAAAACTCAAAATAAATCTGGGTATTGGGCATGTATATGTGCCTCCCATTCCTAGGTACTCTCCTAGAGGCCACCATGCCTCCATAACACATGAACCGAGGGAATGGATTTCCCACAAATCACCATCTCCTCATTATCCTTGATCCTCACTGGCCGCTCCACGAACGTCGCATCGTCCTCAATATCCATATCTCCCCATTCGAGGACATGTGAATCATCGTGTAGATACCAATTTAGTTGAGACATATAGAAGATGTTGGTCACCCTCTATATTGGTGGTGGTAGCGCTAGCAGATAATCCACTTCGTCGACATGCCGCAACACCTCAAATGGTCCGATGAACCAGGTAGAACGCTTACTCCCCCTATGAACCTCTCTTCCCCATGATGAGGGGAGACCTTTAAGAACACATGGTTCCCAACCTAAAACTCCAAAGGTCTCCTACTATGACCGCCATATGACTTCTACCGGTTTTGAGCTACCATCATTCTCTCCCATACAAGTTGAACCTTCTTAGTCATGCTCTGCACTACCTCTGGGAAAAGAACACCTGCTTCCCTAAACTCTCTCTATCACATGGGTGAACGACATGGTCTTCCGTACAAGGCTTCAAACAGAGACATTACAATGGTAGAGTGATATATATTGTTGTAGGAAAACTATACCAGAGGAAATTGCTGCACCCATGATCCTTCAAAGTCTATAACACATGCCCATAGCATATCCTCCAACATCTAGATGGTCCTCTCTATCTGCCCATTTGTCTGGGGGTGGAAAGTAGTGTTGAGGCATAGCTGGGTGCCAAAAGCATGTTTCAATCCTTTTCAGACTCGTGAGGTAAACCGTGTACCCTGATCAAATACTATGGACCTCGGAACTCCATAAAACTGTACCACCTCATCTATATACCTTTGTGTTAAGGCATCCATCGCACTCGACTCCTTGACTGCCAGGAAGTGAGTTTATTTTGACAGTTGGTCCACCACTACCTAGATAGCTGTAGTGACCCCGACTTCAGAAACCATAGGAGTCAGTGCCTTCTGAACATGATGTGTTATCTTAAAATAAAATACACTTTGTTAACAACACATCAGGTCCCATATAGAGGATCGTGTGCGGTTCGGGTTCTGCGAAACCGACAACTTTTGAAACAATTCATCTTTCAAAAGCTGATACCTGAAAATTTTTAAATCAAAACGTAGGGTGAGCGTTGAAATACTCAGTAAGGGGGTTTTAAAAAGAATTTAAAATACTGTAACATTTGAAAACATTCTTTTAAAAGAATTTTAACATTCACTAAGAAAGATTTTAACACACAAAACATAACAATGCTTAATCAAGGTTTTCAAGAAAAACATGAAACGAATATGTCAAATCTTGAAGGAGTGATAATGGTTGTTATGAACAAGTACTACATGTGATTTACTTAAGCATAAATTTAAACAGTTAAAAGTAATGCATAATCAGAGTTGTGCACAAGGAAACAACTAAATGTTCATATGCTAGTTACTATTCTATTAAGTGATAACACTAGTCATGCTTCAAGCTTAAAGCTAGGAAAATATGAACTTTATAGAAACTTTAAAGGCATCAGTCGTGAAAGAACTTTATCTTGGAAAGAACTTGTTACATGACTTGAATTATGTGGAATCAACATTTAATATTGACAATCGTTTCATTTCACCAAGGTCCATCCCCAAGGTGTCGTAAAAATTACCAAGGTTATTCACCAAGGTATCAGTCTAAAAAGTCATCTCTAGAGATTAAGCCTTTACCCAATGCATTGGAGCGCTATCAGGGCGCACCCTTAAATTTTCCTTTATTATCATGTGAGCCACATCGTTCATGCTTTACTTAAACCATTCATATATTCAAGATGTCCCATACCACCTTGAATATCTCATTCATTTTCATTTTTACCCAAGGTGTCCCATACCACTTTGGGTTATTTAATTTCTTAGTTCATTTAGTGATATGTCATAAGCATACATTATGTACAACAATAAAAAAAATGAACCACTAAAAATCATGCTAATACAGGGTATGATGGTTAATCTTGAAAAAAGTATCAGTAACTAATCAACGGCATACATAGTTTCATAAAACACTCTTTTTACAAAAGCTCATTATTAAAGCATATAAAACCATAATAAATGATGATTATTTCAATGGAATCTTAATGCTTAAAGAAGAAATTGCGAGCAAATACGGTGATAAAAGCCCCTAAATATGGTAAAACATAACCTGATTAATCTGTACATTCACCAAAATTGTAAAAAAGGGTTTTATACTAAATAAATAAGGCCAGCGAAATTTCATGAGTGCTGAAAGACTCTTAAATTATTTAGTTAAGTAACATAAACATTTAGAGGGTTTAATGTTTGGGAAGCTATAAATAAAAAAATATGTAATCACTTGGTTTTAAAAATAAAACATATCATAATCATACCTAAGATCATGGCCTAGATTTCATCCAAAATAGCACTCAAGATCAGGCATTCATCTCCTAAAATCATAACTTCCTCGTTTTGGAAAGGAGAGGAATATTTATAAACATGTACAAATATGTAGTTATATATGTATATAAGGTCCACAAAATGATATATGTTATGCATCGGTTCTATGTGTAACCAGAGAAATATATAAACATGTAGGAATACGTAGTGATAAATATATATATATAGTTCACATAGATGATTTATGTTAAGCTTTGGGTCCATATGCAACCAAAAGTATAAAAAAAAAGTAGGAATATGTGGTTATATATATATATATAAGGTTCACATAGATGATATACGTTATGCATCAGTTACATATGCAACCTCAGCATCCATGTATCATCTAGTATATCCTCTACATAATCTTGGAAATAAAATCGAAGGGGGTCTGGGTTCTATATCTTTTTTTTTGAAATATACCAACCCGTATATACACCACATACAAAAGGTAGGTTTCGGGTTTATATATATATAATTTTTGTGAAACAGGAAACGTCAAACATTAGAAAATAGATATATATATCTTTTGTAACATGGTGGAAAATGCCCTTGACAGTATTATAACCAGGGGGTTGGTGTTATATACAAACATATATATATATATGCAGTATATAGTAATATAGGTTTCAACAAACGAAGGAAAGAAAAAAAACATGGAAATACCCTTAATTTCTTGAGGAGGAAGCCTGGAACGGCGGTAAGCTTGCTGGATTGCTGGGAGATCGAGAGTGAGAAAGAGAAGGAGGAACCGTCGTGAGTTCATGAGGTGTGAGGGTTTAAGTTTAGCCTCGGTGCAAGAAGGGTGCCTCGACCCATGGGTAGGCTGTCGTGGGGAAGACGGAAACACAGTGAGCTAGGTGGGAGGTGTTCGGGGGTCAGCGGTGCAGTGCTTCGGAGGAGGCCGAGGCGTTCTTGGCGCAGTCCTACAGGTGCAGGACCCCGATGCTAGGAAGAAAACGAGAGGTGTCGGCACGGTAAGAAATGGATGGCCAGGATCAAAAAGGGAGAGATCATGCGGTTGGAGGAGGCGCGGGAAACGGGTTAAACATTTTAAAGGGATGGAGGGCCGCGATTAAATCTTCGAAGAGATCAGACGGCTACGGAGGCGTGGGGGAGGGTTGCGCGTTTTAAAAAGGCTGGACGGCTGAGATCGACGTGGAAGTTGATCGGGCAGTCCTGGTTGCACGGAGTGCATCCCACATCGAAACGGGGGGAGTTTCAGGCGAGGTTTAAGTAACAAGCCGCTCAGGAAGTGGTGTAATAGCACGAACACACACACACACGGGGCCTTACACACGGGTCTCCCGCGGGCCTTGGCCCAACCTCACGCAGCACGAGCCGCGACCTTATACATGGTTCTACCCGCGACATGGGTAACCTATGCTCGGCCCCCAGCCTCTCGGGACTGTTGCACCACGCACCTGGGGAGCCCGATGGCGGTACCTTGGGTCCCTAGGGGGTCTCGGTCGTGGCCTTGAGGGCTTGTCCCATAAGGGATGCCCTTGGCTTGGCCGGGTCCCACATAAATTTTTATAAAAATTTAGTTTTATTATATACTTAGCTCAAATTAGGGTGAAATATAAATATTTGTAGGAATTGAGTAAAAAAAATAGTTTTAACTTAAAATCTTAAAACCAATTTCAAGTTTAGATAAAATATTTTAACTCTTGGTATAAATTTTTAAAAGATATACCTTTTGTATAATACTATTATAATCATTAGTATATTTAAAATACTCTACTATTTGTTTTATAAAATTCTTTTAAAGACCAATAGTTTCCCAAAAATTACATAGTTGATGAGAGAAAAAGACATAATTATTACAAATGCCCTCTAAACATATTTTTCACAAAAAGAAAACCAAGTTTTCAACTACCTAGGTATCCATCATGATTTTGTAAAAATGAGGAGATTTACTTCTATGAATACTCTTTTTATTTTAAAACGAATAATATTTTATGAAAGAATGTTTTAAGAATATCATAAGGTTATGAGGGAATAAAAACCGAGTTCTCTTTTAAAGTAAACTTTATTAATGGAAACACAACGGTCGTTTTGAAAACCCAACGGATATATAAATATAATGGTCATAACTCAAAAACTAATATAAATACAGAGGTGTGGGGTACTTATTAAAACAGAACACTTGAACTGGAAGGATTGCTCTCCTCATACCATTGGTGTTGAGCATGTGTGCCGTGGCCCTGGCTGTTATACTTTTCACGCTGATGGACTCTGAAGATGAGGATTATCCGATTGCTCGAGTTGTGGTTCTTAGTAGTCTTGTTGTGGCTGTGTTAGGTCTTGTGCATGGTATTTTCAACTAGTTGGGTCTCGTTGCAAAGTAATGTTTTAATATATATCAGTTTACCTTATTCTCCATGTTTTATTTCATTTATAATTCCTTATTAGAAAAACAAATAAAACCAAAGGCATAACACTTCTTACTTAAACCAGTTCATAAAACCCGGGGCGTCACATTATCCCCCCTTTAGAAAATTTCGTCGTCGCAATTTATTTCACCACACTACAAGGTTCAGAAACGTTCCTATCACCTCCACCAACGAATAGGGTCAACAGGTGCATTTAGAGGGATCCCTGTAGCGAATCTCACCTCTTCCATCTCCCTAATCTACATACACCTAAGACAGGAGGGATTGCACATATGTTCTGGGCCTTCAGGCCTCTAGAGGGAATCTCAAACAGTACAAAGTTCTGAAATGTCTTTGCAGACCAATGTACGAAGAACTTGCCGAATTATGTCTCATTCGAGGATATCGAAGCCATAGATACGGTCAAACAGGCTAAAGCTGAGAAGTTGGAGCATATAAGCCGTATAAAGATTTCCCTCTAACGCAGCCTCCTGGAATTTCACTCTGGCCGTGAAGTTTCGGCCTAGGGTAAAACATAGAAAGATCCCTTCATGGTAACTTCCTCGTCGTTCACGCCCGGCTAGCTGTGCAGAGCCAATGCGGTAATAGATGGAGGCATTCCCCTGGTAGGTGCGAAGAATCTCCGGACCGTTTGTTACCTCAAACCATTTCTTGCACGTCCTCCATAAACTTGCGAAGGGGTCATACTCGTCCTCACACGTTTTGATTGCAATGATTTCCAAAATCTCAGTGGGAAGAGATAACAGGTGGGTTTGTCCTTCCATCTGAAAGTTTTAAGACAGGAGTTCCATTACTTGAAAATCATTCAAGGACAGATACAAAGTAAGGACAAGGAAAGGGGAAAGACAACATTTCAATAAACATATGTTTATTATTCTTAGTGCTTGAGTTTCCCTTACTCATTGACTAAACGAACTCCACACAGAGAAGCAAAACTCCCTAACTCCTCGAACCAAACACAGGCCGAGCATTCAGGGAAAAACTCATGAGGGCACCTATGACGTCTTATGAGTCTAGCATGAGGAGTATGAAGTTGAGAGACATCTTCATACACTTGTTGTCAGCAAGACAGTCGGGTGGACTCGTCTTCTAACCTTCTGAAGTCCAACAACTGACCCCAAAATCCATAGTTTGAAATCTGACAAAGGTAGCCCGCGTGGAGGTCTCTGTCAGTAGAAGCTTCTTGAAAAGGGTTATCAAGCATAGTGCCAAAGCTCTCACCCGCCGTGAAAATCCGGAAAAGTACCTCATGGTACCTTCCCCGACGTGCATAGGAGGGAAATTGGGTCATCATCATAAAGAGGTAATCCAATCCCAACCCTTGGTGTAGGCTAAGCACTCGAGGTGAGTTGGATACATCGTAAAGGTGTTTGCATGTCATGCGGATATGGGAATAGTTTAGAAAGTCCTCACGGCTTGCTAAAGACACAATGGACTCTAGGGCCTCTGTGGGGAGAGATAAGAGATTTGTGACTTCGTTTTCCATCTGAAATTTAAGAAAACCCAGTTTTTAATAAAATTGAAATACATATACATATATATTTTTTGTTTCAGTTTCTGGCTTTCCAGAGTTATCCAAACCGAACCTCTGATACCAACTGTAGTGACCCCGACCCCAGAAACCATAGGAGTCGGTGCCTTCTGAACATGATGTGTTATCTTAAAATAAAATACACTTTGTTAACAACACATCATATCCCATACAGAGGATCGTGTGCGGTTTGGGTTCTGGGAAACCGACAACTTCTGAAACAATTCATCTTTCAAAAGATGATACCTGAAAATTTTTAAATCAAAACGTAGGGTGAGCGTTGAAATACTCAGTACGGGGGTTTTAAAAAGAATTTAAAATACTTTAACATTTGAAAACATTCTTTTAAAATAATTTGAACATTCACTAAGAAAGATTGTAACACACAAAACATAACAATGTTTAATTAAGGTTTTCAAGAAAAACATGAAACGAATATGTCAAATCTTGAAGGAGTGATAATGGTTGTTATGAACAAGTACTACATGTGATTTACTTAATAATAAATTTAAACAGTTAAAAGTAATTCATAATCAGAGTTGCGCACCAGGAAACAACTAAATGTTCATATGTTGGTTACTATTCTATTAAGTGATAACACCAGTCATGCTTCAAGCGTAAAGCTAGGAAAATATGAACTTTATAGAAACTATAAAGGCATCAGTCGTGAAAAAACTTTATCTTGGAAAGAACTTGTTACATGAATTGAATTATGTGGCATCAATATTTAATATTGACAATCATTTCGTTTCACTAAGGTCCATCCCCAAGGTGTCGTAAAAATTACCAAGGTTATTCACCAAGGTATCAGTCTAAAAAGTCATCTCTAGAGATTAAGCCTTTACCCAATGCATTGGAGCACTATCAGGGCACACCCTTAAATTTTCATTTATTATCATGTGATCCACATCGTTCATGCTTTACTTAAACCATTCATATATTCAAGATGTCCCATACCACCTTGAATATCTCATTCATTTTCATTTTTACCCAAAGTGTCCCATACCACTTTGGGTGATTTAATTTCTTAGTTCATTTAGTGATATGTCATAAGCATACATTATGTACAACAATAAAAAAAATTAACCACTACAAATCATGCTAATACAGCGTATGATGGTTAATCTTGAAAAAAGTATCAGTAACTAATCAAAGGCATACATAGTTTCATAAAACACTCTTTTTACAAAAGCTCATTATTAAAGCATATAAAACAATAATAAATGATGATTATTTCAATGGAAGATTAATGCTTAAAGAAGAACTTGCGATCAAATACGGTGATAAAAGCCCCTAAATATGGTAAAACATAACCTGATTAATCTGTACATTCACAAAAATTGTAAAAAAGGGTTTTATACTAAATAAATAAGGCCAGTGAAATTTCATGAGTGCTGAAAGACTCTTAAATTATTTAGTTAAGGAACATAAACATTAAGAGGGTTTAATATTTGGGAAGCTATAAATACAAAAATATGTAATCCCTTGGTTTTAAAAAGAAAACATATCATAATCATACCTAAGCGCATGGCCTAGATTTCATCCAAAATAGCACTCAAGATCAGGCATTCATCTCCTAAAATCATAACTGTCTCGTTTTGGAAAGGAGAGGAATATTTATAAACATGTAGAAATATGTAGTTATATATGTATATAAGGTCCACAAAATGATATATGTTATGCATCGGTTCTATGTGTAACCAGAGAAATATATAAACATGTAGGAATACATAGTGATATATATATATAGTTCACATAGATGATTTATGTTAAGCTTTGGGTCCATATGCAACCAAAAGTATAAAAAAAGTAGGAATATGTGGTTATATATATATATAAGGTTCACATAGATGATATAAGTTATGCATCGGTTATATATGCAACCTCAACATCCATGTATCAACCAGTATATCCTCCACATAATCTTGGAAATAAAATCTAAGGGGGTCTGGGTTCTATATTTTTTTTTTTTTTTGAAATATACCAACCCGTAAATACACCACATACAAAAGGAAGGTTTCGGGTTTATATATATATAATTTTTGTGAAACAGGAAACGTCAAACATTAGAAAATATATATATATATTTTGTAACATGGTGGCAAACTCCCTTGACAGTATTACAACTAGGGGGTTGGTGTTATATACAAACATATATATATATATATGTAGTATATAGTAATATAGGTTTCAACAAACGAAGGAAAGAAAAAAAACATGGAAATACCCTTACTTTCTTGAGGAGGAAGCCTGGAACGGCGGTAAGCTTGCTGGATTGCTGGGAGATCAAGAGTGAGAAAGAGAAGGAGGAACCGTCGTGAGTTCATGAGGTGTGAGGGTTTAAGTAGAGCCTCGGTGCAAGAAGGGTGCCTCGACCCATGGGTAGGTTGTCGTGGGGAAGACGGAAACACAGTGAGCTAGGTGGGTGGTGTTCGGGGGTTAGCGGTGCAGTGCTTCGGAGGAGGCTAAGGCATCCTTGGCGCAGGCCTACAGGTGCAGGACCCCGATGCTAGGAAGAAGACAAGAGGTGTCGGCGCGGTAAGAAATGGATGGCCAGGATCAAAAAGGGAGAGATCTTGCGGTTGGAGGAGGCGCGGGAAACGGGTTAAACATTTTAAAGAGATGGAGGGCCGCGATTAAATCTTCGAAGATATCGGACGGCTACGGAGGCGTGGGGGAGGGTCGCGCGTTTTAAAAAGGCTGGATGGCTGAGATCGACGTGGAAGTTGATCGGACGGTCCTGGTTGCGCGGAGTGCGTCACACATCGAAATGGGGGGAGTTTGAGGTGAGGTTTAAGTAACAAGACGCTCGGGAAGTGATGCAATAGCACGAACACACATGCACACGGGGCCTTACACACGGGTCTCTCGCAGGCCTTGGCCCAACCTCACGCAGCGCGAGCCGCGGCCTTATACACGGGTCTACCCGCGACACGGGTAACCTATGCTCGGCCCCCAGCCTCTCAGGACTGTTGCACCACGCACCTGGGGAGACCGATGGAGGTACCTTGGGTCCCTAGGGGGTCTCGTCCGTGGCCTTGAGGGCCTGTCCCAGAAGGGATGCCCTTGGCTTGGTCGGGTCCCACATAAATTTTTATAAAAATTTAGTTTTATTATATACTTAGCTCAAATTAGGGTGAAATATAAATATTTGTAGGAATTGAGTAAAAACAAATAGTTTTAACTTAAAATATTAAAACCAATTTCAAGTTTAGATAAAATAATTTAACTCTTGGTATAAATTTTTAAAAGATATACCTTTTGTATAATACTATTATAATCATTAGTATATTTAAAATACTCTACTATTTGTTTTATAAAATTCTTTTAAAGACCAATAGTTTCCCAAAAATTACATAGTTGATGAGAGCAAAAGACATAATTATTACAAATTCCCTCTAAACATATTTTTCACAAAACGAAAACCAAGTTTTCAACTACCTAGGTATCCATCATGATTTTGTAAAAATGAGGAGATTTACTTCTATGAATACTCTTTTTATTTTAAAAACAATAATCTTTTATGAAATAATGTTTTAAGAATATCATAAGGTTATGAGGGAATAAAAACCGAGTTCTATTTTAAAGTAAACTTTATTAATGGAAACACAACGGTCGTTTTGAAAACCCAATGGATATATAAATATAATGGTCATAACTCAAAGAACTAATATAAATACAGAGGTGTGGGGTACTTCTTAAAACAAAACACTTGAACCGGAAGGATGGCTCTCCTCATACCATTGGCGTTGAGAATGTGTGTTGTGGCCCTGGCTGTTATAATTTTCACTCTAATGGACTCTGAAGATGAGGATTATCCGATTGCTCGAGTTGTGGTTCTTAGTAGTCTTGATGTGGCTGTGTTAGGTCTTGTGCATGGTATTTTCAACTAGTTGGGTCTCATTGTAAAGTAATGTTTTAATATATATATCAGTTTACCTTATTCTCCATGTTTTATTTCATTTCTAATTCTTTATTAGTAAAACAAATAAAACCAGAGGAATAACACTTCTTACTTAAACCAGTTCATAAAACCTGGGGCGTCACAATAACATTGCACCCTCCTTGAACCCTAGGAATCCCCATGAATAAATCCCTCGATATTTCTTCCCACTTACACTTAAGGATGTCTAAAGTCTGCAAAAGACCTCCTGGTATACTTTGTTTAGCCTTCACCTACTAAAATACTAGGAAATTTTCCATAAACTTCACCACTGCATGTTTCACCCCAGGCCACCAAAAAAGTTCTCTCAGGCCTTGGTACATCTTGGAAACTCCTAGGTGTACCTATAGGGGTGAGTTATGGAACTAATGGAGAAATCCTCCACAAATTGTCTCTGGGACAAACAACTTCCCATAGAAAAGTATCAGATTTTGACTGTCTTCTGACCATCCTTCTGAAGCATCAACCTGGCTAACACAATCACGCATCACTTCAACCTCAAAGTCCCCCCATTGGGACTCCTCCACTGGTTGTACTAAGGAAGACTACACCATCATCTGAAACAGACACCCTCTATCATCCTCCACTTTTGCATCTAGGTGTAAGGTATCCAACTCCTACATCACCTTCTGAACATCTGCTAATTCTCGAACCACATCCTTATGTGTCTTCCTTCTCAATGCATCGTCCACCACATTCTCTTTTCCTAAGGTGTAGGAAATCTTGAATTCATAGTCCTGAAGAAACTCCATCCACCTCCACTACTGCAAGTTCAGGTCACATTGGGAGAAGATATTCCTCAAGATCTTGTGATCTGTGAAGACCACAAAGCGTTATCCACTGAGGTAATGCTGCCACAACTTCTATGCAAACACAACCTCTGTAATCTTCAAGTTGTGAGTGGAATAGTTACATTCATTGGTATGTTACTGCCTAGACCCATATGAGATCACTCCCTGTTGATGCATCATCACACACCCCAAGCCTAGGCCTAAAGTATCACAAAACACTTCAAACGTTACCCTTCATCTAGAAACCTCATCATGGGGGAACTGACCTGTTTACCCTTCAGATAACTAAAAGCTACATGGAACTGTTCACTCTATACAAAATCCTGGTCTTTACTGGTCAAGGTTGTCAAAGGTACTATAACTTGGGAGAATTCGGGTACAAACCACCGGTAGTAACCTTCTAGACCTAGGAAACTACGAATCTCTACCACATTCATGGGTGTTGCACAAGAAACAACTGCCTAAACCTTTGAAAAGTCAACTTCCATCCCCTGGTGGGACACCACATGTCCAAGGAAGTGAACCTCTTGTTTCCAGAACATGCACTTGAACAAATTTTTGTAGATATGGTGATGTTGGAGGATCTCTAAAATCATCCTCATATGCTCATCATGATCCTCCTCTGATCTTGAGTAGATCAGGACGTCGTCGATAAAAACGACTAAAAATTAGTCTAGATTTTCCCAAAATATGGATTTCATGATCCCCATGAACATGTATGGTGTGTTCATAACACTAAATGGCATGACCACAAACTCAAAGTTCCCATATCTTCACTTGAAAGAATTCTTCGATATGTCCCCCTCCTTCACACTAAAATGGTGATATCCTAAATGTAGTTCAATATTAGATAACCAACCCACTCCCTTTAACTGGTCAAAATGTTTTTCATTCCTTGAGAGGGGGTAACAGTTCTTGATTGTCACCTAATTCAGCCTTAGGTAGTCTATACATAGCCTGAGACCACCGTCTGCCATCTTTGCGAACAAGACCAGAGCACCCCATGGTTACATGATCAGTCATATAAAACACTTCTTCATCAAGTCGTCAACCTGAATCTATAACTCCCATAACTCAAAAGGAGACATCCAATAAGGATCCATCGAAATCAGACGAGCACTAGGTTGCAAGTCTATATCGAACTCAACATCACATCGAGGGGGTAAAGTTAGGACCTATTTGGGGAAGATGTCAAGGAACTTACTAAAAATACTCAGAACTTCCACAATCCCTATGCCTGCCGATTCCACTAACAGCTCGGCTAATAAGGAAAGAAGGGGCTCCACTCACCGGCTGTCCTCCTCGCAACCCCGCTTGCCAATGAAAGCTACATGATGGCCACCCATATCTAAGAACACAACCCATATCTGGAAGCAGTTGATAACGACCCACATCGAGAACAACCAATTAATGCCTAAAATAAAATCATATGGATGCATATCTAGCAAACGGAGGTCCTTCCTGAACTAATGTGGCCCCAACATTAGCCTAAATTCCCAGAAAACAAAGGAAAAGTTGGTCTGAACTTTGACTGGTGTACTCAATATGAGGGGAATGGGAAGTCTCTCTACGTCTAGTCCTAGAGAATGGGATAGACTGGTTTCAACAAAGGAGATCGAAGCTTTTGAATCAAACAAGGCACATACAAGAGTACTAAATAATCTGATCATACCTCAAATGACCTCTATCCCTACTGGAACTGCTGCCTCTATGGCGTAAAAATACCCACGCACATATCTTATACCCCTAGGCTATTAGCTACCTCTCCAACCATTCCCTAGTAGAGGTCCCTGAGGACTTCCCTGAGGTCGGCCTCCTCCTTCAATGTCTGCTCTCGGAGGAGTGGGAGCTCGTTGTCCCTGATGCGGCTGCTGAAAGGGCCTGGATGGGAACTGATGCTACTGAGGTGGGTGATGAACCTTCCCACCTCTATTGTACTACACTCGGTCTGAACACTGATTTTGAAGGTTCCCATGGCTCCCACAGATGAAGCATCTCGATCCTGGGCCCACATATAAAGGATGAGGACCGAGAGATCGAAACTGGAACTGTGGGGGCCTGCTCCCCATCGACCAAAACCTCAAAGGCCCTGAGGCTAGAGGCCTATTGTTAACGGAATTCCCCTTCGATGAGCTAAAATTTCTCCCCTCTCATGGTTCACCTCCCAGCGTGTGCATCCTATACACCACTCCATCCTTCTTCGGGACCTCCAAGTATGTCGGTAGAGTGAAGGGAGTAACATCATACTTAAGAGAAGGTCAGAGTGCCTCCTCTAAACATCTCATCTGACACTCCTCATCCGGAAAGAGTTACAGAGAAAAATAAAGGAGATCCATGAACTTGATCCCCAACTCCCTCCCTTGTTGGAGGGAGAGCAGCTCTTTCCTCTTCTCAGCCTTCATCAAGGAAGAAAGTAATTCTTCCTAAAACTCCTTCTCGAAGTCAGTCCATGAAACCTCAGCCTCCCTCTTCTCCCTAAGATAGAGCATCCAACACTAACATGCTGCTCCCCGAATTTGGCTTACAAACAGAGGAACCCAGTACTCAACCAGATCCCAGATCAAGATGAAATCTATCACCAACTCCTTGAGCCATCTTTCTGTCTCCATATTCGAGATGCTGCCCTCATACTTCCCGAGGGCCTGCCACTGAAATTCCTAAAGTGTCTTCTGCCACTGGTCGTCCTCCTCCTCTTGATCAGTCCTCTACTGATCATCCAAATCAGCCTTTTGGGCCTCGATTTCCTGCACTACTCATGTTCATCATTTGGTTTCCATAGCTGCAATGTTAAAAAGAAATGCCTAATCTCAAGTAGTGTATAAGATCTCTTTTAAATTTTTCATAAACTTGTTATTAATTTTAAATTCCAAAAACACCAAGAACACACATGAACACAATTCATTATTATGCATACACCTTTTCCTAGGGTCTCTACCCTAAAATCATTATAGCCTCACTTGGTCATTCGGTAGGTCCAGAGTCCTTGCATCGGATCTCGGGGGGGCCTAAAATCTCATGTCCTAGATGGTCTTTCCTAGACTATTTCACACACCAAGATTTACTAACCTTGTTTCCCTACCATCCCATTAAATCCTCATTGTTCCTAACTCTAAACTCCATCCTATCTCTCAACCTTTCCTCTGATACCATTCTGTCATGACCCGCCTTCACCAAATGAGGGAAGGGACAACAAGCTGCCAGACCCTTCCTTATTCAATTTGAAGGAGAGATAATGACCCATGAGTCCCTCCTTCAGTAGGCCCTGGAGTGGTGACTAGAACCAAAGTTATAGAATCACACATAATATGGAATGAATTACCCTTTTTATTTAGTAGGATCGGAAGATAAGATGGTAAGAATCCAAACAACTCCAAAATTGAAGGTAAAAGTAAATCCAAAACCCATTCTAATATGCATGTTCGAAGATAAACCCATAAAAGTACCAGAAAACTTCTAAGGGAAAGTACCAAAAGAAAATAAAACATCAACAAAAATTGTCCCAACTTCTGAGTTACTATGATCTCGTACGGCCCCCAAAGTCCTCCTAGAAACCTGAAAGTATTTTCATATATGTAGAGTGAGTACATAGATATACTCAATAGGGAAAACTAAAAGTTCTCGGGAATAATTGGGGAGGCATTCTAATGTTCTGTGAGAAGTAGAGGTAAAAAAACACCTAACAATAAAACTATTCACCCAACCTCACCAAGACACACTCCCCAAATAACGAAAGTCTGGTAAAGTAATAGCAATAGTACATCAATATTTGGGTACCTTACACCACTTTCCCACTAGTTATTGAAGACATCCTACATGTCAGGCCTCCCCTTCTATTTTCACTGCAGTCCCACTATCACCCCAACAACAAACATATGGGACACCTCAACCACATATCCCACCCACAGACACCTAGGCCACCACAACAACACATCTCGCCCGCAGACACCTGGGCCACCACAACCATACGTAACCATTCTCGCAGACACCTGGGCAAGAACAACTACCGCCACACCCAGAGATACATGGGCCTCATCCCGAAGACACTTGGGAAACAAACCTACCCGCACACACCTGGGTCAACCACCACAACATACCATGCCTGAAGATTCTTGGGCCATAATGGACCTCAGGCCATCACAACATGCCCGAAGAGTCTTGGGCTACTTGGGAGAGGGAGCGGAAAGGAGCTAATAACCATCCACCCAATAGGATGTTGGGAAAACATCATCTCCCATGAAATGGGGGTGTTCGTCATGAAGTGATCAACTTGGGTGGGGTGCAAATAAAAAATAAAAAATTAATTTATACGTATAGTTGAACAAGCACTCATTCCAACCTAAGGGTTCCAAAACCAACCTATACACAAACACCCACATTATTATTCATTCATGCACAAAAGAACAATCACAAAAACTAGAGAGACGCCCATTATTTTTATCATGATCAAGTGATTCATTAAAAAATAATACATCACTACCAGGAAACTAACAGGTATAGCCACAAGCCAAGGAAGAAAAATAGCCAAATGTAAATTTAAGCATTCACACCCGGTTCTCTTGTAAAGTCAAAATAAAAAATTGGATACGTGAGATCCCTCAAAGTACTAGAACCAAAACAAGCCCCAACGTATGTTCCCACATATCCTCAGGTCCACAAACAAAAAACTCAACAACATGGGATCCCATCCCCATCCACATCACCCCACAAAGCATCAAACAAAACAATCATACACTCACCTTAATAGAGCAAGGGATTTTTCAGATTTAATCACACAATTCATTAAGTTTCATCTTCTGTTGGGTTAACAGGGGTGATCACAAAAGGATTATTTATCATTGGGAATCCATTTAATCAACCATGTTTATGTGATTAACCAGTTTCAATATTACACCCATTCAATCACAAGTTTATACAGAGGAACAGAGGTTCATTAGTGCAAAATAAATGACCACCAACAGCCACTATTTTCATTGGTTATAAGCCCGTATGATTCACAACATATAATAGAAGATGAAAGAGTAAAGTAGCATCACCATCAATCACACCCCATCATTATTTAATGTCCTTTTATTATAATAGTTATGTTTTGGTTTCAATCTACCTCCCAAGGGAAATCATTATCACACCCACCCCACAAGATGCACAATGAAGATAGATGAAGGAAAAACCCTACCTGGATGATCAACTGTCGAAGTTTTCTCCCTACTCCAAGAACTAGGGATGCATGATGTGTAGAAGGACTCCAATGATGAGCAGGAAAGGCTCCGACACAGGTGAACAATTCTTATATGGAAGAGGGACTCCAAACGCACCAAGAAAGAGCCAAAGTAAAAGAAGAGATGATATTCGGTTAAGAAAACTCCTAGATCCTAAAATCAGGGAGATAATTTTAAAGTACTTAAAATTATAATCATGGATCAACCACATAGTTGGGCGGTTTCACACGTTGAGATTAATTTTCATTTAATAATTCTTCTCAAGGAGGTGGAAATAATGGGTGTGAGTTAATATATTTTCTTTAAATGGAGAAAAATGTGTAACAGGGGAAAAACTATAAAACGCAACAAGGGTGTGACACTGATGAAAAAGGTCACACGTTTCAGTAGCTCATGGCCTTCTAAACCATTAGGGATTAAAAACATATTTTGCTTCCTTTAAATGGATTTGGAAAGGGTACTAAAACACTTTTACATAAAAAGATATGTTACCAGGGAAAAAAATGGAAGGTCCTAGAAAAACAGGTAAGGACTCACTATTAGGTGAGTCACCGTTGCCCTAGCACCGTTGCCCTGGCACCGTTGCCCTGGCACCGTCGACTTGTCACCGTCGTACTAACATTGTCGCCCTAGAGCTGATACTGATTGGTGCTATGGACGACCCATCGGTGCCACTGATAACCATCGGGGCCACTAACACCCATCAATGCCATCGATTCTGCTCAGTGCCACCAATGCAAATCAGTGCCACCGATGTCGTTTGGTGCCACTGATTCACACCGGTTCCATCGACGCCCATCGGTTCCGTCGATTCTTATCGGTTCCGCTGATTCCCAGTAGTGCCACAGACGCCCATCGGTGTCATGGATGTCGATCGGTTCCACCGATGCTAATCGGTGCCACTGTTCATTCAAACCTGAAATTAGGAAAACTATTTAATGAGTCATCAATGGTCCCCAGGACACCCCAAACACCAAAAAATTGGAAAATTAATGGACCAGGAGGGTTTGGGCTATTACAAGGGGTTACCACCCATTTAGAATCATGAAACTCATCTATAATCTACGCTTATATAACTATAGGCATATAAACATATCAATGAACATGGATAAACTTTTCTTTATCAATGGTCTAGTTAAGATGTAGCTCCCCACTATCAAATTTTTCCCTCAACACTAGGAACTATGGATCCTCATACTGCCTCCTCTTGATTCAGTTTAGAAGAGAGGGTACTATCGATAAGGACATGAGTGCCCTTAGTTCCCACTCCTCATGAACACCAATATTTATCCTAGTGAGTAAGGTCATAATCTTTGACTGAGAACTAAACTCCTGAATGATCTGAGTCTATGCCTTCCAACTCAAAGCATTAGAAATATTGTTTCCTTTTCCCAGCACATATGCAATATTAAAATCAAAGGATTACAAGTATTCAAACCATGTCCACTTCCATAGATTTATATCACAATGATAAAAGATATATTTAAGTCACTTATGATCAATATAAAAAAATAACCTTTCACCTTGGAGAAAATTATGGCAGTATTTTATGTCATGAACCACCAATTCCAACTCAAGATCATGTGTAGGATAGTTCGGTTCATGTGGCCTCAACCATTATAATCCATATTCCAGGACTCAATATCCTTATATCAAAACATCCCCAAGACTAGTCCTAAATTCATCACAATATATATTTTACTTAATATCCATTTTTAGAAAGATCGTAATTTAATTTTTAATCAAACACATCTTTAGCCCATGATAAACATTATATCATGCTCTGAACCAATCAAACTATATGCCCTTATTGGTTAGGACTGATAGTGGTGCTTCTAAGATAGAAAAGTCCCTAATAGACCTTCACGGGCAACCCACTAAACCCAAAATATTTGGATGTCAAGAAAATTTTTGGTTTTCTCCCAAGAAATAACTGCTCGGGACTTCTTAGTGTTTATTGATACACATTCTTCTAAGATGATGTGACCCAAGAAATGCACATTGTAAATCCTGAAATGGAATTTAGAAATTTTGGCATATAGCTTATTCTCTCTCAATGTACTCAAGATGATGTCAAGATGTTGGGCATGATTGTCTCTAGAATGTAAGTACACTAAAATTTCATAAATGAATACCACCAAAAAATGATCCAAAAAAGGTGAAGGATTTGATTCATTAAGGCCATGAACATAGTAGGATCATTATTTAATCCAAATGACTTCACAATTAACTCATATAATCCAGACCTTCTTCAAAAAGTATTATTTCATATATCAAAATGTTTCACCCACAAATGGTGGAACCCTGTTCTTAAATCAAAATTGAAGAATAAACTAGAACCCCTCATCTATTCAAAAATATCATCAATACGCAAGATATGATATCGGTTCTTAATTTTCATGTGGTTCATTTTATGGTAATCAAAACATAATCACAACATTCCATCCACTTTCTTAGAAAATATAACTCGAGAACCCTAAGGTGACGTACTTGGCCAAATGAACCCTTTAGCATCCAAATCCTCCAACTGAGTCTTAATATATTGAATATTTTGTGGTTCTATTATATAAGGAGTTATGGAAGAAATATTAGTCATATGTACCAACTCAATAGTAAAATCAATCTCTCTCTTAGGTGGCATCCCTGAAAACTCCTATGGAAACACGTACTAGAACCAATACACTATAAGAGGGAAAACATTCTTCTCTACTCCCACATCATATAGAATGATAATCGCAACTTGTTCAATGATCTCACCCAATTAGTGATGAACTGGCCATGTATGGATTTCCTAGATATCACATTCCCCATGATAAACATAGTTTTCATCCTTAAGAGATGTGAAACTCACTATCCTATGGTAATAGTCAATGTGATACTAGTACATAACCAACCATTCCATTCCCAATATCAAGTCAAAACCCTTGATCTCAGGAATGAAATGGTCCTAAAGGAAATTTTACCCACCAATTTCAAGCCCACACTGCTTACAATGATGGATACCCTACAACTGAACCCCTAACAACTTTTTAATCAACATGACACCAAAGAATAATTTCACCTCCATGCCAAAAACCATTCACAATATAGGTATATATAAATGAATGTAATGTTTTTTAATCAAATAAATCACTAAAAATGTAGAATCCACAAGAATTGTACCTCAAAAAATTGATGTCACATCCTCATTGCCAATGGAATCAGGTTGAACTGTATGCAACTGATGTATCCCTCTACCTTGAATTCCTTCATAAATCTCATGTGTTGCACTAATCTGTTAATATTAGCATTATTTTTATGAATTGACACACCCTTTTTTGTTACTAGTTTATATAGTAAAAATAAAACATCAAGGATGGTTTGGGGTAGTATATCCCATCCCAGATCTCTATATAGTCCTAGGTCCTTCATCGATATCCATTTGTTGAGGGTTCTTATAGAACCTATATATGGACCCATCATAACATAGACTTAACACACCACTAGTTGTCAAATAAATTTAAATCACATGTGACCTAGATTACCATGATGATAAAATACCACTTGAACACTACCCTGAGAGGCTGATCCACTCCCTTGGTTTCACTGCCTATCACTGCCTTGGTGGAAGTTCTCATAATGAATTTTCATACTATCAAAGTATGTAATACTAGATTATCCAGTTAAAACTATCTGACTACCACTAGAGGTATACTTTATGTTTTACTCAGTAATGATATCTTGATCTATTACTTTAGTGAATTTTTAATCCAGAAAATATTTACTTGAGACTTAATATCACACCTGATTCCATCCTGAAAATTTTTCACCCTACTTGCCTCATCTTATACCAACTTCAAAACCAAAATTCTATTTGTTAGTGAAGAAGCTAGAAAAATACATCAATGATATATTTTCATGGTTAAAATCCATAAAATCTATTACTCTCTCATGTATTAGGTTGTGTGGGTAAAATTTATCTAAGAATATCTCTAAAAAGACCTTCCAATCCATTCTCCAAATCTACTCATCCTGGAGCTGAATATCCCACCAGCGCTTCACTAGTATCCAAAATATAGAATCTTCCAACATAAATAAAATAATTATAGGAGTATCCAAGTATTCAAGGACCTTATGGATATAATTAATCCATACCTCGGCTTCCTTAGGACCACCCTCTCTGATGAGCATCCAGGGACGCTACATCAAGAACTCCCTAGTGTAATCAAATATAATTTCTACATCACATATTGGATCTATATCCATAAAATACATAAAGTTTTTTAAATTCTCATGGAAATTATCTTTCAACCTATCAACTGAAGCAAACAAAGGATACAGTCCCACTATCAGAGGTGTATTCTCTACAATTTCCTCTCATCACTCTACTGGTAAATTTCATTATGTAGGAATCCATCTACAATTCCAAAAAACATGTTTTAGGGAACATGAAATATGATTTATACAGTCACACATAAAGGGTTTCAACAATCTATAATCAATCTACTCTACAAACATTATCCCAATAGATATGACCATAATACTATCACTACACCCAGCCATCCCTATCTAAGACCACCATTTAATTCAGAGTAAAAGTTATTTTTTTCAATTAAAATCCTTATTCTAATAATATTTTTAATAAATAAAATTTAACATTTTCCAATTGAAAATAGTCCAACCCTCTTTATTATGAACTTTTTATTTAAAACCACAAAATAAGCATAAATTCGTTATATTCCCACAACTCAAACATTGTATTTAAAAGCAAAAGATCATAACATGATTTTCTGTGTGTTCCTAACATGATGCATGTCACATAACCCATGAGTGCCTAAAATGATTCATGAATATATAATATTATTTCATACTAGACCATAAGAAAAATCTCATAAATCAATAACATCACACAATAAGTGTATAGCCCAAGGTGAAATAACATTTAAACAGTAACAATCAAACCATAAGAATAGAAATCCCATCAATGGGAAACATAGATTTTCTCCCACACATAGGTTAGATACTCTCATGCACTAGCTCATTAACAAGTCCTGACACATCCTAATATCTTGTTTACATTCACCAAATAGTAAACCAATAGAAAATACCTAAGTCTCTGATACCAATTTGTAACATCTCGGCTTTTCTTAGTATAACTAGTAGTCAAATTTATATTCTACATGACCTCAAGAATTCCTCCTTGTATTCCTGAGGATTCCAAATAGAATCAAGGGTATATTAAGATACATGGGGATAATATAACCTATTTATGAGAGTAAAACAACTGTATGAATATTAAGAATTAATAACTTGTAAGTATCCATGCATCATAAGAAAAATTCCCAAACTGGGTAAGTGCCAACAACCCAAATAAACAAATATTTCATGTCATGATAGTCTCAAGTGATAAAAAATGAACCTCAAAGGAAAATACAAACTAAAAACTCTGAAAAATGGGTCCCAAAACCTATCTTGGTCCCCTCATATAAGATTTATCCCATAAATACCAAACCATCCATCTAATATCAGGCCTTTCCCATTATCCAATACTATAACCATAAAGTCTACTCTGGTTCCAATGGAAGCCCAAGAAAGGTATAAGTAAAACTCAGAAAGTCACCACCAGATATGTCTAAAGAAACAACTTTTCTATAAAATAGTGTAAACAAAAGTTTAATGGAATAATATAAAAGTAAATAGATGAAAACATGTTTTAAAATAAAATATATATTTATTAACCTCTTAGTATGATGTTTTATGGTGACACTTAGGCCAACCAAACATGCTTCTAACAATGTTGGTCATCTAAACAATAAATATTAGGTTATTACATGTATAAATTAAAATAAAAGGTATTTTCATCAAATTAAATTCTTGGTACTTTGGATCATCATGTACAACATTTTCAACCCAAAGATGCAGATTTTCACTTCCACCACTTCCAACACATAAATATGGAGTTCTTTATCCACCATTTCCATTCTATATATACGGATCATCATATCCTCCATTTTTATCCCATAAATGTTGAGTTTCATGTCCAATATCCTCAAACCATTCCATCATGTACCACTATGCAAGGTTCCATATGTTTAAACTTTTAACACACTTAGATAATAAGGATTATCCTTTTCAACATTTATTATTCACCAAAGGGATGGAATACACGACACCTTTAAATATAATTGCACAATTAAATGATTTCATTATTTATTAAAATGGAATAAATGTTAAATGTACATTAAAACCACTTAACCAACTTGTCTTATCACTTCAACCATTAACCATTCCATTCTTTAAAATTTTATAAGACATTTCATTCCCAAATTATTCCAATTAACCCCTTTTACAATAATAGAAAGTCATAAAAAATCCTAACCAGGTTAAGCTCGTAAAGAACCCATTTTATCCTTTAAATAACCATATTACCATTTCCAAGAATTTGGAACACCCCATGGGTGGTAATAGTTCAGGTCTCATAGTCTCCAATAGACTCGAAGGGATCCATGAAGTGTCCAAGGCATCAATTTAATTCCAAAAACCATTTTATTAAATTGAGTGATAAAATAAACAACACATATGTGTCATTAAATAAATAAATATACATAAAAACTATTAAGACTATGGATAATAGCTCTTAGAACACCAACCTTAAGTTCATAGATATCCTCTAGTCCAACCCCACCCATTGATTTGAGCTAAAATGGTCACAAGTGTAAGAACCCAGTTTTTTTCAATAAAAGACTTTGGAAAATTCTTGATATTATTCTGGAGTAGCGCCTTCAGACGTCGTGCGATTCCGAGCCCCGGTGTGTCCGGAATTAAATTTTCAGTGTGTTCATACAGGACATGCCAAATAAATGGGATAACTCCTAAATGGTAATTCGGATCCTAAATTTGAGAATACGGATGGGTCTGAAATGGGGTTTTTACCCTAGGAACGACATAAATCATGTCGGCGCGGGACGTTGGGACCCCTCGCCCATTACCAGAAAGTCAAACGGATAAATAAAATAATTAATTTATTCGTTTAATGGTTAAACTCAAGTATATCTTAAACAGTAGCTCGGATTGGAAAATTGAGGGCATCGTTGAGTCCGGAGCATGCCATTTACCCTAGGAGGGGTGCAACTTTCACGGGTGCGGGCCCTCTGTGGAAAAATGGCCCTAGGGGCGTTTTTGAAATTTAGCAGCCTCGGTCGTTAAATTTTATATCTTTCAAATGGAGCCTTGGATTGATATTTCGGGATCGTTGTTGTGCTCGGGAGGTGGTGTTTACCCTAAGGTATGGCCAGTGGTGTACCATCCAGAAGGGATGGCCAGTGGTGTACCATCCAGCAGGGATGGCCAGTGGGGTACCATCCAGTAGGGATGGCCAGAGTGGTTCCGTGTATCCCTCCTTCGGATTACTCTTTCATGGGGTTGGGTGGTGTGAACCCGTCGACTTTGAGAAGACCTCTCGACTATGTGACAGTGATGAGGTGTGGCTTGGCGCTTCCCCCATAACACTCTCAAGTAGGAGGGGCTCTTTCGCCACCAAGACATGTCCTTGTGACATGACCTGAAACCATGCGAGCAAGTCAGTTTCACCCAAAGCGGATATTTTCGAGGTGCGGTGATTTGAGCCCCTTGACTTGCAGTTATGGGAAGACGTGCGAGATACTGGGCATCAATGGTGTTTATTTCTGGGACTTTTGGATAATCACTTTCTTGGGCTGAGCTATGGTACGTGGATCCCCTTACGATCTTGTTCGGGTTTCTCGATAGAGCATATATATATGTATACCTTATTCCAGTGCCAACTCCTTGGGTTTTGACTAATCTCCTTCTAGGAGAGGCGAAGACGCGCGGGGTATGCCACGTGCTTTCCGTGTCTAGCTTCTCGTGGTTGGACGAGTCTACTCTCCTGCTAAAGGTAGTGAATACTCTATGGGAATTTCATCTTCTCAGTGTTTCTAGATCCTTGTGATTGGATGAGTCTTCTCCCTTTCGCTTGTTGGGTTGAGTTGATACTCTACTATACTCTTTACTGCACTCTCAGTTGTACTCCCTTACTTTTCCATGTTTGATCTACCGTTCACCTCTTCAGTACCTCCTTTATTCCTCCCTTGTGCCTTTAGGGCATCCTACTGAGTATTTTTATACTCACCCCTGCTTGGGCTTTGACCGAACTTGGTGTTACCTTGCAGACGACGGATAGGTCGGTCGTGACTTTAGTGGAGCTTATGATTATGGGAGCACGGACCACGTGCGGTGGTCATAGTCGGGTTCTAGGTGTGGGACCCTCCCAGCTATTTTCTTTTGTTTACCTATTGCCGGGTTGTGGAACTTTTTTGGTTGGGCACGTGTTTTTTCCCTTTTCTTTTGAGTTTACCTTCAACACTTGCTTTGTACTATTTAGGGGTCGATGAACTTTGTGGTTTATTTATAGTATTTGGTACTTTACTTTTCTTTTTAATCTACACTTCTGCATTGAGTGGGCTTCGTGTGTGTTACAGGTACTTAGGCAAAGGCCTCCCTGAGTTGTTTAGTCTTCGGCGTTGTTCGCCAGCCCTGGCCTATGTAGGCGGGCTTGGGGTAGTTGCAGCTCGAGCTCGGGTAGGGTCGGGTCGTGACAAAGTGGTATCAGAGGTGGTTCGTTCCTTGGGATGTTGTTCGGACGTCCCTAAAAAGAAATTGGTTGGGATTTAGGGAAATAGTGTTAACGTGTCTCGAGAGCGGATCTCAGGCCAGGGAGTCCAGTGATGGTGCGGCGAGCGACGTATCCATTCACGAGGACCCTGATAACCCACTTGTCAACTCGGCATGCTGAGACACTCGTTGTAGGGAAAATTGGTTTATGCATCACATAGGATTGATTCTTGACTATCCTTCTTGAGTCAGCTCCCCATTGGTGTTACTATTGTATACATATATGCTCATCTGATCGCGGTGCTCCTTGATAACATTCAGGATGTCTCTGCGAAGACAACCAGCGAGGATACTAGCTTTGGTTTGTGAAGACAACAATGTGAGCTACGATGCCTCAGTCCAGGACCCATCATGTGATTCCCTTTCTCTGAGTGGGATGGTAGAAGCACACCCACCTGGTGAGAAGCAGACAGCTTCAGCAGAGCAGACTGAGCTTGAGCACAGGTTGAGCACACTCTGTGAGTTCCAGCGATAGAGACCACTGAGGTTCAGTGGAGAGCCAGACCCTGAGGCAGTAGAGGTTTGGCTAGAGACAGTGGTTCACCTCTTCTGGCTTGTGCAGACACTGAAAGATATTATGGTGGCTTTGACTGCCAACCTTTTCCACAGAGCAGTTGGGCGTTGGTGTAGTCTAGTGACTCAGTTTCTTGACGAGTCATCTCTTTCGTGGGGCGACATTCAGCTGCTATTTTGTCAGGAGTTTTACCCCTCCTGCCTACATTCCGTTCGGATCTAGGAGCTCCTGCAGTTTCAGTAGGGAAGGATGATGGTGACTATGTATGTGACTGGCTTTGCAGACCGTGCATGCTTTTGCCCAAACTTGGTCCACGATGACAAATTCCGAGCGTGGAAGTTCAAGCAGGGCCTCTGCAGAGAGATTCGTGATGTCATAGTACCCTTGGGAATTTCCACATATGTTGGGGTGCTAGAGCAGGTGCTGGTGACAGAGAGATTCCTGTCACGAAATACAGTTGGTGGTGGCAGTAGGCTCGACAGATCCGAGACGTCTGCCGCAGCTAGCGGGCGTCGGGTGACAGAACCTCAGCGAAGGTGGATTTCCGATAACTGGACTCAGGGGTGTGGTCGTACACCACGGTGGTGCTGTAGGGCACCAGTGAATCCTGGAAAGAGTTGTTGTTATTCTTGTGATGGGCAAGGTTACTTGGCACGGGACTGCCCGACCAGGCATGCTGAGAATGTCGGGCAGGCAGCAAGCGCACCACCATGGTAGAGGCAGCTCCGTGATCGGAGTAGCGCCCAGAGAGGTGGTGCTAGAAGAAGAGAGGGAGGTACTGAAAGTGGGGGAAGACCTTATGAGGTCTTACCATCACCACTAGGAGGTCCACATCAGGCTCCGGGAGCTGACAGTTGGGACCACAGATAGCCGTGAGCTTTGGATGTCTACGATCCTGCAGAGCATGAGGTGGCAAGAGGTATGCCCTACAACTCTCCTACTTTTTGCAGTAGAATTGTTAGACTCTGTGTGGGAAATGCTTTTCTCCCTGATCCTTGTTTGAGGTGTTACCAGGATGGCACGGGGCATCGGTGTAACCTTATTCCAGTAGAGTATAAGACATGGAACCTTTTCTTTAGTCGATAGCATCGATTCCTTTACTCTTCGAGCATGTAAGAGAGTTTGGGTCGTGGGACATCAACTGTGAAATCTTGTGTGACCAGATATCCTTGGGTGTTTCACCATATGGATATTTAGAAGGAGGGAATCATTGGGCTTTGTCCCAGGTCCGAACGGTGATTCCAGTCGCGGTGTGCGACGTAGGGGTTCGGTCGGGGAGGTGAGCTACCCCTGAGATCCTTCGGGCTGTTTGAGACCATGCAAGGGGATGGCGAAGTTCCCTACCACCTTGCCGTAACCCCAAGGTCGGGAGTGGGTGAACGACGTCTCCCGTGTGGCTTACCTAAGAATATGTGTGCGTGCTCCTATGCATGTCATCGGCAAGGGAAGACCTCATGTGAACAGATCAAATCCTTTGTGTGCGGTGATGCAGAACTGTGCAAGAGTTCTTCAGGGTATGGGGGAGCTAGGTGTGGGCTTAGTACCCTGAGTTATTCCCTAGTTTTGTCTTTTCGAGGAAGAAAATCTTGAAGGAGATAATGATGTAAGAACATGGTTTTTTACTATAAAAGACTTTGGAAAATTCTTGATGTTATTCCGGAGTAGCGCCTTTAGACGGCGTGCGATTCCGAGCCCCGGTGTGGCCGAAATTAAATTTTCAGTATGTTCACACTGGACATGCCAAATAAATGGGATAACTCCTAAACAGTAATTCAGATCCTAAATCTGAGAGTACGGATGGGTCCTAAATGGGGTGTTTACCCCAGGAACGACATAAAGCATGTCGGCATGGGACTTTGGGACCCCTCGCCCGTTACCGGAACGTTTAATGGATAAATAAAATAATTAATTTATTCATTTAGTGGTTAAAATCAAGTATCTCTTAAATGGTAGATCATATTGGAAAAAACGAGGAAATATTTGTGTCCGGAGCGTGTCGTTTACCCTAGGAGGGGTGTAACTTTCGCGGGTGCGGGCCCTCTGTGGAAAAATGGCCCTATGGTTGTTTTCGTAATTTAGCGTCCTCAGTCGTTAAATTTTATATCTTTTGAACGGAGCCTTAGATTGAAATTCTGGGACTTCCATTGTGCTCAGGAGGTGGTTTTTACCCTAAGGGATGGCTAGTGATGTACCATCTAGCAGGGATGGCCAGTGGTGTTCCATCCAGCAGGGATGGCCAGTGGGGTACCATCCAGCAGGGATAGCCAGAGTGGTTCTGGGTCTCCAACCAGTGGATTACCCTTTCACGGGGCTGGGCAGTGGGAACCC
Organism: Viscum album; assembly: GCA_963277665.1. Classification (NCBI taxonomy): domain Eukaryota; kingdom Viridiplantae; phylum Streptophyta; class Magnoliopsida; order Santalales; family Viscaceae; genus Viscum; species Viscum album. Next base: position 283,479,767 of record OY728138.1, on the reverse strand, counting down.
GTTGACTTTAAGAAGTCCTATCGACTGTGTGACAGTGATGAGGTGTGTCTTGGTGCTTTCCCCAGAACTCTCTCAAGTACGAGGGGTGATTTACCCACCAAGACGCGTCCTTGTGACATGACCAAAAATCGTGCAGGCGAGTCAGTATCGCCCAAAGCGGATAGTTTCGAGGTGCGGTGATTTGAGCCCCTTGACTTGCAGTTCGGGGCAGTCGTGCGGGATACTGTGCGTCGATGGTGTTTACTTCTGGGACTGTTGTCTACTCACTTTCTTGGGCTGAGCTACAGGACGGGGATCCCCTTACGATCTTGTTTGGATTTCTTGACAGAGCATATATATATGTATACCTTGTTCCAGTGCCCACTCCTTGGGTTTTGGCTACTCTCCTTCCATGAGAGGCGAAGACGCGTGGGGTATGCCACTGCATTCCGTGTCTAGCTTCTCGTGGTTGGAAGAGTCTACTCTCCTACTAAAGGTAGTGAAGACTCGACGGGAAGTTCATCTTCTCACCGTTTCTAGCTCCTTGTGATAGGATGAGTCTTCTTCCTTTCTCTTATTGGGTTGAGCTGATACTCTATTGTACTCTTTACTGCACCCTTGTTTGTACACCCTTACTTTTCCCTATTCTATCTACTACTCACCTCTTAAATACCTCCTTTGTTGCTCCCTCGAGCCTTCGGGGCATCCTACTGAGTATTTTTATACTCAACCCTGCTTGGGCTTTTCCCGCACTTGGTGTGCCCTTGCAGACAACAGACAGGTTGGTCGTGACTTCAGTGGAGCTTAGGAGTTCGGGAGCTTGGACCACGTGCAGTGGTCGTAGTAGGGTTCCAGGTGTGGGACCCTCCCAACTGTTTTCTTTTGTTTAACTATTGTCGGTTTGTAAAACTTTTCTGGTTGGGTGCGTGTTTTTTCCCTTTTTTCATTTTACCTTCAACACTTGCTTTGTACTGTTTAGGAGTCGATGCACTTTGTGGTTTATTTATAGCAGTTGGTACTTTACTTTTATTTTTACTCAGCACTTCTGCATTGAGTGGGCTGTGTGTGTGTGTACAGGTACTTATGCAAATGCCTCCCCGAGTTGTTTAGCCTTCGGTGCTGGTCTCCAGCCCCTGGCCTATAGAGGCAGTCTTGGGGTAGTTGCGGCTCGAGCCTGGGTAGGGTCGGGTCGTGACAAGAAGCACAACAATAGATATATCTATGGAGAATAAATAATATTATTCATAAGAGATGATGGAAAACCAATCAATGAAACATATATAGAATATAATGAAACATACTCATATACTTACCCAAGGCTTCGAATCACAAAAAAAAAGACACTACAAATTACCTAAGATTGAAGGAGAATATCCCATGGAAGAGGAGGAGGAGCTTGGGGCGCAATAAGGGTTGTTGGAAGTGAAATTTGGGATAAAATTAGTTAATTTTGTATAAAGTTCATGAGGGGAAAAAGGTAAAATTACCAATTTAATGAGGCTCATGGTTTAGATGCATAGTTTTCTAAGTTGTGCTCCAACTATGTGAGCCCCACTGTCCAATGCAAATCCACTCTCACAATCTCCTAGGAAAACCAAAAAAAAATTAAAACCATGAAAAAATCATGAAAATAGATTTGGACCCAATTCACATGGTTACCAGTATTCCTTTCACAGTTTTTAAAACCATGCCACCCCTAAACAGATCCATGAGGTCATGGTGCACGATTAGCACTAACCATATTCCAACCTTGCGCTATGTGTTGTGAGCCCAATTTTCCACATTTTCAAGTCCTGAAACCCTATAATTCTATCTAGATCTTCCTTAATCCCAATAAATAATTTCTTAGACAAATCAAATGAAGTTTAAATAAAAATGAAATAAAATCATACCTCATGAAAGGTTTATATCTTACATTATTGAGCATTCATAGTCATTAATCAACTCCAACCACCACCTTTGGTAGATATTCAACTTTTACTATGTGGATATATACTTTAAGTTATTTTGATAAGTATATATATAAAACTTTTCACCATATATAAAATAAATTTTTATATTTAATTCAAATTGTACCATTGTTATCTCCAAATCTTGTGTCGAGTAATTTTGTTCGTGGAAATTTAATTAACGTGAGTAATAAGATATCACCATGTCATTTTTCTTATGGAAACATACTAATCCATTCTTTGATGTGTCACTATATATCAGAAACCATTATCCACTATAGGGTAGTGTGAGTACAGGTGTAGTGACCAAACTTCTCTTGAGATCCTTAAAATTTTCTTCACATTCATCTATCTAGAGGAACTTGACTTCCTTATAAGTAAACCTGGTTGGTGGATTTTATACCCATGATAAATTTCTCATAAATTTTATATAGTATCCAATTAATCCAAGAAAAATATGGATCTCAATTATAGTGGTCGGTTTGGTACATTCATCAATCACCTCTAAATTTAAAGGATCTACATATATTCCCTTGTTTGTGATTACATGACCTAAGAAAGAATATCTTATACCCATAATTCACACTTTTTAAATTTGGCATGCAATTTCTCCTTTATCAGGGTCTTTGGAACAACCCTAAAATGATATTAATGCACTTACATTCTCTTGGAATATATGATAATATCATTTATAAATACTACCACAAATTGATTGAGTTAATATCTAAATACTTTATATATCATATCCATGAAGATAATGAAGGAATTTATAAGTTTGAATAGAATCACTAAGAAGTTATGGTGCCTATATACTGTATGAAGTGATCTCTTAAGTACATAATCTCTTTTAAACCTTAATTTATGATATATATAAATCGATGTTAAATATTTTTGAAGTATTGATCCCCTCACAGGTGATCATACAAGTCATCAATATGGGGTAGAGGATTGTTTTCTTATCATGATCATATTATGTTCAAGATAATCAATGTAGATATGCATTGATTTGTATTTATTATTAAAAAAATTATTAATTCACCCCAAGGTGAAGTGATTGTTAATATAAAACTCTTATCCAATTTCTTTTGGAGTTAATTTTTAAATTCCTCTAATTTAATCCGGGTCATTTTATAAGGACTCTTTGTTATAGGCATAACACTGAGTATGAGTACAATAGAAAACTAAAACTCGTTATATGGGGAAAATAAAATAAACTAATCAAGGAAAACATAATCTTATTTATTCAAAATTTTAATATCCTCAATATTGAGTTTTTTTCTAACCATTTGATCTAAGTATCCCTCGTTATTGGGTATTAAGACCCATATAATGGAAGTAATTTCTATAGGTAGTTTATGGTCATTCAAGAACTGATAAATGATCATAGCCTGATTTATGATATAGAATTTAATTTCAATTTATGGTTAATTTATATATTATTTATGTAGATAGATCTAATACATTCCCAAAATAACATCATATTCAAATAAAGGGAAAATTTTAATATTTGAAGGAAATACATTCTCACAAACTTCTATCAAAGAGTTGTAGACTTGAGATGAAATCATCATACCACTAAAATTTCTCATCAATAATTATATATTTAGTATTTGGGAATAAAAATAAATATTCTTCTAGACTTTTCAATATTTGAAGGAATTCAAAGAACAAGGATCAAAAAAGATGTTTTCAATATTGAGCACACCTATCACCACCCAAATTTCATTTACTCTATCCCTTAATAAATCTAAAAGGGTTAGTGTGATTGTAAAGAAATAATAATCAAATTAATAAATCATATGATAAGGAAAATCATTCCTAATATGTCTAAAATTATGACACATTAATTTCAACCTATGACATTTTAGGTTCATCCTACATTACTTTTCGTTCATTGTAGGTTTTTTGGGTTCTTCCATATTATTATTCATATATTATTCACTATAAATAACTAAAATTCACTCTAATTTAAAATATGATGATTCAAACATAACATACATACATATTGTTTCATTTTAGATGAATAATAATTACATCTCATAACAAATCACACCTCATAACTTATAGATTTAGTGTCTTTTAAGATTAGATACATAACCAAATTATTTTACAATATCTTTAATATTTCCCATAAATTGTCTTATTATATGATACCCTTTTATATATATCATACATTATATTATTCTTTATAACTTGGGAAATGGAAACATAAAAAGGGGTGAGCTCAAATGTTCTGTAAGGGTAAACATGAGAGAAAATACTCTAAGATCATAAATGAGCATGTGGGTATGATAACATAATCAAGATGCATGAACATAACATAAGAAAATCATACCCATAAAAATAGATCATAAATAATTACTCATGGCATAAAACATTTGAAATCATATAATACATGAATAATATGAGTGTAAAAATATGATCAAATAATCATGAGCCATGAAAAAATAACATATCATAAGAATGAGGCATATGAATAAGTATAGAAAATCATTCCTTATGTCCGGGCTCACTATCAATACTATCATCACATAGTGTATTGTGTTTTATTCCCAATATCTATCTTGTTATCTAATGAAATATAATTCCTTACCTAATAAATATAAGGTCAATAATGAACCTACCCATCACTTAGTAGAAAAATACCCTTAGGGTTTGGGTATAATTATCATTCCCTTTCAAATAATTATATAATGATTTTCCCAATTAATTATAGACCTATTATGGACCCTACCATCACATAATAATAAATCACACACATATGAGTCATAGTAATATGAAAACATCCTTAATTACATTAACTCTTGGGAAAGAAATGGGTTTCATGGAAATTTACACAATACGCATCCATAAGTCATATGGAGTACAAAGGTAGATGATATTGTTAGATCATATTATCATTGAAGTATAATAAATTTAAAGGTATATTTACATAGATTAAAAACAATTTTATAATATCATTATAAAATTTATTTGAAAAAAAAGTATAAATACCCTTTCATTTTAAAAACAAAATTTTTTAAAGAAATTTGTTTTAGAAAAAAAAGGTATATAAATTAATTTGTAGAACCATGAAAACTTAAAGAGAAATATTTATAAATAAAATCATTGAATATGGGAGGAAGATTCATTCATTTGAAATAAATTATAAAAATATTTCTTTCTCACCTTCGTAAAGAAATTCAAAGACAATAGAAATTGAACCATAAAAAAATGTTAAAAATATATTATTTCATTATTTTTTAGGGAAAGTAAAATAAAATATAAAATTAAATTAATAAATAATATAAGTATAGATAAATACATCTATAAAATAATATGAATAATATGGACATGAAGGAGAAATATTCCCAAGTGAAAGAAGATATAATGTCGGATCCACTTACAGAAATCCTTTTGGTTGAATTGTGAACCAAAGAGAATTGAAATGGTAAGAATAAAATTTATAATAATAAATAACCATATTATAATAAAATATATGGTATTTTAGAGATAAATAATATATAATTCTCCCAATTATAAATTTAAACATAGACAATCTTGATTTCAAAGTGTGGTTGGAAAAGAAACCTTTACCTTTACCCCTGACTACCCTGAAAGTGCTTAAAACTCTTGTGTAATAAACATAACCATATTAATAACATATTTGAAAAAATAATTCATATATATTAATATTTATACTCTTAAATTATAATCATTCATTTCACATATATTAGTTTTTTTTATTTTCATCATCAAATGTTAATAATTTTGATTGTTTTATACATGTTTATTAATGGAGAAGTTGATCCTCATTATTTGATACCAAATTAATCATTATTGGATTATTCAATGTAGTTTAATCTTTTTTTAAATGATTTATTTATTAAAAAGTTCATTTGACATATGTTATGAGTATGGTTCACAAGAATGAAATCCCTGAAAAACATGTTTTTTAGTAATTTACTGATAACAATGAGTTATTATATTATCATTCATTTTTTCATGTCACAATTATAGTAGCATATGAATAACAATAATTTATTTTAAATATAATATATTACCAGTATTAATTTCTTGATACTCATTCATGTTGGAAATAGTGGACATGGTATAGCATCGTTCATGTAGGTGGTTGAGCCGAACCAAACAAGAACATGCTATACTAATAAATGAGTAAGGGTATAGATTTATATAATAGTAATGTAATTTTATAAAAATAATAATTAAGTTTATATAACATAATTAAATAGGAAAACAAGATTTATAAATAGTGTATATGATAAGGTAATCAAAAAATATAGTGAATAACTAGGTGCTTACTTTGATGAATTCTCTCCTTGAAACAGGTTCCTTTGGTATAAAGGATTTGGGCCTCCATATTGGAAGTAGAATCTAAAAACCTTATAACAATAATTTAGGAGAGGATAAATTGGTATGTATTCAAGAGAGGAACAAATGAAAAGATCGGATGGGTAGGGGCATATGATTGGTCCTTTTATAGGTATGTTTTGAGTGGAATTTCCACAAATATTCATTCCTAAATATAAGAAGTTATCATTTTAAAAAAAGATTGGACAAAAAGTAGAATGATAATGGATTTTATTTGTGTATATAATCATCCAAACAATTTATAATTTATGTTTCATGATATTTTAAGTCTTTATCGCTAAGTTTATTCCCCTTTTACATCATATTACCTTCTCCATGGTAACTCAATTTTTGCCTCTGCAACTTATTTTTATACCTAAAAATTAAATTGACCTTATTACCTGTTTTTATTTGATTATTAAAATTTTGGAATATATTTAATATAATATAATTTATAAATATAATAATTTTATATTTTAAAATAAAACATTCAATATATAGAAAAACAAGTTTTTATAGAAAATTGACTTTTTAAAATATAAGTGTTCTTAAATCTTATTTCATATAAATTAATAATTACATGAGTGATAATATATTTTTTTATACATTGAAATTTTTTATTTGAATAGTCCTTTAAAAGTGACCAATTTAATTTCTTAAGAAAAAAATACACAACACTTAAAAAATAATTCTTTGAAAAATATATTCTTTTAATTTTAAATGATTTTAATCACACCCCATTAAAATAAATTATTTATCTTATAACCATTTAATTTTATCGAAACATTGGTATTTTAATCTTTATTTTGATACTATAAATACATAAAATCATTTTTTTACAAATAATAATAGTAATATTAATGATAATTATTTGTGATGAGTAAAAATACATATTTTTATTAAATATTGTCCTTTTATTTTATTCTTGAATTATTTATTATTTTTGAATGTTATTTGTAATTCATTAATAAAATATTCAATGTATCTATTGGATACATGTATACCTAATGGCCACATATTTGAATACCACATATCCAATTTCTATATATCTAATGGTTGTATACTCTGTGACCATATGAATAACAATCATAATTCATTCTTATTTATAGCCTTACATAAATTACTAGAATCATTCAACTTTTTAATTTACTTCTCTCTCAACATGCCTATTATATTTCCAATTTCTCTCCTTCTTCCCGTAGTTATAATTGGCGGTATGATCTTCAATATGAACCATGAGGATAAGGATTTCATGTTCATGGTATTTTTATTTACTTGTGGTTTTATTACTCTTGTAGTTTTTTAATGATGTTTCATATTGCATTATAATAACATATTAATTTTTATCTTACATTGTAATATTTTATCTCAATAAAATATATCATGGTTCATTTTAGTTCAATGTTTTGTGTGAAATTGTTTATTCAATGCAGTGCTTATTTAAATGAGAATAAATACTAAAATCTTGGGTGTTACACATATACCTCATAAGAGTTTAAAGGGACTATACATGAATCTATATTAACCTACACATATACAATTAGTGTGTCAAAAAAATAAACCCTATCCATTGAGAAGGCCATCATTACATAACACCTAGAGTTATGGGACATGTATACACACTCTTCTTAACCTATAGAGTGTCAAAAAAATCATCTATCGACACAACCCATGTAACAGTTTGTGCCTTCCAGACCCATTACTTCGATGGGTTTTGGTGTTGGAGGTGCTTGGAAGAGGCCTAGAGCGGGCCTGGAGGATTTTGGCTATTAAATGATGAAATAAAGGTGAAAAAATGATGTGTAAATATTACATGGTGCGTAAGTGTGCTTCAAAACATGTTAAGGGAGGTTAATAGGGTGTTACATGACATGTAGATTTTCAGGTTGCATCACAAGAGTTTTTTTCAAAACCTACATTATTTATCATTCCAGGTGACTAGTGACACCCATTTTAGGTATTTTTTTATTCCATTTAATGTGGATTTGTTATTTTCTTATAATCTTCAATCCATGGTGAGTTCTCCCCACATTATCATCAGGTTCCTTCCATTATTCTTCAAAGTTTTACTTCAATGGTGTAGTTTGGTTTGGGTTGTGTTTTTGGGATGCATTTTTATGGTATTTGGGTGCTGTGTAGGTTGATCCATGGTTTCTCATGGTGTGGCTGTGGTTTATGGGAATTTTTATTTTCCTTTTCCGTATACAACAAGTCGAAAAATCTTCCTTGAGGTAGAGAATCTCTCATTTCTCTTTATTGTATATCATGCAAGAGGGGTTTGCTTTTGTTTATCTATGGGAGATGGTTTTGTTGGCTTAATCAAAGATAAAGAAATAGTTAAGTAAAATTTAAGGGTAAATGGGTTTTATTTTCATGTTTCTACAGATTTGTTATGGTTTTGATATTGTGTATTGTATGGTCTTGATTCCATAATGGAAATTATGGATGTTGGAGGCTTTGTTGGCACTAGATGATATGTGTTGTGATTGTTATTCCTATTGTGATTTTTGTGAAATCGCCCTAAAATTAAAATTTATTAATCAATTATATTTTTATAATTAAATGGTTTCCCTAAGATTATTTTTTGTGTGATAGCACCCCAAAAATAAAGTATAATGTGATAAACACCCCTTGTTAAATCTATAAAATGATCTTTATGTGTTGTGATTTTTTGTCATACTTATGGGGATGTGATGTATAGTTGATGTGTGGTTGGGGAATATGGGGATGATGGTTTGGTTGTTTGTAATTTTAGGGTGGTAATTTGGTTTATTTTTCTATAATTTTGGGGTGGTGAGGCTATAGTTTCTTTGTACTAGGTTCCCGGGTAGTGATGGAATAAATAATTGTTTAATTTTGATTGAATGACATTGGTTGGTTTGGTTATTGGGTTGGAATAGTTAATGAATAATTAAATGATGGGTTGTTTAGTTAAACATGGTTTTTGATAAATAATTAAAAAAATGGATGATTAAATGAAATTGGTTTGTAATGTGAAATGGGGCTTGTGGTTTGTTGTATGGTGTTGGGAATTTAGAGGTGGCAGTGGAATTGGTGATGTTGTGAGTTGATTAGTGTTTGTTTATGAACCCATAGGTTGGGTTTGTGAATGGATACATATAAACCTTGTATATTCTTGTGATTTCTATATGCATCCCACCTATGTAGAGCACTATGTGCCAACACCCACATAGTCACATGGGGGGTGTTTTTCCTAACATTCGGTGAGGAGGACAGATGGATGGGTACCCACTAATTCCCACTCTCTATTCCAGGAGAGGTAGGTATTGCATGGGATATGATGTTCATAAGTATATTAGTGCATCAGATGGTGGTTATGATATCCCAGGGTTCTTAAAGAGATATTTGGTGGCCCATGTGTTTTCGGTCGAGGTGTGATATAACTGTTCTAGTGGGTAGCTTCTGGTGGGGGTCAGTCATGGTAGGATGAGGGTGTGAGATTTATGTCCTACATGTTAGTGATACTCTACTAATTTTTTATATCTATGGATGTGTTTTGGCCTAGGTTTTTTTTGTAGAGATGTGATGTGGTCATTCTTGTGGGGTGGCGATCCCAGGTGCCTTCAGGAGAGGTGTGTTTTGACTATGCTTGTGGGGTGGTGTGGTATATGGAAGAGATAAGAGTGTTAGGATGTATGATGTTGGGGTGTGAGAGTATCATAATAGCGGTAAAGTGATGTGGGGTAACCTTTATCAACATTATTATTGTTATATTATATTACTTGGCTTTCTTTATTTGGTGAGTGTGCCTTGGTGAGGTTGGGATGGATATTTCACATGTTTATGTGTTGTTGGTTCTTCTATTTGTTCATAGTTTCATTAGTATACTTCATTCACATGTTCACTAAAGAATTTTTTTCCAAGTGAGTATACTTTTATGCTCACCCCATGTATATAAAAAAAATCATTTTTCAAGGAGGATTATGTGGACCATTATAGAAATTACTAGCTCACCATTTGGATAGTAGCTGAGTTGCTGATTTAGATTTTCTTTTGGGTATTTACTTTGGAGGCTTTAATTTTTATCAGTTTTATTTATAAATGCATGTGGTATGGTTTTATATTTCTTTTATATTATTTCCTGGAGTTTATTGGGGATTATTCATCTTATCTCTTGATCTTATTTATACTATAGAGGGTAATTCCTCCCATACATGATATTTTTATACCCTTGGTGCTAGTCACCGTCCCAGGGCTTACTGGAGACAGGACTCAAGGGTTAATTATCACTCTCCCCTCATTTTGGTGTCTTTGGAGAGAGGAGGTCATGATATAGTTGTATAAAAGGTGATGGTTGGGAGATATGATAGATTTTGGAGTTAGAAATAATGAGGATTACATGGGTTGGTATGGAAACAGTTCTAGTTGACCTTACTGCATGACATAGGCCAAGGAGACCAGCTAGGACATGGGATTTTAGGGCCCCCCATGATCCATTAAATGGACACTGATATTATTTAATGAACAAGTGAGGTGGACCTATTTAAAGGGTGGAGACGTAGGAGAGTTAAATGCATCATGATGAATTGTCTTATTATTTGGATTTGGTTTTTTTCGAAGGTTAGAATGAATCTTAATAAAATTCCATAATACCTAGTCTTAGGAAATGTTTGTTTATTCTTTCATCTATAGCTCTTGTTTGTCATCTGTTTGTGGATCAGACAATTCAGGTTCGGCAAGATGATCTGGCTTATCGGCATAGGTTTGATCCGGTAGAGGATTATGAGGCTTGGAATAGGGAGTTTCACACTTTCGAACTAAAGGCTTTAGAGAAGTATGAGGGTAGTGTTTCAGATGTTGAGACAAATAGCTGGATGAGGAGATCGTGATCTCTTTTAGTTTTATTCGGGGCCCAGTAGCATACTGGGTCCCCTTGATAGTCATTCTTATGTGGGGATATGTGCGGCAATGGTGGACACTATATCTGGGGGAGGGGAAGGAGGAAGATGTTTTGTGGGTTGAATTTCTAAAATATTTTTCGGCAGATGTTCCTTCATCAACCATGAAGAAAGGGAAGTTTCGAGAGATTATTTCTCTCCAACAGGGTTTTATGTTAGTGTGGGTGTTAGTAATAAATTTCAAGGACCTTATTTGTTTTCCCCATATATTTTTTAGATGAGGAGTCTCATTTGAGATATCTTGGGGAGGTACTATGTCCTTTTATCCAGTATGCAGTTACTCCTTTTATATTTCCAACGTATCTAAAGGCTCATAATAAGAAATATGTGATCGATAGGATGCAATTTTGAGGAGGTTTACCAAGAGAGGGGAACCAATAAAGTTCCTCGAGGGTTAGGGTTATCAGTGGTATGTCTCAAGTTCTAGGAAATTTGAGGTTTTGGACAGTAGGGATTTGACTTCAATAGGTTTCTTTCCAGCATTCTATGGCTAGTGGTTTCCATGCTTTTCTTAGGGTATTTGTGCTAGTTTTTGTTGTTGTGGGATTCATGGACATCACTAGAACTAGTTATTAGTGGTTCCCTGAGCTCATTTTTTTATATGTGGATAGGTTCAGTGTTATCCTTGGTAGTATTTTCTAGGGAGACTGTTTCAATAGTAGGGTTAGCGGGGTTATACTTTCATGAGGGAACATGGAGTAGGTAGAGGTTGCCCTTAGAATGTTCCTCGTATTTAGGTACTATGACCCAAGTGTGTTCATGGAGGTGGTCATCAGAAGGGTGGTAGAGGATCTAGATGTGGTTAATTGCATAAAATGGAGGAATTATTGGAAAAGGGGTCAAATATCATCACAGGTACGATCAGTTTTTTAGTACTCATGTTCATTCTCTGTTTGATTCAGGAGATACACACTCCTTTATTGAACCTTCTCTATCACATTATTTGGGACTAGATGTAGAGAGTCTTCTCATTACCCTAGTGTTGACTACACCAGTCAGATTCCAAACCAGCTTGTTTGACATCTTCTGGGGATGTAGACTATTGATGAGGCCACACCAGTCCCATGGAGATATTTTATTACTACAGATTCATCCGTACAATGTTATCCTTGGCATCAACCAGTTGTATTCTATAACTGATTTTATAAAATACTTCTAGATGAGAGTCATATTCTCAGATTTGGATGGCCAGTGTGTGGTTTTCATTGGTGAGAAGGGTTATCAGGTGGGAAGTCAGTGTGTGGGGCTGCTTCTTTCTTTTTTGGATGAGTTGACAGTGGAACCAATAGATGCTAGGATAGTGTAGGTTCCCAGGTTCATTTGGTAGTTCATGTATGTTTTACTAGAGGAGGTTGTGATGTTACCCCATCAACGTGATATTGAGTTTGGGATAGAATTTTGGCTTGGTGATTCTCTTATTTCAATGGATCCTTGTTAGATAGAACCTTATACATTGTGGGAGTTGAGGATTTAGATATATGATCTAACATAGAGGGGTTTTATTCAGCCCGGTGTGTCACTATGGGGTGCTCCAATGTTTTTCCCCAAACTGTGGATGTAGTCTGAGGTTGTGAATAAACTACCAGAGGTTGAGTCAAGTCATAGTCAAGAACCATTACCCTCTTTCTAGGATAGAAGATATTTTTGAACATATTTCGGGAAAATTTGGTTTTATAAGATTGATCTAGGTTTTGGATATCACCAGTTGAGGGTGAATTAGGTTGATATCACAAAGAATGCCTTCATATGTAGGTATAGACACTTTGAGTTTCTAGTCATCCCATTCAGTGTTATAAATGCACCAGTTGTGTTTATGGATATTATGAACTTAATTTTTTTGGATTTCCTAGACTAGTTCATCATCGTATTCATTGATGATATATTGATCTACTCAAAGTAATAGGAGGATCATGTCAAGAATATCAGAGCATTTTTACAAGTCCATCAACACCACAAGCTTTATATAAAGTTTTCTAAGTTTATGTTTTGGAAATGAGACGTGAATTCACTTAGGCATGTGTTGTCTCATCATGGTGTGGTGGTATACTCATCGAAGGTTGGGGTAGTTGTTTCTTCGGAGGCACCCAAGAACATGGTATAGGTTCATAATTTTCTTGGTCTCTTAGGATATTATCAAAGGTTTGTGCCCAATTTCTCTCAATTTTCTGGATCATTGATATCTTTGACTATGAAGGATCAGGATTTTGTGTGGAATTATTAGTGTCATGCAACATTTAGTTACCTAAATAGATATTTGGTCAGTGATTTAGTTCTTCAATTTCTTAAGGAGGTTGTGATGTTTGAGGTGTTTTGTGAAACTTTTGGTATGGGTTTGGGATGTGTGTTGATGCATTAGATGGAAATTATCTCTTATGGTTCTAGGAATTTATGTCCTCATGAGCATAATTATTCCACCCATGATCTGTAGCTAGTAGTTGTTATGATCGTACTAAATTTTTAGTAGCATTACCTCATCAAGGAGACAATTTTGGTCTTCATGGATCACAAGAGCTTGAGGTATATATTTTATCAACATGATCTGAACTTTTAGAAATGAAGGTGGATGGATTTTCTGTTGTATTATGATTTTTAGATCTCATAAAACTTGGGAAAATGTAATTTTGTGTCCAATGCTTTGAGAATGAAGTCATGGAGGGTGTTGTTTGATATTATGGGGATGCTTGGAGAGAAATGGAGGACTTCTAAGCCTTCCACTTAGATTCAAGGGTGGATGGTGGTATATTATATGTATTTCAAATGATGGTGTAGAATTATCTAATGAAATAGGTGGAGGAGTCTCATTGTGGAGACTCAAAGGCAGAGGTGATGCATGATCATGTTGGCCATGGTGATACTCCAAAGGGATGGTCGGAGGATAGTTAGAACTAGATGTTATTTCATGGGTGGTTGTTTTTTCTGGTAGTGATGCACGAGGGAGTTTTTGATGAGTTTTATAGCTCAAATTTGGTTGTACACCAAGGAGTTTCCAAGATATAAAGTGGATTGAGGATGCATTTTTGGTGGCCCGGGATGAAACAGGTAGTGGCGGATTTTGTGGGAAAGTGCTAGTTTTTTTAGTAGGTAATGGTCGATCACTGTGTTCCTAGTGGTTTTTATATCCTTTGCATGTTACCAAGTAAAAATGGGATGAAATATTAATGGATTTCATCATAGGATTACTTAGGGATCAGGTAGGTTGTGATGTTATCTAGGTTATCATGGATCGGTTGATGAAATTGACCCACTTCAAAGCAATCAAGGAGTTTTCCACAGTGGATACCTTGGGTAAGAGGTTTGTGGATGATTTTGTATGGTTTCATGGAGTTCTAAGATACATTTTCTAGTATTGGGATGCATATTTTACCTCACAATTCTAGAGTATATTATATCATTCTTTTGGAACTTAGTTACTTCTCAGCACTACTTTACACTCTCAGATGGATGGACAAATAAAGTGGACTATCCATACATTGTAGGATATGTTGTGGTTGTGCATATTGGACTTTTGTTGATCTTGGGTACAAAAACTTCCTTTGGTTTTTTTTATTATAACAATAGATATCGTTCTTCCATTGGCATGGTCCTTTTGATGATTTGTATGGAAGACCGTGTTGTTCTCCATTGTTTTGGATAAAGGTTGGGGAGGTAGTAGTTCTTGGTCCCAATGTGGTGCATAGCATGATAGTGAAGGTTTAGCTTATTTTTTAGAGGATAAAAGTAGTACCGGACTGGAATAAGTCTTATTTCAATCATAATAGGAGTCCATTGGATTTTGAGGTTGAAGACCACATGTTCTAGAGGGTTCCCCCTTAACGTTGGTAGTAGAAGTTTCACAGGGGTATTTAGATTTCTTCCTAGTTTTTTGGGCCCTTTGAGGTGTGGGTGAGAGTTCATGAGGTGTAGTATTGGTTTTAATTGACATTATATCTGGAGAGGCTCCCTGATTTCTTTCACATCTCCCAGCTTCATCAATATCTTCATGATGACTCACATGTCATTGACAGGGGAGTGTTAGATATCGAGGATGAAGCAACATTTGTGGAGAATCCATTAGAGATCCAGGATTTCCAAGATAAGGTGCTTCGTGGATAGACCATTTATTTGGTTTGTGTGTTGTAGAGGCATAGTGCCCGGGAGGATAGTACATTAGAGTGAGATATTCATACGTGTGCTTAGTACCCGAATTTTTTTGGAGTTTTTATTTTCCCTATTTTGACTATTGATGTGATGTTTGGACCCATTTTTATCTGATATGTTGTTTTACTTTGTTTTTTATGTATGATGTGTGATACATTTATGACATATGAGAAGGGTGTTACTTGATTCTTTATCAATACATATTAACTAAGATGTAATTAAACCCATGTGGGTGAGTCATTACTGCCCATAGTAGATAGTATCTTAACATGAAGGATGGAATTTCCTGATTCATGTGTTTGGGGTGGTGTGGTTTTTTAATTTCAGTGGTTATTGGTTTGGGATGATTAGAGGTTGAAATGGTTATATAATGGATGTATGGATATGTTTTTGTGTGAGAAGAGGCAGTTTGTGCCTATATGGTGAGGCGGTTTTGTGGGATTTTTTCTAGCCATTTGGTTTGGCATGTTTTGCTGGTGGTAGAATTAGAGGTATGACGACATCCTTGAGAAGTATCTCATTAAGTGGTTGCTTATAACCCTTTCCTTTTGGGATTGGTTTTGGATTCTTGAAGGATAGAATCATTTGATAGGTATTTGATTTAATGGTTTATGCCTTCTCAGACCATTACTTTGTTATGTTTTGGTGTTCGAGGTGCTTGGATGAGTCCTAGAGTAGTCCTGGAGGAGTTTTGTTGTTAAATGATAGAATCATGATGAATGCATGAAGTTTGAAGATTACATGTCATGTAAGTGTGGTTCAAGTCTTATGAAGGCAGTTTCATAGGGTGTTACATGATGTATATATTTTTGGGGTGAAATAATAAAAAGTTGATGCTTTTTTTGGCCAAAAATTAACCCCGACATTCACACGATGTGTAAATAGATTACACACTATGTAATTCCCCTATGACGTGAATTTTAAAGGTAATAGAACTCAGTTTTTTGTCAAACCCTACGATCTATCTTATTATATTTGGCCAATGTATCCCCTTGTAGGCATTTTTATATTTCTTTCGATGGATATTGGTTCCTATCTTCTTGTCTTTGATCCATGGTGAGTTCTCCTCTCATTATAATTTTTTTCTTTCATTCTTCTTCATAGTTTATTTCAATGGTGCGTTTTAGTTTTGGTTGTGTGTTTGGGATGCATTTTGATGATATTTGGGTGTGTTTTAGTTTGATATTTGGTTTCTCATGGTGATTTTATGGTTTATATGTTTTCTTCTTTTCCCCATGGTGTGCATCGAGTTGGTAAAACTTCCTTGAGGTAGGGAATACCTCATTTCTATTAATTGTGCATCATGCTGGAGGGGTTTAATTTTGTTTATATATAGGATATGGTTGTTCCAACTTAATCAAAGATAAATAATTTGTTAATTTAAATTTAAGGGCAAAGGGGTTTGATTTTAATGTTTTTATAGCTTTATTATGATGCCCCACTAAAAATTGTCGTTGTTAGGGGCCTTGTTTTCACTGGATGATATGTGTTGTGACTGTTGTTATTGTAGTGATTGTTGTGATATCACCATAAAATAGAAATTTATTAATCATTTATATTTTTATAATACAATATTTTCCCCAAGATTATGGTTTGTGTGATAATTCCCCTAAAATAAAGTGGAATGTGATAAAATACCCTTGATAAATCTATAAAATGATCTTGATGTGTTGTGATGTGTGTTTGTGATTTTGGGGTGGTTATGTGTGGTTGATGTGTGGTTGGGGAATGTGGGTATGATGTTTTGGTTTTTTGTGATTTTGGGGAGGCATGGTGGTTTTATTTCATGATTTTGGGGTGGTGAGGTTGTGGTTTCATTATTCTAGGTTCCTAGGTAGTGATGGAATAAATAATTGTTTAATTTTGATTGAATGACATGGGTTGGTTTGGTTAATGGGGTGGAATGGTAAATGAATAATTAAATTATGGGTTTTGTGTTTAAATGTGGTTTTTTATAAATATTAAAATAATTATATGATTAAATAAAATTAGGTTGTAATATTAATTAGGGATTGTGGTTGGTTGTGTGGTGTTTTGCATTCAAAGATGGCCATGAAAATGGTGTTGTTGTGAGTTGATTAGTGTTTGGTTATGAACCCATAGGTTGGGGTTTTGTGTAGATATATATATATATACCTTGTATATTCTTGTGGTTTCTATACTCACCCCACCCATGTCAAGAACTATGTGTCGACACCCGCATAGTCATTCAGGGGGTGTTTCCCCCGACATTCGTTGAGGAGGATGGATGGTTGGGTACCTGCTTCTTCCTTATCTATCTTCCAGGAGAGGTTGTATTTTCATAGGATATGATTTTCATATGTATTTTAGTGCATTATATGGTGGTCTTGATAGCCCATCGAGAAAATTGTGTTATGATCATGTTTGTGGGGTGGCTTCTAGTGGGGGTTGTGCATGGTAGGAAGAGGGAACGATGTTCACATCCCATATGTTCATGATACCCTACAAATTTAGTTATGGTTGTGGATGTGTTGTGGCCCAAGTTTTTTTCCCCAAGATGTGATGTGGTCATGCTTGTGGGGTGGTGAGCCCAAGTGTCTTCGAGCGAGGTGTGTTGTGATTATGCTTTTGTGGAGGTGTGGTATACGGAATAGATGGGAGTTCCATGACTTACGACATTGGGGTGTGAGAGTATCTTACTAATGGGAAAGAAGTTTGGGGTGCCCTTTGTTGATATTATTATTGTTATATTATATTACTTGACTTGCGTTATTTAGTGAGCATGCCTTGGTGAGGTTGGGATGGATAATTGACCAAATTAGGTGTTGTTGTTTCTTCTAGTTTCTCACAAGTGAATAAGTATGATTTTTAACATTTTCATGAGAGACTTTGGTTTTCCTAATATGTATACTTGTATTATCACCCTACATATATAAAAAATAAGGTTTTAAAGAGGATTATGTTGACCATGATGGACATTACTAGATCAGACCTTTGGATAGCTGATGAATCGCTGCTTTAGATTTACTTTTGGGTATTTAATTTGGAGACTTTTATTTGTATCAGTTTTATTAATACATGCATGTGGGATGGTTTTGGATTTATTTTATATTATTTCATGGAGTTTATTGTGGATGATTCATATTATCTTCCAATACTATTTATACTATATAAGTTAATGTCTCCCATACATGATATTTGTATACCCTCGATGCTAGTCTCCAACCCAGGCCCTAATGGAGTTGGGACTTGGGGGGTTCATTATCTCCCTCCCCTCATTTCAGTATCATTAGAGGGAGGGTTCGTCACATCCAACATGTTATAAAAGTATGATCATGCCTATCTAAACCCTAATACCACTATTCAAAGTTTATCTTAGACTACATCCCTCACAAAAATCTATATACATATCATAGGATAAAATCTTCCTAATGAAAAGAAAGGGAGGATTCGTAAATACATACCTGTAATAGTGCACCCAAGGATTGTGGCCAATCAAAAAAAATCTAATAAATAAAAAACCCTAGAACTTTCATTATAATAACATGAATCAACTAATCTATAATTTCATCCAAATAATTATAGGCTCACTAGCCTATGTGAAAACTAAGAATTACTCACATATATGTTGCTCACATCACTGCATGGAGCATCACCTCTACTTCTATATCAATATATCTCAAGGTATCCCTCATGTCAAACAAAAACTCAATCATACATCACACATGTTTCATTAACATTCTAAAAATCATATAAGTACATATCTCATGATTATCATCAAATGGGAACCCACATTCCTGGGTTTCACCCCTCTCTTGGACCACCCTCCCATCATCACAAACCATCCTAGGTGTAAGTAAAAAAATGCCCTACCTCATGGCTAAAAATCATCTCACGATGATCCTAATCTAAATACATCATCAATAGTACCTCCAACCTAGTATATATACCTTATCCCATAAAGTTCAAAACCCAAAAATTATGATTCATGGTTTGGTCTTAAATATCTAATCCAACTCTCAAGCCATCTCCCCATTCTGATCCATTAATAATAATAGCATCTCTATGCCCATTATAGTCCACCCACTTTATGGTGCCAATCCTCACTAGGTACCCATATATAGGACTACCCCCTCAAGTATCATCATAAAATATATAGTCACATCAATGACACTACCCCCCAAGTAGGGTGCCCCATCATATCCTCACCAAATATAAAACGAGGAAGTCGTAGGAAATATATCCCACTACTCCATACTCACCCAATAATATGAGAGTCTCATGCCACTAGGGTATAACTCTATACCAACATGACCACTCTTGGGATAGGTATTTTATATATATATATATATATAGGATTCTCCACATTTATTACCTAACAATCATAACATAATAAAAATAAAATATTGGTTAAGTAGAATGTCACCACCAAGTTATATAGGAATACACTACATAAGTTGTTGTTGATACGTTAAATAACTTGACATAATACCATAATAAAGGTGCTCAACCAAAACCAATCACATTAATGACATATGAATAATATGTTCCAATACGATGAATGAACGCATGCCTCTTACCAACCCATGCTAAGAGTAAAATCATAAATCAATAATCTCAAAACACTATACTTGGAAAAAATCAAACAACACAAGTGTAATAGTCAAAGTCCAAAATAATAATCCCTAATACCTTGTAACTTGGATTTATGTGCATACAGGTTTTGTATAGGTACAAACATAGTGCCAGTCTAAAGCTCTGACCAGTACTATCTCTGTCTAACATGTCTCAAATATTAAGATAAGAAAAACAAGGCTCTGATACCACTCTATAGAATCCTTGATCCAGTTCACCTCCATCATGATTAAAATGGGCGTCACATACCTCAAGAAAACTTTCCCATACACTAGAGGATACTAAAAAAGGGTGAGTGTAACATTCCACCCCTCCCCATTATCTTAAGAAGAGGTAGAGGTGCTACTAGGCCTTAGGTGACACCCCCTAGACATTAAAAGCTGACAATAAATGTCAAGGTCTTCAAGAACATTAGGGGATGATTTACCTTTTTGAAAGATAAAACACCAAGACAATATAAAAAATAAATATCCAATCTTCTATATGATGCATGAAAATAAAAGATACGACCAAAATTATACCCAACAATAAAAAACCATATCATAGTTACAACAGAAATGGTGGATAATAATCTGAAAGACAACAAAACTCAATATATCAAAACAACCAACTGGAACCAAGCTCCAACTCCACATGTCTATCCCATGATATCAAGAATCATCAATAAATAAATGAAATATATTTCCTTTAACTATGTCCTGATAGATTACATCTACAAATTCACCTAAGTTCTCAAGTAGGGGGTGAGTAAAAACTCGGTAGGTTTTCCCAAAAGACTTCACAACTCGCACCACTAGTATAATAACCAGTTATTATAATTTTATATAAAATTTTTTAAAGTGGTTAAAATAATTTATATCAAATTATAAACTATTTTCCATGGAAAGAAATAAACAAATGCTTTAAACATTTCTCATTAATTTTAAATACACAATCCATGTTTTCATACACATGCACACATGCATGTCAAGTGATATTTCCATACTCATGACTAATATCTCATTTATCCACCAAGTAATCACTAGGTATATAATCTCCTTTTTCCCCAATGGAACATACCTCATATCATGGGTAATGTCCTTATACCCCAATGATATATTCCGCTTATTCAGGGTAACATCAAACAAAGTGAACTTATTCCAACCATGTATGTCAAATCCCATTATAAACCATTTCACATAAACCGAATCTTTTATTGAAAACATTTAATCAAATAACTTGTGTGTGAAAAAACAGAACCATAATTTTAAAATTATTATTTTAAAAAAATTCCAAAGGCTTTCCAAAAACCCATCGAATTTTCCCATGATTCCCAAAGCCATTTCCCAAAGAGGTTTCCATCAAGAATAGTACTAGGCTTTCACACAAATTTCAAAAAAATCATTTTATCAAAACTAATATTTTATGTTATAAAAAAAGTGTAGATGATATAGAATCCACCTACCTCTCAACGGCTAGTAAAAATGAAGAATGATACTGAGATCTTTTAGATCCTGCCTTGGATCTCCTTTTTTCAATGGATCCAATAAGATCTCGTAATAATTTATTTCATAACATATAGATTTATTTGTAACTGACTAGATCTATGGTTTCAAGTGACAAAATAACCTTTGATCTAATAGGAATAAGGAATTAGAGATAGAAGAAGGATTTATTGATGATTATGGATCTCTAACACACTTTGATTCTTTTATAAATCACTTCTAGGTCAAAGGGAAAGGTTACTCAATCCTTGGGGTGGAGGGGAATTCGAGATCCTGGTACATTTGACAAATAATGAGGGTTTTAGGATTTAATTCACATTAAAACCACAAATTTCAGGCTTCCAACTATATGTTGAATAGTTATGGAACATAGTTTTTCAAATTGCACACCAACCATGTGGTGTTACTATATCAAGGCCTCCACTCACACAATTGGACTGCATGGTTAGAAAAATTGTGCAAAAAAATGATTATCCCTCTATTTTACATTACATGGTTTCATCTAGGTACTCATAAGGTTTGGAAAAACTGTTCACCTACCTAGTGGCTTCCAAAACACATTTCATGATTTCTTGGAGGTGGGGCACAGTTTCTACTAACTATTCACAAATCATGCACCTCCCAAAATACCTTCAAAAAATGTATAAACCTCCTGGAACCACCCAAAACTCAACCCAATCATTATGTAAGCTCAAAATGTATAAATAAAGTATCATGTATTTAGATATTTGGGTGATATATTATCCCCATCATTAGTATTTTGGTCCCCATAAAGTAAAAAAATAGATTCATTCTTGAAAATTTTTGAGCCACTACTCTAACATTTCTTTTTCAGGCTTCAACTTTTCTTCTTGAATCTGAACATGTTACCACAAAACCCAAACTAAACTAATGATTTTTCTCCATAAGAGTTTCTCTTTCCTATCCAAAATCCATATTGGAAGATGAATCAACATAGAATCTAATTCTAGATTGACGTGGTTCCATAAAATCACATGATCAGGATCAGGCTGCTACTTTTTCAACTGAGATACATGAAACACATTATCCATAAAAATAAACTTTGGTGGTAAATAAAAATGATAAGTGACATCACCAACATGTTCAAGTATCTCAAAATTTCTAATATATCATGGGGAAAACCTTCCCTGCTTACCAAAATTATAATTCTCAATCCTTGGATAGATTCTTAAGAAGACATGATCAGCCACCTCAAATGATAATGATTCCCAATGATGATCTGCATATGATTTTTAATGAATATAAGTTGTGTCCATACTAATTTTTATCATATAAATATTTGATATTGTCACTAGCCCAAGGTTGGGTCCCATCAGTTAATTATCCCCTATTTTCATCTAATAAAGTGGAGAATGAAAAGAGTGACTATGCAATGATTTAAAAGGATCCATATGTATCGAGGCCCAAAAAATATTATTATATGAGAGATCCAGTAATAGTATATTCTCCTCCCATGAGCCACCAAAATCCATCAAAAAATTCATAAGAATTTACTCCAATGTTTGAATTCTCTATTCAGGTTGTCCATCTATTTTAGGATGATTATTTATGACCATTTTCAACTAGGTTATATGGTATTTCTATAAAGATTTCCAAAAATGAGACATAAACTTGGGGTCTCAGTCTAATAAATTGAGAATATAACACCATACATATTAACTATTTTCCAAATATATATTTTGTACAAATCTTCTGCCTTATTAGTTTCATGAATAAGGATGATGTGAGATGTCTTTTTTATCTGAACCACTATCACCCATATGGCATCATTTTTCCTAACCATCTTTGGTATACCTACTATAAAATTTATGGATATCGACTCCCACTTCCACACAAAAATCGGTAATGACTACAACATACTAGTTGGCCATTGATGTTCTACCTTTAGCTATTGATAGGTGAGGCATATCAATACATACTCTGTTATAGCTCTTATCATGTCAACCCACCAAAACTTTAGTTTCAATTATTTATACATTTTACGAATCCTAGGATATATAGTGTGACACCCCGATGTGTCACTTTCTTGATAGTAATCTTATGGTCATTTTTTACCCATGGGTTTAGGGTTTTTTGAGAAGAAAAGGGTTAATTTTTGGGACTTTTCCTAGTAACACAATTAATGCACATTTAAAATAACCATATATACTAAGTGTTCAGACTCTTATAGTGGTGATCTGTATGGTTACTGCATGGTTTGTTTAGCTATGTGGGTAAACCATGAGAATCAATTTAGAGGGGACATTTTTGTCATCTATCCTTCATTTTAATTGGAGTTTCTACCCTTGGATTAGCCCATTCAAACCTCGCGATTTGGCTACCTATCCAAACCCACTTTGTCTCATCCAAAGTTACTCTAAGGTGATTTTGAAGTGGTTTCTTGGTGAATCTTCACCCAGATCAAGATTCAATATCTTCTCTCTTCTATTTCATTGGTTTTTTCTTTTTTATCCAATCCCTCTAACCCTTTTGTTCATAATGGGAATATTATCTACCTAGTTGTGTGATAAATTTGAGTTATTTCTTTCTAGGGGTTGTGAGTACTCCTTTAAGTCCTTTTTCATTGGATTTCATCAAAGGAGACAAGGTTTCACCATTTAAGGTAGGTGTTTCTAGTCTATTTCCTTTTTTAAGGGTTCCCTAAATTCTTGAGACTTTAAATGTGTTTTATATTTAAATTAATGATTTATATGATATCTAGATTCAATTTTCAAAGTTTTTATAGGGTTTAGTGGTTATTTTCATTTATAAAAAATGGGTGAATTGTCTTGTGCTATGTAATTTGTTTTGAAATTGGTGTTTTATACATTCTTTGTGTTTGATAAAATTCAAAATAGGGTTTTTATTACAAAATTAACATGTTCTTTGGAATTTTTTCCAAATGGGGTTTTAAAGTGGGTTTATATTTTGTGTTTTAAAAGGGGTTTCATGTTTTAAAGGGTGATTTTGTTTTAATTAGAAAAATGGAGTTTCACTTAATATTATTTGATTTTGTTTGTGAATAATTATACTTTTTTAGAATTTTAATTAAATTCCAAATCATTTTAATAAATATATTTACAAATGTATATGATATAAATGAAGGTCTGATTATCACTTTTGGAGTGATGTTGTATATTCCATTATTGATCCCCCTTTCTTGTTGTTAATATTTATGTCATCCATGTGATGGATTCTCGTGATTTGATTCATAATGTGATCATGGGTTGGGGATATTTTTAAGAGATATATGATGTGCTAAGGATGTGATTATGTTGTTACCTTGTGGATATTTGTTATTATCATGTGGTGACATTGTTTATTCCATGGGGAAAACGAGGTTTCTAAGTGAGAAATAGTGTGACATTGTTTTTCTAATTGATTTTTATCAAAATCTAGTACCCAGTAGTTTTATGTAACACCTATATAGGGCGATTTTAATTTAGGGAGACTACTTAGAGTGATCCAATGGAGTGATGTGTGTCCATTAACCTACTTATAGTAGGTCCAACCTTACATGACTTATGCTCTCCTGTTATTCCTCATGGTGTTGCCTCATGCTATATATCATATGTTATATATTTTGTTATATATATATATATATTGGCATGTATGATGTTTATTTCTTGGATGGACTTGCTTGATGTTTTGATCATATTGTATTTAATCTTTATGTTGGCTATTTTTATCCCATACACTTATTAGCAGTACTTTCAACCTATTATTTTGTGTTTATTTTTAGTTTCCCTTATCTCATTTTTTCTCTTTATATTGGGTTTAAAGAGGATTTAAGAGTAAAATGGGGAAATGGTTTTCTAGTGATATACTTGATTGTAAATTCTTTTGAAATGTTTAAACCATCTGTGGGTTTATTTTTAAAGGTGTGGTGTTTTTTAGAGAAATGGTTATCACTTAAAAATGGTATGGTTTTTTTAAACCTATTTATGGAATTTTTTAGAAAATTTTTTATTTTAAAAAGTTCATGTTCCTTGTTTTGTTTGACCTTATATTATGTAAAGGAAATTGAAAACCTTTTTTTACCTTATTTCCAAACTGGTATTTTTGGTTTCTTATATAAAAGGGAAAAAAATTTATTCATGAAGGTATCTTACTGGCTTCACATTACACAATAAATACTCATGTTGATCGATATGTAGTCTTCATGTCTTATGTAAGTATCTTTAGGTTGTCTTGTGACCACTCTCTAATGGTAAGAAGGTGTTTTAAAGGTGATGGTTGTCACCAGGGGGTCAAACGAAGTTGGTGATTGGACCATTGGTTTTATCGAACCGATTGTCTTAAGATTTGTATCAACTTATTTGATATTTATTAAGTTTTATCTTCCATTTTAGTTTTTTATCTCTGATTGGTTGTTTATTTATATGAGATGTCTCTTGGATTGTATCTTTTATTTTTTTAATGTCATTCCATTTTTGAATGTTTTGATTTGGTTTCTTGAGGGTGAAACCATCCCCAATAGTAATGTATGATACCCTTAACACTTTTTGTTAACCAGGGTGGATCAGGGACGCTCCTCAGATTTGTGATGGGCTAGCTCAAGAATCTAATAGATGTATTTCCTAGGTTGGTTCATTATAAAATGGTATCAAATACACCCTATTTGTTATTTGGGATGTGTATGGATAGTCTTGAGACCAATATTTTCATTAGGGTCTTGTGTGGATTGTGTGGGAAAGGTACTGGACATCTCTTCATCACATTAAATCTTGAGTTTCCCTTAGTTTATCAGGCTTGAGTCTTGATCTTGTGTTTCCATTTGGATGTTTTGATGGATTTTTGATTTTTTTTGAGATGATTCTTCGATCCTTGTTGAGTGTACCAGTGATTTTGGGGGTCGGTTTGAGTATTGGAGATGGAAATGGTGAATAAACTAAGGTTTTTCAATTAGAATGTGTAATCTGGTAAACTATTCAATGCTCATGAAACATGAATCTATAACCATGATAGTGTTTATTTCATGGTTGGTGCACGTTTTACTATCTAGTGAAACCAAATATTTCATAGTGAAATTTTTCCTCCTAAAATGTTGGTTTCCCCACTTATTCTTGAATTGACTTTGATATAGTATTCCATTGGAGAAGTATCCTATTGTGGATTTTTAATTTTGGATTTTTATGGAATATGGTGCGGTTGGAAGTGGTTTTATTGGAGATGTGTGTTGGAGATTTTGGTTTTTTTCCTTAGGGACATTATTTTCCATAGTGTAATTGGTTTTAGAAATAGAAATTATGTTTCGTTTTTGAAAATCTATTTTATGGTTGTTTGGAAACCATGTGTGCTTTGTTTTGAAAATCATCTAAGGAAAACATTTTTATTGAAAAATGGGTTTTATTTAAAAAATGGTAATTTTTTGATACACCATAATTCTTAAAGAGGGATTTTTGAGAATTGGTTTATGAGATTTTTTTACTCAAGATGGTTTATTTCAAAGTGGAGTTTTGAAAAACACTTAGAAAGAAGTGCGATATTTCTCTTTTTATAGAAATTCATGTGATTATTTTGAAAGATAAAGTTATTGACCCTTGGTTGAATGACCTTTAAGACTTTTGGGTCTCGTTAATGGGTTTAAGCTTGAGAAAAGAGTCTTGGGAAAATGGTTGAGCTTCCAAATAATATTTTTGAACTAGTTTGAAATTATTTTCAAAGGATGTTTTGAAATGGTTTTTTTGTTCCCTTGGTTATGAGACTAATTGTTTTTTTTGGAGCATGGGTGGTTAGGATCATGTCTTGTTCTTGTTGCTAAGTTCCTCCCAAAAGAGTCTTGATTAAAAAGAGAGTATTTTCATATTATATTATCTTTTGGTGGTTTTTTTCCATGTGTTTAGAACCCCTATATTTTGGATATCATGACTTGAGTTCTTGGTAGTTCTAAAATTCCCTAGTATTAAATTTTAACCCTTTCATGTTGAGAGGTTTCATTTTTTTTATGTGTTCAAAGTGAATTTGTTTTTATTGAAAGATGATTTCCACTTGGATTTTCAAGTGAGACTTAGAATGAAAATTATTTATAAGTTTTAAAAACATGAATTAAAATTAGATGTGGAATTTTATAGGGGTTTTGACCTCATTTTCATCATGAAATGAAATGGTAGGTGTTCTTTTCAACATCCAAAGTTTTTTCTTAGGTTATTCTATTTGTACCAGGGTTCACAATGGAAGATGGTTGGATAGGGATTTAAAATTTTCCATAAAAATAGAAATTAAACTCCTTCATATATGAATAATGGATTCCTGATATGGTCCAAGGATATCTCATGAATTAAACAGATCATATAAATTAAAATGGAGAGTACCTCATTCAATTCAGTTGTGCATTCAATTGAAACTTTTTTCAAACAATGGTTGCTTAAAGGATCTGAAGATGAACCCCTCTAGATCATGCAGACTTGTTTCAAAAATCTATGCACAGGTATTTCATTAAATTTCAGGTTCTATTATGGATCTCTGAATATCTATTCGATGTCATGATGATCACCATGATCCCATTCCTTTGATCCATGAAATCGTTTATGGATTGTTCTCTCAGATGGAGTGTTTATTTCTCTAGTATGCAGTAGGAGAGAGAAAATTTCATTTCATTAGAAAGAAGAGTTATAAGAATTATCTTCTCCTCTACTATTTATAGTGGATGTTTCAAATACCTGGAAAGGGTTCCCCAACCCTCATATATTTAACATCCACTAAATTATAAATAAATAACTATTTACGATGAACTAACTGTATCATAAATATTATTTATATTTTATCACATACTAGTAATTTACATGTGAAATATGTTACGTGATAAAACCAAGACATTAAATTGACTCATAATTCATACTAATATTAAATGAACCTTAAATATTTAAATAATATTGGTTTATATAATATTGTTCCTTGTATTTACCTAAATACTTGTAAATACATTTGATAAATAAATTCAACCCAATTATTCTATACTTGAATAAAAATGAATTTATTTGTATATCAATGATTAATAATTCTTAGAAAAATCTTGAATGTTGTGGTGGGGACCACCATTTCTATAGCATCCCACCTTTTTATCACATAAACTTTCATTACATTATACAAAACTGAGGATCTTTAAGGTTTAGTGTCTTGGAAACCAGGAACTTATTACATGAGAGAAAACAAACATTCTTCTTAAACACTTGAAAGGATTCTTCATTTGTTCATCCTAAGTTCATTACAGCATCTCATAACCTGGGAGCATAAATAAAATGAAAGGGTGAGAAAAAGGCCCAGTAAGGGAAACAAGGGAAACATTTTACATGAGAACTTGAGATACATCAAAAGTCATGAAAAATAACTTTAAGGCATGAGAAAGAGATCATGAGGCATATCATAATAAAAATAACATTTTTCATAACTTGAAGACGTGGCTACAACATTTAATATAGACAATAAATTCTGTTTCACCAAGGTCCATCCCCAAGGTGTCATTAAAAATTACCAACGTTATTCACCAAGGTATCAGTCAAAAAGGTCATCTCTAGAGATTAAGTCTTTACTCAATGCATTGGAGTGCTATCAGGGCGCACCCAATTTGTCTTTATTATCATGTGAGCCAAATATATCATCATAAATAATTTCATAAACAACCCATATACCATAAAATAAATGGGTTTCATTTCATAATCATAACGTTTTAGAAACTGCTTTAAAGACAAGATCTTTATGTTACTTTAAACCCACGGAAAAGGAAAGCGGGTTTCATGTATGTAAATCATAGAATTTAAAATATAAAATTTTGATATATGTGTGAATACCCATGTCGAAGAAATAGCTTTGAGTATTCACTTAATAAAATAAAATAATTTGAGAAAAAGAGAGAGGCATTTTGAGACGAAAATTCTGCAGCATAACGGCTATGCTTTGGGGTTTTAGAAAACATTGAAAAGAGAGGGGACATAGGTTACCCACTCATAAATAATCCAAATAACAGTATAGGGATATAATATAATGGATATAAGAACATGATAATGATATTTTAAAGTCATACCATATGAAATAAAAAACATGGAGGGAAGACAAAAATAAGATTTCTTTTATGACAATTTGGTTGCCTAACGGCGTCACTTAAACTTCAACAAAATGAATTGAAGAGATC
This sequence comes from Viscum album, assembly GCA_963277665.1. Taxonomy (NCBI): domain Eukaryota; kingdom Viridiplantae; phylum Streptophyta; class Magnoliopsida; order Santalales; family Viscaceae; genus Viscum; species Viscum album. The sequence goes on along the minus strand of OY728138.1, from coordinate 283,450,222 downwards.
AAATAGGGTCTCTCATCATATAAACATAGAATATCAGTATGATAGATTTAGAGATCATACCTCAACATAATAAAAAGGAACTTGAAATACTTGACATGAAAGTAGAACTTTGAAAAAATGATAAAGGTGAAAGAATCCCTTAAAAATTCGGCAGTCTAACAGCGCCACTTAAACTTCAACAAAAAATGAATTTGATGAGGTCAAATAGGTTACCTCATCATATGAACATAGAGTATCAGTATTATAGATATAGATATCATACCCCAACATAATAAAAATGAACTTTAAAGACTTCACATGAAATTAGAACTGTAAAAAATGAGAAAGGTGAAAGAATCCCTTAAAAATTCGGCAGCCTAACGGCGTCACTTAAACTTCAAAAAAATGAATTGATGAGATAAAATAGGGTCTCTCATAATATGTACATAAAATATCAGTATGATATATATAGAGATCATACCCCAACATAATAAAAAGTAACTTGAAAGACTTGACATGAAAATAGAACTTGAAAATGAGAAGGGTGAAAGAATCCGTTACAAAAATTTCAGCAGCCTAACGGCGCCACTTAAACATTCATAAAACGAAATGATGAGAGTAAGAGGGGATCTATCATCGTATGAAAATTAAAAGGGAAGTAAGAGGAATATAAAATAACATACTCCAACATAAGAAAATGGAGCAGAAATAAAATGACTTAAAAGAGAGTATTTGAAAAGAAAGAGAGAGTTTGGATCCCTTACCTTAAACGTAACTCTTAAAACTCGAAAGTTGGGACCATGAGGGCTTGGGGACACCTTGGGAGGACTCTATGTGAGGTAATGAGACAAGATCTTCGTTGGGGGAGAGTTGGGAGTGAAAACTAAAGCAGGAAAGGGTGGGTATTTATAGGGAATGTGGGGGGACAAGGCATTAATGGCCAAGGGACACCTCACAAGTGGTTTTCTCAAAACCATGGGCTCTCCCATGGTATTTACCAAGGATTTAGGCCACATGGGTCCCCCCACACAATTATTCATTACCTTTGGTCGGAAAACCCTTAAAATATCTCATGAAATCATCATGACACAGTTATGATGTCATTAAACATACTGAAACCCTAGAACTGTATTTTTACTATTCACTGAAAATTCAACTTTCTCAGAAAAATCCCAAAATTTCACCTTAACCAAATATCAATGCTCTGATTTCAAAAATGAACTCCATTTTACAAAAATAATTTTCTAAATATTTTTAATTTAATTTTTAAATAAATACACTATTCACCGAAAATTCATTTTTTCCAGAAAAATCCCCAAAAATTACTTTAACATAATATCGATGCTCTAAGTTCAAAAATGAAATGCATTTTATAAAAATAATTTTCTAAATATTTTTAATTAAATTTTTAATTAAAAAACACTATTCATCCGATTAAACTAATACTTGACTAATAATTTCTGAAACAGTTATTTACCTATTTTATTGAATCTCAATACTTAATCAAGGTACCTAGATTATATTAATACTTTCTTTAAGTGAGATTACTAATCCATTTGGTCACATTACTAATCCTAAGCATAAAATCACTATTCATAATTTACTATTCATGAAAATTAAGTTGATCTTATTAGATTCTAAATTTCGTACTGAACATAATTGTAAAAGACCATTTTTTGAAAATCGTTACACATTTTTAATTATTTAAGGTTTACATAAACATTTTTAAAATATCTTTTTTCTAAAATTCATCAAAAAATATGCATACTATATTTATCCGTACATTTGAAAATTCATAAACTTCATCATAAGAAGATATCAAAAATTTTATTTAAAACAAAATATTACACAAGGTAGTTACGGTCTCCTTACATAGCCCCTTATAACACCATCATAGGACCTAAGAGTAAGGTGTGATAGGGTGATAGAATATTGGGGTGGCTCGGCCAACAATGCATGAGTAGTAATTTCTATCAGTTTGAACTTCTCGCGAAGGTGATTCCGTTCTAGCTTCACACGATGAAGTTCGGCTTGGGTTTGGTCCAGAGCAAATCCCAGTGGTGCTACCTCCTTCCCAAATTCCGTTAGATGGGCTTCGATTGGCCCGAGACTACTGGATGAGGCCATCAAATCTTTTTTCTATATTAATTAACCAAGATCACTTGTATTTAGAGACAGTAATCAAAACGTTTAGTTTCCAGCGGTCATATTGACCAACGATCATATAAAAGTCAAAACCCAACTGTCTCATTTTAATTATACTCATGTTATCAAATGAAACAGTTTTGTTGAGTATAAAAATAAAATAACACACAAAATTAGGAAACAAGATTTATTCAAAATTTTGGGTCGTTACAATTTCCTATATACCTATTCACTAGAATAGAGAATATTCTTGAATCCTCTATTGTGTGTGACCATCTAGGCCCTTATCGTGATAGTAGTGAATAGTATTCACAGACCAAGAGTGGAGTCTAGAAACCCATCAAGGATTCTAAAGAGACAAGGAATAGTCATAACAACTAAAACCAACCTACGAACACACACTATGAAATATAATATCTTTATCATGTGATATCTCATAAATAAGGATGCAGACTTGTTTCATCATCCTTTCTTGATTTATTATTTTTTGATCTAACTAGACAGATTTACCTTTGACTACCATGTCCATGGATTTATAAAGGTATTACCATCTCAATCGACTAGGCCATGGGTATTACTTACTCTACTCGGAAGAGAAAAATTATATCTTGATCATTCAACCAATAAAATACCGCCAATGACGCACCCAACACAAGCTACCTCACCACAACTTTGTTTTCATGGTTTTTTCCTTACATCAAAGTACATGATCAAATGTAACACATTGATAATGATCTCAAGTTAGGAGACTAATACACATTTCTATGGATAGGAACTACCAATGACACCTGAAACATGTGGTGTTCCTATTGGTAGGCCCATCCTCATGATCTCACCTACTAGATATCAATATGTGAAAATTTCATGGGAATAAGTCTCAATGCTTGTGAGACCCCAACACCTCATATTCAAACATCAACTATGTCTAGTCAGTATAATGTATCTAGAGTATAGGGAATTTATTTAATATTAATTTCATAGTATCTTGAGTTTCTCATTATATCATGGAAAATTATATGACCTTTTGATACAAAAAATAATCTATGGACATTACCATTTAATTAGTGGACACAGAAATTTCTATACTATAAAGATAATTTTACATCATGCATAACTCACTGTACACATGGTATGGTAATTTAAGAGTACTTTTTAGTTGGGTCTAGGGAACCCAATATTAAAACACTTTTACTTACACTAGATCCACATTGATAACCATCCTTTTTAGCTCTCACATGATTATGATCATGTTTCTATTGATTCATGGATTTAGTTACTGGGTCTTCCACCTCCCCCACTGTGTGGATATACTACTGTGTGTGGCCTCATCTCTTTGAGTAAAAATCCTCAAGAGATGTAAACCCCAAGTGTATTCCTTTTGTTCGACTCTCAAAACTTGTCATCTTGGATAGTAAGAGTATCATAATTTACATTATGATAATACTTCACTTACAAGGTATGATTTCACAAACTGGAAAAAATTGTTTCATATTTTACACTACTTCTTAGCAGCCTTAGAATCCCCAATGCACCTAGTATTTGTAGACATGGATACCACTAGATTTAATGAGCTTTTCTTTCTCATTACCTTATCCTAACTACGATATTAGATCACATTAACCTTATAGGAAAATTAGTTTGTGTCCCATTTTAACTAGTATCCCTTCCTCTCCATATATCAGCTACATATCTTTTGTACTTGTTGAAGTACAATTAGATAGTTTTGACTTCTTCCCTTGTAGTTCTCCTAGATATAACTAATATTTTCTTATTATAGAGTATATGTTAGAAATATCACATCTTGTACATATCATGGCATATGTGATAGATCCTTCAATAGATCTTATGGAATTCTACTCACCACATTAATCTCCTCCTATGACACATACATGTCTTCTTGGATAAATTTATGTCATATGACATTGGTCACAATTCACTCTTGAATTGTTCCAACATGTATTTTTTAATAAATTTTCAGTATATTTACTATTAACTTGGTCTAAGTAGCCATTATATCTACCTCATCATATTTCATTGACCATAAATTTGGTTTCTACTATAATTAAATCTATGTATATTTACTTTCATCTTGTTCTTAACTTACTGTAATACCAATAGATATTTTTCATATGTTATCAAACATATTTTACTTGAAAATTTTGGTTCTCCCACTAACCTCTAGTAGACACATGGATAAGATTAATTCGAAATTAATATTCTATTATCTTATTAGTTACTTAAATCCTAAACTAGATTTTAGTAACTTTCACCCCTTATTAGCAATCTATAATGTCATTATCCCTTTCTGGTTTCATTGTATAGTCATCTTCCCTGATTGGTGGTCTTGACATCCAACAGTCAATTTAATGATCATAGAAAGTGTCTATGATAGGTAAAAGTATATTAAATTTAGGAATAAAAACTTTTTATTACCAATCATGTCTTATTGGTACCACACTTATACCATCCATGTATAATATCACTTGAATACCCACTGAAATATTCAAAATAATAACCACTAAATTTTGATACATAGAATCCACTATTTAATTTTAATTTATCTTGTAAATTTTAGAAAACTTACTTATACTTCCTACTTATAGAAATTATTATTCACAATGAATAATTTATCACCATCCATAGTGAATATAAAACCATTACCATGTTTTTATCTTTCCTACACATTATGTGTCTCTAGAAAATTCTCTTTCCACATGCTCATGTGGAACTTGTTCCTATGACAACATCTTATGCATATTAGACATTGACTAAGCCCAAGTCAATCTTTCTCCCACTGTCTTAAGTAGATATGTGCATAATTTTATAGCAATGTAGTCTATTACTTAAAAATACAAATTTTCTATCATAGGTATTTATGTGATATCCTAAGAAACTTTTTAGGTAATTACTTTAGATTCACAATGTGTTTTTTCTTAATGCAATTTGGTTTACATCCTCAACAAACTCTTTTCATCTAAATATATGTTCTAATTATAATGGATTTAAATCATACTATATCTCCCATATTATATTCATTTTTTATTATAGTTGTAATGTTGTTATGGGATAACTATGTTGTCTTTTATGCATGTCTTGAAAACAATTCAAGTGTCTAAAATGCATGAGTTTTAACATTGATGCTTCTTTTACTTACATAATGGCCCTGATGTGTATAATGAAATGTGAATTTAGTAATTAATACATGATAGATTTTATTGATCAATGTTAATATAAAATATTTTTATCAATCCTCCTTATTCACATCATTTCTTTGATATGGATAAGGTAATTTGTTTTTAGGAATTACTTCATGATAAATTATATTGATCGATGAATACTTCATAAAGATATTCTTTGGCACACTAACTCGAGGAATATCATATATTCTAAACATTAATATACCATACTTCATTTTCACATTACTTAGAAACTTAATAGAATATTATGGATTATATTTACCATAATATTACTCTTGGAATAGTTCATGCTCTCTAGCTAAACTAGTTCTAAAAGCTTTGTGTATTATCTTTATTTCTAAAGGTTTCTTTTTCCAAAACAAAGTATATAAATGTGTCGATAACACATAAGGTCTTTAAATACAAAGATTCTAAACCCATATTGGGTATATCATTTTCAACTACTTAGTTTTTTTACAACTTATTATCTTTCCACAACTGGGTATATGAGTCTTAAATTTTATATTCATCCTATATTGGCCATGATTCATGTATTACTTAATTATTGGTTATGTATGAAATACAATAATCAACATTCATAAATGTTCTGGTAGAATTCAACACACAATTATATTTTTACAAGAACCATTCACTTGGTAATGAAATCATGTTTTTCTCATGGCTGATGTTGGTATCACTCTTCCTCAGCTACTTACAGAACACACCTTGACTTATAGTAATGTTTCTTGACTTCCTTGGTTCCTGTATTTGGAAAGAATTATGTAAGGAAATATTTTATCTAATACCCAATGATTATAAATAAAACATTACTTTTAATGATGAATATTCCTAAAGTATAACCTCTTTCTTTATTCTCCTTTGATTCATTTAAGATCCTCTTCTAGTGACCAATTTTTTGACATGAAATGAAAATAGCCTCTTGTTCAATGATCTCCCTATTTACAATTGGTTTCTTAGAAATACATTTCAAATTTTTCATTGAAATTATACTTGTACTTGGACTTTTTACCTTGTCTTTTTTTCACCTCAAGAAATAAATATTTTTCTTTCTTTAAATTCTTTTCATCTTAGAGAATATCTCCCAAAATATATTGAAGTGGTTTTTACAAATAATTCATTTTATAATTCTTAATGAAATTGGAAAAACTGGGTGGTAAGGATGATAGAATGAGATAAATTGAAAACTCTTGATTTGACTTGAAACCCAGTTATTATATTCATTCAATGTACTTTATCATCTTGAGTAAATGAGGAATATCTTGAGTTCTATCTATAAACTGATACATAGTCAATTTTATCAATATATAATTAATTTATCAATAAATTCTCTCATCGCAAACTTCTCAGAGATGAGGAAACCTGGTATATACATCCATGTCCTTATGTTTATCCTACAACTATTTGGAAATTGATGTTATAATTTTCATATAAACATCAAATGAATTATCCATTAGTCTTAGATAAGAATATTCCTCATCCTTACTATCCCCCGAATGAGGCTGGTCAGGTTGTGAGAACTCCGACACATATAATTTCCTTTTTTATTGTAGTACTATGCATAAGAACCTATACCACTATTGAAAATTTATGCCAGTGAGGACATGATATTTATCCATTATGGATCGCAGATTATCTATGGTTTTACTTTGCATTTCCTATAAAAATAAAATCTAGCATATTAGTACTTTTATCTTAATTACCAATTAGACATTATCTATAATTTAAACCATTAAATGTCTCCCACTATTTTCTAAAAATATTGCAAACTTATATACTAGAATCTTAAAACTATATTTCTTGAGTATTGTAGTGGAAAGGATCTTTGAACCTCCTCACATTGTCTAAAATATTTGGCTATTCCACTACATGGAGACTTCAAGGTAGGCATTTGACTAGCCAACTTCATTAAATCGTGTCTCCATGATATATTGAGTGAAGTCTCAGATTCAAAAATCAAAAAGTTTATTTACTAAATTCTTTCTTCTAAATTTTCAAAACTCAATATTTGGATAATTATTTTCTGCCAAATTTAGTTAATTCAACCCATCACTCTAATAATAACTCCCCGGTGGTAGGAGACACCCTCAACACTGGATGATGAGCATCCTGAACACCTGATTTTTTTCAAAATCAAATGATGGATGGATTTTTTGACTTAATATTTCTTTGAAGGTATTTAATATTTTTTGTCAAATGTAATCCATTTCTATTAATCTTTTCATTCGATTTTTTGTGCTCACAAATGAACATTAATAGAGAAAACATTCAACGTGCCTTTATAAATTTTATTTTTTATTATTTTATGTGTTTTCTGTTTTCATGTAAATGCATAAAATAAAAAAAATGAATGAAAGAATTAAAAATACCTGACTCATCTTGAACATCTAATACTATTTGATCCATTTAAACTTAATGGATCAACAATGACCTAGGGGAATCACACATGAGTTGTGTCTAGAATCATGATGTGGCTCATCCCCATATAGTGTGTCAATTTCTCATCTTGATTTCACCTAGACATGGAATGGTCCACATCATACATCATCTTATTCATAATACAAATGTACTCACATGCAAGTGAGGAGGTCTTAGGAAGCATAATTTACATACAAAAATACTTATGGAAATGCGAGCCCTTCTACAGATTTAAATGAAAAAGATGATGCACAGACTGTCATAAAAATTAACTACTTACTAGAAACATCACACATAGGTAATAATGAATTAAATAAAATAAACTATACATACATAAGTTTGGTTAGTGTTTAACACCAGTCAATGCGATAAAATTAAATTATAGTAAATTTAAAAGTATGAGGGATTTTAAATAAATTAAAGGAATTATTTAAATTTAAATAATTTATTAGGTCTTGATATTAATTTAATTTGAATTCAAAAAAAATTAATTAATTAATTTAATACCAAAATTATATTAATTTTTTTTCGAAATATTAAAAATATTAAATTTTTAAAACAAAAAATTATATTTTATTAATTTAATTTAATACTAAAATTAAATTAATTTTTGACTATATAAAAATAACCCAAGCCTCAAAACCCTTCCTAGAACCATATCGGGTCATGTCATAACCCCACAAGCTCGTTTCAGGTTAGATAGACCTTGTGTAGGGTTGTTTTGATCTAGGAAAGCCTTCCCAAACCCATTTAGGGTTGAGTGGACCCACCCCGACCCAAAGCATGGTATATCGGGTACAAAAAAACTTGTACCAGGGGGTTAACTCAAGGATGGAGCATCTCAAAGATATTGGTGGGATCAATCTGGCTAGTTCTAGGTGAATAGTATGCAACCTTAACCATTGGTTCATCCACGGTAAAACAACATGATGAGGAGGCAGCGACTATGTTATAGAAACCCTGCTCTTTATTTTACACTTAAGTATATTTTATTACATAAAACCTTCACTTGATACAGTATAGAAGATTGATAGTTCTAGTTTCTTTGGGGATTAGTAACATTAAATAACAACTTAAAACATGAAATACACATCTTTATTGAAAACCTTTTTTACATGACCACACATATTCCTTCATACTTAGCATTGCATGGGATAACCTGAGGACATGCATAAGAAAAGGGTGATATATAAATCCCATTAAGGGAGTAAACAAGGCATAACATGAAGCATATAGTACATGTTAGGAAATAGGCATATCAATGGAGCATAATAAAAACATGGACATAAAGGCATGATATAGCCTGATTATCATAACATGGAAATGTGGCAACAACATTTAACATGATATTAGCATGAGCCAAGGCTCATTGCACATGAATCGTGAGTAAACCCTAATTTAACATGAATCAGCATGAGTATACCCTCATGTCACTTGATGTATTATGATACTAATCTTTACCTAATGCATAGGATCAGGGTTCACCCTTCTTAATCATTTCATTTCATGCAAAAGTGTGCCACATGGATCATATAACATGGATTCATTAAACATCATCATTTATTCCACGATAAAGGAATGTGTGATTCATACATGAAACTCTATAATAGATAATTAAATGTTCATAAAGTTGAATACCCTTGATAGATAAATGGGCATGGTATTCACTACACAATGACTTTGGCTTGGAAAATCGCGGTGCAATTTCAGTAGCATAACGGGGTGACATAAGAATTAATAAAAATGGTTGATGAGATATAAAGGGGTGTCTCATAATATTTAAATGAAATTTACAGTTAGTGGGTCATATAGATACATTTCCCAACATATTTAATGGAATTTAGATTCATAATACAAAATAATTGCTTGAATGTAAATGAGGAGAGAGAAATACCTTACAGAATTTCGGCATGGTAATGGGTGTACATGGGAGATATTAATGAGGGAGAAAAGGGAATATAATCATTAAACCATAAGGAGGAAATTATAAGGAATTTTATAAAGAATACCCCAACATTTTTAATTTAAAATATAAGGGTATAGCAATATAAAGAAACTTGGAAAAATATGAGAGAGGAATAAATCTCTTATGGAATTTCGTCATGGTAAAGGGTGTACATGGGAGACACTAATGAGAGATGAAGGGTTATATCATCATTAAAACATAAGGAGGGAATTATAGGGGAGGTGTTAAATCATATCCCAAAATTTTTAATTGAAAATAAAAGGGCATAACAACATAAATAAATTTGGACAAAAATAAAAAAGAAAGAAATATCTTACTAAGAATTTCTGATCCCAAAGGGTTAGGATGGGTTTGAGAGAGGCTTATTGGGAGCTTGGGGAACATTGGGAGGGTTTTAGAGAGAGGTGGGTATGGTCGAGATGTGTTCCAAAGGTTTTTAGTGAATAGAAGTGGGATCTTGGGTGGGTTTATATAGGAAAAGAGAGGGAATTCTTTATTATTTAGGTTTTGGACACCACACATTAAACTAATCAAAACCACAAACTAACCCATGGTTTTTGCCCATTGTTTTTGAAAAAGGGGGGTGGAAAACATTATTTTATAAGTAAAATTGACGAAATTATTAAAATATTATGCTTTATTATGTGGAGGTGGTTCACACTCTCAAGGAAATCATTTTAAATGTTAAAATGTTTTATAAGTCTTGGAGGGTCCACTAAGGCACCATAAAATAAATCAAACAAATATAAAATCACATTATTTTAAAGTTAAAATATGTATTGTCCTAAAAAACATTTTATATTATTTTATTACATCACTATTGGGTCATTATGATGTCATAAAACACATTATATATTTAAATAGTATTTAATTTTTACCCAAAAATTCGACTGTCTCAGAAAATTATGAAAAATTCTCCGTTGGATAATTTCGACATCCTGATTCAAAAAAATAATATTTATTTTATATAAATAATTTTCTAAATATGTGAATTTTTACATTTAAAATAAAAACTGATATTTATCAAAAATTCATGGGTTTTGACAAAACAGGTTTCAAACGTTAATAAAAATTACAATTGTATTCATAAAAATTATACGATAATTTATATTTAATAAAAATTAATTTAGTAATATTATTTCATTAAAATATTATTTAATTCAAAAATCTATTAATTCATCAAAATATATTTCTTAATTTAATATTAACTAAAAATACTATTTTTTCTTTAAAAACTATTTACAAAGTAACAATTATAAAATGAATATATATTCTCTATACAAAAATAATTTACATAACCATAGTGATGGGTTCTTGTTACATAACCCCTTATAACACCTGCATAAGATCAAATTGTAAGGTGTGCGATGGTGATAGACTCTTGGGGAGGCTCAAATAACATCGCTCGGGTGGTAATCTCTATTAACTTTCACTTCTCCCGTAGGTGGTTCCGTTCAAGCTTAACGTGTTGAAGCTCGGCTTGAGCTTGGTCAAGAGTGAATCCCAAGGGTGGTAATGGATTGATCAATCGTAGTCTTTGATCAGCTCTAACAATCTTTGTTGGCACATGTTCAACTCTTTTTGTGAGAATATATAATTAAGGTTTTTGTGGTCTGTATATATTTCACACTACTCCCCAAAGAGGTAATGTCGCAAAATTTTCAAAGTGAATATTACTACAACCAAATCCAGATCATGTGTTGGATAGTTTTGCTCGTGAAATTTTAATTTCCTTGAAGAATATTCAATAACATTTTCATTTTTCATCAACACATATCCCATGCCCTTATTTGAAGCATCACTAAATACCAAAAAAAATCTCCACTTGTGGGTAGTGTGAGAACAGGAACAGTGACAAGCCTCCTTTTCAACTCCTTGAATCTCTCTTCACATTCATCACTCCAAGAAAACTTTACTCCCTTCTGATTTAGCTTAGTAATAGGGTTGGACAATCATGATTAATTTCTCACAAATCAGCGATAATATCCAACTAACCCCAGGAAGCTACGGATATTCGTCACCGATGTTGTCCTTGGACATCCCTCAATTGCACCTGGCTTAGAGGGATCCACAGATATCCCATTTCTTGTGATGATATGACCCAAGAATGATACCTCCTTCAACCAGAACCCACACTTTCTGTACTTTTCATAGAGATTCTCCTTTCGCAAGGTCTCTAGTACAATGCTTAGATGATTCTCATGCTCCTCATTGGTTTTGGATTATATTAGAATATAGTATATAAATACTACTAAAATTTTTTCAATGTAATCTATAAATAATCTATTCATAAAGTCCATGAATATTGTTGGAGCATTAGTGAGTCTGAAAGGCATTACTATGAATTCATAGTTCCTATATCTTGTACGAAAAGCAGTCTTGTGGATATCCTCTTTCTTTACCCTTACTTCGTAATATCCCGACCAAAAATCCACCTTGGAGAAGTATTGTTCTCTATGTAACTGATCGAACAAGTCATCAATTCGTGGAAGATGATACTTTTTCTTTATCATGATTTTGTTGAGCTCACGATAATCAAGGCAAAGGCGCATTGACCCATCCTTCTTCATGACAAAGAGGACTGGTGCACCCCATGGTGAAGCACTTGGGTGTATAATCCCTTTATCCAGATTCTCATGTAGTTGTTTATTCATCTCCTCAAGCTCTACAATAGAAATTATATACAGAGTCTTAGATATTGGAAATTCTCCAGGTATAAGATCAATTGAGAATTCAACATCTCTTCTAGGAGGAAGACCAGGAAATTCCTCAGGAAACACTTCAGTGAATTCCCTCACAATAGCCATGTCTACAAGGATGGTTGATTCCTTAGACCCAATCATATGATCAAGATATGTGTGCTCATAGGGTAGTAATATCCATGCTTGAGATGATGGTGCTAAGGAATATTCATCCTCCTCCTTGCACTTGTACAGAATCGGGGGTCAATTCACCATATAGAGAGTTATTTCCCTCTCACAGCAATTTATGTTGGTTCTATATAGGGAAAGTCAATCCACGACAATAATTGCATCAAATTCCACCAGAGTAAGTATGACGAGGTTCACTGGGAATTTTAATCGAAAAATTATGATAGGGAAGGAGTTATATTCATGGGATGCAATGACTTCTCCATTTTCCGTTCTCACTCACATCTTTACTTCCATGATTTGTGGTGGTGTTGGGATTGTTCTACTAAATTTTTGGGGTATAAAAAAATGCATAGAACTAGAATCAAAAAGTATGTTCACTATTCTTGAATGAATAACTAGCGTACCTATCACCACTTCCTTGTCAAGGTTCAATTCGACGATAGTGATGGAAAAAGGTCTCCCTTTCTACCTTGGAGGTTGTTGGATACCTCTAAAAACCCTTGGCTTAGGGAACTAGTTTTCAATGTGCCCTAGTAATTTACAGTTGAAGTAATGAACAATGCATTGAGGTTCAAACAGAGTGTTCTTATCCTCTTTTGCAGTCGCGGGTTTTTCTTGTCAACAGTTAATGGATAGGTGCCCTTCATTTCTATACCTAAAGCATTTCCTCATCACCTTTATCAAATTTTTGGGGTTCTTTTTTCCGTACCTTTGCCAAGTGTGGTGCTGAATTTTCATAGCACCATTGGATTTATCCATCAGACCGCCAAAATTAAATTTCACCTTAATCTTCTTATCCCCATAATACCCCTGAGATTCTCTGATCTTCATTTCAACCTTGAGGGCACATCGGACAATTTCCTCATAGTTCTCGAAATCACGGATCGCTAGGGATTTTCGTAGGCTAGGTTTTATCCCACCAAAGAAGCAGTCAACCTTACATTTAGGGGTAATGACAAAGTCGGAGGCATATCATGCAATCCTTTTGAAGTTTTCCTCATACGCTCTAATATATTCATCACCTTTTTTTTGAGGTAAGGAAGTCCCTTTCCATCTTAATTCAGAGGGTGCAAGGAAAATATTTATCGAAATTTTTTTTCCGAAAATCCTTCCATTCTAACACCTCGATCTCCTCCTAAGTCTTTGTATTTTTTATCAATATATTCCATTGATTAGCTTCACCCTCTATATGATAAGCAGCCATAAGTACCTTCTATTGTTCAGAACATTTAAGGATGGAGAAGATCTTTTCAATGGAGTTGATCCATTGTTCGGCAATTGAGGGATCAGATGATTCGTTAAAAGTATGAGGCATTTGTCTCATGAAGCTCTCAATTGTGACTTATTCTTTCTTAGGGGGGTTGAATGTTCCTATTGACCCATGTTTCTATTTAAAACTTGAGTTAACTGAGAGAGTATCATGACAGTGTTTTTGATTCCTACTCTCATCGGATTGGGAATCTCATTAGAATAGTCGTCACATTGATCTTCGCATCGGTTTTTATCCCGATTCCTCCTATTATCGGCCATTGGCTAGAATAAATGGAAATTTATGGGTAACACATAAAGGGTAATCCAAATACAAAAATTGATGACTTAAAAATTACTTTTATTTCCTTAACTTATGAATTTATAGGCTTCAATCTATGTTATCCATGATTTACTTCCCAACATATATTCTTAGGGGCATTTTTTATTCCCTTAAAAATGGTTCAAACTAAGATTGTGAATTTACCAAAGAATATCCCCTAGGAGTGTTGTAACCAAGAGTGCAGAAAGGCCCGTTTTCATGCACCAATTCCCATTTGAGTCTAGCTCAAAGAGATGTTTTTGGGTTTTACCCCTAGATACATTTGTTCCAGAGCCACCTCTACCTGCTTGCATCTAGACAGGGATGTATTTTCTTGATAAACCACGTACTCATTACTCATAAAAATTTTGGGATGTTTTTATTATACTTAGCCTTATCTCTAAGGCTTTCACTAGGGTTTTCTAATACTAATCCCAAAATAGATAAACCTATCCTTTGATACCTACTATGGAAACGCTGATCTTTATTTCACACTTAAACATATTTTATTACATAAAACCTTCACTTGATACAAAATAGAATCTATAGAGGAATAGTTTCTTTGGGTCTTAGGGACATGACATAACAACTTAAAACATGAAATACACATCTTTATTGAAAATTTCTTTTACATGACCACACACATTCCTTCGTACTTAGCATTGCATGGGACAGCCTAAGGACATGAATAAGAAAAGGGTGAGCTATAAATACCAGTAAGGGAGTAAAAAAGGAATAACATGAATAATACAGTACATGTAAGGAAATATGCATATCAATGGAGAATAAGAGAAACATGAACATAAATGTGTGATATAGTATGATTATCATAGCATGGAAATTTGGAAACAACATTTAACATGATATTAGCATGATCCAAGGATCATTGTACCTGGAGAATCACTAAACCCTCATTTCACTTTAATTAGAATGATTAAACCCTGATTGAACTTAACATATCATGATACTAATCTTTACCCAATGCATTAGATCGCTATCAGAGTGCACCCTTCTTAATCATTTCATTTCAGGCATATGTGTGCCACATGGATCATATAACGTGGATTCATTAAAAATCATCATTTATTCCATGATAAAGTAATGTGGAATTCATAATGAAACTCTATAATAAATAAGTAAATGTTCATAAATGTTAATACCCTTGATAGAGAAATGGGAATGGTATTCACTACATAATGGCTTTGGCTTGGAAAATCACGGTGCAATTTCGGCAGCATAACAGCATGACATAAGAATTCATAAAAATGGTTGATGAGAGAGAAAGGAGTGTCTCATAATATGTAAATGAAATGGAAAATAATGGGATCATATATATACATTTCCCAATATATGTAATTGAATTTAGATTCATAATATAAAAGAATTGCTAGAATGTAAATGATGAGAGAGAAATCTCTTATGGAATTTTGTTATGGTAATGGGTGTATATGGGAGACAATAATGAGAGAGAAAGGGGTCTCTCATCATGAAAGTATAAGTATGGAATTATAGGGGTGGTGCTATATCATACCCTAAATTTTTTAATTTAAAAGACAAAGGTATAGCAGCATTAAGAAACTTGGAAAAGAAATGAGAGAGGAAGAAATCCATTATGGAATTTCGGAATGGTAACGGGTGCACATGGGAGACATTAGTGAGAGAGAAAGGGTTATATCATAATTAAAAAATAATGAGGGAATTATAGGTGAGGTTTTAAATCATACCCCAACTTTTTTAATTGAAAATAAAAGTTCATAATAACATAAATAAATTTGGACAAAAATGAGAAAGGAAGAAATCCCTTACTTGAAAGTGTGATCCCAAAGGCTTGAGAGGGGCTTGATAGAGGCTTACTGGGAGCTTAGAGAAACTTCTGAGGATTTTAGAGAGATAATTGGATGGTAGGTATGTTCTCCAAGGGTTTTGAGTGAAGAGAAGGGGGAGCATCGGTGGGTTTATATAGGAAAAGAGAGGGAATTATTTATTATTTAGGTTTTGGACACCACACATTAAACTAATAAAAACCAAAAACCAACCCATTGTTTTTGATAAAGGGGATTTTAAAACATTATTTTAAAAGGAAAATGTCTGAACTATTTAAAATATTAGGTTTTCTTACGTGGAATTGAGTCACACTCTCAAGGAAATCATTTTAAAAGTTAAAATGTTTTATAAGCCTTGGATGGTCCACTAAGGCACCATAAAATTAATCAAAAAAATATAAAATCATATTATTTTAAAGTTAAAACATATATTGGTCGAACCAAAATTTTATAGTATTTTATTACATCACTATTGGTTCATTATGATGTCATAAAACACATTATATATTTAAACGGTATTTAATTTTCACCAAAACATTCGATTGCCTCAGAAAATTATGAAAAATTCACCGTTGGATAATTTTGGCATCCTGATTCAAAAAATAATATTCATTTTATCTAAATAATTTTCTAAATATGTGAATTTTTACTTTTAAAATAAAAAACCAGCATTTATTAAAAATTCATGGGTTTTGACAAAAACAGCTTTCAAACCTTAATAAAAATTACAATTGTATTAATAAAAAATATATGATCATTTATATTTAATAAAAAGTAATTTAGTAATAATATTTCATTAAAATATTATTTAATTCAAAAATCAATTAATTCATAAAATAGATTTCTTAATTGAATATTAACTAAAAATACTATTTTTTTCTTTAAATTGTTTTTACAATGTAACAATTATAAAATGAATATATATTCTATATACAAAAATAATGTACATTATCATAGTTCTAGGATCTTGTTACATAACCCCTTATAACACCCACATAAGACTGAAGGGTAAGGAGTGTGATGGTGACAAATTCTTGGGAAGGCTCAGATAACATCACTTGGGTGGTAATCTCTATTAACTTCTACTTCTCCCGTAGGCATTTCTGTTCAAGCTTAACGTGTTAAATCTCAGCTTGGTATTGGTCAAGAGAAAAGACAAATGACTCTACCTCCTTTATAACCTCTGAAAAATGGTCTTATTATGGATAAATTCTACTGTATGAGGTCATCTCTTCCTTTGTCTAGGTAAATTGGATTTGTTAAAGCCTGATATTTATACTAATCATGTGATCATTGTTCAACGACTATATTAGAAACTGTCACAGTTATTAATGGTAATTTAAAATCTAAAAATATAAAACCAAGGAATTGCATATGTTATATAACAATTTTGCATAATAATACATTTAATTATATCAAGAGGAAAATTTATTAATAAAAGTTTGGGTTGTTACATTTGTGGTCAGCCTAAACAGAGGTGTTGGTGCAATGGACTCTACCTAGAAACAAAATAGGGTGATGGTTTAAATATGGGGTCTCGACCAAGGTTTAGTAATGGTGGTATATGGCAGAGGTAGAAAGAAATACGGTGGCTTGGGAGGTACGCCAGCGGCTAGCGGCACGGTGGCATCCTCAATGATGTTGCGACCTACTGAACCTTAGCGGTGGGTATTGTTGCAAGCAGAGGAGGGTAGTGTGGTCAAAAAACTAGTGGATGGGCTTGAAGTGATGGCAGAGGATGGGTGGTGCTGATGTGAACATAGGGATGAGTGGTAGGGTACGCTATTGTGGGTGTCAAGGGTTTGAGGTCGCGTGGGGATGGGGCGTTGATGCGGGTCGACGAGGCAGCCGGATGGGAGGGTTACAGAAGAACCCATGGGGGGAATCTTCCATGGAAAGATGAAATTGTCCCACTCTTATTTTATTATTATTTTAACTTCTTTTCTAAAATTCTATCAGTTGGATATTTTAAATACACACACAAAATTTACTATCATGTTTTTCCAAACAATATGTCACTTTTTTTAACAAATTGGTTAAAGTCCCAAAGTCACACTGCCTCCATTTTCAAAAAAAATTGTTTTTTTTCTTATGGGAATAAAACTACACCCTCAGCCATGAAAATCAATAGCCTATTGATTAGGATAATTTTAAAATTAAAATAATATTTTAATTTTATTCTTCTACCAATGGAAAAAATGGGTCACCGACCGAAGGAGTTCCAACATCTAGATTCTGAATGATTCTTTCCCAGAATAAATCTAGGTCATTAGAACACATTTTTCTGGTTTTTTTTCACTGCACTGTTATTAAATGACATATATAAGAAATATGTTTCAAGTTTTAATACCCAAGTACTCTTTGGTTTCAATCCATAAATATTTCTTAATGGACGTAACATATTCATTAGAGATTAGATGGAAGCATGGTCGGATCTGTTGGGACTGAATTAACATTTTCTATTTAAATTGAAAGAAAAATAATTATTCTTGGCTCAAAAAAACCACAAGATCTCTCTGATACCAATTTTTTGTTCTGGGGCATGCAGAGAAATCAAGTGGACTAAGGATTTAAAATTTTTCATTATCGTATTGACGAAACTTTATCGTATCTAGTGATTTGAGCCTCATTACAGTCAGAGGATATTGTGTGGATTTAACAGATCACACAAATTAAAACAATGAGTGCCTCATTTGATTCGATGGAAAGTTTGACTACAACTAGTCTTTGGGGATAATTCCACGAAGGATCTGAAACCAAAAACCTCCAGATCATCCATAAAAACTTAAAGAATCTGTGCACACATCATTCGTTGAGTTTAGGATGCAAGTGCGGAGCTTCGATGATCTCTTTGATGTCACAACGATCACCATGATCGGGTGCCTTCGATCTGTAAAGGCATTACTAGATCATTCACTTGGATATAGCATTTCAATCGCTAGGATGTGGGAGGAGAGTGATCTCTCATTACATTGGCATGAATATTTATAGGAATGATCTTCCCTCTTCTATTTATAGTGGACACTTCAAATACCCATAATGGGTTCCCTGGCCCCCCATATATTTAACATCCATTAATTAGAAATAAATAAGTAGTTATGATGAACTATTTGCATCCTAAATATTATTCATATTTTATCACTTACTTGTAATATATAAATTAAATATATTACATGATAATTATGATTCACTAACTTGACTCATAATTCTTAATAATATGAAACAAACCTTTAATATTAAAATAATACTTGTTCATGTAATATTATTCCTTGTATTTACTTAAGTAATTATAAATACATTTAATAAATAAATTGAACCCAATTATTTTATACTCATATGATAATATATTTATTTGTTTATCGGTGATCGATAATGCTTGGAAAACTCTCAGACCCCATTGTGGGGTCCATCATGTCCTATACACATATTCACCAAAGTAGGGCAGATTCTTGAATGTGCTATTGTGTGTTACCCTCTAGGCCCTTATCTTGATAGTAGTGAATAATATTCACAAACTAGGATTAGAGTCTAGTAACTGATCAAGGCCCCTAAGGAGATAATAAATATTCATGGTAATTACAACCATCTTATGAACATTCACTATGCAATATAATCTCTTTGTCATATGATATCTCATAAATCGTAATGCGGACTTGTGTCATTAACCTTTATTTATTTATTATTTATTAATCTAACTAGATGGATTTACCTTTTACTACCATGGATATGGATTTATAAAAATACTACCATCCTGATCAACAAGTCATGAGATATTACTTCCTCAACTAAGAAGTGAAAAATTCTATCTTGATCATTCAACCAATAAAATACCACAAATAATGCACCCAACACAAGCAACCTTGCCACGAATTCATTATCATGGTTTTTTACTTACACCAAAGTACATGATCAAATAGAACACATTTAAAATGATCACAAGTCAGGAGACCAATACACATGTCTATAGATAGTAACTACCAATAAAACTTGAAACATATGGTGTTACTATTGGCGGGACTTCCCTCATGATCCCACCTACTAGAGATTACAAAGTGTGAACATCATGAGAATAATCCTCAAATATTTTGAGCCACTATCACCTAATAGTCAAATATATACCGTGTCCAGTCAGTATGATGTATATATATCATAGAATATTTATTTTAGATTAATGACATAATATATCAAGGTTTTAATTATAAAAATGGATTTTCAAAAACCTTTTTATACAACAAATAGTATATGGACATTTCTTATTAAATAGTCGATTCAAAAATTTCTACACTATAATGGTAATTTTACATCATGCATAACTCATTGTACATATGATATGGTAATCGAAGATTACTGTTTATTTGGGTCTACGGAACCAGCTATTACAATACTCCCACTTGCACTAGATCTAAATTGATAACCATCCTTTTTATCTCTCACATGATAAAGATCATGTTTATACTAAGTCAAGGATTTAGTTTCTGGGTCTTCCGCATCTCTGTTGTGTGGATATACTCTTAATTGAAACCTTATCTCCTTGAGTAAAACTCTTCAAGAGATATAAAACCCGGGTATATTCCTTTTTTTTCCATTTTCAAATACTGAATTATTGTCTAATAAGAGTATAATAATTTACATTATTATAATAATTTACTTTCTATAATAAATCACTGAATATTTTACACTACTTCTTAGCTACCTTAGAATCCACGATGCACTTGGTATTTGTAGACATGGACACCACTGGCTTGAATGATCTTGTCTTGCTCATTACCTTATCCTAACTACAATATTTGATCACATTAACCTTATAGAAAAAACTATTTTGTTTTCCCTTGTAACTAGTATCCATTCTTCTCCACATACTAATTAAATTTCTTTTTTACTTGGTCAAGTACAATTAGATAGTTCTGACTGCTTTCCTTACAACTCTCCTAGATATGAATGATAGTTTCCTATTATAGAGTATATGTTTTCAATATCGTATCTTGTATATACCATGGAATATATTATAGATCCATCATCGGTGCTAATGGAATTCTACTCAGTACATTAATATCCTCTTATGTCCCATACATGTCTTCTTGGATAGATTTATGTCATGTGACATTGGTAACAATTCTCTCTATAACTATTCCAACTTATGATTTTCAATGAATTATCAGTATATATGCTATTGACTTGTTCTAAGTAACAATTAGATCTACCTAAATATATCATGTTCCCTAGAACTTTGGTTTCTACTATAAGTCAATCTCTAGAGATTTATTTTCATCATGGTCTTAACTAACTATAAGACCAATAACTGTTTTCCATATTTTATCAAATATATTTTACATGAAAATAGTGGAAAACTCACTAACCTATGGTAGTCACATAGAAAAGATTCATTCCAAATGAATATTATAATATATTTTTATTACATCAATCATAAAATGGATATCAGTAACTTGAACCCCTTATTGGCATTCTATAGTGTAACCAACCCTTTATTATTGAATCGTATAGACATCTTCCATGATTGGTGGTCTTGACATAAAATTCTCAATTTAATTATCATAAAAAGTTGATATGTAAAGTAAAATTATAATGGATTTAGTCATAATGACTTGGTATTACCAATCATGCCTTATTGGTACCACACTTATACCATCCATGTATAGTATCACTTGAATGCCCACCGTAGTATTCAAAATAATAATCTCCTTCATTTTGATACATGAAATCTATTATCAAATATTAATTGATAATTTTAATTTTAGATAATTTCAATATACTTCCTACATGTAGTAATTATTATTCTCAATGCATAATTTATCACCATCCATGGTGAATATATAACAATTACCATGGTTTTATATTTCTTACACAGTATGTGTAAGAACCTGGTTTTTTCTGCGAAAGACTTTGGAATATTCTTGATGATATTCCAGAGCAGCGCCTTCAGACGGCGTGCGATTCCGAGCCCCGGAGTGGCCGGAATTAAATTTTCAGTGCGTTCACACTGGAAATGCTAAATAAATAAGATAACTCCTAAACGGAGTTCCGGATCAGGGATCCGAGTGTACGGATGGGTCCGGAATGGGGTTTTTACCATAGGAACGACATAAAACTTGTCGGCACGGGATGTTTGGACACCTCGCCCGCTTCTGGAACGTTAAGCGGATTAATTAATTAATTAATTAATTTGTTTAATGTTGAAACGCAGGTATCTCTTAAACAGTGGCTCGGATTGGAAAACTGAGGGCACCGTTGTGTTCAGAATGTTCCGTTTACCCTAGGATGGGTATACGTTTCGTGGGCGCGGGTCGTTTGTGAAAAATGGCCCCAGGGGCGTTTTCGTAATTTAGCGGCTTCGGACGTTAAATTTTATAACTTTTGAACGGAGTCTCGGATTAAAATTCCAAGACCGCCGTTGTTCTCAGGAGGTGGTTTTTACCCTAAGGGAGGCTTAACCACGACCCCGTCGGGAGTTCGGGTTCGGGCTGACGGGCGGGTGGTTCAGCGTTTTCTATTAAAACGCTTAACACACCCCCTCTCTCTTATCCTACCCCTTTCCCCCCTGGAATCCCTCCTCTCCCTCTCCTCCTCCACCTCCGGCGAGACGCTCCGGTGAGAAATCTCCGGCGAGGCGTGGTGGCCGGCGGATCGTCGCAAAGCTTCGGGAAAAGCCCCGCGAGGTAGGATGTTGCGTTGCATTTTCTATTCCCGTACCTAATTTGAGCTCATTTTGAACTGTCTATTCCTAGTAAAAATTTTTATCAAAGCACATGAATGTGTAGTAGAGTAAATTATATTTCCGACGCATCTTTCGGATCTCAATTCCGAGTCCCGAGCTGCTCACGGATGATCGCCGAAGTTTGCGGGAAATGGGGGGATCGGCCGGCGGCGCGGCGAGGGCGGACGGCACGGCAGGGGTGTCCGCGGGTGTCCGGTGGAGGCGCTGGGCGCGGCCGCGGGGTTTCCGCGGGTGTCCGGTGGAAGCACGGGGCGCGGCGGGGTGTCTGTCGGGGTGTCCGCGGCATCGGCGCGGGTGTCCGGGGCAGGCGCTGGGCGCGGCAGCAGGCCGCTCGGGCGTCTGGCGGGGGCGTCTGGCGGAGCTCCCGGCGAGACGGCGATCGCCAGGGAGCGGCGACCGCGGGGTCGCGTCGCGCGACCCCTGTGCGGAAACAAAGACCCGCGTCGTGCGGGTCTTCACGCGGCAGCCGCGACAGGCCCTCATGGCCTGTCTGCGCGGGGACCGGGTGTCCGCGGCCGGCCCACGCGGCTAAGCCGCGGGCCGGCCCAGGCCGGTCCAGCCCCAGGGGTTTTGCCCCCTCAGTGTTCGGACACCCGTACTTTCCGCTACGGGTGTGCGTTTTGAGTGCCATATGCGGCGGTGGGACCGTATTGATGAGATGGTCTTTTTGAGATGGTTTCGACAATTTTTAATTCCTGAAACGAGGGGTCGCGGAGGCACGACGTGTCTTTTAGTGGACGAGTGTTTGTCCCGAGATTCTTCTTTTGAGCGGCGCGGACACGTCCGACGTCCGTTTTGAGCGCCGTCAGTGGCGTTGGGACCCTGGCATCGAGGCAGAGCTTTCCAGGGTGGTTTCAGGCGTTGAGGCCGAAGTTGAGGCGTGGGCCCCACGGCCCGTCTTTTGAGCTGCGTGCAGCTTTTAGCGACTTTTTCCTCGGACGTCCGTTCGGGGCGTGCGAGCAGTCGATGTTGGGTGTTTTTTCGAGGGCAACGCATTGGCGCAGTCTGCCCGTTGTAATTCCGCACGATGGTGTGGCCCCCGCGAGGGCCGTTTCAGGAGTTGACGGTGATTTCCAGCTTTATCACCAGGCGACCGTTTTGGACAAGTGAATAGTCCATTTCGTGTACTTTTTCGAGAGGATCGCAATTGTGTGATCCGTTCGTTGAGTTTCGAGACCGGGATGCGGGTCCCACGTGGCACCGCTCGGGTGCGGTGCGCCGGGATGCACTTTTTTCTCCGGATATCCGTTGCACTCAAATGAGTAGTGCTTTTGACGTGTTTTCCCGAGGGGATCGCAATGGTGTGATGCGCCCGACTGTTTTCGGGGTCGAGGCTCGGGATCACGGGACGTCGTTCGGGCGTGAGGTGGTGTTGGTGAATTTTTCGTCGGATATCTGTTTGAGGCGAGTAAGTAGTCGATCTCGCGTGTTTTTCCGCAAGGATTACAACGGTGTGATCTGTCGGGTTGTGCGGAGCCTTTTGTGTGATCTTGTTAAATATGGGGCATGGAAGGTGCTCCAGTGGTGGTTCGCCCTACCTTGTTGTAGCGGACCCTTGGCGTGTGATCGCGCACTCTTGGGAGAGTGATATAATTGGTCCACGAGATGTGGTCAGCCGTGCCTGGGCCTTTGAGGTGGAGTTGTTACGTCACACCTTCGCGTTGACGCTGGGTGCCGTGTGCACGATAGCCTTTGGGCTGGGATGAGGTATACTCCGGGAGTATACGGGAGCGCTTTGAGGCACGTGTGGTTGTTTGTACCTGAGGATGTTTGTGCGCTCAGTTGGGGTTGACTTGGGGTGGCACGTTGTGTGGGCCCCACATGTGTGTCGTGATCTGCTTTGCGTACTTGACCACTTGCGACGTAGAGGGACCCTCTGCGCTCATTTGTTAGACCATCAAGGTGGAGTTTCCCCTGGCCTGGTGCTCTTTTTTCTGACCAGCAGGGTTGAGCGGTCTCCCCCTGGTCTTGTGCTCGATGGTTTGGCCGGCAGAGATGGTTTGGTTCCTCTGCTTCTTTGGATGTGAGGGGTTTCAGTACTGTGCCCTTTCACCGGACTGCGACACTGTCTGCGACTACGGGTGTCCGTGCAGCGTGGGTGTTTTCCCCACTTTCTGGGATGAGGTGTCTCGGTCCGCTTCAACAGTGACTCAGCGGATTGGAGCGGGATCGCCTTTTGAGGCCTGGGGAGTTTCTCCTGTTGCTCCGTGTTCCCTGGTAGAGCTTGTGGTTTTGGTGTGACCAACACTTTACTCGGGCACCGATCCTCTACCCAGGAGGTTGTTCCAGCAGGGCTGGGGTTGTTCCAGTAGGGCTGAGGTTGTTTCCAGCAGGGCTGAGGTTGTTCCAGCAGGGCTGAGGTTGTTCCAGCAGAGCTGAGGTTGTTTCGAGCGGGGCTCGCCAGTGGGTTACCATCCAGCAGGGATGGCGAGTACAGTGGTGTTTACCGAGCAGTACCATCCAGCAGGGATGGCCAGAGCAGTTCTGGGCTTACCTCCAGCTGGGCTGGGCAGTGGTCCCCAATGTCGGGCTTACCTCCAGCTGGGCTGGGCAGTGGTCCCCGATGTCGGGCTTACCTCCAGCTGGGCTGGGCAGTGGTCCCTGATGTCGGGCTTACCTCCAGCTGGGCTGGGCAGTGGTCCCTGATGTCGGGTTACCTTCAGCTGGGCTGGGCAGTGGTCCCCTCGCCGAGTTTAGCCGGGTCGCCCTCTAGTGGACTACCCTGTTACGGGACTGGGCAATGAGGCACCCATCGATTTTCTGGGTCTCCCTGTAGAGGGAACCCGTTGACTTCCAGGGATCCTCCAGCGGGGCTGGGCAGGGGGTCTCCTGTCGACTTTGAGCAGATCTCTCGACTGTGGGGCAGTGACGAGTTGTGGTTGACGTTCCCCCAGAACTCTCAAGTACAGGGAGCACTTTTCCCCACCGAGACGCATCCTTGTGACACGACCTAAAACCGTGCGGGCGAGTCAGTGCCTCCCAAAGCAGATAGTGTCGAGGTGTGGTGATTGAGCCCCTTGGCATGCGGTTCGGGGCAGACGTGCGGGATGCTGGGCATCGATGGGTTACTTCTGGGACTGTTGGATACTCTTTCTGGGGCTGATCTATGGGACGGAGATCCCCTTACGAGTTTGTTCGGGCTTCTTGACAGAGCATACATATGTATATACCTCGTTTCCGGCACCCACTTCTTGGGTTTGGCTACTCTCCTTCCAGGAGAGGCGAAGACGCGCGGGGTATGCCATGTGATTTCCATGTCTAGGTTCTCACAGTTGGACGAGTCTACTCTCCTACTATAGGCAGCGAAGACTCGATGGGAAGTTCATCTTCTCACCGTTTCCAGCTCCTTGTGCCTGGACGAGTCTACTTCCTTCTTTCCTCTTGTTGGGTTGAGCTGGACTCTTTACTTCACCCTCAGTTGTACTCCTATACTTTTTTGTTTGCTCTACCGCTCACCCTTCGGTACCTCCTTTGTTGCTCCCTCGAGCCTTCAGGGTATCCTACTGAGTATTTTTATACTCACCCCTGCTTGGGTTTGCCCACACTTGGTGTGCCCTTGCAGGCGACGGACAGGTGGAGCATGACTTCAGTGGAGCGTAGGAGCTTGGGAGCTTGGACCGTGTGCGGTGGTCGTGGCCAGGTTCCAGGTGGGAGACCCATCAGCAGTTTCTTTTGTTTACCTGTTGCCGGGTTGTGGCACTTTTTGGTTGGGCGCGTGTTTTTTCCTTTTCTTTTCAGTTTGTACTTTGTACTTGTAGAGGTCGATGCACTTTGTGGTATTTATATAGCAGTTGCCCTTTCTTTTTACTCTACTTGTCTTTTCTTTTACTCTGCACTTTTGCATTGAGTTTTCCGCATGGGTGTGTACAGGTACTTAGGCAAAGGCCTCCCCGAGTTGTTGTGCCTTCGGCGCTGGTCGCCAGCCCCTGGCCTATGGAGGCGGGCCTGGGGTAGTTGCGGCTCGAGCCCGGGTAGGGTCGGGTCGTGACAAAGTGGTATCAGATGTGGTTCGTTCCTTGGGACGTTGTGCGGACGTCCCTAAAAGAGGAATTGGTTGGGATATAGGGCAACAGTGTTAACGTGTCTCGAGAGCGGCTCTTAGGCCAGGGAGTCCAGTGATAGTGCGGCGGCCGACGTATCCATTCACCAGGACCTTGATAACCCGCTTGTCGACTCGGCATGCTAAGACACTTGTTGCAGGGAAATTGGTTTGTGCATCACATAGGACCGAGTCTTTGACTGTCCTTCTTGAGTCAGCTCCCCATCGTTGTTGTTGTGGTATATACATATATGCTCATCTGACCGCGGCACTCCTTGATAATATTCAGGATGTCTCTGCGAAGACAGCCAGCCAAGATACCAGCTTGGGTACGTGACGACGACCCTGTGAGCTACAAGGCCACAGTCCAGGACCCATCATGAGATCCCCTTTCTCCGGGTGGGATGGTAGCATCACCCCCACCTATTGAGCAGTAGAGAGTTTCAGCAAAGAAGGCTGAGTTTGAGCGCAGGTTGAGCGTGCTCCGTGAGTTCCAGCGGCAGAGACCGCTGAGGTTCAGTGGTGAGCCAGACCCTCAGGCAGCAGAGGTTTGGCTCGAGGCAGTGGTTCACCTTTTCAGGCTTGTGCAGACGCCGATAGATCAGAGAGTGGCTTTGTCAGCCACCCTTTTTCGTGGAGCATCTTGGCGTTGGTGGAGTCTGGTGACTCAGTTTCTTGACGAGTCGTCACTTTCGTGGGACAACTTTCAGTTGTTGTTTCATGAGGAGTTTTTCCCCTCCTGCTTGCGCTCCATTCGGATTCAGGAGATCCTGCAGTTTCAGCAGGGAGGGATGATGTTGGCCGAGTACGCGGCTAGTTTTGCAGACCGTGCACGCTTTTACCCGGACTTGGTCCGTGACGACAACCTCTGAGCGCGGAAGTTTGAGCAGGGTCTCCACCGAGAGATTCGTGTTGTCATAATACCTTTGGGCATTTACACATATGTCGGGGTGCTAGAGCAGGCGCTGGTGACAGAGGGATTCCTGTCGCGTTCTAGTTTTGGTGGTGGCGGCAGGCACGTTGGAGCCGAGACGTCTGCCGCAGCTAGTGGGCATCGGCAAGCAGGACCTCGACGCAGGTGGCTTTCTTGACAACCGGACTCAGGGGCGTGGTCATACACCACAGTGGCACCGGAGGGCACCAGTTCATCCCAGAGAGAGTCGGTGCTATGCTTGTGACGGGCGAGGTCACTTATCACGAGACTGCCCGACCCGAGTTGCTGGGAGCTTCGGGCAGGCAGTAGGTGCACCACCACGACAGAGGCAGCGCCGTGATCGGAGTAGTACCCAGAGAGGTGGTGCTAGAAGAGGAGCGGGAGGAGCTGGTAGTGGGGGGACGACGTTACAAGATCTCCCCATCGCCACTAGGCGGTCCACGTCAGGCTCCGGAAGCTGACGGTTGGGACCGCGGGCAGCCGCGAGCTTTGGATGTCTACGATCCTGCAGAGCATGAGGAGATAAGAGGTATTCTCTACAGCTCTTATACCTTTGTGAAGTAGAATTGTTAGACTCTGTGTGTGATATGATTTCCTCCCTGCTCCTTGTTTGATGTGTTACCAGGGTGACGCAGGGCGTTGGGTGTGACCCTGTGTTGGTAAGGAAAAAGGCGTGAGACCTTTTCCTTTAGTCTATGGTGTTGACTATTTCGCCTTTTGAGCGTGTAAGAGAGCATCGACTGTGGAACCTTACGTGACCAGATATCCTTGGCTGTTTCACCATATGGATATTCTGAAGGAGGGAATCACCGGGCCTTGTTTCAGGTGCGGGCGGTGATTCCAGTCACGGCGTGCGGCGTAGAGGTTTGACCGGGGAGGTGAGCTACCCCCGAGGGCCTTCGGGCCGTTTGAGACCGTGCAAAGGGATGGCGAGGTGCCCTACCGCATTGCCCTAACCCCAAAGTCTGGAGTGGGCGCACGATGTCGGAATGGGCCGACCTCGCGTGAACGGATCAACTCCTTTGGTTTGTGTGCGGTGGCATAGAGCTGTGTGTGGGTTCTTCTGGGTATGGGAAAGCCAGGTGTGGGCTTAGTACCCTGTGTTGCTCTCTAGTTTTGCTTTTCTAGGACGAAAAGCTTGAAGGAGGGAATGATGTAAGAACTCGGTTTTTTCTGTGAAAGACTTTGGAATATTCTTGATGATATTCCATAGCAGTGCCTTCAGACGGCGTGAGATTCCGAGCCCCGGAGTGGCCGGAATTAAATTTTCAGTGCGTTCACACTGGAAATGCTAAATAAATGAGATAACTCCTAAACAGAGTTCCGTATCAGGGATCTGAGTGTACGGATGGGTCCGGAATGGGGTTTTTACCCTATTAATGACATAAAACTTGTTGGCGCAGGATGTTTGGACCCCTCGCCCGCTTCTGGAACGTTAAGCGGATTAATTAATTAATTAATTAATTCGTTTAATGTTGAAACGCAGGTATCTCTTAAACGGTGGCTCGGATTGGGAAACCGAGGGCACCGTTGTGTTCGGAATGTGTCTTTTACCCTAGGATGGGTATAATTTTCACGGGCGCGGGCCGTTTGTGAAAAATGGCCCCAGGGGCGTTTTCGTAATTTAGCGGCTTCGGACGTTAAATTTTATAAATTTTGAACGGGGTCTCAGATTAAAATTCCGAGACCTCCGTTGTGCTCAGGAGGTGGTGTTTACCCTAAGGGAGACTTAACCGTGACCCCGTCGGGAGTTTGGGTTCGGGCTGACGGGCGGGTGGTTAAGTGTTTTCTATTTAAACGCTTAACACACCCCCTCCCTCTTCTCCTACCCCTTCCCCCCTGGCAGCCCTCCTCTCCCTCTCCTCCTCCACCTTCGGAGATACTCTCTGGAGAGACAGCTCCGGCGAGGCGTGGTGGCCGGCGGATCGTCGCGAAGCTTTGGGCGAAGCCCCGCGAGGTAGGATGTTGCGTTGCATTTTCTATTCCCGTACCTAATTTGAGCTCATTTTGCACTATCGATTCCTCGTCAAAATTTTGATCAAAGCTCATTAATGCGTAGTAGAGTAAATTCCCTTTCCGAAGCATCTTTCGGATCTCAATTCCGAGTCCCGAGCTGCTCACGGATGATCGCCGAAGTTTGCAGGAAATGGGGGGATCGGCCGGCGGCGCGGCGAGGGCGGACGGCGCGACAGGGGTGTCCGCGGTTGTCCGGTGGAGACACTGGGCGCGGCCGCGGGGTGTCCGCAGGCGTCTGGTGGAAGCGCGGGGTGCGGCGGGGTGTCTGTCGGGGTGTCCGCGGCGTCGGCGCGGGTGTCCGGGGCAGGCGCTGGGCGCGGCAGCAGGCCGCTCGGGCGTCTGGCGGGGGCGTCTGGCGGAGCTCCTGGCGAGACGGCGGTCGCCAGGGAGCGGCGACCGCGGGATCGCGTCGCGCGACCCCTATGCGGCGAAAAAGACCCGCGTTGTGCGGGTCTTCATGCGGCGGCCGCGACAGGCCCTCATGGCCTGTCTGCGCGGGGACCGGGTGTCCGCGGCCAGCCCGCGCGGCTAAGCCGCGGGCCGGTCCAGCCCCAGGGGTTTTGCCCCCTCGGTGTTCAGACACCCGTACTTTCCGCTACGGGTGTCCGTTTTGAGTTCCGTCTGCGGCGGTGAGACCGTATTGACGAGACGGTCTTTTTGAGATGGTTTCAGGAATTTTTAATTCCTGAAACGAGGGGTCGCGGAGGCACAACGTGTCTTTTAGTGGACGAGCGTTTCTCCCGGGATTCTTGTTTTGAGCAGCACGGACGCGTCCGACGTCCGTTTTGAGCGCCGTTAGTGGCGTTGGGACCCTGGCATCGAGGTGGAGCTTTCCAGGGTGGTTTCAGGCGTTGAGGCCGAAGTTGAGGCGTGGGCCCCATGGCCCGTCTTTTGAGCTGCGTGTAGCTTTTAGCGACTTTTTCCTCGGACGTCCGTTCGGGCGTGCGAGCAGTTGATGTTGGGTGTTTTTCCGAGGGCAACGCGTTGGCGCAGTCTGCCCGCTGTAATTCCGCACGATGGTGCAGGCCCCGCGAGGGCCGTTTCGGGAGTTGACGGTGATTTCCAGCTTTATCACTGGGCGACCGTTTTGGACAAGTGAATAGTCCATTTCGTGTACTTTTTCGAGAGGATCTCAATGGTGCAATCCGTTCGTTGAGTTTCGGGACCGAGATGAGGGTCCCACGTGGCACCGCTCGGGTGCGGTGCGCCGGGATGCACCTTTTTCTCCGGATATCCATTGCACTCAAGTGAGTAGTGCTTTTGACGTGTTTTCCCGAGGGGATCGCAATGGTGCGATGTGCCCGACTGTTTTCGGGGCCGAGGCTCGGGATCACGGGACGTCGTTCGGGCGTGAGGCGGTGTTGGTGACTTTTTCGTTGGATATCCGTTTGAGGCGAGTAAGTAGTCGATCTCGCATGTTTTTTCGCGAGGATTACAACGGTGTGATCTGTTGGGTTGTGCGGAGCCTTTTGTGTGATCTTGTTAAATGTGGATCATGGAAGGTGCTCCAGTGGTGGTTCGCCCAACCTTGTTGTAGAGGACCCTTGGCGTGTGATCGCGCACTCTTGGGAGAGTGGTATAATTGGTCCATGAGATGTTGTCGGTCGTGCCTGGGCCTTTGAGGTGGAGTTGTTACGTCACGCCTTCGCGTTGACGCTGGGTGTCATGTGCACGATAGCCTTTGGGCTGGGATGAGGTATACTCCGGGAGTATACAGGAGCGCTTTGAGGTACGTGTGGTTGTTTATACCTGAGGATGTTTGTGCGCTCATTTGGGGTTGACTTGGGGTGGCACGTTGTGTGGGCCCCACGTGCGTGCTGTGATCTGCTTTGCGTACTTGACCTCTCGCGACGTAGAGGGACCCTCTGTGCTCGTTTGTTTGACCAGCAGGGTAGAGTTTCCCCTGGCCTGGTGCTCTTTTTTCTAACCAGTAGGGTTGAGCGGTCTCCCCCTGGTCTTGTGCTCGATGGTTTGGCCGGCAGAGATGGTTTGGTTCCTCTGCTTCTTTGGCTGTGAGGGGTTTCAGTACTGTGCCCTTTCACCGGACTGCGACACCGTCTGCGACTACGGGTGTTCGTGCAGTGTGGGTGTTTTCCCCACTTTCTGGGATGAGGTGTCTCGGTCTGCTTCGACAGTGACTCAGCGGATTGGAGCGGGATAACCTTGTGAGGCCTGGGGAGTTTCTCCCGTTGCTTCGTGTTCCCTGGTAGAGCTTGTGGTTTTGGTGTGACCAACACTTTACGCGGGCACCGATCCTCTACCCAGGAGGTTGTTCCAGCAGGGCTGAGGTTGTTCCAGCAGGGCTGAGGTTGTTTCCAGCAGGGCTGAGGTTGTTCCAGTAGGGCTGAGGTTGTTCCAGCAGAGCTGAGGTTGTTTCGAGCAGGGCTCGCCAGTGGGTTACCATCCAGCAGGGATGGCCAGTACAATGGTGTTTACCGAGCAGTACCATCCAGTAGGGATGGCCAGAGCAGTTCCGGGCTTACCTCCAGATGGGCTAGGCAGTGGTCCCCAATGCTGGGCTTACCTCCAGCTGGGCTGGGCAGTGGTCTCCGATGCCGGGCTTACCTCCAGCTGGGCTGGGCAGTGGTCCCCGATGCCGGGCTTACCTCCAGCTGGGCTGGGCAGTGGTCCCCGATGCCGGGTTACCTCCAGCTGGGCTGGGCAGTGGTCTCGTCGCCGACTTTATCCGGGTCGCCCTCCAGTGGACTACCCTGTTACAGGACTGGGCAGTGAGGCACCCGTTGACTTTCTGGGTCTCCCTGTAGCGGGAACCTGTTGACTTCTAGGGATCCTCCAGCGAGGCTGGGCAGGGGGTCGCCTGTCGACTTTGAGCAGATATCTTGACTGCGGGGCAGTGACGAGTTTTGGTTGATGTTCCCCCAGAACTCTCAAGTACGGGGAGCACTTTCCCCCACCGAGACACGTCCTTGTGACACGACCTAAAACCGTGCGGGCGAGTCAGTGTCGCCCAAAGAGGATAGTGTCGAGGTGTGGTGATTGAGCCCCTTGGCTTGCGGTTCGGGGCAGACGTTTGGGATGCTGGGCATCGATGGGTTACTTCTAGGACTGTTGGCTACTCTTTCTTGGGCTGAGCTATGGGACGGAGATCCCCTTATGAGTTTTTTCGGGCTTCTTGACAGAGCATACATATGTATATACCTCTTTTCTGGCACCCACTTCTTGGGTTTGGCTACTCTCCTTCCAGGAGAGGCGAAGACGCGAGGGGTATGCCACGTGCTTTCCGTGTCTAGCTTCTCACGGTTGGACGAGTCTATTCTCCTACTATAGGCAGCGAAGACTCGACGGGAAGTTCATCTTCTCACCATTTCCAGCTCCTTGTGCCTGGACGAGTCTACTTCCTTCTTTTCTCTTGTTGGGTTGAGCTGGACTCTTTACTGCACCCTCGGTTGTACTCCTCTACTTTTCTGTTCGCTCTACCGCTCACCCTTCGGTACCTTTTTTGTTGCTCCCTCGATCCTTCGGGGTATCCTACTGAGTATTTTTATACTCACCCCTGTTTGGGCTTTGCCCGTACTTGGTGTGCCCTTGCAGGCGACGGACAGGTAGAGCGTGACTTCAGTGGAGCGTAGGAGCTTGGGAGCTTGGACCGCGTGCGGTGGTCATGGCCGGGTTCCAGGTGGGAGACCCATCAGCAGTTTCTTTTGTTTACCTTTTGCCGGGTTGTGTCACTTTTTGGTTAGGCGTGTGTTTTGCCCTTTTCTTTTCAGTTTGTACTTTGTACTTTTAGAGGTCGATGCACTTTGTGGTATTTATATAGCAGTTGCCCTTTCTTTTTACTCTGCTTGTCTTTTCTTTTACTCTGCACTTTTGCATTGAGGTTGCCACGTGCGTGTGTACAGGTACTTAGGAAAAGGCCTCCCCGAGTTGTTGTGCCTTCGGCGCTGGTCTCCAGCCCCTGGCCTATGGAGGCGGGCCTGGGGTAGTTGCGGCTCGAGCCCGGGTAGGGTCGGGTCGTGACAGTATGTGTCTCTAGAACATTCTCTTTCCACATGCTCTTATGGAACTTATTTCTATGACAACTTATTAAACACATTAGACATTGAATAAACCCACACAAATATTTCTCCTACTATCTCAAGTAAATATGTAAACCCTTTTATAGTAATGTAGTCTATTTCATGACTAAAACTTTTATATCATAGGGATTTCTATAATATGCAAAGAAACTCTTAGGATAATTACTTTAAATGCACAATATTTTTTTCATGATGAAAGCTTTTTTATATTCTCAAAAAATGATTTTTATCTAAACACATTTTCTTATTATAATAAATTTAAATCATACTATGCCTCTCATATAATATCCATTTTTCATTAAATTTTTAATTTCTCTATGGTATAACTTTGTTATTTTTTATGCATGTACTGAAAACAATGGAAGTATCTATAATGAATGAGTTTTAAAATTGATGCTCCTTTTACTTATATCATGACTCTGATGTGTATAATAAAATGTGCATTTTGTAATTTATCCATGATAAATTTTATTTATCAATTTTAATATGTAATATTAACTATCAATCCTCCTTATTAGCATAATAGCTTTGATGTGGACAAGGTCATGTACATTTCTGAATTACTCTATGCTACATTATATTGATTGATGAAGGCTTTGTCAGGATATTCTTTGACACACTATCCCGAAGAACCTCATATATTCTAACCATAAATATACCATACTTTATTTTCACATTCCTTAAACACATAAATAAATCTTATAAATTATACTTACCACTAGATTACCCTTGGAATAGTTCACGCTCTCTAGCTGAACTAGTTCCAAAATCATTGTGGATTACCATTATTTCTAAAGGTTTCTTTATCCAAAACTAATTACATAAGTGTGTCAATAATACATAAGGTCTTTAACTCCAAAGATTCCAAAACCATACTATGTATATCCTTGTCAACTAATTAATTTTTTCTTTACAATTTATTATCTTTCCAAAAATGGGTATATGAGTATTATATTTTATATTCATCGTGTTTTTTCCATGATTCATGTATTACTTAAATATTGGTTGTGTATGAAATACCATAATCAATATTCATAACTATTCTGGTAGTATTTAACAAAAAATTATAGTTTTACAAGAACCACTCACTTGGAAATGAAATCAGGTGTTTCACACTATTGATGTAGTTATCACCCTTCTTCAGCTACTAGGAAAATACACCTTAAATTATAATAATGTTTCTTGACTTCCTTGGTTTCTATATATAGAAACAATTATGTGTGAAAAAAAATTGCATCTAACACCCAAGGATCATAAATTTAATATTACTTTTAATGATAAATATACCTAAAGTAGAAGATCATTCTTGTTTATCCTTAGATTCATTGCATTTCCTCTTCTAGTGAACTATTTTGACACATAAAAAAGAAAATAGCCACATGTTCAATTCTCTTCCTCCCTATCTTTGGTTTCATTGAAAGAAGTTGTGAAGGTGCCTTTGTATTTATACTTTCAGTTGGACTTTTCCACTTTTTATTTCTATTTTCTCACCTCAAGAATTAAATATTTTTCTTTCTTTAATTTATTATCTTCTTGGTGAACCTTCCCCAAAAGATATTAAAGTGGTTTTTCCAAACTATTCATTTGATAATTCTCAATGAGACTATAAAAATCAGGTCTTAAGGATGAGAGAGTGAGATAAACTGAAAGATCTTGATTTGACTTAAAACCCAATTCTTGTAGTCATTCAATGTAATTTATCATCATGAGTACATGAGGACTAGCTTGATTTCTATCTATCAATCGATACATGATCAATTTGATCATTATCTCATTGATTTCTCGCTTCAATTTCTCATTTAAAACTTCTTAGAGTTGAGGCAACATGGTATATACATCCATGTCATTATATTTCTATAACAAATCTTTGGGAATTGATGTTAGCATTATGATATAAACATCAAATGCATAATATATGAGTCTCCTATAGGCATCTTTATCATCCATATTATCCCCCTGTGGAGGTTGATCGGGGTGTGGGGACTCCAGCACATATAATTTTTTTTGTACAATAGTACTATGCTCAAGTGCCTGTACCACTCTTGGAAATTTTTGTCTATGAGGATGTGATATTATTCCACTATGGATCACAAATTATTCCTATTTTTACTTTCCATTTCCTATAAAAATAAAATCTAGAAGATTATTACTTTTATCTTAATTACCAATTATACATTACTGATTATTTAAATCATTAAATATCTCCCACTATTTTATCAAAATATTGAAACCCTCTATTCTATAATTATAATAATCGATCGCTTGATTATTCTAGTGGAATGGATCCTTAAACCCCCCCCCCTTATAGTCTACAAGCTTTGGATACACCACTACTTGGAGATTTCATGGTTAGTGATTGACTGGCTAACCACATTAACTCACGCCTCCTTGATCTATAGAGTGAATTCCCAAATTCTGAAATTAAAAACATGATTTACTCAACACTTTCCTCTAAAGTTGAAACAAGATCACTTTGGATGCTTATTTTCTACAAAATTTAGTTTAGTCAAGTCATCACTCTAATAAGAACTCCTTAGTAGTAGGAGACACCCTCAACTTAAGTTGATGAGCATCCAAAACACTCAGTTTTTTTCAAATTCAAATGATGGAAGACATTTGAAGCTTAATGTTTTTTTGAGGGTTTTTAATATTTTTTTGACAAATTTAATCAATTTCTATTAATCTATTTATTCTATGTTTTCTCATTCACAATTGAACATCAATAGAAAAAACATTCATCGTGTTTTTATGCATTTTAATGTTTATTATTTTATGTGTTTTCCACTATGATGAAAATGCATAAAATAATAAACAAATGCATAAATGAAATTAAAATTCCAGATTGGTCTTGAAAATATAATATTGGTTTATTCATTTAAACTCAATGGATCAACCATGACCAAGGGGAATCATACCCGAGTCATGTCTTGATTCATGACGAAGCTCTTCCCTATCCAATGTGTCCATTTCTCATCTTGGTTTTGCCTCTACTTGGCATGGTCCACATCATACATCATCTTCTACATAATACAAATGTACTCGCACACTGGCAAGGGGGTCTCAGGAAGTTAAATGTTTATACAAAAATACTGATGGACACATAGGCCCTTATGCATATTTAAATGAGAAAGGCAATGCGTAGACCATCATAAATATTAAATACTTATTCAAACATCGCACGCAGGTAATAAGTAATTAAATAAAATAAACCTGGCATAAATAAGGATAGTTAGTATTCAAGACCAGTCAATGTGATAAAATAAAATTGTTGTAAATTTAAATTACGAGTGATTATAAATGAATTAAATGAAATATTTAAATTCAAAAAATTTATTCAAAAATTTTATCTTTTCCAGATATTAATTTAATTTTAATTCTAAAAATTAAATTAATTAATTAGTTAATTTAATACTAAAATTAAATTAATTTATTTTTTAGAATAATAAAATATAAAATTTTTAAACCAAAAACTAATATTAAATTAATTAAATTTAATATTAAAATTAAATTAAGGATTTCAACTAATTTTTTATTATATAAGAATAACTTAGTCCTTGAAACCCCGCCTAAGCCCATAACGGATCCGGTCGTAACCCCATAGGCCCATTTTGAGGTTGGGCGGATCATGTTCAATAGAACATGTAGAAGTGGGTTACCTCGTAGTTGGAGGATCTGGACAACAACAGTGGGTTCGGTGCGACTGATTCCAGGTGAATGAGACACAACAACATCCATCGGTATGTCTTCAGCATAGCAGCAGAGGAGGAGGTGGTGACCATGTGATTAGCCTGAACAGAGGCGGCATGGTGGTTGTCTCGACCGGGCAGCACAGCAGGGCAGTAGTTTGGTCTTGGGTTCCCAGTCAGGGTTTAGCGGCGACGGTCCCTGGAGGATGGAGCAGGTGAGGCAACATCTCGAGAGGCACGCCAACAGCTGGCAGCATGGCAGCGTCTTCGCAGGGGGATAGACCTACTTGACCTCTACAGTAGAGCTCATTACAAGCGGAGAACAGTGTGGTCAAGTGGTCAGTGGAGGAGCTCGTAGTGACAGTGGACGAAGAGGTGGTGACCAATATTCCAATGGTTTTTTAAAATTTGTTAAAGACCCAAAGTCACGCTGTCACTATTTTCATAATTTTTTTAGGGTTTTTTTAATATGGGTTTTATGAAAAAAAAATTGGGAAAAGGGGTTAGGGTTCCGATGTTTTTAAAATTGGGTCCGGGATGCATGAACGCCGTTCACGCATCCTGGACCAAGGTAGTAATGCATGAACGGCGTTCACGCGTCCTTTGTTGGCCAGCTAAAGGAATCGTGAACGCCGTTCACACATCTTTGCGCGGGAAAAGATGCGTGAACGGCGTTCACGCATCCGGCTGAGATTTTCTATAAAAGGAGGGGTCCCCCCCCCAAAAAAAACTCATTGTTCTCCTCTGGTTTTTGTTGCGAAACTCTGCAGAAATTCTTTCTCAACAAATATTTGCTGCTTTTATTGAGATAAAATTTCTATTTAATAATTTAATTGTTTAATTGTGTTTATTTATTTCACTTGTATGTTTAATTGTGTGTATGATTTATTTATTTCATATGTTATGCATGAAATGTTTTATATGATTTAATTTTCTTGATGTTGAATGTTTTTATGATTTCATTTTTTGAATGTCTGTTGTCTGAATATTGAATTTTTTATGTTATGTCTAAATTTTTTAATGTTTAGGAAAAGTAATTTATGTTAGAGAAATTTATTTTAATGAATGGTTTTGATGTAAGTGTAAATTAAATTACTTTTATTTACTAGTAATAATATTTTTAATCAATAAAGTAGAAAATATATTTACTTATATTTTGAAAAGTAAAAGAATGCCCAAAAAACATTACAATTTCATAAAATTTAAAATAACAAAAGTGTTTATTATGTAAATCTCAATTAGATCAGTTATAATAAAATTTATTAAATGTTATTAATAATTATATATATATACAATGAAGTTAAATTTTTGTAAAAGAGGTGTAGTATTTAATATAGATTTTATATAATACGGATAATATAATAAATATACCAAAAAACACGGTATGAGTTATGACTGATCTTGAGATGACCGACCATGCATACTTGAAATTACATGTTTTATTTTGTGTATGTTGTTATTCAATTTGTAATAATTGCATTTTTTCTGCATTGATGACCTGCGAGTCATATCTCAGTAAGTGTAAGGACCTGTGTGTCCGCTTAAAATAATTTATGTATTTCATACCCCTAGACCCCCTCACATGCATGTGAGTAAATTTGTAATTAAAAGATAGACGCCCCGAAGAGGTGTCGACGAAGAGGCATCCCCGAAGAGCTGTCGACAAAGAGGCATTCGAGAACTCGTTTGAGAGGAGGCATTGCTGTTTGACAGGAGATTGGCGTTTGCTACAATATTTGATAATAGAGACAGAAGTTTACCCATATAGGTTGTGGTTAGTTTATCAGACAATGATAAACTAATCGTAAGTCTCAAGATCAAGTCATGATTATATATTCATAAGTAATTAAACTTTATGAAACATTATATTAAATTTTCTTTTGTGCTAAAATCACAATCACTATACCTTAAGAGTGATAAATCAATACATAAAAAAGTCTCAAGATAATCAATTATTCAAAACCAAATTAAATAATTTAAAATTTTAATGTAGTGTATAATATTTTTTAAATTATTTTTTTATAGGTAATTATGTCTGCTCAAATATATTTCAACGGTGAGGTAATTTATACCGAGCAGGGTTTTAGCTACAATGTGCCACCTGTCAAAGTGGTAAATCTCCATGGTTGTATGTCATTGGATGAAGTTAGTAATAAGATTCATAGTCGGTTAAAACTAAGTGCAGGACAAGCAATCACTTCAATTAGATACCGACATCTTCAATATCCTGAGCGTCTGTGGCACAGCGACTACCCTATAGTCGATGATGAGGATTGGATGGAGGATTCTCAGTTATTCAGGCAACAGTGTATTAATGGTTTGATGGTATTATTTATTTTCATTTCTGATATTGATGTGGTGAAATCGATTACTATAGAACCATGCTTTGTGACCTCTATAGAAGTCGGTCCTTCACAGCAGTCTTATTCATTTCCTCCTTCTCATATGACTCTTGTGGAATAATTTAATGAGGAAGATCATCAAAATTTGGAAGGAAATGTAGATGACATCCCTTTCTGTGCTGATATAGTGCATGATAGTTTATCTGAGGAAGAAGAATCTGGGGAGTCAGTAGGAGATGATGTTGTTGGGAATGAACCTTCTGAGGTTCCTTTGAGAGACAGACATCCACTACATCCACCAGTTAGTGGTAATCAGCCTTCAGTTTTGAGTTCCTTAGTTGGAGGAATGTCTCGTGAACAACATTTTGATTGGGATTTCATTACACCATCTTATGAATTCCCTGGAATTATAGGGAATAGGCCTGCATCAAATGATAATGCCATATATGTTGGGCAGGAGTTCGAAAGTAAACAGGTCATGAAAAATGTGATAAAGCAATACCACATTGAGCGACATTTCACATTTGTGGTTTATGAGTCAAAGAAGACCAAATATCTCATTCGTTGTGAAAAATATGGGTCAGAATGTAAATTTATATTAAGAGAAATATTTGATAAATATTATGGATGTTGGAAGATAACCAAATTAGAAGGCCCACACACTTGTCTGCATCCCAGATTGTCACAAGATCACTCCTCCCTTGATGCAAAGTTTATATCTACTGTTACTTGTGAGATGATACGAACAAGTCAGGATTTTTTTGTTTCCCTTTTTCAGGAAAGAATTCAATAGTTGTATAACTATAAGGTATCATACAACAAAGCTTGGAATGCAAAACAGAAAGCCATTGTAAAAGTGTATGGTGATTGGGATGAGTCTTATGCGATGTTGCCACAGCTTATGGAATTGTTGTCTCTCAATAATCAGATTGTTTATCAATTGGACAGTGTTGAGTATGTATCCCAAAATCATCAAGTTGTTCGGTAAAAGGTGAAGTTCAATAGGATTTTTTGGGCATTCAGACCGTGCATTGCTGCATTTCCCTGTTGTAAACAATTTATTCAGGTAGATGTCACATTCCTTTATGGAAAGTATATAGGTGTTCTACTCATTTCTGCCACACAGAATGGTAATCACGCTCCTCTGCCACTTGCTTTTGCTGTTTTTGAAAAAGAAAATTTTGAATGCTGGAGCTGGTTCTTGGCATGTGTACGTGTTCATGTCACGCAAAAACAGGGCGTGTGTCTGATATTTGATCGTCATCAATCAATTATAGAGGTCGTGAGTAGTGATTGGGTTTCTTGGACTGATTCAAATGCTTATCACCGTTATTGCATTAGACATATTGCAAGTAATGTGCATAAGTAGTTTAGAGATGAGGCCATAAAGAAGGCGATCCTCAAATTGGGTATGGTTTTCTAAACTTTCTTTTTTTAACAAAATTTAATATCAATTTTAATACATTATTATCTTAAGGTTTTATCATATGAACCCCAACAAGAAAGGTTTGATCGACGTCTTGAAGAGATCCGAATAGTTAATGAGGAGGTATATGAATATATGATGCAAATTTTAAAGGGAAAATGGTCATTAGCATACGATGGTGGCATGATATATGGGCATATGACCACTAATATAGTGGAGTGCATAAATGGGGTCCTCAAGGGTGTGCGCAAACTCCCAATCACAGGGTTAGTGCAAGAGACATTTTTTAGATGTGTTCACTACTTTGTTGACTGGTCCCAAAAGGCCTACCAGAGGATGGAAAATGGAATACTTTTTACTCAGCATTTTCAAACTGATATTGACCGGATATGGAATGAGGCTTCACGATGGACTGTTATAGCCTTTGAT
Organism: Viscum album; assembly: GCA_963277665.1. Classification (NCBI taxonomy): domain Eukaryota; kingdom Viridiplantae; phylum Streptophyta; class Magnoliopsida; order Santalales; family Viscaceae; genus Viscum; species Viscum album. Next base: position 283,408,612 of record OY728138.1, on the reverse strand, counting down.
AGGGAAAAGATGAGTTTTCGGGTAAGACAGTGCTACGACCAGGGTACATGCACTAATGGTGGAGTGTTTGTCGTGATGTTGGACAACAAGTACTGTGATTGTGGTAGCTTTCAGGCATTGAGATATCCATGTGTACATGTTATTGCAGCTTGCGCTTTAGTAAATATATCATGGGAGACATATGTTGAAATGGTTTATCACATGAGCACTTTGGTTAACTGTTATAGTGCTGCTGGGATGCCTGTGGGTGACTTCCATTCTATCACATTGCCTGCTGATCAACCGACCATCGTCCCTGATATTTCCAGGTTTTCATAAGTTCGTTTTGGTTTCATTTATAATTTTTTCAATGTCTATAATTTTTAAAATTATTGGCTTCATGCTACCAGGTTGTGGCCCCGAGGAAGACCGAAGTCAACTCGCATCAGAAATGAGATGGATTGGCCTCGATAACGAGGAGGGAGAATATGATGCAGTATCTGTCACGCAGAAGGACATACTCGTAAGAGATGTCCCCAAGTGGCAAGACAGAGTTCCACATCTCATCATCCATGATCGAGTCTGTATACCTGATCCATTTTTGTGATAAATATAATTTTCTAGAGCGCGAGTTGTACTTTTTCTGGAGGAGTTCAAGTGCCTTGTTTTGGAGTCATCAATGATCATTTTCATGAGAAGGTTGAAAGACTTGTTTTGAGAGACTAGTTTCCCTGTGGATTTATTTTTTCCTGTTAATTTTTTAATGTGCTATAGATATGAGCAGGTTAAAGCTGGGAATACCTATTGAGGAGATGTTGAGAGATGAAATTCTCACTTATGAATATGGATGTTCTTGGTTTCATGTTTCCTCTTAGAGTTATCTTTGGATGGTCTTCCAAGAGTACATGGTTTGGATTTTTCTTAAAGGGAATGGAACTTACTCTGATGATTAATGTAATGCAATTTAATATAATGTGGAATAATGTTAATGGCTTTTAATGGATAATGGATAAATTAACAAATGTAATTCAACAAAAAAGGAAGAAATAATTAATTTTTCACTTTTAAATTCTGGTTTTCTTATAAGATGTCTAGGTTTTCTATTTCTTACATCTCAGGTTTTCCATTGCAATTTAATATAATGTGGAATAATGTTAATGGTTATTTAATGATATCATGTGTGAAGATGGCAGGTTTTCCATTTCTTACATCTCAGGCTACTCATGTATCACGACTTATTTTAGAGGGACGTCTTGTGGCTCCCTTGAGTGTATGTAGATCTCACCATTTCCATCATACTGCACCACCTCCCGCTATCCTCCCACATCTTCGTCGAGCTGGATTCTATGGAGTAGTGATGTGCGACTTCACATTTCTTGATCATGAGCTCATTGCTGCACTTGTAGAGAGATGGAGACCAGAGTCGCATACTTTCCATTTCAGTGAGGGGGAGATGACTATTACGTTGCAGGATGTGGCCATTATGTTGGGCCTCCCAATCAACGGACATGCTTTGACAGGCCAAGTTCTATCAGATTTGCCTGAGCGTGTTCATAGACTTCTGGGCATAGAGGTCCAGGAAGATGGCAGGACCATCATCGGTGGTAGATTGTGGATGCCTTGGTTAAACCAGCACTTCACACATTTACCATATGATGCTGATGACGTCACCATGTTGCAATTTTCACGCGCATATATTTTGAGGCTGATCGGTGGCACGCTTTTTTTTACCACTCTACTACTTTTGTGCACCTGATGTATCTATATTTTTTGGAGGATTTGGACCAGGCAGGCCGATATAGTTGGGGGTCTTCCTGCCTAGAATATACATACAGAGCCCTATGCAGTGCATGTTGCATCGATAAGATGCAGATCACAGGATGCATGGTTCTTCTACAGATGTGGGTATGGGAGCACATACCTCGTTTAGCTCCACATGCCCGTGCGCCATTACCCGTAGATATTGTAGCAGAGGCTCCACGTGGACGTTGGTATGTTATTAATTCCTTCTAATATCTAACTAAATTGTATATAATTCTTTTATGAAATGTAAAAATAAAAATGTTATCTACAGGTGGAGTCAGGCGCATCGACATTCAGATTCTCCCATACATGATGTTCATGTCTACAGACTTATGTTAGAAAACATTCGACCAGAAGATGTAAGTGATTATTATTTATATTGTTAAATATTTACTCTTTACTATACATCTATTCATTTATTAGTTGATTATTCATTTTTTTCTTTCAGAGTACATGGATGCCATATACAGATGATATCCTTCAGAGTCTGCCCCCATACTGTACAGTGATGCTTGATATCGTCTCCTGCATGGATCCACTGATTCATTTTCATATAGTCTAGTGGCATCAGATGGATAGGGTTATGAGACAGTTTGGATTCCTTCATCCAGTTCCTGACTCACCCAGTCAGTTTGATTCTTTCCATTCCCTGAAGATGTCAGGGAAGAGAGATTTTGATTGGAGGAGCTACCATGCCAGATATGTTGCGTTATGGGATAGATGATGGGAGTCCCAGTTGCAAAGGGCAGGGATAGTACGTTTTCATTTGATGGATCAGATGGATTATGCAGGTTGGTATATCAGGTCTCCAGTCAGATTTCTGACACGACACGGATGGGGCTTCCATGACTTAGTATGCATTCTTCCTTTTACTGTTCAAAATATTTTTTATTCAAATTAGTTAACAACAGAATTTGTTTTCACAGGATGCTCGTATTTGTCATCTACTTCATATGTCTGATCCAGTGGAGAGAGCTGCCTTTGACCCAGCATATTTTCACAGCCTTGTACGACAGATGCTACCGTCGATGGACGAGATTTATCATGGAATTTTCTTTGATCCACCACCTTCTGCGGAGTCCACGGAGCCTGCTGAGCCTCACATAAATGTACCTGGGGGTGACAACCCTGTTATGGATGTTGTTGTTCCACAGAAGGAGGCTGCTCAGCTTGCTCAGCCACATGATATTGTTCCACTGGAGGAGGGTGTTCAGCATGATCAGTCAGATGCTCCTCCAGCTTCTCAGGCACAGACACAGGTACTTACAGACGCTGACTAGATTGAGTTCGATGTTTTATTGCAGTCATCCGCAGCAGAGCAGCCATCTACTTCCTATATTGGTGAGAGTTCCATCCAGCTTCCACTATCCTTAGATGCAGGCCAGGGTACAGGCGGTGAGACTGTACATCCACCGTCTGTCACACAGGAGGATGTGGATGTGGCTGTCGATGAGGATGCGCAGCGTACGCCAGAGCACAGACGTAGACAGACACGGCGTGGACGCATCTAGTATACACCTGACTATGGGACAGAGGAGAATCCACGGCGGAGGCGTAGATTAGGTTGACATTTGATTTATGATACATTTTGTATGTGTATTACTATTATCTATACTTCTATTATATTTTTAATAAGTGTCTTACTATTATCAAATTATCTACCAATGTGTATATATATATATATGTATAATAAATAATATGGTTAAATTAAATGATAAATATTAATTATATTAATTATTTCTAATTGCAATAGAAGTGGTCACAGTTATGATGAGTGCTGGTTTAGTACAACCATGCAGAATGCATATGTTGATAAGAATAAAAGGCCACAACAAGTGTAGAATAATGGAACAATAGTTGGAAAATCTTCCATTGGGAATATGAAAAACAATGAAGTCAAGAAAAATGTGAGAGAAACTATTCCCAAGAATAAGTTTGAGCTAAAATCCAAGGATTATTTCATGAAAAATCTTGAAATTCATATCATCTCAAGAAGTTGAAACTTGAGGTATTCTAATCACACTTTATCCATTGTTCTTAATTATATTTCTCATTTCAATTAAGGGTTAGAGCTTGATTGATGGAAATATGGGATGAAAAGGGTAGATTTATCTTTTCACTTGAACTTTTTAATATATTTGGTGAAGTATGTGCAAGATTTATCATTTCATTGATAATTATGATTATCTACCCTTGGTTAATAATTGATACACTCTGAGCATGATTTCACATGTATGGTTGTTTATGGAAAACATTTAAAACTACAATATGAATTAGAAGTTCATTTGGCCAATTTTGAGAAGATATATATTCAGACTTTATAAAAGGAAAAAATTTCTACTGGTACGCAATCTAAAGAGTGAGATTATTGAGTACGCATCTCAAAACTTAGGTCATGTCCATGACATCACTTCTTCCACCTTATTTAGATAAAATGATATTTTTTAGAGATCAAATGCCTTAAAAAAATATTACTCTTGGATCTAGAAATGAAACTCAGAGAACTTAGCATAGTGATGATGTGATCATGGTTCACTCATCACAATCACTAGATGTTTTTCATATAACTCATTTGTTCACAAATATACCAATATTTAATCAGAAAAACAATGAAAAAGGAATCCCTAGTAAATTCTCTATAATATCATCCCAGTAATGGACCCCCACAAAATGAAGACTGGATAGAAGGGCTACTCGGTCTTTTGTAAGAGCTATACCGACTACCTATTTCATTATGGTCCCAAGACAAATCAGGTCCAGTCCCATTATGCCTACTCCGAAGTCTTTTTCCCCATATAAATTATCCATAACCAAGTCTTCTCCCTTAGGCCTAACAAATTTTTCCCACTGGCATTAAAAATTCTCACCCAAAAAGAAAACAAATCCTCGCCCACATGCGTAAAAAATCAATCAGAGTCAATCTCAGTATATCAGCATTTTAGGATAATAAAGAACACATGAAAATTACAATATTACATTGTTAACATATGACAACTCACGTGGGAATCACACATATCAAGAAACAACTAAATTAAACTATCAAAAGGCTTGTAGATCAGCTAATATATTTCTTGATCTATTTCAAGAGATATTGTGATCGACAACATTTATTAGGGGAATTCATATATAATAATAGTTTCCACTTTAGAATACAAATGGAACCATATGAGGATCTTTATAGAAATAGATGTTTAACTACAACATGTTGAGATAATGTGAGTGAGTGAAAGATGCTAAGATTATATATTTCTCAATATATGTTAGAGAATACTCAATCCATTCTATTAATAATTATTTAATGAATATCTATTATTCATGAATATTTAATAATAATTATTAACATTATTTCAATATTTTCTATTATTTAATTGATATTTATTAATATTTCTTAATTTTTACATTAAGTGTATTAGTTTATAATTATTAGTTATACATTTTGAGGAGGATTTGAGTTCTCTATAAGATGCGTGAACGGCGTTCATGCATCCTTTGTCGCGGAAGGATGCTTGAAAGGTGTTCACGCATCCCGGACCCAATTTTAAAAATATCGGAACCCTAACCCCTTTTCCCAAATTTTTTTTTCATAAAATCGATATTAAAAAAACCCATTTTTTAGTTTGTTTGATTATGGGAATAAAACTACACCCTCTGCCATCAAAATCAATAGCCTATCAATTAAGATGGTTTAAAAATTAAAATATTTTTTAATTTTATTCTTATGTCGGTGGGAAAAATGGGTCACCGGCTAGAGAAGTTCCAATATCCAAATTCTGACCGATTCTTGGCTGAAATAAACTAGAGCTTCCAGACACATTTTTCTGAAATTTTTGTCACTATTATATTATTAAATAAAATATATAATAAATATGTTCCATGCTTTAAAACCCGATTAGTCACTGGTTTCGATCTATAAAAACTTTTAATATGGATATAAATTGGATATTTGAGATCTGATAAAAGTGTGATCGGATCAGTTGGGACTGAATTAACACCCTCTATTTATATTTAAATAAAAATAATTGTTATTGGTTCATAAAATCCACATGATCGCTCTGATACCAGTTGTTGGTACTGGGTCACACAGTGGAGGTTGGTGGGATGAAGATTTAATTTTTTTCATCACCAGAGTGATGAAATATTATTATATCCAACAATCTAAGCCCAGATATGATCTGAGGATCTTTCATGAATTAAATAGATAATAGAAATTAAAATAACAAGTACCTCGTTTGATTCAATGGTGTTTTTTACTGTAACTAGCCATTGGCAATTGTTGCTTAAAGGATCCAAAGTTGAACACCTCTAGATCATCCAAATACACTTCAATAATCTTCTTTCACATTATTCATCAAATTCTAGGTGATAGTATAGAGCACTGATGATATCTTCAATGTCACGGTGATCACCATGATCCCATGCCTTGGACCCGTGAAGGTATTCTTGAATCCTTCACTCATATGAAGTGTTTCTTTCTCTAGGATGCATGAGGAGAGAGAATATCTCATTCATGTAATGAATAGTTACAAGAATGAACTTAACCTATGCTATTTATAGTTGATTCTTCAAATACCTGGAAAGGGTTCCCCAGTCCCCGTATATTTAACATTCACTAAATTGGCAATATATAAATAGTTATGATGAACTAACTACGTCATAAATATTATTTATATTTTATCACACACTTGTAATATATATATTAAACATATTATGTGATAAACTCGAGTCATTAACTTGAATTTTAATTCCCACTAATATTAAACGATCCTTGAATATTAAGATAATATTCATTCTTATAATATTATTCGTTGTATTTACTTAAATACTTGTAAATACATTTAATAGATAAATTAAACTCAATTATTCTATACTTGAATAATAATGAATTTATTTATTTATTGGTGATCTATAATGCTTAAACAACTCTCATACCCTGTGATGGGGCCCACCAAGTCATATCTATTTATTCACTAGAATAGGGAAGATTCTTCAATGCACTATTGTGCATGACCCTCTAGTCCTCTATCTCGATAGCATTGAATAGTATTTATAGACCAAGAGTGGAGTCTAGTAATCTATCGAGACCCCTAAAGAGGCAAGGAATAGCTGTAGCAATGAAAACCAACCTACGAACATACACTATGTAATATAATCTATACGTCATACAATATATCATAAATAAGGACGCACACTTATTCCATCATCCTTTATTGCTTTATTATTTGTTGATCTTACTGGATGGATTTACCTTTGACTATCATGACCATTGATTTATAAAGGTGATATCATCCTGATCAACCATGACCTAGATATTACTTCCTCATCTCAAAAGTGACAAATTCTATCTTGATCATTTAACCAATGACACACTCAACATAAGATACCTCACCACACTTTATTATCATGGTTTTTTATTAAATCAAAGTATGTGATCAAATGGCACACATTGATAACGATCTCAAATCAGGAGACCAGTACACATGTCTATATATAGTAACTACCAATGACACCTGAAACATGTGGTATTCCTATTGGCGGGTATTTCCTCATGATCTCCCCTACTATAGATCACCAAGTATGAACTTAGTGAGAAGAAGACTCGATTCTTGTGATCCCCCATCACCTGATAGTAAGAAATCTACTATGTCTAATCATTATGATATAGAAATACCATAGGGCATTTATTTAAGATTAATGTCATAGTTTCTCGAGGTTCACATTATAGCCTAAGAACTTTTTTAACCTTTTGATACAACAAATAATCTATGGAAAATACCATTTAAACAGTGGATGTCAAAATGTCTACACTATAATGGTAATCTTATATCATTCATAACTCAATTTACACATGGTATAGTAATCTAAGAGTACTATTTAGTTAGGTCTAGGGCACCCACTATTACAACAGATTTAATAGTGCTATATTTTAAAATATTTCGACCCCTATTGGGTCATGTTGTGAATTTTATTAAGGGGTGTTTTAATCTCATTGAAGGTTTTAAATGAAAATATTCGATCTCTATAATTTTTCTTCCTTGGGTTTTTGAAAACATATTTGGAATATGTTTCTCAAAATATATTTCAAGAGATTGGTCATGAAAGTATGGTTTGAAGTAGGACTTCAACCATTGAAAAGTGTCACATTTGGTGTTTTCCTAAATTGAATGGGTGATTGGTATTTTAATTCACTTTCAAATTGGATTGTGGAAATGATTTGGAAGGTGGTTTTAGAAAATAAAAGTATTGCTCTTTGACTTGTTTTTGAAAAAAATAACATTTTGAAATATGAAAAAATTAGTTTTGGTTTGTTATGTGGGTTTTCAAAAATGATCATATTTCTGTATTTTAAAAAAGGGTATGAGACCTGAAAATTTTATTTCCATGAAGTTATTTCCAAATGGGATCATGTTTTTTGAAATTATTGTGTGTGTTTTGTATTTTTAATTCATGTATTTTGGGTGATTACCTTTTAGCTTGTGAGATGCCTTAGGTTTTGAGATTGAGAACATGCCTTGTAGTTCAGTTGTCTTATTTTGAAGTCTCCAGTGTTTTATTACGTCACAGCCTATTTTAAATTCAGTTTCTTATTAATGTGTGTGAAAGTGACCTTTGGGTCAGTACATGGGTAATTAAGATAGATGTTTCCTTTGATACTTTGATCACTAGATGGTGCTAGTTTTTTAAGGTTATTTATGGAATAGTGTTCCATTTTAAGGACCTAGCCTACACATAAAGTGTAGTAAACCAGGTCAAGGCTCCATTTTGTATCTTATTGTGGAATTACTTGAAGTTATCCCTTATGGAGGTGAGTATTAAGCATGTTGATAACTCAACCTTATGAGTGTTGAGTTTCTCGAGGTTGGTTTTCCTTTGAGGAAGTTTTCTGAGTGTTCATTATATCTTTTTCGAGATTTTTCCATGTAGTGGATGTTTTTTTATGTGATTTCTTTTTTTACACCATTTAAGAGATTTTTAAATGGTGGTTAGACCCGTTCATATCTCCATTTTTATTTTAGGTCTTGTATTGGAGTGTGTTTGTGTTTTTCTTAGAAACTTTTGTTAGCCTTGTGGGTTTAGGGGTTCAGTTTAGAGGAATATTCATTCCTCCAATGTTTCTTCCTAGGGACCTCTCTAGTGGTTCTTCATCCAAATCACCTCACTTCATGGAGTGTAGGTTGTTCATATTTCTTTCATCTTGAAATGGTACTTACTAGGGGAACAAAGTGGCATTGTGGGGAGTTTGTAACACCTTAGGGTGTTACTTTCTTGGAAGTAATCTCATGGTCATTTTTACCCTTGGGTTAAGGACATTTCAGACTGAAAAGGGTCAAATTTTTGGGACTTTTTTCATGTTTTATGGATCTATCATTGTTAAACTAACCATGCTAACTCTTATAGTGTTGATATATAAGGTTACTACATGGTTTTATTAACTATGCAGGTAAACTGTGAAACCCACTAAAGAGGGGGTATTTTTTCTTTTTTCGTTATTTTCAATTGGGTTTTCTCCCCTTAGCTTCCTCCATTAAAACCCCATGATTTGGACACCTCTCACATCCCTCTTTGGCTCCTCTAAATCTCCTATAAGGTGATTTTAAATTGGTTTCTTGGTGAATCTTCACCTAGTTCTGGAGGTAAGAGCTCACATCTTCTCTTTATTTTAATTTAATTTCTTTTTCTATAATCCCTCTAAACTTAGTGGTAATTCTTAGATGATTTTCATTACTAAGGTTGTTATAAATTTGATTTATTTATTCCTAGGGGTTGTGATCCCTCCTTTGAATCATTTTCTGATGGATTTCATCAAAGCAGACAAGGTTCCACCACTTGAGGTAGGTGTTTCTGATTCATTGCCTTTTATTTATGTGTTCCATGAATGATTGATGCTTTAAATGTGCTTTAGATTTAAATTAATTACATATATGATGTCTAGTTTGGATTGTTAAAGGATTTCCATGCTTGATTGGTTCTTTTCCTTTAGAAAAAATGGGTGAATTGTCCTATGCTATTTAATTTAGTTTAAATTAGTGTTTAATGAATTATTTGTGTTTGATAAAATTAAAAATAGAGTTTTTATCAATAAATTCACTTATTATTTGTTATTTAGTCTAGATGTGATTTTAATTTGGGTTACCCATTTGTGTTTTAAAATGGGTTTCAGGTTTTAAAGGGTGGCTTGGTTTTTTAAAGAAAAATGGAGTTTTCTAACATCTTGTTTGGTTGTGTTTATGAATTTTTATTCTTTCTTTTGGAATTGTGATTAAATTCAAACAACATTTTAAGAAATTGATTTCCAAATGTATATGATTAAATGAAGGCCCATTTGTTACTTGTAGAGTGATGTTTTTTGTGCCCTTGTTGAGCCCCCTTTCTTGTTGTTAAGGTTTATATTATCCATATGATGGATTATCATGATGTGATTCATGATGTTATCATGGGTTGAGTATATTTTTAAAGTATGTGAGAGGTGGTAAGGACATGATTGTGGTGTCATATCATGGGGATTTTTTATTGTTATGTAGTGACATTTTTTGCTCGCATCCCACCACTATTATTATCCCATAGGGAACCAAGGATTCTAAGAGGGAATTGGTGGGACATTGTTTTTTAGTTGAGGTTTAGCACTGGATAATCTCCCTTGTTATACATGACATAGGCCTAAGGGGGATTTTCATTGGGGATACTTCTCAGAGTGATTTGATGGACTGATGGGTGTTCATTAACCTTCTGATAATTTGTCCACCCTTATGTGTTTTATGCTCTCTTATTAGTCCTCGTGGTGTTTCCTTAAACTATGTATCATATGTTATGCCTTTATATATATATATATATATATATTGTAATTTATTATTTTTATTTCTCGGATGGACTTGTTTTAAGCTTTGATCATCTTGTATTTAGTCATGATGTTGGCTAGTTTTATTCCATCCACTTGTTAGCAGTACTTGCAACCTTTTATTTTTTTTATTTTTAATTTACCTTAATTTTTTATTTCCATTTTTATTAGGTTTGTAATGTCTTTTAAAGGAAAATGGATAAATGGATTTCCAATGACTCGCTTGATTGGAAACACTTTTGAAATGTTTTAACCATGTGTGGGTTTATTTTCAAATGTGTGGTGTTTTTTAGAGGAATGGTTAGAAATTTGAAATGGTATGATTATTGTTAAAACCTCTTTATGTAATTTTTTATAAAATTTGTTCTTTGTAAAATTCCTTGTTCCATATTTTTCTCTGCCTTATATTATTTAAAGGAAAGTGAAATCCTATTTTTTACCTTATTTTCAAACTTTTCATTTTGATTTATTATATAAAAGGGAATGAATTGAACTCATGGTGGTGTCCTATTGGATTTGGATCACACCATATATAATCACGATGGTGATTGTGTAGTATTTATGTCTTGTTCAGGTATCTTTAGGTTGGCTTATGACCGATCTCCAATGGGAATCAAGTGTTTTACGGGTGACGGTGGTGACCGGAGGGTCACACGGAGTTGGTGACCATACATTTAGTATCATGGAACGAGTTGGATAGAGCTTTGTGTCTACTTATTCAGTCTTTAATTTTTTTTATCCTCTATTATAGTTTTATATCTTTGATTGGTTGTTTATTTAAAATAGATGTATCTTGGCATGTATCTTTTCTTTTTATGGTTATTCTAAGTTTAGATATTTTTATTTGGTTTCTTTAGTGTGAAATCATACCTAAAGGTTATATATGATACCCTTTATGTTTTCATTAGCCTGAGGGGGTTCGGGGAAACTCTATAAGTTTGTGGTGGGTCAACTTGAGAATTTGATGGAGGGATGTTCCATGTTGGTTCATTACGTACAGATCATCTCAAATGGTGGTAGGTGCCAAGAAGTTGTTCCTGATAATATAATGGTATGACCATATGATATCTAAATCATTAAAATAAACTCCCATCCAGCTTCCATACCTCAATGATCTCCCCCTATTGAGTTTTTACCTCATGGTAACACATACAGGATCAGATGTTTGACCATTTCTAACTTGCTCAACTAAATCAAGAATAATAGTAACTGTAAAAAACTACTACATTAGATTGTGATGCATAATACAGATGCATATTAGTTATGTTATCTCAACTAGGTTAAATACCCTAAGAGGGGGGTGAATCAGGATATGACATATTCAAACTATTTCCCCTTCAGATATTATTTCATCATTAAACAAAACACTTTTCTCTCTCTTTTTCATAGCAATGTATGAGGAGAAATTAAATCATTCATAAGACCTAGGAAATTTTTACTTGGTTCACCCTCACTAGGATACATCAAAGGATAATACAATATAAATGTGTCGATTATACCAAATACACTAAATCTCATTACCAACAATGGTGGTTCAGGCTAGATCTTGTCTATACCCAGGAACACTACCTTTACAAGGTTTAGGGTGAGCTCACTACTTTCCCAAGGGACCCTCCCTATGTCTCTTTCTTTGGGTCACTACCAATAGAAAGGATAAACATCTTTCTATTAATTTTCTCACTACTCTAATAAGGGATTAACACATAGTTTGTGGAATTTTAGGTCCCTTCATTATCTCTAATTAATACATCCAAAGTTATACATAGATACTTTGTCGATTCCCTACTTCCATCCACTGATGATTATAACATTACCATGGATTTACTGGTAAATTCCTTCTAAATAAATTACATGATGCTCACTTCCTTCGTGAATATCCTATTTCATGAATCTCAAATAGCCTTTGTGAAGCTCCTAACTTTCATGAAGCTCAGTTAGCCTTCGTGAAGCACACCTCTTTCACAAAGATCAACTAGCCTTCGTGAAGCTCATTTATTTCGTGAATCTTACTTGGCCTTCGTGAATTCCTTTACTTTCACGATGCTCAGAACATTTGGTTGAATTTTATAGCTTTCTAGAACTTATTCTCATAAAACACCTTTGCGAACCACCTTCACGGACCATATTCATGATTCTAGAGCCTTGCGATATTTGTTAAGACTTGATGCTTTTCTAAAGGGGGTATAGGCCTATTTATAGACGTTTCCACCAATTCCAGAACCTTCCAACCACATCATCGCCATTTTAATATGCTCCCTCTTTTATGATATGATTTTCCCTTTTTTCAATGATCCACATAAATTTTCCATTTGCAATTATTGTAATAATTAAAGAGATCACCATCAAACTCTTCGTGCTACCACGATTCTCCACTCGCAATGCTCCTCACCTTCACCATTCAATATGCTCGTAGTACTCGCAAAGCTCTCCGTCAAAATCTTCACACCATCACAAAACCACCTTCATGAGTCCCATTATTCAATAAATTCATGCCTTTTCCAAATTTTCATATGGCCTTCAAGGAAATACACTTTTCATGATGCTATCCAAACTCCATATTTTGGACCCCAAAAATTTAGCAATCACTGGGAAACTGTGTCACCTTGTGTACACAATTTTATTTACCACTTATAGGACATTATTTCTTTCTTTATGGATATTTTTCAACATACTATGTCAAAAAACTCTCTAGACTATGCAATTGTTCTTGGAAAACCCACTTTTTCAACAAACAAAATCAATACAAAAATGTTGCAATGCTACCTTGAGGGATTTTTTCCCAACATGTTATGACTGACATAAACTTAAATTTATTTGAAGGTTCTTTATCCAACTAAGAATATGAATTCATACTAAAGACTTATGTTATAGAATTTATTTTTATTTATGTATATAACAATTAAAAGTCAAACATTTTAAGATATTCTAGAATCTTCTTCTCCTTAGATTCAAATCTCTTTGTGATAAAATGTGTTTTAGGATTTTATGATCCGTATACATCATAAATTTCTCATAAAAATGATATTGATGACAATTATCTAAGTAATGAACTATATAAAACAATTTCAAATCATGTGTTGGGTAGTTATTCTCATGCACATGAAACCATAATGATCCATAAGCAACAACATGATCTCCCTGCATGAGAACACATCCCAACCTAGATCTTGATGCATCATAATATACTACACACCCCTATATAGAATCTAGAAATGTAAGGATAGTTTTTTATGTAAGTATAAACCTATGTTCTTGAATGGATTTTTGTTCATTCCTCATTCCATTGGAAAAATTCCTTTCCTTATCAAATTTGTCATCAGTGAGGCCAAACATAAAAAATCACATACAAAACATTTTTAGTATCTCACTAAGACAAGGAAACTAAGTATCTCAAAGTCATTCTTCAGTGGTTAACAAGAGATAACCACTCCTATCTTTTAAAGATCTACAAAAAATTATTTTTTAGAAATGAAATGGAAAAGAAAACATATATATTGTGTCTATAAATCACACTTTGATAACTTATAATAAAGGTGATGCTCCTATAAGATACCCAATATTATAGTCAAGTGTTTCTCATGATCTACTTTTTTCCTAGAATACACCAAAATATCATCAAAAAACCTCACCATAAAGGAATCCAAATACCTATGAAAAAATCAATTCATCAATTCCATAAATACTGATAGTTCATTCATATGACTAAGAAGCATAACGACACATTCATAATGGTCATATATTCTTCTGGAATATCACTTAAGAATATCCTCCTTCTGAAATTGTAGTTGGTGATATCCCTAAAATAATTCAATTTTTGAGAACCACTAGGATCCATTAAATTAATCAAATAGATCATCAATTCATGGAATAGGATACTATTTCTTTATCAAAACTTGGTTAATCTTATGATAATCCACACAAAGTCTAAGAGTTTCATCATATTTCTTTATAAAAATAACTGGTGTTTCCCATAAAGATGTGCTCAATCGAATAAAACCTTTACTTTTCAATTCTTCCAAATGAACTTTCAAATCCTTCAATTTTATCGATGCCATCCTATAAGACATAAGTAAAATAGGACTTGTACCCTATAGAAGATCAATCGTAAAATATACTTCTATTTTGGGTGGAAACCTTAAGAAATTGTTAGGAAAAACATAAAAAATTGGTCAATGATAGTTAGAAAATCTCTTTCTTTGATCTCATCCATAGATTCTGAAGTAATCATTGTAAACTAATAAGATATGGTTCCAACCACTAGTGTCAAAAGTCCTACTATACTTTTCTTTACATCCTAAACTCTTCTAAAGAGGTTCTCAATGCCATTAAGAAAAGTGAAACTATCCTTTTGGTCATAACTGTCCATGTGAACCTTAAACAATGTCAGTCAATCCATAACCAAAATCAAGTCATAGAAATCCATCTCATGAATAGAGAAATCCCAAAGAAACTCTACCCCATTGGTGATTATAGAATAATATTTACACATAAATTCTTGACACTCTCTTTGTTCAAGAGGATTTTTAAGTTTAAAAGAAAAAGGCATTATCTCAACATGCAAACCCATATGATTAACAACATGAGAAGAAATAAGTGAGAATGAAATGACTGTATCAAACAAAGATTCCATAAGGGTATAATTAAAAATAATCATACCTATCACTGTAAAAGGACTAGATTGATTATACATGATCACTTTCTCATCTCCATACAATTTATTACTTGCTATGATTTGGTATTTATTTCCCTATTGAGATTGTATAGATTGATGAGACATGGTGTTTTCATAATCACCTTGGCTTTCTCAGTTAAGGTGATGAGAGTTACTCTTCTGAGTTTTTCCACTCAAATAATACGATGTATGAGATACATGAGATGGGTATTTTGAACCATACCATAGAGCATGAAAATAATAACACTAAAGGTTTCCCATCTAATTACAATTGTGAAAAGATCTTGGTGTTGTCATACAATATCGCTTCATATGATAAAAATAACCACATTAAAAACATCCTGGTTTATTTTTTGGTTGAGGGGTAATTTTTACTAATCCTATGGTCTGATTCTGAGGTGTCCCATCACTCTAGAAATAGGTGTCCCTCTTCCTCTTATTCCTAGTATTGGAGTTTCCAACTATTCCCATAGGAATAAACATGATCCCTCTAACCATATTTACCAAGATATCACTTTCTACCATTGTCTCTATATTGAACATTTCTATATAGACCATAATACAAAGAACATAAATATTTGAGAATTTTTTTTCTTAATCCCAACTAAAAAATAAACAACTTCAAGGATTCACTTGCAACAACTTCTAGTTAAAACTAAATTAAATTTATAAATTTAGCTGCATACTCCATTACTGAGTGATTATCTTGATTAAAACTGAATAATTCTATTGTTATATAAATTCTAAATGTGTGAGGATAAAAAATTTTATTGAAAAATTCTTCAAAATTATCTAATGTGATCCCTTTGTAAACTTTATCTTGAACAGCTAAATCCAACCATTAGCATGCTAGATCTGATTGTATATATGTTTCCAACTTTGCATTCAACTCTATCGGTGTCCTATGGAAATCAAATATTTGATTCATCCTATTCAACCAAACTTATAATTTTTCTAGTTTGGAATCCCCCCAAAGGATGGAGGGTTATGATTTTGGAACTAAATTGAATGTTCTACTTATCGAGGATCATCATTCCTATTACCCATATCCATGGATCGGAAATCTTGAATGATGGTTTGAACCAACTATTAGTTCACTTGTGGCTCAGATGTAACAACATTTTCTATAACTACTTCTAGTTGATTCCTAAGATGTTTAACTGGTTCCATTCTCTATAACCAGAACAAAGTCCATTTAGTCATCACACATTATCAACTAAGGTCTTATAAATTTCAAATTACCATAATGGAATGTACAGAAACTGTTATTTTAAAAATCCAACCATTTGAAATCATTTTCAACATTCTTCATAAACAATCAAACACAAAATAAATAATTTAGTCATAAAGAAAATTATTTCTTATAATGCATTATATGGAACTCTCATCAGCTAAAATTATGATGATAGGGTGTCAATATACCTAGAAGTGTCTCCAAACAATTTTTTACCCAACTTACCTGGTAACATAAATATCAGCATAAAAAGGTTAGCTATGTATTCTTATGCTCTATATTTCAAGTTTTGAATTTCCTACCTCCTTAATACCATTCCATGAGATAGACGATCTGACCAAGACTGATACCATTTAAACAATGATTTAACAAAATCAATACCATTTGTAACTCATAGATTAAACAAAACTACTACCATTTGTAACATCCCGCCCCTGTTCATTGGCTTGAGAAGAGGTGGAGGTTCAACTAGGCCTTAGGTAAATTCCTCTATATAACAAAGTCTAACAATAAATTTCAATGGATTCAAGAACATTGGGGGGTTATTTTCCCTTTTGAAAGATGAAATACTTAAACAACATAAACAATAAACATAAAATCCTATATACGATGCATGAAATAAAAGATACAACCAAAAGAATACCCAAAAATAAATAACCAAATCAGAGTTACAATAGATTTGGGGGATAATAATCCAAAATAAAAAAAACTCAAGACATCAATACAACCAACTCACAACCATCACCAAGCTCTAACTCCACATACCTCACCCAAAGTATCAAGAATCATCACTAAATAAATGAGATACCTTGACTTTACCTATGTCCTGATAGATTAAATTTAAAAATGTATCAATGTTAAAAAGAATTATGAGAGTATAATCTAAGTAGGTTTTATAAAAATACTTCCCAACTCAAGCCACTAGGAAAATAAATGGTTAGAAAAATTTTATATAAAAAATTTTAAAGCTGTCAAGAAATATTTTATCAAAGCATAAAAAATTTTCCATTGAAAGTAATAAAAAATATTTAAAACATTTTTCATTGATTTAATATACCCATTACATGTTTCAACACACACACACACACACACACACACACACACACACATATATATATATATATATTCATGTTAGGTGATGACTCCATACTCATGAGCAGTCTCTCATCCATCCACCAAGTCTCCACTAGGTGGACAATCTCTTTATGCCCAAATGGCACATGCCTCATATCCTGAGTCATGTACTTATACCCCAATGGTACACACCCATTATTCAGGGTTATGTAAAATTAACTGAACTTAATCCAACCATGTATTCCAAATATTTTATTGAAAACATTTCATTAAAAAACTTGCATGCCAGAAAACAAAACCATAATTTTAAAATCATCGTTTTAAAATTTTCACCAAAGGATTTTTGAAAAACCATCCAAATTTCCCATGATTCCAAAATATAATACCCAAATAGATTTCCATTAAGAATAATATAACAATTTCACAATAATTTCAAACAAATCATTCAATCTGTACTAATCATTCAAGTTCTATCAAAAGTGGAGATTAGAGAGAATCCACTGATTACACCGGGATTTTCATTTTTATTTAACACTTACACCACTGTGTTAAACTATTTTTTTATTGAAAATTAAAAAGATAATAAAAAATTCAAATTCAAATTTTATTCAATTGTTTAATTTTTATCACTATTAAAAAGTTAAATTATACTTGTTTTGATGATTGCATTGTAGTAGGAGGTGATTTGGAGGGCCGGAGATGATGCAGAAGGAAACTGGGACAAACTGTATGGAAGCCCAAAGACACTTTTCCACTGTTCTGAACATTATGAGAAATATATACATCCAAATGGGATTAAATTTTGTGGAAAATTATGTGGGATACAGATCATATCAAGATACCCAATCCTAATTCGTCCATCTGGTGGCCTATTTGAACTGATATGTTCAAGTAACAGAATTTTCATGAATTCAAAAGTTTGGTTTATTATTTTGACAATATCTCCCATTAACGATGTCTAATGGCCACTAAATTTATCATTGATATAGTCAATAATCCTAAAAACAACTCTACTATTTTTTCCAAGTCATGATATGGCATTTTACTAGTCCAAAACTGATATACATGTGGTATATCCAAATTTGGGTGCCCAAACCACCTCCCATTTTGGATATAAAAGGGCACCTTGTAAACCTCATTTAAAAGTTAGAACAAGGAGTGAAGTGATTCCATTTATGAGTTCCAAAGTATTATTATCATCACCTTAGAGGTTTTGGAACTCTCTATCCTCATAAGGAGAGATGAAATTAAGAAGGAGATCCACCTGAATTTCCTCCTCCACTCGATGTTGGGCTAAGTGGTGGGAGTTCATTGTGAGGGAGATACAAATCTTGTAAAGAGAGTTCTGAAACTTTTACTACTACTGGTTTTATTTATTTTGGGCTTGAAAATATTTCAATCAGAATTATGTTACTTGGATTCATGTTTGAATTCTTTCTTTTATTAAACTAAATTGAATGCCCTTTAATTTTAACTGATCGGTGAAAAGTTTTAAGTTTGTGACTTATATTCTTATAATTATAAAACATAATAATATTTTTCCTCCCCACTTTTTTAGATTTTAATTTGATTTGGAAGTTATTATACCATGAATAAGATCATAACCTAGGTTTGAATATTTTTATATCAATATTTGGTTAAAATTCATTGATATAAATTCTTGGGATGTCTTATCACAATGGGTTGATTGAGATCCACATTCCATTTCCTATGCATCATGAACAATGGACTCTGACCAAAAAAACTACAACATAATTGAAAAATAATTCCTTTCCATTTTGTTTTCTTTTTATAAATTTAGTTCATACCTTTAGGTTCCAAATTCATTGTGTTCTTAGATCATGTAGGCCTCCAGTATCTCCTTAAAAAACCAGAAGCAAAACCACATCTCATTTGTTGGGTACCTACTTCAGAGATTTAATCTAGGAATAAGGGATAAAAGAGGAGTAGAGAATTTGGTGTCTAACCATATTAGTAGTATCCTCCCATCCTTGTACATTGACTCATCCCCCTATATTCCCATAAATGACATGTTTCCTGATGAGAAATTGTACTGCTTGTAAGATTTTATTCCTTGGTATGCTAAAATTGTAAATTATTTGGTCGCATCTTGCATTCCTACTGATTTCATGAAAAACCAAGATGATCATATAAAAAATGAGTCTAATTGGTACATTTCTTATGACTCCTAACTTTGGTGCACATATAGTAATCAATTCCTTGGGAGTTGTGTTCCTGATAGTGAGATTTAGTCTTTCCTTAGGTTCTTCAACACTCTTGCTTCTAGGGGACACTTTGGTCCCCAAAAAACTGCTCTCAAGGTCCTCAATTCTGGTCTCTTTTGGAAAACATTATTTAGGGATGCCCATGATTTCTATAAATATTTTCCTTAATGTCAAGGAATTGGGAATTCCTCCAAAATAAAAGAAATTCCACAACAACCCTTTCTCTTCCATGACATTTTTGATGTTTGGTGTATTAAATTTATGGGGTCATTTCCTAATTCCTTTAGTAACTTGTAAAATTTTATAGCAGTTGATTACTTGTAAAAATTGTTAGAGGCACAATCCATGAGGATGGATTATTCCAAGACAGTTGTGGAGTTTTTGAGAACCCAAATTTTCTGTAGGTTTGGATTACCTAGGTTCATCATTAGTGACTAGAGTTCTCATTTCTATAACCAAACAATGAAATAATTTTTTCATTGGTATGGGGTCAAGCATTGAGTGTCTACTGGTTATCATCAATAAACCAATGGTCAATACGAGGTGTAAAATAGAGTGGTAAAACAAATTATTGAAAAAATGATCCAACCCAATAGAAAATATTGGATTCTTGGACTCGATGATTCATTATGGTCTTACTATACTATATTTAAAACTCCCATTAGAATGTTACCTTATCAACTTTTTTTCAGAAAGAGTTGTCACCTCCCTATTGAGATGGAGCACCAGGCCTACTGGTCTATTAAATAATGTAATTATAATCTTTATGGTGCAGGTTCTCAAATGAAGATTCATATTTATGAGTTCGAGGAATGCATAAAGATTCATATGAGAACTCCCATATTTATAAGGAGCAAACCAAGGCTTCCCATGACTTTCTCATCCTTCTTCATCAATTACAAATTCGGCAGAAGGTCCCCCTTTACAATGCAAGGGTGGATTTTCATCCAAGTAAGCTTCATTCCTACCGGTTCCATCCATACACGGTTACTAATGTTTATCCATTTGTTGTTGTTCTTATTACAAATGATGAAACAAAACAAACCTTCACAGACAATAGAAAATGGTATAAACACTTTCACGAAGCCCTTTCATAGTCCCCCCCCTAATGGAGGAACTCCAAGTTCAAGAAGTAACTTATGAATGACACACATTAGGTTTTATCATTCCTTCCCATATTCTCTTTTATTATAGTGAGGATACTTCATACTCTAGGTGCGGGGGGTGGGTGGGTATATTTCTAGGTTAGTTAGTAATTTTCATCATCTTTATTATTTTTTTATTTTTTTCGTTCTAGATAGTATCGTTCCCCCCCCCCTTCCCCACTCACTTTTGTGCCATAATATTCATTTTTTATTCCCATTTAATCATAGAAAATGACTCTCACTTAATCATGGAAAATGATGCCCAGTTATTCATGGAAGTTATTGAAAATTCATGAGGAATTTACCCATTTTATGTTGTTTTAACATTCTCAAAAAAATCACTAATGAAATATATGTTTTAGCATGAATTTAATATTGAGGTGTGATACTTTTAATTAAATTGGTTTTTTGTCGATGATATAAATAGATGTATCACTTTGAAACCTTTGAGAAGAATGGTATTCCTTATTAAAGTAGCTTATGGTAAAATTTCACCACTTAATTTCTCCAAAAAATTTGACACCAAACCATGAAGTGTGAACATTTAATATGTAATAGAAGGTAAATATAAATTAGGTTAATATTTATTATCTTTCCAAAATGATTTTTCCATACATTTTTTCCTTATTTTATTTGTTTAATTACTATACCGGATTGACCTATGTGTGTTTACCTGCTATGCAACTATTGTACACCCTAAAAAACTAAAAAAAACAAAATCAAAAACATAAAAAAATGATTTTTGTATTGGTAAGGTAAAAACCTACTCTTCCTTAACCTTTGTTCCTATTATAACTATTACAATTATTGTCGTAAGGAGATCAAACAAGGGTTGTGTGATGAGTGTGAGATTTGTTCCAAGTTTAACTTTTGAAAAAAGACAATAAAATAAAAATAAATTAGGGGATTGATGAAATTTACAACATATGGGGATATCAAGGTCAGGAGATTAAGGTTTTACTTCCAGGAATTCTTAAGTGAGTGGGTCTTAAAATTTTATTGTAAAGGATGTAGGGAAGGTTCGATGTACATAATCATTTATGCAGGAAAATTTTAAAATAACATATATTTACTAGATAGAAAGTTGAAATAATAGCATTAAATGGGTGTCACACACACATGTAGAGAGTTCATGAAATTTTTTACTTTTGAATTACTTACTAAAATTGGTATCATGCATCTCTTAGAATTTCTTTCTGATACAATTTATGAGACATATTTTCCATGATCATTGAGAATAACTCCTTGGTGTGATTTTTTATTTGATCACATTGTTATCATAGATTAATTTTTAATTTAATGTTAAATCATCATGAAGTTGGGAATATATCCATGCATCATTTTTGTAAATGTGATTTTCTCCAAGAGTGTAAATGTGTAGGTGTGGGGGTGTGATCTCACCATGATTCACTATTTTATTTCACCCTTACATCATTGTGTTAAACTAGTTTTGTATTGAAAATTACAAACATAATAAAAATTTTCACTTAAAATTTGATTCAATTATTTAATTTTTATCACTGTTAAAATGGTAAATTATAATTTTTCTGATGATTTCTTTGTAGGAGGAGGTGATTTAGAGGGCTGAAGATAACGCGGAAGGAAAATGGTCCAAACTTCATGCAAGCCCAAGGAAACTTTTCCACTTTTTTGTACATTATGAGAAATAAATACATCCAAATGTAATAAAATTTTGTGGGATGATCCAAATTTCAGTGGGATGGAACTCATCTCAAGACACCCAAGTCCAATTTATGACAACCCTGCTTTTATTACAAACTTAAACATGATTTATTAAATAAAACTTCACTTGATACAACAAAGAAGATCGAGAGGTTTAGCGTCTTTGGGGCTTAGGATAATTACATAAAAACTTAAAACATGAAATACAACATCTTTATTGAAAACTTCCTTTACATGACCACTACATTCCCTCGTACTTATCATTGCATGAGATAACCTGAGGACATTCATAAGAAAAGGGTGAGCTATAAAGACCAGTAAGGGAGTACACATGGAATAACATGAGGAGTAAAATACATGTTAGACAATAGGCATATCAATAGAGCATAAAATAAACATGAACATAAAGGAATGATAAAGCACGATAATCATAACATGGAAATGTGGCAACAACACTTAACATGGAATTAGCATGAGCTAAGGCTCATTGCACATAGAGCATGAGTAAATACTCATTTCACATAAAGCATGAGTAAACCCTCGTTGCACTTGAATTATCATGAGTCAACAATAATTGCACATGACGTATCATGATACTATACTTTACCCAATGCATTGGAGCTCTATAAGGGCGTACCCTTCTTAAACATTTCATTTCATGCATAAGTGTGCCACATGGCTCATAAAACATGGATTCATAAAACATAATCATTTATTCCACGATAAAGGAATGTGGAATTAATACATGAAACATTATAATCAATAAGTAAATGTTCATAAAGGTGAATACCCTTGATGGAGAAATGGGCATGGTATTCACTACACAATGGCATTGGCTTAGAAAATCGGTGCAATTTCAGCAGCGTAACGACGTGACATAAGAATTCATAAAAATGATTGATGAGAGAGAAAGGGGTTCCTAATCTTATTTACATGTAATTTATAGTAAGTAGGTCATATAGATACATGTACCAACAATTTTAATGTAATTTAGATTCATGATACAAAAGTATTGCTTGAATGTAAATGAGGAGAGAGAAGTTCCTTTCGGAATTTCGGCATAGTAACGTGTGTACATGGGAGGCATTTAATGAGAGAGAAATGGGTCTCCCATCATTCAAACATAAATAGGAAAGTATGAGGGAGGTGCGAAACCATACCCCAACATTCATAATTGAAATTAAAATGGAAAAACAACTTAAATAAAATTGGACAAAAAGGAGAAAGGAAGAAAAACACCCTTACTTGGAAGTGTGCTTCCAAAGGCTAGAGAGAGGCTTCTTGGGAGAATGGGGCACCTTGGGAGGATTCTAGAGAGAGTAGGGAAGAATTTTTACGAACTCCAAGGGCTTTGAGTGAGGAGGAAGTGGGATATTGGGTGGGTTTATATAGGAAAGGTGAGTGAATTCTTTATTATTTAGGTTTGGGTCCCCTTACATTAAATTAATCCAAACCACAAACCATCCCATGGTTTTTGCCCATGGTTTTCGGAAAAGTGAAGAGTAAAAAAATATTTTATAAGTCCAAAGTCCGATCTTCTTAAAATATTAAGGTTGCTTATGTGGAGGTGAGTCACACTCCCATGGAAATTAATTTAAAAAGGCAAGGTGTTGAATAAGTCTTGAGAGGTCCATTAATTCTTTGAAAAGTAAGTCAAACAAACCCAAAATCATATTATTTTAATGGTAAAACATATATTGGACGAACATAAAGATTATAGTATTTTATTACATCACTATTGGATCATTATGATGTCATAAAACACATTTTATATTTAAACGGTATTTAATTTTTAACCAAAAATTTGACTATCTCAGAAAATTATGAAAAATTAAACGTTGGATAATTTCGACATCCTGATTCCAGAAATAACATTTATTTTATCTAAATAATTTTCTAAATATGTTAATTTTCACTTTTAAAATAAAAACTGACATTTATCGAAAATTCACGGGTTTTGACAGAAATGGCTTTCAAACCTTAATAAAAATTTTAATTGCATTCATAAAATTATAAGATCATTTATATTTAATAAAAATTAATATAATAATATTATTATTATTTTATTAAAATATTATTTAATTCAAAAATCCCTTAATTTAATGAAATATATTTATTAATTAAATAATAACTAAAAACACCATTTGTACTTTAAAAACTATTTACAATGTATCAAAATGGCTAGAAATTATATTCATTATTATATACAAAAATAATGTACATGAACATAGTACTACTTATTTGTTACATAACCCCTTAAAACAGCCGCATAAGACCAAAGGATAAGGTGTGCGATGGTGACAGACTCTTGGGGTGGCTCGGATAGCATCGCTCGAGTGGTAATTTCAATCAACTTCCACTTTTCCCGTAGATGGTCACGTTCGAGCTTGACATGATGAAGATCAGCTTGGGCTTGGTCAAGGGCTAAGATCAAAGACGCCACCTCTTTTCTGAGCTCTGACAAATGGGCTTCGTATGGGGCAATTCTACTGGATGAGTCCATCGCTTCCTTTGTTTGAGTAAATTGGATTTGTTAAAGCCCTATATTTATACTAATAATGTGATCACTGTTTAATAGCTATATTATCAATGGTCATAATTCTTAACATAAAACCAAAGAAGTTGACATTTTATATAATCATAAAGAGACATTTATTTAGATCAAGAGGGATTTCCATTAACGAAACTTTGGGTCGTTACAATATTCACCCCTTAAGAAATTTCACCCTTGAAATTTTCCTTTTCCCACACTAAAACAAATGTGGGTAACTTAGATTCATCATATCCTCCGATTCCCAAGTCACTTTTTCAAACTTGTGGTTTCTCCACAACACCTTGACGAGGGGCATTGTCTTATTTCGTAGAACTTTATCTCTATGATCTAAGATCTTCACTGGTTTCTCCTCATAAGAAAGATCATCTTCCAATTGTACCACCTCAGAAGAGAGTACATGTGAAGGGTCCGGTATGTACTTACATAAGAGGGATACATGAAAGACATCATGTACTTTGGCCATGGAAGGTGGAAGTGCTATTCGATAGGTCACAGCCCCGACATGATCAAGAATCTCTAAGGGGCCGGTGTACCTTGGACTTAACTTCCCTTTCCTTCCAAACCTCATGACCTTATTCCACGGAGATATGCGTAGAAACACCATGTCTCCAACTTTAAACTCAAGGTATCGTCGATGATTATCTGCATAACTCTTCTATCGACTCTGGGCTACCTTGATATGTTTCTGAATGGTTTTCACCTTCTCCACCATTTCTTCGACCATTTCTGGTCCAAGCAGCTTACATTCACCGACCTCATCCCAACATGTCAGTGTTCTACACCTTTTCCCATACATGGCATCATATAGTTCCATTTGGATGCTCGAGTGGAAACTGTTATTATAAGAGAACTCAACCAGGGGAAGATGTTGATCCCATCCTCCTTTAAAGTCCATTGAGCAGGCTCTCAACATATCCTCAAGTGTTTGGATAGTCTTCTTGGATTCACCATCAGTTTGAGGATGATAGGCCGTACTGAAGTTTAGTTCAGTATTCAGAGCATGTTGAAGACTCTTCCAAAACATAGAGGTGAATCTTGGATCTCGGTCAGACACAATAGATAGTGGTACTCCATAAAAACTTACCACTTCCCTGATATATATCTGTGCCGGTTCATATAAAGAGAAATCCTCCCAAATAGCAATGAAGTGTGCAGTCTTTGTAAGACGATCCACAACAAACCAGATTGCATTGTTTCCTTTGGATGTCCTTGGAAGTCCGGTGAAAAAGTCTATGGTGATGTTCTCCCATTTCCATTTTGGTATGGGAAATGGTTGCATCATCCCCTTAGACTTCTGCCTCTCTGCCTTCACTTGCTGACACACCAAGAACTTTGATGTATATTCAGCGATCTCTTTCTTCATATTATCCCACCAAAGGTTTTCTCGGAGTTCTCGATAGATCTTTGTGCTCCCTGGGTGAATAGAGAAATTTGAACTATGTGCATCATCCAAAAGTTCCTTCTTCAGCTCCGGACTTGATGGAACACATAGTCTTTTCCCAAACCGCACAATTCCTTCTTCATTAACATTAAACTCTGAGTATTTCCCTTTTTTGATAGCTTCCACTTTTTCCTGAATTCCCACATCATCCTTTTGAGCATTATTTAAACTTTCCAAAAGAGATGGTTGAGCAATAATTTATGAAAGGATTGATGATGTTCCCTTATTTATGATTCCCACGTCCATCTTTATCAAGTCTAAGAATATTGGATCCTTCTCAATTCTCATCATTGATAGAATTGATGGGTCCTTTCTACTTAGGGAATCTACCACCTTGTTCGCTTTTCTAGGGCGGTAATGTATTCAACAGTCATAATCCTTGATGAGCTTTATCCATCTTCTCTGGAGCATATTAATCTCTTTCTGTATGAATATATATTTAATACTCTTGTGGTCAGTATATATCTCATATTTCTATCCATAGAGATAATGCCGCCAGATTTTCAAGGAAAAGATCACCACTGCCAACTCTAGATCATGTGTTGGATAGTTTCGCTCATGGATTTTCAACTGCCTTGAGGCATAGGATATAACTTTATCATTCTGCATTAGCACACAGCCTAAGCCCTTCTTTGAAGTATCACTGAAAACAACAAAAAGTTCCCCACTTGTGGGTAAAGTGAGCACGAGTGCAGTGATAAGCCTCTTTTTCAACTCCTTGAAGCTTTCTTCGAATTCATCACTCCAAGAAAACTTTACTCCCTTTCGAGTTAGCTTGGTAAGAGAGTTTGAAAATTGTGAGAAATTTCTCACAAATCGTCGATAATATCCATCTAACCCCAAGAAGCTACGGATATTCGTTACCGATGTTGGCCTCGGCCATCCCTCAATTGCATCTGTTTTGGAGGGGTCCACAGATATCTCATTGCTTGTGATGATATGGCCCAAGAATGAGACCTCCTTCAACCAGAACTCACACTTGCTGTACTTTTCATAGAGCTTCTCCTTGCGCAAAGTCTATAGTACAGTTTTTAAATGCTCCTCATGATCCTCCTTGGTTTTGGAGTATATTAGAATATCATCTATAAAGACTACCACAAATTTGTCAAGGTAATCTCTAAAGACTCTATTCATCAAGTCCATGAATATTTCTGGGGCATTGGTGAGTACTATGAATTCATAGTGCCCGTATCTTGTACGAAAAGCAGTCTTGGGGACATCTTCCTTCTTCACCCTTACTTGATAATATCCCGACCGCAAATCCACCTTGGATAAGTATTGTGCTCCATGAAACTGATCAAACAAGTAATCGATTCTTGGGAGAGGATACTTGTTCTTTATCATTATTTTGTTAGGTTCATTATAATCAACGCAAATCCACATTGACCCATCCTTCTTCTTGACGAAGAGGACTGATGCACCCCATGGTGAAGCACTTGGGCGTATAAACCCTTTATCCAGATTCTCCTGTAGTTGTTTCTTCAGCTCTTCAAGCTCAACAACAACCATTCTATATGGAGTCTTGGATATTGGTAGTGCCCCAGGTATAAGTCCAATTGAGAACTCAACATCTCTTCTATGAGGAAGACCAGGCAGTTCCTCGGGAAACACTTTAGCGAATTCCCTCACAATAGGCATTTCTTCAAGGATGATTTCTTCTTTGGACTCAATCATCTGAGCCAGATACGCATGCTCATAAGACAGTAATATCCATGCTTGAGATGATGGAGCTAAAGGAGATTCATCTTCCTCCTTACACTTGTAAAGAATCGGGGGTCGATTCTCCATATGGAGTGTGATTTCCATCTCCCAACAATTTTTGTTGGCTATATATAAGGAAAGCCAATCCATGCCAAGAATTGCATCAAATTCCACCAGAGGGAGTATGATGAGGTTCACCGGGAAGTTAAATCCATAGACTATAATAGGGGAGGACATTTATTCATGGGATGCAATGATTGCCCCATTTTCCGTACTCACTGACATCTTTACTTCCATGATTTTTGGTGGTGATGTGATTGTTCTACTAAACCTTTGAGATATAAAAGAATGCGTATAAACTGAATCAAAAATTACGTTCTCTATTATTGAATGAATAACTAGCGTACCTGTCACCACTTCGTTGTTGGGGTTCACTTCGGTAGAAGTGATGGAAAAAGCTCTTCCTTGCTACCTTGGAGGTTGTTGGTTGTCTCCGAAAACCCTTGGATTAGGGCACTGATTTGAAAAATGACCCGTTTCTTTGAATTTGTAGCATTGAAAAATGCGTTGAGGTTCGAACGGAGCATTCCTCTCCTCTGTCGTAGCCGCGGGTCTTTCTTGCCGACTGTTAACAGGTAGGTGCCCTTCTCTTCCAAACCTGAAGCATTTTCTCGTCCCCTTAAGGAAATTTATAGGGTGCCTTTTTCCTCACTTTTGGTAAGTGGGGTGCTGGATCTTCTTAGCACTATTGGATTTATCCGTCGGACCACCAGCATTGAAGTCCACCTTATGCTTCTTGACCCCATGATACCCTTGTGATTCCCCGATCTCCATTTCGACCTTGAGGGCACATCGGACAATTTCCTCATAGCTGTCGAAGTCACGGATCACTAATGCTTTCCGCAAGCTAGGCTTCATCCCACCAAAGAAGTGGTCAAACTTGAATTCAGGGGTAACGACAAGTGTATCTTGCAAGCCTTGTGAAGTTTTCCTCGTACGCTCCAATAGATTCTTCATCTTTTTTCTTGAGGTAAAGGAAGTCCCTTTCCATCTTAAGCCGGAGGGTGAGCGGAAAATATTTATCGAAAAACATCTTCCGGAAATCCTTCCATTCCAACGCCTCGATCCCTCCTCAGGCTTCGTATTTTTTATCAACGTCCACCATTGATCAGCTTCACCCTCCATATGATAAGCCGCAAGGAGAACCTTCTCTTGTTCAGAACATTGGAGGATGGAGAATATCTTTTCAATGGAGTTGATCCATTGTTCAGCGATCGTAGGATCGGATGATCCACTAAAAGCAGTAGGCCTTTGTCTCATGAACCTCTCGATAGTGACTTGTTCTTTAATAGGGGGGTTGAATGTTCCTCGTGACCTATGTTTCTATTCAAAACTTGAGTTAGCTGAGAGAGAATCGTAACAATGTTCGCAATTACCACTCCCATCGGATTGGGCATCTCATTAGTACAGTCATCACACTGATCTTCACAACGGTTGTTAGCCTGAGTCCTCCTATTACCGGCCATTGGCTGGAATAAAAGCAAAGTTAGGGGTAACACATAAAGGGTAATCCAAATACAAAATTTGATGACTTATAAAAAAACTTTTATTTCCTTACTCAAGAGTCTATAGGCTTCAATCTAGGATTTTCATGATCTACTTTCTAACATATATTCATAGGGGAATTTTTTTTAATTCCCTTAATAAGGGTTCATACTAAGCTTTTGAATTTATCAAAACATATCCCCCTGGAGTTTCCTAACCAAGAGTGCAGCAAGGCCCGTTGTCGTGCACCAGTTCCCATTCGAGTCTAGCTCAAAGCGGTGTTTTCAGGTTTTACCCCTAGGATATATTTGTTCCAGAGCCGCCTCTACATGATCGTATCTAGACAGGGATGTATTTTTTTGATAAACCACTTACTCAGTACTTACCAAAACTTAGGGATGTTTTTATTATACGTAGTCTTGTATCTAAGGCTTTACTAGGCTTTCCTAATCCCAAAAATAACTAAATCTATCCTCTGATACCAACTATGACAACCCTGCTTTTATTACAAACTTTAACAGGATTTATTACATAAAACTTCACTTGATACAACAAAGAAGATTGAGAGGTTTAGTGTATTTGGGGCTTATGATAATTACATAAAAATTTAAAACATGAAATACAAAATCTTTATTGAAAACTTCCTTTACATGACCACTACATTCCCTCGTACTTAGCATTGCATGGGATAACCTGAGGACATGCATAAGAAAAGAGTGAGATATAAAGCCCAATAAGGGAGTACACATGGAATAACATGAGGAGTAAAATACATTTTAGAAAATAGGAATATCAATAGAGCATAAAAGAAACATGAACATAAAGTCATGATAAAGTATGATAATCCTAACATGGAAATGTGGCAACAACACTTAACATAGAATTAGCATGAGCCAAGGCTCATTGCACATGGAGCATGAGTAAATCCTCATTGCACATAAATCATGAGTAAACCCTCATTGAACTTGAATTATCATGATTCAACACTCATTTCACATGACGTATCATGATACTATACTTTACCCAATGTATTGGAGTGCTATAAGGGCGCACCCTTCTTAAACATTTCATTTCATGCATAAGTGTGCCAAATGGATAATAAAACATGGATTCATAAAACATAATCATTTATTCCACGATAAAGGAATGTGGAATTCATACATGAAACATTATAATCAATAAGTAAATGTTCATAAAGGTGAATACCCTTGATGGAGAAATGGGTGTTGTATTCACTACACAATGGCATTGGCTTAGAAAATTGGTGCGATTTCGGCAGCGTAACGACGTGACATAAGAATTCATAAAAACGGTTGATGAGAGAGAAAGGGGTTCCTAATCATATTTACATGTAATGGAAAGTAAGGAGGTCATATAGATACATGTCCCAACAATTGTAATGGAATTTAGATTCATGATACAAAAGTATTGCTTGAATGTAAAAGAGGAGAGAGAAGTTCCTTTCGGAATTCCGGCATAGTAACGGGTGTACATCGGAGGAATTTAATTAGAGAGAAAGGGGTATACCATCATTCAAAAATAAAGAGGGAATTATGGGGGAGGTGTGAAACCATACCCCAACATTCATAATTGAAATTAAAAGGGCAAAACAACTTAAAGAAAATTGGACAAAAAGGAGAAAGGAGGAAAAACACCCTTACTTGGAAGTGTGCTTCCAAAGGCTAGAGAGAGGATTGTAAGAGGATTATTGGGAGATTAGGGCACCTTGGGAGGATTATAGAGAGAGTAGGGCATAGTTTTTATGAACTCCAAGGGCTTTGAGTGAGGAGGAAGTGGGAGCTTGGGTGAGTTTATATAGGAAAGGTGAGGGAATTCTTTATTATTTAGGTTTGGGTCCCCTTACATTAAATTAATCCAAACCACAAACCATCCCATGGTTTTTTCCCATGGATTTTGGAAAAGGGAAGAGGAAAAAAATATTTTATAAGGCCAAAGTCCGAACTTCTTAAAATATTAGGGTTGCTTATGTGGAGGTGAGTCACACTCCCATGGAAATTAATTTAAAAAGGCAAGGTGTTGAATAAGTCTTGAGGGGTCCATTAATGCTTTGATAAGTAAGTAAAAAAACCCAAAATCACATTATTTTAATGGTAAAACATATATTTTCCGAACATAAAGATTATAGTATTTTATTAAAGCACTATTGGGTCATTATAATGTCATAAAACACATTATATATTTAAATGGTATTTAATTTTACCCAAAAATTTGACTATCTCAGAAAATTATGAAAAATTAACCATTGGTTAATTTCAACGTCCTGATTCCAGAAATAACATTTATTTTATCTAAATAATTTTCTAAATATGTTAATTTTCACTTTTAAAATAAAATACGACATTTATCGAAAATTCACGGTTTTTGACAG
Organism: Viscum album; assembly: GCA_963277665.1. Classification (NCBI taxonomy): domain Eukaryota; kingdom Viridiplantae; phylum Streptophyta; class Magnoliopsida; order Santalales; family Viscaceae; genus Viscum; species Viscum album. The sequence goes on along the minus strand of OY728138.1, from coordinate 283,376,334 downwards.
AAATGGCTTTCAAACCATAATAAAAATTTTAATTGCATTCATAAAATTATAAGATCATTTATATTTAATAAAAATTAATTTAATAATATTATTATTATTTTATTAAAATATTATTTAATTCAAAAATCCCTTAATTTAATGAAATATATTTATTAATTAAATAATAACTAAAAACACCATTTGTACTTTAAAAACTATTTACAATGTATCAAAATGGCTAGAAATTATATTCATTATTATATACAAAAATAATGTACATGAACATAGTACTACTTATTTGTTACATAACCCCTTAAAACAGCTGCATAAGACCTAAGGGTAAGGTGTGCGATGGTGACAGACTCTTGGGGTGGCTCGGATAGCATCGCTCGAGTGGTAATTTCAATCAACTTCCACTTTTCCCGTATACGGTCATGTTCGAGCTTGAAATGATGAAGCTCAGCTTGGGATTGGTCAAGGGCTAAGCCCAAAGACACCACCTCTTTTCCGAGCTCCGACAAATGGGCTTCGTATGGGGAAATTCTACTGGATGAGTCCATCGCTTCCTTTGTTTGAGTAAATTGGATTTGTTAAAGTCCTATATTTATACTAATAATGTGATCACTGTTCAACATATATATTATCAATGGTCAAAATTATTAACATAAAACCAAAGAAGTTGACATTTTATATAATCATAAAGAGACATTTATTTAGATCAAGAGGGATTTCCATTAACGAAACTTTGGGTCGTTACAATATTCCCCCCTTAAGAAATTTCACCTTCGAAATTTTCCTTTTCCCACACTAAAACAAATGTGGGTAACTCAGATTCATCATATCCTCTGATTCCCAAGTCACTTCTTCAAACTTGTGGTTTCTCCACAACACCTTGACGAGGGGCATTGTCTTATTTCGTATAACTTTTTCTCTATGATCTAAGATCTTCACTGGTTTCTCCTCATAAGAAAGATCATCTTCCAATTTTACCACCTCAGAAGAGAGTATATGTGAAGGGTTCGGTATGTACTTACTTAAGAGGGATACATGAAAGACATCATGTACTTTGTCCATGGCAGGTGGAAGTGCTAGTCGATAGGTCACAGCCCTGACACGATCAAGAATCTCTAAGGGGCTGGTGTACCTTGGACTTAACTTCCCTTTCCTTCCAAACCTCATGACCTTATTCCACGGAGATATGCGTAGAAACACCATTTCTCCAACTTTAAACTCAAGGTCTCATCGACTATTATCTTCATAACTCTTCTGTCGACTCTGGGCTACCTTGATATGTTGCTGAATGGTTTTCACCTTCTCCACCATTTCTTCGACCATTTCTGGTCCAAGTAGCTTACGTTCACCGACCTCATCCCAACATGCCAGTGTTCTACACCTTTTCCCATACAGGGCTTCATATGGTTCCATTTGGATGCTCGAGTGGAAACTGTTATTATAAGAGAACTCAACCAGAGGAAGATGTTGATCCCATCCTCCTTTAAATTCCATTGAGCATGCTCTCAACATATCCTCAAGTGTTTGGATAGTCTGCTTGGATTCGCCATCAGTTTGAGGATGATAGGTTGTACTAAAGTTTAGTTCAGCATTCAGAGCATGTTGAAGACTCTTCCAAAAATTAGAGGTGAATCTTGGATCTCGGTCAGACACAATAGATAGTGGTACTCCATACAACCATACCACTTCCCTGATATATATCTGTTCCAGTTGATACAAAGAGAAATCCTCCCAAATAGCAATGAAGTGTGCAGTCTTTGTAAGACGATCCACAACAACCCAGATTGCATTGTTGCCTTTGGATGTCCTTGGAAGTCCGGTGAAAACGTCTATGGTGATGTTCTCCCATTTCCATTTTAGTATGGGCAATGGTTGCATCATCCCCTTAGACTTCTGCCTCTCTGCCTTCACTTGCTGACACACCAAGAACTTTGATGTATATTCAGCGATCTCCTTCTTCATATTATCCCACCAAAGGTTTTATCAGAGATCTCGATACATCTTTGTGCTCCCTGGGTGAATAGAGAAATTTAAACTATGTGCATCATCCAAAAGTTCCTTCTTCAGCTCCGGACTTGATGGAACACATAGTCTTTTCCCAAACCAAACAATTCCTTCTTCATTAACATTAAACTCTGAGTATTTCCCTTTTTTGATAGCTTCCACTTTTTCCTGAATTCCCACATCATCCTTTTGAGCATTATTTAACCTTTCCAAAAGAGATGGTTGAGCAATAATTTGTGAAAGGATTGATGATGTTCCCTTCTTTATGATTCCCGCGTCCATCTTCATCAAGTCTAATAATATTGGATCCTTCTCAATTCTCATCATTGATAGAATTGATGGGTCCTTTCTACTTAGGGCATCTTCCTCCTTGTTCGCTTTTCATGGGTGGTAATGTATTCAACAGTCATAATCCTTGATGAACTCTATCCATCTTCTCTGGCGCATATTAAGATCTTTCTGTGTGAATATATATTTAAGACTCTTGTGGTCAGTATATATCTCATATTTCTCTCCATAGAGATAATGCCGCCAGATTTTCATGGAAAAGATCACCACTACAAACTCCAGATCATGCGTTGGATAGTTTTGCTCGTGGATTTTCAACTGCCTTGAGGCATAGGATATAACTTTATCATTCTGCATTAGCACACAGCCTAAGCCCTTCTTTGAAGTATCACTGAAAACAACAAAAAGTTCCCCACTTGTGGGTAAAGTGAGCACGAGCACAGTGATAAGCCTCTTTTTCAACTCCTTGAAGATTTCTTCACATTCATCACTCCCAGAAAACTTTACTCCCTTTCGAGTTATCTTGGTAAGAGAGTTGGAAAATTGTGAGAAATTTCTCACAAATCGTCGATAATATCCATCTAACCCCAAGAAGCTACGGATATTCGTTACCGATGTTGGCCTCAGCCATCCCTCAATTGCATCTGTTTTGGAGGGGTCCACAGATATCCCATTGCTTGTGATGATATGGCCCAAGAATGAGACCTCCTTCAACCAGAACTCACACTTGATGTACTTTGCATAGATCTTCTCCTTGCGCAAAGTCTCTAGTACAGTTTTTAAATGCTCCTCGTGATCCTCCTTGGTTTTGGAGTATATTAGAATATAATCTATAAAGACTACCACAAATTTTTCAAGGTAATCTCTAAAGACTCTATTCATCAAGTCCATGAATATTGTTGGAGAATCAGTGAGTCCAAAAGGAATTACTATGAATTCATAGTGCCCGTATCTTGTACGAAAAGCAGTCTTGGGGACATCTTCCTTCTTCACCCTTACTTGATAATATCCCGACCGCAAATCCAGCTTGGATAAGTATTGTGCTCCATGCAACTGATCAAACAAGTCATCGATTCTTGGGATAGGATACTTGTTCTTTATCGTGATTTTGTTAAGTTCATGATAATCAATGAAAATCCACATTGACCCATCCTTCTTCTTGACGAAGAGGACTAGTGCACCCCATGGTGAAGCACTTGGGCGTATAAACCCTTTATCCAGATTCTCCTGTAGTTGTTTCTTCAGCTCTTCATTCTCAACAACAACTATTCTATATATAGTCTTAGATATTGGTAGTGCCCCAGGTATAAGTCCAATTGTGAACTCAACATCTCTTCTATGAGGAAGACCAGTCAGATCCTCGGGAAACACTTCAGCGAATTCCCTCACAATAGGCATTTCTTCAAGGATGATTTCTTCTTTGGACTCAATCATCTGAGCCAGATACATGTGCTCATAAGATAGTAATATCCATACTTGAGATGATGGAGCTAAAGGAGATTCATCTTCCTCCTTACACTTGTAAATAATCGGGGGTCGATTCTCCATATGGAGTGTGATTTCCCTCTCCCAACAATTTATGTTGGCTCTATATAAGGAAAGTCAATCCATGCCAAGAATTGTATCAAATTCCACCAGAGGGAGTATGATGAGGTTCACTGGGAAATTCAATCCATAGACTATAACAGGGGAGGAAATTTATTCATGGGATGCAATGATTGCCCCATTTTCCGTACTCACTGACATCTTTACTTCCATGATTTGTGGTGGTGATGTGATTGTTCTGCTAAACCTTTGAGATATAAAAGAATGAGTATAAACTGAATCAAAAATTATGTTCGCTATTCTTTAATGAATAACTAGCGTACCTCTCACCACTTTGTTGTTGGGGTTCACTTTGGCAGAAGTGATGACAAAAGCTCTTCCTTTTCTACCTTGGAGGTTGTTGGTTGTCTCCAAAAAACCCTTGGATTAGGGCACTGATTTGAAAAATGACTCGTTTCTTTGAATTTGTAGCATTTAAAAATGCGTTGAGGTTCGAACGGAGAATTACTCTCCTCTGTCGCAGCTATGGGTCTTTCTTGCCGACAGTTAACAGGTAGGTGCCCTTCTCTTCCACACCTGAAGCATTTTCTCGTCCCCTTAAAGAAATTTCTAGGGTGCCTTTTTCCTCACTTTTGATAAGTGGGGTGATGGATCTTCTTAGCACTATTGGATTTATCCGTCGGACCACCAGCATTGAAGTCCACCTTATGCTTCTTGTCCCCATGATACCCATGTGATTCCCCGATCTCCATTTCGACCTTGAGGGCACATTGGACAATTTCCTCATAGCTGTCGAAGTCACGGATCGCTAATACTTTCCGCAAGCTAGGCTTCAGCCCACCAAAGAAGTGGTCAACCGTGCATTCGGGGGTGACGACAAGTGTATCGTGCAAGCCTTGTGAAGTTTTCCTCGTACGCTCCAACAGATTCTTCATGTTTTTTCTTGAGGTAAAGGAAGTCCCTTTCCATCTTAAGCCAGAGGGTGAGTGGAAAATATTTATCGAAAAACATCTTCCGGAAATCCTTCCATTCCAACGCCTCGATCTCCTCCTCAGGCTTCGTATTTTTGATCAACGTCCACCATTGATCAGCTTCACCCTCCATACGATAATATGCAAGGATAACCTTCTCTTGTTTAGAACATTGGAGGATGGAGAATATCTTTTCAATGGAGTTGATCCATTGTTCAGCTATTGTAGGATCGGATGATCCACTAAAAGTAGTAGGCCTTTGTCTCATTAACCTCTCGATAGCGACTTGTTCTTTCTTAGGGGGGTTGAATGTTCCTCTTGACCTGTGTTTCTATTCAAAACTGGAGTTATCTGAGAGAGAATCGTAACAAAGTTCTCAATTACCGCTCCCATCGGATTGGGCATCTCATTAGTACAGTCATCACACTGATCTTCACAACAGTTGTTAGCCTAAGTCCTCCTATTACCGGCCATTGGCTGGAATAAAAGAAAAGTTATGGGTAACACATAAAGGGTAATCCAAATACAAAAGTTTATGACTTATAAATAAGCTTTTATTTCCATACTCAAGAGTTTATAGGCTTCAATCTAGGATTTTCATGATCTACTTTCTAACATATATTCATAGGGTAATTTTTTTTAATTCCCTTAATAAGGGTTTATACTAAGCTTTTGAATTTATCAAAACATATCCCCCTGGAGTTTCCTAACCAAGAGTGCAGCAAGGCCCATTGTCGTGCACCAGTTCCCATTTGAGTCTAGCTCAAAGCGGTGTTTTCAGGTTTTACCCCTAGGATACATCTGTGCTAGAGCCGCCTCTACATGCTCGTATCTAGACAGGGATGTATTTGTTTGATAAACCACTTACTAAGTACTTACCAAAACTTTGGGATGTTTTTATTATACTTAGTCTTGTATCTAATGCTTTACTAGGCTTTCCTAATCCCAAAAATAACTAAATCTATCCTCTGATACCAACTATGAAAACCCTGCTTTTATTACAAACTTTAACAGGATTTATTACATAAAACTTCACTTGATACAACAAAGAAGATTGAGAGGTTTAGTGTATTTGGGGCTTATGATAATTACATAAAAACTTAAAACATGAAATACAAAATCTTTATTGAAAACTTCCTTTACATGAACACTACATTCCCTCGTACTTAGCATTGCATGGGATAACCTGAGGACATGCATAAGAAAATAGTGAGCTATAAAGCCCAGTAAGGGAGTACACATGGAATAACATGAGGAGTAAAATACATGTTAGAAAATAGGCATATCAATAGATCATAAAAGAAACATGAACATAAAGGCATGATAAAGTATGATAATCATAACATGGAAATGTGGCAACAACACTTAACATGGAATTAGCATGAGCCAAGGCTCATTGCACATGGAGCATGAGTAAATACTCATTGCACATAAATCATGAGTAAACCCTCATTGCACTTGAATTAGCTTGATTCAACACTCATTTCACATGATGTATCATGATACTATACTTTACCCAATGTATTGGAGTGCTATAAGGGCGCACCCTTCTTAAACATTTCATTTCATGCATAAGTGTGCCACATGGATAATAAAACATGGATTCATAAAACATAATAATTTATTCCACGATAAAGGAATGTGGAATTCATACATGAAACATTATAATCAATAAGTAAATGTTCCTAAAGTTGAATACCCTTGATGGAGAAATGGGCATTGTATTCACTACACAATGGCATTGGCTTAGAAAATCGGTGCGATTTCGGCAGCATAACGACGTGACATAAGAATTCATAAAAACAGTTGATGAGAGAGAAAGGGGTTCCTAATAATATTTACATGTAATGGAATGTAAGGAGGTCATATAGATACATTTCCCAACAATTGTAATGGAATTTAGATTCATGATACAAAAGTATTGCTTGAATGTAAATGAGGAGAGAGAAGTTCCTTTCGGAATTTCGGTATAGTAACGGGTGTACATGGGAGAATTTAATTAGAGAGAAAGGGGTATCCCATCATTAAAAAATAAAGAGGGAATTATGGGGGAGGTGAGAAACCATACCCCAACATTTATAATTTAAATTAAAAGGGAAAAACAACTTAAAGAAAATTGGACAAAAAGGAGAAAGGAAGAAAAAAACCCTTACTTGGAAGTGTGCTTCCAAAGGCTAGAGAGAGGCTTGTAAGAGGCTTCTTGGGAGATTAGGGCACCTTGGGAGGATTCTAGAGAGATTAGGGCAGAGTTTTCATGAACTCCAAGGGCTTTGAGTGAGGAGGAAGTGGGATCTTGGGTGAGTTTATATAGGAAAGGTGAGGGAATTCTTTATTATTTAGGTATGGGTCTCCTTACATTAAATTAATCCAAACCACAAACCATCCCATGGTTTTTGACAATGGTTTTTGGAAAAGGTAAGAGGAAAAAAATATTTTATAAGGACAAAGTCCTAACTTCTTAAAATATTAGGGTTGCTTATGTGGAGGTGAGTCACACTCCCATGGAAATTAATTTAAAAAGGCAAGGTGTTGAATAAGTCTTGACGGGTCCATTAATGCTTTGAAAAGTAAGTCAAAAAAACCCAAAATCACATTATTTTAATGGTAAAACATATATTGGCCGAACGTAAAGATTATAGTATTTTATTACATCACTATTGGGTCATTATGATGTCATAAAACACATTATATATTTAAACGGTATTTAATTTTACCCAAAAATTTGACTGTCTCAGAAAATTATGAAAAATTCACCATTGGTTAATTTCGACATCCTGATTCCAGAAATAACATTTAATTTATCTAAATAATTTTATAAATATGTTAATTTTCACTTTTAAAATAAAATCCGACATTTATCGAAAATTCACAGTTTTTGACAGAAATGGCTTTCAAACCTTAATAAAAAATTTAATTGCATTCATAAAATTATAAGATCATTTATATTTAATAAAAATTAATTATTATTATTATTATTATTTTATTAAAATATTATTTAATTCAAAAATCCATTAATTTAATGAAATATATTTATTAATTAAATAATAACTAAAAACACCATTTGTACTTTAAAAACTATTTACAATGTATCAAAATGGCTAGAAATTATATTCATTATTATATACAAAAATAATGTACATGAACATAGTACTACTTATTTGTTACATAACCCCTTAAAACAGCCGCATAAGACCTAAGGATAAGGTGTGTGATGGTGACAGACTCTTGGGGTGGCTCGGATAGCATCGCTCGAGTGGTAATTTCAATCAACTTCCACTTTTCCTGTAGACGGTCACGTTCGAGCTTGACATGATGAAGCTCAGCTTGGGCTTGGTCAAGGGCTAAGCCCAAAGACGCCACCTCTTTTCCGAGCTCTGAAAAATGGGCTTTGTATGGAAAAATTCCACTGGATGAGTCCATCGCTTCCTTTGTTTGAGTAAATTGGATTTGTTAAAGTCCTATATTTATACTAATAATGTGATCACTGTTCAACAGCTATATTATCAACGGTCAAAATTCTTAACATAAAACCAAAGAAGTTGACATTTTATATAATCATAAAGAGACATTTATTTAGATCAAGAGGGATTTCTATTAATGAAACTTTGGGTCGTTACAATATTCCCCCCTTAAGAAATTTCACCCTCGAAATTTTCCTTTTCCCACACTAAAACAAATGTGGGTAACTCAGATTCATCATATCCTCCGATTCCCAAGTCACTTCTTCAAACTTGTGGTTTCTCCACAACACGTTGACGAGGGGCATTGTCTTATTTCGTAGAACTTTTTCTCTATGATCTAAGATCTTCACTGGTTGCTCCTCATAAGAAAGATCATCTTCCAATTGTACCACCTCAGAAGAGAGTAGATGTGAAGAGTCTGGTATGTACTTACTTAAGAGGGATACATGAAAGACATCATGTACTTTGGCCATGGCAGGTGGAAGTGCTAGTCGATAGCTCACAGCCCCGACACGATCAAGAATCTCTAAGGGGCCGGTGTACCTTGGACTTAACTTCCCTTTCCTTCCAAACCTCATGACCTTATTCCACGGAGATATGCGTAGAAACACCATGTCTCCAACTTTAAACTCAAGGTCTCGTCGACGATTATCTGCATAACTCTTCGGTCGACTCTGGGCTACCTTGATATGTTGCTGAATGGTTTTCAGCTTCTCCACCATTTCTTCGACCATTTCTGGTCCAAGCATCTTATGTTCACCGACCTCATCCCAACATGCCAGTGTTCTACACCTTTTCCCATACAGGGCTTCATATGGTTCCATTTGGATGCTCGAGTGGAAACTGTTATTATAAGAGAACTCAACAAGAGGAATATGTTGATCCCATCCTCCTTTAAAGTCCATTGAGCATGCTCTCAACATATCCTCAAGTGTTTGGATAGTCTGCTTGGATTCGCCATCATTTTGAGGATGATAGGTTTAGTTCAGCATTCAGAGCATGTTGAAGACTCTTCCAAAACTTAGAGGTGAATCTTGGATCTCGGTCAGACACAATAGATAGTGGTACTCCATACAACCTTACCACTTCCCTGATATATATCTGTGCCAGTTGATACAAAGAGAAATCCTCCCAAATAGCAATGAAGTGTGCAGTCTTTGTAAGACGATCCACAATAACCCAGATTGCATTGTTGCCTTTGGATGTCCTTGGAAGTCCGGTGAAAAACTCTATGGTGATGTTCTCCCATTTCCATTTTGGTATGGGTAATGGTTGCATCATCCCCTTAGAATTCTACCTCTCTTCCTTCACTTGCTGACACACCAAGCACTTTGATGTATATTCAGCGATCTCCTTCTTCATATTATCCCACCAAAGGTTTTCTCGGAGATCTTGATACATCTTTGTGCCCCCTGGGTGAATAGAGAAATTTAAACTATGTGCATCATCCAAAAGTTCCTTCTTCAGCTCCGGACTTGATGGAACACATAGTCTTTTCCCAAACCACACAATTCCTTCTTCATTAACATTAAACTCTGAGTATTTCACTTTTTTGATAGCTTCCACTTTTTCCTGAATTCCCACATCATCCTTTTGAGCATTATTTAACCTTTCCAAAAGAGATGGTTGAGCAATCATTTGTGAAAGGATTGATGATGTTCCTTTCTTTATGATTCCCACGTCCATCTTCATCAAGTCTAAGAATATTGGATCCTTCTCAATTCTCATCATTGATAGAATTGATGGGTCCTTTCTACTTAGGGCATCTACCACCTTTTTCGCTTTTCTAGGGTGGTAATGTATTCAACAGTCATAATCCTTAATGAGATCTATCCATCTTCTCTGGATCATATTAAGCTCTTTCTGTGTGAATATATATTTAAGACTCTTATGGTCAGTATATATCTCATATTTCTCTCCATAGAGATAATGCCGCCAGATTTTCAAGGCAAAGATCACCACTGCCAACTCCAGATCATGCGTTGGATAGTTTCGCTCATGTATTTTCAACTGCATTGAGGCATAGGATATAACTTTATCATTTTTCATTAGCACACAGCCTAAGCCCTTCTTTTAAGTATCACTGAAAACAACAAAAAGTTCCCCACTTGTGGGTAAAGTGAGCACGAGCGCAGTGATAAGCCTCTTTTTCAACTCCTTGAAGCTTTCTTCACAATCATCACTCCAAGAAAACTTTACTCCCTTTCGAGTTAGCTTGGTAAGAGAGTTGGAAAATTGTGAGAAATTTCTCACAAATCGTCGATAATATCCATCTAACCCCAAGAAGCTACGGATATTCGTTACCGATGTTGGCCTCGGCCATCCCTCAATTGCATCTGTTTTGGAGGGGTCCACAGATATCCCATTGCTTGTGATGATATGGCCCAAGAATGAGACCTCCTTCAACCAGAACTCACACTTACTGTACTTTTCATAGAGCTTCTCCTTGCGCAAAGTCTCTAGTACAGTTTTTAAATGCTCCTCATGATCCTCCTTGGTTTTGGAGTATATTAGAATATCATCTATAAAGACTACCACAAATTTGTCAAGGTAATCTCTAAAGACTATATTCATCAAGTCCATGAATATTGCTGGATCATTGGTGAGTCCGAAAGGCATTACTATGAATTCATAGTGCCCGTATCTTGTACGAAAAGCAGTCTTGGGGACATCTTCCTTCTTCACCCTTACTTGATAATATCCCAACCGCAAATCCACCTTGGATAAGTATTGTGCTCCATGCAACTGATCAAACAAGTCATCGATTCTTGGGAGAGGATACTTGTTCTTTATCGTGATTTTGTTAAGTTCATGATAATCAATGCAAATCCACATTGACCCATCATTATTCTTGACGAAGAGGACTGGTGCACCCCATGGTGAAGCACTTGGGTGTATAAACCCTTTATCCAGATTCTCCTGTAGTTGTTTATTCAGCTCTTCAAACTCAACAACAACCATTCTATATAGAGTCTTGGATATTGGAAGTGCCCCAGGTATAAGTCCAATTGAGAACTCAACATCTCTTCTATGAGGAAGACCAGGCAGATCATCGGGAAACACTTCAGCGAATTCCCTCACAATAGGCATTTATTCAAGGATGATTTCTTCTTTGGACTCAATCATCTGAGCTAGATACGCGTGCTCATAAGACAGTAATATCCATTCTTGAGATGATGGAGCTAAAGGAGATTCATCTTCCTCCTTACACTTGTAAAGAATCGGGGGTCGATTCTCCATATGGAGTGTGATTTCCCTCTCCCAACAATTTATGTTGGCTCTATATAAGGAAAGCCAATCCATACCAAGAATTGCATCAAATTCCACAAGAGGGAGTATGATGAGGTTCACCAGGAAATTAAATCCATAAACTATAACAGGGGAGGACATTTATTCATGGGATGCAATGATTGCCCCATTTTCCGTACTCACTGACATCTTTACTTCCATGATTTGTGGTAGTGATGTGATTGTTCTGCTAAACCTTTGAGATATAAAAGAATGCATATAGATTGAATCAAAAATTATGTTCGCTATTCTTGAATGAATAACTAGCGTACCTGTCACCACTTCGTTGTTGGGGTTCACTTTGGCAGAAGTGATGGCAAAAGCTCTTCCTTGCTACCTTGGAGGTTGTTGGTTGTCTTCAAAAACCCTTGGATTAGGGCAGTGATTTGAAAAATGACCCCTTTCTTTGAATTTGTAGCATTGAAAAATGGGTTGAGGTTCGAACGGAGAATTCCTCTCCTCTGTTGCAGCCGCGGGTCTTTCTTGCCGACAGTTAACAGGTAGGTGCCCTTCTCTTCCACACCTGAAGCATTTTCTTGTCCCCTTAAGGAAATTTCTAGGGTGCCTTTTTCCTCAATTTTGGTAAGTGGGGTGTTGGATCTTCTTAGCACTATTGGATTTATCCGTCGGACCACCAGCATTGAATTCCACCTTATGCTTCTTGTCCCCATGATACCCCTGTGATTCCCCGATCTCCATTTCGACCTTGAGGGCACATCAGACAATTTCCTTATAGCTGTTGAAGTCACGGATCGCTAATGCTTTCTGCAAGCTAGGCTTCATCCCACTAAAGAAGTGGTAAACCTTGCATTCGGGGGTAACGACAAGTGTATCGTGCAAGCCTTGTGAAGTTTTCCTCATACGCTCCAACAGATTCTTCATGTTTTTTCTTGAGGTAAAGGAAGTCCATTTCCATCTTAAGCCGGAGGGTGAGCGGAAAATATTTCGACGTCCTGATTCCAGAAATAACATTTATTTTATCTAAATAATTTTCTAAATATGTTAATTTTCACTTTTAAAATAAAATCCGACATTTATCAAAAATTCACAGTTTTTGACAGAAATGGCTTTCAAACCTTAATAAAAAATTTAATTGCATTCATAAAATTATAAGATCATTTATATTTAATAAAAATTAATTTTATAATATTATTATTTTATTAAAATATTATTTAATTCAAAAATCCATTAATTTAATGAAATATATTTATTAATTAAATAATAACTAAAAACACCATTTGTACTTTAAAAACTATTTACAATGTATCAAAAATGGATAGAAATTATATTCATTATTATATACAAAAATAATGTACATGAACATAGTACTACTTATTTGTTACATAACCCCTTAAAACAGCCGCATAAGACCTAAGGGTAAGGTGTGCGATGGTGACAGACTCTTGGGGTGGCTCAGATAACATCGCTCGAGTGGTAATTTCAATCAAATTCCATTTTTCCTGTAGAAAGTCACGTTCGAGCTTGACATGATGAAGCTCAGATTGGGCTTGGTCAAGGGAGAATCCCAAATATGCCACCTCTTTTCCAAGCTCTGACAAATGGGCTTCGTATGGGGAAATTCTACTGGATGAGGCCATCGCTTCCTTTGTCTAAGTAAATTGGATTTGTTAAAGTCCTATATTTATACTAATCATGTGATCACTGTTCAACGGTTATATTAGAAACGGTCAAAATTATTAACATAAAACCAAATAAGTTGACATTTTTTATAAACTTAAAGAGACATTTAATTAGATCAAGAGGGATTTCCATTAATGAAACTTTGTGTCGTTACACAATTTATCTATCTTGTGGCCTATAAGAACTTATCTGTCTAGGGAACCGAATCCGCATGAATTCAAAAGTTAAGTTCGGTATTTTGACAATATATCTCATTATAGATGTATAATGGTCAACAAAGTTGACATTAAGATATTCAATATTCGGGACAACAACTCTATTATTTTTTCTAAGTCTTGATATGGAATTTTAAAAGTAAAAAACTAAGATACAAGTGGTATATCCAAATTTGGGTTTTCAAAACCACCTCCCATTTTGTCTATAAAAGGTAACCTTGGGAACCCCATTTAAAATTTAGACCAAGGAGTGAATTGATGCCATTTTTTAGTTCCATATGAGTCATATAATCACCTTGGAGGATCTGAAGCTCCCTGTCCTCATAGGGAGAGTTGAAATGGAGAAGAAGATCCACCTAACTTTCTTCCTCCTCTCAATGTTGGGTTAAATAGTAGTCATTCATTGTGAGGGAGCTACAAATCTTATAAAGGGATTTCCATAACTTTTACTGCTACTACTTTGATTTATTTTGGGTTTTAAAACATTTTATTCTAAATTATCTTTCTTTTATTCATGTTTGAATTCTTTTTTTGATTAAACCAAATGGGATGCTCTTTAGTTTTAACTGATCGGTGTGACATTTTTGAGTGTGTGACTTGTGTTGTTCTGATTAGATAACACAAGAATCATTTTCTTCACCACTTTTTGAGATTTAAATTTTATTTGGATGTTATTATACCCTGCATAATATATGAACCTTGTCTATATGATTTTTATGTTAAGGTTTGGTTCAAAATTCATTGATATAAACACTTGGAAAGTAATCAGGATTCCGATTAATTTTAACAAAAGAAAAACTTCAAACATGAATTCATATCTAAGAGTGATGGACTTTATATTTTTTTATTGAAATAAAGATTATACATTCACCTATTATTTTCCAAAATCTACTTGGTTTTTCAACTATTAAACTCTTTAAAATAAGTTATTTTCTTAAAAAAAATTCAAAACCACCTCCGTCTTTTAGTACTTTTTATTAAAAATACACACTCTAAACATACCATCCCTCCTTGAGGGATGAACTAGAGTATTCCCTAGACAATAAATCAACTTTAAAAACATAATCAATTTGATGTTTCATGAAAACGCATTCAACCACCTACCTCTCAATGGTAGGTGAAAATAAAGAACATGACTATGATCTTCTAAATCCAGCCTTGGATCTCCTTTACTTTAACAGATCCAACAAGATCTCATTATAATTCATTTCATATCACATAGATCTATACATAATGGACTAGATATATGGTTTTGAGAGAGATAAGAACTTGGATCAAAGAAGAATAAGGAATAAGAGAGAGAACAAGGACTTACTGATGATTATGGATCTCCAATGCACTTTGATTCTCCTAAGAATAACTTATGGGTAAAAGGGGAAAGTCTCTAAAGCCTTGGGAGGGATGGGAATTCAAAATCCTAGGATATTATGCAAATAATGACGGTTTTAGGATTTAATTTGGATAAAAACTATAAATTTCAACGTTTCAACTATACGTCACACAGTTATGTCATGCGTTTTTTTAAATCGTGCGCTAACCAGGTTGTGCTACTAACACAAGTCCACCCCTTACACAATTAGACAGACTATGTGACAACCATGCTTTACCTCTATTTCAATTTTCATGATTTACCTTAGAAATACATATGGTTTATCCAAACCAGGCGACAACTGTGTGACTTCCTAGTAACTCCCAAAACATGTTTCACAATTTTCTAAAGGTGGTGTATGGTTTCTACTAAACATGAAAAAAAATGAGAACCTCCAGAAACACCTACAAAACATTTCTAAACCTCCCCAAACAACCCAAAACTTAACCCAAGATTTATGTATGATCAAAATACATATATAAATGGTCATGTACCTAAAATCGGGGGTGTTGCAGTGAGGGATTGTGTAATAAGTGATTAAATTATTCCATCTTTGGTACAAATAGAATATAAAATATCAAAAAGGTAATATAATCAACAGTCATCACAATATTAACCAAGATAAAAGAATAAACTACAACTACATGACATCTGTAGATAAATATCTTACCCATGTAATAATATAATGAGTAGTAGTAGTGTCGTGTGGGAATACATATAGGAATGGACACATGTAGGCCCACTATGTACATGATACCAAAGATAAGTTAACAAAACAAAGTTTTCTATAGTAAAATTGGGTATTGAGTCTCTACTCGGTCTTGTATCCTAACTCCAACCAGAATCTACAACATGACCAATCAAAGTTAGGATATTTATTTTACTTATTTTGTAACCAATAAGTCTTCCTGGGTACTAAGGTGCTTGAGCAGGGCGTGAGTACACCTTAGTAATACAACACCAATGATGAACCTAAAACATCCAATATAATCAAGTTTGTGTATAGTGTGATGTGATCATAAGTAAAGGTAAGCAGGAAAGGAAAAAATAAAAAATATATCACACCCATGAGTGATACATGATCAACCTATGTAACAAATACCTACTTCATCCAGTGTCAGAGTGTCTCTGAACATATCAAAAAATAGCTAAATAGGCAACACATTAAAATTCAATATCAATGGTAAGAAAATTATTTCATAGTTTTATGACCAATATATGGGTAATATGTCCCAATAACATAACTTGATATTGGACATAATGTCCTTGATATATCACAATCATCAATACATGGTAAGTAATTCCAAATAAAAAATCATAATAGTTAGCATTATATCCTTAATAATCATATACAAGTGGGAATCAAATCTTGGACACATTATCAAGAGAGGTTATAACATCCCGAACTTAGACTATAACATAATAGGGTAAAACATCCATGGTCCCCGAACACATCATAAGAGGGCGTCACATGCTAAAATAAATAATCTCATATGGTAATCTCATCCCATTACTTAGAGGAATCACATCATGGGATGTTCATCCCACTCCCAAGGAAAATAGAAAATTACTAGGAATTTTGTTAGTGAATCCTATTTTCTTATTTGGAAGTAACACAACATGGGCACTACATCCCACTCCCATGGGAAATAAAAATAACTAGGCATTTCATCGTGGGAATCTCATCCCCTTCCTTGTAAGTATCACACCATGGGAAGTACATCCCACTCCAAATGGAAATAAAAAATAACTAGGAATTTCATCTCAGTCATCACATCCCCTTCCTTGGAATTATCACACCATGGGTAGTTTATCCCACTTCCAAGGTAAATAAAAAATAATTGGGAATTTCCTCCCATTACATGGTAATTATCAATTTAATTGGGTATTTCACCCCATTACCATCATCATCAAGACAATGTGGGAATTTCTTTATGTAGATTGGTGGGTATCACAACCCAATATAACCAGAATGGTGTCCCAGATCATGAGATCAAGACATAATTGGCATGGTGTCCCTCAACAGCATACATAAGGTACTAGAGAAACACATCCCAATCCACATGAACCTCACTTAATATGAAGATCATCCTTGACCACATCATCATATGTTAAGTGGTAAATTCATCCAATACCATATATCAAAATATCACATTGGGAAAGTCATCCCATGGCTTAGGCACCATTAACACAAGTGGGAATGTTGTCCTAGTTATTAAGAAATATTGGACTGATTGGGAAGGTTGTCCCACACCCAAGAAACATATCATCCATGGGGAATCACATCCACCCCATAGCATTGATAATACAAATGGGAATAGCACCCCATAACATAAATTCAACACATAATGGAAAAATAGATAGCTTAGTAAAAGATATATAAAAAATCATAACTGGGTTTTCAATACATCCAATTCACTTTTAAGTATAGGTTAGGTTGGTCCTATAATTGCCAACCCAAATCCACATCTATAATTGAATTATAACCCACTCAGTTACCATAATCCATAAGGGAGAGGATCACCCACCACTTACATCAATCATACAATCCCAAAAGGCTAACAAGGAACCAGTAATGATCCGCCTGGATCAATCCTCACACTGACCTCAAAAAATCCACATGTATCCTAGTCAAGAAAGGTTAAGGGTACCCATTTAAGGTCTTCTACAATATCATATACAAATTAGGAATCCCTATTTGGTTCTGAATACATTATTACCATTACTTTAATTTCCATCCATGGCCCTCAGTGGCCATGACATCACACTATATTTCATGGAAGGCCAGAATATAACCCCAATGAAACATACTCACTCTCAAGTGGTGTAGGAAAACATCCCAATCATTGGCTCACGTCGACCCATATAAACTTGATAATGATTCTATATTTGAGGATGGTAAGGAACCTAATCAAGGTTCTACATGTTATAACATAACTCAATGGAAACCTGAATGGTTTCTAAGTATAACTTACATACACTTATATTAAATCCTATGATAGTCTATAATCAAGGCATCAATACATATTAAGTGAAGGGTCCACCACGACTCTAGAAATACTTACCCATCATATACAAGTCAAGGACAAAGGAAATAAATTTAGATTTGGGTCAATCTCACATGGTGGTGATATCACATAACGCATATCCCATGAATAATGAATTAACTATAGGGGATAGTTATGGACTACCTACCTACAGATGGAGTTAACCCTTTATAAAAATATTGATCACCATCGTCTAAGATCATCCAATCTCGATCAAACTCCATTATCTATCATCAAACTATAAAAGTACTTAACTCCATAAAATATTTAAAATAATTGATCTATAATTATTCAATATATAATCATCAAGTAATAACCCATAAAACTGTGTAACAACACTAAAACCTCAGGCAGTGGGGTATGGGCCACCCCTGAAACATCACTAAGACTACCACCGACTGAAGCCTTAACATCTTTCATTGATTCATCAATCGATTCTATACCAATTTAATGTAAAATAAAATATAAAATAGTGTATCAACTTACATAAAGATAAAATTAATGAAACATCAAACATACATCCTCCTAGGAACTACTTTATCCAAGAAGAAAAAAATCACCATCACTCATACGTGATTACACCATAATCTAGGGGAATCGGAATAAAAACTCTAATTTTTTGACCAAAATCATGTCAGGGAAGAGAGAACTAAGAGGATAGGATAAGGGGAAAGAACCTTACTGTAAATAATGAATAAATCCATATCTAGTAATCATAGATCAAGGAGGTAATATTGGGGTAAATGAATGGAGAAAAGGGTGAATCCCCCTTGGATTTGATTGAATAAAAAGATATAACTTTGAAAGGGGTTTAAAATGAAAACCCCTAAGAGTCCCAAAACAATCACATTTAAAAAATAGATCTTGGGTGCACCGAGTTCTCAGTTCCTAGAATAATTCACTTGGTGACCTTCTCTAAAGTAACCTCCCCAAAATTCCTCATTAGGTACCCATTGCCTTTCTGCAGCCACTACGCATCCATTTTCCACCTTCTAAACCCCCATAAATCAACCTGAGCCTCCTCCACCAAAGATAACATCTCATAAACATCCTTTTTTCCATATTAAATGTGTATACAAATTCCAAATCTAAATTTTAATCCAAAAAACAAAAATATCCATTGGTTTCATGTCTATTGAAACCCATTATTCTCAAGATCTACCAACACAAACCAGTGTGAGGCATTATAAAAACACTTTGTGCCCAGTTGGACTATACGAAATAATATCCCATAGTACCCTTTGGATAAACAATAAATAATCATTTATTTTATTTGAGGTTAAGTTTATCATGTAATATATGTCGTGTGTATGTTTCACAACCCTAAATCATCATAAAAGACAAGTGGGGATGCTTCCCTATATATATCTAATATGGTGTATTTATGACTATTTTAAATGGAACATAGTTAAGTAGGAATGCAATAGGTTCTAGAGAATATCCCCAAAATGATATAGGAAGGTCATACTAACTCTTAATTTATTGAACCATTCCTAAAAATTTATGATTCATCCTATCAAACACACCATTCCATTATGGTGTTCCAAGTGTAGTGAATTGTAAAAAAATATACAATATCTCAAATGATCTATGAATATTTTTCTCAAGTAGCAACCACCCCTATCTAATCAAAAAATATTAATACTTTTACCTAGTGTATTATGTAATTTTTTATAAAACTTTTTTAACTTCTCAAATGTTTTAAACTTATGTCTCATAAGATATGAATATACATACCGACTGAAATCATCAATAAAAGTTATGAAGTGCCTATATCCACCACTAAATTTAGTATTTATGGGTCTACAGACATCACTGCGCATAAGGTTTAATAGTCCACTATCCCTTTCACCTTTTCCACTAAAAGGTGATTTATTCATTTTTCTAATAAAAAATATTCACATATGTCAAATGATTCATAATTTAATGAGAATAAAAATCCATATCTATGGAGTTTTTGTTTTTGTTTCTCATTTATATGTCCAAGGAGACAATACCATAGGTATGTGGTGTTAAAATCAACCATGAACTTTAAATTTTGGATGTTATAGGTTAGATTATCCATGTATATAATGCATCGACCTTTCGCCATATTATCAAGGTCATAAACATTTTATTCATGCATATAGAAAAAATATTGTTTTTAATAATGAAAAAAAATTCCATAATGTCCAAAAAAATTTTAAATCAAATTTCTATTTATAACTAGAAAATATTAATAGTTTTCTATTTCTAGAACTAATACACTAAGTAGACTTGGATCATAAGTTTCAAACTTCAATACAACAACTCTTACCCTATTTCCAACATGAAGATCTAGTTCACCTTTTATAAAATATGTCATATTTATATGTCTTCCTTTATCATCACAAATGTGTGATGCACACTCAGTGTCCAATACCTATGAATGAGAATTGAAAAAAATGATTTTTATCACATTAAAATCCAAATGATCACAGTGATTCTCTTTTGATAACACTTCTCACTCTTAGATACCAATATTGAATTATTTGATATCCTATACCTATAAGAAACTTAAAAATTATAATCATATTTCATGACAAAATATAAAATAAAGACATATATATATATATGGATACATACCATGTTTTATATTTCATTAAGGACATTTAATGAAAGTACTCCAACTAAAATAATAAACACTTAGACCATTACATTTAGTGGTCCAGGAACCATATTTTACTAAGATTTGGGTCACTTTATCATTTCTCCAATTAACTAGTTATTTAGGTATGTCATCATACCAATAATATCACAAATTCCTATTATATAGTTGAGTGGAAAATTCTATAAACAAATCTATCATATGGATAAACTCAATGTTATTCCTCTAGTATCAGATATTCCTCAGGAATTGTCACAGCACTGAGAAATTGGGGTTGAATCAGTGGTGTTTTTATTTTACAATAAATTCCTCTTAAAATTAAAATTTTTGTTCTATTAGGATCTAATTCACTCAAATATAGAACTCATCCTTACCTAAATGAAATAGTAATGTAAAATGGACAAGTCACACATAATTTTTACAAGTTTTGTTCCCAAAGTGGGTACCTAATCCTTGTTGTGATTGGGGTGAGTCTGAGTTGCATATTATCTACTAATAATCAATCACCAATTACAAGTGATTATGAAGTTATCATCCTATACCTAGTTATATTTATCAACACTTAACAACATCCAATTGGTTACAATATAATCATAATAGTGTGAGAAAGGTCACTAGAGTATTTGGGTTACTTCGGTAGCTTATAACAAGGATCCCCCTCTTTGATACTTCAAGATGATCAAATTAGTTTATACACATCCCTTAAATATTTTTGACTTTATATATTCAATGTTGAACTAAGATCACTCATCCTTGGTCAATTACTGAAACATTAATTGATGATATTCTTCTAAATCTTGAATCATTGATTACTCAATCTTAATAGGTTTTTTGATCTCCAAAAATCCCAACTTTGGTCTCTATTTTTTATTCTTATAGGTCTATCAAAATTTATATATGACTCCATATATTTTATTCTTTCTATATACTTCACCCCTTAATCGATCATTTCACCACATTCCAAAATTAATTATATTATAAAAAAAATTACAGCTCGTATTTGAGAGAACTATAATTGAATTGTACAATGAAATAATCAATTCATTTCCTCATCCTATTGTTAATATAGGCATGCTCCCACGATAATCAAATATTCCCTTTTCATTAAATGATTTGTCTCTAGTGAAACTCTAGTAATACCCTTCTACTAATTTTAGCTGATAAATAAAATAATAAGGTATTTATTTAGTAGTGATCATCAATATAAATAATTCACAAATATTTTTAATTGATAATTATATAATGTTTTAGTAGTGTTCTATTCTCTTCATTTCATTTAATTTCATAGAACCATATTTATCTAAACAATATCAATTAGATTTCATCACAATAAGACACCTTTAATTGTGGTTCAATGTACTTATAACTCACCTTGAATAAAATTATAATAATTTTCATGAGAATAATGAATTTAAGAGCATCACATCATCATCCCATTTGATTTTTAGAATCATTTATTTTGGAATTTCTTCGAAATAAATTTATTTAAAATCTCAAAATATATTCCTATTTCTATATTCTTCCCTATAACCTCAAGATCATCCTTTTAATCACTTAGGATGAATCCAAACCCAATTTTTTTATTTAATCCAATTAAGTTCAATTCCACCATCGACATAATTTAAATCTCTCATAATAATTTATTTTGGATTTTTTCGATCTTTGGACATCTCACAAATTCTTCCAAGTGTAACATCTTACAAATGTACAATCTTCTTATGAATTAGGAGTTTGAGAATCACATATATTATGTTATATATAAGAAATTCACTTTTTCAAAATCTTATCTACAATACATAATAGAATCTTACATTTTATATGAAAGATGATAAGATTTTATGCATGTTCAATTTCTTTGGAAGGATATCTTATATAACTCAGGACATCTTCTGTGGATCAACAACATCTTACACATCACTCTAGGAAAATCTTACAAAATTTATGTAAGATGATAGACTTATCCAAATTTCATATTCCTTGAAAAAAACTTACTTTTCACTTTAAACATGTTATATTTTGTCATAAATATCTTATATATTGGTTAACAACATCGTATGCATTTTACAAACATATTATATATTCATTTCCATTGGTAAATTATTAAAAAATTTCTAGAGAACATGTCATATATCAACCAAACCTCAAAAATATCATCTACCTTTATCATTTTTCATCCTCAACCATAGAAATATTCTTACGCATGCTCATAACCAACATCATACATATGAACAAAAACTTAAATTCATTAAAATTAGGGTTTCTATAATTGATTAAATAAGATCAAAAATGAATTCAATCATCTCAATTCATTTTAAATAATCTCAAATTAATTCTTAATAATTTTTGAATAGCCTTAACAACTTCTACTAATTCTCAAACCTGGTTGAAAATAAATAAAATCCTTCAACAATTTCAGAGTTTTATGTCTCTCTCTTTGGATTTTTTGTCAACTCCAGTCATCCTTTTCATTTATACTCAATTATTTTAAATAACTCAATAAATAAAACTTGAATTTTAAAATCACAAGTGAAACCCACATATCAAAGTTACCTTAAATTTTTTATTTTTATTCAATCTTAGGGTAATATAAATTTCTAGTAGTTTTGTCTTTGTATTTTGGGATATATAGAAATAAATGATCTATATCACAATTAAGGTAAACCATGTGATAAAACTTACATGAACCTTTTATTCCCTTAAATGTAGTTTATTTTGAACATTAACCATTTGGTCTACATGGGTAGTGCATGTTTTGGTCCAAATTATGAAAGTCCTATGTGAAACCATGCAAGTCATCTTTGAGTTTTTTGTATTAGTTCATGACTTCTGCATGGTTTAGTAAACCATGGGACAAGTGTGTGAGTTGGATCTAAAATTTGACTATACCACTTCACATAGTTTGTGAATGGTTAGTTTAATTGTGCAGGATTACCAGGAGAACCATGTGATTTAGGTTTATTTATGAAGTTTCCACTGCATGGTTGGTACATGGTTTGGAAAACTATGCGGCCTGCCATGATTTCATTTAAAGTATGAATTTATAAATTTTACCCCTTATAATTTTAATACTTTGACTCCTTTTCCTATAATATTATTTTTTAAATGACTTTTGACTATGTGGTATCTCACTCCCTTCTTCCTCCTTAATCTGTATCTTATTCTCCCATGGAATTCAAGTGGTTTTGAGTGTTGATCCCTTCTTTCTTCCTATTTTCTTCCCCTCTCTTCTTCTATTGCCCTCTCCCTTGATTCTTCTCATTCCTAAGAGAACTAAAAATTGTCAATGTTTGGATTAATTTTAATAGAGGTCATAATTATGGGTATTTTGGTATTCTAGGGTCAAGTTGGTTGTTTTTAGGCACGGTTATTCATCCTCCATCGATGGTGATGGGTTTCAGAGTGTTCCTCTTGAAATGAGGTAGGTGAATATATATAATTCTCTTTTAATGCATGTTATAAATTTTTTATGATTAAAAAAGGTTTATTATTATTTTAGAAGAATTTTATAATCCTTTAGTAAGCTATAAATTCTTTAAAAATGGTTTTTGTGCTTCGAATAGATGTTTTGCAAGCCAAGAACTTTTGAAAATGCCTAAGTGGCTTTTTTTAAATGATATAAGTGTTTTGAAATGGATCCTTATGGAATTATTTTTTAATGAAAACCCCTTATTCATTTTAATATGGATTGAAAATGTTCTAGGGACTTGGTATGGACCTATCCCACATTATAATTATTTATTAAAATGTATGGGTGGATTTTCTAAAGGTAATTAGATTTTAAAAGGGGGTGTTTGATAGCGGTTTTTTCTTTAAAACATGAGTGATATTTTAAAGGAATGTTTTAAAAAATAAATGGGTTCAAACTTTTAAAGACCCTAAACCTAGTCACCCAGAGTCAGTGGTTACTTTATTATATTGGCAGTAGATAAAAGGAATCATATTCTGAAGAACCAAATAGTTTAGTACTCTTTAAAAACTAGATACATACTTGAATATCACATTACAATTGAAAAAATAAAATAAATTTAACAACATAATTAATAATGAAATAAATAACTTTCATATTTATTAATAGGAATTATATAGTTATTCTAGTTATAAAAATATTAAGTAACTTTTAATCAAAAAGGAAATAGTTTAATTAAACACTCTTGTATAAGGTTATATTTAAAAAAACTTTTTACTAAATTTTAGAATTTTAATTTGATAAAAAACATAATGTAATTTATCAAATCAGAATATTAAAATTTACTTTGGGGGAAATTTTGTTATTTTTCAGCAAATGCTGATTTTTCAGTGAATAGTGAAAAATACCGATTTTTGTAAAAAATACATTTTTTTAATAAATTAAGTAATTTAAAAGTATACATATGTTTTTAGTATGTTTTTAATTAACATAGGTATTATTTAGTTATATTTATTCAAATTAATTACTTTTGAATAAACTTTATATTTTTTTAATATATGTTTGTTTTGGGTTTAAAGTCAGTTTTTTCTAAAAACAATTATAAAATGTATAATGTTTTACCTTTTTAATTAATTAAAATAATCCATAAGGGGAGATGTTTTAAATAAAATTTATATACTATATATCATTAAATATTAATTTAGTTTTATATAATTATTATTATTAGTCATGGAGTTAATAGAGAATCAACTTTTTCTAAAAAATAATCTTATTAAAAACTCGTTGTCTCATCGCGTCTATGGAATTAATATTAAATTAATTTTTTGACACTTACATGAACTTAATTTGTAAAAATTGATTCCATATTTATAATCATAATAATTTCTAATTTCTAATAAGTCAAACTTAATTATTTTACCAAAGTGATTAATGAAAAAAACTAAAATTAATCACAACAATTGTGGTAAAAATGATAATTACCAAGTGACTAAACTTTAAACCTAAGGAAAAAATGACCTATAAAATTGTAAATAACCAATTTTATAGCCATATTTCGACTTTATCACTTATATTATCTAGTTTGGTGCATTATTGGAGCCAAATGATATGGAAAAACATGGTTTTAATTCCCTCTTTCATGTATTTACAAGTTTTCCACTCTCTCCACTTATAAAAGGCCTCCCACTCTCCTCCTATCTTCACACTTGTAAATACCTTTGGATAAAAAAATACCTCTCCAAATAAATTATCCAATTCCCTACTATAATAATATAATACTTAAATTGGGTATAAATCCAACCAAGGAATTCCTTTAGTTCAAGCCAAGAGGAGTTACCCGAAGAAGAGGTAATGTTCATCAACATGCGTTTTTGTTTCATTTCCTCCTCCACCCCTTATATTATTCCTATACCATGATAATAAAATAACCTAAGTATCATAAATAAATTTATATTTTTTTATGTTTTTTTTAAAACCTACACTCACACATACTTCCATCAAATGGGTTACGAAATCATCATTCGTGTATGGAGAACT
This sequence comes from Viscum album, assembly GCA_963277665.1. Lineage (NCBI taxonomy): Eukaryota > Viridiplantae > Streptophyta > Magnoliopsida > Santalales > Viscaceae > Viscum > Viscum album. The sequence continues at coordinate 283,350,445 of OY728138.1, read as the reverse complement.
ACCACCTCATGAAATAATGTTGTTCATTTTTTCATTACCACCTCTCATGGTTGGTAATAATGATGGACATACTATTTATATATGATATTTTTGATATTTATCAAATACTTATACATATTTATTCATTATATCACATTCACTCTTTTTAGATTTCATACCATAGCGGATATGATAACAATGCTTGTGTATACGGCGGACTACCGCCTCAAGAAGCGATGTGAAGTGTTTTTCACTAACGTGTTACATGAAAGGTAATAAGGGAAAATATAATGAATATATATGATATAAATTATATAAATATAATATTCATGACAAAATTATATTTCATAAAATATAGTATATATTCTTTGTATTACCTTTTCACGCACTAAAAAATTGATAACTACGTTCGTGGATGTGTGGACTACCGCCTCCTAGAAGTGATGTGATTCTTATTTTTTTCATCACCACATCACAATAATGATATATATATATATAATTAAATAATATTTAACTTATTATATAATTATAATTCTGTAAAGATAATTTTTACTTACCTTTTTTCCATAATGATTATTGAAAAATGGGGATGTTACTCATGCGTACGTACGACCTACCATCTCCATGATCATAATATTGGTTAATTTTTCATAACCATATTTCATTATTGATTTTAAAAGTGTAATTGATGTAAAAATATGATAATTATTTCATGATTATTATTCTTGATATGTTTAAATAATGACATCATTTCCCTTAGTTGACCTACCAAAGTCAGTTTTGACACACAAGCCAAATATGGTCAAACATCCAAATTAAAATTAATCGATTAAGTAGTTGTATATAACTTGTTAATAAGGGAAATAAAATTCATAATTAACATTAAAATGGTTCTCAAGAAATTAAATAATTAACATAAGTTTATTTTTAAGGAAGATAAAGACCCACACGACAATTCAGGCTTAAGGTAAGGGACTTCGTCTCAATTTCCTTTCATTGAGAAATTTCTTGATGATATGCACCTTTATTCATTTCGAAGGTGTATATACATCCCTTTGGACATGTTTTATCATGAATTTCCATATTATCATGATATTTAAAGTTTTTTTAATGTTAATATTTCATGGTGTTATGATTCATGTGTTTCCCAAGTAAAAAGGGACTTTTCCTATAAAAAATGCTCTTTTAATGTTTACCTCAAACTCTCTTTCCCTACCATGAAAATGTTTTAAAAATTATTTCATTAATTATTTTATATATAAATAAAATATTTATAAATTACATTTTACTTCTCTCTACTTTATTTCAATGATTTTTAAAAAGGAATCTTTTTACATGTTTTATAAGGAATGTTTTGAGAAAATATTAATGTATACAGCAACAATGACTTTTCTGCCTCCATGATAGTTATTTGATTTATATCTTCATTTTAAAGATATCATGTTGTCATGAAAGAAAAAAAAATCCTTTCTTTGAGTTTTTTTGTATTGAAAATGGATTTTCAATAGAAAATGGTGTTATGGTATTGAAAATGGGGTTTTAAAAGAAAAGGGTATTTTGATATCAAAAAGTGATTTAATTATGAGTTTAAAAGAGTTTTTGAAATGATTTATGATGAACAATTTCATGCATAATTTTTTTTATTCATTATATGTTACTTGAGAAATATAAATGAGAAATGGGTGTGCCTAGATAGCACTGGGTAAACCCGTTATAGCTTAACATGGGGTGGCCCAGATAGTGTCGGGTAAGACCATTATAATTTAACATGGGGTGGCCCATATGGCATAAGGTAAGACTATTATATATTAATATAGGGTGTCCTAGATAGAACTTGATAATCCTATTATAACTTAACATAGGGTGGCCCAGATAGCGCTGGGTAAGCCCGTAATAACATAAATGATGGGTGTGCCCAAATAGCGCTCCAATTTATTGGGTAATGATAATGTTTGAAGTTGGTCATATGTTTATTTCAATTAAAATGGTTTTGAAATTGTTTGTATATAATTATATAAGTAACCAAAAAGGGTTTTTAAAAGCTTACTATTGGTTTTAATGATTTTCTTTGAGAAAAAATGGTGTGTGTGTGTGTGTTTCATGTGAAATTTTTTTGTTTCATATGCTCAAATAACTTTAAATATTAAGGTAAACAATATATGAGTTCTCATGTTTTCATAGACTAATGTTTTTCCTTATTTGTGTATCCCTTACTATGATTTTTGTGCTCATACCATGTTTTCAAATGTTTTTAAAAGGATTTAAGGATGGGTAAGTTATTGTAAGAAGTCAAGTTTAATGTCATGAGGATTTTCCATGAAAGAAGTAATGATTTATTTTAAAAGTTTTGTATTATGGAAAAAAGTGATACTAATTGGAAGTATCCTATTTGTATTATATGGTTTTGTAATGTAGGATTTATGGCCTAATTATATAAAAATATAAACCTAAAAATATCCTCAAAGTGAAAGAAATTAAATTCTTGACTAAAACTCAATATGATTTAATGTTTAAGGTTATGACCTTATAGTTTTTACCAAAGTCCATTTTAGATAACTTTAGAGGTTAGGATAATACCAATATAATTACCTTGAAATATTTTACCTTATGGTCAAGTTAAAATATTATAATATTTTAAGATTACCATGTTTCTTCGACTAAACTATTTCTATTTAGAATGGTTTTATGAAAAGGAAATAGGGAAGTTGTAGTCGGAAGGAAAGGAGAGGAGAATATCCTTCCAAATCACCATCATGAGAGGGTTGGAATTGAAATAGAACAATTTTATCAATGATGGATTTGTTGACACAAGTGATAAATGGTGGTGGTATCCATGATAGAGAGGATCCCAATCTACCATGAAAGAACATATCTATTGTGGAGCATTTCATGAGGCAACATACCCAATCATTCAATTGATCATCTGAACCTGTGGTAGTAGACAGATGGATCAATGCTCTAAAAAAAAATATTTGATGTCATGGGATGTTAAAAATGTAAAAATGAAACCCTTTTTGTTCAATGTTTTGATAGTGAAGTTGATCGATAGTGGTATTTGGTTAATAATACCATATATAAAGATGATATCAATGCCATGGAATGAGGAATATTAATGTATCTTTTCCTTTAGAAATATTTCCCTAAGTTTGTTTGACTCTGGATGAAAAACAAAATTCCTAGAATTGAGGTAGAAATATGAAGATTCTTTAGTGGTATAATTGTTTCTTACCTTATTTACATAATGATAATTGAAAAATGAGAATGTTACTCATGTGTACGTATGGCCTCCCATCTCGATGATCATAACATTGATTCATTTTTCATAAACATTTTCATGATTTGTTTTAATAGTACAGTTTATGTAAATATATGATAATTATTTCATGATGATTATTCTTTATATTTTTATATAATGACCTCATTGACATTAGTTAGCATACCAAAGTTAGTTTTGACACATAAACTGAATGTGCTCAAAACATCCAACTTAAACGTAATTGATTAGGTAGTTGTATATAACTTGGAAATAAAAGTAATAATAAACAAGAAAAATTTTATCAAGTAATTTAATAATTAAAACAATTTTATTATTCATTAAGATAAAGATACATGTGGTAGGTTGGACTCAAGGTAATGGAATTCGTTTCAATTTCCTTTCATTGAGGCATTTCTTGATGATATTCACCTTTATTCTTTTAAAGGGTGTACATACAGCCCCTTTGAAGTGTCATATAATTAATCTCCCTATTCTCATGATATTTAATGTTTTTTTAAATTTAATCTTTCATGGGGTTATGATTCAAGTGTTTCCCAAGTGATATGGTACTTTTCCTTTAAAAAAATTATCTTTTAATGTTTCCCTCAAACTCTCATTTTATTCAATGACTGTATTTTAAAAATTATTTTATTAATGATTTTATATGGACATAAAATATTTATAAATTAAATTTTATGTTACTCTAATTTATTTAAATGACTTTCAAAATGGAATCCTTTTACACGATTAATTCAGAATGTTTTGACAAACAATAAAAGGGATGTTTTATTATTAACATACATGAAAAAAAAATTAATTTTCTGTCACCGTGACCATTATTTGATTTATAGATTCATTTTCTAGATTTCATGTTTTATTAAATTAAAAACCATTTCCTTTTTTTGGGTATTTTGGTTTTTAAAATGGGTTTTCAAAAGAAATGTGTATTATGGTATTGAAAAAGGGTTTTAAAAGAAAATTGTATTTTGATATCCAAAAGTGATTTTATTATTAGTTTAAAAGAGTATTTGAAATTATTTATGATGAAAAATTGAAAACATAAATTTTTTTTATTCATTATATGGTACTTGAGAATTATACATGAGAAATGTGTGTTCCCAGATAGTACCAAGTAAGCCCGTTACAGCTTAACATGGGGTGGTCCATATAGCACCAATTAATCCCATTACAGTTTAACATGGGGTGTCCCGGATAGTGTCAGGTAAGACTATTACATATTAACATTGGGTGGACCATATATCATCGGGTAAACCCATTACATCATAACATTGGGTTCCCCAGGTAGTGTCGGGTAATCCCGTAATAGCTTAAATGATGGGTGTTTCCAGATAGTGCTCTAATGTAGTGGGTAATGATAATGTTAGAATTTTTCCATATGGTTATTCAAATTAAAAGGTTTTTAAAAGGGTTTTATTTATATGGTGTTCTAGGTCACCAAAAAGTGGTTTAAATTTTTTAATATGGGTTTTAATGATTTTATTTGAGAAAAATGGTGTGTGTGTGTTTCATGTGAAATTGTTGTGTTTCATATGCTCAGAGAAGTTTGAAGATAAAGTTGAATGTTATATGAGTTTTCATGCTTTCATAAAACTAACCATTTTCCTCATTTTTTATCCCATACAAAGATTTTTTTTCTCATACCATGTTTTAAATTTTTTTCATAGGATTTAAGGATGGGTAAGGGAATGGAAGAAGTTAAGTGGAATTTCATGAATATTTTCCATGAAATAAATCATGCTTTATTTTAAAAGTTTTATATTATGTAAAAAATGGATACTAATTGGAAGTGTACACTTTGTATTTTATTTTTTTGTAATATATTATTTATATACTAATTCTCTAAAACTCTATACCTAAAAATACCCTCAAAGTGAAAGAAAGTAAAAAATTAACTAAAACTCAAGATTATGTAATGTTTAAGTATAGGTACTTATAATACAACATAGTATTTTATTTGAGTACACCATTATTTCCTTTATAATAAACTTCAATATCAATCATAAAGACTTCTAGGAATCTAGGGAAAAATAAACTCAAGAAAGGGTTTACTCAAATGATCAGTAAGGGTATGCGTATAGAGGAATCTATCATGAATAAATAATGCATAATAAATAATAAAATGTAAATAACTAAAACACATACTATTTAATAAATTATTTGATCATATTATTTCATGAATAAATTATTATCAGATAATTCCATATAAATAATCACGTGATATTTAATCTTAACCATGGATATTATAACTAATTGAATAATCACATGGAACATCAATGACTAATCACATAATAATGGAATGCATAATTTCAGACATCATAACCATTCATTCAAGGCCTCATGACAATATATCTTACATAAATGGGTAAGGCTTTGCCCAAATACCCAAGCTAGTTTGTCTCATGAGGCCTACCGATGCATCGAGGGACTATTGCGGGACTCACTCGTCACTTACTCAGTCTGATGCATTCCTCATATAAAATGGGAAAAAATAATCAATGTAAACATTATTATTTAAAAAAGATAATCTGAAATGTTAATAACTTCCCAAATTAATAAACATGATCATAAACCATCTAGATTAATATAGTGAATGGTATCAAAATATCACATCCCTAGTCAAACTGATCAAAAACCATCTATATATATAATTAGGATTGTATCATTACAATATATCCACAGTGAATAATAATTAAGATAAGGTTTTTTGTTTATTATTAATATAAATACAATAAAAATAGAATTGAAACATTCTTGAGAAAAATATCCTTCTCACTTTGAAAATCACTTTTAAAAACTAAAAAATTCCAGAATTTTAGGATTTTTTTACTTAAAGAAAACTTGTAAAATTATAGAGGAAGCTTTAAAAAATGATGATAGGTAATTCCATATATTTCATATAAGTTTAAAAAACATTCTTTTCACACTATTATAAAAGGTTAAAAATTACCTCATTCGTAAAATAACAACAAGATTCCTTTCAAAACATTTTTCAAAAATTTAAACATGGGTATTTTTTTTAAAATAAATCATTTATAGAAATATAAAAAAAATTGAAAACATTTTTAGAAAACATGGATATGGAAGAAAAAGTTTTTCTGACCTAAGAGAGAAATGAAGTCGATTTTCTTTAAAAAAATCTTTTTGTATCTTTTATTATTAAAAAGAGGAAGATGAGATGAAAAAATGTATTATCTAGAAATAAACACAGAAGAAGAAAATTCATGAATTTTTTGAGATATTAATCATAATATTTCATCGTTGGGGTTTAAGAAGGTTGCAGCTTCGACCGCAACTTTACCCTTCCCTAGTGCTTGGTGATCCCTTCTTGGCGGCATGGTGTGGGAGCAGGTGGCGGCATGGTGTAGGTGCATGAGATGGTAACAGGAAGTGGAGGTGATGCCTATATGTGGTGCAGGTGTTCGTGGCATGCAGGTTTGTTGGTGGTGGTGTGCGGTCTCAGTTGCAGTCGGTGTCTTCAGATCTGGTCACTATGGTGTTTGGCCTTCTACATGTGGGTTCTCTAATGGTTACGATGTGGTCCTTGGCGGATAAAGAGAAGACTTTTCTAGATCTTCCTTTTGACCAGATATGGTGATTTGAGGTAGAGGTGGTCTGATTTTTCTAGATCTTTGGATCACGGCATAGCTGAGCTTCCTTCGGCGGATCTAGGCTGGACCAGGTAGTAAAGGTAGTTTCTCAGTTGGCGGCGTGATGGGCATGCTGGCAGCACATGTGTTGGGGTGGTGTGGTCGGGTATATAACATTATTTTCTATCCATGATTCCTCTAGTATCATCTTGTGTGGTTGTGCTCGAGGTGAGTAGGGATTGGACTGGAACAAATCTGTGAGACAGCACCAGTTTGTGGTGCATTCAGATCTGGGAACTTGAGGATGTGGGATGGTGGTGGGTCCAAATCAGCCAACCGGAGACGGAGCAGTGCACAGATCTGGTCATGGCAGGGTCCTGCTGTTTAGGGAAGAAGATGGGTCAATTGGGCCTTAGACATTTTTTTCCTTGTTTCTGGCTCTAGGGTACTTTGGGACATGTGATTTGTAATGGTTTTGGGCTACTAGGCTTTCGGGCCATTGTATTCTAAGGCCTTTGTGCCTTTGGGTTCTCATATTTCTATTAGGTTCTCTCTTTTCACACAAAAGGGGTTTTTGTATTTTTTTTCTCTTTTTAATAAAGGGGATTTCCCCCACCATTTCTAGTATTTCATCATTGGAATCCTAATCATGAACATTCCTGATAAAAAAATGAGATTTTAACATAAACCTTTACCACTTTGGTAACTTTTAAATTATAATCCCCATGAAATAAATAACTTCAAATGAAATGATAAATACCATTAATATAAAGGTATTCATGATATAACATATCAAAGGGGTATTATCACTAAAAGAAAAATGATTTTTACCAATAGAAAATTACTGACACATAAAATATTTGTTGGAAATAATGATTAATTCCAATAGATATTATTTTTTATTAGAATTCATTAGAACTACCAACATTTTTTTATTTAACAAATACATATGTTGGTATTAATTGTTCAATACCAAAAAAAAATTTACTAATAGTTAAATCTGTTATTTTTTCATATTAATACCAACATTTTCTTTACCAACACATGAATCTATTATTAATATTCAGTATTACTAATAAATATTTTACAATTAAAAATATATATTACAACAAACTATCCAAAAAAAATTATTCCAATAATTGAATATAATATATATATATATATGTATTTATGTATTCATGTATTAAGTAGTTAGTACCAACAAATCATTCTTTAATAAAAATATATATTTACAAATTGAATTAAGATAATTGTTAAATAGAAAATATTTTTTGATTTTTGTTGATAAAAATATATATTTATTGATATGTGTTAATAAAAATATATATTTGTTGATATATTTGTTAATAAAAATATATTTGTTGATATATTTGTTGATAAAAATATATTTGTTGATATATTTGTTAAATATATATTTATTGATATCTTTGTTAAATAAAAATATATATATGTATATATTTGTTAAATATTTTTGATATTGGTTAATAAAAATATATATTTACACATTGAAACATTTGTTGATATTTGTTGATAAGTTACTTGAGTTTTTTTAATATCACGCCGATAAACTCTTAACTCACAAGGGTGAAAAAAATGCAGGTGGTGATAAAATAAAATAACATATTATAGTCGGTGAGTCACGTGGAATCCTCTCCACCCAGTTCCTCCGCCACTGCCCCGCCTCCCCATCATCCTGCCTCCCCACCTCTCAATCACATCCATCCCAAATCCAGCCCTACCGCCCTCGCTTCACGATCTTCCTGCCTAGACGATCACTGTCATACACCCCCACACACCGAATATCTTACCAGCATTTATGGATTCCGCTCCCAATTGTTCATTAAGGCTATAAACACGATACAAGATCTAAGAGCACAAAGATGTTGACCAGAGAATGGTTTGAATCTTCAACTCATTGATTCTTCATTCATATGTCAGTGTATTGTTCTTGGTACATAAACTTATTTAGTGATTGACACCCACTGGGAGACGTCTCCTCCCCCATTATCCCCCTTTCTTATTCCCCATCCCCTACAGATCTCTACATCAATAGCTCGATTAGAGGAAGGGGAGAACTCACCAAGCTTCATTTCAGCAACATGGAGCATCACTCATGTGGGGAAAAAATCCAAGGTTCCCCTCTTTGATTTTTATTTAATAAACACTCTAATAGTATGATTAACAGTTTGTGGATTCTCAAACCTAGGATGTGTGGACTTCAAATCACATCATTGATATAATCATTTAGATTGTTTGGCCAACTGAATATAGATTCTTTGAATAGTTTCAATCTTAGAGAAAATCAATTTTCTCATTATTGTTGGGGTTTTTGGAGTATTGTTTCTTGATTATGATACTTATTCAACCATCCAATACAGGGGTTTGCAAAAGATAATAAAGGAAGACTTTTTTGATATCTGATAATTTTGTTGGATATGTTGTTCTTGTGTTTAGGATTGTATATACAGGCAACCTTAATAGTTTAATAAAAGTTTCATTCCATATACTAATACTTTAGATAATAAAGTTATTTATTTTCTAGAAAAATATTGATTTCATGATTTTTAATTATGGCTGAAAAGTTTTTTCTTGATAAAGGGATGTGATGTTAAACACGTGATAAGAATAAGGGAACTTTCCTCTAACGACTAGGGCATGTTTGGAACTTTTAGTTTGATACGAGATTACCATGACAAGGGCATAGGCAGGACTCACATTGGATTCAATTTTAAAAAGTGTGCATTGAGGGGAATTGGTGTTAAAATTGTGATGGTCTTATGCATGCTCTCAGATAGAAACACTATATATTCCTTCTACTGTTGGGTGGCGTTGTTGTCTCGCATGATGCATTTGGATTTTCTTTCATTGGTGTTTTCACTTGCTTATTTAATCTAGATGGATATTCATATTGGTTACTTGGTGTTATGAATTATTATACACTATAAACATGTCTAAGGGTTGCATTCTTGTTCTTGTTAATATTATTTGGTGGTGCCTATGCACATACACTTAAAATACATGTGTTCTCACACTTTCATGAATTTCCAAAGACTTAAGGATTTTGTATTAACATATCATAGAGGGATCTATTTATATTATTACAATATCTAGTTATTTATTCAATAAATGTGTAATTTCATTATGTTCAGGGTGTGATCAACTTCTTGGGAAATGCCTTTGGTGATGCTAGCCAGGCTGAACTGTTAACCTCTTCCTGCAATAATCTTCTAACTTGGTTGTAATGTCATCCTCTCTTTTAGCTAGCATAACTGATATTTCTATTTTATATTTATTGACTTACATTTGTCTATGTGGAATTGTGTTAGTGATTGGATTTAATTCTATGTAGAAAATTGGATTTCATATATGCCATCTATCGGTAGATGTTTCACTTTCCTCGCAGGATGCATCGAGTTCTACTATATGTCCCGCTTTCATTGATGTTGTCACATGTTTTCTTTAATGTATAAGGATTTTTTTACAAGTTTACCAATGTTATGAATCGTTATACACTCTTTACATGTTTGAGACTTGTGTCCTTGTGCCTATTAATATTATTTAGAAGTGACCATGCACAAACACTTGAAACACATGTATGCTCACACATGCATAAATTGCTGAAGATTTGAAAGATTTTGTATGAATATTTTTTTAGAATTCATTGGTTATATTATTTTAATATCCAGGCATTTAGTCAATAATTTTCTAACTTCATTATGCTCAGGGTCTGATCAACTACTTGGGAATTTCTTTTGGTGATGCTGGATAGGTTGACCTTTTTGCCTTGCAAAAATCTTCTAGCTTGGTTTTGATGTTATCCTCTCTTCCAACCAACACAACTAATATTTCTGTTTTAGAAATATCAACATAAAGTTTTCTTTGTGATGTTATATTGAAAATTTTATATAATTATATGCAGGGAACTACACTTCATATATGCTTTCTATTGCTGGATGTTTCCCTTTCCTCAAATTTTTCCCTTTCCTCGAATGTTTCATCAAGATCTTCCATATGTTCAAGTTTCATTGGTGGTATCACTTTCTTTTTTTAATCCAGATGGATTTTCATAATGTTTTCCTGGTGTTATGAATATTTATAAAATCTTAAATTTTTTAGACTTATGAATTTCCAAATCTTTTTGAAGTATTTTTTATGAAAATAATGAAGTGTGTCCAAGTCATGCCCCTTCTATTTACATTTCTATGAACTTTTATTACATTAGACCTGATGAAGTTAAAATGGTTCATGCTCATTTCAAATTGCACCTATTTTTCTTTAATTGTTTCCTGGTTCAATATTATTTAAGTTCTTTTCCAACCACTTATTTAAATGGTTTTCTGATTCATGTGTATGTTGTTTCATATATTTTTTTTCTCTACTTATTTCTCCTAGTTCTTTTTATTGTTTCCCACTGGAGTTATATTCAATTTTTTTATGATTGTATTAATTTATCTAAAAAATCATTGATTCCTTCTAAGGAATATGTGAAGTATAATCCTTTACAATTATTGATTTTTTTGAGATACACCAACGTGTATTTATAATCTAGTTACTAATTTTGATCGATATATATTTTCATGTAAAATTTTATTCATTTTATTTTTCCCTTCAATCATGGGAATTTGGTAATAATGATAACATATACTCACTAAAATCTTACATTATTATGTGTTTTGTAGAATATTGAGAGTTGAGATCATGATGCTAATGGGGACATGGAGTCTCAGAATTTTGTGTTACAAGTTTCTCTTTTGGGTTCCACCTTTTGAGGAGTAGGAACTTTCGGACCATACAAAAGGTATGTTGTTGTGATCATGAAATGTGTGTGTTTGAGAGAGTTTGGTCTCTTAATTTAGTAGTTTTACTTGTGAACAACAAGTTTTTTGTTTGGAATCTCATATGTTTTTTTTAATTTCTATGTAATGTGATATTTAGAATTTTAATGATGATTCAAGATGTCCAATGCATTGGATTTCAGGGCATGGGTACAATGTCCCATCTTGCTCGATTATCTGGAACCTCTTTATCTTTCCCTGAACAAATTTCTTTGCTCTCAAGAAAATGGTCATCATCATTATAATGCTTTATATTTTTGGTCAATTTCACAACCATTTCTTTCTCTATGAATGTCGCAACTACTACAACCCTCTCCATGCTCTATAGTTGAGATGAATTCTACAAGAAGATAGTTCGAGCTATAAGTTTTAAATTAGGTAATTTTGTAAGATTTTTACTAGTACAAGGTTACATCACTCCACATTGATGTCTTTTAATTATTAATTTTGTGTGTGAAATTGTCTCTGTTATGATAATTATGATACAATTTTGACATATCTGAGGATTTATTTATATATACAAGAGATAAATATTTAATGGTGGGGTTTTAGGTTAATAATTTAATGATTTTTATGAGATTAAGGGTTTGTTTTTAATTTATTCATTATTTTTATAAATTTTATATATCTTGTTGTAGTTGATTTTTTAGGTTTCACATTATTTCCTTTTTAGTTCTCATAATTTTTTTGATCCTTGTGCCATCCTCATTTTGTTTATATTTGTTTCTTGTGTTGTCATGTGTTGTCTTCAGGTTGAATGAGGACTACAGATAGTGTGCTTTATTGTTTTTGAGACATGTTTGTGAATTACTGGGGCAGCAACTGGTGAGCGATTAGTTCTATACTGAAGCTTCTTAAGCAGGGCATGGATGGATCATTAGTGCACTAAAAGGATGTGTTATAGTTTTAGCTAACTCGCCGGTCCTGGGGAATAAATGGGTCATTGATGTTGGAGCTGTCTTGCTAGTACTTGGGTATGGATGGGTCCTGATACTTGGGGTGAGGGGGGTTGATAGATCCTATTGGGGGATAAATCTTGTATTTTTATATTGATTAATTTTGTATTAAATTTCATTATTAATATAGTTATTTTTTTCTAAGTATGAACATTCATGTAAATTTTCTTTTATTTAATAATTAAAACAAATGAATCATATATGATTAATTAATAAATATAAAATTAAATTTTAGAAGCTATAAAAATTTATAATTTTTATTAAAAAGTAATATATAAATAAACATTAGATTTTGGTAATATTATTACCAACAGAAAAAAAATTCATAAGAATATGTTTCTAACACTTTAACCAATATATATATTATCTATTGGTATTATTATAATCGTAACAGAATTGTTTTATCTTTCGTAAAAACATTTAGCGACAGAGTTTTTACCGACAGTTTAGTGATAGGGACATATGTGTTGGTTAAACGTTTTACCAACAGAAAATGTACTTTTACCAACAGATTTTTCCATGTTGGAAAAAGTTAAATATTTTTTAGTGTATATACACCACATAGAATAACTAAGTGATTAATATGGAATACATCTCATGAAAGTAAAAGTGAGATGAGAAACCCTTACCTCAGGTCTAATTTCCTTCATACGTGTTTTTACCTCCTGTATAATAAATATATATTTATTATAAATCTATTACATAAACATAATCATATATTTCATACTATATATTATTTACTTATAGTCTTATATGGCATCTTTATTAACAATTCTTTATTAGAATCACTGTTTTGGGTGATAATTTTTTCGTTCTTCATGTATGTTTTGGGCTGGTAATATTAGTCCTTTTTATTTGACCATGGTTCCATAATTTCTAGAATATATACCATGATATAAATATTATATGTAATATTTATATGAGTATTTGTAATAGTTAATAAAATTTAGATATGGGAAAATGATTTACTCTATTCATGGAGACAGTAGGTCATACGTACGCATGAACACTATATCAATTTATCCAACTTATGGAACATAAGAAATGTAACTAATAATTTACCTTTATAGAACCATTATTATATAAAATATTTTATGTATATTACTATCCATTTTTAAATAAAATTAAAAACATTTCACATCACTACGTGGAGGTGGTAGTCCACACGTATGCACGAGCGACATTATTGTTTTCCAATGGGTTGGAAGGTAAGAAGGTATATGTGATATTATAATTAAAGAATTATATTAATTTTATTAATATAATACACATATTTTTCACCAATAATTATATTCATCCATGAGATTCGGTGTTGGAAAACCAATCACAACGGTTCATGAGGCGGTAGTCTGACATGCACATGATCGACGATTTCGTTTACCTTTTGATGGAAGAGAAGGTGGATATAAATTATGAAATTAACCTAATAAAATCTCAGTATATGTGATTTTTTTATTATTGAATCATATTTTTTGAATATTTTCAGGATTTATAATATTAAGTAAAATGAAAATTCATGGTTAAGAACTTTACCTCTTCTTCAGAAAATCTCTTTAGGTTTATACCTAAATCCATACTAGATTGGATTTATGATAAAAAAATGCCTCTAGGACATGGGAAAGGATGTAAGGATGATTTTTGGGTAGGTATTGGATGATACTAAAGTATTTTTCATTTTTCATAGGATAGGAGTGTGGGTGGCCTTTTATAAGTTGGGAGAGGACACACTTTGAATTTTTGAAAAGAAAAAGTGACACCCAAAATTTTGACATGCCACAAGGATCCAAATGGCTCACTATTGAACCATAGATGTTATAAGTTATAAATACGAACATAAATTTGGAATTTTAAAATTATATAGGTCATTTTGACCCTTATATTCTTAGTTTACCCTCCGGTAAACATGCTTTAACCTTAACCGTGAAAATTAATGTTTGTTATTTTTACAATTAATTATAAAAAAAATTAAGGTGACCTTATAATATAATATTAATTATTATAACTCAAAATATGGAATCCATTTTTATAAATTCAATTCACAAAATTGGAAGATTTTCATTTAAAATTAATCTCACAGGCGAGATGAAAAGGCGGTTTTCCAAAGAAAAAGTTTTCATAAGTATAGAAGTTTTAAAATCATAATTCAATATGATTTTAATTAAAATAAAATAAATTTTATTTAATATAATATAATTGGACTAATTTTAATTTTAAAACAATTTTAAATCAAAATGGAACTTTTAAATTCTTTAAACAAAAAGGGTGTTTTAAATAAAGACCAGTATTTTCACTATTCATCGAAAATTAATTTTTTCAAAAAATTATAAAAAAATCACTCTAAGATAATTTTTAAATTATTATTTAAAAAACTCAGTCCAATTTTTAAAATTAAATTTATAAAAGTGGTAAAAAAATAATTTTAAGATATGTGTGAAAAATGTTACAAAACTGCCTTTTAGAAAAATATAGTTTTAAAAAATCATTTCTTTTTCTTTAAAATGATTATTGTTTTATTTTTAATAAATAAAAAACCATTGAATTTATTTTATACATTTATAAAACATATAATTTTCATAATTTATTTACTCCTATTCATACCAACTATTTTAACGGCAAGGTTATCATGATATACTATATTATGCTAAAGGAAAAAATAGGATTTTAGAGAGATGGGAGACCATATCTCTCTAAACACCTCAAGTGATTAGGGATTCTCTGCCCTTCTCTTCGATCTATACCTCCATGGATGATGTTTTTCTCACCCCTTGGAGATTCGATTCCCACCGTTTTGCATTTCATCGCTCAAAATAAGCTTCGCATGTCAAAGAGATCGTTGTCGATAAGTACAGAGATGAAATACCCGAAGAAAGAGTTCAAGATCACTCATTCATGAGTAGAAATCAGGGGATATCATTTCTAGATGCTCTAAAAGGAATATATCTGAGCAAAGATAAAATGACGAAGCCTCCCCTTTTCAAAAAGCTTGATGATGGTGGATTCTTGGTGGAAGCGGACTCAGGCGCACTTCAATAGCACACTCAAATGTGCAAATTCTCTATCATGGGCCACATCTCCTATCTCAAAGGTGATCATACTTGGCCTCTACTTGATTTACCTTCATGAATTGCACATTGTTGGCATGTATCGAACTGGAAATTGATTCCAATAGGAAAAGGATATTTCCATGTATTGTTAAGATCACAAGACGATCTTGACAAGGTTTGTAAAACTGGTAATATCAATATAAAACCAGGATTTCTTAGATTATCAAAGTGGGACTTTGCTTTTAATCCTCATATGTATAAAAAACCATGGAACAAGTCTAGATTAAATTACATGGATTGAACTGGTTCTTTTGGCATCCCAAAATTCTTAATGACATTGCTTCTTGTATAGGAACCCCTCTCAAAATAGACCAAAGAACATTAAATGCTGAATTAGGCCTCTTTGTGAGAGTTGTGGTTGAAATTAATTTAGATTCCAAACTTCCCAACTCCATTAGTTTCAATTTCATTGATTAAAAGACTGAAATTAGAATAGAATATGAGATAAATACCCCCTTTTGTGATCTTTGTAAGATTATTGGACACACAATCTCTAATTGCAGGGTGATTAGAAAACAAGTAAGTCCACCAATTGAAAATGAATGGAAGGAAATAAGGGAAAAAAGACAAAGATTCTATGGTAGATATACCTAAAACCTTTAAAAATAAGTATCAAATTTGGGTTAAAAGAATACACACCTTGGCACACACAGGGGAACACTCGAGTAAAACCTGGGATGATGTAGTTGAAGTGGAAGAGGACTCTAACAAAGAACAAAACATCCTAGAAAAAATTGAAAGCAAAGTTTTGGATACCATTAGGCAATTCACAGAAGATGATACTGGTTACTATAACACTGGTCAGATCCAAGAACCCCCACTCATGAATAACTCTGAGGCTCTAGGGGTGAAAAAAGACACTAGAAACAGGGTAAAGAACTCAGATTCTTCTCACTCAATTCATCAATCTCCTGTTAGTTCTCAAACACCAGAAAACACTTCTAGAAATGTAAAAACTGGAAATTCAGTTACCAGACAGACTTCTAATCATGTTGATCCTTGGACCATTATCAATAGCATGACCCAACCTAGTGTCAATACCATGCAACCTTTGAAAAACTCAGGCTCTTCTCATCCTATGCATCACTCTCCTGGTGATTCATGCCAACATTCGTAATATTGTTAAATCTTTTTTACCAATGGTGTGCTTCCTCATGCTTTTAATGCCCAATTTCTCACCTTGATCCCTAAAGTGGAAAATGCCTCTGAGATTCACCTATTTAGACCCATTTTGCTTATTAACACTCTTTATAAAACCATCACTAAAATCATCACAAATAGACTTTCAAATCTCACAAACAAAATTGTCTTTTGGAACCAATTTGGTTTTATCAAAGGTAGATCCATTTAACACTACATTTGTCTTGCCTCTGAGTGTACCAATAACCTAAAAAATCGAATAGAGGAGGAAATATTTCTATTAAACTTGACATCAGAAAAGCTTTTGACACCATAGATTGGAGCTTTATCTTCAAGGTCCTTCAAGAATTTGGTTTAATGTCTCTTTTATCACATAAATCAGAATGTTGTTCAACTAAGCATCAGTTTTCATTTTGATCAATGGATCTCCCAAGGGATATTTTAAATTCACCAAAGATGTCAAGAAAGTTTATCCCCTCTCTGCCATTCTCTTCTCGATTGCATAAGACTATCTTAGTCATCTGATCACCCAGCTGGCGCACCAAAATAAGCTGAAACCTATCCATGTCTCCAAGAAAATGAATGCTCCTACACACCTCTTTTATGCCAATGACATCATCCTTTTTATTCAAGGTGATAAAAGAAACATTCTTAACCTCAAAGTAGTGCTCACACACAATGAAGAGGATTCTGGTCAAACCATTAGTTAAAACAAATCTTGTATCTTCTTTGGGAGGAAGTTCCCTACCATTATAAAATCCAACATTATCAGGTACATAGGCCTGAAAGAAGGTACGCTCCCTTTAAATTATCTCAGTGTTCCCATATTTGGGGGTAGACCAAAATCTTTCCACTTTGCGACTATAGTTGACCAAGTCCTAAACTAGATTTTTTCTTGGAAAGGTAAATCTATCTCTATGGCTGGTAGGAATTTCTTTGTCAAATCTATGATTGTCTCTAAGATGGTTTACTTCATGATGGTCTATAATGGCCTGTTGGTTTGATAAAAAAATAAACACCGCTATAAAGAACTTCATTTGGACTGGTAGTACTTTAGAAAGGAAACTTGTGACTGTACCTTGGTAAACTTGTTGCAAGCCTATTGAGAAAGGTGGTATTGACATTAAAAATATAAAGAAATTTAATGAATCCCTTCAAGATATACTTACTTATAACCTTTTTCACAATTCTTTTGATGCTATTACCTTCCTCAAAAATATATTTCTTGACAAACTTAAGATGGGAAAGTCAAATTTCATTAACTCTTCCATATGGCCATCCATCAAACAATCTTTCTCCAATATTATGAATAATTCCATATGGATGGTCTCTAGAGACTCATCTATGAAATTATGGTTTTATAACTAGACTAGAACTCCTCTTATTTCTATGATTTCTCCTAATCAAATCCCTAAGAATGATAAATGATCAATTAGAGAAATTATAAACTCTCATTATGATCACCTCCTTGATACTATTCTGAATTTCATTTAAAACTATTCTTTCTCTTATACTAGGGATTTCTTAATTTGGGAACCTTCTCACAATGGGATTCTTAACTCTAAAAAAATTTCAATCATTATTTATGTAACTCTTAAAGTGATTAAAGTTGGATAAGACATTTCAACAAGCATTGGATTAAGCCCTCAAGATTCAATCTCATCTGGAATCTTGCTCACAACAGAGTTCCCACATAGATTTTCCTTCAGTCCTTTGGAATCCATATTTGCTCTAAGTGCATAATTTGTAATCAACATAGAGAAGATGAAAACCACCTCTTTCTTTCTTGTGATATTGCTTCTGCTATTTGGAACTATATTCTTGACATTTTTGACTATAGATGGTTGATTCTTGACTCTATAAAAACTCAACCAAAGAAATGTTCAGAAATGGAAGGTTCTCAGCAAATAAAAAACCTTTTCCTAGCTGTAGTTGTTGAGCTACACTATGTAATCTGGTATGATCAGAATGATATTATTCATAATAATTACTCACTCAATCAAAATTCAGTTCATATGAGGATCCTTATTTCCATACATGAAGCTACTTTGATGCAAAATGGACATTGACACAACACTGTCCATGATTTTGGTATCCTGTGACCTCTGTGGATTAATAGAATTTTTTTTCAACCTCTCCACATACTAGAGGTGTTCTGGAGAGATCCTCTTCCTGGTTGGATCAAAATTAATATTGATGGTGCCTCCAAAGGACATTTGGACCCTACGGAGTGTGGTGCTATCTTCAGGAATCACCTCAGTCAGATCCTTGGTTGTTTAATGGGTAGATGTGGCATGACCACCTCCCTTGAAGCTGAGATTATGATCTTAATACACTCTATTGCCTTTTCCAAGCACTTTGGTTGGAACAACCTCTGGAATAAAAGTGGCTCGATGACCATCGTGCAATAAATTTGGAATGTCATGACACATCTTTCTTGGAAGATTATTACCCATTGTATGGAATTCACTCACTTTCTTGTTGACCTCAAATATATCATCACACATGTTTATCATGAGGAAAACACAGTTTTAGATGTCCTGGACAACATGGGAATTAATCAAGGCATCACTTGGTTGGAATACATCCCCACTGATCTTATTTCCTTACATGAAAAATATTGTAATGTGATCCCATATTTTAGACTCTTATAAACTTTCTTTTGATAATAATTGTTCTTTGGTCGTTTTGGGCCAAGGAATCATCTTTTAAAAAAATATACTATATTATGCTTCATTTAGACTCTAGGTTGTGTGTATCGCAAGTTATCAAAGATATTGAATTTATATATATATATATATATATATATATAAGTCTCATTGTGTTACATTATTCCCTCCTACAAATAAAATTTTTCCTTGAAATTTACAGAATGTCACATCGTGGAGATATTTTGGAAATTCATTATAATCACTTTGGGTTCCCATATCGCCTCGTCTATCTTATGATTTATCCAAAGTACCTTTATTGGACGAGTCTTCTGATTCCTCAACACTTTTCCCCTAGTGTCCAAAATATGGATAGGATCTTCATAGGAAGATAGATTAGTTTTCAATTATATTTCTTCATAGGTGATCACATGTATTGTCTTTGGCATGTACTTCGTTAACAAGGATATATGGAACACATCATTTACTTTAGAGAGACTTTGTGGAATTTTCAAAATGTGGGAAATAGATCCAATTATTTCTAGGATTTCAAAATGGTCTGATGTGAATGGGGATCCTTTTCTATTTCTTTATAAACCTTATAACACCCTTCCATGGAGATACTTTAAAAAAACATGATCTCCCAATTGAAATTACAAATATTTCTTCTGGTTATCAATATAGCTCTTTTTACAACTTTGTGATGCTTTGATATGGGTTTGAATAATCTTTATGTTTTTCATTGTCTCCTCAACTAGTTTTGGACCAATAATATTCCTTTCAATAACTTCATCCAAAAAAGTTGGAGTATAACATCTCCTTCCATATGATGCTTCATAATATTCAATTTTAATACTTGAATGAAATATATTGTTATAAGTGAACTCTACCAAAGGTATATACTAATCCAACATACCTTAAAATTTAATATATCATGACCTCAACATATATACCAACATTTTAATATCCCTTTCAGACTGTCTATCAGTTTGAGGGTGATAAGAGATGATTAAATGAATCTTAGTATCAGGAGACTTATGAAGTCTTTTCTTAAATTTTGATGTAAATCATGGATCACGATCAGACACAATTGAAAGAGTTATGCCATAATGTATTATGAATTCATTAATATAGAGTCATGCAAGGAACTCCAGAGGTAAAACTTCACTTATAGTGAGGAAATGTGTATATTTAGTGAGGTGATCAATAATAACTCATATTGCATCATTATTTCTAGGATTATTTTGAAATACAGTGAAAAAGTACATGGTAATGTCATCTCATTTCCACATATAAATACGAAGAGGATGCATGAATCCTATAGGATGTTGTCTTTCGGCCTTCACCTATAGTAAAACCAAAAATATTGACACATAATCAATAATTTCCTGCTTCATATTATCCCACCAAAAATGTTCCTTTAAATCTATGTACATATTGGTGTTATCAAGGTGTATAGAGAGAATTGATATATGATCATCATCCAAAAAATATATCTTCAGCTCAAGTATATATGGGACATATAGCCAATTTTTAAATTTTATAAATCCATCTTCACTAATAAAGTCTACCAATTTCTACTCATTCATAGATTTAATATTATTTTGAATATTCTCATCATCAAGATAAGAACTTTTTATTTTTTCCAAAAAATATGGTATGAAAATAATTTAAAATGGTAATGATGTTTCCCCTTCCTTAATGAATCTAAGATCCATGTTTAATAAATCCCTAAACATAGGATCCCTATCGATCCTCATTTTGACCAGGACTCTATGATATTTTTTTTCTAAATTATTTACTCCCTTATATTCCTTCCCAAGGTGGTAGTGTATGGAGAAATCATAGCCCTTGAGTATCTCGAGCCATCTCTTTTTCCTCATGTTGAGATATTTTGGTAAATATATGTATTTTAAACTCTTATGATCTGTATATATCTCACACTTTTCACCATAGATATAATATCTTCATATCCTCATAGCAAAGATTATAGCTACCAACTCAAGATCATGGGTTGGATATTTTTGTTCATGAATCTTTAATTCGCTTGATTCATAGGCAATAACTTTATTATTATGGTTAAGAACACAACCAATTCCCTTCTTTTATTCATAACTATATATTAGGAACCCATAATTACCCGATGGTAGAGTAAAAATTTGGGAATTAACCAATCTCCTCTTCAATTATTCAACAAATTATTCACATTCCTTTATCCATACAAACTTAACCCCTTTATGAGTAATCTTAGTTAATGGGTTAGTTAATCGAGAATTTTTTTGAACAAATCACTGATAGTAACTTGAAAAACCAATAAAACATTGTACCCCAGTTATTTTCATTGGTGTAGGCCATTATTAGACCACATTAATCTTCACATGATCAAATGAGATTCCATCATTGGAGACAATATGGCCGAGAAATGAAACATTTTGAAGCTAGAATTCAAACTTACTAAATTTTCCACATAACTATTTTCTTCTAAGAGTCTCAAGAATGACTTTTAAGTGATTATCATAGTCCTCATATCTCTTAGATTACACTAGGATATCATCAATAAATAACATAAAAAATTTATTAAAATATTCCTTGAATACTCTATTCATTAGAACCATGAAGATAAAGGGTGAATTAGTCAAACCAAATGGCTTTAATGTGAACTCATAATGTCCATAACTCATATGAAATGTTGTATTCAGAATATCTTCTTTCATTACTCTCAATTTATGATTCCTAGAATGAAGTTCAATCTTTGAAATATATTGAGTTTAGTTAAGTTGATTGAATAATTCATCAATTCAAGTTAAAGTATACTTGTTCTTTATCATAATAATATTGGCTTTCTAATAATAAATTCATAGACTCTGTAGAGTCCCAGATTTTTTGAAGAGGTAAAGATAATTAAAATTATATTCAAAACCTCTCATTTCATGCTATTGAGGTTCTTAAGAGTCTAAGGAGTGGTTCGGGGGTATCTAAGGCTCGTTTAAAGCCTAGATATCTATATCTTGGAAGCGAAGAATGATTTTCATGGTTATTGTATGGTTAGTTCTAACCATGAAACTCAACTATATGGGTGTTGCAGTAAACTATATAGGGGTTCATGTTTAGTTTTAATTGTGAAACTTAGGCCACAAGTCTATGTGGTGTAATCCAATGGGATGGAAGGGGCTACATGGTTTGTCCAAACCATGTGCCTAGGGCCATATGCATAGTTACACTTAACCAATGGTGCCACATGGTTTGGAAAACCATGAGGCCAAACCATGAACCTCTTAAAAATTGTGAATGTTCAATTTTTTCCTTATCCAATTTTATATTTTAACCCATATTTTTATTCCTATTTCACATGTAGCATCTCCCAATCCATATGAAGCTCTCCCTCTTCCTCCAACCTAGGCTTTGAGGTAAGTTCTTCATCCAGTGTCTGATTCCTTCACTGTCGATTGTGTTGGATTACCAATAGTAAATTCCTCATTCTACTTCCTTATTTCCCTAATTTATCTCTCCCTCATGAGTGTTATTTCTAGGATATGTAATATTCTATATTTTCAAGTAATTTTCCTATTTTTATGATTTATCCTATTCTTCTTTGAATCTGAAGCCAAAAATATATGAGGGATCATCTACCAACCTAAGGTAGGTGTTCTAGTTCTTTTTTCCCTAAATTCACAATGCTTTATATGGTGTTTCATTGTGATTTATGCCAAACCCTTCTAGTGACACCTTCTAAATATATAATTAACTAAATAAAATTATGTTTCAATACTTAGTATAGTCCTAGAAACCCATGAATAAATGTTATTGGATGAACAACATGACATGAGCCACCCCTAAGGGTGTGCCTTCTTTGAATACCTAAGTGACTTATACCTTAGAATTAAATTGATCCACCAATTGAGGTGTGTTGAATATCCCCATATGAATGTAATGTATTTTTAATTGAACTAAAGGAAAATGGTAGGCCATGTGTATAGAACCTTTCTATTCTCATTGTATATTGAATTAACTATATTAAATGAGTTAAAAAACATGAAAAAATGTATTATTTTATTAGTATGAGTTTAATTCTTGCTATGATTATTCCTTTACACCAAGATGAGGGCGATACAGGGGTCTTGATTAAGGACAGATTGGACGGGCTCGTCGAGCTTAACAATTAGAAATTATAATTGAATGGAAACACACCAGGGGGTGATACATGGTTTAATTTTATAGAATACTTTTAATGGGATCACTAAGATAATTCCTTTACCCATGAGTGATACATGGTTCCCTAGTGGATTACCTTGGATGGGATAGGTGGGAAATGTCATTATATTATGACATGAGAGATACATGGTTCACTATATGGTATACCATGGATAGGATTTGAGTTTTTTTCCTATATACTATGACAAGAGTGATACTTGGTTTCCTAATATAAAAATCCTTGGATGAACTCCTACGGTGATGGGTTTTATAGTGCACCTAGAGTGATATATGGGTTCCATTTTACGGAACACCTTGGATGGGACTAAAATGCCAATTAATTAAAACTAAAGATGTGTCTACCAATCCAAATAAAATTATTGGGTTTGTTCCATTCTTTATAATTGAATTTTATGATAGATCATTTATATCTACATTTTCATATTCCATGAGATCTATGAAACCCATTATAAGTATGTGCAGACTCTTTTGGTATACACCTCGGTTCCAAATTGATATTAAATATCTATATATATATACACACATATATATTCTCATGTATATGATGTTTATATATATACATACATATTATATATATACATACATATAGGGCGACATCTATTCAGAGACATTCTGGCTCAGGCTGAAGAAGGTAGTGTCGGTCGAGTATCTCATGAGGAACCCAAACCGATGTGTTTTATTTTATTTACTGTTATGAATTGATTATAACTACTCATTTAATATGAATATATTGGATTTTTCTAGACACCATTGTTGGTTTCCTACTGATTATATCTCACACCAAGTTCAGGTTTTCAGTTGGCACTCAAACAGACCTTATGGATGCAGGTTGGGATAAAGTGAAACATCTAACCTTAGATGCCTAAATTACTCTCTTAGGATGGAGTATGGGAGAAAAGTATCAATCCAATACTTGTTATTATAATATAGATATATTTTTTTCTTTTTTTCTTTTTTAAATAATGTTTCACATTCATGTACCTGGTATACCTGTACTTCCCTTTTTTCATAACATAATGACATGACTATCATTTTTTATTATATCTCGATGGTTTATATTTCCACAGTTCATTTATTATGTTTTACACTGCTTATTGTTATTGTATACTTGTGAAACACTTTGATCTTGAGGGTATATTATCCCCACTATACCACTATAGAACTTCACTGCTAGTTGGAAACCTCTAGCATACGTGGAGGCACGCTTGAGGATATATGGCCAGTCGGGTTCGGTTACTTATAAGTGAACCAGGTTGAGGATGCAACAAAGTGGTATCATATCTATTTTCTTTTTATCTTAATGTCTGGGTATTAGACAGGAGACTAGGAATGTTTCATAATTTGGTAATGAGCCTATTATTGGAAGAATCTTACTCATGTAAAGGGAAAATCCAAATTACCTAGTTCATGATATTGCTATTTTGGTTTGTTCTTGTTATAAATGTACTGATTTCACCATTGGATGTATCACATGAGTTGTGACATTTTATATTATTTTGAGTTTTTCTTTACCCTTATATCTATGAGACAGGGAGGTATCATCTTATGTATCATTATAGGCACTTAAGGATTCATATGTCATGCATATGTCATTCCATATTTATATTACTCCATGCATTTTTTCTGCATATTATTGGTTCCTTGACTATTGTATTTGAAAATGTGCTAACGTTTCTTGAAAAAATAAAATAATTAGATTAACTAAAGTGTCCACATCAACATAAATGGTGTTTTCACATATAGTTTGATGGTGGCGCATTAATTAAAAAATTATTCCATGTTTGAGCCATGGCCCACTAGTTCCATGGGATGAAATGTTAGATGATTTTGATTACATGAATGCCAATTATAATTTATAAAGCATTCACTTCTATAAATTGGGAATGGTAAATCATTTAATCATTTCATTTTATATGGACTATCACATTCTGGTGCCAGATGTAATGGTCAAGTCGCAGTTACATGACATGTCAATTACAACTTATAAAGCTTACACCTTTTTAACTTGGTAATGTTGACTTATCTAACTAGACCTTGATATATATATATATTTATATATATGAGTACAAACTTAACTAAATTTAAATTCTTAAATAGAAATGGTTACCACCAAATAGGGATTCTAATTTCAAAGTAAAGGGTGTTTTCCTCTATACCTTGAAATTGAAACTCAATATACCAAGACCTATGATGCACAATGTGAGACCTTGATCCTAAATCAACCAAAGTAGTGGGAAATAGGTAGTGTCTCTTATGACTTTCGTGATCTTCCTTATCACCTAGACCTAGATTTAGAAGTACGAAGAGGGGTTTGACTCCTTTAGGGAAGGTGGGTACCTGCCCTATTATGATATATGTGATCCTAACTGTGTTAAATATTATATGAGGTGTTTACTTGGGAATTATATGGAAATTTATCCATGAAATCCTCGAGTATTGGGCTAGGATAGTGGCAACAACCATGATCCAAAGGTGTTGGGAACTAAGCTACCAGTATTTCCCCTTATGGTGACACTTGAGGCACCTCCTTATATTCCTCAACTAGGCATCAATGCTCAATTATAAGAGAGATTCTTAAGATTTATGCATTCTATACAAGGAGGTTCTCGATCAACCCCTACTATGGCAGAGTTGATGTTAGAATTTCAACAGAAACATCCTTCCACTTTCTTGGGGTATGATAGTCCTCAGGTTGTTGAGTCATGGATAGAGTCTACGTTATCTATCTCCAATCATTTGGAGATTCCCCTAGTGTGGAGTTTCAATCTCAAAACATATATTCTTTGTGATTATACAAAGCGATGATGGGATGTTATCACATTTGCTGATGAACATCAAGGTATGGTCTGGGAGGACTTCCAAATAGCCTTCTATGATTACTTATTCCTTTATATTCTAATAGCAGACCTTCCCAGGTTAGTCAAGTTTTATCTCAAGGTCACGGACCTGAACATATCTATGCAGTGCATCCTACTCCTAAGGAGAAAAGTACAAGGCCGTTTATAGTTCAAGGTACTATTCTAGTAGCCTCTACCTTAGTTTATTCCTTTTTTTGATATAGTTTCTTCACATTCCTTCATCTATGTAGCAATTATAGAAATTATGGGCTTAGAAATAGAGTACTTATATGGTTTTAGGACTCTCAACACGCCATGGGGAATCCGAACTAAGAGTGTACAATGATGTAAGGGATTCCCCCTTGAAATAGGTGGTTATATTTTTGGATAGATTCTCTTTTTCCTCAAGATTATGGGCTTCAACATCATACTTGGTTAGGACTTGTTGGTACCTTATCATGCTCATATTGATTTATATCACAGGATGGTGTTTTTACATCACCCAAGGGTGGTATATATATTCATAAAGGTTAATGGGATTCCCAGGAAAGTCAATATAGACCTGAGCATCAATGGATGGGTGGAGTGATAGCCTAGATTTCTAGTATTTTTATGATTGATCAGGGAATGCAGTGTATAGATTTCCCTCCGGTAGTGGATTATTTCAATGATTTCTTCCCTGATGAATTTTTTATGTTAACGCCAATGAGATAATTGGATTTCACTATTTATATAGTTCTAGGAGTGGCATTAATGTCCATTCCTCCTTACAATATAGAACCTACTAGGCTTTAGGAACTTAACAAAAAATAATAGGATTTGGAAGTTAAGGTTTTCATATGACCCATTACTTCTCCATGGGGTTAACCTATATTATTTTCCAAGAATGTGGATAAGACCCTCATGATTTGTGTGGATTATCATCAGTTGAACCATATTATGGTTAATAACCGATATACACTGCCTAAAATATACAACCTTTTTGAAAATCTATGAGGAGAGATGGTTTTATCTAAGATTGATTTGATATCAGTCTACAATCAGGTGTGTGTTAGGATATCATACATATCACATATAGCATTCTGGAGCAGATATGGATTGTATCAGCATCAATTAATTCTATTTGATCTTACAAACATGCCAATAGTTCTCATGGCCCTGATGAATTGGGTTTTTCAACCGTATCTAGATTGTGGTAGTATTTTTGGACAATATAATGGTGTATTATTATAATTTACATGACCATTAAAATCATCTTGAGATCTTTCTAAATACACTAAGAGAGAACTGATTGTATTCTAAGCTCATAAAATGTCGATTTGGGATTAGTATGGTTCACTTATTAGGTCACATAATATCAGAGGAAAGAGTATCTGTTAACCCAGAGAAGGTGGGATCATTGGTTTCCTAGGAGCATATGAATAAATATTTTGATATATAAAGTTTCTTGGGGATGGATGTCTATTACAGGTGTTTCATTCAAGACTTTTCATTACTAGAAACACCTCTCATGGGCCTGATTAAAAAGGGTGTTATTTTTTTATAGTATGAAGCACATGAGAGAATCTGGAGTTGAAAGGAAGATTTACTTTAGTACCAATTATGATTCTTCTAGATCTACGTAGAAGTTATAAAGTTTAATGTGATGTGTTAGAAATTGGGCTAGGAGTAGTTTTAATGTAGGGAGATCAAGTTTTAGCATATGGGTCCCTCCAAATGAGATCTCACGAGCAGAATTTCCCTACACATGACCTCAAGCTGGTAGCTACGGTTCTGCATTACATTTTTTGAGGTATTATCTATTGGGGGAGTGGTTAATCATTTATATAGACCACAAAATTCCCAAAATACATTTCCACATAGTGTGATTTAAATCTCAATCAGCATAAATTCATAGAGTACCTTTAGTAATTCATCTTTGATCTTACTTATACACCTGTAAAGGTAAATATAGTATCTAATGCACTAATCCAGAATACCCAGACACATGCCATTCATGAGGCCAATAGTGAGTGGTAGTTGATGGCCCTCTTTTTTTAGATACACTTGTATGTGAAGGACCGTTAGGGGAAACCTGTACTCACATAATTATCTACGACGTACTCTCTTCTGGACTAGGTAAAAATGATATTTATTTCTAATTTTAAGGGATTATTCTTGAGGGAGAGTGTCTTAGGAGATGATACAATTCATGGTCTGGTTATCATTGAGTATGAGATTCTGAACATTCATGGGTGTGTCTAGGTGCATGTGGACATACAAGAAGAATTGAAAAGGGAGTCTCATTCCTTTGTTTGGGTAATACATTCAGGGATTACCAAGATGTACCGAGATATAAATAATTATTATTGGTGGTCATGTATGAAGAGTAAGATCGTAAATTTTATCACATGATGTTCCACTTGTTAGCAAGTGAAGGTGAATCACCAGTAGCTTGCTGGACTTATACAGCCTCTATCCATTCTAGAGTGAAAATGGGATGACATCGCCATGGATTTCATAATGGGATTATCGAGATCCCATTGAGGTAGTGATACGGTATGGGTTATTTTTGATTAGTTGGACAAGTTCATTCACTTTCTACCTATTAGGGATACCATTTAAATATATGATCTTGAAGGGGTTTACATTTGAGAGATTGTATGCCTTCATGGTGTTCCTCGTTCTATCATATTGGATAGAGATGCTAAGTTTACATCGTAGTTCTGGCAGGGGTTGAAAAAGGCACTGGTTTTATAGGTGCTTCTAAGTACAGCATACCACCCTTAGATTGACGGTCAGTCCATGTATATGATATAGGTGTTATAGTACATGCTCCAAACATGTGACCTTGATTTTGGAGGTTCTTGGAAAAATCACCTACCACTCATCAATTTTACCTATAATAACATCTTTTAGGAAACTATTCAGATGGAACCCTATGAGGCCCTATACTTTAGGTTATTTCATTCACCATTATACTAGTTAGAGTCTGGTGAGAAAGTTCTAGTGGGAACTCATCTTATTCAGAAGACCATAGAACATGTTTATCTTATATATAAGTGTATGGATATAGCTTAGTCTAAGAAAAAGTATTATTCTAATCATTAACATTGGCCTCTAGAGTTCAAGGTAGGACATTGAGTATTTTTGTGAGTTTCTCCTAGATGGATTTAGAGATAGGGAAAGTTATCACCTCATTACATTGGGTCTTTAGATATCTTAGAGAGAGTCAATTCAGTAGCCTATCGGTTTTCCTTACCTTATAGGTATCGGTCCATGCACATTGTATTCCACATATTTCATATTCACTGTTATTATTCCAACCAGTTTCATTATTTTGATCTTGAGGATATAGATTTGGATGCATATGTGTTCACTGAGGAAATTTATATATGTATCGTTGATAAGAGCATGATGGATCTACGAGATAGGTTAGTTCCTCGGGTATAGGTGTTATGGCAGCATGGTTGTGTATGGAATAAAAATTTGGAGTGACACGCATACATACATTCTCAATGGCTAGAACTTTTCTCAAATTATGTTTTACCACCCTTTCAAGGTAAACTTGGGGATGATTTTTTTAAGGAGGGGATATTGTAACGACACGGATTTTTAGAAGAGGATCAAATACATAAACTGTTGTTCAAAAACTATTGTTTATGTTAGTGAGGTTATTAAGAGGCTATGAAATGGTTTGGGAGAATTTGGGGCTTGTTCGGACCAAGATCTCCAAATCTTGGAAGGGTAGATTGAGACATATAGTTAGTGCATGATTAGTGCAGGGTTAGCGCATGATTAGTGCTAACTATATGTCTCAACCATATGGGTTTTGTAGTAAATTATAGAGGGGATAATGGTTACTTTTAACCATGCATCTCAAGCTGTATAGCTATGTAGGGTACTCCATTGGCTAGAAGGGGCCGCACAGTTTATCCAAACCATGTGCCCAGGGTCGCATGCTTAGTGCCACTTAACCATTGGTGGGGCACAATTTGGTAAATTGTGCCGCCAAACATTACAACTCATAAAAATGTTTAAAAAGTCAATTTTCCTTTATCCCCTTTTATTTTTTAACCCATATTTTCACTCCCATTTCATGTGTAACCTCTCCCTAACTACATGGAGCTCTCCCTCTTCCTCCAGCCTAGGGTTTGATCTAGGTTCTTCATCCACTATATGATTCCTTCACCATCGGTTGCATTAGATATCCAAAAATAATCTCTTCATTCCTATTCCTTCTTTCTATTATTTATCTCACCCTCATAAGTGCGATTTCTAGGAAAACTAATATGACCAGTTTTTAGGTAATTTTTCTATTTTTTCGATTTCTATCATTCTACATAAAATAAAAAGTCCATAACAAATGAGATATTTTCTACCAACCTAAGTTAGGTGTTCTAGTTATTTTTCACTAAAGTATCAATGTTTTATATGTGCACCACCATGATGCACATTAGAACCTTTTAGAGACACCTCTTAAATCTCTAATTAACTAAATAAATGGATGCTTATATGCTTAGTATAGTCATATAAACCAATGAATCAATGTTTGAGGATGACCACCTTGACATGATCCACCCCTAATGGCGTGCCTTCCTTAAATTCCTAAGAACCTCATGCCTTGAAATAGAATTGAACCACCAATTTGGGTGTGTTGAATTTCCCCTTTTGAATGTAATGTATATTGAATTGAACCTAATAAAAATGGTTTTCCATGTGTATATAACCTTTATATTCTCATTGTAGCTCAAATTAACCAGATTAAATGAATTGGTTTACATGAAAAATATGTATTCTTTGAATGGTATGAGTTTAATGTTATCTATGATTATTTATTTACACCAAGCTGAGCTCGATTCAAGGGTCCCAATTAAGAGTTCCTTGTATAGGATAATCAATATTAATAATTAGAAATTTCAATTTAATGGAAACACATCGAGGGGAGATACATGGTTTCTTTTATAGAATACCTAGAACGTGCTCACCAGATAAATTCCTTTACTTTACCCATGGGAAATACCCAGTTCTCTAGTGGATTAATTTGGATGGGATCAGTGGGAAATGTTGATATACCATGCCAAAATGGGCACATGGTTCTCTATGTGGTATACCATAGATAGGCTTATATGGATTTTACCTATATACTATGACGATAGTGATACTTGGGTTCCTTATACAAAATGCCTTGGAAAAACTCCTAAGATGAGGGGTTTTATAGTGAACTTGGATCGATACCTGGGTTTATTTTTATGAAATAAATTATAAAGACACAGGATGCTAATTAATTAAAATTAAGTATGCATCTACCAAGCTAAAGAACATGGTTGAGTTCAGTCCATGCTTTAAACTTTATTTTTATGAAGTTCCATTTATATATCTATTCTCATATTCCATAAGAGTTATGAAACCCCTTATAAGTATGTGCGGATGCTTTGGGTATACACCTCAAATCCTAGTTGATATGGTGTATCTATATATATATATACACATATATGTTCTCCCATATATTATGTGTGTGTTTGTATATATAAAGGGTGAAATTTGTTCAGAGACATTTTGGATTAGGATGAAGCAGGTAGTGTTAGTCAAGTATCCCCTGAGGAACTTGAACTCATGGGTTATATTTTAGTTACTATTTTTCATTGATTGTTACTTGCACACTGATCATTTTCTACGAACAGACAAGATAATTCTATAATTTATTATTAGTGGCCTACTTAGTATGTCTCACACCTTGTTCATACCACTAGTTGGTACCCAAACAGACCTTATGGAGCAGGTAGGGATAAAGGGAAGCCTCCAACTTTGGATGATGGACTTAATATCCTAGGATGGAGTACAAGATCATAGGATTGAGAATATGCTCATGATGTTAGTGGAGACAGATTTTGGTCTTTTTGTCTTTTGTAAATCATGTTGCACATGCTTGTACCCTGTATCCAGTGTACTTCCAGTTTTGTATAGTATCATGAAATGATTATCATTTTGGTATATGATATTGATTTAGATTATTATTTTTTATTATATATAGATGGTTTATATTTTTATAGTTAATTTATTATGCTATTTACACTTCTTATTATTATTATATTCTTGTGCTACACTCTGATCACATGGGTATAGTCTCCCCACTATTCCACCAAAGACCCTCACTTCTAGTCAACAACGTCTCGTGTTTGGGGGGGTGCACTTGAGGCCATGTGTCTAGTCAAGTTCGGTTACGTATAAGGGAACTAGGTCCGAAATTCTACAATTTCATAGATCCATCTTTCTTCTTAATGAAAAGAATTGGGGATCCCCAAGATGAAACACTAGGGAATATAAATCCCTTATCAAACAAATCCTTTAGTTGTTTATTCAACTATACTAATTTCATAATGGAAATTCTATAGGTATTCTTTGATATTGTTCTTTCATTGAGGATTAAATCAATAGAAAACTCAACTTTACACTCTAGTATATTCTAAGTAATTATTTATGAAATATATTAATGTATTTATGAATAATAGGTACAAAATTAATTTTAAGATTACCTTTTCCATCCATGGATTATGTATACTCTTCTTCTCTATGAATATAATTCAGAAGGGATACTAGGGGTGGATCTAGAAATGACACAGATGTTGAAGTATCCCCTCTAATGATAAGGAATTCCACATCTTCTTCACAAATAAAAAATTGTATCTATTTGTAATAAATTTTTACACTATATTTTTACATCCATTACATACCAAGGATTATATAAAAATTATACATAGGTATAATAATGAATTTAGAAAGTAGGGCACATTTATGTGTTATAATGGGAGCTGATTAACACATCCTTATTGTTGTGAGACTTCCGATATGAATCTTAACCAATAAATCCCTTATTAATGTGTTATAAAATTATATAATTTTCTTATAATACTTGGAAGATATAAAGGAGTGAAAAGATATAGAATCAAATAAAGCATTAGCTAAATTTAAAGATATGACTAAATTACCTGCCACTATATCATTAGGGACTTCAACCTTTGTTTTTCTAGTCACATAAGCTTGGCCCTTCTCCCTAAGCCTTTTATGGGGAAAATTACCTTGACTCTTAGGACAACCATTTACATAGTGTCACATCTTTTTATAGTTTAATTATTACACATTGGTAGCTTATTTATTTCCCTTATAATCATGATCACGGTGGACTTTGTATCCACACTTGTAGAAAACTTTCATTCCCATCAAGTATGTTAAATAGTGTTTCTTTCCACATTTATTACAATATGTAAATTCCACCCTTCCCTTATTCCCTTTTTTGTACTTCTATTTCTTGCATGCTCAATATACCTATTCTTATATTTCTTTACTTCAAAGCCATAATACTTGGATAATTATTTATTTGTCTTTATAGCACATAATATTATGTCCTCATATGATGAGAGAGTTTTAGAGACTAGTTTCCTTCAAATTATTGGCTTAATCCCATCAAGGAAAAGGTCAATATTTATCATTATAATACATACATAGTCTTAAACATGCCATGCTAACCTTGACAAGTTAGTTTCATACTTAGAAATGTTTTCACCTTCCTTTTATATCAGACTTAGAAATTTTATCTCCATATTCACTCATTACTTGAAAGGAAAATATTTCTCCAAGAAGTATACCTTAAAATCCTTCCACTCTATGCTAATCATATCCTCCTAATCCTTATTTTTTAAAACCAATTACCACTATTGATATGTATCTCCTCAGATGTGATAAACTACTATGATTATATTCTCCCTTTCATTACTTCCTAGAGTGAGAAATATATTCTCTAAATAAATTATCAATTTCTCAACTACAAATAGATTTGTAATCCCATTGAATGATGGAGGTTTTTGATACATAAAGTGGTATAACACTATTACACCACATGGTGGATCATTAGGATTCTCTATACAGGCATGGGTATTACTAATAACCTGAGTCATCTTCTCAAATATGGTTATAATTTGATCAGTTCTAGCTACAACACCAACTATAGCTTCATTATATTTCCCAGGAGGCCAATACCTATATAAAGTATGCTCATTGATACAATTCTCATTCCTTCTGCTATGTGCCATTGATAAATAATGGAATAGACTAAATTAGAACAAAAAATTATTAAATATAATTTATAATCCAAAAACTAGTGAAATACTTAACATAAATTGAAAATTTAATCATATCTAATATCATAATCATAAACATGGTTTCTTTTGGAATGTTTTCAAATCATAAAAAATATTTTCAAATTATAAAAAATATTTTCAAATCCTTGATAATGGTTTGTAAATAAAATTTGAAGTATTATAAGAATGTCCCCTAAGAATTTCAAACCATGAATTCAGTAAGGATCATTGTCATGCACCAAGTGATGATCGAGTCAAATCCAAATGTTCCCCTTTCAGGGTTATTTATCCTAGGTAAACTATACCAAAACTACATCCACTTGTAGTATCCATACAATGATGTATTTCTAGGAAAAAACATGTAATAACTACCTTAAAAAAACTTTAGGATGTTATCCTATACTTAGAATCTTCCTCAAAGTCAGGGTTATGTTCTCTAATATATGTTTTCCTAAATCTAGTTCCTAATGTTTGAACTAAGATTTTTTTGATACCAACTGTAATGAACACAACCCTAACAGCCCAGATTCAATGGTTACTTTATTACATTGGAACTAGATACAACGAATCACATCCTATAGGACCTAATAGTTTATTAGTATTATAAAACTAAACACATACTTGAATATCACATTATAATCAAAAACCTAAAATACAGAATAGTATTTTCTTTGAGTAAACCATTATTACCTTTAGCATATCCTTGCATATAAATCATAAAAACTTTCTGGAATCTTGGGAAAAGGAAATATAAGAAAGGTTTGAGCTTGGATGCTCAGTAAGGGTATGTGTACAGTGGAAGCTATCATGAATAAATAAGGAATAATCAATATGGAAAGGTAAATAACTGAAACACATGTCATTAAATCAATTATTTGATCAAAATATGGAAGGAATAAATAATGATCAAATAATACCAAATAAATAATCAATTGATCTTGAAACTTAACCATGGATATTCTAACTAATTTAATAATCACATGGAACATCAATAAATATTCTCTTAATGAGGGAATGCATAATTTATAACATCATAACCATATCTTCAAGGCCTCATTCCAAGATATATTACATAAATGTTTAAGGTCTTAACCAAATACCCAAGTTATTGTGTCTCATGATACCTATCGATGTATTAAGGGGCTATTGCAAGCCCTGCCCATCACTTAATAAGTCCAATGAATTCCTCATATGAAAGGGGATAAACATAATCAATATAAACATTCATATTGAAAAACTAGCATACAAAATATTAAAATTTTCTTAATCAATAAACATAGTCATAAACCATCTAGAGTAATATATAGAATGGTATCAAAATAATACATCCTCACTCAGACTGATCATAAACCATACAGAAAAATCATAAGGATGGTATCATTAAAACATATCCCTAATGGATCATAAGTAATATAAGGTTTGTTTTATTGATGAATAAAAATTCCATAAAAATGTAAATAAAAAATTATTGAGCAAAATATCCTTTTCACGTTGAGAATCACTTTTAAATATTAAAAATCTCCAAAATATTAGGAAAATTTTTTAATTTAAAATAAACCTTGTAAACTTGTAAATTAATCTTCAAAACAATGATGGCGGGTAATTCTATAAATGTCATATAATCTTAAAAAACATTCTTTTCACACTATTGTAAAAAGGTTAAAAAGTAAATCATTTCGAAAATATAAAGAGGATTCCATCCAAAAAAAATTTAAAGTTAAAAAGGGGTAAAAATTTGTTTAACAAATCATTTGGATAATTATTAAAACATTGTTGAAAATATTTTTAGAAAAATAGATATGGAAGAAAAAGTTTTTTTGACCAAATAGATAAATGAAGTCGGTTTACTTTAGAAACATTATTTTTGGTATATTTTGTTATTAAAGAGAGGAAGATGAGAGTAAAATGTGTATTATCTATAAATAACCATATTAGAATAAATTTCTTGATTTTATTGAAATATAGATCATAATATTTTTTTCATCAGGAACTTAATCATGAAAAATCCTAATAAACAATGAGATTGTAACATAAACCTATACCACTTTGGTAACTTCTGAATTATAAGCCCCGTGAAAGAATTAAATGAAAATGAAACTTTAAATACCCTGAAAAAAATGTATCCATGATATAACATATCAAAGGGTAATTATATAAACCACACAAAATAATTAAGTGGTTAATATGGAATACATCTCATAGAAGTAAAAGTGAGATGAGAAACCCTTACCTCAGGTATGATTTACTTCATATGTGTATATACCTTATTTATAATAAATATAGATTTATTATAAACATATTACAGAACCATAATAATATATTTCAAACAATATATTATTTACCTATATTATTTTATGACCTATTTATTAACAATTCTTTGTTAAAATCACTGTTTCGGGAGATAATTGCTTCATTTTTCATGTATTTTTAGTTTGGTAATTTTGGTCCTTTTTATTTGATCATGGTTGAATAATTTCACGAATTTTAACCATGATATAAATATTATATATAATCATTATATTAGTATTTATAATAGTCCATAAAATTTAGATATATGGAAATGAGTTACACCGTTTGTGAAGATGGTAGGGCGTACGTACGTATGAACATTATTTTTATTTTCCAACTGATGGAATGTAAGAAAGGTAAATAATATTTCACATTTAAAGAATTATTATTATATAAAATATTTAATTTATATTCATTAAATAAATCCTTATTACTATCCATGTCAAAATAAAATGAAACAAATTTCACATCACTACGTGGAGGTGGCAGTCCACACGTATGCATGAACAACATTATTATTTTCCAATATGTTAGAAGGTAAGAAGGTATATTTGATATTATAATTATAGAGTTATATTAATTTAATTAATATTATATAAATATTTTAAATCAATATTTATAATTATTTGTGATTGGAAGTTACAGAAAATTAATTACGTCGTTTCACGAGGTGGTAGTCCACCATACACACGATCGATGATTTCATTTCCCATTTGATAGAAGAGAATATGGATATATATTATGACATTAAAAATAAAATATAAATATATGATAGATAATAGTTTTATTATTTCATCAAAGTTGTATAATATTTCATGGAGTTATAAGAGGAAGTAAAATGAAAACACATAGTTAAGAACTTTACCTCTTCTTCAGACAACCTCTTTAGGTTTATAACAAAAACCTTCCTAGATCATCTTTCTGATAAAAAAATTCCTAGAGGAAGTGGGGATGGATTTAATAAATATATTTTGATAGGTATTGAATAAACCAAAAGGATTTCTAAGCATGAAGAAGAGATTATAGGGGTGGCCTTTTATAATTGGGGAGAGAATATACTTAGAATTTATGAAAAGAAAAAGTGATACCCACATTTTTCACAAGAAAAAAGGATCCAAAGTGACTCATTATTAAACCATGGATGATATAAGGTCAAAATATTCCCATAAAATAGAAATTGGATAATTTTATAGGTCATTTCAACCCTTATCTTATTAATTTACCCCGGTAAACTAGTTTTAACCTTAACTGTGGAAGTTAATTTTTACTATTTTTACTATTCATTATGACAATAAATTAAGTTGACCTTATTATATAATATTAATTATTATAATTATAATTATGGAATCCATTTTTCTAAATTCAATTTATATAAGTGGTGGAATTTATTTTAAAACTAATCCCTCAGAAGCGACGAAAAAGCGGTTATTTAAAGAAAAAGTTTTCATAAGTATAGAAAGTTTTAATATCAAAATTTATCATGAAATTGATTCCAATAAACTATATTGTATTTTTTAAAATATAATTTTATTAATTTTACTTTTAAAAAATTTAAAATCCAAATGTAACTTTTAAATGCTTTAAATGAAAAGGCGGTTTTCAATAAAAACTAGTATTTTCACTATTCATCGAAAAAATAATCTTTTCATAAAATTATAAAAAATCCACTCTAAGATAATTTTGAAAATATGTTTTCAAAAATGAAGTAAATTTTCTAAAATAAATTTTCTAAAAATGGTAAAAAAATATTTTTAAAATATGTATGCAAAGCGTGATGAAACCGCCTTTTAAAAAATATTGTTTTTCAAAAAACATTTATTTTTCATTCAAATGATTTTTATTTTATTTATAATCAATATAAAATAATTGTATTTATTTTATACAGGTTTAAACCATATAATTTTCATAATTTAGATATTCCTATTTGTACCCACTATTTTAACAGCTATGTTATAATGATATATTATATTACAATTCATTTAGACTCGGGGATTTGTGTACCACAAACTATCAAAGATATTGGATTTATTTAAAAATAAATATATTTTAAATCATCAATATGTTATATACCTTCAATATCTTTAAATTATTTTGAGACAATGGGTCTCATGGTGTCTTGAAATATTTTTTAAAAATAAATGGAAACTGTGGTTTTGTGAAAAGGGTGCTTGGCACTTTTTAAATTCCTTTAAAAGGGGTGTGTTTCTTCCAAAAATTATTTTATGTGAATAATTAGATTTACAAGTTGGATTTAAAAGAGTCACTCAACAAATGGTTTTCAAAGGGAATCTGGAATCTGGTTTTTAAACAGTGTGAAAATGGCTTGGCATCCTGATCACTTTGTGAAATTCTGGTTGGCACTTTATGTGAAATGGTTTTATAAATGTTTGAGACCCTATTTAATCCCCATGTGTTTATTTTCCTTGTAGTGGATTTTGGAACCATGGGGGAAAATTTATTTTTTATGCATTTTTTATTCTTATGTGATGGATATGTGATCGAGGATATTTCTCATGAGGGTGTAGGAGGTGATGCATGGGTTAATTTCAAATGCTTTATACCCATTACATGTGACTATTCATAGCTCACCTTCATTTGACTTGTCATGGGAGTAATGGATATATAGTAGGTGACCTATATAAGAACACACCGTAGATTACAGTAGTGGGATTCCTATAGAATGTTTCCTGGATATACCAATCCGGTTAATCCAAGAGGATAGTGGGCCACTTGAGTTATAAATATTTTTGTAACCTGTGTAGAGAAGGATCTTCTAGAACAATTATTTCTAGATAGTATGAAAAGACTAATGATGACATGGCAGGTTTAGTAGCATCTACCTATGTTCCTTATCTCCAATTCAGGCCTTTATTACTATAGCCTATGGATGATTCTCGTGATGCTAGGTCCTTTTTAAATCACTTGAGGGGATTTCATTTTATGATTTGATTATATTTTCCTTAGTTTTTTTGACCATTAAAACAATTTCTTGTATTTTTTTCCCATTATTCCTGTGTTCCTTTGTGTGGTTTTCACATCAATTTGAGTGTGTTTTGGTTTACTTTAAAATTAGTTCTTTTTAAGTGATGTGAAAGTGTATTTTAAAGGAAAATTATTGGGTTATTTTTTAAATGAGTTTTAAAAAATAGTTTTTCCTTGAAGTTGTCTCTGAGAACGGGGTTTTCAGGATAGTCTTTTGAAAGATGGATAAATGGTATTTTGGATCTCTTTTCATGGTTAAAGTACATCCTTATATGATGTAAAATTTTTTGTTTAAATATTTAACCATATTTTTTTGTTTTATAAAAAAGGAAGATGTTTTTAAAGGTGTGAGTGGAATATTTATCAGATATTTTTTATAAATAATGTGAAAATATTACTTGATACTTTATGTTATAACATTAAATTTATGAATTGTATTATTAAGGGGATTTCCATTGTCTCTAAGGGTGGTGACGTACTAGGTTATTTATCTCATGCTTATATAGATCTTCGATAGTTTTCTAGAACCAAGATTTGTTTTATTTATTTGGTTTGGGTTCATCCATGTAATGATTAGTGGAATGTAATGAGTGGTCGGGGGTTAATAATATATATATTGTATCTATTTAGGTTCCTTTTCTCTTTCTACATTTATTTTAATGTATTATATTATCTTCTTTGGCCTAAGATGTTTATTTATCCACTTTTAATTTGTATCTATTTTAATTATATGTTTATACCTATTGAATTTTTCATTATTCCATGTTAGTTAGATGATTTATCTTCTTCCATTGTTTTTTAATTTTATATTTCTAAAAAGAATTAAATCGTTCTATATTTTGGAGGCCAGGAATGTCATTCAGGCCAGTGGAAGGTCGGGTCGAGTACTGGTTGATATGGGAGCCCCAAGCTGGTTCATTACAAATGGTATCAGAGTCTAGTTTTCTCAATATGGACCTAGTTTCTTAAGTCTATATCTCATTATTTGGGTTTTTCATTGTAATATTGAGTTATGATTATTTTCAGGACTTGAGTGGTAAGTAATGAGTGGGTGCCTAATATCCATCCTTCATGACAATGCCTGAGTTACCATAGATAGTGGAGTTTGAATATTTCAATTCATAAGTTCATTAGATTTACCTTTTATTATGTTTTAATCCTCATTAACATATTTGATTTACCTTGGGGTCATATTAGGTTTTGGGATAGGAACAGAAAGTGGATTGATAGCATGAGGTTGGTTTGCACAGCCTTATAAACCAAGGAATAATCTAAGTGCTCAATATTAAAGAAATTGTAGGGATTGTTTTATGACTGTATCATGGGCCATCAAACCATGTGATAGAGTTAGACATAGTTATGTATCTCATTTGAGTTTTTGTTTAGACTGTTCTTGAGAGATATCTAATGATAGGGGATGAGTCAATGTGGGCCTTGTGATATTATGATGGCATGGTTTGATAATTGTGGTGAGACTCCATTTTCATGTGATTATTATGCAAATAAATTTTAGTAAAAAGGGAGGTATTTATTGAAAATACTTTCAGTTTGAGAATATTTTTTTTGGATTTTTTATAAATCAAGTTTTAATTTCATGAAATAATTTGGGTTTTGGGGTCAATCCTTCAGTCTTGTTTATAAAATGGAGTTGTTGTTTTTTTTGGAAAAAATGGAATTTTTTATCTAAATTAGTTGATTTGGTTAGGAAATTTGGAAATTTTTTTGATTTTAACACCCATTGGTTGTTTAATTATAAATTAATTTGAACCCACATGGGTGATTTTGAAAAATTTATTAGTTTAATTTAATGAAAATGAAGTGTAAATATTTTTATATTTTTTATGAATGGGATTCGAGAATCTCAAGAGGGTTCTTTATTTTAAAAATGAATTAGTGGTTTTTGAAATGCAGCTTTAATATTTTGTAATTTCCTTATAGAATTTGGATTTCAAATGAAATAAGAATCCTTCAAAATTGTTTGGTGTTTTAAAATCATGTTTGTTTTTGGAAAATGGATTTTTTTCCCTCAGGAATGTGATGGTTTTTAAAGAAATCGGATTTTTGGCATATGACTTGCCTTATTTTTTTGGTGTTTTTGGACTGTTTCCCTTCATGTGGGTTGGGACTGTTCAATGTGATTTTGCAAACAAGACCGAGTTGGTTCTAGGTTTTATTTCATATAAAGTATGCCTCATAGAAATCTCGTGGTAAAAATTTAGTGTTTTATTTTAGGGTTATCTATTCTCTTGTTCTTGGATTTTTCTTGGGATCTTAGTGGAGTTATGAGTGTCTTTATCCCCTTTGATGGTGTAGAGGAGTATTAGCCACCATTTTTGTTTTAAAGACTATCCTAGGTGAAACTTGGATAACGAGTTGGGTGACATGATAAGGATTTATCTTCTGGGTTTTTGGGAGATGGACAATTTTAAGATTTTTTCTTGATGATTTTATAGCTTTGTATCCTTCAGGTGGATTTTATTGGTGTTATACTTTGGTGATCCTTTGGTTTCTCTTGTTTAAGAGGAGGATTATTTTTATTTTCTCAAGCCTCATTGTTTTTTATGCCTTGTATAGTTTCTTTTGTGATGTAGGATTTGTGGTGAGTATCATGCATGGGTATTGTCTCATTTCTTAGATGTAGATTGAACTTGGGTTGTGTGCTTCAAGTAACTGGGATAGTTATGGAAGTAATAGAGATTATGCTTTGGCTAGTGTCAGTTTAAATATGGTTGGGTTTACTATGTGATGGTAACTTGGGTATGAGGTCCTAGTTCTATCCCATTTTCTTAGTATGCGATCTCAAGTTAGAGACATGTCATTTATTTTTTTACAGCATGTATTTATCATTGTGTTCTTGGGATGTTTTGAAAACAGTGAATTTTGGGTAACCTGGTATTATGACCTTTGGTTGTTTTGGGTGTGATGGTTCTAGATTGTTTTGGAGACCTGATCTAGTGATCTTGTATGTTCTTTGGATTTGGGGTCCTTCAAGTATTTCATGGGTAATTCTTCCTTTCTAATGATGAGTTCATTTGTGGATGTATTTGGTTGGTGGAATCTGGTAGTTTCTTTTTTGTTTTTTTGGAATTGTAATTTCCATGGTGAAACTACTGAATGTGATTTTTCATATGATGTTTCACCATTAAGATCAATTCTAAATGGTGGGGATATTCCATTTTGTCTCCCTTCATATAGAGTTCCTTGTTTTATTCTTGTGGTTATATTCCATTTGAGGTTATTGATGTTGGTTGAGGATTTTAGCAGTTCCTTTGGAGAATGGATCGTGTTTGATGTCTTTGTGGTCTTGGGATATTCTCAATTTTCCTAATTAATTTTCAGTTCTTGTGAAGGGGTTACATGTTTTCCCTTTTCTTTTGTTATCTATACTTGACTAGGGACTTTTGGGGGGCTTAAACTGGCATGGTGGAGAGATTTGTGACACCCACGTATCACTGTTACCTTAAATTTTATATTATTTT
Organism: Viscum album; assembly: GCA_963277665.1. Taxonomy (NCBI): domain Eukaryota; kingdom Viridiplantae; phylum Streptophyta; class Magnoliopsida; order Santalales; family Viscaceae; genus Viscum; species Viscum album. The sequence continues at coordinate 283,307,003 of OY728138.1, read as the reverse complement.
ATTCCATATTTGGGTAATCTTGATTTCTAAGAGTTTTGGATTTAAATTTTAAAATTTCAATGAATATTTGTTCTAGAACACAATTTAGTATTTTTGGTTTAGGTTTAACTGTGTGATAACCCTTACGTGCCCCTTTGATTCTCTTACATGTAGTTCATTTTGATCATGCATAGTTTGTTCTGCATGGGAAGAACATGGTTTTTTCCAAACCGTAAGAGGCCTAGGAGAAATTGTGTGGGTTATCCTTGAGTCTGAGTATTGGCACATGTTTTGGTAAATTGTGAAATAAGTGTGTAAGTTGGCTCTATAATTTGATAGTTCCATTTATCACAATATGTGTGCAGCTAGCCAAACTGTGGGGGTTACCAAGAGAACCATGCGATGTTGGTTTTTCTAGGCAGTGGCCATTTCACAGTTGACACAAAGTTTAAAAAACCACGTGGTCAACCCATATTTAATTAAAATTGTGAATCTCCAATTTTTCGACTTTATGATTTTAAGTTTTTCCCCCTTTTCTTATCATCTAATTCGTCTGAAGCTTGTTGTTCATGGGGGGATCTATCCCTTCTTCTTCCTTGATTTGGAGCTCCTTTTCCCTCAGATTTCAAGTTGTTTTGAGTAGTAATCCCTTATTTCTTCCTCCATTATCCTCCCTTATCCCCTTCATCTCTATCTCAATGTTTCTCACTCTCACAAAACCTAACCATTATTCAAGTTTAGATTAATATTTTGGGAGTTTCTAATAATGGGGTTCTAGGTTTTTTAGGGTAAAGGAGTTTGTTTCTTGGTTGGTTGTGTATCCTCAATCGAAGGCAATGGGTATCATAGGATTTCACATGAAATTAGGTAGGTGTTTCTATGGAATTACCTTTTAATGAATGTTATAAATTCCTTTTATGATTTTAAAATCATTATTATGATTTTAGAATCATGTTATAAGCTCATAGTATGCCAGAAATAATTTTCAAATGGTTTTTTTGTTCCTGGAATAGACATGTCACATGCCAAGAACTTTGGAAAATTCCCGAGTGTTTTTTTTAAATAATTAAAGTGTTTTGAAATGGTTACTTATGGAATTAGTTTTTCATGGTCTACCTTTATTGGTTTTTAAATGAATTTAAAATGGGATAGAAACTTGTCATGGACTTATGCCACCTTCTAAGTATTTTTTTAAAATTCTAGGGTAGCTTTTCTGAAGGTAATTAAATTTTAGAAATGGGTGTTTGACACCCTTTATTCCATTAAAATGTGTGTTCTATGTTTTAAATTCATGGTTTTGAAATTTAAGGGAGTTAACCTTCATTCCTTTTAAATTATTTTGAGTCTATGGGTCTAACGGTGCCTTGAAATGTTTTTTAAAAAGGGAAACTCTGGTTTTATGAAAAGGGTGCATGGAACTATTTGTATTACTTTAAAAAGGGGTTTCTTGCTTCCAAAATGGATTTTATTGAAATATTTAAATTTCCAAATTTACTTTAAAAGTGTGGTTTGAAAAAAAATTTCAAAGGGTATTTGGAATGCAGTTTTCAAATACTTTGAAAATTGATTGGTATCCGGAGCACTTTGTGAAATCCCATATGGAAATTTATGTGAAATGGTTTTTTTATTGTGTGAGTCCCTATGTGAGAATCATGTTTTTATTATTCTAGTAGTTTCTTATGACCCCATGGGGGAATGATTTATATTGTTATGAATTTTTTTATACTTATGTGATGAATATGTGATCGGTTTTGTTTCTCATGAGGGTGTAGGATGTGATGCGTGAGTATGTTTTATACCTATTTCATGTGACTATTTGTTACTCTCCTCCATTGGAATTATCATGGTACTTCTAGGTAGATAGTGGGTGGCTTGTATAAGAGAAATATCTAGTCTTAAGTAGTGGGATTCATAGGTAATGTTACTCAAATATAAATAGTTGGTTAAGATAAGAGGATAGCAGGTAATTTGAGCTAGAAATCTTTTTATAGCCCATGTAGAAAAGGATCATTCAATATTTTTATTTTAGAATGTTTATTTCTGGATAGTTCTATAGGAATACCAATTACATGGATAGGTTCAGTAGTGTCAACCTAGGTTCCTTATCTCTAGTATTGGTCTTTATTATTAGAGAATGGGGATGATTCCCATGACGTTAGGTACTTTTTAGGAAACTTAAATGGATTTTGTGTTATAATAAAACTTTATTTCCCCTAATTCATTTAACCATTTTCAACATTTCTTAGATTTTGTTTCCCTTAATTCTTTGGTTCCTTTGTGTGGTTATGTATCACTTTGAGTGTGTGTTGGTTTACTTTAAAATGAGTTGTTTTTAAATGGTTTTAAGGTACATTTTAAAAGAAAATGATTGGTTTATTTATTAAATGAATTTTAAGTAATGGTTTTTCATTGAAGTTTTTTATGAGAATAGGTTTTTCAAAAAATATTTTGGAAAGAAGGATAAATGGTATTTTGGACCACTTTTCATGGTTAAAGTCCATATTTCCATGTTATAAAATGATTTGTTTAAATGTTTAGCCATCTTGTTTTTTATAAAAAGGGTGGTTGTTTTTAAATGTTTACATATCATATGTTTTGGCTTTGTTTTAAAAATAATGTGAAAAATATACTTTATACTTTATGTTAAAACTTGAATTTTATGAACTATATTATTAAGGGGATTTACATACTCTCAACGTGTGGTGACCTACTAGGTTTTTTAGCTCACACCTATATAAATATTCTATAAGTTTTCAGTACCCAAATTTGTTTCAATTATTTTATTTGGGTTTATCCATGGTTAGACGAGTGTGATATGATGAGTGACCAGGGGTCACTAGTGGAGATTTTGGAGTTGTTTGGGTTCATTTTCTCATTATGAATTTATTTTTGGGTGTTATATCAGCCTCTTTGGTCCAGGATATTTATGATTCTTTTTTTACTTTATATCTATTTTGGTTGCATATTTATCCCCATTAAATGTTTCATTATTCCATGTTGGTTAAATGATGTATCTGTTTTGACTATTTTTTATTTTTTATTTCTAAAAAGGGTTAAATTATTCCCAAAGAGCCTTCTTGATACTCAGACACTAGTTGCCATCCCATGGGGATCGAGAATGCCCTTCGGTCTAATGGTAGGTTGGGTCGGGTGTCAGTTGAGATGGAATCTCTAGGCTTGTTTGTTACATCATAACCTTTCTAAAATGAGATACTCTTGAAACCACACTACTGGATAGGGTTTTTTTTTGAGAATTTCATCTCTTGGTGATAAGAAATTTTTGAAAAACTGACTTATATGTCCCCCCCCCCCATAATCTATACTTCAATTTCTCACCCTTTTAAAAAACCATAACTTCAAAGTAAGAAATGATAAGGAAAGAGTTGTACCACATCTCCCTTGATAAGAAGAGTACAGAATATCTCCCCCTTTGACAAAATAATCCAAAGAATTGTGGGGTTTTAATACTACACATAATTTAGTGGGAGGAAAATATTGAACATATAGTTTCATTCTTGATTCTTTAAATACTCTCTTAGCATGGATTTTGTAATCACATCCAAAATTTTGGTCCATTATGGATACATATTCCATCTTCATATCACCATTTTCTACTTTTTCATTTATGAAATGAAATTTGGTATCAATATGATTTGATCTTAAGTGTTGTAATGAGTTCCTTGATAGATTAATTTCACTTTTATTTTCACAATCAATCCTAAACGGCTTATAAACTTCTACCTTCAGATATTCTAGCTACACTTTCAACCATGAGATATATGTAAAATCATGTGTTGCTGCTAAATATTCTTCCCTGAATATGTGAAAAGAAGTTGAACTCTTCTTCTTACAAAGAAAAATCACACAAAATTCACCTAAAAATAAGGCTCTGTTTTAATTAGACTTCCTTTCAGTGAAATCACGAGCCCAACCATTATCTTTGAATCCTAGAAAATTCAAATATGCACTTCTTTTGTATAGAAAACCATAACATAGAGTTCCATTTACATACCTAAAAATTCTTTTACTTTTCATAATATGAGACTCCATAAGATCACTCTAATATCTAGCAAAAAAGACTAATTGAATATATTATTTATATCCTTGACATTGTAAGATAAAATAGACTCTAAATGATTTCTATAAAATCCTTTTGATTTGAAATGCTTTCAACTACATCTTTTTTTAGTTTAGTACCAACTTCTATAGGTGTTGAACTCTCATTATAATCCTCTATTCTAAATCTATTCATCAATTTTCTAGAATATTTCTCTTAGAATAGGAAGATATGATTGTATTTATATAAAATTTTTAGTCCCAAAAAATACTTCATCTCACCTAGTATTGAAATTTCAAAAAGCATCTTCATCTGATTTTCAAACTCCTCACAGATATACTCCTTTTCACCTACAAATATTATATCATGAACATAAACTATGACAATTAGATTACATATGGACAGATCCTTTGCAAACAAGTTGTTGTCAACCTTCCCTTTGGTAAATTTCATTTGTCTCATGCAACCACCCATTTTATAATATCAGGCTCAAGGATGTTGTTTCAACCCATATAATTCCTTCTTCATCATGCATACCATGTTTCCATATCTGTATAGAATGAATCCTTTAGGATACTCAATGAATACCTCTTCTTCATTATCACCATATATAAAGAAATATTTCATGTCCATCTAAAACACTTTGTAGTTTATGTGTGTTAACACTTCAAAAAACATTCTGATTGCCTCTAATATTTCCATTGGTGAAAACTTTTATTCAAAATCTATGTCTGGAACTTGTGAGTATCCCTTGAAAACCAATTTTTCCTTGTTTCTTAACACCTCGCCTTTTTAATTTAATTTATTTTTGAAAACCCACTTGGTACCAATCACATTTTTATTTTCAGGTTTTGGTACAAGATCCCAAGTAGAATTCTTCTCAATTTTATCAAGTTATTCATTTATAGCATTAATACAATCCCTGTTCCCAACTTCCTATGAAACAATTTGTAGCTCAACCAATGAAATGAGGGAAATTTGATTTTCAATCCATAACCTTATTCTTGTATGCACCTGATCTTCTTAATTTCCAATGATATTTTCTGAATCAATATGTTTCTTCAAACTATGGTGTCTCGATTTCTCATTTTTAATATCCTCATCTTCATTATTGGTTTGATCTGAATTAATACCAATAGAATTATACTCATTTTTAACTTGTTATTCTTTCTGATTTTCTGAAACCTTCTTGTTTTTTTATTATTAATTTTTTAAATCTTCTTAAAATATCACACTTGATATAGATTTATTTTCAATAATATTCACATTAAAATAGGAAACTATCTTGTGAATCTTTTCATTCCAACATTTGTATCCCCTTTCATTAGTTAAATATCCCATGAATATCCCTTATTTGGATTTCTCTTCAAAATTTCCTGGATTTTTATTTTTTATTTTCAGGAAAAAAGAACCACCAAATACTTTAAAGTATTTCACTATTGGCTTTCTCTTTTACCACATTTCATATAGTGACATTTGTGTCTTTGGTCTCAGAAAAAACCAATCATGCATGTGTATGGTAGTACATATATATCCTCTCCATAAAAATTTATAGAAATTATGTTCATCTAGCATAGTTCTACCCATATCATCCAAACTTCTATTATTTATTTCTACTGCAATATTTTGTTAGAGAGTGTATGGTGAATAGTATTAATGATTAATTCTATGCTTTTCAATATATATTTAAAAATAAGTACATGTGTATTATTTTCCATTATCCGATTTTAGCTTCTTGATGTATACTCTTATCTCTTTTTTAACTTGCCTTTTGAAGACTTTGAACAACTCAACTTCTTGTGAATTATGTTTCATGAAAATTAATTTGGACATCTGAATGAAATCATCAATGAAATTAATGAAATACTAATCACCTCTGAAATATTTTTGTCTTATTTTACCACAAAAATTTGAATGAATGGGTTTTCGTGGTCTAGTGGATGGAATTTTCACTCTTTTGTGAGTTACTTGAACCATTTTCTCCTTAAGAGATGTTGAACAAACAACTTTAATTATCTTTTGAGTTGGGTTAAATCTCTCACAACATCATTCTTTGAGATTTTTCTCATGTTTATTTTACCAAGGTGGAAAAGTATTTTATTTTATTATTTGTTCTCATTTTTTTCACTCAAGTATAAATAATTGGTTGGATCTCTAATTTGGAAAAGGTTTTCACTCATTCAACCACCATTGGTGATGAAACTTTCATTATTTTAATTCTTGATGATACATGAATTTTTATTGAATAGAATTTAATTTATATCATCATAAAATTGGATCACACTTAAAATATTGTGTTAATCCCTTCAACATAGAGTACATCATTGCATTTTAACCTTTGAGATTCTATCTCAGTAATTCCAACTCCCTTGATTTTAATATATCTATCATTTTATAATTTCACTTCCCCTCTATCATGGTTTTAAATGTTATTAAAAAAAATTATCTCATAAGACATATGTGAGGAATATACACTGTCTAGGATCCATAGTTTACCTTTATTTCATGATTTCAAGGAAAATTCTATAATAAGTTATTTTTCTTACTTTTTTTATTTCTAAATTGAATTTCCTTTTTTATCATGTGTAGACTACCCTAGGATAGTGGTCACACTATTCAGTACAATGATGATATTTCTCACACATTCCACACATATCTTCTAAACACTCAAATTGGTTTTTAGTTTTCATGCTTGTTGAATTTATTCACATTGTTTTCTTTCTATTTATCTTCTCAAGGTTTATTATTTTCTTGTCAATAAATCTCCCACTCTATTCATGTCTTCTCCAAGGTAATGACATGTTATAAAAACATGATTAAACTTTATTCCCATAAATTACAAAGTATGAGTAATATCCTTTGAAGTTTGATCTTCCATATTGACAATAGTAATTGTATTCCGAAAATTGATGTTTTTATCATTCCATGTTTAGAGCTTTCTTCTATCTTAGGGATGTGAATATTATTTATATATTATTTTCTTCCCTTGATATATAAGAATATTCATCATTTTTCTTGGCCAAAACTTATCTATTTTTTTAATTTTAACCTACACTATTAGTAAAATAGTTTTTATTTTAATTCCAATAAGAGAAAATTTGACCTATCCTTTTGGGTTGTGGTTCTCAGAAACTTGAGAAGATTAATATTTGAATTCCACAACCTTTTTAAAGTATTGTCTCATTTTCTTTAATGAGTTCTCATCTTTAAGACACTTTGATTATGTCTTGCACAGTTATTCCCCCTTCAATTTAAGTTTATCTTTTATATATTTAACTATATTATCTTGATCATCAAATTTCAGCTTAATTTTGTTGATTTCATCAATGAAGGATTTTCCACTTTTGATATACTCCTTATTTCCTTCATTCTTCTTATCATATTATTTCTTCAATAGTCTAATTTATTTCTTGAGTTTTGTATTCTACTCAAGGAAGGCTTTAAGTTTTGATCTCAACATGTGTTTCATATAAGTTATATTATTGTATTTTTATTCACTATTTGAGGAATATTCATGTTTCTCTACATGATCCATGAAATTTATGAAATTATAAAAACCTTATATTTCAAATTGGATTCTTAAAGAGAAGTAATTTTCTTCCTCCTTACTCATCCGAATTTTTTTTCTAGGAAACTTCCTTTTTCTCTAAACAGATTTGGAAACCTCCTTTGAATATTTACTAAATTTCTTCTTTTGTGGTTTCTCATTTTTATCATCAGCTTCATACTCTCCACTTTTCTTCTTTGTATAGTTTATAGAAAATTGTTCAATGTTACCATACTTGAAAGGATTAAGTGGGAGTTTTACATTATAATATCTAGTTTCTTTTCTGAAATTCATTAAGATAATAGACATGATTCTTATATATTCTTAATTTTTTTTATTCTTCATCATCATAACCACTAGTATATTCAACTTCTCCATCCTTGATTTTGAGTCTTCTCATAGATTCAAATGAAATTGTTTCTTTGAATTTCTTTTTTAAATCTGAATCCTTTCTCATTTTATATGTAATGAGAATATTTTTCAATCCATAAAGGGTAATATCCTCTCTATCTTCTAAAGTAGAGATATTAGGATCAAAACTATTAGGAAATTTCTTCATAAATTTCTTGACAATTTTTGTATCTTATAGTTCTCTTCATAACCTATAATATTTTTGGTAATCTCATTGACTATTATAAATTAGTCATCAATGGTTTCTTCTTCAATCATCTTTACATATTTAAATTCATTTCACCATGTTTGTATTTTAGCTTCTTTGACTTTAACATTTCCTTCATAATTGATTTTCATTTTGTCCTAGATTTCTTAAGATTTTGGAAGTCCCATAACCATTATATAAATCTTGTCTGATAAAAATATGATAATGGGGTTTCTAGATTTGAAATCATATTATAAATTTCTATTATCATAAAATGACATAGGATAATTTCTATTAGTTGGTAGAAATATCATTATTTCTATATTAACAACCTCTAGACCAAGATTTAGAAGATAGGGAAACATTATATTCATATATCCATGAAATATTTTTCCATTGAAGGTGAGGAAACCCTCACTATTGATAGAAATTAAGTTATCCATTATAAAAACAAGAGGATCTGGTAGAGGGAACCTTAGTATGCTTTGATACCAATTAATTTTCTCCCAGAATGGGTGTACCACTGAGAATGGGGGGTTAAATCAATTATGCCTTTATTTTAAAATATATTTCTCCTAAAATTGAATTTTATGATCTGTTAGTACTTTATCCACTCAAATATGAAACTCATCCTTACTCAAATGATATAGAAATGTAAAATGTACAAGGCACACACACTTTTTACAATATTTTATCCCAGTGTGGGAACCTACTTCATGTTGTGATTGGGGTGAGTCCAAGTCATAGATTTTTCACTAATAATCAATCATAAATTACAAGTGTTTAGGTATATATTATCCTTTACCAAGGTTTTCCTCTCAACACTACACAACATACCACTTATTACAACACAATTAGAACAATGTGAGAAAGGTCACTAGAGAATCTAGGTTGCTTCAGCAACTGATGATGAGGATCTTCCTCTTCAATTCCTCAAGATGATCAGATCAGTTTATAACCATATCTTAGTGATCTTTGACTTATTATATTCATTTTTTAACTCATATAAGTAATCCAAGCTTTCTTCATGAGGAATAAATTTTTGATTTTCTTCACAATCTCAAATCACAGATTACTCAATCTTAATGGGTCTTTTGATCTCTAGAACTCCCAAATTAAATATCTATTTTTTATTCTTCTTAGTCTCTGATAATTTCTATGTGCTTCTATATATTTTATTCTCTCTACATAATTCTCCCCTTAGCCCATCATTTCTCAATATTAAATAATTAATTAAATTCTAAAAATCAATTATAGCTCATATTCGAGAGAATTATGATAACTAGCTTATACAAAATAATCCTCTATGTGTTTCTTCAATTTGTTGTTCATGTGGACATTATTCAAGGATCACCAAATATTCCCTTCTCATTTAATGATTTTTTTTCTAGTATAATTCTAGTAATACCCTCTTGCTAATTTCATCTAATAAATAAAATAATTGGATATTTCTTCTGTTAGCCTAACTAGGTTAAATACCCTGAGCGGGGGTGAATTAGGGTGTGAAGGATTAAAACAACTTACCAATCAGATATTGTTTTATCATTAAACAAAACACCCTTCTCTCCCTTTATCATAAAAATATATAAATAGAAATGAAATCATAAATGAGACAGAATGATTTTTACTTGGTTCACCCTCACTGGGATACATCTAAGGATCATACAATGGAATGTGTCGATGTAACAAATTTTCTAAGGATCAGTTTCAATTCAAGGTTTGGTCTAGATCACTTTTATGTCAAGGCTCACTACCTTTACAAGGTTTAGGGATAGATCAATTCCTTCCCAAGGGTTACTCTCGGACTCTCTTTCTATGGATCACTGCTGGTGGAAAGGATCACCTTATTCCTCTTCCTTTTCTCACTGATATGGAAAGGATCCACACACAGTTTATGGACATGTTGGTCCCTTAATTATAAATAATGACTGCATCCTCAATTGTAGGTATAATCACTATTGAAGTTCTTTCTGAGATTCTCATTCACTTATATGAAAACACCTTGAAGTAGCACTTCCACATTCCAGACATTGAGAACAAACTTCTCTTTATTGTAGAAACAACAATTACCTCCCCTTCGGAAATATATTCAAGAGATACCAAGTCTTCCTTTCACTACCTTGAATTTCACAGTGAATAGAATCCTTATGCAAGTATTATAGAATGGTGGAGATCATATGTCTTATTATTCTCCTTAAAAATTCAGATATGAAAATGGTACTTCTCATAGGGTAATGTGTATCTCCTTGTGAAAGAATCTAGTGTGATACCCCTATGTGAGCCTCTGGCACATAACCCCTTGTTCAAGATCTTGGCATGAACCCTTGTGCAAGATCTTGGCATGTACCCTTGCATGAGATCCTGGCATAAGACCCTGTTCGTGCTTTGCATGAGATCCTTATAACAACCGTGCTCTTTATTATAGACTTTAACATGATTTATTACATAAAATTTCACTTAAGACATGTCACACCTGAACTTTTAAAATAATATTATTTCATTATTTTAGCAGACTTTGAAACTTTCTATCAAGCTATGGACCAAGCCTATTTGAAATTTTTTCATTTTTTTGGTGAATGAATGCTTTTCCCTTGATAGTGTCTGGTGCATGGGTAGGGCATATTCAAAGCCGCACGGCTTTTCCCGGGTTACCGTGCGACCTGCCTCATGTTCAAGACAAATAAATAAAATGAGTTTTAATGAGTTATTTTAATAATTATAATAATGGTAATTATTGTTATGATTATGATGTTCACTAAGTTTATTAATATAGGGTTATTATTATTAAGTTATTATTATTATATTTCTATTAATTTTTTTTAGTATATTAGGTTTATTAATATCATATTAAGTTATTATAATTTTTATTATGATAATTATTAATAATATCAATATTGTTATTATTAATCTATTTACAATTATTTTTATCTTATTATTATTATTATTATGGTTAATAATATTATTATTATCAAGTTTAGTATAATTATTATTAAGTTGTTATAAACAATATTATTATTATTATTTGAGTTTATTAAAATTCTTATTGTGTTCGTTATTATTTGTTAATATTTTATTTATTTATTTTATATTCCTTTCTTTTAATTCCTTAGTTCTATTTTATTTTTTTATTTATTTTATTTCATTTTATTTCATTTTATTTTATTATAATTTTTCCCCTATTAAACCCTAATCCCCCCTCCCCCTCACCCTTTCCCCTTACGCGACCGACCCCCCCCCCCCACCTTCCTCTCCCGCTCGTGCTACCCACACCAGCGAGGGCCCTTCGGTGCGCCTCCCTCCCTCCAGCCCGTCTCGACCCCCCTCAACCTACTCCTCTTATCCCCCTCCAGCTGAATCCATCGACGCACACCCCCTTGACCTGCTCCTCTTCTTCCCCTCCAGCCGAAGCTGCCAACGCACACCCCCTCAACCCGCTTCTTTTCTCCCCCTCCAGTTGAAGCCACCAACACACACACACTCCCTATCCTACTCACGCTCCCCCCCCCCCTGGCCGACGGCTATCCGACGTGCCTCTCTTCCTCCGGTGACATCTCCCCTCATGCGCGACCAAGCTTCCCCCCTATTCGTACGACCCAACCGACTGGGAGAAGCTCCAGAGCGCCTCCCTCTCCCTCCATCCTTAGGGTTTGGTTCATTTTTATTTGGAGTTTTCGGTTTTGAGTGGGTAGGATGTTAGACTGAGGGTTAATTCTTGATAATTTTTTATTCTGTTGTTTATTTTAGGTCCCTTTCAGTGTGATTGATGTGTGACGGAGTATGCGCACTGCGTTTGTGATGTTTGGACATCGAAAGTAAGTGTTTCCATATATAAGTATTATGTGATGAATTAATTTGTGTGTTTTATCAATTTAGTGTGTTATTTGATTAGTTTTCTTGGTGAAAATATAGTTTTACTTAAGGTTTAATATGATTTCTGTGTGTTTAGTATCATTTTTATTTGATATGAATGTTTTTGATTTTGTAAAAACCCATGTTGAGCCTTTCGTTGTGTTTTATAAACTTTGTCGTTGGTTTATTATGTCATGCAAGCACTGTAAATCCTGTTTTGTCATGTGATTGGTGTGTGTTTAGATTTAGAAGAAGTTTTTGAGTGGTAGTTTGTGTTCAAATCCTTGTGATACCTATTGGAGTTGTTTCATAAAATTTTTATGTGGTTCATTAAATATTTTAATGGGAATTTGGTTTTAAATTGAGGTGTGGTCTCCTCTTAAAAATGGGGTTTTCACTTTTATTTCAAATGGTGGGTTAAAATGTGTGAGTAGTTTATCTCTTGTGGATATGCCCTTGTTTAACCCTCTTGTTGTAGGTGACAATTATGGTTTATTCGATTGATACTTGTTTTATGATAAATGGGTGTGTCATTGGAACAAACCCTTATGTGTTATTTTCAAATGTTTTTTATATTTTTAAGTGTTTAATTGTTTTATTGAATTATTTTTATAGCACGTTGAACTCTGATGTATGGTTTCAAGTTATGAGTGTCAAGAACTCTTGCATGCGAATGCATAAGGTAAGACATATATATATAAATGCCCTCATTGTACATATTCCCTCATAGCATGGTGAATATGTGCAATGAAGATAGGGGTATTTATATATATATATATATGTATAAATGCATGTGCATGGAAGTGCGTAGGGTCAGTTCGAGTGGTCATCGACAAATAACGGCATGTTTGAGGTAGGTCCCCTATGCCCTAATCTTTAAATAGAATTTCCATTTTTTATTGATGTTTCTTTAAAAGTATTTCCTTATTTTTTTATGTGAAATCCATGTGCACTATATATAAATGGTTGTGGTTCTTAAAAAGTTGTTTCATAGGGGTTGAACATGAAATGGGTATTTCCAAAAGATGTGTGGCCTTTCGTTCGATTTTGTTATGAAAGTGTAACGACATGCATTATTTTTAAAAAGGGATTCCAAAGTGATTTTCAAAATGGGTTTTGGTGTGAACACGAGATTAAAGGACGGTTTGATCTCTTTAAAAGTAATACTTCATTTTAAGTGCAGTTGTAAGCTTGTTTTAAATATATAGTACCTTTATGTGTTCTAAAATGACGAATACTTCTTCTAAAGTGATGAGGCATGTTTGGCACTTTTATATTGGTTTGTGAAAATGGAAAACCCCTCTTGAGTCATTTCCCTTAATTTGAAAAATGTGATGCAAGTTTTAATGTGTGGTTTGTGATATGTTCCTAGTGTAAAGGCTTGTGCGTGGTTGTGTGATGTAAAGAGGGGGAATGCGCTTAAGGAGGGAGATCGGTGGTGAGAGGTTGAATAAGTTTTAGATAATGGAAGTTTTATGTACATATATGTGTTCTTTATAAAGAAAACTCACCACCAATTGAAATAGAGAACGATGGGGAAACCTGTCTATCTAGGTGGGTGACCAGGACTAGTATGCTAGATGACACGGTAGGGGTTCATCCCGGTTTGTCTAGAAGGATTGAGGAAACAACACTAAATAAACATATGAATTTATGAGGGTCTTGGTCTTCTAAGCCACATTTTCTGAGGGTCGTGGTCTTCTAAGCCATGTTTTTCTGAGGGTCGTGGTTCTAATCCATGTTTCACTGAGGTACGAGGTCTCCAGGTTTCCACTTGTTCTAGATACTTATAGGGATTAACCATGGTGCTCATTTGTGACATGCTGCTTGCGATGTAACTTTATTTTCAGTTGTTTCATACTTTATGTCTTGTTTATGAAAACCATATTTTAATCCAAACTGGTTTGTTTTCATTTTGAAACATTAATGCATGCTTGGAACCTATTTTGAAAATGTAGTGGGAGTGAAATGATTTACCTAAAAATTAAAACTCATTACTTGAATTTGAAAAGAAGGAGAAACATTATTTTATTATATCTTATTTTCAAACTAGCATAATTGGATTTCTTACTAAAGGCAGGTGCATAGGATGTGGTTATATTTTGGAATTCCTAATGAGCATCTCGGTTCTCATTCCTAATTTACTTTTTAGTTGCAGGTTTTAGCCTTGGATTTCTTGTAGGAGCGAGTTTGGTTTACATTCTACGGTGACCCACGGGGTCCCCTGAGGTATGTCGCGTCACTTTTTTAATTCCTTTTTTTTCGCTGCCAAGTTGTTTGGTTTATTTCCCTTTATTTATCTTCTTTGTTTATTTTATGTTTATTCATCTTTGTTATGGGCCAAAATTATTCCCAACTGGTTTATTTTGATGCCCGGTACTAGTTCCCAGCCTGTGGGGATCAGGAACGCCCTTCGGGCCATGTCGCAGACCGGGATGGGCACCGGGTCGGATGACGACCCAGCTTGGTTCGTGACAAGAAAACTCTGAGGATTGAGAGTTTTAATATCTTGTGAAAATTAGGAACATTACATAACAACTTAGAACATAAAACACAACATCTTTATTGAAAACTTCTTCTACATGACCACAACATTCCTTCGTACTTAGCATTGCATGGGATAACCCGAGGAAATGCATAAGAAAAGGGTGATCTATAAAGCCCAGTAAGGGAGTAAAGAAGGCATAAAATGAAGAATATAGTACATTCTATGAAATAGTCATATCAATGGAGCATAAGAGAAACCTGAACATAAAGGCATGATATATCATGATTATCATAACATGGAAATGTGGCAACAACATTTAACATGATATTAGCATGAGCCAAGGCTCATTGCACATGGAGAATGCATAAACCCTAATTGCACTTGAATTATAATGAGTAAACCCTCATTTAACTTGAATTATCATGATACTAATCTTTACCCAATGCATTGGATCGCTATCAGGGTGTACCCTTCTTAATCATTTCATTTCATGCATAAGTGTGCCACATAGATCATACAACATGGATTCATTAAAAATAACCATTTATTACACGATAAAGGAATGTGGAATTAATATATGAGACTCTATAATAAATAATTAAATGTTCATAAAGGTGAATTCCCTTGATAGAGAAATGTGCATGGTATTCACTACACAATGAATTTGACTCGGAAAATTACGGTGCAATTTTGGCAGCATAACAGTGTGACATAAGAATTCATAAAAATGGTTGATGAGAGAGAAATGGGTATATCATCACATATACATGAAATGGAATGTTAGGGGGTCATTTATATACATGTACCAACATATTTAATGGAATTTAGATGCATAATATAAAAGAATTTCTCAAATGTAAATGAGGAGAGAGAAATCCCTTACGGAATTTCGGCATGGTGACAGGTGTACATGGGAGGAATTAATGAGAGAGAAAGGGGTATATCGTCATTCAAAAATAATTATATAAGCATAGGGGAGGTGAAAAATCACACCAAAACATTTTTAATTGAAAATACAGGGGTATAACAATATAATAAAATTTGGACAAAAATGAGAAAGGAAGAAATCCCTTACTTGGAAGTGTGATCCCAAAGGCTTGGGAGAGGCTTGCGAGAGGGTTATAGGGAGATTGGGTAACCTTGGGAGGATTCTAGAGAGAGTAGAGAATATGTTGGTTGAGATCCAATGGTTTTTAGTGAATAGGAATGGGATGTTGAGTGGGTTTATATAGGAAAGTAGAGGCAATTCTTTATTATTTAGGTTTTGGACACCACACATTAAACTAATCACAACCACAAAACAACCCATGTTTTTCCATGGTTTTTTCCAAAGGGGAGTTGAAAAAATTATTTTATAAGGAAAATGGCCGAACTTATTAAAATATTAGGATTTCTTATGTGGATGTGAGTCACACTCTCAAGGAAATCATTTTAAAAGTTACAATGTTTTATAAGTCTTGGAGGGTCCACTAAGGCACCATAAAATTAATCAAACAAATCTAAAATAACATTATTTTAAAGTTAAAACATATATTGTCTGAAAATAATTTTTATAGTATTTTATTACATCACTATTGGGTTATTATGATGTCATAAAACATATTATATATTTAAACAGTATTTAATTTTTACCCAAAAATTAGACTGTTTCATCAAATTATGAAAAATTCACCATTAGATAATTTTGATGTCCTAAATCCAAAAACATTATTAATTTTATCTAAATAATTTTATAAATATGTGAATTTTTACTTTTTTAAATAAAAATCGGCATTTATCACAAATTCATGGGTTTTGATAAAAATAGCTTTCAAACCTTAATAAAAATTATAATTGTTTTCATAAAAATTACATGATAATCTATATTTAATAAAAATTAGTTTAGTAATAATATTTTATTTGAATATTATTTAATTCAAAAATCCATTAATTCATCAAAATATATTTCGTAATTTAATTTAAATATTAACTAAAAATACTATTTGTTCTTTTAAAAAAACATTTACAAAGTAACAATAATGAAATGAATGTATATTATTTATAAAAAATAATGCACATAATCATAGTGCTAGGGTCTTGTTACATAACCCCTTATAACACCCACATAAGACCTATGGGTAAGGTGTGCGATGGTGACATACTCTTGGGGTGGATCGGATAACATCGCTCGGGTGGTAATCTCTATTAACTTCCACTTCTCCTGTAGGCGGTTCCATTCAACCTTAACGTGTTAAAGCTTGGTTTGGGCTTGGTCAAGAGCAAATAACAGTGATGCTACCTCTTTTAAAAGCTCCAAAAAATGGGCTTCATATGGATAAATCCTACTGGATGAGGTAATCGCTTCCTTTGTCTGAGTAAATTGGATTTGTCAAAGCCTTATATTTATACTAATCATGTGATCACTGTTCAACAACTATATTAGCAATGGTCACAATTCTTAATGGTATTTTAAAATCCAAAAACATAAAACCAAGGAAGTTCATATGTTTTATATAATAATTTTAAATAATAATACATTTAATTAGATCAAGATGAATTTTCATTAATAAAAGTTTGGGTCGTTACAATCCTAGTTGGAGAACCCTTTCGTACTTTGCATGAGATCCTAGAACAAGACCTTGTTCACGCTTTGCGTGAGATCCAGGTGCAAGACCTCTTTCTCACTTTTAATGATATCTTAGTGTGATACTTTTTTTAAATCATTTTAAACACTTACATGGTTTAAATCTCATATATTCGTTTGTGAGATCTCTCTGTAAAACTCTTTCACAAAATCTCTCTGTGAACCTCCTTCTTGGATGTTTCTTTAGATAAATCTGTTAAGAAAATATTTTTCAGTCCTCAAGTAAGGTTTAGGGGTATTATATTCATAAAACCACCACCTTAACTCCACAAATCATGGACAATCGTCTGTTCCAATACCATAGAAATCAGCATCATGTGCTTTGTGATTCTCCATCACGAGATCAATTGATAATCATGCAAAAGTCAGAAATGTTGTCTTCCAGTATTTTGTGTGATCCATCATGATATCCAAAGACAATAATGAGTGTTGTGTGATATTCCATTTTGATATCCAAAGACAATAATGATCACTACATGAGATCCCATCGCGAGATCCAAACAAAATCATTTGTTTCTCAAGATCCCATCGTGAGATCTATTCAGATATTCATGCTCTGTGAGATTAGTTCAAAATTTGCATTGTGTGAGATCATACATCTCACCTTCATGTGAGATCATACATTCATGATTTAATGAGATCAAAAATTTCCTTATTGTGCAAGATCATTTAATTCACACTTGTGCAAGATCAAACATTCCCCTTATGTGTTTCTCTATATTGAGAAAAAAACAATAACTTCCAAAGATTCAAAAGTATTTCAATGTGGGGTTATTTCCATAATACATCTCATATGGAGTCTTTTATTCCTTCAGACACAACATAGTCTTGTTATATATGTAAATTTATGTCAGGAATGCTAAAATTTCTCTAGTAGGTTCTTTTCAATAAGCATTGTTCTGTCCATGTTGTTGATGATCTGATTTCTCCTCTCAACCACTCCATTTTATTGAGGAGTTATTACTAATAAAACTTGATGCCTTATCCTATATTTATGGATATAATATTTTACATTATTTTTTCTGAATTATGTATCATTATCAATATGAAACATTAGAATCTTCTTTCCAAACATCCTTTCATATTCCCTCTGATTTTTTTATGGAACAAAACACATCAGACTTGTGGGAAATGAAAAAGACCCATGCCATCCTGCTGAAATCATCAATGAAAATAATGTAATAATTCTTATTGTTAATGAATCTTAGTGATATAGGTCCACATACATCTTCATGCACCAATTCAATCACTCTAGTTTACTTTTTCTATTTTTCCTTGTACATCTTTTTTATGATTTTCTTTTATTGACAAGCATCGCACGTATGAGTACAATCATGTTAAAGATTAGGTAGATATTGAGTTGAATCACATTTTAGTATATCTTATAGGGATTCTTGGAATAATTGTCCAATTTTTTTATGATAAAATCTTTTTTCTTCCTCTCTAGATAAAAAACAAAAATCTTCTTCTGCACTTACAAGGTAGATATTCCCCTTTGTTATTTTTTCCTATAGAAAATTTGCACCATATATTCTTTTGATGGTACACTTATTCTTAGTAAAGTTTATAGCATGCCATAAGTCACATAGTTTACTGACACTGAGCAAGTTTTTATTGAGACCTTCAATAACTAATACATCAACATGTCTCGTTTCATTGCCCTAAAATTTGGCTTTTCCCAAGCTGATAATTTTCAGGCCTTTATTATTTCCAAATTTTACAACACCTTCTTTGTCATATTTTAGGATTATAATAAGATCATTATTACCTTTCATATAGGATGTGCATCAAATACCAAGTATCTATACACCAGAATGATATGATGTTTTAAGGTCAATCTCTACAACCACTACATGATCATATCTTTTATTTTTTATCCATGCTTTTTACTTAATACTCAGCATGGATTGATAATATTGATCGTACTCTAAGTATGATTCACTATATTCATCTTTAAAAGCTTCAAATTTATTTTTCATTTTCATATCATCTGATGATGTATTTAACTACTTCTTATAACCACATTCATTCTTCTTTAGCACATTTCTCTGCATTTTTTATGAGTAATATCTAGCCATGTGTCTGAATACCCTACACCTGAAACAGTTACCATAAAATGATGTACTATAATATTTATCTATGTATGGATACATATATTAGTCTTTTTACCTTAGATACTGCCTAACTATGGAATATACATTTTGTGAGTGTCCCATTTTTTACAACAATAACATCTAATGTGGGGTTCATTCCTGTGTGTTGAAAATGCACCACTATTTTTCCCTTGGGTTCTATGAATTTTTCTGTTCTGATTCATAACCAAATAAATCTTCAATATTAGAGCGGTTTATTATGGTCTTAATTCAACCATTACTTATTTCAATTTTTGATCAATCCTCATACCATTTGTATTGTTCAATTTTATCATTTTCTTCTCTTAACATTTCTTTTTATTTTTTACTAGAACTTTGGACTCAACTTTTCCATTTTATTTTTCTTTTTTACCTTCTTTGTTAGAGTTGAGCATTTATTTGGATCTTTCAATTTCCTTAATAGACTTAAAAATTCCTATTTATGTTCTTTGATATGTTTTATTTGATCTTTTTTAGTGTTAGTAAAACTATTGATCTCTCTTTTTTGTTCCTCGATTTTGAGCTTTTACTCAACAACCTTTTCTGAGTTCTCTAACATTGAAGATTTAAGTTATTCAATTTCTTCATTCGTCTTAGTCTTATCTTCTTTTAACTGTAGCATATATAGTTTGGAATCACAAACCTATTTTTTGGATTTATTCATTTTGGATCTCTATCTATCTCCTCAAGAGTGACTTCTAATTCAGCCTGCATATCAACTCTTCCTTCAACTTCCTATTCATCATTGTCACTTTCTTCCCTTTTATGGGAGCTCCCTAAAACTTCCACCATATCATTTTATCTATGATATTTACAGTTATCCACCTCTTAAACCTTATATTATCCTAAAATTTCATTTTTTTTAAGAAAGAATGTTCTTCTTTTTGAATAAATTTCCCTTGAACTTTTTCTTACCTTTCACATTGGTTGAAGATTTCTTCATGGTAATTTCAAATTCATCCTAATCATCTTATTGAAACTTCACGAGGAACCTTAATGTCAGATATCCAACCTTTCCAAATCAAAATCAAGAAATTTTTAGTTTTCCTTTGAACTTTCCTTTTCCTATTTAAAGATTTGAGGAAAGGAATGACATTACCACATCTGTCTCTTCTTCTTCTTATCCATCTTCAATATTGATCTTCTTTATTCCCTCAAATTACACCTCTTTGGACTTATCTTTTTCCACATAATCATTATCATCATTTCTCATCTCATATGTAACACCCCAAGCTTCCACGGTACGCTTCTCTTTGAATAATACAGTAGCGTGTGTCATATGCAACTTCGAGTTCTAACACACACCACAACCAGTCAAACTAGCCGTTATGAATAGCAATACCCACTTTTTGAAATTTTATACATTTTATCTTTCAAACTGGACTTAATTTTTGGATTATGAATACCAAAATTATCTTAGGGTGAATTTTTGGTATTTTTTTGAAAACATTCAATTTTTGATGAATAGTGAAAATCACTAAATTTTAATTAAAAACAACTTTTTTAATCAAAATAATTAATAGTGATAAATTATTAATTTGAGTGGTTTTAAAGTATATTTAGAATATATTTTTTACCATTTAATACAATTTTGGTCATTGGACGTAATTTCACATTTAAACCGGACATAAACAAGTGTCAATCTTTTGATAGTTATTATTTCTTAAAAACAAGCTTTTTGTTTTGACAGCGGGAATTAATTTTAAATTAATTTCTGACACTTATGTGTTTTGAATTTAGAAAAATGGATTACATATTTGGAAACAGGATTTCCAAATTGTGTAAATAGGTAACTTTTATTTTTAGACATTTTGAATAATTACTTCGGTAAATATTTTATTTACCATGGTTAAAGGGTAAATCTGGTAAATAAGGGTAAAAAAATAAAATTATAATAATAATGAATTACCCTAAAATGTCTTCTAACCCTATTGGTTGATACATTTACGACAATGGGTGTCTTTGGGTCGATTTTGGGACCTCATGGATCCACTTTTAAGTGATAATGACACTTTATATTAATTAAGTTAAAGTAAATACAAAAATGACATAAGCATATATCTTTTAGAAATACAATTTTTAAATAGGGTTATATATGTTATATTTTCGACTATAAATATTCATTATAAAGATAAAAAAATTACTACATAATGGTATTTTATTTATAAATTTTATACATGAAATATTTTAATTTATTTATAACACAATAATGATGCAGAATTTTCCTTATTAATGAAAGAATCAAATAATTAGTATTATAAAAGTTAAAATAAATATAATTTGAAATTTTTGATGCCATACACGAATTTTATTGGTTAATATTACATGTTATGATTTCTTAAATAAATTTTATTCTAATTAATAAAGTTGTTAAGATTTTGACAAAAATCAATTATTGAATAGTGTCAAAATTGACATAAATGACTTTTTAAAAGAAATATTATATTATTAATTGATATTCTATTCCTAAAAATATAAGGTTCGGCCAAAGGACTTATATCATGATATTTGTATCATTAATGTACCAATTGGGTGTCTATTTTATGTATATAGTAAGTTTATTAACTATATAATATAAAAATACAAAGTGACATGGTAAATGTGAAACTAATTAACTAAGAGTTAAGACTAAAAGATAAGGTTAATATAATGACCCAAACCTGTCTAAAATCTATTGGATGAAATGATTTAGACCCATAACCACCTTATAATTTTAATAATACACTTTGGAGCCATTATAAACCGAATATGAATTTATTATAAAATAATACTTTAAGTTTTTCCTAAAGAGCCCCTCCTCCCCCTTATAAAAGGACACCACTTCTAACCAATTCTTCAAACCTTCAAAGCCTTTTGGTTCGGCCAACCCCTACCCAATTATTCTCTAAACTTGCCTCACTTCAACCTAGAGGCCTTATTTTGATCATAAATCCAACCTAATGATCCCTTTTGATCAAATCAAAAGGAAGAACCCGAAGAAGAGGTAATGTTTTCACCAACCTCTTTCAAGTTCCTTTCTTCTTCAACTTCTTATTTCTTTGTTATTTTCATTATAAAATAATAACTCAAGTATATTCTATATACTATTATGTTATTATAAATATGGTACAAACATATTCAGTATTCTATCCATCCTTTGAATGACATGTCACCATACGTGCGTACGTACGGCCTACCGTCTCCACGTCGTGGTGTAATTGTTATTCAATACATTATTATTTGGATGGGTATAATAATGATGTTTAATTCATCTAAATAATAAAAATAACATTATAATTATTCTTTATATATGATATACCATCCAATTATATATTATTTTAATATCAAATTAATGATATTATCGCTCGTGCGTACGTACGGACTACCGTCTCCCCGAACGCGATGAGATTCATTCCCCATCGTATCCATTCAAGTCTAATTCTCATTTGATGATCAAATATAATGTTTAAGTAATTGATATATATATATTTATATTAATAATATGCAACCTACCCATAACAAACACGACTTATGTGACAAAACATATAAAATAAAACGAGTAAGTTAACACCTGAAATGACGATAATACTAAGATATTATTAACAAAGAAATGTTAAAAGATCATATATGATATCATATTAATGTATTTTATCCTTGTATAATTCAATAAAAATTATTTCACCATTATACAGGAGTCTAACCTACCCTAGACCAAGGAAAAAGTACAAAGTAAGGGGTTTCTTATCTCACTTTTAATTCTGTGAGATTTCCATTATTCACCACTTATTTATTGCATGCGGTGTGTGTACTGTCCATGTTTGTATTCATTGTGTAATATACTTTAATTCATGTATATTTCCATCATCATTTTATGACCCTTCTTTCATGGGTGTATGTTTCGTAAGTTACCAAATCAATAAGGGAATTTGAAATTTCAATTTCCACTCATTCGGCTTTACGCATACTTCATTGATTATTTTACTCCAAGATTATGTGTGGAATTACTATTCATTTGATTATGTCATAATTTCCACTCCCATTTCTATGGATATAATTTTGATACACATAATCACTCCATTGATAAATTCTCAAGTCATCGATATGAACTTGATAAGAGTAATTTTAACTCAATATCCGTTTATTGAGTTAAACATCTGATTCATTGGTGTTGTTTTTACAAGAATATGTGTGAATGTCCTTTGATTGTTTTACACTGAATATCTAATCATATTGAGTGTATTTATATTTTTCACACATAATTATGTCTTTTATTTATCCTTAACCTAAGGATACGACCTTTATGAGAGATTTCATCTCAATTTACATTCCATTGAGACTCCTTTGTTGTTATACACCAAATCACTTTTATATGGTGTATATAATGTACTTTGACATAGTATATAATGAATCCCTATATTCTCATGATATTAAAAAGTTTTGATTACCTCAATTATTTTTATTCAAGTGTCTCTCTTTTGGTTAGGAACTCTAACTAAAATATCATTTTAAATTTTTTTAAAGATTTATTATTCTAAATCTTTCTCATTAATGTCCATGTTTTAAAAATGGTTTCAGGGATTTATTTATATAGACATTAAAGTTTTCAAATAAAAATTCCTTTGAAAAGTTTCAAAGTGGTATGGGACACGTTGATTCAAAAATCTATTTTAAATGTCTTCTTGACAAATAGTGTGACTTTTAAATGTTTTCAAGAAAAAGGGGGATATTTATCTCAATAGTTTGATGATTATTTTAATCTATGTCGATATCCTTCATTATTCTCGATTGAGTTTAATCTGTTACAATACAACCTTCCATATTGTATTGAATGAGTTATGTTTGACTGTGGATGTGCTATTTTTATACCATTCATGGTTTATGGAGAAAGTATTTACATTTCGTATGCTAGTTTTAATATGAATGTTTATGTTATGTTTAAACCTGTTCATATGAGGAATGAATTAGACTTAGTAAGTGACGGGTGGTGCCCGCTATAGCTCCTCGATACATTGGTAGGTCTCATGAGACAAACTAGTGTCTTGGCATAAGGCCTTGACAAAATCTTATTTGTATTCTTGGCATGAGGCCTTGACTATGTGGTTATGATAGTCTGGCATTATGCATTCCATCATTATGAAAGTGGTTATTGATATTGCATGTGGTTATTAGACTAGTAGAATATCCATATGAATAAGTAAATGGCATTATTTCATTTTATCTTTGTCATATTATGTTGAAGTTAAAGTTTAAAAGGCTTTTGTTTTACTTATACATTGACTTAAATGTTTATACTTATTTATGAAAGTTTCCTCTATACTGTTATCCTTACTGAGCATCTGAGCTCACCCCTTTCAATGTTTTATTTTTTACAGGGTGTGAACAAGTAATTTATGAATGACCTATAGGGATAGTATGAGGGGATATGAAGAAAAGATGTTGTTGTAGTTTTTTTTACTTAATGATGTAATGTAAGACTTATGAATATATCTAGTGTTTTCAAGACTACTAAACTAATCGGTCTTTCAAGACTTTATCTTTTGTGATCATGCCAATATTATGTAATAATGCACCGACTCTGGGTAACTGGGGTCAGGTCATTACTGTTGGTATCAGAGGAAGTTTAGTACAAACCTTGGAAACTAGATTTAGATCAACTCTGATTATAGCACATAGCCCTAAGATAGACTTTGAGGATTAGTATAGAAGAACTTCCTAGAATTTTGGTATTTATATATTTTGTGAGTTTTCCAAGCAATACATCCCAGTCAAGATACGAGCAGGTAGAGGTGGCTCTGGAACATATGTACCTTGGGGTAAAACCCAAAAACACCACTTTGAGCTAGACTTGAATGGGAACTGGTGCACGACAACGGTCCTTACTGCACTCTTGGTTACGACACTCCCGAGGGATATGCTTAGGATAATTTAAATTTTCTTTACAAACCAATTTGAAGTATTTTAATATAAGATGAGAATAAATGACCTTGGTTAATCCTAAGGTGTTTCAAATTGAGAATATGGTGTCATGATATTCTCTAAATGATTTTATGACTATCGTTACTCACACAATGCTTTCTTGTTTTAGTCAATGGATGGAGTCCAAGGAAGTCATAGTAACTTTGATAATGATGTAAAAGGTGGGAACAGTGGTGGAAATGAGCAACAAAATAGAATGTTGATAGACGTAAAATATATCATGTTCATGCCAAATCAGTTTTCCAAAAATATGATCAACAACATATATATTAACAAACTCCCAGACTCAACAAAGAAGAGAAATGTGATGAATGATAAGAGCTCCAGCAGTGAAGAACATGGAAAAAAGAATCCTAAATTTCCATCATGCAGGAAATGTGGAAGTAGACACCTAGGAAAGAGTCTCAATAGAACAAAGAAATGATTTACGTGTGGTAAAGAAGGACATAAAGTGAAGAATTTTTGAGGAAAAATGAAGAGTACTATGGAAGAAAATAAAAATGGTCCCAAGAATCCATTTACAGTCATTTGCCGTAAATGTAGGGGACCTGGCCATTACCGGAGTCAATTAACTATTCTATAGGATATTTTATTGGTCAAAGAAGAAGCTATGTGGAAATAAATGGTTGGAGAAATGTCTAAAAGTATTAGTTCTCCTTGTTGATGGGATTACTTTGGAATAATTTTCTCTTTTATTTGTAACCCCATAGTTTTCCATGTGAGAATGATATTTGAGGAAGTCTTATATTTTCCCTTGTGGATATAGTTATAAATAACCATTTGGTTTTATATGATCATTGGGTTTGAGGCAATTACAAGTTATTATATTTTTGGATGAAAATTCAAGGTATGAGATAACATTTCTGGTTAAAATTATGTTATGTTTATTTTGAGGAATTTATCTCATTTTGGTAATGTTATAAAATATAGTTTTTGAAAAAGGACAACATGCAGACCGTGTGACAACCTGTCGCATCGGAAAAAGATGTGGGAATCGAACCCACAACCAAAGTGCAATTGGGATTTATCGCCTACCACTGGACTACATGAAGTCCCTGGTTAGTGTGGCTAATTATTTTTAGTTAAATGGTTTTATTGATCAATAATAAATTGATTTGGGTTCTTATGTCTTATCAAATTAATACCGTTAGTATAGGAAAATGATTTGGTGATTAAGTGATAAAAATTATTTTGGAAGATATTTGCTTTGTTGCCCAAGGAAAATAGAATACTATGGGTTTTTATTTGAGGAGTAATGGTGGATTTTTATCTACGTTTTTATTGTGGATTTATAGTGATTTGGGTTATTTATGGAAATGATTAACCTATAATAGATAATATGTGATTAGGTTAATTACTTTTAAGTATGTGACTTTAAGAGTAGTTGATGTCATTTGGAGATACAATTTAACATGGAAGACTACATAACCAAATTCTTCTAAGTTTTGGGTTTCAATATTAGTTTGGATTATATTAAAGGATTTTAAGGACAATTGTTTATTGAATGGTATTTATTTAACTTTGGGGTATTGATTTTAAAAATTAATATTAGTATTTCTTTCTCTAAAGGAATATCCTTTTGGGGGATCATAAAATCTTGTACTAACTGTTTTGGTTTTGGTTAATCTCTAAAGATATGGTAAATATATAGTTTATCCTTCTTGGATCATGTGATTCTATAGAAGTTTATTCTAGCTCTTCCAGTGTGACCAAGTCTTCTTGAATACTCATCGTTTAAAAAAATGAGTTAGTGGTGGAAATTTATTAAAGAATGAAACTCTACTTAAAAAGTAAGTATATCTCTTTATTTTCTTAGTCAATATCATAAATTAATTCCTCGTCTTTTTGTAATGTAACTTAAAACAAAAAAAAATTTGTCTATTTACTTTTCCTACTGGGAAACTAATGATCGTTTGTCTCATCACAATTTTGTGGTTTTCTTGTTGTTAAATTTCTCATGATCATGTTTTCTATACCTCTTCATCAGAACTTGACACTTATTTTATCATCCATATCCATGTTTTTCTACATGGAATCCTAGTATAGGTTATCTCAGGAGACCTTTTTACTTCTCTTTCTTTCTTTTAAAGTGATAGTTTTATTGGCTCTTTTTCCGATGTGGGACTTTACATTATATTCCCAAGCCTAATTTTAAAAATTGTGAGGATGGAATTTATTTAAGTATGGGAGAATGTAACACCCCAAGCTTCGACGGTACGCTTCTCTTTGAATAATACAGTAGCGTGTGTTGTACGCAACTTCAAGTTCTAACACACACCACAACCAATCAAACTAGCCGTTAGGAATAGAAAAACCCACTTTTTGAAATTTTATACATTTTATCTTTCAAAATATACTTCATTTTTTGATTCGGAATATCAAAATTATCTTAGGGTGAATTTTTGGTATTTTTTTGAAAACATTCAATTTTTGATGAATAGTGAAAATCACTAAATTTTAATTAAAAACAACTTTTTTAATCGAAATAATTAATAGTGATAAATTATGAATTTGAGTGGTTTTAAAGTATATTTAGAATATATTTTTTACCATTTTATACAATGTTGGTTATTGGACGTAATTTCACATTTAAATCGGACATAAACAAGTGTCAATCTTTTGATAGTTATTATTTCTTAAAAACACGCTTTTTGTTTTGACAGCGGGAATTAATTTTAAATTAATTTTTTCCACTTCCGTGTTTTTAGTTTAGAAAAATGTATTCCATATTTGGAATCAGGATTTCCAAATTTTGTAAATAGGTAACTTTTATTTTTATACATTTTGAATAATTACTTCGGTAAATATTTTATTTACCATGGTTAAAGAGTAAATCCAGTAAAAAAGGGTAAAAAAATAATATTATAACAATAATAAATTACCCTAAAACATATCCTAACCCTATTGGTTGATACATGTTCGACCATAGAAATCTTTGGGTCGATTTTGGGACCCCATGGATCCAATTGTAAGTGATAATGACACTTTATATTAATTAAGTTAAAGTAAATACAAAAATGACATAAGCATATATCTTTTAGAAAAACAATTTTTACATAGAGTTATATATGTTATATTTTCGACTATAAATATTAATTATAAATCTAAAAATATTTCCAACACAATGGTGTTTTATTTATAATTTTTAGAAATTAAATATTTTAATTTATTTATGACACAATGATGATGCAGTATTTTCCTTATTAATGTAAGAATCAAATAATTAGTATTATAAAAGTTAAAATAAATATAATTTGAAATTTTTGATGCCATAAAAGAATTTTATTGGTTAATATTACATGATATGATTTCTTGAATGAATTTTATTTGAATTAATAATGTTTTTAAGACTTTAAAAAAAATCAATTATTGAATAGTGTCAAAATTGACATAAATGAGTTTTTAAAACAAATATTATATTATTAATTGATATTCTATTCCTAAAAATCTAAGGTTCAGAAAAAGGACTTATATAGTGATATATGTATCATTAATTTACCACTTGGGGGTCTATTGTATGTATATAATAAGTTTATTAACTATATAATATAAAAATACAAAGTGACATGGTAAATGTCAAACTAATTAACTAAGAGTTAAGACTAAAGGATAAGGTTAATATAATGACCCCAACCTGTATAAAATATATTGGATGAAATTATTTAGACCCATACCCACCTTATAATTTTAATAATCTACTTTGGAGCCATTATAAACTGAATATGAATTTATTATAAAATAATACTTTAAGTTTTTCTTAAAGAGCCCCTCCTCCCCCTTATAAAAGGACACCACTTCTAACAAATTCTTAACACCTTCAAAGCCTTTTTATTCGGAAAAAACCTGCCCAATTATTCTCTAACCTTCCCTCAATTCAACCTAGAGGCCTTAGTTTTATCATAAATCCAACCTAAGGATCCCTTTTGATCAAATTAAAAGGAATAACCCGAAGAAGAGGTAATGCTTTCAACACCCTCTTTCAAGTTCCTTTCTTCTTCAACTTCTTCTTTCTTTGTTATTTCCATTATAAAATAATAAATCAAGTATCTATTATATATCATGATGTTATTATAAATATGGTACAACCATATTCAGTATTCTATCCATCCTTTGAATGACATGTCACCATGCGTGTGTACGTACGGCCTACCGTCTCCACGTCGTGGTGTAATTGTTATTCAATACATTATTATTTGGATGGGTATAATAATGATGTGTAATTAATATAAATAATAAATATAACATTATAATTATTCTCTATATATGATATACCATCCAATTATATATTATTTTAATATAAAAAGAATGATATTATCGCTCGTGCGTACATACGGACTACCGTCTCCACGAACGCGATGAGATTCATTCCCCATAGTATCCATTCAAGTATAATTATAATTTTAGGATTAAAAATAATTTTTAAGGACTTGATATAATTATGTATATGAATAAGATACAACCTACCCATAACAAACACGACTTATGTAACAAAATATATAAAAGAAAAAGAGTAAGTTAACACCCGAAACGACAATAATACTAAGATATTATTAACAAAGCAATATTAAAAGATCATATATGATATAATATTAATGTATATTATCCTTTTATAATTAAATAACAATTATTTCACCATTATAAAGGAGGATAACCTACCCTGACCAAGGAAAAAGTACAAAGTAAGGGGTTTCTTATCTCACTTTTAATTCTGTGATATTTCCATTATTCACCACTTATTTATTGCATGTGGTGTGTGTACTGCCCATGTTTCTATTCATTGTGTAATATAATTTAATTTATGTATATTTACATCATCATTTTATGACCCTTATTTCATGGGTGTATGTTTCTTAATTTACCAAATCAATAAGGGAATTTGAAATTTCAATTTCCACTAATTCAGCTTTACGCATACTTCATTGATTATTTTACTCCAAGATTATGTGTGGAATCACTATTCATTTGATTATGTCATAATTTCCACTCCCCTTTCTGTGTATATACTTTTGATACATGTAATCACTCCATTGATAAATTCTCAAGTCATCGATATGAACTTGATAAGAGTAATTTTAACTCAATCTCTGTTTATTGATTAAAACATCTAATTCATTGATGTTGTTTTTACAATAATGTGTGTGAATGTACTTTGATTGTTTTATAATTAATATCCAATAATATTGAGTGTATTTATATTTTTCACACATAATTATGTCTTTTATTTATCCTTAACCTAAGGATACGTCCTTTATGAGATATTTCATCTCAATTTACATTCCATTGAGACTCCTTCATTTTTATACACCAAATCACTTTTATATGGTGTATATAATGTACTTTGACATATTATATCATGAATCCATATATTCTAATGATATTAAAAGGTTTTGATTACCTTAATTATTTGTATTCAATTGTCTCTCTTTTGGTTATGAACTCTAACTAAAATATCATTTTAAAATGTTTTAAAGATTTATTATTCTAAATCTTTCTCATTAATGTCCATGTTTTAAAAATGGTTTCAGGGATTTATTTATATGGACATTAAAGTTTTCAAATAAAAATTACTTTTAAAAGTTTCAAAGTGGTATGGGACACTTTGATTCAAAAATATATTTTAAATGGATTCTTGAAAAATAGTGTTACTTTTAAATGTTTTCAAGGAAAAGGGGGATATTTCTCTCAATAGTTTGATGATTATTTTAATCTATGTCGATATCCTTCATTATTCTTGATTGAGTTTAATCTGTTACAATACAACCTTCCATATTTTATTGAATGAGTTATGTTTGACTGTGGATGTGCTATTTTTATACCATTCATGGTTTATAGAGAAAGTATTTACATTCCGTATGATAGTTTTAATACGAATGTTTATGTTATGTTTAAACATGTTCATATGAGGAATGAATTGGACTTAGTAAGTGATGGGTGGAGCCCGCTATAGCTACTCGATGCATCGGTAGGTCTCATGAGACAAACTAGTGTCTTGGCACAAGGCCTTCACAAAATCATATTTGTAGTCTTGGCACGAGACCTTGACTATGTGGTTATGATAGTCTGGAATTATGCATTCCATCATTATGAAAGTGGTTATTGATATTGCATGTGGTTATTTGACTAGTAGAATATCCGTGTGAATAAGTAAATGGCATTATTTCATTTTATCTTTGCCATATTATGCTGAATTTCAAGTTTAAAAGGCTTTTGTTTTAGTTATAAATTGTCTTAAATGTTTATGCTTATTTATGAAAGTTTCCTCTATATTTTTATCCTTACTGAGCATCTGAGCTCACCCCTTTCAATGTTTTATTTTTTCCAGGGTGTGAACAAGTAATTTATGAATGACCTGCAGGGATAGTATGAGGGGATATGAATACAAGATGTTTTTGTAGATTTTTTTACTTTAGGATGTAGTGTAAGAATTATGAATATATCTACTGTTTCTAAGACTACTAAACTAATCGGTCTTTTGAGACTTGATCTTTTGTGATCATGCCAATGTTATGTAATAATGCACTGACTCTGGGTAACTGGGGTCAGGGTGTTACATCATATAAAACTAGAGTACTATGCAATCTATCTAGTGTCAGCTCCTTTGGATCTTTATCTTCTAATACATAAACTTTCAGATTGAACTAAGGTGAAAGTATTCTCAAGATGCGCTTGAAAATCTTTACATCTTCAACAATTTCTTTGAGAGTATGCATTTCTTCCTCAATAATGTTTACCCGGTCAAATAATGAATCTATAGACTCATTAGGGTTTATTCGCAGATCCTCATACTTGTTCCATTGAAGCAGAAACTTTTCTTCACAAACTTTTGAGTCACCCTCATAAATATTTACCAACTTTTCCCACCTAGAATGTGATTTTTTACAAAATATCACCTTCATATAGATTTAATTGGATAGGGATCCCCCTAATGCATTTATTCCTTTAGCGTTAGCATCCAATTATCTTTTATCATATTTGGATAAAGAAAAATGTCAACATTGGCGGAAATACCATGCATTATTGTTATAAAGACATTTATTCCTAAATATTAGAAGTAATGATTCATTCAATTCTTCTATAATAGAAAATTATTTCCAGAAAATATTGGAATCCATTTATGATTGATATACTCCATTGAGAGAAACATTGAAATTGACATTGGATATTATGCCAATTATTATCCCAAATATGTTAAATATCCTAATTGGGGTTGAATTAGGGTACAATAGATTAAAACAACTTCCCCTTTGGATCTTGTTTTGTCATTAAACAAAACACTCTTCTCCCCCTTTCCCATAGAAATTTATAAACACAAATTAAATCATGCATGAGACATAATTATTTTTACTTGTTTCATCCTAACATGGATACATACAAGGAGTATACAATGGATATGTGCTGATGTACAAAATTTACTAAGGCTCAATTCCAATTCAATTTTCAAGCTAGATCACTTGAATTCCTAGGCTCACTAACTTTACAAGGTTTAGGTATAAGGAAACATCCTTAAAACATTTCATAATCTTGAGTTTTAGTCAAGAACTTAAATTATTACACATTAAAGATCTTTTTAGGGTTATATTTTTAGAGAATTGGGACATAATACATACATAACATTTCATAATCATACAAGAGGATACTACTAAAATAGTATCCACCTTTTCCAAAGTATAAAACTTTTAAAATAAAATATGATTTCTTTGTCTTGGTAAAAATAATCATAACATTCATCTTGATTTCCTCATTTCTCTTACCCATCCATATAACCTGTGAAAAAACATTTTAAAAATTTGGGATGAGCATAAAAATCTCAGTAAGGAATATAAATAAAGAAATTGGTAGTCAAATGATAACATAAAACCCAATACATAAAAAATTATTAACATACATAGAAACATCATACAGTTTCCTTGGGACATATTTACTATATCACTTTTATATTCACCCTTACACATGGAATAACCATTTAGTCAACTTCAATCTCTATAGTACCTAATGCATTAGAAAGCTATAATGGGGCTCACCCATCATATCTTGAGTTATAATGAGATCAACCCAACATATCTTGATATATTATGGGGCTCAACCCATAATATCTATAGATATTAGGTCTCAACCAAACATAAAAAATTTTCAAGGAAAATATCATGAATAAAACATTTAATTACTCATTTCAACCCTTGACCAAAACACATTCAGATTTTCAAAATACCTTTTTTTTAAACAAATCACTTTTAAAATATAAAAAAAACATGCACATAATAATGAAATAATATTCTTACAAAAATAACTATGAAAACATATAATGTAAAATTTATTGTAATAAATAAAAATTAAATCACGATAAACCACTCATTCCATATAAGAAACAATCATTTTGAATTTCATAAAAAATATATTTAAAAAGGGTTTTAAAAGGAAAGTCCCTTACCTTGGGTTTGAATTCCATAAATAATGTTAAAATATCATGTATATAGGTTTGAATAATGTTATTAATATATTACATAACTAAACACATGTTATAATACTTTATGTTATCTTCTTATAACATTTTCTGCCTATTTATTAACAATATTTTGTTATTTTTGTTGTTTTGGGTGCATTCTTTTCATGGTTTCTAAGGTTGATTTATTAATGGTATTCCTTGTAAATATAAAATAATAAACCATAAGTTATAGAATATATATATTTAGTTCATTTAAACGTTTACATGTGAATTTAACCTTTCCATGATTTCAGAAAAAGGGAAATGAAAAATCATCGTCCATAAAGTTGGTGAATTAACGCACCACAGACAACGATTTCATTATTTAAGAATAAAAGGAGAAGATGATAGATTTTATGAAGAATATACCATAACCACAAAAACACCCTAGTATATATGTGATACTATAGTTTTCATGAAACATTGTATTAGAGTTGGGGATAAGGTATAAGTAAACAAGAATTAAAAGAGAAGAAAAAGGAACCATACTTTTTGAAAATTTCTCCTTGAGAACCTCTTTAAGGCTCTTATAAGTGGTCTTTTTCTGAGACCAGGAGCTCAATAATGTGGAAATGTATGAAAATGAGGTAATTTGGAATAGTTTATCTAAAAAAGGTGTCTTGAGGTGATGAAAAGTTTTGAAGGAGGGAGCCTCCTTTTATAATTGAGGTGAGGGGTAACATATGAATTACTCAAATTCTTAAAATATAATGATTTTTTATAGGGTTTAAGACTTTAAAAAGGTATAAAAAGAAATAGGATTACATTTTTGAAGGATTCTCATAATATTTGGACTTGATCAATAATTTTTTTATTTTTAAATAATTTAAAAATATATTTTATTCATGGAAAAAATTGTCAAATTAAAAACTATTAATAATCATGAATTTAAACACATAAAAAAAGTTTCCAATTAGAATT
Organism: Viscum album; assembly: GCA_963277665.1. Lineage (NCBI taxonomy): Eukaryota > Viridiplantae > Streptophyta > Magnoliopsida > Santalales > Viscaceae > Viscum > Viscum album. The sequence continues at coordinate 283,272,372 of OY728138.1, read as the reverse complement.
AAATTTTTTATTATATCTTATAAATATTATATTTACCTATATAAATCGTGAATTGACTAATAAATCTCAAATTATATTTATTTTATTATTTTTAATATAATTAAATTGATTTATTCATTAATCAAATAATTGATACACCATAATTGTTCAATCCATTAAGGTAATTATTTTTGTCTAAAAATTAAAAAAAAATTCATGAAAAATATAATTTTATTATATTTCCAAATACTATTATTTTTTGAAAAACACTTCTGGAAAACCACATATAAAAATATTATACAAATTGAAAATTATAGTGTGAACAAGTTGTCTTTATTTTTATTAAAATAATATAAAGGTACTAATATGAACCTTGTGGGTCCAAAATATCCCCAATTTTAATAATAACATGATAATGGTAGTTATTTACTTATATAAAAAGTTTTAGCCAAAATTTTGTGTCATTTAATAATTATTATAATTTTAATAAAATAGTTTATTTATTTTTATTATGCTTGCACAAGCAATGCATCAGTGTTGCACATGCATTAATGTTAATTATTTCATATATAAAATTTAAAAATAAATTACTATTATTAAAATGAATTATTTAGTTTATAAAATAATCACTTATATTCATTCAAAATGTATATCTACTTATATCCATGATAAGGAAATTATTTAATTTGTTAACTTGGCTTTTCTTTGAATAGAATGTTATAAATACATTAAAATCATCCAAGTGGCACAAAGTTGTCTTAAAATCGACCCAAGGATGCATTTGATCGAAACATAATCATCCAATGAAATTATAACAAGTGTTAGGATAATTTTATAATACTTATATTTCTATTTTAACCCTTAATTACCTAATTTACCCTTAACTGTGGTAAAAACAATTAAGTTACTATTCACCAAAAATTAATTTGTTCTTATTAGGCCAAAAATTTCATATGAATTAAATCCATGTATTTCCATTTTTTAATATTCAATTAAAAAAATTAGTTAAATTTAATTTAAAATTTATCTCGTTGACAGATCAAGAAAAAGAGTTTTTAAAGTAAAAATGTTCAAAAGTTCGTAAAGTTTTTATATCCAATTTCAATGTGAAATTGATTCTAATGACCTAAATTGTATTAAATGATAAAACAATTATTTAATTATACCTTAAAACAATTAAAATGATAATATAACTATATAAATAAATTAGACAAAAATGTAGTTTTACAATAAAATGCAGTGTTTTTTAATTCATTAAAAATTAAACTTTTTCAGATAATTCTCAAAAAATCATACAAAGAAAATTTCAACATTCTGAATTCAAAAATGAAATTATTTTTCTAAAATTAAAATTACATAATTTTAAACTTAATTTTTAAAATAAATAACCATATAATAAATTATTTATTTTAAGAATTACTATTTAAATAAAATTACTAAGAGTTATAAAAAAATATTCTATAAATACCTATGTTGTTACATTCTCCCCAATTTTTTAAATTGCATCTTCACAATTTTTATTTACTTATAAACAAATATGGATTTTTTTCCCTCATGGAATTTTCATATTCTCATGTTGCTTCTTCTACCATGTGGTTTCTCCATAAAATCTTAACTTTGTGAATTACCTTGTTCTGTAAAACATGCTCTCTACGATCAAGAGTGTGAATAGGTTTCTCTTCATAAGAAATGTTCTCTTCCAACTAAACTACTTATGGGCTCAAAAAATGAGATGAATCTGTTACATACTTTATTAACATCGAAAGATGAAAAAAATTGTGTACCTAAGATAAAATCAAAGGTAAAGATACTCGGTAGGCAACTGGTCCAACTTTCTCCAAGATTTAGAAAGTTCAAAAAAACCATGGACTTAACTTTCCTTTTTTACCAAAATGCATAACACATTTCTAAGGATAGATTTTAAGGAAAACATGATCACCTAACTAAAATGATATATCTTTCCTCTTATTATCTACATATCTTTTCTACATGATCCGAGTTATCTTCATGTGTCGTTGAAACAATTGAACTTTCTCTACCACTTCCTCTATCAATTTTAGTCCCATCAACTTCCTTTCCCTGAATTCATACCAAAAAATATGGAGTTAGACACCATTTTCCATATAATGCCTCAAAATTTTCCATATGTATACTAGAATGAAAACTATTATTATAAGAAAACTCAACTAAATAAAGATATTGATCCCAAATTCCATGGTAATCCATTGAACAAACTCATAGCATATCCTCCATTATCTGAATTGTTTGTTCTAACTGCCCATCTAATTGATGATGAAAAGCTGTACTAAAATTTAATTTTGTTCTCAATGATATTTGAAGGCCTTTCTAAAATTTAGATGTAAACCTGGGATCACAATCTTATACAATGGGGAGAGATGCTCCATGTAACCTGACAATTTATTTGAGGTACGGTTGAGAAAGTTTATTGAAAGACAGAGTATCTCGAATAGAAAGAAAATGAGTATATTTAGTTAAACAATCAACAATAGCCCATATTTCATTATTACCTTGAGATGTATTTGGTAATCCCACCACAAAGTGCATGGATATATTTTTTTATTTCCACTCTAGTACTAGAAAATGATGAAGTATCCCATTTGGTAATTTCCACTCTTCTTTAACATGTTGACATGTAAAACATTTCACGATAAAATCTGCAACATCTTTTTCATTCCATCCCACTAGTAATACTCCTGAAGATCCATATACATCTTAGAACTTCCATGATGAACTAAGAACGGAGAACTTTGTGCTTCACATAACAACTCTTTATTCAATTGTGAATCACAATGAACATATAATCTCTTCCCAAACCTCAAAAAAAATTATCAATGTTAAATTCAGTAAACTTTACTTTATTATCGAGTTCTACCTTTTTCTATAACTCACGGTCTTCCTTCTATGCTTTCTTAATTTTGTTTGACAGATATGGCTGCACTGACACTTGAAAAAAAAATAGAGTTATTTCCTACACCAACAACTTCCAAGCCAAAATTTATCAAATCATTCACCAAGGGGTCATATTCCATTTGTATCATGGTTAATGTAGCATTATTTTTCTGACACAAGGCATTGACCACTCGATTTTCTTTTCCAGGATGGTAATGGATAGTGTAATAATAATCCTCGATTAGTTCCATTCATCTTATCTATCTCATGTTCAATTCCTTCTGAGTAAATATATACTTCAAAATTTTATAGTCAGTATATATTTCACATTTTACTCCATACAAATGAAGCCTCCAAATTTTTAATGCAAAAATAACAATATCTAATTCCAAATCAAGTGTAGGGTAATTTAACTCATGAGGTTTCAACTAACGTGTAGCATAAGCAATTATCTAATCATTCTGCATCATAACACAACCAAGTCCCTTCAAAGAAGCATCACTATAGATGACAAATTCACCACTTCTAGAAGGTAGGTTCAGAACTAGATCATTCACTAATATTCTTTTCAATTCCTAAAAACAATCATCACATTCTTTTGTCCAAATGAATTTAAATCCTTTTTTAGTTAACTTAGTTAGTGGGACAGATAACCATACAAATTTTTCAACAAACCTCTGATAATAGCCTTACAAACTAAGAAAACTATGAATCTCGGTTATATTTGTGGGTCATGTCAATTCTTAAACAACTTTTTTTTAGCGGGATCAATAGTTATGCAATATTTAGAAACAATGTGACCAAGGAAAGAAATATGTTGCAACAAAAATTCAAACTTTCTAAAATTTTCATACAATTTCCCTTCTTTTAAGGTTTTTGAAACAACCCTAAGATGTGTTTCATGATCCTATTTAATTTCAGAATATACCAAAATTCCATCAATAAACACAACCACAAACTTATCCAAGAACTCATGAAATATTCTATTCATAAGATCCATGAATACAACAGGTGCATAAGTTAACCCAAATGGTATAACAATAAATTCATAATGCCCATATCTAGAATGGAACACAATCTTCATAAAGTATTCTTCCTTTACTTTCAATTGATGAAACCCTAACTTCTGGTCAACCATCGAAAAATATTGTGCTCCATATAGCTAATCAAACAAATCATTGATATAATCCAAAGGATACTTGTTCTTAGTTGTGATGTTATTCAAGGTACTATAATCAATGTAAAGTCTCATTGAACCATATTTATTTTTAACAAACAAGATAGGAGCACCTCGTGGTGATGTTCTAGGTCAGATGAAGCCTTTATCTAACAATTTCTGCAGTTGCTTTTTCAACTCTAAAATTTTCATTTGATCCATTCAATAAGGGGTTTAGAAATTGGCTTAGTTTTAGGAATTTATTCAATTGTAAACTCAACCTCTCGATTATGAATAACACCAAGAAAATCATCAGGAAATACATTAAGATACTCATTTACCAATATCACATCATTAATTTGAATAGATCCATTATTTCAACAATGTGTGAAAGATAAAATTCATTTACGTATTTTAATAGTTTTTTAGATTCTTGATATATTATCAATGGAATGGGTTAATTCTTGTACAAAAACTAAAACACTTTCTGAAAAAAAAAATCTTTTTCTTTAAAATCTATCTTAGCATGATAAAAAGAAAGTCATTCCATACCCAGAATAACATCAAAATCTACTAGAGGTAATAAAGCAAGGTTTTTAGGTAAAATATTTCCACAGAAAAAGATAGGTAGATTCTCATAATTTTTTTTCCACAATATTTCATCTATGTTTTTTTACCATTAAATCTAAATTTATTTCATGAGGTGGAATTTCCAATTTAGCCTAAAAATGCACAGAAATGAAGGAATGTGTAGACCCTAAATCAAACAACACATTTTCAGAATCTGTAAGAATAATCAATATACCTTATACTACCTAATTTGGTGGCTCAACATCTACTAAAGTGGTTACAAATGATTTTTCCACACCCTTATACTTCCAATCTTGTTTATTTCCTGCTTGAGTGACTAGCTTTAGACAAACATTGGAAAATGAACCAATTACTTACAGTTAAAGAATATCACTATCGACTTCTAATTAATTTTAGGATCATTTTCCTTACACTCATGAAACATGTTCCCAAACTTTCCACATCGATGGAATTTCTTAGAATTTACAATACATTTTCCAGGATGTTTTTTACCACACTTTTCACAAGAAGGAAAATTGATTTTCTTGCCTCTATAATTCTTTAATTAATTCATCCCTAAATCCTTCCAACCTGATCGCTTCTTATTCTTGTCATAACGAGGTACAAACGTGTCAGTAAACTCTATCTCAACTTTTTCAGCATAATGAATAAGTTTCTCATAGATTTTAAACTCTCATGAAGCCAAAGCTCTTCATAAAAATGGTTTCAAACCAATGTAAAATCCATTAATTTTACTATCAAATTCTTGGGTAAAATTCGATATGTAACTGGCCAGTCTTGTAAAATTGTATTCATATACTGCCACAGAATCATCATCTTTATGTTTTAGTTCCAATAATTTTTTATCTATTCTAAGTTGAATAGTTTTTGGAAAATATTTTTCTAGAAAATACTTAAAATCATCCTATTCTAGATTATCAAGATCATATATTTCTCTCGTCTTCTTAACCAAATACCACCATTTATTTGCTTCACCTTTAAAATGATAAATGGATAGTATTATCTTTTGGTGTTCAGAACATCCCAGGACATCAAATATCTTTTCAAGAGTATTGATCCATCCTTCGGCTATCACTAGATCTGTGGTTCCACTGAATGATGGAGGATGTTGCCTCATAAAATGCTCTATAAAAGAAATGTGTCTTCATTGTAGATAATGTTATTATCTATCATGGATACCACCTTTTTTTATCGTATGATTCAACTGATCCATTACTATCACAAATTGCTTGGTTTCAATTCCCACCATTCTAGGCTGCAGGTTCAGAAGGATATCATTCTGTTGGTGCCTTCCTACTTCAGTTTCCCTATTTCTTCTATGATAAATCATTATAAATAGATATATCTTAGTTAAAGAAACATGGTAATCTTCAAATTCTGTATCATTTTAAATTAAACATAATGTAAAAATAATTTATGGTATTCTATTAACATCATCATAACCCCTAAAGTAATCTAAACCACCCTTTGATACAAACTTTAAGGACCCATCCTTAAAACATTTCATATTCTTGAGTTTTAGTTAAGAACATACATTCTTACACATTGAGGATATTTTTAGGTTTATATTTTTAGAAAATTAGGACATAATACATACATAAAATCCCATAATCATACAAGAGGATACTACTAAAATAGTATCCACTTTTTGCAAAATATAAAACTTTTAAAATAAAACATGATTTATTTTTCTTGATAAAAATATTCATAACATTAATATTTACTTCCACCTTTCTCTTACCCATCCTTATAACCTATGAAAAACATTTTAAAAACTTTTTATGAGAACAAAAATCTTCGTAAGGGATATAAAGAAAGAAATCATTAGTCAAGTGATAACAAAGAAACCAATAAAATCCATTACATAAAAACTTATTAACATGCATAGAAAAATCATATAGTTTCTTTGATACATATTTACCATATCACACTTACATTCACCCTTACACATGGAATAACCATTTGGTCAACTTCCATCTCCAGAGTACCTAATGCATTGAAGAGCTATAATGGGGCTCACCCGTCATATCTTGATCTATAATGGGCTCAACTCAACATATCTTGAGCTATAATGGATATAAATCCATAATATATTGAGATATAATGGGATCAAACCAACATAAAAATTTTATAAGAAACATATCATGAATAAAACACTTGATTACTCATTTGAACCCATGAGAAAAACACATTCAGATTTTCAAAATACCTTTTTTCATAAAACAAATCACTTTTAAAATATAAAAATTATGCACATAATAATGAAATAATATTATTAAAAATTAACTATAGAAACATATTATAGAAACTTCTTAGTAATAATGAAAAACTAAATCATGATAAACCACTCATGCCATATAAAAAAACAATCTTTTGAATTTCATAGAAAATATGTTTAAAAGGGTTTTTAAATGGAAAGTCCCCAACCTTGGGTTAGAATTCCTTAAAATGTGTTCAAACCTCCTATATAATGGTTTTAATAGTGTTATTAATATATTATAGAACTAAACTCATGTTATAATACTTTACATTGTATTATTATAACATTTTCCACCCATTTATTAATAATATTTTTTTATTTTCGTTGTTTCGAGTGCGTTCTTTTCATGGTTTCCATGGTTGGTTTATTAATGGTATTCCTTGTAAAAATGAAATAATAAACCATAAGTGATTACATATATATATTTAGGTCATTTAAAAATTTACATGTGAATTTAACCTTACCATGATTTCATAAAAATGAACCACGGATGGTGATTTCGTTATTTAAGAATAAAAGGATAAGATAAGAGATTTTATGATGAATATACCATAAAAACTACACTATAATATATATGTGATACTTTAGTTATCATGAAACATTGGATGATATGTGGGGATGATGTATAAGTGAAAAATAATTAAAAGATAAGAAAAAAGAAGCCTTACTTCTTGGAAATTCATCTTTGAGAACCTCTTTAAGGCTCTTGGAAGTGGTCTTTTTGTGAGACCAAGAGCTCAAGAATGTGGAAAGGGATGAGGATGAGGGAATTTAACAGATTTTAGCTGAAAAAGATGGCACAAGGTGATAAAAAGTTGTGAATTGAGAGCCTCCTTTTTTAATTGAGGTGAGGGGTAACATAGGAATTACTCAAATTATTAAAATATAATAATTTTTTATAGGGTTTAAGACTTCCAAAAAGGCATAAAAAGAAATGGGATTAAATTGTAGAAGGAATGTCATAATTTTTGTACTTGTTCAATAATTTTTTAATTTTTTAATAATTTAATAAAATATTTTATTCATGGAAAAACGATTTTGTCAAATTAAAAACTATTCACAATCATGACTTTAAACATATAAAAAAAGTTTCCAATTTAAATTAACTTTTTTATTATATATTATACATATTATATTTATCTATATAAATATTTAATTGACTAATAAATATAAAATTATATTTATTTTTTTGTTTTTTAATATTGTTAACTTGATTTATTCATTAATCAAATAATTACTGCATCATAATTGTTCAAGCTATTAAAGTAATTATTTATTTTCTATAAATTAAAAATATAATTTTATTGTATTTCCAAATACTATACTTTTTTGAATTTTTTTTTCTCGAAAAACTCATAAAAATATTATACAAATTGAAAATTATAGTGTGAACAAGTTGTCTTTATTTTTAATAAAATAATATAAAGGGACTAATGTGATCCTTGTGGGTCTAAAATGTCCTCAATTCAAATAAAAAAGTGATAATAGTAGTTATTTTCTTATATAAAAAGTTTTACCCAAAATTTGTGTCATTTAATAATTCTTATAATTTTAATAAAACATTTTATTTATTTTTCTTATACTTGCACAAGCACTACAGCAGTGTTACTCATGCATTAATGTTAATTATTTAATATATAAAATTTTAAAATAAATTCCCATCATGAAAATAAATTAAATAGGTTAAAAAATAATCAATTAGATTCATTCAAAATGTATATTTACTTATATCCATGATAAGGAAAATTATTTAATTTCTTAAATTGGATTTTCTTTGAATAAAATACTATAAATGCATTAAAATCTTCCAAGTGGCTCAAAGTTGTCCTAAAATCGACCCAAGGATTCCTTTGATCAAAAACATATGCATAAAATAAAATTAGTATAAGTTTTGGGGTAATTTTATAATACTTATATTATTATTTTAACCCTTAATTACCTGATTTACCCATAACCGTGATAAAAAAAATAAAGTTATTATTCAACAAAAATTAAGTTATTTCTATTAGACTACAAATTTCATGTGAATTATAACCATGAATATCCATATTTTAAAATTTAATTAATATAATTAGTTAAATTTAATTTAAAATTTATCTCGTTAACAGATTGAGAAAATGGGTTTTTAAAGTAAAAACGTTCAAAAATTCATAAAGTTTGTATATCCAATTTCAATGTGAAATTGATTCCAATTATCTAAATTAGATTAAATGATAAAAAATTGATTTAATTATACCTTAAAACCACTTAAAATTATAATATGACATTATAAATAAATTATATGACAAATTAGTTTAGAAATAAAATGTCGTGTTTTTTACTATTCATTAAAAATTAAACTTTTTCAGAAAATTCTCAAAAATTAAGACAAAGATAATTTCAAAATGATGAATTCAAAAATAAAATTATTTTTATAAAATTAAAATTCTATAATTTGAAAATTAGTTTTTAAAATAAATGACCATATAATAAATTATTTATTTTAAGGATTACTATTTAAATCAAAAATACTAATAATTATGAAAACAAATATTCTGTAAATATTTGGGTTATTACATTCTCCTCAACCCCCTTTTGAAATTGCATCCACTCAATTTTTATTTAATTATAAATAAATGAGGATACTTTTCCCTCACAAAATTTTCAAATTCTTAGGTTGCTTCTTATACTATGTGGCTTCTTCATAAAACCTTAACTTAGTGAATTACCTTGTTCTGAAAAACATGATCTCTACAATCAAGAATATGAATAGGTTTCTCTTCATAAAAAAGGTTCTCTTACATCTGAACTACTTCTGGGCTCAAAACGTGATATGAATCTAGAACATACTTTCTTAACATCGAAACATGAAAAACATTGTGTACCTGAGATAAACTCAGAGGTAAAGATACTCGGTAGGAAGCTAGTCCAACTTTATCCAAGATTTAGAAATGTCCAATAAACCGTGGAATTAACTTTCATTTTACCAAAATTCATAACACTTTTCCAATGAGATATTTTAAGGAAAACATCATCACCTATCTTAAATGAAAGGTCTTTCCTCCTATTATCTATATAACTTTTCTATCTACTCTGATTTGTCCTCATGTGTTGTTGAAAAAATTGAACTTTATTTGAAACTTCCTCTACCAATTATGGTTCCATCAACTTCCTTTCCCTAACTTCATCCTAAAATTTGGAGTTTGACACCGCTTTCCATATAATTCCTCAAAATGTGTCATCTATATACTGTAATGAAAACTGTTATTATAAGAAAACTCACCTAAAGAAATATACTAATCCCAACTTCAATGGTAATTCATTGAAAAAGCTCATAGAATGTCCTACAATGTCTAAATTTTTCATTCTAATTGCCCATCTAATTGAGCATGAAAAGTTGTACTGAAATTTAATTATGTTCCCAATGACTTATGAAGGCCTTTCCAAAATTTAGATGTAAACTTGGGATCACGATATGATACAATGGAGAGAGTCACTCCATGTAACCTAATAATCAATTTGAGGTAAAGTCAAGAAAGTAGATATAAAGACAGAGTATCTCGAATAAGAAGAAAATGAGAAAATTTAGTTAAACAGTCAATAATAACCCAGATTAAATTGTTACCTCGAGATATATTTGGTAGTCCCACCATGAAGTCCATGGATATATTTTACCATTTCCACTCTGGTACTATAAAAGGACGAAGCATCCACTTCAGTAACTTCCACTATACTTTAACCTATTTATATATAAAACATTTCATAGTAAAATCTGCAACATCACTTTTCATTCCATCCCACCAGTAATACTCCCAAATATCCCTGTATATCTTAGTGCTTCTAGGATGAACTAAAAACAGAGAACTATGAGCTTAACGAAACAACTATTTCTTTAATTGTAAATCACAAGAAATGTGTAATCTCTTCCCAACCCTCAAAAAACAATCTTTATAAAAATTATACTCATTCAACTTACCTTTCTTATAAAGTTCTACCCAGGAAAGCATAGCCAGAGGTAGGACCCCTGACCGTTTATTAAAATAGAAGAAAAGACAGTAAACGAGCATTACATACCCAACACAGTCACTGCATATCCTCAAAATCACACCCCTCCCCACCTCCATGATAAACAGACTCTTCCTCAGTCGCTGTTTCCCAAACCGAACTCTCATAGTGCTTCAGAACCTTGGCATACTTCCTCCTCAGATTCAGCCGCTCCAGCTCAAGAAACTCATTTGGAGCTTTCATACTTCTGACAGTAGATCTGGTAGGCATCGGCTTTGACAAATGAGAGTAGTCCTTCCTCATCCTTCCTCACAGAGAGGCAATCACTTTGTCCTGAATCACCTGCAGTGTTTTGTTCCCCACTTTAACAATCTCGCTATAAGATGGCCTCATCATGTCCCCATGATTCTCCTTATCACTGTCAGTAAGGTCCCCCCATTTACCATGGTACTGCATCTCTTGATACCTCACTAACTGCTTTTTCTGAAACTGGTTATTTATGTCAATCATATCCAAACATTGAGGCTGCTCCACCGTTGTATCTTTAGCATCAAACCCACCTTTGCACATTACTGCACCATTTTTTGACGCATTCTACACGCTGACACTGCCACATAAAGGAGGAATCTCATCCCCATTCTTCATGCCTAACTCTTTAAAACGATTTCCTGTGGGTACGAAAATCATCACACCATTAGAAGAAGTTCCCTGCCCACCACAGTTGTCAATAATACCCATGATTCTGTTATCCTTGCAACCAGCAGATTTCATCTTCTTCACTGTAGGAGTAAACCCCTGCAAGTGATCCATTTCAGACATCAAAGCAAACCCCTGCATTCCTTTACACACCGCCTTACTGCTATTTCCCTTCCATTGATTGGCCGCACCATCATCATACTGACTGAATTGAGCATTGGATTCCCTCCCTGACACCACAGAGGTCTCAGTCTCCTGCGGAAGATCTGTTGTCGGGTGTTTATCTGAGGGGCGTACCACACCACCATCAGCAGTACCCTTAGTACCAGAATTTTCCAGGCCCTTTCCCCCATTCAGATCCTTCCTTAGCCGTGTGAATACAGCAGACACCAGCGGGTTCGGGGGAGCACCCGTGGAAGCGTCAAGAGACAAATTTCACCGAGGTCCCAGATCACATGGCACAACATCAACAACAGCAGGTCCCCTTTTCTCTGTATAGGAGCACGGTTCCGGTGACCTCCGTCTCTGAATTCTAGCATGACATCTCGAGAAGGGATGACCCAATTTCTTACAGCTTGAGCAATAATCCACCCAGGACTCGTAAATAACAGACTGCTTCCATCGAAATTCCTCCCCGACTGAGATCCAGACCCATTCCACCGGTGGTCTAGAGATGTCCACCTCAACGCAGCACCGGGGATTAATCGGATGGCTCAGAGTAGATGTACGCACATCGGAACATAAGAAGTGGCCTATCATGTTCCCAAGCATACAAAAAATTGCTGGATTTTGAAAGGGTAAAGGAAGATTTGGGATACTTACCCAGATCGGAAAGGCAGTCGGGTCCCGGTTCATGCAGCAATCAATCGTCCACCGAAATAGAAAAAACCTATAGTCGTTGAAACGTCGAGGGGCGCTAGACCAAGCACGAACCAGGTCTTCATCTAAGGCAAATTGGATCATAATATGATGATTTTCAAGGAGGCCAACCACTGCTCGATCACGCAAATCCCATTTGGCAAAGACGAACCGATCAAAGTCATCAACAGACGGCCTTCGCGAACTGAATCGAGCCACAAGCGTCAGATCAAGGTGCTTCGTCGCATCGGAGAACTCCGACACCGAGATCGGAAGATGAGGGTTACCAAGATGAAGATCCGGCACTTTCGGGTTTAAAGCAATCGAAGGAAAATCAGGAAGAAAGTTAGGGTTAGTAAAAGGCACAAAGGGACTCTGGGGATTCAACAACAGAAGAATCGGATCATCCTCCCCCCTCCTGCCGCAAGGAAGGGGGGGAAAAGCCTCATTCGGCATACGCTAGGGTTCCCGCATCACGATCTTCGGGAAGAACCGATCCGCCTCTCAAATGTCTTATAAAGTTCTACCTTTTTCTAAAACTCACAGTCTTCCTTTTGTGATTTCTTAATTCTGTCTAATAGAGATGGTTGCACTGACACTTGAAACAAAATAGAGGTATTTTCTGCACCAACAACTTCCAAGACAAAATTTATCAAATCATTCACCAAGGGGTCTTGTTACAATCTTATCATGGTTAATGTAGAATTATTTTTTGACTCAAGGCATCATCCACTATGTTTTATTTTCTATAATGGATCATAAAATCATAATCCTTAATTAGTTCCATCCATATTATCTATCTCATATTGAATTCCTTCTGAGTAAATATATACTTAAAACTTTTATAGTCAGTATAGATTTCACATTTTACTTCATACAAATGATTCCTCCAAATTTTTAATTAAAAAAACCACAACAGCTAATTCCAAATCATGGGTTGGGTAATTTAACTCATAAGATTTCAACTAACATGAAGCATAAGTAATTACCTAATCATTTTACATGAGAACACAATAAATTCCCTTCAAATAATCATCACTTTAGATGACAAATTCACTACTTCTAGAAGGTATGGTCAAAACTAGAGCATTCACCAATCTTATTTTCAATTCCTGCAAATAATCATTACATTATTTTGTCCAGATTAATTTCGCTCCTTTTCAAGTAAACTTCGTTAGTGAGCTAGATGACTATGCAAATTTTTTAAAAAACCTCCATAAATATATTTCAAAACCAAGAAAAATACAAATCATGATTATATTTGTGGGTCTTGTCCATTCTTTAAAAACTTTTTTCTTTAGAAAGATCAATAGTTATTCCATCATTAGAAATAATGTGACCAAGGAAATAAATATATTGAAACCAAAATTCACACTTGATGAATTTTCCATGTAGTTTCTTTTCTTTCAAGGTTTGTAAAAAAACTCTTAGATGTATTTCATGATCCTATTTACTTTTAGAATATACCATAATTTCATTAATAAACACAACCACAAACTTATCCAAGATCTCGTAAAATATTCTATTCATAAAATACATGAATACAGTAGGTGTATTAGTTAACCAAAATTTCATCACAAAAAATTCATAAATCCCATATCTAGTAAGAAACGCAGTCTTCAGAATGTCTATTTCTATTACTTTTACCTCATGGTACCCCGAACTCAGGTCTACCTTTGAAAAATATTTTTCTCCTTGGAGCTAATCAAACAAATCATTGATATGTGGAAAATGATACTTGTTCTTAACTGTGATGTTATTAAAGGATCTATATCAATGAAAAGTATCATTGAACCATATTTATTTTTAACAAAAAATATAGGAGAACCCCATGGTGAAGTGCCAGGTCAAATAAATCCTTTATCTAATAATTCCTACATCTTATTTTTCAACTCTAAAAGTTCTATTTGAGCCATTTGATAAGGGGGTTTAGAAATTGTCTTAGCATCAAGAATTAATTCAATGGTAAACTCAACCTATCGATCAAGAATAACACTAGGAAAATCATTAGGAAATACATCAAGATTCTCATTTACCACTAGCACATCATTAATTTGAACGGTTCTCTTATTTATAATAATGTGTGAAAGATAACATTCATTTCAATCTTTATTAGTTTCTTAATATCCAAATATGTTATCAATTGTATGGGTTCATTATTTTACCCAAACTAAGACTCTTTCTAAAAAAAATTCTATATAATCTATCTTATCATGATAAAAAGAAAGTCAGTCCATACCCATCTTAACATCAAACTCTACTAAAGGTAATACAACAAGGTTTTTTGGTAAACTCTTTATATAGACAAATATAGGTATATTCTTATAATTTTTTTTCTTCTATAATATTTCATCCAGTTGTTTTTACCATGAGTTCTAGATTCATTTCATTAGGTTTAATTTCCAATAAAATAAAACAATTCTCAAAAATGAAGGAATGTGTAGACCCTGAATCAAAAAACACATTTTCAAAATCTGTAAAAATAATAAATTTACCTTATACTACCTCATTTGATGGATAAACATCTGCTGAAGTGGTTGCAAAGGATTTTTCCACACCCTTCTTCTTCCAATATTGCTAATTTTCTACCTGAGTGACTATCTTCAGACACACATTAGCAAAATGACCCAATTATTTACAGTTAAAGAATCTCACCATGGACTTATCATTAATTTTTGGATCATTTTCCGTATACTCATGAGACATGTTCCCAAACTTTCCACATCAGTAGAATTTCCCAGAATTTATAATACATTCTTCAAGATGCTTTTTACCACACTTTTCAGAAGAAGGGAAATTGATTTTCTTACCTATAGATTTTTTTGATAAATTATTCCCTAAAGTCTTCCCACCTGACCACTTATTATTCTTGTTTTCATGGTCCATATATTTTTCAGAAAACTCCATCTAAATTTTTTCAGAACAATGAACAAGTCTCTCATATCTTTTAAACTCTCATGAAGCCAAATCTCTTCGTAAAAATGATTTCAAACTAGATTAAAATCTATTAATTTTACTATCAATGTCCCAAGTAAAATCTGGTATGTACCTCGATATTATTTTAAAATTGGATTCATATGCTGTAATATAATCATCATCTCCATGCTTCAATTCCAATAATTATTTCTCCATTCTAACTCAAATAGTTTTAGGAAAATATTTTTCCTAAAAAAGACTCTTAAAATAATTCCATTCCAGATTTTCGAGATCATCTCTTTCTCTCGTATTCTTTACCAGAGAACATCATTGAATAGCTTCAACTTCAAAATGATAAATGGCTAGTTTTACCTTTTTTTATTTCGAACATCCCATGACATCAAATATATTTTCTAGAGTATTGATACATCCTTTGGCTATCACTAGATATGTGGTTTCACTAAATAATGGAGGATTTTGCCTCATAAAATTCTCCACTAAAGACATATTTCTTCATGGTAGATCAGGTTCCTCTCTAGCATGAATAACACCTCTATTTATTGCCTAATTCAACTGATCTATTACTATCACAAACTACTCGGTTTTGATTCCCACCATTCTAGGATGCAGATTCGGAAGGATATCATTCTATCGGTGTATTACTACTTCATCTACCTTGTTTCTTATATGGAAAACCATTCTAAATATACATATATTAGTCAAGGAAACATGGTAATCTTTAAATTCTATATCATTTTAAATTAACCATAATGTAAAAAATCATTTATGGTATTCTATTAACATCATCCTAACCCCTAAAGTTATCTAAATAATAATTTAATACTAACTATAAGGATCCAACCTTAAAAAATTTCATAATATTGAGTTTTAGTCAAGAACTTACATTCTTAAATTTTGAGGATCTTTTTAGGTTTATAGTTTTAGAGAATTAGGACAAAATACATACATAACATCCCATAATTATACAAGAGGATACTACTGAAGCAATATCCACTTTTTCTAAAATATAAAACTTTTAAAATAAAACATGATTTATTTTTATTGATAAAAATCTTCATAATATTCATATTTACTTCCTCCTTTCTCTTACACATCCTTATACCCTATGAAAAATATTTTAAAAACTTGGGATGAGTACAAAAATATCAGTAATGGATATAAAAAAAGAAATCATTAGTCAAGTGATAACATAAAAACCAATAAAACCCATTACATAAAAACTTATTTACATGTATAGAAACATCATGAAGTTTACTTGGGATATATTTACCATATCACTCTTACATTCACCCATACACATGGAAAAACCATTTGGTCAACTTCCATCTCTAGAGTACCCAATACATTAGAGAGCTATAATGAGGCTCACTTGTCATATCTTAAGCTATAATGGGCTCAACCCAAAATACCTTGAGCTATAATGGGAATAAATACACAATATATTGATCTATAATGTGCTAAAATCAACATAAAACTTTTACAGGGAACATATCATGAATAAAACACTTTATTACTCATTTCAACCCTTGAGCAAAACACATTCATATTTTCAAAATACCTTTTTCCGTAAAACAAATCACTTTTAAAATATAAAAATATTGCACATAATAATGATATCATATTCTTAAAAAATAACTATGAAAATATATAATGAAAAATTAATATTAATAAATCAAAATTAAATCATGATAAACCACTCGTTCTATATAAAAAACAATCTTTAGGAATTTCATAGAAAATACATTTGAAAATGGTTTTAAAAGGAAAGTCCCTTACCTTGGTTTATAATTCCTTAAAATGTGTTAAAAACTCATATATAATGGTTTGAATAATGTTATTAATATTTTATATAACTAAACTCATGTTATAATACTTTACGTTATCTTCTTATAACATTTTCCACCCATTTATTAATAAGATTTTTTTATTTTATTTTTGTTTCGAGTAGGTTCTTTTCATGGTTTCCAAGGTCGGTTTATTAAAGGTCTTACTTATAAAAATAAAATACTAAATTAAAAGTGATAAAATATATATATTTAGGTAATTTAAAAATTTATATGTAAATTTAACCTTGCCAAGATTTCATAAAAATGGAAACAAAAAATCATTGTCCACGAAGGTGGTGAATTAACGCACCACGGACGTTGATTTTGTTATTTAAGAATAAAAGGATAAAATGAGATATTTTATGATGAATATACCATAAACACACAAAAACTCCATTATATATGTGATTATAGAGTTTTTATGAAACATTTTATGATAGGTGGGGATAAGGTATAAGTGAAAAAGAATTAAAAGAGAATAAAAAAGAACATTACTTCTTGAAAATTCCTCCATGAGAACCCCTTTAAGGCTCTTGGAAGCGGTCTTTTTGTGATAAAAAAAGCTCAAAAATGTGTAAATAGATGAGGAGGAGGGAATTTGGTATATTTTATCTGAAAAATATGGGTTGAGGTGATGAAAATTTGTGAATTAGGGAGCCTCCTTTTATAATTGAGGTGAGGGGTAACATATGAATTACACAAATTATTAAAATATAATAATTTTTATAGGGTTTAAGACTTCCAAAAAGGCCTAAAAATGTGATTACATTTTTTAATTAATATCATAATTTTTGAAATTGTTAAATAATCTTTTTATTTTTAAATAATTTAATAAAATATTTTATTCATGGAAAAACAATTTGGTCAAATTAAAAACTATTCACAATCATGACTTTAAACACATCAAAAAAAGTTTCCAATTCAAATTAAATTTTTATTATATCTTATACATATTATATTTACCTATGTAAATCATTAATTGACTTATAAATATAAAATTATATTTATTTTATTATTTTTAATATCGTAAAATTGATTTATTCATTAATAAAATAATTACTACATCATAATTATTCAATCCATTAAGTTAATTATTTATTGGCTAAAAATTAAAAATATAATTTCATGAAAAATATAATTTTATTATATTTCCAAATAATATTATTATTTTAAAGACACTTTTGGAAAACCTCATATAAAAAAATTATACAAATTAAAAATTATAATGTTAATAAGTTGTTTTTATTTTTAATAAAATAATATAAAGGGACTAATGTGATCATTGAGGGTCTAAAATATCCCCAATTCAAATAAAAGAATGATAATAGTCATTATTTTCTTATATAAAAAGTTTTAGCCAAAATTTGTGTCATTTAACAATTATTATAATTTTAATAGAACATTTTACTTATTTTTCTTATGATTTCATAAGCACTGCATCAATGTTGCACATGCATTAATGCCAATTATTTCATATATAAAATTTTAAAAAAATTACCATCATGAAAATAAATTAATTAGGTTAAAAAATAATCACTTATATTCGTTCAAAATATTTATTTCCTTATATCCATGATAAGGAAAATTATTTAATTTTTTAAATTGGCTTTTCTTTGAATAAAATATTATAAATGCATTAAAATCGTCCAAGTGGCTCAAAGTTGTCCTAAAATCTACCCAAGGATACCTTTGATCGAAATATACTCATCCAATGAAATTAGGAAAAGTGTTAGGATAATTTTATAATACTTATATTATTATTTTAACACTTAATTACCTAATTTACCCTTAACCATGGTAAAAAAACTAAAGTTACTATTCACAAAAATTAAGTTCTTACTATTAGACCAAAAATTTCATATGAATTACAAACATGTATGTCCATTTTTTAAAATTCAATTAACAGAATTAGTTAAATTTAATTTAAAATTTATCTCGTTGATAGATCAAGAAAATGGGTTTTTTAAGTAAAAACATTCAAAAGTTCATAAAGTTTTTATATCCAATTTCAATGTGAAATTGATTCCAATGACCTACATTGGATTAAATGATAAAAATTTGATTTAATTATACCTTAAAACCAATTAAAAGTATAATTTAACTTTATAAATAAATTAGATGAAAAAATAGTTTGGAAATAAAGTGTAGTGTTTTTTACTATTCATTAAAAATTAAAAAAAATCATAGAGTTATAAAAAATTCATAAAATGATAATTTCAACATGATTAATTAAAAAATGAAATTATTTTTTTCAAATTAAAATTCTATAATTTCAAAATTAATGTTTTAAATAAATAACAATATAATAAATTATGTATTTTAAGAATTATTATTTAAATAAAAAATACTGATAATTATAAAAACAAATATTCTATAAATACATGGGTTTTTACATTAGGTATAGATAATTATCTTCCTAAGGGTCACTCAGTGACTCTCTTTCGATGGATCGTTATTGGTGGAAAGGATCATCTTCTTCCTCTTCCTTTTCTCACTACTCTGGAAAGGATCCACACACATTTTATGGAAATATAGGTCTTTTCATTATCAATAATGAATGCACCATAAATTTTAGGTAGATACTCTATTAAATTTATTTTTGGGTTGGTCCTTCACTTATTTGAAAGCACCTTTAAGTTTCACTTCCACATTCTAAATACCTGGAACAAACTTCGCTTTACTGTAGAAACAAAAATTACCTCCTCTTTGAAAATATATTCAAGAGATGCCAAGTATTCCTTTCATTTCCTTGAATTTAGTAATGAATAAAAATCATTTTGAAAGTATTTTCGAATTTTGAAGATCCTCTATCTTCTTTGTATGCTTTAGAATTTATATATGACAATGGTACTGCTCATAGGGTAATGTAGGTGTATATCTCCTTGCTCAATACTCTAGTGTGATACCCCTATGTGATAACCTAGAATGTATCCCCTTGCGTGAGATCCTGGTGCGTACCCTTGCATGATAACCTGATGCATACCCTTGCGCGAGATCCTGGCATGAGCCCCTATTTGCGCTTTGCATGAGATCCTAGTGCGAGGCCCCTTTCAAGCTTTACATGATACCCTATTTGCACTTTGTGTGAGATACTGGTGAGAGAACCCATTTATGCTTTGCACGATATCCTAGTGTGAGAATTTATTTGGGTCATGCATAACACTTACTCAATGTCAGTCATCTATATTCCTTCATGAGATCTCTTCGTGAACCTCCTTTACATGGTCTCTCTGTGAACTTCCTTCTCAGACATTACTTCAGATAAATCTTTTAAGAAAAACTATGTCAGTCTTTAAGGATGGGTTAGGGGTATTTATAGGCGCAAACCTGCCACCTTTATTCTACTAATCGTGAAAAACCATCCATTCCACTGCCACAACAATCGAGATCACATGCTCCGTGAGTCCCCATCATGAGATCAACTGAAAATCATGTGAAGTTCAGTGATTTTTTTATCCAATGCTTTGTGTGATCCATCATGAGATCCAAAGACAATCATGAGTTTTGAATAAGATACCATCATGATATCCAAATACAATCATAATCATTTCATGAGATTCTATCACGAGATCCAAAAACAATCATACACTTCGCAAGATCCCATCACGAGATTTGATCAGGCATTCATGCTCCCTGAGATTAGTTCAACATTCATGCTCCTGAGATCAAACATCTTGCCTTTTCATGATATCAGAAATTTTTGCTTTCGTGAGATCAAACATTTCTATCTTTCATGAGATTAGTTAATTCGTGCTAGCACTAGATTAGACATTCATAATTTCGCAAGATTAGGAAGTTTGTGCTTCTATAAGATAAGGCATTTCATGCTTGCACAAGATCAAACATTCATGCTAACTCTTCATGCCTTCTTTAACAACCAACCTTTGTCAACAACTTCAAACCTTTTCAACAAACACAATCAACACAAAACCACCATCATGATGGATTTTTCCCTAACATATTTAGCAGTGATCACCAATAAAAATAATTCACCAACATTTTCATTTGAGAATTAGAAAATGTTCAAGTAGTAATATCTCCTCTTTATTTCACTAAATTTTACTCCCTCGGTTTTTATCGTAGCGTGACATATTTCCTTACAACATAACAAACTTATAACTCATATTTAATCGAAACATAATCATTTTCATGTGATTAATGAATTTAATAATATCACAACATCATCCTATTTGATTTCCAGAATCATTTATTATAGGATTTATTCAGTTGTATTTATTTAAAATATCAGAATATATTCTGTCTTTGATCTTCTTCCCCAAAACCTCAATATAATATTTTCAATCACTTATCTTGAAACATGAACCCATATATTATAATTAATCCACATAATTTTATTTCCATCATCAACTGAATAGATTTATCTCATAATACTTTATTCTGTAATTTTTTGATCTTCATACTTCTCACCAATTTTTCTAAGTGTAACATATTACATAGGTAAAATATTCCTAAATATAAGCAAGGTTAGAATCATAAATCTTACATTCTATCTAAGTTGACTCACTTTTCCAAAATCTTAGCTATAACATATAATAACATCTTACATTTCATATGAAAGATGGTAGACTTTTTCATATACTAAATTTATTTGGTATAACATCATATGCAACTCGAAACATCTTACACAACTCAAAAACATCTTATGAATCACTCCATAAATATCTTACATAATTTATATAAGATGGTAGACTTGACTAAATTTTCTATTCCTTGAAAAATATATTATGTTTCACTTCAAACATCTTACATTTCATTAGAAACATGTTATGCATGTTTTAATAACATCGTATGCATTTTCCAAACAACTTTTTTCACAAACCAAGATGAGGTCCCATCCAAACCGACACCCGACCCGGTCTATAGCATGGCCCGAAGAGCATTCCCAATCTCCATGGGATGGAAACTAGTGCCCGGGTATCTACAATGTACTTTTGGGATCAATTTTACCCAAGATAACCAACCATAAATTACACTCAATAATAAAGCATCATACCAAGATTATTATCCATAACCAAAATAGGTACAACAATTTCAGGATTCAAAATTTTACAATTTTAACCGAAACCAAAAATACCACTATGGAAGGGAAACAGCTAAAGTGCAACTAAAAAAACATCCATGTAATAAGAGGGTCATCACCCTCAAGACACCACCACCAACACCTATAATAAGTGGAACACTAGAAAATGGATCCACCATCACCACCATGATGCATATTTTTTTTACCTGGGTCATACATAAAAAATTCTACATACACCCTATGTAGGGTGTGATCCAAATCCCAAAAGGATTCCACCCCAAAATAAAGATTTCATGCTATAACATTAAAATAAAAATTAACGTGCATATTTTCATAATAACTTTGGAAACTTTTATAAAGGAAACACTTTAAGGAAAACATTTTTTAAAGAAAAAATTTCTCAAAATAAACTCACTTTAGAATTAAAAAATATAAAAGGTACACTGTATACAAACGATAAGAACTATATCATAAAGAACCATTTCACAAGAGGGAACCACGATAAATCCCTATAGGTAACTAGCACTAGTGGGGCCCTATGAACCCCATACCTTGGTGATCATTCATGAACCACTGGAGGGGAACTCATCTCATGGTCTAGTGGTCTCCATATCATAAGCCAAAATCAATTGTGTTCCCATACACAATTCACTATAGGAAATCCCATCCCAAGGTCTAGTGTTATCTGATCATATCACGTGTTTAGTTAGTGTTGTAGCATCAATCTTGCTAGAAGAATCTAGACCTCATCCCCTCCTAATAAATTAGCATACTAGTTCTAGTTTTCCCACCTAGATACTCAGGATTCCCTTTTTGCTCGATTTCCATTTCTCATGTCACATAAATCATCACTTTCACACACACATGCCAAGCATCATGAATTCTCAAGAAAATCACCATTTTCACAATCCATATTGATCGAACAATCAAATATCACATGGAAACCACCATTTTTCATAAACAAAACCACTTTCAATTTCACATGAACACCAAATCCATTTGGAAACACATTTTTCACCATGTGCACAATTCACAAAACTCATTTAGAAACAAAATAAGAAGACTGCTCATGAAATCCAACAATTTCTATAGGAAAATACCCTTTCAAATTTATATGCACACTAAATACATTTTAAAATGTGCTTCACATCACTTAAACAATTCACAAACCACGTTTTAGGTGAAAAACAAGGAATCCCACACACAATAAAAATCCATTTCTTTTGGAAAACCAAATTTCAACAAATTTTCACCTCAAATCCCATTGAAAACAAATTTTTTACTTTTCACGCAAATCATGAAACATATTCAAGAAGCACCATAATGAAACACACATGAAACACAACCATTTTCCATTAGAAAATAAACTTTCATCATATATTCATCTTAAAACCTTTTCAAAACATATTTTGTACCACACACATATACCATAGAACACATTTATGAAACCAAGAAAGAAATAAAAAATCATATAATAATGTAACAGCATGGAACCACCTACCTGAATCTTGGAAACTTCTGAAATATGGTGCAAAACCACAATCTTACCTCAACAAGACCCTATAAAGGAAATATCAAACAATAACCATCATGATTTCACCCAACAACACAAGATAAACCCTTTATTAGGTCAAATAGCCCACTAGAAAAGAAGAAACCAAGAAAGAGGGAAGAGAAACCCTAGAAGAAGGAATAAACCAATGGGAATGGGACTTGGTGATTTATTAAATAACTAAGGCCAGAACCACACAAATACTAGAGTTTAGAGGGATCCAAGAAGTAGTATATGAAGGTATTAGGGCTAAACATATCATATTGATCGGATTAGGGGTGATTTAGGGTTAAATACTAAGAGGGGGAAAGAGTAAAATTTTCATTTTTTATGACTTGGATAGGCCACATGGTTAGCCCACATAGTTTTTCAACCCATGAGGTCTCCTCTTTCTAAGAGGAAACCAGTCACACGGTTTCCTGGGGGAGGGTACATGCTTATGCTGCTGGCCATGAAGCTTGGATAGAGCCAATGTATAGGGTGCATGGTTTTCCCTAGGCTGACACATAATTTCCCCTAACCGTGCACCAACCATGTCCCACCTGCTGTCTGGCCCAAAAAACCCTTGTTTCACCAAAAAAATCCTAGGGAAACTAAGAAACAAAGATAAGACCAAAAATAGAAAAAATAATAACTCAAAATTAAATCATCTATTTCAAAATCCTCCCCATCATGAAAACTTTATGCCCTTGAAAATTCATCCCAAGGTATGATCAAAGAACAAT
This sequence comes from Viscum album, assembly GCA_963277665.1. Lineage (NCBI taxonomy): Eukaryota > Viridiplantae > Streptophyta > Magnoliopsida > Santalales > Viscaceae > Viscum > Viscum album. The sequence goes on along the minus strand of OY728138.1, from coordinate 283,247,857 downwards.
AATAAATACTCCTTCTCAACCCAAGATTTTCGCTCCCAATTCTCATGCTCATCACTACCATGCTGCCAAAGAACATAGAACAATGGTATGTAATTCCCATAAAGTTATTTATCTTTATAATCCACAATCTTCATTAGCTACTAGAACATAGATAGATCAGGATCCAACTCCAATTCTTCCCAATTCATCACATGAGATAGATCCAGAGTATACTTTTTCTGCTATGAAACATGGAACACATCATGAATTGAAATCAACTATGATGAAAAGGATAACTAGTATTCTACCTTACCAACCCTCTTGGTAACCTCAAAAGGTATGAAATTAGCTTCCCTTACTTACAAAAATGATGGTGAATCAAATGAGGTTCCCCTTTCAGAAACACCTAGTCACCCAAGGAAAAATCCAAAGCTCAACACCTATGATCGGTGTAAGACTTATAGAGAAACTAATATATAAACAAATACTGCCTGATATACTTGAATTTATCATATGATTCCTACACAAGGCTCGGTCCCAACAATGAGGTCTCACCCACCTCATCTCAACATAAAGGAGGCTGACATGGTCCACCATAAATCCGCTCAAAGGGATCCATCTAGATTTATGATTGATAACTATTATTATATGACAACTCAACCAACCCCAAATGACTATCCCATGATCCTTCAAAATCCATCACACATTCCCAGATCATGTCTTCCAATATATAATTCACCCACTCCATATAACCATATGTTTGAGTATGGTATGCTTACTCAACTTAATCTGCAACCCCATTTCCTTTTGAATTCCTTCCCAAAACCATGAGGTAAAATGAGGGTCTCTATCTGAAATGATCATCGATGGAACACCAAGAAGCCTTACTAACTTTTGAACATAAAACCATCCAAACTCATCCACTTTGGCTTAACCTCTAATCATAATTAAAAAAGTTGATTTGTTTAGATGATCAATCACTGCCCATATAGAATTCCATCCCTGAGGTGTAAAAGGTAAGCTAAAAAAGAAATCCATGGAGATCTCATCCCACATCCAGGTAGGAATGGGTAGTGGATGAAGCAAACTGGAGGACCTTTGATGCTCTTCTTTAACCTTCTAACATGTATTACACCATGATACAAAGTTAACTATATCTCACCTCATACTTGGACACCATAACTTTCGACTCAAATCATAGAGAATATGGGTGGTACCTGGGTGACTGCCCCACTGAGACTAATGGATATCCTACATCACCAACTTTCACAATGACAACAGAACCCTAAAGTGACCCTTAAAGAAAAAACTCCCTCAGGAGACAATGACCATTCACAAGGCACCTCCCCACCATTTAGGAGCTGCATAGAATGCTGTCATAACTCATCAGTCGACTTCTCTTTCTGAATCGTCTTCAGAAGGGAAGGTTTTAGCTGAAAACTGACTAAGAAAACACTTCCACTATGGTCCTTGGTCTTGAGATGCAGTTGGGAAAAAAATCCATCAAAGTCCACTCATCACTTGACTCATTTAATGCTTGTACCGGCACTTTCATTCTTAAGGAATATGAAACCACATTGCCATTGCCTAGGGTATACACGATATCAAAATAAAACCCCTGACGGTACTCAATCCAATGACATTGCCATAGATTCATATCTTTTTGGGAGAATATGTAATCTAAACTCTTATGATCTGAATAAACCAATAATTTCCCCCCCAAAAGTTAATAATTCCACTTCTTCAAGGAATACATCACCACTGCCAATACCAAGTCATGGGTTGGGTTATTCTTTCATGTGGATGAAGCTGGTTAGAACCATACACCACCACATGATTATCCTGTATCAGAACACACCCAACACCCATACCTAAAGCATCACAGTAGACCACGTACCCCTTTCCAGATTCTGACAAGATCAAAACAAGGGCGGTGGTCAACCATTACTTAAGCTCCTCGAAGGATGCTTTGCACTTTGGGATCTATATAAACTTTACCCCTTTCTAGGTAAAAGCAGTCATGGATGAAGTAAGTCTAGATAATTCCCAAACAAACTACCTATAATACCCTACCAAGCCCAAAAATCTCCAAATTTCAAAAACATTATTCATTTATTCCCATGAAATCACTATACTGATCTTCTCAGGGTCCACCGAGACCCTATGTTCATACACCACATGACCCATAAACTTCACCTCCATGATCTAGAAGGTTCACTTAGAAAGCTTCACATATAGGTGATGATCTCAAAGAGTTCCCAATATAATCATCCAATGTTGATCATGCTCCTCCTCAGTCCCAGAATAGACCATGATATCATCTAAAAATACCAAGACAATATAATCAAAATACTGGTGGAAAACCCTATTCATGATCACCATAAATACTGTTGGAGTATTCATCAACCTGAAAGGCATGAAAAAACACTCAAAATGTCCGTACTAGCTTCAAAAATATATTTCTAGAACATCTGCATCTCTAACTCTGACTTGGTGATATTTGGAACAGAAATTGATCTTGAAAAACTAACTTTCCCCCTTAATCTAATAAAAAAGTTCATTAATTTGGTTAAAGGGATATATATTCTTAATTGTTACCTTATTTAGCTTCCATTAATCAATACACAACTAGATAGATCCATCATCCTTTTTCACAAATAGTATTGGGATGGAACAAGGTGAGACGCTTGAGTGAATGAATCCTTTTAATTCCAAATCATCCAGTTGTATCTTTAATTCTCTCAACTAGGTGGGGGCATACTATATGATAGAAGAGATATAGGATATGTTTCTGATGCCAAATATATGGTAAACTCCACATCCTACTCTAGGGGGAAACCCGAAAAGTCATATGTAGATACCTTAGGAAAATCATCCACCATAGGAGGTAATCCACCCTTAGGAGCACCACCATCATCCTTTAATGTGAGAAATGAGATATGAAAAATGAGTATTCCCAACTCCAGAAGTAGATGTCCAACATGTCCTGACCATGGATCCCATTCACCTTGAAAAAACCAGGTACTTCTGTCTGGTGCCACGAATCTCACTCATTAATGATAATAGTCGATGTGCGCCTAAAAACACACAATAAAATCCATACCAAGAATTACATAAAAGATATATGTCTCCAAAACTAGGAAGTCCCATTCCATCTTGACCTCTGACACAGTGAGCACATAAGACGGACACCTAAAACCCTGCTCTCGCTTCTTACCAAGTGTCATCAGAAAATCCAACACATATGAAATAATCTCAGTTGACAACTTTAACACATTCTTGATATGGGCATAAATAAAAGAAATAAAGGCACTAGTATCAAACAGAACAATAGCTAATGATGATGTAATAAGAACGGTACCTCAAACTATCGCAGGCCATGCATCCAATTTCGTTGGTGCTCGATCCATGATATTAAGATACCTCATCTCAACCTGACCCTGAGAATGATCATTGACCTATAGCTCTACCCTGAACTGACTCTGCCTAGAAGAAGATCCTGCCCTTTCACCATGACCTCTGAATCGAGAACCCTTTGTCCTTGATGGTTCTGACTGGGCTGAAATCCCTTTAAAAGCTATAAATCATGTAACACTATGATATGGAAGTTCCACCTTGAAAAAATGTTGAAATTACCCTATATATCCCCATTAATGGTAGGTTCTATGTGGATTTGAACACATAGATCGCATGTTCCCCAAATTCCCACACTAATGGCACACAACGAACCCACAATAAGAAGCCACGGACGAAGAAAACTGGGAATGATGGCCCGAACTACCACATCCCCTCTTCTCTTGATCATCATGCTTCTTATTCTTCTCAGATAAGATGCCAATGCCCTGGCCCACTACTGGAATTTATCCAAGGAAACCAGACCTTTTAAGATCAATATCTACCATCAAAGAATGATCAACCACCTCAGCATAAGACTTCAACTTAAACAAGAAGACTTGGGATCAGATCTTTGGTCAGTGCCCCGTCTCGAACTTTTGAGCCTTTAGTTATTCATTGGAACCTACCTCAGGTGTGAACCAAAATAACTCTATAAAGTCTTTAGCATACTCCATCACGGTTCGGTCTCCCTAGAGGAGATCCAAAAACTCCCAGGACTTGGAGAAGGATAAGGTCTTAGGGAAATACTACTTGTTGAAGATGACCTTTAAATCCTTCCAATCCATCTGTTCATGCTTACCATCTTGCACCACTAATTCCCACCACTTTTGATTGGGAACTTCTAATATGAATGAAGCACATTTCACCCTGACTGCATGAGGAGTGTCAAGAAACTCAAAAATATTCTCAATCTTCTCAAGACACTCCTCTGCCTCTTGGGGATCTGTGTTAACCCAGAAGGAAGGAGGATTTTTTTTTAGGAACTCCGGAGCCTTTTCCTTTCTTGGACCTAGTTCAACTCCTCTAACCTGAGAAGGAATAGAGCCTACTCCCTAACACAATTCATGGACAGGCCGAACCACTGCTTTCACTAGTCTCTGATCAATTAGTGATGGAGAACTCTCTTCGGCCTCTTCTTGTGGCTATATAGGAGCTCTCATGGGAGGCATCTTTCTACATCAAGTAACAACAATAAAGAAAAAACATAAATACACCATTCTGAAAATTTTCAGCAATAAGAACATAATTTGAACACTTTCATAAATCATAATGAAACCAAATTCACCACAATAAAAATCCAAACCAATCTAATCCACCCCCTCCTAGTGTCCATATACATTCTACAGCAAGCATGTATCACCTAGAGGAGAAGTCAAACTAATTTCTCAACATCCTAAGGTGAATCAAGGCCCATTAAGAGGTGTGTTGTCTAGACACCCCACTCAAAACCAAACCTTAAGCATTAAAAATACAAGTTCCTATCTATCCAGACTCTTCCCAAATAACATGACCCAAATAAAGGGTGAAAACCATGCTCTAATACCATTTTTTCACAAACTAATCCAAGGTTCCATCCAAACCGACACCTGACCTAGTCCATGGAATAGCCTGAAGAGCATTCCCAATTTTCATGGGCTGGAAACTAGTGCCTAGGTATCTAAAATGCACTTTTGGGAACAATTTCACCCTAGATAACCAACCATAAACCACACTCAAAAATAAATCACCATACCAAGATCAATATCCATAACCAAAAGGGGTACAACAATTTCTAGATTCAACGTTTTACAACTTTAACCAAAACCAAAAATACCACAATGAAAGGGAAACAATTAAAGCACAACTCAAAAACCTCCATGTAATAAGAGGACCATCACCCTCAATCCATTGCCACCAACACTTGCAAGAAGTGGAACACTAGAAAACGGATCCAACATCACCACCATGATATATCTTGCCTTTACCAGGGTTATACATAACAAAGTCTACATACACCCAAGGGTGTATGTAGGGTGTGATCCAAATACTAGTAGGATGTCACCCCAAAAGAAATATTCCTTGATATAACATTAAAAGACAAATTAACATGCATATTTTTATAAGAACTTTGGAAACATTTATAAAGGAAACACTTTAAGGAAAACATTTTTTTATTAAAACATTTATCAAAATAAATTATCTTTAGAATTACAAAATATACAAGTTCCACCATATAACAATGGTAAGAACCACGTCACAAAGAACCATGTCACAAGTGAGAACAATGGGAAATCCCTATAGGTAACTAGCACTAGTGGGGCCCTATAAACCACATACCTTGGTGATAAAAATCCACTAACCAAAACCAAAAACGTCCTTTTGCATGATCTACTAGAGGGGAACACATCACAAGGTCTAGTGGTCTCCATATCATAATCCAAAAACAATAGCATTCTTGTGCACAATCCATTGGAGGGGATCCCATCACAAGGTATAGTGGTCTCTGATCATATCAAATGTTTAGTTAGTGTTGTAACGTCAATCCTACTAAATAAACTGGGCCTTGGCCCCATTGAATTAACTAGAATACTAGTTCTAGTTCACACACCTAGATACCCAAGATTCCCTTTGTGCTCAATTTCTATTTCCCAAGTCACATAAATCATCATGTTCACAAAAAAACACTCCAAGCATCATGAACACTCAAGGAAAACACTATTTTCACAATCCACATTGATCCAACGATCAAATATCATATGGAAACCAACATTTTTCATAAACAAAACCACTTTAAATTTTATATGCACACAAAAGCCATTTGGAAACACATTTCACACCATGTTTACAATTTAAAAAAAACATTTGGAAACACAAAAAGAAGAGCACTCATGAAATCCACCCATTTCCATAGGAAAATCCCCTTTCAAATCCATACACACACCAAATCCATTTTAAAACTTTCTTCACATCACTTACACAATACACAAACCACATTTTAGGTATAAAACAAAGAATCTCACATGCAACAAAAATCTATTGATTTTTGAAGAAAAAAACTTTCAACACATTCTTACCTCAAATCCATTTGAAAACACATTTTGTGCCTTTCACACAAATCATGAAACAAATTCAAGAAGAACTACAATGAAGCACACACGAAACACAACCAATTTCCTTTAGAAAACCAAATTTCATCACATATGGATCTTAAAACCTTTTCAAACTATATTTAACCCCACATGCATAGATCATAGAACATATTTATGAAAACAAGAAGGCAAACCAAAATCTACTAATAATGTAAGACCATGGAACCACCTCCCTCAAGCTTGGAAACTTCTGGATTCTAGATAAAAACCATAATCACACATCAAAAAGACCCTATAAATTCATGTTCAAAAAATAACCATCATTATTTCACCCAACAACACAAAATCGAACCCTCATTAGGTCAAATAGCTAGCTGGAAAAGAATAATCCAAGAAAGAGTGAAGATAAACCCTAGAAGAAGGAAGAAACTGAGGACAAGGGGACTTACATGATGATTTCTTGAAGAACCAAGGCCATAAACACCCAAAGAATAGAGTTAAAGGGGTCAAAGAAGGTGTAGAGGAAGATCCTAGGGATGAAAATCCTATATGAATCAGATTAGGAGTGATTTAGGGTTAAATTCTATGAGGTAAAAGAGTAAATCACCCATTTTTAATGACCTGAATAGGTCATACGGTTAGCCTGCATGGTTTTTCAAATCACATGGAAACTGTGTGGTCTCATAGGTCTAAGAGGAAACTAGGTTCATTGTTTCCTGGGGGAGGGTGCATGCCCGTGTGGCTGGTCATGCGGCCTGGACAGAGCCATTGTCCATGATGCACAATTTTCCCTAGGTTGGTGCATGGTTTCCCCTAGTTATATTCCACCTGTTGTCTGGCCCAAAATACCATTTTTTCACCAAAAACTCTTAGGGAAACTAAGAAACCAAGATAATACCAAAAATATACAAAATAATACCTCAAAATGAAATCACAGATGTGAAGTCTTGCGTATTCATTGCCTTTGTGAAATTATTCACACTATTATGGAGAACATATTACATATCAGCCAAACATCATACATATCATCTGCCTTTGTCATTTTTCATCCTCAACCTCATAAATCTTCTTACACATGATCGTAACCAACATCATACGTATGAACTCAAACTTAAATAAATTAAACTCATAGTTTCCAAAATTGATTAAATAAGCTCAAAATTTACTCTAATGATATCAAGGAATTTCAAGTTATCCCAAAATCATTCTAACACTTCAAGCTTGACCTCAACAACTTCCACTAATTCTCAAACATTATTGAAAACAAATAAAATCCTTTAAAATTTTCATAGGGTTGTTTTGTATCTTTTCATATTAGGGTTTTCGAATTAATTATAACCCAAAGATCACAATTGAATATGGACACATAATCCTATAATGGTCACCCACACCCAACATGTCGTACACAAGATAATTCACAGGCACCCAGTTTTAGTATGAACTTCTTATTTGGATTGTCAAAGACTTGACATGTGTTTTCTTTGGAAGGAATCTCACACTTATAATTTGAGGGGTTTTCTTAGTCTCACCATTTTCATATGCATCATATGCATATTAAATCCATATTTATTGTATCACATACAATCTTTATTATCTCATGTTTTAAACCTATATGTATGCATAGTATGACAATTCATAAGAATAAATTTTTCATGTAAATTAAATCACACGTAATATTATTATAATATAAACAATTTATATACAATAATATTTAAATAGGAATAAATAAATTATTTATTTATTTATTTACCAAGAATGAGATATCAATATTAATTTTTTATATCTTATTTGGGAATTAAAAATATTTCATTTATCAAGTCTAATACTTATCTTTTATAAATAATTCACAAAATAGAATCATTTTACACAAAATATTAAAATTTTAAAATTTTAACCCATATCTTATTTTACAATAGATAGGGTAGTTATTGATCGTAATCTGTGATCCAGCTGCTACTTACGATAAGCACAATATCGAGCTTCCAATTTTATTTTATGATATGCACTATCCTATAGTGTAGTTCATTGAATGAATTATATAGTAATCAACAATATCATGTATATTGTAATCACGATTTGATGTTATGTTTTGAAAAACATCAATTATTGATCACAACCTACAATAACATTTATCATAGATTAAGATAGTTTAAAACTATGTGTTTTGATGAAACATACACTATGATACATCAATTCATACCCAAAAAATAAGAAAAACCCTAAATCAAATGTTACAATATCCCATATCATAAAAAATGGTTAAGCAATCCAACAACTAACACTTATACACATCAAATATTGGTTTAAAATATCACCTTAAACACCTTACGATATACATGTTCTTCATAAAATCATTATAAAAACGTGTTGAATCAATGATAAAGGTGGATCAGAGTCTATTGATGGGTTTTTTAGGAATATCTCATGCTCATAATAGTGAAAGAAACCCAATAAACAGTTGTATCTATCATGATTAAGTCAACATTCATATGAAGAACATAAAATAAATGGGCGTACCACATTTCCAAGGTTATAAAGAATATAAAACAAATACGCGTACCATATTTACAGTATTATTTATCTCAGGTGAGTATGTTAGATAGAGATCTCTTAGCGATAACCAAAAGGCTCTTGCCTAAACATGTAATACATCAGCCACTAGAATTCTCATACACTTTAATAGAATTCCTTAGAACTCCAAAGGTGAGATAGCACTTTCTTCATCAAAGATAAATGGAGGATGGGGAAAGAAGAGATATATTTGACTTCATCTTATTAAATCACACCACACCCAACAAATGAGATGGGGCATACCCTTTTATAGTGCTCCCATAATTAATGAAGGAAGTCGAGCATCAACTGTAAACGTTTTACAGCCGAAATACGTTACATAATGTGTGGTTGTTTTTTTATTTATGATTGGATGAACACTTAAATGATCATATATGATTTAACAATCCAATAATGAATCAAATATTTAATTCATAACTATTGGAAAATTTTTTGACAGATATAGCAACAGTGATGCACGTGATATCTCATATCGTTGGTTTAATCATATAATACAATATAAGCATCGTATTTCTTTGATGATATGGTTAGATCATATCATATGATATGCACCATATGTATAACATGGATTAGAACATGAATGAAGTGTAAAATATGAATTATCCCTTTTAGTGAATATCTATTAGTAACAATGAAGGCTAGGAAGGAGATGATATGGTTAAAGAGTATGTTGGGGGAAATTAGAAGAAATCAAGGGAATCAAATGTCATTTTATGATAGTCATAGTTCAATCCATATTTCTAGGAATCCAATGTTTCATTCAATGAAAAAACATATCCAACTAAAATATCACAACATTGTTAGTTCTCTATAAAATGAAGTGATTTAACTAAAAATGGTTGGTAAAAGTGAAAATTCCGCATGCATATTAATAAAGGTTATAATCTAAGAAATCTTGGGATGGTGTTGTGTCACACTAGGACTTGGATAACAGAAAGTGATCAGAATATCTCTACTACAATGGAATTCTATAGAGAGAGGGAGATGTTTAGAAGGTGGATTAATGGAATCCTTGAAATATCCTTCATGTATGATATTGTTGAGGTGTGAAATCTATTTCTCATTTCAAGAACTATTCAAGAAGAGTGAAAATGGAGTTATATATATAATTGGTTGAGCAATAACTATTAGTGACATGTTCATATTGGGAGATCAATGATGCATTGTTGGGTGATGGAAGGAGATCTGATCAATTACTAGATGTAGTTGGTATTGTAAAAGTGGGTCACATGGATCCAACTTTATCAGTACTTTTTTATTACTATTTCATGTATACAGTGAGATATAAATGATGTACACTTACCATTATAGTGTATACATTTATGCATCCACTATTTAAATGGTTATGTCTATAGATTAATTGTCATGTCAAAATGTTGTAGAAAATCTCAGGAAATAATGAGAATCTCGAGATATTATGACATTAATATTAAATATATGTCCCATGGTCTAGATACATCATATTGATTGAGCATAGTAGATTTCTAACTATCAGGTGTTGGGGGATCATAAGAATTGAGAATTCTTCTCATGAAGTTCTCACTTGGTGATCTCTGGTAGGTGAGATCATGAGGACGAAACCGCCAATAGGAACATCACGTGTTTTGGGTGTCATTGTATGTTCCTATCTATAGAAATGTTTATTGGTATTCTGACTTTAGATCATTATCAGTGTGTGCCATTTGATCACGTACATTGATTCAAGAAAAAAACTATGATAATGAAGTTGTGTTGAGGTATCTTGTTCTGGGTGAACCATTAGTGGTATGACATTGGTTGAATGATCAAGATAGAAATTATCGCTTCCAAGTTGAGGAAGTAATATCTCAGGCTAGGTTGATCAGGTTGGTAGTACCTTTATAAATTCACAGTCATGGTAGTCAAAGGTAAATCCATCTAGTAAGGTCAACAAATAATAAATCAAGAAAGGATGATGACACAAGTATGCATCTTGGTTTATGAGATATCCAATAACAAAGAGATTATATTACACAGTATGTGTTTGTAGGTTGGTTGTTGTTTATATGACTATTTTTTATCTCTTTAGAGGTCTTGATAGGTTGTTAGAATCCACTCTTGGTATGTGAATGCAATTCATTTCTATCAAGATAAGGGCCTAGAGGGTCACACACAATAGCATATTCAAAAGTTTTCCCTATTCTAGTGAATAGGAGTTGTAGACATGGTTAGCCTCACCACTAGGGTCCAGGATTTTTCTGAGGATATATGATCACCAAATGAATAAATAAATTCCTATTATTCAAGTTTAGAATAATTATAATTGAATTTATTTATTTAAATTATTTACAAGTATTAAAGTAAATACAAGAAAAATATTATACGAATGAATATTATTTTAATATTCAAGGATGGTTTAATATTTACAGGAATAATAAGTCAATTTAATGAATCAATTTTATCACCTAATATGTATTTTTTATATTACAAGGAAGTGATAAGAATACAAGAAAGTAATAAAAATATAAATAACATTTATGAATAAGTTAGTTGGTCGTAACACATCATTTGTGGTTTATTTAGTGAGAAATAAATATTCAGGTGTTGGGGAGTTTATTTTGGGTATTTATTGATTCACTATAAATAGAGGTGGGAGCTATCATGATAGGTATTATTCAATGATCAATGGTGAGAGCCTCTCTCCCCTATCACTCCTGATTCCTAGAGAGAGAGGCTCGTGTTCTAAGCATTCGATCATAGTACTTCTTCACGGGTCGATGGAATAGAGAAGCGGTGAACATCGGGACATTGAAGGTGTTGTCGAAACTCTGTGCTAACACCTGGATTTTGATGATTGATGCTCCGGCTGGATTTCGAAGTGCATGTGGATGATCTAGAGGGATTTGAATTTAGATCCTTTGAGCAACAATCACCAGTAATGAGAATATATCAGCATGGCTTCAAATCGAAAGAGGCATTTCTTTAGTTTATTTTGTGCTTAAATTATTCACGTAAAGATCCTCAGGATGCAACTGAACAGTGCTTCGCCAGCGATGATATACTTATGTCGATCGTTGGTGGAAAAATTTTAAATTCCCGATTTTTAGGGCTTCCACTACACGCCTGGTACCAATAATTGGTTTTAGAGGGAGCACATAATTTTTTTGAGCTAAGAAAATTAAATTAGCTTTAAATTTAATTAGAGGGTTTGAAATTGGTCCCAATGGATCTAGCCGCAATTTGATCTAAGGTCGGATGGCCAAGTTACAACCATAAGGAAAAAAATTATGGATAGAAATCATTTTTTTTTGCATGTATTAAGATTTCAACATATTTTTATATGTATTAATTTACCTATTTTCTCTAGCCAGAGATCGATTTTGGTTAACCTAAGCTATTCCAGCCAAACACCAAGACTGGAATAGTATTTTTGACCAATTTTTTTTTTCCCACCGGTATTGTGGATACTTAATTGTAATAATCAAGTTTAATTATTATTTTAAAAGGCTAATTGTCTAACCTTAGGAAATGTTAAAAATGGTCAAAAATGTAAGAGGGTGTGGGTTGTGGTTTTTCACCCTGAAAATCAAAGTTAAAAAAAGGGATCTCCTAGTGTGGAATTCACAAAAAAAGGACAACCATTTTTTAATAGGGGAGGATGGAATTTATGGGGGCCAAAAACGTTTTATTTTTTTAAGTGTATTGATAGGGGACTTATTTTCACTCAGTAGGCCCAATACCTATCGACCACCTCGCCTTTCCTTTCTCCTCTTTCTCCAGTTGGGACACCGTGGTCGCACATGCCCGACACACGATCCTCAGAAGAAGACCATAGTGCCTTGCCTCCCCCGTACTAGTCGCGCCTCATCAAGCAGCCAGACCAAACTCCGAGTAGAGCCCATCGCTCACCCAGAAAATCAGCCAGTGTTTGTCGGCCCTCTTCCTCGCCTGGATCTGCAGGCCTCGGTCACACCTCATCGAGTAGCGGCCACCACGAGCTCAGGACCATCAGAACCTCCTCCGATGAGATCTTTCATTGTCATTTAACGACCAACGACTGCCGGGTTTTTTAGGCGGATAGGTTTTTTTTATTAAAATGGGTCTAGGTTTAGATTAATTTGGAAAAACGGTTTATTGAGCGCCACTTGAAGTGGCGCTCAACAAATCGGGTGGCTAGCGCCACTTCAAGTGGCGCTTTGCCACCCTTTTAATTTTTTTTTTCTGGTTTTGTTTTCTTTTTTTTTTGTTTTAATTGTTTTTCACCTCATCTCTTTTTAATAAATAATTTCAAAATAAATAAATAAAATTTTGTTTTATTTTTTTTTTGTTTTAGTTTTTTTCCACCTCATCTCTTTTTAATAAATAATTTCAAAATAAATAAATAAAATTTTAAAAATAATCTTATAAATATGTATTTAAAAATGCTAAATTAATTATTATTATATTTATAATTATATAATTATGAAATTATATTTATGTATATATATAATTATATGTGTGTGTATAAATATAATTATGTATATATATAATTAAAAATAAATATTTATAAATATAAATCTATTTATATATATTTTTTAAATAAAAAATATATTTGTAATTATATAATTATAAACTAATCTTTAAATATAAATATTTATAATTATATGAATATGAATATATTTAAAATATATAATTATGAAAATATTGTTACATATATATTTAAAATTTATTTATAAATATATTTAATATTCATATATAAATATATATATATATATATGTGTGTGTGTGTATGTGTGTGTGTGTAGAATTATATTTATAATTATATTTAGAATTATATTGTAATTATAGTTATACTTGTATATGTATAATTATATATTTGTACATGTATATATTTACATAGTTATAAGTAACTATTTATAAAAAAAATTGAAATATTGTTAAACATATAGTCTTTCAATACCACCTACTTGAAACTTAAAAATGGTTCAAGTATGTGACTTTGAAAGCCTAGAAAATATAATCTAAATGACCAATATGAATGAAACTTAAAACATGTATTAAAAATATACTAAATAGATAAAAATAAAAAAATTACGTAAAAAATGTCGATAGAAAATATTTTATAGGCTTTTAAAACCACCTAGTTGTAACTTAAAAATGTTTCAACTATGTGACTTTGAACGTCTATAAAACATAATTCATATGACCAATATGAATGAAACTTAAAACTTGGATTAAACATATACTGAATAGATGAAAATAAAAAAATTACATAAAAAATGTCGATAGAAAATATTTTATAGGCTTTCAAAACCACCTAGTTGTAACTTAAAAATGTTTCAACTATGTGACTTTGAACGTCTATAAAACATAATCCATATGACCAATATGAATGAAACTTGAAATATGGATTAAAAATATACTAAATAGATGAAAATAAAAAAATTACGTAAAAAATGTCGATAGAAAATATTTTATAGGCTTTCAAAACCACCTAGTTGTAACTTAAAAATGTTTCAACTATGTGACTTTAAACATCTATAAAACATAATCCATATGACCAATATGAATGAAACTTGAAACTTGGATTAAACATATACTGAATAGATGAAAATAAAAAAATTACATAAAAAATGTCGATAGAAAATATTTTATAGGCTTTCAAAACCATCTAGTTGTAACTTAAAAATGTTTCAACTATGTGACTTTAAACGTCTATAAAACATAATCCATATGACCAATATGAATGAAACTTGAAACTTGGATTAAACATATACTGAATAGATGAAAATAAAAAAATTACGTAAAAATGTCGATAGAAAATATTTTATAGGCTTTCAAAACCACCTAGTTGTAACTTAAAAATGTTTCAACTATGTGACTTTAAATGTCTATAAAATATTATTATTTTATATACAATAATTAATTAGTTAGTAATATAATTATTAATTATTATTTGTCATTATAATTATTAATTATTAATGGTTAACTCGCTGTGACAAATTTTGTTTATATTGTACCTGTACTTTATAATTTAATAGTTAATTGAAATAAGTTTGTATTTAATAGATTTTTGATTTTCTTGTTATTTGACTTAAAAAACAGTTACTTATCATAGTGAATAAGTTTTTTAATATATACAACATTACATCCAAAAACATCAACGACGATGCCCCCCGGTACCACAGAGCGGTGTCTGAATGTCACGTCCTCTCCGCGTCCGACGTCCATGTCGCTCTGGTGTCCTCTCTGCAGGTTCCTCCTCTTCCGGTGCTTCTGGTGCCTCCTCATGATGTTGTGTAGAGGACTGACCAAAATCATGTGAGGACGCCCCAAAATCATGTGAGGATGCCCCAAAACCATATGGGGTGACATATGGATCTGAAGCTCCTATAAATGGTAGAAATGGGGTACTGAAGAAGGCCTCGTCGGGAGGAGAGGGGGCCGCCATAAGCTGTGTGACTGCACCCAGATCGAAGTCCATAGTAGTCTGCGGAGATGCCATATGCGGTATATAAATGTCTCCCTGCTGTGCAAAATCATCAGTCGGCTGGGCGAGATCGTCTCTCTGTGGTGCGACGACATCTGCAGGAGCCACTCTCGGATGTCGATGTGGTCGCCTCTGCCCCCCCGGATGTGCTTGTCTCTATCGTCCAGCTGGCAACGGCGGTGGCGGTGCATCCTCCTCAGTAGGCATAGCAGGGACATCGTCATCCTCAGGTGCTTCTGCCTGAAGATATGGATCAGGATATATCTGTGGCTCCTCATCAAAAAAACTGTCACGTATCAACCGGAGATGATCCAATAGAGCCACCACATCCCGATAAACTACCTCCCGCAGAATATATGCATGCTCCTGAGGCTGTGTGGAATGTGCAAGCTGACCAATGGCGTCTTCCTGCAAATGAAATGACAATAAAATTAATATCAAAAATGAGTTAAACAAAATTAATAAATCTTAGTAAACATACCAATCACTGAATGCCAATCCCCTAACGTGTAAGGTACATGATGGTATGTCGTCGATACCAGTGTGAATAATCCCCCTGATCAGATAAATGAGAGTGTGATGTGATATATCCCTGTGGAAAGATACTGAATCGGGCACGCTTGTCCCAAAGCTGGATATAAGATGCATGATGTCGCCGCCAGTCTGTCGTCTGTCTACCTATAAGCACAATCGAATGTAACTCGGTAGACTGTCATGGTGCCAAGGGGATATGCTGTATAAAACCGAACTGGCACATGACCCGGTCTGGCTGGTGCCACTCAACGATGTGGAAGTGAATGAGTGGTACTACTGCAGTACGATCTCCAGCCAAAGATGTGCAGTATAGTGGAAGTGATGCGTAGACATAACCTGTATAAGGAGTCCATGAAACCTGAAATGTAAACTCAAAAAATAAGTCATATAGTAGAATGATAATTTTACTGAGATTATATTGAAATAACTTAAAATAGTGATAACAAAACAAATTTTCCTACAAAAAATTACTGTTTAACTTACATCAGCCGGCACTATAGCATCGAATATCTGTCTGAAGCTGTGCACACTATGTCTCGGAGTATGTGCAAACTTCTAAGACTGACTCCACCTGGTGAAAAAAGAGTAACCTACGGTAAGTTTATAAAAAACAATAACAAAAGTACTAAATAACCGAAAGTAATGACGTAGACATACCATCGTCCCCGAGGACAGTCCTGAAGTAGCTCCAGTGCAAGCGGTGCGACAACTCGAGGAGCGATGCGTGGAAAACACTCCCAGGCCCACATTTGTACTAACACCATGCAACCTGCAATATGATGTGAATCGTCCTGACAACTGGTGCAGAGAGATCTGTACAAATGTGCTAATACAGCGGATCCCCAACTGTATGTAGCATTCTGATCCAGATCCTCAAGTAATGGGAGGTACATCTTGTGTACCAAAGCGGTGGAGTAGTCGACGCACAACATGCCTCCGAGCAGCCGCAAAATGTATGCACGTGTGTGCTGAAGAAGCGTCTCCTCGTCTGCATCATCTGGAATGACGTCGAAATGCTGATCGAGCCACCTCATTCGCAAGCGCGAACCCTGGAGGACACCCCGTGCGCCGATGACGTCAATGCCTAGCAGCCTCTGTATGAATGCAACCCAATCGCCAGTACTGGCCCCCGTAACTGCATCTCCATGGATAGGTAACCCCAGCATGTAGGCGATGTCCTCTAATGTAATAGTCATCTCCCCCTCTGGGAGATGAAATGTGTGTGTCTCTAGCCGCCATCTTTCAATGTGATATTGTTTTATCACATTTTTCATTGCTTCTTTGCTCTCAAACTCTCTTCCAATATACAGAACACCGTTATCTGACACTCGATTTATGCCACCAATGATTCCTGGAAATTCTGAACTGGGAGTGATAACTGAATAATCAAATTCTGGAAAGCGATTCATGCCTTCAGTCGACCATGAAGCCAATAGTGGAGGATGGTTCAATGGTCGGTTGAACGTCACATGAGATGGTACAGACTGATCTTCCGCATGCTCTTCTTCTTCTTCAACTTCCTCTTCATCTTGTTCAAAATTGTCATCATCCTCAAATTCATCAACCAATGCATCTAAAGTATGTGGAGGACTATCCATTGAAACTGTGGCTGATGGAAATGATGGAATAACTACTGATGCTGATGGAACGTCTTGATGTGAAGGAGCATATGACATAGTCTCATGAATTTGAGATGGGTCAACTTCCAATGTCGATGGAACCTCCATTGCAGCTATAGTGACATACAACTCCATCATTTGATTCTCAGGTATATACTTAACCAATGAAAGTATATATTCCCAATCATCATCATCATTTACCGGATAGGGCACATGCAAAAACCTATCTATAAATTGAAGATGTCTGAATGTGATGGACTCTATCACTTGATTCCTCGCCAGTTTTAACCTCCGATGAATTTTCCTTTGCACAGCTTCCAAAGTAGTACATCCTCCAAGCATCACAACAGCTTCTGGATGTATACTATAACTACATCCTTTTTCTGTCTCAATTATTTGACCGTTGCAATAAATATAAGCGGCGACACTAGTGCAGAAAACGTTTTTTACGTCACCATTTTTTACGTCGGTTATATAAAACCAACGTCATAATATGTAAAATGAGGTTTTTTACATCGGTTATTTAATAACCGATGTAAAAACCTATGTTTAGTACACCTTAAACGTCGGTTATTTTTATAACCGACATTATTAATCGCGCGGCTTCGTTTTTTACGTCGGTTATACATTAACCGCCGTAAAAAACAGAAGCGGGGGGTGTTTGTTACGTCGGTTATTCAATAACCGATGTAACAAATCGACATATGTACGAGTTATTACGTCAGTTATTCAATAACCGACGTAAAAAACGCGGTTTTTGAAGGCCTTTTTACGTCGGTTATTTTATAACCGACGTAAAAAAAGAATCCGCAGATGTTTTTGACGTCGGTTATGGAATAACCGACGTAAAAAAACGCGGATTTTGAGCCCTTTATAACGTCGGTTATAAAATAACCGACGTAAAAAAAGAATCGGAGGAAGGTTTTTACGTCGGTTATTGAATAACCAACGTTATAAATGTTTTTAAAAAAATTATAACGTCGGTTATTGAATAACCGACGTGATAACTCATTTAAAATTTTCCCAGACCCGTGGATTGTCATTCGCGAGTTTACCTTCGACAGTCGCGACTCGTCTCTCTCGCGCGTAAACCCGAATCGGCTCGTCCATTTCGTTGGTTTAGATTCGTTTTGTGATCATCGTTTCTCATATTTAATCTCCTCGGATCAATCATCTAAACTCGCAGCACTCAGGTAATCCTCCCACTCGTTCGTTTTTTTTCGTGGATAGTATATATATATGTGTTGTGATTTTTTGTTGAAACTAGCTAAGATTCTTCGATTGCGAACCCTTTTAACTCGTTTTGGCACCATAATCTTATTTATCATCCCTAGATCTATTAGTTCGACTTGCAATATTGACTAATTTTATGATTTCACTAATTTTTCATCATTTTCTATAAATCCCCGAGAGGGTTGGGGCGTGTCCATTTGGATGGGTTGCCCTTTTACAGTTGTTACTACTTTATTCACACACAACCATGGCATAGGTGCATGGATTTGGGATCACATCACCATTTTCACCCCCTGCAAGCAAAGTTTCACGAGGAGGACTCGCCAGATTTCCCCTCGGCATGTTAAAAATTTTAGATACCCTCTTTTCAGCAAGTAAAAAATTAACTAGTTTTTTCTTCACTACTTATCCTAAACAAATAAAACCACCATTCTTTCTATAACCTCTACTAGATCCATTTCATCCATCAACATACATATTTGGATCTGAAAGCATCCCTTAAGCCTTATGTTCGATGCTAACATCCTTTACTGATCTATAGAAAATATGATGGTCTGCTAAGCTCTCCATTTAAAAGTCAAACCCCACCAATTATTCATCCTCATCATGAGAAAATGGCACAACATCTGAATTTCTGATTCAATCTCTTGGGTCACTGAACAAACATTAACTCCTTCAAATCCACACCTGGAATAGACAACATAATGTCGAGTTACTTCTCTATCTATTGAAACTCAGTTCTTCCTCCACACCTAAAAACATTCTTTGAATGACCCAACTTCTTGTTATGGTAAATTTTCAGTGATTCCAGGGGGGTGGGAGGGCTATCAAGAGGGTTGGGGGGTGTCCAAGGGGGTGTCCAGGGGGGTGTCCAAGGGGGTACGGTGTGGGGGGTGGTGTCCAGGAGGGGTGGGGGGCTATCCAGAGGGGTCGGGGGTGTCCAGGGGGGTTTACAAGGGGGTGGGTGGGTGTGGGGGGCTGTCCAAGGGTGTGGGTGGGTGTTGGGGGGTGTCCAGGGGGGTGTCCAAGGGGGTAGGGGGTGGGGGTGGTGTTTAGGAGGGGTGGGGGGCTGTCCAGAGGGTTGGGGTTGTCCAGGGGGGTGTCCAAGCAGGTCGGGGGTGGGGGTTGTGTCCAGGAGGGGTGGGGGTGCTTTCTAGAGGGGTCGGGGGCTGTCTAGAGGGGTCGGGGGTGTCCAGGGTGGTGTCCAAGGGGATGGGTGGGTGTGGGGGGCTGTCCAAGGGGGTGGCGGCCTGTCCAGAGGGGTCGGTGGGGTGTCCAGGGGGGTGTCCAAGGGGTTGGATGGGTGTGGGGGGCTGTCCAAGTGGGTGGCGGCCTCTCCAGAGGGTATTTGGGGTTGTCCGGGTGGGTGGGGGGCTGTCCAGAGGGTTGGGGGATGTCCAGGGGGGTGTCCAAGGGGGTAGGGGGTGGGGGTGGTGTCCAGGAGGGGCGGGGGGCTGTCCAGAGGGGTCGGGGGGGTGTCCAGGGGGGTTTACAAGGGGGTGGGTGGGTGTGGGGGGTTGTCCAAGGGTGTGGGTGGGTGTTGGGGGGTGTCCAGGGGGGTGTCCAAGGGGGTAGGGGGTGGGGGTGGTGTTTAGGAGGGGTGGGGGGCTGTCCAGAGGGTTGGGGGTGTCCAGGGGGTGTCCAAGCAGGTCGGGGGTGGGGGGTTGTGTCCAGGAGGGGTGGGGGTGCTTTCTAGAGGGGTCGGGGGCTGTCCAGAGGGGTCGGGGGGTGTCCAGGGTGGTTTCCAAGGGGATGGGTGGGTGTGGGGGGCTGTCCAAGGGGGTGGCGGCCTGTCCAGAGGGGTCGGTGGGGTGTCCAGGGGGGTGTCCAAGGGGGTGGATGGGTGTGGGGGGCTGTCCAAGTGGGTGGCGGCCTCTCCAGAGGGTATTTGGGGTTGTCCGGGTGGGTGGGGGGCTGCCCAGAGGGTTGGGGGATGTCCAGGGGTGTGTCCAAGGGGGTAGGGGGTGGGGGGTGGTGTCCAGGAGGGGTGGGGGGCTGTCCAGAGGGGTCGGGGGGTGTCCAGGGGGGTTTACAAGGGGGTGGGTGGGTGTGGGGGGCTGTCCAAGGGTGTGGGTGGGTGTTGGGGGGTGTCCAGGGGGGTGTCCAAGGGGGTGGGGGTGGGGGTGGTGTTTAGGAGGGGTGGGGGGTTGTCCAGAGGGTTGGGGGGTTTCCAGGGGGTGTCCAAGCAGGTCGGTGGTGGGGGTTGTGTCTAGGAGGGGTGGGGGTGCTTTCTAGAGGGGTCGGGGGCTGTCCAGAGGGGTCGGGGGTGTCCAGGGTGGTCTCCAAGGGGATGGGTGGGTGTGGGGGCTGTCCAAGGGGGTGGCGGCCTGTCCAGAGGGGTCGGTGGGGTGTCCAGGGGGGTGTCCAAGGGGGTGGATGGGTGTGGGGGGCTGTCCAAGTGGGTGGCAGCCTCTCCAGAGGGTATTTGGGGTTGTCCGGGTGGGTGGGGGGCTGTCCAGAGGGTTGGGGGATGTCCAGGGGGTGTCCAAGGGGGTAGGGGGTGGGGGGGTGGTGTCCAGGAGGGGCGGGGGCTGTCCAGAGGGGTCGGGGGGTGTCCAGGGGGGGTGTTATATCTTACTATATTTTGTTTAAAAAATAATATTCAAGCATATTTTTTTAAATACACATCGATTTGTTTTATATTTCAAAATTGTTTACATTCAAATTATGATTTTTTTCATATAAACATATATTTGTCTTATCTAAAAAATATATATATTTTTGCTATTTGTTATAGGTAATAATGAGTCGAAGTTGGATTACGGCACATCGAATGAGCAATGAATATGAGGAAGGTGTTGATGCCTTTTTGGAATTTGCTAAACAAAATGTTCCAAGTAGTGACATTTTTTTTCCATGCCTGAAATGTCTGAATATGAAGAAGTTGAAAAGTAGAGAGATAAAAGATCATCTGATTTGTCATGGTTTCAATCCGAGTTACAACCCTTGGATTTGGCATGGCGAAACTGGACAGAATGTCACTGATGATAATGAATCGCAAGATGGTAACTCCGATGGAATTGAAGAAATGATTCGCGATATTGTAGCAGAACAAATTGAGATAGAACCGACAGTTGCACGTCTATATGGTGATGCCGAAAAACCATTATATCCTAGTTGTACAGATTTTACGGTTTTGTCGGCGGTGTTAAGATTGATTAACCTGAAGGCGAAACATGGATGGAGTGACAGAAGTTTTACAGAGCTGCTACAATTGATGAAATACATTCTTCCAAAAGATAACGATCTTCCAGATTCACATTATAAGGCCAAAAAAATATTATGCCCGATAGGATTGGGATACAAGAAAATACATGCCTGTCCGAATGACTGCATTATATATAGGAAGGAATATGAATTTCTGAAAGAGTGTCCTAAATGTGGGACATCACGGTATAAGGTGAAAGAAAAATCACAAGCTGATATAGAGATTACAAATCTCCCTTCAAAGGTATTTTGGTATCTTTCTATAATTCCTCGTTTCAAACGTTTATTTGCTAATTCACATGATGCAAAAAGGTTAAGATGGCATGATGATGAGCGGGTATGTGATGGAAAAATACGTCATCCAGCTGATTGTCCACAATGGAAGAAAATTGATGCCCAGTACCCTGCATTTGGAAATGAAATTAGAAATCTGAGACTAGGCTTGTGCACATATGGAATGAATCCATACCGAACCCTCAGTAGCACACATAGTTCATGGCCTGTTTTATTGGTAATTTACAACCTCTCTCCTGAAGTTTGTATGAAGCGCAAATATGTCATGTTGAGTATCATGATCTCTGGTCCAAAGCAACCCGGCAATGATATTGATGTATACTTGTCACTGCTGATTGATGATTTGAAACTGTTATGGGCTGATGGTATTAGGGTGTATGATTCTTATAAAATGGAATATTTTCAACTGCATGCAGTGCTTCTATTCACTATAAATGACTTCCCAGCATATGGAAATTTGTCTGGATACAGTGTTAAAGGGCATAAAGCATGTCCAATTTGCGAACAACAGACGTCATATTGTCAATTGCATCATGGGAGGAAAACAGTGTACATTGGTCATCGAAAGTTTTTGCCTATGGATCACCCTTATAGAAGACTAAAAAAGGCATTCAATGGCTCACAAGAATTTGATACTGCTCCAAAACCTTTATCCCCAGATTTGTATTTTGAGAGGGTGAAAAACCTTGATGTGACATTGGGAAAGACACAGAAATATGGTAATGATAGACATATTTGGAAGAAAAGGTCAATATTTTTTGAGCTACCATATTGGAGGTATCATGAAGTCAAACATAATATTGATGTCATGCACGTGGAGAAGAATATTTGTGATTCTTTGATCGGAACATTGCTAGATATTAAAGGAAAGACAAAAGATGGGTTGAATGCAAGGTTAGACCTACTATCAATGGGAATACGTTTGGAGTTAGCTCCCACTCCTAAAGGAAGACGAACATTTCTTCCCCCGGCTTGTCATACATTATCGAAGAAGGAGAAAAGTAGCTTCTGTTAGTGTCTTCATGATATCAAAGTGCCTCAAGGTTATTCTTCAAATGTAAAAAATTTTGTCTCATTGAAATACTTGAAGTTGATAGGTATGAAATCACATGATTGTCACGTCATGATGCAACAAATTCTACCAGTTGCACTGCGTGGAATATTGCCCATCCGTGTCAGAAAGAATATAATGAGGTTGTGTTATTTTTTCAATTCAATTTGTAACAAGGCGATTGATGTGAATGCTTTGAACATTTTGGAAAAGGATGCAATTTTTATACTTTGTCATTTGGAAATGTATTTTCCTCCAACTTTTTTTGATATGATGGTGCATTTAATGATTCATCTGGTTCGAGAAATAAAGCTTTGTGGACCTTTATATCTTCGTTGGATGTATCTTTTTGAAAGGTATATGAAAATATTAAAGGGATATGTTAAAAATCCATATCGACCTGAAGCCTCCATTATTGAAAAGTATATTTCTGAGGAGGTAGCAGAGTTTTGTACGAGCTACTTGGCTACGGCGCAACACATAGGTTTGCCTCCATCTCGCCATGAACGGGTTAATAATGAGGGAAAGGGGATTCGTGGCTTGAAAGTCAAATCACTGTCAGCTGAACAGATGAAGAAGTTAGAATCATAAATCTTGAATAACATAGCTGATGTTCAACCGTATATCACATTGCATATTAATGATTTGAAACAATGTCATCCAAAGAAGAAAGAAATGTGGATTTTGAATGAGCACAACAAAACTTTTTTTCCATGGTTTAAAAAGACCTTTCTTGGTAGATCAGATGTATCAGAGACATTAAAATGGATAGTGGGTGGTCCATCTTTAAATGTGATAACATGGTCCGCTTATGACATTAATGGCTATACATTTCATACGAAAGCTCAGGACAACAGAAGTGCAATTCAGAATAGTGGTGTATTGGTGTTTGCAGAAGCAATGCATTTTTCGAGTGCTAAGGACAGAAACCCAATTTCGGCATCAAGTGCATATTATGGAGTGATTGAAGACATATGGGAGGCTGATTACTTTAAAATTAAAGTTCCTGTTTTTAACTGTAAATGGTTTATCGGTAACAACAGTGTCAGACACGATGAATTTGGAATGAAACTTGTTAATCTGAATAGATTGGAAGACACAGCTGATTCTTTTATAATGGCAACACATGCCAAACAAATTTTCTATGTAGTAGATCAATCAGATATGCAGTGGGCTGTTGTTTTACAAGGGAAAAAACAATATGTTGGTGAGGATGAATTTGATGAAGATGCTGATTTATGTGAGATCCCTACTTCCATGGAAAGATTAACAGAACATAATGATGAGTATGTTGAAGACATGGTTTGTGCCATAAGGAACGATCACGACGAAGGAATTTGGGAAAACAATCCAACTGTACATTCCTAAAATTACAGGTAACACATGTTTATTTCTTGTTTACATTTAGTTTTTTCATATAATGTTAGATATTGTAAATTTTTTACTTATTAAAACATGTATCAAACCAAAATGATAAAACAATAAAAAACGTAAAGAGGAGAAGTCCTGGGCGCACCGGCGGGCCGGTGGTGGATCACCGGTTGGCCGGTAGTCCAGACAGAGCAAGGCTGTCTGGTCCACCGGCGGGCCGGTGGTGGATCACCGGTTGGCCGGTGGTCCAGACAGAGAGGAAGGCTCTCTGTCTCGTCCACCAGGCGGCCGGTGACACCAGGCAGTGGGAAAGTCTACTGCCTGGGTCCTCCGGCTGGCCGGTGAGCTCACACCGGCTGACCGGTGGACTCAGTGAGTCCACTTTTCAGCTTTCTTGGGCCAACTCCTTGGCAACCTTTTTCCTATAAACAAAAACACTTGAAAACAAGTTAGAACATAATAAGAGAGATTGTGATCATTAAAATCCAAGAGAGATGGGTACAACAGACTGTGTTTACCATGTTTATCATTGTTTAACATGCTTACCATATTACCAATGTTTACTATTATGTAATTTAGTACACTTTTCTTTTTTCTGATTAAGTAGTATTACAATATTTGAATTTGTATATTTGTGAACTAATGTTTGTTTTTTTGATTTGAATGAAAATGACAGATCAATCAGTTGATCAGCCACATGATTCTGGAGATGAGCATATTGGTCATACATCTGGGGAGGAACATTCACATGCTCCTATTACGAAAAAGAGTTCAAAGGTTGGTAAGCGTGGGTGCACACGTTTACCAAAATTATCACTTGCTCGTACGAAGGAGGAGAGGATAGTCGTGGAGTTTGATGATGATGATCTTCCAAGAGGTCCAAATGCTAAAGATTTTAAGGGTTTTGTAGCAACTCAGGCTAAGAGCAAAGTAAGCATTCTCTATGATGATTGGAGAAGTGTGGATAAGGCGATAATTTCTCAGCTGTGGGAGACCATTTTGGTAAGATCTTTTGCTATTGTTTGACTATTCTTTAAATGTTTCTAGTATATATAATATTTTTAACCTCTTTTTTATCAGATGACATTTGATATTCCTGACACTGGAGGAGTCAGGAAGAAATGCTTATCGTTGGCTGCTAGGAGATGGAGGGATTTCAAATCAACCCTCTCATCTGATTTCATTTATGTTCATAGGAGTCGTGAGAATCCATGTCGTATATATCCTTTTATAGATGAAGACACATGGAGACAATTTTTTGAAAGTAGAAGAAAAGAATCATTTTTGGTAAGGGCAATGTAAACTTTTATAAGCTTTCTTATATAAATGATCTTATTATTGTTTTGTTAATGATTACTTATTCTTAATTTACAGAAAATAAGGAAAGCTCATCAAGAGATCCAATCTAAAAATGTATACTCTCATAGTTTATCTCGGGGAGGGTATGCATTATTTGAAGAACAAATGATGGCAGAAAAATTTCAACAACTAAGAGCTGAGTCTTCAAGCTCTGGAGAGGTGGCCCCTCCATCCCCTCCATCTAGACATGAGAAATGGAAAAGAGCTCGGAAGGGCAAAAAAGGATAATATCTTTCAGAATAATTGAGACTCGTAGTTGAGAGGATTGTAAGATATCTATTTTATTTATTTAAGTTTACTATTTTCGTCATATATTTCCAATCATTATAGAAATGTTCAATTAATTATTACAGGACTCTCTTGAGGAGTAGAGTTCACAAGGGACATTTACACCATCTGGGAGGGAAGATATTTTATCTGTGGCATTGGGAAAGCCCGAACATCCTGGCCGTGTAAGAGGATATCCGGCAGGTGTATCGGTAAGAAAAGTGTTGCCACGTTCCTCAACTTCTAACGTTGAGGGAGTTTATAAAAAAAATAGAATCCTTGGAGGCTGAAGTCCATAATATTAATGCGACAATGGAGGACAAGATTAGAGCATCGGTGCAGTTTATGTTTGCAGACTTGCAAAGACAATTTCAGGGTGCAGCTCCCACTCCACCTCTCCCAGTAGCTCCCACTCCCCCACCTCAGCCTGCGGACCCCATTTTTGATCCTCCTCCTCCGCCGCAGCTACCTACTTATTGTGAGTTGTATGTTGATGATCCTCAACATCATATAGTTGCATATGGGATGGTATATTGTATAGGAGATACAGTTCATCATCAACAGTTAGAGGTAGAGAATCAGAGGGTCACTGTACAGGATATTATAGATAGATCAGCTCGGATACCATTACCTACAGATGAGGTGACGACAGTTGGACATAGTATCGGCCATTTTTTACTTTGGCCATCCAGACTTCTTAGACTCATTACCATAGAGGTATGGATGTTATATCTTTTATTTTATATTTTTATTAATGTTTTATCATTTGAAAACTAATATATTTTTCAATTTATTTTTACAGGAATACTTCAAAGGTAAAGAAATACTGTATAGACAACAACAAAGACAGATAGCTATGACATCAGATGCAGATACTAGCAGTCTTGACAAATTGTCAAGATATTCAAATTTGTTGGCGGATCATTATGACTTTACAATGGAAGCTCATGTCTGTGGATGTGAACTAAGTGTGGGGATTATGAAAACTGATATCATGGAGTTTGTCACTGGAGATAAGTTGGGCATCAACGTGGTGCAAATTTTTATCATGTAAGTCTTAACACCTTTTCCTTGCGTTATATTTATTAAAAATGTATACTTATGTCTGCTTTGTATTAGTTATCTGTATAAAATTTGTGAGAGGAATGAGCTAACAGATGTATATGGATTCGTGGACCCACAATTGATTTCCCCTGAAGCATGTGCATTGGATGAGGAACAAAGAATGATTTATATTGCTGATAGATTTGAAAAGAATGTAATCACACAGTGTTAGATGATGCCTTTTTGTGAGAGGTATGAAACACATCCCTCTCAAAGAGTTCATTATCTTTTAACATAAAAAACCACTAACGTTAAATTTCCTTTTATCAGGGATCATTGGATGTTAGGGGTTTTTTGCCCTAGGGAGAAAGCACTTTATTGGATATGCTCTCTCCATGATGATGTGCGAGAAAGTTTTAAGAATATATTAGAAACGTATGTTTCAATTTCACAATAGTTTTATATATTATAATGAATTTTAAATTTACCCCATTCGTATTATTTTCTAACAGGGCATGGGTCCACTTTCGAAAAAGCGCAAAGAAAAGGAATTTCAAGATCAAATATGTACATGCGAAGGTAAATATCCATTTATAATTTGTACATTTTGATTTATTACATAAAAATAATATATTGAATTTACACTCATTCAAACAGAAATGTCATGAGCAACAAGGCATCATCGAATGCGGATATTACATGTTAAGATTTATGTATGAAATAATAACAACTGGGACAGTTCTGAGTTTTGACCTGGTAAGATTTCCTCTTTCTCATAATATTTCAATTTGATTTATTCATTATACACGTTGACTACTATCCTTTTCCTTTGTAGCTTTTTGATGACCCTCAACCCTTTACTGCTGAAGATATCAAACACTTACAAGTGGAGTGGTCAAATTATTTTACAGGTTTGATTGACTTTTAGTTGTTTGTAATGTAAAATGTAATTTTGAATATTGTCAATGTAATTGTGTATTTCGTAGTCGTTTAGGTTGGATTTAGTTTTTTTTGAAGTTGACAGTGTAAGTTTTGAATGTTATATAAGTGAATTTTTAATTTTTCTCTGCTTCTTGTTTTGGTCTACTGTTGATGGTTTTTCTGGTCTGGATTTTGGTATGGGGGGAGAGGTTCCAAGGGGGTGGGTGGGTGTTTCGGGGGTGTCCAAGGGATATGGGAGGGGTGTCCAAGGTGTGTTTGGGGCTGTCCTAGGGGTCAGGGGGGTGTAAATGAGGGTGGGGGTGTCCAAGGGGTGGGGGTGTCCAAGGGATATGGGAGGGGTGTCCAAGGTGTGTTTGGGGCTGTCCAAGGGGTCGGTTGGGTGTAAATGAGGGTGGGGGGGCTGTCCAAGGGGTGGGGGGGTGTCCAAGTGGTGGGGGGTGTCCAAGGGATATAGGAGGGGTGTCCAAGGGGTGTTTGGGGCTGTCCAAGGGGATGGGGGGTTTCCAAGGGGTCGGGGGGTTTCCAAGGGGTTGGGGGGGTGTCCAAGGGGTGGGGGGGCTTTCCAAGGGGTGGGGGGTGTCCAAGGGGTGGGGGGTGTCCAAGGGATATGGGAGGGGTGTCCAAGGGGTGTTTGGGGCTGTCCTAGTGTTCGGGGGGTGTAAATGAGGGTGGGGGGATGTCGAAGGGGTGGGGGTGTCCAAGGGGTGGGGGGGTGTCCAAGGGATATGGGAGTGGTGTCCAAGGTGTCTGGGAGTTCTGTCCAAGGGGCCGGTTGGGTGTAAATGAGGGTGGGGGGATGTCCAAGGGGTGGGGGGTGTCCAAGGGGTGGGGGTGTCCAAGGGATATGGGAGGGGTGTCCAAGGGGTGTTTGGGGCTGTCCAAGTGCTCGGGGGGGTGTCCAGGGGTCGGGGGGGTGCCCAAGGGGTCTGGGAGGGCTGTCAAGGTGTGGGGGGTGTCCAATGGGTGTTTGAGGCTATACTAGGGGTCTTGGGGGTGTAAATGAGGGTGGGGGGCTGTCCAAGGGGTGGGGGGTATCCAAGGGTTGTGGTGGGGCTCCAATGTGGTGGGGGAGGGCTGGCCAGGTTGTTAGGTGGGTATAGATGAGGGTGGGGTTCAGTTGGGGCTTGGGGGAGGGCTGGCATGGTTATTTTTGTTGTTTGGTTTCTGGTTGCTTTTTGGTGAGAGCAGTGCAATTATTTTAAAAAAAAATATCGCTTTCACGTCGGTTATTTTATAACCGACATGGTAAATAAATCGGTAGGGGTTTATCACGTCGGTTTTTTCGAGAACCGACGTGATAAACCATTCCCGGGCCTTTTATCACGTCGGTTCTTAATATAACCGATGTGCTAAAAGGCCTGGGAATCGATTTACCACGTCGGTTATTGGATAACCGACGTGCTAAAACGTTTCCCAGGCCTTTTTATCACGTCGGTTATTTAATAAACCGACGTGATAATAGGCCCGGGGAAGGGTTAATCACGTCGGTTATGTCATAACCGACGTGATAATTGATATCCCAGGCGTTTTATCACGTCGGTTTAGAAATAACCGACGTGATAACCCCCCCCCCCCCCCCCCCCCCCCGCGCATATTTATCACGTCAGTTATTATATAACCGACATGCTAACCCCCCCCCCCCCCCACCCGCGGTTTATCACGGCGGTTATATAATAACCGACGTGATAAATCCCCATCCCCCATCATTTTTCACGTCGGTTATTAATGAACCGACGTGATAAACACCGTGATGTTAGGGATGTTACGTCGGGTTTTAAATAACCGACGTAAAAAACGTTATTTATAATGTCGTCCGTATTAACGTCGCCTAAAAACCGACGTAAATAATGAAAAATAACCGACGTAAAAAATGTTTTCTGCACTAGTGCGACCATCTTTTTTATCTAAAAGAAACCACTGTTATTAATTAAATCTGATTAAAGAATCAATTTATGTATGCATGCTTCTAGTAATTTTGGTTGGAATCCTAATCCCTCCACCAAATCAATATGTTCAAACCATATTGATGTGTAACTATATACACAACCCACAAGTTTGTGTTACTTACCCAAAAATAGAAGTCAAATATATTTATACATATCCACATGCATTATATGCATGAGGTACACGAACACGTCATGTAAAAGCATAGAGTTATATGAAATTGAAAGTCTCCACATGAGTAAGCCCGGAGCGACAGATAGCCAACCCCATTCACTTTCCTAGACAAGGCAAGCCTCGAGGAAAGTAGGTGGTCCGACCCAAAGCCCCTCTACCCGGGGATACTTTACTCAAGAGAGCAATCATTTCATGATAATTCTAACACTTAATATGCAAAAAATATATTGAACTACTAAATTCAAGTTCATAACTTCAATTACAAACCGAGGTCAAGGTAGATTGGAAACTAAATTCATTATCATACCTAGAATGTAATGCAAAGGTATATTCCATAAGCAATTTACTACTACTTGGCTAATCAATATAACTACTTCGCTAATTAATATAACTACTTCGCTAATTAATATAACTACTTCGCTGATTAATATAACTACTTCGCTAATAACCTAATTACAATTAATTAATAACCTAATTACAATTAATTAATAACCTAATTACAATTAATTAATAACCTAATTATGATTAATTAATAACCTAATTACAATTAATTAATAACCTAATTACAATTAATATTGATTAATTAATTACCTAATTACAATTTATTAATTAGGTAATTACGATTAGTTAATTACCTAATTATTATTAATTAGTTACCTTATTTTGATTAATTAGGTAGCTAATATTGATTAATTAATTACCTAATTACGATTAATTAAGTAGCTAATATTGATTAATTAATTACTTAATTACGATTAATTAATTACCTAATTATGATTAATTAATTACCTAATTACGATTAATTAATTACCTAATTACGATTAATTAATTACCTAATTACGATTAATTAATTACCTAATTACAATTAATTAATAACCTAATTACGATTAATTAATTACCTAATTACGATTAATTAATTACCTAATTACGATTAATTAATAACCTATTTACGATTAATTAATAACCTATTTATGATTAATTAATTAGCTATTTATGATTAATTAGGTAGATAATATTGATTAATTAAGTAGCTAATATTGATTACTTAATTACATAATTACGATTAATTAATTACCTAATTACAATTAATTAATTACCTAATTACGATTAATTAATTACCTAATTACGATTATTTAATAGCCTATTTACGATTAATTAATAACCTATTTATGATTAATTAATTAGCTATTTATGATTAATTAAATAGATAATATTGATTAATTAAGTAGCTAATATTGATTAATTAATTACCTAATTACGATTAATTAATTACCTAATTACAATTAATTAATTACCTAATTATGATTAATTAATTACCTAATTACGATTAATTAATTACCTAATTACGATTAATTAATAACCTATTTACGATTAATTAATAACCTATTAATGATTAATTAATTAGCTATTTATGATTAATTAGGTAGATAATATTGATTAATTAAGTAGCTAATATTGATTAATTAATTACCTAATTACGATTAATTAATTACCAAATTACGATTAATTAATTACCTAATTACGATTAATTAATTACCTAATTATGATTTATTAATTAAAAAATTGTGATTAATTATTAATATTGATTAATTAATTAGCTAATTATGATTAATAAATTAGCTAATTATGATTAGTTAATTACCTAATTATTATTAATTAGTTACCTTATTTTGATTAAATAGGTAGCTAATATTGATTAATTAAGTAGCTAATATTGATTGATTAATTAACTAATTACGATTAATTAATTACCTAATTACGATTAATTAATTACCTAATTACGATTAATTAATTACCTAATTACGATTAATTAATTACCTAATTACGATTAATTGATTACCTAATTACAATTATTTAATTACCTAATTACAATTAATTAATTACCTAATTACGATTAATTAATTACCCAATTATGATTAATTAAGTAGCTAATATTGATTAATTAATTACCTAATTACGATTTCTTAATTACCTAATTACGATTAATTAATAACCTATTTACGATTAATTAATAACCTATTTATGATTAATTAATTAGTTATTTATGATTAATTAATTAGCTAATATTGATTAATTCATTTCCTAATTACGATTAATTAATTACCTAATTATGATTAATTAATTACCTATTTATAATTATTTAATCATCTAACCTAATTATGATTAATTAATAATGTAATTACAATTAATTAATAACCTAATTATGATTAATTAATAACCTTATTTTCATTAATTATTTACCTAATTATGATTAACTAATTAACTAACTAATCATTTCATTATCTAACTACATTTAAAAAAACCATACTATTTATAAAATACAAACATTATATACTAATTCTATAAATTCAACAACTAAATTATTAAATCAAAGTATTAAATAAATTTAAAAAAAAATTACCTCAAATTTGTGGAGAGGTAGCTACACAGGCAGAGCAACCGAAGAGGCAGGCGAGGCAGGCGGCGCAGGCAGATCAACCGCAGAAAACTTTAGAGAGAAGTTTGAGAGAAATGAGAGGAGGGGTGTGGGGAAAAGATGGGAAAATGGGGTGGGGGAGGCTCCTATTTATAGGGGTAGGGGTGTTTCGGCGCCACTTTAAGTGGCGCTGAAATGTTTAGTTTTTTGAAGGCAGCGCCACTTCAAGTGGCGCTGAAGCTATTTTCCGCGGAAATGGCCGAGCGCCACTTGAAGTGGCGCTCGGCCTCAAAATCTTTTGAGCGCCACTTGAAGTGGTGCTCAAAACACCCATTCCCCTAATTATTCCAATCATCGACCCATTAAAAAAAACACCCCCTCCAACAAGACTGCCTCCCCTTCACAGCCGCATCCCTCCGGAAAGATCTGCCACCACCATTTGACGCCGGACAGATAGCGCCTCTACCACCTCCCCTCGTCGAGGTTTGGCCACCGTGAGACCGAGCTGCCATCCTGTTCCAATGAGTCAACCGAAACGCCGCTGTGTAGAAATCGGCCAACCCCTTCAGGTCTCGGCCCCGCTATCCATCGTGGTCTCCTCCACCCACGAGGTAACCCCTACCATCACTTCCACAGGTCCTGCTAGACCAAATTGGGCCTGCAATGGGTCGGGGTGAGTCCATCCAACCCAGAATGGGTTTGGATGGGCCTGCTTGGCTCAATATACCCCTTCACAGGGTTTTCTTGACCCAAAATGAGTCTGCAGGGTTACAACCTAACCCACAAAAGGAAGGCAGGGTTTTTGGGGTCTGGGTTAAATTAATATCATCATTAATTAATTAATTTAATTTTAGTATAAAATTGAATTAATTGAAATTATTTTTTTATTTAAAATTAATATTTTTAATATTTCGATAGATTGATTTAATTTTAGTATTAAATTAAATTAATTAATTTAATTTAATTTTAGGAATTAAAATTAAATTTAAAACATGAATAAATAAAATAAATTATTTGAATTTATATAATTCATTTAATTTATTTAATTTATTTAAATAACCTCGTACTTTTAAATTTATTACAATTTAATTTTCCTCGCACATTAATATAATATACTGACTGGTCATGAGAAAATTGACCGAGCCTATTCATTTCTCGATGATTTATTTAATTGTTTATTACATGTTTCAAATGACTGTAATAAGTATGTTACAAAATAATTATCTATGAATCGCCTTTTCACTTAATATGTATAAGGTTCTATGTTTTCAATTTATCCATTGTAAATTTCACCTCTAAACCCCCTCGCCTAAAGTTGAGTATATTTGTGCATTAGATGGTGACACTTTAAAATGCAAACCCCACCAAGATGAGGTGGTACTCTAGACGAGAAGTAAATACACTAGATTGGGGGCGATTTGCGATACAATTCAATACTCGACATAGGTATGAAACCCCTAGGTCAAGATTCATATGTTATTTTTAAAATGGATCAACCGCAGTTAGATGTTCAAGACCAGTCGGGTATAATTATTTCCTTTATGAATTGTTTGTTATTTTATGTAATTGCATGCTTACTATGAGATCACATAAATTAATAAACAAGTAAAATGCATAAGGATGTGGCATATGTTTTTTCTATTAATGCATGTTTAGTTGTAAGAATGACAAAGTAGATTGAACATATTTAATAGAAGTATATTACATTCTTCAAGAAATAATTAAGTACCTCAAAGATATATTAAGTTGTAATGCCTTCCATTGCTCAAATTTAAACAAAACCGAGTGTTCGAGGTGCTTGTCAGTCATAGTTGAGAGTGTCTCCTACTGCTGGGAGTTCTTATGAGAGTAATGGATTGACTTAACTAAAGTTGGTTGCAAATGAGTAGTCATATATAGATTTCTATCACTTTAGAGTCAAATCATTGAGGGAATCAAGGTTACGATTCTGATAAGATGAGACTTTACACAGCAGATCGAGGAATTGCAAGTTAAAGTGGTTGGTCAGTCTAGATCCAACCTTGTAACTATCCAAGTAGTGGCATATCCATAGATTATAGACCATGAGTGGAAGTTTCAAGGATCCTTTTCACTTGAATACTCAAGCGATAGAGTATTCTAAATCTAATAGTGAGGTATATTGAGGTTTGATAAAATAGTGGGAGACATTTAATGATTTAATAATTAATTAATCATAATTTCTAATCAGTAATCAAGATAAAATTACTGATCTATTAGATTTTTTTATATAAAATGGAAAGTGATACCACAAGTACAACTATGATTAATTTTGGAAAAATTAAATGTCCTATCTAGCATGAATATCCAAGAGTATTATAGGTGCTTGTGCAAAATACCACGACATCATAAATTCAAGGTATTGATGTCTTCAATACCTATTAAGCCACCTCGGGAAGCAAGAGTGTTAAAAATGATTATAGGAGACTTTTGTTTGATGCATATGATGGTTTTTTCATAATTTTATCATCAATGTATGATATGAGTTGGGGATACAACATCAGTACATGAATGATATTACGTAGTCTCATCTTTGAGAAGCTTGCGAGGAGAAAAATGAAACACTGATATGAATAGGTGATGACTACACTGGATATATGTAAATTGAAAGGTGGATCATGATCTTTTAATACATCCCATTCCAATAGAATTTTCACCCATATAATCTCGTTTTTTTAAGATTAAAAAACAAATAGTTTGGAGAAAAATGTTTCATTACCTTTTTGGGTAAGGTTTTCCAAGCAAATAAGAACTTATATAAGGGTTAATATTTAGTTCTTATAAAAAACAAATTGAAAGAAAAGGAAAAAGGTCCAATGGAAAGTGTGGCATCAAAGGTACATTCATAGTGTCCATCAAAGAAAGAGGTATTAAATGGGATATTATTTTCTTCACACATCATGAAATAAATCTATGAAAGTTTAAACAAAATGAACTGAATCGAATAAGAAATTACTCACTTCTTCTTTAGTGAATATTCATCATTATATGTAATATTTTTGTAGTGATTCTTGGGTATTGAATACAATATTCCTATCACATATGTTTATTTAAATACAGTAAACAAGTAAGTATAGAAATGTTACAAGAAGTAAAGTGTGTTCTCTAAGTAGTTGAGAAAGGGTGGTTCCTAAGTCAGTGGTGAGAAGTACACAACTTCTAAATGCCAAGTTAATGATTCTAGTTGAAATTTTATCAATTATAACCAAAAACATTATCTCACGTGTCCTTTGAACACAAGGAGACATTATTCTAGTTTGAGAATGAATGTTGTTTGTGGTGCCTAATTCTTAACCAATAGTTCAGTGATACATGAATCTGAGGCAATATGTGATGAATATAAAATGTAAGACTTATATACCCAGTTGTGGAAAGATAATACATTTTCAATGAAAACTAATTGGATGTCAAGGATATAACCAGTATGGTTTTAGACTCTTCAGAGTTAAAGACATTAGTTATTATTGACACACTTATGTAATTAGTTTTGGACAAAAAAACCTTTAGAAATAAAGGTAAGCCACAAATAGTTCAAAATTAGTTCAGCTAGAGAGTATGAACTATTCTAAGGGTAAGATAGTGGTAAGTATACTTCATAATATTACTTTAAATTTTTAAGGAATGTGAAAGTAAAGTATAATATATGAATGGTCAAAAGATATGAGTTGCTTCAGGCTGGAATTCCAAAGAATATCTTGACAAAGCATTCATCGATCAATATAATGTAGCATGGAGTAATTCTTAAATGAACATTACTATATCTGCATCAAAGTTATGATGTTAATAAGGAGGATCGATGATGATTCTTAAATGTTAACATTGACAAAAAATAGCATGGAGAAATTCCTAAATGCACGTTTCCTTATACACATCAGAGTTATGATGTAAGTAAAAGGAGCATCAATGTTAAAACACATTCATTGTAGATACTTCCATTTTTTGAGACATGATTCACAAATAGTGATGTTATCCCATAACCATATACCAACTATAATGATAAACATATATCATATGAGTTTTAGTATGATATAAATCCATTATTTCATAATAACATTGTGTTTGAATGTGAAGAGTTTCTTGAGGATAAAACAAACTTGCATCAAGAAAAAACACAACATGCATCTAAAGTAGTCATCCTAGAGTGGTTTAAGGATATTATAGAAATATTTATGATAGAAAAAATATAGTCAAGTTATAGATGATATTTCCATAAAAGGGTACACATCTCTACTTGAGATAGTGGAAGTAATATTGACTTAGGTTTAGTCAATGCTAGAGATGCACAATTAGTTGACATTGGAAAGAGTTCCAAAATAAGTGTGGAAGAGAATGTTCCAAAGACACATACTGTGTAGGAAGGTAAAAATCACAGTGATGGTTTTATATTCACCACATTTGGGGATACATTATTTATTGAGAATGATAATTCCTATAAGTAGGTATTATATGTCAATTAGCTAAAATTTACAAGATTAATTAAAATTTAATAATGGATTCCATGTATCAAAGTACAAGGGGCTTATTATTTTGAATATTGTGGTGGGTATTCAAGTGATATGATACATGGATGGTACAATCTGAAGGTTCTAGGTGCAGTGAAAGCATGGGATTTGGTCGTGCCCAGCTTTACTTTTTCTTATGATCGATGATCAATCTGGTATTTACACAATGATAAACATTGTGATCTATGGAATTGAATCAAAGAAAACAGAAAAGATATAAAATGTCAGAACCAGAGGATCATCACATATTATTCATAATTAATTTAAATAGTTAAAGAATTACCAGGATGGAATTATTTCTTCATTGATGGATCTGACAATAGATCTGCATAGTCTAGTTGTTGCGTTGTAGGAATCAAAGTAGATTCCCTCTAGTGGTGATCCACATGTGTTCTAAATATCACTGAAAATCACCGTAGGAATCTATGGGTTCTAGCACGGTGGATCCTATCACTTGCGTCATCTGCCTTTGATCATCTTTAGAACCGCTTCAAAAGTGTTCTCTTGGATCTCTATTGACTCGAGAGTGGGAGGTGGAGGAAGATCACTCTCCATTCTTGGGATAATTCTTAGAGAAGGGATATCTCTAGGGATTGAGTGGATTCTCCAAAATCGTTGTGCACAACCCAACAAATGAATTGTCTCTCAGAGAAAATAACATAATTGGGTTTATATATTGCCAGTGATAAAAATAAATTATTGCACAAGTAACCTTTATTATTTATTTAATCCCTATGAAACCCCATTTCAAATAATAATATTTTTTTATTATTTCTTGACATGTGCTTAACTTGCGAATTAAATTAAATATTATTCAATCAAATAATATTCAATATTTATTATTTCTCATCGGACCATTAAAATCAGTCGGTCAATCCTCCACAATATTTATCGAGCCTTGAATAATGAATATTTATTTATTAAATAAATATCATTGTATTATTTTCTAATAAATAAATAAATATTATATTCTCTAAATAGAAAATAAATATTCTCAAAATATTCTGCTCATAATATATTCTCTTGAATAATTGGTGATAGAATCTATGTGATCAATCAAACATGAATAATTATTAAACCACATGAAAGAATAATATTTATTCAAATTTTTAAATAATAAATAATATTATTATTATTCAATTGGGATTCTGGATACACTTAGTGTTTGACCCTCTAGGCCTCTTTCTCAACGGCATTAGGCGAAGCAACCTAAAGTACAATTTTAGCATCTAGAAACACACAAAGGCACACATAGAGAAAGAAGTTAATGTTGAAACAATATAATATCTCATACAGACACTTACTATATAATATAATCCCTTTATCATGATATCTCTAATCAAGTAGGTTTCATGCCACTCCCATCAACCTATGTTCTCAATGTGTCTTTCTTTTACTTCCCAAAAATTGAACTTGCCTATAGAACACCATGGCCATGAATTTATTTAGAATTTATCATTTCCATCAAAGGGTTTGAGATATAATGTAACGCCCCGACCCCAGCTACCCAAAGTCGGTGCATTACTTCATAACATTGGCATGATCACAAAAGATCAAGTCTCAAAAGACTGATTAGTTTAGTATCCTTGGAAACACTAGATATATTCATAAATGTTACATTACATCATAAAGTGAAAAACTACAATAACAAAGTCTCCTTAGTCCACACTCATATCCTCTTCTGACTATCCCTGCAGGTCATTCATAAAATACTTCTTCACATCCTAGAAAATATTAAAACATTGAAAGGGGTGAGCTCAGATGCTCAGTAAGGATAACAATATAGAGGAATCTTTCATAAATAAACATTAACATTTAAGGCAATGTATAACTAAAACAAAATCCTTTTAAACTTGAACTTTAGCATAATATGGAAAAATTAAAATTAAATAATGCCATTTACTTACTCACATGGATATTCTACTAGTCGAATAATCACATGAAATATCAATAACCACTTTCATAATGATGGAATGCATAATGCCAGACTATCATAACCACGTAGTCAAGGCCTCGTGCCAAGACCACAAATAAGATTTTGTCAAGGCCTCGTGCCAAGACACTAGTTTGTCTCATGAGACCTACCGATGCATCGAGGAGCTATAGAAGGCTCCACCCGTCACTTATTAAGTCCAATGCATTCCTCATATGAACAGGTTTAAACATATCATAAACCATAACATAATCATATCACATAAAATATGCATAAAGAAAACATAACATTTCCACATTTCAATCAAAAGATATCAATACAACACCTTGATATAATAAAAACACTTTCAAAACCATTTTCAATACCAAAATAAAATAAAGTTAAAACTTTGTATTTATTTTTCATTAAAAAAAGTTATAGCTTGTAGAGGAAGCCGAAACACAAATAATGGTCACGGCGGCGGAGAAGTCGTTTTCGCCGCATACATAAGAAAAAAACATTCCTTTTGTCGTTTAGTAAAACAATTTGTAAAAAAAGATTCCTTTTTGAATAAAAGTCAAAGGGGTTTATACACCGTATAAAAGAAAGTTGTGTATAAAACCAAATATGCCTCAATGAAAGGAGATTGAGATGAAGTCCCTTACAAAGATCATTTTTTTTAAAATAAAATAGATCTATTATGTGTATTCACTATAATTAAACATAAAGAAAGTACAAATACAAGATAGGACATAATAATATCATGACATAATTTGAAAGTAGGAGATTAACCCAAAGAATGGAAATTGGGTTAAGAAGTTCCATTACCTTGCATCCTGTCTTGACTCGACCGTTCTTTAACCTCTTGAATAATAAACTAGAGTTAATTTATAATTTCTTAAGAACCTTTTTCAATTTTTTTATTCCTTTTATATCACTTATTACCATGTTATGAACATTATGTAATTATTTAAGTTAATAACGGTCGTTTTGTCGATCTTTGATACTTGAGTCAAAAATAAACTTCTTATAATTACAAGTTGTTCATGTGGTGAAATATCCATTATATCCAGAATTATATTCATGATGTATATATCATATATATCACATATATCCAGTATATACATTAATTCATAATATTACGTAACATTTAGAGGTAAGAAATGAAATGCACCGTTCATGGAGACGGTAAGCTGTACGTACGCATGAACGCTACTTTAATTTCTATTTCGTATTTAATGGAATTAAATCATGATGATATAAATGTATAATATAATTCCAGTATAATATAGTGTATAATACCATTTAATCCATCCTTTATACATCCCACATATGGTATTAACGATTCAAATCACTTTGAGGGGGCGGTAGTCCGCACTTCCTAAAATGAAAATATCGCGTTTACCCATAATGGAAACCATATGGGTATGCCATAAATGAAAAATAAAAAATCATAAGGAAAACAAAAACATAATATATATCATATATAAAAATAGTTTCATCATAATTTCCACCATTAGAGGTGTTATATGAGTGTTGAACAATCATCGTTTCGTGAGGCAAAAATTCGTCATCCACAGAAACAGTATGTTCTTTAACCATTAGATGTAGGTGTGTGTAAGTGTAGCTCGAATACTTCTTATAACAAAATACTAGTATATTGAGTATACTGTTTTTGTTACAAAAGAAATGAATAAATAGTTTTTAGGGGGTTGGAGAAGAAAAATAAAATAAAAGAACACAAGAGAAGACATTACCTTAAAATCGGGTAACTCTTTTTGATTTGAGCCAAAGGCTTCCTTGGGAAGAATTATGCCCAAAGTGAGGCTTATAGGAGTAAGGGAGGGAAGTTGGGGGAGTATTTGGGAAGAGGTTGGCCGAGCCAAAAGGCTTTGAAGGTGTGAATAATGTGGTAGAGGTGGGGGCCTTTTATAAGAGGAGAGGAGGGGCACTCTTGGAAAGTAATGAAATGTTACTTTATTATACAATGCTTTTCAGATTCTAAAGGTCCCACACTTATATAATTCGAGTCTATGGTGATAAGGGTTCGAAATATTCTCATCCAATAGGCTTTGAACAAGTGTAATGCTTAGATTTTACATTATCCTTCCATTTTATTAAAATTTTTAATTAATGAGGTAATCGCTGCATCATCATGGTGTCATAAATAATTTAATTTATTTAACGTCTAAAAATTATTAAAAAAAAATCATGATGTAGTAAATCTTTTTACCTTTCTAATTAATATTTATAGTCAAAAATATGACTTGTATAACCCCA
The DNA here is from genome assembly GCA_963277665.1 of Viscum album. Taxonomy (NCBI): domain Eukaryota; kingdom Viridiplantae; phylum Streptophyta; class Magnoliopsida; order Santalales; family Viscaceae; genus Viscum; species Viscum album. The sequence goes on along the minus strand of OY728138.1, from coordinate 283,206,249 downwards.
TTTAAAAATTGTTTTAGTAAAACAACTCTTGTTTGTGACCTTTTTATTTTAACATTAAATAAAAAGTTATTTATGTCCTTTTCCTACCAAAGTGGCTCCATGGGGTCCCCAAGTTGACCCATGGATTTTCTTGGTCGTCCATGACACATCCAATAGTGGTTGGACAAGTGTAAAGGTTATTCCATATTTTTATAATACTATTTTTACCTTAAATTTCACTAATTACCTTTAATCGCGATTAATTAAACTTAAAAGTTACTATTCACCAAAAAATTATTTTAATCCCATTGAACCACATTTTAATTCCTAATGACAACCATGTATGTCGGATTTTTGAAAATAAAATCATAGAAGTGGTAATATTTCATTTAAATGAAAAATCAGTTATTTACCTACCACTTAGTGGTTTCACTATTCATCAAAAATTGAAGTTTTTCAGAACAATGCCAAAATTTCACCCTAATCTATAATTGATATTCCAAATTCAAAAATGATGTTTATTTTACAAAATTACAAAAATATAAGTTGCATTAATTAATTTTATAATTAATTCCCGCTGTCACAACAAATAGCGTGTTTTTAAGAAACAATATATATCAAAAGATTGACAATTGTTTATGTCCAATTTCAAAGTGAAATTAATTCTAATGAACACCATTGGATAAAATGGTAAAAATATATTCTAATTATACTTTAAAACCACTCAATAGTATAATTTATCACTATAAATTATTTTTATTAAAAAAGTTGTTTTTAAGTATTTTTCACTATTCATAAAAAATTGGAAGTTCTCAGAAAATTACAAAAAATTCAACATAGGCTAATTTAGATATTAAGAATACAAAAATGAAGTCCATTTTGAAATATAAAATTTCTATAAATTTAAAAAGTGGTTATTACTATTCATAACGGCTACTTTGATTAGTCGCGGTGTGTTAGAACTCGAACTTGCGTAAAATGCAAGCTATTGCATTATTGAAAGAGAGGCGTATCGTGAAAGCTCGGGGTGTTACATATAAAATTCTATTAAATAATATAAGGGACAAATCTTTTCTCCCATTATTCATTAATGTAATATTACTCATGAAAAACCCAACATATCCTACCTCACCGAGAACATATATCATCACAGTTTTCATCAATACATCAAAGTAAGAAACTCATAATACTCATTAATATTTATATTAAATTATAAGGATCAATACACACATCCATAGGTATAAATATCCTATGACACATATAAATTTGGATTTCTTACCGATGGGTCTTTTTCTCATAATATCATACACTAGTATATTACTAAGGGCGTACACCATGAGAAGGTGTCTCAAAGTCCTATGAGTCTCCACCCCTAATATCCTATATCATTTGTTTCCCTCAAATGATATCATTCGGTTTTAAAACATATATTTAATAATAATTTCATATCACTTTTGGGTTCTCATCACAATGGAGAACTACTATGACCTTTTAGCACGATAGATACTCTTAGGACATTGTCACATACAATGTTACATAGAAAAAAAATCATGATGTGATAATAAGTTTATTAATATTCAAAACTATGAATACATGTTATCATAAAGTACATAGAAGTTGGTTCTAGGGAAATAACTCCAATAGACTCTCACTTTCACTAGAGTCAACTACTAACAACCTTTAGTCTTCTATCTCTCGTGTGACACTCATGCTTCTACTAAGATAGGCCTTTAGTCAAGGGGTCCACCACGTTCTCTTCCGTGGGTACTCTGATCCCTGTAACTTCACCCCTTTGATAAAAATCCCTCAATAGGTGATACTTTCAGAATATATGTTTTGTTTGTTGGTTTGACATTGGTTCTTTTTCAAGAGTCCTTGCTGCAGTATTATCACAATACAATGTGATAGGGTCTTTACTACTAGGTACCACATCAAGCTCCTGGACAATGTTCTGTATCCAAACAGCTTCCTTGGCTATATCATAAGCCACTATATACTCGAAATACACTATAAATTCAATAAAAATCGTCTACTTTGAACTCTTCTAGACCACAACATCTCTATTGAGATAGAAAACATGTGTTGATTGAGACTTCAAATCATTATGATCTATCTAAAAACTAACAACAGTATATCCCCTGATGACCATCTCCTAATCTCTTCCATACACCAGGAACATATCCTTACTTCTTCTAAGATACTTAAGGATAGCCTTAACAGAAGACCAATGTTGTTCTTCTAGATCTTCTTGATATCTATCTTTCATTCCCAATGCATAGGAAACATCAAGTCTAATACATAACATGGCATACATGATTGATCCTATCGTTGAAGCGTATGGGATCTTACACATTCTCTCTTTCTCTTGTTGTGTCTAAGGACACATTTTCTTATAAAGATGTAAACCATGTGATATTAGAACCAATACCCTCTTGGATTGTTCCATACTAAATCCCTGTAGTATCTAGTCAAAATGTTTACTTTGACTTAGTCCAAGAATCCTCTTAGATCTATCACAATTGATCTTGATCCCTATAATATAGGATGTTTCACCTAAGTCCTTCATGGGGAAACACTTGTTTAACTAGTCCTTAACAGATTATAAGATTGATATGTCATTTCTAATAAGTAATATGTCTTCAATATATAATACTAGGATAACGACTGCATTTCTACTAAACCTACTATAAATACACGACTCACATTCATTCTTAATGAAACAAAATTCTTTTAGAAATTAATCGAATCGAATTTTCCATGACCTCGATACTTTCTTTAATCCATAAATGGATATATGTAACTTGTAAATCCTTTTGGAATCACCTGGAGTCTCAAACCCTTCTAGTTGTGTCATATAGACATCTTCCTGAAGGTTCCCATTAAGGAATACGATTTTGATATTCATCTTCCAAATCTCATAGTTATGGTAATCTGCTATAGAAATTATAATTCTGATAGATTAAAACATGGAAACTGGTGAAAATATTTCATCATAATCAATTACTTTATGTTGTTTAATATCTTTAACTAAAAGACTTTATTTATAGGTATTAACTTTACCTTCCATGTCTAGTTTCCTATTGAATACCCATTTGCAACCAACAGGATTTATATCAACTAGATCATCGACCAAAACCCAAACTTGGTTCTGATACATGGAATCAATTTTAGAATTCATGGATTCTTTCCATCTTGCAGCTTCTAATCTCTCTACTACCTCCTTGTAGGAGATAGTTTCATCGTTGTCAACCAATAATGAGTCACCATATTTGGTGACTAGAAAAACCATATCTATCTGGTTCTCTTACCTCCCTCATGATCCTACATAGTACTTGTGTTTTAGGAACTAATTCTTCCATGGGGACCTATGGAATCTATTCTTGTACCAACTCTTATATATCTTGAGCATCAACTTCCTCAAATTCAATCTTTCTCCCACTATCCTTTTTGAGGATGTGCTCCCTCTTAGGAAAAATGGATTGTCTAGAGCCAGTCACTTTATTATCTGAGGGGTTGTATAGGTAGTATCCCTTTGTTTCCTTAGGATACCCTATAAAGTTACACTTTGTGTCCCAGGGTTCTAGTTTATTTCCTAAGAAGGACTTAAAAAACACCTCACAATCCCATACACGTGTATGCGACGAAATCACCTTCTTTCCACTCCATAACTCAAAGGGAATTTCATTTTCCACTTTATTTGGTACTCAGTTTAATGTGTATACCAAATTTTGTAATGAATATCCCAAAAAGGATAATGGAAGATCTGCATGACTCATTATTGACCATACCATGTCTAACAAGGTACGGTTCCTTCTTTCATTAACACCATTTCACTATGGTGTAAAAGGTGGAGTGAGTTGAAATAGAATCAAAAAATCACATAAGAAGTTGATAAAGTCTTGGTTAAGATATTCACCACCGTGATCCGATCAAAGATTATTTATCTTATTTCCAAGTTGATTTTATACTTCATTCTTGATTTCCATGAATTTCCCAAAGTACTCGAACGTATACCTCATCAGGTTGACATAGTCATATCTACTCAAGTCATGAGTAAAAGTTATGAAGTAAGAATAACCATCTCTAGCTTATACTATAAATGGTCCACACACATTAGTGTTTACTAATCTTAGAAGCTTTTTGTCCCTTTCACCTTATCCACCGAATGGCGTTTTGGTCATTTTTCCTTGTAAACAAGCATGAAATTTTTCAAGTTGTTTTAGATCAGATGTGTCTAAATAACCATCTTAACATAGCTTTCTCAAATTATTATCATTTATATGACCAAGATGTTGATTCCATAGCTGAGTGTTATATTATTTGTGTGAACATGATCCATTATCAATTTCCAATATTTGGTTTTCATAATTTAATATATTAATACCATTATTTAAATGTGCCATACCATAACATATATTTTCCTTGTAAAATAAAAAACTTTTATTTCCAAAATTTAAAATAAACCCATATGAATTTTGTCATGATACAGAAATTATGTTCTTGGTAATAATGGGCACATAATAAAAATCTCTTAAAACCAAAATCATTCTTGTTGGCAATGAAAGGTGGTAGTCACCAATGGATAGGGCAACCAGCCTCTCTCCATTAGTAGCTCCCAGATCCACCTCTCCTCTAGTAATCTTTCAAAGTATACTTGGTTCCTACATTTGGATACATATGTGAGCACCATAAGATGTATCTAATACCCAATGTGTATATATTTAAATATTACACTTGATAACAAATTCACTTTTAGCTTCACATTGCTTTTGGGTGCAATTCCTTTTTAAGTGTCCTTTCTTGCCACATGAAAAAAATATTGCCTCCTTTTCCTTTCCTTGCCTATGTATCTTCCTCTTCTTAAAAGGACAGTGCTCGGTAGCTTTAGACATGCTGTGAACCTTGTTCCCCTTTACCTTGTTCTTATTTTTCTTTTTCACCATAAGAACCATGGGTTTATTATGTCCTATGTCCTTATCCACTTGGAGAATCAAAGTAAGAAGTTCTGAAAGACTCTTCTCATTATTTCTCATATTGTAATTAATAATAAAATTGGAGAAGTTCTTGGGAAGTGATGAAATTATGATATATATACACAACTCATTCGGTAATTTAATCCCTAAGATGTATAAGTGTTCAATGTATCCAATAATCTTGAATACATGAGGCCTAGATAGCGCAAACACTTCAAGCTTAGTTGTAAACAAAGCATTGGATAAATCATACCTCTCTTGTCTCGCCTTCTCTTAATAGAGATCCTGAAGGTGAAATATCATGTTATATGCATCCATGTTCTCATGTTTCTTCAAAAACTCATTATAAATGGATGATAGTATGAAACATTGAATATATTTTGAATCGTTCAAATGTTTCTCATAGAGTGATAACTCTTCATTACTTGCCTCATTACCAAATGCATCTGAAATTTTAGGTTCTGGGTGCATAAAAAATGTACGATGTGTGGTGCCCAACATCGATTTTTTCCATAATTGATGATCAATATGAGATATATACAATGATGAACTTTGTGATCCATGAAATTGAATCAAATAAATAGAAAATGGATAATTACATTGGAACAAAAGAGAGGATCATCACATATTATTTATAATTAATTTAATTAAATAAAGAATTACCTTTAAGGAATTCTCTCTTAATTCATGAATCTTGTGATAGATCTATGGTCCACCATCATTGCGTAATAGAAACCAAGTGTAGATTTCTTCTAGCAATGATCCACACATGTTCCACAAATCTATAGATATCACCGAAGGAATATTTGGGTGCTAGCTCGGCAGATCCTTGCACTTGCATCGTCCATCTTTGATCGCTTCGAGAACCACTTCCAAAGCATTCTCCTTGATCCGGTGGAGAGGATTATTCTCTATTCTTGAGATCATTCTTAGATAAGGGAGCTCTCTATGCTTGAGAGGATTCTCCAAATCCGTTGTGCACAACCAAGACAAAATTAATTGGCTCTTAAGAAAATAACATAATTGGGTTTATATATCACTAGGGTTAAAATAAAATAATTTCACAAGTTCCCTTAATTATTTATTTAATCCTAGTGAAAACCTCATGTCAAATAATAATAGTAATAATAATATTTTTCAACATATGCTTGACTTGTGAATTAAAATTAAATATTATTTAATCAAATAATATTCAATATTTATTATTTCTCAACAGACCTAAAATCTCACTCCGTCATTCCTCCATAATATTTATCAAACCTTGAATATTGTCTATTGATTTATTAAATAAATATCACTCCATTTTTTTAAAACTTTATGGGGAAAATTCTTCTTATTAAAAATAAAAAATAGGCACGGGAAGGAGATGGAAGAGGTCATACATGAATCATTCCCTTATTCCAATATAAACTAGAAATCACAAGTCATAATCATACTGACCGGAATCATCATAATCATCATACCAATCAGAGTTGTCTAAGGTATCATGTGACCTGGTGACCATAGTCAGCTTGAGGTATGAATAGTCTTTCCTCTATCTCGATTTCCTAGAATGAACAGGTTGAAAACCTTAATCATCCACAACAACAACTTTCCCTTTGGACAATACCTGACTATATGAAGATTTTTTTGGGGAATCATCCTCGATATCATCCCACCATCCATGGATCCCCTAAGTTTCTCTCAATTTATTGATTTCCTCCTGAATTCTTGAAATGTTCTCATCAACCAGATTTTGTTTCCCTTAAATTTATTGGGCAGATTTTTGCTCTGAATCCATAGGTCCGCCCTCATTTGTTTGAGTCCTTGGAGCCATCTCCCCTGACCTATGAGTCCCATGTGTCAGCTCATTCTTTGCACCATCTCTAATACATAAATTTCATTTTTCAAAAGTGGGTTGTACAACACCAATCAAGTCTAACTTATTCTGTGTCGAGTGCATCCTCAATTTCTTCCTACAAGAAGTCTCGAGGTGCCCTTTTGAGGAGAAAAACAAGAAAACCACAGACTTGTGGAATTTATCCTTGCCATGACCAATCATTTGACACTCCAGAAAAAAAGTCAAGAAGTTGTTCATATTCCACTTTTAAGGTAATATCATCATCCAATGCTCACAAAACGACATTATAAATCAAGCTAGTTCTCAATTCAACTTCGACCAGAACTCTAGCCTAGTGACCAAATCTGACATTCTCAGTATTCCTATCCATCTTGATTGGGATCCCCACAACAGATGTGATAAAAAATAAGATTTTAGGATGCCAAAATATCTAATTAAGGCCAATAATCTTGATCCAGACTTGAACTTTAGTGTTTTTATGGTGAAAGGATTAAATAGAAAATCCCACTCTTGAAATCATAACATACATGGATTTAAGGTGATTGATCCAATCCCCCATGCCCTTAGCTTTAGATCCTCTGATGGAAAAGCGATATAAAAATAACCCTGACCCAGGGGAATACACCAACAGATTGAAAAAACCCCATATATAGTTCATTTTCTGAACCAAATCAACAGGCTTCCAAGGATTTCCTTCAGTAGTAAGAACAAGCCTAGCGATTATGGAGTGTTTGTAAATTTTAAATCTGTCAAGAATTACTTCTCTGCTAGTAGTCATGTGAGCAGTGTCACCTTTCTTTACCATTCGCTCTAGAGAAATGTCTTCAACGTGAGAAAAAGTATCTTTTTCCCAGATCAAAGATCTTAGTCTCCTGAGTTCGGCGCTCAGTTACTATGACGTCTTTCCCAGCCACCACTAATGAAGGCTGCACGTTTCCCACACCTGCAGTTGTAGTAGATTAATCTACTACCTTAGATCCACGAATATGGTCTGTTCTGATGTGCAATGCCTCAGACAGCAAGGTCGCACCTCCCGCACCTTTCATCACCGCCATATTCACATCATCCAGCATCACATTCATCATGTCACCTTCGTGATTCATAGCAGTCACCATCCACACAGCACCAGAACATCACCGTCACTTCGCTCGCACCATCCTCGATGGGTAACACCATCCTTATGGAAGACAACACTTCTGTCATGCCTCCCACGCCATCTACACCCACCACCAAAATCGCATTGTCATCTGAAGGTACCGTTGTTGTAGATCTAGACACAATCAAACCCTCACCACTCACACTATTCCTCATCGCAACATATCTATAACAATCAAACTGACCTCGAGGAAGAAGATCTGCACTAGAGAGTGGCTCTTCCATGCCAAAACCCTAGATGCACTGAGTCTTAGAGAGAGAACGTCCCTCCTCTCTCATCCTTCCTCCTCTATAGGTTAACTATGTAATGAAAATGTCTAATTATTCAAATATCACTCCATTATTTACCAATGAATAAATAAATATTATATTTAATAAATAGAAAATAAATATTTATATGTGATCAAGAATAAATGAATAATTATTAAACCACATATGAGAATAATATTTATTCAACCTTCTAAATAATAAATAATAATATATTATTTTACTAAGATTCTAGATACACTTAGTGTGTGACCCTATAGGCCAATTTCTCAGTGGCATTAGGTGAAGTATTCTAAAATCCAAGGTTAGCATCTAGAAACACTCCAAGCCACCCATAGAGAAAGAATTTAATGTTAAAACGACATGTTACCTCATACATACGCTTACTGTGTAATATAATCCCTTTATCTCAATATCTCTATTCAAACATGTTGCATGCTAGTGAGATCAACCTATGTGCTCGATTTCTATTTCTTTGACTTTATGGAAATTGAACTTTCCTAAAGAACACTATGGCCATAGATTTATTTAGGCTATATCATTTCCATCAAAGGGAATGAGATATCAACTTTTGTTAATGAACAGAAGGGACAAATCCTTTCTCACATTATTCATTAATGAAATATTACTCATGACGCACCCAATGTATCCTACTTCGCCGCGAACATATATCGTCACGGTTTTCATCAATACATCTAAGTGAATGACTCATAATACTTATTAATAATAATCATAAATTATAAGGACCAATACACATGTTTACATATAGGAACATCTAATGACACATATAAATGTGGATTTTCTACTGGCGGGTCTCGTTCTCATAATATTCTACTTGATATCTCCATGGGCGTACACCATGAGAAAGTGCCTCAAATCCTTATGAGTATTCACCCCTAATAGTCTATATCATTTGTGTCTCTCAAATTATATCATCCAGTTATATAACATATATTCAATAACAGTGTTGTAGCACTTTCGGGTTCTCATCATAGTGGGGAACTGCTATGACCTTTTAGTGTGACTGCTACTCTTAGGACATTATTACATACTGAATTAAGAAAAAGAACAATCATGATGTGATAAGGAGTTTATTAATATTCAAAACCATGAATACAAGTTATCATAAAGTACATAGAATTTGTTTCTAGGGAACCAACTCCAACAGACTCACACTTTCACTAGAGCCAACTACTAACAACATTCAGTCAGCTAACTCTCACATGATACTCATGTTTCTGCTGAGAAATGACTTTAGTCAAGGGGTCTACCAAATTTTTTTTTTTGGATACTATAATTACTATAACTTCACCCCTTTATATAAATACCTCAAGAGGTGATAGTTTTAGAGTATCTATTTTGTTCGTTGGTGTGACCTTGGCTCTTTCGCAAGATCCACCGCTACAGTATTATCACAAGACAATGTGACTGGGTATTTAATTCTAGGTACCACATCAAGCTCCTGGATAAAATTCTAAATACAAATGGATTCTTTGGGTGTATCTGAATCTAATATATACCTATACTTCGCTGTAGAATCAGTGAAAACTTCCTACTTTGATCTCTTCTTGCTCACAACTCCTCCATTGAGATAGAAAACATATCTTGATTATGACTTCATATCATTCTAATCTTTCTGAAATCTAGAATCAATATAACCCCTAATGATCAGATCCTCGTCTCCTCCATACCCCCAAGAACATGTCCTTAGTTCTTCTTAGATACTTAAGGATGGCCTTAATAGCAGTCCAATGTTGTTCTCCTAGATCTTCTTAATATCTACCTACCATGCTCAATGCATAGTAAACATCAAGTCTAGTATATAACATAACATAAATGATTGATCCAATCACTAAAGCGTATGAGATATTACTCATTATCTCTTTCTATTGTTGTGTCTGAGGACACATTTTATTAGAAAGATATAAACCATGTGACACTAGAACATATACCCTCTTGGATTGTTCCATACTAAATATCTTTAGTATCTAGTCAACATATGTACTCTGACTTAGTCCAAGTAGCCTCTTGGATCTATCACGAATGATCTTTATCCCTAGAATATAGGATGCTTCACCTAAGTCCTTCATGAATAAACACTTTTTTAACCAGTCCTTAACTGACTGTAGGACTGGTGTGTCATTTACAATAAGTAATATTTCATCAACATATAATAATAGTATAACGATCATATTCTCACTAAAACTCTTGTAAATACACGGCTCACATTCGTTCTTTATGAAACCTAATTATTTGATGGATTCATTGAATCGAATTTTATATAACCTGGATGTTTACTTCAATCAATAAATAGATATCTACAACTTGAAAATTATTTTAGCATCACCTGGAGTCACAAACCCTTCTGGTTGTGTCATATAGAATCTTCTTGAAGGTTCCTGTTAAGGAATTCAGTTTTGACATCCATCTACCAAATCTCATAGTCAGGGTAAGCTATTATAACAGGTACAATTCTGATTGATTTAAACATGTAAACTAATGAAAATACATCATCATAGTCAATTCCTTGATGTTTTTTAAAACCTTTATCCACTAGCCTTAATTTATATGTATTTACTTTACTTTCATGTCCAATTTTCTCTTGAATACCCATTTTCATCCAATGGTCTTTACATTAACTATTGAATTGACCAAAACCCAAACTTGGTTCTAATACATGGAATCCATTTCAGAATTCATGGATTCTTTCCATCTCATGGCTTCTGATCTCTCTACTTTCTCCTTGTAGAAAATAGGTTCATCATTTTCAACCAATAATGAGTTTCCATCTTTGGTGACAAGAAAACCATATCTCTCTGGTTCTCTTACCTCTCTTATACTCCTATATAATACTTGTATTTTATGAACTAATTCTTCTATGGGGACCTATGGAATATTTTCCTATACCAACTCTTGTGTATCTAGATCATCAACTTCATCAAAGTCAATCTTTATCCCACTATCCTTTTTTTAGGAAGTTCTCCCTCTCAAGAAAGACGGATTGTCTGGCAACACTCGCTTTCTTGTATGAGGGTTTTATAGGTAGTATCCCCTTGTTTCCTTGGGATACCCTATAAAGATACACTTTGTACCATGGGTGATAGTTTGTTTCCTGAGAATGCCTTAATAAATTCCTTGCAACCTCATACATGTGTGTGCGAAAAAATGGGTTTTTTAGACTCCATAGCTCGAAGGGAATTCCATTTTCCACTTTAGTTGGTACTCAGTTTAATGATTATACCACAGTTTGTAATTCATATCCCCGAAAGGATAATGGAATATCTACCTGACTCATCATAAACCTTACCATGTCTAATAAGGTATGATTCCTCCTTTCACTAACATTATTCCGCTATGGTGTATAAGGTGGAGTGAGTTGATATCTAATCCCAAACTCTTATAAAAATTCAATGAACTATTGGTTAATATATTCACCACCTAGATCTGATCGAAGATTCTTTATCTTCTTAAAAAGTTGATTCTATACTTCATTCTTGAATTCCTTGAGTTTCTCAAAAGACATATACTTATACCTCACTAATTAGACATATCCATATCTACTCAAGTCATCAATAAAAGTTATGAAGTAAGAATATCCACATATATATTCTATTGAAAATGGTCTGCACACATCAATGTGTACCAATCCTAGAAGCTTTGTGTCCTTTCACCCTATCCACCAATTGGTTGTTTGGTCATTTTTCCTTGTAAACAAGCATGAAATCTATCAAGTGGTTTTAGCTCATAAGAGTCTAAATAATCATCTTGATAGAGATTTGTAAAATGATTCTCATTTACATGACCAATATGGGGATGTCATAGCTAGTTGTATATGATTCGTGTGAACATGATTCATTATCGATTGTCAGAACTTGGTTTTGTAATTTAATATAGAAATACCATTATTTAAATGTGTCATACCATAACATATGTTTTCCTTATAAAAGAAAAAACTTTTATTTTTAAACTTGAAAATAAACTCATATGTATCTAGGAATGATATAGAAATTATGATTTTGGTAATTATAGGTACATAATAACAATCTTTCAAAACCAAAATCATTCATGTTTGGATATATATGTGAGCCCCAAAAACTGTATCTAATACCCAATGTGTAGATATTGAAATATTACATTCGATAATGAATGCACCTTTAGCTTCCCCTTGCTTCTGGGTGTAATTTCTCTTCTAGTGGCCTGATTTTCTACATGCAAAACATATTGCCTCCTTTTCATTTCCCTACCTCTAGATCTTTTTATTCTTAAAAGGATGGTGGTCAGGAGCTTTATAATATTTATAAGTCTTGGTCCCCCTTTACTTTTTCTTCCTTTTATTATTCTCCATAAGGACTGTGGGTTTGTTACGCACTATGTCCTTATCCACTTGGATAATTAATGTAAGAAGTTTTGAAAGAAACTTCTCATTATTTCTCATATAGTAATTAACATTAAATCTAGATAATTTCTTGGACAGTGATGAAAGTATGAGATCTATATGAAACACATACAAGAGTTTAATCCCTACGATATTTAAGCATTCAATGTAGAAAATAAGCTTGACTACATGAGGCCCAGCTGGCGTAGACTCTCCAAGATTAGTTGTGAACAAAGCATTAGAGATATCATACTTATCTTGTCTTGCCTTCTCTTTATAGGGATCCTAAAGGCGATACATCATGATATATGCATCCATATCCTCATGTTTCTTCAAAAGTTCATTATATATATATGATAGCATGAAACATTGAATATTTGTAGCATCATTCAAATGTTTCTCATAGAGAGATAGCTCTTCATCACTTGCATCATTACCAGACACAATTGGAAAAGTTTCTTCAAGCACATATAATTTCTTTTCATAGAAAAGTATGACATGTAGGCATCTTTACCGCTCTTGAAAATTTGTGTCGGTGAGAAGGGTTTTCTTCTCAAGTATGGATCACAATGATATGTTTTATTTCATTTTAATTTTGTTTCTACAAAATAATATAAGAATAATTTTAGTGCTTTATCTGATAAAATTTAGACAAATAAATAAATATTATATTTATTAGTCTCTCACTATTTTATTAAAACCCAATATCCCTCACCATTAGCTTTATAATATCCTATTTCTTGGAAAATCTTGTGGAAAGGATCCATATTTCTATTATCATCACCTAAAATTGGGTTGGTTGGGCAACTTGAATGGTTTTAGGTAGGCATTTCAAATTCCAACTACATTAACTCACAGTTCCTTGATCCTTTGATCAGACTCCCCAATCCTAAAATCCTTAAAATAGATTTGCTCAACCTTTTCCTCTCATTTACACCAATTCCTGCTTTGGCAGTCAACCCTTGATATAAACTAAGTTAAGTCAACCCAAAAATTCAAGTTATAATTCCCCAATAATTGAAAGCACCCCAACTTGGGTTGGTTAAGCACTTTGAACTATGGTTTAATTTTAACTAAAGTAATGGAAGGTTATACTGACTTAATATTTTATTGAGGGATTTTATCCTTTTATTCATAAATTTCTAATTATTATCTTTATCATATTCTTGTTAATATTAAGTGGGTTTACTTGAGTGATTAATCATTTATTATATAATATTTATGCATAATTCAGTATATTTTAGTTCTATATTGCATGATCAATAATTAATTAATTATGTGATCATGATAAAACATCCATAATAAAATAACCATGAAACTTGACAGAAATAAAATAATAAAGGGTATGCTCATTAGATTATACTAATGGGTAGTTTATCTATTAGTTGATAAACTAATTTTTGACCTAGAGAAAAACACCTTGAACCAATTAAGGTTTGTGTTTATAGATTTCCACCCGTCTACCTTTGTATCTCTCTTGGATTGGTTTCACCTCGGCTCCAAACTTGAACCGACTCCACTATCTTGGGAGCTTCATCCATTATATATGATTTTACTCACACACAGATTATGGGGAAAGGGTTTACATAAAAGAAACCATGGGCACACATGCCCTACATAATAAGAGGATAGAAGGTACGCAGGTTAACTATTTAATTTAATAATAAATTGAATGAAATGAAACCAATCACTTAGAAATGTATGATCTATGGTCATGATCATCCACATGCATGCAATAAATTATGCATTTAATAAAACTGGCATTAAATTCTTAATAATTCTTATTTAAGATAAATCTCACACAAATCAATTAATTATTATCATTAATTAATCAATTATTTTTTATTAATTCTCATTCAAATTTCCCTGATATTCTCATCCATTATAATTTTAAACAAATTAAATAAATCTATTTAAAATTATTTATGTACATAAATGTATCTTGGAGACAACACGGTGAATACCTATCCCATTCTACCCAATATGTATTATACTTTTTTACCATTTTAATCTTGTGACATATAGCATACATGACTTATCATGTACTTTCACAAAGTGTACTTCACAGATGATTACCCGAATTACATGATTTTTTAGTCATGTGTTATGATTCAATGCACATAGGGTAACAACTTGTAATACGAATCATACATGATATAAAGATCTGAACATTATGTAGATATTAACTAAAAATTTAAATATTTATGTATATTAAAACCCATCACATGGAGTGTCCTATCTTTACAACCACATTCAAGTACATATCTCAAGGTTTACAAAGTAAAATAAATAAATTTTAAATCTGTATAATTTAGTATAAGTACAGGGCGTGTGCAACTGAGCTACATGGTGTGTACATCTCTCACCATGTATCTGAGGCACACACCTAGGGACTCAATGTGTAAAACATGCCTCATAAAATTTGGAGTACATGGTGTTTCCAATGGACCACACGAAATGTTAACTCTAAGTTACACGGTCACCAGTCAGGTAGGACGTGTATGGAATACATGGCCCATCTATGACTCAAAGGGACTACATGTCATGTAAATGGGCTACATGGTGTGTAATCTAGTGACCATGCACCATTATGTTCTGGTCAACACACGGTGCATTTAAAACATGAAATTAATGCATAATCTTGAATTAATTTTCGAATCAATTTTGATGCATTGAACATGACTACAGGACATGTAACTCTAGTTACACAGTGTGTAGTCTTATGTTGTCTATCCAAAAACCTTGGAACCTCCAGATTAGTTCCTCGATTTTATTTTAATCATAAAATTAATTGTTTTGATTAGATCTACGAGAAACAAAAGAGGAAGAATCATATCCCAAAATTCAGATTAAAAGAATGATTAGACTTGAATTGAAAAAATAAATTATAAATGCGTAAATCACCAAAGATCTTTAAATAATTATAAATAATTATGTGATCCTTTTGATACCTCTTTTAGGTTATGGGTGCAGCATAAACACATGATGGGTAGTGCCCAACTTTGATTTTTTCTCATAATCGATGATCAATTTGAGATCTATACAATGATGAACGTTGTGATACATGGAATTGAATCAAATAAATAGATAATGGATAATTATGTTAGAACCAGATAGAGGATCATTTTATATTATTTAAAATTAATTTAATTAAATAAAGAATTACCTTTAAGGAAATCTTTCTTCATTGATGAGTCTAGTGATTGATCTGCAGTCCATTTTCTTTATATTGTAGAAACCAAGTGTGGATTTCCTCTAGCGATGATCCACACATGTTCCACAAATCTCTAAACATTTCTGAAGGAATCTCTAGGTGTTATCACGGTAGATCCTTGCATTTGTGTCATCCTCCTTTGATCGGTTCAAGAACCGCTTCCAAAGCGTTCTCCTTGACCCAGTGGAGGAGGATTGCTCTCCATTCTTAGGAGTGTTCTTGGAGAAGGGAGCTCTCTAAGCTTGAGAGGATTCTCTAAATACATTGTGCACAAACAAGACAAAATGAATTGTCTCTTGAGAAAATTACATAATTGGGTTTATATATCGCTAGGGTTAAAATAAAATAATTTCACAAGTACCCTTAATTATTTATTTAATCCTAGCGAAACCCCTATGTCAAATAGTAATAATAATATTATTATTTCTCAACATGTGCTTAACTTTCGAATTAAAATTAAATATTCTTTAATAAAATAATATTTATTATTTATTATTTATCACTGGACCTAAAATAGTTTTATGGTATTCCTCCATAATATTTATCAGATCTTGAATAATATCTATTTATTTATTAAATAAATATCACTGTATTATTTTCCAATAAATAAATAAATATTATATTAATTAAATAGAAAATAAATATTTATATGTGATCAAGAATACATGATCAATTATTAAACCATGTACGATAATAATATTTATTTAATCTATTAAATAATAAATAATAATATATTATTTAACTGATATTCTGGATACAAGTGTGTGACCCTCTAGGTCTCTTTCTTAGCGGCATTAGGTGAAGCAACCTAAAGCCTAAGGTTAGCATTTAGCAACATGCTAAGCCACCCATAGAGAAAGAATTTAATTCCACAATGACATGTTACCTCATATGGATGATTAATGTGTAATATAATCTCTTTATCTCAATATCTCTAATCGAGTAGGTTGGATGCTAGTGCCATTAACCTATGTGCTCAATTTATCTTTATTTAACTTTATGGGAATTGAACTTGCCTATAGAACACCCTTACCATGGATTTATTTAGGCTATATCATTTTCATCAAAAGTCCTAAGATGTCAACTTCTATTAATGAACATAATTTACAAACCCTTTATCACATTATTCATTAATGAAATATTACTCATGATGCACCCAACGTATCCTACCTCACTACGAACATCTTTAGTCACAGTTTTAATCAATACATCTAAGTGTGTGACTCATAATACTCATTAATAATAATATTAAAGTTTAAGGACCAATACACACATTCATGGATAGGAACATCCAATGACAAATAAATGTGGATTTTGTACTGGTGGGTCTCATTCTCATAATATCCTACTGGATATTACTAAGGGCGTACACTATGAGAAGGTGCCTCAAATTCCTATGAGTATCGACCCCTGATAGCATGTACCATTTTTTTCCTCAAATGATATCATCATGATATAGAACATATATTCAAGAACATTATCATAGCACTTATAGGTTCTCATCATAGCGGGGAACTACTATAACCTTTTAGTGTGATAGCTACTCTTAGGATATTATCACATAATATGTTATGCAGAAGAACAGTCATGATGTGATAAGAAGTTTATTAATATTCAAAATCATGAGTATAAGTTATCATAAAGTACATAGATGTTGGTTCTAGGGCACCAACTCCAACAAGGAATAGGTTCTTATAGCATATATAATTTCCTTTCATGGTGAAGTATAATGCGTAAGCACCTTTTCCATTCTTGGAAATTTATGTCAGTGATAAGATTATCCTTATCAAGTATAGATCATAATTTTATGTTTGAAATCATTTTAATGTTGTTTCTAAAAAATAAGATAAGCAAAATTTTAGTACTTTATCTGATAAATTTTAAACAGATAAATAAATATTATAATTATTAATCTCACGCTATTTTATCGAAACCCAATATCCCTCACCATTGGCTTCAGAATATCCCGTTGGTTGGACATTTTAGTTACAAGGATCCATATTCCCCTTCTCATTACCCCAAATTTGGTTGGTCAAGAAACTTGAATGGTTTTAGGTAGGCATTCTAAATTCCAACTACATTAACTCATAGTTCCTTGATCTATTGAGTGGACACCCCAATCCTGAAATCCATAAATTGGATTTCCTCAACCTTTGTCTCTCAGTTACACTAAGACTTGCTTTTTCATTCAACCCTTGATATGAACTAATTTAATTCAACCCAACACTTAGAGTTAGAATTCCCTGATAATTAAAAGCATCCCAAATTTGGTTGGTCAAGCACTTTGAACTGTGGTTCAATTTTAACTGAATTAGTGGAAGACTATACCAAATTAATATATATTATTGAGGGATTTTATCCTTTTATCAATAAATTTCTGATTATTATCTTTATTACATAATTTTTAATATTAAGTGGATTTACATAAGTGATTAATAATATCTTATGTAATATATAGGCATAATATAATTTATTTTAGTTCTATCTTTCATGCTTGCTAATTTAATTAAGCCATGTGATCGTGAAAAAACATCCATAATGAAATAACCATGAAACTTGGCAGAAATCAAATAATAAAACGGTATGATCATGAGATTTTACTAATAGTTAGTTTATCTAGAATTTGATTAACTAATCATTAACCTAAGAGAAAAAACACCTTAAACCAATTAAGGTTTATGTTACATCTTTCCACCTGTCCACCAATGTATCTCTCTTGGATTGGTTTCACCTTAGCTCCAAACCTGAACTACCTCCACTATCTTGGGATCTTTATCCATTACATATGCTTTTACTCACATGTAGGTGAGGGGAAAAGGGTTTACATAAAAGAAACCATGGGCACATAGTCCCTTACATAATAAGAGGAGAGAAGGCACATAGAACAATAATTTAATTTAATAATAAATTAAATTAAACCAGTCACATATGAAGTTTTGGTATATGCATGCAAAAAATTACACATTTAATAAAACTAGCATTCAATTATTAATAATTCTTATTTAAGATAAATCACCCTCGAATCAATTGATTATCATCTTTAATTAATCAATTCTTTTATCTTAATTCTCATTTGAATTTCCTTGATATTCTCATCCATTATAATTTTAAACAAATTAAATAAATTTATTTAAAATTAATTGTGTACATAAATATACCTTGGATTCAACATGTTGAATACTCATCCGATTCTACCCAACATGTATTATACTCATACATAGTTTGTTCTATGTGACTTATACCATACATGACTTATCACATACTTTCATGATGTTTAGTATCAACTTAATGATAACACAAATTACATGATTTTTCTGTAACGTGTCGTGCTTTAATGCACATAGAGTAACAACTGTAGTATGACTCATACATGATATGAAGATCTGAACATTACATAGATATTAATTAAACACATATATATATATATTAAAACCTATCACATGGCATGTCCTATCAACTTAATGACCACACGCAAGCACATGTAGATAAGGTTTTCACATTATAATAAATAAATTTTAAATATGAATAATTTGGTATAAGTAAACAGTGTGTACAAGTGAGCTACAAAGTGTATACATCTCTCACCGTGTATCTGAGGCACGTGCCTAGGGAATTGGTATGTAAACTGTGCCTCAGAAAATTGGAGTACACAGCGTGTATAAATTACTACATGGCGTGTGGTCTTTGAGTTACATGGTCACCAGTCAGGTATGCCATGTATGGTAATACACGGCCCATCTATGACTCAAAGGGACTATATTCCAAGTATATGGGATACACAGAGTTTACTCTAGTTGACCATGCACCACCCTATCCTGGTCAACACACAGTCTAAGAAATAAATGCACCATGTGTCATCAATGTACATGGTTTGAATTAATTACCAAAACCTTGATTACACGGTGTTTACTTCTATGTTATATGGATAGAATCCTCTTCACCTCTGTATGAGTTCTTCAATTTTATTTTGTTCATAAAATTAATCATATTGATTAGATCTATGAGAAACGAGGGAGGAATAAGTAGATCTCACAATTCAGATTAAAATAATGATAAAAAAATAGAACTTCGGAACCAGAGAGGGGATCATCACATATTATTTATAATTAATTTTATTAATTAAAGAGTTACCTTGATGGAATTATTTCTTTATTGATGGATCTGACAACAAATCTACGTAGTCTGGTCATTGCGTTTTAGGAATCAAAGTAGATTCCCTCTAGCGGTGATACACACGTGTTCCACAAATCTCTAAACATTGTTATAGGAATCTTTGGGTGCTATCATGGTAGATCTTGTTGCTTGCATCGACCCACTTTGATCATCTCAATAACCAATTCCAAAGCATTCTCTTAGATCTCTCTTGACTCAATAGTGGGAGGTGGAGGAAGATCACTCTCCATTCTCAAGAGAGTTCTTAGAGAAGGGAGCTCTCTATGGCTTGAGAGGATTCTCTGAATTCATTGTGCATAACCCAACAAATAAAATGTCTTTCAGAAAATATAATATAATTGGGATTATATATCGTTATCATTAGAAATAAATAATTTCCCAAGTTCCCTTTATTATTTATTGAATACCTGTGAAACTCCATATCAAATATTATTATTATTATTATTTCTCAACATGTTCTTAACTTGTAAATTAAATTAAATATTATTTAATCAAATAATATTCAATATTTATTATTTCTCATTGCACCATTAAACTTGGTCCTCCATTCCTCCTAAATATTTATCAAGTCTTGAATAATGACTATTTATTTATTAAATTAATATCACTAAAATATTTTCCAATAATTAAATAAATATTATATTCACTAAATAACAAATAAATATTTATTAAATATTCTGCTCACATTGTATTCTCCCGAATAACTAGTGATGGAATATATGCGATCAATCAAACATGAATAATTATTAAACCACATACGGGAATAATATTTATTCAAATTGTTAAATAATAAATATTATTATTATTATTTAACTAATATTCTGAATACACTTAGTGTATGACCCTCTAGGCCTCTTTCTCAGTGGAATTAGGTGAAGTAGCATAAATTTCAAGGTTAGTGTTTAGAAACATGCTAAGGCACCCATAGAGAAAGAAGTTAATGTCAAAATAACATAATACCTCATACATATGCTTACTATGTAATATAATCCCTTTATCATGATATCTCTAATCAAGTAGGTTGCATGCTAGTGCCATAAACTTGTGTTCTCGATGTACCTTTTGTTGACTTCCCAAAAATTAAACTCAACTATAGAACACCATGGCCATGGATTTATTTAGGCTCTATCATTTCCATCAATGGTCCTGAGATATAAACTTCTATCAAATAACAGAAGGGAAAAATCCTTTATCGCATTATTCATTAATAAAATATTACTCGTGACGAACCCAATGTATCCTACCTCACCGCAAACATATGTCTTCATGATTTTCATCAATACATCAAAGTATGTGACTCATAATACTCATTAATAATAATCTTAAATTTTAAGGATCAATACACATGCCCACTGATAGAGTAAGCAACAATATTTAGAGTATTCATTTGGAATGAATATTTATGACGTGTCTACCAAAGGTTAGTGGGAGCATCATTTTTTTAAGTAAAATATGTTTGGTAACATATGGAAAACAACTATTGGTCTTATATTTAGCTAAGACCATAATGAAATTAATTCTATAATGATTAAATGAACATAACAACCTAAGTTGTAGGGAGCAGTATTTACTAAGGTAGATCTAATGGTATCTTATGAAGGAACTGGGCACTCAGCGAAATCCCCAAATGGGATTTTAAAATTTTCACTAATTTTCGACATGAACTTGTCGACGTCGGAAAATAGATGCTCAGTTTAGGTCTAGGATCTCACGTGAAAGAAGTTAAGCACAAAAATAAATCATAATAATAGCTGGTTTAAAACCCAAAGTTGCGCACAACATTTGCTCGTCGTTGGTGATCACTGCTTGAAGAATCCAAAGCCGAATTCCTCTAGATCATCCACATGTGCTTCAAGAAACTATGGAAGTGCCATTCATTGAAACTCGGGTGCTAGCACAGTGTTCTGACGTCGCCTTCGACGCTCCGACGATCACCACATCACCCTAATTGCGATGCCTGAGAGAGATAGCTTCATCTGAGCCCCTTGGATCCAGGGCCTTTCTCTCTAGGATATGGGAGAGATAAGTAGAGATATAGATCCATGAATAGTGCCTAGTAAATCACTCTTCTCCTCTATTTAAAGAGTGAAATGAAATTACCTGGAAATGCCAGCACGGCGCCCGAACAATTAATCACACTATATAAATAATATTTTGACTACTAAACTGAGTCATAAATATTATTCATTATTATTATCACTTTCTTGTAAAAATATATTACGTGATAATACCCATTCCATTAACTCAGCTCGTACTCCCGCAAATGTTAATTTAAGCTTGAATATATATTAATATTTGTTTAAATAATATTTTTCATGTATTTACTTAAAACTTGTAAATAAAATTAATAAAAAATTCAATACCCATTATCCACAACTTAAATAATATGAATTTATTTATTTCATTGGTGATCGTTTAACCTTGGAAAAATCCCAGACCTCAGTGGTGGGTCCCACTATATCCAAAACTCCTATTCAACTGAATAGGGTAGATTCTCGAATATGTTATTGTGTGTGACCCTCTAGGACCTTATCTCAATAGTAGTGAATAGTATTCATAGACCAAGAGCAAGATCTAGCAACACAGCATGGCCCCTAAAGAGATAAGAATTGTCACAGTAGCGACAACCAACCTATGAACACTTACTGTGTAATATAGTCACTTTTCCATTAATATATCATAAAGCAGGACGCACTCACGTGTCATCGACCTTTGTCTTTCTTTATTATTTTTTAATCTTACTGGACGGAATTACCCTCAACTACCATGGACATGGTCTTATGAAGTTACTACCATCCATATCAACATGGCTTGAGATATATTACTTCCATAACCTAGAATCTACAAATCCTTTCTTGACCATTCAACCAATTTCATGCCATCAATGACGTACCCAACACAAACTACCTCGCCACGATTTCAACATCATATTTTTCATCTTGCATCAAAGTACACTATCCAATGACATACACTAGAAATAATCTCAATTCAGGAGACCATTACGCATGATCTTAGATAAGAACATCCAATGACACCCAAAACATGTGGTGTTCCTATTGGCGGGCATGTCCTCGAGATCTCACTACTAAAAATCACCAAGTGCGAACTTCATGAGAAGAAGTCTCAATTATTATTATCCCCCATCACCTAATAGTAAAATATCTACTATGTTTGATTAGTAAGATGTATCTAGACCATAGAACATATATTTAAGATTAATATCGTAGTATCTTGAGGTTCTCATTATAGCTTGGGATCTACTATAACCTTTCGATACGACAATTAATCTTTGGACATTACCATTTAAATAGTGGATGTTGAAAATTCAACACTATAATGGTAATATGACATCATGTTTAGCTAATTGTATACACGATATGGTAATCAAAAGAAATGAATAGTTGGGTCTAGGGCACCCACTATTTCAACCCTCCCACTTATATTAGATCCAACTTTCTAACCAAACTTGTTATCTAATCACATGATAAAGATCATGTTTCTGCTGAGTAATGGCTTTAGCTACTGGGCCCTCCATGCTTCCACCGTGTGGCTATTCTGCTATTGCGACCTCATCTCATTGAGTAAAAATTCTCAAGAGATGGTATCCCAAGTATATACTAATTGTTCACTATTATAACTTAACACCTTGGCTAGTAAAAATATCATAATTTACATTATGATAATACTTTTCTTACCAGGTGCAATTCCAAGAACTGGAAGAATTCATTGCATTTTATAATTGCTTCTTAGCTACCTTATAAGTTGCAAAGTACTCGGCCTTTATAGGTATGACTACCAATGTCTTATATGATCTTATATCGCTCATCACCTTAGCCTAAATATGATATTAGATCACATGGATCTAAGGAATATTAGTTTGTATCCTCTTAAAACTAGTATCTTTACTTCTCTACTTACCAGGTACATATCTTTTGTACTTGCCGAAGTACAATTAGATAGTTCTAACTGCATCCCTTACAGTGCTCCTGGATATAACTAATATTTTCCTATTATAAATTATATCCTAGAAATATCATTTCTTGTACATATCATGGAATTCATGATTGATCCATCACTTAGACATATAGATTTAACTCACATCTTTAATCTCCTCCCATGTTCTGAACATGGAAGCCTTGAGAGATTATGTCATGTGACATTGGAAACAATTCTTATCTTAAATTGTTTTGACTTGTATTTTTCAATACAATGTAACTATATATACGATTGACTAGGACCAAGAAACCTATAGATCTACCTCATTAGATCCTTTTCCCCAGAACTTAGTTTTCTACTTTAAGTCAATCATTGGAGAATAAATTTCATCATGGTCTTAACTAACTATAAGTCCAATTTCAGTTTTCCATATGTTTTTGAACATATTTTGTATGGAAAACTTTAGCACTCCCACTAACCTTTGGTAGACACATGGAAAAAATTTGTTGCAAATTTATATTCTATGATCTTGTTTCTTTTAATAATAAACCAAATTTTAGTAACTTTCAACCTTTATTAGAATTATGTGACATGACCATCCCTTTCTGGTTGTACCGTTTAGACACCATCCACGATTGGTGGTCATGACATCCAATG
This sequence comes from Viscum album, assembly GCA_963277665.1. Taxonomy (NCBI): domain Eukaryota; kingdom Viridiplantae; phylum Streptophyta; class Magnoliopsida; order Santalales; family Viscaceae; genus Viscum; species Viscum album. The sequence goes on along the minus strand of OY728138.1, from coordinate 283,181,680 downwards.
ATAAATACTTTGATCATAGATATTAGCTATGGTAAGTAAAATTCTAAAGGATTTAGGCATAAAAACATGGTGAAACCAATCGAGCCTTATTGGTACTACACTTGTACTATCCATGTATCAAATCACTTGAATACCCACTGCAGTATTCAAAATAATAAGCCCCTTTGCACTTTGATACATGAAATCCATAAATTTAATTTTAGTTGGTCTTATCAATTTTAGATAATTTTCATATACTTATTACCTATAGGAAATATTATTCACAATGAATAATCGATCACCGACCACGGTGAATACAAAAACCATCACCATGGTTTTATCCTTACTACATAGTATGTGTCACTGGAACATACTATGTTCCACATGTGCTTGTAGAACTAGTTGTGCATCTTGAGCATTGACTAAACCCAAGTCAATCTAGCTCCCACTATCTCAAAATAGATGTGAACCCTCTTATAGAAATATTGTTTATAACCTGACTATATCTTTTCTATGATAGGGATTTGTGTAATATCCTAAGCAACCATTAGGATGATTAAAAAAATGCACAATGTGTTTGTTCCTGATGCAAGTCTTTTTATGTCCTAACAAACTCTTTGCATCCAAACACATGTCTATATGGCATAATGGATTTATCATCTTAATATTATTTTTATGATATCCATTTTTCATTATGGTTAGCATATAGTTGTGGGATATCGCCGTTATTTGAAAAACATTTCATGAAATATAATGAAAGTTGTTGTAGGTTGTAACATTGATACTCCAAACATCATGACTCTGATGTATAAAATGTGCATTTAGGAATTACTCCACGCTAACTTTTTTTGATCAATGTTAACATTTAAGACTTAATCATTGATCCTTATCATTAACATCAATTTCATGATGCGGATAAGTTAATATGCGTTTAGAAATTACTCCATGCTACATTATCATGATCGATGATTGCACAGTCAAGATATTCTTCAGCATGCCAGCTCAAAGAAACTCATATCTTCTGACCATGCACTTACTTCATTTTACCATTCCTTAATTACTTAAAGAAATCATATGAATTGTATATACCTCTATCTTATGCTTGTAATAGTTCACACGACCAAGATGAACTAATTCCATAATATTTGTGGTAAACCTTTATTTATAATGGTTTCTTTGTCCAAACTAAATATGTCAATGATACCAAAAGTATTTATTTGTTCTGAGCCTAAATACCATACTTGGTATATTCATGACGCCCAATTTTAGTATTGCTTGACAAAGAAATATTTTGCCACAATTGGGTATAAGTCTTACATTTTATATTCATCACTCATTGCCTATGATTCATGTATCACTAAACTATAAGTTGAGTATTAAATAACATTAATTATTAAACCTAGAATAATGTATCATTGTGTCTAAGGACACACAAGATTAATGTTTAATTTATACTCAATAATAGTTCTACGTGAATCTTTCTCTTGGAAATTAGGAAGTTGTGTACTTCTCACTACTGGCCTAGGTATCACCCTTTTGCAGCCACTTGGAGAATACATGTGACTTCTAGTAATATCTCTACACTCACTTGGTTATTGTATTAGAATACACATATGTCACCAGAATATTGTATTTAATACCCAAGTAGTAAAACTAAAACATTACAATTGATGAATATTTTTGAAGAAGAAGAGGGTAACTAGTTTTTTTAATTAAATTTATTGCTTTTAAACTTTAATTATTTTATTTTATAATATGAAATGAAAATAAAATTTGTTAATACCTCATTCATTGAAGGAAATTGTGAATTTTCCATTGGAATTACTTTCCCTTGTCCTTTTCACCTTGTCTTTCAATTTACCTGCCATAAGAATTAAAGATAAAACTATCTTTGAAATTCTTATTCACTTGGATAACCTTACCTGAATAGGTAATGAAGTGTTTACTCGATACTTGTTCATTTTATAACTTAAAATGAAACTTGATTAAAGGGGTGAAAATGATATGAGAAAGGGATCCATTTAAAGATCGTTATCCATCTTTCAATTTAAACATGTCGATGTAACCATCGCCTTATTTATACCATTGCTTCTCTTTCTCCTTGGAAACTTCTCAGAGATGAGACTTCAAGGTATATCATCCATGTCCTGGTGGGCTAGGCGCTGCCAGAGGTGGTTGGCCACTGCACTTAGGGCAGCTTTTCATGGAAAGACTAAGGATGGAGACCGTACTCGACCTGGCTATGGGGGTATCAATCAGGAGGTGGTGCCAGGAGTGGTCCTTCAGGGGGAGGAGGCTAGACCGAGGCGCTTTGGCACCGCTGCATGTCCGAGAGGGGCGGCCGACCTGATAAGGGGTGCGACGCCGAGAGCTTGATGGCCTGGTTCACCATGCACAGGATGAACCCCAGAAGGGGATGACTTACAGGTCTTCTCCCCCCCCCCTTTTTGACCCATATACCCCACATGTTTTCCTCTTTTTTTTCTTTTGACAAAAAGAATATTCCCTTAATTTTTTGTGTTTTTTTAGGACCTAAAATGCGGGTCTTATTCCATTTTAAAAGTCATTTAACCTTTAAAATTTTTCTAAAGCCTATATTTCAGACTTGGAACATAATAATATTATTTTAATAATATTATTTAAATGATAAAATTAATATTATTATAATATTATTATAATTATTATAAAATATTATTTTACATGGTTGGAAAAACCTGTTCCGGCTGTAAACTTGGCTGGAAAATTTTGTTTAGACAAAATTAAAATTGTGACCATCATTAGAGTATAAAAAAACATATATTTATATATATATTCTTCAATTTTAAACCTGAAAAAAGTGATTTGAATTCGTATTTAAAACATTGTATAACTGTAACTTTTTCATCTGAAGTCGGATTGGAAATCTGTCTACGATGTCGGGACTGTAATGATGCCCTCTACGATATTTAATGAAAATTTAATTTATCCATTGGCTTAAAATTTTCACGTGCTCTCTCTAATACCACTTGAAGGAACCGGGCACGTAGCAGAAGCCCCAAAAAGGTGGGATTTTAAAATTTTCACCAATGTTCGACATGAACTTGTCGACATCCGTGAATAGCTGCCCGGTTTAGGCTGAGGATCTTATGTGAAAGAAGTTAAGCACAAAATAAATTGTAACAATACCATGTTTAAAAACCAAATCCTTGTACGAATTTTGCTTGTCGTTGGTGATCACTGCTCGAAGAATCCAAAGTCAAATTTTTCTAGATCATCCACACATGCTTCAAGAAACTATGGAAGCATCATTTGTCTAAACCTGAGTGCTAGCTCAGAGTTCCGACGTCACCTTCGACGCTCCAATGATCACCGCATCACCCTACTTACGATGCTTGAGATAGAGAGATTCATCTGATCCCCTTGTATCTAGAGCCTCATACTCCCTCAAATATTAATTTAACCCTGAATATATATTAATATTCGTTCAAATAATTCATGTATTTACTTAAAAATTGTAAATAAAATTAATAAATAAATTCAATACACATTATTCATAACGTTAATAATATGAATTTATTTTTTTCATTGCTGATCTTTTAACCTTGGACAAATCTCGGACCCCAATAGTGGGGCCCACTATGTCCAAAACTCCTATTCAACTAAATAGGGAAGATTCTCGAATAAGCTATTGTGTGTGACCCTTTAAGCCCTTATCTTACCGACAGTGAATATTATTCACAAACCAAGAATAGGAGCTAGCAACCCATCATGTCCCCTGAAGAGATAAGGATTGTTACAGCAACAACAACCAACCTACGAACACTTACTGTGTAATATAATCTCTTTGTCATTAATATTTCATAAAGCAGGATGCAGTAACGTGTCATCACCCTTTGTCTTGATTTATTATTTTTTGATCTAACTGGACATACTTACCCTCGATTGCCATGTCCATGGTCTTATGAAGATACTGCCATCCATATCAACATAGCCTAAGATATATTACTTCCATAACCTGGAAGCGACAATTCCTTTCTTGACCATTCAACCAATGTCATGCCATCAATGATGTACCCAACACAAACTACTTCACCGCAATTTCAACATCATGGTTTTATTCTTGCATCAAAGTACACAATCTAATGACATACGCTGGCAATGATCTCAAGTCATGAGACCATTACACATGATCATAGATATGAATATCCAATGACACCCAAAACATGTGGTGTTCTTATTGGAATCTCTTTCCTCGTGATCTTACTACTATAGATCACCAAGTGAGAACTTCATGAGAAGAAGTCTCAATTCTTATGAGTCCCCAACACCTGATAGTCAAACATCTACTGTGTCCGATCAGTAATATTTATATTGACCATAGAACATATATTTAAGATTAATTTCATAGTATCTAGAGGTTATCATTATAGTCTGGGATCTGCTATAACCTTTTGATACGACAATTAATCTTTGGACATTATCATTTCAATAGTGGATGCAGAAAAGTCTACACTATAATGGTAAGATGACATCATGTATAGCTAATTGTATGCATGATATGGTAATCAAAAGCACTAAATAGTTGGTTCTAGGGAACCCACTATTTAAAAATATCAGACCTAGTCAATCATACATAAACTGACACAGTATTTAAAGATACAAGTTGGAACAATTCAAGAGAGAAGTGTTACGAGTGTCAAATGGCATATATCTCTTCAATAATACATGCATAGGCATAGGAGGAGATTAATGTAGTGAGTTAAATTCTATGCGCTTATGTTATGGATCAATCATGCATGGCATGATTTTTACATTATATGATATTTCCAACATGTACTTTATAATAGTAAAATATCAGTTATATCTAGGAGAACTGCAAGAAAAGCAGTCAAAACAATATGATTTTACTTGAGAAAGTATAAAAGATACGTATCTAATATGTGGAGAGGAAGGAATATTAGTTACAAGGGGACACAAACTAGTCTTCCTATAAGGTCAATATGAACTAATATCATAGTTAGGCTATGGTAATGAGTAATAAAATATCATTCAAGCTAGTGATAGCCATATCTATAAATACAGAGTATGTTGTAGATTCTAAGGTAGCTAGGAAGAAGCATATTAAATGCAACAATTTTTTCCAATTCTTGGAATCACATATAGTAAGTAAATTATTATCATAATATAAATTATGATATTCTTACTATCTAATATGTAAAGTTTTAACGGTGGAAAAAAAGGAATACACTCAAGATTTACATATCCTGGGGAATTTTACTCAAGGAGATGAGTTCGTACATATAAGAATAGCCACATAATAGAGATTTGGTACACCCAACAACTAAATCCATGACTCATAAGAAATATGATCTTAATCATGTGAGAGATAACAAGGATAGTTAGCAATTTGTCTCTAGTGAAAGTGTGAGTGTTGTAAAAGTGGGCGCCCAAGACCCAACTTTATCAGTACTTTTCAATTATTATTTCATGTATATAGTGAAATATACATGATGTAAACTTAAAATTATAGTGTATAAATTTATACATTGACTATTTAAATGTTAATTCTCATAAATTAATTATCATATCAAAAGGTTATAAAAGATCTCAAACTATAATGAGAACATTGAGATACTGAGACATTAAACTTAAATATATATCCTATGGTCTAGATACATCATACTAACTAGGCATTGTAGATTTCTGACAACCAGGTGTTGGGGGATTATAAGCATTGAGACTTCTTCTCATGAAGTTCTCACTTGGTGATCTTTGTTAGGTGAGATCATGAGGAAAGACCCACCAATAGGAACACCACATGTTTTGGGTGTCATTGGATGCTCCTATCTACAGACATGTGTATTGCTCTCCTGACTTGTGATCATTATCAATGCATGTCATTTGATCATGTACTTTGTTTCAAGGAAAAAACCATGATAATTAAATCATGGAGAGGTATCTTGTGTTGGGTGCGTCATTGGTGGTATGACATTGCTTGAATGATCAAGATAGAATTTCCCACTTATGAGTTGAGGAAGTAATATCTTGGGCCAGGTTGATAAGGATGATAGTACCTTTATAAATATATTGAAGGTAAATTCATCAATTAAGGTCAAAAAATAATAAATCAAGAAAGTAATATGACACAAGTGTCCGTCCTTATAACGGTTTGTGCCTTCCCGGTCCATTACTTTGCCAGTTTTGGAGGTAATATGTGTTCGAGGGAGGTTTCGGGAGTTTTTGGTGGAAGTTAGAGGTGCAGTGGAACTAATGCAGGAATTAAAAGTCCTATAAGTATATTACAAGATGTGAAATCTGTTTTCATGGCTTTTCTAGGGATAGTTAACAATATTTAGGTTTTGGGGGTAAAATAATAAAAAGGTGATGATTTTTCGATAGAACCTGGAATCCCAGGATTACACGAAGTGAAAGGGGATTACACATCATGTAATTCCCTGATGTTGTGCAGTTTTAATGGTTTCATCCACTCAGGTTATTTCTCAAACCATACAGCAATGGCTCTTTTCTCATTCTAGGAATCTGGAGACCTTCTCCTTTCGCGTTTGGATATTTCTTTTTATAGGGATCGATCATTGGGTTTTCATCTTCGATCTATGGTGAGTTATCCTCTATTTCTCATCCATTTTATTCTATTATTATTCAGGTTTATTATATGGTGGTGTTTCTTTGGTTTGGGGTTTGTTTGGGTTGTGTTCTTGACCACCCTTCAGTGCATTATAGGTTAATCCGCAAGTTTCTTATGCAACGATGGTTTCCAGGCAGTTTCTTCCTTTCCCTACGGTGCGCAGTAAGTTTAAAAGATTCTTTGAGGTAGGGTTTCCCTTTTCTCTCTTTATTTTGTATCATGAAGGAGGGTTTTACCTTTGTTATATATGTATTATGGTTGTACCATCTTAATTAATGATAAAAAATTGGATAAATTGAAATTGAAGGGGAAAATGGGGTTTGTTTGCATGTTTTTACAACTTTGATATTATTTTTCATATTTTGATTGTTCATGATTGATTTTATAAGGACCCAACCTTAAACCTTACTTATTCTTGAGTTAGTACAAGACTACACATTAAGGATCTTTTCATTTTTAGAGTTTTAGAGAATTAGATCATAAAACTTGCATTACATTCCACATTTAAACAAAGTGGTTACATAAAAGACAGGATTCATTCTTCCCATCAACGGAAACATATTTAAAATAAAGCTTGGATTCTTTCTTGACACATCCTTGACACTATCATCACATCATGTACCTTTCCCTTGACCTGTGAAAAACATTTCAAAAACTTGGGATGAGCATAAAAAGCTCAGTAAGGGATATAAAAATATGGAAAGGAAAAATGAGTTCATATATATATAAGAATGAAATCATACTTTACCCATAAAACATAGGCACATTAACATACCTCATCAAATCATGAATAAATCATAGAAATCATAAGACATAAAAGATAACTTGAGGCATTCATAACATTCTTACGTAGGGAGTAACCCTCTTGGTTACGTTTTGGAATACCCATCACAGTATATTCCCTAAATCTCTTCGGAGAAACCTTAACGTTTCACTCCTTCATGTTACCCAATGCATTGGAGAGCTATATCGGGCTCACCTGCCCTTAGTTTATCACGGAACCACCCGTTTTCATAACAATGCCCAAGAGCAATAACATAAATGTATCACATAAAACATGCATAAAGGAAACATAACATTTCCACATTTCAATCACAATATAAAATTTTAGTATATAGAAATAATGAATCCATTCAAAAAGAAACCATTTCCAAAACCATTTAAAACATTTAATAAAGATATTTTTGAATCAAAGTGTCCCATACCACCTTGAAGCTTTTAAAATTTTAATCCATTAATATCCATATAAATAAATCCTTAAAACCATTTTGAAAACATGGATATTAATAAGAACAAATAATTAAAACATTTAAAGCGATATTTTGGTTAAAGGGGTTCTACCAAAATTAGAGACACTTGAATAGAATAATTGAGGAATAACATTTATTCAGAACTTTATAATATCATGAGAATAAATGGATTAATGATATAATGTTCCAAAGGACAGTATATACACCATATAATAGTGAATTGGTGCATAACAACAATGAAGTCTCAATAGAAATGTCAAATGTGATGAATTCCCTTATAAAAAAGGTATCCTTAAATTAAGGATAATTCAATCTCAAAATTATGTGTGACAAATATAAATACACCCAATATAAGTGGATATTAAGTGTAAAACAATAAAAGGTCATTCACACATATTCAAAAGATGACATATTCAATAACTACATGTTGAACCCAAAGAAATCGAAATTGGGTTAAAAAGTTCCCTTGGTAAAATTCGACGGCCTAAAGGCGTCACTTCAAAAATTCAGAAAATGAGTTGATGAGAGATAAAAAGGGTATCTCATCACTTGGACATAAAATGTACATCAATAAGGATATATAATAACATATCCCAACATTACAATATGTAAATTAAAAGACCCAACAAAATAAGTCTTTCAAAAAGAGTAGGGTGAAAGGTTCCCTTACCGACTTGGGTATCTTTCGAAACATACACCTCATGAAAGAAAGACAATAATTAATTGATGTAAGTACTCATAAAAAAAATTATATTACACAAACAGTAGAATAATGGGCATTACATACACCACTCAAAGGAAATTGTGTCAAATGTAGCATAAATCTCACGGGAATAAAAGTGAGGTGAAAAATCCCTTACGAAAACTTGGCAGCTTAATGGCGCCACTTAAAACTTCAAAAATGGATTGATGAGAGGAAATAGGGTCTCTCATCATATCAACATAAAGTTTACATAAAGAGGAATACAAAATAACATCCCCAAACATAACAAAGAGGAGTTTAAAAGAAGTGACATAAAGGAGAGTACTTAAAAAGAAAGAGAGAGGTTGGATCTCTTACGAAAATTCGGCAGCCTAACGGTGCCACTCAAAACTTCCAAAATGGATTGATGAGAGAGAATAGGGTCTCTCATCATATGAACATAAAAATTATAGTAACAGTAATATAAAATAACATCCCAATCACAATAAAGATGAGCTTATAAGGAATGACATAAAAGAGTGTACTTAAAATGAAAGAGAGGAGTAGGATCCCTTACCTCGGGTCCAACTTGACTTGATCGTTCTTTAACGTCCTGAATAATAAACTTGAGTTAAATTATATTTTATTAAGAACCTTTTTCAAGTTCATTATTCCTTTTATATCACTTATTTCCATGTTATAAACATTATGTAATCATTTAAGTTAATAATGTTTGTTTTGTCGATATTTGGTTCTTAAGTCGAAAGTGGACTTCTTACAATTACATGTCATTCATGTGGTCAAAGGTTCTTTATATCCAGAATGACATTCCTGATTTGTATATCATATATATCATATATATCTAGAATATACATGTATTTATAATATCACATAATCATTTAGAGGTAAGAAATGAAATGCACCGTTCATGGAGACGGTAAGCCGTACGTACGCATAAACACTACTTTCATTTCTTTGTCATATTAATGGAATTAAAAATAAATGAGTGGTATGTATATTTTAATTCCAGAATTATATTCATCATTTATATGTATCATTAATCATATATATAAATTATATACATGTACTTATAATAGTACATTACATTTGGGGATAAGAAATGAAATGCACCGTTCATGGAGACGGTAAGCCGTACGTACGCATGAATGCTACTTTCATTTCTATCTCATACTTTAATGGAAAGAAATAATAATGATATAGAGGTATATTATAATTCCAGTATAACATCATATATAATAACATTAAATCCATCCTTTATACGTCCCATGTATGGCATTAACGAATCACATCACTTTGAGGGGACGGTAGTCCGCACTTCCTAAAATGAAGATATCGCGTATACCCATAATGGAAGACATAAAGGTAATCCAAAAATGAAAAATACAGAAGCTTAAGTAAAAAATAAACATATTATATATCATATATAAATATAGTTACATCTTAATGGCCACCTTTGAAGGTGTTATATGAGTGTTGAACAATCATCGTTTCGTGAGGCAGAAATTCTCCATCCACAGAAACAATATGTTCTTTAACCATTATATATAGGTGTGTGTAAGTGTAGATCGAATAATTATTATAGAAATATCCTAGTATATTTAATATACTGGATTTGTTACAAAAGAAATGAATAAAAAGAGTTTAGGGGGTTGGAGAGACAAAATAAAACAAAAGGACTCAAGTGAAGACATTACCTTAAAATCGGGTAACTCCATTTGGTTTGAGCTCAAAGGCTTCCTTGAGAAGACTTCTGACCAAAGTGAGGCTTCAAGGAGTAATATAGGGAAGTGGAGAGAAAAAATGGGTAGGGTTTGGCCGAGCCAAAGGCTTTGGGAGTGTGAGTAAGGAGGTAGAGTTGGGGGCCTTTTATAAGAGGAGAGGAGGGGCACTCTTGTAAAGTTACAAAATGTTACTTTATTTTCAAAAGAGTTTCGGATTTTAAAGGTCCCACATCAATGTATTTCGAGTATAAGGTTATAAGGGTTCTAAATACACTCATCCAATAGGTTTTGGACATGTGTAGGTCTTAGATATTACATTATCTTTCCATTTTATTTAAATCGTTAAATAATGAGGTCATCGCTGCATCATCATGATGTCATAAATAATTTAATTTATTTAATGTCTAAAAATTATAAAAAAAATACTATGATGTGGGAAATCGTTTTAGCTTTCCAATTATTATTTATAGGCAAAAATATAACTTGTATAACCCCATGTAAAAATTGTTTTAGTAAAACATCTCATGTTTGTGTCATTTTTACTTTAACATTAAATAAAAAGATATTTATATCATTTCCCAACCAAAGTGGCTCCATGGGGTCCCCAAGTTGACACATGGATTGTATTGGTCGGAAATGACACATCCAATGAGGGTAGGACATGTGTCTAGGTCATTTCATTTTATTAAAACATTATTCTTACCATAAACTACACTAATTACCTCTAATCGCGATTAAAAACTTAATAAGTTACTATTCACCAAAAAATTATTTTTATCCCATTGAACCACATTTTACTTCTTAATGACAACCATGTATGTAGGATTTTTTAAATTCAAAATACAAAGATGGCAAAATTTCATTTAAACGGAAAAATCAGTTTTTATAAGTACCACTTAGTGGTTTCACTATTCATCAAAAATTGAAGTTTTTCAGAAAAATCCCAAACATTCACCCTAAGCTATATTTGATATTCTGAATTTAAAAATGAAGACTATTTTACAAAATTAAAAACATATAAGTCACATTAATTAATTTAATAATTAATTCCCACTGTCAGAGCAAATAGCGTGTTTTTATGAAACAATAAGTATCAAAAGATTGACACTAGTTTAAGTCTGATTTCAAAGTGAAATTAATTCCAACGACCACTATTGGATTTAATGGTAAGAATATATTCTAATTTCACTTTAAAACCAATTCAAAAGATAATCTAATCATATAAATAAATTACATTAAAAAGAGGTTTTGAATTAAAATACAACATTTTACACTATTCATTAAAAATGAACTTTATCGGAAAGATACCAAAAATTTACAAAAAGTAAATTTTGATGTCCCAATTCTTAAGAAGAGTTTTATTTGGTCCAATAGAATGTATAATAGTGAACAAAACTATATTTAATGACGGTTCTCCATCAAAAGGCGATAAGTGAACCTTTAGTGAAAACTAGGGCATATACGCCTAAAATTGAATTCTTTCCATATTTTAAGCCTTTATCTTTTATTGGATAAATGTAAAAACATTTAAAAAACATATATAATCATATTTTAGTTATTTATATCCATTCATGCCAATACAACGGCTACATGTTAACTACCATTTAAAATGATATTATTTTATTATTAGAGTGCAACGTAAGATTCCCAAGAAACTCGTTGTTGCGTGTTGGGTACGCCATCGAGCATAGCGTCCCCTTTAAAGTCATATTAATATTTTATTCACAAATATGGATAAATATGAAAATGTCATATCCTTTATTTACCTGGGGTGTTACAGATTTCCTGGTGAAAATTGTGGTCGTTGGGGGATTTTTTTGTGATGGATATATGTGTTGTGTTTACTACTCTGATTGTGATTGTTGTGGTATCACCCTAAATAGAAATTGGTTATTTACTTATACTTGTATAATAAAATGGTTTCCCTAGTATTTTTTATTGTGTGATAATACCCCTAAATTAAAGTGAAATGTTATAAAATTCCCTTTTTAAATATTTAAAAATGGTCTCGATGTGATGTGGTTGTGTGGTCGTTGATCGCATCATGATTCACTACTTTATTTCACCCTTACATCACTATTTTAAACATGTTTTGTATTTAAAATTAAAAATATTATCTGAAATTTCACATTCCATTTGATTAAATTATTAAATTTTTATCACTCTTAAAAAGGAAAACTATTATTTTTTTGGTGATTTCGTTGTAGGAGGAGGTGATTTGGAGGGTCAGAGATGATCCAGATGGAAAATGGGCTCAACTGCATGGAAGCCCAAGGATATCTATCCATTGTTTTGAAAATTGCAAAAAATCCATGCCTCCAAATGGGATGAAATTTTGTGCTACTCTCCACAACTTTATGGGCTACAATGCATCTCAAGAAACTGAAGCCTAATTCATCCATTATGGTGGCAATCCTAACCAATCTATCCAAGTGACGGAATCTGTACAAAGTCAAAGATTTGGTTTTTCATTTCAGCCATATATCGTGTTGTAATACTCCATTGGCCTCCAAATTTTACATGGAGATAGAAAATATTCTTCCCTAAAACTTTTCTCTTTTATCCACTTCTATATAAGGCCATTTACTAACCCAAAACTGATGCAAAATTGGTATCTCAAAATCTGGGTGCCCAAAACCACTTCCCATTTTTGGCTATAAATTGACACCTTGGGTACCTCATTTTCAAGTTCGACCAAGGATTGAAGTGCTACCATTTTGGAGTTCCATAGGATTCCTCTCATCACCTTGAAGGTTCTATAACTTCTTATACTCATAGTGGGAGATCTTGAAGCAAGGATCCCTTCATCGAAGCCTTCCTCTCCTTCTCAGGTTGTAATATTTGTCTTTGTGTAATAAACTTCTTAGTTCCTATTTTATTTCTTATGTTTTCATCTATTTTATTCACTTATATTCTTTATTAATCTTCATATTTGTACTAGAAATCAATATTAGAAATTATATTGGGTTCTACCTATTCTAAACCTTTTCACATGAAAAATGTTTCTACGATGACTATACTACCCATGGAAGAGTAGTTATTTCTAGTAATCCATCTAACTCTCACCATATACATTAATTTGTTTTGAAAAAATGAGCTACTATAATTCACCTAATATGATATATTAATTTAGTTATTGAATTAAATGAAACTAAGAAATCAATTTAATAATAAACACAAAACACGCAAGGTCGAGAATTGTGTGAATTGTGAGAGTGTGATCTTAATCGGTAATACAAGACCACACGGTGGCATATTACTTTTGAGCTTATGTGTGACGCCTCTAACTTTTTTCTCAAATATGTATTATCTCAGAGGGTGGAGGGATGCTCACATGTGATTTTATATGCATCAAGGACATTGAATTCATCCCAATCAAACTATACAACCATAGAAAAGAAGTTTTTTCCATCATATTTTCTTTATATAAATTCAGTTTATATTTATAGGGCTCTAAAGTAGTTGATTTTTCTGACAATGAAACTTTTAGTTACCTCTTCAGGAAGCCAGATGAAAAGTCCAAGCTTATCTAATGGATGCTCCTTTTTCAAGAATTTGATATTGAGATAAAAGACAAGAAGGGGTCAAAAAACCTGGTGGCGTACCACATTAGTAGGCTTACTAACACATTAGAGGATGACACCTTGGACTATGTACTACTTCGGGACACTTTCCCCAATGAGCATCTTTATGCCATCTCATGTATGCATCCTTAGTATGAATATTTAGTTAACTACCTTATTTCCACTGGAATCCCTGCAAATTTAAAGAAAACATCAAGTCCAAAAATTAATGAGTGAGTCTATATTTTATGTGCGGGATGATCCCTACCTATAGTGGATGTGTAGTGACCAAGTTATTAGGAGTTGTGTTCCTGATCATGAGTTTGAGTCTATTTTACATTTTTTTTATACACTTTCTTGTGGTGTACACTTTATACCCCAACAAATATCTAGGAAAGTCTTAGACTCTAGATTATATTGGGCTAGATTATTCCATGATGTTCATGTGTTTTTCAAGTCATGCTCACCTTTCCAACACACAGGGAACATTTTTAGGAGACACGAGATGCCCCAAAAACCCATATTATTCTATGAGATTTTTTTATCTTTGGGGAATTTATTTTATGGTTCCTTTTCCAATTTAATTTGGTTTTTTGTATATTTTGGTTTATATTGATTATGTGATTAAATGGGTGGAGGATAAGGCCATTGGGACTGACGATTATCATGTTTTAGTAGACTTTGTCAAGACACATATTTTTTGTAGGTTTGGAGTACCAAAGGTCATCATCAGTGACCAAGGGACACACTTCTCCAATAAGAATTTGGCTTCATAGAGTATGGTATGACACAAAAAACATCAACGCTATACCACCCCCAAAAAAATGTCTAGGCTGAGGTTTCATATCGAGAGTCGAAACAAATTTTGGAGAAAATCGTGTAGCCGAATATGAAGGATTCAAGTAAATGATTGGATGGTGAGTTATGGGCTTATAGGACATAATACAAGACACCAATCATGGATATCACACAAGAGGAAACTCGAAGAATTTTTAGAGTCAATGCGAAAAGTTTAAAGCAATACATTGAAAGAATTTCTACTGATATAGTGGATTTCATCACACTGAATGACCCCATCATCACTTGAGAATATTAGGTTGTTCCTAACCCTTTCACTTTTATATTATTTTTCCTATTTAAAATTATGAATTTCATATGCACACATCATCTCATGGGTTCACACTGAGGACAATGCAATATTTTAAGTGTGGGGGAGGCAAACTTTTAGTTTATTAATTTCATTTTTTATGTTTTTCAAAAAAAAAATGTGTGTTTTTTTTAAATTTTTGTGTGTTTCTGAAACTTTTGAGCTGAAAGGATTCTCATCACCATTTTTAAATCCATATCAATAAGTGAAACAATTTACCCCATGAAACTAAACTTAAATTAATGCTAAAAATAACTTTGTTTGAAGTTATAATCTTTAGGAACTTTGTGAAGATTACTCTTAATTTTGAATCTCGTGCCACATCTCACTGTCTTTATATTTGAAATCACTTTCCTATGAGGATTCTGAACCATTTTTTCATATTATTTACATTCACATCACTTCTGGAGAAAACCAAACCATACTTGATTTAACCAGAATTTTATTTATTCCTATCAAAACTTGAGGGTTTGAGGTACTTGTTTTTTAAATTATTGAGGCATTTATTTGGTTCTAAATACACCTTTTCTAATAATACTTTTTATAATGGACTACCTTGAACATTTAATCCTTTTAGCTCATAGAATCCATAAACATCCTATTAGGTTAGACACATTACAAGCCAATTTTCCCTATCCAACCTACTCTTGAAATGAAATTGCATGATCAAGTTGAACATAAGTGTGGGGGAAGCTATATTATATTATGCTACCTCATTTGGTGATAATTTGTGATGATTTTTTTTAAAGAGATGTGTTTTCTTCCAAAAAATAATTCTGTTAAAAGTTGTGTCTTTCTAGAGCTCTCATGATAAAATAAGTTGTGCCTTTCTAGAGCTTTCACGAAAAACTATGTTTGAGAAGATTGATATTTTTGTTTCTAAAATTATTAATGGTGTAAAATTTCCATAATTTTTCATGATTATGGAGTTGAATTGATACTAAGGTTTGTGATGAGGAGACCATACTTGAGTGAAATTTAGAATAATGCAATTTTGCTTCAAAAAGAGTCAAGAACTCCTCATTTAGCCTCATAATTTTTCACATCTAAATCCGATCAAATGAAAGCCATAGGACAACCATGAAAATTCCTTATGATAAACATATGTCCTTGACTCACATTTGGTAGAGATTTAGGAATTTATCAAGACTATGGTGACCCTTGTATGAGTTTGGATGAGAAAGACATTGCTAAAATATTGAAATTTGGGTGATAATAGAAAATGAAAGTGAGGTGAGTGTTTTATGTGCATGGTAGGATAAATGAATTTAAAATACATTTAATGATATGAATTAAGAACTTTAAATAGTGGTTTTTTGATGATACATGATATCTTTTGTTTCTTGTTGTCAAATGGTATATCTCATGGGAATGTGTTTTAAAAAATTGATTTGATATTGATGTTTACTTTTCACAATTTTTTGTAAAACATGATATGAGGTTTTTCCCATAAGTGCAAAAGGGTAAGTGTGGGGGTGTGATCGCACCATGATTCACTGCTTTATTTTACCCTTACATCACTGTTTTAAACATGTTTTGTATTTAAAAATACAAATGTTATCTCAAATTGCACATCCCATTTGATTCAATTATTAAATGTTTATCATTGTTAAAAAGGTAAATTATTCTTGTTTTGGTGATTTAATTGTAGGAGGAGGTGATTTGGAGGGTTGGAGATGTTCTAGAAAAAAATGGGTCAAACTGCATGGAAGCCCAAGGACGCATCCCCACTTTTTTGCATATTTTGTAAAATACATGCCTCTAAATGGGATGAAATTTTGTTGGTTGCTCCATAACTTCATGGGATAATAGTAATCTTGAGAAAATGAAACCCAATTCATCCATTAATGGGAGAATATGAACCAATATGTTCAGGGGATAGAATATGCACAAAGTTAAAGATTTGGTTCTGTATTTTGGCCATATATCATGCTGTAATCCTTCATTGGCTGCCATGATTTGGCACGAAGATAGTAAATATGCTTTCCTAAAACTTTTATCATTTTTAGAAGTCTAGATAAGGTCATTTACTAACCTAAAACTAAGACACAACTCGTATCCTGAAATCTGGGTGCCCAAAACCACTTTTCATTTTGGCTATAAATTGACACCTTAGGCACCTCATTTGAAAGTTCTACCAAGGAGTGAAGTGATTCTATTTTCTAGTTCCAAATGATTCATCTCATCACCTTGGAGGTTCTGTAACTTTCTATACTCATAGGGTGAGCTCTTGAAGCAAGGATCCCTCCATCGAAGCCTTCCTCTCCTTCTCATGTTGTAATATTTTTCTTTATGTAATAAACTTCTTAGTTCCCCTTTTATTTAATATATTTTCCTCTATTTTATTCACTTATCTTCTTCATTAGTTTTTCTCTTTAGGATGGATATCAAGAGTAGAAATGATATTAGGTTCTACTCTTTCTAAACCTTTGCACATGTAATATGTTTCTATGATGACTACACCGCCCATGGAAGAGTAGTTCTTTTTAGTAATCGATCTACCTCTCACATTCTTAATTAATTTTTTTTAATCAATGAGATATTGTAATACACTTAATATGATCCATTAATTGAGTTATTAAATTAAATAAAACTAATCAAGAAATTGAACAATAAACACAATACACACGAGGTCAAGAATCATGTGAATTGTGAGAGTGTGATCTTAATCAGTAGCACAAGACCACACGATGGGAGCTTCCTTTTGAACTTATGTGTAACGCCTCCAAATTCACTGTTAGAGCAGTCTTATCTCAGAGGGTGGAGGGACTCTCACATGTGATTGCCTATGCATCAAGGAAATTGGATTCAACCCAATAAAACTATATAACCACAGAAAAGGAGTTTCTTTCCATCGTCTTTGATTTAGATAAATTCCATTCATATTTATTGGGCTCTAAAGTAGTTGTTTTTTCTGACCATGTAGCTCTGAGGTACCTTATGAAGAAGCTAGATGCAATGCCCAGGCCTAACCTATGGATGCTCCTTCTTCAAGAATTTGATATTAAGATAAATGAAAATAATGGGTCAGAAAACCTTGGTGGAAGACCACATGACTATCCTAACTCACACATTAGAGGCTGACACCTTGGACTATGTACCACTTTGAGACACTTTCCCCGATGAGCATCTTTATGCCATCTTAGGTACGCATCCTTGGTATGAAGATTTAGTTAACTACCTTGTTTCCTCTGAAATCCCTGCAAATTTAAAGAAACATCAAGTCCAAAAATTAAAGAGTGAGTCTATATTTTATGTGTGGTATAATCCCTACCTATGGTGCATGTGTAGTGACCAAGTTATTAGGAGGTGTGTTCCTAATCATGATTTTTAGTCTGTTTTACATTTTTTTCATAAACTTGATTATGGTGGACACTTTAGACCCCAATGGATATTTAAGAAGGTCTTAGACTCTGAATTATATTTTCCTAGATTATTCCATGATCCTATGTGTTTTGTAAGTCATACTCACATTGCCAACACACTGGGAACGTTTCTAGAAGACATGATATTTCCCAAAAACCCATATTATTCTATGAGATTTTTTATGTTTGGAGAATTAATTTTATGGGTCCTTTTCCTAGTTCATTTGGTTTTTTATATTTTGGTTTTTGTTGATTATGTGAGTAAATGGGTGGAGGATAAGGCCATCAGAACTGATGATTCTCATGTTGTAGTAGAATTTTTCAAGACACAGATTTTTTGTAGGTTTGGAGTACCAAAGGCCATAATCAGTGACCAAGGGACACACTTCTGCAATCAAAATTTGGATTCCCTCCTTCGGAAGTATGGGGTGACACACAAAACATCAACACCATACCACCCCCAAAAAAATGGCCAGGTTGAGGTTTCAAATAAGGATTTGAAACAAATTTTGGAGAAAACAGTGCAATCAAATAGGAAGGATTAGAGAAAGTGATTAGATAATACATTATGGTCTTATATGACAGCATACAAGACACCCATCGTAGAGATCACACAATAGGACACTGTAATAATATTTACAGTCAATGGGCAACATTTAAAGCAATACATTGAAGGAATTTCTACTGATGTAGTGGATTTCATCACAATACATGACCCCATCATCACTTGATAATATCAACCTGTTCCTAACCCTTTCACTTTTATATTATTTTTCCTATTTAAAATTATGAATTTCATGTGCACATATCATCTCATGGATTCACATTGAGGAAAATGTAATATTTTAAGTGTGGGGAGGGAATCTTTTAGTTTTTTAATTTCAATTTTTTCTGTTTTTTCAAAAAAAAATGTGTGTTTTTTTAAATTTCTGTGTGTTTCTGAAACTTTTGAGCTGAAATGATTCTCATCACCATTTTTAAATTCATATAAATAAGTGAAAGAATTTATCCCATGAAACTGAGCTTAAATTAATATTGAAACTGACTTTGTTTCAAATTAAAATCTTTAGGAATTTCATGAAGAGTACTCTAAATTTTGAATCCCATGCCACATCTCACTATATTTATATTGGAAATCACTTTCCTGTGAGGCTTATGAACTATTTTTCATATTCTTTACATTCACATCACTTACTGAGAGAACCAAACCATGCTTGATTTAATCATATTTTGATTTATTCCTATCAAAACTTGAGGGTTTTAGGTACTTGTGTTTTAAATTATTGAGGTGTTTCTTTGGTTTTAAATCCCCCTTTTCTAATAATCCTTTTTATAATGGCCTACCTTGAATATTTAATATTTTTTCCCATATAATCCATGAACATCCTATTATGTTAGCCACATTACATGCCAATTTTTCTTATCCAATGTGATTTTGAAGTGAAATTTCATGATCTAGTTGAACTTAAGTGTGGGTGAAGCTATCTTGTATTGTGCTACCTCATTTTGTGATAATTTTGGAGGAAATAAATGTTAAATATATGTGTTTTTTTCAAAAAAATCATTCTGTTGAAAGTTGTTCCTTTTTGAAGTTTTCATAATAAAATAATTTATGCCTTTCTAGAGCTACCAATGAAGAAAGAAAGTTGTGCCTATCTAGAGCTTTCACAAAAAAAAACTATGTTTGAGAAGATTGATATTTTTTTCTGAAATGATGAATGGTGTAAACTTTATATAATTTTTCATGATGATGGAGTTGAATTATACTAAATGGGGTGAGGAGGAGACCATACTTGAGTGAAAATTATAATAATGCATTTTTTCTTCAAAAAGAGTCAACCACTCCTCATTCAGCCTCAAAATTTTTCACATCTAAATCCTCCCAATCTAAATCCACAAAACAACTATGAAAATTTCTCATGATAAACATATTTCCTTAACTCACATTGGGTAGAGATGTAGGAATTTATCAGGCCTATGATGACCCTTATATGAGTTTGGATGATAAAGACATTGTTGAAAAATTTACATTTGTGTGATAATAGAAAATTAATGTGAGGTAAGTGTTTTGTGTGAATTGTAGGATAAATGAATTTAAAATACATTGAATGATGTGAATTAAGAACTTAAAATAATGATTTTTTTGACGAGACATGATATATTTTGTTTCTTTTTGTCAAATTGATAGATCTCATGGGCATGTGTTTTAATTTTTTTTATTTGATATTGATATTTACTTGTCAAATTTTTTTGGAATACATGATATGATGTTTTTTCTAGGAGTGCAAAAGGGTAAGTATGGGGGTGTGATCGCATCATGATTCACTGCTTTATTTCACCCTTACATCACTGTTTTAAACTTGTTTTGTATTTAAATTAAAAATATTATCTCAAATTTAACATCCTATTTGATACAATTATTAAATTTTTATCATTTTTATAAAGGAAAATTATTCTTGTTTTGGTTATTTCATTGTAGGAGGAGGTGATATGGAGGGTTGGAGATGATCGAGAAGGAAAATGAGCCAAACTGCATGGAATCCCAAGGAAATATCCCCAATTTTTTAAACATTTTGCAAAATAAGTCACTCTAAATGGGATGAAATTTTGTGTGCCAGTTCATAACTTCATGATATACAACTCATCTCAAGAAACCAAATCCAAATTCATCCATTATGGGGGCCATCCGAACCAATCCGTCCAGGGGACATAATCTGCACAAAGTCAAATATTTAGTTCTTTATTTCGGACATATACCATGTAATAATCCTCCATTGGCCGCAAAATTTTAATTTTAGATATTAAAGATGATTTCCTATAACTTTTCTCTTTTTTCCAAATCGATATAAGTCTATTTACCAACCCAAAATCGAGACACAACTGGTATCTCAAAATCTGGGTTCCCAAAACCACTTCCCATTTTGACTATAAATTGAAACCTTAGGTACCACATTTGCAAGTTCGAACAAGGAGTAAAGTGATTCCATATTGGAGTTCAAGAGGAGTTTTCTAATTACCTTTAAGGTTCTTGAACTTCTTATACTCATAGGGGGATCTCTTAAAGCAAGGATCCCTTCATCAAAGCCTTCCTCTCCTTCTCATGTTGTAATATTTATCATTGTGTAATAAAATTATTAGTTCCTCTTTTATTTTTTCTATTTTCCTATGTTTTATTCACTAATATTCTTAATTAATCGTTCTCTTTGGTTTGGATATCAATTTTAGAAATTATATTGGGTTTTACCCATTCTAAACCTTTGCAAATGCAAAATGTTTCTATGATGACTACATCGCCCATGGAAGAGTAGTTATTTTTAGTAATCGGTCTACTTCTCTCCTTCTTCATTCATTTGTTTTGAATCAATGAGATAATATAATTCACCTAATACGATCTATCAATTTAGTTATTAAATTAAATTAATCTAATCAATTAATTGAACAATAAACACAAAACACGTGAGGTTGAGAATTGTGTGAATTGTGAGAGCGCGGTCTTAAATGGTAATACAAGACCACATGGTGGGAGCTTCTTTTTAAGCTTATGTGTAATGACTCTAAATTAATTGTTGGAGATGTATTGTCTCATAGGGTGGAGGGATGCTCACATGTGATTTTTTATGCATCAAGGACATTGGATTCAACCCAATCAAACTATAAAACCACAGAAAAGGAGTTTTTTTCCATTATATTTGCTTTATATAAATTCTCTTCATATTTATTGGGATATAAAGTAATTGTTTTTTTCTGAGCATACATCTCTAAGGTACCTCTTGAAGAATCCAGATGAAAATTCCAGGCTTATCCGATGGATTCTCTTTCTTCAAGAATTTGATATTGAGATAAAGGATAAGAAGGGGTCAGAAAACCCGGTGGTAGACCACATGAGTAGGCTTAATCACACATTAGAGGATGAAACCTTGGACTAGGTACAACTTCGGGACACTTTCCCTAATGATAATATTTATTCCATATCAATTATGCATCCTTGGTATGAATATTTAGTTAACTACCTTGTTGCCTCTTAAATATGTGAAAATTTATAGAAACATCAAGTCCAAAAATTAAAATAGTGAG
The DNA here is from genome assembly GCA_963277665.1 of Viscum album. Taxonomy (NCBI): domain Eukaryota; kingdom Viridiplantae; phylum Streptophyta; class Magnoliopsida; order Santalales; family Viscaceae; genus Viscum; species Viscum album. Next base: position 283,159,253 of record OY728138.1, on the reverse strand, counting down.
TCTAGATTTTTATGTGTGGGATGATCCCTACCTATGGAACATGTGTAGTGACCAAGTTATTAGGAGGTTCATTCCTGATCATGAGTTTGAGTCTGTTTTACATTTTTGTCATACACTTGCTTGTGGTGGAAACTTTAGACCCCAAAAGATAGTTAGTAAATTCTTACACTCTTGATTATATTGTCCTAGATTATTCCATGATGCTCATGTGTTTTTCAAGTCATGATCATTTTTCCAACACACTGGGAACATTTCTAGGAGACATGAGATTCCCCAAAAACCCATATTATTCTTTGAGATTTTCTATGTTCGGGGAATTTATTTTATGGGTCCTTTTCCTAGTTCAATTGGTTTTTTGTATATTTTGGTTGTTTTTGATTATGTGAGTAAATGGGTGGAGGTTAAGGCCACCAGGACTGATTATTCCCATGTTATAGTAGACTTTGTCATGACACGCATTTTTTTTAGGTTTTGTAGTACAAAAGGCCATCATTAGTGACCAAGGGACACACTTATATAATCGGAATTTGTATTACCTCCTTAAAAATTATGGGGTGACACACAAAACATCAACACCATACCAACCCAAAACAAATGTCCTAGTTGAGTTTTCAAATCAGGAGTCAAAAATTTTTTTGGAGAAAACAGTGAAGCTGAATAGAAAGGATTAGAGCACGTGATTAGATAATGTGTTATGGGATTATAGGATAGTATACAATACACCCATCATGGGGATCACACAAGAGGACACTAGAAGAATCTTTACAGTCAATGGGAAATGATTAAAGCAATACATTGAAGGAATTTCTACTGATGTAGTGGATTTCATCACACTGCATGACCCCATCATCACTTGAGAATATCAGGCTGTTATTAACCCATTAATTTTTATATTATTTGTACTATTTAAAATTATGCATTCCATGTGCACATATCATATCATGGTTTTACATTGAGTACAATTCAATATTTTAAGTGTGGGGGAGGGAACCTTTTAGTTTAGTAATTTCAATTTTTTTATTTTTCAAAAAAAATTGTGTGTTTTTTTTAATTTTTTGTGAGTTTCTGAAGATTTTGAGCTTAAATGATTCTCATTACAATTTTGAAATACATATCAATAAGTGAAACAATTTATCCCATGAAACTAAGCATAAATGAATACTGAAAATGACTTTGTTTTAAGTTCAAATCTTTGGGAATTTTATGAAGAGTAATTTGAATTTTTAATCTCATGCCACATTTTACTATCTTCATATTTAAAATCACTTGATTGTGAGTCTTCTGAACCATTTTTTTATATTATTTACATTAACCTCAAGTGAGTATTTTGAACCATTTTTTTGTATTATTTACATTCACCTCACTTCTTGAGAGAACCAAACCATGCTTGATTTAACTATAATTTGATTTATTCCTATCAAAACTTGAGGGTTTGAGGTACTTTTGTCTTAAATGATTGACGCATTTCTTTGGTTTTAAAACCCACTTTTCTAATAATCCTTTTTATAATGTCCTACCTTAAACATTTAATCCTTTTATCCCATAGAATCCATGAACATCTTGTTAGTTTAGCCACATTACAAGACAATTTTTTCTATCCAATCTGCTCTTGAAGTGAAATTGCATGATCTAGTTGAACTCAAATGTGGGTGAAACTATCTTGTATTTTTAAACCTCATTTGGTGATAATTTTGGAGGAATTTTTTTTTAAAGATGTGTTTTTTTTTGAAAAAAAATCATGTTATTGAAATATGTGCCTTTCTAGAGCTTTCATGATAAAAGAAGTTGTTCCTTTCTGGAGCTTTCACATAAAACAATGTTTGAGAAGATTGACATTTTTTTGCTAAAATGATGAATGGTGTAATATTTCCATGGTTTTTCATGATGATAGAGTTAAATTGATACTAAAGGGAATAAGGAGGAGATCATACTTGAGTGAAAATTAGAATAATGAAATTTTTCTTCAAAAAGAGTCAATCCCTCCTCATTCAGCCTCATAATTTTTCACATCTAAATCCTACCAACTGAAATCCACAGAAAAACCATGAAAAGTCCTCATGATGTACATATGTCCTTGACTCACATCAGGTAGATATGTAGGAATTTATCAAGCCTATAGTCACCCTTATATGAGTTTGGATGAGAAATACATTGTTGAAAAAATTAAATTTGTGTAACAATAGAAAATTAAAGTGAGAAAAATTTACTAAAAAAATGACCTATAGCCACATACTTATAGCCATAGTTTAATTAAATTGTGGATATAAGATGATATATATCCACACTTATTCTTAAAATCGTGGAAATACATCTCATTTTAGGTCTTTACTCCCCTGTCCCCTATCCCTTCTCTCCAAACCTTCTCTCACTCCCTCGTGGATTTACTCACCTACTCGCTATCCTTCTCTCGAAACCTTCTCCTACGGTCGATCATCCCTCTCCCTCCTCTCCTCCGGTCGCTCCTCCTCCTCCTCCAGCTGCTCCGGATCCTCCTCCAACTGCTTCGCCTCATCCTTCGAGTGCTTTGCCTCCTCCTCCAGCCGCTCCGCCTCCAACCCCCCTTCCTCTGGCCATCCCACCTCCAGCTCCTCCATACCTATCATCCCACTCGCACCTACCTCTTCTCGGATCCCAACCTTATACCATAGGGTTCCAACAATATCGTTCTACCCTAGTCTCCTCACTGCATCGAGTCACTCCGAATTTTACCCTCAGTGTGGCCATTTGAGAATGTTGACCTTCTCAGCACAATAATCTATAGGTATTGTGGTGGTATTCTATTCACCTAATTTCTACTCTTTTAGACTCCATTACTCTAGTTTTTTCAATGAGTTTAAAATTTTTAGGTAAATTATTTCTCTAAGATAATGATAGATAGAAATATTTCAAGTTTATTAGTCACACATAAATCTTAGGTCTACTCAAAACACCCCCTAATAGTTGGTTCATAATCTATAAACAATATTCAAAAAAATATAGAAATACTATAATTGATAATTAAGGAAATTAAAATTAAAATAAAGTGAATACTAGAATACTACCTTACAATAAAGCTCTTCTTTAAATAGAAAATCAGTAGAAAATGGTGAGAATGTATTTGTAGAGATATATGGAAAATCAATATTGAATATTAACTAATCTAGGTTGAAAAATAGGGATTTAAATCCATAAGAAGTGGGAAACACCAATAATTTGACTTAAATCAACTAATCTATGCAAGTCTTACAATTTCCCAAACAATTACTGTGAACAATCACCATTGGATAACTTTAAATGATCCTTTAAAATATCCATATTCCTTTTAAAAATAATTACATTTAACATTAAAGTTTTCTATATATCTTAAAATAGATGCATTAATAACTCAATCAGTCATGTATGTGCTCTAAAAGCTCTCTTAGCTAGTATATCTGGTTTAGGTGTGTCAAGCCCTCACTGGTGTGGTTTTCAATCACTGTGTGTGGGTGTCACTCCCTACACTATGCATTCCAAAATAAGAAATCATCTATCACCAATGCATAAGTTCTTCCTCACCTTCAATTTCTTCTTATACTCCTAGTTCCACACTTAATGATATTAATTAGGAAACAAGTGATAACGTGAATCTTAGCTCCAATTGTTGAATCTCTTAAGTATTCATCCACTAACTCCCTATAATTAGGCATTAATATAAAAATACGGATTCAATCATCCAAGGATTTAATAGTTTGGTGACCAAATTAGATTATCTAAAATAAATTTTAAATTTATATATTACAAATAGCCTATGACACCAAAATTTTAGAAAATAAACTAAGATATAAATAAATGGGTTTAGAAAACTCTTGAAAAGAGATCTTCACTCCTCTTCTCAACAGTGAAAATTATCCTTCCAGCTCTAACTTCTTATTATAACTCTACCTAGCCTCTACTCAATCCTTATCTTATTACATGTATTCACTTTGATCCTCTAAGGGTTGATCTCCCTTTTGTTTCTTTCTACCTTACATATTTGTTTTTTTTTTGAAATTTCATTCTCAAACAAATTTTTTTATCTTGACATTTGTAAATGGATGTATGTATCACTACCATATTGGAAGTTTTATTCCTTCCTAGTAAGACTTTATTAAAATGACAATTTCTATTATATTTACTATTTACCTCTCTTCAGGATATCCTTCCATGTGGTATTCTATTTGTGTAATTACCAATTTTAGTTACGAAACTTGAGTGAGAGGTTTACAATATGGTCCCCTTGGATTTCATGTGTTCCATGTGGAGGGGATATGTTCTTTACCACTATCAAATAATCTATATGACCATTCCATGACCTCCTCTCTATATGATGATAAATATGGTAATTTGATGATTTTCATGGGTGATCAAAGTTTTGAATATGATTTCTAAGAATAAAGGATGAATTAATGGGAAAAGGAATGATAAGGTTGAATGTGATACTATGCCAAGGCATCGGAAACATGTGGGGTTTTGATGTGTGATAACATTATCATGAGAACAAACATTATGTTAATGTGTGAGGTACTGTTATCACTAGTATAGTTTCATGGAAGAATATGATGCATTATTGGGACTCTCTTAGAATATGTAAATTTGGTGTTTGATATTCTAAAAATATGTAATATCTCAATGCTACCTATGTTACATCAAGAACATATTGTGAATTAGAATATAAGGTTTTATTAGTTCACAGAAAACATCTTCATTCTATTTCTAGAACTACATTGATGATTGGAATAGTGTGAGGTTCCCTTTAGTGTTATACTAATTTACATTATTTAGCACCCATTTATTATTATAAAATTGAGGCTAAAGCTTATCTATTCTTATGTATCCATCTTAATTCCTTTAGTAAAAATATACTACCTCTCATTCCAAATATATAATTACTTCTAAAAAAATAGATCTATAACAACAATGTATATAGAAAAATTAAACCATGTTACAAATCCATAGATTAAGGAAGAGTAATATTTTCTTTATGAAATTGTGAAAAATTAAGAACATTTTACTTTTATTTTGGGACTTGAATGTTCCATGAGTATTTAGAAACTAGTACTGTGTCACATTAGCCCCAAATGTAAGGAATTATGAGCTAAAACATCACTACCTTCAGTATATGAATACATTTAATAGGTTTCCTTCATAAGTTTTCCTATATTTATTTGTGGATTTATTTACTACTTTTTACTATTTTCTAGTAAATGTAGAAATTGAGGATGAACATAGAATGAGGTGATTCATTAATTTGTTGAATGAAATTCTTGAAAATGAATTATATAATAAAAAGAAAATTATTTCATTACATTGGAGTATATATACAATGATTTTATTAGAATATTTTACCCTACAGAATGACCCATTTTTCTTAGTAACATGGTCTACAATTTTATAGAGAAGGTTAAAGAATATTTTCATTGGGAAATAGATAGATTCATGGATTAAAACCAAAATTTTCCTCATAATTAATTATCAAATTCTATACTAATGTAATTATTCAATTAATAAATGAATTTTATGGGGAAATAAATTATTTGATACAATAGTAAGAATCCATTATGGTGTCAAAAATCAGATGGGATCAAAAAAATATACAACATGTTAGCTGTTAACTCTCTTGAGAAGTAAATCAAAGGATGAAGGGATATTTTGAATGTTATGATAATGAAAGATGATGTAAATTCACAGATTGTAGACATATAATGGTAGACAAAGAAATTTTTCTCAAGGAACTAAAGAAAAAAAGTTAATATACTATTTTATGTTTTTCTAAAATTTCATACATTGCACAAATTTTTACATTCAACCACAAGAATCATTAGAAGATAAAAATTAGGAAGCAAGATACATGGGTAAATTAGGGAGAAAAATCATAATAGAATGATCATATTCAAATATATTTAACACAGGATGGAATTATCACCCAAACTCAACTTGAAATAGAAAGAAATTTCAACAATGGTGTACTAGTAAAGTACCAAGGTCAATAGTAGTTAGGTTATTAAAAAAGGAATAACCAGTGATCATAATGAAACCATGATTCCTCATCTAAAAAGTTGATTTAGGATCTATGAATATACTCAAAGAACTCAAGGAGATCAAGGAACACCAATTAAAGATGAATGGATTTATATAAATTAAAAATTCAATGTGTTCAATGATTTATTGACTTATTCATGGGAACTATGAAGGTATCCATAATTTTTAAATGTAAGTTGGGTAGATTTCAAAACAAAATATGATGAGAGCGGGGGAATTTTTCCTATAAATATAGAGATAAATCAAATATATGTATGGCTATTTCCACTAGTGGAGGAAAAATCATTAAAGAGAAAGATTAAGAGATGAGTATGAAACCTTAATTAGAATAATGTGGGAAGTCCATCAACAAATATCTATTTTCTTGTAACATGAATCAAATAGGCATTCTCCATCATTTTACATCGGCTTTGATATTTCCATGGAACACTATAGTTGCAGACATATTGCATTCAACCGCTAATTGAAATATGATGAGGTTAGCTCATTGGGGATGGAATCATCATTGCCTTATCCTATTCATATTATTGTGTTTGTGGGGAGTACCTATTGCATGGATGTAGAGGTTATTAAATATAATTATGGTATGGAGATCGATGTATGTAGTGTTGGAGAAATTTTTCACAATCTGTTTTTTGGTTTTTCTACATGACGGTGTAATATAGTTGTTGGATCATTAGAAATGGGATTCGGGATGCTTCATATTTCTAATGCATAAGTCTACATGAGCTGCATCAAAATGGACAGCTTTGGTGTGACAACAGTTCATATACTGTATATTTTTTCTGTCGTTTTCAGTTTTTTGTATAATGGTGCAAGCTCATTGCACCTCGTGTGTTCTTTGTACTCTTTTTAATAAATTCATGTGATTACTTAGAGCTATTGGTATAATTTAGATTAATACTATACATGATGTAGGATATTTAAGAATTCCTATGTAACCCATTAAAAGGCATGAAAGTCCCTTTATGATGAAATCTCTTGTTACCAAGGTTGTTTGTGTTGCTAGGCAGGCATGACTACACGTAGTCCCAAGCTTTGCAACTTTGTTGAATGGAGGGGATAAAAAGATGTTTATAAAAGTTAAAAAATGATTTTCCATTTTCAAATTCCTAATCACTTTCTGTAATTTGTTTTTTTTTCATGCAACATAGAATAAATTATTATTATGGATTTGTAGATACGCGGGCCTGTATTTTTGCATGTGCATCGAAGAGGATGACAATGAACTGGAGATCCTTGAAATAATTCACCACTATGTTGAGATAATGGACCTCTATTTTGGCAGTGTGATATTTTCTTGCTAAAACTTGAAAAAATTAACAGTGTTGATCTAAATTATTTTTTGTTTTCATATTTATCAGGTGTTTGAACTGGAATTGATCTTCAATTTTCACAAGGTATATTTAACATGATTTTATATATTTGAAGTTGTGATGTTTTGACGATAAAAATTGGTTGGCAGGCTTATTTATTGGATGAGCTTTTGATTGCTGGGGAGCTTCAAGAATCACGCAAGAAGATAGTGGTGAGACTCATAGGTTCCCAGGTATGTTTAACGTGCTTTTCTAAGAGTCACACACTGTTTATGTTTTGTGTTCTATTTTTTTATAATGGAGGAAAACTTCTTCAATTTTCATAATCAATAAATTTATGTTTATCATATTTACTCAAAAATATTTTCTATTTCATGTTCTACAAATTAATGTTATTTTATAGTTGATCAAACTGTTATAAGTGGATAGGTTACATATGTAGTGTAGAATTAGATGAAGTTGGTGGTTAAGACATGTTTTAATTTTATTTTCCTTGTGGTGTTTCATATTTTTTTTATAATTGGATTCTAAATAACTCATTATCATATTACCTAGTTTCTAAAAAGAGTGAGGGTTTCTAGGGGGAATCTAATGTAGATTAGAGGATTGTTGGAGAAGGGAAAATTTAACTTCATCTATAATTTTTTGATTAGTTTTACTACACCTAGGTTGGTTATATATTAACTATATAGAGGGGGTGTGCTAGGCCAGGGGTACAAGGGGGTGTTGGGGTAGGGGGTGTGTTGGGGGTGTTATATGTAGGGGGTGTGCTGGGGTAGGGGGTGTGCTGGGGGAAGAGGGAGGGGGTGTGAAGTGGGGTGTATAGGGGGTGAAAGGGGGTGTGAAGGGGGTGTAAGGGGTAGGAGGAGGGTAGAGGGAGTGCAAGGTGTGTGGGGGGGTGCAGGGGGAGGGGGTAGGGGCGAAAAGTGAATGGGGTGAAAGGGGTGCACATGGAGTGTGTAGCGGGGTAGGGGCAGGAAGAATTCACTACTTAGTACCTAAGTAATTAGTTTTATTTGAACTACTTAAAGCACATTCATCGGTTCTCTTTGATTTCCCCACTCTGTTGAAGGTTCAATGTTCAATTGATCTATTAATAGGGTTCAAAGGGTTTAGAATTGAGTGATAAATAGAATGAACTACGGTGTTTCCTCACCATCTATCCTCTAATTTCATGAAATTGAATCTCTTTCTAGAATAAATAATTTCATCTTGAAATAATGAGATTCCTGGTAGATGAGCTCTCAATTGAGAAAGATACAATGACCGTTAAGGCATAACTAGTGAGGGAAATCCTTTAGTGTCATAGTGGAAATGGATTAGTAATTATCCTAAGGGTGAGATGAAGGGTTTCTTTATTGATGGGAATACGAACATTCATAGGTGAATGAGCTTGTTTTGGGAATATACCTTTAGGTGGTAACCACTATAGAAGTAGTACTGAATTGATGATATTAAGAGTGGGATGTCGGTAGTACTTTTGAGATAAAAAAGGGTATGTTCTATAGTTTATATAAAAACCAAGGAAGAGAAGGAAGTGAGTCTGTTATAATAAGTTTGGAATTTAAATAGTGGTGGTGTCTGCTCCTCAATATTGGTACACAATTGATTTGGAACCATTATACTAAAACCAAAAATGAACTTATACTAAAATTAGGTACACAAATGATTTGGTACTCAAACCTAGAGAAGATATTAACTTATTAGGATATTATGGAGTTTTTATACCATTAATTAAAAATTAAGGGCTGGTATGAGGGGTTGTTGTCTTCTCACCAACATAGGCATTTTTTTAGAAACTCAACCTTAGAAAAGATACTAACTTATAGGTATATGATGGAGTTTTTATACCATTAATTAAGGATTAAGGGTTAGTATGAGGGGCTACAGAGGAAATTTGGTATGCTCTGGAGGGAGGGGGTGTCCAGGGGGGAGGGGGTGCCCAGGAGGGGGGGTCCAGGAGGGGGGGGGACTGTCCATGGGGGGTCTATCCAGAGGGGGGCTATCCAAGGGGAGTGGATGGGGGATTTTCATGGGGGAAGGGGTGCTGTAGGGGGTGGGGGTCCAGGAGGGAGGGAGTGTTGGGGTAGGGGGTGTGCTAGGGGGGTGTTGTGTGTAGGGGCTGTGTTGGGGGTAGGGGGAGGGTGTGCAGGGCAGGGGGAGGGGGGGTGTGCAGTGGGGAGGGGTGTGCGGGGGGTGTGCGGGGGGTGAAAGGGGGTGTGTAGGGGGGTGCAAGGGGTGGGGGAGGGTGTAGGTGGGTGCAAGGTGTGTGTGGGGGGGTAGGGGGTTTAGGGGTATGGGCAAGGATTCAAGGTGAAGGGGGTTCAAGGGGTATGTATAGAGAGTGCAGCGGGGCAGGGGGCGGGAAGAATTCACCACTTAGTACCTAAGTAATCAGTTTTCTTTGAACTGCTTAAAGTACCTTCATCAGTTCTCTTTGATTTCCCCACTCAGTTGAAGGTTCAATGTTCAAGTGATCGATTAATAGGGTTCAAAGGGTTTATAATTGAGTGAGAAATAGAATGAACTATGGTATTTCCTCATCATCTATCCTATAATTTCATGAGATTAGATCTCCTTCTAGAATAAATAATGTCATCTTGAAATAATGAGACTCCTGATATATGAGCTCTCAATTGATAAAGATACAATGACTATTAAGGCATTACTAGTGAGGGAAATCCGTTAGTTTCACAATGGGAGTGGGTTAGTAATTATCCTAAGGGTGGGATGAATGGTTGGTTTATTGATGGGATCGCTAACATTCATAGGTGAATGATCTTGTTTTGGGAATATACCTTTAGGTTGTAACCACTATAGAAGTAGTACTGAATTGATGATATTAAGAGTGGGACTTCGGTAGTACTTTTGAGATGAAAAGGGGTATGTTATATAGTCTATATAAAAACCAAGGATAAGAAGGAAATGATTCTGTTATAATAGGTATGGATTTTAAATAGTGGCAGTGTCTGCTCCTCAATATTGGTACACAATTGATTTGGAACCATTATACTAAAACCAAAAATGAACTTATACTAAAATTAGGTACAAAACTGATTCGGTGATCAACCTTAGAGAAGATATTAACTTATAGGGATATGATAGAGTTTTTATACCATTAATTAAGGATTAAGGGCTGGTATGAGGGGATACTATCTTCTCACCAACATAGGCATTTTTTTAAAAACTCAACCTTAGAGAAGATACTAACTTATTGGGATATGATGGAGTTTTTATACCATTAATTAAGAATTAAGGGCTGGTATGAGGGGCTACAGGGGGAAGATGGTATGTGCTGGAGGGGGGGTCTAGGGGGAGGGGGGTTCAAGAGGGGGTCCAAGAGGGAGGTGGGGGGGTCTTTACAGAGGGGGGGCTGTCCAGGGGGGAGTGGAGGGGGGCTTTGAATGGGGGAAGGGGTGTTGTAGGGGGTGGGTTCTAGAAGGGGGGTGTCCAGGAGTGGGGGTTGTCTAGGGTATGGGGGTTTCTAGGGTCTGGGGGTGTCTAGGGTTTGGTGGGGGTGTCCAGGGTCTTTCCTGGGGGGGGTCTGTCCAGGGTCTGTCTGGGTCTTTCATGGGGGGGTCTATCTTGGGGGGGGGGGGTATGTCCAGGGTCTGGGGGGGTATGTCCAAGGTTTGGGGGGGTGTCCAGGGTTTGTCTGGGGGGTCCAAGGTATGGGGGTGTCCAGGGGGTCTAGGGTCTGGGGGTGTCTAGGGGGTCTAGGGTCTGGGGGGTGTCCAGGGGGTGTCCAGGGTCTGTCCTAGAGGGTATGTCCACGGTCTGGGGGTCTTTCCAGGGTCTCGGGGTGTCCAAGGTTTGTCCAGGAGGAGTGTCAAGGGTCTAGATGGGTCTATCCAAGGGGGGTCCATGGTCTATCCAGGGGGTGCCCAGGGTCTGGGGGGTGCCTAGGGTATGTCTTGGGGGGGTTTGTCTAGGGTATGTATGGGTCTGTCCTGGGAGGGTCTTTCCAGGGTCTGGGTGGGTGTCCAGAGTCTATCCAAGTGGGGGGTCTATCCAGGGGGAGTGGAGGGGGGCTTTGTATTGGGGAAGGGGTGTTGCATGGGGGGTGATTTGCAGGGGGTGGAGGTGTTTTTTTATGAAATGGGAAACCTTATGGCCACGATTTCAAACTATGGCTATAGCCATGTGTGCCTTAAGCTGCTGCCACGGTTCCAACCCGTGGCTTTAAGTCACCACTAAAATACAGGATATTTGTGACAGACTATTTACGATAGGATCCCGTCGCAAATAGCCCATTGTAGAAAATGGTGTCGCAAATATGCCTCTGATTATATACTTTATATATAAATAAACCTTTTGCAACTGCCCCTTCGCAAATAAGCCTCCAATTATATACATTATATATATATAAACCTTTTGCGATGGGCCCATTGTCCCATCGCAAATACTATTAATAAAAAATTATATTTAAATTATTTGTGACGGGAGCCCGTCGCAAAAGGTCCCATCGTAAATACTAAACATAATAAAAAAATATGTAATAAAATTATGATTAATGAAAAAATTATATTAATATTATTAAAATAATAAAAAAATAAAAAATATTATTATTAGTTAAATAAACAAACATTAAAAAATATAATACTAAAAAAATATATTTAATAAAATTATGATTAAAAAAAATTAATATTAATTTTATTAAAATAATAAAAAAAAATAAAAAATTATTATAATTCTCAATATTTACAAAAAAATATAAAAAAATCATAAAATTTTATTATTATTAGTAAAATAAACAAATATTAAAAAATATAATACTAATAATAAATAAAAAAATATTAAAAATAAAAAAATTAAATTATGCAATATTTGAACCAATATAAAAGACAGAACTATAAATAGTTTATATTACAATAAATATTCAATTAAAATATTTTTAACATAAAAAACAAATCACTGGGGGGTCGTCTTCTAGAGGAGGTGGAGGAACTGTAGGAGATGGTGGAGGAAACTTCTTCCCTAAACTACGAGTCAGACGGCGCATGTGCTCATCTGCTCGTGATGATGCTGCTGCTGCTACTGCCATCGATGCATCTCCTCCTCGTGCTGCTATTGATGATGCATCTCTTCATGCTGCTTCTGCAAACTCTCTATAAACTCAGACTGAGTTTGCAACTGCTCCTGATACTGTGAGGCAGAAGATGAGGCCTCTCCATGAGCTCCTCTCGAGATGGACGCCGGCATAGCAGCAATACCATAATAAGTACCAGGAGTCAAATGAGAGTCGATACCAACTACTCGGCCCTTCTCAAAGCTATACTGAGTCGCCTGCATCCATGCCGCCTCATCGAAATGGTGGGCACTGGTCTGCTCAGTCGTCTCGTTCTGACTCTCAACCTGTGTCTGAGAGGTCGCAGCCTCATATGACTCCTTCAATTCCAATTTGAAATTAAAATGGTGAAAATATTATATGTAGTTAATTTTCAAACTGAAAAAAATAATACTAACCAAAATCTGACGCTGACGATCACCTCTAATCTCTCCAGTGGCTGGATCACTGTACATCCTCTGATAAATGTCGAACTTCATAATATCGGGATGCTCGACTGCCTACAAAAATATAAAATAAACTGTTTATATTTAAAGTTATATAAAATATTTAAAAAAATTAATTACCAGATGCTCTATATATGTACTGAATGTATGGATACCAGCTCGATGTGTCACCTCCTGTCTCCCCCGGTTCTGCCATCCCATTGAAGATCTCCTCTGAAATCCACCACCCAACCAATGTAAACATAATCCATCCCAAACGTGAGATGAAATGTACTCTGGTCAGTGGGCTCTACATGACTCATCAAATTCTATCAATCCTGTTTTCTTAATGGTTGTTCTTCTCAAATTGTGCAAAAACTGACAGAAACAGTCACGCATAGACACTTTCCATGCTGCGTGGATAGCGTCACGCATGCTATCATCGATGGGATACTATAAACCCTAAAAATAATTTATAATATCATGTTATTAATAAAATAAATTTTAAAATAAATATTCTTTATTTACGTACCAGCCAATGATCGAATATGTCGTGCCACACATCAATGAGAATCTGTTTCCATGTGATCCATGGATGAGAAAAATAATTGTGCAAGATAGCGCTCCCCTGTCCAATATCTACATGCACAAAACTGTGAAAAAGGAATAACTAATCAAAAAATTAGTATATATATAAATAAATTAATTAAATCTAACTAAAATATACAGGTTATCATTCCTACGTGTGTGTGGATTTGAATCCAAGACGTGGAAGTCACTCAGGGATACGGTCAGGAATCATCAATCGCGCAAGACCACGCCCTCTCCATGTACCCCCTGAATCGTCAGTAGAATGAGGGTCAGATGGTCCACAATCCCCCTCATCCAAAGGTAGATCAGCCTCTTGTAACTCGCGAAATAGATCAGGATCCATTTGAAACAAAAAATTATTATTGTTAGTAGATAGTTGAAAATAAATATTATATATAGATATATATAAGTTATGATTATAACCAGCATTTAATTGTGTCAATGTACATCTTCATCCTCATCTCCATAGCTGTCAATGTCAATGTCTTCATCTTCCTCCTCAGCATCATCAATATCCATATGAGTTTCAGTTTCATAATCTCTTGTCATTTCAAATTCATTTGTAACATCATTAACATCTTCGTTATCATCTATCCTTAATTGTGGAGTGTCATCATCGATATTTACATCTCTTTGTGAAAAAGATGGATTTTGAGCAGTCTCTTGAAAAATTTCAATTCTTTCCACTTCAGCGAAACCACATTCAGTTTGAGTAAACTGATTTTCCTAAGATTTAATTTTTATTATGCTCCACTAATAACTCAAGTCTCTTGAAGTAGCACAAGTACTTTGCGTAATAAATTTGATGTGCCTGTTGAGCCAGTAAAAATGGTTCATTTACTACAAGAAGACTTTTACATTTAATATCGATGGTTCCATGAGTCGTATAAACATGAAAGCCTCTCTCAGTATCCAACCACCGACATTTAAACATCGTTATGTAATTCTGTCCTATATAACATAGCTCAATAATTTCATCCAGAATGCAATAAAAGTTAACTTCAGTTTCTCTATGATGCGATCCTCTCAATAAAACTCCACATTTCATTGTTTTTTTCTTCCCCATATACACGTGTATGAAATCGAAAACCATTCACCACATATGCATTATAAGATTTAACCATTTTGGATGGTGGGTTACTCAATATACACAGTCGCTTATCAATTTTATCAGCATGTTGAGACACCTAAAAATTTGTAAAATAATTATTAATATGATAAATAATATACATAATTGATATTAAAATATCAATAATTTATGTTACCGGTTTTTGAAACCATTGAGAAAAAAAATTGTCTGCGTTCTTCAAGAGCAGTTGCTATAATTTGTGGAAGTTGTTTCTTGATATGATTATCATATAACCTACAAATAAAATAATTTTATATACTATAACATAAATTATAGAATAAGTTATAGAAGCACTCACAATACAAATGATTTCATTTCTTCACAGTTGAGCAGAACATATGTATGAGCTCTGTGATGTTCATCATCTGAAAGCCATCATTCATGAACTCCACTGAAACCAAGATTTGGCTGGTTAAAAACTGATAATTTATTTTCCATTTCTTCATTAACATTCCCCTCATTTCATCCCATGAGATTGTGGTTTGAGGGATATTGAGATTCAAAATAATGAGAGAAGAAAAAAAAATCAATTTCCTCTTGCAAATAAGCTTCAGCAATTGAGCCTTCAACTAATGCTTTGTTACGTACTTTTTTCTTCAATTTATGCATGCATCTCTCCAATGGGTACATCCATAGAAACTGTAATGGACCTCTACATTTATCTTTATGTGGAAAATGTAATATCATATGTTCCATTGAGTCAAAGAAAGTCGGCGGAAAGATTTTTTCCAGTTTACATATAATTACAGCAACATCTTCTTCCAGTTTTCTTATCACATCTTAGTATATTGTTGCTACACAAATGTCTCGAAAAAAAATATGATATGTCTATTATAGAATCCCAAATAATATAATTCAACAGACCTATGAATCCAATCGGCATAATTCTTTCCATTATAACATGACAATCATGACTTTTTAATCCGATAATATGACCATTCTTAACACATCTGCCCAAATTGGAAGCATATCCATCTGGAAGTCTCAAATATGCAATCCACTGAAAAAATAATAATCGACTCTCTTTGGATAGTGTATAAGATGCTTTTGGCTTCATTAACCTCTGTGATCTGACATTTTCAAATAGTTCAAGTTCTGGTCGCCTACAAATTTCAACAAGATATAATCATTCCTTTATAGTATCTTTGATCTTACCTGGTATATCCAAAATTGTATGAAATAAATTATCAAAATAGTTCTTCTCAATATGTATGACATCCAATATGTGGCAGACCAAAAAATCAGACCAATATGGAAGATCCCAAAAAATGCTTCGTTTTATCCAATTATGTTCTTTCCCAAAGCCATGAATTTTCTTTTGGTTTACTGTTGGCCTAAATGTGATGGGAGGTAATGAAAATACAACTGATTTTAACTCTATACTTGATATTATTTTTGGAGGTTCATCCCTTTCAATTGTCCCTTTTCTGAAATGAGATTTGTTCCTCCAAAAAGGATGATCGGTTGGAAAAAATCTATGGTGACAGTCAAAATAGCAAGGTTTTTTTCCATTGATGAGAATAAAGGATTTGTTGTCTTTCATACAGTAAGGAGATGATTTCAGACCATGTGTAATCTAGCCAGATAACATTCCATATTCCAGAAATTCACTAATCTTCTACATCAATGTAACTTTTAATATGAAATTTTGTTTTGTAGAAACATCATATGTATTAACACCATCACTCCACAATGCATTTAACTCATTAATCAATGGTTTCAAATAAACATCAATATTCTTTTTTCAGATGTCCTGGGATCAATAAGGTTAAAAAGATGTAGGGATCCTTCATCAGCATCCATGGAGGTAAATTGTACGGAGTTATAAAGACATACCAACATGAATACTGACTACCATAAGAACCAAACGGATAGAAACTATCAGTATAAAGACCCAATCGCATGTTTCAGGCTTCTAAAGTAAAAGACGAATGCATACGGTCAAAATGTTTCCATCAATCACCATCAGATGGATGATTCAATCTTTTATCAGTTGAAATCTTGGTTTTGTGCCATGACATCAGTGACACTATGTTCTGAGACATAAATAAGCGCTGCAACCTGGGTGTAAGGGGGAAATATCTCAACTGTTTTATTGGAATCGATCCAGACTTCCTTGGTTGAGCTTATTTATACCTTGATTTTCCACATGTTGGACAACTATCCAATGAATCATTTTCACCAGAATATAAGATGCAATCATTTGGACATGCATGAATCTTCCGATAACTAAGGCCCATATTACGAACCATCCTCTTTCTATCATATTAATTTGTAGGCAACACATTTCCTTCAGGTAATAGTGTTTTAAACAAAGAAAATATCAGATCAAAATAGTTGTTTAACATTGCATTATCTGATTTAATATCCATAAATTTTGCAACCACTTCTAATTTTCTTATCTTGCAACCAGGATATGATGCATCCTCATCAAACCTCAACAACTCATAAAATTCGGATGGTTCCAACTCAGGAATTAAATCAATATCATCTTGAGTTTTAGTTTGTTGAACAGATGGACCTGAAACATCATATACTAAATTTTGAAATCGTGATGGATCCAGAATCAAGTTATTAGTATCTTCTCTAGAACTGCATTCACCGTTTTGATACCAAAAAACATAATCTAGTTGAAAATCAAACCGTAAGAGATGTCCCCTAACCTTTTCAAATGTGTCAAACGTTCTCAGTGCACATTTTTTACAAGGACACTTTATTGTGCCTTATGAAACATATTCTGGTTTTGATGATACAAATGATAAGAAAGATTCAACACCCTCAATATATACAGGATTTAAACTAGAACTATTTGGATTTCAACGTTGATTTATCCAAGCACGGTCATTTAATAATGATTGTTGTCGACTTCCTTGTTCCATATTTTTTTACAAAATATAAAATCATTACTATTTTTGAATAATTTTAAATTATAAAAACACTATCTAAAAAAATATAAGTAATTACAACTACTTATTAATATTTACCATTACTTACAGGCGACACAGTTTCCAGTGGATTGATGGCTACTCTTTTGTCCGATGACTCATTTGCTTGCAACTTTATCACATAGAAATCACAATGAATAATCTACTTTTAGGTATGCATATTCATTCTCATGTGAACAAGAATGAATATGTGTACCTCCGAGCAGATTCTTCATTGTGATTTCCCTATGAGAAAGTTGCAAGTAAATGAGCCGTCAGACAAAAGAGCCCCCTTTTCGTCGATGAATCATCTTCTTGTAACTGTCACCACCTGAACACATTATGAAAAATGTGGCCCTATGAATTCATATTCAAACTCGTGCATATGAGATTAGATATGCATACATAGAAGCATACTTTTCATAATGTTTTGAGTTGGTGAAAGTTTAAAGGAGAAGAGTCATCGAGCAAAAGGAGTGTCGTCAATCCACTAAAAATTATGCCAAGTTATTACAATTTATTACAAGTTATTACAGTTTATTACAATTGATTTTCTTATTAATTGTTCATAATTGTTCCTAATTCTTCCTAATTCTTCCTAATTCTTTCTAATTCTTCCAAATTCTTCCTAATTCTTCCTAATTCTTCCTAATTCTTCCTAATTCTTCCTAATTCATCCTAATTCTTCCTAATTCTTCCTAATTATTCCTAATTATTCCTAATTATTCCTAATTCTTCCTAATTCTTCCTAATTATTCCTAATTATTCCTAATTATTTCTAATTATTCCTAATTATTCTTATTTATTCCTATTTATTCATATTTATTCCTATTTATTCCTATTTATTCCTATTTATTTCTATTTATTTCTATTTATTCCTATTTATTCCTATTTATTCTTATTTATTCCTATTTATTCCTATTTATTCCTATTTATTCCTATTTATTCCTATTTATTCCTATTTATTCCTATTTATTCCTATTTATTTTTATTTATTGCTAATCATTCCTAATTATTTCTAATTATTCCTATTCATTGCTAATTATTGCAATTTATTGCTATTTATTCCTATTTATTGCTATTTATTCTTATTTATTACTAATTATTGCTAATTATTACTATTTATTTCTATTTATTGCTATTTATTGCTATTTATTGCTATTTATTACTATTTATTTCTATTTATTGCTATTTATTGCTATTTATTGCTATTTATTCCTATTTATTGTATTTATTCCTAATTATTTCTATTTATTGCTATTTATTGCTATTTATTCCTAATTATTCTTATTTATTGCTATTTATTCCTATTTATTTCTATTTATTCCTAATTATTCCTAATTATTCCTAATTATTCCTAATTATTCCTAATTATTCCTAATTATTCCTAATTATTCCTAATTATTCCTAATTATTCCTAATTATTCCTAATTATTCCTAATTATTACTAATTATTCCTATTTATTCCTATTTATTCCTAATTATTCTTAATTATTACTATTTATTACTATTTATTCCTATTTATTCCTATTTATTCCTATTTATTCTTATTTATTCCTATTTATTCCTATTTATTCCAATTTATTCCTATTTATTCCTATTTATTCCTATTTATTACTAATTATTGCTAATTATTACTATTCATTACTATTTATTACTATTTATTACTATTTATTACTATTTATTACTATTTATTGCTAATTATTCCAAATTATTCCTAATTATTACTAATTATTACAAATTATTACTATTTATTACTATTTATTACTATTTATTACTATCTATTACTATTTATTACTATTTATTATTATTTATTACTATTTATTACTATTTATTACTATTTATTACTATTTATTACTATTTATTACTATTTATTACTATTTATTACTATTTATTACGATTTATTACGATTTATTACTAATTATTACTAATTATTACTAATTATTTCTATTTATTACTATTTATTACTATTTATTACTATTTATTACTGTTTATTACTATTTATTCCTATTTATTACTAATTATTGCTAATCATTACTAATTATTGCTAATTATTCCTATTTATTTCTATTTATTTCTATTTATTGCTATTTTATTACTATTTATTATTTATTACTATTTATTAATATTTATTTCTATTTATTACTATTTATTACTAACTATTACTAATTGTTACTAATTATTCCTATTTATTACTAATTATTCCTTTTTATTACTAATTACCCGTAATTATTACTAATTAAACATAACTATTACTAATTAAACATAACTATTACTAATTAGCATTAATTGATATTAATAACTACAATTTACAACTACTAATTACTAATTACTAATTACAAGTAATTATTTATAGACAATACTAATTTTCGTTAATAATTATTAATTATTACTAATTATTTATTAATTATTAATAATTATTAAGAATTAATATTAATAATTTCAATTTATTATTACAAATAAATACAGATAACAAAACAATTTAAATCTAATTTAATTATAACTAATCAACAATAATTAAAATTAACATAAAAAATGAAATAAATACTAAATTAAATAAAATATAAATACCTTTAAACTTGATCTCCTATTGATGTAAGCGACTTCACAACTTCTCCGTAAAAAACTATCTCAGAAAAAAATTTCACTCTAAATATAGAGTTTATAGAGGGAGAGGTAGTGAGAAATGAGAGGAAGAGAAAGAAAAACAGAGGGGGTATATATAGGTTAGATTAGTTGCGACGGGACTAGTTGCAACGGGATTACCGTCGCAAAAGATACTTTTTGCGACGGGACCCCTCGCAAATACCTTTTCCCGCATTAATTGTTGTCGGTGGTTAAAAGGGTATTTGCGACGGGGGCCGTCGCAAAAAGTGACATGCCGACACACCTTTCGCGATGGGACAACATCCCGTCGCAAAAACCCATTTACCGATGCCGGTATTTACAATGAGACCCGTCGCAAATACCCTCCAACCAGCACACTATTTGTGACGGGGGGATCCCCCCGTCACAAATAACCTTCTCGCGCCAAACCGCGCATTACCTTTTGCGACGGGACCCCAAAACCCGTTGCAAATAACTTGTTATTTCCGACGGGACGAACCCCCCGTCGCAAATAACCTCTAGTATGAACTATTTGCGACGGGAATTAATCTCGTCGCAAATAGCCCGTCGCAAAACCCTATTTTCCCCGTAGTGGGTGTATCACCACGATTTAAATTGTGGTTATAGGTCTATAGCCACTATTTGAATCATGGCTATAAGGTTATAGCCATGGTTTGAAACTGTGGTTATAGGTCTTGCCCTATAACCACACCAATACCATCCACGGTCCATAGAACCGTGGCTATAACCTATAGCCATAGTTTTTGGACTTATAGCCATAGTTCCAAACCATGGCTATAGCCTAAATTTCCAGTGGTGTAAGTGTTTTGTGTGCATGGTTGGATAAATGAATTTAAAATATATTGAATGATATGAATTAAGAACTTGAAATAATGATTTTTTGATGAGGCATGATATCTTTTGTTTCTTGTTGTCAAATTGATAGATCTAATGGGCATGTGTTTTAAATCTTTTTTATTTGATATTGATGTTTACTTGTCACAATTTTTTGGAATACATGATATGAGGTTTTATCCATGAGTGTAAAAGGGTAGGTGTGGGGGTGTGATCGCATCACGATTCACTACTTTATTTCACCCATACATAACTGTTTTAAACTTGTTTTGTATTTAAAATTACAAATATTATCTCAAATTACACATCCCATTTGATTCAATTATTAATTCTTTATCACTATTAAAAAGGTCAATTATTCTTGTTTAGCTGATTTCGTTGTAGGACGAGGTGATTTGGAGGGTCGGAGATGATCTAGAAGGAAAATAGGTCAAACTACATGGAAGCCCGAGCACATCTCCCCACTTTTTTGCACATTTCACAAAATTTGTGTCTCTAAATGGGCTGAAATTTTGTGAAATGCTCCATATCTTCATGGGATACAACTAATATCAAGAAACTAAAGCCCAATTCATCCATTAATGGGGCCATCCAAACCAATCTATCGAGGGGACAGAATTTGCACGAAGTCAAAGATTTGGTTCTTTATGTCAGCCATATATCACACTATAATCCTCTATTGGCCACCAAATTTGACATGGAGATATTCAAGATGCTTTCCTAAAACTTTTCTCTTTTGTTCAAGTCTAGATAAGTCCATTTACCAACCCAAAACTATGACACAACTATTATCTCGAAATTTGGATTCCCGAAACCACTTCTCATTTTAGCTATAAATTGACACCTTGGGAACCTCATTTGCAAGTTCGGCCAAGAAGTGAAGTGATTTCATTTTGGAGTTCAAGAGGATTTCTATCATTACCTTGGAGGTTCTGGGTTCTGTAACTTTCTATACTCATAGGGGTGCTCTTGAAGCAAGGATCTCTTCATCAAAGTCTTCCTCTCCTTCTCATGTTGTAATATTTTTCTTTGTGTAATAAACTTTTTAATTACTCTTTTATTTCATCTGTTTTCCCCTATTTTATTCACTTATATTCTTTATTAATATTCCTCTTTGGGTTGGAAATAAAGAGTAGAAAATATATTGGGTTTTACCTTTTCTAACCCTTTTCACATGCAAAACGTTTCTACGATGACTACACTGCCCATGGATGATTAGTTATTTTTAGTAATTGATCTACCTCTCACCTTCTACATTAATTTGTTTTGAATCAATGAGATACCATAATTCACCTAATATGATATATTAATTGATTTATTAAATTAAATGAAACTAAGCAATAAATTGAACAATAAACACACACAAAACGCGAGGTCGAGAATTGTGTGAATTGTGAGAGCGAGATTTAATCGATAATACAAGACCACACTATGGGAGCTTCCTTTTGAGATTATGTGTGACGCCTCCAACTTTGTGATTGGAGTTTTCTTATCTCATAGGGTGTAGGGATGCTCACGTGTGATTTCCTATTCATCAAAGACATTGGATTCAGCCCAATAAAACTATACAACCATGGAAAATGATTTTTTTTTCTTCATATTTTCTTTAGAAAAATTTTGTTCATATTTATTAAGCTCTAAGGTAGTTTTTTTTTCTAATCATGTAGCTTTGAGGTACCTATTTAAGAAGACATATGCAAAGTCTAGGCTTATCTGATGGATTCTCCTTCTTTAAGAATTTGATATTGAGATAAAGGACAAGAAGCGATCAGAAAACCTGGTGGCGGACCACATGCGTAGGCTTACTCACACATTAGAGGCTAACACCTTAGACCAGGTACCACTTCGGGATACTTTCCCCGATGAGCATATTTATTCCATCTCAGGTATGCATCCTCGGTATGCATATTTATTTAACTACCTTGTTGCCTCTGAAATCCCTACAAATTTAAAGAAACATCAAGTCCAAAAATTAAAGAGTGGTTCTAGATTTTATGTATGGGATGATTCCTACCTATGGCTCATGTGTAGTGACCATGTTATTAGGATGTGTGTTCCTGATCATGAGTTTGAGTCTACTTTACATTTTTGTCATACACTTACTTGTGGTGGACACTTTGAACCCCAAGGGATATCTATGAAATTCTTATACTCTGAATTATATTGGTCTAGCTTATTCCATGATTATCATGTGTTTTACAAGTCATGCTCACATTTCCAACACACTAGAAACATTTCTAGGAGACACAAGATTCCCCAAAAAACCCATATTATTCTGTGATATTTTTAGTGTTTGGGGAATTGATTTTATGGGTCCTTTTCCTAGTTCATTTGTTTTTTTTTATATTTTGGTTCTTGTTGATTATGTGAGTAAATGGGTTGGGGCTAAGGCCACTAGGATTGATGATTCTCATGTTGCTGTAGACTTTGTCACGACACATATTTTTTGTAGGTTTGGAGTACCAAATTCCATCATGAATGACTAAGGGACACACTTCTGCAATCGGAATTTGACTTCACTCCATCATAAGTATGGGGTGACCCACAAAACATCAACAACATACCACTCCCAAACAAATGGCCAAACAGAGGTTTCAAATCGGGAGTTGAAACAAATTTTGGAGAAAACCATGTAGCTGAATATAAAGGATTAGAGCAAGTGATTGGATGATGAATTATGGGATTATAGGAAAGTATACAAGATACCCATCATAGAGATCACACAAGAGGATACTCAGAGAATATTTACAGTCAATGGGCAACATTTGAAGCAATACATTGAAGGAATTTCTACTAATGCAGTGGATTTCATCACACTGCATGACCCCATAACCACTTGAGAATATCAGGTTGTTCCTAACCCTTTCACTTTTATATTATTTTTCCTATTTAAAATTATGAATTTCATGTACACATATCATCTCATGGGTTTACATTGAGGACAATTCAATATTTTAAGTGTGGGGGAGAGAACCTTTTAGTTTAGTAATTTCAATTTTTTCTGCTTTTCAAAAAAAATGTGTGTTTTTTTAATTTTTGTTTGTTTCTAAAACTTTTGAGCTTAAATGATTATCATCAACATTTTTAAATCCATATCAATAAGTGAAACAATTTATCCCATGAAACTGAGCTTAAATTAATGTTGAAAATGACTTTGTTTCAAGTTCAAATCTTTAGGAATTTTATGAAGAGTACTCTGAATTTTGAATCTCATGACACATCTCACTATCTTTATATTTGAAATCACTTTCCTTTGAGTATTCGGAACTATTTTTTCATATTCTTTACATTCACCTCACTTCTTGAGAGAACCAAACTATGATTGATTTAACCAGAATTTGATTTATTCCTATCAAAACTAGAGGGTTTGAGGTACTTGTGTTTTAAATGATTGAGGAATTTCTTTGGTTTTAAGGAAATTTTTTCTAATAATCCTTTTTATAATGTCCTACCTTGAACATTTAATCCTTATATCCCATATAATTCATGAACATCCTGTTAGGTTAGCCATATTATAAGGCAATTTTCCCTATCCAACCTGCTCTTGAAGTGAAATTTCATGATCTAGTTGAGCTTAAGCATGAGGGAAGCTATCTTGTGTTGTTCTATCTCATTTAGTGATAATTTGGGAGGAAAAAAATGTTAAATAGATGTTTTTTCTGTAAAAAATCATTTTTTTGAAAGTTGTGCCTTTCTGGAGCTTTTATGATAAAAGAATTTGTGCCTTTCTAGAGATTCCAATGAAGAAAGAAAGTTGTACCAATTTGGAGCTTTCAAAAAAAACTATGTTTGAGAAGATTGACATTTTTGTTTCTAAAATGATGAATGGTGTATACTTTCCATGAGATTTCATGATGATGGAGCTGAATTGATACTAAGGGGAGTGAGGAGGAGACCATACTTTAGTGAAAATTAGAATAATGCAATTTTTCTTCAAAAAGAGTCAATCTCTCCTCATTCAGCCTCAGAATTTTTCACATCTAAATCCTAGCAACTAAAATCCACAAAAAAAACCATGAAAAGTCCTCATGATAAACATATATCCTTGACTCACATTGGGTGGATATTTAGGAATTTATCAAGCCTATGGTGACCCTTGTATGAGTTTGGATGAGAAAGACATTGTTGAAAAATTGACATTTGTGTGGTAATAGAAAATAAAAGCGAGGTAAGTGTTTTGTGTGCATAGGAGGATAAATTAATTGAAAATATATTGAATGATATGAATTAAGAACTTGAAATAATGGTTTTTTGAGGAGGCATGATATATTTTGTTTCTTATTGTCAAATTGGTAGATCTCATGGGCATGTACTTTAAATTTTTTATTTGATATTGATGTTTACTTGTCATAATTTTTTGGAATACATGATATGAGTTTTTTCCTAGGAGTGCAAAAGGGTAAGTGTGGGGGTGTGATCGCATCACGATTCACTACTTTATTTCACCCTTACATCACTATTTTAAACTTGTTTTGTATTTTAAATTAAAAATATTATCTCAAATTGAACATCTAATTTGATTAAATTACTGAATTTTTATCACTATTAAAAAGGTAAATTATTATTGTTTTGGTGATTTCATTGTAGGAGGAGGTGATTTGGAGGGTCAGAGATGATTTGGAAGGAAAATGGGCCAAACTGCATGAAATCCCAAGGACATATCTCCACTTTTTTACACATTTCAAAAAATCCGTACCTCCAAATGTGATGAAAGTTTGTGGTCCACTCCATAATTTCATGGTAAACAACACATCTCAAGAAACTGAAGCTAAATTAATCAATTAAAGGGTTTATCTGAACCATTCTATCTAGGGAATAGAATCTGGACAAATTCAAAGATTTGGTTCTGTATTTCGGCCATATCTCATGATTTAATCCTCTATTGGACACTAAATTTGACATGGATAAATTCAGGATGATTTTATACAATTTTTCTCTTTTTTACAAGTTCAGAT
The DNA here is from genome assembly GCA_963277665.1 of Viscum album. Taxonomy (NCBI): domain Eukaryota; kingdom Viridiplantae; phylum Streptophyta; class Magnoliopsida; order Santalales; family Viscaceae; genus Viscum; species Viscum album. The sequence goes on along the minus strand of OY728138.1, from coordinate 283,133,347 downwards.
AAGTCCATTTACCAACCCAAAACTGAGACACAATTGGTATCTTGAAATATGGGTTCCCAAAACCACTTCCCATTTTGGCTATAAATTGACACATTGGGAACCTCCTTTTCAAGTTTGACCAAAGAGTGAAGTTATACCATTTTGTAGTTTTAGAGGATTCCTCTCATCACCTTTGAGGTTATGGTACTTCCTATACTCATAGGGGGAGCTCTTGAAGCAGGGATCCCTTCATGGAAGCCTTCCTCTCCTTCTCATGTTGTAATATTTGTCTTTGTATAATAAACTTCTTAGTTCCTCTTTTATTTATTTTATTTTCCTATGTTTTATTCACTTATCTTATTCATTAATATTCCTCTTTGGGTTGGAAATCAAGATTATAAACTATATTGGGTTCTACCCTTTCTAAACCTTTGCACATGCAAAACATTTCTACGATGACTACACCACCCATGGAAGAGTAGTTCTTTTTAGTAATTGATCTACCTCTCACCTTATTTATTCATTTGTTTTTAATAAATGAGCTAATTTAATTCACCTAATATAATATATTAATTGAGTTATTAAATTAAATGAAACTAAGCAATCAATTTAACAATAAACACAAAACACGCGAGGTCGAGAATTGTGTGAATTGTGTGAGTGTGGTCTTAATAAGTAATACAAGACCACACAAGATCGATTTGTAAAGTTAAAATATAATCCTAAACGCAATTAATCCTCATTTAAAGAGTGTATATGTGCCTTAATTTACTACTGACCATGATAAAACCTTAGAACATCAATCAAAGTAGGGTGTTGCGATTTCATGTTCTAAATATATCTTGGGGTTTAATTCACTTCATCTTTGTGGTAAAGTTAATTCTCATAGGGTTCATGGGTTAAAAAATTAGGGGATCATAATTAATTGAACATTAATTTAAATTATAATTATTAATAAGTAAGCGAAGAGGTAGAGTTAGATCTATTAATCCTTCTAAAAATATTTTCTTAAAAAACATTTTCTCGTTGTGTTTTATTAATCAAATTTCATTCCAAAATCAAAAACAAAAAAAATATAATCTTCTTCCAGCATTATTATTTTAGATTTATAACTGAAAATACCCCATCCTTTTAATTAGTGTTCTTATTCCCTTTTATGTTATTTTCAAAATTCTTTTAATATGTTGTTAAATTTACTTCCTCCTTTGAGAGAAGACCTTGTTCAACCACTCTGCAACACCTAAATACCCAAAAATCACACTTCATTTGAGAGTGTCCACAACAATGCATTTCAGTTGTTCTTGTGGGATGGTGATGTGTGGTTGGGGCATGTGGGGATGATAGTTTGTTTGGCCATGATTTTTGGGTAGTGATGTGATGATATGTTGAGTTGTTTGTGGAATGTGGTTTTTTTGTGCTAGATGCCTGAGTAGTAATGGAATAAATTATTATTTAATAATGTTTGAAATGACATGGTTTGGTTTGGTTAATGGAATGAGAGTTGTTAATAAAAAATTTAATGATTTTTTATGTGATTAAATGTGGTTGATGTTGAATAAAGAAATGAATGTGTGTTAAACGTGAATTAAATGTGAAACAGTATTAGACTATCAGGGCTCTTCACCTTCTGAAATGACTGTGGCGGATACTAATAAATACATTTAGAGGTGGAAGAAAAGGTGATGGTGTTGTGAGTTTGTTATTTTTTTGAGAGCTCATAGGTTGGGATTGAGTGTTTGGTACTACATATATATATATATATAATTTTATTTTTCATGTGATTTCTATACGCACCCCACCCACATTGAGAACTTTGTTCTGACACTCGTATAGTCATGTGAGGTTGTTTTTTCCAAAATCCAGTGAGGAATATGAATGGATGGGTTACCACTCTTTCTTGATATCTCTTATAGTCAAGGAAGGTATTAAACATTCTGTTATGGTCGGAGGTCTGTTAGTGCATTAGATTGTGGTTCTGATGGCCCAAGTGTCTTTGGGTGAGATGTGATAACTCAAGTGTTTGTGGGCAGGATGTGACAACCGAGGTGTTTTCAGGCAAGATATGATTGTTCATGTGGGGAGGCTTCTGGTGGGGGTCTTTCATTGTAAGAGGAGGGCACAAATTTGATGTCCTGCATATTCATGATACCCTACTACTATGGTTATAGAGGTGGTTGTGTTGTGGCCCAATTGTTTTCAGGGGAGATGTGATGTGGTCGTGCTTGTGGGGCGGTGAGCCTAGGTGTCTTCGGGCGAGGTGTGTTGTGACCATGCTTGTGGGATAGTGTGATATACGGAAAATATGAGAGTGTTAGTACGTACTACATTGGGTGTGAGAGTGGCATACCAGTGATAAAGTGGTGTGGGGTACCCTTATCGATGTGATTCCTATTATATCATATTACTTGGTTTACATTATTTGGTGAGCGTGCCTTGGTGAGGTTGGGATGGTTAGTATACCTTGATAGGTGTTGCTTGGTTCTTTTTTTTTCTCACATGTTCATTAGTATTCTTCTTTCACATGTGCACGAGAGACTTTGGTTTTCCTACTGAGTATACTTGTATGCTCACACTACATATATAAAATTATTTTCAGGTTTCTAGGAGAATTATGTGGATTGTGCTAGAAATTACTAGCTTATATCCTTGAGAGTTGTTATGTCACTACTTTAGCTTTACTTTTGGGTATTTAATTTAGAGACTTTTATTTTTATCATTTCTATTTATACATGCATGTGGGATGCTTTTTGGATTTATTTTTATATTATGCCTTGGAGTTGTTTGTGGGTGATTCATCTTATCTCCTGATCCTATATTGTTATAGAGGTTAATGTCTCCCATACATGAGATTTTATACCCTCAGTGCTAGTCGCCAACATGGGGCCTACTGAAGGCGGGACTCATGGGGTCATTATCTTTCTCCCCTCATTATGGTATCTTTGGAGGGAAGGGGTCATGATAGAGTGGTATCATAGTTTATGGTTGATAGATAGGATGGAGTTCAGAGTTAGGCATAGTGAGGATTTCATGGGGTGGTATGGAAGCAATTCCAGATGACCTTGGTGCATGATATAGTCCAGGGAGACCGGCTAGGACACGGGATTTTAGAGCCCCTCATGATCTAGTGCACAGAATCTAAGCTTATTGAATGGCCAAGTGAGGTGGACCTTCTTGTAGGGTAGAGACCTAAGAAATGTACATGAATCATAATGACTTGTGTTCTTTCTTTAATTGGGTTGGTTTGGGAAGGTTAAAACGGATAAAATGAATGAAATGAATTAAAATAAATTTTGATAAAATTTCATCCTACTTGGGCTTAAGAAATCCTTGTTTTTATTTCAGTTATGGATCTTGTTCATCATTCACATGTGGCTCAGGAAGTTGAGGTTTAGCAGGTTGGTCTGTTTGATCCCTGTAGGGTTGATCCAGATGAGGAGGAGGATTAGTGGCAGAGGACATTGTGTGCTTTCTAGCAGTAGGCTTTGGGGAAGTTGAGGGTAGTGTTTTAGATGTGAACACAGCAATCTGGCTGGAGGAGCTCGAGATCGTATTCAATTTGATCTAGGCCCCGTCGGAGTACTGGTTCCCTTTGGTAGTTAGTCAGATGTTGGGATTTTTACTTCAGTGGTGGACATTGTATCTAGGAAATTAGAAGGAGGAAGACATTTTGTGAGTCAACTTCTATAAGGAGTTCTCGGCAAAGTTCCTTTCATTGACCATGAAGGAAGTAAAGAGCTAGGAGCTTCTTTCTCATCATTAGGGGAGCATGTCAGTGCGAGATATGGGAATCAGGTTCAAAGACCTTCTATGTTTTTTACCATATCTTTTTCTAGATGAGGAGTCTCATGTGAGACATCTTGAGGAGGCACTCTGTCCTTTTATCCAGTATGCAGTTACTCCTTTTACGTTGATAATGTATTTGGAGGTTTAGAAGAAGGCATGGGTGATCGAGTTGATGCACTTGTGAGGAGGTTTTATGCAGTAGGTGAACTAGACAGGTTCCTTGAAAAAAAGGGTTGTTAGTAGTAGGTCTTAGGTGTCAGGGCCTTCGAGGTTTCGACTGGGAGGGAGTCGAACTCAGCAACTTCCTTTATGGCCTTCTAGGGCCAATGGTTTTCATTATTTTCTTGAGAGCTTTATGCCAGTGTGTTTTGGTTGTGGGGTTTGTGGCCATCACCAGAACTAGAACCTAGTGGTTACCCGAGCTCAGTTTGGTGGAGGTGGATAGGTTTAGAACCAGCCTCAACAACGGTTGCTAGTGATACCATTTTAGTAATGGGGGTGGCAGGTTTTTGCTCCACCAAGGGGAGATGGAGTAGGTAGAGGATGGACTTAGGGTGTTTCTCATGTTTAGGGACTGCAACCCAAGTGTGGTCATGGAGGTGTTCGTTAGTAGAGAGGTATAGGATTTGGGTGTGGTCAGTTTCTTGCAGTGGAGGTAGTAGTTCCAGAGGGTCCAAAGATTGTCAAGGGTATGATCAGTTTGTTTAGTACCCTTATTTTTGTCTTGTTTGATCCATAAGCTCCTCACTCCTTTGTTTCACCCACTCTAGTCCATGCTCTGGGACAAGACATAAAGAGGATTCCCATGCCCCTAGTGTTGACTATGCCAATCAGAGGTCAGACCAACATGTTTGATGTGTGTCAGGGGTGTAGACTAATGATGGGGTCGCATCAGTCATGTGAGGATCTTTTCTTTCTACAAATGTAGCCACATGATTTCATACTCGACATAGAATAGTTGTATTTCATACGTTCTTTTATCGACTACTTCTGGAGGAGGGTCATGTTTTCATATGTGGATAGCCAACGTGTGGTTTTCTTTGGTGATCGGGGTTGTCGGGTGGGTAGTTAGTGTGTAGAGCCCCTTATTTCCTTGTTGTCTAAGTTATCAATGGAATTAGTGGATGCTGGGATGGTAGAGGTTCCCAAGGTCATTGGGGAGTTCTTGGATATTTTTTCCAAGGAGGTTGTGATGTTAACCCCTTGACATGATGTTGAGTTTGGGATAGATTTTCAAATTGGTGCTTCTCCAATTTCAATGGCTCCTTATCAAATGGAATCATTTGAGTTGTGGAATTTGATGATTTAGATATATGATCTGATGTGGAATGGTTTATCCAGGTCATTGTGCCATTTTTGGGTGCTCTAATGTTGTTCGCAAAGAAGGCAGATGGTGGTCTGAGGTTGTGCATAGACTACCAAAGGTTGAATAAGGTGATAGTAAAAAACTGCTACCCTCTTCTGAGGATAGACAATCTTTTCAACTAGCTGAGTGGGAGGAGTTGGTTTTCTAAGATCGATCTACAGTCTGGATATCACCAGTTTTAGGTGAAAGAGGGAGATATCCCAAATACTACCTTCAAATGAAGGTTTGGGCACTTCGATTTTGTAGTCATGTCATTCAACATTATGAATGCACCAGCCATATTCATGGGGCTTATGAACCCCGAGTTCCATGAGTTCCTGGATCGGTTCGTCATTGTATTCATTAATGATATCTTAATCTACTTGAAGTTATAGGAGGATCATGTCAAGAATCTCAGAACTTTCTTGCATGTTCTTCAACACCGCCAGATCTATGGAAATTTGTCTAAGTGTAAGTTCTGGACACGATAGGTGCATTTCCTTAGGCATGTGGTGTCTCAGAAGGTTGTGGAAGAAGACCCATCGAAGGTTGAAGTAGTTGTTTCTTGGGAGGAACCCAAGAACATGTCATAGGTTCATAGTTTTCTTGTTCTTTTAGGATATTATCAGAGGTTTATACCCAATTTCTCTCGAGTTGAAGCCTCTTTGAAATCATTGACTATGAAAGACTAGGATTTTGTGTGGATTGATCATTGTCATACAGCATTCGGTTACCTGAAGGAGAAGTTTTTTAGTGCTTTAATGCTCTAGTTTCCTGAGGAAGGGGTGATGTTTGAGGTTTTTTTGACACTTCCTATCTGGGCTTGGGATGTGTGTTGATGCAACAATGAGCTGTGATCTATTATGGGTCTAGGTAGTTACATCCCCATGAGTGTAATTACACTACCCATGATCTGGAGCTAGAAGTTGTTTTGTTTGCACTAAATTTATGGTGGCATTACCTCATTGGGGAGATATTTGTGGTCCGTACAGATCACAAGAGTTTGAGGTATATCTTTTCCCGGTATGATTTGAACTTGTGAAAGCAGAGGTGGATGGAGCTTCTTCAAGACTGTGATTTTGATATCTCCTACACCTCGGGAAGAGGGAATGTTGTGGTCAGCGCTTTGATTAGGAAGTCATGGAAGGGTGTTGTTCGGGAGTCTGGTGATGCTTGGAGAGCAATGGAGGAGTTGGAAATCTTGCACATAGATGCAAGAGTGGATGGTGGAAAAATATATTTGTTTTAAATGATGGTATAGTCTTCCATGATGTAGAAGGTGGAGTATTTTCAGTAGAGAGGCGTAGAGGATGTGATGTGTGATCGTCTTGACCATGGTGATGCTCCAGAGGGATGGTTGGAGGATGGTCAGAACTGGATGTTGTTTCATGGGAGGCTATTTGTTCTGGTTGTAATGCTTGATGGAGTCCTTCATGAGTTTCATAACTCACCTTTGGCGGTACAACCAGGAGTTTCCAAGATGTATCGTGGCTTGAATATGCAGTTTTGGTGATCCAAGATGAAACAAGTTGTGGAAAAGTTTGTGGAAAAGTGCTTGGTTTTCTAGCATGTTAAGGTCGAGTATCATGTTCTTGGTGGTTTATTACAGCCCTTGGATATCCCTGAGTGGAAATGGGATAACATCTCAATGGATTCCTTCATAGGGTTACCCAGAGCTTAGGGAGGTTGTGATGCTATCTGGGTGATAGTAGATCGGTTGATGAAATCGGCCCACTTCTTAGTGATCAAGGAGTCAGGCGTAGTGGATGCCTTGGCTAAGAGGTATGTGGATTAGGTGGTGCGGTTGCATGGAGTTCTGAGGTCCATTGTCTTGAATCATGACACTCATTTTACCTCACGAGTCTGGATGGTATTGAAACATTCTTTTGACACACTCAGTTACGCCTCAACACTGCTTTCCACCCTTAGACATATGGGAAGACAAAACGGACTATCCATACATTGAAGGATATATATTGCGGGTGTGTGTATTGGAATTTGGTGCATCTTGGTGAATGCGTTGTCATGACACATCAAATTGATATGGATTTAAAGAAGATTTTTTAGTCTAGGGTATACCCTAGGTCGTCTCTCAAGGAGAGTTGATAGATTTTGAGTGTGTATTTTTAATAATAAGAACAAAAGAGGGGGTGATTTTGTAAACAATTTTAAGAAAGTAACTTAACGTAAAGAGTTGTAAAGTTGAAATACAAAGTGGATTTTGAAAAATATGAGATAAATAAGTGACCATTGCTAAGTTACTACAGCACTTTAAGAGTTCCTCATTATTAATTGATTATTAGGTTTTAGTGTAATCCTTTGGTTGAGGGTTAACCAAGATCTTGGTTCCCCTCTTCCCTCTTAAAATGATGCACAAAGAACCACCCCTTGACACAAAAAATGTGTTGTCATGGTTTGTACCTCAAGCATAGAGTGAGGTCTTCCAAAGAATACTGAAATCTCATGTATGTGTGAGATAATGAGGATGCTTTTCTTTTCCAATCGGAACAACCCAAGATTCCCACTTGAATCTCAACCCAATCGGTATTGAATTGAGAAATATTTCACTTAATTAAACTAAATAAATGCATTCAAAGAAGAAGCATATAAATATTAAACATAAGTGAAATAATTAACACACAAATTACATAAAACCAGTAGAATATGAGGTTTTATAACTCCCTCTTCAAGTGTGTAGCTCCCTCACAATGATCACCCATCGTTTAGCTCAACATCGGGAGGAGGATGAAGCTCGGGTGGAACTCCTTCTTCATTATTGATCTCCCTATGAGGATAGGGGCCTCCAGAACTTCAAGGATTAAGAGGAGACTCCTCCAGGACTCCAAAATGGAAGAGCTTCACTTCTGGTTCGAACTTGCAAATGGGGAGCCCAATGTGCCATTTTATAGGAAAATGGGAAGGTGGTTTTGAGCACACAGATTTCTTAAAACCACTTTTCACATGTTTTTAGACCTCTATACAGTCTTATCTCACTTTGTAGAAAATAAAAAAGTTGTATACCCACCTCTTTTCTGTATACATTGAACTTTTAGCACAATTTGGACAACTATAGCCTGAGATATGGACAGATCACAGCACACCACCTTTGACTTCGTGCAGATTCGGTGTGTTGGACATATCAGGTCAGTTGGGCCAACAGATCGATGAATGAGTCTTGGGTTCCTTCGGATTAAATGTATCCCAATGAATTTTGGACCAGTCCACAAAATTTCATCCCATTTAGATGCACGGTTCAGAAGAAGTACACAAATGAGTCCACTGTTGTGCATGGATCTTGCGCAGTTTGGCCCATTTTTCTTGGACGTCATCACGGGTCCTCCAAATCACCTCCTCCTATAATGGAACCATCAAAACAAGTAACATTGAGCTTTTTAATAGTGATAAAAACTAAATAAATGATTCAAACATGGAATTCAATTTGTTATTATTTTTATAATTTTAAATATAAAACAAGTTTAGCACAGTGGTGTAAGGGTGAAAATGAAACAGGGAATCGCGGTGTGATCACACCCCCACGCCTAAACATTTTCACTCCTGGGTAAAGTCATAATTCCAAAAATTATGCATGTAGATATTTCCAAATTCATAAATACTTAACATTCAATTAAAATTTAATTCCTGATAGAAATGTGATCAAAGAAAAAAATCACACCGAGGAGTTATTCTCAATGATCATTGAAAAGACATCTCAAAAATTGTATCCAAATGAAATTCCAAGAAATTCATGATACCAATCAAAGAAAATAATTAAAAATTTAATCATGTCACTAATTCTCCATGTGTTTGTGTGAAAATCAGTTCATGCTATTCTTTCCACTTTTTATTGAGTAAATATAATTTATTTTAATAATTGTCTACTTACAAGATCCTTTCCACCGAACTTTCCCCACATCCTTTGCAATCAAATTTCAAGACCCACTCACTTAATCATTCTCAAAAGTCAAACCATAAGCTCCCAACCTATATATCCCTATATATTGTACATTTCATCACTCCCTTCATTTATTATTATTATTATTTTCAAAAGCTGCACTTGGAACAAATATCACACTCTTCTCCCAACCCTTTTTTGATCTCTTCACAACGCTAATTGTAATAGTTATAACAAGATCTAAGGGTGGTTTTTGACCTACCTAATATACAACCCTTTTTTTGTTTTTTTAGAGCATATAATAGTCAGATAACAGGTACACACATATAGGTCAATCTAGTACAGTAATGAAATAGATTGGATAAGGAACGAACGTATAGAAAAATGATTTTGGAAAGTAGAGAAAAATCAACCTAACTTATATTTACCTTATATTAAGTAATAAATTTTCACATTTCATGGTTGGGTGAAAAAATATGTGGAGAGATTAAGTGACACAATTTTCCCTTAAACTATTCACAAAAAAGGTCAAAATTCTTCTCAATGGTTTCAAAATGATACAACCATTTATATCATCGACAAAGAACTAAATTTCAAAAGAAAGTAACGCCATAGTATTGAATTCTTTTTGAAATGTACATTTCATCAGAATTTGTTTTTGAATATTAAAACAACATGAAATACGGACATTCCACATGCATTTTCAATAACTTCCATGATTAAATGGGGCATCATTTTCTATGATAAAGTGGGCATAAAAAATAATATTCTGGCACAAAAGTGAGGGGGAGAGAAGGGGAAAAATAAAAATATAATTCACCAAGCTAAAAAGAGAAAAAGAAAAAAGATTATGAAAATTTCTATCTAACCCAGGAATATACCCATCCCCCCACACCTAAAGTGTACAGTTTCCTCACTGTAAGAAAAGAGAATGTGGAAAGAAAGGATAAAACCTGGTGAGTTTCATTCATATATTTCTTCTTGAACATGGATTTCCTCCATCGGGGACTCCGGAATGGATTCATGGAAGTGCTTCAGCCGCTTCCCATTGACAGTGAAGGTTTTCTTGGTTTCTTCATTTTGAACCTGGACAAAACCAAATGGAGAGACTTTAGTAATAGTGTATGGTCCAAACCAGTGGAAACGAAGCTTACCTGGATGCAAATTCAGCCTTGCATTATAGAGGAGGACCTTCTGCCTAATGCAGAACTGACAATGAAGGATGAGACGATCGTGGGAAGCCTTGGTATGCTCCTTATAAATCCTAGAGTTCTCATATGCATCTCTTCTCATTTCTTCTAGCTCCTGAATCTGCAACTTCCTTTGAGCACCTGCACTAGAAAGATTAGAATTGCATTGTTTGATGGCCCAGTAGGCCCAGTGCTCAATCTCAACAGGGAGGTGACAACTCTTTCCAAACACCAGCCGATATGGTGACATGACAATGGGAGTCTTAAAGGTAGTACGGTAAGCCCATAATGAATCATCGAGTCTAAGAATCCAATCTTTCCTATTGGGTTGAACTGTTTTTTTTTTCAAGAATTTGTTTTACCTCTCTATTTGACACCTCAGCTTGACCATTGTTCTATGGGTGATATATAGTAGACACTCGATGACTGACCCCATACCGACGTAGAAGTGATTGCATTGTTCGGTTGCAGAAATTAGAACCCTGGTCACTGATGATGAACCTAGGTAAGCCAAACCTACATAAGATTTGGGTTATCAAAAATTCTAAAACTACCTTAAAATCATCATTCCTTGTAGCTCGTGCCTCTACCCATTTTGAAACATAATCCACCACCAATAGAATGTACAGGTTACCAAATGAATTGGGGAATGGTCTCATAAAGTCAATGCCCCAAACATCAAAAATGTTATGGAAGAGAAAGGGTTTTTGTGGAATCTCATTTCTTTTAGATATATTACCTATTATTTGACAGCAAGAACAATATTTATAGAAGTCATGGGCATCCTGAAACAATGTGGTACAAAAGAGACCATAATCAAGGACCTTGCGAGCAGTCCGTTGAGGACCAAAGTGGCCCCCACAAACAAGAGTGTGGCAGAACCTAAGGACGGACTGAAACTCGCTATCAGGAATACAACACCTAAGGACTTAATCACTATAGATGCGGAAAAGGTAGGGGTCATCCCAAATGTACTAACGGGACTCATGTTTTAGACAGTTAGCCTGGTTTTTTTTGAAATCGATAGGAATGCAAGATGCTACCAAATAATTTACAATTTCATCATACCAAGGAATAACATCTTGCACTCGGTACAATTTCTCATCAGGAAACATGTCATTTATGGAAATACAGGGGGATGACTCAATGTCCGAGGATGGGTGAATCCTACTGATATGGTCAGCCACTACATTCTCTACTTCTTTTTTATCTCTAATTTCTAAATTGAATTCCTGGAGGAGCATCCAGCGAATGAGATGTGGTTTGGATTTCAGTTTCTTAAGGAGATTCCAGAGGGTTGCATGGTCTAAGAACACAATGACTTTAGACCCTAAAAGATATGACCTAAATTTATCCAAGTCAAACACAATGGTAAAAAAATCTTTTTCAGTCATGGTGTAGTTTGCTTGGGCAGGGTCCAATGTACGTGAGGCATAGGCAATAACATGTGGAGCTCAATCAACTCTTTATGACAAGACTTCCCCAACTGCATAGTTAGAGGCGTCACACATGATCTCGAATGGTAAATCCCACCAAGGTGGTTGGATTACTGGGGGTGACGTGAGACTCTATTTTAACTTATTAAAATATTCCTCGCATTCTTTATCAAAAACAAATTCTTTTTCTTTTTGGATTAATCGAGAGAGGGGGAGTGAAATTTTACTAAAGTCATGAATGAAACGATGGTAAAATCCATCATGACCTAGGAAAGACCGCACATCCCATACATTTTTGGGGAATAGTAGGGAATAAATGACATCCACTTTTGATTTATCTACTTGGATACCATCCCCAGAAATGACATACCCCAAAACTATACCTTGTCGCACCATGAAATGGAATTTCTCATAATTTAATACGAGATTATTTTCAATATAGCGACGTAGAACTAAACCAAGACTAATCAAACATTCATCAAAATAGGAGTCATAAACAGTGAAATCATCCATGAAAACTTCCATGCAATTCTCCAAGTAATCCGAAAAAATACTAACCATACATCGTTGGAAGGTACCCGGAGCATTTCACAGACCAAATGGAATCCTCCTATATGAAAATGTTCCAAAGGGGAAGTGAAGGTTGTCTTTTCCTGATCCTTGGGGACAATATGGATATGAAAGTATCCAAAATACCCATCAAGGAAATAGTAGTGGGACTTACTTGCTAGCCTCTCTAGCATTTGGTCAATTAATGGCAAAGGGAAATGGTCCTTCATAGTGTGTTGGTTTAGTCAGCGATAGTCTATGTAGACACACCAACTATTCTGCACACGAGTAGGAACCAATTTGTTATTTTCATTTTTGATTACTGTAAAGCCAGTTTTTTTAATAACTACTTGAACGGGACTGACCCATTGGCTATCAAAGATGGGGTAAATGATTCCAACAGCCAATAATTTTGTTATCTCCTTTTTCACAGCTTCTAGGAGGTTTGGGTTCAGTCGACATTGTTCCTACCTCACTGGTTTATCCTCATCATTTAATAAAATATGATGTGTACAAATTGATGGGATAATACCAGGAATGTCAGCAAGTTTCCATCCCAAATCTTGTTTATACTCCCTCAAAAGTTCAAGCAGTCGCAATTCAAGCTCAGGAGGGAGTGAACTGGCAATAATGACGGGAAACTTGTTTCCATTATAAAGATATGAATTTTTTAAATCATGAGGTAGTTGTTTAAGTTCCAATTCAGGTGGATTTTGGATTGATGGGAGTGTGTGTGAAAGTGATAGGTCACGGATCTCATCTAACTACTCAATGGTATCATCCTCGATAAAGGAATGAGATTATACAAGCTTAGCAGTATCATTGATGGTTAAGTGATCCTCAGTGATTAGGAAATCATGAATCAATAAACATGAATTACATTTCTCTAGACTACTACAAAAATCAATACGTAAATCATTTCCTAGCATTTCTACCAATGAAGAAAACTCAGAAAGGGGATTGGGGGAAAAATTTCCTTTGTTCAGGGGAAGGAAGTACATCAATTGAATTAACAAAGAGAGAGGAATGTTCTTCTGAGGGGTGCTTCATGGCATCAAGGATGTTGAAGTGGACAATGTCACCACCAAACTCCATAGACAATGTACCATTATGGACATTAATTATGGTTTTGGCAGTTTTCCAAAAGGGCCTCCCCAATATAATCGGGGCATTTTCATTCATCCTATCATCTTCCATTTTAAGAACATAAAAATCAATAGGAAAAATTAAATTTTTCACCCTCACAAGAACATCCTCTAACAAACTAGAGGGGTGTGCAGTACTCCAGTTGGCTAGTTGAACAACAATTCCAGTGGGATTTAGTTCCCTAACTTACAATGTAGAGTAGATGGAGTGAGGCATCACATTTATAGAAGAACCTAAATCAAGAATAGCATTGGAAGATGAATACTCCCCTGTAGTGCATGGAATCAAGAATGTCCCAGGATTTTTTCACTTGGTGGGAAGTGATGGCTCTATTAATGTTGATACGTTCCTCCCCAAGCTCACCTTTTCATCTCCACAAAGTCTCCTTTGGTGTGTACACATCTCCTTTAGAAACTTGGAATATCATGGAATTTTCTTCACAGCATCAATCAAGGGGATGTTTACCTGTACTTTTTTGAAAGTCTCCAAAATTTACTTATCGAGTTTAGTTTCCTTTTGTTTTTAAGGTTGGGTGTCCCTTTGGGGAAAGGAAGAGGAATGGGTTGTCTAGGAGACTCATTGACATACACACTCTTTCCTTTGGAAGGTCTTCTCTCAGGATAAGGATTCTCTTCTCTTGGACCATTTTCAAAAGTTGGGATGGTGGTTTCCTCAGGAGTGGATGAATCTAATAGAGGGTTCCTTTGGGTTTTAAGTTGTTTCCCACTCCTAAGGGTGATGTAACTAACATTTCTCTTATACCTAGGGTTAACTACTACTTGAGAGGGTAGTTTACCCAACCCATGACTTTGAATTTCTCCCACCGAGTTAGCTAGTTGGCCTAATTGGGTTTTTAGGTATTGTATGGAAGCTTGGGTGGTTTGTTGGAACTGTAGATTTTTGGAATCCATTTGTTTCATCATATCTTCTAGGGTAGGATCAGGTTTGGGAGGGGGTGGTTGGAAAGGCCTTTGGGGTGGTTGAGGATTTCCGGGTGGTGGTAGTGGATGACTACTCTACCTCGGTTGGTTCCATTGTTGTTGAGGTTGGTTTGAATACCCCCTCTTGCCTATAGGCTTAGTTTTTTTTTCACCCAGGGTTGGATCGATAGTAAGGTTCTTTCCTAAAGGGTTGGTTATAGGGGCGTCCTGGAAAGATTGCCTTACAAATCTCAGAAGTTTCTCTCAATTGAGGACATTGGTCAGAGTAGTGGGTATCAGAAGAGCAGATTCTATAATGGATGGGAGGAGAAGATTGATATTTCCCTTGGGAGAGAGTGAGTTTTCGTAAAAGGGTACTTACCTCTTCAAACTTTGTATCCACCTTCTTCTCAAATTCGGTACTTTTCACCTCATGGACACCTCGAATGGGTACGCTAGACCTTGTACCGAATTGTCGAGTTTTTTGGACCATGTTCTCAATCAGGGTTCTTGCAGCGAATGGGATTTTATATACTAGTGCACCACCTGCAGTAGCATCAATCATGTTACGATCAATTGGAATTAAACCTTCATAAAAATACTGAATTAAAAATTTATCACTTGTTTGGTAGTGTGGAAAACTTGAATATAATATTTTAAATCTTTCCCAATATTCATGAAGTGCTTCCCCTTGATTTTGTCTTATCCCACAAATTTCTTTCCTTATTGTTGCAGTTCGAGAGGCTGGGAAATATTTTTCAAGAAAAAGGTGTTTCATGTCCGCCCAACCTTTTATTGATGAATTAACATAATGAAGTCAGTCTTTTGCAGTGTCTTCTAATGAAAATGGGAATGCTCTGAGCTTTACTTGTTCTACATCCACATTTACAGGTTTTAATGTAGAACACAAAGTATGAAATTATTTTAAGTGTTTATGCAGATCTTCTCCAATAAGTCCATGGAATCTTGGTAATAAATGAATTAGACTGGATTTTAGTTCAAAATTTGGTGTCTCGCCTTGCATTTGAATGTAAGTGGGTTGGATATCAACATTAGGAGAGGTTAGTTATTTTAATGTCTGATTATTTTCATCCATGTTATGCAAGTTTATTTCAGTTTTGATGTTGGTTCCAGAAGAAGAAGAGTTTAGAAAAGTCTCGAGTTGTGGCGTGTCCTCCTTCAAAGGGTTGTTTTGTGCATCTCGGGGTCGCAGATGTAAGATCCTCTATGGTACGGGTTCGAAAGGTGGTAAGTCTCCCGGAGTAGAACGCATCATGCACAGAACCTATAGAAGAAATAAATCAGAACACAAACTTGTATGAAAAGGTGGAAGATAAAACAAATAAATATTCAAAAAAAATTACAAAAAACTTATAAAAAACATGCACTAAAACCAAAGCGCTCCCCGGCAACGGTGCCAAAATTTGAATGCGTTGTCATGACACATCAAATTGATAGTGATTTAAAGAAGATTTTATAGTCTAGGAAAAACCCTAGGTCATCTCTCAAGGAGTGTTGATAGGTTTTGAGTGTGTATTTTTAATAATAAGAACAAAAGAGGGGGTGGTTTTGTAAACAATTTTAAGAAAGTAACTTAACGTAAAGATTTGTAAGGTTGAAAGACAAAGTAGATTTTGAAAAATATAAGATAAATAAGTGACCATTGATAAGTTACTACATAACTTGAAGAGTTACTCATTCTTAATTGATTATTAGGTTTTAGTGTAATCCTTTAGTTGAGGGTTAACCAAGATCTTGGTTCCCCTCTTCCCTCTTAAAATGATGCACAAAGAACCACCCCTTGACACAAAAATCGTGTTGTCAAGGTTTGGACCTCAAGCATAGAGTGAGGTCTACCAAAGAATACTGAAATCTCATGTATGTGTGAGAGAAATAGGATGTTTGTGTTGTCCAATCAGAACAACCCAAGATTCCCACTTGAATCTCAACCCAATCAGTATTGAAATGAGTAATGTTTCACTTAATTAAACCAAATAAATGCATTCAGAGAAGAAGAATATAAAGATTAAACATAAGTGAAATAATTAACACACAAATTTCATAAAACTAGTAGAATATAAGGTGTAAAAACTCCCTCTTCAAGTGTGTAGCTCCCTCACAATGATCACTTGTCATTTAGCTCGACATCGGGAGGAGAAGGAGGAAGCTCGGGTGGAAATCCTTCATTATTGATCCCCCTATAAGGATAGGGGACTCCAAAACTTCAAGGATGAGGAGGAGACTCCTCCAGGACTCTAAAATGGAAGAGCTTCACTTCTGGTTCGAACTTTCAAATCGGGAGCCCAAGGTTCCATTTTATAGGAAAATGGGAAGGTGGTTTTGAGCACACATATTTCTTAAAACCACTTGTCACATGGGTTTCGACCTCTAGACAGCCTTATCTCGCTTTGGAGAAAATAAAAAAGTTTTAACCCCACCTCTTGGTTTTCTCCACCAAAATTTTGGAACAATTTGGAAAACTAGAGCCCGAGATATGGACAGATCACATAACACCACTTTTGACTTCATGCAGATTCGGTGTGCTGGATAGATCAGGTCGGTTGAGCTACCAGATGGACGAATGAGTCTTGGGTTCCTTCAGATGAAATGTATCCCAATGAATTTTGGACTATCCCACAAAATGTTATCCCATTTGGATTCACGGTTCAGGAGAAGTGTGCAGATGAGTCCACTAGTGTGCATGGATCTTGCGCGATTTGGCCCATTTTTCTTGGACATCATCATGAGTCCTCCAAATCACCTCCTCCTGCAATGGAATCATCAAAACAAGTAACATTGACCTTTTTAACAATGATAAACACAAAATAAATGATTCAAACATGGAATGAAATTTGTTATTATTTTTATAATTTTCAATATAAAACAAGTTTAGCAGAGTGGTTTAAGGGTGAAAATGAAATAGGGAATCGCAGTGCGATCACTTGGGTATGACACCTATTTTTGGTAGAGTTTACTTATAATAATAGTTATCACTCTTCCATTGGCATGGCCCCATTTGAGTCTTTTTACAAGATATTGTGTCATTCTTTGTTGTGTTGGACAGAGGTTGGGAGATAGCTGTTCTTGGTCCCGATGTGGTGCAGGGCACGACAAAGAAAGTTCAGCTTGTTCGTGAGAGGATAAAAGCAACACAGGACTGGAAGAAGTCTTATGTCGATCGTAGAAGGAGGCCCTTTGAGTTTGAGATTGGGGACCATGTGTTCTTGAAGGTTTCCCCTCGATGTGGGCAGTGGAGTTTTGGAAGAGGTAGTAAGCTTTCCCCCATGTTTTTTGGGACCTTTGAGGTATTGGGGTGAGTTGGAAAGGTGGCGTATCAGTTGGCATTGCCACCACAGTTGGAAAGGATCCACGACGTCTTCCACATATCTCATATTCGCTGATAACTTCATGATGACTCTCATGTCATTGACTGGGGGGAGTTGGATATCAAGGATGATGCAACATTTGTGGAGCAGTCAGTAGAGATCTAGGATAGTCAGGAGAAGGAACTATGTGGACAAACCATTTATTTGGTTCATGTGTTGTGGAGACATGGTGGCTAGGGGGAGAGTGCTTAGGAGCAAGAAACAAAAATGTGTGCCCAGTACTCGGAGTTGTTTTGAGTTTTTCTTTTCTATATTTTTCTTTATAATGTGATGTTTGAACCTTATTTTATGAGATGAGCTTTTTTTCTTGGTTTGTGATGTGTGTGGTGTGATGTGTGATAAAATCCTGACATATGAAAAGGGGAGGATCATATTCCTAATTGAGACGCATTAACTGTGATGCGATTAAACTTGTGCGAGTGATTCAATGTCACCCAGAGCGGATAGTATCTTGACATGGAGGATGGAATTCCTTGTTTCGTGTGTTCAAACTGTATGGTTCATTGGTTATAGCGGTTGTTGGTCTGGGATGCGTGGTGGTTGAGATAGTTGTGCAGTGGTGATGTGGCAGTCTAGTTGTGTGAGAGGAGGCGGCTTGTGGTTGTGCGGTGTGCCTTGTGGCCATTTGGGTTAGCATGTTTAGCCGATGGTAGTGTTTAAGGTATGATGAGATCCTTGAGAGGTATCTCACGAGGTGGTTGTTCAGACCCCTTTTCCCTTCTAAGCTTGGTTTTGGATTTTTTGAGGGAGAGAATCATTTGAGAGGTATCTGATGTAACGATTCTTTCCTTACTGGTCCACTACATTGCCAGTTTTGGTGGTCGGAGGTGTTTAGGGGAGGTTTCGAGAGTTTTTGATGGAAGCTAAAAGTGAAGCGGAACTGATGCAGGAATTACACGTCGTGTAAGTGTGTTATACGATGTGAAAGTTGGTTTCACGGATTATCCAAAGATGATTCATGAAGTGTAGTTTTCCAGGGTTAAATAACAAAAAGGCGATGCATTTTTCAGCAAAACCTGGAATCCCAAGATTACACGACGTGAAAGGGGATTACATGTCATGTAATTCCCCAATGTTGTACATTTTTAATGGTTTCAGCCGCTCGGGTTATTTCTCAAACCCTACGGCAACGACTCTTCTCTCGTTCTACTCATTCGGTGACCTTCTCCTTCCACGTTTGGAGATTTATTTCGATGGGGATCAATCATTGGGCTTCTGTCTTCGATTCTTGGTGAGTTCTCCTCTCATTCTCATCCATTTTCTTATGTTCCTCTTCGAGGTTCCACTACGGTGGTGTTTATTTGGTTTGGGGTGTTTGGGTTGCGTTTATGACCACCCTTTGGTGTGATGTAGGTTGATCCGCAAGTTTTTTGTGCAATGGTGGTTTCTGGGTGGTTTCTTCTTCACCCTGCAGTGCACAACAAGTTGAAAAGCTTCTTTGAGGTAGAGTTTCCATCGTTTCTCTTTATTGTGTATCATGAGGGGGTCACCTTTGTTATATATGGATTATGGTTGTGTCGACTTAATTAAAGATAAATAATTGTCTAAATTGAAATTAAAGGGGGGGGAATGTTCTTTGTTCGCATGTTTTTACAGCTTTGATATTATTTGTGATATTGTGATTGTTCGAGCTTGATGCCCTACTAAAAATTGTGGTCGTTGGGGGCTTTGTTTGTGCTGGATATATGTGTTGTGTTTGCTACTTTAGTTGCGATTTTTGTGATATCACCCTAAATGGAAATTGGTTAATTACTTATACTTGGCTAATGAAATGGTTGCCACATGATTTTGGCTTGTGTAATAATGCCCCTAAATTAAAGTGGAATGTGATAAAATCCCCTTTGAAAATATGTAAAAATGATCTCAATGTGATGTGGTTGTGTAGTCGTGCTTGTGTGACGGTGATGTGTGGTTGGGGCATGTGGGGCTGATAGTTTTTTTTCGTGCTTTTGGGGTGGCGAGGTGACGGTATGTTGAGCTGTTAGTGGAATGTGGTTGTGTTGTGCTAGATGCCTGAGTAGTGATGAAATAAGTAATTCTTTAATAATATTTGAAATGAGATGGGTTAGTTTGGTTAATGGAATGAGAGTTGTTAATAAAGAATTTAATGATTGGTTGTGTGATTAAAGGTGTTTGATGCTAAATAATGAAATGAATGGTTGTTAAACATGGAGGAAATGTGAAGTCGTATTAGACTATCAGGGCTCTTCACCTTCTTAAATGACTCTGGAAGATACTAATAAATGCATTTAGAGGTGGCAGTAAAGGTGATGGTGTTTTGAGTTGGTTGTTTGTTTGAGAACTCATAGTTTGGGCTTGAGTGTTTGGTTTTGCATATATATATACTTGTATTTTTCTTTTGATTTCTATACGCACCCCACCCACGTCGAGCACTTTGTGTCAAAACCCGCATAGTCACACGGGGGTGTTTTTACCAACATCTACTGAGGAGTACGGATGGTTGGGTACCCACCCTTTCTCACTCTCTCTTCCAGACGAGGTAGGTATTTCATAGGCTGTGATGGTTGAAGGTCTGTTAGTGCGTTAGATGGTGGCTGTGATGGTTGAAGGTCTGTTAGTGCATTAGATGTGGGGTACCCTTATTGATGTGATTCCTATTATATTATATTACTTGGTTTGCATTATTTGGTGAGCGTGCCTTGGTGAGGTTGGGATAGTTAGTATACCTTGATAGGTGTTGTTTTCTCATAGGTGCATTAGTATGCCTCTTTCATATGTGCACAATAGACTTTTTTCCTACTGAGTATACTTGTATGCTCACCTTACGTATATAAAATTGTTTCCAGGTTTCCAGGAGGATTGCATGGACTGTGCAAGACATTACTAGCTCAGACCTTGAGAGTTGTTTTGTCGTTGCTTTAGCTTCACTTTTGGGTATTTACTTTGAAGACTTTTATTTGTATCAGTTCTATTTATACATGCATGTGGGATGGTTTTTGGCTTTCTTTTTATATTATGTCTTGGAGTTGTTTGTGGGTGATTTATCTTATCTCCCGACCATATATTATTATAGAGGGTAATGCCTCCCATACATGAGATTTTTATACCCTCGGTGCTAGTCGCCAACCCGGGGCCTACTGGAGCCGGGACTCGGGGGTTCATTATCTCTCTCCCCTCATTGTGGTATCTTTGGATGGAGGGGGTCATGACAGTCCTGCTTTATGAGATATCCAATGACAAAGAGATTATATTACACAGTGTCTGCTCATAAATTGGTTGTCGTTGCTATGACTATAATTATCTCTTTAAAGACCTTCATGAGTTGCTAGAATCTGCTCTTTGTCTGTAAATACTACTCACTGCTATCGAGATAAGGGCCTAGAGGGTCACACACAATAGCGTATTCAAAAGTCTGTCTTATTCTGGTGAATAGGAGTTAAGGACATGGTGGGCCCCACCACTGGGGTCTGGGATTTTTTCAAGGATATATGATCACCAAAGGAATAAATAAATTCATATTATTCAAGTTTAGAATAATTAGTATTGAATTTATTTATTTAAAGTATTTACATGTAACATCTTGTTACTGTTTTTAGGCATTCCTAAACCCCTCATTTAATCATGATTTGGTTGAGTTTCGTTTGGGATTGTTTCAGGTGGTTTTTTTAGAAATTTTAAAAATTTATGGGTTATGCATGGTTGGCACACGGTTTGCCCAAACCATGTGCCCTCTAAAGGCAAACTGTGCAAACCCAAATAGTGGCGTTTTGCACGGTTGGCACACAGTTTGTCTAAACCGCGCAGCTCTGCCCAACTAATCGTGCATACGGGATTTTTTATCCGAAAATTATTTTTTAACACCTGAACTCCCCGTTTAAGGTACCTGACAGACCTGTATGATCCATAATCATTTTCTACTTCCCTGGGGGTTCCCAAGAGCAGTTTTTGGCACCTCAGCACCCATCCGAAAGCAAATCAAAGCTAGGCGAACGACGATCGAACTTCTCCCGGTTAGTTTCGGCTTCCCATTCTCTTTCTCCCGCTCTCTCCTCTTTCCTCCCTAGGGTTTCTTAGATCTCCTTGTTGATCGAAGGATCTAATACCCTCTGTTTTGGGATCTTAAACCTAGGTTGGATTCCCGGTTTCCATTGTCGTCGTTCTCCATTGGCAACTCCCGATTAGGGTTTGGAGTTTCAAGATCTAGCGATTTTGGGGAAGATGGTTCTGTCATGATTCCCAATTTTTATTAACCCTAAATTGCTTGATTTAAATTCAATTGGTGTTATAAATGAAATTGCTTTCAATTGATTGATTAAAAACTCAATTCCATTAAATTGGGGTTTTTGGAAATTGAATTTTGGCATAAAATTGGGAAAACCCCCAATTCCATTGAATTGGGGTGTGATTGTGAAATTGATGGAAAATTGTGGAGATTTAAATTGTTGAATTTAAATTGTGAAATTGTTGGAAATTATTTCAATTAAATTATTGAATTTAATTGTGGAATTGAATTGTGAATTGATTTCATATTCTCATTTGGAAAAAATGACTTAAAATGGTTTTGATAGAAATCTTTGGATTTTATCTTGGAAAAAATAGATGTTTTGATTAAAACCCCATTTTTTGTTTTAAATGGAAAATTGACATTTTTGAAATGAGAGAATGAGATTTAACTGTATTTTAAAGTTTCTAAAAATAAATTGTTCATCGTCGATTTGTACTAGAGCACATGCAAGACTAGGCAGTTACTGAGTTATTTGGGACAAACACGTTAGGATGGGAATGCCCTAGCACCGGATTGACGTTTTACAACACTAGCAAAACATTCTTTTAGCACATCTTATTCCTCAATAGGACATAGATGACTCCTCTCTTGCCAGTGTCGAGAGACGTGTGTACACGTTGTGTGTAACATCCCCAAATGATAAAGGGTTAAATGGCTAAATTATATGACTCATGTCAACAAGGTGCACCTTCCTTTTCGAGAGCTTGTCTGATTAGAACTCCACAGTTAAGCGTGCTTGACCTGGAGTAGTGATCAGGATGGGTGACCCTCTGGGAAATTTCTCAGGGTGTGTGTGAGTGAGGACAAAGCACACTGGAAAGGACAAGTGTTGGCCTGTGGGGAATGTCATTAGTCAGATGACTCGTTCGGGCATGTGGGTGGATCCTGGGGTGGGCCCCACGTGACAAAGCACACTGGAAAGGACATGTGTTGGCATGTGGGGAATGTCATTAGTCAGATGACCCGTTCGGGCATGTGGGTGGATCCTGGGGTGGGCCCCACGTGTCTGCGGGGCAACTGGTGGTACCTGGTAGGCCAGGACCTGACGACCATGTTAAGGCGGGGTGTCTGTGCTGTCACCGGGGCCCGGTTGTCACATTGTGGTTATTATCACATGAGTGTGTGAGGATCTCATAACCTGGAACTATCGTACCTCTTGACAGATGACAATGTTACTCGCTTGTTTATATATGAGATATAAATGTATGTCAATATTTGTGAACTGTTTTACATGCATTCTGAATTTATATAAACTATTTTATATAAAATGTTTATTTAAGCCATTTGTTTAAAATATTTCAATCATTTGAAATGTAAGACGACATGATTTGTTTAAATATGATTTTGAATTGTCAAACCTGTTTGTTTTAAAATTGAAAGCTCTTTATTTGGTTAATTAAATGTTGTCATCTATTATGGAATCCCTGGTGAGACTCTACTGGGCCTTTAACTAACACCCTACTTGTGTCTTCAGGTGTTTGTAGATTATCTTCTTCCAGGTTCGAGTAGGGGTAAAGCACCACCTGGAGGTGGTTCTAGTTATTGATCTGTGGACTTTGAGTTACGTTCGTTGGGACTTGGGCAGTTTTTCTTATTTTCTAGTACTTTGTTGTATTACTTTGAGTTGTTATAACTATTGGACTTCTGGTACACTTCTCATTGTGGAATTTCTTTTGTATGCATACTAACTTGGTTGTTTTTACTTCCGCAATGTTTGTCGCAAAATCATTCTCACTTTCTTTTTGTATGATGTCAGGTGCTAGTCGTCAACCCGTGGGGATCATGAACGCCCTTCGAACAATGTTAGTGTTGGCTCGGTTATCGGGTTATCAGGGTACCCGGGCTGGTTCGTGACATTACAAGTCTTAAAGTAAATATAAGAAAAATATTATACGAACAAATTTATTTTAATATTCGAAGTTCGTTTAATATTCGTGGGAATAACGAGTCAAGTTGATGACTCAATTTTATCACAAAATATGTATTTATTATATTGCAAGAAAGTGATAAAAATATAAATAACATATATGACCCAGTTAATTGGTCATAACACGTCATTTATGGTTTATTTAGTGAGAAATAAATATTCGGGTATTGGGGAGTTTAGTCCGAGTATTTATTGATTCACTATAAATGGGGGAGAGAGCTCTCATGACATGTATTATTCACTGCTCAATGGTTAGAGTCTCCCTCTCTAGTCTCTCTCATGATTCCTAAAGAGAGATGCTCTCGTTCCAAGCGCTCGATCGCAGTACTTCACGGATCGATGAAACAGAGCAGCGGTGATTGTCAAGACATTGAAGGCGTCACCGGAACTCCGCGCTAGCACCTGGATTCTGACAATCGACGCTCCCACGGGTTTTTGAAGTGCGTGCTGATGATCTGGAGGAATTCGACTTCGGATCCTTCAAGCAACGATCACCGACAACGAGCAGATGTTGAACGCGGCTTCAGATCAAAAGATGTATTTCTTCAGCTTATTTTATGCTTAAATTATTCGCGCGAAGATGCCTAGGATGTAACTGGCCATCGGTTCACTAGCGACGACGTAGTTATGTCGATTGTTAGTGGAAAAATTTTAAAATCCCAATTTTTAGGGCTTCCGTTGCGCGTCTGATACCAACAATTGGGCAGTGGGGTTTCGATTCCAACATCATCAACTAGTCGGTTGTAGTAACCATCAATGAAAAAATATTCGAAAAACATTTTGTCCACGCGTCAAATGGTGATTGGCCAAAGGTTTTGATATTTTTCTATAAATATGTGGTCCTTTTAAGTGAGAATTAAATGATCATCATCTAATTACTTTCTAATAGTGATTGGTAATATATTGTAACTCAAGAGTTTCCCGAACCACATTAAACTTCTTATGTGAAAGTCACATTAAACTTCTTATGTGATGGTCATGTGTGAGCTCATTCATTATTCTTTTGTGGATCATCGCTTTCGAAAGTCTTGTTTTATATGGTGTGTGGAGTCTGATGTCTAGAGGACAGTAATACAATTGGCAAATATAGCAACAACTTACTCAAATGGAGTTTTGGAGGATGTAATATTAAGTGTAAGAGATTTGATTTCATGCAGATTCTTATGTGTTAAAGAAGGAAGAAAGATATAATTTTCATACACCAATAATACATGAAAAACCATTCTTGAAAACTACTAAAACAATAATCAATGTACATGACAGCACACTTTCAACTAAATTTGGAGGTTGACATTGAGCATTTTAATATCCTAAAACCATTAAATATCGCCCGAACAACATTCTAGCTTTACAAGTTTCAATCACAGCAAATGGTCATTCTGCAAGAAAGCCATTTTTGTGGGTTCAATGGGAACCCAAACAGAAAAATAGAATTACCGTGCTTGCCATTACAAGTTTCAATCACAGCAAATGGTCATTCCGGGGGGTACGAAGATGATTCCTTATTATCCCATGCTCTTCTTCTTCTTCTTTATCTTGGAGCTGTTCAAGTCTGAGGCACCAAAGGATCTTTCCAGAAGGCCAAGAACAGTCACCTTCAAATCAAAGGTTAGTCTTTGGAGAATCAGAGACAAGGCATGCACATCCGACATGGCTCGGTGAGCCGAACCGGTCAACTTGATTTTGTAGTATCCACAAAGGGATTGCAGCGATTTTCCAGAAGGAACCTCCGATCCTGTGGACTTGATCAATTCCCTTACCAAAGGAATTGTGTCCACAAAACGCCAGTTTGGAGGGAATTCAGTAGAACAGCGGCTAAATTCACTCCTCAGAAAGGGTACATCAAAAGCACGGGCATTGTGCGCAACCCACAGGACGTGACCCCCAGGTTTTTGACGGCTTTTGACATACTGTAGCAGGATCGGGACCAAATCTTTCATCCTTGGGACATCGGTTCTGTTAACCATACGAGTTTTAATGCCATGGACATGAGAATTCATCACCTTGCATTCCGGATTCACCAGTGTCTGGAAGGTGCTGTTCTCGCCCCCTGCAAGATCCTGTAAAGCAATCTCAATGATCCGATCATTCTCTCTACTAAACCCAGTCGTCTCAATATCAAAAATAATAACTGTCACGAGGCTGGCCAAGTCCCGGTTAATATCAACTGTGTGTTGGTTGTCATGGTCTCTAAGCCCTGGAAATTCACTTGTTTCTGAGATGTTTCTGTTCAACTCGGTGCTAGCCGAGACCATCCTGTTTGAAGGTTCCTGCCTTTCACTGCTCTCAGCTTTTCTGTTTCTTGCATCTGACTGGCTGGTCACTGGTTTTTTAATGAATTGCTTGATGCTTCCCCCTTCAGATCCATGGGCAGTCGAAGAAAGCAACCGAGAGCCGTTATGATTCTTTAATCTCTGACTTGAGCTGCCAAAGCTTCGACACCAGAGGCCTGACCAAGAATCAACTCTGATTCTGGGAACTTGCAGTAAGGAAAAACACATGGAAATTGTCTTCATGTGAATTCAAGAACAGCTGTCGACAAAATTCCCAAAACACTTGCAGATTAGAAAACCATCAACACAAAAAACCCCATAAAGCAATGTTGCATTGAACATCAAATCAATTCAAGAACACCTGTGGATGAAATTCCCAAAACCTCTTGCAGATTAGAAAACCATCAACACAAAATACCCCATAAAGCATGATGCACTGAACATTAAATTGAAGTGACGATAGAATTAAATGTCAAAACAACAACAACAAAATGCAGATACCTAGCAACGTATGAAAATCAATCCCACTAGAATGCAAAAAAGATGAAAAGGGTGAAGTTTTCACCAATTCAAAGAAGCAATTTAGTAGGAATGCTTGCAAATGCAAACCAAATCAGGAAGGGGGTGGGGGGAGGGGGCTAACGTGGAATGGAAATTCAAATTATACAATGTTTTAAGAGCATATGTTATATAAGAATAATGTTTCAAATCCAACTTAATCACATCTGCCTGGCCATCTCCCTGCGCTGGCCGAGAAGAGTTGAGCTCGTAGGTTGAGCAATCAAATATAAACAAGGAAATACTTCGATAATCAACATTAAATTTAAGCACGGAGAAGGGAAAGGAAAAACAGTAGAAGAAAAAACTCAACATCGATCAATTAGGTCACGAAAACCCAATCCAGAAGGCCAAGAATCTGTTTTCCTCCATTTTCAGAGGACTTCGAGCATGCGGTAGAACACCAGGGATGGGAAAAGTGCATCGACAAGACTCGATACCGATACAGGAGTGGGGAAAAGAAGAAAAGGTACCTAGTTCGACTCACAATGGCGCGGCGCATCTCTTCACCATCCTTAACTCAAACACATTTATAGTTTAGGCAACCACTCGCCACAAACACCCAGAGAGAGAGGGAGGGAGAGAGAATATGGAAGTTTTTTTTGGATAAAATTAGGGCTGGAACACGAAGAGCCGAAATACTCGATCGAGTCCTTCTAAATAAAGCAGGGCTCGCCGGGGACTCCAAAATGGGGTCTGTTTGCATGATGAAATCGAGGTCGCGGCTTTAGTGGATCATCATGGAGGACGTTTCGTGGGGGACGACGGCTTCCCTCTCCGCAAGCGAACGTGATCCCACGGTTCCTTACAGAGAGGACTACTCCGACCAAATCACTAAATTTGGATAAAAAAATAAATAAAGGTGCGAGAAAGAAAAATAATATTTTAAAATAATAAATAATTCTCATTTATTTTTAAATAAACAAATATCGATATTTTAAATATTTTTTTAAAATAATTACTATTATTTATTAAGGGTACAATACAACCAACCAAACTTACACAACTCACCCGCTCTTATACTAGGTGTCTCATAACCCCCTAGGGGATGAGAACTTAGTACATGTACAATTTTTATATATTTTATAGACTCCTGGACTCCATATTTTTAAGTGGCCCTAAAAACCCTCATGAAACCAGCTCGTAAGTACAAATGACTCGTGATTATATCCACTCATCGATATTGAATTTTCTTTTCTATTATAATTTTTGATCAAAATACAATAAAGATTGTAAACACTTGCATTCTATAGTGGTGATTAATATAAAATAACTTCCTTTATTAATTTCAAATGATAAAGCAATGAAAGAAATGAAATTACTTAAAATACACTAAAGAGTTTAATCCCAAATCACTTTCAAGAATAGTATTTAGTGGCGGTTTTTCAAATAACCTTTGCAAAAAAAATCGGTAATTTAACAGCGTTTATTAGAACCAGGCTCTGAATATTAATTTTGGGGTGATTTTCATGAAATTCATCGCAAAATATTAAATGTGATTTTAAAAAAAAAATTAAAAAAATAGGGAGGGTTTTAACCGCTGTTAAAATAAACGCCACTAATTTCTTATTTTAGGTGCGGTTTAACTCCTTTAAAATAAATATTTAATAATAATAACAACAACAACAATCAATCAATCAATCAATTTTTTATTAATTTTAAAGTACGACAATAATAATGATAATCAATAATATATATATATATATATATATTAATTAAAAAACCGGATTGATAATAATTGTAACACCCCGAGATTTTATGAAAAATATTATTTTCATTAATGTCTTGTGTTGTATTCTACACCAACATTACCTTGCGCTATACGCAACACCGTATTAGCTTGCAGTATACGCAACACTATTCTTGGACCGTGTTACACACAATTTTGATAATAGTTATTCTACGCAACATTGAGTATATATATATATATATATATTAAATGTATAAATGAAATATGGTTGGATTCTGAAACAACGAAGGATTTTTTCACAACACGCAACCCTGACTTGGCTTGCATTACACGCAATCGCGACCTTCCTCGATAGCGTGTGTTGTACGCAATACCAGGTTTTAATAAACAATGATATATTATTATAATATTGTCATGAACTAGCGGTTATGAATAGTATTAACTAAATTTTGAATTTTATAACATTATTATTCATCTTACACATTTCCTAGAACATGGTATAAGAACAAAATAAATTTTTCGGGTAAAATAAGTATTTTTCAAAAAATGCAGTTTTGCCGCCTTTTGATGGCGCACCCACTTTAAATCTAGTTTTTGACATGTTTATATGTTAAATTTGACAAAATAAAATTCTTCTTTTGAATCAGGATATAAAAATTTACATTAGATAATGTTTTGATATTTTTCCGATAACTTCCATATTTTAATGAATAGTAAAAACATGCTATATTTTAATTAAAAACAACTTTTTTCATCGTAATATCTTATGTGGTTAAATTATAATATTGAATGGTTTTAAAGTATAAATAGAATATATTTTTACCATTTAATATAATGTATGTCATTAGCATTGATTTTAACTTGAATTCGTAGGTTAAATTAATTCAATCTTTTGAAATGTTTTAAACAAAAACCCGTTTTTATTCGACAACGGGATTAATTTTAATTTAATTTCTGCAACTTCTGTGTATTGAATTTTAAAAAATGGATTCCATATTTGGAATCAGTGGGTCCAAATTATGTTAATAGGCTACTTTTTATTTTTGGGAATTATGAATAGTAACTACGGTAAATTTTATTTACTATAGTTAAAGGTAAATCGGGTAATTAAGGGTAAATATAATATTATAAAATTACCCTAACACATGCCAAAACTCTATTTGATGGCTAAAAGTAAACTCATATCAACTAAGGGTCGGATTAGATTCATTTTATGGACTTTTGACCATGAAAATAATTTAATTATTATTAAAACCAAAGAAAGTGACAACATGTCACTTTCTTAAATCTTATAAGTATAATAATTTTAACTTAGTGATAAACATCATAAAACTTTGAACATGAATAGTATCCAGAAATCTAACAAAATTATCTACATCATGAGAATTTATTTAGAATTTTTTGGGATTAAATAGTTATCATTAACTGTGACACAATAGTGATGCAGAAATTATTTATCTAGTGAAAAATCAAGAATATAGTTTTTATTAAACTAATAGTGACCATAAAAGGCACAAAACCCTGACCAAAACTTATTGGTCATGTAAATTGAAACTATAATCATCCAATGGTCGAATATCTGACCATTTGGAGTCTTATACAAGCAATTATGACACTTATATTATTTTATTTTAAATGATGCCAAAGTTGTCACCTTCATAATTTAATAAATATAACAATTTAAATATTGTGGTTTTAAGATGATAAATTCGAGTAAAAATATTATTTGGAAAGGTAATATATTTATCTTCATCATAGGATTTTATTTTAAATTTTTATGCAACAAATAAGTATATTAAATAATTATACAAAAATGATGTAGTAATTATTTTATTAAGAGATAAACCAAATAAATGGTTTTAAAAATAATAAAATAAATATTATATGAACTATTTAATGTGATCCACTAATTTTATAGATACATATGACCATTTATTAATATATTAAAGCTTTTATTTTGAACATATCTTCTGTATATATTTTATTTAAATTCAAATAAATGAATAGTGTCAAAATTGACACTATTGTTATTTTATAAAAATAACATATTATAAAATTGTTTAAAAATCACAATTTTTTTTTTAAAAATTATAAATTTAAATTTATATGGTCTATAATGTTACAAAGTAAATAATTATGGAAAATTCACAACAAATAAGTAATTATTTGTTATAATTTAAAATTTAGAATTTTATTACCACAAATAAACTTAAATAGATTAAATAAGGATAAATCAAAATGATAAGGTTTAAAATAAGATCCAAACATGTCTAAATTTGATTGGTTGATGAGATTACAACCCTATATCATCTAATCTTCGAATATGAGTCATTTTTGAAGGTTTTTAAGTGGGGTTAGATTTATTATAAATTAATATTTTTAAGAATTCCAAAGGTGCCCCCCTCCTCCCTTATAAAAGGGCACCTCCTCCCTCTCCTCCTCACACCAATTTGAGCATTCAAGCTCGGCCAACCCTTGCCAAAATATCTTCTCCACTTCCCTAGTATCATCCTAGAGGTTATGGTCTTCTTCAAAGACCATCCTTAGTTCTTTAAGTGGAGGTTAAGAAAAGACGCGTCAAAAAGAGGTAATATCCATTACCGATCTTTTTCAATTTCTTTCATCTTAAACTTCTTCTTCTTTAGTTGTTTCATGATAAAGTAATAAAATTAGTATTTCTTATATACTGATATGTTATTATAAATATGAAACAACTCTAATTAACCTTCTATCCAGCCTACGGAAAAAGGAAATCACCGCGCGTGCGTACGTACGGAATACCGTCTCCACGTCGTGGTGTAATCTATTTTCCCTCACCACCTTAA
Source organism: Viscum album (assembly GCA_963277665.1). Lineage (NCBI taxonomy): Eukaryota > Viridiplantae > Streptophyta > Magnoliopsida > Santalales > Viscaceae > Viscum > Viscum album. The sequence goes on along the minus strand of OY728138.1, from coordinate 283,102,202 downwards.
TTGGATGGGTATAATGGTGTAAGGAGTAACTATATATGATTATTATAGAGTGATATTGATACTGAAATAGTATACATACACTACAACACAATTCCACGACCATGGGAACGATATCATCGCTCGTGCGTACGTACGGACTACCGTCTCCACGACGCGATGAGATTCATTCTCCATGTTAACCATTTAAGAATGATTATAAAGTGTATATAAGAAATAATAATGAAATATATGACATTATAAAGCTACTGTATTTATGTATATATGTATGTCATCTACTTACTTCCATTCAAGACAATAAGGAAAGGAAAACAGCGTTCATGCGTACGTACGGACTACCGTCTCCATGAACGGTGTGTTTCATTTCATTTATATATTTATTATATATATATATATATACTGAATATATATGATATATAAATCATGTTTTATATTCTGGAAGTAAGTAAATCATGATATAAGTAATAATAATGTCAAGAACAACAAGTCCAAACACCTACGATAAATGAAACGATTTTACCCAAAACGCTTCTTTAACATGGAATTTACAAAAGAACGGGTAATATAAAGTCATAAGTGAAACATATATGATATCATAACAATTAATATGATTCTGTAATAAGTTAATGACGTTATTTAAATCATTATACAGGAGGTTCGGACACTTACGAAGCAAATCGGACTTAAGGTAAGGGAAATATCACAATCTCATTTTTATCCGAGATTGTTTATACTTTAGTATTTACTGGGGTGTATTTTATCATCCACTTCCATGCTTCCTCAATATGTAATATTATTTCCATTCACCTACAATTGTTTAAATCCTATTTTACCCTTCGGTGAGTTTTTAGTAAAAGATATGAAAGGAATCTTTTGTCGTTTTTCGTACGAGGTACTTTTTTGACTTTTCCGACAAAAGTACGTGAAGAATGTTTTTTTAACTTATATGGAATGAATGGATTTTTAAAACATTATTTCCAAGAAGCTTCCTTTACAAGTTTTCAAGTTTATTTTTAATCAACTTCTTTTAGTTTAAAGTTGTATGACATGTTAAGAAAGGAAAAATGTTTTTGAAGAAGAAAGGATATTTTCCTCAAGAATGGAGTTCAAGTGTTTTATCAAAATTATTTTCCATCTAAGATAATAAAGGGTTCTGTTTTTATCCCTATTATTACATTGATTTGATTATGTTGTGATGAAATTATTTTTATGAATTCCTTTATCTTATATGAATTGTTTTATGATGTCATGATGTTTAAGATTCCCATTTGTATTACATGGGTTATGCAATGATGTATGGTTTATGATTTTGTGGCACACATAAGAATGGTATCATTATGAGATGGGTGGGACCTATATCTCCCTCCAATGCATTGGGTAAAGATTTTATATCTCATGAGATAGACATGGCTGGAACGGTAGGTTATACCGGTTCAGTGAAACAGGACTGAAACAAGGGTGACTCGGTTCAGAAAGGGACTTTGTCCACTAAGATAGTCTTGGCAATGAGTCTTGACTAAAAATAAATGATTCTTTATGATTATGTGTGTATGCCACAAAGTTTCATGTTTTAAGTTATGATTATTGTGATTACATTTCACTGCCATGATTTATCCCATGTTATGAAATTATGCTCTCTTTTGCAGGTTAAGATTTCCAAAATGTTATGTTCTTATGAATATGATGTGATTGATATTTCTTTTGTTTACCCTTACTGAGCATTTGAGCTCACCCTTTTATGTTTTCTTTTCCCCAGGATATAAAGAAAGGTTTTAGGTAAACAAAAAGGAAGATCTTTATGGGAGATGTTGAAGATCTTTCACCACGATTAAAAGATTATATTCCGAGTTTCCAAAGACACTAAACTATTACGATCCTTGTGTGTGTGTTTTTGTTATGTACTAAGTATTCCGCAAAATTAATGTAATGTCCATGTACGTCAAGATACGGGTCTCTACAGTTGGTATCAGAGGAAAGGTTTAGTTAACCTTTGGAAACTAGGATGCAAAAACGTTAGTGAGATCCCTAGAGATATTTCTAAGGTATGTCTAGGGATGTCCCTAAGGTTAAGTATATGTATAGGTTATAGTACTAGAATTACGCTAACGATCATAGAATTAAACCTAAGATGTTAGATATGTACTCCCCCTTTATTATGTTGTTTTCCCTAGCATGATTTTTGCCTCTCACACTATTCTTTTTGGGTTTTAGACGATGGCTGGAACCCGAAGGAACCGTGTTGATCAATGCAATGGACAATGCAATGATTTCCCTCCTAAAAAAACAAATGTTATGGGAGATGGAGTGCAAAATCTTATTGCTATACTTACACAAGCTATGAATCATTCTAGACTTCCAAATGAGCAGAGAACGGAACAATATTCTATTGAGTCCTTCAAACGACCACCTTCTTTCAGTGGGTCTTCCGATCCACTTGTTGCTGAACAATGTATCAGTACCACTGAAAAGATATTTTCAGTTCTTCAATGTTCTGAGCATGATAAAGTCATCTTAGCAGTATATCGTTTGGAAGGTGAAGCTGATCAATGGTGGAATCTTATCAAGAATACGAGGCCAAGAGATGAAATTGAGTCCATGGAATGGGACGAGTTCAAGAACTTGTTTTTCAGTAAGTACTTCCCTCGTATTCTTCGAACAAAGATGGAAAAGGAGTTTCTTGAGATGAAGCAGAAGGATGATGAATTTGTTGGTACATATGAAGCAAATTTTACAAGACTTGCAAGGTACGCTTCTGGTATTATTATCCAACCTGAGAGTAAGATCGATCGATTTTTCAGTGGCTTAAAACCAAGTCTTCGAAGGGCATTAACTATAAGAGACTTCAGTAGCTATGAAGAAATTGTGCGTTGTGCTATGAAGGTAGAAATGGAAGTTGGTGTTACATATCCATCTCATGGTTTTGAAAAGAAACGAAAGATGGAGTTCAAGGAGAAATCTCAAAATAATGGTGAAAAGAAGATGAATGTTTCCTTATGCACAAAGTGTGGAAAGAAGCATGATGGAGATTGTCTTAAAGGGACTAGAAAATTTTTTAAGTGTGGAAAAGAAGGTCATCGAGCAGCTGAGTGTCGAAGTAATGGAAAAAGGTTTTCTAATGATGTGAATAAAGAAAACACTGCAGATAACGCACCACCAACACTTCAATGCTTCAAGTGAAAGGAAATGGGGCATTATGCTAATAAATGCCCTAATCCAAGGGTTAGTAATGATCGACATGAGCAACCGCTTAAGGCAAAGGACAAAGGGAAGTCACATGCGATCACTATTGGCGATGTTGAATATGACAACGATGTGGTGGAATGATTAAGTGTTTATGTAATGGGATTACAAAATAATATTGTATCATAAAGTATTGGAATATTTATGTATTGGTCTAATGTGGTATTCAAAGTGATTGAGATATTTTTGGAAATAAGATGATATGCGCATAATGAAGGGAAAACGAGAAAACGAAATGTTTAACAGTATTCATGAGCTCATAATTGATATAAGGACTATGTGATATCATGGTTTGAGTATATAGAATTTTGAGGATTTTGGTATGTGGAAGGTGTTAACTTTTAACTGCATTCATTTTTTTGCTAAGGTTCAATGGGTATTCAAGAGAATACATGATTAAGGAATTTGAATGTTTGGAATGTGACCAACAAAACATATCTTATGATATATGGGGATCAACGATGGTATTAAATCTCTAGTAATCATTTTCACTATGTTATAAGAGTGGACCGAAGTATTTTAGATAAGACTAAAGATTGGAATGGATTATGTTGGACATAAGTTAGTATTGTTTAAGGATATAACTTTTTTTTGATATTATTGATGGGATGTTATAGTAATGTAGTTTTAGAAAAAGGACAACCTGCAGGACGGGCGACAACCCATCGCGTCGGACAAGGCTGTGGGAATCGAACCCACAACCGAAGTGCGACTGGCCTTTATCGCCTACCACTGGCCTACAGGAAGTCCCTGGTTAGTAGAAACTAGTTTTATTTTATTAATAGGTATGATATATGAAGTATAAGTTCAACCTCACAAAAGACGGAATTATGAATATTTGATAACTATTGCTAACCTTTTGTTTGAAACAGATGGAATGACCCATCATTCTATTATATGATTTTTAACACTTCATTTCTTTAAGAGATGAAGTGGAAACTGTACAAAGCAGGAACAACAGTGAGATTGTACCAGAATCAAGTAAGTATTTCTTCTAATTAAAAATTTTCAACTTTAGGGAAATGATATTGAAAACCAAAAATGTTGTCCTAGTGATCTTATATCCGATGAATCAGATGGTACCCTAGATCATCACAAATTTATTGCTTTGTGATTGTTGGCTTTTTCATAGCCATGTCCTCTACCACTCTCCATCAGAACATGATGGTTAGATTTCTCTTCCATGTCCATATTTTCACCTATGTTCTCCTATGTGGATACCCAGTGATTAGTTAACTTGGGTAACCATTATGTTTTATACTTTAGTTTTTAAAGATAAGTTTTGGTATTCCTTTTTATGATGTGGGTTTCTATCAAAGAAACTTTCAAATAGTAAACCATTTATAACCCCGGTGAATTTCGAGGGCGAAATTCATTTTAAGGGGGGTAGAATGTAACACCCCGAGATTTTATGAAAAATATTATTTTCATTAATGTCTTGTGTTGTATTCTACACCAACATTACCTTGCGCTATACGCAACACCGTATTAGCTTGCAGTATACGCAACACTATTCTTGGACCGTGTTACACACAATTTTGATAATAGTTATTCTACGCAACATTGAGTATATATATATATATATTAAATGTATAAATGAAATATGGTTGGATTCTGAAACAATGAAGGATTCTTTCACAACACGCAACCCTGACTTGGCTTGCATTACACGCAATCGCGACCTTCCTCGATAGCGTGTGTTGTACGCAATACCGGGTTTTAATAAACAATGATATATTATTATAATATTGTCATGAACTAGCGGTTATGAATAGTATTAACTAAATTTTGAATTTTATAACATTATTATTCATCTTACACATTTCCTAGAACATGGTATAAGAACAAAATAATTTTTCAGGTAAAATAAGTATTTTTCAAAAAATGCAGTTTTGCCGCCTTTTGATGGCACACCCACTTTAAATCTAGTTTTTGACATGTTTATATATTAATTTTGACAAAATAAAATTCTTCTTTTGAATCAGGATATAAAAATTTACATTAGATAAAGTCTTGATATTTTTCCGATAACTTTCATATTTTAATGAATAGTAAAAACATGCTATATTTTAATTAAAAACAACTTTTTTCATCATAATATCTTATGTGGTTAAATTATAATATTGAATGGTTTTAAAGTATAAATAGAATATATTTTTACCATTTAATATAATGTATGTCATTAGCATTGATTTTACCTTGAATTCGTAGGTTAAATTAATTCAATCTTTTGAAATGTTTTAAACAAAAACCCGTTTTTATTTGACAACGAGATTAATTTTAATTTAATTTCTGAAACTTATGTGTATTGAATTTTAAAAAATGGATTCCATATTTGGAATCAGTGGATCCAAATTATGTTAATAGGCTACTTTTTATTTTTGGGAATTATGAATAGTAACTACGGTAAATTTTATTTACCATAGTTAAAGGTAAATCGGGTAATTAAGGGTAAATATAATATTATAAAATTACCCTAACACATTCCAAAACTCTATTTGATGGCTAAAAGTAAACTCATATCAACTAAGGGTCGGATTAGATTCATTTTATGGACTTTTGACCATGAAAATAATTTAATTATTATTAAAACCAAAGAAAGTGACAACATGTCACTTTCTTAAATCTTATAAGTATAATAATTTTAACTTAGTGATAAACATCATAAAACTTCAAAAATGAATAGTATCCAGAAATCTAACAAAATTATCTACATCATGAGAATTTATTTAGAATTTTTTGGGATTAAATAGTTATCATTAACTGTGACACAATAGTGATGCATAAATTATTTATCTAGTGAAAAATCAAGAATATAGTTTTTATTAAACTAATAGTGACCATAAAAGGCACAAAACCCTGACCAAAACTTATTGGTCATGTAAATTGAAACCATAATCATCCAATGGTCGAATATCTGACCATTTGGAGTCTTATACAAGCAATTATGACACTTATATTATTTTATTTTAAATGATGCCAAAGTTGTCACCTTCATAATTTAATAAATATAACAATTTAAATATTGTGATTTTAAGATGATAAATTCGAGTAAAAGTATTATTGGGAAATTTAATATATTTATCTTCATCATAGGATTTTATTTTAAATTTTTATGCAACAAATAAGTATATTAAATAATTATACAAAAATGATGTAGTAATTATTTTATTAAGAGATAAACCAAATAAATGGTTTTAAAAATAATAAAATAAATATTATATGAACTATTTAATGTGATACACTAATTTTATAGATACATATGACCATTTATTAATATATTAAAGCTTTTATTTTGAACATATATTCTCCATATATTTTATTTAAATTCAAATAAATGAATAGTGTCAAAATTGACACTATTGTTATTTTATAAAAATAACATATTATAGAATTGTTTAAAAATCACAATTTTTTTTTAAAAATTATAAATTTAAATTTATATGGTCTATAATGTTACAAAGTAAACAATTATGGAAAATTCACAACAAATAAGTAATTATTTGTTATAATTTAAAATTTAGAATTTTATTACCACAAATAAACTTAAATAGATTAAATAAGGATAAATCAAAATGATAAGGTTTAAAATAAGATCCAAACATGTCTAAATTTGATTGGTTGATGAGATTACAACCCTATATAATCTAATCTTAGAATATGAGTCATTTTTGAAGGTTTTTAAGTGGGGTTAGATTTATTATAAATTAATATTTTTAAGAATTCCAAAGGTGCCCCCCTCCCCCCTTATAAAAGGGCACCTCCTCCCTCTCATCCTCACACCAATTTGAGCATTAAAGCTCGTCCAACCCCTGCCAAAATATCTTCTCCACTTCCCTAGTATCATCCTAGAGGTTATGGTCTTCTTCAAAGACCATCCTTAGTTCTTTAAGTGGAGGTTAAGAAAAGGCGCGTCAAAAAGAGGTAATATCCATTACCGATCTTTTTCAATTTCTTTCTTCTTAAACTTCTTCTTCTTTAGTTGTTTCATGATAAAGTAATAACATCAGTATTTCTTATATACTTATATGTTATTATAAATATGAAACAACTCTAATTAACCTTCTATCCAGCCTACGGAAAAAGGAAATCACCGCGCGTGCGTACGTACGGAATACCGTCTCCACGCCGTGGTGTAATCTATTTTCCGTCACCAACTTAATTGGATGGGTATAATGGTGTAATGAGTAACTATATATGATTATTATAGAGTGATATTGATACTGAAATAGTATACATAAACTGAAACACAATTCCACGACCATGGGAACGATATCATCGCTCGTGCGTACGTACGGACTACCGTCTCCACGACGCGATGAGATTCATTCTCCATGTTAACCATTTAAGAATGATTATAAAGTGTATATAAGAAATAATAATGAAATATATGACATTATAAATCTACTTTATTTATGTATATATGTATTTCATCTACTTACTTCCATTCAAGACAATAAGGAAAGGAAAACAGCGTTCATGCGTACGTACGGACTACCGTCTCCATGAACGGTGTGTTTCATTTCATTTATATATTTATTATATATATATATATATATACTGAATATATATGATATATAAATAATGTTTTATATTCTGGAAGTAAGTAAATCATGATATAAGTAATAATAATGTCAAGAACAACAAGTCCAAACACCTACGATAAATGAAACAATTTTACCCAAAACGCTTCTTTAACATGGAATTTACAAAAGAACGGGTAATATAAAGTCATAAGTGAACCATATATGATATCATAACAATTAATATGATTATGTAATAAGTTAATGACGTTATTTAAATCATTATACAGGAGGTTCAGACACTTACGAAGCAAATCGGACTTAAGGTAAGGGAAATATCACAATCTCATTTTTATCCGAGATTGTTTATACTTTAGTATTTACTGGGGTGTATTTTATCATCCACATCCATGCTTCCTCAATATTTAATATTATTTCCATTCACCTACAATTTTTTAAATCCTATTTTACCCTTCGGTGAGTTTTTAGTAAAAGATATGAAAGGAATCTTTTGTCGTTTTTCGTACGAGGTACTTTTTTGACTTTTCCGACTAAAGTACGCGAAGAATGTTTTTTTAACTTATATGGCATGAATGGATTTTTAAAACATTATTTCCAAGAATATTCCTTTACAAGTTTTCAAGTTTATTTTTAATCAACTTCTTTTAGTTTAAAGTTGTATGACATGTTAAGAAAGGAAAAATGTTTTTGAAGAAGAAAGGATATTTTCCTCAAGAATGGAGTTCAAGTGTTTTATCAAAATTATTTTCCATCTAAGATAATAAAGGTTTCTGTTTTTATCCCTATTATTACATTGATTTGATTATGTTGTGATGGAATTATTTTTATGAATTCCTTTATCTTATATGAATTGTTTTATGATGTCATGATGTTTAAGATTCCCATTTGTATTACATGGGTTATGCAATGATGTATGGTTTATGATTTTGTGGCACACATAAGAATGGTATAATTATGAGATGGGTGGGACCTATATCTCCCTCCAATGCATTGGGTAAAGATTTTATATCTCATGAGATAGACATGGCTAGAACGGTAGGTTATACCGGTTCAGTGAAACAGGACTGAAACGAGGGTGACTCAGTTTAGAAAGGGACTTTGTCCACTAAGATAGTCTTAGCAATGATTTTTGACTAAAAAGAAATGATTCTTTATGATTATGTGTGTATGCCACAAAGTTTCATGTTTTAAGTTATGATTATTGTGATTACATTTCACTGCCATGATTTATCCCATGTTATGAAATTATGCTCTCTTTTGCAGGTTAAGATTTCCAAAATGTTATGTTCTTATGAATATGATGTGATTGATATTTCTTTTGTTTACCCTTACTAAGCATTTGAGCTCACCCTTTTATGTTTTCTTTTCCCCAGGATATAAAGAAAGGTTTTAGGTAAAAAAAAGGAAGATCTTTATGGGAGATGTTGAAGATCTTTCACCACGATTAGAAGATTATATTCCGAGTTTCCAAAGACACTAAACTATTACGATCCTTATGTGTGTGTTTTTGTTATGTACTAAGTATTCCGCAAAAGTAATGTAATGTCCATGTACGTCAAGATACGGGTCTCTACAATAATAATAATTTATATAGGTCAATGAGGGGGCTACAAACAACTATAATGAAAACCACACATGCACATATACAATTATCTCAAGAAGACTCAATCCCAATGCCTCCCTAAAACCCATAAGGATGCAACAAAATCGTATGTGTTGAATATACACTGAAGTAATTAAATGGAATATTTAATCTAAGTGTATTTATCATCCACGTGATTTCATTGATAATAATTTTTTATGAATTAATTAAATGGTTTGAATATTAATTGAATATGATTCGATGAATTAATGGCAATGATAATAAATGTATATGAATACATTAAATATGATCGACATGTTTCATTAAATGAAACGCGTCATGGATGACTATATAAAGAGATGTGATCTCTCATGTTGTTAACACTCGATTATCTGCAAGCCTCTCCAAACACTTTTCCTTCCTGTAGCTTGTTTATCACATTTGGTGAAGATGCTACCACCTCTTCAAGTATACAGGATGAGATCAGGATCCGCATGTCGGTGTAATCTCTTAGAGGCAGAAAGATTTTGTTTGTTGCTCCAATGATCTTTATCAAACAAACTCGTTGTAGATTATTTCATTGACACTTTCACATTATTCATTTATTACACATTGATTCTATCAAAGATAGATCATATATATTTGAGTTTTGCTTCCACTCCCATGTCCATATGATGTGCTACGAAAACCCAACAGTTGTATCAGAGCGCATACTTCTTTGACGAATCAACGTGTTCATCTTATTGTTTAACGAAGAACACGTTTTACAAATAGTAAAATGAAATATTTCATGTTTGAAAATAAATATGAAAATTCATATTTATATTTAATAATTAAATAAAAAAGTTTATTTAATTAGTTATGTTATTCATGTTTATAAAATGGTAATAACATTAATAACTGAGGATTGATAAAATTTGTTTTATTAGACACAGTCAAATATGAAAAAGTTCATATTTATTACTCATGTTTACAAAAATAAATAATGTATTTATTTTAATCAAGAAAAATTCAATTATGAAATGGATTAGATTATTTATAATCTGTTTATAAATAATGAAAAGGTTTTATAAGGGGTTTTATAAATTAATTAACTATAAAAATTTTATGGTTAATCGATTAAATGTTTTTGAAACATTTATTAAAAATATTCCTTTAATATTAAAGAGTTAATACTAAGTATATCATTTTCACATTAATATGATTTATAAAAGTTATAATTCATAATAAAGGATATTAAAATCTTTTAATCGAAAATTATATGGCATCTTTGTAATCTTCAAATAATGTGTTTATTTAAGGATTATAAAAATGATTTATAAAAGAGTTTATAAATCTCATAAATATGATCAAAATATAAAAGGTGTTTATATTAATAATTATGAATTGTTCATGATTAATTAATTTGAAATTGTCCAAATTAAAAGGGGACCTTATTTAAAGATATTATTTAAACTACATCAAAAAGGTTTTGATTGTTGATTTGATTAAAGGTTTACATAATAAATTGAAATATCATATAATGAATAATATGAAAGTGTTCATATTAGACTGAGTATAAAAACGTTTATATTCAAAATTATGGAATGTCTATAATGTAAACAAAATTATAAAAGGGTTTATAGTTAGATTTTATTTATGAATATTTCATAAATGGGCATATCATGTTTAAATATTAAAATTTCTCATTTATTTAAAGTTTATTCCCTACTTTATTCATATTTATAAATATTTTATACTATGAATGTGTATGTTTTACTTTAACTGTTAAACTGCTTTTATGAGATAAATCCTTGCATTACATGTCACATCCGTGATTTTTTTTGATGTATTTCTTTTGTTCATTATGGTCTTGCATTTGTCCCTTGGGTTCCCCATGAATTTTTGGTGAAAAATGGAGATTTTGGGCTTGATAGCAGGTGGCGCACGATTGACACATGGTTAAGGGAAACCATGCACCCTCCTCCAGGTAAGTGTGCGACCAAATGCCATTTTGAACAGTGGCAATCACACGGTTGGCGCATGATTTGGCAATTTGTGCGGGACAACCGTACGACATGTCACTCTTGGACAATGAGAGATGCACAGTTGCCGCACAGTTCGACAAACCGTGCAGGAAAACCATGCGACTTGTCCAGGTCTTTGAAAATTGGGAATTTACCTTTCTACCCTCTTCGATTTTAACCCTAAAACACCTCCCATCCGCCCTATTTGGGATTTGTAGCCATGGTAGATCCCTCCAAGCTTTCTTAGACCTCTTGAGCCTCAATCCTTGGGTGGTTTTGACCCTGGTTCTTCAAGGAATCATCAAGTAAGTCATTATCCTCTTGATTTCTCCCCCTTTCTAGGGTTCTTCCTCCCTCTTTCTTGAGTTCCTATTTTCCAGTGGGATATTTGACCTAATGAGTGTCCAATCTTGAGATGTTAGGTGAAGTAATGATGATTAATATTCAATCTCGACTTTAAAGGATCTTATGGTGGTGCGGTTGTGGTTTTACATTGATTTCCGGAAGTTTCCAAGTGTGAGGTAGGCAGTTCTATGCTTTTATATTATTGGATGATTTTGATATGCTTTCTTGATTGTTTAAAGGTGTTCTATGGATTATTTTTGTGGTGTGAATCATGTTTTTGAAATTTTTTGAAATGCATATGTGATGAAATGGGTTTTCTAAAGGAAAGTGATTATGTTTCATGTGCAATTCATTGTGGTGTTTCTTAAATGTGTTCTATGCCTCATGTGAAAGGTGTGAAATGTGTTTTCAAAGATATTTAAAGGTGTAAGTGTGTTGAAAGTCGATTTTCCAAGTGAAGTGGGTTTTGTTGCATGTTGGATTCTTTTTGGTGCACCTTAAATGTGTCTTTAAATCGTGAAGCATGTTGTAAAAAAGGTTTTGATGTGAATATTATTTTGAAAGGGGATTTGGCCATGAAAAAGGTTGGATTCCATATGTGTTATTCTTACTGTGTTTTCAATTGGGTTTCATAAATTGTTAAAGTGATGTGAAATGTATTTCCAAATGGTTTTGGTGTTTGTGTGAAATGAAAAGTGGTTTTTTTATAGAAAGTAGTAATTTCCTTGTGTGATTACGATGCTTAGAATGTGTATGTGAAAGTGTTGATTTATGTGATATGTGAAATGTAACTTGAGCACAAATGGAATCTCATGTATCTAGGTGTGAAAACTATACCTAGTATGCCAGTTGATTCTGAAGTGGATAAGGCTCAGATTCATCTAGTAGGATTTATGATTACAATACTAACTAAACATGTGATATGATTAGAGACCACTAGACCTTGGGATGTGTTCCCCTCTAGTTGGTCATGCACGGGAACACTGTTGTTATTGACTTATGATATGAAGACCATTAGGCATTAGGATGGGATCCCCTCTAATGGCTCGTGAATGAGGACACTGTTGGAAGTTGAGAGGAGTATTTTTATCACTGAGATACGAGGTTCATAGAATTCAACTTGTCCTAGTTACCTATAAGAATTTTCCCATGGTTCTCTCATGTGACATAATTCCTATGAGATGTGGTGCTAGCTGTCGGTATACAGTAGACCTTGTGTATATTCAATAAATCTTATTTGAGAAATAGTTTTCCTTAAAATGTTTTCTTAAAAAAATTCAAATGTTCTTATGAAAATGTGCATGTTGATTTGTCTTCTAATGTTATAACAAGGAATATCTCTTTTGGGTGGAATCCTACTGGGTTTTGGCTCACACCCAACATACATCTTTGGGTGTATGTAGATTTTGTTATGTATGACCTATGTAAAGGAAATATGTATCGTAGTGGAGATGATGGATTCAGTTGCTGGACTTCCACTTCTTATAGGTGTTGGTGGTGGTGACTTGAGGGTGATGACTCTCTTGTCGCATGGAGGTTTTTGGGATAGTTTTGTTGTACCCATTCTGCTGTATTACTTTTGGTTTTGGTTAAAGTTGTAAAACATTGAATCTGAAAATTATTGTACCTCATTTGGTTTTGGTTACTAGTTATTGTGATTCTTATTATTTTTGGTTGTTTATGATTACTTAAATGAGTGAAATTTTTCCCAAAGATTATTGTTGATACCCAGGCATTAGTTGTCAGCCCGGGGGGACCGGGAACACCCTTTGGACCATGCCACAGATCGAGTTGGGTGTCATGTTAGATGGAATCCCAGCTTGATTTTTGACAAAATGATATCAGAACAGGTCACACTCTCTTGGGTCAAGTTATTTGGGAAAGAATCTGGATATACCAGAGCTAGGATTGTCAGGCTTTGAGGTTCAGGTTGTGAGTTGGGTGCCTGCCCATCACACCTCGTGAGAGGGCTCGAGTCTCCATGGGATGTTGAGAAATTTTGTTTGACTTCTACTTTAGGTGATATGTACAAGCTACTGACTGTATATGGACACTGGTTGGGGGTGGAGTGGTTTGGTTGGCTTGTTATTGTGATGATTTTGGTTATTTTTTGATTTATGGAAGTGTTGGTATTTGTTATTGCTAAAAAATTTCAGAATTGTTGTATTGATGGTTTTCCGTGTAGTTGTTACTTTTTATAACATGATGCCTCCCCAGAGACTTCTTTTCCAACCACGAGAAGAGGTCAGAGAGAGTTATCCCTCTCCAATCAATTAGAGATTAGTGGAAGAAGTGGTTCGAGCTATCCAAGATTTGGGAAAAGGAGCGGTCTTTGGTCCTACTCAGGTTATAGAAGCAGAACCATGTCCCGGAAATGACAAAGCTTAGAAGTTATTCAAGAACAAGCCTCATTCTTTTCAAGGTAGCATAAAACCTTAGGAATCAGAGGAGTAGATTAAGAAGATAGAAAGTATGTTCAAGTTTCTTGATACTCCTGAGGTGGATAGAGTAAAGTGTGCTTCTTTCATATTGGAAGGTCCCAGTCAGAAGTGGTGGGACTCAATAGTGTAAGCTAGAAAGAATGAGAAGATGGGTTAGAAAGACTTCAAGTTCGTTTTCAACAAACATTATTGTCCTGAGATTTTGGCCTTTACCAGATCTTGGTAGATTTTGGATCTTATCCATGGAGGATGGACCATGATAGAGTATGTCAACCACTTTGCAGAGCTAGTTTGGTATGCACTTGAGATCGTTTCCAACGAGAAGATGAAGGCTCATAAGTTCAATATGGGTTTTTTGACATAAATCTGATCCCAAGTTTTCTTATTCAAGGTGAAAACTTATGTTGAGGTGGTCGATCATGCTATGATGGTATAAATTGATCATGGAGGAAATTCTGGTTTCTCAAGAACAACGATAGCAGTGGGTAGTGGTAGATAATCTAAGAAAAAGAAGAAGCAGGATGAGCATGGGAAGAAGGGAGGTGTTAGTTTAGGCCATCCTTCCCATCTGTCATCACTCGTGGCTTCCGATGCTGGGTCGATTATGTTCCATCAATTTGGGAATGTAGGGAACATGCGATCAGTGTGTTCATATTCACACATACCTTATCACCAGTACAAAGCTATGGGCCAATTGCAATAATTTTGAAAGGTGGTGCATCCATATTAGAGTGGTGTGAGATCTGTAGCTTTCAAAGGGATGTCAGTCTGGTTAGAACCATCAAGAATAGTGACTTCTCAGTTTGGAGGACGCAGTGACAAGGTTGGATCCTCTTATGGGAAGAGTTAGTTTAGGGAAGATCCACAGGTTAGTGGTCATTCTCAGAATCAGGTAGAGATGAGAAAACTTTATGTAGTGGATTGAGTGCTAGTGGAATCAGATGTAGGGCCTATGACAGTTCGATGTACCGTTATTATTGCATCGTCTTTATCTACCGTTCTGTTTGATACTGGTGATTCAGTTATTTTATTTCATCCCATCTTGTAGATGTGTTAAAGTTTCCAACCGAGAATGTTTCGTATGTGATGGAGTTGGTAACGCCGCTTCGTAAGAAGTGAGAGTAGGGTTTCAGGCGTCTGTCTTGTGCACTCATCATGTCAGGGGTCGAGCTGGAATGGGTTTTCCTTATTTTGGAGATGAACCTCTTTGATGCGATTCTTGGTATTAATTGGATGATATGTTTTTAGGAACACATCGATTTTTATCGATGACGAGTTATTTTTGTGGAACCCGATGGAAGTACTTAGGTTTTTCAAGGTTAATGAGATCCTTGGTTGAGACATTCTAGACCCACACTTCCAAAATTGGTAAATATTGTTTATTAGATCTCATCACTCACGTTGGAGGGTGATGAAAGTGATCCTGAGAGTGGATTACCTCCTATGGTGGATGAGTTTCTTAAGGTTTTTCCAAAGGATTTCTTAGGTTTTCCTCTAGAGAGGAATATAGAGTTCACTATTAATTTAGCATTGGGAACCCAATCGATATCTCTTCCCTTTTACCATATGGCCCCCATTGAGTTGATGGAATTAAAGGTATATATAGATGATTTGGAATCCAAAGGATTTATTCACCTGAGCGTCTCACCTTGGGCCACCCCAGTTTTGTTTGTGAAAAAGGTTGATAGATATCTTTGTTTGTGCATTGATCACTAAAATTTGAATATGGTAACGATCAAGAAAAAATTCCCTTTGCCTCGTATTGATGACCTTTTCGATCAGTTTAAGGGGCAAGGTGGTTTTCCAAGATTGATTTTCATTCTGAGTATCATCAAGTCAAAGTTAGAGAGGCATATATTCTAAAAAAGACATCTAAAGTAGATACTATCATTTTGAGTATATGGTCACGCCTTTCAGGTTAAAAAATGATCCAGTGGTTTTTATGTCACTTATGAACAGGGTGTTCCACTAGTAGCTTGATTCATTTGTTGTGGTATTCATGGATGACATCATGGTCTATTCCAGGACCAAGGAGGAGCATGAGTGGTATTTTTGAATTGTGTTGGACACCCTTCAGAACCATCATATCTATATAAAGTTTTCTAAATAAACCTTCTGGATTAAAGAGGTGAAGTTTCTGGTTCATGTGATATCATAATGAGGGGTTTTAGTGGACCCTGAGAATATCGGTGTAGTGATGTCATGGGAATAGTTGATGAATGTGTTAAAAATCAGAAGATTTTTAGGCCTAACAAGTTATTATAGGCAGTTTTTTAGGATTTCTTGTGGATTTATTTTTCCATGATGGTTCTCACCTAAAAGAGGGTGAAGTTTGAATAGAGCCTAAAGTGTCATGTGTCCTTTAAGGAGCTCAAAAAATAGCTAACCATAGAACTTGTATTGATATTAATAGAATTTGGAAAGGGGTATGTGGTTTATTATGATGCCTCATGTATGGGTCTTGGGTGTGTGCAGATACAGGATGACCATGTGGTGGCTTATGGTTTGTTCCAGCTCCGACCACATGAAAAAAATTACCCAACCCATTACCTGGAGTTAGTAGTAGTGATGAATTCCCTGAATATGTGGAACCATTATATTTTTGGGGAGAAGTTTGTAGTTTATTCGGATCATAAGAGCTTAGCCTACATTTTCTCCCATAAAGATTTGAATTTGAGGCAACGCCATTGGGTTGAGTACATTTAGGGGTTAGATTTTGATATATTCTATACTCTTGGAAAGGGAAATGTAGTGGTATATTCTTTGAATAGGAAAGTGACAGTGAAATCATTAAAAGAGTCCAGTGATTAATGGAAGTTGATGGGTCTTTTCTCTCAAATGCATTTGGAGAACAAGGAACACAGTGGGACTGTAGTAGGGGCTGTAGTAGTACTGTAGCAGGTACTATAGAAGGTATTGTTTGGCACTGTAGCATCTGGAACTATTCCCCTGTTTGGGCCTTCGGGCCACCAATTTGGTCCTTGAGTCCTTTAATGCCTTCGGGCCACCCAGGACTTCAGGTCAGTAAGGCCTTCGGGCCACCTCAAGGCCTTCGGGCCACCTTAAGTGCATATACAAACCAGACAACCTACAAGGAACAAGCTCCAGAAAGAGGATGAGCAAGGAGATTTCACTACAGCATAAGCTAAAAAGATTACAAGAATGAGAGGGTATGGAACCTTCCATCAAGAAAAAACTGTGCATGCATGGGAAATCCTAGCTGAACAACCATGAGAAGGTGGAGAGCTGATTTCACGATGAAGATGCTGGGTAGGAGAAATTTCAAGTGGTTAGTTTGGGTTATATGTAATGTTTGAAGCCTAAGGGCAATGAATTCCTCTAAGGCCTACAGGCCATGTAATACTTATGCCTAAGGGCCTTGTAAGGGTTCCAACTAATCCCTTTAAAGGTGTATTATCAAAAAATCAATAAAAAAATGAAGGCCTTCAGGCCATTGGAGGGGTGTGTGATCGCATAGCGATTCACCATTCAAATCCACCCTTACACCATTGTTTTAAACTGGTTTTTAATGAATATTACAAATATAATAATAAATTTAACTTTATTTTTGAATCAATGAATTAATTTTTATCATTGTTTAATAGAAAAATTTTACTTGTTTTGGTGTTTACATTGTAGGAGGAGGTGATTTGGAGAGCTCGTGATGGAATTCAAGCAAAATGGGCCAAACTACGCGAGAGCCCAAGCATGCATGTGGAAAATTATTTGTATTGTGGATAATCCGTGCATCCAATTGGGTTAAAAAATGGGTTTATGAGTGAAAACCAATGTGGGATACATTTCTATAGAAGACCATGAAGCCCAAATCATCCATTTGGAGGCCCAAAATAGGCCCACAACGTGAAGAAATTCTGGGCAGGCTAGATTGGACCACCCTTCTGTATTTGGGCCATAAATCGTGCATTGGAGATCCAATTGGACTAATTCCATCTCCTTTGGATAGATAAATCTAATCCCCGACTCTCCACCTAATTTCAAGTCATTTTCATGTGTTTTGGTCAGTCAACCAGCTGGATAAATATGGAGTAAAAAATCTTCCATGAATAGCACCTAGCCCTTTAGATACTTGACCACTTTATGTGGAAATATGGATGTAAATTGCCCATAAAATCACTCCTTCCCCTCATTATCTATTTGGAATGACCAGGGTGAAGGTTAGTCGAATTGGAGATCTCTCTTCACCCATTTTATTTCTCTTCTCCCTCATGTACTTCTAAACCTCTTAGTGAGTGATCAATTTGGGGAGTGTCCTTTATTGTAACCCCGAGCTCCACACTTGTAATCTTCATAAGGTAATTGATTTTCAGGTTTGTTGTCAATTGTTATTTATTTATACCTTCTAAATTTTTGTTTATTCTGGTATGATAAAATAAAAATCAAAGGAACAAGAATCCACATGCTTCCATGCATAACCTGAATCTTGTGATGATTTGAGTGAGGTTGCCTCTTTTCTCACCCCTCTTTCATGAGTGTGCAAATGGATTGAGTCGGTTGATAAAATATAGGAGCTTGAACATATTAATATGCATGTTCTTTTCTTGTTGAATTTTTTTATCATTGAAACAAATTTGGTCATCTCATCACGTTGTTTATGTGATGCCTTGATTGAGTTCCATTTTTTTACATCGATTCATGTTTGTTGATTTTTAGCGGTTTCCAATAATCAATATCATTGATAGATCAAATTCTAGGTGGTAACCTAGTAATAAATCACACACCATTACTGGTTTCAGTATGTATAAAATCAAGAAATCAATTATCCTTCCCTTTCCATTGAGAGAGATGACAGATTGAGCATCAAGGGACACTTACCCGGGTTGATCACGATTTCTCCAACCATTTTCTCTTAGTAGTAATATACTTTCAATTTATGTTATTAAAGCAAAAAAAAACCAAGTTTTATAAAACCCCATTCCCCTTTTAGTTTCTTAATCAGAACCTCATTTTTTAATTAATGGTCTAATGCTCCTTCTAGAGATGAGTTAGGGTTGCTGCTATACTGTAGAAATTCTAGTTAGAAATAAACATCTAATTTGACTCACTCGACAATTCGATCAACTTTTGGCACCATTTCCAGGGATCCTAGATCATTTTTTCTATTTATTTCATTTTATTTATTTATTTTACTTCTTAATTAGTACTTCTTTAAATACCTTACCCCCATTTGATTTTTTTTGTTTTGGTTTTCTGTTTCTATTTTTGGTTGTTTTTGTGTGTTCTTCCTTTCTCTCTCTCTTTATCCCTCTCTATCTCTCTTATTATTATTTTCCATATCTCTCTATATAATTTTGTATTATATAATTCTATTCCCCTTTCACCATTATTAAGTGATTCTATCCACATTCAATCATTAAAAAAACAAACTTCATAACTTATTTTCATGACCTGATCTGAAAAATAAAAACTGCTTGAATTTGACCCAGAAATTGAAAATACACTTCACACAAAAATAAAGGAATAAAAATAAGGTCAATCAAGTAACACTAAGGAAACCATTTTGGAACCTCAAGTAGTCATAAAACAATCAAATATTGAACCCAATAAAACCCAAGAAAACATAGCTGCAAATAACCGAACCTTAAAAGAACTGACCACCCTAGATGTGAAGTACCAACTTACATACATCCAATATCCTAAGGAAGCAGACAACTTTGAGCTGAGATCAGACCTCATCCACCTACTTCCCAAATTCCATGGTCTTCCTGGTGAGGACCCTCATAAACATGTTAATGAGTTTCACATAGTGTGCTCCACCATGAAACCCAAAAATGTCTCCGAGGACTTAATTAAGTTTAGGGACATCCCTTTATCCCTTAATGGTGTAGCCAAAGATTGGATATACTATTTTCCTACCACAATTGGTTCCAACACGTGTGAAAAATAGTTGGCGAGTCTGTATTTACTATCATCGACTGAATCAATCCATGCAAATGGACCACTTTCCTCTACCTTTCATTGACCAAATGTTGGAACGATTGGCTGGTAAGTCCCATTATTATTTCCTTGATGGCTATTCAGGTTATTTACAAATCCATATAGCCCCTGGGGATCAAGAAATGAAAGCATTTACTTGTCCATTCGACACATTTTCATACAGAAGGATTCCATTTAGTCTATGTAATGCTTCTGGTACTTTTCAGCGATGTATGTTGAGTATTTTTTCTGAGTAACTTGAGAGTATTATGTAAGTCTTTATGGATAATTTCATGGTATATGGACCTTCTTTTGATGATTGTTTGGAACACCTAGGTTCTATCCTCCGCCACTGCATTTAAAAAGATATTGTATTAAATTATGAGAAATGTCATTTCATGGTTGAGTGGGGGATAGTTCTTGGGAAAGTCATTTAAAATAAGAGAATTCAAGTTGATAAATCTAAAATTGAATTAATTTCAACCCTTCCATATCCAAAATGTGTTTGTGAGGTGTGATCTTTCTTAGGTCATGCTGGTTTTTACAGTCGATTCATTAAAGACTTTAGTAAGATTGCACTTCCATTGTCCCAATTATTGCCAAAAGATTCTGAGTCTGTGTTTGATAAAAATTGTGAGGATGAATTCAATTCACTAAAAAGGAGTCTCACATCACCTCCCATAATCCAACCACCAAGTTAGGATCTCCCCTTCAAGATTATGTGCGATGCCTCTAACTTTTCAGTTGGGACAGTTTTATCACAAAGGCTTGAGAAGGCTCCTCATGTCATTGCGTATGCCTCACGTACCCTTGACCCTACCCAAGTAAACTACACAACCACTAAAAAATAACTCCTTTATATTGTGTTTTCCTTGGAAAAATTTCATTCATATCTTCTTGGGTCAAAAGTGATTGTGTTTTCTGACCATCCTGCCCTTCGATTCCTCTTAAAGAAACCTGAAGCTAAGTCCCACCTCATACAGTGGACGGTCCTCCTCCAAGATTTTGACCTTGATATTAGAGATAATAGGGGAGTAGAAAATGTTTTAGTTGACCACATTAGTAGGATTTATCCACCACTGGACCACCATGTTGACTCATCCCTCCCCATTGAAGAATTCTTTCCTCATGAGAACCTTTGTGATGTTGTGGACCTTACCCCCTGGTATGTGGACATTGCGAATTTTCTAAAAACATATAGGGTCCCCAATGATTTCAGAACTTCCCAATCCCAACTACTTAAACATGATTCTCGATGGTATATTTGGGATGACCCATATTTGTGAAGAATTTTTGGTGACCAAGTAGTTCTTTGGTGTGTCCCTGACCATGAGTTCACCTCTATTTTGACCTTCTATCACAGTTTGGCTTGTGGGGGACACATTAGATCTCAACGAATAACTAGAAAGGTCCTTGACTCAAGAATTTATTGGCCAACATTGTATAGGGATGCCCATCAATTTTTAAAGTCATGTAGTTGTTGTCAATTCACAGGGAATATCTCCAAGAGGAATGAAATGCCCCAACATCCCATGTTATTCTATGAAACATTTGATGCATGGGGCATTGAATTCATAGGAACTTTTCCAAATTCATTTGGATTCATGTACATTTTGTTAGCTTTAGACTACGTGTCTAAATGGGTGGAAGCAAAGGATACTAGGACCGATGACTCTCGAGTTGTTGTTGATTTTGTGAGGTCCCAAATTTTTAGTCGGGTTGGTTTGCTGAGATTCATCATTAGTGATCAGGGTTCCCATTTTTTCAATTGCAACATGAAAATTTTGCTTAATAAGTATGGGGTTGTTCATAAAGTCTCCACTGCATATCACCCCCAAACTAATGGACAAATAGAAATCTCAAATCGGGAAGTTAAGAGAATCTTGGAAAAAACGGTACAACCCAACAGGAAAGATTGGAGTTTGCGCTTGGATGATGCACTTTGGGCACACCGTACAACTTTTAAAACTTCAATAGGAATGTCACCATAAAGAATTGTGCTTGGAAAGGCTTTTAACCTCCCATTGGAGGTATAACACCGTGCATATTGGGTTGTTAAGAAATGTAATATGAATCTTTCAGATTCAAGTGATCAATGGAAGTTGCAGATTCAAGAGTTGGAATAAATTTGACACAATGCATATGAGAAATCCCAGATCTATAAAGAAAAGAAAAAGGATATCCATGATAGCATGATTCATCATCAAAAGTTCTATATTGATGAGAAGGTCCTCATATACAATTCCAGGATAAAGATCCATCCAGGTAAGCAGGTAAGCTTCATTCCTGATGGCTCGGTCCTTATACTATTACTAATGTTTACCCTTTTGGTGCAATATAGATTTTGCGTGATCAAAGTGGACATAGTCTTACCATCATTGGGAAGTGACTTAAAAACTTATATGAGGATTTTCCAAAGAATCCGGTGGAGGACGTCCACCTTATAGAAGAAACATACCAATGAAACACACCAGGTTTTATCCTTCCTTCTCACATTATCAATTATTACAGTGAGGACACTGCACATTCTAGGTGTGGGGGGGGGGGGGTGGATACATTTCTGGGTTCATTAAAATTTTCATCATATTTCTTCTCTCTTCTCTTTTTCGCCTTCTTTATGGTATTTTCACTTTTCCCCATCTTTCTGGGTTCATTAGGATTTTCATCATCTTTCTTCTTTCTTCTCGTTTTCACCTTCTTTATGGTATTTTCACTTTTCCCCATATTTTTTGGTTCATTAGTATTTTCATTGTCTTTATTATTTCTTTTCTTTTTCACCCTCTTTATGGTATTTTTACGTTCCCCCCTTATGGTCACCAAATCATGGAACTTACTAAAAATGCATGTTGAAATTTTTGATTACATGTTGTTTTAATATTTGATGAAACCTGTCTCTATTATATAATGAATATTTTAATGAATTTAACATCATGGAGTGTTTTTTAGTGAATTGGTTTTCTGTCAATGATATAAATGGTTGTATCTATGTGAAACCTTTGAGATGATTGATGCCCCTTGTGTGAGTAATTTTTGGGAAAACAGTTTCACTTATATCTCAACACATTTTTTCACCAAACCACAAATTGTGAATATTTCTTACTTACTAGAATGTAAATATAAATCAGGTTAATATTTTTCAGCTTAAAATGATATTTACATAAATTCATTCCTTATCCAATCTGTTTTATTACTATACCAAATTGACCTATGTGTGTGTACCTTATATCCGACTGTTTCATGCCCTAAAAAAAGGGTCATGTCTTGGGTAGGTCAAAAACCACTTCTCCTAAACCTTTGATCTTGGTATAACCATTACAATTCGTTTCATAAGGAGATCAAACAAGGGTTGAGAGATAAGTGTGGGATTTGTTCCAAAAGCAACTTATGAAAAAAAACAAAAATAATAAATGAGGGGAGTGATGAAATGTGAAACATATGAGGATATCTAGGTCAGGGGATTATGGTTTGACTTCCGAGAATTCTTAAGTGAGTGGGTATTGAAATATTATTGCAAAGTATGTAGGTCAGGTTCGGTGGACAAAATATTTTAAGCTGAAAAATGTTAAAATAACCTATATTTATTGGATAGAAAGTGGAAAGAATATAATGAAATGGTTTTCACACAAACAAACAGAGAGAGTTAGTAGCATGGTTGAATTTTTAATTCCTTTCTCAATTTGTTATCATTAATATCTTTGAATTTCATTGTGATATGTTTTATGAAACATCTTTTTCCATTTCACTAGGAAGAACTCCTTGGTGTGGTTTGTTCATTGATCACATTACTTTAATGAATTTCAATTTCATCAAATTTTAAAACTTCATGATGTTGGGAATATATACATGCATAATTTTTTGGATATGTGAATTTTCCAAAGAGTGAAAATGTTTAGGTGTGGGGGTGTGACCACATAACAATTCACTATTCAAATCCACCCTTACACCGTTTTTTTAAACTGGTTTTGTAATGAATATTACAAATATAATAATAAATTTCACTTTATGTTTGAATCAATTAATTAATGTTTATAACTATTTAATAGGTCAATTTTACTTTTTTTGGGTTTTACATTTTAGGAGGAGGTGATTTGGAGAGCTCGTGATGGAATTCAAGCAAAATGGGCCAAATTGCACGAGAGCCCAAGCATGCATGTAGAAAATTATTTGTACTATGGATAATCTGTGAATCCAATTGGGATATAAATGGTTTTATGAGTGAAAAAAATGTGGGATAAATTTCTCTAGAAGATCATGAAGCCCAATTCTTCCATTTGGAGGTCCAAAAAAGGCCCACAATGTGAAGAAATTCTGGGCAGGCAAGATTGGAAAACCCTTCTGTATTTGGGCCATAACATGGGCCTCAGAGATCCAATTGGGATGATTCCACCTCCCTTGGACAGATAACTCTAATCCTCAACTCTCCACCGAATTTCAAGTCATTTTAATGCGTTTTTATTAGTCAAACATCCGAATAAAGGTGGAGTAAAAAATATTACTTGAATAGTCACCTAACCCTTTAGATACTTGACCACTTTATGTGGAAATATGGATGTAAATTTCCCATAAAATCACTCATCCACCTCATCATCTATGTGTAACGACCAGGGGTGAAGTATAGTATAATTGGATAGCTCTCTTCACCCATTTTATTTCTCTTATCCCTCATGTACTTCTAAACCTCTTAGCGAGTGATCAATTTGGGGAGTGTCCTTTGTTGTAATCCTGAGCTCCACACTTGTAATCTTCATAAGGTAATTTATTTCTAGGTTTGTTTTCAATTGTTATTTATTTTTACTTTATAAATTTGTGTTTATTCTAGTATGATCAAATACAAATCAAAGGAACAATAATCCACATGCTTCCATGCATAACCCGAATCTTGTGATGATTTGAGTGTGGTTGCCTCTTTTCTCACCCCTCTCTTTCATGAATGTGAAAATGGATTGAGTCGGTTGATAAAATATAGGAGCTTGAAAATATTAATATGCATGTTCTTTTCTTGTGGAATTTTTTATCATTAACACAAATCTGGTCATCTCATAACGTTGTTGATGTGATGACTTGATTGAGTTTCGTTTTTTACATCGATTCATGTTTGTTGATT
Organism: Viscum album; assembly: GCA_963277665.1. NCBI lineage: Eukaryota > Viridiplantae > Streptophyta > Magnoliopsida > Santalales > Viscaceae > Viscum > Viscum album. The sequence goes on along the minus strand of OY728138.1, from coordinate 283,077,009 downwards.
TTGAGCGGTTTCCAATAATCAATATCATTAATCAATCAAATACTAGGTGGTAACCTAGTAATAAATCACACACCATTACTAGTTTCAGTGTGTATAAAATCAAGGAATCAATGATCATTCCCTTTCCCTTGAGAGAGATGATAGATTGAGCATCAAGGGACACTCACCCGGGTTGATCACAATTTCTCCAACCATTTTCTCTCAGTAGTAATATACTTCAAATTTCTATTCTTAAAGAAAAGAACCCAAGTTTTATAAAACCCCATTCCCCTTTTAGTTTCTTAATCATAACCTCATTTTTTAATTAATGATCTAAAGCTCATTCAAGAGATGACCTAGGGTTGCTGCTATACTGTAGAAATTCTAGTTAAAAATAAACATCTAATTTGACGTGCTCGACAATGTGATCAGTGTGTCCTTGGACAATGTTCAGATGACACCCTCCCATTTTGAGTTAATTTAGTGGGAGTATCCTGGTGATGATTTGTGCCAAAAATATATGAAATTACATGATATTGGGGAGGTTCCTTGTGAATGATCATTGTCTCCTGAGGTAATTTTATGCTTCAAGGGTCACTTCATGGCGTCGTTGTCATTGAGGAAGGTGGTGATGTAGGATAGACACCAGTCTTAGTGGGCCATTAATCCTAGTGCTACCAAGATGTAATATTATGTGCGTCGATATTTTTGGTGTCCAGGTATGAGGTGAGATGTATTTTACCTTGTATCATGATGTTACACATGTCAGCAGGTTCAAGCAAAGCACGAAAGGCCCTCCAGTTTGCTTTAGCCGCTACCTATTCCTACCTAGAAGTGGGACTAGATCACCATGGATTTTATTGTTGTATTACCTCATACAACCTAGGGGATGAATTCTATTTGGGTGGTGATTGATCATCTGAAAAAATTATCCCATTTCATTCCAATCATGGATTCAACCAAGGTGGATGAGTTGGGTCGGTTGTATGTATAGGAGGTCATAAGGCTTCACAGTGTTCCATCAAAAATTGTTTTTGAAAGGGACCCCCTATTTTACATCATGGTTTTGGGAAGGCCTTCAGAAGTCAATGGTGTCTAAAATCAAGTTGAGTATGGCATACCATCCTCACACAGATGGTTAGACGGAGTGAGTGAAGTAGATCTTGGAAGAAATGCTTCAAAAATTTGTGTTAGACTTTAGAGGTTCTTGGGATAACCATTTGGGATTGGTGGAGTTTTTTTATAATAATAGTTACAAATCCTTGATTCTAATGACCTTTTTTGAGGTGATTTATGGTCTACCGTGTTGGTCTCTTTGTGCTGGACTGAGGTGGGTGATACCTCATTGTTGGGAACGAGCCTTGTTAAGGAAACATCCGAAAAATTCCAGTTGATTTAGTAGCGTTTTCTAATAGAGTAGAGCCATCACAAGTCTTATGCTGATCAGAGACACTATGCTTTGTAGTTTTCTATGGGTGACCAAGTGTTTCTAAAAGTGGCACCTTGCTTGGGTCATCGTCATTTGGGTAAACAAGTGAAGATAATGCTGAGGTATGTCAGACCTTTTGAGATTATCGAATGGATTGGTAAGGTGGTATACAATTTAGATTTTCCCTCTTAGTTAATGTCTATTCATTATGTGTTCCATGTTTCTCAGTTGAAAAAGTACAACCCAGATCCGTATTATGTGTTGAATTAGGAAGAGTTGGATTTAGAGTTGGATTTGTCTGTGTTTGAGTGGCCAGTGCATATTGTGGATTCCCTAGAGAAAGTTCTTCATGGTAAGTCTATTCCTTTGGTTGAGTTATTTGGAATCATAGTAGTGATGTGCATGAGAATTGGGAGTAGAAGTATTGTATTGAGGAAGAGTATCCATTTTTGTTCTCTGATCAAGATTCGAGTTGACTTTCCAAGTGCGGAAAGTTTTCATGGTGGGGAGAATTATCGCATCTGTGATTTTATTTTGAGGTATTTTTTTTATTTGGGTCTTGAATATTTCCCTTGGTTTTCCCATGAGTTTTGAGTGAAAAATAAAGATTTTGGGCTTTATAGTAGGTGACGCAAGGTTGGTGCACAATTAAGGGAAACCATACACCCTCCTCCAGGTAAGCATACGACCAAATGCCATTTTGGATAGTGAAGACTTCATGATTAGCACACAGTTTGATGAATAATGCAGGATGAACATGTGGCATGTCCCTCTTGGATATTGAGGGGTGCACAATTTTTTCACAGTTTAGAAACCCATGAAACTTTTCTAGGTCATTAAAAGGTGGGAATTTACCTTTCCACCCTCTTTGATTTTAACAATAAAACACCTCCAACCCACCCCATTCATGATTTGTATCTATGGGATCTCCCTCTAATATTTCTTGGACCTCTTGAGCCTCAATCCTTGGGTGGTTTTGACCCATATTCTTCAAGGAATCATAAAATAAGTCCTTCTACTATTTATTTCACCCTCCTTCTAGGGTTATTCCTCCCAATTTCTCGACTTCCTATTTTCTAGTAGGTTTTTAACCTAATTAGGGTCCGATCATGAGATTTTGGGTGAAATCATGATGATTTATGTTAAATATTTTTTTATAAGCTCTTGTGGTGGTGCGGTTGTGGTTTCACACTGATTTTCAGAATTTTCCAAGTGTGAGGTAGGTTTTTCCATGATTTTACATTATTGGATGATTTTTATATACTTCCTTGATTATTTAAAGGTGTTCTATGGATTATTTTTGTGGTGTGAATCATGTTTTTAAAAAGGTTGAGATGTACATGTGTTGAAATAGGTTTTCTAAAGGAAAGTGGTTATGTTTCATGTGTACTTCATTGTGGTGTTTCTTGAATGTGTTCTATGCCTTATGTGAAAGGTGAAAAATGTGTTTTCAAAGAGATTTAAATGTGAAAATGCATTGAAAGTGGATTTTCCAAGTGAAATGTGGTTTTTTGCATGTTGTATTATTTTTGGTGAACCTTAAATGTGTCTTTGAATTGTGAATCATGTTGTAAAAATGGTTTTGATGTGAATATGATTTTGAAAGGGGATTTGGCCATGAAAATGGTTAGATTCCATATGTGTTCTTCTTGTTGTGTTTTCAAGTGGGTTTCATAAATTGTGCAAGTGGCGTGGAATGTATTTCCAAATGGTTTTGGTGTGTGTGTGAAATGGAAAGTGGGTTTGTTTATGGAAAGAGGTGATTTCCTTGTGTGATTATGATGCTTGGCATGTTTATGTGAACGTGTTGATTTATGTGATATTTGAAATGTAACTTGATCACAAAGGGAATCTCAAGTATCTAGGTGTGTGAACTAGAACTAGTATGCTATTTGATTCTAAAGTGGCTAAGGCCTGGATTCATTTAGAAGGATTTACAATTACAACAATAACTAAACATGTGATATGATTAGAGAACACTAGACCTTGTGATATGTTCCCCTCTAGTGGACCGTGTGTGGGAATGCTATTAATATTAGATTATGATACAGAGACCATTAGACATTGGGATGGGATTCCCTCTAATGGATCATGTATGAGGACATTATTGGTAGTTTAGTGGATGATTTTTATCACTAAGGTACAAGGTTCATAACATTACACTTTTCCTAGTTACCTATAGGTATTTTCCCATGGTTATCTTATGTGACATGATGATTACAAGATTTGGTGCTACCCATCAATATACGGTAGAACTTGTGTATATTTTTATTTCAGGAAATTTTATTTGAGAATTAGATTTCCTTAAAATATTTTCTTAAAAAAGTTTTAAATGTTCTTATGAAAATGTGCATGTTAATTTGGATTCTAATGTTATAGCATGAAATATATCTTTTGGGTGGCCTCCTACTAGGCTTTGTCTCACACCCTATATACACATTTGGGTGTATATAGATTTTGTTATGTATGAACCAGGTAAAGGAAAGATGTATCATAGTGGAGATGGTGGATCTGGTTGCTAGAGTTCCACTTCTTGTAGGTGTTGGTGGTGGTTGATTGTTGGTGATGACTCTCTTGTCGCATGAAGGTTTTTGGGATAGTTTTTTATTCCCATTCTGTTTTAGTACTTTTGGTTTTGGTTAAAGTTGTAAAAATTTGAATCTGAAAATTGTTGTACCTCATTTGGTTATGGTTACTAGTTATTGTGATGCTTATTATTTTTGGTTGTTTATGATTACTTTAATGGGTGAAATAAATACCAAAGCTTATTTTTGATACCCAGGAACTAGTTTCTAGCCCATGGAGATCAGGAACTCCCTTCGGTTCATGCCACATATTGGGTCGAGTGTCAGGTTAGATGGCATCCCGACTTAGTTCATGACATTAAAGGCTAGGTACAACCCCATAAAATTTAGTTTTCATCTACCTTAACATTGATTTGTAATTGAAGTTATTATCTTGAATTTAGTTATTGGGAAAAGTTTGTGCATATTAGGTGTTAGAGATATTAGAAATTTAATTATCTCTTGAGTAAATTATCCCAAGGTAAAGGGACTTGGTGTCAGACCACCTTCTAGTCTAAAGCCTTATGCCTTGTCTAGAAATGTTAATGAGGTTAGCTATCTGTCATTCCAGGATCACTTATAAGATCCCATGTTTTAGAATGTGTTAGAGTTTTCAAAGGTTATTTAACTTTTCATATGGTGAATGGGATGAATTTTAAACCAATATTTGAAGCATAAATACGAGATTCGGAACACTTGAAAGTGTTGTTCATGGATGTTTTTTAAGGCCCGAGAGGGGTCTCAGAAGTTTAGATGAGTTTTGGGAGTGCTGGGATCTAAAATCTCACTTTCTGAAGGAAATATACAGGGAACGCAATTTTTTTAAATCATATGACCCCTGAGGAGAAACTGTGTAGCCCTATAAGGGGGTGTTGCATGATTTATTAAAATATTTAAGGTGGGGCACACGATCATGTAGAATAGATATTGTAAATTATAGAGGTGGGCGCATGGGTTGTACACAATTTTCCAAACCATACGCCCAAACACATGGTTATTTCCAATTAACTAGTAGCACTGCATGGTTTGTGCCCAATTATATTAAACTGTGTGGCCAAACCATACGGGGTGTGGCTCTCAAGCAATGAGAGCTTCATGGTTGGTACACAGTTAACCAAAACATGCAGCCTAACCATCCATCTCATTAAAGGATAAAAAATGATGATTTTCCTTCCGACCCTTTAAGGGCTTACACCTTTTCTCTCCTCCTTTCATGCCCAACAAGTCCCCTACATTCTCTCTTCTTCCTACCTCTTCCTTGGGTGTATCTCCATTACTTTCCCGAATCAAAAGATGCCAGATACAATGAAAGACCCTCAGTAATTATAAGACTCCTCATGCCTCGTTTATTTGTTTATCTTACCATACATAATTCTAAATCCATATGATCCAATTCACCTTATTTTTAGGGTGTTTTTATAATCTTTCATTTTCTTCTGTTTTGAATCGAATCAAAGCCTAATAATGGACAGATAGACCATCCTAAGCATGTGATAGGTGGTCTATACACTTTTCCATTAATGTTTTATGGTTTATATAATATTTTTGTTATTCTTCATGCTATAATTTCCATGTATTTCTCCTAAAATTTACAATTCCTTTAATTTAATACCTAGACCTTGACCTTGAAGTTGCTTATCCCTATGGATTGGTTAGAGGTTGATGCCTCAACTAGAACCACCACCTTAGGTGAGTTTTATTGATTGTTACAAACATTTTTTCCCTTGAAATTATACCACCCCTTTAATGTGTTTTATCAATGTACCTCAATGGCCATTGATTATAATTTTACCTAGAATAAGAACTGATTAATTATTGATAAATGAATTGTTAAGATTACAAATGTGAATGTGTACTTGCTTGGACCTCCTAATAAATTATATTTAAATGGATGAATGGCATGAGTAATCTCATGACCTATGAAATGGATAAGTTAAATGGCATGGAATGTTAATGTTAAACACCTACACTTGATGAGTATCAATAAATGAATAAGATGATCGACCCGTATCACATGATAAATTTGTAGTGGCATGGACCTTCCCATGGCCTTCTTAATTACCTAATAATGGAATGAACTAAATTATGATATTCGAACATGGAATACCTTATGATTATGATACTTGGTCATGGAGTACCTTATGATTATGATACTCAGACATGGCATCCCTTATGATTATGATACTCAAGAATGATGTCCCTTATGATTATGATACTTGGTCATGGAATCCTTGGTCAAGGCATCCCTTATATTATGATTTCAGGTATGACACCCATGGAATTATGTACCTTATTTAATATGTGATCCTCTCATGTGGATGCCCTAGTACTAAACCTTGGGTCTACACTGGTGCATGTATATATATGAAAATGATTGTATGACGTATTCATATATATACATGATGAAAACTATATAGAGAAATTATGTTTTAGATTGAAGTAGGTATGGTCTATGAGGTGTCTTTAGGGAACCTAAGTTCATCATGTTATTATTTATTGGTTACTTTTTTATTTGATATTTTTGCATTCTGATTATTTTATATTCATATATTATTAAGCTCTAGAAAATTTTATGCATACTGTTCAAGATATCGATGGTACCCGAATAAACTTTAAAATTTTATGTATAGACAAAGGGAAGAACCTATCTTTAAATTCTTGATTCCTAGTGTTAGGATGGAGTACATGGGGCAGAGGACCAAGTGCATGCTCGTCATTCCATTGGAGATAGTTTTTGGCCTTGGTATTTATATCATAGCATGTTGTACTTTCTTAATTCCATGTATTCCTATTTTTTTCATTTTTTATAGCATACAAACATGACATCATTTTGTATATGACTTTGGTTATAGGGTTTTCCTTTCTTTTACATGATTGGATGATTTATATATTCTTCATTGGTTCTTATTATTATTTTGAATCTAATGTTCCGCTTCATTGTTGGAGTAGTGGTGCAGGGTCGAGGGCCAAAATCAATGATGTTTAGTGAGGTTTGGGGTTCAATTCATGGGAGCCCGATCTTGGGGGAATTTCCACCTCCCATGTACCACTCATCTTGCTGGGTCACTCGGTGTCTCACTGGGTGGTCAGAATGAGCACACTTCACCTGGCTGACAGATTGTTGTGCCAAACCATCACTGATATAGGTGTTACCCCATGGAATGATTTATCATATTGGATAGAAATTAATCCTTCATAGTTGGGGCATTCGACCTCTTCGTAGGGAGGTGGGTTCCTTGGAGCGGAGGGTTCAAAAAGGCCACTCCCAGGCATTTCCTTTTAAAAGAGTAAAATATTATGACTCTAGTTCTTATGTCCTAAATTATACTGATGTGATACTCTGACACAAGAGGGTATAGTCTCCCCATTATGTTTTCATAGACCTTTGATGCTAGTTGGAAGCCTATGGAATATGGGGAGGCATGATTAATGCCATGTAGCCCATCGTCTTGGGGCACCATATCAGTGGATCTTGAGTCGGTACGTTACAAATTGGTATTAAAAGATTTATTTTACTTTTGTATTACTATTTTGGGATGGTATACAGGAGGCTAGGAATGTGTCATCACTTGGTAAATAGCTCGTGTTTGGGTGTGTCCAACCCAAACATGGGGGAAAGATCAAGTTGCGCGGGATGAAACTGTTGTTCATGTTGTTAGATATTATAACTGGTTATTATTTCAACTTGGGTGATGGTTTTACTTTCACTGGTTACTAAATTATGATATTTTACCCTTGGAGCAATATGATAAGGAAGTATCATTACATGCATCATTTTAGGAACATTGATATTCATAGGTGATGCATATTCCATGACATGTACACTATATTGTAGGTTGCTTACTGTATAATGATTTTTATATCATTCTCAAGTGAGTATTTAGCATGCTTTATTATATACCATGTTAGAGTGATAATTATCATACTCATCCTTATGCCATGATTCTGAAAAAATTTCATCTTACATGCCTGTATTTTTTACTTGGTGATAACGTGCCTTGATATACTTATGATACATGTAATTGGTTATTAAAGTATCTCCATCAACCTAAATAGATTTTTCCTATATAGTTTGATGGAACCATCTTAATTAATCAATTATAAAATGTTTGAGCCATGGACCATTGGTTGCATGTGTTGAAACACAACTTGTTTCAATTAAATGGGAGCCAATTGTTTAATTTATAAAGTGTCTAGGCCTTTATAAACTGGAGAATGGAGACCCATATAATTAGACCATTACTTATGAACTTTTTATATTTTGAGACCAAAGATACAAATCTGGTTACAATTACATGAATTCCAATTATATCTTATAAAGGAAAGCATATTTGTAATTTGGGAATGGTAATTCATCTAAATGAATCATGATATATATATGTTGGATTGTAATTCTTATATAAAATGATTTATTTTAAAGAAAGGTGTAAAGTGTAAATTTATAAAGTCTTATACCTCTATAACCTGGGCATGATGACCCATATGGATAAATCTCTAAATGTACTACTAGACCCAAGTAGGTCAGTTCGGGCATGTTTCTTATAAGATAAACCCCTAAATGAAAAATTGGATCCAAGTAGGTCAATTGGGGCATGTTTCTTATGAGATAAACCCATTAAGGGTGTTTTGAAATTTTAATAATTCAACTATTATGGGTTTCACTTAACTGAAGCCTGATTATCTTGACAAGACCCTAGTAGGTTGCCTCTATTCTTTATATTCATTTATTCTTGACCCCATGTGGGTATGTTTGTGATAGATATGGGATGATTATTTAAAGTTTCCATAGACGCTTATACGATGTTAAATATAAATGCATGGTGATATCTTACTTGATCAGTTCCCTTAATTAATAACATACCTATTATTTGCCTTTGACCTTTATTATTATAAGGTGTAAAATAATTAAAATTATAATTACAAACTAAAGAGTGTTTTCCTCTATTGATTAGTAATTGAAATTTTATTTAACTGGGCTAGTTTTGAAAACTTTTGAGTAAAATAAATGGATAAAAATGAAATTATGAGATAATTTTACAAACTCTACATGGTGTCAGATAAATAAAGCGAATGGTAAATCTACTTTAATAATTAGTGTTTGATATCCTTGGTATATGAACTATTTAAATGTTTAAATATTGAGAATAATTTAAATTCATTAAAATTAAAACTTTTATAGGTTCTCTTGTAAGGATCCCCACATGGACAGAAACATGGTGATTACTATGGAACTATGATGAATTCTTCTTAGGCTGCATTGGACCTAGAGAATAGGTGGTAAGGCCTAGTGATCTTTTTAGGCATTACATTATTTTAGGGTTGATTCATTATGTATGTAAGGAGATAGCTCAAGTATGGTACCACCTTCTAATATTAAATAATTGATAAATGCTTCCTTTTATTATATGAGAGGTGATATTTGAATTCCGGTTGTACTAAGTATGACTCAAGATAATGAAAGGAAACCCTAGGTAGATAGGTGGGTTTCTGGTAAGTTAAACCTTAAGGTTTTACTCTTTCAGTGAGTACTCCCATATTTTTCTTCTTAATGATGACCAGAACCTGGTAGCCCAATGTTTGTCAAGTGATGTCATTATACCTATGATGATAAATTCTAACCCTTATAGGTCAACTCTTCCTTACTTATTTTAGTTTAAACACTTCTAAAAGAGGGTTTATTGGTGCATTGTAAGCTATGTAATAAATTCCCAAGAATGGGATATGGTTCTCAAGTGAGAGACCTTAGGTCAAGGTGGGAGGCCTAGGAACTCTTACTTTGGACTCAGACCCCAGTGGGTTAATAACATGGTTCTATTAAGGAGAACCTATGGAAGATATTGTTCTGGGAAAATGTTGTATTTTTATGGTGAGATATATTTTACGCTTTTTCTAGACCGATACATGGTAGGTTCTCAAGTATTTTGATTTAGGCATAGTGATACACTTTCTTTTAAAAAGAACCTTGAGTACTTGTTTATTGAAACTAGCTACATTGGGTAGGATTGTTTGGGTACCTAGTTTAGTTGAACAATGCTTGCATTAGTGAAACTTTCTTCTTAGAAATGATTCCATGAGGTGGGAAGTCATTTGAAAAATCATGGCATATGTGAGATGCCTAATTTTGAAGAGGTGTTCCAAAGGAACACCTAGAATATTCAAATACTGATGTTCCATGTAGAATGACCAGTTTGGAATTATTGACTAATGTCTCTCAGAATCATGAGTCAAGTTTATGGATGGGGGGCATGAGAGGTACACTTGCTGCTTATGGTAAGTTTTGAAGGGGCCATTTGGGCCTGTAATATGTTTAGATTTGAAAGTTATTGAGCAGATGAGTTAGGGTCATGGATCTATGGTTTCTAATGTGATACTTATGGATATGGTAGCCTAGATCTTGTGGTAAATTTAAAGGAAGTTCCTAGGATGGGGGATAAAATAGAATAGAGTTGGAAACGCATGGACAAACTAAGTGGTGTTAGGCATTGAAAAGGTAAGTGTATCCTAGTTGATGTGAGTGCGGATTGGAGGAATCTATACATGACTATCGATAAAATATCAATATGCTTCTAGTTAAGAGACGATCATGCCCCTTATCTTGACATCACCCCAAGTACGTTGAGAGAGTGTTATCTATACATTGAGCTATCTGTTTATATAGTTGTTATGGTTTGAAGAAAGGAATCATTGGGAGTTATTATCATAGAGTAGTTTTACGATAAACCAAATGGTGCATAGTACACCACTAGCCATTGGAAGGTGATTACCCTCGATGTGTTTGTTTTTCAAAAAAATAACCATTATCAGAAAGTGGGAATGGGTGATGGGTGACATTAATCATCACTCAGGTATGAGTGGGATCTTGTCCACTATATTCATATGTATTGGATGGACAGGACATGCACTGAGGTAATCGTTTTTTGTTTCATTTAAGAAATGACATGTATGTTCTTAAGGTGGGGAGAGGGACATCAACTGCTGTGGGTGGCCCTCAGGAGAGAAAGGTCATGGGACATTGGAACTGGTTATGTGATAGTCATTTTGGAACTTGTATAGAATTTAATAGATAAAGTAGTGTATGGATGGAATATTTGGTTAATTACAGGCATGAGATCATTTTTGGATTTGGTTGAAATCCATATGTGGGTGTTAAGACCGGTGTATCTTATAATGATCCATGGGTGCTGGATCGAGATAGTGTTAGTTCTGCTGCAATAACAAAATTATAATCTTGTTTATGGATGGTTTAGATAGGAGGAGTCACCATAAGTCATGCATGGGCTCTATTGAGTGTGCTCAAAACAATATTAGTATGCCTTTGGATGCGATTGGTGAGGAAATCTTCTCAGGAACGTCGTCAGGATGAGATGGATGAAGAAATGGTTAGATGTTTCTTTTTAAGGAAAATCTAGAACAACCCATATGATATTTATCATGTAGAGTTCAACCATTAAAAGATAAATCAAGGACTGAGGGTAGTTTCTTCTGATTAAATCTAATAAATGTTCTAAGAGTGTCTCTAGGACACTCAAAGACATGTTCAATAGGTAATTTTGATGGAGAAATTATTGTGGTTCAGAATTGGCCATTTAATTTTAGAAACTATGAAGGGGAGCTCCATAGGGAATTTAATGATAAATATGATGAAATGACCATGTCTTGGGTTATACATCCTTGGGTAATCCTTGTCTTGATGTCTAGGTAGTATTTATGAGAGTTTCATTGGGTTTTGGTGGTTAAAACACCTTATGATTTAAGTGATACTTGAAGGAATGTAAAGAATTTGGAAATGAAACGTGACCATTTAATTAAGAACCTCCTGAACCTAGTAGGTTAGGTAATGTTTCATTTTTTCCAAGTATTATTGGGGATTAGAATTTTTAATGTGGGGAGACATTAAGATCCCTTGTTTTAGATCAGGTAGGAGTTTTCAAAGGTTTTTGAACTTTTCACTGGGTGAACAAGTTGAATTTTAAAACAATATTAAGAATGTAAATATGAGAGTTATAAAACTTTAAAGTGTTGGTTTTGAATGTTTTAAGTCCCAAAAGGTGTCTCAGAAGTTTTGATGAGTTTTGAGAGAACTGGGCTCCAAAAGCTCACTTTCTGGAAGAAATAGATAGGGCACATAGTTTGTTTAAACTATAAAACCCCTTAAGAGAAACCATGTGGCCTTGTAAGGGGGTGTCACATCGGTTTTTAAACCATACAAGGTGGGGAGAATAATCATGCATAATATCAGTAGTAAATTATATAGGTGGGTGCACAAGATGCATAAGGTTTTCTAAACCATGAACCTATATACATGGTTAGTGCCACTTAATTAATAGCACCACATGTTTGACACACAATTAGATTAAACCGTGTGGCCAAACTATGTGGGGTGTGGCTCTTGAGTAGTGAGATCTACACGGTTGGTTCACAGATATCCCAAAAATGTGGCCTAACCATGCACCTCATTAAAGGAAAAAAATGATTATTTTCTCTATAACCATTTAAGGGGGTTACACTTCTTTTCCTCCTCCTTTCAATCCCAATAGTCCCCTAATGTGCTCTCCTCTTCCCCCTATTCCATGGATGGATCTCCTCCATTACATTCCTGAATCGAACACTGTAAGATGCGTTGGAAGCCCCTCAGTAATTTTAAGAATCCTCATGCCTCGTTTATTCATTTATCTTTCCATATAGAATGTTAAATCCATGTGAGATAATTCATCCCATTTTCAAGGAGTTTGTCTAATCTTCTATTTTATTCCATTATGGCTCGAATCAAAGCTTGACAATGGATGAGTGGACCTTCCTAAGAATGAGGTAGATATTCTATATACTTTTACCTTAATTTTATATGATTTATATAATATTTCCATTATGTTTTAGGCCAAAATTTCTACACATTGCTCCTAAAATGTATAATTCCTTTAATTTAATCCATATACCTTGACCTTGAAGTCACTTATCCCCATGACTTGGTTGGAGGTTGATAGCTCAATCCAAACCACAACCTTAGGTGAGTTTGATTGATTATTATAAATGTTTTGTTTACAATGAAATTATACCACCCCTTCAGTGTATCTTATCAATGGAACTCAATGTTCATTGATTATAATTTTCCCTATAATGAGAACTAATTAACTATTGATAAATTAATTGTTAAGATTACAAATGGGCATGTGTACTTGCTTGGCCCTCCTAATAAATTATAAATAAATGGATGAATGACATGGATAAAATCATGGCCTATGAAATAACTAAGTGAAATTTAATGGAATGTTAATGGTAAGTACTTACACTTGGCCTATATCAATAAATTAATGAGATTCTTGACTCATATCACATGATAAATTGGTAGTGGCATGGACCTTCCCATGGCCTTTTTAATTTTAATAATGAAATGACCCAACTTATGATACTCGAGCATGTTGTCATATCAAAAAAAATATTTTAAATAATTTTACTTTTAATTTAAATGTTTTTAATCCCAAAAAAGTGTTATTTTAATTTCAATCATCATATTTTATGGTTTTAGTGGTATTTTGAGCTTAATTGAAAAAAATGGCCTATTTTGGATTTTAACTCCTTTAAATTATTTCTGTATTCAGGCCATAAAATTTTATATAATGATCCAAATAATGAAATTATTATTTTTATGATTTTATACATCCTGATATTAATTTCATTATTCTGTACCCAAAGATAAATCCACTATTTGGAAGCCCAAAACCATTTCACAAGTTGGGCCTTGAAAACTGTTTAGAGATCTAGATATTTTTTATATTGGGACCATATATGCTGATTTAATAGACCAAATATGTTGATATTTAGAGGTTATATATGAAATAAATTTATTAAAAACTTTTATTAAGGAATCCATGCGTGAATCCACCTTTTTCAAGGCCATTAATGCATGAGAAACTATAGATATAGAATATGGAGAGTCTACATGGGAAGAATAATTTCTCAGAGTAAAACAGACATAATTATATCTAAAAATGTCCAAATATGCTTAAATTTGTAGTATATATGATAAAGAAATTTATAAACAACTTTTATAAAGACACTATTCCCCAATTTATCCATTTAATGGGGGATAACATGTAGACACTTTCAAAGAAAAATTCTGGCCTATAAAAGGTGGAAAGCACCTCCTTTCAAAATCATCCCAAACCATCAGTCGACCACCAAGGAGGAGATATCCACCAAGGAGCTGTGCTACACCATCTTCTTCCACTCCTATTTCTTCTTCTTATTTTTTATTCTCTTTTTATTTATTTTTGTTTTAGTTATAGATTTTATTTTAAATTATAATTTGAATTCTTCTCTTAGTTAAATAAATTAATTCATGCATGTTTTTAATTTTGTTTCCACCATCCTTCTCAATCCTCTCTTCTTATTCTAATTATTATTCTCTTAATAATGATAATAATAATAATAATATTTTAACATTTTTTATAAATTATATATTTCATTTCTTTTTTTCTTTTTTTTTCTTTTATCTTATTTTTATTTCTTTCCCCCACTCTCTCATCCCAATTCTATTTTATTTTATTATTTTATTCTCCTACCCCATTCATTTTAATTTACTCTTTTATTTTTCCTCATCCTCATTATTTTTATTTTCTTATATTCTTCCCATATCCACCATTGTGATATATTACTCCTAGAAATGAGAGGCTGACCCCGAGACTTGGCCAAGGGGGAGGTTAAGGTGTTCTTAAATTTTCTTTAAAGTTTATTTTAAGTTTGTAAAATATTTGAGTAGCATGCATGGGTGAGGTGAATGTACCAGATGTAGTGACTACCCACCAATGAAAACCAACTCAATCTATTTTATTCTTTTGTTTAATTACTTTTCCCTCTCTCCATTGGTTATTTCTTCACATGATGTAGTTGAATTAATAAATGGATAAAACAACATAGATTGAGATGGGTCTTGGAAGATGACACATACTAGACCAAGATGTGTCATCAAACTTGATTAAAGGAGGAGGTGGAACTGAGATTTCTTAGGCATTCATTTATTTTCAAAATTTATGAATGAATAATAGTAGTTCAAACACGAGATTTCATGTTTGGATTATCAAAATGGAATAAAAAATATAAAAGAGAATAGTGATTAAATCCAAAAATGGACCCAAGTCCAAGTAATTTATTCCTCAACTCATTCTGTCTATAAATTACATGATAGTTCAAATTCTCATTTTTTTTCATTTCATTTGTTTTAAATATTAAAAACACCAAAAATATTTATCTTTATTTTCTTTAATTTATTAAACCATAAGAAAAAGCAGTTTAGGTGAATTAGATAAAGTATGTGAACCAAAATGAGAAGGATCCTCAAGTGAGACAACCCTGGTCAGCTAATGTGCTGTACTAGGAAAATTTATAATTTCTTTTGACCATGCCCCATGACAGGCGTGCATCATGTCCCTTATGATTATGATACTTGGTCATGACATCCCTTACGATTATGATACCCAGGAATGGTTTCCCTTATGATTATGATACTCAAGCATGAAATCCCTTATGATTATTATACTCAGGCATGAATTCTTTTATGAATATGATACTTGGGCATGGAATCCTTTATATTGTGATTTAAAGTATGGAACCTAGGGCATGACGTCCATTACTGGTATGTGACCCTTTCATGTTGACGACTTGGTACTAAACCTTAGTTCCTCACCTATGTATGTATACATGTGAAAGTGATTTTTTGACGTATGCATATATATATGTGATAGAAGGTATATAGAGGCATTCTAGTTTAGGTTGAAGCAGGTATGGTCGGTCAAGTTTCTTTAAGGAACCTGAGTCTGACATGTTATTATTTATTGGTTACTAATTTATTTTAGACACCAACACACTACTTATTTTATATTCATGGTTGGAATGGCCCAAAGGCCTTCATTTTTTTATTATTTTTGATAATCCACCTTTCAAGGGGCGAGGTGGAACCCTTACAAGGCCCAAAGTCTTAGAGACAATTACATGACCTGTAGGTTGGATATCTATCATATGCAAAGCTATATAGGGATGGTTGGATATCTATCATATGCAAAGCTACATAGGCCCAATACCGATGACAATTCCATACCCTCTTGTTATTCAAATTCTAGTTAACTCTGCTCTAGTGAATGCGCCTACCCTAAATCCTCATCTGAAGCCCAGTCCCTTGTAGTGTCTGACTGATACATCTGCATTCATGTGGCCCGAAGGCCTTGGGGTGGACCTAAGGCCTTAAGGTGTCCCGATGGCCTTGAGAAACAACTGGCCCGAAGGCTTTGGGTGGCCCGAAATCCTTACAGGACCTGAGGACCAAATCAGTGTCCTAGAGGCCTAGATGGATGAATAGTTCCAGCTGCTATAGTACCGAACAGTAGATGCTACAGTACCCGCTATAGTACCCAGAAATATGTCTCCACATAGATTTGATCTTGAGTCTCTTGGATTCACTTTCTGAGTCCTCACCAACCATTGGTGGTGGCCTACTGAGTATATCTCACAATCTGTTCAATCCACTGATGGTACTCAAATAGAATTCACTATTTTAGGTATAGATAGAGAGAAGTTACCATATTTCAATGCTTGATTAACATTGTTAGGATGGAGTATAAGATAAGAGGACCGAGAACATTCTCATGATTCAATTGTAGATAGTTTTTGAACTTTTTGGTATTTATAGTATAGAATTTTGTACCTGGCCATTATCATGTATTCTCGTTTTCCCATTTTTTATAGCATACAGACATGAAATCATTTTGTATATGACTCTGGTTATGGTTTCTACCTTTATTTTATCTGATTAGATGATTTACCTATTCTCCACTGGTTATTCTTCTTATTACAACTCCACAGGTTATGTGATAAATTATACCACTATTCTACTATGACATAAGAGGGAGTCTACCCACTATTTCTTCATAGACCATTACTTCTAGTCGGTAGCCTATGTATTACAGGGAGGCATGTTTGAGGTCATGTTTCCCATTTTTTTGGGGCACCATATCAGTGCCTCATGAGTCAGGATGTTACATTACTCATGTATATATTATGAATATCACATTTCTCTATGAATTTACATGAAAATCTCATTTATCTTATTCATATGATGAATTTAGATATGTATGAATATGTTTACCTTCTATTATTGGGAAAGTAACCCAAACTTGTGGGTTATATAAAAGTTACACATTAATTATCACAAATGAACTGGGTTTCCATCTGATCCGACACCCGACCCGGTCCACGACAAGACCCGAAGAGCATTCCTGATCCCCATGGGCTAGCACAAGTGCTCAAGTATCAAAAGCATCATGTAGGAAAATCTTACCTGAAATAAGAGACATAAAAAAAAATCAACAAATAAATAAAAAAAGTCGGAAAAATAGAACCAAACAGTCCCTTAACATTTGAATAAATTTAAAGTTTACAACTCAACCCAAAAATCAAAGAATACTGCAACAAAAAGAAAACTAAAACATCTACCCAAACCTTCATGCAACATGAGGAGCCACCTCAAGCCACCATCACCAAAATTGCATGAGAAGGCCGCTAAAAACCCAAACCACCATCACCAAGCACAATTCATCAACCTGGGATACGCAAAGAACAAGGTCTACATACACCCAAAGGTCTATGTAGGGTGTGGACCATCAGCCCAGTAGAATTTCACCATTTAAAAAGGTTCCATGCCACAACATCAAAGTGATAATTTAACATTCTTATTTAAAACCATACTTTTAATTTTTTTAAGGAAAACATTTACAACATAAAAGTTAAAAAGGGACACTTGAAGAAAAACCATTTCAAAAACACTATTTGAAAGCGGAAGAGAAAATTCATACAGAACACACACACCCAAGTGGTCCTCTGTATGACAACAGAAGGCACCACATCATGAATAGTAAATCACCATGGGTAAATTCCATAAGGTTTATCTAGCTTGAGTGAGACCCTAAAACCTCATACCTTAGTTAAATGTAACCATAACAAATATCTGTTCCCATGAACACGAGCCACTAGTAGGATAATCATCCATAACCTAGTGGTCCCCCAACATCATCATTATCATAGTTTAGTTAGTGTTGTAAGCATCAAACTTGATAAGTGAAATAAGGATGATACCAATCCAGATCACCAACACACTAGTTATAGTCTTCCCACCTAGATACTGTAGGATTGAAATAGTAAATTTAGATGCTCAATTATAAGAGGGGGGGGGGTGAATTGTAAGTATAAAAACTTTCGTTTTTAACCATAAGGAAAACTATTTTTAACAAAGTTAACCAAAGTAATTTCACAAACCCTAAAATAGTTCTATGAGAAAAACTTTCTTAAGTTCTGAAAATATGGTTCTGAAAAAGAAACTTAAGAAAATTTTACTTAGGAAATATTCTACCTTAAATCATATAAAATATTATTTATCAGAGTATACAAAAGTACAAGAAAGTATAAAAAAGTTATAATTTCTTCTTTTATCAAAATGTAGCGGAAATAAAACTTGAAACAATATAAGTAACAAGTATAAAATATTTTAACCCAAAGAGAAGTGTATCCAACAACCTTGGATAGAGGTCCCTTAATTTATACTTTCAAGAAATTCTGTCTTACCCACACTAGGGTAAGCCCATATTAGAATCTATCTTGATATCCCCACAATCCCTCAATCTTTAAGGTAATTGGAACCCCTGTCTTCCTATCCCTGGAAGTCTTAGAACTTTAAGGAAGTTAGAACCTCTGTCTTCCTATCCCTAGAAGCCCTCGATTGTACTCAACAACAATCGGATTTGCATGAAGCAAGCTGAACAAGGTGTTCATAACCCCCAAGGCATGTGAGTATCTCTCTCTAGAAATCACTTCACATCATGTAATCTCTATATTGATGGAATAGTTATGATCTCATTCAAATGATCTCCTATTTATAGGAATGACTCCAACGGTCGACTCTCTCCTCCAATGATCATATTTTTCCTTGAATCTCGAAGGGACCTATACACATGTCACTCAACCAATGGTTAGTTAGAAATAGATTGCACAACATCGTTTCATAATAATAGCATGTTTAAGGAAAAATTAAGTTACTTAACCAAATATATTTTTCATAGACTAAGGAAAAATAGAATTCGGAGTCTAACCAAATAAACATTCAGAATCTATAATACATGGATATTTAGTTTTTTTTACAAAGAATTCAGAATCTGAATTCTATAGATTCCAGAGTCTGAATTCTAAGGAATTCAGAGTCTGAATTATAAGGAATTTAGAGTCCGAATTCTGAATAATTCAGAGTTGGAATTATTAGAAATTCAGATTCTGAATTCCGAGGAATTCGGAATATGAATTTCAAAGAATTCAAAGTCTGAATTTCAAATAATTCGGAATATGTATTTTAGAGAATTAAGAATCTAAAAACAAAACACTCTATATTCAAAGAATTATAATATTCCGAGGTTTTAGATACAAATCCAAATTTTTTGACTTAGAAATAAAATGAGTTTGATTTATAGAGATTATAAAATGAGACAATGAAAACAAAGATAAGGACAAAATTTTCTTTAAAGAAGGAAAAATTTCATTAAGAAAAATAATCCTTAGGGAAATATGATTTTCCTTAAGATAAAGTGTTTGTAATTTTTAAAACACAGAGGAATGAAAAACATATAAGGAAACCTTATTGACTCAATAATCTCCCCCTTTTGGAAAGCACAAACATCCTTTCGAAAAAGAATATAAGGACTAAGAGTTTTCTTTTTGAACTTTAAAAGAAAAACTTATCTCCCTTTTCTTATGAATCATGATGAATATGACTAACTCCCCCTTAGGTTTTTAAATCCCTAAAGATCATATTCTTGAATTACTTAAAGATATTTTACTTTTTCTTACATAAAAAAGTCTTCTTTGAGTAAACTCACCTTTAGATAAACTCCCCCTTACTTAGGGAATTCTCTTCATTACTTAGTATTCTTTTTTTATCATTCCTTTCTACCCATTTGTGATTTTAAAAAAGGAATAGAGAGAATGAAAAAATATGGCACCTGAAAGATTATAACTATATACAACAACCAAATGAATCACAACAAGAATTTTCATTAAGATCGAAAATATTGATTCAAGGAAGGCACAACAAAAGATAGGATTTGAAAGGGAAAAAAATATTCATCCTTCTTTTTTCCTTTGGAATAAACTTCTTCATGATGGTATTCAGCTTCTTAAGATCTTTATGATCTTCTTCAAAGCACTTGATCATCTTTTTCTGATCCTCATTTTCTTCTCCAGAGCTTTGATCTTTTCATCCCGAGACTTTAGGATTTCTTCCTAAGACGTCAAAAGCTCTTCTTTCTTACTGAACTTCTCTTCGAAATCAATTATGAGATCACTTTCCCACTTTAAATTCAAAGAAACTGAATTGAGATCCCCATTCAGATCTTTTACTTCCTGCTTCTAGAATTCTTGTTCTAGGTTCAACTTTTCTAAAAAACTTTTAGTAATATCCTTCATCCTCTTATCTGATCTATCAAAAGCATCTTTTAAAGAGTCTTGAAAGTCATCAAGAATTCTCAGATCTTCAATTATCTTCTTAGACCACTAAGTGATTTCCTTATATAACCTCTTGTGAGAATCATAACCAATGTAGAAGGTTTCAAAATCAGTCTCAATCCTGATGAATTTAACCATAATCATGTTAACATAATCTGATTTCTGATTGAATGAGTGTTGAAGCATCTGACACCTCAAGTCAATACTCTGAAACAAGGGAATGATATCAACTAATTTCTTCAGGGACTGAACCAAAAAGTCCTAACCCATGGAGGATGATTCCGAATCTAATTTCCTCATTGGTGAGGATTCTTTCCCAATCTCAACAGCCTTTCTTTTTGATGAACCACCAACATCCTTCTTAGCTACCACAACTTTATTAGGTGTATCAACCATCACCTATTTTCCTTTATAAGCTCTAGAAATGGTCTCTGTAACTTTTGGGTATTCATTTTCACTATCTGATACTTGAACAATTATATCTTTATCAACATTTTACTTCTCAGCATCTGCCTTAAGATTATCAGGTTGAATGAAGTCATGATTACTACTTTCATCATTAGATGGTTTATTAACTTCTTCCATAACCTCATCTTCTTTTCCTAGGGAAACTAGTTTTGTAGATTTAGCTCGGGAAGTCCAGATTGATAACTTTTCAGAAGGTCTATCCTTCTCATGATATTTTCTAACTTACCTTATCACATCATCGGTTTCATCTTCTTCTTCCTCTTCTTATTCTTCCACTTCCTCTTCCTAAACAATCTCTTCTTCTTCTTCTGGTTCTGGAATAACAAATTTTTTTCTCAGAGTCACTGGAACTGATTCTTGAAGAAAATATTCTGATACCTGGATTTTTTAGGAAGCTTTGTTAGTGTCCTTGAGAAGAGTTTGAACTATTTCAGCCTTAGACGTTTTCTTCCTTTTCTTTTTTTCTTTTCTTGTTTTTCATACTCCTCAACAGCCTTAATATTCAAAGCTTTTTCTGCAGTAGGATCGAGGACAAAGCTAGGATATCCTTCCTTCCTATCCTTATTCTCTTCCCTACACTTGGAAACCACTTTATTAGGTTAGTTTTTCTTCTTCTTTGAATTTGGGGGTTCTGGCTGAGTTTCTTGAACTGTAGGTTTTTCAATGACTTCCAGTTCCTTATTCTTTCTCTTTTTTGTCACTTTCTTGGAAGTATTTTCTACTTAAAACTTCTTAGACATGGTCTCAATTTCACTTTTAGATAAGTCATAAAATTATCCATATTTGTTATTGAAACCAACCTTCTTACTTCTCAAGGTATCATTATTGAGCAACAAGACTTTAAAAGATCTGGGTTTTGGACTAAAAGAGATTTTGAACAACTCTAGACAAAATACAATGATCTTGGATAGGATTTAAAAATACATAATGGTTTGTGATTTTAGGGTTCCATTTTTTATATTTTTTTTATCATCATCAGGATATAATCCACTAGATTTATCTTCCTCAAGTTCACTAGGAAATCCAAAACAAAGATATCAATCTTCTTCAAGTTGTCCTTATCTTCTTTTCTTGGAATTAGAAAACCCTGAACCCATAATTCTAGTAGCCTGAAGTTTTTTGAGATATGGTTTATCTTTGTCGTTTTTATTCCTTTGAGTCTGAGGCACTCTAATGCCTTCTCCTTCTCAAAGCTTCCTAATTTATATGGTAGTTTGTGGAGATAGAAAATGGATTCCCCTTTATATGATATTCTATTGATATTAGCTACCATGTTGAAGGAAAGGGAATAAGTTTTCCCATAACTTTTTAATGAAAATTTATCTCTCCCACCTTCATTAAAAAAACTTACTATCTCATAGAACGAAACAAGTAGCTCTAGATAAACAAGATCCTGTCTTTTCGGTTTGGCTATGCACAAGCTTTCCTATCCATTCAACTTGATATTTTTTCATAATGAGGGAATTATACTTCGAAAATAATTTCAGATCAACTAACCTCTCCCTTTAAATTTTCTATTCTGATATTTCCTTGACTGAAGAAATTTTCTTATGAAGAGATGCTTCCAAATACATTCAAAGTTAAGAAAACCAGAAATGCAGAATGACCCTTATGAAGAGAGGCAGAGCTTCATCAAAAAAATACTTGGCAACTGATGTGGGACAAAGAATAGGGGGCCTTTATATAGGTGTTGAAGCAACAATTCATATTCCTGAATTGATCCAATAGTTGAAACAGGCATGATCTAATCTGATGGTTGAGATGAAAACCAAAGAAGGATTTGGTAGGTTCTGATCTTTCGAGGGTTTTAAGATAAAAATTCTGATTTAAGGAAAGTGAATCCAATTTTTTTCCTTAAAACTAGATAAAATACCAACAAGAAAAAAAATAATTACAAAAATTTAAGTAATGAAACATACCTTTTGGATTGATAGGAAAATTTTTAGTAATGAGGAAAATTCTTCTTTAAGAACTTTAGGTTCCAAAAAATTTTATTAAAGAAAGGAAATTTTTTAATCCAAAAAAATTGATGGGTAAACAAAATTAGGTTCTAGAATTTTGAGTTACAAAAAATTTTGATTACAAAAAAATGAGTTCCAAATATTTTTGAAAAAAAATTGGTTACCAAAGAAAATTTTATTAACAAAAAAATTTATTAAGAAAAAATTTATTACAAAAAAAATTGAAAGAAAAAAAATTTGGTTTAAAGAAAATGTACCCCCCCTATGAAAAGGAGTTACTTAATGTAAGAAGATATGTTTCAACAAAAAGTTAATATGGAATATTACCTTACCTTTATCATTCATAACTTTTTTTAATGTATTTGAATCTATCAAAGGGTAATGATTTTTTAAAAATATTAGAAATTTAATCTTGCATTCTGATAAATTGAAAAATGATATCTTCTTTCTGTGTGTGATCTCTTAGAAAGTGATGTCTAATATCTATCTGTTTTTCACTTGAGTGATTTTCAAGGTTTTTTATTAGGGAAATGAAACTAGTATTATCACACAATATCTTTGTTTTGGTAAAACTCATGCCATAGTCTGTGAGTGTGTGTTGTATCCACAACACTTGAGCACAACAACTTCCAGCTGCTACATATTCATCTTCAGTAGTGGAAAGTGCTAGTGAGTGTTGCTTCTTGAATGAACATAAAACTAATGAATCTCTTAATAAATGAAAAGTTTCAGATGTTCTTTTTCTATCCATTCTACATCCACAAAAATCAGCATCCGAAAAACTTTTTAAAACAAAATCTTTTACAAAAGTATAGAAAAGTCCTAAATCTATGGTTCCCTTTAAATAGAAAAAAATTCTTTTGAATGATTTTAAATGATATTCCTTTGGATTATATTTATATCTTGTACATAAGAATACTGAATACATTAATTCTAAATGACAAGCTATCAAATATAGTAAACTTTCTATCATACCTCTAAATGACGTTTGATCTACTAGTTTCCCAGCTTTATCAAGATCAAGAGAATTTTAGGTACCAATTAGAGTACTTATACTTTTAGTGTTTTCATATACATAATTTTTAAGAATATATTTAATATACTAATGTTGAGATATAAAAGTTCCTTCTGGTTTTTGAGAAATTTGAAAACCTAGGAAAAATGTTAACTCACCCATCATACTCATTTCAAACCCATATTTTATTAGATTCACAAATGAATTAGTTAAATATTGCTGATTTGAACCAAATATAATGTCATCAACATAAATTTGAACAATCAAAACATTTTTCTTATCTTTCTTTTATAAAAAGGGTTGGATCAATAGTTCCCTTAACACAACTGTTTTGTAACAAAAACCCTATAACTCTATCATACCAGGCTCTAGGGGATTGTTTAAGTCCATATAAAGCTTTGGTAAGTTTGAAAACATGTTCAAGATATTTTGTGTCTTCAAAACCAGGAGGTTGTTCAACATAAAATTCCTCTTGAACATATCCTCTAAAAAAGCGCACTTTACATCCATTTGAAAAAGTTTGAAATTAAATAATGCTGCAAAAGAAAGTAAAATGTGAATAGATTCAAGTCTAGATACTAGAGCATATATTTCTTCATAGTCTATTCATTCTTGTTGATTATAGCCTTTAGAAACTAATCTAGTTTTATTTATTACTATGATTCCATTTTCATTACACTTATTTCTGAAGACCCATTTTACTCCAATTACATAAGTTTTCTTAGATCTTTTAACCAAGGTCCAGACTTTGTTCCTTTAGAATTCATTTAGCTCATTTTTCATGGATTTAATCCAGTCATCGTCACCTAAATCTTCATCGGTTCTTTTTGTTTCTAATTGGTAAAGAAATGCTATATGTTCTACTTCATTACTTAAGTAACCTCTAGATCTTATAGGTTGATTTACATCACCAATGATACTATCACATGGATGATTCTTAATAAACAACTGATTTGGGTTTTGTAAAACCTGTTCATCAACATATGGTAGAAAATATTCTAGGGTAAATGCTCCAGAAATATTTTCTTGAGCATTTTTTTATTAGATGAATCTTCTATTAAAGGTTGATAATAAGTTTTTTAAAACACATCTGAGGATGTAGGTTGGAGTTTTTTAAAAACAAAAGGATTAGTTTTATCTAATTTAAGATGCACTATTTCTTCAATAGTACAAGTATTTTTATTAAAAACCCTATAAGCCTTAGAAGTAGTAGAGTAGCCTAGGAAAATTCCTTTATCATATTTGGGTGAAAATTTATGTAAGTTATCTTTAGTATTCAGAATGAATACCTTGCAACCAAATACTTTGAATTAATATAGTCCAGGTTTTCTACCGTTCCATAATTCATAAGGTGTTTTGTTAAGAAAAGGTCTGATTAAAACTTGATTTATAGTATAACAAGCAGTACTAACAACTTCATCCCAAATGTGTTTAACTATAGAATATTTGCTCAACATGGTTCTAGTTATCTCTTAAATAATTCGATTTCTTCTTTCAATAACACCATTTTATTGAGGAATTCTTAGAGCTGAGAAGTTATGAGTAATGCCTTTCTTACTACAAAAAGTTTCAAAATCTGAATTTTGGAATTCTCCTCCACTATCACTATAAATATTTATCAATGGAAGGTTTTTATCATTTTTAACATGGGCTCTAAAAGTTTTTAAATAAGAAAAATCTTTAGATTTCTTTTCTAGAAAATAGACCCACATAAATCTAGTGTAATCATCAACTAAGACAAATATATAATATTTTCCTCCAATACTTCCAGTTTGTGTTGGAACAAAAAGATCCATATGAACTTACTGTAATGAATCAGAAGTTGATACATCACTAATTTATTTAAAACTTGATTTATGTTTCTTTCCATATTTAAAAGGATCTCAACCTTTTGAAGAATCAAATATAATCTTTAGTAAATCCTTAATAAGTCTTTTCTTAGAGAGTTTTCATAGGTACCTAAGGTTACAATGTCCTAACCTTCTATGTTATAACCAAGAATGATATTACATTTCACTAAGTAAATATAGATCTCGGTTCCTAAGGTCTTCTAAGTTTAGTGTGTATACATTCTCATGCCTATGGGCAGAAAGAATAAAATCTTCCTTGTAATTGTGTACTAAGCATTTATCATTCCTAAAAATTCACAAGGTAACCTTCATCACATAATTAAATTATACTGATGAGGTTGTGATTAAGACCTTTAACAAATAGAACATTTTAAATCAAATTTTTTCTAAGAAGAAAAATGTTACCTATACCAACAATTTCTCCCTGAGAATTATCTTAAAAAGTTACTTTTCCTCCTTTCATCTTGATAATATTTTCAAAGAAGTTTTTGTTACTAGTCATATATCGGGAACATCCACTATCCATGTACCATGTATTTCTATTGACACTTTATTTATTTTCCTAAAAATAAAAGAGTTAGACTTTCGAAATCCAAACTTTCTTGGATCTGGAAATTTCAGAATGTAAAATTTTAAGAACCCACATTTTCTTATAAAAATAAGCTTTATGAAATCCTAAAGACTGATTTTTTTTTAAAGAACAATTTTTCTCCCAATGTCCACCACATTGAAATTTAGTACAAAATAGAGCACTTTTTATAACAAAATAATTATTACTAAAAATAGGTTTCGAATGAGTATAACCAAATCTAGAACTATTACTTAGAGGATGAATTTAGGAATACATATTGTCAAATTTTTCCTTACCAGAGGAAAATTTTGATAAACATTTAATTAAGGAAAATATTTATAACTTTATTTTAATAACCATGTTCTTATCCTCAAAGTTATTAGTTTTAGAACTATGTTTACCCTTTAAAATATTTTTCTTAGAAATTATATCTTCAAGATCCTTAGAAATTTTATCCTTCTAAGAATTAACTTCCTCAATGTTTTTAGAAACACTTTAAAATTAAAAAGTTTTTTGATCAAGATCTTTAGAAATATCTGATACTTCTTTGGTTAAATCATAAATTCTATATTTTTCCTCCACTAACTTCTTTTTTATCTTACAAATTTCATTTTCAAGAAGTTTGGAAAATCTAGACACTTCTTCAAATGAAGGTAAGGTATTATTGTATGATGAGGAAGATTCATCATCTAAAGATTCATAATATTATTCATTTGAAATTTTTTCATTTAAAGACATAGTGGTTAAGGATTTAGAATTGTATACCTTAGCCATAAGAAAATTATTTTCAATGGGTAGTTTGGCTAGTAGGCCAATATTCTTATGACCAGAAGATTCATAATATAAAGATTCATCTGAAGAGTTAACACCACTGGCACTCCAGGTGTCATTAGATCTTAAAAATTTCTTAGAATTAGTCTTGTAATAATTATTCCTATTTCTTTTAGAATGCATTTCTTTCCTTTCTTTTCTCTTTATAATGGGGAAATCTATCCTGATGTGTCTGGCTCTTTTACACTCATAACATGTGACTTCCGAATCTTTCTTATCCTTTCTTTCTTTCTTCTTATATCTATACTGGAAGTATTTCTTTCCTACTATCTTGTTCATTATTCTAGAAAGATTAGCTAATTCATTTTCATAAAGTTCACTTTCACTTGACTCAGATAGAATAGTGACTTTCTTAGGCTTATATCTTGTAACCATTTCAGGAGTCTTGGATTTAGTAGTAGAAAAGGATACACTTCCATTTCCATTATTCTTATTATTCATACTAGCATCTCTTTTTATTCTAGTTTCATGATGAAGAAGAGTTCCAAATAGTTCATCAGGATTAATATTGGAAACTTTCTCGTTTTCATCAATATCTGTCCTTTTTGATTCCCACTTGTTAGGCATAATATCAATTATCTTGTCCACAAGATCTTCATCATCAAGACCTTTATCTCCCATAGATTGTAGACTATTGATAATGGTCATAAATCTTTGTTGTAATTTGAAAACATGTTCTCCATAAGGAAATATAAATCTATGATATTCATCTCTCAACATAGCTCTTCTAGTATCTATCACTTTTGAAGTCCCAAAATGACTAACCTCAAGTTTCTTCCAGATGCAGTTGGTAGCTTCACAAGAAGAAATTTGACTATATATATTCTTGGTCATGGAACACAACAAAGTATTGTGTACCTTGTAATTTAGTTAATTTATGAATTTTCTTGATTGGTGAATGTTTTGACTTCCTTGTCAGGAATTTTTTAATCTTCATTAAGCATTACAAAATTGTCTACTCCAGTATTAATGAAAAAAGTCTTCATTCTATATCTCCAATACTCATAATCATTACTATAAAAAATAGGTGGTCCGGTAGGATTAAATTATCAATAGAACCAAGATTCATACCTTCCATCCTATAATAAAATACTTTTCTACAAAAACTAGTAAGTATTAAAAGTTTATAAAAAGAGATAAAAATCTATAAGTAAAACTTAAGCAAGAAAAGTTAAGTAAAAAAATTTAGAACAAGGAAAACTTGAGCAAGAAAACTTATATGTAAGTATAAGTATTTCAGATACTAGCTCTGATACCAATTGTAGGATCAAAATAGTAAATATAGATGCTCAATTAAAAGAGGGGGGGGGGGTGAATTGTATGTTTAAAAACTTTTATTTTTATCCTTAAGGAAAACTATGTTTAACAAAGTTAAACAAAGTAAATTCACAAACCCTAAAATAGTTCTATGAGAAAAAATTTCTTAGTTTTTGGAAATATGGTTCTGGAAAAGAAACTTAAGAAAAGTTTACTCAGGATATATTCTACTTTAAAATGTATGGAATCTTATTTATCAGAGTATACAAAAGTACAAGAAAGTATAAGAAAGTTATACTTTCTTATTTTATCAAAATGCAGTGGAAATGAAACTTGAAACAATACAAGTAACAAGTATAAAATATTTTAACCCAAAGAGAAGGGTATCCAAAAACTTTGGATAAAGGTCCCTTGATTTATACTTTCAATAAAGTCTGTCTTACCACACCAGGGTAATCCCTTGATAGGAATATTAGAATATGTTTTACTATCTCCACAAGCCCTTGATATTTAAGGTAATCAGAACCTCTGTATTCCTATCCCCGAAATCCCTAGAACTTTAAGGTAGTCTACAACTTTGTCTTCCTACCCCTAGAAGCCCTTTATTGTACTCAACAATAATTGGAGTTTCACAAAGAAAGATGGACAAGGTGTTCAGAATGCACAAGTCATAAGAGTCTCTCTCTCTATAAATCACTTCACAGCATGTAATCTCTAGATTGATGGAATAGTTTTGTGCCCATTAAAATGAGCTCCTATTTATAGGTACGACTCCAACTGTCATCTACCTCCTCCAACAATCATATTTTTACTTGAATCTTAGAGGGACCTGTACACGTGTAATGTAACGCCCCGACCCCAGCTACCCAGAGTCGGTGCATTACTTCGTAACATTGGCATGATCACAAAAGATCAAGTCTCGAAAGACCGATTAGTTTAGTAGCCTTGGAAACACTAGATACATTCATAAATGTTACATTACATCATAAAGTGAAAATATACAAATAAAAAGTCTCCATAGTCCACACTCATATCCTCTTTTGACTATCCCTATAGGTTATTCATAAAATACTTCTTCACATCCTGGAAAATATTAAAACATTGAAAGGGGTGAGCTCAGATGCTCAGTAAGGATAACAATATTGCAGAAGCTTTTATAAATAAACATTAAAATTTAAGGAAATGTATAACTAAAACAAAATCCTTTTAAACATGAACTTCAACATAATATGGCAAAAGTAAAATGAGATAATGACATTTACTTATTCACATGGATATTCTACTGGTCGAATAATCACATGAAATATTAATAACCACTTTCATAATGATGAAATGCATAATGCCAGACTATCATAACCACGTAGCCAAGGCCTCGTGCCAAGACTACAAATAAGATTTTGTCAAGTCCTCGTGCCAAGACACTAGTTTGTCTCATGAGACCTGCCGATGCATCGAGGAGCTATAGCGGGCTCCACCCGTCACTTATTAAGTCCAATGCATTCCTCATATGAACATGTTTAAACATATCATAAACCATAACATAATCGTATCACATAAAACATGCATAAAGGAAACATAACATTTCCACATTCCAATCACACGATATCAATACAACACATTGATATAATAAAAACACTTTCAAAACCATTTTCAATACCAAAATAAAATAAAATTAAAACATTGTATTTATTTTTCTTTAAAAAAAGGTATGGCTTGTAGAGGAAGACGAAACTCAAATAATGGTCATGGAAGCGGAGAAGTCGTTGTCGCCGTATACGTACGAAAAAAACATTCCCTTTTTTCATTTAGTAAACGTTTCGTATAAAAAATATTCCTTTTGAATAAACGTAAAAGTCAAAGGGGTTTATACACTGTATAAAAGAAGGTTTTGTATAAAACAAAATATGCCTCAATGAAAGGAGATTGAGATGAAGTCCCATACAAAGATCATTTTTAAAATAAAATAGATATATTATGTGTATTCACTATAATTACACATAAATAAAGTACAAATACAAGATATGACATAATAATATCATGACATAATTTGAAAGTAGGAGATTAACCCAAAGAATGGAAATTAGGTTAAGAAATTCCCTTACCTTGCGTCCTGTCTTGACTCGACCGTTCATTAACCTCCTGAATAATAAATTAGAGTTAATTTATAATTTCTTAAAAACCCTTTTCATGTTTTTTATTCCTTCTATATCACTTATTACCAAGTTATGAACGTTATGTATTTATTTAAGTTAATAACGGTTGTTTTGTAGATCTTTGGTACTTGAGTCAAAAATAAACTTCTTATAATTACAAGTTGTTCATGTGGTGAAATATCCATTATATCCATAATTATATTCATGATATAGATATCATATATCTCATATATATCCAGTATATACATGCATTTATAATATTCCATAACGTTTAGAGGTAAGAAATGAAATGCACCGTTCATGGAGATGGTAAGCTGTACGTACGCATGAACGCTACTTTCATTTCTATTTCGTATTTAATGAAATCATAATGATATAAAGGTATATTATAATTCCAGTATAATATAATATATAATATCATTTAATCCATCCTTTATACATCCCACATATGGCATTAACGATTCAAATCACTTTGCGGGGGCGGTAGTCCGCACTTCCTAAAATGAAATTATCGCTTTTACCCATAATGGAAATCATAAATTATGCCACAAATGAAAAATACATAACCTTAATTAAAACATAAACATATTATATATCATATATAAATAGAGTGACATCTTAATGGCCACCTTTGAAGGTGTTATATGAGTGTTGAACAATCATCATTTCGTGAGGCAGAAATTCGCCATCCATAGAAACAATATGTTCTTTAACCATTAGATGTAGGTGTGTGTAAGTGTAGCTCTAATACTTATTATAACTACATCATAGTATATTGAGGATACTGGTGTTGTTACAAAAGAAATGAATAAAAAGAGTTTAGGGGGTTGGATAAGCAAAATAAAACAAAATAACATAAGAGAAGACATTACCTTAAAATTGGGTAACTCTTTTTATTTGAGCCAAAGGCTTCCTTGGGAAGAATTATGCCCAAAGTGAGGCTTCTAGGAGTAAGGTAGGGAAGTTGGGAGAGTATTTGGGCAGAGTTTTTCCGAGACAAAAGGCTTTGAAAGTGTGAGTAAGGTGGTAGTTGTGGGGGCCTTTTATAAGTGGAGAGGAGGGGCACTCTTGGGAAGTAATAAAATGTTACTTTATTATACAATGATTTTCGGATTCTAAAGGTCCCACACTTCTATAATTCAAGGATAAGGTGATAAGGTTTCTAAATCTACCCATCCAATAGGCTTTGGACATGTTTAAGCCTTGTATTTTACATTATCTTTTCATTTTATTTAAATCATTAATTAATGAGGTAATCACTGCATCATCATGGTGTCATAAATAATTTAATTTATTTAATGTCTAAAAATTATAAAAAAATTATGATGATGTAGAAAATCTTTTTATATTTCTAATGAATATTTATAGTCAAAAATATGACTTGTATAACCCCATTTAAAAATTGTTTTAGTAAAACAACTCTTGTTTGTGACCTTTTTATTTTAACATTAAATAAAAAGTTATTTATGTCCTTTTCCTACCAAAGTGGCTCCATGGGGTCCCCAAGTTGACCCATGAATTTTCTTGGTCGGCCATGGAACATACAATAGTGGTTGGACAAGTGTAAAGGTCATTCCATATTTTTATAATACTATTTTTACCATAAATTTCACTAATTACCTTTAATCGCGATTAATTAAACTTAAAAGTTACTATTCACCAAAAAATTATTTTAATCCCATTGAACCACATTTTACTTCCTAATGACAACCATGTATGTCAGATTTTTGAAAATCAAATCACAGAAGTGGTAATGTTTCATTTAAACGAAAAATCAGTTTTTTAACTACCACTTAGGGGTTTCACTATTCATCAAAAATTGAAGTTTTTCAGAACAATGCCAAAATTTCACCCTAAGCTATAATTGATATTCCAAATCCAAAAATGATGTCTATTTTACAAAATTCCAAACATATAAGTTGCATTAATTAATTTTATAATTAATTCCCGCTGTCACAACAAATAGTGTGTTTTTAAGAAACAATATATATCAAAAGATTGACAATTGTTTATGTCCAATTTCAAAGTGAAATTAATTCTAATGAACACCATTGGATAAAATGGTAAAAATATATTCTAATTATAGTTTAAAACCACTCAATAGTATAATTTATCACTATAAATTATTTTTATTAAAAAAGTTATTTTTAAGTATTTTTCACTATTTATAGAAAGTTAGAAGTTCTCAGAAAATTACAAAAAATTCAACTTAGGATAATTTCGATATTCCGAATACAAAAATGAAGTCCATTTTGAAATATAAAATTTCTATAATTTTAAAAAGTGGGTATTACTATTCATAACGGTTACTTTGATTGGTTGTGGTGTGTGTTAGAACTCGAAGTTGCGTACAATGCAAGCTATTGCATTATTGAATGAGAAGCGTATCATAGAAGCTCAGGGTGTTACATGTAACCCAACCAACAGTTAGTTAGAAACATATTGCATGAAATCATTTCATAATAATATCATGTGTAAGGACAAATGAAGTTACTTTACCAAATCTATTTTTTAGAGTCGAAGGAAAAATAGAATTCTAAGTCTAACTAAATAAATATTTAGAGTCTATAAAACATGAATATTTGGTTTCTTTTTTACAAAGAATTAAGAATATGAATTCTATAGATTCCATAGTTTGAATTCCAATGAATTTGGGGTTTGAATTCTGAGGAATTCGGAGTCTGAATTCTGAGGAATTTGGAACATGAATTCTAAGGAATTCAGAGTCTAAATTTTGAGGAATTTGGAGTCTAAATTCTAAAGAATTCGGAGTCAGAATTCAGAAGAATTCGGAGTCTGAATTCAGAGTAATTAGGAGTCTGAATTCTAAAGAATTCAGAGTCGGAATTATGAGGAATTCAGAATCGTAATTTCAGATAATTCGGAGTTTGAATTTCAGAGAATTCGGAATCTGAATTTCAGAGAATTCAGAATCTAAAAACAAAACACTCTATATTTAAGGAATTATAATATTTTTAGGTTTTAGATACAAATCCTATTTTTTTACTAAGAAATAAAATGAGTTTGATTTAGAGAGATTATAAAATGAGACAATGAAAACAAAGATAAGGACAAAATTTTCCTTAGAGGAGGAAAAATTTCCTTAAGAAAAAAATCCTTAGGGAAATATGATTTTTCTTAAGATAATTTTTTTGTGATTTTTAAAACATAGAGGAATGAAAAAGTCACAAGGAAAACTTATTGTCTCAATAGATACTCGTGGTTTCCCTTATGCTTAATCAAGTTCCACATTCACATAACACATCACTTATACATTTCTGAAGTCAAACAAGACATTAAACATACAAAAAATACCACTTGTGTACCCAAGTCCGCCTTTTGAAATTAAACATACACCAAAGAATATTTCAAATTATGCCTCACACCTCTTAAGGAATTCAATAAACATTATTAATAGTTTAGAAAACAGTTTCGACATTCACCACAAGAGTTTACATTAGGCAATCACCCAATTCCTTTTTAGAAAAACACCTTTTAATCCATAAACATAACAAAACCATTTAAAAAGGGGTTTCACACCACCCACACATTTTATCAAATACATTCAAAGCATAAAACACAAAGACACATGTGCGACACACAATGAATATAACCTATTTTCTCAAAGAGTCCATTTATCAATTCTAAAACACTTTAAATATTTTCTGAACTGAACTCACACCTTACAATCAACTCACACGACCCTTTTTAAGAAAAACAACTTTAGAAAACACACACACAACATAGCCATTTTCAATACAAAATCCAAACCCAACAAATAAGAATCCCAATCCTTTAAAAACATATTTTTCATCTTTCAAAATAATTTAATAATCCGTTATAATAGTTTATAAAACAACTTTAGTAAACTCACTAATGTTTTACACCAAAAGTGCACCCGAAACCCTCTTTAAACTTCAACTACACATATTAACCATATAAAAATGTGTTTCACACCACCAAAAAAATTTAAATAAACCATTTAATAATTTATAAAACACCCTAAAACCATTTACAGAATTAAATAAACCAAATTCATTAAAAGGAACTAGTTTCAAACCAAATTCGCGTCACATTGTTTTTATTTTTATTTTTAAAACTACATTTGCAGAACTCAAACAATTGATTACACACTTCCACTAATTTTTCCCAAGGACAATATAGAAACATAACAATTATTCCTTTAGACAATTTATTTTCAACACAAATGTAAGAAAAATCATTTCCAAAACATGTTTGCACCATCAAAATAAATCATAGAACATGCGAAAATTATGGAAATAAACAAATTAAATCATCTAAAATTGTTAGGGCATGGAACCACCTACCTCACATGAATATTCTTCTAAAAAATGGTAAAAAACCACACCCTCACCTTATTCACAACAAATTGATGTAAGAAACAACCCTAATCAAAGAGATCGAACCCAAAAACAAAATATTAAAGCTTAAAATCAGACCCTATACCTGCTGGAAAACCAAAAACTCAAAGAGAAAAGGGGAGAGACTTATTCGAAGGGGTGTGAACTTTCAGAAAAGAGAGAGGGGTTTTCTGGAGGGAAGACGAGTGCTAGGGGGCCGGAGCGGTGCTGAACAGCAAAGGAGGGGGCACGCCAGACCAAGCCGCGACTAACAGGGGGGACGTAGGTTGTGCAAGGGAGGTAGGGCACTAGGGGGATCGTCGCACAGAGGGTGGCCAAGGGAAGTAGGGGAAGTGCTGTGACAGAGGCTCGCCAAGAGAGGGAGGGTGGTCTGACATTTTTCCATTGGGGGGGGTGCAGCGCGACGGGGTTCCAGGGGGAGGGGGTGCGACATGCTAAGGGAAGGAGAAGGGGGGGAACCCTACCCAAAATAAAAATAAAAAATAAAATAAAACAAAACTGAAACTAATAATAATAATAATAATAAGTAAACAATTTTTACAATTATAATAATAATTTTAATATTAATATACTAATTAAAGTATTAGTGATAATAATAATCTTAATAATAATAATAATATAATTATTAAAACAAAATTGAAATAATTTTATTTTATTTTATTTTTCTTTGTATTGACTTGATTATTATTTCGGTTAATTAATTAATTGACCATGCACTAGGCAGGCCACATGGTGGTCTAGTGAAGCCACATGGCTTCAACCATGCCCTGTGTGTGTTCCAGACATTGTCAATCCAAAACGCTCGCTTATCAGCAAAAGCGCACAAAGTCAAGTTGATCCCGACCCTCACCTCAACGAAACATTTTTAAAGCCAGGTAAAATTATAAAATAAAAATTATTAAAAAAATTATATTAGTAATAAAAATAATAACTATTACAAAAATAATAATAATAATAATAATTAATTTGAGAATTTTATTTAAAAAATATGATAATATTAATAATTTATGGTGATAATAATAATAACATTAATGTCATCAATAATTTTATAATAACAAAAATAATAATAGTGAATAATAAATTTTTTATTCTTAACATTAATAATAATAATAATAATATCTTCAAACAATATTATTATTATTATCATTAAAATAATTCCGTAAATTTTTATTACGCTTATTATTTTTATTTTATTTCCATTTTATTATTCATTACATTTTTTTTGTTAGCCTTGAACATCGAGCAGGATGTATGGTGAACCGGGCGAGGTCACGTGGTGACCCAAGCAAGGCCGCATGGCTTTGACCGTGGTGCGTTGAACATAGTCAAGGCCAAAATATGAATTTTTAAATAAGAACACAAAAATTTAAGTTTGGCTTTAATGAGAACTACCTGATACCAAGAAAATTAATAAAAAAAGAATTTAAAAACGGCGGGTGTGAAAATTATCCCCACCATAGTGCTTTCCATCCCCAAAAAGCCACAACTAAGGTTGAACCACAAAGTTGAAAATGACACCGCCTTAAGGTTAAAAAAGGATCCCTATGAAAAATAAGTGAAAAGAGACAAACACACTGTGCTAAGAGAAAGTGAATTAAATGACAATCTCAAGAAACCCGTAAAAGAATTTTTGATATGTGTCACCTACCCAAAAGAGTTAGAACACCTCCAATTGACTGATCAAGGAAAGAAACTCTCTCACCCACATAAAACAACTTCACAAACTGAAACACCTCAAGCACCATTAAACAAAAACAACACCATTTGACTGGAAGACCGACATGAGGAGGCCCAGGTGGACTCCCCACTATAGAAATAGGCTAGCATTGACTTAATCCAAAGGGATTTCAACAAGACTCACAGTGGGTTTCCTTTCCATAAGAACTGACAAAAGATACACAAACTCAAAAATCAAGTCATTTCCACTTAAAAATCCAGATCTCATAAATTCTCAAATAGAGGTTTTCAAGATAATTTCCAAAACCCAATGGGACACAAGACAACACAAGAGGAAACTAGTGCCAACGGGTGACTTGGACATATGGTTGGTAGCCATACGTCAATCACTCCACCATCATGGATAGCATACTAGGGTAATGTCCCCAGCTCCACATGGCTTTCTAGGCCCTACAACCTCAATGAGACCATTGAACCTACTCCCTTTTCATTTCCCACAAACAAGATTAACCACAAGGACTAAAGGCTTAGAAGAACCTCAACTTCCCCTAGTAACTCGAGTCCCACCATGAGGTGTGCTTTCTGAGAACCTTACTCGTATCTAGAACAACAAGTTCTAAAAATCCTATATCGGTATATCCCAACTCTTCCTTAAGGTACATGCCCCAAAAGATCCAACTTACTCTGATACCATTTTGTCACAAACCAAGCTAGGTCACCATCTGACCCGGCACCTGACCCGGTCTGCGGCAAGACCCAAAGTGCATTCCCGATCCTCATAGGCTAGAAAAAGTTCCCGGGTATCGAAAGTAACATGTAGAAATAGTTTACTAGAAATAGGATACCTAAAAACAATCAACAAATAAATAAACAAAAGTTGCATAAATAGAACCAAACAAGCCCTTAAAATTTGACCAAATTTAAAGTTTACAACTCAACCCAAAACTAAAAGAAGACTATAACAAAAATAAAGCTAGAAAATCTACCCAAACATTAATCTAACATGAGGAGCCACCTCCTCAAGCCACCATGACCAAACCTGTATGAGAAGGCTGTTAACAACCCAAACCACCATCACTAAGCATGATGAATCAACTTAGTATACACAAAGAACAAGGTCTACACACACCCAAAGGTGTATGTTGGGTGTGATCCAAGAGCCTAGTAGGATGCCACCATATAAAAAGGTTCCATGCCACAACATCAAAGAGATAATTTAACATTCTTATTTAAAACCATACTTTTAAAATGTATTTAAGGAAAAAATTTCCAAGATAAAAGTTAA
This sequence comes from Viscum album, assembly GCA_963277665.1. Taxonomy (NCBI): domain Eukaryota; kingdom Viridiplantae; phylum Streptophyta; class Magnoliopsida; order Santalales; family Viscaceae; genus Viscum; species Viscum album. The sequence goes on along the minus strand of OY728138.1, from coordinate 283,039,054 downwards.
AAAGTAACACTTGAAGAAAAACCATTTCACTAACACTATTTGAAAGTAGAAGAGAAAATTAATAAAGAACACACACACACACACACCTAAGTGGTCTTCCATATTCTGATGGAAGGCACCATGTCATGAATATTAGAGCACCATGGGTAAATCATTTAAGGTTGATAAATCTCGAGTGGGACCTTATAACCTCATACCTCGATGAAAATTAACCACAAAAAATATAAATTCCCATTCACACGATCACTAGTAGGAGAATAATCCATAACCTAGTGGTCCCCAACATCATCATTATCATAGTTTAGTTAGTGTTGTAAGCGTCGAACTAGATAAGTGAAACAGGGACGATACCACTCTGGATCACTAGTGCACTAGTTCTAGTCCACCCACCTGGATACCCAGGGCTTCCCTTGTGCTCAATCAAGTTCCACATTCACATAACACATCATTTATACATTTCATAAGTCAAACAAGGCATTACACACACAAAAACTATCACTTGCGTACCCAATTACCCCTTTTGAAATCAAACACACACCAAAGCATCTTTCAAAGTATGCCTCAAACCTCTTAAGAAATTCAATAAACATGATTCATAGTTTAGAAAACACTTTCTACATTCACCATAAGATTTTACATTAGAAAATCACTCAATTCCTTTTTATAAAACCCCTTTTTAATCCATAAACATAACAAAACCATTTAAAAAGGGGTTTCACACCACCCACACATTTTATCAAATACATTCAAGGTATAAAACACAAATATGCGTGTGTGAAACACAATGAATATAACCCATTTTCTCAAATAATCCATTTCTCAATGCCAAAACACTTTAAATATTTTCTAAACTCAACTCACACCTTACAAACAACTCACACGACCCTTTTTAAGAAACACCACTTTAAAACACACACACAAAACATAGCCATTTTCCATACAAAATCCAAACCCAACACATAAGCATGCCAATCCTTCAAAATCATATTTTTTATCTTTCAAAATAATTTAATAATCCATTATAACAATTTATAAAACAACTTCACTAAATACACCAATGTTTTACACCAAAAGTGCACCAAAACCCTCTTTAAAATTTGACCACATGACCTAACCATATAAAAATGTGTTTCGAACCACCAAAACAATTTAAATAAACCATTTCATAATTTATAAAACACCATAAAACCATTTAAACAATTAAATAAACCTAATTCATAAAAAATAACAAGTTTCAAATGAAATTCGCATCACATTTTTTTTTAAAACTACATTTGCACCACTCAAACAATTGATTACAAACTTCTGCTAATTTTACACAAGGCCAATATAGAAACATAACAATTATTGCCTTAGACAATTTATTTTCAACACAAATGCAAGACAAATCATTTCTAAAACATGTTGGCACCATCAAAATAAATCACAGAACATGAAAACATTAATTAAATAAACAAATTAAATCATCTAAAACTATTAGGCCATGAATCCACCTACCTCACATGAAGATTCTTCCAAAATATGGTGCAAAACCACACCCACACCTCATTCGAACCAAGAGGAGGAAAGAAACAACCCTAATCAAAGAGACTGAACCCAAAAATAAAATATTGAAGCTTAACATCGGACCCTATACCCATTGGAAAACAAAAATCTCAAATAGAAAAGGGTAGAGACTTATCCAGAGGGGTTTTCACCTATGGTGAAGGGAGAGGGGTTTGCTGGAGGGAAGCCGCATGCTGGGGGGGGAGGCAGGAGCGACGCCAACTAGTAAGGGAGGAGGCACGTCAGACCAGGTCACGACTAGCAGGGGGGATGCGAGTCGTGTGAGGGAGGCATGACACCGAGGGGGCTTGTCGGGCGGAGGCCAACCAAGGGGAGTAGGGGCGGCGCTACGATGATGGCTGTCCTAGAGAGGGAGGGTGGTCTGGCGGCTGGCCATGGGGGGGGGGGGGTTGCGGTGCAACGGGGTTCTAGGGGGAGGGGGTGCGACTGGATGAGGGAAGGAGAAGGGGTAGAGGAGAACCCTACCCAAAAAAACTAAAACTAATAATAATAATAATAATAATAATAATAAGTTAACAAATTTTACAATTATAAAAATAATTTTAATATTAATGGTATAATTAAAGTATTAGAGAAAATAATAATAAAAATAATCTTAATAATAATAATATTAATAATATTATTAAAAAAACCTTGAAATAATTTTATTTTATCTATTTATTTTTCTTTTCATTGACTCTATTATTCATTCAGTCAATTAATTAACTGACTGCGCACTAGGTAGGCCACACGGTGGTCTGGTGAAGACACATGGATTCAACTATGCCCTATGCGTGCGCCAAACATTGTTAGTCCAAAATGGTCACTTATCAGCAAAAGTGCACAAAATCAAGCCAGGCTCGAACCGAACCTCAACAAAACATTTTTAAAGCGAGGTAAAATTGTAAAATAAAAATTATTAAAAAAAATACTCTTAGTAATAAAAATAATAACTATTACAATAATAATAATAATAATAATAATAATAATAATAATTGATATGATCATTTCATATTAAAAACATGATAATATCAATAATTTATAGTGATAATAATAATAACATTAGTGACATAAATAATTTTATAATAAAAAAAATAATAAAAGTGAGTAATAAAATTTTTATTCTTAACACTATTAATAATTATAAAAATATCTTCAAATAATAATATTATTATTATCATTAAAATAATTCCTTAAATTTTTATTACACTTATTATTTTTATGTTATTTCCATTTCATTATTCATTACATTTTGTTTGTTATCCTTGAACATCAGGCAGGCCGTGTGGTGAACTGGGTGAGGTCGCGCGGTGACCCAAGCAAGGCTGCGCGACTTCGACCACGGTGTACTAGATGCAGTCAAGGAAAAAACATGTGTTTTTAAATAATAACTCAAAAATTAAAGTCGGGATTCAACCTGAACTACCCAATACCAAGAAAATTAATAAAATAAAGAATTTAAAAGCAGCGGGTGTGACATTAATGTGGTCTGAACACATTAATTTGGTGGTTAGAATAAATATTATAAAACTAAATTGTTAGAAGCATGCATATAAAAAAATGAATAAAACATGAGAAGATAATCATTGAACAAGATGTAATAATTATAAATTTAATATATATATATATATATATTAATTATATTATGCTGGTTTAACTTTAAAAGAAAACCCCTCAAATATTAAGTGTGAGATTCCTTCAAAAGAATCACTTTTCAATACCTTGATCATCCAACTGGTTAGTTTTGTGCCAAATATGGGTGTCCCTGGGTTATCTTATGTAAGTCGAGAAAGTAATAAGTGACTCTGGATTGTCTTGTTAGGTAGTTTCATGCCAAATCTAGGTGCTACTGGATTTTCCTTTAATACCACTATTGGGTTTTCATTATTCATCATATGGGCATAGAAGTGAAACCTAAAACCAAAATATATATGATCCATCTATGATGTAATCAACATGTAATAAAAGAAAAATATAAATGAGTGTACATGGATATCCAATGTAGTAATATTCAATGAGTTTTCTTGATGAATATCATTAGAGTAGCAAAAAAATGCTTCCCAGCACCAAGGGATTACACTAGCCTGTAGATCCTGATTGCAATCAGAGGACTCCCGTACAATTGAAGAGGTGATATCATCTTTAGTGAAAGTGATGAACAAGTTATAGGAAGGAAGGGAATTTGGAGAGGTTTACTAACAATTTATTGTTAACAATAGAAGGGATTGCATCCCTTTATATATCCATCCATGACGTGTTTCATTTAATGAAATTCATCATCCATATTTAATATATCCACATAAATTTATTCCCATTATTATCAATACATTGGATCATATTCAATGAATATTCAAGACATTTGTTTTTGGGATTTTCTTTGGGTTACACTAGCTGGGAATCCCTAACAGTTAGGATACCATATAAATAGAGTTAAGTAAATCTATATGACGGATTTTGATAAAGGTTTGTCTGCTCAACTATCCAAGAATCATAATTTTTATGATTAGGTTGAATCCCTATCTAAATAACTAAGTAGGTAGATGAATTCCCAAGTGGACTCTTTGTATAGTGAAATATAGATCTTGGCTCACTAAATGGATATGATGTATAGGGTCCCCAATTTTTGTGGGATCACTATCTTTAAATTTTCTTGATGAATAGATATAAAACATGATACCCACCCACTGATTTGTCTTAATTGTATATCATGACATTCTTTATGAAAATCATATTCTGATCATTAATAGGTATGACCAATAAAATGGTTAAATTTTTTTTGTCTAGGGTTGATAAGTGTTCTCAAAGAGAAGCACTCAGAACACCTAAATGTGAATGTAATAGATATAAAAATTTTCAACCCTGACTCATGGGTATTAGATATCGGGTGTGAATCATAGATTGTGCTAAAAAGTATAGAATTAGATATAGAAAAGAATTGATGAAGGAAAAAATAGATATCTGTGTTGGTAATAGAGAAAGAGTTGTTGCATTAGAGGTCAATACTTATGATATAATTTTACCAAATGGATTAATACTATAATTAATTTTTTTTATTATGATTCCACCATAAAAAGAAATTTTATTTTTGTATCTTGTCTAAACAAGAAGATATTTCCATTCTTTATCAAGAACAAGAGTTGTTCTATATATAATAATTTAATGTTTTATGGTTTTGGTAATATAATGAATGGATAATATATTTTTTATATGGATAATAATATTCTATAACATTTAGAATAATAAGGTTAGAGTTTATTCTAATCCCACCAACATTTATCATTGTCGTCTCAGACATATAAACAAGAAACACATTGAAAGACTCTATAGGGATGGATTGTTGGACTCATTTGATTATAAATCATTAGAGAATTGTGAATCTTGTTTATCAGAAAAAATTTAAATCTAAACTTTTTTGAGAAAAGGATTGAGGGATGGTGAGATGTTGGATCTCATACATAGTGATGTGTGTGGACCAATGAGTACATATGAAAATAGTGGTTTTAAGTAGTTTGTTACTTTTATGAATGAATTTAGTCAGTTTGGTAATGTATTTATGATGGAAAAATATTATGAAAATTATGAATTTTTTAAAGAGTTTCAAGATGAATTACATAATCAATTGGGTAAAAGTATTAAATTCTTTTGATTTGATCTAGGTGGAGAATACATAAGCTAATAATTCATAGTTCATTTGAGATATTATGGAATTATTTCACAAATCACTGATCCTAGAACACCAGAATGGAATATAGTGTTTGAAATGAGGAATCATACCCTATTAAACATGATTCTATCAATGATGAGTCTATGTGACCTTTATATTTAATTCCATGGTAATGATTTGGAAACTGATGCACTCCTACTTAACTGTATTCAATCTAAAACTGTCATAAAGATACCATATGAGATATAGACTTAAAAATTCACCATAATATATTTTATGAATATTTAAGGTTGTGATGAATTAATATAATTAATTGATTCATAAAAACTAGATCCTAAGTATGATAGGTTCTTATTTGTTGGTTATCCTAAGGAAACTAAGATATATTGCTTTTATAACCGCACTGAACACAAAGTGTTTGTGGCCCAACTTGATGCTTTCTTTGAGAAGAAACATATAAATCAGGTATTCAATGTGAGGAACGTTGAACTTGGATAAGTTCAATAAAAAGAAATAGGAAGTTCTCATGAGATGAAAGTTATGCTGGTTCTGCAAAGAGTTGTGAAAAAAGAACTATCTCAAGTTACACAGGAACCTTGAAGGTTGGGTCAAATTCCTCATATACCCAAGAGATATAAAATTATCATAGAAAAAATATGATGAAGTAAAATTAATAGGATATGAACCTACTTCTTACCAAGAGGCTATTGAGAGTTCTGATTCTGAGAAATGGTTAAAAGCCATTGAATTTAAAATGGAATCCATTTAGACAAACCAAGTTTCAAACTTGGTAGATGCACCCTAAGGGGTAAGACCCATAGGGATGTAAGAAAACTAACATTTATGGTAGGGTTTCTACATATAAATAACACATAGTCAATAAATGTAATAAGAAAATTCATGGTATTGACTAGGAATAGACCTTTTCCCTAGTTGTGATGATAAAGTCCATTCGCATTCTGTTATCTATAACATCACATTTTGATTATAATATTTATCAAATGGATATCAAAACTACTTTCCTTAATGTGAATTTAGTTTATATAATGTATATGAAACATCTTGAAGATTTTGAAGTTATAAATGTGTCTAATAAGGTGTGTAAGCTACAATGGTCCATTTATGTATTGAAGCAGGCTTCTTGAAGTTAGGAAATTTGGTTTAATTATCCAATCAAAGAGTTTGGTTTCATTAAATATGTGGATGATTATTGTGTATAAAAGTAGATTAGGGGGATCATAATAGTATTTTTGATATTGTATTTGCATCATAAATGATATCCTTAATATTCAATTTGTAAATAAGTGGTTGAGTAAATGCTTCTCAATGAAAGATATGAGTGAAGTGGCCTACATACATGGTATGAGGATTTATAGAGATAGATCAAGAAGGATACCTAGAATTATTTAGGAAACACACATTGGTAAATTTATAAAGATGTTTAACTTGGATAACTCTAAGATGGGGTCTTTAATAGTATTACATGGAAAAAATATTAGTAAGATTCAATATCCTTATAAAGAGTTAGGTAGGATGGATAAAATTCCTTATGCATTCATTATAGGTTCCTTCATGTATTCCATGTTGTACACTCAATTTAATTGTGCATATAATCTTATCATTACTATTTTATACCAATATAATCTTGGTGAGATTCATCATATTGTTGTAAAGAACATATTGATGTACTTGAGAAGAACTATGGATATGTTCTTAATATTTGGAGGAGAGGATGAGCTTTAGGTAAAGGGTTACACATATACTAGCTTCCAATATGACAAAAATGATTTCAAATCAAAATATGAATTTTTATTTTTAATCAATGGTGTAGATATTAATGGGAAGAGTTCTAAACAAGCCACCATAGTATACTCAAAAATAAAGGTATAGTACATCACTGCATCAGATGCTTTGAAGGAATATTTTTTGGATAAAGAATTTGATATTAGAAATTCAGGAAATCCTTAGCATTCAAGGATAAATCGATCTCTGTCATGGAAATAATAGAGCTATCACTAAGGACAAGGAACCCCAATCTCATCAAAGGACCTATCACATCCGTTTCTAATAACATCTCATATGGGAGATCATTTAGAGGGGTGATGTAAAGATTAGTTGGGTGGCTATTGATGATGATGTAGTAGATCCATAAATGAATTCATTATCACAGAAATAACCTGATGGTCATGTTAGGTCTCTAGGTATTCAATACTTAATAGATTTATGTAATGGATATAAATGTATCTTGTATTTATAATAAAGAAAATATCCATTCATTATTCATTCATGTGTGATGAAAGTTACTTTACCAGAATGGCTAAATGACAAATATCCCCTCAAATTACTACTTTGAGTTGTACCTAAATAATGATCATCATTGAGTATAATGGGGTTTGATGACATGTAAAGATTAGCTTGAATATATTAATGTATCCATTATAAAGGGTTGTATATGAGATATAAAGAATAGATTCATGAGGAAATAAGTAGAGACTTATTACTTAGACTGATCCATGAAAGTATATCTCATGGAATCTCATATAGTCATAGATATACTTAGGTTTATTTGCTTATTATCAATATTTTTTACTTGAGGTTTTAGAGATACCTAGAATGAGAATCTTCATACTTTGATACCCCACTCATATAATTCAATATATGAACTTAGATAACATAGGGGTTGTTGGGTATGTTTCTGATCATGTTGCCAATTTAAGTGAAACCAAGATGGGATTTTTCCACTTGTATTATAAGAAAATTCATTTGAACCTTGATATAATTAGACTGAAGAAATGCATTTCTATGCTTATTTGAAATAAATGAGGTGTGTTTAACTACTTGGATGATGGGCATGTGATGTACACATCCATTAGATGAATGAGATGTGATGTATTCATTGACTTGGTCAATCATTTATGAGAATCAAGAAAAGACGAGTTGGTTATAATAGATTAACATGTTCCATGTTTAGTGGTCACTCTATGTCATAGAAAAAAGGATTATATAGGTTTATGTACAATGTATATGAGATATCTAGTGGTGGACCTGTTCAGATAGATATATGAGTATATTTTATGAAGATCACACCATACCCCTTAGTTTCTTGAGTAGCACCGATGCATTTCTAGATGCCTCTCTTTTATTACATCTATAAAATATAGAATTAATATTTGTTTTCAACACTACTAAGGCTTTCAAGGTCACACAGTTAGGTCTCTGGATAAAGATAATATTTCGAACAAAATGTTTGTTCCAAAATGAAGAGAGTATAATGAAATTGTATCCAAGAGTTTTGGATGGATTCACAAAGATTTGTGAAATTTTGCATAGTCCTTATGGATTTTAGTAAAAATGGGAGATTATTGAATATTCACTAAAAAAATAAAATGGAATATTTAATTTGGGTGTATTTATCATCCATGTGGTTTCATTAATAATAATACATTATGAATGGATTAAATGGATTAAATATTAATTGAATAAGACTCAATGAATTAATGACAATGGGAATAAATTTATATGAATACATTAAATATGGACAAAAAATTTCATTAAATAAAAAATATCATGAATGGATATATAGAGGGATGTTATCCGTCATATCATTAATACCTGATTATCTACAAGACTTTCATAACTCTATTACTTCTCATAGATTGTTCATCACCATTGGTGAAGACACTATCACCTCTTTAAGTTTATGGGAGTCCTCTGATTTATATCGGGATCTAAAATCCAATGTGATAGTAACATTTCATGAATACTTATTTTAATATAAATCACATTGTTTGTGTAATTTAATTGATTATTCTTATCTATATTTCATTATTTTATTCATTTAGGGAAGGATAAAATTATTGATTGAAAATAATAAAAAGTAGAAAATCATGTCAATATTTGAATTGTGATAATCCTTTCCATGATGTGAGATGTCTATGGCATGGTTGTAAGGATCAAAATTGAAGAATCAAGAAAAAAGGAGTAGAATCTACTATAAAATCTCCATTCACATCACAAATGAACTATTCATGATGTGAAACTCCATAGGAAGTCATGAAGTGAAACAATCCATGAGAAAACCACACCCATAAGAGGATTGTGAAATTTCATGGTGTGACACCATGTGCCCACTTTGAATATTTCCAATAAAAAAATATTCTTCTTGAAATCTTTTTAAATCTTAACCAAATCACTACATTTTGACCCGGTACCACTATGAACCCCTAGAATTGACTCAAAATAAACTAATTATTGAATTTATAGATGATTAAATATAACCCAAGTGTGATTTATTCCTTTAAATATAAGGACATGGGGGGATTCAAGAGGATCATTTTTTGGAAAGGGGAAGAGCTAGACAATGATGACCTACTACAAATTTTATTTTCATCTTATTTTCTTTTGTTTTAATTATCATAATGCCTTAATTATCCCCCATATTCCCAGTTACCCTTCACATGGAGGGGTAAAATATCTGAGTACTGAAAAGGTTGGGGGAAAGACCCTTTATTAAAAATGAGAAAAATAAAATAGGAACCCTTTTGAACTGGGATAAAGGTGAACCCATGACAAGATTGACCCATAGACCCAAAGGCATATAGCCTTAAAAGTCAGTGGACCGAAATCCCAGGGGGACAAAAACCATTACAAAACCAAAGCCCATAAATTCTGAAGCACATAGCCTAGATGATAGTGGATCAAGAACCCATTAGAACAAAACCATAACAAGAAACAAAGTTAGGTCCTGAGGTCCAGCAACCTGAGTTTCCATCAACAATACTGACCCAAGAACCACCACGCCTCCACTACCTACTCGACTGTCTATTGAAGAACTCATCAGACAAATACCCCCAATATCTCCAGAGGCCCTTCACTATCTTAATCCCAAACGATGCCACCTACGGATGACCTCTTCCAACAAAAATGAACATCATAAACTCCACACCTCTAGAGATGCACCTCACTAAATAAATGATATCAAATCTGAAACAGATCTAATATTCCACCATCCGACAAAACCATACCACTACTTAGACCCATAGACCATCACCCACCACACCAAGAGGAGAGACCACCATCACAGACATTGCCACAACTAGATCTCCACTCGAGACCACCAAATCAACCGCTACACACTATCGCGCACCCATCCAAACAGATCTGGACCAGATCTGACACTGCCGTGTAGATAAAATATACTTCCACTGATAGTCGAGATGATTGAAAGCATCCATCGCCTAGATCTGAACCTTCACCACCGATTCTTAAATCTGAAGATGACATCAATTGAACCACCAATACATGATAAACCTCAGACGTAATAAAGGCGACACCACGACCGAAGATGAGTTCCATGCACAGAAGATGAGAACCAAGGCCGAAACTGTGACGCTCCCCCAAGGGTGAAATCTCTGAGTGATTAATTAAGGGGATGGAAGACCAATTGAAATGATTTAGTTTTTATACTTATTAAAATAAAATCCTTTCTTTCTTTTTCCAATTGGTTTTAATGATCAAATTATAGTTTTTATTATCAAATGAAATTGTATTTGATATTATATTTTGTAAAAGTTTATTTCATTGATAAGTGATATATTCTATCCCTCCACCTAGTTATAGTCCATATATGATAGAATATAATAGGGTTAGGTAGTGAAGTTCTCAATGACCGTCAACACGTGTGTGAAGTTGTGGTTGGAACTATTGGTTATTTAGGAAAAAAAACCCAATCAAGGATTTCACTAGTAAACCAAGAGGTCATTTTCAATACTCAAACACATAGAAAGGAGGGTAGAACAATCTCATATCCTAGTTAGGAATATTCTCACCATAACTATTTAGTCAAGGGAGACATATGAAGCGATCATGGAATCTATCACTTACCAGCCTAGTGGAAGAAAATTGGTAAATTTGGGAACTATGATAACATTGAAATAGGTCTAGACAATCCTAATATGATCACCATTTCATCCATTTTTTAAAACATCTAATTTAAATTTCTTTCTAAATTCTAATTTCCCAAATCTAAATCAAAATCATTTTCGTTAAACAACTAAAAATTGAAAAATATTTTTTATGCCCACTCCTATTTAGGATACTACATAGGTTGCCTATATATTATACTTAAGTAATAAATTGTTTTTCCATGCCCAAAACAAAATGAGAATCAAACTTGGAACCATTTTTGTTGAGGTAGTACCATAGAAACTTAATTTTTTACATTGAATGACATGAATCTATAACAACCAATTAATTGAATTTGATCATGAAATTGAAATAACACTAACCCAATTAAAGAGTATAAACTCACATACAGAATTTGAGGAAATAGACCTTAAAAATTCAATTAAAACTCTAATTGATCACTATGAACCTAAATAAATTGTTGTAAATCCCAACTAAACCCTTATTGATCTATATGAAATAAAAAATAACTTGATATTACTGCTTTACAAAATGATTTTTAAATGAAAATTAATATGATTTAGGTGCTACCTAAATTTCACGGTCTTGTAGGAGAAGATCTGAACATACATATTCAAGAGAGAACCTAGATTTTATTGAGTTTCAAGCCTTGAGGATTACCTGAAAAGAAATTCAATTTGAGGGAATTACCCTTTTCAATTGAGGGATCTACTAAGGAAGGATTGTATAATCTACAACCCTAAGAAGTAAATGATTGGGAATATTTTAAAATGTGATTTATGAAAATATTATTTACCACCTACAGAAGTAAAATAATTATAAAAGAGATATATTACATCTAAAAATAAACTATTGAAACTCTTTATGAGTATTAGGAATGATTCAAAAATCTTTGTGTAATTTTCCCTTATAAAGCTACGGAGAAACATCAATTCCTTATGTTATTATACCAAGGATTGATTGATAATGGCATAAACCTACTCGATTCCTCATTTTGAAGAGTGTTGATTAATAATTCACCTATAGAATCTAGAGGATTTATTGAAAGGATTGCTTGAAACTTGTAGAAATTTGGAACAAGAGGCACTAGTACAAGAGAAATTTATGAGGTAAGAACTATTGATTCATCACCTTTACTTGAAATTAAACTTGAGGAGATAACCAATTTAGTAAGATAGAAGGATATAAATTAAGTCAGTGAAAAACAAGCACCGACTAAGGTGTGTGATTTATGCTCTTCTACTAATCATTTTACTAACCATTGTACTAAAGTGAAGGGAATAGAAAGCTATGTGGAAACCTTCTAACCAAGACAATTCCAACAGAATCAATCATGGAAGGAAAATTCAAAAGCCTAACCTAGATACAAAAACCACCAAAATCAAGATAGACCTTATTATCTAAACTAACCCCCATAACAACAGGAAAACTGGAACCCCCACCTTTTTAACAACCTTAAAACATCCATATTAATAGAAATATTAATAAACACCCCCTTTTTAACAAAAAACCTATAAGAAACCCTTGACCAGTGCATCTTCAACTGAAGAGAAACAAATTTGGTCTAAATTTTAGGGGTTATAAGATAATATAGATAAGATAACAAACCAGTTAAAAATTCTTAGGGGCATGCTAATAAAAAATATAGGGAAATTTCAGTTCAAATAATCCTAAACCCAAAAGAGAGTGTAAGAATGATTACAACATGGATTGGAAATGATATTCAACCATTTGAACCAAATAAAGTTAAACTTGAACTTGAATATATAAATGATAGAAATATCGAATAGATTCTTGAAGACCAACCGATCTAACCAAGAGAAGAAAAAAAGAATAAGTGAGGGAAAGGTTTAGGAAGGAAAGGCCCGAAACACCTTTGAAAATGAAATAAATGGAAAAATTAAATTCCACCACTATTACCTTCTAGTTTTATTGACTCAAAAATTCTTTAAGTAGAAAAAATTCAAAGAAAAATTCAAAAAACCTTTCAAAAAGTTGAAATCAATATCCCTCTTTTGGAAGCTATTAGAAAAATTCCAAAGGATGTTAAATTTCTCAAGGATCTATATACTAAAAGGAGGATATGTGATAAGAATTAGAGGATAATATTATGAAGAAGTATCTAAGACCTTATCACAAAAATAATTAAAAACAATTTTTAAGATCTAGGGATATTTTATATTCCTTTCACTATCAGTTATTTACATTTTTTGATGCTTTATGTGATCTAGGTTCTTCTATAAATGTCATGCCTCACTATGTGTTTTCATCTTTGAAAATATAAGAATTAAAACCTATAACTTTGTTGCTTAAACTTGTAAATAGATCCACTATTTTTATAGTGGGAGTCTTAGAATATGTGCTAGTTGAAGTGAAAGGTATTATATTTTTCTAGCTAAATTCTATGTCCTTACCATGGAGGAAGATAATGCATTGGGCCATTCACCAATCATTTTGGGAAGACCAATCCTAAAGACGGCCAAAAAAATAACCATTGCACATGAACCCTTACCATGGAGCTTAGAGACAGAACAATACACTTAAACATTCTTGACTCCATGAATCACCCTTCAATCAATCATTCAATAGCAGGCCGAGTACTGTAGTAGTAATATTCACAGAATGGGACTTGTGTTGGAGTTGGTGTAATGAGAACCAACTATTTATACTTTGATTACATGAATGTGAACTTATTATATATTTTTCATTGTTCTGCATGACTATAATATAATGATGTCCTCGAATATTTGTTGCATTAATAAGGTCATGGAAGATCCCCGCTACGATGAAAAACTTGGAACACTATAAAAATATTCTTAAATAAAGTTCTACAGTTGGATGACATACTATGATAGGACACATAATATATAGACCATCATGTGCGATTACTCGTAAGAAGATGAGACTCTCTCTCATGGAGTTCACACTTGGTAATCTCCAAGATGGGAGATTATGAGAACAAACTCGCCATTAGTAATTATTCATGTTTTGGTGTCATCAGAAATTACTATATATGAGTGTGTGTAATGGTCCTTAGACTGAAAGATTATCATTAACTCATGTAATGACTCACACACTTAGATTTGGTGACAAAAACCGCCACGAAGACAGTTGGTGGGAAGTGGGGTATGTTGGGAGCATCACAAATAACATGTTGTTAATGGATAAGTCAAGGAAGGATTTTTACCTTCCATATTTATGGAATTAGATATCTCGGGACCTTTGATTGAAATAGAACTATTGACCAAATTCCATGGCCATGGTGTAATGACGTGTTTATTTCTGGAAGTCAAAGAATGACAGATCAAGCATATAGGTTTATGACACTACCATGAAACCTGCTTGATGAGATATTGAGACAAAGGGAATAAATTACATGGTAAGCGTTCATATGAGGTGACACATCAATTCAGCATCAACTTCTTTCTCTTGAGTGCCTTGACCCGTTGCTAGATAGTAATCTTGGACTTTAGGCAAGCCCGCCTAATGCCAATGAGAAAGAGGCCTAGAGGGTCACACACTAAGTGTATCCAAGTATCTCAAGTGGAATAAAGATTATTCTCATATGTGGTTTAATAATTATTCAAGGAATACTAAATCGTTTTAATGATAGAGGAAGAATAAAATGAAAACAATATATACACGCCACATAGTTTTCATTTTGGAAAGGAAATAAAAAAACAAGTACACACTGTGTATTAATGTTTACACACCGTGTAGTTTTATAAAAAAACAAGTACACACCATGTATTAATGATTACATGCCGTGTAGTTTTTCTAGTCAGGATTTTGAGGAAATAATATTGTTTTATTAAATGATATTTATTATAATCAGCGTGAGTTCATGTCAATGAATTAATGATTTGACATGTGAGGGTTTTCAATAAGATTTAATGAAATAAATAAAATGCGTAACATGCTTATTTATTGTCATAACTCTATAACCTCAAGCCTGATTATAAATATCCTCACAACACCAACACTTTTCTTTAATCGTTGTGCACAAAAATTCTGGAGAATTACCTCAAGTCCGAGAGAACTCATTCCTCCAAGAACGCTCTCAAGACTAAGAGAGATCCTTATCCATCGGATCAAAATGATCTAAGGCGGACAACAAAAGAAAAGGTTTCTCCATGCTAGCACCTGGAGAATCCTTTGGCGACGTCCAAAGATAGGTGGTGCACATGTGGATCACCGCTCGAGGAAGTCTACCCTTGGCTTCTGTGACACAATGACGCATCACATAGGAACATGATCAAGAATATCAATGAAAAAATAACATCCAAAAGGTACTTCTTATAAATTAATTATAATCAACTTATGACGGTCCTCATTTGTAGTTCCAAGACCATCCTTCTTCTTTGTCTATTTCTGTGATTCGATCCGTGGATACTGGCATTTATCGTCGTATTGATCTTGGATTGATTATTGCTAATGAAAAAAAGCCAAGTGGGAACATCCACCCATGAGCTTCCGCTATGCCCAGAACCTTCAAATGGTATCAAAGGGAGGTTAAAACGTTGATTATAGTTATTTAATTTTCATTGATAATTTACGCATTTATATTTGATTCAATTAAAGATAAATCGTTATATAAAAATGAATGAACAAGATATATTCTTCATCCTTCATTTCTCGATTCACATCATAGAAACGACTTTTTAATTTTAATTTTGATTAAAATAAAAACAAGGAATTTATCCGGAGGAGACACTCTTTATGTCTTTACAACACAAGAATAAACGGCTTGTAGTGAAGACTACATGCCGTGTACTTAGGTTCAATGAACTGGTACTGGTCCACCAAACCACGCCATGTGAATTGAGAATGCCTAAGTATTTATTACACCATATTGAACAGAATTGAATGGTGCATGGAAATCAGAATACACGGCATGTATGTTGAATCAACACGCCGTGTAGTCCGATCTGGTCCAAGTGAAACCATGTACAAGGAGAATCCATGTACCACGTACACAGGATTTCCAGGCTGGTAACCGCATAACAAGGAAGTACACGCCGTGTTAGATTAATCTATATGCCGTGTACTCCAAAATTTCCAAAGTACAGAAAACATGCCAAAGCCTCTGGCGTGTACTTTAGATAAAGGGTGAAAAAATACACGCCATGTAATATATCCTACACGCTATGTACTTTCCAGAAATAGAATTTCACTATGTTTCCTCCAAAGTACAAA
Organism: Viscum album; assembly: GCA_963277665.1. Classification (NCBI taxonomy): domain Eukaryota; kingdom Viridiplantae; phylum Streptophyta; class Magnoliopsida; order Santalales; family Viscaceae; genus Viscum; species Viscum album. The sequence continues at coordinate 283,022,724 of OY728138.1, read as the reverse complement.
GACCTATACATAGAATATAGATGAGAAGAATCTCAAGGAAATTCAGAAAGAAATTTAAGATAAAGAATTGATTAATTATAAGATCATAATTAATTGAATTCAAGCACAACTTATCTTAAATGAAAGAACGATTAAAAGAATTTGAATTCTAAATATGTGTAAATGTCGTTTCATGCTATGGATGATCATGAGCTAGACCAAAGAACCTTTTTGTGTGTATGGTTTAATTTAACTTTATTTAATTTAAATCCATTGGCCTATGAGCCTTCTTCCAATAATATGTATGGCCTGCGTACCCATGGTTTCTTTAATGTAAACACCATGTAATGGAGGATCTCCCAAGTCAGAGGAGATGGTTCAAAACCCTAATCTGAGGCAAAACCAACCCAAGAAGATACAAAGGTGGATAGGTGGGAGTTTCAAAACATGAACCATCAGGTTCAAGGTGTTTTTCCCTAGGTCAGGGTTAGATTATCAAAACCGCTAGATAAGATAACCAGTAGAAACTCATGATCATTCCATATTATTTTATTTCTGTTTGATTGCATGGTTTATTTATTATGTATGTGTTGTCGTGATCACATAATTAATGAAATAAACAAGCATGCAAAGATGGAATAAAATAAAAACTAGACTATGCATAAACATTATCAAAACATGGTTAATCACTTAAGAAAGAATCACTTAATATTAAAAAGCATGTGATAATGAAAAACTATGCATAAAGAATAAAATCTCTCAAATACCATATTAATTCAGACCAAGCCTTCTGTTACTTGATTAAGGGAAAGACTCAATAAAACGATGTGTTTTACTAACCCTTGTTGGGACACTTACTTTTATAAATGAAGCTATTATGAAAGTTTTAGGTTGACTTAAACATTTTACATCAAGAGGAGTAGCCCTTTCTAGACTTGTTGTAAAATGGAGGCAAGTGTTGAGGAAATCCAAGTTAGGATTTTAGGATTTGGGAGTCCACTCAAGAGATCAAGGAACTGTAATCTCATAGTTGGAAAAGACTTTCCTACCTAAATACCTTCAAATAGCTTGACCAACCCTTGTTGGGGTTATACAAAGGGGAATATGGATCCCTGCCACTAGAATGTCATGGCAACTGGACATTCCAAGTTCAATAGTGAGGGCCATTGGGTCATGATAAAATAGTGGTAGAATTAATAAATTCATTTATTATTTTTCACAAAATGTAATCAAAAGGTACTGATAAATATTCTATTTTAATTTGTAGAATCAATATGACAAACTCTTCAACCACATTTTCTCTTTGATCAATTCTGGATAAAGACAATATCCTCATCGACAGTAACTTTCAGGAATGGTTTAGGCACCTTCGGGTTATCCTATGCCATGAATGAAAGTTTTACATACTGGAGTCCTCACTTCCGGATTCACCCACCAAGGGGCGAGTGATGGATATTTCATGGCCTATGATCAACATTTTAACGATGCACTCGACGTTCAATTTTTGATGCTATCATTAATGTCTAGTGATCTCATGAAGTATCATGAATACATGGATTCTTATAGCATGCTTGACCACCTCTGTGGTCTATACCAGGAGAGAGGAAGACATGAAAGGTTTGAGATCTCTAAGGCTCTATTCCAAAGCAAGCTTGAAGAGGGTTCCCCAGCTGGGCCTCATGTAGTCAAGCTCATTGGCTACATTGAGCTCTTGGAGGTTCTAGGGTTTAAACTCCCCAAAGAACTGGGTACCGATCTCATTCTTGCATCAATACCCCAGAGCTACTCTAACTTTGTTGTAAATTTCAACATGAACAACATTGAGAAGTCTCTATCTGATCTCCTTATCCTCATTCGCCAAGTGGACAATGATATCAAGTGTGAAAAGCCTTCTGTCCTTATGGTGAATAAAAGGAAATGGAAGGCGAAGAGATTTAAGCCCAAAGCTTCTTCAAGGCCTTCCAAGAAAAGGAAGATCAAAGGGGTGACAAGAGAATATGAGGCTGTTTGTTTCGCATTTGGCAAGAAGGGACACTGGAAGAAAAACTGCACCCAGCCAAGAAAGCAAGGGGAAGCTTCATGTGAGTTTGTTATCGAATGCAATCTATCTATTTCTATTATTGGGTATTAGATACTACTTGTGGTGATCAAATCTATATCCAAATATAGGAACCAAGTAGATTAAAAAATATTGATTGAGGTGAGGTGAATCTTCGAGCAACCAATGGAGCCAGACTCACTGTTGTAGCTGTCGGAGACTACACCTCACATTACCTACTGGGATGGTCTTGGTATTGAAAGGATGTTATTATGTACCCTATGTAACCAAAAACATTATTTCAGTATCTATATTAGATACTGATGGATTCATCTTCAAGTTTGGAAAGGAATGTTTCTACTTTTATAAATATAGTATTTGTTTTAGTAGGGAACATTTATATAATGACCTTTATGTGTTAGACTACACAAACCAAGAAATGGAAATCGATGACAAAGTTAATTCACATGACTCATACCATATCAGATTTTTGGAATCACCGTCTAGGTCATGTTAATGAGAAATGTTTGAAAAAATTACATCAAGATGAGTATTTAGATTCTTTTGAACTAAAACCACTTGGTGTATGTTATGCGTGTCTACAAGGAAAAATGACCAAAGCCCCATTTAGTGGGAACGGTGAAAGGGATAAAGAGCTTCTAGAATTAGTTCACATAGATGTGTATGGACCATTTCTATTTGAAGCAAGGGGTGGGTTCTTGTACTTCATAACTTTTACTGATGATTTTAGTAGATATGGATATATTTTCTTAATGAGGTATAAGTCAGAATCTTTTGATCGGATCAAAGAATACAAGAATGAAGTTGAGAACCATCTTGGTAAGAAGATTAAGAAACTCTGTTCAGAGAGAGGAGAAGAATATCTTAGTAAGGACTTCATTGATTTCTTATGGGAGTTTGGGATTCTATCTCAACTCACTCCTCCTTACATGCCTCAGTGGAATAGTGTAAGTAAAAGTAGGAACCTCACCCTGTTGGACATGGTGAGATCAATGATGAGTAATGCGAGTCTTCCATTATCCTTTTGGGGATATACATTACAAATAGAAGCACACATACTAAACCAAGTACCAACTAAATCGATAAATGGTATTCCATACAAGTTATGGAGTGGACACAAAGCCATGTTATCAAATTTAAATGTGTGGGGTAGCGAAGCATTTGTTAAGGCCTCTTTAGGTAGCAAAATTGCACCTCGAGGCACAAAGTGTATATTTATTGAATATCCCAAGGAAACAAGGGGATATTACCTAGAAAAACCCTCAGATAAAAAGGTTACAGTGGCAAGACATGCCATATTCCTTAAGAGAGAGAACATCTCCAAAATATATAGTGGGAGCAAGATAGACTTCAATGAAGTCGAGGCTCAAGATACACAGGAGTTGGTACAAGAACAGATTCCACAAAGCCCTGTGGAATAACAATCTGTTCCAGAGACACATGAACTACATAGGAGCATGAGAGAGGTGAGATAACTAGAAAGATATGGTTTTCTTGTCATTGAGGATGGTGACTCATTATTGGTTTACAATGATGATCCTCTTACCTACACAAAACCAGTTGAAGGAACGGACGCTGCCAAGTGGAAAGAAGCCATGAATTCTAAAATGGATTCCATGTACTAAAACTAAGTCTGGATTTTGGTATATCCTTCAGTTGATGTAAAAACTGTTGGTAATAAATGGGTATTCAAGAAGAAACTAGACATGGAGGGACAATTCAACACCTATAAGGCATGACTGGTTGCAAAAGGTTTTAGAAAGCATCAAGGAATTGAATATGATGAAAACTTTTTACCAGTTGCGATGCTGAAATCCATCAGAATCCTATTGGACATTTCCGCTTACCATGACTATGAAATTTGGAAAATGGATGTCAAAACAACATTCCTTAACGAGAACCTACAGGAAGATGTATACATGACTTAACCTAAAGGGTTTGTGACTCTAAAGAATGCCAACAAGGTATGCAAGTTGCAGAAATCCATTTATGGATTAAATAAAGCATCAAGGTCATAGAACATTTGTTTTGATGAAGCCGTAATAGAATTTGGATTTGTTAAGAATTAATGTGATCCTTGTGTCTACAAAAGGTTTAGTGGAAGTGCAGTCATTTTCCTAATAGTATATGTTGAAGACATATTACTAATTGGAAGTGAAGTACCCGTCTTACAATCAGTTAAGGAATGGTTGGATAAATTCTTCTCTATGGAATACTTGGGAGAGGCATCATATATTCTTGGGATCAAGATCGATCATGATAGATCCAAGAGAATGCTGGGACTGAGTCAAAGTACATAAATTGACAAGATACTGAATAGATTAAATATAGAACAGTCCAAGAAGGGATTATTGCCAGTGTCACATGGCATTCATCTTTCCAAGAAAATATTTCCTCAGAAACATGAGGAAAGAAATAAAATGGCAAGGATCCCTTATGCATCCGCGATTGGGTTAGTCATGTATGCTATGCTATGTACGAGGCTAGATGTTTCTTACGCATTAAGTGCAATAGGCAGATATCAAGCTGATCCAGGAGACCGCCATTGGATGGCAGTCAAGACTATCCTTAAGTATCTGAGGAATACTAAGGATATGTTACTAGTTTATAGAGGATATGAGGAACTAGTTATCAGAGGACATGTAGATGCTAGTTTCTAGACTGATCAAGATGACATGACTTCACAGACTAGATATATCTTCAGTTTGAATGGAGGTGCAGTGAGCTAGAACAGCTCAAAGCAAAGTGTGGTGGTAGATTCTACAGTGGAGTCTGAGTATATCACAACTTCTGTGGTAGCTAAAGAAGTAGTATGGATGCAAAGATTCATCCAAGAGCCGGATGTAGTACCTAGTAGTAAAGATCCTATCACACTCTATTGTGATAATACTACAGCGGTGGAACTTTCAAAAGAGCCAAGGTCACATCAGCAGACAAAACACATAATTCGGAAGTATCATCACTTGAGGGATTTTTCTCAGAGAGGTGAAGTTGCAGTGATCATTATTTCCACAGAAGACAACGTGGCAGACCCCTTGACTAAAGCCTTGACTCAGCAGAAACATGATCATCATATAAGTTCTAGCGGACTAAAAGTCATAGGCAGTTGGCTCTAGTCCAAGTGAGAGTTTGTTAGAGTTGGTGTCCTAAGAACCAACTGTTTGTACTTTGATTACATGAATGTACACTTATTATATATTGTTCATTGTTTTTCATGACTATAATATAATGATGTCCTGGAATATTTGTTGCATTAATAAGGTCATGGCAGATCCCTGCTACGATGAGAACCTTGAAATTCTATATCAATATTCTTAAATAAAGTTCTACAGTTGGATGACATACTATTATAGGACACATAGTATACAGAACGTCATGTGTGATTACTCATAAGAAGATGAGACTCTCTCTCATGGAGTTCACACCTGGTAATCTCCAAGATGAGAGATTATGAGAACAGACCCACCAGTATTAATTCCTCATGTCTTGGTGTCATCAGACATTACTATCTACAAGTATGTGTAATGGTCATTAGAATGGAAGATTATCATTAACTCATGTCATGACTCATGCACTTAGATTTTCTGACAAAAACTGCCACAAAGATAGTTGGTGGGAAGTAGGGTACGTTGGGTGCATCACAAATGAAATGTTGTTAATAGATAAGTCGAGGACGGATTTGTACCTTACATATTTATGGAAGTAGATATATCGGTCCCTTTGATTGAAATAGAACAGTCACCCAAATTCCATGGCCATGGTGTAACGACGAGTTTATTTCTAGAAGTCAAAGAATGAAAGATAAAGCATATAGGTTTATGAAACTGCCATGAAACCTTCTTTATGATATGTTGAAACAAAGGGATTAAATTACACGATAAGCATTCTTATGAGGTGACACGTCAATGCGGTGTCAACTTCTTTCTCTTGGGTGCCTTGACCCGTTGCTAGACAGTAATCTTGGACTTTAGGCAAGCCCGCCTAATGCCAACAAGAAAGAGGACTAGAGGGTCACACACTAAGTGTATCCAAGTATCTAAAGTAAAATAAAGATTATTACCATATGTGGTTTAATAATTATTCATGGAAGACTAAATCATTTTAATGACCGAGGAAGAATAAAATGAAAACAAGATATATACGCCATGTATTAATGATTACATGCCGTATAGTTTTCATTTTGGAAAGGAAATAAAAAAAACAAGTACATGATATGTATATTACATGCCATGTAGTTTTATGAAAAAACAAGTACACACCGTGTATTAATGATTACACGCCGTGTAGTTTTTCTAGTTAGGATTTTGAGGAAATAATATTGTTTTATTAAATGATATTTATTATAATCAGTATGGGTGCATGTTAAGGAATTAATGATTCGAGATGTGGGGTTTTTTAATAAGAGTTAATGAAATAAATAAAACGCGTAATGCACTTATTTATTATCATAACTCTATAACCTGAAACCCAATTATAAATATCCTCACAACCCCAACACTTTATTTAATCGTTGTGCACAACAATTCTGAATAATTCCTTTAAGGCCGAGAGAACTCCTTCCTCTAAGAACACTCTTAAGACCGAAAGATATCCTCCTCCATCGGATCAAAATGATCTAAGGTGGACAACACAAGCAAAGGTTTCTCCATGCTAGCACCCGAATAATCCTTTAGAGACGTCCAGAGATACGTGGTGCATATATGGATCACCGCTAGAGGAAGTCTACCCTTGGCTCCTGTGAAGCAACAACGAATCACATCAGAACGTGATCAAGAATATCAACGAAGAAATAAAATCCAAAAGGTACTTCTTATAAATTAATGAAATTAATTATAATCAACTTGTGATGGTCCTAGTTTTTGGTTCTGGGACCATCCTTCTTATTTTTCTATTTCTGTGATTCGATCCGTGGAGACTAGCATTTATCATCGTATTGATCTCGGATTGATCATTTCTAATGAAAAAAATCCAACTGGGAACATCCACCCATGAGCTTCCACTGCGCCTAGAACCTTCACCTTGGGTCAAAAATTTGGGCCTATGGGCTATGTAATGGGATATATACCCACTGGGCTTTCAAGCTATGTAATGGGTCTCCCACTACCCAGTTAAAAGAGGTATTTTATTTGCTTTAAATAATAAATGAGTCTTTAGCCCCAACCTTTAAAAAAATGAATAAGATGATATGATTTCTTATACATAGGATATCTAATATTTTGAAATGGAGAACCTAAATCCAATATCATCTCTTGAAAAACCCCTGAATCTAGCATTGAAACCTCTCCCATGTTATTTAAAGTACATATAACTAATGGAAGTGGAAAATTTTTCTATAATAATTACTAATAAACTATTCAAACCCAATAAAAAAACTCTATTTACCTTTTAAAAAGAAACATTGTAGCCATAGGGTGGAGTTTATGAGATTTATCTAGAATCAACCCCAAAATCTTCTCACATAGAATATTATTATAGAGAGATTTTAGACATGTTAAGAAGACCTAGGGGAAGATAAATCCAACCATTATAAAGTTAGTAAAGAAGGATATAGATAATTTGTTAACATTTGATATCATATACCCAATTTTTGATTCACAATGGGTCAACCCTATCCATATAGTTCCCAAGAAAATTTGTTTGACCATTATGAAGAATAAGCATAATGAATTGATTCCCATGAGAGTTAAAAATAATTAGAGAGTGTGTATTAATAATATAAAGCTAAAAAAGTCACTAGAAAAGAAAAATTTCCCATTCTATTCATTGACCAAATGCTAGAGAGGTTAGCAAGAATAACTAATTATTGTTTCTTAAATGGATTTTCATGATATTTTAGGTACCCATTGCTCTGGAAGACTAATACAATACAACTTTTACAAGTACTTATGGAAATTTTGACTAAAAAAGATGAATTTTGGATTATGAAATATCCTATTTACATTTCAAAGATGCATGGTAAGTATATTTTTAGGTCATATTGAGGATTACTTGGAGGTATTTTTTGATGAATTTACTATTTTTGGTAGTTATTTTGATCTTTAATTGGGAAATATGTAATTTTTTTTGAAAAAATACATTGAAAAGAATATTTTTTTTGAATTTTTAAAAGTGTAAATTCATGGTTGAGAAAGGGATAGTATTAAGACAAATCATTTCATAGAAACAAATTGAGGTAGATAAATCCAAGGATGAAGTGATAAATTATTTACCGTTTCCCATTTGTGTGAAACATGTTAGATAATTTAAGTCCCTAGAGGATTATATATAAGATTCATCAATAATTTTACTAATATTTCCCTCCCTCTTTCTAGGTTACTTTTAAAATAAGCTGAATTTTATTTTAATAGTGAATGTAGGGAAGCATTTGATAAGCTAAAGCAAATACTGAGTACCCCACTAATAATGCAAAGACCAAATTAGGAACATCTATTTGAGATACTTTTTGATACATCAAACCAAGATATGGGAGGAGACCTCTCTCAAAGGAATGATGGGAAACCAAAAGTCATAGCTTATTCCTTAAGGTAATTGGATGATACTCAACTCAACTACAAAACCACTGAAAAGGAGTTCACTACTATTTCTTTTTTTCTTTAGATAAACTTAGATCTTATTTGATTATAACTAAAGTAGTTTCCTTTTATGATCATGAAAACCTTAGGTTCTTGATGAAGAAGTATGACTCCAAGACAAGTTTGGTAAGATGAATGATAATTTTTAAAGATTTCAACTTAGAGATAAAAGACAAGAATGGAAATGATAATCATGTGGTCAATTATCTAAGTAGACTACCCAACACCACTGGAGTATAAGTTCTAGATTAGAAACCATGAAATGTTACCAACTTGGAGAATAAATCTAAATTATAGAATGAAAAGTACCCTAGTATGTAGATATAGCCAATTATTTAGTGACATATCAAGTACTATCTCATATTAACTCTCATAAAAAAAACAAACTTCAATATGAATCTAGATTTCATATTTTGGAGGATCTAGTCCTTTAGAAAATTTTTAATGACCAAGTAATAAGACGATGTTTTCTAATAAGTGAAGTTGAATTTATTTTTAAATTATATCACACAATAGCTTATAGAGGCCATTTTTTTTACCTTAATGGATAGAACGATAATTCATATAATCTAGAATTTATTTCAATAATTTATTTAAATATGCACACGAATTTTGTAAGAAATGTGAAAATGCAAGTTTTATGAAAATATCTCAAAAAGATAAAAAATTCCTAAAAAACCCATTAGATTTTGTAATTTTTTTGAATCATGAGGCATAAATTTCATAGTACTATTTCCAATTTCATTTGGTAATTCTTATATTATTATTACTATAGATTATGTTTAAAAATGGGTGGAAGAAGTAGCCACAAGGAATGCTGATGCTAATGTTGTTTGTGATTTTTTCAAGGCTACCATATTATATAGGTTTGGAGTACCAGGAGTCATCATAAACGACAAAGGGACTAATTTTTTTTAATAATACAATTAAGAAATTATTAAAAAAATTATGGGGTGCATCATAAAATAGAAAAACCATATCACCAAAAAACAAATAACAAAGATGAAGTTTCAAATATATAAATTAAAGGAATTATAAAAAAGAAAGTCAAACCAAATATAAAGTATTGGAGACATAGGTTGTAAGATTCCTTATGGGATTATCAGACCACCTACAAGACACCATAGGAATAAAATTCTATCGATTACTTTATGGTAAGAGATTCCACCTCCTTGTGGAATTGGAATACAAAGGCTACTAGGCTATATGAGAGATAAATATGGACCTTGATAAATTTGGGATAGAGAGGATATTGAATCTTTAAGATATATATTAAATAAAAATACATTCTTTTGAAAATTAAATGATCTAAAAATATAGAACAAGGATGACCCATGACATGATGATTCAACCAAGAACCTTTTACCCTAAAGATCAAGAACTTTTATACAACTCTAAACTTAAGATAATGCTTGGTAAACTTAGTTCCAGATGGTAAGGACCTTATATTGTTAATAATGTATAACCTTTTGGTGTTTTGTGGATTACAAAGGATAAGAAACCCCATTCAATATAAATGAGAATAGACTGAATAAGTACTATGGGAACCTACCTCAAGAACCAGTGGAGGATATTTCACTTCTCCAAATAGTTTATTAATGAATACCCACTGGGTTGTACCTTTCCTTTAAATTATATTGAATGTGGTGATTCTATTCAAAATATTCTTACTTGAATAGTCAATTTGAATTCATTATGGATACTACATCAATTGAGTGTGGGGGAAGTAATATTTTAGTTATGAAATTTAGTCTAAGATTTTATTATTTTTTTTTTTGAGCCAATGATGTTAACAAAAAGTAATTCTAGGTGGAAACCTAATTTTTTTTGGCTTAGTTAACTCTTCCCCATATTCATTTTTAATAATATTTAAACAAGACATCACTATCAATTGTTTTTTATTATTATTTCTAGGTCCATTAATATAGAATGAAGTAGTAGGAAGAAATTTGAAGAGGCTGTATATAGGAAAATCCTATAATGAGATAACTATTCACATCATAAATTGGTACAAATAAAACTTAGGAAACCCAAATTGAAGCATCATTGGAAGGGGGTATGATTTTCAATTCCTTATTTTATTTTACCCCCACAATTTTAAATATGTTATTAAGTTTTAAAATAGAATTTTTATACCCACACCTAGACTTTTTTCTTTACTTGACTAATCTAGGAGACATTATTTTCTTAGGAATCCCATGATTCCATGTTTTATAATTATAAGATAATTATATTGAATGATTAATATGTATAATTGAATTATTAGAGGGTATAATAGGATGTTAATTTTGATGAATCATGATTTTAGGGAATTAGTTAATCCACATAAATTAAATTTACCTACCATTTTTCATACTTTAAATTTACAAAATTTATTTGGATTGATTTGTTATTGTTATTTCATGCTAGAGTGATTGTACAATTTCATATGTTTCTCATTACCAAGATGATTTCTATACCTAATTTTTCCAATTATATATTAATCATATTTATTGATATATCTTTAGTGTGTCACCTATTAGAACTTGTATCAGAAATTGTCAAATATATGACCATACAAAGTCAATTTTAATATGATTGAGGAATTTTTATTTATAAGACCTTATCCTTGAGAATTTTTTTTACATTAATCCTTATTTATCCCATAGAATACATGAATGAAATTTCTAGTAATGAGTCACATTACAATCCAATATTTCCCATTCCCACCTTACTCTATGTATTCTGCATGATATTTTAAAGTTAAGGTGTGGGGGTGAGGGAATTCATGGTAGAAGGGATGCACTACATTATAAGGAATAAGTGTGGGGGTTCTATGTTAGGTATTTTGAAAGGTTAATTCCAATTCATTAAATTCTCTCACAACTCCTCTTAAATAAAATAAAAATAAAAATAAAAAATGGAAGGCTTTGTGACTTGGGAGAATAAAAAATCACCATTATAAGACTGATGATTTTATCATATGAGATTAAATGGTAGATGTGAGATTTTTTCCCATAATAATATTAAAAAAATATAAAGTAAAATGAAAAAAATTAGTTTAAAAAAATATAAAAATGTAGAGAAAAATTCAAGAAGGTGTAATTAATTCATTATTCTTTCATTATTCATGAACTTTACTTTGAGCCCGGGAATAGGGAGATATCACTTTTTGAAGTGGAGATTTTAATTGCACTTTTTTTTATATAATTAATTATTCTTTATAGTTACCCTCCTATTTGAGCCTTAATGTTTTAAAAAATCATTACCCACCAACCCAAAGCCTCATAGTAATTATAACCCTAATTATAAATTCATCATGATTTCATTTGTTTTTTTATTTAAAAAATACAGAATGAAGTTACTTTGAAATATTATGGAAGAGTGAATGTATTCAAGGTAAGAGCATACCTTTAGTTCAACTTTCCACCTTGATAGATGATAGAAAGAATTATAATTTAGGTAGATCATGACTTTTCATGATTAATAATAATTAATTATGCTATGTGAATGAATGAAATGAGAAGATCCATCATTTTCTAATGGATGAAAGTAAAATACATAGGTTTATTAGTCTCTTTGAAGAGTATGATGTTGAATTGATATTTTATGTGGAACTTGAAAGTTTGGGTTCTCATTGAAAATCATTTTATTTTTTTTGCTTTGAAATTTAAATATTAGTAACATGTTGTTTCTCTATAATTTATTTTTAAGATTACATGTTTGAGGAAAAGAAAGTTCTAAGTGTGGGAGAATTAACAAAAATATTTCATGAATACTTATTTTAATATAAATATAATTTTTTGTGTATTTTAATTGATCATCCATGATGATATTTAATTATTTTATTCATTTATGGTATGATACAATGATTAATTAAAAATGAGAAAAAGGTGAAAATCAGATCAAGATTTCCATCATGAGAAGCCTTTCCACGACATGAGATGTCCATGGCATGTTTGCAAGGCCTGAAATTGAAGATTCAAGTGAAAAGGGAGTGTAATCTACTAGAAAATAATCATTTTACATCGTGAATAGACTATTAATGATTTGAAACTCCATAAGAAATAACAACTTGAAACAAGCCATGAGAAAACCACACCCAGAGGAGGATCATGGATTTTCATGGAATGAAACCATGTATAATGCCATGAATCCTACCTATAGAAAAATATGATTTCTGAAATCTACTTAAATCTTGACCAAATTTATACCTTTTGACTCGGTACCTTTATAAACCTTCTAAATTGACTTGAAATGAATTAATTATTATATAATTGATGATTAAATCTAAACCAATCATGATTTATGCCTATAAATACAAGGTAATGGGGAGATTCAAGAGGATCATTTTGTGGTGAGGGGAAGAGATGAACAAGGACAAACTACTGCTACTTTTTTCCTACTTTATTTTGTTTTAATTATCACAATTACTTTTTTCTCCCCTATATTATTGGATACCCTTCATATGGAGTGGTAAAAGCTCTGAGTGATCAAGGAAGGTGTGGCTAGACCAATTTTTATTCTTGAGTTCTTTCACTTATTAAAATACAATCCTTTCATTATTCTACAAATTGGTTTACATTATTAAATTGTAGTTTTTATTATATTATACAATTGTATTTTATTTTAGATTCTATAAAATATTATTTCTTTGGTTAATGATTCTTTTTTCCCTCCACCAAATTCTAGTGTATATACGATGGAATATTATAGGGTTTGGTGATAAAGTGATCAGGGATTGTCAGTACGTGTGTAAAGTTATGGTTGGAACTATTGGTAGTTTAGGAACAATAAAACACAATAATATATTTTCTTAGTCAACCAATAGGGCCTTTTATAATGCGCACACATATAGGAATGAGGGTAGAACAATATGAGATCTCAAATAGGTATATTTTCACCATCACCATCTGGTCAAGGGAGAGAGAGGTAGTGATCATGAAATCTATCCCTTACAATCCTAGAAGAAGGAGGTTGGTAAATTTGGGAACTATGATAACATTAAAATAGGTCTATCCAATCCTAAATTGATGAATATTTAAAACATTATTTTAAAACATCTAATTTAAATTTATTTATAATTATAATTTCCCAAATTAAAATCAATATCATTTTCCTTAGACAACTAAAAAGTAACAGAAAATTTCATGTGAACTTCTCTTTAGGAGAATACCTAGGTTTCCTTTATACTATAATTAGGAAATAAATGGTTTTTACACACCCCATGACGAGGCATGCATCGTAGTGTAATCCCTTAGTGACAATAATTTTTTTTGCTGCTCCAGTGATCTTCATCAAGCAAACTCATCCGAGATTATTGCATTGGCTATCCATTTCATGTTCTCCATTTATTACACATTGATTCCATCAAATATAGATTGTATATATTTAGGTTTTTATTCCACTTCCATGTGCATATGATGGACTATGAAAACCCAAAAAACTACAAATTTGGGTATGATAATAATAAGAAAAAATCATAGAGGGATGGTGGGATTACAAATAAATAAACAACACACACAACTAATAAGTAGTTTTTTAAATGTATGATAATAATATTAGTTAATTAATAATTAATTTATTATTTTAGTAATAGTTTAAAATCCCCTATAAAACATATATTTTCTTAATTTAAAACCAGGTTTGATAATAATAATAATAATAATAATAATTCATTTTTATTATTTTAAATGTATTATAACAATAATAATTAATTACTTATTTTAGTGGTGGTTTAAAATTTCCTCTAATATATATATATAATTAAAATAGTTATGTTTTATGGTGATAATGATGAAATGATGAAAACAACAACAATAAAAATTAAAATTATATTTATCAAGTCATTTTTTATATTTTATTAATTTAAATATAAACAAAACTATCACTAATAGAGAAAGGACCATTAAAAACCATTAAAAGTGGTCAAAAATTGTCTTTATCGGTGGAAAATCAATTACTTTTGGCAGTTTCTATTGGTCCATATCTATAACCTAAAATGATCTACATATGTTTACATAATATCTAATTTATTTTTTGATCTAAAAACTAACCCCATCAGATCATTCTTCAAACTCCACACTCATCATCTCATAACTTAAATTCAAATAAAGTTAAAATAAAAGTTAGAATGGTAAAAAACCTAGAAAAAACTAATAATTACAATAAAATAGATTATCTAATTCAAGATTTAGTATAAAAAATCCACGATCATTTATTTTTAAACAAAATAATTTTTTTATCATTTTTTTACTCTAAACTATTTTTTCACTCATTCTAAGAACATCACAAGTCATATTGACATTTTATCTAATAAAAAATGTAAAAAAAATAAACAATCATTTTAATATGATTTAATATCAATTTGTGGTAATTTTCTAGGCTTTTAAAATTACATCTATGTTTTAGAATTTTAATATGCTAAAAAATGTGTTTTTAGTCACCCTATCTAGACCGCAACTCAGATTTAAATGACATCGGTTCCTAAATTTCAAAAAATAATAAATGGTATTTTTCATAATATTTGACAATAATATGAGTCCATCTACTCAATTTAGAACATAGTACACTTGTTTTTGAAGAGTTTAATATATTTAGAAACTATTTTCCCATCATTTAGTGCACACCAAACATCAGATTGATGTGTCGTCTTCTTGTACTTATAAAAAAAAATTAAACAATAATTTCCTAATATTTAATGTTAATTCATGGTATTTTTATAGGTTTTTATCATTACACACATGTTTCATAGTTTTAAAACACTAAAAATATAGTCATCCTAAGAAAACTATAACTGATATTGATGTGGTTTCATTTCCTACATCTCACAAATTAATCTATGCTCATTATCATAATATTTCATGTTAATCTGAGACTATTTTATTGATTTAGAATCTAAAATTCCATTGATATAGACATTCTATTTTCTAAGAAACATATAGTTATTATGGTACACTTTAATGGTCTCATATGTGAAACCAAGTTTGTTAGAAACTTGTGAGCTTGATAGTGTGACTTAGGAATTTTCACTCCAACATAGAGTACCTTTTGAAATAGTACCAAAAACATATATAAGGATGTGTTTGTCTAATAATATAACATCTTAAAGTGTAAAAGTTCAATGATAAATGATAATTTACTGAATCTAGTGTATCTTGGATATTATTTAGTAAACACATTGTAAATAATTTCAAAAAAATTCAATGCTTTTCCATCTCCACCAAAATAAGGATTACACCCTCCAATGTCATCGTGTTGGGTCTGGAGAACTTTTTGGTCACCTAGAGTTTATCCTTTGTAATTTATAAGGTTGAAACCAAATAATCTAAATGAACCCACGAAAACAATGCACCAGAATATAGAATAAACGTTTCACCTAATTTAATGCACCATAATTCACACCTCAAAACAAAACCTAGACAAGAAATTCCATAAGAGAATGATTTAAATAAATAAAGGAAAAAGTACAACAAAATTATTTCCATGATTCTAACTTTAGTACTAATCCACGAGGAAAATATTAAAAACTATTTTATTTAAGAAATAAAAGATAACTATAATTGAACTGTAAAGTTCTAAAAAAAATGCCTCCACCCCTTCTTAAATTAGAGTCCAACCGATGCAACCAGTGCCACTATCTTCTAATATTCACAGGAACCCCGTTTCTTGGTCAAATACTTCCACCAATTTATCTTCCCCTCCCAATGAATAATACACGCTTCTAAAAATTACATGAGTCTACTCTGATGTATCCTTATGAAGACCCTTACGTATCCACTTTGGAATACAAACATTAGGGAAATACCTTTAAATAACCCTAAGTACAACCTTTCCATATACCCATAGCGAACCCTTAAAAAAATTCCCTTTCATCTTAACACTTCCACCTTCAGGCTTGTCAAGGTACCTTCCAATTTTTTTCTTCGGTCCTGCTTTCTTACAGACTTCCAGATATTGTAGTTTCCACTGTCCCATCTCTAATTGGGTTTTCAAAATTATAATTCTATAACTATCCCTTTAGTTATCCCTACTTAATTATCTCTAAAATAGTTTTCATATAGCTAAACCTATCAATATATACTTAAAAATCATTTCAGTATTCACCATGAATTCCTCCATCAGCATACATAAACCAATTCCTCTATCTAATTTTCTTTACAGCTATATGGTTCCCCAACCATTATTATGGTCATCCCATACCAACTGAGGTGAAACACCACCTCAACACATCCCAAACTATGACCTTAGTCAACATATCTTCTAGATCCCGAACTCTATCCACCATCCATAGATTTAACACTTTATGCTAGTTATGAACTAAAATAAGGGATATCATAGCTTATGATAACCCTTGAATCATAACATGTGACATAAGTGAGATTCATATCAAAACTTATGATATTTTCACATTGTAAAGGCACTGAGATGAATTGGTTAGCCTATATCATAGCTTATGATAAGATTTATGATATATGATGCATGGGATAAAAGTGCATGCATCACTTCCACATCTTCCTTTGGTTTATATTTGGTTATAAATTAATGTGAATGATTTATTAATATCTTTTTCATACTAAATACATTCATTAAAGAGTTCAATAAATGAAAGGATTAATAGTAACATGCGGTGGCTTCCATGAGATCGAAGTCGATGCTCCAAACATTTTGAATCTATTCATTAAATGAAGAGAGGCTATAAAAGGGAATTTATCCCTCTTATTTATGATCACCATAAAGCATATTTGAAAGAGTAAAATATTGATTCCTCAACAGTAATGGTATGCTCAATATGTTCATATTTTCATGTTGAATATGTCAAAGATAGATCACATTTACATGGGTTTATTTCACTAACAAAGTTAATTAGATGAAAAAACTAAAATAATTAGTGGTATTATAGCCTTATTCTTTAATGTATCAATGTGTTTATCTAACTATCTTTTGAAGAAAATGTGTATCATAAGGCATTTAGATCCATATTGTAAAATATGATATGATGAAATTATTTAGTTTTAGTTAGTAGTAACATACAATTGAACCATATCATAAGGTGAGATATGTATAAAACCTATATATTTGAACTAATCCATAGCACAAGATATGAGATATCATAAAATACAACAAATTCCTAAGTTTAAAAAATATCATCATAATGTATTTATGATATCAGGTATATAATTAAATATGACTAGATCCTTACAATATCACTAATCATAAGTGGAGATATCAAACACATATTACAATTGGGTTATATTTTAGTTTTCTTTATATATAAATTATATATTATGAATTATAATCCTATTAGAAGTCATAAAATATGATGTAGGAAAAAATGTTTAAATATTTTATATTTTTCTAAATTTACTTATGGTTTATAAAATTTTAATAAATTATAAGTGTTAGGCCATGTGAAATGATATTTTTCATGCTTAAATTAAATATAAAAATTTCATATTTGTATCTCATGATTTGGAAAATAAATAAAGAGTTCATTTAGTTGTTAATTTTCTTAAAATATTCATGTTTATAAATTGTTTATAAAATATGAATATTATGTATGTTTTTATTTATGTGATAAATTAATTCTTATAAATTATAAAACCATGAATTTCATGCTAGGTATGAAAACATAAGATTTATTTTTTATCTACCTTGACCTTGGTTTGTAATTAAAGTTATTATCTTAAATTTAGTTATTGTATATACTTTGTACAATTTTTTTTAAAGCATGAAGGCCTTATACATTTTTATTTATTTTTTGGATAATTATATTTTTAACTGGGATGACTGGGAACCCTTACATCACCAATAGTACTAGAGGTATAAGGCCTAATACATGAACCAAAATACCAAAGACCAGAAAAAAAAAAATAATCCCACCCATAGCTATTTTAACCACTTGATGTTCTAAATATCCTTTCCTCTCAAGCTGATCGGATAGCATTTCCCAATGCAGAACTCCATGGTGCCTAGTACCGATGGAGAAAGACACACCATCTCATTATTCCCAATAAATTTAGCTTTACTAGTGGTTTCTTCATGCCCTAAATATCCTCATCTAGGGTCTACTCCTATGGATCTATATATGACCTGAATGAAACCTACCTTGAAAGCCTGCACCGCTATACCATGGTCCACACCTTCACTGACCCACATAAGATGCAACCTCTCCCACTTCCAAGTTGCCGCCCACCTCCATGGACCAACATAAATATCCCCTATAGAGTCACACTACCTAAATTCCCAACATCGAGCCACCCATTTCCACCGTGGAACCCAATAATGTAGTCCACCATTGATCCACCTTTCACACTAAATCTCCCGCCATCACTGAGGACTTGACGACGAATCACCTTCCAACACCCCTTGTTGTATATCCTCTGATGATGATTATTTTTGATGACAACACCCCACCACCAAGAACCCTAGTACCACACCACCTCACCTTCTCATTCCATCCCCAAATATTTGAGGCTTGATAGGATTTTATCCTATAATTTGTTATGTAATATTACGGGGTTTTCTTTTCCATTAGGCTAAGCCCCAAATGCTACTACATACATATTAGATTTTAGAGTTATTATGAATTGAATTATCCCTTAACTAAAGCATCCCTAGGTTTAGGGACTTTGGTTCAGAATTTCCAATATCCTAGAGGTTTATTCCTTGTTCTAGAAAGTTATTGGTTGGATTTATTTGATTCCAGGCTTAATCATGTGGAAATTTTCAATATAATATAATTCTAAACCTTTACATGAAGGGTAAATATAACTTATGCATGAGATATATTTTGATATGTATGAAGATTTTGGGCTTATATTTTTGGTGAGTAACACAAATTTTCTGGTTATGTAAAGAGTTTTACATTAATATGGTGTCCAATTACTAATATTGTGTATGGAATAGGGATTCTAAAACTAAATTATCAAAAACATGCATACATAACGGAATAAAACACTAGATAATAAATATTTCATGATATTAAATAGTTATGGATATAATATTCATATCATGTACATTAATTTGGTGATAATTTTATAATAAAACCCCTTTTAATACCAATTATACGATTTATTCCAAAGAAAACACATGTCAAGACCTCAATCATCACACTAGGAAGATTCTGTGAAAGAAAGGTACTATGGATTATCATGTGTAAGGCATTGAGGGAAAGGATAAAACTAAGTGTAAGGTAACCAAATATCATTTTGATATTTGGGTTTCAATAAGTTTGGAAACCCTAAGAGTTAGGATACAAAGGAATATAGTTAAGTTTATCTATATGATTGATTTGGAAAAAGAGTTATCCACTAAACTATCCAAGAATAAAAATTGTTATGATTGGAATAATTCACTATAAAAATAACTATGTGGTGAGAGGAACACTAAATAAGACTTGATACTTAGTGAAATACAGATCTTAGATCACTAAATGGATATGATGCATGGTGTTATCATTTTTAGTGTGAGTTGTTTCATTAAAATTTCTTATTGAAAATACATAAAACATGATACTCACCCACAAATACGTCTTTGTTATGGATTATGTATTACATAAAAATAATAATTTTTAAATCCCTTATAGTTATTAACTATAAAATAGTTTATGATTGGTATCTAAGGTTAATAAGCATTCTCAAAGATAATCATTCTAAGCATTTGAATGTGAATGTTATAAAGATCAATTTCTCTAACTATGACTCATGGGTATTATATATTTGGTGTGAATCACAAATTTTTCCTAATAAATACAAACTCAAAGATAAAAAGGAATTAAAAAATATCAATGATGTTTTTGTGTCTATGATGGATCAATTTTTTCTACATTTAAATTCAGAACTTATGATCAAAGTATACCCAGTGGATTAGTTCTATAATTGGAGGACTGTTATTATGTTCCCATTATAAAAAAATTTAATTTTTTTATATTTTTTATACAAGATGGGTTCGTTATTAATTTTTGTTTCTAATATAAACTTATGATATGAATCCACTATGACGTTTTGAGTTGGTTCATACATGTTTTACAAAGGCTGGTGATCACTGTGGTCTTTTCCAGTGACACCTTGGAATGAGCGTTGGTTGAGAGGATGTGAGGTTAATCAAATCTAAACCTTTTTAGGGGGGAATTTTTGCCACTATAGGAATCTATTATATATTTAAGTCATATTTGTGTATCCTTCCCAAATCTCAGTGTGAGAATGTTACCCCGTGCTAGCTATTGAGCACAAACATGTGTTGATGTGAATATCTGATACATATCATAGGTATTACGTCAATTTTAACATTTTTATATATGATAATTTCTCCATAGATGGTTCCATATGTACATATAATAGTTTTTTTATATCATTTTTATTAATTTGTGACACATAGTTTTGGGGTACTATGGTTTAAATCCACATAGCCTGGTGCCCTAGAGTTTATCACAATATAGGGGAGTAATTGGTGTTTGTGTTGTTGGGATCAGGCCCACAAGAAGGTTCTTACTAAGTATCCTCATGGAAGGAATCAAAAACTATATAGTTCAGTGCCACTTAACGGGACACATCATACATTTTATGGTCATGTGACAAGGACCATATTAGTGCCTTGTATGGTAGTTAAACAATGAACTATTCTAAGAATTTTAAAGTTAAACGGAGTTGAATTTTAAGTGAAAGGTTCCCAAAAATGGTTAATGTGGGGATTGATCATTAGTGGATCTTTTAGGATGGTTTTAATGGTAATATTTCCTTATTAATATTAATTTGGTTTATTGGGAAAATGAACCTGTGAGAAAAATGTCTGGTTTGGCTTGTGGGGATATTTTCCACAAAAAAAGGCCTGAATTCATTAGGAATATATCCTAATAGGTATGGGTTTATTAGTAATATGGAACTAGTGAAAGGACATTCAATCCAATAGGTATTTTTCCCCATGAAGAAGGGCATACATGATTTCATGAATAATATGGATCTATAAAGATGGGTTTACAGGGAATATATCCCTATAATAAACATGGATGGTTTGGATAGTGGGAATCTGACCCACCAAGAAAGGTATGACCTCATTAGGAACATTAACTAATGAGGATATGTTCATTAGGAATATAGACCTAGTGAAAGGAAATTTGAGATCATGGGGAATATGGACCGATAAAGAAGGATGTTTGTGATTTCATGAGGAATATGACTCCATAAAGATAGATTTATAGGGAATATGTCCTTACTGAAGGTGGATAGGGATCTCAAAGGGAATATAGACCAACATGCAATGATATATAGGATCATGGGGATTATGGTATGATGAGGAAGGATGTAAGTGGTGATTATGTTGGGGTTGAAACTCAAGGAGGCATCCCACATATCCTACTAACAAAAATCAAATACCATGTAGTTTGAGGTTCATAGTTTGATGGGAACATACCATGTAGTTTAACATATTGTGGTAAGTATGTTTTTGTGTATGCGTTACATTGTATGACTTGGAAACCTATGTCATGAAAGGGGTAAAAGTAGAGAATAGGGTGGGAATTACATAATAAGGATACCCTTAATATGTATTTCTTTGAGAATATGGAACTTTTTAGGAGATTTTATGAAGGATAGGGCCCTATAAAGATGATTTGAGGATTAAAAACTAAGGATTACCTATGAGAGGATGGATCATTAGATGGTCCAAGTTAGTTTCCCTCAATGAGGCCATGATTAGGGATTATACCTAGGAGGAAGCCCTGAATGATTCCTAAGAACTAAGAGAGCATTAATGGGGCTTATACATGAATGAGTGTTACATTGATGTGGATGTTCCTAAATCATTGATGATTCAAGGTGATAAAATCAAAAATGGGAACATGATTGAGGATTAAACCTATAAATTAATCCCATTGGAACATGTTTCATTGATTATAATCAAAAGTGGGATTAAACATACTAATTTAGGAGAGACAACTTTAGTATCCTTGTGATAGAGACCATCATTATCAAGGGAGACCATGATTGTGATTCCCCCAATGATTCTATCTACATGAGAACACAACTCCCAAGAGACATTTTATCAGGGGAATACACAATAAAATGAGGGAACTTTAACACACCAAATGGCTTGATCATGTTTATTAGGTGGTTTTAAAAGAGGTATTGATCTGATTTTTTCGAGGTTTTGACCATAATAAAGAGGTTCCACCAAGGTCATTTGAGTAGAAACAACCCAAGTGGGTGACTTTAAAAAATAAAGGGATACATGAGAGGTCTGTGTGTCTATTACTTGAATGCTTCCCAAAGTGAAAGTGGGAGTTCCAAATTTTATGTAATATGGGGTCGCAAGGGAGAGGGTTATGGAATCTATAAGATCACCCACTTCATATAGAAGTATAAAATATACAAACCGAGTTTGACCCATAAAGGTCATAATTTTAAGGATGAATCACTATGGGTTTTATGAGAATCAACCTCCATAAACTAAGTTCATAGGGTTGTTTTTTGGAGGATCCCTATGATGGAGGCACTTCATATAGGTTCTTCTTGAAGTACTTGGGATTACTTGCAAATGATTTCTGCAAAGTGTCTTAATGATGGATGAGATCTCTTAGTATTTTGGGTTACTTGAAATTATCTAGTCTTTATTTGATGGTCTCCCCTTATTTTTTCTGCATGTTATATTTGGAAAAGGTACGGGGTATTTATATTATACCTTGGGTAAATAATTTTATAAAATGGAAAACTGTGTAAGGAATACATGACTGCAAACTGCATTCACCAAGTGTTTGTCAAAAAGAAATATTCTATGAGGAAAACTATAAAACATCACCTAGAAATCACAAATGATAATGATTTGATACTTTGAAGTCAATAATATGACACCTTCATTCTATAAATCAATTTTATATGTGTGTGAATGGATTCACAAACTGCCATGAAACTTCATGAATCATGGCCTCATAAAAGGAC
This sequence comes from Viscum album, assembly GCA_963277665.1. Classification (NCBI taxonomy): domain Eukaryota; kingdom Viridiplantae; phylum Streptophyta; class Magnoliopsida; order Santalales; family Viscaceae; genus Viscum; species Viscum album. The sequence continues at coordinate 282,999,202 of OY728138.1, read as the reverse complement.
CATTGTATCATGAAGTATCAGAGTCACTATATGAATATCATGATTTTTTTCTATTTATAAACACTTATTTTTTTGTATTAATATCCATTTTTGTTTTCATATTATTTTTAATGTTCCTTATACCTTGGTCATTTTATAGGTCTCACAAAATTCCCCCTTGAAATGGGGTTTGATTGACATGAATAAGATCTGATTCCAAGAAATATAATTATCCCACATAGGTTCTGTTCTATCAACATAGAGGGGGAAACCACTATATAAGTCAACATCAATCCCTTCACTTGTCACTATCACTTGTTGAGTCCTTCTTTAATGACTAATAGCTCATGAATTTATTGTTGTGCATATAATAAGCTTACTTGGTGGATGAACCTTCATAAACTAGATAATCAGCCACATAATCAGTACTTTGAAAACCCATTAATGTTATATTAAGGATATTATCACATAGAAATATCATACCTCACATGGAACATATGCGTTTTGTGTAGTGAATATGAAATTTTCATAAGTGCTATGAAATATTTTTTACTTTATTATTTTTTCATACAAATTCCCTAAAACATAACCAATTTTTATTCCTTGTATAACATGGTTCCAAAACAAGTTCTTTATTACACTAATTCCATGTGAAAGTAAATAATTGAAAGTGTTGAGGTTGGTTATAAACATTGTGTACAACCAAAAATCCATGTTTTGTTGGAATTAATGGGTGATTATTTCTAGGATCATCTAGTATTAGATATGATTTTCGTGTATGATTTTGGGTTCCTGAATGATATCCTCATTCTCATGTCGTAACTTGGGAACCAAAACATCATGTAGATTCATCATCACCACAAATTAGTCAGGGCCAAAATTTCACCATTAAGGCAATTCATTAAGGTGGTTGATCGATTGGATATATTTTCATTAGGATATACTCCATTAATCTTGGAGGGAGAAAAAATAATTCCAAAAATCCAAGAATCATAGATATAAATCAATCATGAAGAAATCTATTGGTGACCATAAGTTGGGGTAGTAATTGAGCTGGGAAATTCTCCCTAGGGGAGTCTTTAAGATGTACTGGGACTATCCCTTATAGGTTTACCAAATATATATGGAATTCAGGTAGGATTTGAAGGTATTGGGTGATGTTTAGGTCTTGTAGTTCTTCTCTCACTAAAAAAATAACATATTTCTCGATTTTCTTATCCAATGGAGTTCATACACCAATAAATTTCATCTAGTGCATGGGGAAGCCACTATTAATTGTTAGGTTGTACACAAGATCATCGATTCATCAATAATTAGGGAAATGTATGATGAATTCATTTCTCCCCTACAACATGTGATAATGTCAAGAAGAATCCTCCACTGGAAAAATAATTTCTACATATGGAGAATATTATCTCCTTAAGGAGGAGGAGATTCATATGAAGAGTGAAATCTATTTAACCACATGATCCAATGTGTTTATCATTCCAAATAGTTGGGAGACATAGGTTAGCAGGTTGTGAACCTTTCAAAATATTAAGACTCTTGGATATTTATATTCATATTGGCCGATGTTGGAAGGAGGTAAATGCACTGAATGGGGTTGGAAGGTTACCCCCACAAATTGACCAACCAACCAGATTGGAAGATTTTATTACCATGTTTCTCAATGGATATATTCTCCTAGTATGGGTGTCAAATACCGGATCTTGAAGTAGAGCATTCATGATGGTTGATCAACTGACAACTGACCAGTGAATTAACCTAGATATGCCAGTGTTGGTGATGATATATTGCCTCTTCAGTTAAATTCATCGGGGGAAGGCCCAATTAAGACTTTTTGGGCCTTTTTATGTACTTTGGGGTTGGATCATGTCCCACATGGGGGGAAATGAGTTCATAAAAAACCAAGAGATCATCAATGATCACTTTAGGCCATATCTTAAGTGTATGGGTGGAGTCAGGCCACTGAATTTAGTAGAGTGGGAGGTGAAGAACAATATGAATTAGTATAATCAATTCATATTCACACCATACTTGGTTCCCACTAGTTCCATCATGGATAATGAAACCGACACTCATAAAGAGAGAGCCTATCTTATATCTTTAAGGGAAGGAATCTTGTTTTTCAGAAGTATTGGAGAGATAATCCATGAGGGATATTATACCTATAGATTTGAATGATAATTTCACTTTATATAGAAGAAATGTACTACTCCACCTATTATCATGTGTGGTGAGAATCATCTTATGGCTGCACACCAATTTTGGCTGATATTTTCATGGGAGGATATGAGAATAAGAGTTGTTATCCAACCCATTGATGCTAAAATGGGGCTCATGAACAACTATTAACAGACTTGGATTAGGTCATATCTTGGTTCACAACTAGATAACTTGGTGCCTCTATTAAAGGAACCACCGTAAATTGAAGATGGGATAGATGGACAACTAGTAAAGGTTGTCAATCTTGATAAATGAGTTACACTAATGAATCCCTTACTTTCCAAAATTATATAAAATAACTAAGGATTTAAGATTCTACTCCCTAGATGAGTCAAGAACCTTCCTAACTATCCATCCCTACTAAATATTCATTTCCAGTAGTTTGGATGGAGTAATACTCTTGGAAAAACACCATTCATACCAATGATATTTGGTATTTTATCTAGGTGACAGACATTGTTTTACCAAGTTTTGGGTATATATATTCTCCAAATGGAATATATTATATATATAAAATTGAAGTGGTTAATATATACCTACAACATCATGCGGTCTCAATCCATTTTCTTAAAATACAAATCCTTTACACAAATCAAGTACATGAAATTCTAAATCCCCATGAAGAATATACCAAAGAGGTTGAGGCTAGTGATGGAAATTCCCAGTGATAGGTAATATGGTTTTATTATTTTCACCATGATTTTATCATTGGAATTAATTGATTAATTTATTTTTTATTTGTGTAGTAGTTTTATGGAGTGAGCTTAACCATTGTATTTCTAATGTATTTGGATGGGGGGACAACAACCAATCCAATTTCTCCTATGTAAGAAAAACTTGAAGGCTCCCCTTATGGGTAGGATCATATATGGTTAATAATCACAAACCCTGATAGATATTTTCATCCTCCACCACCACCAGTATCTTATTCCATGGGCTTTTACTCGTGTGATATTTCTATGTAAATGAAATAAAAATATCTAGAAAAACTTATTCTATTGGGGTTAATATGTAAGTATTTTACTTACTAATTATTTTTTTAAAAAATATCCATGAATTAATTGATGTATTGGTCTATGAAGATTCTGGTCCTAGTTCCAAATGATCAAAAGTATCAACAACCCAAAAGTATTCAATCTCCACTCTCCCAAAAAGGGAATCAATGGATGTGGTAATTGAGGAATTTTAGGGGAGGTTAGGTCAGACTAAGGACCTAGCCATATCTATCCCTATTTTTATAGATCCAATTCCAATAGATAATGTTGTAGTTGTTCAAGATTTTAGGGACTCAACTATCTAAGAACCTATGGCACCTAGCCTTCCAAAAGGGGCCTCCATGGGAGAAAGAACAAGTGAATCTCAAGATAATCTGAACTCTACTATATCAGACCATTCCCAAACTAAGACAATACTAATGGATAGTTCCATATGGGATTTGGATCTTTTAATTTCAAATAATAGTAAAAAAATGGTTTTTATAGCCCTATAAGGGGGTTTTGTATAAGTGGAGATGAAGGTTGAGACCCAAGAGAAACCAAATCTAGTTGATGATAACAGTGCCATGGTCATCATCTCTGTGCACCCCAAGCAGCTTAGTGGCTTGGAGGAGATCATGGAATTAACTAATTACTCTACCAATAATCTTAATATTGTGATTGAATATTTGTAATAAGATTAGTAGTTAATAATTTCATGACTCTCATTTATAATTGTGCTAAATTATATCAATTTTTTAAATAGTTATATAAGGTAATAGGATAAAGATACATTACAATCTTATTTCTCCATTAGAGGGGGTAGTTCCCTTAATGATGGGAGTACTCCCAAATTCTATTATGGGACATAAAATTAGGATATATATCCATCATGTATATTTATGGGGTGACTATAAGCTTGGTGATCATTTCTCATATGAATGATAGTAAGTATTTAATTCACTAATCACTTGATTTATTTTCTTGTTTGATAGTTGATATATTATGAGCATTGATTTCAATGATTATGGTGAAAACTACTGAAGTTCAAAATGTTGGTTATTCATCCCAATTAATGAGATTCATGAGGAAATATATTATTATGAGGTTTGATTATCTAGGGGTGTCGATACTAAGACCTTAATGAGTGATTTGGTCCCCAAATATGTCTCATCTTATAGAATTGATTTTGAGCTTGAGAAAGAGGCTCTTAATGTATTACAAATCGCCTAATAATTTGTGTGGAAGGATATATGGAAGGTGATATATCAAACCCCCTTAGTAGACCTGTAAAAAAAGATACACAAGATTCATTTTAAATTCATGACACTCAGGTATGGAAGGATTAATTATCATACGATTCATAGTGTTATAAAGCATATTCTTTAGATATGGGAGTAGGAGGAGGTATAAAAACAACTCCCTATTAGGAAAAAATTAATATCCTAGTATACTAGTCTCCAAGATACAACATCCTGAGAAGATTCCCATCATGTAGAGGTGGCCATAGAATAATAATGTTTGAAAAAAAATTAGATATTTGGGTGGAGTGTGTTCTACAGGAACTAGATTCCACCAAAGGGGAGCTTGCTAAGCACCACAAGTTACTTGAAGTAGATAAAATAAAAGAAAAAAGTGATACTACTAGGGTATAAGACCTCCATTTAGTTAAAAATGTTGATGAAGTAGAGCTGGACATACTTCAAAATGATATCGATGAATCCAGACAATCAATTAATGAACTCTGAGTCTTTATGAAGGGAATATTATTAAATATCACTATCATGAAGAGATATTCCAACTTGTAGATTCCCCTATTATGATTTTTGATCAATTAATGAAAAAAAATCTTATTCTCAATTTCTTATCCCTTGATCTACTCCAAAAACCATTTCAATTTAAAATATAAATAGTAATCATGATTCCTAAACACTTGATTGCAGACGGTTTCCTCTTAGGTGTAACATGGGGATGTGTATAGAGATAGGTTTCATCACTATACACTAGATTTGGTCTATTTATATTGGGATTATTTCATCCTACACATGGTTCACATATGGTTATAGGAATATGTTTCATCACCGTAAACTAGTTTTAGTTTTAAAATATAGAAATGAGATGACTCAACACGATGAAGATCACAAAGGGAGAATTGAAATAAGGATTCCAATTCTAAAAAGGGCTCAAGAACCTTGAAGTTACATTATTATGCATTTTACACAGGTCTTATAAATTTATATTCTAGATATTATGGGATTTTTATCTTTTTTATAGGATAAGGGGATTAGAAATCATAGATTAGAATTTAATGGGAATGTATAGTGAACCCCACAATATTTGTGTATTTTTATTTTATTTTATTTTCCTTTGGCCCTAATTTTTTCCCATGCCTAAGATGGATGATACCTAGTGGGTTAAATCTTATATTTTTCTCAGGATTCCCTTTGTGTGTTTTTGAAATGATATGTTTTATGCCTTCTATTTTCTTTGAATTCTCAATTTCACCTAGATTATGTATAATATATTCCTAGAAAGAATAGAATTTATTTTTTCCAAGGCCATCCTTTAGGTTTTTTCAACTAGGTGATTTTTATGTCTCTTTACTTTGGTATTTTATGGTTATACAAGTTAGTTTAATATAATTGATTTTTTAGGCTGGACAACTGTGACAGAAAATGGTGAGGCAGTCTGCATAACAACATGGGAAAAATGAACCTGAAGTGAATGGAGATCCTGATTTCACTAATGTAGATGACCTCAAGGAATACTTCATGTATTTTATGTTCATAGTTATTAGACCATATATTGGTTATGTTTTTGGTCAAACAACTTTGACTACATATATCACCGTAGTTTAAGGATGTATAGTTTTGACCAAAAAGGAGGAGGAAAATGATCTATGTAGAAAAGGATAAACAAAAACTAACATGAATGGAGAGCCTATTTCCAATATAGACTACCTTATAAAGAGTATCATCCAGTTTATAATCATGAATCTTGGAATACTATGTCATACGGTGTAGGGACATGTAATAAGGCATGAGTAAGATTCAATATTAATATGCCACATCATTTCATTAAATATGATCATGATGCAAAACAGGTGTAACATCAATGGTATTAAATCCACTTGAATAGTTGGATTATGGGTTGTGTAAATCTAACTCAATGTGTTTTAATTAGGGATGTTGATATGGGACATGTATGTTAGGGATGACCATTGAAAATATTTTAATGAATTGTTCCACTATAATAGTGTCAAGTTATAAAAATATTAGAGCAAATTTTTGTTAAGATGAAAACATGCTTCTAGTTGGCAGGTCATATTGGGGGTGTGTATGCATAGTGGTATCAAGGGAATATATTCATAGCCAAACATAGGTTCCCTTTGATATGGATAAACTAATTACTGATAATCATGGAAGGTTTATAGGGATTTAAAAATTTGGGAAATGAAGTAGGTTTATGGATGAAAGGGTATTCAAAGAGGGTTTTGGTACCCTAAAAGTTATAATGCTATGTATTGGACACATTATTAGGGTGAATAGATATGATATGTCATTGATCTAACTTATCCCTAAACTAGAGGGTCCATCAATCATGGATTGGATTTTTCTAGAGACATATGGTGCCCCCCTAATATTCTCACATTTTTGTATTTGTGATATAATTTTTTACTAAGACTTAAAAATGGGAATCTTAGAGAATGTGGACTTGAATTTTTACCAGGACACCCTTTATGGGTTTTTGGTCTGATAAATTTTATGTCTCTTTCACTACCAGCTTAAGGTATTGTGATTCGGACCATTGAGGGATAAATCTTAAGGATGTAAAACTTTTACCAAGATGAAAATAGTTTAAGGTTGTGATTATCAGACCAAAGAGTGAGATAGTCCATCTAATAAGGGAATTGTAAAACCTATTGTGAATGAAGATGCCAATGCTAGTATAAAATATCTTAGAGGGGTGTACATAGTTTGTGATCATGATTCTCTAAACATTGAGGCATGATGTTTAATATCAAATTTCTTTGACCAAAATGGTTTTTTAGTTTATATTCATATATAGTTAGCTAGAATACAGAAAGATATTCCATCTAGCGGTGAGGGAAAAGTTGGCCTGTAGTGAATGAGATCCTAGTACTACTAGTATAGTTTGTCTTAATGGGAAGTGAATACTCATAGTTTACGGTCATTATGATTTTAAATTTATATGAAGGTATAATGAAAAACAATAAACTTCTGAAAAAAACCTATACCAATGGTTTGGAACCACTGGTATAAGCCCTCAAACCATTTGTATAGCCTATACTAATAGTTTAAAGAACTGTTTTCTATTTTTGTATTAGGATATACCTATACCAAAGGTTTTGGGAAACCATTGGTATTAATGTTCTATAGAAATGGTTCCAAAAACATTGGTATAGGTTATATGAAATATCTATAACAAGGGTTTGAGAAAACCATTGGTATATGTAATGTAATAAAAAAAGGCCAGTAGTTTTAATCCTAGAACCTCCTGGTTATACTTCAACAACTTAACAACTAAGATAAAATAAATTTTATAAACATAAATAGAAATTTATATATGTAAATTTAAAATTAATTTATAATTTGAATTATTTATTTTTATTTGATAATGTAATTCACAAAAAATTCAGGTACCTATACCAATGATTCTCAAAAACCATTGGTATACATCTACACCAATAGTTTTTGAGAACCTTTGGTATATGTACCAAATATTTTTGGGATCTATACCAATGGTTTTCCAAAACCATTGGTATAGGTACCATATACTATTTTTTTCCAAACCATTGGTATAGGTCCATGGGTATAGGTCAAATTTCTAGTAATGAAAAACCGATTGGAGTTCAAGGGAAAAGAACAAACCAGAATTTTTTTGAATTGGAAATGATGAAATTGTAAATCAAAATTAAAGGCTTTTGGATTAAGAGTGATGAAATTAGATAGGTACGCAAGGTATGATCATTGACCACATTCAAATAACAGATCCCTTTATGATTATTTCAAGGCATATATGGATTAGAATACCTTTTTCTTAGTATGAAAGCATGTGTTTTGTTGGCATTCCATATTGGGGGTGTTTATATAGAGCAGTATTAGGGGAATGTATACATAACCAAATAGATGTGTCTCTTGAAACTATATTCACTCATTACCGATAACCATGGAAGGTTGATGGAAATATGATACACTCAATAAGAAAAGTGTGATGGTGGAAAAAGATATCCAAAAGAGTTATGGGGTGGTTTAGATCATAATTAAGCATGGTTAGGCTATTGGAATCCTTTGTAAAGGAGATAACATGAGTGATTTCTATACTCAGTCTAGAATGTATGGTATAAATGTTTTTATGTATCTTGAAATAATAATAATCAAGCCACACATAGTTTTTGGGAATGTTGTGCACTCCCACATAGATCCGTATCTCATGTGGGATAGTTGGGTCACATGGAATAGGTTAATTTGAGTATTTAATAGGCATATTGTATGGACCATATGTTATGTATTTTAACATCGTGTGATACAGACTTAAATGTTATGTATTTTAACATCATGTGACAAGGCTTTGATGTCATGTAATTTAACATCATGCGATAGGGAATCAAATTCCATGTAGTTTAATGTCATGAGAAAAGGACTTGTAATTTTTTGAAATTTGACATCATGTGATAAGGACTTGGATATAATGTAGTTTAACATTATATGAAAAAGACTTAAGTGTTGTGAAGTTTAATATCACGTGACAAGGACTTGGATGTCATGCAGTTTACCACCACAAAAAATGACCTACCTTTCGTGTAGTTTAACATCATATGATAATGACTTACACCACATTGTTTAATATTAGAAAACTAAAATGTACACATAGGAACTTTATACATTCCTAACTTGTGTACGAGATAGAATATCCTCATCTTAGTGCTATATTTATAAGGAATTGGTACTAGGATAAAAAAAATTTAATATGGGGGAAATTTTTTCTTGGAATTGGTTTTTGGTAAATAACCATATGCTAAGAGTATTTTTTTTGACTGGCCTATGCACTAGACGCAATTTTTCCCCAAATTTCAAATGAGGAGTGAAAACCTCAAGACAAAGATCAATAAAAAATAGGGTTTGATTGGAACTTGTGGCTGGGCCTAAGATAGAGGATCTAGGCATCATTATATATCCTAAAAGAATAATAATCAATCCACACATAGTTATTGTAATGTATATGCATAGATTTAGAATATGTACAATGGAAAAGGGTTGCATGGTCTTACTCTAATGATAGGTGATTATTAGATTCTTAATGGAATAAGGAGGAAAATTTATTTCCATGAACAAGACAAATGTTATTTTTAGTTGAACCAAATATAATAGATCTAAGAATTACTATGTATATAGTGATAATAAGAATCAAGAAACATGTAGTTTTTAAAAGGGGGTACCTTTATTATAAGCCCATGGACAAAGAATTCTATGTCATAGGATCCTACATACATCTGACTCACATGTAGAAGATGGGAATTCTGGTTGATAGAATTTATGGATGGGCCTAGAATTGGAGATCTAGGTGTCACTAAACACCCCATAATAATATGAATCAATCCAAAAATAGTTATGGAAAAGAGGTATATTGTCCCAATGTGGAGTCTAGTGTATGAAAACCCTACATGAATGAGAATACTACAAGTTTGAAGGGAGAATTTGGAAGAAGGTAAAATTTGTGGATAGGTCCAAGATTAATAATATAAATGTCACTACATATCCCATAAGGATAAGAATCAAGCCACATGTAGTTATTATAAGGGTTAATTTTATCTGAATATAGATAAATTCTTCAAGAAGATATTACATATATATGGATATAGTGTAAGGTAAATGGTCTCACAAATAATCCACCTATAGAGAGTTGAAGAGTCATGTATAGAAAACTATATGTCATTATATTTAACATCATGCTATTATGATTGGATTCTATGATTTTGAATATATTTTATCTTAATCATGCTAACCAGAGAGATTTTCAAGTACCCCTAAGATTATGCAATTCATGATTGATGTAAGAAATAAGTGGTAATTAAGAGATCATATGAATCATATGAGAGTGAATATTAGGGAATATACATGTAGAATTTATATCTTGATTCAAGAAAGATAAGTCTACATGTATTTGGATATAGTGTATATAGAATAGGTTAAAAGTTATGAAAATTCATGGTTGGGCCTAGGATAGAAGATCTAGGTGTCACTATGTACCCTACAAGAATATGAATCAAGAAACACATAATTTTTATAATATGAGGCAATTTTTACCTCAGTGCTAATTTTTTGAAGTTGGAAGCCACATAATCATTATTATTATATTGATTTTTATTTTTTGTTAGGGAGAGAAACCATAGAAGGTAGGATTTTCAAAGTAGTTCAAGTTTTTTTAAGATTTGAACACATGTTATGCAATTTAACATCATGTGACTAAGATAAAGGGGGAACTTTATCCTTGATGTAGGATGGAATATGGGGAAAATAAATTCATTAAGGCACCCACACAAATCTATCATTAATGTGGGGTAAATTACATGAATATAGACCATTTTATGTAGTTTTAATGCATGAAAAATGGATTTATGGGGTATAGGTTTTAAGGTCATGATTCTTGGACCAATTATGAATAGTTTAAAGTATTGAAGAACATTCTTGTTGAGGCATGTAGTTTAAGGACATGATTCTTGTACTGATGTGTTATATAGTTTACAGACTTATTATGAGGACCATGACTATAAAATTTAACATCATAAAACAAGTACACTGTTGTGAAGTTTTACATCAAGAAATAAAAATGATGTCATTTAGTTTTACATCTTACAACAAAATCATGGGTACTATGTAGTTTGAATTCTTACAACTCTAACCTATAAAAAATAGTTTAATGTTATATTATAGAGACATAAAATATAAAATTTATTATCTTTGAGTGAGTATGATTACTATGTATTTTAATAATGTATAGTGATGAAATTATTGTGGAATTTTACATTGTAAAAAAGGAAAACTTCATGAAATTTTATGGGTTGTGATAAAGACTTGTGTGTAATAAAATTTGATGTCTTATAACTCAGACTTTCACAAAGTATTTTAATTTCATGTGGTAGAGATATAATTTTTTAGTTTAACATATTGCAGTGAAGAATAAGTGAACTATCATGAAGGTTATGCAAATTATTTATTCAAAAATATTTCATTGGTGGGGGGTGTGATGCACTCCCCATCGATGGAGGCTAAGGATTAAGTTTCATTAGAGTATACCTTGTGTATAACATAAGTTCCATACCCTTTTAGTTTGAGTTTTATAGGATTATTCCAAGGGTTCATGAGAATTATTATTGTTATCACTAGATCCCCTTGAAGGAATGATCAGAGAAAAAACCTCTTATTGAAGGCTCATGCACCTCAATTTTGTTGAATTTATTAGTTATGAAATGTGAGAAACCTTTTCACTTATAGTCACTCTAATTCATCAAACCACCTTTTATACTGCACATCTTTAGACAACTAGTTTTAAATAGTGAATCTAACTTAATTTAACTAGACTTAAATGGGTATAAATTCATTTTTCCCATAGAAAAAAGAATATGGGGGTTTTTTACATAACAGTATGGGTTGTGGTGTGGTAAGCCCACAAGGAATGTAGAATTTTTTCCCAATATTTATTATAATTGATTTCTATATTCTAAATACTATTTGATAGAGTCTTATTAAAATCATATATCTTCCCATTTATGACTGCATGATATCGATATGATCAATGATATTGATTTTTTTATTCTCAATACAACCTTTTCAACTTAGAATAATAGAAATTAGTTTTTTTTCTATCAATACTACATGAGGGATACTGAATATAGTGATGATATTTAACTTGAAAAGGATGATAATGGCCTTTTTCCCAAATTCATTAAGGGGTATAGCCTCAGAACATTTATATAAGAAGTTAGTGATAGTGAATATATAATTAAACTTTCTTATTGTAGTTGGGAGATATGGACCCATGGAATCCATTCTCCATATAGTGAATGACTAAGAATATATAGTGGTATACAATAATTATAGAGTTTTATGAATGAATCCAAAGTGTATCTGGTAGGAATGACACTTTTTGGTGAACTCTATGAAGTCATACATCATTAATGGACAATAGTAACCAAGCCTCTTGATTTGATGGGAGAGCTTGTTTCCTAAATGATGGGTGACACAATCACCTGTGTGGAATTATTTCATAATAGTAAGGGTCTCTTCTCTTTCATGAAATTAGAGGAGAGACCCATCAAAGAATTATTTATAGAAATATTTATGTGAATTTGAAAAATTTTAAAGGAAAAGGTTTGATACCCGACACATGATCTTCTCCCTCATATCTCAATCAGGAAGAAGGAATACATTCTAGAGATATTCTATTATGGGGGTATCCATTTAGATTCAGGATCTATAATCTTACCTTTTTTGTGGTATCATTAAATTCATTGATTCCCCTCATGTCATATCTAATGAATGATGATACCACCCAGTTATGTGCAATTTAGATAATCATATTGTCCTTTTTTGGATTTTCCATGTCTATGGATACATTATCCAATTAATCAACACAAGAATTTTGTGAGTGTGTAATATGAGAAAACATTGGTTTTGATGGAAATTTTTCCATCCAACCTTGTATGTAATCAAGAAAAGTAATTAGTTCTTCATTCTTAATGGAATATTCACCATTAATCTAATTGATTACTAGCTCTGAGTTTCCCTTGATGCTTAGGTAGGATATTGTTATTTTCAGAACCTTATCTTGACCTTTAATGAGAGCCTCATATTCTACCTCATTTTTAGTGTACCATTTCAAAAACAAAAAGGAATAAGGTATCAGGGAGAAGAGCATGATTCCCAAGATAACTCGATCAAGATTGTATTTTTCCATTATTCTTCCAATAAAGATACTAGAGGATCTATAACAATACATCTCCCATATATGGGGAGTATCATGGATAGAGAAAAATTCTTCATTAGAAAGATATGTTTTACTAGGGAAATTTATAGAGAAAGATCTATTACAAAGAAGTATTCTTGTGACTCACTGTTAACTACATTACAAGGCACAAATAGAATGTTAAACTATTATAGGATAACTTATAGCCTTTCTATATGTCTAATTAGTATTGGATGATTGAGGATATACTTTAGTGAGTCTACTTAGGATACCCAGTGAACCCCATGATGTGACAAGTAATGCCTCAAATTCTATATGATGAAGATTAATGCAAGATAGTTTTTTCAATGTTGTTTTACTGGGTTTCAATATATGACATAGTTTTTCTTAGATATTAAATACTATTTTCCATGTTCACATCATTCTTATGTGAAAAAATAGAACTAAATGATCGTTTTTTGGTAACTACATTCAAGACAAGTGGATTTCCTTCCATGGGTGACATTAATACTGGTGGGCACATGGTTGTGCACAAATTTACCCAAGTTTTATGGTAAAAGAAGTCACTTGTAGTATATCTTGGGTTATCGAATCCACAAGTACCGAATAAGAAACCAATATACACCTATGATTTGAGGGAGTTTTTGGCTATAGAGTGGCCAACCTGGGTTTTGGTTTGATTAGATTATTAAATGATATTTTAAGATAGTTAAGTGAATTAAATTTAAAAATAATGAGTTGATACTTGGTTATCACATGAGGTGGATTGGATGAATTTATTTTCTTAGAAAATTGCATATCATTTATTCAATATGTATCCAAAAATTGAGATAATTATAAAAAATCATTTACCAATTTAATCCATACACAAGTACAAGGCTAATCACCAATGCACTTAGAGGAATGCATTCATGATCAATCTAAGTAAATGTATCATACTATCACTTAGAATGTGTCATCATTAAAGTGGGCGAAGATAAAAATAATTTAACTCCTCAAATGGAAATATTAAAATAACGAATAGATTTAAATATTAAGTACATGAAATAACATTCAATACATAACCTTGAAACTCCCCTGGATCAACCCATAAGATTTTATTCTTCCATTTATTCTATTATTATAATAGAAGTGGGAAGTCAACTTAAATAAGTGTGATTGAAGAATAAAAACATTGAAATAACGATCCCTCCATCGTTGTGTGTGGAATTTCACAAAATATGACTTGAATAAACTCACTCCTTAAGGAGAAGATATCAATGTGATAATTAAAATAATAAAATAAAAGAAGAAAAATAAGAAATTTTATTAAGAAATAAATTTGAATGAAAAGATTACATAAGAAAAATTGACATTGCAATTACAAAATGAAAGTAGGAAATTATAATTAAAAGAAAAACATTCGATAGAAAGGAAAAACATGGATGTAAAGGAAAAACATGAATATGAAGAAAAAAACATCAATGATAATTCCATTAACCACCATCTACTTATATAGGCATATTTTGTGAATTAGTTAAAACCACCATCAATACATTCCTTCAACATTAATTGATAGAGTCAAAAGGAAGGTGAGAAAATCAAGGGAAATTTGATGTTTCAAAGTTGACCCAGAAAATCATCCAGATTCACCCCCCTTGTTGATGTGTGAATTTGTAACTGAATATGGCTGTATCAGAATGAGTTATAGAAGGAAAATATCTTAGTACATATATCCTCTAACAGATGCAAAAAGTTGAGGAAAATTGGACTTGTTGTTTGGATGTTATGGTTGATCTTGTGGGATGACTTTATGAGTGTTCAAACTTGGACCACTATTTAAATGTCAACTTATGATCCCTTTATCTCCATGAAAAATTCAGAATTATCTATGAACATAGTTTAATGAAATTATTACCATATTTTTCTATTTCTATAGTTAAAATTTGAGCTTCATTGGGCTTGGATTGTGGGACCCACTTTTGTTTTATGGACCTTAGGCCCATTATGCTTTTTCCAGAACATTTCTTCATTCATCCCCAAAAATAATCATCTTCCCTTAAGATTAATCCATCAATACTAAAAGAAAAAAATGTTCCAAATAAAGTGATAAATCATATCCAAAAAATTCAAGAAATGAATTCGATAAATAAATGATTGATTGTGCCCAAATTTACACTTTAAACATGAATTGAAAAAATGATATGAAATGAATTTTAATTTATGAAATGCACTAAAACTGATGTTTATGGACATTGAGACACTTGAATATTAAGATATAATCAATGAATATTAGCATCATTAAGTAGCTAATCACACCCCAACTTGAGTTTTTCTAGTCTCGAGCAAAAAGTATATCAAAAATATGACATTGAATTCCATTTTTCAAAAACATTTTAACATAGATTTCTCACCAAAAGACATCATTGCAAACAATCATGAAACCTTTCAAAAATCATTTCACACAAGATAGGTTCAAAAGCATATCCTAAGACCAAGACCATTCCTTTGTTCAAATTCACTTCCAAATTTCATCCAATTTCAATTAAGCATGATGATGTGTTGGGTATAAGAAAATACATGAGGACCATTTTATTATTAAAGGGGAAAAATTGAAGCGCTAGGTGGGAATCACACTAAAACTTAAGATGAGTATCCAATTTTTGTTTTTGTTTTTTTTGTTTTGTTGTTGTTTTTTATTGTTTTTTTGAACCACAATAGATATGAAAAGACCAAATCTGGGAAAGAAAACTATGGATTCACGATCCCAAAGTGCCGGATTCCACACATATTGTCAATTCCATGCTCTACAATAGAGATATAAATCCTAAATCCAGGAAAAACAATTATGGAGTCATGATCCCCAAGTGCTAGACACTACACATTTTCAAAAAAAATTACTCTATATGGTCATTTGTTTTCATTTTTTTGATACTCAAATTAAAATAAAAGTGTCCCCGAACACTATGCTATGATGAAAAGGACCCAAGAACTCAAATTTACTCCCAAGATCCAATGGACGTGAATTGTGGCATTTTGATTAAGAGGATAAAAATGTAAACTTTAAAAAATCACATCGAACAACTGAACTTTCCAAAAACTATGATCATGAACTTAAACATGCATTCAAATCATAATCAGGGCATTAAAAATCATTTGAAAAGTAGTTTTAGTGTTTCACAAGGTACATTAATGCATTCAAGGATAATAAATAAAATTTTTATGAATTGATTTTTTTTATCATAAATTCCCAATTTTTTTGAAATCCTAGATTTTCACTCCCCCAAATTAAAATGAAACTTCCCTTAGTTTTGAAAGAGAATAAAATAGAGATATTATAATTGGGAAGAAAGAGGGGAGATGAAATTTGAAATTATACCATGGAAAAAAACCACCTAGTTTGCAGTTTATGACCCATCAATAAGAAATTTATTACATTAGCTTCATGTCACATGTAGACTCCTCAGGGATGATTGATGTATAGTTTTTAAATTTATAAGGAAAGGGTTTTATTTTGAAATACTAAAATTCATCAGCACCTGAATATCACACATAATAGAAATTAGATTACATTGGAAACCCCAAGGGGTTCCCTAAAAAAATACAAAAAAATAAAAAATAAAAAAATGCAGAAGTCGGGTTGCCTCTCAGAAAGCGCTTAATTTAAATTTATTAACTCAAATTAGATCCCTAATATTATATAATACCGAATTTAAACATTTTAATTACCCCATATTTCTCTACTTCAATAATATTGATATTTATTCATTTTTTATAATTTGTGTCATGTGCAATCCTTTGTTCTACAATGAGTGGGAAAATCCATGTAATATTAGAAATGATTGATTTAGTTGAATTTCTAGCATTTCATAAGATAAAAATAACTATTCCAACATTATTGGTTTCATGTGAATAATGAAATAAAAATACAAGGTATTTCTTATTAATTATGATGGTATTCATGAGTTGGGAAGGAAGGAAAATAATTTTGATCTTGGGTTGGTTTAAATTTCCTAAAGAATATTAATAAATTAGATCAAAATCAGTTTCTTCTTCAAAAAATATAGAAATAATTGGTTCATTTTGAAAATATGATTCCTCCAAAAAATCGATTGGTTGAATTTCAAGAATGGGTATATACTCTATGTTTGCGATCACCCCCAATGGTTCAGTGATTAGTGGTCCAAAAAAATAATCCTTAGATAAATATTTAGGACCCTCATTCCATGAGGCCAAGTTTCCCTCTTGAGAATACAAAGAATCATTTTACTCTTTATTTAAATACTCTTCATCAATTACTTGATCCTATTCATCCACCCCAAACCCTAAGGTTGGTTCTTTAGTAAATTAATGAGAGGTTTTTGGGAATCTAGAAAAATAACATAAGGTTTTAGAAGGGATATTCAATGTTGAGATGGGTTCCTCACAAGTTTTTTTATTTTTTAATTCTAACCTCAAATATGAAACCTTATAATTAATTATATGCATTTAATCACACAATTTTTAAAAAAGTTTTTAGGGATCAGTTTGGATAGGAGTTTGGACATCATGGAATTTCCTAATATTGATCTCTTCCACCATCCTTGCGAGGGATATAAATTATTCCTTTAAATGTTCATCATCCCAAAGATTGTACATGTTATCGGGTGTGGGTTAATCATTTAAGTTTTGGTCAATTAAATATGTGAGGGGATTCCCAATGTTGATTTACTAGTTGATTTCATCCTGAGTTTATGATGGGATATTTTTTATGATAATCCATTGGATTTATTTGTAAAATTAGATTTGAGATTTTCGAGGCCCATAAAAATATAAAGGGGAAAAGATAAGAGAAAAGTAACGAGTAAAGAGAAATGGGGGAGAAAAGAAAGGTTCTAAGGTGACTTAATTGGTCCCCAAAAACAGTTTCAAAAATTTTTTGAACCCAAATTTACTCATGTTTCATGGTAAAAGTGCTCGCTTATAGTATAGATTAGGTTATCAAATACACAAGGACTGAAAAAGAAACCTATAGAAACCTATGATTTGATGGAGGGTTTGGATATAGAGTGGCCAACTTGTTTTTTTACATGATTGGATTATTAAATGATATTTTGATATACTTAAGTGAATTAAATTTAAAAATAATGAGTTAATCCTTGGTTTTATCATGTGGTGGATTGGTTGAATTTATTTTCTTGTAAAATTTCATATCATTTATTCAAGATATATCAAAACATTGAGATAATTTTGAA
Source organism: Viscum album (assembly GCA_963277665.1). Taxonomy (NCBI): domain Eukaryota; kingdom Viridiplantae; phylum Streptophyta; class Magnoliopsida; order Santalales; family Viscaceae; genus Viscum; species Viscum album. The sequence continues at coordinate 282,980,823 of OY728138.1, read as the reverse complement.
AAATCATTCACCCATTTAATCTATAAACAATTCCAAGTCTAGTTACCCATGAACTTAGAGGATTGAATTCATGATCACTCTAAGGAAATGGATCGTACTTGCACTTAGAATGTGTCATCATTAAAGTGAGAGAAGATGAAGAATAATGTAACTCATCATATGTAAATCTTAAAATAATGAACCTATTTAAATATTAAGTACATGAAATAACATTCAATCCACAACCTTGCTACTCCCTTGGATAAACACATAAGAGGTTATCCCTCCATTTATGCTATTATACAAATGGAAGAGGAAATTCAACTTAAATAAGTTATATTTAAGAATAAAAACATTGGAATAATGATCAATCCACTGTTGTGTGAGGAATTTCACAAAATATTACATGAATAAACTAACTCCCTAAGGCAATGATATCAATGTGACATTGAAAATAATAAAATAAGAGAATAAAAATAATAAATGTTATTAAGAAATAAAATTGAATGAAAAACTTACATGAGAAAAATTGATATTGTGATTACAAAATGAAATTGTGAAATTACAATTGAAAGAAAAACATTTGATAGAAAGGAAAACATGAATGTAAATGAAAAACATGGATAGAAAGAAAAAAACATCAATGATAATCACATTCACCACTAGCTCCTTATATAGGCATATTTTGAGCCTCAATTCTACCCACAATCAACAAATTCCTTCCCCATTAATTGAGAGTGTCAAAAGGAGGGTGATAAAATCAAGGGAAATTTAACGTTTTGAAGTTGACCTGAAAAATTGCCCAGATTCATTACCCTTATTGATGTGTGAATTTGTAACTAAATATGGTTTAATATAAAGAGTTTTTATAAGGAAAATATCTTAGTAAATATATCTTATAATAGTTGTAAAAACTTCATGAAAATTAGACCATCCATTTGGATGTTATGGTCGATCTCATGGGATGACTTCATGGGCATTCAAATCTGGCCCACCATTTAAATGTCAACTTGGGATCCCTTTATCTACATGAAAAATTAAGAATTAAACCTTCCCACAATTTAATGAAATTATCCCCATGTTTTTATATTTATACATTTAAAATTTTATCTTCATTGGGCTTAGATTGTGGGCCCCACTTTTGTTTGACGTGTCATAGACCCATTGTGATTTTTCTTGAAAATTTCTTCATTCATGCCCAAAAATATTAATCTTCACTTTAGATTCATCCATTGATCTGAAAAGATAAAATATTATAAATAAAGTGATAAATCATATCCCATAGTATCATATTCAAAAAAATAAAGAAATGAATTCCACAAATAGATGATTTATTGGGCCCAAATATACAATTTAAACATGAATTGCACAAATAATGTGAAATGAAGTTAATTTATGAAATGCAATAAAACTGATGTTTATGGACATAAAAACAATTGAATATTAAGATATAATTAATTAATATTATCATCTTTAATAAAATAATCATCACGAGAGGTATTTCTTATGATTTTGGAAAACTTCATGTCAATATTTATCCCATCAATATATCCCTCCATTTTTCATCAATTTTGTGAATGATAGGCACTTTCCTATGAGGTTTTCTATGAAGAATATGATGTAAGAAATGAATCACTGAATCCCTCTCAACTCTTTATGGTTTTTAGGATTTTTCATATTAAGGATTTATTTAATCTTCTCAGGGTCAACTTTTTTTCCACTATTGTGTACCACGAAGCTAAGAAATTTTCCTACTGTCACCCCAAAATCACATTTCAGGGGGTTCATTTTCAATCTATGATTCCATAGTATGTTGAATAATATTTCAAGGTTGGTTATATTATCACAATTATATTGGTATTTGACTACCATATCATTGAAATAACATTCCATAATCATTTCTAGGGGTTCTTGAAGATGTGACACATGGAACATTGATATGCGACTCTGGTATTTTTCAATCCTAAAGGCATCAGTTGATAACAAAACACCACTTATTGGGATCTAAAAGAAATGTATTATCCATAAACAAGGGCTATCTATATGTTATTATACCCTAAATACCATCCACGAAGTATATGTATTGGAAACTAGTTGTTGAATTGATTAGTAATTCTATTATTGGGACAAGGAAATCATCCTCTATGAAATTCTAGTTAATATTAATAAAGTCAATGAAAACATGAATTTTAACATTTTTTTAATTAGGATGATATTGGAAATCCACATGGGATATTATAACTCCCAAATGAATTTATATTAAATTATATTTTCACTTTTTCCTCTACCTAAACAATACAAGTAGGTTGAATTCTCTCAGTTCCTATTTGTAACCATGATGATCCTCTAGTAGGCCCAGATGATGAGTATCCACATAAAGATCTAAGTTAGGAATCTATGTATAGATCCAGGAAAAGAAATCTCGATGATTCTTTAGGAAGGAAATGTATTTTACCTAATATTTTGAAGTCATAGCGGTACTAATCAATATAGACCACAGTTCTTCATTTATTTCTAAATTTATTTCCTTAAGTTCTTCAATAGTGGGTGAGACGCCGTCATAATATTTTGAAGGGGAATATTTAAGATCTTTATTTTTCTCTTCATTATCTTTCATTTAAACATTTATAGGTGAGGTGATATTTTTGGATTTGGAATATAGTATGGGGAAATGTTTATTTTCAATAAATTATAAGAAAATATCTCTAAATTCTAAAAAATCTGTTGCAGGTGCATCATTACCAAGGGAACTTGGAATTAAATCTCTCTCCTCTCTACTATCATAAGGGGAAGGTAATGAGATGAATTATTGAGACTCAAGATATTTTATTGTGGGAATTATTAGCTACTATGGATGACATGGAGTATAAATATGACACTAAATCCTTTATGGGTTCTACAAAAAATGTGGGTCTATCTTTAGTGGGAGAAAATTTGGTTGATATAGCTGATATAATAAGAATAGGGTTTATGATGATCCAACCTCATGTTCACCTCCTACATTGAGGTTTGAGGTTCATTTTATTTGATACATGTAATTTTATGGCCTGAACATTGATCAAACCAATCATCTAGTGGAGGTACTTGGGGGGAAAAAATTGAGGATTTCTCTTATGAGGGTAAATTTTCCTAACTTAGTTTATGGGGAATAAAAAATATTCACTGAGTTAATTGAATATATTTTTTAATGGAAAATATTAATATACTTGGGGCTAGTGATATGAAAAATACTATTTTCCTCTAGTTTATTCCCATCTCTCTTATAGAAACCTAACTCCATATATTGGGATTCATAGGAATTGAATGAAGTAATATCACCATAAACAACTCCAAAATTCACATTGATAAAGAGCTCGAGGGATTGATGATATGAAGAGGAAACTTCTGTAGGAATATAAATCCACAAAATCACTAACAAAACATTAAGGTATATCATGGTGAAAACCACAATTTCAAAGTCATACATGAGGTACTTGAAGTATGTCATGAGCTTGATCTTTCAAAGATATCTCTACTAAATTTTATTATACTCTTGAATTTTCATGTTGGAGGGCTTCTCTATAACCTATTATTTAGAGGGTATGAATAGATATGATATTGATTTGGGAACCTTTATCAATTATGGCTCAATGAATATTGATATCATTTAGTTTTCCATAGACATGTAAGGGTATGATGTCCCCCTTCATGAAGATCTCTTAATATTATTATATGAAGAACATAACTATATGAAATTTTATGAAACTGATCTTTGCATGGTATATTTCAACCACAATTAACTTAAACACAAATTATTAAGGGCATAAAAGGGATTCAATGAGAACATCTTGGAGTTCCCTTAAGAGATAAATGACATCTAGATTTGAGAGATTATCTCGGAAAACATAAATATAATTCAATATTTCATATTTTTGGGTTAGGGGAATATGCTTCTTATCATGTGGTTTCTCCTTATCTTGGGGTTTGGAGGTTGTTGATATAAACAGTATCTATGTGTCCCTTACCTGACCCAAGTTTGAGGGTGGGGGTTGGGGAGGGGGAAATTTCACTATTTGGATATTGGATGAAACAAGACTTCCCACACTATAATTATACCACTATAATTTTTCAAATTAATTTTATAATATTATTGGACTTGAAAAAGTCTCATAGGATTCTAGAATGGAACGATGTTCCCACCGAGCCCCCTAAAGTGCTTTTCTTCTCATCTCTATGACATAGATGGATTCATTTGAGATAATTCTTGAATATAAACCTTATATTCATCAGCCTCCTTGACCATAATAATCTTATACGCAGTTATTAATGGGAGAACATAGTTTATAAATATCTTGTTCATCATAAAAAGGATTTTTAAAGTGAATGACATTGACAAAAGCATATTTTTACTACTCATATGATGAAAATTCCATTTGATGGGATGATGCTTGTGATCCTATTTGGTATGGTTTTTATCCTTATAGTTCCAAAGGAATAAATTCTAAGAGGGTCTTAATCAGTTTGGGTACCAATATATAATCTTCATATTGCCTCTTCTTATTTTAGTGATGTTTGCAACAACCTTTAGCCGATGATGAATAAGAATTTATTTATAACTTTTTAGGGGATCTAAATCCATAAACGACTGATTTAGTTGTTCCCTAAGGACAGAGTATAATCATTTGACTATTTTTCTGGTCATCCAATCATAAAACTTTTGAGAATGTGTCTATAAGACTTTTTACTATTCACCCTTATCTTCGGGTATGGTAGTAGAAACACAAACTACTTACACCATAGGTTTTACCAACTTCACTTATTTGAAGTCAACCGTTTTTTAAAGATCATAATTGAAGAAATTAAGTCCTAGATATTATGACCTAGAATCTGATGTTAGGGGAAGTAGTCAGGATGATAAGTTAGGTCAATCTCATTGGGCCATTTGGATTTCAGAAATATGAGAAAATTATTCTCCAAAATGACAATTAAATAACTTGGGATATTATTATTTTTGAAAGAATATATCTTTTTCTTTATATCATAGAGTAGAATATTCCTCTATTCCCTTTTTACCACATGATAGGGGTGATTTTATTTCTATTACGTCTCGGGAGGAGGCCCCACTTTATAATGGGTAGTCTTGGGGTTTAGATTAAACCATGATGCTAGTTTGATCATAACAGTTTCCACTTATACTCTAAATAGTTTATTTTTTTTATGATTATGCCATTGAATGAGATTTAACCTTAGTTTATTAGATAAAATATTCCAACCTCTATATAAATGTGTTGAACTTTTAGAATCTACCTAGTTATTTCAATGGAATCAAAACATTTACAACTCATCACAGATATTTTTAATGAATATCTCTAATAACTATTCTCAGGGGAGTTACATATTTAGAGAATATGTAAAGTATTTACATATGGAAATAATGATCAAGACCCTCTCATTATAATGATATTTACAATTTGGGATATTAAGTAATATTATATTCCTCATCATATATTTGAACTGATAGAGAAATTACTGATGGAGATCCTCTCAACCATTGATGGACCTAACCGGTAAGTTGTTATACTAGAAAAATATTAGTCCTTCTTGGGTCTACATAAATCATATGAGATTAGATGCTTATTTTTTCTCTAGTATTCCTGTTATAGGGCCACATCAATATATAACGTGTGTCATATGTTTTTATGGGTCCCCATGCTATTGAAAACTAGGAACATTGGATTCTTAAGGTTTGGTAGAGGAGGATTTTTGTACACCCATTGATAATATAGTTTCATTTCCAATTGCACCAATGATCTATTTCCTTCCATGGATTTTATTTGGGAAGCCAATGATTAAATAGAGTCAAGAAGTTATACCAGGATGGTCAGTTGGGTAGATACTTTGGTAGAGGTGATAGGTGGAGTCTGATATGGTCATCCCATCTATGTCTGTTATGGGTATTATGTACAAGCTCATCGAGGATAACTTTCTTGATAGAGATCTTGTAGGTGCACATATGGAGGTAAATCTTGATAGTTTCTAGCTATCAACCTTAATTACACTGGTTAACTGGACCTTGAGTCTACTATATGGTCAGGCTCAGTTCATATAGGTTAAAATACTGTCACTTTTTTGGATATGCACTAGAGGGGAAATATTTTCATTCACCTTGGATTCATACTAAGCATGAATTTTTTCCTTGATTAGTTCAGAATTAATTCACTTTAACTCTTTTATCATAGATTTATATTTGGAAAAATTTTCCTTGATGGTGTGATCTTCATTTTCATCAAGTTTTGGGTGAGATGTGGCCACACCCCTCCCTATTTTATTTAGTTGAAGCTCATCAAAAGAGTGGCTGCTGAAAATTTGGGAGAGCTCCAAAATTTTAGGTATGGATTTAGTGATGGGTACAAAAACCTTCTTTATGTTTCTTAGTGTGGACCATATTTCAGACACTAGTTTACCCATAACGCTATTCCATTTTAACATTGTGATTTGGGATATTCATGGAGGCAACATTGATGATATCTACTGATGTGTGATATGATATAGAAGATCCTTTATCGTTTGGGTATTTTAAGGGAAAAATTCCATTATTTCCTGGAGTTTTTCTTTTTGATGGATTTATTCAGTTATAAACCCTATATGAACCAATGTTTTATTCTTGATACTCCCATAAAAGTGATATTTCGAGGGTGATCTAGTGGGAGTCCCCAACTAGATATACCGACCATGTTCCCAATGAGAGTGATAGATCTCACAATAGAAGGAATTGTGAAGGATTATCTTATGATTATTATACAAGTATAGAGATGATCAATTTTCATGGGTAAAGGAAGGAGTAATGGTATAAATTACCCTATCCCTAGGGGTTGGGGATGACTTGATCATTTCACTATCAGATCATAGACTTTTTTTTTGGGTTTAGTGATCTCTATAGTGGTGAATGTGGTATAAATGATGAAAATTCCCTCCACCCTGTGGGCTGGTGAAGCTCCCATATTCTTTATATAGTGGCTATCATATCTTCCCTTTTTATTTTTAGTCTTTTTTGAGAATGATTCAGATTAAATACTTTTTTCTAACCATTATTTTTTATTCTACCAATGGTTTATATAAAATCAAGTATTTTTCCATCCTCTAATGTGAATCCTACCCTACCTTTTTATTAGGATGACATAAAAACCTTTCAATTGATCTCTCATGTCGATTAAATAGTTTTTGTTCCTTTTAAATGGTAGATTAATACTATTTATTCCAACAAGAATATATCGATCCTAGGTTTGATATTTGAATCAATATGATGACATTGCAAGATACATTTCTTGGAGGACACCAATGGTTGTTGAGTAGAGTAAAATACTGTACTCCATGTTCACCCCAACCTCTGATATAGATGTTATAAGGGGTACCAATGATTAATCGGTGAAGATTTTTCAAGGCCCAAAGACATGGATACTATATATCCATGCACTACTTTCCAAACATAAAATTTTTATACCATTAAAATTGTAGACAAGTCTATTTGGAACTATATCTCACTAATTTTCTTGAAATGATTGCTATAATACTCACAAGGAAAATGTTTTTTCATAATATGGAAAATAGTTTTATATAAGGTTAGATGAAGATAATTTATTCAACCCTCATTTAGTGTTTCTAGAATGCCATTACCAGGGGTGGATATGGGACAAAACATAACTAATATACTATCTTTCTATAGTTATTTCCTTATAAACATGGAATTATCCTTATATTATAAAAGGGATTCCTCCACTTGATCTAACCAAAGTGGGTGTTTCCAAACCACATTAACAAGGGGAGTCAGTTTTTTTAGAATCACCTTTATTGTATAAAAAGATATATGAACTAATGGTGGTGAAGAAGGTGACCATTTCCTTGGACCGTCCTTTGGATATAAGGAAATTTCATCAGTTAGTGATGAGGCACTTATTGTGGTTGGCCTCAATCTATGAAGTGCCTCTTGACATGAGTTCATTTTTAATGGATTTTTACCAGGGGAGGAACTTGTTGATGATTTATCTTTAGACCATGAGTATGATTTTCAAAACTATCACCATGAGAAAATATCCCATGATCTATCTCCATGGTTCCCTGAGGAGGACCTCCATGGTTGATACTCTTATGAGGATCTACAGAGTTAATGATCCTAGTGTGATAAGGAGGAACTCTATGATCACCACCACCTTCTCCTTATTAGGATAAACTACCATATTATAGGGTCTCTATTGAAAGATATTGTATGTTCTTAATAAATCCATCACTAATTGGAGAAATACTATACACCTACTCTTGCTTTATGGATTTCATTTGATGAGACCATCTTGATATTCATGGTTGGGTAACCATGACTGAGACCTCATACTTGATGGGGTTCATTCCATGTGGAAAATGATCCTCATGCATCTGAATCCTCCTAGATGATCTCCCACATATTATCAGAACATGCCAATGTATTTCTTGGGTAGGTGTTAGGATATAATGGCATACCTTAGAAGTATTATCAGATATCGGAATATGATCATGTTGTTGGTTTTTAATTACTTCCAAGATATTTTGATATACCTATTGGATAGAGGATATAATATAGGCATACCCCTAGTTGGGTGACACTAGATATACTGATGGAATCCATATGAATGTGAAAGAATATGATGAAAAATCTATAATATGTAGGAAGGGGTATGATTCTTCCCTTTTATCACCGAAATAATATACTGGTGGGGTTCTATAGTAGGAATGAGGATATCAGACCATTCCTTAGTGAGAGTGGGAATATGATTCCACTTTGATCCTATGTTCACCATCTGGAAATTTTGATGTGTATCAGATGCTATGGTGTAAATATAACCATTCCCTTGGGTGGATGCAAGGATATATTGGATTGATTCTCTAGGTGATTTCTGGGTGTACTAAAATACTTTTCAATATGAGTAAGAGTATTATCCTTATCTTCTATCCTCATTAGGGTATGCTGATGATATTATTTATAAAGAACATGTATATATGCCTACTCTTGGTGCTAGTGGGTTGAATTCCCCTAGAGGGACCTCCTTATGGATGCCTGAGATTGACTAGATGGGGATGAGATGTCTTAGGTAGTCTCCTTAGTAAACTTTATAGGATTTTAGGTCATCTGATGTTGGTAGCAGTGGCAGTTGATGGTGTAAACCATGTTGGATGGATCTTGGATAATATCGAGATCATATGAGACCTCTTCCTCTACCTACCTAAGATAAGGGAGATGATAATTATATTAATTTGGTGACATGCTACCAAATTTGGTCATAGGTGAAAAAATACACCACATGTTCCCCTATTGTGGTATTTCTTTTTCGGAATGGAGATCCATGAAGCTTCATCTATTAGAGGTACTCATGTGTTACCTCCAAGGCAGGGATAATACATTGAGTTGGTACTCCCTGAGGATCATTTTCATCTCCTTTTGTTGAATACATTTCTTACTTACTGATTCCTCTTGGTCATGGGGGTTTCATCTTTGGTGGTATCTATGACATATATCTGATTTCTTTGGGAGAAAACCAGTTTGGATTGAAGGGGGATCTTTCTTGGAAAGTCTTGAAAGGATCAATAAACAAAAACAAGAAAACCCATTAATACCATATATCAAGTAAGATCATGTTTGATCAATATATTTCATGGATAAAGGTTTAACTTGAGGGTTACTATTTTTATTTCAGATGGAAACTTTCAACATAAATTCATCATGAAATTTTCGCTACTAGAATTTGTGATATTTGCAATGGGCTATTTGCGATGGGATCCCATCGCAAATAACTTTAGCGATGGGGTCCCGTCGCAAATACCATTTTTTACGACGGGCCCATTGCAAAAAATGTTGTTTACGATGGGGAAGTTCCCTATCACAAATAACTCTCCGATTATATACATTATATATAAATACACTTTTTACAATGAGCCCGTCGCAAAGAGTATTTACGACGAGCCCTTAGTACCATCACAAATACTATTTAAAAATATATATTCAAACTATTTATGATGGGATCCCGTCGCAACAGGTCCCATCACAAATAATTACCAAAGAAAAAAAAATTTAATAAAATTATAATTAATGAAAAAATAATATTAATATTATTAAAATAATAAAAAATAAAAAATTCTCAATATTTTTAAAAAAATATAAAAAATTCATAAATTATTATTATTATTATTATTAAAATAAAAAAACATTAAAAAATATAATACTAAAAAAAATATTTAATAAAATTATGATTAATGAAAAAATAATATTAATATTATTAAAATAATAAAAAATATTAAAATTCTCAATATTCGCAAAAAAATATAAAAAATCATAAAATATTATTATTATTATTATTAGTAAAATAAAAAAACATTAAAAATATATAATAGTAATAATAAATAATAAAATATTAAAAATAATAAAAAAATTAAATTATGCAATATTCTCACAAATATAAAAGACAGAAACTAAAAATAGTTCATATTACAACAAATCTTGAATTCAAATGTTTTTAACATAAAAAAATTCACTGGGGGGTCATCTTCTAGAGGAGGTGGAGGATCTGTAGGAGATGGTGGAGGAAAATCCATCCCTAAACTACGAGTCAGACGACACATGTACTCCATCTGATTGTGATGCTGCTACTACCATCGACACATCTCCTCATCGTGATGCTACTGCTGCTACTGACACATCTCTTCATGATGCTTTTGTAAACTCTCTATATGCTCAGCCTGAGTTCGCAACTGCTCCTGATACTGTGAGGTAGAAGATGATGCCTCTCCATGATATCCTCTTGAGTTGGACGCCGACATCGCAGAAATACCATAATAAGTACCAGGAGTCATATGAGAGTCGATACCAACTAATCGACCATTCTCAAAGCCATACAGAGTCACCTGCATCCATACCGCCTCATCAAAATGGTGGGTATTGGTCTGATCAGTCACCTCGTCCTGACTCCCAGCCTGTTTCTGAGTGGTCGCATCCTCATATGAATCCTTAAATTTCATTTTAAAATTAACATTTTGAAAATATTATATGCAATTAATTGTCAAACTGAAAAAATAATACTAACCACAATCTGACACTGGCGATCACCTCTAATCTCTCCAGTGGCTGGATCACTGTACATCCGCTTATAAACGTCGTACTCCATAATATTGGGATGCTCGAATTCCTATAAAAATATAAAATAAACTATTTATATTTAAATTTATATCAAAATATTTAAAAAATATACTTACCAGATGCTCTCTATGCGTACTGAATGTAAAACTACCATCTCAATGAGTCACATCCTGTCTCCCCCAGTTCTTCCAACCCACTGAAAACCTCCTCTGAAATCCACCACCCAACCAGTGTAAAAATAATCCATCCCAAATGTGAGATTAAATGCACTCTGGTCAGTGATCTCTACATGACTCATCAAAATATGTCACTCCTGTTTTCTTAATGTAAATCCTTCTCAAATTTTTCAAAAAATGATAGAAACGGTAATGCATAGATTCCTCCCATACCGGTGGATAACATCACACATACCATCATTGATGGGATACCATAAAACCTAAATAATTTATAATATCAAGTTATTAATAAAATAAATTTCAAAATGAATATTATTTATTTACGTACCTGCCAATGATTGAACATGTCAAGCTGCACATCAATGGTAATATGTTCCCATGTGATCCATGGATGAGAAAAATAATTTCACAATATAGCACTCCCCTGTCCAACAGCTACATGCGAAAAAATGTGAAAAAAAATAAATAATCAAAAAATTAGTATATATATAAATAAATTAATAAAAGCTAACTAAAATATATAGGTTACGATACCTCCGTGTGCGTGGATCAAAGATAAGATGTTGACGTCGCTTGGGGATAGGGTCAGGAATCATCAGTCACACAAGACCACACCCCCTCTAAATACCCGCTGAACTTCCATTAGGCTGAGGGTCAGATGATCCCAAATCCCCCTCATCCAAAGGTAGCTCAGCCTCCTGTAACACATGAAATAGATTAGGGTCTATATCAAACACAAAATGATTTTTGTTAGTAGATAGTTGAAAATAACTATTATATGTAGATATATATTAGTTATGATTATAACCAGCATTTAAACATGTCAATGTTCACCTTCATAATCATCTTCACATCTAATGATGTGAATGTCTTCATATTCCTCCTCGGAATCATCAATATCCATATGAGTTTCAGTTTTATCATCTCTTGTCATTTAAAATTCATTTGTAACATCATTAACATCTTCATCACCATTGACCCTTAATTGTGGGGTGTCATCATCGATATTCATGTCTCTTTATGAAAAATATGGATTTTGAGTAGTCTCTTAAAAAATTTCAATTCCTTCCAATTCAACAGAACCACATTCAATTTGAGTAAACTGATTTTCTTGAGATTTCAGTTTTATTATGCTTCACCAATCACTTAGGTCTCTTGAAGTAGCAAAATACTATGCATAATAAATTTGATGTGCCTATTGAGCCAATAAAAATGGTTCATTTACTGCAATAAGACTTTTATATTTAATATCGATGATTCCATGAGTCAGATGAACATGAAAGACTCTCTCAGTATCCAACAACCGACATTTAAACATCATTATGTAATTCTGTCCTAGATAACACAACTAAATAATTTCATCCAGAATGCCGTAAAAGTAAACTTTAGTTTCTCTATGATGTTATCCTCTCAAAAAAATTCAACTGTTCATTGTTTTTTTGATCCCCCATATGCATGTGTATGAAATCAAATACCATTCACCACATATGCATTATAATATTTAACCATTTTAGATGGTGGGTTACTCAATATACTCAGTTGCTTATCAATTTTATTAGTATGTTGAGACACCTGAAAATTTGTAAAACAATTATAAATATAATAAATAGTAAACTGAATTGATATTAAACCATCAATAATTTATGTTACATGTTTTTGAAACAATTGAGTAATTTTTTTTGTCTGTGTTCTTCAAGTGCATCTGCTGTAATTTGTGGAAGTTTTTTCTTGATATGATTATCATATAAACTAAAAATAAAATAAGTTTACATACTATAACAAAAATTATATAATAAGTGATAGAATAACTCATAGTACAAATGATTTCATTTCTTCATAGTTGATAAGAACATATGTATGAGCTCTGTGATGTTCATCACCTGGAATCCATTGTTCTTGAACTCCACTGAATCCAATATTTGGCTGATTAAAAACTAATAATTGATTATCCATTTTGTCATTAACATTTCCATCATTCTGTCCCATGTAGATTGTGTTTTGTAGGATATTCAGATTATAAATAGTGAGAGCATAAAAAAGAAATTTCCTCTTGCAAATAAGCTTCCACAATTGAGCCTTAAACTAATGCTTTGTTACATACATTTTTCTTCAATTTCTGCATGAATATCTCGAATGGGTACATCCATTGAAACTGTACTTGACCTCTACATTTAGCTTTATGTGGAAAATGTAATATCATATGTTCTATTGAGTCAAAGAAAGCTGACATAAAGATTTTTTCTAGTTTACATATAATTAAATCAACATCTTCTTCCAGTTTTCTTAGTGCATCATAGTCTGTTGTCACTGCACAAATGTTTCAAAAAAATATGATATGTCTATTATCGAATCCCAAATCATAGAATTCAACAAACCTCTGAATCCAATCAGCATAAGTATTTCCATTATAACATGACAATAATGACTTTTTAATCCAGTAATATGACAATTCTTAACACATCTTCCCAAATTGGAATCATAGACATCTGGAAGTCTCAAATATACAATCCACTGAAAAAACAATAAGCGACTCTCTTTGGAAAGTTTATAAGATACTTTTGGCTTCATTAACCTCTGTGATATGACATTTTCAAATAGTTCAAGTTCTGGTCGCCTGCAAATTTGGGAAAGATCTAGTCGTGATTTTATATTATCTTTGGTCTTACCTGGTGTATCCAAAACTATATGAAATAAATTATCAAAACAGTTCTTCTCAATATGCATGACATCCAACATGTGGCGGACCAACAAATCAGACCAATAAGGAAGATCTAAAAAAATGATCCGTTTTATCTAATTATGTTCTTTCCCAAAGCCATGAATTTTCGGTTGGTTTACTGTTGGCCCAAATGTGATGGGAGGTAATGAAAATACAACTAATTTTAACTCTGTACCTGAGATAACTTTTGGAGGTTCATCTCTTTCAATTGTTCCTTTTCTAAAATGAGATTTTTTCCTTAGAAAAGGATGATTGGTTGGAATAAATCTGCGATGATAGTAAAAATAGAAAGGTTTTTTTCCCATTGATGATCATTAAGGATTTGTTGTCTTTCATATAGTAAGGACATGATTTCAGACCATGTGTACTCCATCCTGATAACATTCCATATGCCGGAAAGTCACTAATCATCCACATTAATGTAGATTTTAATTTGAAATTTTTTTCGTAGCAACATCATATGTACTAACACCATTACTCCACAATGAATTTAACTCATCAATCAATGGTTTCAAATAAACATCAATATTCTTTTTCAAATTACCTGATATTAATAAGTTTAAAAAGATATAGGGCTCCTTCATCAACATCCATGGAGGTAAATTGTACGGAGTTATAAAGACATGCCAACATGAATACTGACTACCATAAGAATCAAACAGACAGAAACCATTAGTAGAAAGATCCAATCACACGTTTCAGTCTTCTAAATCAAAAAATGGAAGCAGACAGTCAAAATGTTTCAATGAATCCACATTATATAGATGATTCAAGTTTTTATCGGTGGAAATATTGGTTTTGTGCCATGACATCATTGTCGCTGTGTTCGGAGACATAAATAAACATTGCAACCTAGGTGTAAGGGGAAAATATCTCAATTGTTTTATAGGAATAGATCCAGAATACCCTGGTTGATCTTCTTTATACCTCGATTGTCCACATGTGGGACAACTATCTAATGACTCATTTTCACCAGAATATAATATGAAATCATTTTCACATGCATGAATCTTCAGATAACTAAGGCCCATATTACAAACCAACTTCTTGCTCTCATAGTAATTCGCAGGCAACACATTTCCTTCAAGTAAAAGTGTTTTAACCAAATAAAATATCTGATCAAAACAATTGTTTGACATTTCATTATCTGATTTAATGGCCATAAATTTTTCAACTGATTTTAATTTTCTTATCTTGAAACCAGGATATAATGCATCCTCAGCATACCTCAACAACTCATAAAATTCAGATGGTGTCAACTCAGGAGTTAAATCTATATCATCTTGAGTTTCAGTTTGTTGAACAGATAGACCTGCAACATCATGTACTAAATTTTAAAACCGTGATGGATTCAGAATCAAGTTATTAGTATCTTCTCTAGAACTGCGTTCACTGTGTTGATACCAAAAAACATAATCTGGTTGAAAACCAAACTGCAAGAGATGTCCCCTAACCTTGTCAAATGTGTCAAACATTCTCAGAGTACATTTTTTACAAGGACACTTAATTGTGC
Source organism: Viscum album (assembly GCA_963277665.1). NCBI lineage: Eukaryota > Viridiplantae > Streptophyta > Magnoliopsida > Santalales > Viscaceae > Viscum > Viscum album. The sequence goes on along the minus strand of OY728138.1, from coordinate 282,965,299 downwards.
CTTTTAAAAAATATTCTGGTTTTGATGATGAAAATGATTATAAGGCTTCAACACCCTCAATATATAAAGAATTTAAACCAAAACTATTGGGATTTCTGCACTGATTTATCCAAGTTCGATTATCTAATAATGACTGATGTCGATTTCCTTGTTCCATATTTTCTACAAAATATAAAATCATCACTATTTTTTAATAATTTGAAATTATAAAAACACTATCTGAAAAAGAAGATAAATAATTACAACTACTTCTTAATAATTACCATTAATTTTGGGCGACACAATTTCCAATAGAGTGACGACTACTCTTTTGTCTGAGAGCTCATTTACTTGCAAATTTCTCTCACTGAAATCATAATGAACAATATGCTTGGAGGTACACATATTCATTCTCCTGCATACGAGAATGTATAAGTGTACCTCCAAGCATATTCTTCATTTAGTGTGAGAAATATGGAAGTAAATGAGCTGTCGGATAAAAGAGCCCCCTTTTTGTTGATGAATTTTTTTCTTGCAACTATCACTACCTGAAAACAATATAAAAAACGTGGTCCTACGAATACATATTCAAAATCGTGCATATAGGATTGGATATGCATATGTAGAAACATACTTTTTATAATGTTTTGAGTCAGTGAAAGTTGAAAGAAGAAGAGTCATCGAGTAAAAGGAGTGTCGTCAATCCACTGGAAATTGTGCCAAGTTATTACAATTTATTACAATTTATTACAATTGATATTAATACTAATTATTTATATTTAATACTAATTATCCCTAATTAATACTAATTATTTCTAATTAATACTAATTATTCCTAATTAATACTAATTATTCATAATTATTCATATTTATTACTAATTAGTCCTATTTATTACTATTTATTCTTATTTATTGCTAATTATTCCTAATTATTACTAATTATTCCTAATTATTCCTAATTAATCTTAATTAATCCTAATTAATCTTAATTAATCCTAATTAATCCTAATTATTACTAATTATTACTAATTATTAATAATTATTTCTAACTATTGATAATTATTACTAATTATTTCTAATTATTACTAGTTATTTCTAATTATTACTAACTATTGCTAATTAGTACTAATTATTACTAATTATTACTAATTATTACTATCTATTACTATTTATTAATATTTATTACTATTTATTACTATTTATTACTATTTATTACTATTTATTACAATTTATTTCTATTTATTACTATTTATTACTAATTATTACTAATAATTACTAATAATTACTAATTATGACCAATTATTACTAATTATGACTAATTATGACTAATTATTACTAATTATTACTAATTATTACCAATTATTACTAATTATTACTAATTATTACTAATTATTACTAATTATTACTAATTATTACTAATTATTAAAAATTATTACCAATTATTACTAATTATTACCAATTATTACCAATTATTACGAATTATTACTAATTATTACTAATTATTACTAATTATTAATAATTATTACTAATTATTACTAATTATTACTAATTATTACTAATTATTACTAATTATTACTAATTATTACTATTTATTACTAATTATTACTAATTATTACTAATTATTTCTAATTATTACTAATTATTACTAATTATTACTAATTATTACTAATTATTACTATTTATTACTATTTATTACTATTTATTACTAATTATTACTATTTATTATTATCTATTACTAATTATTACTAATTATTACTATTTAATACTATTTATTACCAATTATTACTATTTATTACTATTTATTACTATTTATTACTAATTATTACTAATTATTACTAATTATTACTATTTATTACTAATTGTTACTAATTATTACTAATTATTACTAATTATTACTAATTATTACTAATTATTACTATTTGTTACTATTTATTACTAATTATTACTATTTATTACTAATTATTGCTATTTATTCGTAATTATTGCTATTTATTCATAATTATTGAAAATTATTAATATTTATTCCTAAGTATTAATGTTTATTCATAATTATTGATATTTATTACAAATTATTGCTATTTATTTCTATTTATTACTATTTATTCTTAGTTATTACTATTTATTACTAATTATTACTCTTTATTACTAATTATTACTATTTATTACTAACTATTCCTATTTATTACTAATTATTCCTAATTATTACTAATTATTCCTATTTATTACTAATTATTCCTATTTATTACTAAATATTATTAATTATTACTAATTATTCATAATTATTACTATTTATTTCTAAATATTACTATTTATTTCTAATTATTGCTATTTATTTCTAATTATTGCTATTTATTACTATTTATTGCTAATTATTCATATTTATTTCTATTTATTACTAATTATTCATATTTATTACTAATTATTCCTATTCATTACTAATTATTCATATTTATTACTAATTATTCCTATTTATTACAAGTTATTCCTATTTATTACTATTTATTCTTATTTATTACTAATTATTCCTATTTATTACTAATTATTTCTATTTATTACTTATTATCTCTATTTATTACTAATTATTAAAAATTAGTACTAATAATTTCAATTTATTATTACAAATAAATACTGATAACAAAACAATTTAAATCTAATTTAATTACAACTAATCAAAAATAATAAAAATTAACACAAGAAAAATGAAATAAATACTAAATTAAATAAAATTTTATTATCTTTAAACTTGATCTCCTATTGATGTAGACAGCTTCACAACTTTTTTGTGAAAAAAAAACTAACTCACACAAAATTTCACTCTGAAAATAGAGTTCAGAGAGAGAAAGAGTGAGAATAGAGAGGAAGGTTTGAAAAAATGGATGGGGGCATATATAGGTTGGACTAGTGGTGACGAGACTATTTGCGACGGGCTACCTGTCGCAAATAGTATTTGTTGCGAGGGGTCCCGTCGCAAAAACCTTAGCCCACATTAATTAGAGTCGGCGGTTAAAAGAGTATTTGCGACGGGTCCCGTCGTAAAAGGTACCTACTGACACACTTTTTGCGATGGGAGAACATCCAGTCGCAAAAACCTATTTACCACCACCGGGTATTTGCGACGGGTCCCGTTACAAATAACCTTTCCGCGGTTTGGCGCGCAAACCGCGCCAAAATTTTTGCGACGGGACCCCAAATCCCGTCGCAAATAACCAATTTTTTGCGAAGGGCAGAATCCCCCGTCACAAATAATCTCTGGGATGGACTACTTGCGAGGAGATTAATTTCCATCACAAATAGCCCGTCGCAAAAGAGCTATTTTTCCCGTGGTGTTTTGATTTGATGAATATTTACTTTCCAAAGGCAGGTGGCCTTCCTAGAACCCCTTGTAATGTGCATTGGTTGGGAGGATGAGTAGTCAAGCTCATCTAAAAATTTTTAGAGGGAATTGTTTCCTAATCTAGGATACTCTTAAAGATTTAAGTCATATTCATGAATCCTTATCAAGTCCCAGTGTAGGACTAGTTACCCCCATGCTAGTGATTCATCATTGATATGCGTTGATGTGAATATTTGTTACATATCAGAGGTCTTATATCAAAATAGACATATATATAATTGGTTCTCCATCGGTGGTTCCATCCATATGCATCAAAGGTTCTATATCTTGTTCTTATTAATCACTTATGCTTAGTTTTGGTGTGCTATGGTTTAAATCAACATAGATAGGATCTATAGAGTTTATCACTATCTAGGGGAATGAAAGGTGTTTGTGGTGTCAAGTTTGGGACCATAAAAAGGGGATCCCTATATATCCTCATGGAAGGAATAAAAATCCATGTAGTTCGGTACCACTTAATGGGACACATCATACCTTTTTAGGTCATGTGACAAGGACCATAATGGTAACTTTTAAAGTCATGAAACCATGAACAATTCAAATAAGTTTAAAGTCACATAGAGTATACTATTAGTTTAAAGGTGCCTAATAGTGGTTGGTTTAGTGATTATGCATTATCATCCCTTTTCAGTTGATTTTAATGGGAATATGGCCCTATGATGATGAATTTGGTTCATGAGGATTATAGACGTATGAGAAATATGGTTAGTTTGAATAGTGAGGACATGGATTACCAAGAAATGTATAACCTCTTTAAGAAAATTGGCTAATGAGGATGGGTTGATTAGGAATATAGACTTAGTGAAAGGATGTTTGATCTCATATGGAATATTGCCTCATGAGTAAGGACATGAATTATTTTGTGAGGAATATGTCTCCATGAAGATGGGTTTACAGGGAATATGGACCTTCTAGAAGCAAGGATGATTTGGCTGGCAGAGATATGTACAACGAAACATGGTATGTCCGCATCAAGAATATGGACTAAAGAGAATATGTTCATTAGGAATATGGCCCTAGTGAAAGGACGTTTGAAATCTCGGAGAATATGGGCAGAAGAAGAAGGACTTATGTGATTTTATGAGTAATATATATCCATAAATATGGGTTTATAGAGAATATTTCCCTAGTAAAGGTGGAAAAGGATATCAGAGGGAATATGGCTTAATGAGGATAGGATTCCATGATCACAGAGAATATGTCCTAGTAAAAAAGGAAATAGGTGGTTATGATGTTGGATATGAACCTCAAGGAGGTATCTATGTATTATAATAAAATAAAAGTCCAAATAGTTTGAGGTTCATGATTTAGGGTCACATGATAGGAGAGTACCATGTAGTTTAACATCATGTGGCAAAGACATTCTCATGCATGTTTTACTACATGTGACTAGGATGTATTTTTTCATGAATGGGGTTACAATAGAGGATAGAGTGGATATTATTCAAGGAGGATAGCCTTAAATATGTATTTCTCTAGAAATATTGACCTTTAAAGGATATTTTATAGGGGATAGGGGCATGAGAAGATGAGTTGGGGATTACATTTTGGGGATGCCTCATGGGAGAATGACTCATTGGGTAGACTGGAGTTGTTTCCCTCAATGAAGACATGATTAATGATTACACCTAGAAGTATGCCCTTAATTTTTCTTTGGAATTGGGAGAGAATTAGTGGGGCTTACATATGAATGAGTGTTGCTCTTATGTGGGTGTTCCTAGATTGTTTTTTATTAAATGTGATGAAATCATAAATGGGGACATGATTAGGGATTACACTTAAGAAGGAATCCCATTGGAACATGGCTCATTGATTGGAATTGAGATCCATGATGAGAAATCTAATATAATAGATATAAATTTAGTATCCTTGTGATAGGGACCCTAATTATCAAATTAATCCTTAATTGTGACCCCCTAGGGTTCTACCTATCCTTGAAGGGAATTCTCAAGTCTCCTTTTATTAAGGGAATACATGATCGATGGAGGTCACTTTGACACACCCAATGGATTGATTATGTTTATTGGGTGGTTTTTGAATATGTCTTGATCTATCTTTTTTAAGGATTCAACCTTTGAAAATGGGTTCCACTAAGGTCATTCTAGTTGAAATAGACCATGTGGTTGAATTTTGTGAAATGGGTATAGGAGAGGTCTAATTTTAATTAATTGAATGATTTATGAAGTAACCATGGGATGTACAAATTATATAAGATCTAGGGCCGTAAGGGAAAGGATGTTGAGTAAATTTGTGATCACCCACCTCATATAGGGGTATGTTCTATGTGAAGTGAGTTTTACCTGTGAAGGTCATAATTTTAATGCTACCCCATAAATGGTTTTACACAAGGCACCCTCTATGAACTAAGTTTGTGGGGTTGTTTTATAGATGATACCTATGAAGGAGGTGATTTATAGAGGTTATCCATGATGGAATTGATATTAATTGAAAGGATTTATCCAAAGTTTCTATTTGAAGGAAGCGAGCTCTTGGTCTTCTGGATTTCCCAAAATGCTCAATTCTTTCTTCAAGGGTCTCTCTGTATCCACTCTATATGTTTTATTTGGGGAAGGTACGGGGTATTTATAGGAAACCCTAGGTAAATGATTTACTATAATGGATATACATGTAATAAGTATATGACAATATATTTCATTTTACACATGTTAAAATACAAAGGTATTTTATATGATGAAATCTAGAAAATACTTCTTGTATTCCCTAAACAATAATGCTTCACTACGTGGGAGGAAATAATATAATGTCTGTATTCCATAAAATAATTTTCTATATAGGAGAAGGGCTTCATGAACTGTTAATGAACATTTTGAATCATGGATTTACAATGGAACTTCTGTTTTATAAAGAATCACGGTTTCTATGAAAATATTATGCATTTTCCTATTTCTAAACAATTATTTCCCTTTTTTATCACCATTTTTAATTTTCATCTTATTTATAATGTTACTCAAGACTTGGTCATTTTATGAGCCTCAACAATTATTATGAAAAAGATTTGTTCTATATATAAGAATGGATTTTTTTATAGAATTGATAATATGGTAAATGATTCATATATTTCAGACATAGATAATCCTATCTATAATATTCATAATAATAAGGTCAGGGTTGATTTCAACCCCACTTAACTTTGGAATTATTTATTTGGATATATAAATTAGAAACACATCTAAATTATCAATAGAGATATATTGTTGGAATAATTAAATTATGAATCATTTTATATATTTAAATCTTGTTTGTTAGTAAATATGACCAAATAAACTTTTAGTGAAAAAGGTGAAAGGGATAGTGGACTATTGGATCTCATACATAGTGTTTTATGTAGACCAAGGATCACTTAAGAAACTTGTGCTTTTTAGTACTTTGTTATGTTTATTGATAATTTTATTAAGTATGGTTATATGTTTTTGTTGATACATAAGTATTAAACTTTTGAAAATCTCAAATAGTTTCGAAATGAAGTTTAAATCAATAGGGAAAAAGTATTAAGGTGATCTGATTGAATCAAGATGGTGATACTTAAGCTAGGAATTCACCACTTATCTAATAGATTATAGAATTTTTCCACAACTCACTCCTCCTAGAACACCATAATGGAATGGTTTATTTTATTGAAGGAATCATACCATGTTAAACATGGTTCGACCAGTGATGGTTCAGTTTGACCTTCCCATTTCATTATAGGGTCATTCTCTAAAGATTAAAGTATTCCCACTGAACCATGTTCCGTATAAATTATTCATAAAGACACCATATGAGATATTTATATTAAAACATTCCAATATATATTTTATGATGTTTTTTAGTTGTAAAGAATATGTATGAAATTTTGATTCTTATAAACTTGACCCAATGTATGAAAAGTGATTATTTTTTGTTATCCCAAGGAAACTAAGGGATATTATTTCTATGGTCCTATTGATAAAAAATTGTTTGTGGCTCAATTTTATACATTCCTTGAGAATGAATATATTATTTAAAGAGACAATGAGATGAAAGTTAAACTTATATAATTTCAATATCAACAAATGAGAAATTTTATTGGCATAGAGTTTGAGCCAGCTCTATAGAGGGTTATTAATTAAGAACCAACTCAAGTTATATAAGAACCATAAAGGTATGATATAATTTTCTAGGATTATAGGTGTTATGGATTTAATATTGAAATTTATGAAAAACTAATTTTCATTGGATATGATCCTAATAACCAATAAGAGGCTGTAAAAATTTCTATTTTCAAGAAATGGCTAAAAGCATTAGAATTTAAAATAGAATCCTTGTATACTAACCAAGTTTAGAACCTGGTAGATACACCTGAAGGGTTAAGACCCATAGAGTGCAAGTGGGGTTTTCATAAGAAAACTAACATGGATAGTAGAGTGTATATATATAAATAAATACCTATAGCAAAGGGATATAGAAAAATTCATGGTATTGACTATTAAGAAACATTTTCACCTATTATGATGATAAATTCTACTTAGATATTACTATACATAATAACTCATTTTGATTATGAGATATATAAAATGGATTACAAAACCAATATCATTAATGATAATTTATTCAAGGACATGTATATGATATAACCCAAAGTTTTTTAATTCCTATATGAGTTTGTTAAGGTTTTTAAGTTACAATAGTTTATTTATGAATCGAAGAAAACTTCTTAGAGTAGAAATATTCATTTTTATGATGGTATCAAAGAGTTTATTTTCATCAAGAATGTAGATGATTTATATATATATAGTGTTATACTAGGGTATCCCAATCCTTGGATGAGGTTTAGACAAATTTTGGTGTCCCATATTACACAATGGGCTATAACTCTTATGGTTTGACTGGAAAGAGATGACCGATGACACCAAAAGGGTGCTATAATAGTGTGGATTTTAAAATTTCTATTATTGGGTCTCAAAATTTGTAGATAATAGTATTATAGATTTATGTAATTCCATATACCAGTCACTGTATAACTGTGGAATTACTATGTAGTTGCTGGAATAGTTGCATCATATTCTTTATAAGCTAATTTGATCTAGACATTCTATGTGTGCATATGGTGCTCTAAAATCCCCTTGTTTTTTTTCTTGTATTAATAAAATTATTCCACCTCTATATAGAAATAGGAATTAATCATAAACCATATAAATCATTATTTCATGTGATATTATTCTTTTCTTTTATTTTTTTTCCTTTTACACTTTCTATGAACCAATTTTCAATTGATACTCCTAGAGTTTCCATAATAACTAGTTTTAGAGCCCGAGTTTAGAAGATAAAGCTCAATTTTTTTCTTGAATTGAATTATGAATATGAAATAAGGGAAGGTGAATATTTATCACTTTGATGTAACTAACTTCATTTATTAGAGGATGTAAATCAAATACTATATTTATCAAAAGAAGTTTCACTTGATTATTTTGGGTGAAAAACTAACAGAGATGGAGAATATGGAGTGGGAGATACTAGATCAGTTGGTTTTATGTGTTTTTTCCTTACATTAGAAAAAAGTATTTCAATAAAAGATAGGAGAATACGAAATATGGGTTGATGAAATATCTCAGGAATATTTATGATAAACCTTCTACATTGAACAAAGTGCACCTAATGTGGTGATTATTCATTCTTAAGATGATTGAAGAGAAGATTTTTTTGATCACATAAAAAAATTCAACACCATAATAAGTTTTTTGTCATTAATAGGAATTATGCTAGATGATGTGGTATGTTATACGGTTTTACTGTCTTCATTACCCATTATTTGGGAATCCACTATTACAGTCTTGAGAATTATTTCATGGAATACATTGTTGGTTTTGAAATATGTGTAATATATGATCCCCAGTGTGGATATTTAGAGAAGATAATATAGCAGGTTCTCTAGTTTTTCTCTAAATATTCAAGGAATAGGTAGATACACACAATGAGATAATCATATATGATAATCAAAATTAAGGGGAAAGAGCTAAGAGAAAGAAAAGGGGTCTGGTCCTACCTATTGGATTTGTTAGAATAAAGGACATGCTAAGGAGTGTAAAAAAAATAGAAGGCTCTTGAAACCAATACAACAAACATGGTTGTTGAAGAAACTTATGATGCATTACTACTGATTGTGGATAGCCCTATGTAGTCTTGGATTTTAGAATCAGGGGAATATTTTTGTTCCACTTCAGAGAAGGGTTTCCTGAACATTTATATTACTATTTTTTTTGGAAAGGTACATCTTTATGATGATGAACCCTCAAATATTATGGGGAAGGGTGATGTAGATAATAAAACCAATAGAGGGAGTTTATTAGTTCTATATAATGTATGTTATATCCATAAACTAAGAAGAAATATTATTTATTTCAAGAATATTTATGATATAGGTTTTTACTCCATATTCAATAGTGGTGCATGGAAGATAAATAAGGGATCTATAGTCATAACTTAGGGAGTAAAGATTGGAACCCTATAAAATATGGTATAAAATTACATTGACATTATTGTGTTGAATTGAAATATTTCTTTCTACCTTTACATTTTAAAATCACAATCCAGTCTTTATATGTTTTCATATTTATAATATTATTCTTCCCAAGTAATAACGTTTTATTGAAAGATGTTAAGTTTTACCGAATGGAGAATTCAAAATATATCAGATGGAAATTTATCAAGTATATTGGATAGACGAGTATCAAGTACATTAGTCAGACATATGAAAAGTATATTGGAAATATGCATACAAATTACATTAGATGAAAGGATTATAAAGTCCATCATATGGAGTTCTACAAAGTCCATGTAATGAACCAACATGAGACATCCATCCATTGGATTCCCATGATGGCTCACCACATGCCTGAGGAGCATCCTCAATCACACTAGGTTAATAAAAATCATCAGAGTTTCACCCTTGAAATGAAAATGAAAACATCCAAACATAAATGTTATTTCGCAAGCTATCCCAATGGTTCCTTAAAAACCATTCGGATATAAGAGACTATTCCAATAGTTTTTGAAAACTATTGGAATAGGGGTGCCACAATTCCCTTAAATTGAGAACTCCCCTTGCACTTCCCCTTCTCCCATCCTGAATCCCTGTAGCTTTGCTTCCATCATCCCATTCCTATCCCCCGCATGCAACTCCCCTCCTCCCCTTGCACTTCCCCTTCTCCGATACTGACTCCCAGCAGTCCTGATCCCCTCCACCCATCCCTAGCCCTGCATGTGGCTCCTTCCTCCCATCATGATCCCATCTCAAGTGCTTCCTCATCCCATTGTGAATTGGTTAGTGACTTTTTGATAATTTTTTAAATGGTTATTATTATTATTCAAACATCATGGGATGCTTGAGTAATTGGGTTGGATAACCTAGATTGAATTAGTTCCAAACCCACTACCGACGATGATTCCCTGAATAGTTTTATATTTATGTACACGTTACACTGGCTAGTGACCTATATATTTCATCAGTACGGAGTAGTAGGGTTTTTTTTCAATAATTCCATAGGTCAAAGATCTAGGTTCCCCTATCCTTTTTGACAATAGTGTGATTTATTATGTAGCATGTTTTATATTATAGTTCTTCACCTATTTTAATTTGATAATATTAGCCTATTTTATTTGTGTCTTGATATACTATGGTTTTTACTCTATCTTGATCATTAAATAAATTTGATAAATTTAGTTTTAAAGTATATTTAAATTCTAACTTTTAAATACTACTTAAAAAGCTATTTTTAAATGTGTACTTTATTAATGAAGGATTCAGACTATTAATGTGTTTTCATTATGATATTTTAATTTAATTCAAATAGAATAAAATATTTATAAAATGATTCTGAAAATTTTATTAACCATTATATGCTTATGTAATACAAACCTATTTTTAAATATTTTATTTCAAACTATCATAAAAAGTATATTTTATTTAATGACTTAAACTTTCCATGTTGTTTCCATTGGCATGAATATTGAGCTCATTTTATTATGCCCATGATTTATAATGTGACCATTTTTACTCTTCTCAATATCTCACATAACTATTATATGACATTATTAATGTGAAGTGATCCAATCCACCATCACATTCCAAAACCACACAAATTTATCATGGGATCTTAACTATAGAAAAACCTGCCTTCTTATAGTAAAATATACATCATTGTGGTGTGATACTCAATAAATTACTCTTTTATACTTTGAGTTTATTATTAAAAATGAAAGGTTGCAGTGATGTTCACTCTTACATAGCATTTGTATACTCATATGCAAGGACAATTATAACATTTTCTCTTCCTTCATGGTGTATCAAATCATCCAAAACTCTATATTATTTTTACATTGAATAGGTTACAGTGTGGCATATAATATTATGATGTGGTATCTCTATAAGTAATATTATATGGAATGTCACTATTATTATATGATCTTTGTTTATTCTTATGCTTAACTTAATGTAGTGTGGAAATAGGCTGTATGATGAAATGTATCCTCCATATCTAAAATATTATGCTTACATAGAAACCTACATGGCATGATAATCAATGTCACAACATGTTGTGATCTTTATTTACCATGATTTTCAACATCCTTTTCCAAATAAGTTGTGAGAGGATATTAAATAATGGTATCACTTTGTGAATTATATAAAGGTGACCTGATATATGATTTAACTTGAGATAATTTAAATACGGTATTTAATGACTTTCTTATGTCAACTTTATGAATGTGATAATGGTTGATTGAATGAAAAATATAGATTATATTGATACTATTATCAAGATGTGTAGTTGAATCAGTTTTTGAATGATAGCCTAAGCCTAGGGTATATGTGATAGATGTGAATCACTTGTTATCTTAGGTTCTCTCCTCTAAACCTTCATGCATCTATTACACTCAATAAAAATGAGACATCAACCCTCAAGTATACTTATAATATAAATATATACCACGTTTTCACTAATAATAAACAAACAAAACTAACAAAATTGAATAAAACCATGTTTTATCAAGTTGAAATGAACTATATGAAACAACACTAAACCAAACCAAATATAATTTATTTGTACCAAGGTAAATAAAACTGATTTGAACCAAACTAACCCACTTTGAATTAAATTATTCCAAATTAAAACAAATATAATTGAACAAAACCATATTCACTTGAACTATAGATACACAACCCTAATAGAATAAAACTATACCAAATCAATAAAAACTTACCTAACCTGAGTAAAACTAAATTTAAATAAACCTATTAAATTTAATTAAACAAAACAAAACAAAACGAAATCAAATGAACTTTAACCAGACCACATTGTAGGGGAGATTCGCTAAGGAATCTATCTAAAGGTCCTTTATGCCTCATCAAATTATAGTATTTTGTTATATATATAGTATTTTATTTTCTTTTATATTATGATTATCATATAAAATAGTTTATTAGTTTTGGTTTCATATAAATTGAAGAGTTATCATTTCCTTAAATACATATTTTATTAAAATTCAAAATTATTTAATTTCTTTTATGCAATTTCATATAATATCTTTTTTTACAAAATGGATAGAAGTTGGATATATGAATCTGATCAGATCTCAAGTGATTTTCAAAACAAGTTGGAGAGGTTTTTAGATTTTTCATTTGAAAATGCTTCTGATAGTGGCCACATATATTTCCAATGTTATCATAATGTTGGAAGACCTTGGTTGATCCATGAAGAAGTTAGATACCATATAACCAGATATGGTTATCAAAAAAACTACTATGTGCGGTATCAGAATGGGAGAAAATGAAATCTCAAAATGTTCATGATCCAAATGAGAGGACTGGATTGGAGAATTTGTTAGATGATTATTTTCAGCTTATTCATCATCAAGAGAAGGAAGTGATGCTGACCCAATAAGGCTTTGATAAGAGCACACATGATACGTCTAATGAAAATGATGATTTTGATAGGATGAAAAAATTGAATGATGCTCTCATGACTATAGTATATCAACAATGTGGTAAAATGAAGAAGCTATAATTTTTAATCTAATTATTTCATAAGAAAACAATGTATGTGATTTATAATAATTCCATCAATTACATTCTTAACTTTTTGAAGGACTTGCTTATAGATGATTAAGATATTCCCTCAAACCATTATATGGAATGAAAGATAGTTGAGGAAATTAGATTTTCAAAAAACAAAATTCATGCTTTTCTAAAAGATTGCATCTTATTTTGGGAGGAAACTACTAAACAAAATGATTGTATAAAATGTGTGACATCTTGATAGAAGCCAAAAGCTGATGGATCACCATCTTATGCACCAAAAAAATTAATGTTTCATTTTAAATTGATCCAAAGACTCCAGAATATTTTCATGTCTGATGAAATATCAATAAAAATGTGATGGAGTGATACCGAGAGAAAGAAGAATAATGATAAGTTGGTTAACCCTATAGATGGATTTTCATAGAAGGGATTTTATGCTCAATATCCTGATTTCATAGATGATGTGTGTAATGTAATGATGGGTCTTTCATGTGATGGTTTTAATCTATTTGGAAAGATTATTATGTCGCACAACACATGACAAGTTTTCATACATATTTATAATCTTCCTCTATGGGTGTGTATAAAAAAACCTTTCAATTTCATGAGTTTACTCATATCTGGATCTTCTGATCCTAAAAATGATATAGATGTATATATGAAACCTTTAATAAAATAGGTGAAGTATCTTTGGAATGTGGGTGTGCACACATAAAATTCATGTTCGAAAGACATATATTAGATATGTGCTATGTTTATATGGACGATCAATGTTTTTACTACTTATAAAATGATGTCTAGATTGATCAAAAATTTCAAACTATCATGTACTATTTGGATAAATATTACAAAATCTAGAAGACTCAAATATCACCGTAGTTTTATCTTTATGGGACATTAACAATTATTACCAATGGACCATCCATATAGGAATAATCGTTGAAGATTTGACAATACCATAGATACCGACAATACACCTCAGCACATGTTTAGAAATGACGTTCTTAATGAATTATAAGATTTCCTTTTTTTATTCGGTAAGGGTTAAATGAAATGTAGAAAGAGGAAGAATTTTCCACTAAAACCAGTTACAATTGGAAGAAGATGAGTATCTTCTTTAAGTTTTCTTATTAATAAATCAATTTTTTACTTCATTATTTATAAATAATTCACATTGAAAAGAATATATATGAAATGTTGCTTTTAATTATTCTAAATGTTAAGGTAAAGATAGAAGATGATTTATGATCTCAACATGACTTGGTGGATTGGGGAATCAGACCAGAATTTCATCCTCTGTGTATCAGTGAAAATAATTAGAAAGTTCCATGTGCTTCATATGTGATGAAATTTGTAGAAAAAAATCAATTTCTGGAAGTACTAGAGACTATTAAACTTCTTTATGGATATTCAAAAAGCATATCCAAAAGGTCAATATAAAAGATTTTAAGCTGAAATCTTTGAAGACTCAGGTTTATCACGTACTTCTACATGAGTTGTATCCAATAGTAATCCATTATATTTTTTCCAATAATGTAAGGGTGTCAGTTATATGTTTGTTCCATTTATTTAGAATTTTTTTACTAATAAGTTGTTGAATTATTATTTTAAAAAATATTCGTATAAGCACCATTAATTTTTTTATGAGTTAAAGAAAATATTTACTTCATCATTTTTCAATGGCATGATGCATCTAACTATCCATCTTCCAACCAAAATACTTCTCAAAGGACCTCTTGATTTTCATTGGATGTATCCAACTGAAAGAAACACATTCACAATGAAGTCTTATGTCCAGAATAGAAATCATCCCAAATGTTTTATCATCAAAGGTTACTTGGATCAATAATGTATGGATTATTTTCATTGTATTTTTCCGATTTGACAACAAGATGGAATAGACTAATGAGAAATGAAGAAGAAAATTATGATAAAATTGAACCCAATTTTCCATCACTTCCCCAAAATAGGGGAAATTTATATTTTAGGTATTGAGTTTTCCTACCGACTCTATCTTTGAGGAATTGAGAGCTTTAGATTTTGGTCCAAATTCTATGGTTCGTGAATGTAAATAAATTGTGATCAATGGGTACATATTTATTATCACTAAATGAGAAAAGAACATGAGAACACAATAATATGGTGTTATGTTAACTGGAATAATATACTGTTATGCTATTGTATCATATAACATACCTTGATTTGAAAATGTATCTTTTTATAGAGTCCATGATAAAATACTAATATTGTATTATTAATCTTATGGTCAAGTCACTATGATGAAATGCCAGTGGTTTGATTTGATGAAGAGGCACGAAACATTTATTGATGATTGTGGATTTTGGGTTATTGACATGACTCTCACTCTTGCTACCAATGAACCATATGTATAAGCATTGATGGATAAAAAATTTTTTTATGTTAAAGATCATCTTCAACCTAAATTTGGTGTCATTATTGAAGTAATCCCAAGACATATTTTTGATAATGGTTATGATGGAATTGACACCATCCCTTCTACTATTAGAACAAATCCAGTTATTACTTATGATGACTTCAATACTTTAATTTTCAGAGTTGATTGTGAACCTGAAGTTATGGTGGGAAATATATAGAATCATTCATCTATGTTCTCAATTATTTTGGTTTAACTTGACTTGGGTTGTTGAGTTTGGTGCTATAAAAATTGATTTACTATTGATTACAAATATTTTTTATCCCACTAGACATTTATGTTAATTTTCAATATTCACTGGTTATAGTTTTCTTTGAGTTGCATTTTATAATATTGAATTGAATTATATTAAAACGTACCAAAGAAAAAAAAACAGAAATAGTTAAATTGTAACAAAAAACAAGATGATTTGAATTGTACATATTAAACTAATTGATATGAAAATCAAAACCAATGAAAATAATTACATAAATAAACCCAAGTTAAATCCAAATATTTATAATGTTTATTGTGATTTTCAAAACAAATGGTAAAGAGAGTCTTGATTTGGTTAGGTGGTAGTGCATGGTGATTCTCTTTCTCCCCCATAGGTTTATATATCTTCAACTTGTCCTTTAATTCTCATTAATTTCTTCCTTATCATATCCTCTCTTTATTCATTTATCATTAATCCTTTAGATTCATTCTATAATATTATCATACTGTCAAAATTAGACTAATTTTTTTTGGATATTGAACTAATATAACTAAGGTATTATCATTATTATGGACCCCATCCTTCAATAAAACCAACATTTTTAACATTTATCACATATATGAAATTATAAATGTGACACTATGTTGGGATTTATTATATGGATAATGTTAATTGATTTATATATTCTATGTTAGTGGGTCTCATTCACTGGAGTGTAGACAATGTTCAAGGAAGATGAAACTAATATTTTTGATTCCAATATTGTCTTATATTGTGACATTCGAACGTTGGCCTAAGTTCACACTATTGATTTCATAACTTTTGAAAAAAAATATCATCATAATTCATGTTATGTACTAAAATTTTCTTTTTCTTAAATGAAAACAAATTTGGAATTATTTTGGGTCTTCTACTCAATGTGGGGTCTAAGAATGTGTTGAAAACTTTAGATTTTGTATTGGTGTTATTTTCTTCTTTCACATCTATCATTTCTCACTTCTCTATCCATATTATTTTTTATATCCATAATTGTGTATAATGTTTTATAAAAAAGTTGATTTATTAAGCATTCTTACTCAAGAAATTGAATGTTATAGAATATGTAAGTGATTTAGCACTCTTGAGGATGAACTTCGGGAAACATAGTCTTTGATTCTTCTATAAGTGGTTGTGGATGATATATTATAATTGTGGAACTTCCTTGATATTTACCACAGTAAGTGTTTGGATTATAACACTACCTCCATGAATTGCGGTGTATAAAAAATTATCTTAAGTTTACTAATTGTGTTTCTCATTATTTATTATATAGCTCAACTTTCTTATATTAAACAAATTGAAATATTTTTTGAATTATCCCAAATGAATTTGATTTCAAAAATAAATCTAATAGATGAAAATCACATCATAAATGATATATATTATACTCTTATTCCCCAAAATACCAAAATAGGACAATCTACTATTTAATTACTTAATTTAACAAAAAAACACATATAATGAAGCTAGAAAAAAATATTAAAATAATGAAAACTTTATGACATTATCATTCCATAACACTTGATTGATTATTATTTTTCAATTAATAACTTCAAACACTTTAAAAAATATCCCACTTTCCATGATAAACATTTTAATTTGAATGTATTGTTTTTTATGACATGTCTTCTATTTTGATGTTTTTCGCACTAGATATATATGTTTTTGTCATATCACGACGTATCCTGTATTTGGTTTGACAAGTGGTATTCCTTAATTAATTCATCTCACATCTTCTTTCTTATTTCGGTTACACATTAGTTATAGATTTCTAATTAATTCCATATTTGTTTTCAAATAAAGAAAATGAAAAACACTCAGGAGAACTGAAGAAAAAAGAAGGCAGAAAACAATCACCTAATGACTGAGATGGGCGTCCCTCCTCTAATGCCTGTTGTGAGTATTTTATTTCAAAAATATTTATCAATAACATATAATGTCATGATTTTTTAACTTTTAATTAGGATCCACTACTAAGGAAACAAATGTTCACCGACCATCCTAATAGTTCCAGTGCTTAGGCTGGAGATTTTTTTGGGGGGGGGGGGGGTGGTACTACAGTTAGGCGCTCTAGTCGATGTTCTTGATCACACCCATCCCTCCCCGAACGTAGCATCTACCATAATTTTTGATCCTGCGGTGTCATTACAGACACTTGGTATATTTAGGTCACCCATATTTTCACCCCCATTTTCATCTGATCCTCCCCGCCTCTCTTTCCTATATCTATTGATGATTTATACCCCCCTCCTTATTATACATTTTCATATCCATCTATGCCATCTTATTTTCATTCTACTTCATTCTACCCAGGATACTACATCACTGCTTCTTCGACTGCTACTCTAACACCTTATTACCTTTTAAAGCATACACTCATACTCACTAAATCTATATAGGTTGATGTTCCTTTAGTGCTTGGGGATCCAACGACGCCCACTGATTATACTGCCTCAGGTATATTTATTGAACCCTGGTAAATTTTTTTATCATAATTTATTTTCATTATAAGATATATTGATATAATATTTGTTTTTATTCTTTAACATCTAGATCTACCGATAAGTGGTGTATGTGTACACGGATGAATTCAGTGTGGAACCATCGCACACAACTGATGGTAGAGTATAACGAAGACAATCAAATTGATGAAAAAAGAGGATGGGAATGTGGGAGTTTTTTGGTGACACTTTCCAAATACTCTAACATCATTCCCATCCATCCACTCTCCTAGTGACACCTATCAAATTAAATAAAGGATAACACTTGGGAATAAATATGGGTAAACAAATTCTTTGTATTTAATGTTATATTATTATTGTATTTATTTTAATTAATATTTTTGTGCCAGATTCATTTTAATTTTCCTGATGGTGAGGCTAAAATACCAACACAACTCATGGAATTAGGTTATATCTAGAGAGGTTATAATAATTCATTGTATTTTGGTTGGAATGATAGAGTTTTCATAGATTTATAGGACACACCTATCAAGTATGAATTCCCAGTAAAATATTATCAGAAAATTATTACTCATTAGATGATACTGAGTTAAAGGTATTAATAAAATTTGATGTTCTCAATTGAAAATTACCATGATTTTATTTAATACTTACTTTTGTATTATTGATTTTTTAGGAATAATTAGGAAAGAATTAAAAAAACAAGGATGCTATGACATACGTTGACACTTTGGAATGGAATATGATGCCAAACCATGATAGGAAGCAGGTACAACACTCATTTTCTTAGATATAATTAATTTTTTATATCTAATGAAAATACTGGGATCAATAAGCTTAAAAATTATCTTTACAAAAAAAAAGAACATCTAGTTGGATAAGTTATAAGGGTAGACCCTAAAGTATGTTGAACACTTTAATGAAAAATCTCTTCAGATATTTCTCTACTTTGATGTAGAGGTATTTAACTCTCTTAATAATATTATCCTCCTCATACTCACCATAGTTTGAACTGGTTATATCAAGAGGATCACTCTTAATAAACTTGATAGATAAACACTGACCAATTTGATCCATCCATTCATTAAGGGGAAAGAATACTTATATAATTATAAACTATTATTCACTATAATTTCTTTCATATAGAACTTGATATGTTTTAGTATACATTGGATGTTATGAATATTTTACCCATAAGAATGCATGACATATTGGATGTTATGAATATTATACCCTCAATAATGTGTGAAATAATAGTTCTAAATATATTGTTTAATTACATTCTCACATAACCACATAGAATACTAAGAATGAATAAAAAATGAAAAGAACATAGGACATGAGTATTTTACATGGTTATCTAAAAATATATAATCCAAAGAGAATAATATAATGATATGTTGACATACTAAGAGGTAATAATACTCATTATAGTTATTGTAATTATTTTTGACATATTAAATGTTGATGTTATGGGTTATCTCCTTATACTAAATGCACCAATTTCATGAAGGCCTAGTCAGTTTATATAATTGATGGTCCATCCATGATCAGAATAGAAAACATGATTAGATTGCATCTTCAAACCCAATTGGATGATTTATTGAGTCTCAGATTTCTCATGAACACTTTACATGGTTAGGGGATTTATAAATTCTCAATAGATCTTCCTAGAACTAAAACCCCCATATAAGAATGAAAACAACACATTCCATGGGATTTTACCAAATTCAAATCCATATCTAAATTCTAACCTCTCTATATTATTCAACATTGTCCATGAACCTAATTTATCATCTTCTAGAATAATTTCCAAACCCCTTGAATTAACTCCATCCTTTTCAAATAACTCTTGGACTCTTAATTTACGTTTGAAACACTTCACTTCCAAAATAACTTTTTAAACCACATCAGAACTTCCACCTTATAAATATCTAACTTTCAAGCTTCCAAATATTCAATAACTCTTAATTATCGAGCCTATTTATATCATAAAAATATCTAGGTTTTGGATTCTCTTGAATAAAATTTGAATCTTTTCCTTCTTTAGTTATTCTTCTTGAATCACACCATGTGATATGTTCTATGTGTTCTTCATGAGATACTCTATCCATAGATTCTAGATCTTTTAGAGTTTTTTACTAACATCCATATAATTTAGATACTAAATTAGAATAAACCAATACCTTATTTTCAAGTTTGGTCTCTTCAAGTAGCTGATCACTTGTATGTTCAGTAGTTCTTGTAGAAAAATATTTTAGACGACCATTAAAAGAAAAATCATCATGCTTGTGGTGAGAAATAGTTACACCAGTTATATCCGCATTTCCACCTCTAGATTATTTATATGACTTACATTTAGACTCATTTTTACTAGTTACAATTATAGGATGATTCCCCTCTAATTCACCAACTTCCAATACCATTTCACTACCCTTAGTTAGATACAATGTTATTTTATCTTCCATAAATTCAAAAATATCTTTTTTCATTGAAACATTAGTAAGATTCTCAACCTGCATCAAGAAAGAAAAAATCCAAAAACACATATCATTAAAAATACTATAAAGTAAAAATGAAAAAAAAGTTAACAAATAAGGAATTAAATAACCGATGATCATTAATGGAATTTGTCCTAATAAGAGATTCTAGTCTTATAAATTCAATATTGTTTTCTAAAGGCTTATTAGGAAGAACTTTAGAGGAAAAGGAGGTTGTGTTTTAAGATTGAGTCTTGACAGAGGTATAAATTGATGTGTATGTAGTTCCACTTGGTAATGAAAATGATATAGGATCAAAGGATTCATGTTGATGAAATAATTATTTTCATAATCCTTTTAAGGATTACTCAAACCATCATTACCAATAGTTTTTTTTGAGGTTTAAAAACAATATCTTTTTTGATAGCTGGTGAAGAAATTGATGGTGCTAAGTTTACCTTCCCACTAAAAGAAAAAACTGCAAGTTTAACTATTACCCGCACTATAGGTGCGGAGGAAAAAGGACAAATAGAGGTAGAAATATTTAATGAACCAAATATTCCACTTGTAGGGTTTACTGATTTATTAGTAAGAAGGGTGTGGATAATGGATACCTTGATACATGGAATAGATTATGAGGCTTATTTAGCTAGATATTTAAACCTTAGTTCATAAGAGGTGGGAGGAGTAATCTGGGAACTAGTTATAGGAAGAGAACTTATAGGGGATTTTTTTTTCATTATATAAATTTGAATTTGTTCTTTCATTTCATTCTTTTATTTTTGTTATAGTAAGAAATTTCTTTCTTATGGTTAGGTTTTGTATCTATTAAATCTTTGAAAATGTTTATGCAATGATTCAATTTTATAAATGAAGCAATGATATTTTTTCTACTAATATAATCTAGTTTTAGTTGAATCATGCACAAATCATTACATTCTCATACTTGTTGATTATCCCATATTGATACTTCCATGATCTAGTGATTATGTTTTCACTGTTAAATAATTTTTTATTATTTTTATTAGAATTGGATATTGAATATATTTTGTTTATTTATTTTCTATGATTAAAAGTATCATAATAATGTCATTATAGATGGAGGTTTTAAATATTGAAGTATGTGTGCCTCGATAGATACTATTTTCCTCAAACAAAAAGAAAAAATATGGAAGCGTGGTAAAAAAAGACACAACATCGAATTATAAGTTTTACTTTGTTGAATTTAATTTCTAATATCTTTTTTTATCTTAATAGTCTATTTATATTTGTAACAATCCACTTTTGAGGAACTTGATTCTTAGTAACCTAAAAACTTTGGCCCAAATGATCACTTACATCAAGTTTTGGGAGATGAGCACCATGGAAGAGTAGACTACCAACTAGGGAAGAGTGTTATCCCGATGAGGTATTGGCCTAATTAAGGTGTAGGTTCTAGTTACACTGATTCAGAATGGGTAGCACAAGATAAGGCTAAGGTAGAAAAGGATAAGAAAAGGGCCATACAGGTGGAAGGGTAGGCTTAAATGGAACACACTAAAATTTTTAAACTGATGGAAGTATTACGTCCCTCACTTCAATAAGATTACACCATGAATTGTGAAGTATATATGTCAATAATTCATACATTTTATAGTGCACTGTTCAATAGTCCAAGTAGTGGTCCGGATGACAATGTTCCTAACGATGGTGATAGTGAGGAATACTGTGAGGAAGATGGCGGGGATGATGGTGAGGAAGAGGGCGGGGATGATGGTGAAGAATAGGTTGGGGATGAGGATGAGGCAAATGATGAGGATAAGGAAAAGGATGAGAATGATTATGAGGATGAGGATGAGGGTAAGAAAGATGGTGGAGATAGTGATGGTGATGAGGGACATATTAATCCATTACATTTTGTCTGATATTTATGACATTTTCTATTTGATGATTTGTTATGAATGAATATATGTGATATTTTTTATGTTTGTTATCATTGGTTAAATTCCTCAATTGATTTATTCTATTATAATTATTTCTATATTGGTTTGTAGCTATTTGAGAACACTCTATTAGTTTCATTGTAGGTTCTGTGTGTTGAGTATGTTCTGTTGTTTTCATTGTACTTCTTGGATATTATTTTTTCATTATAGTTGTTCTATTTTGATTACAGGTGTAATGGGTAGTTTTGTTTTTTAAAGTCCCGGAAATTCCATGTAATTTTTTTAATTACATGGGAATTTTTTGAGACTGCAAAATCTGACGGAGCTCGATTCTGAGGCCCAGAGTGCTCAAAATGATCCGTCGAAGTTTTTTTAAGCTTTAATTAGCATGTGTAAGCATTTTTCCTAAAAAAGTGGAATAAATCTTAAACAGTTACTCAGATTAGAAATCTGAGGGCACCATTGCACTCAGGATGGCAGGTTTACCCTAAGCGCGAATTATGTTTAGTCAGCACGGGCCTCCTGCGAGAAAACACAAAAATGGAATTACCGTAAAAAAATAATTAAATAAATTATTTTATTTTTTGAATGCTTATACCTCACAAATAGTAGCTCAGATTAAAAATCCAATACCACTGATGAACTCGTGAGGGAATGATTTATTTAAGAAGATACTAAATTTGGCCGGCGCAGGCCACCAGTGAAAGTTAGTTTTTGTCCATAAATAAAATAATTAAGTGACAATTATTTTATTGTAAAATCCATAACTTTTAAACCATAACTCATATTGGAAACTCGAGAGTACCGTTGGGTTCGTTGGGGCGTTTTTCACTTGGGCAAAGCCTAACCTCGACTGGTGCAGGTCGAGGGTGACTGTAAATAATTTTCTGAACTTTTTTTCGAGTATGTTCAGTAAACGTGCGAGCATGTTTTTCTAACTTTTGAACTGGTGCTTGGAATTGAAATTTGAGGGCACCATTGAACTCGTAGAACCGATATTCGCTTAAGGAGACTTTCACCTCGACGACAGTGGGTCGAGAGTGAAAATAGTTTTTGGGTTTTTTGTGTAGGAATAAAATAAAAAATAAAAGTGTATGACATTTTTATTTTTATTTGAAACACCCATGTGGGTGTTGGGAGGTGGGGTCCACCAGAACTAAACCTCCATATGGATGTTGGAAGTGGGGACCACTAGACCTTAACCTTCCATGAGAGGTTATAGTGGTGGGGACCACCCGAACCATAACCTCCCATGAGAGGTTATGGTGGTGGGGACCACCCGGGACTAAACCCCCCTTTTAATTGAGAGAAACTCTAAACCCCCATCATTAATACAGAGAATCCTCCTGACTTCCTCCACATTAATTGTGCCAACGCACATACCTTTAGTTGTGCCAACTTAGTTATTTGGTTTTCCCCTTTTAAATTAAGTAACATCATCATTGGAATTTAAGAAGGTTCTTAATAAATGAACCATCTTAAATTCCATGATCATTACCTACCTACCCCCTCTCCTATATATATAAAGCTTGGGAGGAGGATTTGGGACGACTTCACCAAGCGACGAGGTGCTGGAAAAGTGATGCGATGACCAACACTTGGAGGATTACGCTCTCCAACGAAGAACACATTCTCCAATGAAGAACGTTCTCCCCAATGAAGAATGCCGACCTCCTTCGACCTTCTTCCTTGGAACATCCTTTGACATAGGATGTGTTCGTCTACAACGAATCGACGTCCTCCTTCTCGCGCCAACGTCAACCAACATCGAACAAGGTGGGTTTTTTAATTACATATGATTTTATTCCCTTGATTATTTCCTTCTAAAAACAAAGAACATGGATCAAATTATTATCAAGTTGATCCGAGAATGTTTTCCATGCAGGTTGGGAATAAATTTTTGCAGGAAGTTATAGGGGTTTATTCATTATTTGATTAACACTTCCCATGTTCTCCCCTCTTTTCCCTTTGCAGGGTTGGGAATAGAAATTATTGAAGGATTATGGGAATTGATGTTTTAAAATAACTTCCATGCTCGTTCTTTATTTATGTTCTTGATGAACCGCTTTCTACCACTCTAAACGCAGAGGGTGCGGGCCAAAAAAACATCACCCGACCCCCACCATTCTTTTTTGTGGTGTTTTTTGAAACGGAGGAAGGTGACAACGGTGTTGAAGGTGATGAAGGCAACGATCATGCCACCCACGGCCTTCGCGACCCGCACTGCCCCCGTGACGCTTTGGCACCCCGGTTAAACTGGCTCCGCCGCCCCAGGCCAAACCGTGCCACCCGTCGGCCATGCCACCCATCGGCCGCACCACCCACCGGCTCGCGCCGCCCATCGGCCTCCCGAGCCACCCCAGCCGTGCCAGCCCGTCGGCCTCCCGAGATGCCCCGGCCGCACCATCCCACCAGCCCACTAGCCTTCCGAGATGCACCGACCATACCAGCCCGCCGACCCCTCATGGTGCCCCAGTCGAACCGGCCCGTGCCCTCACGATGCCCCGGCCAGACCAGACCGCGCCCTTGCGGCGCCCCGGATGAACCAACCCGTGCCCTCGCGGCGTCCCGGCCGAACCGGCCCGCGCCCTCGCGGTACCCCAGACGAACCGGCCCGTGCCCTCATGGCGCCTAGTCCAAACAGACTCGGGCCCTCGCGGTACCCCGACTGAACCGGCCCGTGCCATCACGGAGCCCCGGACGAACCAGCCCACGCCCTCGTTGCGCCCTGACCGAACCGGCCCGCACCCTCACGACGCCCCGGCTGAACCGGCCCCGCGCCCTGGGCCGAGCCGTCCTCGTGGTGCCCTTCCGGCCGAGCCACCCACATGGAGCCCTCCAGGCCAAACTGCCCTCATGCCAACCCATGGCTGGTCTAGGCCCTCGCGGTCGGTCCGTGCCCTCTCGACCCTCCGCGACCCCTCGCGGCCGGCTGGGCTGGGCCCGGCGGGCCGGGCTGAACCCAACGGGCTGGACCACCCAACGGGCCGATCCTGACCCAACGGGTCAGTCCGGGTTGACCCGAACCAGGTTGGCCCCGACAGGGTCGGTCGGGGTCGGTCCGACCGGGTCAGACCGGGTCAAACCGGACCCGGGCCCACTGCGACCCTTTACTTTCTTTTGGCCATATCTTTGGCACCTGACGTCCATTTGATGAATCGTCAGAGGAATTGGTAATCTTGGAGCATTACAGTCCCTTTGAGTATACCCCACTGTATTTTGGGGTATAGTTGAGATACAGTCAGGTTGGATCGTGCACGAATCCAACCGGGCCCCCAGGACTAAAAGAATATTAACTCATAGACCAGGCGTCTGATTGACGTGTCGTCTATTGCGTTGAGACCCCTAGGAAGTGGAAGACCTTTGAGATATTTTTTCGTGGGAATTCATGAAAGTTAGAGTATTGACCAGTAGCTCGTGGAGCGGATCCTCCCAGAGATGAGCGAGCATAGTGCGAAGACCTAGTAGCTAGTTGAGACCTGATGACTGCTGACTGTTTGACTTGGAGTGACCCTACTAGACCAGTGGGGAGTGCATTGGTGTCATGGAAGACCCACAGTGGATGAACGCGCTTGGTGACATGGCAGACCCATGGTACTCAATCGGAGGAGTACCTCAATAGGCTATGAGGGGGAGTGCGCTTGGTGACGCGGCAGACCCACGGTGGGGAGCACATCTGTGTGACGCGGAAGACCCACGGTACTCGATAGGAGAGGTACCTCAGTAGTCCAAGGTTAGTGGGAAGTGAACATGGTGTCGTGGCAGGACCACTGTACTCGATTGAGCAGGAATTCTCCCACAGCTGAGCTTTCAATAATGTGACTAGGGATGTTACTAGATACTACCCCTAAAATAAAATCTTGGTTAAGCTGATTCAATAATTTTGTGTTTTCCTCATGATTGAGATGGATTACTTAATAACTCTGGTATATGTATGGGCATATAACTAAGTAGGTTTATCTGTTGATTTCATACTTTATGGTTTATCCTTGTTGGATTTTGTGAGACCTTGAGGGTCTCGGGGTCCCTACTGAGTATCATTATACTCACCCCTACACGGGCTACGCCTGTACCTTGTTGTGTTAGTTGCAGACGATGGACAACGCTGACTATGGCTGAGAGTAACAGGATTGGACGGTACCCAGAGGTGGACTATACGACTTGTCGATACAAAGAGGAGACGAACGAATGTGGAGTGCTGAGGAGATGATTTGTACCTACCCTTCAGGTAGGAACCTCAGAGGATGATCCAACAGTTGTATTTTATTTTTCTTCAGTTGTATTAAATTTTAGTTGTTCTTGTACTTTCTAGTTGGGCTTTTATTCTGGCCCCTTTGATTTTCAGTACTCTTTTGTTATACAATTTACTTGGTGTTTCATCCAGGTGTGTGCTTTCTTGTGTGTGTGTTATAAGTTATAAAGGTAATACCTTCCCAGTTTTAGGGAATTATGACTTTGGTGCTAGTCACCAGCCCCTGGACTATGGAAGGCGGGCTTGGGGTAGTCACAGCACAGGCCCCAGGGGATGGGTCGTGACATATTTCCACTGGAGTGGGAAGTAAAATTTTTGTTGGTGGTGTTATTTTCTATTGAGTATGTTTACCAGAGTGAGAATTTTAGGTTTTATAGGTGTTCTATTATTATGAGTATTCCCACTAGAGTGGGCATTGTATGTTTTATAGGTTGTTCTTTCTATTGTTTTTGATTGCGGGTTCTCTGTTCAGGTGTAGGTGTTCTGTTATGATGATTATGCCCACTAGAGTGTGCATTGCAGGTGTTATGTGCATTGTAGGTGTTATGTGTAGGTTTTTATTTCTATATTTGTTTTTTTTTGATTATAGGTTCTGTATTTTCTATTCTTTGCAGTGGAGTGGGAATTGGTCTCTACAATGGAGTGGGTAGTGGGATTCTACTGGTGAGGTGGGTGGGGGGGGGGGGGTCTATACCAATAGTTCCATAACTATTAGTATAAATCTATCCTAATGAATTCCTATTAACTATTGGTATAATAAAATTCCACCACCCTATACCAATAGTTCACTGTGAACCATTGGTATAGGTCTTTCCCAATAGTTTGAAACCATTGGGATAATTTTATCCCAACAGTTTGAAAAGTTTCTATATATATTTTACAATGGTTTATAATTGTTGGAATAAATCTATCCCAATAGTTCACAGTGAACCATTGGGTAAGATAATTTCCAACCACCCTATACCAAAAGTTCATTGAAAACCATTGGTATAGGTCTTTACCGTCAGATAACATACCAACGATTGATGAAACCATTAGGATAACCTATCCCAATGGTTTTATGGCCTATCCAAATGGTTTGAAACTTCTTGGATATGATAGATTTTTAGTAGTGACCCTTATAGATCTATAATTCATGTGGGGTAAATTCCATGAAGATAGACCATTCTGAGTAGTTTAAATTATTGAAGAGTTGATTGATGGGGAATAAGGTTTATGGTCATAAGTATTGGACCAATTTTGATAATTTTAAAGTATTGAAGAACATTATTGTTGGGGAATTCAGTTTTAGGCGATGATTGTTGGACTGATGTGTTGTGTATTTTAGGGACTTATGATGAGGAACATGACTATGTAATTTAACACCATACATTAAGGATATTGTTGTGCAGTTTTACATCATTAAATAAATATGATGTCATGTAGTTTTACATCTTACAACAAGGTCATGGGTACTATGCAGTTTGGATTATTACAAATCTAAACTACACAAAATAGTTTAATTTTATATGATAGATACATAAACTATACTATTTGGCATCTTGGAGTGAGGATGATGACCATATAGTTTAATGATGTATAACGATGAATTTTTTTTGCAATTTTACATTGTAAAAAAAGAAAAACTTCATTAAATTTTATGTATTATGACAAAGAATTGAGTGTAATACAGTTTTATGTCTTACAAACCAGAATTTCACTAAGTAATTTAATTTCATTTGGTAGAGATATAACTTTTTAGTTTAACATATTACAGTGAGGAATAATAAAACTTACATAAAGGTTATGAATTTTTTTTTTTGAAAAATCTTTCATTAGTGGGGGGTATGATGCACTCCCCATCCATGGAGTCTAATAAGTATGTTTCCTTTGAGTATACCTTGTGTATAATATAAGGTCCATCCCATTTTGGTTTGAGTTTTAGAGGATTATTCCCAGGATTCATGAGAGTTATTATTTTTATCACTAGCTCCCCTTGAAATAATTAGTGGAGACAAACCCTCTTATTGAGGGCTCACACGCCTCGATTTTGATGAACTTATAGGTTATGAAATGTGAGAAATATTTTCTCTTATAATTACTATAATTCATCAAATTTTTTTGAGACTACTCTTCTTCAAACAACTAGTTTAAATGGTGAATCTAAGTGAAATTAACTAGACTTAAATGTGTATAAATGCCTTTTTCCCATAGACAAGAGAATATGGGGTTTCTTACATAATAGTATGGGTTGTGGTGTGGTAAACCCACAAGGAATGTAGAAGATTTTTAGTCTAGGATTTCATTCCATTGATTTCCACATTGTAAATACTGTTTGATAGAGTCTTATTAAAAGAATATATCTACCCATTTACTACTGGATGATATCGAGATGATCAATGAGATTGAATTTTTTATTCTCAATACATCCTTTTCTACTCAAAATAATAGAAATTATTATCATTTTCCTTCAATAATGTATGAGGGACACTAAATATAGTGATGATATTTAACTTTAAAAGGATGATAATGGCCTTTTTCTTAAATTCATTGAGGGGTATAGCCTCAAAAAATTTGGATAAGAAGTTACTGGCAGTGAATATATGCCTGAAATGCATGACTGTTGCAGGGAGATATGGACCCATGGAATTCATTCCCTATATAGTGAATGACTAATAATATCTGGTGGTATGCAAAAATTCTTGAGGTTGATGAATGATTCCAAAGTGTACCTGAAAGGAATGAAACTTTTTGGTGAACTCCATGATTTCCTACATCATTAGTGGATAATAGTACCCAAGCCTCTTGATTTGGTGGGAGAGCTTGGTTCCTGACTAATGGGTGACACAATCACCCATTTGAACTTCATGAATAATAGTAAGGGTCTATCCTCATTTATGAAATATGAGGAGAACCCCATCAAAGACTCATTTATAAAGATATTTATGTAAATTTGGGAAATTTTAAAGGAAACTTTTTTCTACCTAACATCAAATCTTATCCCTCTTAGCTCGATCACATGGAAGGGTTACATTATAGAAATATTCCATTATGGTGGGTATCCATTCAGCAATGGGATCTATAAATGGGTATATAATCTTGCTTTATTTTGAGGTAGCATTGAATTCCTTGATTCCCCTTATGTCATGCACAATGAAAGAGGATATCGCACTATGATGTGTAATGCAGATAATCATCTTGTCCTAGTTTTTATTTTCTAGGTCTATGGATACATTATCCAATGAACCAGAACAATAAATTTGTGAGTGTGTAATATGAGAAAACATTGGGTTTAATGGATTTTTTTCATCCAACCTTGTACGTAATCAATAAAAGGAATTATTTTTTCCTTCTTAATGGAATATTCACCATTAATATTCTTTCTTACTAACTATGAGTTTCCATTGATGTTTAGGTTAGATATTAGTATTTTTAGAACCTTCTCTTGACCTTCAATGATGACCTCATATTCAACCACATTTTTAGTGTACCCTTTTGAAAAAAAAGAAATAAGGTTTAGGGGGAAGAGAATGATTCACAAGATGACTCGATTAAGCTTTGAGTTCTCCATTCTTCTTCCAATTAGGATCATAGAGGTTCTATAAAAATATATCTCACATATCTATGTAGTTTCATGGATAGAGAAAAATTATTCATTAGGAAGATATCTGTTTACTTGGGAAATTTATAGAGAAATATCTTCTATGAAGAAGTATTCTTGTTCCTGACCATTAACTACATTCCTATGCACAAATAAAATGTTAAATTATTATAGGATTACTTCCCACCTTTCTATATGTTCAGTTAGTATTGGATTACTGAGTGTATATTTGAGTGAGTCTACTCAAGATACCCAGTTGACCTCATGATGTGATAAGTAGTGCATCTGATTCTACATGATGAAGATTATCACATGATATTTTTTTCAATTTCAGTTTACTAGGTCTTCATATATAAAATAGGTTTTCTCAGATATTAAATACAATTTTCCATGCTCACATCATTCTTATTTGAAGTAAGAGAGATAAATGATCATTTTAGGGATACTACATACAATAAAAATGTCTTTCCTTCCATGTGTGAAATTAATAATTGTGGTAACAGTAGGTATTTCTTAATATTGTTGAAAGCATCATGTAAATCATTATACCATTAACACGTGGATCCATTTTTCATCAATTTTGTGAAGGGTATGAACTTTCCTATGAGGTTTTATGTGAAGTGTATGATGTAAATGAGACATCCCTGAATCCCTCTAAACTCTTTAAGTTTTTTAGGTGGTGGCCTATTAATAATTTCATTAATTTTATCAGGGTCAACTTTGATGACACTATTGTATACCACTAAGCTAATAAATTTTCCCATTGTCACCACAAAATTACACTTTAGGGGGTTCATTTTCAATCTATGATTCCATAGTTTGTTGAATACTGTTTTAAGGTTGGTGATGTAATCACAATTATATTGGGATTTGACTACTATATCATCAAAATAACATTCCACAATCATCCCTAGGAGGTTCTTTGAGATGTGATTCATGACACATTGATACGTGACTCTGGGACTTTTTAATCCTAAATACATTAGTTTATAACAAAACACCACTTTTTATGCTCTAAAAGAACTTGATTTTCCATCACCATGGGATATCTAGATCTAATTATACCCCAAATATCCTCCATGAAGGAGATAGATTGGAAATTAGCTATTGCATCGACTAATAATTCTATGATCGGGACCGGGAAATCATCCTCTATGAAAATCTAGTTAAGATTCCTAAAGTCAATGAAAACCTAAATTTTACCATTTTTTCCATTGATATGATGTTGGAAAGCCAAATGGGATATTATAACTCCCTAATGAAGTTATATTTAATAATATTTTCAATTTATCCTCTTCCTAAATTGTATGAGTAGGATGAAATCTCTTAGTTCCTAGTTTTAACCATGGTGATCCTCTGGTAGGCCCAGATGATGAGTAGCCACATATAGATCTAAGCCAGGAATCTCTGTATAGTTCTAGGAAAATACATATTTATAATTCTTGAGAAATGAAATGTATTTTCCCTAATCTTTCAAATATATATTGGTACTAATAAATGTATCTCACAATTCTTTATTCATTCATAAATTTATTTCCTTGAGATATTCAATAGTGGGTGAGACACCTTCATAAAATATTAAAGGGGAATCTATAAGATCTTAATTTTTTCCCTTATTTATCATTCATTTAAACATTAAGAGGTTAGGGGATATTTTTGGATTTGGAATATAGTATGGGTACATTTTTATTTCCTATAAATTATAAGGAAATATCTCTAAATTATGAAAATTCTGACGTAGGTGCATCATCACCAAGGGAACTTGGAAAAAACTCCCTCTCCTTTCTACTATCATCAAGGGAAGATAATGAGACGAATTATTGAGACTCATGAGATGTCATTGGGTGAATTATCAGATATTTTGGATGATACAGAGGATGAAAATGACACTAAATCCTTTATGGGTTCTATAAAAAATGAGGGTCTATCTTTACTTGGAACACATTTGGTTGATACAACTGATATAATGAGAATGGGGTTTATGTTTCTCCATAATCATGTTCAACTCCTACCTTGAGGTTTGAGGTTAATTTTATTAGATACATGCAATTTTATGGTTTGAACATGAGTCAAACCAATCATCGAGTACAGGTACTTGGGGGAAACAATTGAGGATCACTCTTACCGGGGTAAATTTTCCCAACTTAGTTTATGGGGAATAATCACTCTTAATTGAGTTCATTGAATGGATTTTCAAGGGAAATCATAATACCATTGGGGCCCATGATATTAAAAATAGTATTTTTCACTAGTTTCTTCCCATATATCTTGTATAAAACCACCTATATATATTGGGAATCATAGGAATCAAATGGAGTACTATCACCATACAAAACTCTAAAATGCACATCGATAAATAACTAAAGGGATTGATGATATGAAGATGAAACTTCCACATGAATATGAAGCCATAAAATCAACAAATAGAAATTAAAAGCTATATTTTTGTGAACAACCACAAAGTTAGAGTCATACATGAGGTACCTAAACTATGTTCCGAGCTGGATCTTTCTAAAAGATCTCTACTCACTCTTATTATACCCTAAAATTTTCAAGTTATAGGGGAAAAAATAAGATTATCCATAATCTATTATTTAAAGGGTCTATGGAGATATGATATTGATTTTGGAAACATTGTCAGTTATGGTTTAATGGATATTGATGTCATTCAGTTTTCCAGAGACATATAAGGGTTTATTTTTCCCCTTCATGGAGATCTCTCAATATTGTTCTATGTAGAAGATAAGTATATGAAATTTGATTAAATTGGTCTCTACATGGTATGTTTCAACCATAGTTACCTTAAAATCAAATTCTTAAGGGAATAAAAGGTATTCAATGACCACATATTGAAGTCCCATTAAGAGATGAAGGACATATAGAATTGATATATTAACTAAGAAAACATCAAGATAATTCCAGATGTCATATTTTTGGGCTAGGGTACTATGTTTATCATCCTGATTTTTCTTCTTAGATTAGATTTTGGTGGTTGATACTAACTGTATCCATGTCTCCCTTCCTTGAAGCAAGTTTGGGGTGGAGATGAGGGTCACTTTACCTATTTGGATGTTGGATGAAACAAGACTTACCAAAATTTGATTAGACAACTAAAATTTTTAAAATCAATCCTTTAATATTTTTATACTTGAACAAGTCTCATAGGATTCTATAATGAAATGATATTCTTATCGATCCCACTGGTGTGATTTTCTTCACATGTCTATGACATATATGGATTCATTTGAGATAATTCTTAAATAGATAACTTTTCTTCCTCATACTATATATTCAATGAATTATAATATTCCAAGGTTTTAGATACAAATCCAAATTTTTTGACTTTGAAATAAAATGAGTTTGAATTATAGAGATTATAAAATGAGATAATGAAAACAAAGATAAGGAAAAAAATTTCCTTAGAGAAGGAAAACTTTCCTTAAGAAAAATAATCCTTAGGAAAATATGATTTTCCTTAAGATAAAGTGTTTGTAATTTTTAAAACATAGAGGAATGGAAAACTTATAAGGATACCTTATTGACTCAATAATCTACCCCTTTTGGAAAACACAAACATCCTTTAGAAAAAGAATATAAGGACTAAGAGTTTTCTTTTTGAACATTAAAAGAAAAACTTATCTCTCTTTTCTTATGAATCATGATGAATATGACTAACTCCCCCTTAGGTTTTTAAATCCCTAAGGATCATATTCTTGAATTCCTTAAAGATATTTTACTTTTTCTTGCATACAAAAGTCTTCTTTGAGTAAACTCACCTTTAGATAAACTCCCCATTACATAGGTAATTCTCTTCATTAATTAGTATTATTTTTTTATCATTCCTTTCTCCCCATTTGTGATTTTAAAAAAGGAATAGCGATAATGAAAAAATATGGCACCTGAAAGATTAGAACTATATAAAACAACCAAATTAATCACAACAATAATTTTCATTAAGATAGAAAATATTGATTCAAGGAAGGCACAACAAAAGATAGGATTTGAAAGGGAAAAAATATTCATCCTTCTTTTTTTCCTTTGGAATTAAATTCTTCATGATGGTATTCAGATTCTTAAGCTATTTATGATCTTCTTCAAAGCACTTGATCATATTTTCATGATCCTCATTTTCTTCTCCAGAGCTTTGATCTTTTCATCCTGAGACTTTAGGATTTCTTCCTAAGACGTCAAAAGATCTTCTTTATTGATGAAATTCTCTTCGAAATCAATTCTGAAATCACTTTACCTATTTAAATTCAAAGAAACTGAATTGAGATTCCCATTCAGATCTTTTACTTCCTACTTCCAGAATTCTTGTTCTAGGTTCAATTTTTTTAAAAAACTTTTAGTAAGATCCTTCATCCTATTATCTTCTCTATCAAAAGCATCTTTCACAAAGTCTTGAAAGTCATCCAGAATTCTCAGATCTTCAATTGTCTTCTTGGACCACTTAGTGATTTCCTTATATAACCTCTTGTGAGCATCATACCAATGTAGAAGGTTTCAAAATTAGTATCAATCCTGATGAATTTCTCTATAATCATGTTAATAGAATCTGATTTCTTATTGAATGAGTGTTGAAGCATCTGACACCTCAAGTCAATACTCTGAAACAAGGGAATGATATCAACTAATTTCTTTAGGGACTGAACCAAAAAGTCCTAACCCATGGAGGATGATTCCGAATCTGATTTCCTCATTGGTGAGGATTCTTTCCCTATCTCAACAACCTTTCTTTTTGATGAACAACCAATATCCTTCTTAGCTACCACAATTTCTTAGGTGCATCAACCATCACCTATTTTCCTTTATCAGCTCTAGAAATGGTCTCCGTAGCTTTTGGGGATTCATGTTCACTATCTGATACTTGAACGATTATATCTTTATCAAAATTTTACTTCTCAGCATCAGCCTTAAGATCATAAGGTTGAATGAAGTCATGATTACTACTTTCATCATCAGATGGTTTATTAACTTCTTCCTGAACCTCGTCTTCTTTTCCTAGGGAAACAAGCTTTGTAGATTTATCTCGAGAAGTCCATATTGATAAATTTTCAGAAGGTCTTTTCTTCTCATGATATTATTTAACTTAACTTATAACATCATCAGTTTCATCTTGTTCTTCCTCTTCTTATTCTTCCACTTCCTCTTCCTAAACAATCTCTTATTCTTCTTCTGGTTCTGGAATAACCAAATTTTTTCTCAGAGTTGCTGGAACTGATTCTTGAAGAAAATATTCTGGTACCTGGATTTGTTCGGAAGATTTATTGGTGTCCTTGAGAAGAGTTTGAACTATTTTAGCCTCAGACGTTTTCTTCCTTTTCCTTTTATTTCTAGTTTTTCATATTTCTCAACAGCCTTAATATTCAAAGCTTTTTCCACATTAGGATTGAGGACAAAGCTAGGATATCCTTCCTTCTTATTCTTATTATCTTTCCTCCACTTGGAAACCACTTTATCTGGCTAGTTTTTTTTCTTTGAATTTGGGGGTGCTGGATGAGTTTCTTGAACTTTAGGTTTTTTAATGACTCCCAGTTCCTTCTTCTTTCTCTTTTTTGGCACTTTCTTGGAAGTCTTTTCTACTTCCAACTTCTTAGACATGGTCTCAATTTCACTTTCAGATAATTCATAAAATTATCCATATTTGTTATTGAAACCAACATTTATACTTCTCAAGGTATCATCATTGAGCAAAAAGACTTTGAATGATCTGGGTTTTGGACTAAAAGGGATTTTGAACGACTCTAGAAATAATAAAATGATCTTGGATAGGATTTCTAGATACATAATGATTTGTGATTTTAGGGTTCCATTTTTTATATTTTTTATCATCATCAGGTTATACTCCACCAAATTTATCTTCCTCAAGTTCACCAGGAAATCCAAAACAAAGATATCACTCTTCTTCAAGTTATCCCTATCTTATTTTCTCAGAATTAGAAAACCCTGAACCCATAATGATAGTAGCCTGAAGTTTTTTGAGAGATGTTTTATCTTTGGCATTTTTATTCCTTTGAGTCTGAGGCACTCTAATGCCTTCTTCTTCTCAAAGCTTCCTGATTCATATGGTAGTTTGTGGATATAGAAAATGGATTCCCCTTTATATGATATTCTAATGATATTAGCTTCCATGTTGAAGGAAAGGGAATGGGTTTTACCATAACTTTTTAATGAAAATTTATCTCTCCCACCTTCATTAAAAAAACTTACTTTCTCATAGAACTCAACAAGTAGCTCTAGATAAACAAGATCCTGTATTTTTGTTTTGGCTACGCACAAGCATTCCTATCCATTCAACTTGATATTTTTTTGTAACGAGGGAATTATAATTCACAAAGAATTTTAGATCAACTAACCTCTCCCTTTAAATTTTCTATTCTGAGATTTCCTTGACTAAAGACATTTTCTTACAAGGAGATGCTTCCAAATACATTCAAATTTAAGCAAACCAGAAATGCAGAATGACCCTTATGAAGAGAGGTAGAGCTTCATCACGAAAATACTTGGAAACTAATGTGGGACAAAGAATAGGGGGCCTTTATATAGGTTTTGAAGCAAAAATTCATATTCCTGAATTGATCCAATAGTTGAAACAGGCATGATCTGATCTGATGGTTGAGATGAAAATCGAAGAAGGATTTAGTAGGTTCTGATCTTTTGAGGGTTTTAAGATAAAAATTCTGATTTAAGGAAAGTGAATCCAATTTTTTTTCTTAAAACTAGATAAAATACCATCAAGAAAAAAAAATTAATTACAAAAATTTAAGTAAGGAAACATACCTTTCAGATTGATAGGAAAATTCTCAGTAATGAGGAAAATTATTCTTTAAGAACTTTAGGTTCCAAAAACTTTTATTAAAGAAAGGGAATTTTTTAATCCAGAAAAATTAGTGGGTAAACAAAATTAGGTTCCATAATTTTGAGTTCCAAAAAATTTTGATGACAAAAAAATGAGTTCACAATATTTTTGAAAAAAAATTGTTTACCAAAGAAAATTTGATTAACAAATAAATTTATTAAGAAAAATTTTATTAAAAAAAAATTGAAATAAAAAAAATTTGGTTTAAAGAAAATGTACTCCCCTTATGAAATGGAGTTACTTAATGTAAGAAGATATGTTTCAACAAAAATTTAATATGGAATATTACATTACCTTTATCATTCATAACTTTTTGTAATGTATTTGAATCTATCAAAGGGTAAAGATTTTTTAAAAATATCAGAAATTTAATCTTTCATTCTAATAAATTGAAAAATGATATCTTCTTTCTGTGTGTGATCTATAAGAAAGTGATGCCTAATATCTATGTGTTTTTCACTTGAGTGGTTTTCAAGGTTTTTTATTAGGGAAATGAAACTAGTATTATCACACAATATCTTTGTTTTGGTAAAACTCATGCCATAGTCTGTGAGTGTTTGTTTCATCCACAACACTTGAGAACAACAACTTCCAGCTACTACATATTCATCTTCAATAGTGGAAAGTGCTAATGAGTGTTACTTCTTGCATGAACACAAAACTAATGAATATCCTAATAAATGAAAAGTTTCAGATGTGCTTTTCTGTCCATTCTAAATCCACAAAAATCAGCATCCTAAAAACTTTTTAAAACAAAATCTTTTACAGAAGTATAGAAAAGTCCTAAATCTATGGTTCCCTTTAAATAGTGAAAAATTATTTTCACTGATTTTAAATGACATTCCTTCGGATTAGATTGATATCCTAAACATAAGAATACTGAATACATTAATTCTAGATGACTAACTATCAAATATAGTAAACTTCCTATCATACCTCTAAATGATGTTTGATCTACTGGTTTCCCAGCTTCATCAAGATCAAGAGAATTTGAGTTACCGATTAGAGTACTTATACTTTTAGTGTTGTCATATACATACTTTTTAAGAATAAATTTAATATACTAATGTTAAGATATAAAAGTTCTTTCTGGTTTTTTAGAAATTTAAAAACCTAGGGAAAATGTTAACTCATCCATAATACTCATTTCAAACCCAGA
The DNA here is from genome assembly GCA_963277665.1 of Viscum album. Lineage (NCBI taxonomy): Eukaryota > Viridiplantae > Streptophyta > Magnoliopsida > Santalales > Viscaceae > Viscum > Viscum album. Next base: position 282,926,468 of record OY728138.1, on the reverse strand, counting down.
TTTTATTAGATTCACAAATTAATTAGTTAAATATTGATGAGTTGAACCAAATATAATGTCATAAACATAAATTTGAACAATAAAAACATTTTTCTTATCTTTATTTTATAAAAAGGGTTGGATCAACAGTTCCCTTAACATAACTGTTTTGTAACAAAAACCCTATAAGTCTATTATACTAGGATCTAGGGGATTGTTTAAGTCTATATAAATCTTTGGTAAGTTTGAAAACATGTTCAAGATATTTTGTGTCTTCAAAACCAGGAGGTTGTTCAACATAAACTTCCTCTTGAACATATCCGCTAAAAAAAGCGTACTTTACATCCATTTGAAAAAGTTTGAAATTAAATAATGCTGTAAAAGAAAATAAAATGTGAATAGATTCAAGTCTAGCTACTAGAGAATAGGTTTCTTCATAGTCTATTCATTCTTGTTGATTATAGCCTTTAGCAACTAATCTAGATTTATTTATTACTATAATTCCATTTTCATTACACTTATTTTTGAAGACCCATTTTACTCCAATTACAGAAGTTTTCTTAGATCTTTTAACCAAGGTCCAGACTTTGTTCCTTTCGAATTCTTTTAGCTCATTTTTCATGGCTTTAATCCAGTCATCATCACCTAAATCTTCTTCAGTTCTTTTTGGTTCTAATTGGGAAAGAAATGCTAGATGTTCTACTTCATTACTTAAGGAACCTCTATCCCTTATAGGTTGATTTACATCACCAATGATACTATCACAGGGATGATTCTTAATAAACAACTGATTTTGGTTTTGTAAAACCTATTCATCAACATATGGTAGAAAATATTTTAGGGTAAATGCTCCAGAAATATTTTCTTGAGCATTTTCCTTATTAGAAGAATCTTATATTAAAGGTTGATAATAAGTTTTTGAAAACACATCTAAGGATTTAGGTTTTAGTTTTTTAAAAAGAAAAGGATTAGTTTTATCTAATTTTATATACGCTATTTCTTCAATAGTACAAGTATTTTTATTAAAAACCCTATAAGCCTTAGAAGTAGTAGAGTAGCCTAGGAAAATTCCTTTATCAGATTTGGGTGAAAATTTATGTAAGTTATATTTAGTATTCAGAATGAATACCTTGAAACCAAATACTTTGAAGTAATATAGTCAAAGTTTTCTACCATTCCACAATTCATAAGGTTTTTTTTTAAGAAAAGGTCTAATTAAAACTCGATTTATAGTATAACAAGCAGTACTAACAACTTCAACCCAAATGTTTTTAGCTATAGAATATTTAATCAACAAGGTTCTAGTTATTTATTAAATAATTATATTTCTTCTTTCAATAAAACCATTTTATTGAGGAGTTCTTGGAGCTGAGAAGTTATGAGTAATTCCTTTCTTACTACAAAAAGTTTCAAAATCTTAATTTTGGAATTCTCCTCCACGATCACTATGAACAGTTATCAATGGAAGGTTTTTCTCATTTTCAACTTGGGCTCTAAAAGTTTTGAAATAAGAAAAATCTTCAGATTTCTTTTCTAGAAAATAGATCCACGTAAATCTAGTGTAATAATCAACTAAGAAAAATACATAATATTTTCCTCCAATACTTCCAGTTTGTGTTGGACCAAAAAGATCCATATGAACTTACTGTAATGCATCAGAAGTTGAGACATCACAGATTGATTTAAAACTTGATTTATGTTACTTTCCATATTGACAAGGATCTCAACCTTTTGAAGAATCAAATCTAATCTCTAGTAAGTCCTTAACAAGTCTTTTCTTAGAGAGTTTTCATAGTTACCTAAGGTTACAATGTACTAACCTTCTATGTTATAACCAATAATGATATTACATTGCAGTAAGGAAAGATAGATCTTGGCTCCTAAGGTCATCTAAGTTTAGTGTGCATACATTCTAATGCCTATGGACTAAAAGAATAAAATCTTCCTTGTAATTGTGTACTAAGCATTTATCATTCCTAAAAATTCACAAGGTAACCTTCATCAAATAATTGGATTATACTGATGAGGTTGTGATTAAGACCTTTAATAAATAGAACATTTGATATCAAATTTCTTCTAAGAAGAAAAATGTTACCTATACCAACAATTTATCCCTGGGAATTATCTTCAAAAGTTACTTTTCCCCCTTTCATCTTTATAATCTTTTCAAAGAAGTTTTTGTTACCATTCATATATCGAAAACATCCACTATCCATGTACCATGTATTTCTATTGGCACTTTATTTATTTTACAAAAAATAAAAGAGTTAGACTTTCAAAATCCAAACTTTCTTGGATGTGTATATTTCAGAATCTAAAATTTTAGGAACCCATATTTTCTTAGAAAAATAAGCTTTATGAAATCCTAAAGACTGGGTTTTATTTAAAGAACAAATTTTATCCCAATGTCCGCCACATTGAAATTTAGTACAAAATGGAGAACTTTTTGTAACAAAATAGTTATTACTAAAAATAGGTTTTGAATAAGTATAACCAAATCTAGAACTATTCATTTGATGATGAATTTAGGAATACATATTGTCAATGTTTTCCTTACCATAGGAAAATTTTGATAAACATTTCATTAAGGAAAATATTTCTAACTTTAGTTTAATAACCAGGTTCTTATCCTCAAAGTTATTAGTTTTAGAACTAGGGTTATCCTTTAAAATATTTTTCTTAGAAATTATATCTTCAAGATCCTTAGAAAGTTTATCCTTATTAGAATTAACTTCCTTAATTTTTTTAGAAACACTTTAAAATTAAAAAGTTTTTTGATCAAGATGTTTAGAAATATCTGATACTTCTTCGGTTAAAACATAAATTCTAGATTTTTCCTCCGCTAGCTTCTTTTTTATCTTACAAATTCCATTATCAAGAAGTTTGGAAAATCTAGACACTTATTCAAATGAAGGTAAGGTATTATCTTATTATGAGGAAGATTCATCATCTGGAGATTCATAATATTCTTCATTAGAAAATTTTTCATTTAAAGACATATTGGTTAAGGATTCATCATTGTATACTTTAGCCATAAGAAAATGATTTTCAATGGGTAGTTTGGCTAGTAGACCAATATTATTCTGACTAGAAGATTCATAATATAAAGATTCATCTGAAGAGTTAACACCATTGGAACTCCAGGTTTCATTATATTTTAAAACTTTCTTAGACTTAGTCTTGTAATAATTCTTCCTATTTCTTTTAGAATACTTTTCTTTCCTGTCTTTTCTCTTTAGAATGGGATAATCTGTCCTGATGTGTCTAGATCTTTTGCACTCATAACATGTGACTTCCGAATATTTCTTATCATTTCTTTATTTCTTCTTATATCTATACTGGAAGTCTTTCTTTCCTAATATCTTGTTCATTATTCGAAAAAGATTAGCTAATTCATTGTCATAAATTTCACTTTCACTTGAGTCTGATAGAATAATGACTTTCTTAGACTTATATCTTGTAACCATTTCAGGAGTCTTGGATTTAGTAGTAGAAAAGGCTACACTTCCATTTCCATTCTCCTTATTATTCATACTAGCATCTATTTTCATTCCAGTTTCATGCTGAAGAAGATTTCCAAATAGTTCATCAGGAGTAATATTGGAAACTTTCCTATTTTCATCAATATCTTTCCTTTTTGATTCCCACTCCTTAGGCATAATATCAATTATCTTGTCCATAAGATCTTCATCATCAAGACCTTTATCTCTCATAGATTGTAGACTATTGATAATGTTCATAAATCTTTGTTGTACTTTGTAAACATGTTCTCCATAAGGAAATATAAATCTATGATATTCAGCTCTCAACATAGCTCTTCTAGTCTCTATCACTTTTAAAGTCCCAAAATGACTAACCTCATGTTTCTTCCAGATGTAGTTGGTAGCTTCAAAATAAGAAATTTTACTATATATATTCTTGGTCATGGAACACAACAAAGTATTGTGTACCTTGTAATTTAGTTAATATTCTGACTTTTCTTGATTGATGAAGGTTTTGACTTCCTTGTCAGGAATTTTTTAATCTTCAGTAAGCATTAAAAAATTTTATACTCCAGTATTAATGAAAAAATTCTTCATTCCATCTCTCCAATACTCAAAATCATTACCATAAAAAATAGGTGGTCCGGTAGGATTAAATTATCAATATAACCAATATTCATACCTTCCATCCTATAAGAAAATACATTTCCACAAAAACTAGTAAGTAGTAAACGTTTATAAACAGAGATAAAAATCTCTAAGTAAAAATTAAGAAAGAAAAGTTAAGTAAAAAAATTTAGAACAAGTAAAACTTGAGCAAGAAAACTTATATGTAAGTATAAGTATTTCAGAGACTAGCTCTGATACCAATTTTAGGATTGAAATAGTAAATATAGATGCTCAATTAAAAGAGGGGGGGGGTGAATTTTAAGTTTAAAAACTTTTATTTTTATCCTTAAGGAAAACTATGTTTAACAAAGTTCAACAAAGTAAATTCAAAAACCCTAAAATAGTTCTATGAGAAAAACTTTCTTAGTTTTTGGAAATATGGTTCTGAAAAAGAAACTTAAGAAAATTTTAATCAGGATATATTCTACTTTAAAATGTATGGAATCTTATTTATCAGAGTATACAAAAGTACAAGAAAGTATAAGAAAGTTATACTTTCTTCTTTTATCAAAATCCAGTGGAAATGAAACTTGAAACAATACAAGTAACATGTATAAAATATTTTAACCCAAAGAGAAGGGTATCCAACAACCTTGGATAAAGTTCCCTTTATTTATACTTTCAAGAAAGTATGTCTAACCACACTAGGGTAATCCTTTGATAGGAATATTAGAATATGTTTTACTATCCCCACAAGCCCTTGATCTTTAAGGTAATTGGAACCTCTGTATTCCTATCCCTAGAAGCCCTCGAACTTTAAGGCAGTCTACAACTTTGTCTTCTTACCCCAAGAAGCCCTTGATTGCACTCAACAATAATTGGAGTTGCACAAAGTAAGCTGGACAAGGTGTTCAGAATGCACAAGGCATGAGAGTCTCTCTCTCTAGAAATCACTTCACAACATGTAATCTCTAGATTGATGGAATAGTTATGAGCTCATTCAAATGAGATCCTATTTATAGGTACGACTCCAACTGTCATCTCCCTCCTCCAACGGTTATATTTTTACTTGAATCTCGGAGGGACATATACACATGTAACCCAACCAACGGTTAGTTAGAAACATATTGAATGAAATAATTTCATAATAATAGCATGTGTAAGGAAAAATGAAGTTACTTTACCAAATCTATTTTTTAGAGTCTAAGGAAAAATAGAATTCTAAGTCTAACTAAATAAATATTTAGAGTCTATAAAACATGAATATTTGGTTTCCATTTTACAAAGAATTAGGAATATGAATTCTATAGATTCTAGAGTTTGAATTCCAATGAATTTGGGGTCTGAATTCTGAAGAATTAGGAGTCTAAATTCTGAGGAATTTGGAACATGAATTCTAAGGAATTCAGAGTCTAAATTTTGAGGAATTTGGAGTCTGAATTCTAAAGAATTAGGAGTCAGAATTCAGAGGAATTTGGAGTCTGAATTCGGAGGAATTAGGAGTCGGAATTCTGAAGAATTTGGAGTCTGAATTATGAGAAATTAGAAATTGTAATTTCAGATAATCTGGAGTTTGAATTTCGGAGAATTCAGAATCTGAATTTTAGAGAATTCAGAATCTAAAAAAAACACTCTATATTTAAGGAATTATAAGATTTTTAGGTTTTAGATACAAATCCTATTTTTTGAATAAGTAATAAAATGGGTTTGATTTAGAGAGATTATAAAACGAGACAATGAAAACAAAGATAAGGATAAAATTTTATTTAGAGAAAGAAAAATTTCCTTAAGAAACATAATCCTTAGAGAAATATGATTTTCCTTAAGATAAAGTGTTTGTGATTTTTAAAACATAGAGGAATGGAAAATTCAAAAGGAAACCTTATTGTCTCAATAGATACTCGTGGTTTCCCTTATGCTCAATCAAGTTCCACATTCACATAACACATCACTTATACATTTCTAAAGTCAAACAAGACATTACACATACAAAAAACTACCACTTGTGTACCCAAGTCCACCTTTTGAAATCAAACACACACCAAAGAATCTTTCAAAGTATTCCTAACACCTCTTAAGAAATTCAATAAACATGATTCATATTTTAGAAAACAATTTCGACATTCACCACAATAGTTTACATTATGAAATCACCCAATTCCTTTTTAGAAAAACACCTTTTAAGCCATAAACATAACAAAACCATTTAAAAAGGGGTTTCACACCGCCCACACATTTTATCAAATACATTCAAGGCATAAAACACAAAGAGTCATGTGCAACACACAATGAATATAACCTATTTTCTCAAAGAGTCCATTTATCAATTCCAAAACACTTTAAATCTTTTCTGAACTCAACTCACACCTTACAAACAAGTCACATGACCCTTTTTAAAAAAAACCACTTTAGAAAACACACACACAACATAGCCATTTTCTATAAAAAATCCAAACCCAACACATAAGAATCCGAATCCTATAAAAACATATTTTTCATCTTTCAAAATAATTTAATAATCTGTTATAACAGTTTATAAAACAACTTCACTTAACACACTAAGGTTTTACACAAAAAGTGCACCCGAAACCCACTTTAAACTTCAACTACACATATTAACCATATAAAAACGTGTTTCACACCACCAACGCAATTTAAATAAACCTTTTCATAATTTATAAAACACCCTAAAACCATTTACAGAATTAAATAAACCAAATTCATAAAAAAGGAACCTGTTTCAAACCAAATTCACGTCACATTATTTTTATTTTTATTTTTAAAACTACATTCGCAGCACTCAAACAATTGATTACACACTTCCACTAATTTTCCACAAGGAAAATATAGAAACATAAAAACTATTTCTTTAAACAATTTATTTTCAACACAAATGCAAGAAAAATCATTTCCAAAACATGTTCGCACCATAAAAATAAATAATAGAACATGGAAAAATTATGGAAATAAACAAATTAAATCATCTAAAATTGTTAGGGCATGGAACCACCTACCTCACATGAATATTCTTCTAAAAAGTGGTGCAAAACCACACCTGCACCTCATTCACACCAAAAGGAGGCAAGAAATAACCCTAATCAAAGAGATCGAACCCAAAAAAATATTAAAGCTTAAAATCAGATCCTATACCTGCTGGAAAACCAAAAACTCAAAGAGAGAAGGGGAGAGACTTATCTGAAGGGGTTTGAACCTACGAAAAAGGGATAGGGGTTTGCCGGAGGGAAGACGAGTGCTAGGGGGGCCGAAGAGGCACTGAACAACAAGGGAGGGGGCACGCTAGACCAATCCGTGACTAACTGGGGGATGTGGGTTGTGCAAGGGAGGTAGGGCACCGGTGGGGATCATCGCACAGAGGGTGGCCAAGGGAAGAAGGGGCAGTGCTGCGATGAAGGCTGGCCAAGAGAGGGAGGGTGGTACGACATTTGGCCATTGGGGGGGGGGTGAAACACGATGGGGTTCCAGGGGTAGGGGGTGTGACAGGATGAGGGAAGGAGAAGGGGGGGAAGACCCTACCCAAAATAAAAATAAAAAATAAAATAAAATAAAACTGAAACTAATAATAATAATAATAATAATAATAATATGTTAACAATTTTTACAATTATAATAATAATTTTAATATTAATGGACTAATTAAAGTATTAGTAGTAGTAATAATAATAATAATAATAATAATAATAATAATAATAATAATAATAATAATATCATTATTAAAACAACATTGAAATATTTTTTTATTTATTTTTTCTTTGTGTTGACTCGATTATTCATTCGCTTAATTAATTAATTGACCACACGCTGGGAAGGCCACACAGTGGTCTGGTGAAGCCACATGGCTTCAACCATGCCCTGTGTGTGTGCCAGACATTGTCAATCCAAAATGCTCGCTTATCAGCAAAAGCACACATACTCTAGTTGATCTCGACCCACACCTCAACGAAACATTTTTAAAGCCAGATAAAATTATAAACTAATTTAAAAAAAAAATTATATTAGTAATAAAAATAATAATTATTACAATAATAATAATAATAATAATTAATTTGAGCATTTTATTTAAAAAAATATGATAATATTAATAATTTATGGTGATAATAATAATAACATTAATGTCATCAATAATTTTATAATAAAAAAAATAATAAAAGTGAATAATAAAATTTTTATTCTTAACACTAATAATAATAATAATAATATATTAAAACAATATTATTATTATTATCATTAAAATAATTCCGTAAATTTTTATTATGCTTCTTATTTTTATTTTATTTCCATTTCATTATTAATTACATTTTTTTGTTATCCTTGAACATCAAGCAAGCTGTGCGGTGAACCGGGCGAGGTCACGCGGTGACCCAAGCAAGGATGCATGGATTTGACCGTGGTGAGCTAAACACATTCAAGGCCAAAATATGCATTTTTAAATAAGAACACAAAAATTTAAGTTTGGCTTCAATGAGAACTACCTGATACCAAGAAAATTAATAAAAAAAGAAGTTAAAAACGGCGGGTGTGAAAATTATCCCCACCATAGTGCTTTCCGTCCCCAAAAATCCACAACTAAGGCTGAACCACAAAGTTGAAAATGACACCGCCTTAAGGTTAAAAAAGGATCCCTATGAAAAATAAGCGAAAAGAGACAAACACACTGTGCTCAGATAAAGTTACTTAAATGATAATCTCAAGAAACCCTTAAAAGACTTTTTGCTACATGTCACCTACCCAAAAGAGTTAGAACACCTCCAGTTGACTGATCAAGGAAAGAAACTCTCTCACCCACATAAAACAACTTCACAAACCGAAACACCTCAAGCACCATTAAACAAAAACCACACCATTTGACTAGAAGACCGACATGAGGAGGCCCGGGTGGACTCCCCACCATAGAAATAGGCTAGCATTGACTTACTCCAAAGGGATTTCAACAAGACTCACAGTGGGTTTCCTTGCCATAAGAACCAACCGAAGATACACAAACTTAAAAATCAAGTCATTTCCACTTAAAAATCCAGATCTCATAAATTCTCAAATAGAGGTTTTCAAGATAATTTCCAAAATCCAATGGGACACAAGACAACGCAAGAGGAAATTAGTGCCAGCGGGTGACTTGGACATATGGTTGGTAGCCATATGTCAATCACTCCACCATCATGGATATCATACTAGGGTAATGTCCCCGTCTCCACATGGCTTTCTAGGCCCTGCAACCCCAATGAGACCATTGAACCTACTCCCTTTTCATTTCCCACAAACAAGATTAACCACAAGGACTAAAGGCTTAGACGAACCTCAACTTCCCCTAGTAACTCGAGACCCGCCATGAGGTGTGCTTTCCTAGAACCTTACTCGTATCTAGAACATCGAGTTCTTAAAATCCTAGATCGGTCTATCCCAACTCTTCCTTAAGGTACATGACCCAAAAGAGCCAACTTAATCTGATACCATTTTTTCACAAACCAAGCCGGGTCACCATCTGACCCGACACCTGACTCGGTCTGCGGCAAAACCCAAAGTGTGTTCCCAATCCTCACAGGCTAGAAAAAGTTCCTGTGTATCAAAAGTAAGATGTAGGAATAGTTTACCAGAAATAGGAGACCTAAAAACAATCAACGAATAAATAAACAAAAGTTGAAAAAATAGAACCAAACAAGCCCTTAAAATTTGACCAAATTTAAAGTTTACAACTCAACCCAAAACTAAAAGAAGAATATAACAAAAATAAAGCTAAAACATCTTCCCAAACCTTCATCTAACATGAGGATCCACCTCCTCAAGACACCATGACCAAAACTGTATGAGAAGTCCGTTAACAACCCAAACCACCATCACTAAGCACGATGAATCAACTTAGGATACACAAAGAACAAGGTCTACACACACCCAAAGGTGTATGTAGGGTGTGATCCAAGATCATATTAGGATGCCACAATATAAAAAGGTTCCATTCCACAACATCAAAGAGATAATTTAAAATTCTTATTTGAAACCATACTTTTAAAATGTATTTAAGGAAAAAATTTCCAAGATAAAAGTTAAAAAGAACACTTGAAGAAAAACCATTTCATAAACACTATTTTAAAGTAGAAGAGAAAATTAATAAAGAACACACACACACACACACACACCTAGGTGGTCTTCCGTATTCTGATGGAAGGCACCAGGTCATGAATAGTAGAGAACCATGGGTAAATCGTTTAAGGTTGATAAATCTCAAGTGGGACCTTATAACCTCATAACTCGGTGAAAATTAACCATAAAAAATATAAATTCACGTGCACATGATCACTAGTAGGAGAATAATACATAACCTAGTGGTCCCCAACATCATCATTATCATAGTTTAGTTAGAGTTTTAAGTGTCAAACTAGCTAAGTGAAACAGGGACAATACCACTCTGGATCACTAGTGCACTAGTTCTAGTCCACCACCTAGATACCCAGGGCTTCCCTTGTGCTCAATCAAGTTCCAAGTTCACATAACACATCACTTATTCATTTCATAAGTCAAACAAGGCATTACACACACAAAAAACTACCACTTGCATACCCAAGTACCCCTTTTGAAATCAAACACACACCAAAGAATCTTTAAAAGTATAACTCACACCTCTTAAGAAATTCAATAAACATGATTCATAGTTTAGAAAAAACTTTCTACATTCACCATAATAGTTTACATTAGAAAATCACTCAATTCCTTTTTATAAAAACCCTTTTTAATCCATAAACATAACAAAACCATTTAAAAATGAGTTTCGCACCACCCACACATTTTATCAAATACATTCAAGGCATAAAACACAAAGACACATGTGTGACACACAATGAATATAACCCATTTTCTCAAAGAATCCATTTCTCAATGCCAAAACACTTTAAATATTTTCTGAACTCAACTCACACCTTAAAAACAACTCACATGACCCTTTTTAAGAAACAACACTTTAAAACACACACATAAAACATAACCATTTTCCATACAAAATCAAAACCCAACACATAAGCACTACAATCCTTCAAAATCATATTTTTCATCTTTCAAAATAATTTAATAATCCATTATAAAAGTTTATAAAAAAACTTCACTAAAAACACCAATTTTTTATACCAAAAGTGCACCAAAACCCTCTTTAAAATTTGACCACATGACCTAACCATATAAAAATGTGTTTCGAACCACCAAAATAATTTAAATAAACCATTTCATAATTTATAAAACACCATAAAACCATTTACACAATTAAATAAACCAAATTCATAAAAAAGAACAAGTTTCAAACCAAATTCGCATCACATTTTTTTAAAACTAAATTTTCACCACTCAAACAATTGATTACAAACTTCTACTAATTTTACACAAGGCCAATATAGAAAAATAACAATTATTCCCTTAGAAAATTTATTTTCAACACAAATGAAAGACAAATCATTTCTAAAACATGTTCACACCATCAAAATAAATCACAGAACATGAAAAAATTAATGAAATAAACAAATTAAATCATCTAAAACTGTTAGGCCATGAATCCACCTACCTTACATGAATATTCTTCCAAAAAATGGTGCAAAACCCCACCCACACCTCATTTTCACCAAGAGTAGGAAAGAACAACCCTAATCAAAGAGACCGAACCCAAAAATAAAAGATTTAAGATTAACATCTGACGCTATACCCATTGGAAAACCAAAATCTCAAATAGAAAAGGGGAGAGACTTATCTAGAGGGGTTTCACCTATGTTGAAGGGAGAGGTGGTTGCTGGAGGGAAGCCTCATGTTGGGGTGGAGGCAGGAGTGATGCCAACTAGCAAGGGAGGAGGCACACCAGACCAGGTCATGACCAGCAGGGGGGATGCGAGTCGTGTGAGGGAGGCATGGCATCGAGGGGGCTCGTCGGACGGAGGCCAACCAAGGGGAGTAGGGGCAGCGCTACAACGATGGCTGGCCTAGAGAGGGAGGGTGGTTTGGCAGCTACCCATGGGGGGGGGGGGGTGCGGTGCGATGGGGTTCTAGGGGTAGGGGGTGCGACGAGATGAGGGAAGGATAAGGGGTGGAGGAGAACCCTACCCAAAAAAACTAAAACTAATAATAATAATAATAATAATAATAATAACAAGTTAACAAATTTTACAATTATAAAAATAATTTTAATATTAATGGTCTAATTAAATTATTAGAGAAAATAATAATAATAATAATCTTAATAATAATAATATTAATAATATTATTAAAAAACATTGAAATAATTTTATTTTATCTATTTATTTTTCTTTACGTTGACTCTATTATTCATTCAGTTAATTAATTAACTGACCGTGCACTAGGTTGGCCGCACGGTGGTCTAGCGAAGCCACATGGATTCAACTATGCCCTGTGTGTGCACCAGACATTGTCAATCCAAAACACTCACTTATCAGCAAAAGCGCACAAACTCAAGTCAGGCTTGACCCAAACCTCAACGAAACATTTTTAAAGCGAGGTAAAATTGTAAAATAAAAATTATTAAAAAAACACTCTTATTAATAAAAATAATAACTATTAGAATAATAATAATAATAATAATAATAATAATAATAATTGATATGATCATTTCAAATTAAAAATATGATAATATCAATAATTTATGGTGATAATAATAATAACATTAGTGACATAAATAATTTTATAATAAAAAAATAATAAAAGTGATTAATAAATTTTTTATTCTTAACACTATTAATAATAATAAAAATATCTTCAAACAATATTATTATTATTATCATTAAAATAATTCCTTAAATTTTTATTACACTTATTATTTTTAGGTTTTTTCTATTTCATTATTCATTACATTTTGTTTGTTAGCCTTGAACATCAGGCAGGCCATGTGGTGAACCGGGCGAGGTCACGCGATGACCCAAGCAAGGCTGCGCGGCTTCGACCACGATGCACTAGATGCAGTCAAGGACAAAACATGTGTTTTTAAATAAGAACTCAAAAATTTAAGTCGGGATTCAACCTGAACTACCCAATACCAAGAAAATTAATAAAATAAAGAATTTAAAAGCGGTGGGTTTGACATTAATGTGGTCTGAACACATTAATTTGGTTGTTAGAATAAATATTATAAAACTAAATTGTTAGAAGAATGCATATAAAAAAATGAATAAAACATGAGAAGATAATCATTGAACAATATGTAATAATTATAAATTTAATATATATATATATATATATATATATAAATTATATTATACTGGTCTAACTTTAAAAGAAAACCCCTCAAATATTAAGTGTGAGATTCCTTAAAAAGAATCACTTTTCAAGACCTTGATCATCCAACTAGTTTGTTTTGTGCCAAATATGGGTGTCCCTGGGTTATCTTATGTAAGTCCAGAAAGTAATAAGTGACTCTGGATTGTCTTGTTAGGTAGTTTCATGACAAATCTAGGTGCTACTAGATTGTCCTTTAATACCACTTTTGGGTTTTCATTATTCATCATATGGTCATGGAATTGAAAGATAAAACCCAAATATATATGATCCATATATGATATAATCCACATGTAATAAAAGAAAAATATAAATGAGTGTACATAGATATCCAATTTAGTAATATTCAATGAGTTTTCTTGATGAATATCATTAGAGTAGCAAAAAAATGCTTCCCAGCACCAAGGGATTACACTAGCCTGTAGATCCTGATCACAATCAGAGGACTCCCATACACTTGAAGAGGTGATATCATCTTTTCTGAAAGTGATGGACAATCTATAGGAAGGAAGGGAATTTGGAGAGGTTTACTAAAAATTTATTGTTAACAATAGAAGGGATTTCATCCCTTTATATATCCATCCATGACGTGTTTCATTTAATGAAATGCATCATCCATATTTAATATATCCACATACATTTATTCCCATTATTATCAATACATTGGATCATATTCAATGAATATTCAAGACATTTGTTTTTGGGATTTTCTTTGGGTTACACTAGCTGGGAATCCCTAACAGTTAAGATACCATATAAATAGAGTTGAGTGAATCTATATGACGGATTTCGATAAAGGGTTGTCTGCTATACTATCCAAGAATCCTAATTTTTATGATTAGGTTGAATCCATCTCTAAATAACTAAGTAGTGAGATGAATTACCAAGTGGAATCTTTGCACTTTGAAGTATAGATCTTGGATCACTAATTGGATATGATGTATGGTGTCCTCAATTTTAGTGGGATCACTATCTTTAAAATTTCTTGATGAATAGATATAAAACATGATACCCACCCACTAATTTGTCTTAATTGTATATTATGACATTCTTTATGAACATCATATTCTGATCATTAGTAGGTATGACCAATAAAATGGTTAAAAATTGGTGTCTAGGGTTGATAAGTGTTATCAAGGAGAAGCATTCAGAACCCCTAAATGTGAATGTAATAGAGATAAATTTTTTTAACCCTGACTCATGGGTATTAGATATCGGATGTGAATCACAGATTGTGATAAAAAGTATAGAATTAGAGATAGAAATAAATTGATGAAGGGAAAAATAGATATCTGTGTTGGTAATAGAGAAAGAGTTGTTGCATTAGAGGTCAATACTTATGATCAAATTTTACCAAATGGATTAATACTAGAATTATTTTTTTTATTATGATTCCACCATAAAAAGAAAATTTATTTTTGTATCTTGTCTAAATAAGACGATGTTTCCATTCTTTATTAAGAAAAAGAGCTATTCTATATATAATAATTTAATGTTTTATGGTTTTGGTAATATAATAAATGGTTAATATATTCTTTATATGGATAATGATATTCTATAACATTTAGAATAATAAGGTTATAGTTTATTTTAATCCCACCAACATTTATTATTGTCGTCTCAGACATATAAACAAGAAACGCATTAAAAGACTCTATAGAGATGGATTGTTAGACTCATTTGATTATAAATCATTAGAGAATTGTGAATCTTGTTTATCAAAAAAAATTTCAATCTAATATTTTGGGAGAAAAGGTTAGAGGACTAGTGAGATGTTGGATCTCATACATACTGATGTGTGTGGACCAATGAGTACATATGAAAATAGTGGTTTTAAGTGGTTTGTTACTTTTATGAATGAATTTAGTCAGTTTGGTAATGTATTTATGATGGAAAAATATTATGAAAATTTTGAATTTTTAAAGAGTTTCAAGATGAATTACATAATCAATTAGGTAAAAGTATTAAAGTCTTTTTATTTTTTCTAGGTGGAGAATACCTAAGCTAATAATTCATAGTTCATTTGAGATATTGTGGAATTATTTCACAAATCACTGCTCCTAGAACACCAAAATGGAATAGAGTGTTTGAAATGAGGACTCATACCCTATTAAACATGATTCGATCAATGATGAGTCTATGTGACCATCATATTTCATTCCAAGGTAATGATTTGGAAAATGATGCATTCCTACTTAACCACATTCAATCTAAAACTGTCATAAAGATACCATATGAGATATAGACTTAAAAATGTACCATAATGTATTTTATTCATATTTGGGGTTGTGATGAATTCATATAATTAATGGATTCATAAAAACTAGATCCTAAGTCTGATAAGTTCTTATTTGTTGGTTATCCCAAGGAAACTAAGGTATATTGATTTTATAACCGCATTGAACACAAAGTGTTTGTGGCCCAACTTGCTACTTTCTTTGAGAAGAAACATATAAATCAGGGATTCAGTGTGAGTAATGTTGAACTTGGATAAGTTCAATAACAAGAAATAGGAATTTCTCATGAGATGAAAGTTATGCTGGTTCTGTAAAGAGTTGTGAAAAAAGAACCATCTCAAGTTACACAGGAACCTTGAAGGTTTGGTCAAATTCCTCATATACCTAAGAGATATGAAGTTATCATAGAAAAAATATGATGAAGTAAAATTAATAGGATATGAACCTACTTCTTACCAAGAGGCCATTGAGTGTTCTGATTATGATAAATGGTTAAAAGCCATTGAATTTAAAATGGACTCCATTTACACAAACCAAGTTTTAAACTTGGTAGATGCACCCGAAGGGGTAAAACCCATAGGGATGTAAGAAAACTGACATTTATGGTAGGTTTTCTACCTATAAATAACACCTATTCAATAAATTTTATAATAAAATTCATGTTATTGACTATGAATAAAACTTTTCCCTAGTTTTGATGATAAATTCCATTCATATTCTGTTATCTAGAACATATAATTTTGATTATAATATTTATCAAATGGATATCAGAGCTACTTTCCTTAATGGGAGTTTAGTTTATGGAATGTATATGAAACATATTGATGATTTTGAAGTTCTAAATGTGTCTAATAAAGTGTGTAAGATACAATGGTCCATTTATATATTGAAACATGCTTCTTGAAGTTAGGAAATTTGGTTTGATTAACCAATCAAAGAGTTTGGTTTCATTAAATATGTGGATGATTGTTGTGTATAAAAGTAGATTAGGGGGATCAGAAAAGTATTTTTGATATTGTATTTGCATAAGAAATGATATCCTTAATATTCACTTTGTAAATAAGTGTTTGAGTAAATGCTTCTCAATGAAAGATATGAGTGAAGTGGCCTACATTCATGGTATGAGTATTTATAGAGATATATCAATAAGGATACCTAGAATTATTTAGGAAACATACATTGGTAAAGTTATAAAGATGTTTAACTTAGAGAACTCTAATATGGGGTCTTTAATAGTATTATATGGAAAAAATCTTAGGAAGATTCAATATCCTTATAAAGAGTTAGGTAGGATGGATAGAATTCCTTATGCATTCATTATAGGTTCCTTCATGTATGCCATGTTGTACACTCAATTTAATAGTGCATATAATCTTATCATTACTAGTTTATACCAATATAATCTTTGTGAGATTCATCATATTGTTGTAAAGAACATATTGATGTACTTGAGAAGAACTATGGATATGTTCTTAATATTTGGAGGAGATGATGAGCTTTAGGTAAATGGTTACACATATACTAGCTTCCAATCTAACAAAAATGATTTCAAATAACAATATGAATTTTTATTTTTACTCAATGGTGTAGATATTAATTGGAAGAGTTCTAAACAAGCCACCATAGTATACTAACAAATAAAGGTAGAGTACATCACTGTATCAGATGCTGTGAATGAATATTTTTTTGATAAGGAATTTCATATTAGAACTTTAGGAAATCCTTAGCATTCAAGGATCAATCGATCTCTATCATAGAAATAATAGAGCTATCACTCAGGATAAGGAACCCCAATCTCATCAAAGGACCTATCACATCCTTTTCTAATAACATCTCATATGGTAGATCATTTAGAGGGGTGATGTAAAGATTAGTTAGGTGGCTATTGATGATGATGTAGTAGATCCATAGATGAATCCATCATCATAGAAATAACTTGATGGTCATGTTAGGTCTCTAGGTATTTGATAATTGAGATATTTATGTAATGTCTATAAATGTATCATGTATTTATAATAAAGAAAATATCCATTCATCATTCATTCATGTGTGATGCAAGTTACTTTACCTAAATGTTTAAATGACAAATATCCTCTCAAATTACTACTTTGAGTTGTCCCAAACTAATGATCATTATTGAGTATAATGGGTTTTGATGACATGTAAAGATTAGATTGAATATATTCATATATCCATTACAAAGGGTTGTATATGAGATATAAAGAATAGATTCATGAGGAAATAAGTAGAGACTTATTACTTAGATTGATCCATGAAAGTATATCTCATGGAATATCATACAGTCATAGATATACTTAGGTTTATATGCTTATTATTAATCTTTTTTACCTGAGGTTTTAGAGATACCTAGAATGAGAATCTTCATACTTTGATACCCCACTCATATAAGTCAATATATGAACTTAGATAACATAGGGGTGGTTGGGTATGTTTTTGATCATGTTACCAATTTAAGTGAAACCAAGATGGGATTTTTCCACTTGTATTATAAGAAAATTCATTTGAACCTTGATATAATTAGACTGAAGAAATGCATTTCTATGCTTATTTGAAATAAAGGAGGTGTATTTAACTACTTGGATGATGGAAATGTGACGTAAAAATCCATTAGATGAATGAGATGTGATGTATTCATTGACTTGGTCAATTTATTTATGAGAATCAAGAAAATTTGAGTTAGTTATAATAGATTAACATGTTCCATGTCTAGTAGTCACTCTATGTCATAGAAAAAAGGATTATATAGGTTTATGTACAATGTATATGATATATCTAGTGGTGGACCTGTTCAGATAGAGATATGAGTATATTTTATGAAGATCACACCATACCCCTTAGTTTATTGAGTAACGCCAATGCATTTCTAGATTCCTCTCTTTTATTACATCTATAAAATATAGAATTAATATTTTTTTTCAACACTACTAAGGCTTATAAGGTCACACAGTTAGGTCTCTGGATAAGGATAATATTTTGAACAAAATGTTTGTTCCAAAATGAAGAGAGTATAATGAAATTGTATCCAAGAGTTTTGGATAGATTCACAAAGATTTGTGAATTTTTTCAGAGTCCTTATGAATTTTAGTAAAAATGGGATATTATTGAATATTCACTAAAAAAATTAAATGGAATATTTAATTTTGGTGTATTTATCATCCATGTAGTTTCATTAATAATAATACATTATGAATGGATTACATGGATTAAATATTAATTGAATAAGACTCAATGAATTAATGACAATAGGAATAAATTTATATGAATACATTAAATATGGACAAAAAATTTAATTAAATAAAAAATGTCATGAATAGATATATAGAGGGATGTTATCCCTCATATCATTAATACCTGATTATCTACAAGACTTTTATAACTCTATTACTTCTCATATATTGTTCATCACTATTGGTGAAGACACTATCACCTCTTTAAGTTTATGGGAGTCCTCTGATTGAAATCGAGATCTAAAATCCAATGTGATAGTAACATTTTATGCATACTTATTTTAATATAAATCACATTGTTTGTGTAATTTAATTGATTATTATTATCAATATTTCATTATTTTATTCATTTAGGGAAGGATAAAATTATTGATTGAAAATAATAAAAATTAGAAAATCATATCAATATTTGAATTGTGATGAGCCTTTCCAGGATGTGAGATGTCTATGGAATGGTTGTAAGGCTCAAAATTGAAGAATCAAGAAAAAAGGAGTAGAATCTACTATAAAATCACAATTCACATCACAAATGAACTATTAATGATGTGAAACTCCATAGGAAATCATGAAGTGAAACAATCCATGAGAAAACCACACCCATAAGAGGATTATGAAATTTCATGGTGTGACACCATGTGTCCACTTTGAATCTTTCCAATAAAAAAATATTCTTCCCAAAATCTTTTTAAATCTTAACCAAATCACTACATTTTGACCCGGTACCACCATGAACCCCTAGAATTGAATCAAAATGAACTAATTATTGAATTTATAGATGATTAAATAAAACCCAAGTGTGATTTATTCCTGTAAATATAAGTACATTGGGGGATTCAAGAGGATAATTTTTTGGAAAGGGGAAGAGCTAGACAATGACGACCTACTACAACTTTTATTTTCTTCTTCTCTTCTTTTGTTTTAATTATCATAATTCCTTAATTATCCCCCATATTCTGAGTTACCCTTCACATGGAGGGGTAAAATCTCTGAGTACTGAAAAGGTTGGGGGCAAGAACCTTTATTAAAAATGAGAAAAATAAAATAGGAACCCTTTTGAACTGGGATAAAGGTGAACCCATGACAAGGTTGACCCATAGACCCAAAGGCATATAGCCTTAAAAATCAGTGGCCCGAAATCCCAGTGGGACAAAAACCATTACAAAACCAAAGCCCATAAATTCTGAAGCACATAGCCTAGATTATAGTGGATCAAGAACCCATTGGAACAAAACTATAACAAGAAACAAAGTTAGGTCCTGAGGTCCAGCAACCCGAGTTTCCATCAACAGTACTTGCCCAAGAACCACCACAACTCCACTGCCTACTCAAACGTCTGTTGAAGAACTCATTAGACAAAGACCCCCAAGATCTCCAGAGGCCCTTTACTATCTTAATCCCAAACTATGCCGCCTATGGCTGACCTCTTCCAACAAAACTTAACATCATCAACGCCACACCACTAGAGATGCACCTCACTAAATGAATGATATCAAATCTGAAAGAAATATAATATTCCATCATCCGACCAAACCATCCCACTGCTTAGACCCATAGACCGTCACCCACCAAACCAAGAGGAGATACCACCATCACAGACATCACCACAACTAGATCTCCACTTGAGACCACCAACACAACCGCTACACACTATCGCGCACCCATCCAAACAGATCTGGACTAGATCTGACACCGCCGTGTAGATAAAATCTACTTCCACTGATAGTCGAGATGATTGAAAGCATCCATCACCTAGATCTGAACCTTCACCACCAATTCTTAAAGATAAATATGACATCAACTGAACCACCAATACCTGAGAAACCTTAGTCGTAAGAAAGGCGACACCACGACTAAAGATGAGTTCCATGTGCAGAAGATGAGAAACAAGGCTGAAACTGTGACCCTCCCTTTAGGGTAAAATCTATGAGTGATTAGGTAAGGGAAGGTAAGACCAATTGAAATGATTTAGTTTTTATACTTATTAAAATAAAATCCTTTCTTTCTTTTTCCAATTGGTTTTAATGATCAAATTATAATTTTTATTATCAAATGAAATTGTATTTGATATTATTTTTTATAAATGTTTATTTCCTTGATAAATGATATATCCTATCCCTCCACATAGTTCTAGTACATATATGATAGAATATGATAGGGTTAGGTAGTGAAGTTCTCAATGACCATCAATACATGTGTGAAGTTGTGGTTGGAACTATTGGTTATTTAGGAAAAAACCTAATCAAGGATTTCACTAGTAAACCAAGAGTTCATTTTCAATACTCAAACAATTGAAAGGAGGGTAGAACAATCTCATATCCTAGTTAGGAATATTCTCACCCTAACTATTTAGTCAAGGGAGACATAGGAAGCGATCATGGAATCTCTCACTTACCAGCCTAGTGGAAGAAAATTGGTAAATTTTGGAACTATGATAACATTGAAATAGGTCTAGACAAGCCCAATATGACCACCATTTAATCCATTTTTTAAAACATCTAATTTAAATTTCTTTCTAAATTCTAATTTCCCAAATCTAAATCCAAATCATTTTCGTTAAACAACTAAATTTTAAAAATATTTTTTGTGCCCACTCCTATTTAGGATACTACATAGGTTTCCTATATATTATACTTAGGCAATAAATTGTTTTTCCAACCCAAAACAAAATGTGAATCAAACTTGGAACCATTTTTGGTGAGGTAGTACCATAGAAACTTAATTTATACATTTAATGACATGAATCTATAACAACCAATTAATTGAATTTGATCCTGAAATTGAAAGAACACAAACCCAATTAAAGAGTATAAACTCACATACATAATTTGAATAAATAAACCTTAAAAATTCAATTAAAACTCTCATTGATCACTATGAACCTAAGGAAATGGTTGTAAATCCGAACTAAACCCTTATAGATCTATATGAAATAAAAAATAACTTGATATTACTGCTTTACAAAATGATTTTGAAATGCAAATTAATATGATTTAGGTGCTACCTAAATTTCATGGTCTTGTAGGAGAAGATCTGAACATACATATTCAAGAGATAAACTACATTTTACTGAGTTTCAAGCCTTGAGGATTACCTGAAAAGAAAGTTAATTGGAGGTAATTCCCCTTTTCAATTGAGGGAGCTACTAAGGAAGGGTTGTATAATCTACAACCATAAGAAGTAAATGATTGGGAATATTTTAAAATGCGCTTTCTACAAATATTATTTACTATATATAGAAGTAAAATAATTATAAAAGAGATATATTACATCTAAAAATAAACTATTGAAACTCTTTATGAGTATTAGGAATGATTCAAAATGCTTTGTGTAAGTTTCCATTATGAAGCTATGGAGGAACATCAATTCCTTATGTTATTATACCAAGGCTTGATTGATAATGGCAGAAACCTACTCGATTCCTCATTTTGAAGAGTGTTGATTAATAAATCACCTATAGAATCTAGAGGATTGATTGAAAGGATTGCTCTAAACTCGTATAAATTTGGAACAAGAGGCACTAGTACAAGAGAAATTTATGAGGTAAGAACTATTGATTCATCACCTTTACTTGAAATTAAACTTGAGGAGATAACCAGTTTAGTAAGATAGAAGGATATAAATTAAGTCTGTGAAAAACAATCACCGAATAAGGTGTGCGATTTATTCTCTTCTACTAATCATTTTACCAACCATTGTACTAAAGTGAAGGGAATAGAAAGCTATGTGGAAACCTTCTAACCAAGACAATTTCAACAGAATCAATCATGGAAGGAAAATTCATAAGCCTAACCCAGATACAAAAACCACTAAAATCAAGATAGACCTTATTATCTAAACCAACCCCCATAACAACAGGAAAACTAAAACCCCACCTTTTTAACAACCTTAAAAACATCCATATTAATAGAAATCTTATCAAACACCCCCTTTTTAACAAAAAACCTATAAGAAACCATTGACCAGTGCACCTTCAACTGAAGAGAAACAAATTTGGTCCAAATTTTAGGGGTTATAAGATAATATAGATAAGATAACAAACCGGTTAAAAATTCTTTGGGGCATTCTAATAAAAAATATAGGGAAAATTCCAGTCTAAGTAAACCTAAACCTAAAAGAGAGTGTAAGAATGATTACAACATGGATTGGAAAGGAGATTAAACCACTTGAACCAATGAACTTGAATATATAAATGATAGAAATATCGAATAGATACTTGAAGACCAACCGATCTAACCAAGAGAAGAAAAAATAAGAATAAGTGAGGGAAAGGTTTAGGAAGGAAAGACCCAAAACACCTTTGAAAATGAAATAAATGGAAAAAAAGAAATTCCACCACTATTACCTTCTAGTTTTACTAACTCAAATAATCTTTAAGTAGAAAAAATTCAAAGATAAATTCAAAAAACCTTTCAAAAAGTTGAAATCAACATCCCTCTTTTGGAAGCTATTAGAAAAATTCCAAAGGATATTAAAATTTTCAAGGATCAATATACTAAAAGGAGGATATATGATAGGAATTAGATGATAATATTATGAAGAAGTATCTTAGACCTTATCACAAAAATAATTACAAACAATAGTTAAGATCTAGGGATATTTTATATTCCTTTAACTATCAGTTATTTACATTTTTTGATTCTTTATGTGATCTAGGTTCTTCTATATATGTCATGCCTCACTATGTGTTTTCATCTTTGAAAATATAATAATTAAAACCTATAATGTTGTTAGTTAAACTTGTAAATAGATCCACTATTTTTATAGTGGGAGTCTTAGAATATGTTCTAGTTGAAGTGAAAGGACTTATATTTTTCTAGCTAAATTCTATGTGCTTACCATGGAGGAAGATAATGCACTGTGCCATTCACCAATCATTTTGGGAAGACCAATCCTGAAGATGGCCAAAAAAATAACCATTGTACATGAACCCTTACCATGGAGCTTAGAGACAGAACAATACACTTAAACATTCTTGACTCCATGAAGCACCCTTCAATCAATCATTCAATAGTAGGAAGAGTACTGTAGTGATACTATTCACAGAATGGGACTTGTGTTAAAGTTGGTGTACTTAGAACCAACTATTTGTACTTTGATTACATGAATGTACAGTTATTATATATTTTTCATTGTTCTGCATGACTATAATATAATGATGTCCTGGAATATTTGTTGCATTAATAAAGTCATGGAAGATCCACGATATGATGAAAATCTTGAAATGATATAACAATATTCTTAAATAAAGTTCTATAGTTGGATGACATACTATGATAGGACACATAATATACAGACCATCATGTGCGAGTACTTGTAAGAAGATAAGACTCTCTCTCATGGAGTTCACACTTGGTAATCTCCAAGATGGGAGATTATGAGAACAAATCTTCCAGTAGTAATTATTTATGTCTTGGTGTCATAAAAAATTACTATCTATGAGCCTGTGTAATGGTCCTTTGACTGGAAGATTATCATTAACTCATGTAATGACTCGCGCACTTAGATTTGGTGACAAAAACCGCCACAAAGACAGTTGGCGGGAAGTAGGGTATGTTGGGTTAATCAAAAATAACATGTTGTTAATGTATAAGCCGAGGAAGGATTTGTCCCTTCCATATTTTTAGAATTAGATATCTCGGGCCCTTTGATTGAAATAGAACTGTTTCCCAAATTCCATAGCCATGGTGTAACAACGAGTTTATTTTTGGAAGTCAAAGAATGACAGATCAAGCATATAGGTTTATGAAACTGCCATGAAACCTGCTTGATGAGATATTGAGACAAAGGGAATAAATTACACGGTAAGCGTTTGTATGAGGTGACACATCAATGCAACGTCAAATTCTTTCTCTTGGGTGCCTTGACCCATTGCTAGACAGTAATCTTGGACTTTAGGTAATCCCTCCTAATGCCAATGAGAAAGAGGTTTAGAGGGTCACACACTAAGTGTATCCAAGTATCTCAAGTAGAATAAAGATTATTCTCATACATGGTTTAATAATTATTCAAGGAATACTAAATCGTTTTAATGATGGATGAATAATAAAATGAAAACAACATATACATGCCGTTTAGTTTTCATTTTGGAAAGGAAATGAAAAAACAAGTACACACTGTGTATTAATGTTTACACGCCGTGTAGTTTTATGAAAAAAAAGTACACACCGTGTATTAATGATTACATGCCGTGTAGTTCATTCAGTCAGGATTTTGAGGAAATAATATTGTTTTATTAAATGATATTTATTATAATCAGTGTGGGTGCATGTCAAGGAATTAATGATTTGACATGTGAGGGTTTTCAATAAGATTTAACGAAATAAATAAAATGCGTAACATGATTTTTTATTGTCATAACTCTATAACCTCAAACCTGATTATAAATATTCTCACAACACCAACACTTTTATTTAATCGTTGTGCACAAAAATTCTAGAGAATTCCCTCAAGGCCAAGAGAACTCCTTCCTCCAAGAACGCTCTCAAGACTGAGAGAGATCCTCCTCCATCAGATCAAAATGATCTAAGGTGGACAACACAAGCAAAGGTTTCTCCATGCTAGCACCCGGAGAATCCTTTGTCGACATGAAGAGATATGTGGTGCACATGTGGATCACCGCTAGAGGAATTCTACCCTTGGCTTCTGTGACACAACAACGAATCACATCGGAACGTGATCAAGAATATCAACAAAGAAAGAACATATAAAAGGTACTTCTTATAAATTAATTAAATTAATTATAATCAACTTTTGACGGTCCTCATTTATAGTTCCGGGACCATCCTTCTTCTTTGTCTATTTCTGTGATTCGATCTGTGGAGACTGGTTTTTATCGTCATATTGATCCGGGATTGATCATTTCTAATAAAAAAAAGCCAAGTGGGAACATCCACCCACGAGCTTCCACTGTGCCTAGAACCTTCAAATGGTATCAAAGGGAGGTTAAAACATTGATTATAGTTATTTAATTTTCATTGATAATTTATGCATTTATATTTGATTCAATTCAAGATAAATCTTTATATAAAAATGAATCAATGAGATATATTATTCCTCCTTCATTTCTCGATTCACATCATAGAAACGACTTTTTAATTTTAATTTTGATTGAAATAAAAACAAGGAATTCATCCGTAGGAGATGCTCTTTATGTCTGTACAACACAATAATACACAACGTGTAGTGAAAACTGTATGCCATGTACTTAGGTTCAACGAACTGGTACTGGTCCGCCAAACCATGCCATGTGAATTGAGAATGGATAAGTATTTATTACACTATGTTGACCAGAATTGAATGGCGCATGGAAACCAGAATACACGGTATGTATGTTGAATGAACACACCGTGTAGTCCTATCCGGTCCAGGTGAAACCGTGTACAAGGAGAAGCCATGTACCACGTACACAGGATTTCCAGGATGGTAACTGCGTAACAAGGAAGTACACGCCGTTTTAGATTAATCTACATGCTGTGTACTCAAAAATTTCCAAAGTACAGAAAACATGCCAAATCCTCTGGTATTTACTTTGGATAAAGGGTGAAAAATACACAACATGTAATATATCCTACACACCGTGTACTTTCCAGAAATAGAATTTCACAAGGTTTCCTCCAAATTACAAATACCTGTACATAGAATATAGATGAGAATAATCTCAAGGAAATTCAGAAAGTAATTTAAGATAAAGAATTGATTAATTATAAGATCATAATTAATTGAATTCAAGCGCGACTTATCTTAAATGAAAGAACGATTAAAAGAATTTGAATTATAAATATGCATAAATGTAATTGCATTCTATGAATGATCATGAGCTAGACCAAAGACCCTTTGTGTGTGTATGGTTTCATTTAAATTTATTTAATTTAAATCTGTTGGCCTGTGAGCCTTCTTCCATTAATATGTAGGGCCTGCGTACCCATGGTTTCTTTAATGTAAACCCCATGTAATGGAGGATATCCCAAGTCAGAGGAGATGGTTCAAAACTCTAAACTGAGGAAAAACCAAACCAAGAAGATACAAAGGTGGATAGGTGGGAGTTTCAAAAAATGAACCATCAGGTTTAAAGTGTTTTTCCCTAGGCCAGGGTTAGATTATCAAAAATGCTAGATAAGCTAACCAATAGAAACTCATGATCATGTCATCTTATTTTATTTCTGTTTGATTGCATGGTTTATTTATTATGTATGTGTTGTCGTGATCACATAATTAATGAAATAAACAAGCATGCAAAGATGGACTAAAATAAAAACCGGACTATGCGTAAACATTATCAGAACATAGTTAATCACTTAAACAATCATCACTTAATATTAACAAGCATGTGATAATGTACAACTATGCATAAATAATGAAATCCCTCAAATAACATATTAATTCAGACCAAGCCTTCCATTAATTGATTAAGGTAAAGTCTCAATAAAATGATGTGTTTGACCAACCCTTGTTGGGACACTTAATTTTATAAAGGAAACTCTTATGAAAGTTTTGGGTTGACTTAAACATTTTACATCACGAGGAGTATCCCTTGCTAGACTTGTTGTAAAATGGAGGCAAGTGTTGAGGAAATCCAAGTCAGGATTTTAGGATTGGGGAGTCCACTCAACAGATCAAGGAATTGTAAGCTCATAGTTGGCAAAGACCTTCCTACCTAAATACCTTCAAATAGCTTGACAAACCCTTGTTAGGGTTATGCAAAGGGGAATATGGATCCCTTCCACTAAAATGTCCTGGCAACTGGACATTCCAAGTTCAATGGTGAGTGCCATTGGGACTTGATAAAATAGTGGGAGAATTAATAAATTCATTTATTATTTTTCACAAAATGTAATAAAAAGGTACTGATAAATATTCTCTTTTAATTTGTAGAATCAATATGACAAACTCTTCAACCAAATTTTCTCTGTGATCAATTCTGGATAAAGACAATATCCTCATTGGCAGTAACTTTCAGGAATGGTTTAGGTACCTTCGGGTTATCCTATTCCATGAACGAAAGTTTTACATGCTGGAGTCCTCACTTCCTGATTCACCCACCCAAGGGGTGAGTGATGAAGATTTCATGGTCTATGATCAACATTTGAATGATGCACTCGATGTTCAATTTTTGATGCTATCATCAATTTCTAGTGAGCTCATGAAGTATCATGAAGACGTGAATGCTTATAGCATGCTCGACCAACTCCGTGGTCTATACCAGGAGAGAGAAAGACATGAAAGGTTTGAGATCTCTAAGGCTCTATTCTAGAGAAAGCTTGGAGAGGGTGCCCAAGATGGGCCTCATGTAGTCAAGCTCATTGGCTACATTGATCTCTTGGAGGTTCTAGGGTTTAAACTCCCCGAAGAACTAGGTACCGATATCATTCTTACATCACTCCCCCATAGCTTCTCTAACTTTGTTGTAAATTTCAACATGAACAACATTGAGGGGTCCTTATCTGATCTCCTTATCCTTATTCGCCAAGTGGACAATGATATCAAGTGTGAAAGGCCTTATGTCCTTATGGTGAATAAAATGAAAGGGAAGGTGAAGAGCTTTAAGCCCAAAGCTTATTCAAGACCTTCCAAGAAAAGGAAGATCAAAGGGGAGGCAAGAGAATAGGAGGCTGTTTGTTTCGCATTTGGCAAGAAGGGCCACTGGAAGAAAAACCGCACCCCGCCAAGAAAGCAAGCAGAAGCTTCAAGTGAGTTTGTTATTGAATGCAATCTATCTATTTCTACTAATTGGGTATTAGATACTACTTGTGGTGATCAATTCTGTATCCAAATACAGGAACCTAGTAGATTCAGAAAGATTGATCTAGGTGAGGTGGATCTGCGAGCAACCAACAGAGCTAGACTCACTGTTGTAGCTGTCAGAGACTACCACCTCACATTGCCTACTGGGATGGTCTTGGTATTTAAAGGATGTTATTATGTACCATATGTAACCAAAAACATTATTTTAGTATCCAGATTAGATACTTATGGATTCATCTTCAAGTTTGGAAAGGAATGTTTCTACTTTTATAAATATAGTATTTGTTTTGGTAGATAACATTTATATAATGACCTTTATGTGTTAGACTACACAAACCAAGAAATGGAAATCGATGACAAAGATAATTCACATTACTCATACCACAACTAACTTTGGCATCACCGGTTAGGTCATGTTAATGAGAAACTTTTGACAAAATTACATCATTATGGGTATTTAGATTCTTTTGAACTAAAACCACTTGGTGTATGTCATGCGTGTCTACAAGGCAAAATGACCAAAGCCCCATTTAGTGGTAAAGGTGAAAGGGATAAAGAGATTCTAGAATTAGTTCACACAGATGTGTGTGAACCATTTCTAGTTGAAACAATAGGTGGGTTCTTGTACTTCATAAATTTTACTGATGATTTTAGTAGATATGGATATATTTACTTAATGAGGTATAAGTCAGAATCTTTTGATCGGTTCAAATAATACAATAATGAAGTTGAGAAACAGCTTGATAAGAAGATTAAGAAACTCCACTCAGACAGAGGAGGAGAATATATTAATCAGGACTTCATTGATTTCTTACGGGAGTTTGTGATTCTATATCAACTCACTCCTCCTTACATGCCTTAGTGGAATAGTGTTAGTGAAAGTAGGAACCACACCCTGTTGGACATGGTGAGATTAATGATGAGTAACACGAGTCTTCCATTATCCTTTTAGGGATATACATTACAAACAGGAGCACACATACTAAACCAAGTACCAACTAAATTGATAAATGGTATTCCATACGAGTTATGGAGTGGATGCAAATCCATGTTATCAAATTTACATTTTTGGGGTAGCGAAGCATTTTTTAAGGCCTCTTCAGGTAAAAAAATTACAACCCAAGGCACAAAGTATATCTTTATTGGATATCCCAAGGAAACAATGGGATATTACCTATACAAACCCTCAGATAAAAAGGTTACACTGGAAAGAAATGCCATATTACTTGAGAGAGAGCACATCTCCAAAAGATATAGTGGGAGCAATATAGAGTTAAATGAAGTTGAGGCTCAAGATACATAGGAGTTGGTATAAGAACAGATTACACAAAGCCCTGTGGAATAAAAATCTATTCTAGAGACACAAGAACTACATAGGAGCATGAGAGAGGTGATAGAACCAGAAAGATATGTTTTTCTTGTCATCGAGGATGGTGACTCATTATTTGTTGACAATGATGATCCTCTTACCTACAAAAAACCAGTTGATGGAACAGACGTTTCCAAGTGGCAAGAAGCTATGAATTCAGAAATGGATTCCATGTAAGAAAAATAAGTCTGGATTTTGGTAGATACTTCAGTTGATATAAAACCTATTGGTAATAAATGGGTATTCAAGAAAAAACTGGACATGGAGGGACAAGTCAACACCTATAAGGAACGACTGGTTGCAAAAGGTTTTAGACAACATCAAGGAATTGACTATGATGAAAAATTTTCACCAGTTGCGATGCTGAAATCCATCAGAATACTATTGGACATTTCTGCTTACCATGACTATGAAATTTGTAAAATGGATGTTAAAACAGAATTCCTTAACAGGAACCTCTAGGAAGATGTATACATGACTTAACCTAAAGGGTTTATGACTCCAAAGGATTCCAACAAGGTATGGAAGTTGCAGAAATCCATTTATGGATTAAAGCAAGCATCAAGGTTATAGAACATTTGTTTTGATGAAGTTGTAAGAGAATTTGGATTTTTTAAGAATTAATGTGAGCCTTGTGTCTAAAAAAGGTTTAGTGGAAGTGCAGTCATTTTCCTAATAGTATATGTTGATGACATATTACTAATTGGAAACGAAGTACCTTTCTTACAACCAGTTAAGGCATGGTTGGATAAATGTTTCTCTATGAAAGACTTGGGAGAGGTAGCATATATTCTTGGGATCAATATCGATCATGATAGATCTGAGAGAATGCTGGGCCTGAGTCAAAGTACATACATTGACAAGATACTGAAGAGATTCAATATGGAACAGTCCAAAAAGGGATTATTTCCAGTGTCACATGGAATTCATCTTTCCAAGAAAATGTGTCCTCAGACACATAAGGAAAGAAATAAAATGGCAAGTATCCCTTATGCATCCGCGATTGGGACAGTCATGTATGCTATTCTATGTACGAGGCTAGATGTTTATTACGCATTAAGTGCAGCAGGCAGATATCAAACTGATCCAGGAGACCGCTATTGGATGGAAGTCGAGACTATCCTTAAGTATCTGAGGCATACTAAGGATATGTTCCTAGTTTATAGAGGATATAGGGAACTAGTCATCAGAGGAAATGTAGATTCTAGTTTCTAGATTGATCAAGATGACATGAATTCACAGACTGGATACATCTTTAGTTTGAATGGAGGTGTAGTGAGCTAGAAGAGCTCAAAGAAAAGTGTGGTGGTAGATTATATAGTGGAGTCCGAGTATAACACAACTTCTGTGGTAGCTAAAGAATCAGTATGGATGCAAAGCTTCATCCAAGATATGGATGTAGTACTTAATAGTAAAGATCCTATCACACTCTATTGTGATAATACTACAGTGGTGGAACTTTCAAAAGAGCCAAGGTCACATCAGCAGACAAAGCACATACTTCAGAAGTATCATCACTTGAGGGATTTTTCTCAGAGAGGTGAAGTTTCAGTGAGCAGTATTTCTATAAAAGACAACGTGGCAGACCCCTTGACTAAATCCTTGACTCAGTAGAAACATGATCATCATGTGAGGCCTAGCAGACTAAAAGTTGTAGGCAGTTGGATCTAGTCCAAGTGGGAGTTTGTTAGAGTTGGTGTCCTGAGAACCAACTGTTTGTACTTTGATTACATGAATCTACACTAATTTTATATTGTTCATTGTTTTGCATGACTATAATATAATGATGTTCTGGAATATTTGTTTCATTAATAAGGTCATGGAAGATCCCCGCTATGATGAGAACCTTGAAATTCTATAACAAAATTCTTAAATAAAGTTCTACGGTTGGATGACATACTATTATAGGACACATAGTATATAGACCGTCATGTGTGAGTACTCGTAAGAAGACGATACTATCTCTCATGGAGTTCACACATGGTAATCTCCAAGATGGGATATTATGAGAACAGACCTGCCAGTAGTAATTACTCATGTATTGGTGTCATCAGACATTACTATCTATGAGCATGTTTAATGGTCCTTAGAATGTAAGATTATCATTAACTCATGTCATGACTTGTGCACTTAGATTTTCTAATGAAAACTGCCACGGAGATAGTTGGCGGGAAGTAGGGTACGTTGGGTGTGTCACAAATGACATGTTGTTAATGGATAAGTTGAGTACAGATTTGGACCTTACATAATTATTGAAGTAGATATCTCGGTCCCTTTGATTGAAATAGAATAGTCACCGAAATTCCATGGCCATGGTGTAACGGCGAGTTTATTTATGGAAGTCAAAGAATGACAGATCAAGCATATAGGTTTATGACACTACCATGAAACCTTATTGATGAGATGTTGAGACAAAGGGATTAAATTACACGGTAATCATTCGTATGAGGTGACACATCAATGCGGTGTCAACTTCTTTCTCTTGGGTGCCTTGACCCGTTACTAGAAAGTAATCTTGGACTTTAGGCAATCCCGCCTAATGCCAACAAGAAAGAGGCCTAGAGGGTCACACACTAAGTGTATCCAAGTATCTCAAGTAGAATAAAGATTATTCCCATATGTGGTTTAATAATTATTCAAGGAAAACTAAATTGTTTTAATGATCGAGGAAGAATAAATTGAAAACAAGATATACACGCCATGTATTAATAATTACATGCCGTGTAGTTTTCATTTTGGAAAGGAAATAAAAAAAACAAGTACACGCTGTGTATTAAGTATTACACGCCATGTAGTTTTATGAAAAAACAAGTACACGCTGTGTATTAATGATTACACACCGTGTAGTTTTTCCAGTCAGGATTTTGAGGAAATAATATTGTTTTATTAAATGATATTTATTATAATCAGCATGGGTGCATGTTAAGGATTTAATGATTCGACATGTGGGGTTTTTTAATAAGTGTTAATGAAATAAATAAAATATGTAACATTATTATTTATTATCATAACTCTATAACCTCAAACCCAATTATAAATGTCCTCACAACCCCAGTACTTTTCTTTAATCATTGTGCACAACAATTCTAGAGAATTCCTTCAAGGCCGAGAGAACTCCTTCCTCCAAGAACGCTCTCAAGACAAAGAGATATCCTCCTCCATCGGATCAAAATGATCTAAGGTGGACAACACAAGCAAAGGTTTCTCCACGCTAGCACCTGGAGAATCCTTTGGCGTTGTCCATAGATACGTGGTGCACATGTGGATCACTGCTAGAGGAATTCTACCCTTGGCTTATGCGACGCAACGACGAATCACATTGGAACGTGATCAAGAATATCAATGAATAAAGAACATCCAAAATGTACTTCTTATCAATTAATTAAATTAATTATAATCAACCTGTGATGGTCCTCGTTTGTGGTTCTGGGACCATCCTTCTTCTTTGTCTATTTCTGTGATTCGATCTGTGGAGACTGGCTTTTATCATCATATTGATCCTGGATTGATCATTGCTAATGAAAAAAATCCAAGTGGGAACATCCACCCATGAGCTTCCAATACACCAAGAACCTTCACCTTGGGTCAAAAATTTGGGCCTATGGGCTATGTAATGGGCTATATACCCACTGGGCCTTCAAGCTATGTAATGGGTCTCCCACTACCTAGTTAAAAGAGGTATTTTATTTACTTTAAATAATAAATGAGGCTTCAACCCCAACCTTTAAAAAAAATGAATAAGATGATATGATTTCTTATACATAGGATATACAATATTTTGAAATGGAGAACCTAAATCCAATATCATCTCTTCAAAAACCCCTGAATCTAGCATTGAAACCTCTACCATGTTATTTAAAGTACATATACCTAATGGAAGGGGAAAATTTTTCAGTAATAATTACTAATAACCTATTCAAACCCAATAAAAAACTCTATTTACCTTTTAAAAAGAAACATTGAATCCATAGGGTGGAGCTTAGGATATTTATCTAGAATTAACCCCAAAATATTCTCACATAAAATCTTATTATAGAGGGATTTTATACATGTTAAGAAGACATAGGGGAAGATAAATCCAACCATTATGAAGTTAGTAAAGAAGGATATAGATAATTTGTTAACATCTGATATCATATACCCAATTTTTGATTCACAAAGGGTCATCCCTATCCATATAGTTCCCAAGAAAATTGGTTGGACCATTATGAATAATAAACATAATGAATTGATTCCCATGAGAGTTTAAAATAATCAGAGAGTGTGTATTAATTATAGAAATCTAAAAAAGTCACTAAAAAAGAAAAATTTCCCATTCTATTCATTGACCAAATGCTAGAGAGGTTAGCAAGAATAACTAATTATTGTTTCTTAAATGGATTTTCATGATATTTTCAGGTACCCATTGCTCCAGAAGACTAAGATAATACAAGTTTTACATATAATTATGGAACTTTTGACTAAAAAAATATGAATTTTGGATTATGAAATATCCTATGTACATTTCAAAGATGCATGGTAAGTATATTTTCAGGTCATATTGATGATTACTTGGAGGTATTTCTTAATGAATTTACTATTTTTGGTAATTATTTTGATCATTAATTGAGAAATATGTAAAAAGTTTTGAAAAAATACATTGAAAAGAATATTTTTTTTGAATTTGTAAAAGTGTATATTTATGGTTGAGAAAGGGATAGTATTAAGACAAATCATTTCACAGAAACAAATTGAGGTAAATAAATCCAAGGATGGAGTGATAAATCATTTACTGTATCCCATTTGTGTGAAACATGTTAGATCATTAAAGGACCTAGAGGATTCTATATAATATTCATCAATAATTTTACTAATATTTCCCTCCCTCTTTCTAGGTTACTTTTAAAATAAGTTGAATTTTATTTTAATAGTGAATGTAGGGAAGCATTTGATAAGCTAAAGCAAATACAGACTACCCCACTAATAATGCAAAGACCAAATTGGGAACATCTATTTGAGCTACTTTTTGATACATCAAACCAAGATATGGGAGGAGACCTCTATCAAAGGAATGATGGGAAACCAAAAGTGATAGCTTATTCCTTAAGGTAATTGGATGATACTCAACTCAACTACAAAACCACTGAAAATGAGTTCATTACTATTTCTTTTTTTTCTTTAGATAAACTTAGATCGTATTTGATTATAACTAAAGTAGTTTCCTTTTATGATCATGAAAAAATTAGGTTCTTGATGAAGAAGTATGATTCCAAGACAAGGTTGGTAAGATGAATGATAATTTTTAAAGAGTTAAACTTAGAGATCAAAGATAATAAGGGAAATGGTAATCAGGTGGTCAATTATCTAAGTTGACTACCCAACACCACTAGAGTAGAAATTCTAGATTAGAAACCATGAAATATTACCAACTTGGAGAATAAATCTACATTATAGAGGGAAAAGTACCATAGTATGCAGATATAGTCAATTATTTAGCGACATATCAGGTACTATCTCATCTTAACTCTCATAAAAAAACAAACTTAAATATGTATCTATATTTCATATTTTGGAGGATCCAGTCCTTTAGAAAATTTTTAATGATAAAGTAATAAGAAGATGTTTTCCAATAAGTGAAGTTGAATTTTTTTTAAATTATATCACACAATAGATTATAGAGGCCATTTTTTTACCTCAATGGATAGAAAGAGAATTCATATAATCTAGAATTTATTTCTAGAATTTATTTAAATATGCACACGAATTTTGTTAGAAATGTGAAAATGCTAGTTTTACAGAAATATCTCAAAAAGATAAGAAATGACTAAAACACCCATTAGATTTTGCAAATTTTTCGAAGCATGAGGCATAAATTTCATAGTACTATTTACAATTTTATTTGGTAATTCTTATATTATTATTACTACAGATTATGTTTAAAAATGGGTGGAAGAAGAATCCACAAGGACTGCCGATGCTAATGTTGTTTGTGATTTTTTCAAGGCTACCATATTATATAGGTTTGGAGTACCAGGAGTCATCATAAAAAACAAAGGGACTCATTTTTTTAATAATATAATGAATAAATTATTGAAAAAATTATGGGGTGAATCATAAAACATAAAACCCATATCACCAAAAAAAAATAACAAAGATGAAGTTTCAAATATATAAATTAAAGGAATTATAAAATAGAAAGTCAAACCAAATATGAAGTATTGGAGACAGAGGTTGTAAGATTCCTTATGGGATTATCAGACCACCTACAAGACACCATAGGAATAAAATTCTATCGATTAATTTATGGGAAGAGATGGCACCTCCTTGTGGAATTGGAGTGCAAAGGATACTAGACTATATGAGAGATAAATCTGGACCTTGATAAATTT
The DNA here is from genome assembly GCA_963277665.1 of Viscum album. Classification (NCBI taxonomy): domain Eukaryota; kingdom Viridiplantae; phylum Streptophyta; class Magnoliopsida; order Santalales; family Viscaceae; genus Viscum; species Viscum album. The sequence continues at coordinate 282,890,162 of OY728138.1, read as the reverse complement.
GGTATAGAGAGGTTATTGAATCTTTAAGATCTATATTAAATCAAAATAAATGCTTTTGAAAATTCAATGATCTAAAAATAGAGAACAAGGATGCCCCATGACATGATAATTCAACCAAGAACCTTTTACTTTAAAGATAAAGAACTTTTATACAACTCTAAACTTAAGATAACTCTTGGTAAACTTAATTCTAGATTGTAAGGAACTTATATTGTTACTAATGTATAACCTTTTGGTGTTGTGTGGATTACAAAGGATAAGAAACCCCATTCTATATAAATGATAATATTCTAAAGAAGTACTATGGGAACCTACCTCAAGAACCAGTGGAGGAGATTTCACTTCTCCAAATAGTTTATTAATGAATACCCACCGGGTTGTACCTTTCCTTTAAATTATATTGAATGTGGTGATTCTATTCAAAATATTATTACATTAATAATAAATTTGAATTCATTATGGATACCACATAGATTGAGTGTGAGGGAAGTAATATTGTAGTTATGAAATTTAGTCTAAGATTTTATTATTTTTTTTGTTGAGCCAATGATGTTAACAAAAAGTAATTATAGGTGGAAAAATAATTTTTTTGGATTAGTTAACTCTTCCCCATATTCCTTTTTAATAACATTTAAACAATACATCACTATCACTTGTTTTTTATTATTATTTATACGTCCATTATTATAGAATGAAGTGGTTGGAGGAAAATTGAAGAGGCTGTCTATAGGAAAATCTGGTTATGAGATAACTATTCACATCATGAATTGGTATAAATAAATCTTAGGAAACCCAAATTGAAGCATCATTGGAAGGGGAGTATTATTTTCAATTCCTTATTTTATTTTACCCCCACAATTTTAAATATGTTCTTATGTTTTAGAAGAGAATTTTTATACCCACACCTAGATTTTTTTCTTTACTTGACTAATCTAGGAGACATGATTTTCTTAGGAATACCATGATTCCATGTTTTATAATTATAAGATAATGATATTGAATGATTAATATGTATAATTTAAGTATTATAGGGTATAATAATATGTTAATTTTGATGAATCACGATTTGAGGGAATTAGTTAATCCACGTAAATTAAATTTACCTACCATTTTTTCATACTTTAAATTTACAAAATTTATTTGGATTGATTTGTTATTGTTATTTCATGCCAGAGTGACTGTACAATTTCATATGTTTCTCATTACCAATATGATTTATATACCTAATTTTTCCAATTATATCTTAATCATATTTATTGATAGATCTTTGGTGTGTCACCTACTAGAACTTGTATCATAACTTGTCAAATATATGATCATACAAAGTCACTTTTAATATGATTGAGGAATTTTTATTTATAAGAACTTATCCTTAGGAATTTTTTTTACATTAATCCTTATTTTTCCCATAGAATACATGAATGAAATTTCTAGGAATGATTTACATTACAATTCAATATTTCCCATTCCCACCTTACTTTATATATTCTGCATGATATTTTAAAGTTAAAGTGTGGGGGTGAGGGAATTCATAGTATAATGGATGCACTACATTATAAGGAATAAGTGTGGGGGTTCTCTGTTAGGTATTTTGAAAGGTTCATGCCAATTAATTAAATTCTCTCACAACTCCTCTTAAATAAAAGAAAAATAAAAATAAAAAATGGAAGGGGTTGTGACTTGGGAGAATAAAAAATCACCATTACAAGATTGATGATTTTATCACATGAGATTAAATGGTAGATGTGAGATTTGTTCCAATAATAATATTCAAAAAATTTAAAGTAAAATTAAAAAATTAGTTTAAAAAAATATAAAAAAGTAGAGAAAAATTCAAGAAGGTGTAATTATTCATTATTCTTTCATTATTCATGTACTTTACATTGAGTGTGGGAATAGGGAGATATCACTTTTTGAAGTGGAGATTTTAATTACACTTTTTTTGATATAATTAATTATTCTTTATAGTTACCCTATTATTTGAGCCTTAATGTTTTAAAAAATCATTACCCACCAACAAAAATCCTCATAGTAATTATAACCTTAATTGTAAAGTCATCATGATTTCATTTGTTTTTTTATTTAAAAAATAAAAAATGCAGTTCCTTTGAAATATTATGGAATAGTGAATTTATTCAAGGTAAGATCATACCTTGAGTTCAACTTGTCACCTTGAGAGATGAGAGAAAGAATTAAAAGTGATGTAGATCATGAATTTTCATGATTAATAATAATTAATTATGCGATGTGAATGAATGAAATGAGAAGATCCATAATTTTCTAATGGATGAAAGTAAAATACATAGGTTTATTAGTCTCTTTGAAGAGTATGATGTTGAATTGATATTTTATGTGGAACTTGAAAGTTTGGGTTCTCATTGAAAATCATTTGATTTTTTTTCTTTGAAATTTAAATATTAGTAACATGTTGTTTCTCTATAATTTATTTTTAAGATTACATGTTTGAGGAAAGGAAAGTTCTAAGTGTGAGAGAATTGACAACACTATTTCATGCATACTTATTTTAATATAAATATAATTTTTTGTGTATTTTAATTGATCATCCATGATGATATTTAATTATTTTATTCATTTATGGTAGGATACAATGATTAATTTAAAATGAGAAAAAGGTGAAAATCAGATCAATATTTTCATCATGAGAAGCCTTTCCACGACATGAGATGTCCATGGAATGGTTTCAAGTCCTGAAATTGAAGAATCAAGTCAAAAGAGAGTGGAATCTACTAGAAAATCATCATTTTACATCGTGAATAGACTATTAATGATGTGAAACTCCATAAGAAATAATGACTTGAACCAAGCCATAAGAAAACCACACCCAGAGGTGGATCATGGATTTTCATGGAATAAGACCATGTATAATGCCATGAATCCTACTTATAGAAAAATATGATTCCTGAAATGTACCTAAATCTTGACCAAATCTATACCTTTTGACCTATTACCTTTATAAACCTTAGACATTGACTTGAAATGAATTAATTATTATATAATTGATGATTAAATCTAAACCAAGCATGATTTATGCCTATAAATACATGGTAATGGGGAGATTCAAGAAGATCATTTTGTGGTGAGGGGAATAGATGAACAAGAACAACCTACTGCAACTTTGTTCCTAATTTATTTTGTTTTAATTCTTACAATTACTTTTTTCTCCCCTATCTTATTGGATACCCTTCATATGGAGTGGTAAAATCTCTGAGTGATCAAGGAAGGGGTAGCTAGACCAATTGTTATTCTTGAGTTCTTTCACTTATTAAAATACAATCCTTTCATTATTTTACTAACTGGTTTACATTATTAAATTGTAGTTTTTATTATCATATACAATTGTTTTTTCTTTTAGATTTATAAAATATTATTTCCTTTGTTAATGATCCATTTTCCCTCCACCAAATTCTAGTCTATATACGATGGAATATTCTAGGGTTTGGTGATAAAGTGATCAGGGATTGTCAGTACGTGTGTAAAGTTATGGTTAGAACTATTGGTAGTTTAGGAACAATAAAACACAATATTATATTTTCCTAGTCAACAAATATGACCTTTTATAATGCGCACACACATAGGAATGAGGGTAGAAAAATATGAGATCTCAGATAGGAATATTCTCACCATCACCATCTGGTCAAGGGAGAGAGAGGTAGTGATCGTGGAATCTATCCCTTACAATCCCAGAAGAAGGAGGTTGGTAAATTTGGGAACTATGATAACATTAAAATAAGTCTAGCCAATCCTAACTCGGTGACCATTTCAAACATTATTTTAAAACATCTAATTTACATTTATTTCTAAATTATAATTTCCCAAATTAAAATCAATATCATTTTCCTTAGACAACTAAAAAGTAACAAAAAATTTCATGTGAACTTCTCTTTAGGAGAATACCTAGGTTTCCTTTATACTATAATTAGACAATAAATGGTTTTTACAAACCCCATTATGAGGCATGAATCTTGCTGTAATCCCTTAGTGACAATAATTTTTTTTTCTGCTCCAGTGATCTTGATCAAGAAAACTCATCCGAGATTATTGCATTGGCTATCCATTTCATGCTCTCCATTTATTACACATTGATTCCATCAAATATAGATTATATATATTTAGGTTTTTCTTCCACTTACATGTGCATATGATAGACTATAAAAACCAAAAAAACTACACATTTGGGTATGACAATAATAAGATAAAACCATGGAGGGATGATGGGATTACAAATAAAGAAACAACACACACAACTAATAAGTAGTTTTTTAAATGTATGATAATAATATTAGTTAATTAATAATTAATTTATTATTTTAGTAATAGTTTAAAAGCCCCTATAAAACATATATTTTCTTAATTTAAAACCAGGTTTGATAATAATAATAATAATAATAATAATAATAATTCATTTTTATTATTTTAAATGTATTATAACAATAATAATTAATTACTTATTTTAGTGGTGGTTTAAAATTTCCTCTAATATATATATATATATATAATTAAAATAGTTATGTTTTATGGTGATAATGATGAAATGATGAAAACAACAACAAAAACAATTAAAATTATATTTATCAAGTCATTTTTTATATTTTATTAATTTAAATATAAACAAAAATATCACTGCTAGAGAAAGGACCATTAACAACCATCAAAAGTGGTCAACAATTGTCTTTATCGGTGGAAAAAAATTAATTTTGTCAATTTATATTAGTCCATAACTATAACCTAAAATAATATCCATATGTTTACAAAATATCTAATTTATTTGTTGATCTAAAAACTAACCCCATCAGATCGTTCTTCAAACTCCACACTCATCATCTCATAACTTAAATTCAAATAAAGTTAAAATAAAAGTTAGAATGGTAAAAACCCAGAAAAAACTAATAATTACAATAAAATAGATTATCTAATTTATGATTTAGTATAAAAAAAATCCACGATCATTTGTTTCTAAACATAATAATCTTTTTTATCATTTTTTTACTCTAAACTATTTTTCTACTCATTCTAAGAACATCGCAAGTCATATTGACATTTTATCTACTCACACATGTAAAAAAAATAAACAATCATTTTTATATGATTTAATATCAATTCATGGTAATTTTCTAGGATTTTAAAATTACATGTATGTTTTAGAATTTTAATATTCTAAAAAATGTGTTTTTAGTCACTCCATCTAGACCGCAACTTGGATTGACATGACATCAGTTCCTAAAATTCAAAAAAATAATAAATGGTATTTTTCATAATATTTCACAATAATATGAGTCCATCTACTCAATTTATAACATAGAACACTTTTTTTTAAGAGTTTAATATATTTAGAAACTATTTTCCCATCATTTAGAGCACACCAAACGTCAGATTGATGTGTCGTATTCTTGTACTTATAAAAAACAATTCAACAATAATTTCCTAAGATTTAATGTTAATTCATGGTATTTTTATAGGTTTTTATCATTACACACATGTTTTATAGTTTTAAAACACTAAAAATATAGTCATCCTAAGAAAACTATAACTCAGATTGATGTGGTTTCATTTCCTACATCTCACAAATTAATCTATGCTCATTATCATAAGATTTCATGTTAATCTGAGACTATTTTATTGATTTAGAATCTAAAATTCCATTGATATAGACATTCTATTTTCTAAGAAACATATAGTTATTATGGTACACTTTAATGGTCTCATATGTGAAACCAAGTTTGTTAGAAACTTGTGAGCTTGATAGTGTGACTTAGGAATTTTCACTCCAACATATAGTACCTTTTGAAATAGTACCAAAAACATATTTAAGGATGTGTTTGTCTACTAATATAGGATCTTAAAGTGTAAAATTTCAATGATAAATGATAATTTACTGAATCTAGTGTATCTTGGATATCATTTAGTATACACATTTTCAATAATTTCAAAAAAACTCAATGCTTTTCCATGTACACCAAAATGGGGATTACACCCTCCAATGTCATCGTGTTGGGTCTGGAGAACTTTTCTGTCACCTAGAGTTTATACTTTGTAATTTATAAGGTTGAAACCAAATAATCTAAATGAACCCAGGAAAACAATGAACCAGAACATAGAATAAATGTTTCAACTAAGTTACTGCACCATAATTCACACCTTAAAACAAAACCTAGACAAGAAATTCCACAAGACAATGATTGAAATAAATAAAGGAAAAAAACATCAAAACTATTTCCGTGATTCTAACTTTAGTACTAATCCATGAATAAAATATTAAAAACTATTTTATTTAAGAAATAAAATATGACTATAACTGAACTGTAAAGTTCTAAAAAAATCCCTCCACCCCTTCCTAAATTAGAGTCCAACCAATGCAACTAGTTCCACTATCTTCTAATCTTCACAGGAACCCCGTTTCTTGGTCAAATACTTCCACCACTTTATCTTCCCCTCCCAATGAATAATGCATGCTTCTAAAAATTACATGAGTCTACTTTGATGTAACCTTATGAAGACCCTTACGTATCCACTTTGGAATAAAAACATTATGGAAATACCTTTACATAACCCTAAATAAAACCTTTCCATATACCCATAGTGAACCCTTACAAAAATTCCCTTTCATCTTAACACTTCCACCTTCAGGCTTGTCAAGGTACCTTACAATTTTTTTCTTTAGTCCTGATTGCTTACAGACTTCCAGATATTGTTGTTTCCACTAACCCATCTCTAATTGGGTTTTCAAAATTATAATTCTATAACCATCCCTTCAGTTATCCCAAATTAATTATCTCTAAAATAGTTTTCATATATCTAAACCTAACAATCTATACTTAAAAGTCATTCTCAGTATTCACCATGAATTCCTCCATCATCATATATAAACCAATTCCTCTCTCTAATTTTCTTTACAGCTGCATGGTTCCACAACCATTATTATGGTCATCCCATCCCAACTAAGGTGAAACACCACCTCAACACATCCCAAACTATGTCCTTAGTCAACATATCTTCTAGATCCCGAACTCTATCCACCATCCATAGATCTAACACTTTATGCTGGTTATGAACTAAAATAAGGGATATCATAGCTTATGATAACCCTTGGATCATAACATGTGACATAAGTGAGATGCATATCAAAACTTATGATATTTTCACATTGTAAAGGCACTGAGATTCATTGGATAGCCTATATCATAGCTTATGATAAGATTTATGATATAGGATGCATGGGATAAAAGTGCATGCATGACTTCCACATCTTCCTTTGGTTAATATTTGGTTATAAATTAATGTGAATGATTTATTAATATCTTTTTCATACTAAATACATTAGAGTTCAATAAATGAAAGGATTAATAGTTACATGTGGTGGATTCCATGAGATCAAAGTCGATGCTCCAAACATTTTGAATGTATTCATTAAATGAATAGAGGCTATAAAAGGGAATTTATCCCTCTTATTTATGATCACCATAAAGAATATTTCAAAGAGTAAAATATTGATTCCTCCACAGTAATGGTATGCTCAATATGTTCATATTTTCATGTTGAATATGTCAAAGATAGATCACATTTACATGGGTTTATTTCACTAACAAAGTTAATTGGATGAACAAACTAAAATAATTAGTGGTATCATAGCCTTATTCTTTAATGAATCAATGTGTTTATCTAACTATATTTTCAAGAACATGTGTATCATAAGGCATTTAGAGCCATATTGTAAAATATGATATGATGAAATTATTTAGTTTTGGTTAGTAGTAACATACAATTGAACCATATCATAAGGTTTGATATGTAAAAAACCTATATATTTGAACTAATACATAACACAATATATGAGATATCATAAAATACAACAAAGTCCTAAGTTTAAAAAAAATCATCATAATGTATTTATGATATCGGGTATATAATTAAATATGACTAGATCCTTACAATACCACTAATCATAAGTGGAGATATCAAACACATATTACAATTGGGTTATATTTTAGTTTTATTTATATATAAATTATATATTATGACTTATAATCATATTAGAAGTCATAAAATATGATGTATGAAAAAATGTTTAAATATTTTATATTTTTCTAAATTTACTTATGGTTTATAAATTTTTTATAAATTATTAGTGTTAGACCATGTGAAATGATATTTTTCATGCTTAAATTAAATATAAAAATTTCATATTTGTATCTCATGATTTGGAAAATAAATAAAGAGTTCATTTATTTGGTAATTTCCTTAAAATATTCATGTTTATAAATTGTTTATAAAATATGAATATTATGTATGTTTTTATTTATGTTATAAATTACTTCTTATAAATTATAAAACCATGAATTTCATGCTATGCATGAAAACATAAGATTTATTTTTTTTATCTACCTTGACCTTGGTTTGTAATTAGAGTTATCATATTGAATTTAGTTACTCTACATACTTTGTACAATTGTTTTTAAAGCCTGAAGGCCTTATAAATTTTTATTTACTTATTGGATAATTCTCTTTTTAACTAGGATGACTGGGAACCCTTACATCACCCGTAGTATTAGAGGTATAAGGCCTAATACATGAACCAAAATACCAAAGACCAGAAACAAAAAATAATCCCACCCATAGCTATTTTAACCACTTGATGCTCTAAATATCCTTTCCTCTCAAGCTGATTGGATATCATTTCCCAATGCAGAACTCCATGGTGCCTAGTACCGATGGAGAAAGCCACACAATCACATTATTCCCAATCCATTTATCTTTACTAGTGGTTACTTCATTCCCTAAATATCCTCATATAGGGTCTACTCCTATGGATCTAGATATGACCTGAATGCAGCCTACCTTGAAAGCATGCACTGCTATACCATGGTCCACACCTTCATTGACCCACATAAGATGCCACCTCTCCCACTTCCAAGCTGCCGCCCACCTCCTTGGACCAACATCAATATCCCTTATAGAGTTAGACCACCTAAATTCACAACATCGAGCCACCCATTTCCACTGTGGAACCCAACAATGTAGTCGACCATTGATCCGACTTTCGCACTAAAGCTCCCTCCATCACTGAGGACTTGCTGACGAATCACCTGCCAACACCCCTTTTTGTATATCCTCTGATGATGATTATTTTTGATTCCATCACCCCACCCCCAAGAACCCTAGTACCACACCACCTCACCTTCTCATTCTATCCCCAAATATTTTATGCTTGATAGGATTTTATCCTAGATTTTTTTTATGAAATATTATAGGGTTTCCTTTTCCATTAGGCCAAGCCCCAAATGCTACTATGTACATATTAGATTTTAGAGTTATCATGAATTGAATTATCCCTTAACTAAATCATCCCTAGGTTTAGGGACTTTGGTTCAGAATTCCCAATATCCTAGAGGTTTATTACTTGTTCTAGAAAGGTATTGGTTGGATTTATTTGATTCCAGGCTTAATCATGTGGAAATTTTCAATATAATATAATTCTAAACCTTTACATGAAGGGTGAATATAACTTATTCATGAGATATATTTTTATATGTATGAAGGTTTTGGGATTATATTTTTGGTGAGTAACACAAATTTTCTGGTTATATAAAGAGTTTTACATTAATATGGTGTCAAATTACTAATATTGTGTATGGAATAGGGATTCTAAAACTAAATTATCAGAAACATTCATACATAACGGAATAAAACACTAGATAATAAATATTTCATGATATTAAATAGTTATGGATCTAATATTCATATCATGTATATTAATTTGGTGATAATTTTATAATTAAATTCCTTTTAGTACCAATTATATGATTTATTCCAAAGAAAACACATGTCAAGACCTCGATCATCACACTAGGAAGATTCTGTGAAAGAAAGGTACTATGGATTATCATGTGTAAGGCATTGAGGGAAAGGATAAAACAAAGTGTAAGGTAACCAAATATCATTGTGATATTTGGGTTTCACTAAGTTTGGAAACCCTGAGAGTTAGGATACAAAGGAATATAGTTAAGTTTATCTATATGATTGATTTGGAAAAAGAGTTATCCACTCAACTATCCAAGAATCAAAAATTTTATGATTGGAATAATGCCCTATAAAAATAACTATGTGGTGAGAGGAACACAAAATAAGACTTGATACTTAGTGAAATATGGGTCTTAGATCACTAAATGGATATGATGTATGGTGTTATCATTTTTAGTGCGAGTTGTTTCATTAAAATTTCTTATTGAAAATACATAAAACATGATAATCACCCACAAATACATCTTTGTTATGGATTATGGATTACATAAAATTATCATTTTTAAGTCCCTTAGTGGTATGAACTATAAAATAGTTTATGATTGGTATCTAAGGTTAATAAGCATTCTCAATGAGAATCATTCTAAGCATTTGAATGTGAATGTTATAAAGATCAATTTCTCTAACTATGACTCATGGGTATTTTATATTTGGTGTGAATCACAAATTTTTCCTAATAAATACAAAATCAACTATAAGAAGAAATTAAAAAATATAAATGATGTTTTTTGTGTCTATAATGGATCAAGTGTTTCTACATTTAAATTCAGAACTTATGATCAAAGTATACCCAGTGGATTAGTTCTATAATTGGAGGACTATTATTATGTTCCCATTATAAAAAAAATTAATTTTTGTATATTTTTTAGACAATATGGGTTTTTTATTTATTATTGTTTCTAATATAAACTTATGATATGAATCCACTATGACGTTTTGAGTTGGTGCATACATGTTTTACAATGGCAGGTGATCACTGGGGACTTTTCCAGTGACACCTTGGAATGAGCATTGGTTGAGAGGATGTGAGGTTAATCAAATCTAAACCTTTTTAGGGGGGAATTTTTCCGACTATATGAATCTATAGTATATTTAAGTCATATTTGTGTATCCTTCCCAAATATCAGTGTGAGACTGTTACCCCGTGCTAGCGATTGAGCACAAACATGTGTTGATGTGAATATATGATACATATCAAAGGTATTACATCAATTTTAACATTTGTATATATGAAAATTTCTCCATAGATGGTTCCATATATACATATAATAGTTTTTTATATAATTCTTATTAATTTGTGACACATAGTTTTGGGGTACTATGGTTTAAATCCACATATCCTGGTGCCCTGGAGTTTATCACAATCTAGGGGAGTGATTAGTGTTTGTGTAGTTGGGATCAGGACCACAAGAAGGTTATTCGTAAGTATCCTCATGGAAGGAATCAAAAACTACATAGTACAGTGCCACTTAATGGGATACATCATAAATTTTATGGTCACGTGACAAGGACCATATTGGTGCCTTGTACTGTAGTGAAACAATGAACTGTTCTAAGAAGTTTAAAGCTAAATGGAGTTGACTAATAAGTGAAAGGTTCCCAAAAATGGTTAATGTGGGGATTGATCATTAGTGGATATTTTAGGTTGGTTTTAATGGGAATATGGCCTTATTAAGATGAAATTTGTTTAGAGGGAATATGAACCTGTGAGAAAAATGACTGGTTTGGCTTATGGGGATATTTTCCACAAAAAAAGGCATGAATTCATTAGGAATATATCCTAATAGGTATGGGTTTATTAGTAATATGGAACTAGTGAAAGGAAATTTAATCCAATAGGGATTTTACCCAATGAAGAAGGACATACATGATTTCATGAAGAATATGGCTCTATAAATTTGGGTTTATCGGGAATATATCCCTATAATAAACATGGATGGTTTGGATAGTGGGAATCTAACCCACCAAGAAAGGTATGGCCTCATTAGGAACATGAAATAACAAGGATATGTTCATTAGGAATATAGACCTAGTGAAAGAAAATTTGAGATCATGGGGAATATGGACCGATAAGGAAGGATGTTTGTGATTTCATGAGGAATATGACTCCATAAAGATAGATTTATAGGGAATATGTCCTTACTGAAGGTGGATAAGGATCTCAAAGGGAATATGGACCAACATGAAATGATATATAGGATCATAGGGATTATGGTATGATGAGGAAGGATGTAAGTGGTGATTATGTTGGGGTTTAACCTCAAAGAGGCATCCCACATATCCTACTAACAAAAATCAAATACCATGTAGTTTGAGGTGCATAGTTTAAGGTCATGTGATGGGAACATACCATGTAGTTTAACATATTGTGGTAAGTATGTTTTTGTGCATGATTTACATTGTACGACTTGGAAACCTATGTTGTAAAAGGGGTAAAAGTAGAGAACAGGGTGGGAATTACATAATAAGTCTACCCTTAATATGTATTTCTTTGGGAATATGGAACTTTGTTGGAGATTTTATGAAGGATAGGGCCCTATAAAGATGAGTTGGGGATTAAAAACTGAGGATTACCTATGAGAGGATGGATCATTGGATGGTCCAGGTTAGTTTCCCTCAATGAGGCCATGATTAGGGATTATACCTAGGAGGAAGCCCTGGATTATTTTTAAGAACTAAGAGAGCATTAATGAGGATTATACATGAATGAGTGTTACATTGATGTGGAGTTTCCTAAATAATTGATGATTCAAGGTGATAAAATCATAAATGGGAACATGATTGAGGATTAAACCTGTAAAGGAATCCCATTGGAACATGTTTCTTTGATTAAAATGAAAAGTGGGATTAAACATACTAATTTAGGAGAGAAAAATTTAGTATCCTTGTAATAGATACCATCATTATCAAGGGGGACCATGATTGTGATTCTCCCAATGATTCTATCTATATAAGAACACACCTCCCAAGAGACATTTTATCAAGGGAATACACAATCAAATGAGGGAACTTTGACACACCCAATGGCTTGATCATGTTTATTAGGTGGTTTTAAAAGAGGTATTGATCTGATTTTTTTCAAGGTTTTGACCATAATAAAGAGGTTCCACCAAGGTCATTTGAGTTGAAACAACCCAAGTGGGTGACTTTAACAAATAAATGGATACATGAGAGGTCTGTGTGTCCATTACTTGAATACTTCACAAAGTGAAATTGGGAGTTCCAAATTTTATGTGATATGGGGTCGCAAGGGAGAGGGTTATGGAATCTATAAGATCACCCACTTCATATAGAGGTATATAATATATAAACCGAGTTCGAACCATGAAGGACACAATGTTAAGGGTGAATCACTATGGGTTTTATGAGAATAAACCTCCGTAAACTATGTTCATAGAGTTGTTTTGTGGAGGATCCCTATGATGTATGGACTTCATATAGGTGCTTCTTGAAGTACATGAGATTACCTACAAATGATTTCAGCAAAGTGTCTCAATGGTGGATGAGATCTCTCAGTCTTTTGGGTTACTTGAAATTATCTAGTATTTATTTGAGGGTCTCCCCTTATTTTTTCTGCATGTTATATTTGGAAAATGTATGGTGTATTTATAGTATACCTTGGGTAAATAATTTTATAAAATGGAAAACTATGTAAGGAATACAGGACTGTAAACTACATTCACCAAGTGTTTTCCAAAAAAAAATTTCTATGAGGAAAACTATAAAACATCACCTAGACATCACAAATGATAATTATTTGATACTTTGAAGGCAATAATATGACACCTTCATTCTATAAATGAATTTTCTATGTGTGTGAATGGATTCACAAACTACCACGGAACTTCATGAATCATGGCCTCATAAAGGAACCATTATTTCATGAAGCATCATAGTCACTATATGAATCTCATGATTTTTTCTATTTATAAACACTTATTTGTTTGTATTAATATCTTTTTTTCATTTTCATATTATTTTTAATGTTCCATATACCTTGGTCATTTTATAGGTCTCAAAAAATGCCCCTTGAAATGGGGTTTGATCGACATGAATAAGATCTGATTCCAAGAAATATAATTATTCCACATAGGTTATGTTCTATCAACATAGAGGGGGAAACCACTATATAAGTCAACATCAATACCTTCACTTATCACTATCACTTGTTGAGTCCTTCTTTAATGACTAAAGAGCTCATGACTTTATTGTTGTGCATATAATAAGCTTACTTGGTGGATGAACCTTCATAAACTAGATAATCAGCAACATAATCAGTACTTTGAAAACCCATTCATGTTATATTAAGGATATTATCACATAGAAATATCATACCTCACATGGAACATATGTGTTTTGTGCAGTGAATATGAAATTTTTATAAGTGATATGCAATATTTTGTAATTTATTATATTTTCATACAAATTCCCTAAAACATAACCAATTTTTATTCCTTGTATAACATGGTTCCAAAAAAAGTTATTCATTACACTAATTCCATGTGAAAGTAAATATTTGAAAGTGTTGAGGTTGGTTAGAAACATTGTGTACAACCAAAAAACCATGTTTTGTTGGAATTAATGGGTGATTATTTCTAGGATTATCTAGTATTAGATATGATTTTCGTGTATGATTTTGGGTTCCTAAATGAAATCCTCATTCTCATGCCGTAACCTGGGAACCAAAACATCATATAGATTCATCATCACCAAAAATTATTCAGGGACAAAATTTCACCATTATGGAAATTCATTAAGGTGGTTTATCGATTGGCTATTTTTTCATTTGGATATACTCCATTAATCCTGGAGGGAGAAAGAAGAATTCCAAAAATCCAAGAATCATAGCTATAAATCCATTATGAAGAAATATATTGGTGACCATAATTTGGGGTAGTAATTGAGCTGGGAAATTCACCCTAGGGGAGTCTTTAGGATGTACTGGTAATATCCCTTATAGGTTTACCAAATATATAAGGAATTAATGTAGGATTTGAAGGTATTGGGTGATGTATAGGTCTTGTAGTTATTCACTCACTAAAAAAAGAACATATTTCTAGATTTTCTTATCCAATGGAGTTCATACACCAATAAATTTCATCTGGTGCTTGGGGAAGTCACTATTAATTGTTAGGTTGTACAAAAGATCAATGATTCAGCAATAATTAGGGAATTGTATGATGAATTCATTTCTCCCCTACAACATGTGATAATGTCAAGAAGAATACTCTACTGGAAAAATAATTTCTATATATGGAGAATATTATCTCCTTAAGGAGGAGGAGATTCATATGAAGAGTGAAATCTATTTAACCACATGATCCAATGTGTTTATCATTCCAAATAGTTGAGAGACATAGGTTATGGGGTTGTGAACATTTCAAAATATTTATAATCTTGAAGATTTATATACATATTGGCCGATGTTGGAAGGAGGTAAATGCGCTGAATGGGGTTGGAAGGTTACCCCCACAAATTGACCAACCAACCAGATTGGAATATTTTATTACCATGTTTCTCAATGGATATATTCTCCTAGTATGTGTGTCAAATAACATATCTTGAAGTAGAGAATTAATGACAGTTGATCAACTGACAACTGACCAGTGAATTAACCTAGAGATGCCAGTGTTGGTGATGATATATTACCTCTTCAGTTACATTCATCAGGGGAAGGACCAATTCAGATTTTTTGGGCCTTTTTATGTACTTTAGGGTTGGATACTGTCCCATATAGGGGTAAATGAGTTCATAAACAACCAAGAGATCATCAAGGATCACTTTAGGCCATATCTTAAGTGTATGGGTGGAGTCAGGCCACTGAATTTAGTAGAGTGGGAGGTGAAGAACAATATGAATTAGTATAATCAATTCATCTTCACACCATACTTGGTTCCCACTAGTTCCATCACAGATAATGAAATCGACACTCATAAAGAGGGATCCTATCTTATATATTTAAGGGAAGGAATCTTGTTTTTCAGAACTATTGGAGAGATAATCCATGAGGGATATTATACCTACATATTTGAATGATAATTTAACTTTATATAGAAGAAATGTACTACTCCACCTATTATCATGTGTGGTGAGAATCATCTTATGGCTACACACCAATTTTGGCTAATATTTTCATGGAAGGATATGAGAATAAGAGTTGTTATCCAACCCATTGATGCTAAAATTGGGCTCATGAACAAATATTAAAAGACTTGGATTAGGTCATATCTTGGTTCACAACTGGATAAATTGGTGCCTCTATTAAAGGAACCACCATCAATTGAAGATGGGATAGATGGAAAACTAGTAAAGGTTGGCAGTATTGATAAAGGGGTTACACTAGGAATCCCTTACTTTCCAAAATTATATGGAAATAACTAAGGCTTTAGGATTATACTCCCTAGATGAGTCAAGAACCTTCCTAACTAGCCATCCCTACTAAATATTCATTTCCAGTAGTTTGTATAGAGTAATACTCTTGGAAAAACACCATTCATACCAATGATATTTGGTATTTTATCTAGGTGACAAACATTGTTTTACCAAGTTTTGGGTATATATCTTCTCCTAATGAAATATATTATATATATCAAATTGAATTGGTTAATATCTACCTACAACATCATGTGGTCTCAATCCATTTTCTTAAAATCCAAATCTTTTACACAAATCAAGTACATGAAATTCTAAATCCCCATGAAGAAGAGACCAAAGAGGTAGAGGCTAGTGATGGAAATTATTAGTGATAGGTAATATGGTTTTATTATTTTCACCATGATTTTATCATTATACTTAATTGATTAATTTATTTTGTATTTGTGTAGTAGTTTTTTGGAGTGAGCTTAACCACTGTATTTCTAATGTATTTGGCTGGGGGGACAACAACCAATCCAAGTGCTCCTATGGGGGAAAAAACTTAAAGGCTCCCCTTATGGGTAGGATAATATATGGGTAATAATCACAAACCCTGATGGATATTTTCATCCTCCACCACCACCAATATCTTATTCCATGGGCTTTTACTCGTGTGATATTTCTATGTAAAGGAAAGAAAAATATCTAGAAAAACTTATTCTATTGGGGTTAATATGTAAGTATTTTACTTACTAATTAATTTTTTAAAAAATATCCATGAATTAATTTATGTATTGGTCTATAAAGATTCTGTTCCTAGTTCCAAATGATCAAAATTATCAACAACCCAAAAGTATGCAATCTCCACTCTCCCAAAAAGGGAATCAATGGATGTGGTAATTGAGGAAGTTTAGGGGAGGTTAGGTCAGACTAAGGATCCAGCCACATCTATCCCTATTTTTACAAATCCAAGTCCAATAGATAATGTCGTAGTTGTTCAAGATTTTAGAGACTCAACTCTCTAAGAACCTATAGCACCTAGCCTTCCAAAATGGGCCTCCATGAGAGAAAGAACAAGTTAATCTCAAGATAATCTGAACTCTATTGTATCAGACCATTCCCAAACTAAGAAAATAATAATGGATAGTTTCTTAAGGGATTTGGATCTTTTAATTTCAAATAATAGTAATAAAATGGATTTTATAGCCCTATAAGGGAGTTTTGTATACGTGGAGACGAAGGTTGAGACCCAAGAGGAACCAAATCCAGTTGATGATCACAGTTCCATGGTCATTATCTCTGTGCACCCCATGCAGCTGAGTGGCTTGGAGAAGATCATGTAATTAACTAATTAATCTACCACTAATCATAATATTGTGATTGAATCTTTGGAAGAAGAATAGTAGTTAAGAATTTAATGACTCTCATTTATAATTGTGCTAAATTATATCAATTTTTTAAATAGTTATATAAGGTAATAGGATAAATATACATTACAATCTTATTTCTCCATTAGAGGGGGTAGTTCCCTTAATGATGGGAGTACTCCCAAATTCTATTATGGGACATAAAATTAGGATATATATCCATCATGTATATTTATGGGGTGACTATAATCTTGGTTATCATTTCTCATATGAATGATAGTAAGTATTTAATTCACTAATCACTTGATTTATTTCCTTGTTTGATAGTTGATATATTATGAGCATTGATTTCAATGATTATGGTGAAAACTACTGAAGTTGAAAATGTTGGTTATTCATCCCAATTAATGAGATTCACAAGGAAATCTATTATTATGATGTTGGATCATCTAGGGGTGTCAATACTAAGACCTTAATGAGTGATTTAGTCCCCAAATATGTCTCATCTTATAGAATTGATTTTGAGCTTGAGCAAGAGGATCTTAATGTATTACAAATCACTTAATGATTTGTGTGGAAGGATATATGGAATGTGATCTATCAAACCCCCTTGGTAGACCTGTCAAAAAAGATACACAAGATTCATTTTAAATTCATGACACTCAGGTATGGAAGGATTAATTGTGATATGATTCATAGTGTTATGAAGAATATTCTTCAGATATGGGAGTAGGAGGAGGCATCACAACAACTCCCTATTAGGAAAAAATTAATATCCCATTCTACTAGTCTCCAAGATACGACATCCTTAGAAGATTCCCATCATGTAGAGGTGGCCATAGAATAATGATGTTTGAAAAAAAGTAGATATTTTGGTGGATTGTATTATACAGGAACTAGATTCCACCAAAGGGGAGATAGATAAACACCACAAGTTACTTGCAGTAGATAAAATCAAAGAAAAAAGTGCTAATACTAGGGTATAGGACCTACATTTAGTTAAAAAGGTTGAAGAAGTAGAGTTGGACATACTCCAAAATGATATCGATTAATCCAGACAATCAATTAATGAACTCTGAGTCTTTATGAAGAGAATATTATGAAATATCACTATCATGAAGAGATATTCCAACTTGTGGATGCCCCTATTTTGATTTTTGATAAATTAATGAAAAAAATCTTATTCTCAATTTCTTATCCCTTGATCTATTCCAAAAAACCATTTCAATTTAAAATATAAAAAGTAATCATGATTCCTAAACACTTGATTGCAGACAGTTTCCTCTTAGGTGTAGCATGGGGATGTGTATAGAGATAGGTTTCATCACCATACACTAGATTTGGTTTATTTATATAGGGATTATTTCATCCTAGACATGGTTCACACATGGGTATAGGAATAGGTGTCATCACCATACACTAGTTTTAGTTTTAAAATATAGAAATGAGACGACTCAACATGATGAAGATCACAAAGGGAGAATTGGAATGAGGATTCTAATTCTCAAAAGGGCTCAAGAACCTTGAAGTTACATTATTATTCATTTTACACAGGTCTTATAAATTTATATTCTAGATATTATGGGATTTTTATCTTTTTTATAGGATAAGGGGATTAGAAATCATAGATTAGCATTTAATGGTAATGTAGAGTAAACCCCACAATATTTGTGTATTTTTATTTTATTTTATTTTCCTTTGACCCTAATTTTTTTCCATTCCTAAGAGGGATGATACCTAGTGGGTTAAAGCTTATCTTTTTCTCAGGATTCCCTTTGTGTGTTTTTGAAATGATATGTTTTATGCCTTCTATTTCTTTTGAATGCTCAATTTCACCTAGATTATGTATAATATATTCCTAGAAAGCATAGAATTTATTTTTTCCCAGGCCATCCTTTAGGGTTTTTCAACTAGGTTATTTTTATGTCTCTTTAATTTGGTATTTTGTGGTTATACAAGTTAGATTAATATAATTGATTTTTTAGGCTGGACAACTGTGACAGAAAAGGGTGAGGCAGTCTGCATAACAACATGGGAAAAATGAACCTGATGTGAATGGAGATCCTGATGTCACTAATATAGATGGAATCAAGGAATAATTCATGTATTTTAAGTTAATAGTTATTAGACCATATATTGGTTATGTTTTTGGTCAAACAACTTTGACTACAAATATCACTGTAGTTCAAGGATGTATAGTTTTGACCAAAAAGGATGAGGAAAATGATCTATGTAGAAAAGGATAAACAAAAACTAACATGAATAGAGAGCCTATTTCCAATATATACTACCTTATAAAGAGTATCATCCAGTTTATAATCATGAATCTTGGAATACTATGTCATACAGTGTAGGGACATGTAATAAGGAATGAGTAAGACTCAATAATAATATGCCACATCATTTTGTTAAATATGATCATGATGTAAAACAGGTGTAACATCAATGGTATTAAATACACTTGAATAGTTGGATTATGCGTTGTGTAAATCTAACTAAATGTGTTTTAATTAGGGATTTTGATATGGTACATGTATGTTAGGGATGAACTTTGAACATATTTTAATGAATTTTTCCACTATAATAGTGTCAAGTTATAAAAATATTAGAGCAAATTTTTGTTAATATGAAAACATGCTTCTAGTTGGTAGGTCATATTGGGGGTGTGTATGCATAGTGGTATCAAGGGAATATATTTATATCCAAAAATAGGTTCCCTTTGATATGGGTAAACTCATTACCGATAATCATGGAAGGTTTATAGGGATTTAAAAATTTGGGAAATGAAGTAGGTTTATGGATGAAAGGGTATTCAAAGACAGTTTTGGTACCCTAAAAGTTATAATTCTATGTATTGGACACATTATTAGGGTGAATAGATATGATATGTCATTGATTTAACTTATCCCTAAACTAGAGGGTCCATCAATCATGGCTTGTATTTTTCTAGGGACATATGGTGGGCCCCCTAATATTATCACATTTTTGTATTTGTGATTTAATTTTTTACTAAGCCTTAAAAATGGGAATCTTAGAGAATGTGGACATGAATTTTTATTAGGACACCCTGTATGGGTTTTTGGTATGATAAATTTTATGTCTCTTTCACTATCAGTTTAAGGTATAGTGATTCAGACCATTGAGGGATAAATCTTAAGGATGTAAAACTTTGACCAAGATGAAAATAGTTTAAGGTTTTGATTATCAGACCAAAGAGTGAGATAGTCCATCTAATAAGGGAATTGTAAAACCTATTGTGAATGAAGATGCCAATGCTAGTATAAAATATCTTATAGGGGTGTACATGGTTTGTGATCATGATGCTCAAAACATTGAGGAATGATGTTTAATATCAAATTTCTTTGACCAAAAAGGTTTTTTAGTTTATATTAATATATAATTAGCTAGAATACAACAAGATATTCCATCTAGTGGTGAGGGAAAAGCTAGTTTGTAGTGAATGAGATCCTAGTACTACTAGCATAGTTTCTCTCAATAGGAAGTGAATACTCATAGTTTACGGTCATTATGATTTTAAATTTATATGAAGGGAGAATTAAAAACAATAAACTTCTGAAAAAAACCTATACCAATGGTTTGGAACCATTGGTATAAGCCCTTAAACCATTGGTATAGCCTATACCAATAGTTTAAAGAAATGTTTTCTATTTTTGTGTTCGGAAAGACCTGTACCAAAGGATTTGGGAAACCATTGGTATTAAGGTTCTATAGAAACGGTTCCCAAAACATTGGTATAGGTTATATGAAATATCTATAACAAGGGTTTTAGAAAACCATTGGTATATGTAATGTTATAAAAAAAGGCCGTGAGTTTTAATCCTAGAACCTCCCGGTTATACTTCAACGACTTAACAACTAAGATAAAATCAATTTTATAAATATAAATAGAAATATATATATTTAAATTTAAAATTAATTTATAATTTGAATTATTTATTTTTATTTGATAAATTAATTCACAAAAAATTCAGGTACCTATACCAATGATTCTCCAAAACCATTCGTATACATCTACACCAACAGTTTTTGAGAACCTTTGGTATATGTACCAAATATTTTTGGGATCTATACCAATGGTTTTCCAAAACCATTGGTATAGGTACCATATACTAATTTTTTTCCAAACCTTTGGTATAGGTCCATGGGTATAGGTAAAATTTCTAGTAATGAAAAACCGATTGGAGTTCAAGGGAAAAGAACAAACCCAAATTTTTTTGAATAGGAAATTATGACATTGTAAATCAAAATTCAAGGATTTTGGATTAGGAGTGGTGAAATTAGATAGGTACACAAGGTATGATCATTGACCACATTCAAATAACGGATCCCTTTATGATTATTTCAAGGCATATATGGATTATAAGACCTTTTTCTTAGTATGAAAGAATGTGTTTTGTTGGCATTCCATATTTGGGGTGTTTATGTAGAGAAGTATTAGGGGAATGTATACATAACCAAATAGACGTGCCTCTTGAAACTAGATTCACTCATTAACGACAACCATGGAAGGTTTATGGAAATATGATACACTCAATAAGCAAAGTTTTAGGGTGGAACAAGATATCCAAAAGAGTTATGGGGTTGTTTAGATCTAAATTAACCATGGTTAGGCTATTGGAATCCTTTGTAAAGGAGATAACATGAGTGATTTCTATAATTAGTCTAGAATGTATGGTATAGATGTTTTTATGTATCTTGAAATAACAATAATCAAGCCACACATAGTTTTTGGGAATGTTGTGCACTCCCACATGGATCTGTATCTCATGTGGGATAGTCGGGTCACATGGAATATGTTAATTTGAGTATTTTATAGTCATATTGTATGGACCATATGTCATGTATTTTAACATCATGTGATACAGACATAAATGTTATGTATTTTAACATCATGTGACAAGGCTTTGATGTCATGTAATTTAACATCATGAGATAGGGAATCAAATTCCATGTAGTTTAATTTCATTAGAAAAGGACTTTTAATTTTTTGAAATTTTACATAATGTGATAAGGACTTGGATATAATGTAGTTTAAAATTATATGAAAAAGACTTAGGTGTTGTGAAGTTTAACGTCACGTGACAAGGACTTGGATGTCATGCAATTTACCACCACAAAAAATGACCTACCTTTCATTTAGTTTAACATCATATGATAATTACTTACACCACATTGTTTAATATTAGAAAACTAAAATGTACACATAGGGAACTTTACACATTCCTTACTTGTGAACGAGATAAAATATCCTCATATTAGTGCTATATTTATAAGGTATTGGTACTAGGATAAAAAAATTTAAATATGGGGGACATTTTGTCTTGGAAAAGGTTTTTGGTAAATAACCATATGGTAAGAGTCTTTTTTTGACTGGCCTATGCACTAGACACAATTTTTTCCCCAAATGTCAAATGAGGAGTGAAAACCTCAAGAAAAAGATCAATAAAAAATAGGGTTTGATTGGAACTTGTGGTTGGGCCTAAGATAGAGGATCTTGGAATTATAATGTATCCTAAAAGAACTAGAATCAATCCACACATAGTTATTGTAATGTATATGAATAGATTTGGAATATGTACAAAGGAAAAGGGTTGCACGGTCTTACTCTAACGATAGGTGATTATTAGATTCTTTATGGAACAAGGAGGAAACTTTATTACCATGAACAAGACAAATGTGATTTTTAGTTAGACCAAATATAATAGATCTAAGAATTACTGTGTATCTGGTGATAATAAGAATCAATAAACATGTAGTTTTTAAAATGGGGTACCTTTCTCATAATCCAATGGAAAAAGAATTCTATGTCATAGGATCCTACATACATCTGACTCACATGTAGAAGATGGGAATTTGGTTGATAGAATTTATGGATGGGCCTAGAATTGGAGATCTAGGTGTCACTATATACCTTATAATAATATGAATCAATCCAAACATAGTTATGGAAAAGAGTTATATTGTCCCAATGTGGAGTCTAGTGTATGAAAACCCTACATGAATGAGAATACTACAAGTTGGAACGGAGAATTTGGAGGAAGGTAAAATTTGTGGCTAGGTCCAAGATTAATAATATAAATGTCACTACATATCCCACAAGGATAAGAATCAAGCCACATGTAGTTCTTATAAGGGTTAATTTTATCTTAATATAGATCAATGCTTCAAGAAGATATTACATATATATGGATATAGTGTAAGGTAAATGGTCTCACCAATAATCCACCTCTAGAGAGTTGAAGAGTCATGTATAGAAAAATATATGTTGTTATATTTAACATCATGTTATTATGATTGGATTCCATGATTTTGAATATATTTTATATTAATCATGCTAACCAAAGAGCTTTTCAAGTACCCCTAAGATTACGCAATTCATTATCGATGTAAGAAATAAGTGGCAATTAAGAGATCATATGAATCACATGAGAGTGAATATTAGGGAATATACATAGAGAATTTATATCTTGATTAAATCAAGATAAATCTACATGTATTTGGATATAGTGTAGAGAGAATAGGTTAAAAGTTATGAAAATTCATGTTTGGGCCTAGGATAGAAGATCTAGGTGTCACTATGTACCCTACAAGAATATGATTCAAGAAACACAAAATTTTTATAATATGAGGAAATTTTTACCTCAGTGCTAATTTTTTGAAGTTGGAAGCCACATAATCATGATTCTTATATAGATTTTTATTTTGTGTCAGGGAGAGAAACCATAGAAGGCAGGATATCCAAAGTAGTTCAAGTTTTTGCATGATTTTACCACATGTTATGCAATTTAACATCACGTGACTAAGATAAAGGGGGAACTTTATCCTTGATGTAGGATGAAAGATGGGGAAAATAAATTCATTAAGGCACCCACACAAATATATCATTCATTCAGGGTAAATTACATGAATATAGACCATTCTATGTAGTTTGAATTCATGAAAAGTGGATTTATGGGGTATAGGTTTTAAGGTCATAATTCTTGGACCAATTATGAACAGTTTAAAGTATTGAAGAACATTCTTGTTGAGGCATGTAGTTTAGGTCCATAATTCTTGTACTGATGTGTTATATAGTTTACAGACTTATTATGAGGACCATGATTATAAAATTTAACATCATACAACAAGTACACTGTTGTGAAGTTTTACATCATGAAATAAATATGATGTCATTTAGTTTTACATCTTAAAAAAAATCATGGGTACTATGTAGTCTGAATTCTTACAACTCTAACCTATACAAAATACTTTAATGTTATATTATAGAGATGTAAGCTATACAATTTATTATCTTTGAGTGAGGATGATTACTATGTATTTTAATAATGTATAGTGATGAAATTATTGTGCAATTTTACATTGTAAAAAAAGTAAAACTTCATGAAATTTTATGTCTTGTGATAAAGACTTGTGTGTAATACAATTTGATGTCTTATAACATAGACTTTCACTAAGTATTTTAATTTCACATGGTAGAGATATAATTTTGTAGTTTAACATATTGCAGTGAAGAATAAGTGAACTATCATGAAGGTTATGCAAATTATTTATTCAAAAATCTTTCGTTGGTGGGGGGGGGGTGTAATGTACCCCACATCGATGGAGTCAAAGGATTAAGTTTTATTATAGTATACCTTGTGTATATCATAAGGTCCATACCCTTTTAGTTTGAGTTTTATGGGATTATTCTGAGGGTTCATGAGAATTATTATTGTTATCACTATATCCCCTTTAAGGAAAGATCATAGAAAAACCCTCTTATTGAAGGCTCATGCACCTCAATTTTGTTGAACTTATTAGTTATGAAATGTGAGAAACCTTTTCACTTATAGTCACTCTAATTCATCAAACCAATTTTTAGACTGCTCATCTTTAGATAACTTGTTTTAAATGGTGAATCTAAGTTAATTTAACTAGAATTAAATGGGTATAAATTCATTTTTCCCATAGAAAAAAGAATATGGGGTTTCTTACATAATAGTATGGGTTGTGGTGTGGTAAACCCACAAGGAATGTAGAAGTTTTTTCCCAATATTTCTTATAATTGATTTCTATATTTTAAATACTACTTTATAGAGTCTTATTAGAATCATATATCTTCCCATTTATGACTGCATGATATCAATATGATCAATGAGATTGATTTTTTTATTATCAATACAACCTTTTCAACTTAGAATAATATGAAGTTAGTTTTGTTTTCTGTCAATACTATATAAGGGAAACTTAATCTAGTGATGATATTTATCTTGTAAAGGATGATAATAACCTTTTTCCCAAATTCATTAAGGGGTATAGCCTCATGACATTTATATAAAAAGTTAGTGACAATGAATATATACTTCAACTTTCTGATTGTAGTTGGGAGATATGGACCCATGGAATCCATTCTCCATATAGTGAACGACTAAGAATATCTAGTGGTATGAAATAATTATAGAGGTTGATGAATGAATCCAAAGTGTATATGGTAGGAATGACACTTTTTGATGAACTCTATGAACTCATACATCATTAATGGACAATAGTAACCAAGCCTCTTGATTTGATGGGAGAGCTTGGTTCCTAAATGATTGGTGACACAATAACCTGTGAGGAATTATTGCGTAATAGTAAGGGTCTCTTTTCTTTCATGAAATTAGAGGAGAGACCCATCAAACAATTATTTATAGAAATATTTATGTGAATTTGAAAATTTTCAAAGGAAAAAATTTTCTACCCGACACAGGATATTCTCCCTCTTATCTGAATCAGAAAGAAGGGTTACATTCTAGAGATATTCTATTATGGGGGTATCCATTTAGTTACAGGATCTATAATCTTACCTTTTTTTACGGTATCATTAAATCCAATGATTCCCCTCATGTCATATCTAATGAATGAGGATAGAACCCAGTGATGTGAAATTTAGATAATCATCTTGTCCTTTTTTGGATTTTCCATGTCTGTGGATACATTATCCAATTAATCAACACTAGAATTTTGTGAGTGTGTAATATGAGAAAACATTGGTTTTGATGGAAATTTTTCCATCCATCCTTGTATGTAATCAAGAAAAGTAATTAGTTCTTCCTTCTTAATGGAATATTCACCATTAATCTGATTGATTACTAACCATAAGTTTCCCTTAATGCTTAGGTAGGATATTGGTATTTTCAGAACCTTCTCTTGACCTTTAATGAGAGCCTCATATTCTACCTCATTTTTAGTGTACCATTTCAAAAACAAAAAGGAATAAGGTATCAGGGAGAAGATCATGATTCCCAAGATAAATCGATCAAGATTTTATTTTTCCATTATTCTTCCAATCAGGATCCTAGAGGATCTTTAACAATACATCTCCCACATATGGGGAGTTTCATGGAGAGAGAAAAATTCTTCATTATAAAGATATGTGTTTACTAGGGAAATTTATAGAGAAAGATATATTACGAAGAAGTATTCTTATGCCTTACTGTTAACTACATTACAAGGCACAAATAGAATTTTAAACTATTATAGGATGAATTATAGCCTTTCTATATGTCCAATTAGTATTGTATGATTGAGGATATACTTGAGTGATTCTACTCAGGATACCTAGTGAACCTCATGATGTGACAAGTAATGCCTCAAATTATATGTGATGAAGATTAATGCAAGATAGTTTTTTCAATGTTGTTTTACTAGGTTTCCATATATGACATAGTTTTTCTTAGATATTAAATAATATTTTCCATGTTCACATCATTCTTATGTGAAAAGATTGAACTAAATGATCGTTTTAAGGTAACTACATTCAAGACGAGTGGATTTCCTTCCATGGGTGACATTAATACTGGTGGGCACATGGTTGTGCACAAATTTACCCAAGTTTTATGGTAAAAGAAGTCACTTGTAGTATATCTTGGGTTATCTAATCCCCAAGTATCAAATAATAAACCAATATAAACCTATGATTTGAGGGAGTTTTTGGCTATAGAGTGGCCAACGTGGGTTTTGGTTTGATTAGATTATTAAATGATATTTTAAGATAGTTAAGTGAATTAAATTTAAAAATAATGAGTTGATCCTTGGTTATCACATGGGGTGGATTGGATAAATTTATTTTCTTAGAAGATTTCATATCATTTATTCAATATGTATCCAAAAATTAAGATAATTATAAAAAATCATTCACCAATTTAATCCATACAGAATTACAAGGCTAATAACCAATGCACTTAGAGGAATGCATTCATGATAAATATAAGTAAATGGATAATACTAGAACTTAGAATGTGTCATAATTAATGTAGGAGAAGATAAAGAATAATTTAACTCCTAAAATGGAAATATTAAAATAACGAATAGATTTAAATATTAAGTACATGAAATAACATTCAATCCATAACCTTGAATCTCCGCTGGATCAACCCATAAGATTTTATTCTTCCATTTATTCTATTCTTATAATAGAAGTGGGAAGTCAACTTAAATAAGTGGGATTGAAGAATAAAAACATTGAAATAACGATCCCTCCATCACTGTGTGAGGAATTTCACAAAATATGACGTGAATAAACTCACTCCTTAAGGAGAAGATATCAATGTGATATTGAAAATAATAAAATAAAGGAATAAAAAGAATAAATTTTATTAAGAAATAAACGTGAATGAAAAAATTACATAATAAAAATTGACATTGCAATTACAAAATGAAAGTAGGAAATTATAATTAAAAGAAAATCATTTGATAGAAAAGAAAAACATGGATGTAAAGAAAAAACATGGATAGAAAGAAAAAAACATCAATGATAATTCCATTCACCATAATATACTTATATAGGCATATTTTGTGACTTAGGTAGAACCACCATCAATACATTCCTTTAACATTAATTGAGAGAGTCAAAAGGAAGGGTGAGAAAATCAAGGGAAATTTGATGTTTCAAAGTTGACCCAAAAAATTGTCCAAATTCATCCCCCTTGTTGATTTTTGAATTTGTAACTGAATATGGCTGTATCAAAATGGGTTATAGAAGGAAAATATCTTATTACATATCTCCTCTAACATATTAAAAAATTTCAGGAAAATTGGACAAGCTTTTTGGATGTTATGGTCGATCTTGTGGGATGGATTTATGAGTGTTCAAATTTGGACCACTATTTAAATGTCAACTTAGGATCCCTTTATCTCCATGAAAAATTCAGAATTATCTATGTAAAAAGTTTAATGAAATGATTACCATATTTTTCTATTTATATAGTTAAAATTTGAGCTTCATTGGGCTTGGATTATGAGACCCACTTTTGTTTGATGAACCTTAGGACCATTATGCTTTGTTCAAAAAATTTCTACATTCATCCCCCAAAATAATCATCTTCCATTAAGATTAATCCATCAATACTAAAAAAAAAATGTTCAAAATAAAGTGATAAATCATATCCAAAAAATTAAAGAAATTAATTCCACAAATAAATGATTGATTGGGCCCAAATTTACACTTTAAAGATGAATTTAACAAATGATATGAAATGAAGTTCAATTTATGAAATGCACTAAAACTGATGTTTATAGACATTGAGACACTTGAATATTAAGATATAATCAATGAATATTAGCATCTTTAAGAATCTAATCACACCCCAACTTGAGTTTTTCTAGTCTCAAGCAAAAAGTATATCAAAAATATGAAATTTAATTCCGTTTTTCAAAAACATTTTAACATACATTGCTCACCAAAAGACATCATTGCTAACAATCATGAAACCTTTCAAAAATCATTTCACACAAGATAGTTTCACAAGCATATCCTAAGCCCAAGACCATTACTTTTTTCAAATTCACTACCACATTTCATCCAATTTCAATTAAGCATGATGATGTGTTGGGTATAACAAAATACATGAGGCCCATTTTCTTATTAAAGGGAAAAAATGGAAGCTCTAGGTGGGAATCACACTAAAACTTAAGATGAGTATCCATTTTTTTTGTTTTTTTGTTTTTTTGTTGTTTTTTATTGTTTTTATGAACCACAATAGATATGAAAAGACCAAATCTGGGCAAGAAAACTATGGAGTCATGATCCCCAAGTGCCGGATGCCATGCATATTGTCAATTCCATGCTCTATAATAGAGATATAAATCCTAAATCCAGGAAAGACAACTATGGAGTCATGATCCCCAAGTTCCAGACACCACACATTATCACAAAACATTAATCTATATGGTCATTTGTTTTTATTTTTCCGATACTCAAATTAGAATAAAAGTGGCCCTAAACACTATACTATGATGAAAAGGACCCAAGAACTCAAATTTACACCCAAGATCCAATGGATGTGAATTGTGGAATTTTGATTAAGTGGATGAAAATGTAAACTTTAAAAAATCACATCAGACAACTGAACTTTCCAAAAACTATGATCATGAACTTAAACATGCGTTCAAATCATAATCAGGGCATTAAAAATCATTTGAAAATCAGTTTTAGTGTTTCAAAAGGTACATTAATTCATTCAAGGATAATTAATTGAATTTTTTTGAATTGAATTTTTTATCATAAATTCCTATTTTTTTTGAAATTCTAGATTTTCACTACCCCAACTTAAAATGAAACTGCCCTTAGTTTTGAAATAGAATAAAATAGAGATATTAGAATTGGGACGAAATAGGGGAGATGTGATTTGAAATTAAACCATGGAAAAGAACCACCTAGTTTGCAGTTTATGACCCATCAATAAGAAACTTATTACATTAGCTTCACGTTACATGTAGACTCCTCAGGGATGATTGATGGATACTTTTCAAATTTACAAGGAAGGGGTTTTATTTTGAAATTCTAAAATTCATAAGCACCTAAATATCACACATAATAGAAATCATATTACATTGGAAACCCCAAGGGGTTCCCTAAAAAAAAAATGCAGAAGTCGAGTTGCCTCTCGGAAAGAGATTAATTTTAATTCATTAGTTCAACTCAGATCCCTAATATTATATAATACCGAATTTAAACATTTTAATTACCCTATATTTCTCTACTTCAATAAGATTGATATTTATTCCTTTTTTATAATTTGTGTCATGTGAAATCCTTTGTAGTAAAATGAGTGGGAAAATCCATGTAATATTAAAAATGATTGATTTAGTTGAATTTCTAGTATTTCCTAATACAAAAATAACAATTCCAACATTATTGGTTTCATGTGAATAATGAAATACAACTACAAGGTATTTCTTATTACCTATGATGGGATTGATGAGTTGGGAAGGAAGGAAAATAATTTTGATCTTGGGTTTGTTGAAATTTACTAAAGAATATTAATAAATTAGATCAAAATCAGTTTCTTCTCCAAAAAATTTAGAAATAATTGGTTCATTTTGAAAATATGATTACTTCCAAAAATTGTTTGGTTGAATATAAATAATGGGTATAGACTCTATGTTTGTGATCATACCCAATGGTTTAGTGATTTGTGGTCCAAAAAAATCATCCTTGGAGAAATATTTAGGACCCTCCTTCCATGAGGCCAAGTTTCCCTCTTGTGAATACAAAAAAATCATTTTACTCTTGATTTAAAGACTCTTCATGAATTACTTGATCCTATTAATCCACCACAAATACTAAGGTTGGTTCTTTAGTAAATTAATGAGAGATTTGTTGGAATCTAGAAACATTACATAAGGTTTTAGAAGGGATATTTAGTGTTGAGGTGGGTTCTTCACAAGTTTTATTATTTTTTAATTCTATCCTCAAATATGAAACCTTAGAATTAATTATATGCATTTAATCACACAATTTTTAAAGAAGTTTTTAGGGATCAGTTTGGATAGGAGTTTGGACATCATGGAATTTCTTAATATTGATATCTTCCACCATCCTTGAGAGGGCTATAAAATTTTCCTTTAAATGTTCATCATCCCAAAGATTGTACATGTTATCGGGTGTGGGGTAATCATTTAAGTTTTGGTTAATGAAATTATATATGTGAGGGGTTTCCCAATGTGTATTTACTACTTGATTCTATCCTGAGTTTATAACGGTATATTTTTGATGATAATCCATTGGATTTATTTGTAAAATTAGATTTGAGATTTTCTAGACCCCTAAAAATAGAATGGGGAAAAGATAAGAGAAAAGGAATGAGTAAAGAGAAATTTGGGAGAAAAGAAAGGTTATAAGGTGACTTACTTGGTCCCCAAGAACAGTGTAAACATTTTTTGAACCCAAATTTACCCAAGTTTTATGGTAAAAGTGGTCTCTTATAGTATAGATTTGGTTATCAAATACACAAGGACAGAAGAAGAAACCTATATACACCTATGATTTGATAGAGGGTTTGGCTATAGAGTGGCCAACTTGTTTTTTTTCTTGATTGGGTTATTAAATTATATTTTGAGATACATAAGTGAATTCAATTTAAAAATAATGAGTTGATCCTTGGTTTTCTCATGTGGTGAATTGGTTGAATTTATTTTCTTAGAAAATTTCATATCATTTATTCAAGATATATCCAAACATTTAGATAATTCTAAAAAATCATTCACCCATTTAATATATACACAATTCTAAGTCTATTTACCCATGAACTTAGAGGATTTAATTCATGATCACTCTAAGGAAATGGATCATACTAGCACTCAAAATGTGTCATCATTAAATTTAGAGAAGATGAATAATAATGTAACTCATCAAATGGAAATCTTAAAATAATGAACCTATTTAAATATTAAGTACATGAAATAACATTCAATCCACAACCTTGCTACTCCCTTGGATAAACACATAAGAGGTTATCCCTCCATTGATGCTATTATACCAATGGAAGAAGAAATTCAACTTAAATAAGTTATATTTATGAAGAAAAATATTGAAATAACGATCAATTCACTGTTGTGTGGGGAATTTCACAAAATATTACGTGAATAAACTCACTCTCTAAGGAAACGATATCATTGTGACAATGAAAATAATAAAATAAGAGAATAAAAATAATAAATTTTATTAAGAAATAAAATTTAATGAAAAACTTACATGAGAAAATTTGATGTTGTGATTACAAAATGAAAGTGTGAAATTATAATTGAAAGAAAAACATTCGACAGAAAGGAAAACATGGATGTAAATGAAAAACATGGATAAAAAGGAAAAAAAATAAATGATAATTAAATTCACCACCATCTCTTTATATAGACAAATTTTGAGCCTCAATTCTACCCACAATTAATAAATTCCTTCCTAATTAATTGAGAGTGTCAAAAGGAGGGGGCGAAAATCAAGGGAAATTTAACATTTTGAAGTTGACCTGAAAAATCGCCCAGATTCATTCCCCTTATTGATGTGTGAATTTGTAACTAAATATGGTCGAATATGAAGAGTTTTTAGAAGGAAAATATCTTAGTAAATATCTCTTATAATATCTTTAAAAACTTCATGAAAATTGGACCATCCATTTGGATGTTATGGTCGATCTCATGGGATGACTTTATGGGCGTTCAAATCTATCCCACCATTTAAATGTCAACTTAGGATCCATTTATCTCCATGAAAACTTCATAATTAACTCTTCCCATAGTTTAATGAAATTATACCCATGTTTTTATATTTCTAAATTTAAAATTTGATCTTCATTGGGCTTATATTGTGGGCCCCACTTTTGTTTGACGTGTCATAGACCCATTATGATTTGTCTAGAAAATTTCTGCATTCATGCCCAAAAATAGTAATATTCACTTTAGATTCATCCATTGATCTGAAAAGATAAAATTTTATAAATAAATTGATAAATCATATCCCACAGTATCATATTCAAAAAATTAAATAAATTAATTCCACAAATAGATGATTGATTGGGCCCAAATTTGCAATTTAAACATGAATTGCACAAATAATGTAAAATGAAGTTCAATTTATGAAATGCAATAAAAATGATGTTTATGGACATAAAAAATTGAATATTAAGATATACTCAATGAATATTATAATATTTCATAAAATAATTCTCATGAGAGGTATTTCTTAAGATTTTGGAAAAATTCATGTCAATATTTATCCCATCAATATATCCCTCCATTTTTCATCAATTTTGTGAACGATAGGCACTTTCGTATGAGGTTTTCTATGAAGAAAATGATGTAAGAAATGAATCACTAAATCCCTCTCAAATCTTTATGGTTTTTAGGATGTTTCATATTAAGGATTTATTTAATCTTCTCAGGGTAAACTTTTATGCCACTATTGTGTAGCACAAAGCTAAGAAATTTTCCTACTGCCGCCCCAAAATCACACTTCAAGTGGTTCATTTCCAAGCTATGATTCCATAGTATGTTGAATACTATTTCATGTTTGGTTAAATGATCACAATTATATTGGTAATTTACTACCATATCATTGAAATAACATTGCATAATCATTTCTAGGGGTGCTTGAAGATGTGACGCATGGAACATTGATATGCGACTCTGGTATTTTTCAATACTAAAGGCATCAGTTGATAACAAAACACCACTTGTGGGGATCTAAAAGAAATTTATTATCCATAACCAAGGGATATATATATCTTATTATACCCTAAATACCATCCATGAAGGATATGGATTGGAAACTAGTTGTTGAATCGATTAATAATTCTATTATTGAGACTGGGAAATCATACTCTATGAAATTCTAGTTAATATTAATAAAGTCAATGAAAACATGAATTTTAACATTTTTTTCAATTGGGATGATATTGTACAGCCACATGGGATATTATAACTCCCAAATGAATTTATATTTAATTATATTTTCACTTCTTCCTCTACCTAAACAATACAAGTTGGTTGAATTCTCTCAGTTCCTATTTGTAACCATGATGATCCTCTGGTAGGCCCAGATGATGAGTATCCACATAAAGATCTAAGCTAGGAATCTCTGTATAGATCCAAGAAAATAAATCTCAATGATTATTTAGGAAGGAAATGTATTTTACCTAATATTTTTAAGTCATAGCGGTACTAATCAATATAGCCCATGGTTCTTCATTCACTCCTAAATTTATTTCCTTAAGTTATTCAATAGTGGGTGAGAAGCCTTCATAATATATTGAAGGGGAATATTTAAGATCTTTTTTTTCTCTTCATTATCTTTCATTTAAAAATTTATAGGTGAGGTGATATGTTTGGATTTGGAATATAGTATGGGGAAATGTTTATTTTCAATAAATTATAAGAAAATATCTCTAAATTCTAAAAAATTTGTTGCAGGTGCATCATTACCAAGGGAACTTGGAATTAACTCCCTCTCCTCTATACGATCATAAGGGGAAGATAATGAGATGAATTATTGAGACTCAAGATATTTTATTGGGGTAATTATTAGGTACTATGGATGACATGGAGGATAAATATGATACTAAATCCTTTATGGGTTCTACAAAAAATGTGGGTCTATCTTTAGCGGGAGAAAATTTGGTTGATATAGATGATATAATAAGAATAGGGTTTATGATGATCCAACATCATGTTCATCTCCTACCTTGATGTTTTAGGTTCATTTTATTTGATACATGTAATTTTATGGCCTGAACATCGATCAAACCAATCATCTAGTGGAGGTAATTGGGGGAAAAATTGAGGATTTCTCTTACCAGGGTAAATTTTCCTAACTTAGTTTATGGGGAATAAAAAATATTAAATGAGTTAATTGAATATATTTTCAATGTAAAATATTAATATACTTGTGTCCAGTGATATGAAAAATACTCTTTTCCTCTAGTTTCTTCCCATCTCTCTTATAGAAACCTGAGTCCCTATATTGGGATTCATAGGAATTGAATGGAGTACTATCACCATAAATAACTCCAAAATTCACATTGATAAAGAACTTGAGGGATTTATGATATGAAGAGGCATATTTTGTAGGAATATAAATCCACAAACTCACTAACAAAACATTAAGCTATATCATAGTGAAAAACTACAATTTCAAAGTCATACATGAGGCACTTGAAGCATGTTATGAGCTTGATCTTTCTAAGATATCTCTACTAACTTTTATTACACTCCTTAATTTTCATGTTGGAGGGGAAAAATAAGCTTCTTTATAACCTATTATTTAGAGGGTCTGAATAGATATGATATTGATTTGGGAACCTTTATCCATTATGGCTCAATGAATATTGATATCATTTAGTTTTCCATATACATGTAAGGGTATGATGTCCCCCTTCATGGAGATCTCTTAATATTATTCTATGAAGAAGATAAATATATGAAATTTGATTAAACTAATCTTTGCATGGTATATTTCCACCACAATTAACTTAAACAAAAATTCTTAAGGGCATAATAGGGCTTTAATGAGAACATCTTGGAGTTCCCTTAAGAGATAAAGGACATTTAGAATTGAGATATTACCTAGTAAAAAATCAATATAAATCAATATTTCATATTTTTGGGTTAGGGGACTATGATTTTTATCATGTGGTTTCTCCTCGGCTTGGGGTTTGGAGGCTGTTGATATAGACTGTATCTCTGTCTCCCTTACCTGACCCAAGTTTGAGGGTGGGGGTTGGGGAGGGGGCACTTTCACTATTTGGATATTGTATGAAACCAGACTTCCCACACTATAATTATACCACTACACTTTTTCAAATTAATTGTATAATACTATTGGACTTGAACAAGTCTCAGAGGATTCTAGAATGGAACGATGTTCCCACCGAGCCCCCTAGAGTGCTTTTCTTCTCATCTCTATGACAGAGATGGATTCATTTGAGATAATTATTGAATAGAGACCATATATTCATCATCCTCCTGGACCACAATAATCTTATACCCAATTATTAATGGGAGAACATAGTTCATAAATATCTTCTTCATCATATAAAGGATTTTGAAAGTGGATGACATTGACAAAAGCATATTTTTACTACTCATATGATGAAAATTCCATTTGATGGGATGATGCTTGTGATCCTGTTTAATGGATGGTTTGTATCCTCCTAGTTCCAAGGGATAAATTCTAAGAGGGTATTAATCAGTTTGGGTACCAATATATAATCTTCATACTGCCTCTTTTTATTTTAGTGATGTTTGCAACAACCTTTATATGACGATGAATAAGAATTTATTTATAACTTGTTAGGGGATATAAAGCCATAAATGACCGATTTAGTTGTCCCCTAAGGATAGAGTATAATCATTTGACTATTTTTCTGGTCATCCAATCATAAAACATTTGAGAATGTGTATATAAGACTTGTTACTATTCACCCTTATCTTTGGGTATGGTAGTAGAAACACAAACTAATTACACCATAGGTTTTACCAACTTCACTTATTTGAATTCAACCATTTTTTAAAGATCATCATTGAAGTAATTAAGTCCAAGATATTATGACCTATAATCTGATGTTAGAGGAAGTAGTCAGGATGATTATTTAGGTCAATCTCATTAGGCCATTTGGATTTCAGAAATATGAGAAAATTATTCTCCAAAATGACAATTAAATAACTTGGGATATTATTATTTTTGAAAGAATATATATTTTTCTTTCTATCCTCAAGTGTAAGATTCCTATATTCCCTTTTTACCAAATTATAGGGGTGATTCTATTTCTTTTGCGTCTTGGGAGGAGGATCCAATTTATAATGGGTAGTCTTGGGTTTTAGATTAAACTATGATTCTAGTTTGAGCATAAAAGTTTCCACTTATACTCTAACTAGTTTCTTTTTTTTATTATGCCATTAAATGAGATTTAACCTTAGTTTATCAAATAAAATATTCCAACCTCTGTGTAAATGTGTTGAACCCTTAGAATCTACCTAGGTATTTAAATAGAATAAAAACACTTACAAATCATCACAGATATTTTTAATGAATATCTCTAACAACTATTCTCAGGGGAGTTACATATTTAGGGAATATGTAAAGTATTTACATATGGAAATAATACTCAAGACCCTCTTATTATAATGATATTTACAATTTGGGATATCGAGTAATATTATATTCCTCATAATATATTTTAACTGATAGAGAAATTACTGATGCAGATCCTCTCAACCATTAATGGACCTAGCTGGTAAGTTGTTATACTAGAAAAATATTGGTCCTTCTTGGGTATATATAAATCATATGATATTAGATGATTATTTTTTCTCGAGTGTTCCTATTATAGGGCCACATAAATTTATAAAGTGTGTCATATGTTTTTTTGGTTCCCCATGCTATTGAAAACTAGAAACATTGGATTCTTAAGGTTTGGTAGAGGAGGATTTTTGTACACCCATTTAGAATATAGTTTCATTTCAAATTTCACCAATGCTCAATGTCCTTCCATGGACTTTATTTGGGAAGCCAATGATTAAAAGGAGTCAAGAAGTTATACCAGGATGGTCAGTTGGGTAGATACTTTGGTAGAGGTGATAGGTGGAGTCTGATATGGTCATCCCATCTATGTCTGTTATGGGTGTTATGTACAAGCTTGTTGAGGATAAATTTCTTGACAGAGATCTTAAAGGTGCACATATGGAGGTAAATCTTGATAGTTTCTAGCTATCAACCTTAATTAAACTGGTTAACTGGACCTTGAGTCTACTATATGGTCATGATCAGTTCATATAGGCTAAAATACTGTCACTTCTTTGGATATGCACTAGAGGGGAAATATTTTCATTCACCTAGGATTCATACTAAGCATGAATTTTTTCCTTTATTAGCTCAGAATTAATTCACTTTAACACTTTTATCATATATTTATATTTGGAAAAATTTTCCTTGATGGTGTGATCGTCATTTTCTTCAAGTTTTGGATGAGATGTGGCCACACCCCTCCCTATTTTATTTAAGTGAATCTCATCGAAAGAGTGGCGGTTGAACATTTGGGAGAGCTCCAAAATGTTAGGTATGGCTTTGGGGATGGGTAAAAAAACCTTCTTTACATTTCTTAGTGTGGACCATACTTCAGACATTAGTTTACCCACAACGCTATTCCATTTCGACATTGTGCTTTGGGTTATTCATGGAGGCAACATTGATGATATCTACTGATGTGTGATATGCTATAGAAGATCCTTTATCCTTTGGGTATTTTAAGGGAAAAATTCCAGTATTTCCTAGAGTTTTCATTTTTTATGGATTGATTCAGTTATAAACCCTATATGAACCAAATTTTTATTCTTGATACTCCCCTAAAAGTGATATTTTGAGGGTGATCTAGTGGGAGTCCCCAACTAGATATACCGACCGTGTTCCCAATGAGAGTGATAGATCTCACAATTGAATGAATTGTGAAGGATTATCTTATGATGATTATAAAAGTATAGAGATGATCAATTTTCATGGGTAAAGGAAGGAGTGATGGTATGAATTACCCTATCCCTAGGGGTTGGGGATGACTTGATCGTGTCACTATCAGATCATAGACTTTTTTGGAGTTTAGTGATCTCTATAGTGGTGAATGTGGTATAAATGATGAAAATTCCCTCCACCCTATGGGCTGGAGAAGCTCCCATATTTTTTCTATAGTGGATATCATATCTTCCCTTTTTATTTTTAGGCTTTTTTGAGAATGATTCAGATTCAATAATTTTTTCTAACCACGATTTTTTATTCTACCAATGGTTTCTATAAAATCAAGTATTTTTCCATCCTCTAATGTGAAGCCTACTCTACCTTTTTATAAGGATGACGTAAAAACATTTCAATTGATCTATCATGTCGATTAAATCGTTTTTGTTCCTTTTAAGTGGTAGATTAATACTATTTAGTCCAACTAGAATATATCGATCCTAAGTTTGATATTTTACTCGAGATGATGACATTGAAAGATACATTTCCTAGAAGACACCAATGGTTATTGAGTAGAGTAAAATATTGTACTCCATGTTCACCCCAACCTCTGATACAGATGTTATAAGGGGTACCAATGATTAATCGGTGAAGATTTTTCAAGGCCCCAAGACATGAATACTAGAGATCCATGAACTACTTTCCAAACTTAAAATTTTTATACCATTAAAATTGTAGACAAGTCAATTTGGAACTAGATCTCACTAATTTTCTTGAAATGATTTCTATAATGCTCACAAGGAAAATGTTTTTTCATAATATAGAAAATAGTTTTATATAAGGTTAGATGAAGATAATTTATTCAACCCTCATTCAGTGTTTCTATAATGTCATTCCCAGGGGTGGATATGGACAAAACATAACTAATATACTATCTTTCTATAGTTATTTCCTTATAAATATGGAATTGTCCTTATATTATAAAAGGGATTCCTCCACTTGATCTAACCAAAATAGGTGTTTCTAAACCACCTTACCAAGGGGAGTCAGTTTTTTTAGAATCACCTTTATTGTATCAAAAGATATATGAACTAATGGTGGTAAAGAAGGTGACTATTTCCTTGGACCATCCTTTGGCTATGAGGAAATTTCATCAGTTAGCGATGAGGCACTTATTGTGGTTGGCCTCAATCTATGAAGTGCCTCTTGATATGAGTTCATTCTTAATGGATTTTTACCAGGGGAGGAAGTTGTTGATAATTTATCTTTAGACCATGAGTATGATTTTCAAAACTATCACCATGAGAAAATATCCCATGATCTATCTCCATGGTTCCCAGAGGAGGACCTCCATGGTTGATACTTTTATGAGGATATACAGAGTTACTAATCCTAGTGTGATGAAGAGGAAATCTGTGATCACCACCACCTTCTCCTAATTAGGATAAACTACCATATTATAGGGTCCCTATTGAAAGATATTGTATGTTATTAATAAATCCATAACTAATTGGGGAAATAATATACACCTACTCTTGCTTTATGGATTTAATTTTATGAGACCATCTTGATATTCATGGTTGGGTGACCAAGACTAGGACCTCATACTTTATGGGGTTCATTCCATGTGGAAAATGATCCTCATGAATCTAAATCCTCCTAGATGATCTCCCACCTATTATCAGAACATGCCAATGTATTTCTTGGGTACGTGTTAGGATATACTGGCATACCTTGCAAGTATTATCAGGTATGGGAATATGATCATGTTGTTGGTTTTTAATTACTTCCAAGATATTTCGATATGCCTCTTGGATAGAGGAGATAATATAGGCTTACCCCTAGTTGGGTGACACTAGATATACTGATGGAATCCATATGAATGTGAAAGAATATGATGAAAAATCTATAATATGTTGGAAGGGGTATGATTCTTCCCTTTTATCACTGAAAGAATATACTAGTGGGGTTCTATAGTAGGAATGAGGATATCAGACCATTCCTTAGTGAGAGTGGGAATATGAGTCCACTCTAATCCTATGTTCACCATTTGTAAATTTTGATGTGTATCAGATGCGATGGTGTAAATATAACCATTACCTTGGGTGGATTCTATGATATATTGGATTGTTTCTCTAGGTGATTTTTGGGTGTGCTGAAATACTTTTCAATATGAGTAGGAGTATGATCCTTCTCTTCTATCCTCATCAGGGTATGTTGATGATATTATTTAGAAAGAACATGTATATATGCCTAATCCTGGTGCTAGTGGGTTGAATTACCCTAGAGGGACCTCCTAATGGATGCCTGAAATTGACTAGATGGGGATGTGATGTCCAAGGTAGTCTCCTTAGTATCCTTTATAGTATTTTAGGTCATCTGGTGTTGGTAGCAGTGGCAGTTGATGGTGTAAACCATGCTGGATGGATCTTGGACAATATCGAGATCATATGAGACCTCTTCCTCTACCTACCTAAGATAAGGGAGATGATAATTATATTAATTCGTTGACATGCTACCAAATTTGTTCATAGGTGAAAAAAATACACCACATGTTTCCCTATTGTGGTCTTTCTTTGTCGGCATGGAGATCCATGAATCTTGATCTCTTAGAGGTACTCATGTGTTACCTCCAAGGCGGGGATAATACATTGAGTTGGTACTCCCTGAAAATAATTTTCATCTTCTTTTGTTGAATACATTTCTTAGTTACCGATTCCTCTTAGTCATGGGGGTTTCATCTTTGGTGGTATCTATGAAATATTTCTGATTTATTTGGGTGAAAATCCGTTTGGATTGAAGGGGGATCTTTCTTGGAAAGTCCTAAAGGGATCAATAAACAAAAACAAGAAAACCCATTAATACCATATATCAAGTAAGATCATGTTTGATCAATATCTTTCATGGATAAATGTTTCACTTGAGGTTTACTATTTTTATTTCAGATGGAAACTTTCAACATAACTCCATCATGAAATTTTCACTACTAAAATTTGTGCTATTTGCGATGGGATCCCATTGTAAATAAGATTTAGCGATGGGGTCCCATCGCAAATAGCCCGTCGTAGAAAATAGCACTGTAAATACCATTTTTTATGATGGGCCCGTTGCAAAAAATGTTGTTTCTGACGGGGAAGTACCCTGTCACAATTAACTCTCCGATTATATACATTATATATAAATAAACTTTTT
The DNA here is from genome assembly GCA_963277665.1 of Viscum album. Lineage (NCBI taxonomy): Eukaryota > Viridiplantae > Streptophyta > Magnoliopsida > Santalales > Viscaceae > Viscum > Viscum album. The sequence goes on along the minus strand of OY728138.1, from coordinate 282,848,177 downwards.
GTAATGATCCCATTGCAAAAAGTATTTACGATGAGCCCTTGGTACCATCACAAATACTATTTAAAAATATATATTTAAACTATTTGCGATGGGATCCCATCGCAACAGGTCCCATCGAAAATAATAACCAAAGTTAAAAAAATATATTTAATAAAATTATAATTAATCAAAAAAATAATATTAATATTATTAAAATAATAAAAAAATAAAAAATATTAAAATTCTCAATATTTTCAAAAAAATATAAAAAATTCATAAAATATTATTATTATTATTATTAGTAAAATAAAAAAACAGTAAAAAATATAATACTAAAAAAATATTTAATAAAATTATGATTAATGAAAAAATAATATTAATATTATTAAAATAATAAAAAATATTAAAATTCTCAATATTCACAAAAAATATAAAATCTCATAAAATATTATTATTATTATTATTAGTAAAATAAAAAACATTAAAAAATATAATAGTAATAATAAATAATTAAATATTAAAAATAAAAAAAAATTAAATTATGCAATATTCTCACAAATATAAAAGACAGAAACTGAAAATAGTTCATATTACAAAAAATCTTGAATTCAAATGTTTTTAACATAAAAAAATTCACTGGGGGGGTCGTCTTCTGGAGGAGGCGGAGGAGCTGTAGAAGATGGTGGAGGAAAATCCATCCCTAAACTACGAGTGAGACAACACATGTACTCCATCTGATTGTGATGTTGCTACTGCCATCGACACATCTCCTCATCGTGATACTATTGCTGCTGCTGACGCATCTCTTCATGATGCTTTTGTAAACTCTCTATATGCTCAGCCTGATTTTGCAACTGCTCCTGATATTGTGAGGTAGAAGATGATGCCTCTCCATGAGCTCCTCTTGAGTTGGACGCCGACATCACAAAAATACCATAATAAGTACCAGGAGTCACATGAGAGCTGATACCAACTACTCGGCCCTTCTCAAAGCCATACTGAGTCACCTGCATCCATGCCACCTCATTGAAATGGTAGGTATTGGTCTGATTAGTCACCTCATCCTGACTCCCAATGGGTGTCTAAGAGGTCACATCCCCATATGACTTCTTAAATTCCAATTTGAAATTAAAATTTTGAAAATATTATATGCAGTTAATTTTCAAACCGAAAAAATAATACTAACAACAATCTGACACTGAAGATCACCTCTAATCTCTCCAGTGGCTGTATCAGTGTACATCCGCTAATAAAAATCATACTCCGTAATATTGGGATGCTTGAATGCCTATAAAAATATAAAATAAACTGTTTATATTTAAATTTATATAAAATATTTTAAAAAAATACTTACCATATAATTTATATGCATACTGAATGTACAACTACCAGCTCAATGAGTCACCTCCAGTCTCCCCCAGTTCTGCCGACCCACTGAAAACCTCCTCTGAAATTCACCACCGAACCAGTGTAAACATAATCCATCCCAAACGAGAGATGAAATGCATTCTGGTTAGTAGGCTCTACATGAATCATCAAAATCTATCACTCCTATTTTCTTAATGTCCATCCTTCTCAAATTTTTCAAAAAATGACAGAAACGATCACACATAGACGCCTCTCATGCCGCGTGGATAGCATCACACATGTTATCATTGATGGGATACTATAAAACCTACAAATAATTTATAATATAAAGTTATTAATAAAATAAATTTCAAAATAAATATTATTCATATACGTACCTGCCAATGATTGAACATGTCAAGCTGCACATCAACGGTAATCTGTTCCCTTGTGATCCATGGCTGAGAAAAATAATTGCACAAGATAGCGCTCCCCTATCCAATAGCTACATGCGCAAAACTGTGAAAAAAAATAAATAATCAAACAATTCGTATATATATAAATAAATTAATAAAAGATAACTAAAATATATAGGTTCCCATACCTCTGTGTGCATGGATCGAAGCTAAGACGTGGACGTCACTTGGGGAAAGGGTCAGGAATCATCAGTCACGCAAGACTGCACCCCCTCCACGTACCCCCTGAACTACCAGTAGGCTGAGGGTCAGATGACCCCAAATCCCCCTCATCCAAAGGTATCTCAAACTCCTGTAACAGATGAAATAGATCAGGGTATATATCAAACACAAAATGATTTTTGTTAGAAGATAGTTGAAAATAACTATTATATGTAGATATATATTAGTTATGATTATAACTAGCATTTAAATGTGTCAATGTTAACCTTCATAATCATCTTCATATCTGATGATGTCAATGTCTTCATATTCCTCCTCGGCATCATCAATATCCATATGAGTTTCAGTTTTATCATCTCTTGTCATTTTAAATTCATTTGTAACATCATTAACATCTTCGTCACCATCAACCCTTAATTGTGGGGTGTCATCATTGATATTCATGTCTCTTTATAAAAAATATGTATTTTGAGTAGTTTCTTGAAAAATTTCAATTCCTTCCACTTCAGCAGAACCACATTCAGTTTGAGTAAACTGATTTTCTTGAGATTTCAGTTTTATTATGCTTCACCAATAACTTAGGTCTCTTAAAGTATCACAGTACTTTGCATAATAAATTTGATGTGCCTATTGAGCCAGTAAAAATGGTCTATTTACTGTAATAAGACTTTTATATTTAATATCAACAATTCCATGAGTCGGATGAACATTCAAGCCTCTCTCAGTATCCAACATCCGACATTTAAAAATCATTATGTAATTATGTCCTAGATAACACAACTCAATAATTTCATCCAAAATACCGTAAAAGTAAACTTCAGTTTCTCTATGATTTGATCCTCTCAAACAAACTCCACTGTTCATTGTTTTTTTGATCCCCCATATGCATGTGTATGAAATTGAAAACCATTCACTACATATGCATTATAATATTTAACCATTTTGGATGGCAGGTTACTCAATATACACAGTCTCTTATCAATTTTATCATCATGTTGAGACACATGAAAATTTGTAAAATAATTATCAATATAATAAATAGTAAACTGAATTGATATTAAACCATCAATAATTTATGTTACCAGTTTTTGAAACCATTGAGAATTTTTTTTGTCTGTGTTCTTCAAGAGCAGTTGCTGTAATTTGTGGAAATTGTTTCTTGATATGATTATCATATAACCTAAAAATAAAATAAGTTTACACAATATAATAAAAATTATATAATAATTGATAGAAGAACTCATTGTACAAATGATGTCATTTCTTCACAGTTGAGAAGAACATATGTATGAGCTCTGTGATATTCATAGTCTAGAATCCATTATTATTGAACTCCATCGAAGCCAATATTTGTCTGATTACAAACTAATAATTGATTTTCCATTTTGTCATTAAAATTTCCATAATTCTATCCCATGCAGTTGTGTTTTTCAGGATATTCAGATTCCAAATAGAAAGATCATATAAAATCAATTTCCTCTTGCAAATAAGCTTCAACAATTGAGCCTTAAACTGATGCTTTGTTACGTACTTTTTTCTTCAATTTATTCATGCATCTCTTGAATGGGTACATCCATCGAAACTGTATTAGACCTCCACATTTAGATTCATGTGGAAAATGTAATATGAGATGTTCCATTGAGTCAAATAAAGTTTAAAGAAAGATTTTTTCTAGTTTACATATAATTATAACAACATCTTCTTCCAGTTTTCTTAGTGCATCATAGTCTGTTGTCACTGCACAAATCTCTCAAAAAATATGATATGTCTATTATCGAATCCAAAATCATAGAATTCAACAAACCTCTGAATCCAATCAGCATAAGTATTTCCATTATAACATGACAATCATGACTTTTTAATCCAGCAATATGACCATTATTAACACATCTTCCCAAATTGGAAGAATAGACATCTGGAAGTATTAAATATACAATCCACTGAAAAAATAATAATAGAATCTATTTAGAAAGTGTATAAGATACTTTTGGCTTCATTAACCTCTATGATCTGACATTTTCAAATAGTTCAAGTTCTGGTCGCCTACAAATTTGGGCAAGATCTAGTCGTGATTTTACAGTATCTTTGGTCTTACCTGGTGTATCCAAAACTGTATGAAATAAATTATCAAAATGGTTCTTCTCAATATGCATGAAATCCAACATGTGGCAAACTAACAAATTAGATCAATATGGAAGATCCCAAAAAATGATCCATTTTATCCAATTATGTTCTTTCCCAAAGCCATGGATTTTCTGTTGGTTTACTGTTGGGCCAAATGTGATGTAAGGTAATGAAAATACAACTAATTTTAACTCTGTACCTGAGATCACTATTGGAGGTTTATCCCTTTAAATTGTGCCTTTTCTAAAATGAGATTTGTTCCTTCGAAAAGAATGATCGGTTGGAAGAAATATGCGATGATAGTCAAAATACAAAGGTTTTTTTCCATTGAAGAGCATTAAGGATTTGTTGTCTTTCATACAGTAAGGAAATGATTTCAGACCATGTGTACTCCATCCTGATAACATTCCATATGCTGAAAAGTCACTAATCATCCACATCAATGCAGATTTTAATTTGAATTTTTTTTCGTAGAAACATCATATGTACTAAAACCATTACTCCATAATTAATTTAACTCATCAATCAATAGTTTCAAATAAACATCAATATTCTTTTTCAGATGGCCTGGGATTAATAAGGTCAAAAATATATAGGGATCCTTTATCAAAATCCATGGAGGTAAATTGTATGGAGTTATAAAGACATGCCAACATGAATACTGACTACCATAAGAATCAAACGGATAGAAACCATCAGTAGAAAGACCCAATCACATGTTTCAGGATTCTAAAACAAAAAACGGAAGCAAACAGTCAAAATGTTTCCATGAATCAACATTATATGGAGAATTCAAGTTTTTATCAGTGGAAATATTGGTTTTGTGCCATGACATCATTACCGCTATGTTCGGAGACATAAATAAACATTTCATGTCACGACCCGACCTCGGGGCCCATGCCGTGACTACCCCAAGCCCGCCTTCCATAGGCTAGGGGATAGTGACTAGCACTAAAGGCGTAAATCCTGATAAAAAGGGAAGGCATTTCCTTTATATAATTAAACAAATAGAACAAAGTACACAAGTGAAGTAAGCACAAAGTAAAACCGAGTATAAAAGTAAGTGATGGAAAGTAATGGGCCAGTATACAAACCCAACTGAAAGTACAGTACAAGTAAAAAGTAAAATACAACAGCAGTAAAGCAAAGTGGAAACCACTGAGTCATCCTTCGGGAATCCCACCTGAAGGGTGGGTATAGATAGTATCGTCAGTACCTCAGGTCCGTCCGTCTGCTCCATGTACGTCCCGCTAGGTGGTCCACCTCCGGATACCATCCAGCTCCACAAGCCTCAACCACGATCAGTGTTGTCCGTCGTTTTCAACCTACACAATGTAGTGCGGGAATTGCCTGTGGAGGGGTGAATATAACGATACTTAGTAGGGACCCCGAGACCCCCAAAGGTCTCCCATAATCCCTGAAGGATAAACCACAAAGGAAAGAAACAAACATGAAGTTTCAACCAACTCTACTTAGGTATATGCCCATACATATACCTAAGTCATCAATCTTAGTTCGGATCCAACTCCTGAGCCCAAGCACAGCCCGGTCCACACAGGAAAGAAGTCAATCACATCAATGATAATGAATGAAGGTCAAGACTCACCTCACACAGGTATACTACTTTAGAAGAGAGGTGGAGATGATTAGATGTATCCTCTGAATCATCTCCTCTACCGAACCCACATAGGATCTTAGTACAGAAGTCATCGCTGCTGAACCCACGTAGGATCCAAGTATAGTAATCATCGCTACCGAACCCACATAGGATCCAAGTACAGTCGTCATTACTATCGAACCCACGGAGGATCCAAGTACAGTCGTCCTTGCTGCCGAACCCACGTAGGATCCAATTACAGTCGTCATCGTCGTCGAACCCACGAAGGATCCCAAAAGGTAGTCATCACAGTTGCAGCCAGCTCTAGGGTTCCCTCACAAAGTGTACTCGATTCTGGGAGGGTCCTCTCCTCGAGTAAATGGGTCGATACATCAACTGTCACGAAATCATAAGTTTATGTATCCCAAAGTTCCGTCTCGTCAAAAGGAACCCAATGTGACAAACGTCGCGTCAATCAGATGCCCGGTCTGAGAGATATTGGCTTTTCTGTTTCAGGGGCCCGGTTGGAAATATACTCATTCTAAACCCTGCCATTTTCCAAAGATGCCCAAAACTCACTTAGAGTATCTCAAAAGGACCAACTCATCGAAAGGATCCCAGTGCCGCAGACGGTGTGTCGATCGGACGCACAATCTTTAAGTTATTCATGCTTAAGTGAATAACGGGCCTGACCCATTAAGCCCAGTGGGTTGGCTGGTCGGGCCACCCAGTTTTGGTGGGTCCGACATGGTAGGGGTGTCAAACTGGCCCGATGATTCGCGTAGCCTAACCTGAGGGGCGAGGCCTGTCCCGAAGAGGGCGCGGCCCGACCCAAAGTGGGCGCGACCCGACTCGAAGTGGCGCGACCCGACCCAGCTGGATGAGCGGTCCGAGGGGGGGGGATGCCCAAACTGGCGGCACCAAGAGGCACCGCCCTCCCTAACCGGCCGGCTAGAGCCGACCGACCATCTGGTGCGAGCGGCCCGCTCGGGCGAGCTGCGGGTTCTCCAGCGCGGTGCCCTCCTGGCGCCGCGACATTCCTCCCCCCGGCCGGCCAACGAGCCGGTCGGTTCTCTAGTGCGGTGCCCTCCTGGCGTCACGGCTCTCCTTCGTCCGGTCGGCCGACGGGTCGGCCGGTTCTTTCGCCGAAGAGGCCCTCCCTATGCGGGCTGTGGTTCCCACAGCGCAGTGCCGTGGGGCGTCACGACTCCTTCCTTTGGCCCGATCTTCTTCGTCGGTCAAGCAGCCCGTGGTTGCGGGTTGCGGTTCCTCCACATGCGGCAGGCGTGCGACCGCTGCCTTTGAACATCGCCGATTCCCAATTCTAAACAAGACAAGAAATGACGGAGGTTCGTCGGTCCATGTTTGTTTGGACCGCGCCCTCCGCGTTAGGCGGTAACAATCGGCCAAGGTGCTCACTTGATTACAAAAAGAACAAGGGAGTAATTTATTTAAAATAAATTAAGAAAACCCCCTACCTCGAAAAAGATTTGTGGTAGCCAAGTATCGTGGATGACGGTGTCGATTCCATCATCGTCAGAGTGTACCCGAAGAAGTGGTGTCTCCCCTCTTGTCGCAGAGAAAAGAATAGAAGGCGCGTCATCGTTGGGGAGTTCCCCACGACGGTGTCTCCTCCCTTGATGCAGAGGAAGAAGAGAATTGGAGAACCGGGGAGCATTCTTCATTGAAGGTGGGTGTTCTTCATCAGAGAAGAAAACCGTTCTTCGTTTGAGGAGATGAATACTTCTCTCCCTTTTCTCAAGAGCTCTCACCGCAAAGCTTTTACAACACAAAAAAACTCCTAAAATAAAATATTAGGCTTGGATAATATTTTATTGACACATCCAATTGAAAATTCAAAACACTTAATTAATTAAATGAAGATTTGTTTAATTAATTAAGAGATGGGTTGGCAAGAATTAATTAAGAGATGGGTTGGAAATAATTAATGGAGGGAGGGGAAGGTGGAGAGTTTACACAAATTGAGAGGAGTTACAAATTAATGAAGGGGAGGTTTAAGGGAGTTTAGGGAATATGAAAGGTTGGGGATCGTGTGGGACCCACCTCTCAAATATCCACACATGGGAAGTTGGGTGGATGTGGGCCCCACCATTAACTTCCCATGGGAGGAATTAACCTCCTTAGATACATAAAATTGTTTTACAAATTTTATTTATCTTTTTAATTAAACCACAATTTATAACTTCAAACCCGCATAAAATGAAACTGCGGGAAAGGTCCCCTTAAGAAATTACCAGCTCTACGAGTTCATCAGTGCCCTAGGATTTTAATTTTGAGCACCAGTTCAAAATATAGAAAAACCCACTTGTTTGTTCACTAAATGTACCCAAGCTAAACTTCAGAAATTGATTCTAGGCACACCGGTCCTCGGAATCAAGTGTCGTCAGAGGCCACAGACTCGTAAAATTCCAAAGTATTTAAGAAAAAACATTTCCTTGAAATTTACAGGTCTTTACATTACTCCCACCTCAGGGATTTACGTCCCCGTAAAGCTACAACATAAACTAGGGAAACAAATGAGGGTACTGAGCACGCATCTAAGCCTCCCGCTCCCATGTGCTCTCCTGGAAGTTCCTGTGCTGTCAATGAATGCACACTAGAGGAATCAACCGTCCATGTAGGACCTACTCCTTTCGATCCTTGATCTCCACCAGAACCTCTATGAATGTATCCCCGTCATCAATGTCCAGCTCTCCATGATCAATGATGTGTGATGGGTCGTGCACGTATCTTCTTAGCTGAGATACGTGGAAGACGTCGTGCACCCGGTGCAATTGAGGTGGAAGGTCCAGGCGATAATCCACCTCTCCTACCCTCCTGAGGACCTAGAATGGTCCGATGAAGTGCATAGATAACTTGACGCCCTGACCAAATATCTGTAATCCACGTTGAGGTGAGACCCGTTAGAAAATGTGGTCACCATCCTCTAACTCCAGTGGTCTCTATCTCCTATCAGCATAGGACTTCTGTCTGCTCTGTGTAGTCCTCATCCTCTCCTGGATGATCTGTACCTTCTCCATCATAGCCTGAACCATCTCTGGTCCTACAAGTGCTGACTCCCCAGGGTTAGTCCAGCACATAGGTGATCTTCATGGTCGGCCGTAAAATGCCTCATAAGGTGTCACTCTGATGGTGGAGTGGTATTTGTTGTTGTACAAAAACTCAACCAAGGGTAGGTGATCCTCCCAGCTGCGACCAAAGTCAAGGACACATGTACGGAGCATGTTCTCAAGTGTTTGAATGGTCCTCTCCTTCTGGCCATCCGTATGAGGATGGAAGGTAGTGCTCAGACGTAGCTGCGTCCCAAATGCCTCCTGTAACCCCTTCCAAAGCTGGGAAGTGAAGCGAGCGTCTCGATCAGAGACGATAGACGATGACACACCATGAAGCCGTATGATCTCTTGAATGTAGAGGCATCCCAAGCTCTCTACTGATCTCCTCTCTCTGATTAGAAAGAAGTGGTATGAATTGGTGAGTCGGTTTACGATCACCCAGATGGAGTCGTGTCCTATGGAAGTACGTGGAATCCACATCATGAAATCCATGGATATCCCGTCCCACTTCCACACTAGAAACTCTAAAGGTTGTACCAAGCCTGATGGTACCTGGTGCTCTGCCTTCACTTGCTGGCAAGTGAGGCATCATGAAACGAACTCTGCTACAACCTTCTTCATACCCAGTCACCAGTTCTGTCGTCTGAGGTCTTGGTACATCTTTTCCACTCCAGGATGTACCTCTAGAGGGGAAGTGTGAAACTACCTCAGTACCTCCTCCTGTAGTGAAACTGGTACCATGGTACATCCCCTAAATAGGATGATGTGCTCTCCTACTTCAGAAAATTCATCAGGCGCTTTCCCTATGGAAATCTGAGCACGTCACGTCTCACAGTCAATGTCCCCACGTTGTGCCTCTCTGGACCACTGAAGTAGTGGAGGAGTGACTGTGATAGACTGTAGAAAGGATGCCCCATCTCTATCTACAAAGGATATCTACAACGCAGCTAGCTGCTCTGTTGCCTCCCCTAGAAGCTGTATGCCTGATATCCTACTGAGAGCATCAGCTACTAGGTTCCCCTTCCCAGGAGTATAGACTATCTCAAAGTCAAGGTCCTGGAAGAACTCGAGACATCACTGTTGTCTCAAGTTCAGGTCCTTTTGCGAGAAAATGTACCTGAGACTCTGGTGGTCAGAGTAGACTGTAAAGTGCTCACCCATCAGATAGTTCCGCCACATATTTTGGGTGAAGACCACTGCTGCTAACTCCAGGTCATGGGTAACGTAATTCTACTCATGCTGCCTCAACTTCCGTGAACCATAGGTGATCACTGCATACTCCTACATCCGGAGACACCCAAGTCTGGTCCCTGATGCTTTGCAGTAAACCGCGTACCCAACGCCCTCCTCTGGTAGCCTCAAGATGGGCACACTTGTCAATATCTGTCTCAGATGGCATCTATATGACCACACGAAGGGTTTCCCCTTCTTCGTCAAAGCTGAAAGTGGTGTTGAAACTCTGGAGAAGTCTAGAATAAATCTTCGATAGTACCCAGCCAGACCTAGGAAACTCCGCACCTCCGTCACGCTCCTGGGTGGCTCCCAAGAAAGTACTGCCTCGATCTTCATAGGATCCACAACAACTCCCACCTCTTAGATTACGTGCTCCAAGAAGTGAACCTATCGAATCTAGAAATGGCACTTCGAGAGATTACCATAAAGCTGGTGCTCTCAGAGCGTGTCCAGTACAACCCGCAAGTAGTAGGCATGCTCCTCCTCAGTAGTCAAGTAAATCAGTATGTCGTCGATGAAAACTACAAAAAAACAATCGAGGTAGGGCTGGAAGATCCTGTTCATGAGACTCATGAACACTGCTGGTGTGTTGGTTACGCAGAAGGGCATAACCAAGAACTCATAGTGGCCATACCGACACCTAAAGGCCGTCTTCTGCACATCCTCGTCTCAAACTCTGAGCTGATGATAGCCTGACCTGAGGTCTATCTTTGAGAACCATCGTGCTCCCTTGAGCTAATCAAAGAGATCGTCAATCCTCGGGAGTGGGTACTTGTTCTTTACAATCACCTGATTCAGGTGACGGTAGTTGACACATAGTCGTAAGCTCCCATCCGCCTTCTTGGAGAATAAAATCTGAGAATCCCAGGGTGAAACACTAGGTCGGATGAATCCCTTTCCCTGTAAGTCCTCCAGCTGTACCCGAAGCTCACAAAGCTCGGCAGGATCCATCCGATATGATGGAGTAGATATCGGTGTTGTCCCGGGGTATAGGTCAATGTAGAAATCTACCTTTATGTGAGGAGGTAGTCATAGAACGTCTTCAAGAAAAACGTCCACATACTGATCCACCACCACAAGAAAACTCGAACTCCGAACATCAACCGCTCCTAGGATGAGACTAGCCAACTGATATGTGATCGGATGCCCTCTCCTCTGCGTAAGTCCATCCTACGCTGCAAAGGCTCCCTTATCATCAGTGAAGGTGAACCAGCTCCCATCTGTGTGGATACACCGTACTTTTCACCTAATACAGTCGATCTGGGCATGAACTATAGATAACCAATCCATACCCAAGATGGCGTCGTAAGGCTTTGACGCCGCTACAAGAAGATCCCAGTCGAATCTCTCGTCTCCTAGAGTAAGGTCACATTGCTGGCACCAGTGCGTAATCATCAAGTCTGCCCCCATAGGAGTCTCTAGCCGTAAGGATCAAGCCAACGGTTCCGTCAGAATCTCCGAGCTCCGAACAAGGGCAACGACAATAAAATAATGACTCAGTACTGTGTCTATAAGCACTGCAACAAGGGTGGAGTAGACACAGATTGTACCTCGAATCATCTTAGGTGTGATGTGGTCATAGGCCTCGACTGCCTAGAGTTGAGCTTGCCCTTGTCTCCCAGCTCCCTGTAGTCTGGGTGGTCCTCCTGGTGGTGGTGGTTGTAGAGCCTCGAAGCATCATCCACCACCCAATGATCGACTAGCTCCTCTTCCTCATCCTCCTACTCCCTGTAGACCGCCACGGTCAAACCTATGCCTCTACCTAGGAGGTACCTCTACTATCTGCTGCTCGTCTGCATGGCGGGTTGGGCAGTCCCGAGCCATGTGGCCCTACTTGCCACATGCATAGCACTATCTGGCCCTCGTATGGATGGCTCTGCTTAGTGTTCCTCACATATCCGAACCAGTATCCTGAGGTCACCCACCAGATGGCCAGGTCCACTTGGACCTCTGCGACATCTGTTTACTATCGGTTGTAGAAGACTTCAGTACGTATCGCCCTACAGTGGGTCTCGCTGCTGGAATCGACTCAGCAAAAAATCTCTCCACAAGAAGGGCTCGCTCCAGCACTCCTGTCTGTGTTAGAATGCTGAGGGAGATCATCAAAGCCCTGATCTCATGCCTCATTCCCTGCTCAAAGGTCCGGGCCTGGAAGAATGGGTCCCGTACCATGTCCGTGGAGTAGCACGAGAAGTCAGTAAATCTCACAGAGTACTGGGATACTGTCAGATGCCCTGTCATAGATGTAGTAACTCCTAGATGTGCACCGCACAGAGGGTGGCTAGAAGAAACTATGACCGGAAGAGGCTCTCGAAGTCCATCCAAAGCAGAGATGCCTCGTCGTGCATCTGGATCATCAGGCTCCACCATCTACCTGCTACTGCGTACAGGAGACTTGCAGCAAGGATCACCATAAGGTTTGATGGTGTCCCTACCAATCTGAAGACTCTGACGATAGATTCCATCCAATCCTCGGCTGCCTGAGGGTCCATCTCTCTGTGGAACATGGGCAGCCTCTGTCGCTGAAACTCGTGCAACGCACTCAGGCGGCATGCACTCTCTGCTGTTGGGGCTGGTGGCATCGGTGGCTTAGCGGGTAGTGGTACCACTGGTGCCTCCGCTATAATGGGGCCCTGCATCGAGGCCTCATAGCTCGGTGGGCTTCCATCTCATACGTAACTAGGAACCCTGACTGGATTCCTTTGTGGGGCCATCCTGAAAATAAACAGGTGCGCCACGGTCAAACAGTATATCTGGTGAGCTGACACAAAGTAATCACAAAGAAAACTTTTGAAACACACATGCAATCAATTTTTTTTGTGTACTAAGTTGGAAATCAGGAGTGAGGGTCCTCGTGTATGGACACATCGACTGTCACACCAACACTGGACTCCCTGGACAGAAAACCACACTCAATACTCTTAACACTATTGCTTCACAGAGAAGAAAGATTAGATTTCTGAGTTCTGTGGTAGAACAGACTACTCTGATACAAATTTGTCACGACCTGACCTTAGGGCCCATGCCGTGACTACCCCAAGCCTGCCTTCCATAGGTCAGGGGCTGGAGACTAGCACCAAAGGTGTAAATCCTGATAAAAGGGAAGGTATTTCCTTTATATAAGTAAACAAACACAACAGAGTACACAAGTGAAGTAAGAACTAAGTAAAAACGAGTATAAAAGTAAGTGCTAGAAAGTAATGGGCCAGTATACAAACCCAACTAAAAGTATAGTACAACTAAAAAAGGAAAGTACAACAGCAGAAAAGCAAAGAAGCAAACACTGAGTCATTCTCCGGGAATCCCACCTGAAGGGTGGGTACAGATAGTCTCGTCGGTACCTCGGGTCCATCCGTCCGCTCCGTGTAAGTCCCTCCAGGTGGTCTACCTCTGGATACCGTCCGGCTCCATAAGCCTCAACCACGATCAGTGCTGTCCATCGTTTGCAACCAACACAATGTAGTGCAGGCATTGCCCGTGCAGGGGTGAGTATAACGATACTTAGTAGGGACCCCGAGACCCCCGAAGGTCTCCCAAAACCCACGAAGGATAAAACACAAAGGAAAGATACAAACACGAAGTTTCAACCAACTCTACATAGGTATATGCCCATACATATACCTAAGTCATCAATCCCATTTCGACTCCAACTCCTGAGCCCAAGCACAACCTGGTCCATAGAGGAAAGAAGTCAATCACATCAATGATAATGATTGAAAGTCAAGACTCAGCTCACAAAGGTATACTACTTTCGAAGAGAGGTATAGATGATTAGATGTAGCCTCTGAATCATCTCCTCTGCTGAACCCACGTAGGATCCTAGTACAGAAGTCATCGCTGCCGAACCCACGTAGGATCCAAGTACAATAATCATTGCTACCGAAACCATGTAGGATCCAAGTACAGTCGTCATCGCTGCCAAACCCACGGAGGATCCAAGTACAGTCTTCCTCGCTTCCGAACCCACGTAGGATCCAAGTACAGACGTCATCCTCGTCGAACCCACGGAGGATCCCAGCATGGTAGTCGTCGCAGTCGCTGCCAGCTCTAGGGTTCCCGCACACAACGTACTCGATTCTAGGAGGGTCCACTCCTCAAGTAAAGGGGTCGACACACCAACTGTCACGAATTCCTGAGTTGATGTATCCCGAAGTTATGTCTCATCAAAAGGAACCCAACATGACAGACGTCGTGTCAATCAGACGCCCGGTCTGAGAGATATTGGATTTTCCGTTCCAGGGGCCCGGTTGGAAATATACTCATTCCAAACCCTGATGTTTTCTAAATATGCCCAAAACTCACTTAGATTATCGAAAAAGGACCACCTTGCTGAAAGGATCCTAGTGCCGCAGACGGCGCGTCGATCGGACGCGTGGTCTTTAAGTTATTCACGTTTAAGTGAATAATGGGCCTGTCCCATTAAGCCTAGTGGGTTGGCGGGTCGGGTCACCCAGTTTTGGTGGGTCCGACCTGGTAGGGGTGTTAGACTGGCCCAAAGATTCGCGCAGCCCGACCCGAAGTGGCGCGACCCGGCCCAGCAGGGTGCGGCCCGACCCGGTAGGGCGTGACCCGGTTGCCTCAGCCAGCTAGCCGAGCGGTCCGGGGGGGGGGGGGGGGGGGGGGGCTACTCGAACTGGTGGAGCCAAGTGGCGCCGCCATCCCTAACCCACCGGCTGGAGCCGGCCGTCCATTTGGCGCAAGCGTCCCGCTCGGGTGGGCTGCAGGTTCTCCAGCGCAGCGCCCTCCTGGCGCTGCGACTTTCATCCGCCCGACCGGCCGACAGGTCAGTCGGTTCTCCAACGCAGCGCACTCCTGGCACCGTGGCTCTTTTTCGCCCGATCAGCCGATGAGCCGACCGATTATTCCGCTAAAGAGGCCCGCCCTATGCGGTCCGTGGTTCCCACAGCGCGGCGCCGTGGGGCACCACGGTTCCTTCCTTTGGCCCGGTCTTCTTCGTCGGTCGAGCGGCCCATGGTTGTGGGCTACGGTTCCTCCACATGCGGCCGGCGTGCGGCCGCTGCCTTTGAACGTCACCGATTCCCAATTCCAAATAAGACAAGAAACGACGGATGGTCTTCAGGCCGTGTTTGTTCGGCCCGCACCCTCCGTATTAGGCAGTAACAATTGGCCAAGGTTCTCACTTGATTAAAACAAGAACGAGGGAGTAATTTATTTAAAATAAATTAAGAAAACCCCCTACCTCGAAAAAGATTCACGGTAGCTGAGTGTCGTGGATGACGGTGTCGATTCTTTCATCGTCAGAGTGTACCCGAAGAAGTGGTGTCTCCCCTCTTGTCATGGAGAAAAGAATAGAAGGCGCTTCGTCGTTGGCGAGTTCCCCGCGGTGGTGTCTCCTCCCTTGATGCGGAGGAAGAAGAGAATTGGAGAACCGAGGAGCGTTCTTCGTTGAAGGTGTGTGTTCTTCTTCAGAGAAGAAAACCGTTCTTCATTTGAGGAGATGAATACTTCTCTCCCTTTTCTCAAGAGCTCTCACCCCAAATCTTTTACAACACATCAAAGATCCCAAAATAAAATATTAGGCTTGGATAATATTTTATTAACACATCCAATTCAAAATTCAAAACACTTAATTAATTAAATGAAGAGTTGTTTAATTAATTAAGAGATGGGTTGGCCAGAATTAATTAAGAGATGGGTTGGCAAGAATTAATGGAGGGAGGGGAAGGTGGAGAGTTTACATAAATTGAGAGGAGTTACAAATTAATGAAGGGGGGGTTTAAGGGAGTTTAGTGAAGATGAAAGGTTGGGTCTCGTGTGGGACCCACCTCTCAAATATCCACACATGGGAAGTTGGGTGGATGTGGGCCCCACCATTAACTTCCCATGGGAGGAATTAACCTCCTTAGATACATAAAATTGTTTTAACAATTTTATTTATCTTTTTAATTAAACCACAATTTATAACTTCAAACCCGCATAAAATGAAACTGTGGGAAAGGTCCCCTTAAGCAATTACCAGCTCTGCGAGTTCATCAGTGCCCTCAGATTTTAATTCCAAGCACCGGTTCAAAAGATAGAAAACCCCGCTCGTTCGTTCACTGAACGTACCCATGCTAAACTTTGGAAATTGATTTCAGGCACACTATGCCTCAGAATCAAGTGTCTTTAGAATCCATAGACTCGTAAAATTCCAAAGTATTTAAGAAAAAAAAAATTCCTTGAAATTTTCGGGTCTTTACATTGCAACCTAGGTGTAAGGGGAAAATATCTCAACTGTTTTATAGGAATCGATCCAGAATACCCTAGTTGATCTTCTTTATACCTTGATTGTCTACATGTGGGACAAGTATCCAATGACTCATTTTCACCAGAATATAATATGCAATCATTTGCACATGCATGAATCTTCAGATAACTAAGGCCCATATTACGAACCAACTTCTTTCTCTCATAGTAATTTGTAGGCAACACATTTCCTTCAAGTAAAAGTGTTTTAACCAAAGAAAATATCTGATCAAAACAGTTTTTTGACATTGCATTATCTGATTTAATAGCCATAAATTTTGTAACTTTTTCAATTTTCTTATCTTGCAACCAGGATATATTTCATACTCAGCATACCTCAACAACTCATAAAATTCAGATGGTGTGAACTGAAGAGTTAAATCGATATAATATTTTGTTTCAGTTTGTTGAAACGATGGACCTACAACATCATGTACTAAATTTTGAAACCGTGATGAATTCAGAATCAAGTTATTAGTATCTTCTCTAGAACTGTGTTCACTATGTTGATACCAAAAAACATAATCTGGTTGAAAACCAAACCACAAGAGATGTCCCCTAACCTTGTCAAATGTTTCAAACGTTCTCAGAGTACATTTTTTACAAGGACACTTAATTTTGACTTTTGAAAAATATTCTGGTTTTGATGATGAAAATGATTAGAAAGCTTCAATACCCTCAATATATAAAGAATTTAAACCAAAACTATTGGTATTTCTCCACTGATTCATCCAAGCATGATTATCTAACAATGACTGATGTTGATTTCCTTGTTCCATATTTTCTAAAAAATATAAAATCATCACTAATTTTGAATAATTTAAAATTATAAAAACACTATCTGAAAAAAGAAGATAAATAATTACAACTACTTCTTAATAATTACCATTGATTTTGGGCGACACAATTTTAAATAGATTGACGACTACACTTTTTTATGAGAGCTCATTTACTTGTAAATTTCTCTCACTGAAATCACAATGAACAGTATGCTTGGAGGTACGTATATTCATTCTCGTTCATACAAGAATGTATAAGCGTACCCCCAATAAATTATTTATTTAGTGTGAGAAAGATGGAAGTAAATGAGCTGTCGGATAAAAGAGCCCCCTTTTTGTCGATGAATTATTTTCTTGCAACTATCACTACCTGAAAACATTATAAAAAATGTGGTCCTATGAATACATATTCAAAATCGTGCATACAAGATTGGATATGCATATGTAGAAACATACTTTTCATAATGTTTTGAGTCAGTGAAAGTTGAAAGAAAAAAGAGTCATCGAGCAAAAGGAGTGTCATCAATCCACTGAAAATTGTTCCAAGTTATTACAAGTTATTACAATTTATTACAATTTATTACAATTTATTACAATTGATATTAATACTAATTATTCCTATTTAATACTAATTATTCCTAATTAATACTAATTATTTCTTATTAATGCTAATTATTCCTAATTAATACTAATTATTCATAATTATTCCTATTTATTAATAATTAGTCCTATTTATTACTAATTATCCTTATTTATTACTAATATTCTTAATTATTACTAATTATTCCAAATTATTCCTAACTAATCTTAATTAATCCTAATTAATCATAATTAATCCCAATTAATCCTAATTATTACTAATTATTACTAATTATTACTAATTATTACTAATTATTACTAATTATTACTAATTATTACTAATTATAACTAATTATAACTAATTATTACTAATTATTTCTAACTATTTCTAATTATTACTAATTATTGCTAATTATTACTAATTATTGCTAATTATTACTTATTATTACTAATTATTAATAATTATTACAAATTATTACAATTTATTACAAATTATTACTATTTATTACTATGTATTACTATTTATTTCTATTTAAAACTATTTGTTAGTATTTATTACTAATTATTACTAATTATTACTAATTATTACTAATTATGACAAATATTACTAATTATTCCTAATTATTACTAATTATTACTAATTATTACTAATTATTACTAATTATTGCTAATTATTACTAATTATTACGAATTATTACTAATTATTACAAATTATTACTAATTATAACCAATTATTACTAATTATTACCAAATATTACCAATTATTACGAATTATTATGAATTATTACAAATTATTACGAATTATTACTAATTATTACTAATTATTACTAATTATTACTATTTATTACTAATTATTACTATTTATTAATATTTGTTAATATTTATTACTAGTTATTACTATTTATTACTATTTATTACTAATTATTACTAATTATTACTAATTATTACTAATTATTACTAATTATTACTAATTATTACTAATTATTACTAATTATTACTAAATATAACTAATTATTACTAATTATTACTATTTGTTACTATTTATTATTATTTATTACTATTTATTACTAATTATTGCTATATATTCATAATTATTTCTATTTATTCGTAATTATTGCAAATTATTAATATTTATTCCTAATTATTAATATTTATTCCTAATTATTGATATTTATTACAAATTATTGCTATTTATTTCTATTTATTACTATTTATTCTTAATTATTACGATTTATTACTAATTATTACTAATTATTTCTATTTATTACTAATTATTACTATTTATTACCAACTATTCCTATTTATTACAAATAATTCCTAATTATTACTAATTATTCCTATTTATTACCAATTATTCTTATTTGTTACTAAATATTACTAAATATTACTAATTATTCTTAATCATTACTATTTATTTCTAAATATTACTATTTATTTCTAATTATTACTATTTATTTCTAATTATTTCTCTTTATTACTATTTATTACTAATTATTCATATTTATTTCTATTTATTACTAATTATTCCTATTTATTACTAATTATTCCTATTCATTACTAATTCTTCATATTTATTACTAATTATTCCTATTTATTACTAATTATTCCTATTTATTACTAATTATTCTTATTTATTACTAATTATTCCAATTTATTACTAATTATTCCTATTTATTACTTATTATATCTATTTATTACTAATTATTAAAAATTAGTACTAATAATTTTAATTTATTATTACAAATAAATACTGATAACAAAACAATTTAAATCTAATTTAATTACAACTAATCAAAAATAATAAAAATTAACATAAGAAAAATAAAATAAATACTAAATTAAATAAAATTTTATTATCTTTAAACTTGATCTCCTATTGACGTAGACAACTTCACAACTTTTTTGTGAAAAAAAACTAACTCACACAAATTTTCACTCTGAAAATAGAGTTCAGAGAGAGAGAAAGAGTGAGAATAGAGAGGATGGTTTGAAAAAATAGATGAGGGTATATATAGGTTGGACTAGTGGCGACGAGACTATTTGCGACGGGCTACCTGTCGCAAATAGTATTTTTTTGCGATGGGTCCCGTCGCAAAAACCTTAGCCAACATTAATTAGAGTCGATGGTTAAAAGAGTATTTGCGACGGGTCCCGTCGTAAAAGATACCTGCTGACACACTTTTTGCGATGGAAGAACATCCCGTTGTAAAAACCTATTTACCACCACCGGGTATTTGCGACGGGTCCCATCACAAATACCCTCCGACCGAAGAACTATTTGTGATGGGGGAATCCCCATGTCGCAAATAACCTTTCCGTGGTTTGGCGCACAAACCACGCCAAACTTTTTGCGTCAGGACCCCAAATCCCGTCGCAAATAAACAATTATTTGCAAATGGCAGAATCCTCCATCACAAATAATCTCTAGGATGAACTATTTGCGATGAGATTAATTTCCATCACAAATAGCCCGTCACAAAAAAGATATTTTCCCATAGTGTTTTGATTTGATGAATATTTACTTTCCAAAGGCAGGTGGCCTTCCTAGAACCCCTTGTAATGTGCATTGGTTGAGAGGATGAGTTGTCAAGCTCATCTAAAAATTTTTAGAGGGAATTGCTTCCTAATCTTGGATACTCTTAAAGATTTAAGTCATATTCGTGAATCCTTATCAAGTCCCAGTGTAGGACTAGTTACCCCCATGCTAGTGATTGATCATTGATATGCATTGATGTGAATATTTTTTACATATCAGAGGTCTTATATCAAAATAGACATATATATAATAGGTTATCCATCGATGGTTCTGTCTATATGCATCAAAGGTTCTATATCTTGTTCTTATTAATCAGTTATGCTTAGTTTTGGTGTGTTATGGTTTAAATCAACATAGATAGGATCTATAGAGTTTATCACTATCTAGGGAAATGAAAGGTGTTTGTGGTGTCAAGTTTGGGACCATAAAAAGGGGATCCCTATATATCCTCATGGAAGGAATAAAAATCCATGTAGTTCGGTGCCACTTAATGGGACACATCATACCTTTTTAGGCCATGTGACGAGGACCAAAATGGTAACTTTTAAATTCATGAAACCATGAACAATTCAAATAAGTTTAAATTCACATAGAGTATACTATTAGTTTAAAGGCGCCTAATAGTGGTTGGTTTAGTGATTATGCATTATCATCCCTTTTCAGTTGATTTTAATGGGAATATGGCCCTATGATGATGAATTTGGTTCATGAGGATTATAGACATATGAGAAACATGGTTAGTTTGAATAGTGAGGACATGGATTACCAAGAAATGTATGACCTCTTTAAGAAAATTGGCTAATGAGTATGGGTTGATTAGGAATATGGACCTAGTAAAAGGATGTTTGATCTCATATGGAATATGGACTCATGAGTAAGGACATTAATTATTTTGTGAGGAATATGTCTCCATGAAGATGGGTTTACAGGGAATATGGACCTTCTAGAAGCAAGGCTGATTTGGCTGGTAGGGATATGTACAACAAAACATGGTATGTCCGCATCAAGAATATGGACTAAAGAGAATATGTTCATTAGGAATATGGCCTTAGTGAAAGGACTTTTGAAATCTCAGGGAATATGGGCAGAAGAAGAAGGTCTTATGTGATTTTATGAGTAATATATCTCCATAAATATGAGTTTATAGAGAATATTTCCCTAGTAAAGGTGGAAAAGGATATCAGAGGGAATATGGCTTAATGAGGATGGGATTCCACGATCATAAGGAATATGTCCTAGTAAGGAAGGAAATAGGTGGTTATGATGTTGGATATGAACCTCAAAAAGGTATCTATGTATTATAATAAAATCAAAGTCCAAATAGTTTGAGGTTCATGATTTAGGGTCACATAATAGGAGAGTACCATGTAGTTTAACATCATGTGGTCAAGACATTCTTATGCATGTTTTACTACATGTGACTAGGATGTATTTTTCATGAATGGTGTTACAATAGAGGATGGAGTGGATATTATTCAAGGAGGATAGCCTTAAATATGTATTTATCTAGAAATATTGACCTTTAAAGGATATTTTATAGGGGATAGGGGCATGAGAAGATGAGTTGGGGATTACATTTTGGGGATGCCTCATGGGAGAATGACTCATTGGGTAGACCAGAGTTGTTTCCCTCAATGAGGACATGATTAATGATTACACCTAGGAGTATGCCCTTAATGTTTCTTTGGAATTGGGAGATAATTAGTGGGGATTACATATTAATGAGTGTTGCTCTTATGTGGGTGTTCCTAGATAATTGTTTATTAAATGTGATGAAATCATCAATGGGGACATGATTAAGGATTACACTTAAGAAGGAATCTCATTGGAACATGGCTCATTGATTGGAATTGAGATCCATGTTGAGAAATCTAATATAATAGATATAAATTTAGTATCCTTATGATAGGGACCATAATTATCAAATGAATCCTTAATTGTGACACCCTAGGGTTCTACCTATCCTTGAAGGGAATTCTCAAGCCTCCTTTTATTAAGGGAATACATGATCGATGGAGGGAACTTTGACACACCAAATGGATTGATTATGTTTATTGGGTGGTTTTGGAAGAGGTCTTGATCTTGCTTATTTAAGGATTCAACCTTTGAAAATGGGTTCCACTAAGGTCATTCTAGTTGAAATAGACCATGTGGTTGAATTTGGTGAAATGGATATAGGAGAGGTCTAATTTTAATTAATTGAATTCTTTATGAAGTAACCATGGGATGTACAAATTATATAAGATCTAGGGCCGTAAGGGAAAGGGTGTTGACTAAATTTATGATCACCCACCTCATATAGGGGTATGTTTTATGTGAAGTGAGTTTTACCTATGAAGGTCATAATTTTAATTCTACACCATAAATGGTTTTACACAAGGAACCCTCTATGAACTAAGTTTGTGGGGTTGTTTTACAGAGGAGCCCTATGAAGGAGGTGATTTATAGAGGTTATCCATGATGGAATTGATATTAATTGAAAGTATTTATCCAAAGTTTCTATTTGAAGGAATAGAGCTCTTGGTCTTCTGGATTTCCCAAAATTCTCAAGTCTTTCTTCGAGGGTCTCTTTGTATCTTCTCTATATGTTTTATTTGGGGAAGGTACAGGGTATTTATAGGAAACCCTCGGTAAATGATTTACTGTAATGGATATCCATGTAATAAGTATATGACTATATATTTCATTTGACACATGTTAAAATACAAAGGTATTATATATGAGGAAATCTAAAAAATACTTCTTGTATTCCCTAAACAATAATGCTTCACTACGTGGGAGGAAATAATATAATGTCTGTATTCCATAAAATAATTTTATATACAGGATAAGGGATTCATGAACTATTAATGAACATTTTGAATAATGGATTTGCGATGGAACTTTTGTTTTATGATGCATCATAGTTTCTATGCAAATATTATGCATTTTCCCATTTCTAAACAATTATTTCCCTTTTTTATGACCATTTTTAATTTTCATCTTATTTTTAATGTTACTCAAGACTTGGTCATTTTATGAGCCTCAATAATTATTTTGAAAAATATTTTTTCTATATATAAGAATGATTTTTTTATATAATTGATAATATGGTAAATGATTCATATATTTCAGACATAGATAATCCTATCTATAATATTCATAATAATAAGGTCAGGGTTGATTTCAACCCCACTTAACTTTGGAATTTTTTCTTTGGATATATATATTAGAAACACATCTAAATTATCAATAGAGATAGATTTTTGGACTCATTAAATTATGAATAATTTTATATATTTAAATCTTGTTTGTTAGTAAATACGACCAAAGAAACTTTTAGTGAAAAAGGTGAAAGGGATAGTGGACTATTGGATCTCATACATAGTGTTTTATATAGACCAATGATCACTTAAGAAACTTGTGCTTTTTAGTACTTTGTTAGGTTTATTTATAATTTTATTAAGTATGGTTATATTTTTTTGATGATACATAAGTATGAAACTTTTGAAAATCTCAAATAGTTTCAAAATGTAGTATAAAATCAATAGGGAAAAAGTATTAAGATTATCTGATTGAATCAAGATGGTGATACTTAAGCTAGGAATTCACCACTTATCTAATAGATTATATAATTTTTCCACAACTCACTCCTCCTAGAACACAATAATGGAATGTTTTATTTTATTAAAGGAATCCTACCATGTTAAACATGGTTCGATCTCTGATAGTTCAGTTTGACCTTCCCATTTAATTATAGGGTCATGCTCTAAAGATTAAAGTATTCCCACTAAACCATGTTCCGTATAAATTATTCATAAAGACACCATATGAGATATTTATATTAAAACATTCCAATATATATTTTGTGAGGTTTTTTATTTGTAAAGAATATGTATGAAATTTGGATTCTTATAAACTTGACCCAATGTATGACAAGAGATTATTTTTTGTTATCCCAAGGAAACCAAGGGATATTATTTCTATGGTCCTATTGATAAAAAATTGTTTGTGGATAAATTTTATAAATTCCTTGAGAATGAATATATTATTTGAAGAGACAATGAGATGAAAGTTAAACATATATAATTTCAATACCAACAAATGAGAAATTTTTTTGGCATAGAGTTTGAGCCAGCTCTATAAAGGGTTATTAATTAAGAACCAACTCAAGTTATATAAGAACCGTAAAGGTATGATAGGATTTTCTAGGATTATAGGTGTTATGGATTTCATATTGAAATTTATGAAAATATAATTTTCATTGGAGATGAACCTAATAACCAATAAGAGGATGTAAAAATTTATAATTTCAAGAAATGTCTAAAAGCATTAGAATTGAAAATGGAATCCTGGTATACTAACCACGTTTAGAACCTGGTAGATACACATGAAGGGTTAATACCCATAGAGTGCAAGTGGGGTTTTCATAAGAAAAATAACATCTATAGTAGAGTGTATATATATAAATAAATACCGATATCCAAGGGATATTGAAAAATTCATGGTATTGACTATTAAGAATCAATTTTCACCTATTATAATGATAAATTCTACTTAGATATTACTATCCATAATAACTCATTTTGATTATGAGATATATAAAATGGATTAAAAAACCAATATCATTAATGATAATTTATTCAAGGACATGTATATGATATAACCCAAAGTTTTTTAATTTCTATATGAGTTTGTTAAGGTTTTTAAGTTATAACAGTTTATTTATGAATCGAAGAAAACTTCTTAGACTAGAAATATTCATTTTTATAATGGTATAAAAGAGTTTAGCTTCATCAATAATGTAGATGATTTCTATATATATAGTGTTATACTAGGGTATCCCATTCCTTGGATGAGGTTGGGCAAAATTTTGGTGTCCTATATTACACAATGGGCTGTAACTCCTATGGTTTGACTGGAAATAGATGACCGATGAAACTGAAAGGGTGCTATAGCAGTGTGGATTTTAAAATTTATATTATTGAGTCTCAAAATTTGTATATAATAGTATTATAGATTTATGTAACTCCATATACTAGTTACTATATAACTGTGGAATTACTATGCAGTTGCTGGAATAGTTGCATCGTATTCTTTATGAGCTATTTCGATCTAGAAATTCTATGTGTGCATGTGGTTCTCTAAAATTTCCTTGTTATTTTTATCTTGGATTAATAAAATTATTCCACCTCTATATAGAAATAAGAATTAATCATAAACCATATAAATCATTATTTCATGTGATATTATTAATTTCTTTTATTTTTTTTCCTTTTACACTTTCTATGAACCAATTTTCAATTGCTACTCCTAGAGTTTCCACAAAAACTAGTTTTAGAGCCCGAGTTTAGAAGATAAAGCTCAATTTTTTTCTTGAATTGAATGATGGATATGAAATAAGGGAAGGTGAACATTGATCACTTTGATGTAACTAACTTCATTTATTAGAGGATGTAGATCAAAAACTATATTTATAAAAAGAATTTTCACTTGATTATTTTGGGTGAAAAACCAACAGAGATGGAGAATATGGAGTGGGAGATACTAGATCAGTAGGTTTTATATGTTTTTCCCTTATATTAGAAAAAATTATTTCAATAAAATATAGGAGAATATGAAATATGGGTTGATGAAATATCTTAGGAATATGTATGATAAACCTTCTACATTGAACAAAGTGCACCTAATGTGGTGATTATTCATTCTAAAGATTATTTAAGAGAAGATTTTTTTGATCACATAAAAAAATCCAACACCATAATAAGTTTTTTGTCATCAATAGGAATTATTCTAGATGATGAGGTATGTTATATGGTTTTACTGTATTCATTACCCATTAGTTAGTAATCCACTATTACATTCATGAGAATTAATTCATGGAATACATTTGTGGTTTTGAAATATGTGTAATATCTGATCCCCAGTGTGGATATTTAGAGAAGATAATATTGCAGGTTCTCTAGTTTTTCTCTAAATCTTCAAGGAATAGGTAGATACACACAATGTGATAATCATATATGATAATCAAAATTAAGGGAAAAGAGATAAGAGAAAGCAAAGGGGTCTGGTCCTACCTATTGGATTTGTTAGAATAAAGGACATGCTAAGGAGTGTAAAAAAAATAGAAGGCTCCTGAAATCAATACAACAAACATGGTTGCTGAAGGAACTGATAATGCATTACTATTGATTGTAGATAGCCCTATATAGTCTTGGATTTTAAAATCAAAGGCATATTTTTGTTCCACTTCAGAAAAGGGTTTCCAGAACATTTATATTATTAATTTTTTTGGAAAGGTACATCTTTATGATGACAAACCCTTGAATATTATGGGGAAGGGAGATGTAGAAAATAAAACCAACAGAGGGAGTTTGTTGGTTCTAGATAATTTACATTATATCCCTAAACTAAGAAGAAATATTATTTATTTCAAGAATCTTTATGATATAGGTTTTTACTCCATATTCAATAGTGGTGCATGGAAGATAAATAAGGGATCTATAGTCATAACATAGGGAGTAAAGATTGGAACCCTATAAAATATGGTATAAAATTACATTGACATTATTGTGTTGAATTGAAATATTTTTTTCTACCTTTACATTTTAAAATCAAAATCCAGTCTTTATATGTTTTCATACTTATAATATTATCCTTCCGAAGTTATAATGTTTTATTGAAAGATGTTAAGTTTTATCGAATGGTGAATTTCAAATCTATCAGATGGAAATTTATCAAGTATATTGGATAGACGAGTATCAAGTACATTAGTCAGACATATGAAAAGTACATTAGAAATATGTAGAAAAATTACATTAGATTAAAGGATTATAAGGTCCATCATATGGAGTTCTACAAAGTCCACGTAATGAATCAACATGAGACATCCATCCACTGTATTCCCATGATGGCTCACCACATGCCTGAGGAGCATCCTCAATCACACTAGGTCAATAAAAATCATCAAAATTTCTCCATTGAATTGAAAATGAAAACATCCAAACATAAATGTTATATCACAAGATATCCCAATGGTTCCTTCAAAACCATTCAGATATAAGATAATATTCCAATAGTTTTTTAAAACTATTGGAATAGGGGTGCCACAATTCCCTTAAATTGAGAACCCCCTTGGACTACACCTTCTCCCATCCCGAATCTCAATATATTTTCTTCTATCATCCCATTCCTATCGCCCACACGGAACTCCCCTCCCCCACTTGAACTTCCCCTTTTCTGATACTAACTCCCAACAGTCCTGATCCCCTCCACCCATCCCTATCCCTGCATGTGGCCCCTTCCTCCCATCGTGATCCTATCTCGAGTACTTCCTCCTCCCATTTTGAATTGGTTAGTGACTTTTTGATAATTTTTTAAATGGTTATTATTATTATTCAAACATCATGGTATGATTGAGTAATTGGGTTGGATAACCTAGATTGAATTAGTTACAAACCCACTACCGACAAAGATTCCCTAAATAGTTTTATGTTTATGTACATGTTACACTGGCTAGTGACCTATATATTTCATCAGTCCGGAGTAGTAGGGTTTTTTTTCAATAATTCTATAGGTCAAAGAACTAGATTCCCCTATCCTTTTTGAAAATAGTGTGATTTATTATGTAGCATGTTTTATATTATAGTTCTTCACCTATTTTAATTTGATAATATTAGCCTATTTTATTTGTGTCTTGATATAATATGGTTTTTACTCTATCTTGATCATTAAATAAATTTGATAAATTTAGTTTTAAAGTATATTTAAATTCTAAATTTTAAATACTAGTTAAAAATATATTCTTAAATGTGTACTTTATTAATGAAGGATTCAGCCTATTAACGTGTTTTCATTATGATATTTTTATTTAATTCAAATAGAATAAAATATTTATAAAATGATTCTGAAAATTTTATTGACCTTTATATGCTTATGTAATACAAAACTATTTTTAAATATTTTATTTCAAACTATCATAAAAAGGATATTTTATTTAATGACTTAAACTTGGAATGTTGTTTCCATTGGCATGAATATTGAGCTCATTTTATCATGCCCATGATTTATAATGTGACCATTTTTACTCTTCTCAATGTCTCACATAACTATTATATGACATTATTAATGTGAAGTGATACAATCCACCATCACATTCCAAAACCGCAAAAATTTATCATGGGATCTTCACTAGAGAAAAACCTTCATCCTTATAGTGAAATATACATCATTATGGTGTGATACTCAATAAATTACTCTTTTATACTTTGAGTATATTATTAAAAATGAAAGGTTGTGGTGATGTTCACTCTTACATAGCATTTGTATACTCATATGCAAAGACAATTATAACATTTTCTCTTCCTTCATGGTGCATCAAATCATCCAACATTCCATATTATTTTTACATTGAATAGGTTACAGGGTGGCATATAATATTATGATGTGGCATCTCTATAAGTAATCTTACATGGAATGTTACTATTATTATATGATCTTTGTTTATTCTTACACATAACTTAATATAGTTTGGCAACATGCTGTATGATGAAATGTATCCTCCATCTTGAAAATATTATGCTTACATAGAAACCAACATGGCATGATAATCAATGTCACAACATGTTGTGATCTTTATTTACCATGATTTTCAACATCCTTTTCCAAATAAGTTATGAGAGGATATTAAATAATGGTATCACTTTGTGAATTATATAAAGGTGACATGATATATGATTTAACTTGAGATAATATAAATATGGTATTGAATGACTTTCTTATGACAAATTTATGAATGTGATAATGGTTGATTGAAGGAAAAAATATAGATTATATTGATACTATTATCAAGATGTGTAGTTGAATTAGTTTTTGAATGATAGCCTAACCCTAGGGTAGATGTGATAGATGTGAATCACTTGTTATCGTAGGTTCTCTCCTCTAAACCTTCATGCATCTATTACACTCAATAAAAATGAGACATCAACCCTCAAGTATACTTCTAGTATAAATATCTACCACATTTTCACCAATAATAAACTAACAGAACTAACCAAATTGAATAAAACCATGTTTTATCAAGTTGAAATGAACTATATGAAACAACACTAAACCAAACCAAATATAATTTATTTGTACCAAGGTAAATAAAACTGATTTTAACCAAACTAACCCACTTTGAATCAAATTATTCCAAATTAAAACAAATATAATTTACAAAACCATATTCACTTTAACTATAGATACACAACCCTAATAGGATAAGACTATACCAAATCAATAAAGACTTACCTAACCTGAGTAAAACTGAATTTAAATAAACCTATTAAATTTAATTAAACAAAACATAACTAAACAAAATAAAATGTACTTTAACCAGACCAAATTGTAGGGGAGAGTTGCTAAGGAATCTATCTGAAGGTCCTTTATGACTCATAAATTTATAGTATTTTGTTATATATATATAGTATTTTATTGTCTTTTATATTATGATTCTCATATAAAATAGTGTATTAGTTTTGGTTTCATATAAATTGAAGAGTTCTCATTTCCTTAAATACATATTTGATTAAAATTCAAAATTATTTAATTTATTTTATGAAATTTCATATAATATATTTTTTTACAAAATGTATTGAAGTTGGATGTATGAATCTGATCATATGTCAAGTGATTTTCAAAACAAGTTGGAGAAGTTTTTAGATTTTTCATTTGAAAATGCTTCTGATATTGGCCACATACATTTTCCATGTTATCATTATGTTGGAAGACCTTGGTTGAGCCATAAAGAAGTTAAATACCATATAACCAGATATGGTTTTCAAAAAAACTACTATGTGGAGTATCAGAATAAGAGAAAATGAAATCTCAAAATGCTCATGATCCAAATGAGAGGACTGGATTGGAGAATTTATTATATGATTGTTTTCATCTTATTCATCACCAAGAGAAGTAAGTGATGCTAACCCAATAAGGATTTGATAAGACCACACATGATGCGTCTAATGAAAATGATGATTTTGATAGGATGAAAAAATTTAATGATGCTATCATGACTATAGTATATCAACAATGTGGTAAAATGAAGAAGCTATAATTTTTAATCTAATTATTTCATAAGAAAACAATGTATGGGATTTATAATAATTCCATCAATTACATTTTTAACTTTTTGAAGGACTTGCTTCTAGATTATTAAGATATTTCCTCAAACCATTATATTGCATGAAAGATAGTTGAGGAAATTGGATTTTCAAAAAACAAAATTCATGCTTTTCTAAAAGATTGCAGCTTATTCTGGGAGGAAACTACTGAACATAATGATTGTATAAAATGTGGTACATCTTTATAGAATCCAAAAGCTTATGGATCACCATCTTATGCACCAAAAAAAATAATGTTTCATTTTCTATTGATCCAAAGACTCAAGAATATTTTCATGTATGATGAAATATCAATAAAAATGTGATGGAGTGATACGAAGAGAAAGAAGAATAATGATGAGTTGGTTAACCCTACAGATGGATTTTCATAGAAGGGATTTGATGCTCAATATCCGGATTTCATAGCTTATGTGTGTAAGGTGATGATTGGTCTTTCATGCGATGGTTTTAATCTATTTGGAAAGATTCTTATGTCGTAAAACACATGACCTGTTTTCATACATATTTATAATCTTACTCTATGGGTGTGTATGAAAAAATCTTTCAATTTCATGAGTTTACTCATATTTGGATCTTCTGATCCTAAAAATTATATAGATGTATATATGAAACCTTTAATAAAATAGTTGAAGCATCTTTGGAATGTGGGTGTGCGCACATACAATTAATGTTTGAAAGACATATATCAGACATGTGCTATGTTTATGTGGATGATCAATGTTTTTAATACTTATAAAATGATGTCTAGATTGATCACAAATTTCAAAATATCATGTCCTATTTGGATAAATATTACACAATCTAGAAGACTAAAATATCACCGTAGTTTTAGCATTATGTGACATTAACAATTCTTTCCAATGGACCATCCATATAAGAATAATCGTTGAAGATTTGACAATACCATAGATACCGACAATCCACCTCAACATATGTTTAGAAATGACGTTCTTAATGAATTATAAGATTTCATTTTTTTATTTGGTAAGGGTTAGATGAAATATAGAAAGAGGAAGAATGTTTCCACTAAAACCAGTTACAATTGGAAGAAGATGAGTATCTTCTTTAAGTTTTCTTATTAATTAATCAATTTTTTACTTCATTACTTAGAAATAATTCACGTTGAAAAGAATATATGTGAAATGTTTCTTTAAATTATTCTAAATTTCAAGGTAAAGATAGAAGATGATTTACGATCTCAACATGACTTGGTGGATTGGGGAATCAGACCAGAATTTAATCTTGTGTGTATCAGTGAAAATAATTAGAAAGTTCTATGTGCTTCATATGTGATGAAACTTGTAGAAAAAAATCAATTTCTTGAATTATTAGAGACTATTAAAGTTCCTGATGGCTATTCAAGAAACATATCAAAAGGGTCAACATAAAAGATTTGAAGCTGAAATCTTTGAAGACTCATGATTATCACATCCTTCTATATGAGTTGTATCCAATAGTAATCCATTATATTTTTTTCCAATAATTTACGGGTGTTAGTTATATGTTTGTTCCATTTATTTAGAATTTTTTTACTAATAAGTTGTTGAATTATTCTTTTAAAAAATATTCGTATAAGAACCATTAATTTTTTTCGAGTTAAAGAAAATATTTAATTCATCATTTTTCAATGGCATGATGCATCTAAATATCCATCTTACAACCAAAATACTTCTCAGAGGACCTCTTGATTTTCATTGGATGTATCCAACTGAAAGAAACACGTTCACATTGAAGTGTTATTTCCAGAATAGAAATCATCCCAAAGGTTTTATCATCAAAGGTTACTTGGATCAATAATGTATGGATTATTTTCATTGTATTTTTCTGATTTCACAATAAGAGAGAATAGAGTAATGAGAACTGAAGAAGAAAATTATGATAAAATTGAACCCAATTTTCCATCACTTCCCCCAAATAGGGGAAATTTATATTTTAGGTATTGAGTTTTCCTACCGGCTCTATGTTTGAGGAAATGAGAGCTTTGTATTTTGGTTCAAATTCTGTGGTTCGTGAATGTAAATAAATTGTGATCAATGGGTACATATTTATTATCACTCAATGTGAAAATAACATGAGAACACAATAAGATGGTGTTATGTTAACTGCCATAATAGACTATTATGCTATTGAATCATATAGCAGACCTTGACTTGAAAATGTATATTTTTATAGAGTCTATGATAAAATAAAAATATTGTATTATTACTCTCATAGTCAAGTAACTATGATGAAATTCCAGTGGTTTGATTTGATGAAGAGGCATGAAACATTTATTGATGATTGTTGATTTTGGGTTATTTACATGACTCTCAATCTTGCTAACAATGAACCATATGTATAGGTATCAATGGATAAAAAAGTTTTTTATGTCAAAGATCATCTTCAACCTAAATTTTGTGTCATTATTGAAGTAATCCCAAGACATATTTTTGATAATGGTGATGATGGAATTGAAACTATCCCTTCTACCATTAGCACCAATCCAGTTATTACTTATGATGCCTTCAATACTTTAATTTTCAGAGTTGATTGTGAACCTGAAGTTATGGTGGGAAATATATAGAATCATTCATCTATGTTCTCAATTATTTTGGTTTAACATGACTTGGGTTGTTGAGGTTGGTGCTATAAAAATTGATTTACTATTGATTACAAATATTTTTTATCCCACTAGACCTTTAGGTTAATTTTTAATATTCACTGGTTATAGTTTTCTTTGAGTTTCATTTTCTAATATTGAATTGAATTATATTCAAACGTACCAAACCCAAAAAAATGAAATTGTTAAATTGTAACAAAAAACAAGATGATTTTAATTGGACATATTAAACTAATTGATATGAAAATCAAAACCAATGAAAATAATTACATAAAAAAACTCAAGTTAAATCCAAATATTTATAATGTTTATTGTGATTTTCAAAACAAAAGGTAAAGAAAGTCTTGATTTTGTTAGGTGGTAGTGCATGGTGATTCTATTTCTCCTCCATAGGTCTGTATATCTTCAACGTGTCCTTTAATTCTCATTAATTTCTTACTTATCATATCCTTTTTTCATTCATTTATCATTAATACTTTTTATTCATTCTATAATATTATCATACTGTCAAAATTACACTATTTTTTTGGATATTGAAATAATAAAACTAAGGTATTCTCATTATTATGGACCTTATCCTTCAATAAAACCAAAATTTTCAACACTGATCACATATATGGAATTATAAATGTGACACTATGTTGGGATTTATCATATGGATAATGTTAATTGATGTATATATTCTATGTTAGTGGGTCTTATTCACTGGAGTGTAGACAATGTTCAAGGAAGATGAAACTAATGTTTTTGATTCCAATATTGTCTTATATTGTGACACTCGAACGTTGGCATATGTTCGCACTATTGATTACATAACTTTGAAAAAAAGATCATCATAATTCATGTTATGTACTAAAAGTTTCTTTCTATTAAATGAAAACAAATTTGGAATTATTTTGGGTCTTCTACTCAATGTGGTGGCTAAGAATGTGTTGAAAACTTTAGATTTTGTATTGGTGTTATTTTCTTCTTACACATCTAGCATTTCTCACTTCTCTATCCATATTATTTTTTCTATCCATCATTGTGTATTATGTTTTCTAAAACATTTGATTTATTAAGCATTCTTACTCAAGAAATTGAATGTTATAGAATATTTAAGTGATTTAGAACTCTTGAGGAAGAACATCGGGAAACATAGTCTTTGATTCTTCTATTAGTGGTTATGGATGATATATTAGAATTGTGGAAATTCCTTGATATTTAACACTGGAAGTGTTTAGATTATAACACTACCTACATGAATTGTGGTTTTTAAAAAATTATCTTATGTTTACTAATTGTGTTTCTCATTATTTATTATATATCTTGACTTTCTTATATTAAAAAAATTGAAATATTTTTTTAATTATCCCAAATGAATTTTATTTCAAAAATAAATATAATAGAAGAATATCACATCATAAATGATATATATTATACTCTTATTCCCCAAAATACAAAAATAGTAAAATCTATTATTTAATTACTTAATTTAACAAAAAAACACATATAATGAAGCTAGAAAAAAATATTAAAATAATGAAAACTTTATGACATTATCATTCCATAACACTTGATTGATTATTTTTTTTCAATTAATTACTTCAAAAACTTTAAAAAATATCCCACTTCCCATGATAAAAATTTTAATTTGAATTTATTGTTTTTATGACTTGTCTTCTATTTTGATGTTGTTCTCACTAGATATATATGTTTTTTGTTATATCACGACGTATCCTGTATTTGGTTTGACAAGTGGTATTCCTTAATTAATTCATGTCGCATCTTCTTTCTTATTTCAGTTACACATTATTTATAGATTTCTAATTAATTCTATATTTGTTTTCAAATAAAGAAAATGAAAAACACTGAGGAGCATTGAAGAAAAAATAAGGCAGACAATAATCACCTAATGACTGAGATGGGAGTCCCTAATTTAGTGCCTGTTGTGATTATTTTATTTCAAAAATATTTTTCAATAACATATAATGTCATGATTTTTTTAACTTTTAATTAGGATCCACCACTAAGGAAATAAATTTTCACCGACCATCCTAATGGTTCCAGGGCTCAGGATGGATATTTGGGGGGGGGGGTGGTACTACAGTTAGGCGCTCCAGTCGAAGTTCTTGATCACACCCCATCCCTCCCCGAACGCAACATCTATCTTAATTTTTGATCATGTGGTGTCATTACAGACACTTGGGATATTTAGGCCACCCATGTTTTCACCCCCATTTTCATCTGATCCTCCCCGCCTCTCTTTCCTATATCCATTGATGATTTATAGTCCCCCTCTTTATTATACATTTTCATATCCATCTATGCCATCTTCTTTTCATTCTACTTCATTCTACCCGGGCTACTACATTATTGCTTCTTCGACTGCTACTCTAACACCTTATTACCTTTTAAAGCATACACCCAGACTCACTAAATCTATACATGTTGATGTTCCTTTAGTGCTTGGGGATCCAACGACTCCCACTAATCATACCGCCTCAGGTATATTTATAGAACCCTGGTAAATTTTTTTATCATAATTTATTTTCATTATAAGATCTATTGATATAATATTTGTTTTTATTATTTAATATCTAGATCTACCGAAAAGTGGTGTTTGTGTACACGAATGAATTTAGTGTGGAACCATCACAGACAACTGATGGTGGAGTATAACGAAGACAATCAAATTGATGAAAAAAGAGGATGGGAATGTGGGAGTTTTTTGGTGACACTTTCCAAATACCCCAACATCATTCCCATCCATCCACTCTCCTAGTGACACCTATCAAATGAAATAAAGGATAACACTTGGGAACAAATATGAGTAAACAAATTCTTTGTATTTAATGTTATATTATTATTATATTTATTTGAATTAATATTTTGGTGCCCGATTCATTTTAATTTTCCTGATGGTGAGGCTACAAGACCAACACAACTTATGGAATTAGGTGAGATCTAGAGAGGTTATAAGAATGAATTGTATAGTGGTTGGAATGATAGAGTTTTCATAGATTTATAGGTCACACCTATCAAGTATGACTTCCCAGTAAAATATTATCGGGAAATTATTACTCATTAGATGATACTGAGTTCAAGGTATTAATAAAATTTGAGGTTTTCAATTGAAAATTACCATGATTTTATTTAATACTTACTTTTTTATTATTAATTTTTTAGAACTAATTAGGAAAAAATAAAGAAAAACAAGGATGTTATGACATACGTTGACACTTTGGGATGGACTACGATTCCAGACCATGAGAGGAAGAAGGTACAACACTCATTTACTTAGATATAATTAATTTTTTATATCTAATGAAAATACGGGGATCAATAAGCTTACAAATTCTTTTTACAAAAAAAGAACATCTAGTTGGATAGGTTTTAATGGTAGAACCTAAAGTATGTTGAACACTTTAATGAAAAATCTCTTCAGATATTTATCTACTTTGATGTAGGGGTATTTAACTCTCTTAATAATCTAATCCTCCTCATACTCACCATATTTTGAACTGGTTCTATCAAGAGGATCAGTCTTAATAAACTTGATAGATAAGCACTGACCAATTTGATCCATCCATTCATTAAAGGGAGATAATACTTATATAATTATAAACTATTATTCACTATAATTTCTTTCATAAAGAACCTGATATGTTTTAGTAGACATTGGATGTTATGAATATTTTACCCATAAGAATGCATGACATATTGGATGTTATGAATATTCCACCCTCAAGAATGTGTGACATAATAGTTCTTAATATATTGTTTAATTAAATTCTCACATAACCACATAGAATACTAAGAATGAATAAAAAAATGAAAAGAACATAGGACATGAGTATTTTACTTGGTTCTCTAAAAATATATAATCCAAAGAGAATAATCTAATGATATTTTGACATACCAAGAGGTAATACTACTCATTATAGTTATTGTAATTATTTTTGACATATTAACTGTCGATGTTATGGATTATCTCCTTATACTAAATGCACCGATTTCATGAAGGCCTAGTTAGTTTATATAATTTATGGTCCATCCATGATCAGAATAGAAAACATGATTAGAGTGCATCTTCAAATCCAATTGGATTCTTTATTAAGTCTCAGATTGCTCAAAAACACTTTACATGGTTAGGGGCTTTATAAATTCTCAATAGATATTCCTAGAACTAAAACCCCCATATAAGAATGAAAACAACACATTCCATGGGATTTTACCAAATTCAAATTCATATATAAATTATAACCTCTCTATATTATTCAAAATTTTCCATAAACCTAATTTATCATCTTCTAGAGTAATTTCCAAACCCCTTGAATTAACTCCAACCTTTTCAAATAACTCTTGGACTCTTAATTTACTTTTGAAACACTTCACTTCCAAAATAACTTTTAAACCACATCAGAACTTCCACCTTATAAATATCTAACCATCAAGCTTCCAAATATTCAATAACTCTTAATTATCGAGCCTATTTATATCATAAAAATATCTAGGTTTTGTATTCTCTTGAATAAAATTTGAATCTTGTCCTACTTTAGTTATTCTTATTGAATCACTACATGTGCTTTGTGCTATGTGTTCTTCATGAGATACTCTATCCATGGCTTCTGGATCTTTTGGATTTGTTTACTGGCATCCATATAATTTAGATACTAAATTAGAATAAACCAATACCTTATTCTCAGGTTTGGTCTCTTCAATTAGCTGATCACTGGTATGTTCAGTAGTCCTTGTAAAAAAATATTTTAGACGACTATTAAAAGAAAAATCATCATGCTTGTGGTGAGAATTAGTTCCACAAGTTTTATCAGCATTTCCACCTCTAGATTCTTTATATGAATTACAGTCAGACTCATTTTTACTAGTTATAATAGCAGGATGATTCCCCTCCAATTCACCAACTTCCAATACCATTTCACTACCCTTAGTTAGAGACAACATTGTTTTATCTTCCATAAATTCAAAAATATCATTTTTCATTGAAACATTAGGAATCTTCTCAATCTGCATCAAGAAAGACAAAATCCAAAAACACATATCATTACAAATACTATAAAGTAAAAATGGGAAAAAAGTTAACAAAGAAGGAATTAAATAACCGATGATCATTTATGGAATTTGTCCTAATAAGTGATTTCTGTCTTATAAATTCAGTATTGTTTGCTAAAGGCTTCTTAGGAAGATCTTTAGAGGAAAAAGTGGTTGTGTTTGAAGATTGAGTCTTGAAATAGGTATAAATTGATGTGTGTGTAGTTATACTTGGTAATGAAAATGATATAGGATCAAAGGATTCATGACGATGATGAGAGATTTTATAATTATTTTCATAATCCTTTTAAGGATTACTCAAACCATCATTACCAATAGTTTTTTGAGGTTTAAAGACAATATATTTTTTTATATCTGGTGAAGAAATTGATGGTGCTAAGTTCACCTTCCCACTAAAAGAAAAAACTGCAAGTTTAACTAACACTCACACTATAGGTGAGGAGGAAAAAGGAAAAATAGAGGTATAAATATTTAATGAACCAAATATTCCACTTGTAGGGTTTACTGACTTATTATTAATCAGGGTGTGGATAATGGATACCTTGATACATGGAATATATTATGAGGCTTAGTTAGCTAGATAGTTAAACCTTAGTTCCTAAGAGGTGGGAGGTGCAACCTAGGAACTAGTTGTAGGAAGAGAAATTATAGGGGAATTTTTTTTCATTATATAAATTTGAATTTGTTCTTTCATTTCATTCTATTATTTTTTTATAGTAAGAAATTGTTTTCTTATGGTTAGGTTTTGTATATATTAAATCTTTGAAAATTGTTATGCAATGATTAAATTTTATAAATGAAGCAATGATATTTTTTCTACTAATCTAATTCAGTTTTAGTTGAATCATGCACAAATCATTACATTCTCATACTTGATGATTATCCCATGTTGATACTTCCATGATCTAGTGATTATGTTTTCACTGTTAAATAATTTTTTATTATTTTTATTAGAATTGGATATTGAATATATTGTTTTATTTATTTTCTATGATTAAAAGTAGAAATATAATGTCATTATAGATGGAGGTTTTAAATATTTAAGTATGTGTGCCTCGATAAATACTATTTTCCTAGAACAAAAAGAAAAAATATAGAAGCATGGTAAAAAAAACAACATCTAATTGTAAGTTTTACTTTGTTGAATTTAATTTCTAGTATCTTTTTTTTAACTTAATAGTCTATTTATATTTGTAACAGTTCACTTTGGAGGAACTTGATTCTTAGTAACCTAAAAACTTTGGCCCAAACGATCACTTACATCAAGTTTTGGGAGATGAGCACCATGGAAGAGTACACTACCAACTAGAGAAGAGTGTTATCCCGGTGAGGTATTGGCTTAATTCAGGTGTAGGTTCTAGTTACACTGATTTAGAATGGGTAGCACAAGATAAGGCAAAGGTAGAAAAGGCTGAGAAAAAGGCCATACAGGTGGAAGGGTAGGCTTAAATGGAACACACTAAAATTTTGAAACTGATGGAATTATTACATCCATTACTTCAACAAGATTCCACCATGAATTGTGAAGCATATATGTCAAGAATGCATACATTTTATAGTGCACCGTTCAGTAGTCCAAGTAGTGGTCAGGATGATGATGCTCCTGATGATGGTGATGGTGAGGAATACTCTGAGGAAGATGGTGGGGATGATGGTGAGGAAGAGGGTAGGGTTGATGGTGAAGAATAAGTTGGGGATGAAGATGAGGCATAGAGAGAGGATAAGGACAAGGATGAGAATGAGTTTGAGTTTGAGGATGAGGCTAAGAAAGATGGTGGAGATAGTGATGGTGATGAGGGACATATTAATCCATTACATTTTGTCTGATATTTATGACATTTTCTGTTTGATGATTTGGTATGAATGAATATATGTGATATTTTTTATGTTTGTTATCATTTGTTAAATTCATCAATTGATTTCCTCTATTATAATTATCTCTATATTGGTTTGTTCCTATTTTAGGACACTCTATTAGTTTTATTGTAGGTTCTGTGTGTTGAGTATGTTCTGTTGTTTTCATTGTAGGTTTAGGATATTATTTTTTCATTGTAGTTGTTCTATTTTGATTGCAGGTGAAATGGGAAGTTTTGTTTTGTAAAGTCCTAGAAATTCCATGTAATTATTTTTAATTACATGAGAATTTTTCGAGACTGAAAAATCTGACGGAGCTCGATTCTGAGGCCTAGAGTGCTCGGAATGACCCGTCAAAGTTTTTTTAAGCTTTAACTAGCGCGCGTAAGTAGTTTTCCTGCAAAATTGGAGTAACTCTTAAACAATTACTCAGATCAGAAATCCAAGGGCACCGTTGTGCTCAGGATGGCGAGTTTAGCCTAAGAGCGAATTAAGTTTAGTCAGCGCGGGCCTTCTGTGAGAAAACACAAAAATGGAATAACTGTAAATAAAATAATTAAATAAATTATTTTATTTTTCAAATGCCTATAACTCACAAGTAGTAGATCAGATTAAAAATCTAAGACCACCGATGATCTCGTGAGGGCATGCTTTATTTAAGTAGATACTAACTTTGGCCTGTGCAGGCCACCAGTGAAAGTTAGTTTTTGGCTGTAAATAAAATAATTAGGTGACAAGTATATTATTGTAAAATCCATAACTTTTAAACTGTAACTCATATTGGAAACTCGAGAGTACCATTGGGTTCATTGGGGCATGTTTCACTTTGGAAAAGCCTAACCTCGACTGGTGCGTGTCGAGGGTGACTGTAAACAATTTTACAAACTTTTTTTTTGGGTATGTTCAGTAAACGTGCGAGCATGTTTTTCTAACTTTTAAACAGGTGAAAGGAATTGAAATTTGAGGGCACCGTTGAACTCGTAGCGCCGGTATTTTCTTAAGGATACTTTTACCTCAACGACAGTCGGTCGAGAGTGAAAATAGTTTTTGGGTTTTTCATGTAAGAATAAAATAAAAAATAAATGTGTTTGACATTTTTATTTTTATTTGCAACTCCCATTTGGGTTTTGGGAGGTAAGGTCCACTGGAACTAAACCTCCATGTGGAAGTTGGAAGTGGGGACCACCAGACCGTAACCTCCCATGAGAGGTTAAGGTGTTGGGGACCACCTAAATCATAACCTCCCATGAGAGGTTATGGTGGTGGGGACCACCCTGGACTAAACCCCCCTTTTAATTGAGAGAAACTATCAACCCACCTCATTAATGTAGAGGAGCATCTTGACTTCCTCCACATTAATTGTTCCAATTTACATACCTTTAATTGTGCCAACTTAGTTATTTGGTTTCCCTGTTTTTAAATTAAGTAGCAGCATCGTTGGAATTTAAGAAGGTTCCTAATAAATGAACTGTCTTAAATTCCACGATCGTTCCCTGCCTACCCCCTCTCCTATATATATGAAGCTTGGGAGGAGGATTTGGTACGACTTCACCAAGCGACGAGGTACTGGAAAAGTGACGCGATGCCCAACACATGGAGGATTCCGCTCTCCAACGAAGAATACGTTCTCCAATGAAGAACGTGCTC
Source organism: Viscum album (assembly GCA_963277665.1). Lineage (NCBI taxonomy): Eukaryota > Viridiplantae > Streptophyta > Magnoliopsida > Santalales > Viscaceae > Viscum > Viscum album. The sequence goes on along the minus strand of OY728138.1, from coordinate 282,806,751 downwards.
CCCAATGAAGAACGCTGACCTCCTTTGACCTTCTTCCTTGGAACTTCCTTTGATGTAGGATGTGTTCGTCTACAATGAATCGATGTCCTCCTTCTCACGCCAACGTCAACCAACATCGAACAAGGTGGGGTTTTTAATTAAGTATGATTTTATTCCCTTGATTATTTATTCTAAAAACAAAGAACGTGAATCAAATTATTATCAAGTTTATCCGTGAATGTTTTCCATGCAGGTTGGGAATAAATTGTTGCACGAAGTTGTAGGGGTTTATTCAATATTTGATTAACAATTTGCATGTTCTCCCCTATTTTTCCTTTGCTGGGCTGGGAATAGAAATTATCGAAGGACTATGGGAATTGATGTTTTAAAATAACTTCCATGCTCGTTCATTATTTATGTTCTTGATGAACCACTTACTACCACTCTAAACGCGAAGGGTGCGGGCCAAACAAACATGGCCCAACCCCCCACCATTCTTATTTGTGGTGTTTTTCGAAATGGAGGAAGGAGAAAATGGCGTCAAAGGTGATAAAGGCAACAGTAATGCCACCAGCGGCCTCCGCGACCCACACCGCCCACGCGACGCTCTGGCGCCCCGGTTAAACCGGCTCTGCCACCTCGGGCCAAACCACGCCACCCGCCGGCTGTGCCACCCGCTGGCCACACCACCCACCGGCTCGCGCTGCCCACTGGCCTTCCGAGCCACCCTGACCGTGCTATCCCGACGGCCTCTCGGGCTGCCCTAGCCGCGCCAGTCTGCCAGCCTTCGAGCTGCACCGGCCAAGCCAGCCCACCGACCCCTCACGACACCCCAGCCGAACTGGCTCATGCCCTCACGACGCCCTGGCCGAACTGGACCGTGCCCTCGCGGTACCCCGGCCAAATCGGCCCGCACCCTCGTGGTACCCCAACGGAACTGGATCCTTCCCTCACGACACCCCGTTCAAACCGAACCGCGCCCTCCCGATGCCCCGACCAAACCGGCCCGTGCCCTCGCAGAGCCCCGGCTGAAACGGCCCGCACCCTCGCGGTGCCCCGGCCAAACCAGCACCGCACCCTGGGCCAAGCCGCCCTTGCGGTGCCCTCCGGGCCGAGCCGCCCACTCGGCGCCCTCCGGGCCAAACCGCCCTCGCGCCAACTTGCAGCCGGTCCGCACCCTCGCGGTCGGTCTATGCCCTCTCGGCCCTTCGCGGCCCCTCACGGCCGGCTGGGCTGGGCCCAGCGGGCTGGGATGAACCCAATGGGCCGGCCCACCCAACGGGCTGAGCCAGACCCAATGGGTCAGGCCGGGTCGACCCGAACCAGGTCGGCCCAGACAGGGTTGGTCTGGGTCGGTGTGACCGGGTCAGACCGAACCCAGGCCCACTACGACCCTTTACTTTCTTTTAGCCATATCTTTGGAACCTGACGTCCGTTTGAAGAATCGTCAAGGGCATTGGTAATCTTGGAGCATTACAGTCCCTTTGAGTATAACCTCCTGGATTTTGGGGTATAGTTGAGATACGGTCAGGTTGGATCGTGCACGAATCCAACTGGGCCCCTGGGACTAAAAGACTAATAACTCGAGACCAGGCGTCTGATTGACGTGCCGTCTGTTGCGTTGAGACCCCTATGACATGTCTGACCTTTGAGATACTTCTTTGTGGGACATCGTGACTATTGGAGTATCGACCAGTAGCTCATGGAGAGGATCCTCCCGGAGATGAGCGAGCATAATGCGAAGACCTAGTAGCTGGCTGAGACCTGACGACTGCTGACCGTTTGACTTAGAGTGACTCTACTAGCCCAGTGGGGAGTGACATGGTGTCGTAGAAGACCCACGGTGGATGAGCCCGCTTGGTGACGCAACAAACCCACGATACTTGACCAGAGGAGTACCTCAACAGGCTACGAGGGAGAGCGCGCTTGGTGACACAACAGATCCATGGTGGGAAGAGCCTCTGTGTGACGCCGAAGGCACACGATACTCAAAAGAAGGAGTACCTCAGTAGTCCAAGGTTAGTGGGAAGCACACTTGGTGTCGCGGCATGACCACTGTACTTGATTGACCAGGAGTTCTCCAGCAGCTGAGGTTCCAATAATGTGACTGGGGATGTCACTCGATACTACCCCTAAAATAAAATCCTTGTTGAGATGATTCAATACTTTTGTGTTTTCCTCATGATTGAGATGGATTACTTAATAACTTAGGTATATGTATGGGAATATACCTAAGTAGGGCTATCTATTGATTTCATACTTTGTGGTTTATCCTTGTTGGATTTTCTGAGACCTTGAGGGTCTCGGGGTCCCTACTGAGTATCATTATACTCACCCCTACACAGGCTATGCCCATACCTTGTTGTGTTGGATGCAGACGACGGACAACGGTGACTGAGGCTGAGAGTAACAGGATTTGACGGTACCCAAAGGTGGACCATACGACTTGTCGATACATGGAGGAGACAGATGAATGTGGAGTGATGAGGGGATGATATGTACCTACCCTTCAGGTAGGAGCCTCAGAGGATGATCCAACAGTTATCTTTTATTTTTCTTAAGTTGTATTGAATTTCAGTTGTACTTGTACTTTCCAGTTGGGATTGTATTCTGGACCCTTTTACTTTCAGTACTCTTTTGTTATACAATTTACTTGATGTTTCATCCAGTTTTGTGCTTGCTTGTGTGTGTGTTACAGGTTATAAAGGCAATTCATTCCCAGTTTTAGGGATTTATGACTTTGGTTCTAGTCACCAGCCCCTGGCCTACGGAAGGCGGGCTTGGGGTAGTCACAACATGGGCCCCGGGGGACGGGTCGTGACATATTTCCACTAGAGTGGGAAGTAAAATTTTTGTAGGTGGTTTTATTTTCTATTGAGTATGTTTACCAGAGTGAGAATTGTAGGTTTTATAAGTGTTCTATTATTATGAGTATTCCCACTAGAGTGGGAAATGCATGTTTTATAGGTTGTTCTTTATATTGTTTTTGATTGCAGGTTCTCTGTGCAGGTGTAGGTGTTCTGTTATGATGATTATGCCCACTAGAGTGTACATTGCAGGTGTTCTATGCATTGTAGGTGTTCTGTGTAGGTTTTTATTTCTATATTTGTTGTTTTTGATTACAGGTTCTGTTTTTTCTATTCTCTGCAGTGGAGTGGGCATTGATCTCTACAATGGAGTGGGCAGTGGGATGCTACTGGTGAGGTGGGTGGGTGGGGGGGGGGGGGTCTATACCAATAGTTCCATAACTATTAGTATAAAGCTATCCTAATGAATTCCTAGGATCTTTTGGTATAATAAAAGTCCACCACCCTATACCAATAGTTCAATGTGGACCATTGGTATAGGACTTTCCCAACAGTTTGAAACCATTGGGATAATTTCATCCCAACAGTTTGAAAAGTTTATATACATATTTTACAATGGTTTAGAATTGTTGGAATATATCTATCCCAATAGTTCATAGTGAATCATTGGGTAAGATAATTTCCAACCACCCTATACCAACAGTTCATTGAAAACCATTGGTATAGGGATTTACCATCATATAACATACCAAAAATTGCTAAAACCATTGGGATAACCTATCCGAATGGTTTTATATCCTATCCAAATGGTTTGAAACTATTGGGATATTCTAGATTTTTAGTAGTGAACCTTATAGATCTACAATTCATGTGGGGTAAATTCCATGAAGATAGACCATTCTAAGTAGTTTAAAGTCTTGAAGATTTGATTCAAGGGGAATAGGGTTTAAGGTCATAAGTATTGGACCAATTTTGATAATTTTAAAGTATTGAAGAACATTCTTGTTGGGGAATTCAGTTTAAGGAAATGATTGTTTGACTGATGTGTTATGTAGTTTAGGGACTTATAATAAGGAACATGACTATGTAATTTAACACCATACATTGAGGATATTGTTGTGCAGTTTTACATCATTAAATAAATATGATGTCATGTAGTATTACATCTTACAACAAGGTCATGGGTACTATTCAGTTTGAATTATTATGACTCTGAACTACACAAAATAGTTTAATGTTATATGATAGATACATAAAAGATACTATTTGTCATCTTGGAGTGAGGATGATGACCATGTAGTTTAATTGTGTATAGCGATGAAATTTTTGTGCAATTTTACATTGTAAAAAAAGAAAAAAGTCATTAAATTTTATGTCTTATGAAAAAGAATTGAGTGTAATATAGTTTTATGTCTTACAAACCAAACTTTCACTAAGTAATTTAATTTCATTTGGTAGAGATATAACTTTTTAGTTTAACATATTACAGTGAGGAATAATAAAACTTACATAAAGGTGATGAAAATTATTTTTTCAAAAATCTTTCATTAGTGGGGGGTATGATGCACTCCACATCCATGGAGTCTAAGAAGTATGTTTCGTTTGAGTATACCTTGTGTATAATATAAGTTCCATCCCATTTTGGTTTGATTTTTAGAGGATTATTCCCAAGATTCATGAGAGTTATTATTTTTATCACTAGCTCCCCTTGAAATAATTAGTGGAGACAAACCCTCTTATTGACGGCTCACACGCCTCGATTTTGATGAACTTATAGGTTATGAAATGTGAGAAATATTTTCTCTTATAATTACTATAATTCACCAATTTTTTTTGAGACTTCTCTTCTTCAGACAACTAGTTTTAGATGGTGAATCTAAGTGAAATTAACTAGACTTAAATGGGTATAAATGCCTTTTTCTCATAGACAAGAGAATATGGGGTTTCTTACATAATAGTATGGGTTGTGGTGTGGTAAACCCACAAGGCATGTAGAAGTTTTTTAGTCTAGGATTTCATTCCATTGATTTCCATATTGTAAATACTGTTTGATAGAGTCTTATTAAAAGAATATATCTACCCATTTACTACTGGATGATATCGAGATGAGCAATGAGATTGAATTTTTTATTCTCAATACATAGTTTTCTACTCAGAATAATAGAAATTATTATCATTTTACATCAATACTGTATGAGGGACACTAAATATAGTGATGATATTTAAATTTAAAAGGATGATAATGGCCTTTTTCCTAAATTCATTGAGGGGTATAGCCTAAAAAAATTTGGATAAGAAGTTACTGGCAGTGAATATATGCCTGAAATGCATGACTGTTGTAGGGAGATATGGACCCATAGAATTAATTCCCCATATAGTGAATGACTTATAATATTTGGTGGTATGAAAAAATTATAGAGGTTGATGAATGATTCCAAAGTTTACCTAGAAGGAATGACACTTTTTAGTGAACTCTATGATTTCCTACATCATTAGTGGTTAATAGTACCCAAGACTCTTGATTTGGTGGTAGAACTTGGTTCCTGACTAATGGGTGACAAAATAACCCATGTGAACTTCATGAATAATAGTAAGGTTCTATCCTTCTTTATGAAATATGAGGAGAACCCCATCAAAGTATCATTTATAAAGATATTTATGTAAATTTGGGAAATTTTAGAGGAAATTTTTTTCTACCTGGCATCAGATCTTCTCCCTCTTAGCTCGATCACGTATAAGGGTTCCATTCTAGAGATATTCCATTATGGTGGGTATCCATTCAGCTATGGGATCTATAAATGGGTATATAATCTTGATTTATTTTGAGGTAGCATTGAATTCCTTGATCCCCCTTATGTCGTGTACAATGAATGAGGATACCACACTATGATGTGTAATGTATATAATCATCTTGTCCTAGTTTTTATTTTCTAGGTCTATGGATACATTATACAATGAACCCGAACAATAATTTTGTGTGTTTTTAATATGAGAAAATATTGGGTTTAATGGAATTTTTTTCATCCAAACTTGTACGTAATCAAGACAAAGAATTATTTCTTCCTTCTTAATGGAATATTCACCATTAATATTCTTGCTTACTAACTCTGAGTTTCTGTTGATGGTTAGGTTAGATATTGGTATTTTTAGAACCTTCTCTTGACCTTCAATGATGACCTCATATTAAACCTCATTTTTAGTGTACCCTTTTGAAAACAAAAAGGAATAAGGTTTAGGGGGAAGAGAATGATTCACAAGATGACTCGATTAAGATTTGAGTTCTCCATTATTATTCCAATTAGGATCATATAGGTTCTATAAAAATATATCTCACATATCTAGGTAGTTTCATGGATATAGAAAAATTCTTTATTAGGAAGATATCTGTTTACCTGGGAAATTTATGGAGAGAGATCTTCTATGAAGAATTATTCTTGTGCCTGACCATTAACTACATTTATATGCACAAATAAAATGTTAAATTATTATAGGATCACTTCCCACCTTTCTATATATTCAGTTATTATTGTATGACTGAGTATATATTTGAGTGAGTCTACTCAAGATACCCAATGAACCTCATGATGTGATAAGTAGTGCCTCCCATTCTACATGATTAAGATTATCACATGATATTTTTTTCAATGTCAGTTTACTAGGTCTTCATATATAAAATAGTTTTTCTCATATATTAAATACTATTTTCCATGCTCACATCATTCTTATTTTCAATAAGAGAGATAAATGATCATTTTAGGGCTACTACATACAATAAAAATGGCTTCCGTTCAATGTGTGAAATTAATAATTGGGGGAACAATAGGTATTTCTTAATATTGTTGAAAGCATCATGTAAATAATCAACCCATTAATATGTGGCTCCATTTTTCATCAATTTTGTGAAGGGTATGAATTTTCCTATGAGGTTTTATGTGAAGCATATGATGTAAATGAGACATCCCTGAATCCCTCTAAACTCTTTACGGTTTTGAGGAGGTGTCATGTTAAGAATTTCATTAATTTTATCAGGGTAAACTTTGATGCCACTATTGTATACCACGAAGCTAAGAAATTTTCCTATTGTCACCATAAAATTACACTTCAGGGGGGTTATTTTCAATCTATGATTCCACAGTTTGTTGAATACTATTTTAAGGATGGTGAGGTAATCACAACTATATTGGGATTTGACTACTAGATCATCAAAATAACATTCCACAATTATCCCTAGGAGGTTCTTGGATATGTGATTCATGACACATTGATACGTGACTCTGGGACTTTATAATCCTAAATAAATTAGTTGATAAAAAAACACCACTTTTTGTGCTCTAAAAGAAATGTATTTTCCATTACCATGGGATATTTGGATCTAATTATACCCAAAATATCCTCCACGAAGGAGATGGATTAGAAACTAGCTATTGCATCGACTAATAATTCTATGATTGGGACTGGGAAATCATCCTCTATGAAAATCTAGTTAAGATTCCTAAAGTCAATGAAAACCTAAATTTTACCATTTGTTTCTATTGGTATGATGTTGAAAATCCAAATGGGATATTATAACTCCCTAATGAATGTATATTTAATAATATTTTTAATTTATCCTCTTCCTAAATTGTATGAGTAGGATGAAATATCTTAGTTCCTAGTTTTAACCATAGTGATCCTCTGGTAGGCCCAGATGATGAGTATCCACATATAGATCTAATCCAGGAATCTCTATATAGTTCTAGGAAAATACATATTGATGATTTTTGAGAAAGTTAATGTATTTTACCTAATCTTCCAAATATATAGTGGTACTAATAAATGTATCTCACAATTCTTTATTCATTCCTAAATTTATTTGCTTGAGATATTTAATAGTGGGCGAGACACCTTCATAAAATATTGAAGGGGAATCTCTAAGATCTTTATTTTTCTATTATTTATCATTCATTTAAACATTCAGAGGTTAGGGGATATTGTTGGATTTGTAATATAGTATGAGGAAATTTTTATTTCCTATAAATTGTAAGGAAATATCTCTAAATTATGAAAATTCTGACGTAGGTGCATCATCACCGAGGGAACTTGGAAAAAACTCCCTATCCTTTCTACTATCAGCAAGGGAAGATAATGAGATGAATTATTGAGACTCATGAGATGTCATTGGAGGAATTATCAGCTATTTTGGATGATACGGAGGATGAATATGACACTAAATCCTTTATGGGTTCTATAAAAAATGAGGGTCTATCTTTACTTGGAACACATTTGGTTGATACAACTGATATAATGAGAATGGAGTTTATGATTCTCAATCATCATGTTCAAATCCTACCTTGAGGTTTGAGGTTAATTTTATTAGATACATGCAATTTTATGGTTTGAACATGAGTCAAACCAATCATCGAGTACAGGTACTTGGGGGAAACAATTGAGGATCACTCTTACCGGGGTAAATTTTCCCAACTTAGTTTATGGGGAATAATCACTCTTAATTGAGTTCATTGAATGGATTTTAAAGGGAAATCATAATACCATTGGGGAACATGATATTAAAAATAGTACTTTTCACTAGTTTATTCCCATCTCTCTTGTATAAAACCACCTCCATATATTAGGAATCATAGGAATCAAATAGAGTACTATCACCATACAAAACTATAAAATTCCCATAGATAAAGAACTAAAGGGATTGATGATATGAAGAGGAAACTTACACATGAATATGAAGCCATAAACTCACTAAATAGACATTAAAAGATATATTTTTGTGACGAACCACAAATTTAGAGTCATACATGAGGTACCTAAACTATGTTCCGAGTTGGAACTTTCTAAAAGATCTCTACTCACTCTTATTATACCCTAAAATTTTCAAGTTGGAGGGGGACAAATAAGATTATCCATAATCTATTATTTAAAGAGTCTGAAGAGATATGAGATTGATTTTGGAAACATTGTCAATTATGGATTAATGGATATTGATATCATTCAGTTTTCCAGAGACATATAAGGGTCTATTTTCCCCCTTCATGGAGATCTCTCAATGTTGTTCTATGATAAAGATAACTATATGAAATTTGATTAAACTGGTCTCTACATGGTATTTTTCAACCATAGTTACCTTAAACTCAAATTCTTAAGGGAATAAAATGTATTAAATGACCACATTTTAAAGTCCCCTTAAGAGACGAAGGACATCTAGAATTGAGATATTAACTAAGAAAACATTAAGATAATTCAAGATGTCGTATTTTTGGGCTAGGGTACTACGTTTATCATCATGATTTTTCTTCTTAGATTAGATTTTAGTGGTTGATACTAACTGTATCCATGTCTCCCTTCCCCGAACCAAGTTTGGTGTGGGTATGGGGGGCACTTTACCTATTTGGATGTTGGATGAAACAAGACTTCCCAAAATTTGATTAGACAACTAAAAATTTTAAAATCAGTCCTATAATATTATTGGACTTGAACAAGTCTCAGAGGATTCTATAATGAAATGATATTCTTATCGAGCCAATTGGGGTGATTTTCTTCACATCTCTATGACATATATGGATTCATTTGAGATAATTCTTAAATAGATAACTTTTCTTACTCATACTCTTTAACCCTAATTATTTAATCCCTAGTTATTAATGAGATAACATAGTTTATAGATATATTATTCATCATATAAAGGATTCATAATGTGGATGACATTGACAAAATCATATTATTACTGCTCATATGATGAAAATTACATTTTATGGGATGATGCCTATGATCCTATTTGATGGGATGGTGTCTTTCCTCCTAGTACCAAGGGAATAAATCCTAAGAGGGTATGAACCAGTTTGAGTACCAATGGATAATATTCCTAACATATCTTTTTATTTTGGTGATGTTTGCAATAAACTTTATCAAATGATGAATAAGAATTTATTTCTCACTTTATAGGGGAGATAAAGCCACAAATGATGGATTCAATTGTTCCCTGAGGATAGAATATGCTCATTTTACTATTTTTCTCTTTATGCAGTCATAAAACTTTTGATCATGTGTCTATATGACTTTTTACTATTCACCCTTATCTCTTTGTATGCTTGTAGAAACATAGACTAATTACACCAGAGGTTTTACCAACTTCACATAGTTAAATTCAACCATGTTTTAAAGATAATCAATGAAGACAAAGAAATCCTAGATACTATGACCTAGAATCTGATGTTAGGGGAAGTAGTCAGTTTGATTAGTGAGGTCGATTTCATTGGGCCTTTTGGATTTCATAAATATGAGAAAATTATTATTTATAGTGAATATTAAATAACTTGAGACATTATCATTTTTGAAAGTATATATCATTGTATTTATATCCTCAAGTGGAAGATTATACTATTCTATTTTTACCTCATGATAGGGTTTCTAATATTGCTATTTCCACTTAGGAAGAGGCAAAATTTTATATTGGGTAGGTTTGGGTTTCAGAGTGGACACTGATTCTAGTTTGAGCATAATAATTTCCACTTATACTCTAACTTATTCTTTCATTATGATTATGGAATTGACTAAGATTTGAAAATAGTTGCATGGATAAAATCTTCCAAAAACTATGTAAATGTGATGAACTCTTAGAATCTACCTAGTTATTTCAATGGAATTAGAAACATTTATAACTCATCACATATATTTTTAATATATATCTTTAACAACTATTCTTGGGGGAGTTACATATTTTAGGAATATCTAAAGTATTTCCATATAGAAATAATTCTTGAGACCCTCTCATTATCATGCTATTTAAAATTTTGGATATTGAGTACTATCATATTCTTTAGCATATATCTGAACTAATAGACAAATTACTGATGGAGATCCTCCCAACCAGGGATTGACCCAGCTGGTAAGTTGGTATACTATAAAAATACTAGTCCTTCTAGGGTATGTATAAAACATATGATATCAGATGATTCTTTTTTTTCTTGAGTGTTCCCATCATAAGGACGCATCAACATATGAAGTGTGTCATATGTTTTTATGGGTCCCCAATGCTATTGAAAATGAGAAACATTGGATTACTATGGTTTGGTAAAGGATGATTTTTTTTCACCCATTCAGAATATAGTTTCATTTCCAATTTCACAAATTATCAATGTCCTTACATAGATTTCATTTGAGAAGACATTGATTAAATGGAGTCAATAATTTCTTCCAAGATTGTTAGCTGGGTAGACACTTTGGTAGAGGTGACAGTTGGAGTCTGATATGGTCATACCACCTGTGTCTACTATGGGTATTATATACAAGATGCTTAAGGATAACTTTCCTAAAACAAATCTTAAATATACCCCTATGGAGGGAACTCTTGATAGTTTCTATCTATTAGACTTAATTAAACTAGTTACCTAGACCTCAAGTCTACTAGATGTTTAGGCTTAGTTCATACATGCTAAAATACTATCATTTTTTTTGATATGCACTAGTGGGAAAAAAATTTCATTCACCCAAGATTCATATGAGGCATGAATATTTCCCTTAATTAGTTCAGAATTAATTCACTTCAACTCTTTTAACTTAGATTTATATTTCGAAAAAATTTCCCTTATAGTGAGATCTTCATTATCCTCAATTTTTGGGTGAGACGTGGCCACACCCATACCTTTTTTATTTGGTTAAATATCATTTATATAGTGGTAGCTGAATATATGGGAGAGCTCCCAAATTTTGGGTTTGGCTCTAGTGATGGGTACAAACACCTTCTTTAAGTGTCTTAATGTAAACCATATTTCATACACCAGCTTCCCCATAATGCTATTCCACTTTGACAATGTTATTTTAGTTATTCACAGATGAAACATTGATGATATTTACTAATGTGCAATATGCTATAGAAGATCCTTTTTTTCCTTTGGGTAAATTTTAAGGGAAAAATTCAAATCTTTCATGGAGTTTTACTTCTTGATGGATCGATTAATCTATAAATCCTATAAGAAATAGTTTTTTATTCTTGATACTCCCCCAAAAGTGATTTTTGGAGGGTGATCTAGAGGGATTCCCTAACCAGATGTACTGATTGTGTTCCCAATGAGAGTGATAGATCTCACAATTGAAGTAATTGTGAAGGATTATCTTGTGATTCTTATCTAAGTATAGATATGACCAATTTTCATGGGGAAAGGAAGGGGTTATGGTATAAATTACCCTATCCCTAGGGGTTGGGGATGACTTGATTATGTCACTATCATATTATATACCTTTTTGGGGTTTAGTGATCTCAGTAGTGGTGTAGGTGGTAGAAATAATAAAAATTACCCTACCCTACAGGTTGGGGTAACTCCCATATTTTTCCTATGGTGGATATCACATATTACCTTTTTTATTTTTTAGTATTTTTTTTATCATGATTCATATTAAATAATTTTTATGAGAATGATTTTTTTCCACCAATAGTTTCTATGCAGTCAGGTATTTTTTCATCCTCTGATGTGAAGACTACTCCACTTTTTTCTAAGGCTAACATAACATGCTTTCAATTAATCTCTCATATCGAGTAAAAATTTTTTTTCCTTGTAAATATTAAAGTAATACTATTTAGTCCAAATAGAATATATTTATCCTGAGTTTGGTATTTGAATTGAGGTGATGAAATTTCATGATACATTTCTTAGAGGACACCATTGGTTGTGGAGAAGAGTTAAACACATTACTCCATGTTCACCCCAACCTCTGATATGGATGTCAGAAGGGGTACCAATGATTAATTGGTGAAGATTTTTCAATTCCCCAATACTTTACTTCTATATATCCATGCACTAATTTACAAACTTCAATTTTCATGACATATAAAGGGTAGAAAAGTTTATTTGGAACTAGATCTCACCAATTTTCTTTAAATGATCGGTATAATCCTCATAAGGATTTTTTTTCATAAGATGTAAAAGATTTTTATATAGGTTTAGTTGAAGATAATTAATTCACCCCTCATTAAGTGTTTCTAGAATGTCATACATAGGGGTGGATATGGTCCAAAACATAACTAATATATCATCTTTCTCTAGTTATTTACTTATAACCATGTAATTATCATCACATTATAAAAGGTATTCCTGCAATTGATCTAAACAAAGTGGATGTTTCTTGACCAACTTACCAAGAGAAGTCAGGTTGGTTAGAATCACCTTTATTATATCGAAGGATATATGATCTAACTGTGGCATAGAAGGTGAGAATTTTTTTGGACTATCCTTAGGATATGGAGAAATGTTACCAGTTATCAATGTGGTTGGCCTCAATCCATGAAGTGCCTCTTGATATAAGTTAATTCTTAAAGGATTTTTGACAAGGGGAGGAAATTATTGACGATTTCTCTTTAGGTCATGAGTATGATTTTTAAAACTCTCACCATGAAAAAATATCCCATGATATATCTCCATGGTTCTCTAAGGAGGACCTCCATGGTTGATACATTTTTGAGGATCTCCAGAGTTACTGATCATAGTGTAATGAGAAGGAACTATGTGATCACCACCACATTCTCTTTATGAGAATAAACTGCCAGATTCTAGGGTTGCTATTGAATGATATTGGATGTTCTTAAGAAATTATTTTTTGATTGGGGAAATACTATACACTTACTCTTGGTTTATAGATTTCTTTTGATGATAACATATTGATCTTCATGGTTGGGTGAACAAGACTGGGACCTCAGCCTTTATGGGTTTCATTCCATACGGTAAAAGATCCTCATGCATCTGAATCCTCTGAGATGATCTCCCAACTATTTTTAGAACATGCCAATGTATTTCTTGGGTAGGTGTTAGGAAATTCCGACATACCTTGAAAGTATTACTAGGCATGGGAATATGATCCTTTTTTTGGTTTTTAATTACTACCAAGATATTTCAACTAGGATCTTGTATAGGGGAGATAATATAATCCCACCCCTAGTTGGGTGATAATAGATATGCCTATATAATCCATATACATGGGAAAAAATATGGATTTACTTTTTTTCTATTTACAGAGCATGTTTTCAATCCCCACTAGAAAAATAATGGATATGAGTATTCTATAGAGTGATATTTGGAATATATAAATGAAATTATGAGATAATGGAAGGAAGATAAAACCACCCTAAATTGGATTATAGAGTATATTGGTAAACTTTACTTGGAATGTGGATATTATCCCGATCAGATACTTCATTATTCACTGTAATATACTAAAATTACTCCTAAATGGGAGTGATAATATGATCCTTCTCTTAGGTAGATACCACTATATATTGATGATCTGTTCTATTGGTATTGGTAGGAATTTAAGACTTTCTCTTATTATCCATCGCGATATGGTGACAGTGGTCTTCAACTACTGCTTCTAAGTTATTATAGAAACTTTATAAGATGTTGGAAGAGGTATGATTCTTCCCTACTATCACCAGAAAAATATACTGGTGGGATTATATGGAAATAATAGGGATATTATACCATTACTTAGTGAGAGTGGGAATATGAGTCCACTCTAATCTTATGTTCACTGTTAGGAAATTTTTATGGTCATGAAACCCGATGGTGTAAATATAAGCATTCCCTTGGGTGGTTGCTAGGATATACTGTCTTGTTCCTCCAAGTGCTTCCTGAGTGTGCTAGAATTTTTTTTAACATGAGTAAGAGTATGATCCTACTCTTCTATCCTTATCAGGTTATTCTGATGATATTATTTATAGGGAACACGTATATATGACTACTCCTAGTGCTATTGGGTTGAATTCTCCCAGAGTGACCTTCTTATGGATTCCTGGGCTTGACTGGATGAGGCTGGGATGTTCTGTATAGTCTCCTTAGTATACATTATAGGATTTGAGGCTGTGTGGTGTTAGTAGCAGTGAAAGTTGATGGTTTAAACATTATTAGATGAATCTTGGATAATGATGAGATCCTTGGATACCTCTTCCTCTACCACCCTAAGATAAGGGATATGGTAGTTATTTTACTTTGGTCACACATTTACAAAGTGATCATAGGTGAAAAAAATACACCAAATGTTTCCCTGTTGTGGTCTTCCTTTATCATTAGAGATATCCAAGAGGCTTCATCTCTTGAAGGCACTCATGTGTTACCTCTAAGGTAGGGATAATACATTTAGTCGATACTCCCTAAAAATAATTTTCATCACCTATTGTTGAATAAATTTCTTATTTTATGATGTCCTCTTGGTCATGGGGGTTTCATATTTGGTGGTAGCTATGAAATTTGTTTGATTTATTTGTGATAACATCAGTTTGGATTGAAGGGGGATCTTTATTGTAATGTCCTAAAAGGATCAATAAAAAAACCCTTTAATACCATATCTCAAGTAAGATCTTGTTTGATCAATATCTTTCATGGTTAAAGGTTTAATTTCAAACTTACTTTTTTTTATTTTTGATGGAAATATTCAATTTAACCCCATCATGACATTTTTGATTTGATGAATATTTACTTTTTAAAGGAAAGTGGCCACTAAGGAATTTTCCAATAACACCTTGGAATGTGCATTGGTTGAGAGGATGATTGGTCAAGCTCATATAAACTTTTTAGGGGGTATATTTTCCTAATCTAGTATAATATTAAAGATTTAAGTCATATTCATGAATAATTCTCGAATCCTAGTGTAAGACTTGTTACCCCCATGCTAGTGATTGATCATTGATATGTTTTGATGTGAATATATTTTACATATAAAAGGTCTTATATCAAAATGTACATATATATAACAGGTTATCCACTGATGGTTACATATATATGAATTATGGGTTCTATATCTTGTTCTTATTAATCAGTGATGCTTAGTTTTGCTGTAATATGGTTTAAAGCCACATAGATAGGCTCTATAAAGTTTATCACTATCCAGGGGAGTGAAAGGGGTTTGTGGTGTCAAGTTTGGGCCCATAAAAAGGGATCAATATGTATCCTCATGGAAGGAATCAAAATCCATTTAGTTTAGCACCACTTAATGGGAAACATCATACCTTATACGGTCATGTGACAAGGAATAGAGTGGTACCTTTTAATTTCATGTAACAACGAAAAATTCAAAGAAGTTTAAAGTCATACATAGTGTACTATTAGGTTAAAGGTTCCTAAAAATGGTTGGTTTAGTCCTTATGCATTAACATCCATTTTCGGTTGATTTCAAAGCTAATATGGCCCTATGATGATAAATTTAGTTCATGAGGAATATGGGACTATAAGAAACATGGATATTTTTTATAGTGGGGACATGGTTAACTAATAAATGTATGACCTCATTAGGAATATATATTAATAAGAATGAGTTCATTAGGAATATGGACCTAGTTAAAGGGTGTTTCATCTCATAGGGAATATGTCCTGGTGAGGAAGGATGTGCATTATTTTTTGAGGAATATGGATCCATGAAGATGGGTTTACAGGGAATATGGAACTTCTAAAAGCAAGAATGATTTGGCTTGTAGGGATATGTACCACCAAACAAGGTGTGGATACATCAAGAATATGGACTAATAAGAATAGGTTTATTAGGAATATTCTCTAGTGAAAGGAAGTTTGTGATCACATGAAATAGAGAAAAAATATAATTGAATTATGTGATTTTATAAGGAATATAGCTCCATAAGTATGGGTTTATAGAGAATATGGCCCTAGTGAAGGTGGAAAAGGATCTCAGATGGAATATGGCTTAATGTGAAAGGATGTCCATGCTCATAAGGAATATGACCTAGTATGGAATGACACAAGGGGTTATGATGTTGGATATGAATCTCAAGGAGGTATCTATATATTCTACTAAAATAAAATCCCACATAGTTTGAGGTGAATAGTTTAGGGTCACATGATAGTAACGAACTACATAGTTTAACATAATGCGGTAAAGACATTATCATGAATGTTTTATGTAATGTGACTAGGATTTATTTTTCATTAATGGGGTTATAATAGAGGATAGAGTGGGGATTATTAAAGGAGGATACCCTTACTATTTATTTCTATAGAAATATGTCTGTTTAAAGGATATTTAATTGGGGATAGGGCATTTAGAATATGAGTTGGGGATTACATATTTTGGATGCCTGGAAGGAGGATGAATAATTGGGTAAACCAGAGTGGTTTACCTTGATGAGGACATGATTGATGATTACACCTAAGAGTATTCCCTTAATGTTTCTTTGGAATTGAGAGAAAATTATTGGGGATTACAAATTAATGACTGTTTCTTTGATGTGGGTGTTCCTGAATCATTGATGATTAAGTGTGATGAAATCATCAACGGTGACAAGATTGGGGATTACACCTAAGAAGGAATCCCATTAGAACATGGATCATTGATTAGAATAAATATCCATAATGGCTATTCTTAGATAAGAGATATGAATTCAATATCCTTGTGATAAGGACCCTCATTATCAAATGAATCCTTAATTGTGACCCCCTGGGGTTCACATATACTTGAAGGATATTCTCAAGCCTCCATTTATTAAGATAATACATGATTGATGTAGGGAAATTTTACACACCTAATAGATTGATTATATTTATTGGATGGTTTTGGAAGAGGTATTGATATAGATTTTTCAAGGTTTCCACCATTGAAAAGGGGTTCCACCAAGGTCATTTGAGTTGAAACAGATCACATGGTTGAATTCAGTGAAATAGATATAGGTGAGGTCTAATTTTATATTAATTTAATTATTTGTAAAGTAACCATGGGAGTTACAAATTATATATGAGTTGGGTTCATAAGGTAAAGGGTGATGAGTACCCTTGATATTACCCACCTCACATAGGGGTATGTTCTATGTGAAGTGAGTTTTATCCATGAAGGACATAATTTTGAGGCTACCCCGTGAAGGGTTTTACATAAGGCACCCTCCATGAACTAAGTTTTTGGGGGTTGTTTCATAGAGGATACCTATGAAGGAGGTGGTTAATAGAGGTTATCTATGATGTTCTTGAGAATACATGAAAGTATTTCTCTAAATTTTCTATTTGAGGGAAGAGATCTCTTGGTCTTCTGGATTTTTCAAAATCCTCAAGTATTTCTTTGAGGGTCTCCCTATATCCTCTCTATATGTTTTATTTGGGGAAGGTATGGGGTATTTATAGGAAACCTTAGTTAAATGCTTTCTTATAATGGATATCTATGTAAGAATTATATTAATACATATTGAATTTGACACATGTTAAAAAACAAATGGATTTTCTATGAGTAAAGCTATAAAATACTTCTTGGATTCCCTAAAAAAATGCTTCACTACGTGATAGGCAATAATATGATGTATGCATTCTATAAAATAATTTTCTATGTAGAAGAAGGGATTTATAAACTAGTAATGAAATTTTTGAATCATGGGATTAAAATTGAACTTGTGTTTTATGAAGCATCCGATTTTCTATTAGAATCTTATGCCTTTACCTATTTCCAAACAATTATTTACTTTTTTTGACCAATATTTTTAAATTTCATCTTATTTATAATGTTCCCAAAGACTTGGTCATTTTATGATCCTCAATAATTATTTAGAAAAATATTTTTTCTATATATAATAATGAAATTTTATATGTCATTGAGAATATGGTAAATAATTTATACATTTAGTACATAGATAATCTTATCTATAATATTCATCATAATAGGGTCATGGTTGATTCTAACCCCACTTAACTTTGGAATTGTTTGTTTGGACATATAAATTAGAAACAAATCTAAAATCTTAATATATATGGATTTTTGGACTCATTAAATTACAAATCATTTGATATATGTAAATCTTGTTTGTTAGGAAATATGACCAAATAACCTTTTAATGAAAAAGGTAAAAGGGATAGTGGACTATTAGATCTCATACATAGTGATGCATGTAGACCATAGATCACTTAAGAAACTGGTGGTTTTAGGTACCTTTTTACTTCTATTAATTATTTTTAAAATATATTTATGTGTTTTTGATGATACATAAGTATGAAATTTTTTAAAATCTCAAATAGTGTCACAATGAAGTATAAAATCAATAGGGAAAAGTATTAATATTATCTGATTGAATCAATATGGTGATACTTGAGCTAGGAATTCACCACTTATCTAAGAGGTTATATAATTTTTCCACAACTCACTCCTACTGGAACACCATAATGGAATGGTGTATTTTATTGATGTAATCATACCATGTTAGACATGGTTTGATCAATGATGGGTCCGTTTTATATTTCTATTTCATTCTAGGGTCATGCTCTAGAGATTAATGTATTCCCATTGAACCAAATTTTATATAAAGTATTCATAAAGACACCATATGAAATATGTATAGGAAAACATTAAAATACATATATTATTAGAATTTATAGTTATGAAGAATATTTATGAAATTTAGATTATTATAAACTTTAATCTAAGTATGAAAAGTGCTTATTTATTGTTATCCCATGGAAAGTGAGGGATATTATTTCTATTGTCTTTTTGGTAAATTTTTTTCTATGGATCTGTTTTCTATATTACTTGAGAATGAATATATTAGTATAGAATCCAATAAGATGAAAGTTAAAGTTATATAATTTCAATACTAATAAATGATAAATGTTTTTAGCATAGTGTTTGAGCTATCTCTATAAAGAGTTATGAAAGAACAACCAACTCAAGTTATATAAGAACCATAAAGGTATGATAGGATTTTCTAGGATTCTAGGAGATATGGATTTAATATGGAAAATTATGATGAAATAATGTTCATTATAGATGAAAATAATAACCACTAAGAGGATATAAAAATTTATAATTTCAAGAAATGGATAAAATCCTTGGAATCTAAAATGGAATCCATTAATACTAACCAAGTTTGGAAACTAGTAGATACACCTGAAGGGTTAAGACCCGTAGGGTGAAAGTGGGGTTTCCATAAGAAAAATAACATGGATTGTATAGTGTCAATATATAAATAATACTAATATCAAAGTGATATAGACAAATTTATGGTATTAACTATGAAGAAAG
This sequence comes from Viscum album, assembly GCA_963277665.1. Taxonomy (NCBI): domain Eukaryota; kingdom Viridiplantae; phylum Streptophyta; class Magnoliopsida; order Santalales; family Viscaceae; genus Viscum; species Viscum album. The sequence continues at coordinate 282,786,985 of OY728138.1, read as the reverse complement.
TTTTGCATCTATTATGATGATAAATTCTACTCAGATATTACTGTCCATAACTACTCATTTTGATTATAAGATAAATAAAATGGATTCTAAAACCAATATCATTGATGAGAATTTATTAGAGGAAATGTATATGATACAAACCAATGGTTTTTAATTCCTAAATGAGTTTTTTACTGTTTTTAAGTTGAAATGGTTTATTTATGAATCAAAGAAATCTTCTTAGAGTAGAAATTTTCATTTTGATGATGGAATCAATGAGTATAGTTTCATAAATAATGTAGATTATTACTATATATATATAGTGTTGGATTGGTTTATCCCAATCCTTTTATAAAGTTGGTCTAAATGTTGGTGGCCTATATTACACACTGGGCTATAACTCCCATGGTTTGACTGGATAGAGTTGGCCAATGACACCGAAAGGGTGATATAGTTGTGTGGATTTTTTAAATTTCTATTATATCATCTAATTTTTTTTAGACAATGGTATTGTATATTTATGGACTTCCATACACTAGTAACTATATCATGGTGGAATTATTATTTAGTTGGTGGAATAGTTGCACTATCTTATCTATGAGCTCATTCGAGATAGAGTTTCTTTGTGTACGTGTGATGATCTAAAATCACCATATAATTTTTCTATCAAATTAGTAAAATTATTACACATATTTATAGACATATGGATTAATCATCAACCATATAAATCACTATTTCATGTGATATTATTCTTTTTTTTCTTTTTACACTTTCTGTGAATCATTTTTCACTCACTGCTCACAAAATTTCCACAACAACTGGTTTCAGAGCCTGAGTTTGGAAGATCAATTTATTTTTTTTGGAATTTAATTATGGATATAAAATATGGGAAGGTTAATATTTATTTATTTTATGTAAATTAATTTAGTTATCATATGATTCATATCAAATACTATATTTATTAGAAGAAGTTTCACTTTCTTATTTTGGGTGAAAAACCAATAGAGGTAGAGAATATAGAGTGGTAGCTACTATATCAATAAGTTTTCAGATTTTTGTTCCTTACATTGAAAAAATGTATTTAAATAATAGAGAGTATAAGATGAAATATGGGTTCATGAAATCTATCATAAATATTTATGAAAAGACTTTTGCACCAAACAAAGTGCCCCTAATGTGGTGATTATTCAATCTAAAGATGATTGAATAGAATATTTTTTTGATCACATCAACAAATTCAACACCATCATAAGTTTTTTTGTCATTAGTAGGAATTATGATGGATGATTAGGTATGTGCTCTAGTTTTTCTGTCTTCATTTCCTATTAATTGGGAATCCATTATTATAGTCACGAGTATTCCTTTATGGAGTAAAAAGTTGGTTTTGAAATATGTGCAAGACCTTATCCCCAATGAGGATATTCCGAGAAGATAATCTTGTAGATTCTATAATTTTTCTATAAACCTACATGGAATAGGTAGATACACACAATGATATAATTGTAGAGGATAATCAAAATTAAGGGGAAATAGTTGAGAGGAAGAAAAGGAGAATAGTCCAACCTGTTGGATTTTTGAGAAGAAAGGACACACTAATAAGGAGTGAAAAGAAAAATAGAAGGTTATTGAAACAAATAAAAAACATGGTTGATTAAGGAATTGATGATTTGTTACTACTGAGTGTGGATATCCCTACAGTGTCTTGGATTTTAGAATTAGGGTCATATTTCCATTCCACTTCATAAAAGTGTTTCTTGAACATTTATATTCCTGATTTTTTTGGCATGGTTCATCTTGATGATGATGAACCCTTGAAGATTATGGGTAAGAGAGATGTAGTGACTAAAACCAATACATGGAGTTTTATGGTTCTAGATAATGTATCACATATCCCCAAACTAGGAAGAAATATGTTTTGTTTCAAGAAGCTTTATGATTTAAGTGTTAACACTATATTCAATAGTGGTGCATAGAATATTTCTAAGGTACGTATAGTCATAACTCAGAGAGTACATATTGGAAACCTATAAAATATGGTAGAGAATTATATAGAAATTATTATGTTTAACTGAAGTATTTATTTCTACATTTACTTTTAAAAATAATAATCCACTATTTATATGTTTTCATATTTATAATATTATATTTACCAAGTTATGATGTTTTATTAAAAGGTATTAGTTTTAACAACTAGAGAATTTCAATTATATTATATGGAAACTTATCAAGTATATTAGACATATGTGTATCAAGTACACCAGTTAGACATATACAAATTACATTGGAAATATGTATACAAATTCCATCAAATGAAAGGATTATAAAGTCCATCATATAGATTTCTACAAAGTCCATGTAATGAACCAACCTGTGACATCCATGCATTGAATACCCATGATGGCTCACTACATACTCGAGGATCATCCCCAATCCCGTATTGTCAACAAAAAGCATCATTGGTATCAAAAAGAACTGATGGGGATGGTTTCACACTTGAATTGAAAATGAAAACATCAAATAATGGAATATAATTAAAGATAAAAGATACATTAAAAGAGAAATATCATATAAAAATGAATTTAAATAAGATCTACACAACTATAATGAAAAAAGAAAAAAATGGAAGACTATAAATGAAAAAAAAACTCAATCTAGCTTGTTCCTCAAAATAGAATTATCGATAACTAACTCTGTATGACTGTTCAGTCACCCCCATCACCCAACCAACACCCTATCCCTAACAAATAGTGGTCACAATGCAACCTGAAGATACCTTCATCATACATGAAGACTACATACCCAAAAATGTGAGTTTGTAGGGTGTGATAAAAATCCAATAAGATTCCACCATGTGTCCATTTAATTTCTTTTACTCAAAAATTTTCTTAATAAAACTTATTATGATTTGTGGACAGGAAGAAAGTAAGAAAATTCTTACTTCATATTTTTTGGATTTAAGGTATTAATCTTGAAAACTAAAGATATTTTAGATAAGTTTTTTCTAAAAGACGATTAAGAAATTTTTCTTGTCTAGTATACAATAATTATAGTCTATCATGTTTTTAATAAAATAACAATAACTAATGAGGGAATAGTGCATGTAAAATTTAATGAAATGGATCGTTTGGTTTTCAAACATCCTATAACTACATCTTCAGATGATATTTTAGAACTAACTTTCAGACCATGTTAAAAAATTATTTAGATATAAGAACAACTGAAGAAGTAAATTTTAATGTTTTACCTCTAGAATAAATTCTACATATTTTTGAAGAACAAAATTTTACAAACACAAGGAATAAATTGGTCTTAAGGAATCATACCACTAATTATATAAATGGTGATACAGATTAACTAGTTAAAAATAAAAGTTCCTAAAGAATTGAATGTAAACATTGTGAATTATTAAGTTATTTCAAATATAAAACACCCAATGAGGCTTTAGGTGATGAATATTGGATAAGGGAAATTCAATACGAGCTCAATGAATTTGAGAGTAAAAAATTTTGGACTTTAGTTTAATGACCTAAATATATTACTCTAATTGAATTAATATGGGTTTTCTATAACAAACATGAAAAAATGGAATTATAGTAATAAATAAATAAATTCTTATTTCTAAGGGATATAAATTAATAATAAGGTATAAATTATTAAGAAACATTTATTCTAGTAACTAGACCTAAATACATTCATATACTTCTATCCTTTACAACATTCTTAAATTTTATTCTATATCAAATGGATGTGAATTGTGTTTTTCTTAATATATATATACATAATAAAGTTTATATAGAAAAAAAATAGTTTTCAAAATTGAAAATCCTTAGAACAGACTTTTAAACTTACTAAAGAACTCTATGGACTTATATAATCCATAAGATCCTAGTATGATAGACTTACTAAAATTTTACATCAAAATGATTTTATTAAGGGATATTCTAATATAAATATTTTTATTAATAAACTTTTAAAAGAAACCATAATTATTAAAATTTACATTGATGAAATTATATTTGGATCAAATCAAAAATATCTTTCTAATTCGGTTATATAACTTATGAAATTTGTGTTTGAAATGTGTATGATGGGAGAACTAACATTTTTCCTTGGTTTTAAAATTTCTTAAAAACTAAAAGGAACTTTATTTTCTCAGGAAATGTATCAAGGTGAATTACTTGAAAAATTTGGTTATGACAATGCTAAAATTATAAGTACTTCTATTTATACCTCAAAAACCATTTATCTTAATGAATATGTGAAACCAAATCATCAATTTTTTTTCATAGGAATGATTTTAAGTTTATTATATCTTATATCTAGTCAACTATACTTATTGTTTTTAATATTATTTTTCAAGGATGAGAATCATTATGTGTATCAAAAAAGACTTTAATCTATATTACCCAAATATAGCGTGACAGTTTTATATAATATCAGAGTTTAATAAGATTTATGGGGTAAAGAATGTTTCCGTAAAACTTTTTGGAAAATATTATAGATTGATTGTTAATATAGTTTTGGAAATTGTGAAAATACCCTTAAAAGGAGTAGATAATTTTGTAATAGAGAAGTTACCTGATAATACTAGTTCTTTTAAAAGACACTTAGTCAAAAAATCTCTTTTTTATTTAAAGTGAGAAGTTAAGGAAGCTATCTCATTTTCACTTCAAAAGCATATTTTTTCAATGAAATGTTATAGATACACCATAAAATTTCATGATATCTATGTTTTATATTTCCAATGAAACACGAGAAAATTTAACATATTCAAGTTATATGTAATTACATAAAATTAATTAAGATATGAACAATCAATCTCAAGATAATTTTTTATCTTAATTTTATCAAAAATATTTTGGTAAAGTTGATGGAAAAATAAAATATGAAGAATAAATTTATGCCTATTAAAAAGTTTTTTATTACTTTGGTGATGAAACTATTGAAAATATGAGGAAGATATATTTTAATATTGAGAGGGAGTTTATTGAAAAATAAACAAAAGTTTCATCCACTTAATAAGATGAAGATATTTAAAAAATGTTCTTGGTAATAGTAAATCTAGTGAATATTATTGAAAATATTCCAAGTTTCGTCAAAAGGAAAAAAAAACTAGGCCCAATGAATATTTTTTTTAAGTTTATAAAAACAAATAATGGGAAGAAGGAGAGAGATTAAAATTTTTGGTTGGATGATGGTAAAGAAAAATCCATGAAATATTTTTTTATAATTTTAAGTAAGAATAAAGAAACAAGAAAGAAGATAAAAAATAAAAAAAATATTAAAGTAGCGGAATACTTCCTAATTGAAATAAGGAGAGCTCATAAATAAGTGAAAATGAATAAGGATGTGGATCCTTTATATGGTTATGTAAAGAATAAAAAAAAACATATCTTTCTCATTTTTCATATGTCTATTCCCTAGATATATATTTCATTCATTCCTATAAATGTTGTTCATGAATATATTCTGATGGACAAGGGTAATCAAGTAATGGTAGATGGTGAAGGCGAGGATCAAGTTTTTGATCAAGTTGTTGAGAAATTAGTTGAAAAAAAAATGAAGTTACTAAAAAATATTCTCATCCAAAAGGAAATTATCGAGTACCAGGGAAGAGAAATTTTTAGAAAATATAATGAGGTTGTTAAAGATCTAAAGAGATCTTTAGATATTGACGAATAGTCAATGCATACCTTAACATCTTTAACCTCTCAATTCAAGTAGGTATTCCTTAGTTGTCAAGAATAATATTCTTTAGGATATGAAAAGAAATATTTAGTGATAAGGGCATCATATCATTCTTAGATCAATGAAAGAGAGGATTTAGTAGAGATTTATCAATATCATTTTTTTGAAAAAGAAGAATATACACCTCTAAGAGTTAAAGAACTTATTCTATCAAAGGTTTATAGTGACCCCACTAACTATAATCCAAGTACCAGATCCAAAAGTATTGATATGAAGATGAAATAATTTAATAAATAAATTAAAATATTTGAAATTATTAAAGAAATATTTCTATATATTTGAGATTGATACAAATACATTCAAGGAAAATTTGATGTCATTTAAGGATCGAGTTTCCATAAGAAAATTTCCGAGACAATAATTCAGAATGAGGATAAACTTAAATATCTAAAAACACATCAGTATATTTTAATAATTTGAAATGAATTATCAATTGGATGAGTCACACCAAAGAAGATATCAAGTTTTTTTGATGAAAAATTAGCTGGAATCAAGAGAAAAAAATAATTTATAAGTATACTAAAAATATAAAAAATGAATTTAGAGATTGTATAAGAGTAGTTGATGATCTTAAATATGTTTATATTTATCCAAAATTAAAAATTTATTAGTAGAATAAAAATATTGAGTTAAAATAATAATAGCTGTAAAAGATGGATTGGAAAGAGGAAGACATAGAGAATATTATAGGTGATCTTAGGAATATAAATGATATTGCAAATTTTTTTCCAAAAAGGATTAATTTTCTTGAAACTCTTAAAGATTGTAATAAATAATCTTTATATATTTTTTTTCACCAATTTCTTATATTTTGTATAAATATAGATAGTTTTATATCTTTTTGGATAAATGTTATATTTTCTTAAATACTTATTTACTCTTCACAAGTGTTTTTTAGAAGTACTTTCCTAAAATTTTAGGAAATTACTATTTACTAAAACTCTTTACATAGAAGTTATTTCCAAAAATCACAAATGGGGATAAAGTAGAGTACTCAATAGTTGTGTAAGTAATGGGGAGTAATTTTTTAAAAGGTTTATTTTAATTTTTTTTTCTCTAGTTATGTGTATTGTGTTTCTCAAAAATGGGGATATTGTTAAGTGGAAAAATTTATTTCTACCTTTAATTTTTAAAATAACAATTCACTTTTTATATGTTTTAATATTTATAATCTTTAATTTTCCCAAATTATAATGTTTTGTATGAAGGTGTTAAGTTTTGATGGATAAAGAATTTCAATTCTATCAAGAGAAAATTTATGAAGTTTAAGGGACGAACAAGTACTAAACACATTGATCAGACATGTAAAATGTACATTGTATTAATTATATTAGATATAAGTATTTTAAAGTCCATCATACGTAGTTTTACAAAGTTCATTATAAATATTTCATAAGAAGAATATATACAAAGTCTACCAGATGAACATTTAATAAACCTACTAGACAAAGATGCACAATATTACTGGATTAAGACCTATAATTTCTATTGGATGGAATACTTAGAAGAATTATAATGTTTTTATGAAATGACCATAAAATAGAGTGATGCTATTATGAACACATAAAGTAAAGAAGATACATTTCCAATTCCATTTCAAATGATCCTGAGAAGTGTGGAATCCAAACATTGGAAGATTACCTATAAATAGGGATGAAACCTCAAGGGATAAGAATCTATTGCAACCTGACAATATGAAGTAGACGATTTAAGCATTATAACACATTGTTACTGAATTCACTTCTTTTTTATTCTTTAGAGAGTTTTCCTTAAGGCACCACTTGTGAGGTTATCTTTGTAAATTCCTTAAGGTTTATCATTTATAATTTCTGGTTTTTTGATATGGTGGATTGAGGGATATTCAGGATAGAGAGATATAGTTTTCATGATTAGTTTGATCAAGGGTTCCTAGGGATAGAGAAATATTTTTTTTATAATTGCTGTGATCAAGGGTTCCTAGGGATATTGAAATAAAGTTTTTCTAACCATTCTAATTGATGGATTACTTATCTTGGAATACATACCTTATGATAAGTTAATCCATGGATACCTAAATTTGGGTTAATAGACTACCTTATCACTTAAGGTTAAATTTAATATCTTTCTTAGGAAATATTATGAAAGTTTTTCTTACACTCATTATAAAAGTTGTATCACTTTGTTTCACTTATTTTAATAAGTAAATTATTTTTGAAATTCATGTTTTAGAGAAGTTTATATCATTTTCATAAACTATTTCTTAATATAGTTATAAATTATATTATTATAATTTTTTGTCTGATATTATTTCTTAAATGTGCTTGGAAAACTATATATTTAAATTTTATAATCTATAATTAAACCCCTATTATAGAATTTTTAATACTCTTATGATCTAACAGTCTGAAATAAAAAATTATATTGGGAATTTAAAACTATGTAACTATTATCAAGTCCACATGAGTGATATGGGAATTAAGGTGTTATAAATAAAAGGAATTCTACTAGAGGTAAATTTAGTGGAAGCTAGATTATGTGAAGATTTTATATTTTGAAATCATAAGAAGTAATCCTTTGAAAAAATAGGTAGAACACCAAAGGAAAGGAAGCTAGAGACGGTACACACTAATTTTTGGGTGCCTGAACCACTGTATTAGCTCAGAGTGTCACAATATTATGTGACATTTATCTATGAATTGACAAAGAATTTATGGGTTTACTTTATATAAAAAATATTATGTTTAACGTGTTTTAGAATGGGGAAACCATGGTGGAGAATGAATTAGGATCAAAGATGAAATGATTGAGGTCAAAAAATAGAGGAGAGTGTGTAAGTATTAAGTTCAGGTAATTATATGTTAATAAAGTAATTCGGTGGGAGAAAGTATTCCAACTACACTACAACATAATGGTGTAGCTAAAAGGATGAATAGGAAATTTAATGAACATGTTAGGAGTATGAGGCTATACTTAGGGTTAGCCAAGACTTTCTAGGTAGTGACCGTGAACATGGAAATATATCTCATCAAGAAGAGTCCATCTGTACCAGTGGGATAATATTTTTCCTAGGTTATCTAGTCTATAAATTAAGTAAGACTCTCATATTTACAAGTATTTATCTATTTTCTATATATACATATATATGATGATGCAAGGGATAAACTTGATGCCAAATAAAAATCATCTTTCTTTATTAGCTATAGAGATGAGGAGTTTAATTATCTCTTCTAGTATAATATAAAAAATATAATCTTCTGAATCTAGAACTTGATATTTAATTAAGGTTTCATATATAAGGACTATTATAATACCAAAGTTGATAATGGGAAAAAAGAATCATAGTTCCATTAGAAATTAGATCTTGAAGGTGTACCTTAGCATGGAAAACTGAAACTAGTGGATCATACTCCTAAAGTGGAGTTGATTACATCAACAAGGGTGAGAAAGCCTATGAAAAGTTATTCATCATCATTACATTATCTTTTATTGACTCATGGTGGATAACCATAATGTTTTAAGAGGAAATTTAGTTTAAGGAGTCAAATAAGTGAGAGATGTCTATAAAGGAGGAAATTTTTTCATTTAATGATATTAATAAATGAGAGGTTACATGTTTTCCCAAAGTAAAGATAGAATTGTAGAACAAATGGGTGTATCATATCAAGGAACAACATGATGGTAAGAGGAGTTACAAGGAAATCTTGTTGGTTAAATTATTTCAATAGAAGAAATTTGTGGATTTCACTAAAACTTTCTCACTTGTAGTGAAGCTTATCACTATATGAGTGGTTCTTAGTATTTTTGAATCAGATGATTTTAATCTTGAGTATCTTGATGTGATTAATACTTTACTTCATGGAGATCTAGAGAAGGATATTTATATACAACCAGTTATAGGGATATGCTGATTCAGGAAGGGAAAACTTAGTATAAAAACTCTATAAGAGATTATATGGGTTAAATAAGGAACCCAAGAAGTGGTAAAAGAATTTTGATACATTCGTGAGAAAAAATTCATAAAAATGGTGATCTATAGATCAATACTATTATTTCAAGTCTTTTGGTGAAGGATATATTATATTAATTATATATATAGATGACATGCTCATTATAGGATCATGTATATAGAGGATTAATGAATTGAAAGGGTAGATGGATGAGGAGTTTGACATGAAATATCTTGAAAAATCTAGAAATATTTTAGGGATAGAGATAAAAGTAAATCATGGATTTGGAACCTTTATGTTATCACATGATCACTATTTTGAAAAGGTTTTGAGTATATTTAGTATCCTAGAATAAAATCACGTTTTTATTCTCCTATAAATCCATTTCAAATTTTTAAAGGAGAAAGCACCAAAGATGGAATAATAGTTTGAGTACATGGAAAAGGTTCCATACACATAAGATTTTGGAAGATTAATGTATGACATGGCCTATACTCGACCTAATATTTCTCATATAGTGGGAGTTGTGAGAAGGTACATAGATAACTCAAGAAATAAAATTTGGGAAGTTTTGAAGTGTATATTGAGGTATTTTAAGGGAATAATAAAAGTATCTTTGTGATTTGGAAAGGGAAATCATTGTAGGGGCATGTGGAAGATGACATTATAGGTAATGTTTAGAATAGGAGGAGTACCACTAGTTATATATTTACCTATAGAGAAACTGTAATGAGATAGATATCTCTACCATAAAACATGGTAGTGCTATTTACCATAGAGTCATAATACATTTCTATAATAGAAGCTGAGAAGAATATTGTTTGGATGAAAGAATTATTGGAGAATATGGATAGAAAATGAGAAGAAAATTTATTAAACTATGATAGTAAGAGTGCTATGAATCTTATGAAGAACCTAATGTTTCATGTTTAGATGAAGCACATTCAGTTGAAGTACCTTTTTATTAGAGTTTTAATACAATATGGGTTACTGAAATTATATAAGATTCATGAAACAATCTATAATACATATTGATGAATTCAATAGTTATAAATAATTTGAGTCACTATTGTGACTATATTGATATTCATTAATGAACATAATATGAGAGGAAGAATATTAGAGAACACTATGGGAACATGTAATTGAAAAAACACTAGTATTTCCTGAATAATCACCTTAAAATTGATGCTATAAATGAATGCGCTAGTTAGTGAAGAAGAGAAGGAGCTCAAATTAAGAAAGTTGTCTTAGTTAGTATCATCGAAGAATGTTAGAATGATATATTAGGTTCCAAGTGAGTGATTATTAGATTGGTGTTGCCTAATACTTGGATAAAGTCAAGCCAACTATTGGTATCCCATATTGCAAACCAGACTGCAAATCCCATGGCTTGCTATAGAATATTTGATCAGTGACACTAATAGCGCATTATAGTAGTGTATAATTTGAAATTATTACTTTAGAATCTTTTACAATATAGATAGAGGTACTATAGCTATGTGTACTTCCATACATTGGTCTCTATAGTATAATGTACATACTGGCCAGTTTGTGGCAGAGTTGCACCATCTTTTTTATGAGCTCATTCGAGCTAGGGTTTCTTCATGTGCATGATGGTATAAAATACCCCTTTAAATTTTCTAATGAATTAATGAAATTCTTCTTCTTCTATATGGATATAGATATTATTTTTGAACCTCATAAATCATTGTGTCCTGTGATTTTCTTATTTTTCTTTTTTTTTAATATCCTTTTTATCTTTCCATGAATCATTTTTCACTTGTTTCTATCGGTGTTTCTACAATATATACACAGATTAGTGGGTTTTTTAGTGTTTATGATATTATATATAAATGAAAAAATTCTTATCGGAAATGATATCTAAAATTTACACTTAATAAATAGGTGGTTGGAAAAATTATTATCTATGAAATACATGGGTTGAATAACCTATATACTGGGTATAAAGATATATAATATTATCTTTAAGAGGTTTATTGGAGTAAGTTAGAACACATACATTAGTAAAGCGTTAAAGTAGTTTAACATAGAGAACTCTAAAAAGGGGTCTTTACCCATGTTTCATGGTAGGAATCTTAGTAAGGTTCAAGATCCTTTTGCATAGTTATAAAGGATGGATAAAATTCTATATGAATCATCCATACGATCTATCATGTATTTTATAATGAATACTCTACTTCATATCACCTATGATTTTAGAATATCTAGTAAAAACTAGTCCAATCCTGATGAGAGTCACTAAATTACTGTTAAGAACATCATAAATTACTTAAGAACTAAGGATATGTTCTTAGTCATTAGAGGAGAGGATAAACTCTGTGTAATCGGTTACACAGATGCATGTTTTTTATATGATAGAGGTGAAATGAGATCTCAATCTTGTTTAATGTCTTTTATGAATGGTATATCTTCTTATTGGAATAGTTACAAACAACCAATTATGGATGAATCATAAACAATGGAAGAGTACATCACCAAATCATATATTGTGAAGGAGTTTTCTTAGATTAAGAAGATCATTTCTAAACTTGATGTGGTTCTTAGTAGAAAAGGATCAATATAGATTTACTATAACAACAATATAGCCATTTTTCAGGACAAGGAACCCTGGTCTCACCAAAGGACCAAAAAGATCTTTTATAAATACTATATCATACAAGTGATCATTGAGATGGGTGACTAGTTGATATTTTGGGTGGCTACAGAGGATAAGGTAGAAAATCCATTAATGAAACCATTATCACTATAGAAGCATGAGATTCATGTTGAATATATTGGTATATGGTACATAAGATATTGAATGTAATGGTTATAAATATGTCATGGTTTTATAAATAAAGAAAATCTCCATTTATATTTTACATGAATATTGGAATGATAATACCCCCAAAATTCAACAATGATTTATCCATAATAGACGATCACCATGGAGTATTATGAGTTGTGATGATATGTTAAGGTTAACATCAGTATATTTTTCATGAGCCAACCCACCTAGGCATGCCTATCTATAATTAAGATGAGTGTAAGACCATATACCTACCACCCGTATACTAGGGTCTGGATATTATCACCAATTAGGAAGATTACACACATGGGAGGGTGATACATGTATTTCATGCATATATTTTAAGGTGTTTTAATGCACTGATTTATGTAGTTTAATTGAAAATCTTTCCAATATTTGGACTATTTGACTTGTTTTGTGTTTTATGGAAGGATACAAATAATATTAGGAAAATTAATAGAAAATAGAAAACGTGAGTAGAAAATTCCTTGCCATGACATCATAAATTTTAAGCTACAATAAAGCTAGGAATAATTAAATATTTGAGACATTTTAGAGGTTTTGATGCTATAAATTTATGATTAAAATCCTTTAACTATTACATGAAATGAAAAAATTACAAGACGTGAATAAATCGCATGATGTAAAGAAATTACATGATGTGAGGAAATTGCATGTCATGAAGACATTTTAGGTTGTGAACCCAAGATAGGGTGTGAAAATCATAGAAAAATATGGCCCTGCACATTTCATATCATGTAATAATTACATGATGTAAAAGTCATAGGACATATCCTATAATAAGAATATTTAACATATCATTCCATAGAGGCCACATTTATTACCAAGGGTATAACCATGATCTGTTTTGTGCCACATTAATTCCATTGAATTCCACTAGCCTAGGAGAGTCTATAGATAGAAGGCTAAGATACTACTATAAGAATATCAAAAGATCAAATATTCGAGTGAGAAGCTTTGTTGTGTAGGGGCCTCACCAATTTCATCTACTTATTTCATTTATGTTTTTGTTTTCTTTCTTTCTTCCCCCTTACTCCCTCATCACTAGGATGGGGGGTTAGAACCCACCTTATGCTAGGGTTATGTATCCAAAGGGGAAGGTGTTGTTGGATCATTATTTATTTCTTTTTCATATATTTGGATTTTTATACTTTACTTAATCAATTTACAATCCCTTTATTTTGATTTTATCATGAATATTGGTATTTGAATATTGAAGGAACATTTAAGAATTGTAAAAATTGTTACCCTCAATTGAGGCTTGACCATTGTATCATTCAGGGAAACCAAGTTTAAAAATAGCATTGAGAAAAAAATCAATTCAGCAATGTACTAACTACCTGACCATGGGAAAAAGGGGGATTAGTGCACTGAGGAGGTGATACCATGACCATTGGATCCACATCATCTCGAATATGACTATAAATATGAATTAATTACTTTAATTTCTAAAATCTAACTACACTAGACCCTTGAAACTATATAACCTGACATACCTTCAATATTGATTTCCAAACAACCAATATGCCTTTGTCTCTTATATATTTATCTCTTTACATCTCTCTCAAACCAATCAAATGACTATTTTTTAATTCATAGAGTTAATTTACAGCATAAAGACTGTATTTGTGGGTTTGACACTCAAACTAACCAAGTACCACTCTTTTTTAGATATATTGTCTATGTTTTATAAATTTCTAAATTTTTATAGCCCCGTAGGAAATTAATTGTAACACCCCAAACCCAGAAGCCTAGAACTGGTGCATTATTTTATCACATTAACATGATCACAAGGAATAAAATCCTAAAGGATTGATCGATTTAGTAGTCTTTAAAAACTAAATTAAATAAATGATAACCATAATACATTAGGAATATAAAACAAAACATGATACAATATAAAATGAAATAAATTGCATCCTTGAAAGATTATACAATGTTTTATTCTTCATAACATGTAGAATAGAAACATAAGATAGGGGTGAGATCATATTCTCAGTAAGGGTAAGAAATACAAAAAAATATATTTTAAACATAAACATTAGGCATGATGAATAACTAAAAACACAATCCTTTAAAAATAAACTAAATTATAAAAACATGTCAGGAATAAAAAATGAATAGATAATGCCAGAATAGAACATAACCATGAGTATTATACTAGTCAAATTACCACATGACTATAAATTAGTAGTTTCATAATGAGGTAATAAATAATGAAATACATCATAACCAAACTGTCAAGGTCTTGTGCCAAGATCATACATAAATAGGTAAAAAACCAAACTAGTTTGTCTCATGAGACCTACCGATGCATAAGGGGCTATAGTGGGCCCCGCCTGACACTTACGAAGTCAATGAATTATTTATATGAAAGGGGTGAACATAATCAACATATAAATTCATATTGAAACTAAGATATGAAATGTAAATAACTTTCCCCAATCATTAATCATACACACTAACCATTCAGGGTAATATGGTGAATGATATCAATATAGCACATCCACATTAAAACTAATCAGAAACCCTTAAAAAATATTATAGATGATATCATAAGATATGAACTTCAATAAATTACAATATTAAATAAATTATATTGACATATATGAAGATAATTTTAAATGAGACCATTGGAAAATTCTTGGGGAAATAATTCTTAAACATTCTAAAGTGTCCCATACCACTTTGAAAAATTCAAATCATAATCCCTTAGAATATCATGAGAATAATTAGACTCTTGATATGATATACCACATGGTAGTAAACAAACCAAATTCAAGGAATAAGTGGTGAACAAGGCATATATCTCATAAAAGTTAAAGTAATATGATAAAAATAATTTTTTACTTTGGAAAGAATAGTTATTTTGGAAAATCATTTGTATTTTTCATAAAATCTGATTATAAACATTTATATACCAGAAAATAAAAAATTAAGGTCACTGAAATTATATTTAAGGCAAAAATGTTTTCCCATTGAAGTGAAATCATGTAAAAATATTTTTTAAAGAATCTTTAGCAATGAAACATTTTAGTGCGGTTTAAGGAAAATATTAAAGAGATTTTAAAGCAGAAAGACAAGTTAGTTTTAGTAAAACTAGAAATGAACCAAGATATATTTTCATAATTAAATGTGTAATTTTAGAAAAATAATGATGGATTAAAATAGATTATATTGTGCACTTCATAAAAGGTAAGAATTTGAGAAGTTTCCTTGAATCAGGATTGTTTATATAGAATAAATTTTTAAGGATCCTTTTAAAACATGTAAATCCCTATAAAATAAAAAAGGTTTATGATTGGTAAACATATATAGAAAATTAAAACAGAAATTATGATGATTAAATAATTATAATTAAGATTTTTTGAGGTATGTATAGAATAAGAGTAACCCAACAGAAAATAGGGGGTCAAGTAGAAATCCCTTACCACATTGTAATCAATCGAATCATATTTCCCAAAATTAATATTCACCAAATGATAAATTGAGTACCATGAAAATAAATATATTCATGGTATTATACATAAATTGGTAGTAAAAATACACCATACATGAGAAATATTAGTGAATAAGGAATATCTCACAGAAATGGAAGTGAGATGAGGAGACCCTTACCTTATGTCCGAATGAGTTCTGCACTTAAACTTAACATACCAGATAATAAAATTCAATTAATTAATTAATTAATTCATAATATTATATACAATTTTTATTATAATTTTATTAAGTTACATTATGGAATTTTTGGATGAGTTATAAGATAAAATTTAATCTGTTGGGAGCGTTCGATTCCTTGGTTTTCATGATCAGTATACTTGTATATGAGTATAGAGGTTCATGTGGAATTGGTATA
Source organism: Viscum album (assembly GCA_963277665.1). NCBI lineage: Eukaryota > Viridiplantae > Streptophyta > Magnoliopsida > Santalales > Viscaceae > Viscum > Viscum album. The sequence goes on along the minus strand of OY728138.1, from coordinate 282,770,643 downwards.
ATAATCTAGAATTGAATTTATATGACACTAATGAACATCCATAATATTAAATAGTGATATAATTCATTTGGTTATATTGTATGAGTATGAATCATTAGATAATACGTTTAGTGATAATTTTTTAGATTATTATGATGTCTATTGATCATAACAAAACCATTATTATTATTATTTAGTATTATGTAAATTTGTTACTTAAAAAATAGAAACGGGTTATATTATAAATTTTAAAATATATCTAAACAATTTTTATAATTTTATGAACTTCTTTGAAGAATAATTTGAAGAAATAAACTTCATCGTTGACGAAGGTTGTAAATTAGGACCTCCCGGATAATGACTTCGTTTATAAAGTAAAAGAGGGAGAGTAAAGAGATTGATAACAGTTATTACATTAAAATGATATAATTATAGTATATAGATGATAATGATGTTATAATGATCAATCAGATAGATAAGGTCATGAGAGAAAAAGAATGTAAGATAAATTGAAATGAAATTAAATGAAAAAGGAAGAGGATTTACCTCTTAAAATAACCTCCTTGAGAACCTCCTTAATGGAAAGTGTTTTGGTATTTTGGAAAGACCAAGGGATCTTGGAAGTGGGGATGGTCTAGGGAAGAGTATTTGGGTATAATATTGAGAATATTTAAGGCTTAGAGGAGTGAAGATAGTAGGGAGTGAGGGGTGGTTTTTATAGTGGAGGTGAGGGGTTATTTCTCATTATTTTATTCATTATTTTATTATTTTTCTCAAGACAATAAATATTATTGATTATTGTGAAAAAAATAATAAGGTCATTTTAGTTTGAACTAATATCCATTTACATCATCCATGACTCAATCATTATACAGAAATTCATTTATTTACATATACCGTAAATTACTATATTTCACTATTCACAAAAATTCAAGTATTTTAGAAAAATTCCAAAAATTCACCCCAATTTTTTTTGACATGTTGAATTAAAAAATAGACTACATTTTATCCAAATAAATTTATAAATATGTGAAATTTTATTTTTAAATAAAATCTTCATTTACTTGAAAAATAGAGCTTTTAAAACTAAAATTGATTTTATAACACCCTAAAAAAATAACCAAGGTCTTATTAAATTATCATAAAGTAATAATACAACAAAGTATTTTTTTAGGAATAAATTTTATAAAAATTAATATTATAATTAATCAATTTGTTAATTAATTTAAAATTAAAATTAAATATTTATTACTCACAAAAATACCAACAGTTAATTATTAATTTTTAAAACATCAACTCTCATTTATAAGGTGTCTAAATTTTATTTATAGTTTCATGGGTGAAGGTACTATTAATAAGGGTTATATTACCATTTATAAGTATAACACTACAATTTATAAGGGTAAATTACTATTCATAAGGGTCAGGTTAATATTCACCAAAAATTTTGTTGATCCTATTAGTCTCTAAAATATTTACTGATCGCAATGGTGTATGCCAATTTTTCAAAATTTAAATAAAAAAAGCGAAAAAATCAAGTTTAACATCTAGGTTATAAATACAACAAAGTGTTTTTTTATTGAGACATAGTTTTGTGTGCATATAAGTTATCTAATAAATTGAAATTATTTATGAGGAATTATACCATAAAATTTTGGGGTTTCATATTAATAATGAATAAATTCGTAATATAATTTAGTATTTATCAAAATAATTATAATAGTCAATATACATATTATTCTTAAAATATTTAGTTAAATAATATATTGATAAAAATGAATCAAAAACATTTATTCATATTAAAATATTTTCTTACAAAATAATACTGTAAAATATTATTTGTTTTTTTAGAACATTAATTAATTGATTTGAAATATATAAATTATAATTTTTTAAAAGTATTATTATATATTAAATCACTTAATTTTTAATTTTTTTTATAAATTAATGTATTTAAAATTATAAATCAAATTACTAGGGTGTTACATTATTCCCCTTAAATAGAATTGTGTCCTTTCAATTCGAAATTTCACTTCAAAAGTTAAAGGTTGATACTTGAAAATTCCCTTTTGGGAAACCCACATAAAAAATAGGTTTAATAAAATATAATTTTAAAAAGTTTTAAAGGGAAATGAGGTTGTCACCAAAAAAATTATGCTTTCGAATGGGGGGACATTAATTGAAAGTAAAAATCTAGACATGGAAGGAAAATAAAACTATGAAGTTATGATGGAAAGTGATAGAGAACATGTTCAGATGAATGTTGATTACTAAAAAACTATAAACTACTATAATGAAAAAAATTCATTGATACTATCAAAGATTATGATCCTTGAGTTGTGAAATTATTCCACTCTGTAAGAGTATAAATATAAGTTTCTATTTCATAAACATGATCTTATCCTTTGATTTCACCTTGAACTATTTATACTTCAACTCTTAGAAAAGGTTGCATCATGTGGTGAAGTAATTAATTAAACTCTAAAAAACCATACAATGATCAACTTAAACTATTCATAAATTGTTAATACTTACAAAATATAACTATTCAACCCTTTAGAAATAAGGTCTCTAATTTTCCTAGATGAAATTATCATTTTCCTTTAATTAGTACGAAGCAGCTCTAAATTTTCACATTCCAAACCTGTGAATAACATTATCATGTATCCTCTGGAAATATGATAATAACTATAATTAATTTAAAATCTTATTGGAAACATGTATTCTTCTATATTCCTTAAGTAAGATACATGTTATTGGATATATTCCTTAAATCTAGAAGTGTTGTAAACTCCATTTATGATAACAAAAACAACTTCTCGACAAGTCATTAATCAGTTCCAAGGTAGTCATCACTTATCTAAATCAATCATTTCATCATAATTATCTTAACATTAGGAGTATATTTAGGGTTGTATTTCCCTAAATCATGCATTTTAAAAAAGGCTTAACTTTCCACTGAATATCTTTTCTTGGTACTATTCAACTTATAGTCTCAAATCCTTAATAAAAAAGTACTACAGTACAATCCTCATATATTCAATAATTATTATAACCAATACATTACTTATTAAATATTAAAATGACATGATTCAAGAATAGGCATATTAATTATTCCACTTCATCTACAGTAGTATCATAACTTGACCAATATCCAGTAACATCATTTGGGCTATATTCCTTTGATGCCTGGGACATTGATTCGTATAGTATCCCATATCCTTGTCGTTTAAGCTTTATACATTGGAAACCATTTTATTACCCTTTCAATAACGAACTTGGTGTCCTTTTTCTCCACACTTATAATAAACTCCCATTCTAATTAAGAATTTAACAGGGTGATTCTTTCTATAGTTATCACATGTGGGAAAAACCTTCTTTCCCTTATTCCCTTTATCCATCTTTTTCTCTACTATCCTCTTCTTCTCTTTCTTCCCTTAAAATCCATAGGACTCAGAGAATTATTTAAACATATTTTTAACTCATTATAATATTTCCTCATATGATGAAGATACCTTGGTGGCTATCTCGCTTCAAAATGATGTATTAAGATCCTGAGAGACATGATCCTTCTTACTCTTTGCATCACATGCATTAGTGAAGCTCCCATTCCTTCTACTGGGTTCCATTTCTAAAAAAATACATATACTATATTAGCTTATAATATTATGAACTTTCTGCAACTCTAAACATGGTATAACACATAACATAAGTTTATGCATCATAAATCCTAGAACCATATACTTTGGTTACTTTTGGGGAATAAATCCTTCACAATGGTGGGTAAATTAAATGTGAATTCTCCTAAGAATGTACCATGGGAGTGTCAAACTAGGTGTGAAGTAAGGCCCATTGACGTGTACCAGGTTATCCTGAGTCATGCCCAAAACACCTTGTCAAACTTTTTACTCCCAGGTACGTTTGTACTAGAACCACGTTCACTTGTAGTATCCAGACAAGGGTGTATTTTCTAGGAAGATCCACATAATATATTTCTTACCAAAATTCAAGGATGTTATTGAATTCTTATCATCAAAGTATATATTAGAATTTTTTTCACTAATCTACATTTTTTTCATCTAGTTTATAAGAATTTTACTAAAATTCCTCTGAAACCAAATGCAACACCATGACCCCAGAAGCCCAGATATGGTGCATTATTTTATTACATTGGCATGGTTATAAAGAATCAAATTGAAAAGGACTGATCTGTTTAGTAGTATTGTAAAACAATATTATATACATGATACATATAATACATTGGGAAAATATAATAAAAATTGATACGATATAAAATGAAATAAATTTCATCCTTGAAAGCTTATATAATGTTTTCTTCTTCATAACCTGTGGAAAAGAAAAATAAGAAAGGGGTGAGCTTAGATGCTCATTAAGGGTAATAAATACAACATAATATATTGTAAACATAAACATTAGGCATGGTTAATAACTAAAAACACATGTCTTTAAAAATAAACTTCCTGAGTACAACATGGAAGGAATAAAAACTGAATAAATAATTCCATAACAAAACATAACCATGAGTATTATACTAGTCGAATAGCCACATAGACTATAAATTACTAGTTTGATAATGAGGTAATTAATAATTCAGTAAATCATAACCATACTTTCAAGGCCTCATTCCAAGACCATATATAAATAGGTAAAAACACAAAGTAGTTTGTCTCTCGAGAGCTACCGATGTAACTATGGGTTATAGAGGGACCCACCTAAAACATACTAATTCCTAGTAATTACTCATATGAAAGGGGTGAACATAATCAATATATAAATTCATATTTAATCTAACATATAAAATTTAAACAACTTTCCCCAGTGATTAAACATACACACTAACTATTCAGAGTAACATGGTGAATGGTATCAAGACAGCACGTCCATAGTCAAAATAATCAAAAACACTTTAACAACATATTGTAGATGATATCATAAGATATTAAAATCAATGAAGTAAAATATTAAAAAAAGTATTTTGAAATATATGGAGATACTTTTAAATGAGACCATTGGAAAATTCTTGAGGAAATAATCCTTTAACATTCCAAAGTGTCCCACACCACCTTGAAACATTCAAATAACAATACCTTATAATATCATGAAAATAATGATACTATTGATATTATATACCATAGGGAAGTACATAAACTACATTCAAGGAATAAGTGGTGAACATGGCATATATCTCATAAAAGTTAAAGTGAGATGAGAAAAATCCCTTTTTACTTTGAAAAGAAGAGTTCTTTTAGAAAATAATTTGTATTTGTAATAAAATCATATTTTAAACATGTATATACTAGAAAATAAAAGGGAAGGACATTGAAATTATATTTTTGGCATAAATGTTTTCCCATATAAGTTAAATCATGTAACAAGAGTTTTTAAAGAATCTTTAGAAAGGAAACATTTTAGTGCGATTTAAGGAAAACATTAAAGAGATTTTCAATCAGAAAGGAATGTTAGTTTTTATAAATCTTGAAATTAAACAAGATATTTTTTCATGATAAAATGTTTTATTTTAGGGAAATAATTATAGATTAAAAAAAATTATATTATGAACTTCAAAATAGGTAAGAATTTGAGAAGTTCCCTTGAATCATGATTTTTTATCGAGAAGAAATTTTGAAACATCCTTTTTAAACATGTAAATACCCATAAAATAAAGAAGGTTTATAATTTTTAAAAATATATAGATCATTAAAATAGAATTTATTTGGAGTAAATAAGTATAATTAATAATTTTTTTATGGTATGTAAGGAATAAGAGTAACCAGAAATAAAATGGGGGTTCGGGTAGAACTCCCTTACCACTTTGTAATCAATCGAATCATATTACCCAAAATTAATATTCAAAAAATGATACATTTATTACCATTAAAATAAATATATTAATGATATGATAAATCAATTTTCATTATACATACACCATACATTATAAAAATTATTAAATAAGGAATATCTCACAAAAATGGAAGTGATATTAGGAAACCCTTGGAATATGTATGAATGAGTTCTACACTTGACCTTGACGTCATGGATAATAAAATTAAAACCATTAATTAATTAATTAAGAATATTATACCCATTTATTTTCCTATTATAATTTTATTAAGTTCATTTATGTAATTTGGGATGTTTTATAAGATATAATTTAATCACTCAGGAACGTTCGATTCCTTGGTTTTCATGATCGGTATACTTGTATATGAGTATGAAAGTTCATGTGGAATTGGTATAATTGTATAGAATTGAATTTATATCATACTAATGTACATAAAAAATATTAAATTCTGATATAATTTTTTTGGTTATATCTTATGAGGATGGATCATTAGATAATACATTTAGTGATAATCATTTAGATTATTACGACATTTATTGATCAAAACGAACTCATTTTATTTTATCATTTAGTATTAAATAAATACGTTACATAAAAAACATAAAAAGGGTTATATTATAAATTTTAAAATCTTTATCAACCATTAAAATGGTTTCATGAATATATTTGAATAATAATTTTAAGAATGAAGCTTTGACGCCAACAAAGGTTGTAAATTGGCACCACCCAAATGATGATTTAGTTTATAAAGTAAAAAAGGGACAATAAGTTGATGGATAATGGTTATTACATTAGAATGATATAATTAATATATATATATATGATATTGAAGTTATCATGATCAATTAGAAATATGAGGTTATAAGAGAATAAGAAAAGAAGATAAATTGAAATGAAATTAAATGAAAAAGGAAGAAGATTTACATCTTGAAATAACCTCCTTAAGGGAAAGTGTTTTGGTATTTTGGAAAGACCAAGGGATCTTGGACATTGGAAAGATCTAGGGAATATTATTTGGGCATAACTTTGAGAAGATTAAAGGCTTAGAGGAGTGAATAGAAGAGGGAGTGAGGGGTGGTTTTTGTAGTGGAGGAGAGGGGTTATTTCTAATTATTTTATTCATTATTTTATTATTTTTCTCAAGAAAAGAAATAGTATTGATTATTGTGACTAAAAAATAGTAATAATTCCATGTTATTTTGGACCAATGTCCATTTACATCATGAATGAATCAATAATGTTTCATAAATTCATTTATTTACATATACCATAAATTACTGTATTTCACTATTCACAATAAATTCCAGTATTTTAGAAAAATACCAAAAAATCACCCCCAAATTTTTTAAATATGTATAATTAAAAAATGGACTCCATTTTATCAAAATAATTTTAATAATATGTGAATTCTGTTTAAATAAAATCATCATTTACTCAAAAAATAAAGTTTTTAAAAATAACACTAATTTTATAACACCCTAAAAAATTAACTAAGGTATTATTAAATTATCCTAAAATAATAGGGAAAAAAAATATTTATTAAGCATTACATTTTATGAAAATTAATTTTATTTTAAATCAATTTATTAATTAAAAATTTTAATTAAATATTTATTACTCACAAAAATTCCAACACTTAATTTTTAATTTTTAAAACATTCACTCTGATTTATAAGGTGTCTAAATTTTATTTATACTTTCATGAGTGATGATACTATTAATAAGGGTCATATTAATATTCATAAGGGTAAAATTACTATTTATAAGGGTACATTACTATTCACAAGAGTCAAGTTACACTTCACCAAAAATTAAGTTGATTCTATTAGACTCTAAAAACTTACTGATTGCAATGGTGTATGTCATTTTTTCAAAAATCTAATAACAAAAGTAGAAAAATCAAGTTTAATGGCTAGGTTATAACTATAAAAAAGTGTTGTTTCATAACGACTCTGTGCTGTGTGCATATAATATATCTAATGAATTGAAATTATTTATTAATAAATACACCATAAAATGATGGGGTGTCATATTAATAATGAATAAATTCATAACATAATTTAGTATTTATCAAAATAAATATAATAGAAAATATATATTATTATTAAAATATTTAATTAAATAATATATTGATAAAAATGAATCAAATACATATATTCATATTAAACTATTCTTTTACAAAATAATACTGTAAAATAGTATTTTTTTTAGAACATTAATTAATTTGAAAGCTATAAATTATAATTATTTATAAGTATTATTATTAATTAAAACCCTTAATTTTAAATTATTATTTTTCATAACTTAATGTATTTATAATTATAAATCAAATTACTGTGGTGTTACATTAATGATGATCTATAGGCTATCAGAGGACTTAGCCTAAAAGAAAATACACACACACAACCCTAAAAAATTGAATAATGTGGAAAGGATAAACAAGTGATACCAAATATTCATGCATAAAACTAAACCCAAATCAGATTATGGAAAATAGTATGTAAATGTAATGGTCCAAATACAAGCCCTCCCATTACTATAAAATATAACAACCTACTAAAAAAATGGGACTACTATCATGATTATAACCTTATGTGGTATGTCAAGAGAAACTAAGCTCCATATACTCCTAGTCCTTTAATGTTTTTATTGAAAGTCCTATCATTTTCATATGGCATGAAATGCATGGGAAGAAGCCAAGTAGGGGTGAGTATAAACATACCTAGTAGGACTCCCCAAAATCACAAAACATAAGCATCAAATATATTGAGCTCAATATCACAAAAAGAGTGAGTCACCAATAATTATATAAAGAAACCATATATACTCATAGAAACTAAGTCTCAAAGTAATGTCATGTCATTAATACTAGACTTATTTTCTAAGTTGAAGATCAAGGGTTACATTCATCCAAGGGAACACCTCTTGAGTCACACTGAGACAAATGGAACTTACAAGGTATAGATAGAAAGGTATGGGATAATGAAAAATAACTATGGGGGATACCTAATCCTATATTAGATAAGAAATTAGGAAGGGGATCACATGCCCTAGATAGAGGAAATGAGATAATTGGACAACCTAGGGAAGAATGATAAATGATCGCACCCAGAACCACATAGGGGGATACTTGACCATACCCAAAAACCAACTTCTAAAGGGGATCACTCATCCTATACTCAAGATGAGATACCACACTTTACCCTCTTAGGGATGGACCAACGGAACACACCAACACTAATATCATTATGGTATTGAGGGAAACAAGGGATACACTCTTCCATAAAAGGGTAAATGGTGTGTTTATGGAGCATAAAATGTGTCCCACAAAGTCCGTCCCTACCATGTCTTTGTTTAGGTACCCTGACATGTGCCTATGTACTATAGTTATGCCCATGTACTTTGGTCGTGCCCATGTACTTTGGTCATTCCCATGTACTCTGGCCATGTCTGTGCCTGTTTACCTGTGGGTATATACCGAGTCACTAACTTCATGTCTCATGGAATGTGATCATGTCACACATTTTGTGATATTTTTATCTACATGTAAATCTTATCCTCTATGGATGGGGTATAAATGTTATGTTTTCTTCTGAACTACATGCCATGTTTCTTATAATTTTTTATAAATACAACTTTCTCATGCATCTTCACCCACACAACTGACACCACTGATTCTACCACTAATTCTTCCATAATACTATGATATAGGGTAGACCAAGTCTGATCCATCTCTGATGGTCATATTTCACTCACCCATTAAACAGAAATTTTCCCCTATCACATCACATCACCCAAAACACCAATAACCACAAAAGTAACAACTTTGATCAAACAACGATATTTTCTCATCAACATCAAGCCTACATTGTGCCTTCAATCCTAAATTTTAATCCACATTAATGATATTTTGTGCTAAATATTGATTTTGGAATGATTGGTTTCTGAGTATAGTTGAATGATTGGAAAAATTAAATATTGACGATGAATGTTCAAATAATTATGAGAGAAAATTAAAAAACAAGAAATTGAGAAATGAACATCATCTTTTGTTTAGGTTGGAATTCATCAATTGATAAATATATTGACCAGAGGGGTGGATAATTATGGTTCGAAAATTAATAAAATTCAACCATATTAAAAAAAATATAAATTAATTTTATAAAGAATCAATTCATGTTTTCTAAGTAGAAACCAAGAACACAGATTAATCCAAAAAAAGTCCTACCTAGATAATAGATTGATCACTGATGAAGAACAATTATGAATTATTGTTTTTGGAGATATCAAAGTACTCCATTGATGAAGAAATTCCGTCCCAAAAGACCATAGAGGAAGTCATTGTGTCCATAATTGTATCCACTAACACTCTCCTCCATAACCCTCTCTCCCAATCTTTAGGGTCGTGCAGTTAACCCAATTATTTGTAAATAACAAGGATAATATTGAGGAGGATTATGTTTATAAATTAAATTAGATAATAAATAAATACAGAAATTTAATTTATTTATTTTTTATAATATATACTAGAAAATAAACATTCAAAAAATACCTAATGTGCATAAATTTTATGTCACTCATAGGGTAAAACATGCATTTTGGATTTAATGGTGGTCTCAATTTTTATATATGAGACTCCATTAGGGACATATTCAATTATTAACAAAAAATGAACATGCATGATGATATTAAATTTAATATTTTTAATATACCAACATCAATACTCCATAGACCCCGAAATATCACATTGAATCTGTGCACAACTCTGAAAATATTCATTAAAATATTATAAAGATTTATATTGGAAATATAGAGTCATTAAATTATCTATAACTCAAGGATTTTCATTCTAAAAAGAAAAATCCTACTAAAAAATACGAGGGTACTAAGCTCACATATGATTCTCCCACTCTTAAGTACTCTACTAAATATTCCTATGTTTCCAATAGACACACACTGAAGGAATCATTCACCCATGAAAGATATTCTTTTAAAGATCCTCAATGATCATTGGGTACATTAATAAGGTATATATATTATTACTTTACATATCACCTCAGTTGAAAATAAATTATAGGTCATGCACATTTCTTCTTATCTATGACATGTGAAATAGATCATGCACCTAGTTTAACTATGTTGGTAAGGTTAAGTGGTACTCCACCTCACTAAATTTTAATAGTATATGGAAAGGGATAATGAATCTTAGAGATATATTTCATCCTTTTCCAAATATCCAAAATCATCATTGAGGTGAGAAATTTAAGGATAAGTGGCCCCCATCATTGAAATCCAAAGTCATATTTCATCAATCCATATAAGACTTATAATGTGTCCAGGTAGTCCACATTATGTCTTGTATGATCTGAACCATCTCTGTCATCGGCCACTCCAACTCAGGTCCCATAAGAGTTATCTATCCTAACTCCATCCACAATAATGGTGACCTTCACTGCCTCCCATATAAGGACTTTAATGGTTCCATACTAATGGTATAATGGTACCTTTTTTTTATATGTAAAATCTTGTAAGGGTAGATGATCCTCCCATCTATGTACAAAATCCAACATGGAGGCTTGGATCATTTCCTCCGAAAATGGAATGGGATTCTCTATTTAGCTATATTTTAGTGGATACAACACCATGATCAACCAAAATTGCGTCCCAAAATATTCCTATAATCCTATATATAATCATTATGTGAAGAGAGTATCACTGTATGAAATGACCGTTGAGGTAAATATGTGAATCTTGATTATCTACTGTACATACAAGTGTCTCAAACTATCTACTAAACTATGATATCAGATGGTTAGGATGTGAGTTGACTAGGTGGGTTGGTCTACGATCACTTATTTAGTTTAATTACCTTTAATTGATCTTGTAATTTCCATCAATAAATCCATGGAGATACCATCCACTTCCATTACAGAACCTCAAGGGTTTGGGATAAACTCACTAGAACTTGTTTCTCTTCCTACACCTATAGGAAAGTGAGGCATTGAGAGATAAAATCAGAAATAAAACCCTTCATCCCTAGCCACAAAAACTAATATAAAATTCCCTATTATATATTTTACACTTCTAGATGCACTTATAGTTGGGATGTATGAATCTCCCTCAGCACTTCCTCTCGTAGGGTGATAGGTACTGTCATCCATCCGTAGAAATGATTAAAATTCTCCCCACCTTTATAAAATCAATCAATATCATGTTCAATGAATATATAATCATATAGGACCTTATAATAGATATCCCCAAAGTTGTTCCTCCTTGAAATATTGAATAAGAAAAAGGGTAATAACCATATACTTGAGGTATACTACATCGTCCTCATCTACTATGGACAACTAAAATGAGGCCAACTAATCTGATTCCTCACTCAAAAACTGTGAATGAGTTCTCCTACTGAGATCATCTTCCACCATTTTCTCTAGCTATGACCTCTACCTTAGACTAATATCTTTTTATGAAAAGATATACATGATAATCTTATGCTTTAAATAAATAATGAATCACTCTACCAAAATATAGTTCCTCTAATACTTCAGGGTGAACAAATTTGTTTCCAACTCTAAATTATGGTTTGAATAGTTTTTCTCATGATTTATCTGCTATTAGGACCCATAAACAATCACTACCTACCTCTTTATCAGAATTCATCCAAGCCCAGCTCTAGAGGAATCATATAACACCATGTCCTCAACACCATCCTTTGATAGTATCAAGATGGGGGAACTCATCAACCTCTACCATATATCTTAAAAAAACTACTAGCACTTCTCTATCCACATAAAAGGATTCCCTTTCTGGGTAAAAGTAGTCAGAGGTTCCAAAATCCTGGGGAAATTGGTCATGAATATCTTATAATATCCTACAAACCCAAGGAAGGATTTCACCTTATTCACACTCTTGAGTGGATCCCAAAATAGCACTACCACAATCTTCGTGGGATCCACTCCCACTCCCTCTTCTAAGATGACATATACCAAGAAGTGGACCTCTCGAATCTAGAACTGACACTTTGAGGGATTCCCATAATGTTGGTGATCTTGGATTATATTAAGAACCATTCTAAAGTGTCTAGAATGTTCCTCCTTTGATAATGAGAAAAAGAGTATTCCATTGATAAACACTAGCATGAAATGGTCTAATAAGTGTTACAATATTTAGTTCATGAGTCCCATAAACATTATGGGGGTGTTAGTCATGCCAAAGGGAATCGTGAAGTACTCCTAGTGAAGATAATAGTACCGAAATCCCATCTTTAATATATCCTCCCCTTGAACTCAGAGTTGGTTATAACTAGACCTGAAGTAAATATTTGATAACTACCTCTCTCCTTTTAGCTGTTTGAAGAGGTATTTGATTATGATAAGTGGATACTTAATATTGATGGTCAACTAGTTTAGTTAATGAAAATCCATATATTACCTTAAGATTCCATCCACCTTCTTGATAAATATAACTAGGGATTCTTAGAGACACACACTAGGTTTAACAAATCCCTTTCTCTATAAATACTTTAACTAATCCTTCAAATCTCAAAATTGTGTGGGGTCTATACAATATTCTTGTGAAGATATTAAGTTAGTCCTTTAATATAGTTCTACATAGAAGTAAATCTCTCTATGGAGAGGTAATACAAGCACATCCTTAAGAAATATGTCCTCATACTCCTCCTATACTGTAGGAAACTGACTATCATAACATATGATGCTTTATGGGTCATAAAATCAAAAAAATGAGTAATCAAGTATATCCTCATATATATGAGACCATCCTACTTTGTCTGGGATTCCTTCTCTTCAATGAAAGAAAATATCATCCCATCAACCGAGACACATCACATCGTATGCCTAAAATATTCAATCTATGAAAAAAACCTAGAGAGTTATTCTATACCTATAATGACATTGTAAGGTCTCAAAATGGTTATTAAAATATCCCATAAGAACATCTCTCCTCAAAGTATCAGGTCACATTGTTAGCCGAAGTGTGTGATCGCTGAATCATACCCGATAATGGTCTCCAAGCACAAAGGTTGAGCCAATGAATCCACTAGAATATCTAGATCTCAAAAAAGTGATGCAATAAGGAAATAGTGACACACACTTGTGTCTATAAAAACTACAGTTAAGGTAGACAAGACATAGTTTTTACCTCGAATAATGCCCAATGACTCTAGGTCATATGTCTCTACTGGATGCAACTTCCCATGATCCTATCCACCTGCTCCCTAAGCCCGGTGAGGTCCACCTAGAGGTGGTTGTGGTGGTAATAGATCATAGCATCGACCATCACCTTCTACCCTCCCATCCCATATACCACATCCTCCAACCAACAGACCTCCATTATTAAGCCACTTCATCTTCCTAGGCTATACATCAGCTATCTCTCTATCTACTGCACAATGGGTAGGGAAATCCCAAGTGATATAAGCTCACCCATCAAAAGTTAAACAATTCCTCTTCCTCAATTAACTGAAACCTCCCAAAAATCCCTGAGGGGATAACCCACCACCCTAATATTACATTTTAATCCACCTTACACACTTGGACCCTTACATGTGACATCAACCACAAGATGTAGAGGTATCTGCTCTAGGGTTCCCACTGCCAGAACCGACTATTGGTAACTGATCAATTAAAAAGATCTCTATGAAAAAGGAATAATCCAATACTTTAGCATTGGAAAGGATATAAAGAGATACCACTATAGATCAGATATCTCATTCAAGTACATGATCAATATTATATGCTTGAAATTATCCATCATGAATCATACCCATGGAGTATCATGAGAGGCTAGTGAACCTCGACAAATACACTGTGACTAACATGATTCCCTATCAAAACTATAAAATCTCCTATATATGAACTTACCACAAATTAACTAGGTAAATATTATCTCTAAATAGGTTCTCCAACTCAATCCAAGAGAGAGTTTCCTCATCATGTATCTATGTCTCCAAGCTCCACTATCACCTTATGGGGCCATAGATAAGGCTTAATGCTTGGAGCACCATATGATTAGGAGTGGTCCTACCATGGTTAAAAACTAGCCCAACTAACTCAAGAAAATCCTATACGCTTATAGGTCTAGATCACTTTGAAACATGATTTATCTCTACTTATATAACTCACGAAGTATGCTCAAGCTTCACACATCAACTGTTAGTACTACTAGGACAATCAGCTGCACAATTGGTGGAGTTAATATTAACAAACCATTTGGTGGAACCTTCTCCTACATAGGTCCTTGAAAAAAACCACTTCTCTAAGTATCTCATCATCATAATACTAATAGAAAATCTTATATGTATGGAATCATGGAGGAATCCTGAAATAGTTAAGATGCACCATAATCAGATAGAATATCTGAGGATCTAACTCAAGAAGTATATGAAAACCACAACACATTTCAATATGATGTATGTATCAATGTTTTACCTAAAACTAGTTCCTATATGTACCGAGTCAATAATAAGGTTATTAGAGTCCTAGTGAATGGATATGTTAGCCACCACACCATCACTAGGTTCCCTTGTCTAAAATATGAACTCGATACACTTTAACACTATTTATATTATTCCCAATATAATCCTCATAACAAGACTATCTCCAAACTCCATAGATAAGACAACCTAAGATATGATACCACTTTATCATTACCTAACCCATAGTGTCCTTATTTTCCAATGGTAAGATGAGTGTGACACCCTAATACCATCTCTAATTGTATTGGGGTTGGACACTAGTGATGAGTAGGCATATCACACACATTATAGGCCTTAGACTAAAAGTACCTATGAACACACATAACACCTATAACATAATTCCCCTCCCCATTCTCTTGGGAAGTGATGAAGGCTCCACTGACCTTAGGTGACATCCCCAAGACAACAAAGGATGACAATAAATGTTAAGGGAATAAGAGAACATTGGGGGATGATTTTACCTAAATAAGTAAAACAAATTGGAAACACAAAATAAACATGGAAACTGAATAAATGATTAATGAGTATAAAGAAATAAAACTGAAAATTAGAACCAACTATCCAACAATACCAGAGTGATAGAAGAAACTAAAACAACACCGAAATGAACTAAAACACAACAATACCGAATGAAAACTAGGTGGAATATCTCCAAGAAACACTTGTATTAGATCCAATATCAAACTCTATATGTTATACCATGGTATTAAGATGAATCACTAGAAAAATAAGATACCCATCCCTTCCTAGTGTTCTAATAGATAACAACTGAAAACACATCAATGTTCCCAATTAGGGGGGTGAGTATAAAACCATTAGACATTCCCCAATGAATTCCCAACACATTATAATAGGATAAGAATCATTTTGAACATTTTATATAAACCATTTGAAAATCATTTAAATAGTTTATACAAATATATAAGTAAAAATTATATGCGAAAAACCATTTATGAGTCATAAAACTAGACTTTATTATTTGAAATATACATTTTCATTTTCACATAGAGAGGAAACCAAACACACACACATGCAACCAAACACACACACATTAAACCACACACACAGAGATAATATTGGAGTTTCACATTGATGGTGGTACTTAAAAACCATGATCCATATCCCTTTTGATGGTGGTACTTCATGACCATTCTCCGTCCCATGTTATAGACACACCAATCCAATTTTTCAAAATTTCATTCCAAATAATTTATTAATAAAATAATTATTTCTTTGTAACATTTCATCAAACATTTTTCTTTCATAAAAACAACATCATAATTTTAAAACCATCATTTTAAAGTTATAATCAAAGTGGTTTACCTAAATCCCTTCAATTATCCATAGTCCTAAAAACACAAACCAATTTTTTTTATTCATGATATCAAACAAAAATTTCATATAAAATCCAAGAAATTAATTTTAAATAAACTAGGCCTTCAAATTATAGATAAGTGGAGATGATATATAATCCACCTACCTATCAATAGATGATAGAAATAAAGAACAATGCTAAGAACTTATAGATATGGTCTCACAACACATTCCCTTCAATAGATCAAAAAAATCTCATCAAGATACCAAAAAACAACATAGATATATCCTTGTTAGGAAAGATTTAATGATATATGCGAGAGAGAATGAAAGGTTCAAGATAGAGAGAGAGAGAGAGAGGAAATAATGACATGTTAATGAATATATATTTACAATGCATAGTGAAGTTCTAAAAGATGCCTCCAAATTGAAGGGAATTTACTAGAGATACTAGGGAGGAAAATGAGTTTGAGACTCAAAGAGAGTAGTGGAAAATGAGGGTTTTAGCATCTCAATTATGGTTAAAATATAATTTTCAAATCATTAACTACCCATCACATGGTCATGCCACCTAATTTTTCAAACCATGCACCTACCATGTGCATGCTACTGCCTCCCAA
Organism: Viscum album; assembly: GCA_963277665.1. Taxonomy (NCBI): domain Eukaryota; kingdom Viridiplantae; phylum Streptophyta; class Magnoliopsida; order Santalales; family Viscaceae; genus Viscum; species Viscum album. Next base: position 282,753,368 of record OY728138.1, on the reverse strand, counting down.
ATAGGGAGCCACATAGTTGTGCCACACAGTTTGGAAAATCATGCAACAACCATGAATTTCTATTTCCTCATAGAAAATACCTCACATGGTTGGCTCAAATAGCTTGAAAAACCATGTTCCAACCATGCTTTTCCCTATATTCCCACTTGCACATATTCTATTAGATATTCACAAATTTTTGAAAAACCATTCACAAATCGTGCTCCTACCTAGTAACTCTTATCAACACTTTAATTTTTTTTCTAGAGATAGTGCATAGTTTCTACTAACCCTTATCAAACCATGAACTTATAAAAACACTTCAAAAACACTCTAAGTCTCTACAAAAACACCCAAAACATAGAACATGAATTATATAATCCCAAAATACATAATAAAATGGTGAATTAACTGAAACCAGGGGAATTATATTCTCCCCACCATTAGTCTTTATATCCTAATAAAGAAATAATATGATGTTGTTTTAAAATAGAATAGGTCACTACTCTCGCATTTCCTTTTCATATTCCTACACTTCTTCCCAAATCGGACCATTATACCATTAATCCCATACCAAACTAATTATTTTCTCATACAAGATCATCTATTATTTATCCATAATTTTTATTGAAACATTAATCAGTATAACATTAGCTTAAGGTCAATATAGTCAAATTGAATCACATAGTTATGATCGGGATGGTAATTATTTAATTGAGATATTTAAAACACATTATGCACAAAACTGAACCTTTCCAGTAAATACAAATAATAAGACATGTCACCAACTCATTGAAGTATCTCAAAAAGAGCCAATTTATTGAGGAGAGAACTTTAATTGCTTAAAAAAATGATATTGCCCAGGACTTAGAGATATTCTTAAGAAAACAAGATCACCCACCTCAAATGATAATGATCAACGACAATGACCCGCATATGATTTTTGAAGACTCTAAGACATTTCAATTATCTTTATAATTATTTAAATACTCTATGTTGTCTCATGCAAAAGTATAGGTATTATAATTGAAGTATCACATGATTCCACCCAATAAAGTGGTGAACGAGAATGAATACAGACAAAGATTCAAAAGGATACATATGTATCAAGGCCTATTAACTGTTATTTTATGAGAAATCCAATAATGGTATATTCTCATATAATGAGCCACAAAAACCCATCATGTAATCTATATGTTTGTATTCCTATTTTGTATTGTCCATTCATATTTTTTATCTATTTGAGGATGATAAGATGTTCTCATGGGCATATAATTTCTAAGTGATTACTATTAGGAATTTAAAAAATGAGATATATACATGGGGTCCCAGTCAAACACAATCAAAACTGATATTCCATGAAACTTTACAACATCCTAAATATTTATTTTTTAAAATTATTCACCATATTGGTTTTATGAATTGGGATGAACTGAGCCGAACTCGTGTGCTGATCCACGATCACCCATATGGCATCATGTTTCCAAACCATTTTTGGTATACATGTGACAAACACATAACTATCTACTCCAAATTAAAAATTGGAATAGGTAATGAATGTAACATATTGGATTATTGTTGGTTCTTCACCTTAACCTACTGACAGGTGAGGCATATCGAGAAAAACTCCACCACTTTCCTCTTCATTCCAACTCACTAAAACTATAATTTAAAAATATTATACATTTTTTTAACACCAGGATGAAATAATAATTTTGAATGCCGATGTACATTAAGAATCTATTTTTTTATAAGTTGTAGGAACCCCCATTTGATCTAAAAAATGTATCTTATATCTCTCATATAGCATCCATTCTCAATGGTCTCCCCACCATCAATATTTGACCATATAGAAGACATTTTGGATCATATGTTTTTAGCATCCCTTACCTATAAAACCAAATTAGAAACAAAATATACTGGAAAGAAAACCAAAATATGACCATGCTTAGCACAATCTAGTTTTATATAATCTATGACCGACATTATCCAACATTGTTTCAAAACATATTTATCTAATTGAATATATGACTTCTTACTCAATGAATCAGCTATGTAATTCTATTTACTATGTGTATACATCAATTATAAGTAAAAAATATGAAGATATTTCATCTATCTTCATTTCCTTAATTTCAAATATCTTTATGATAAAATGCGTTTCAAGATTTTATAATCCATAAACATGGTAAATTTATCCCCTACATGATAATGATGCCAAGTCATTAATGTATGGGCTAAAAAAACTAATTCGAAATAATGTTCTATATAGTTTTTATCATGAAACCCTAAATTTCACGATCTATAAGCTACAACATGATCAATATTCATGGGAACACATCCCGACCCAAATCTATATGCATCTCAATAAACTACATAGTCATGTTCTAACTCTAGAAACATGAGGATAGGTGATGATGAAATCCAAACCTTAAGCACTTGGAAATATTTATGGAACTCATTTCTCTATTGGAAAGGAACACCTCTTCTTATCAAAGCTATAATCAGTGAGACAATTCATTAAAAATCATGAATAAAGTGTTGATAATATCTTGGTAAGCCAAGGAAACTACATATCTCAAAAAAACTATTCGTTGGTTTACAATAGATAAAATATTTTATATTTTCAAGATTTATATAAATTACACTTTTAGAGATAACACAACTAAGGAAATTTACCTCTTATATCCATAAATAACACTTTGAAATATTTTTATAAAGGTGATGTCTATACAAGATACCCAATACTATAGCCAATATTTTCTCATGATTGGCCTCAGTCCTAGAATAAACTAGAATATCATCAATGATCCCCACTATAAAAGAGTTATTAAACATCTAAAATATTAGATTCATCAATTCCATAAACACTTTTAGTGTATTTGTAAGACAAAAAGGCATCAACAGATACTCATACTGTCTATAGAAACTTCAAAAATCAGTTTTCAGAATATCTTCCTTACAAACTCAATATTGGTGATATCCTAATCATAAATAAATTTTAATGAACCATGTGAAACCCATAAATTGATAAAAAAATTCATCAATTTGGGTTAGAGGATACCGATTCTTTATCATAATTAGTTGATATTATGATTATTCACACATAGTGTAAGAGTTCCACCAACTTTCTTTAAAAAAGTCCTTGGTTCTTCCCAAAAATATTTTCTTGGTTGAATGAACCCTTTACTTCCCAACTCTTCCAATTCGTCCTTTAATTACATCAATTAATTTAGTTCCATACAACAAGACAAAATTTAAATTGGACTGGTATAACAAACCTTATCTTTATTACACACTTAAACATGATTTATTACATTAAATCATCACTTGATACAACATAGAAGATCAAGAGGTCTAGTGTCTTTGGGGCTTAGGAACATTACATAACAGCTTAGAACATAAAACACACAATATATTTATTTAAAAATTCCTTTACATGACCACTAAATTCCCTCGTACTTAGCATTGCATGGGATAACCTAAAGACATGCATAAGAAAAGGGTGATATATAAAGCTTAGTAAGGGAATAAACATGGAATAACATGAGGAATACAATACATGTTAGATGATAGGCTTATCAATGGAGCACATGATAAACATGAACATAAAGGCATGATAAATAATGGTAATCATAACATGGAAATGTGGAAAAAATACTTAACATTGAATTATAATGATTAAAAAATCATTTCACATGCCGTATCATGATACTATACTTTACCCAATGCACTGAAGCACTATCAGGGTACACCCTTCTTAAACATTTCATTTCATGCATAATTGTGCCACATAGATCATATAACAAGGAATAAATCAACATCATAAGTTATTACAAAATTAAGTAATGTAGAATAAATACATGAAATTAACATTCAATAGGTATATGTGCATAAAGTTGAATACCCTTTATAGCGACATGGGTATGGTGTTCACTATACAATGATCTTGGCTTGGAAAAACACGATGCAATTTCGACAGCATAATGACGTGACATAAGGATTCATGAAAATGGTTTATGAGAGAGAAATGGATGTATAATAATATGTACATGAAATGTATTGTAATGGGGTCATATAGATACATTTACCAACAAAATTAATGTAATTTGGATGCATAATACAAAATAATTACTTGGATGTAAAAGAGAAGAGAGAAATCCCTCATGGAATTTCGGCATGGTAAAAAATGTACATGGGAGGAATTAATGAGAGATAAAGGGGTCTAACATAATACAAACATAAAGAGAGAAGTATGGGGGAGGTGAGAAATCATACCCCAACATTTTTAATTGAAAAAATGGAATAACATCTTAAAGAAAATTGGAAAAAAAAGAGAAAAGAAGAAATCCATTACTTGGAAGTGTGATCCAAATGGTTTGTGAGAGGTTTGAGAGAGGCTTTTTGGGATATTGGGGAACCTTGGGAGGATTATAAAGAGGGTATGGAAGGGTATGGTCAAACTAAAATTTCCTAGAATGAATAGTAAGTGAGAGCTTGTGTGGGTTTATATAAGAAAGAAGAGGGAATTCTTTTTTATTTAGGTTTGGGACCCTTCACATTAAAGTAATCAAAACCAAAAACAATCACTATGGTATTTGACAATGGTTTTTTCCAAATGGGAGTGGAAAAAAAATTTTATAAGGCCAATGGAATAAATTATTAAAATAATAGGGTTGCTTTTGTGGAGGTGAGTCACACTCTCAATGAAAACAATTTAAAATGACAAAATGTTTTATAAGCCTTGAAGGGTCCACTAATGCTTTGTAAAATAAACCAAAAAAAAACCCAAAATCACATTATTTTAATGGTAAAAAATATATTGGATGAACATAATGTTTATAGTATTTTATTAAATCACTATTGGGTCATTATGATGTCATAAAACACATTATATATTTAAACGGTATTTAATTTTTACCAAAAAATTCAACTGTCTCAGAAAATTATGAAAAATTCACCATTGGATAATTTAGATGTCCTGATTCCAAAAATAATATTTATTTTATCTAAATAATTTTCTAAATATGCTAATTTTTATTTTTAAAATAAAAACTAATATTTATAAAAAATTCATGGGTTTTGACAAAAACTGCTTTCAAACCTTAATAAAAATTACAATTGCATTCATAAAATTATATGATCATTTATATTTAATAAAAAGTAATTTAAAAATAATAATAACATTTTATTAAAATATTATTTAATTCAAAAATTCATTAATTCATCAAAATAGATTTCTTAGTTGAATATTAACTAAAAATTCTATTTGTTATTTAAAAACTATTTACAAATTAATAATAATAAAATGAATGCACATTATTTATAAAAAAAATGTACATAGTCATAGTTCTAGGGTCTTTTTACATAACCCATTATAACACCCACATAATACTGAAGAGTAAGGTGTGCGATGGTGACATACTCTTTGGATGGCTTAGAAAACATTACTCGGGTGGTAATATCTATTAACTTCCACTTCTCCTGTAGTCGGTTCTGCTCATGCTTAACGTGTTCAAGCTCGGCTTAGGCTTGGTCAAGAGAGAATACCAATGATGCCAACTACTTTCCAAGCTCCGAAAAATGGGATTCATACGGGGAAAGTCTACTAGATGAGGCCATCTCTTCCTTTGTGAGAGTAAATTGGATTTTATAAATCCCTATATTTATACAAATCATGTGATCACTATTACACAACTACATTAGCAACAGTCACAATTCATAATGGTATTTTAAAATCCAGAAACATAAAACCAATGAAGTTTACATTTTATAAAATCATAATAAGACATTTAATTAGATCAAGAGGAATTTCCATTAATGAATGTTTGGGTCGTTACCATATTCTCCCCTTAAGAAATTTCATTTTACATTCTAATCCATAAAAAGGTGTGGGTACTTTTCCTTTATTTTCTTGATGACATCTTCATTCTTTCCTATTATCATTTCCTTCATGTAGAAAGGGTTCATGCATCACAACAGTTCCTTAGGGTATTTTCAAAACCATCTACTTCCTTTTCCCAAAAACACCTCATGTGTCTTGGTTTATATATATAGAAGCATCGATAATTCATTAAAATGTTTTTTCTTATATATAATTTTGAAATATCTTCTGGAACTTGTTTTTTTATAAAAATGTATTACTAATTCATATTAAAATATTTCAAAATAGGGCTTCAGTAAATCAGTTTTTGTATTTCCCCATAGACAAAAATCTATAATTTCATACATATAGGTATATCAGAGGTCTTCCTCTTTTTTAGAATATAGAAAATCTTTTTTTGATTCATAATTTTGAAATAAAGAGAATAATTTGAAAAGACCCTGATGGTACTTCCCACGCTTAACATGGTATGAAAGTTGAGAGCACAATATTCTCCAATAGAATGTACTTGATATTTAAAATAATTGTGCAGTGGTAGATGTTTTTGATGCCTCATAAAGTTGTTTATAGGTAACTTGGATATTTGAAAAAGTTTCAAAGTCATTTGAGCATGACTTCATGATGATCATTCCGAGTAGTTCTTTAGGAAGAGAGAGAAGAGTTGTTCGTGATCTTCCTCCTTCCATATTTTAACTATGAAATAATAAATACAATTAGGGGGTTTAATTACTTAGCTATTGATCATAAAAAGTAAACTTTGAACATAAAATGATAAACTTGTAAATGAGAAATATATCCTAACTTGTGACTCCATAGGTTTAAATCTAGGTTATCCTCGATCTATTTCTTAACGTATATTCTTATATGTTTTTTTGTCCCTTAATAATGGTTCATAATAAGTTTTTAAATTTACCAAAGCATATCCCTTGGGAGTTTCATAACCAAGAGTGCAGCAAGGCCCGTTGTTGTGCACCAGTTCCCATTCGATTCTAGCTCAAAGCTGTGTTTTAGGGTTTTACCCCTATGATTCATCTATGCCAGAGCTTCCTCTACCTGCTCGTATCTATACAATGATTTATTTTCTTGATAAACCACTTAATAAATACTAAAAAAAACATAGCTATGTTTTTATTATACTTATTCTTGTCTCTAATTATTCACTATGGTTTTCTAATCCTAATCCCTAAAATAACTAAACCTATCTTCTGATACCAACTATAACAACCCTACTCTTTATTACACACTTAAACCTGATTTATTACATAAAATATTCACTTGATAAAACATAGAATATCAAGATCTCTAGTTTCTTTATGGATTAGGAACATTATATAACAACTTAGAACATAAAACACACAACATATTTATTGAAAACTTCCTTTACATGACCACTACATTCCCTCATACTTAGCATTGCATTGGATAACCTGAGGACATGCATAAGAAAAGGGTGACCTATAAAGCCCAGTAAGGTAATAAACATGGAATAACATGAGGAATAAAATAAATTTTAGAAAATAGGAATATCAATGAAGCATAAGAGAAACATGAACATGAAGGCATGATAAATCATGATAATCATAACATGGAAATGTGGCAACACTTAACATGGAATTAGCATGAGCCAAGGCTCATTGCACATGGGGCATGAGTAAACCCTCATTGCACATGAAGCATGAGTAAAAAATAGTTTCACTTGAATTATCATGAGTAAAAACTCATTGTACATTACATATCATGATACTATACTTTACCCAATGCATTGGAGCAATATCAGGGTGCACCCATCTTAAACATTTCATTTCATGCATAAGTGTGCCACATTGATCATATAACACAGAACCAATCAACATAATAAGTTATTCATGAATAATTAATGAGGAATAAATAAATTAAATTACCATTCAATAGGTATATGTGCATAAAGGTGAATACCCTTGATAGAGACATGAGTATGGTATTCACTACACAATGATCTTGGCTTGAAAAAATGTGGCGCAATTTCAGCAGCATAACAGCATGACATAAGGATTCATGAAAATGGTTGATGAGAGAGAAATGGGTATATCATAATATTTATATGAAATAGACATTAAGGGGGTCATATAGATACATTTCCCAACAAACGTAATGGAATTTATATGCATAATAAAAAATAATTACTTGGATGTAAAAGAGGAGAGAGAAATCCCTCATGGAATTTCAGCCTGGTAACAAATGTACATGGGAGGCATTAATGATAGATAAAGGGGTGTAAAATCATCCAAAAATAAAGAGGGAAGTATGGTAAAGGTGTGAAATCATACCCTAACATATGTAATTCAAAACAAAATGGCATAACATCTTAAATAAAATTAGACAAAAATGAGAAAGGAAGAAATCCCTTACTTGGAAGTGTGATCCCAATGGTTTGGGAGAGTCTTAAGAGAGGCTTCTTGGGAGCTTGGGGAACCTTGGGAGGATTATAGAGAAAGGAGGTTAGGATTTCGTTGAAATACAAAGGATTTTAGTGAAGAGTAAATGGGAGCTTGGGTGGGTTTATATAGGAAAAGAGAGGGAATTATTTATTATTTAGGTTTGGGACACCTGACATTAAACTAATCAAAACCAAAAACCAGACCATGATTTTTTCCCATGGTTTTTGAAAAAGGGGATTGGAAAAAAATATTTTATAATTCCAATAGCTGAACTTCTTAAAATAATAGGGTTTCTTATGTGGAGTTGAGTCACACTCTCAGGGAAAATAATTTAAAAAGTCAAAATGTTTTATAAGACTTGAAGGGTCCACTAAAGCTTTTTAAAATAAATCAAACAAACCCGAAATGAAATTATTTTAATGATAAAACATATATTGGCCGAAAATAATTTTTATAGTACTTTATTACATAACTATTGTGTCATTATGATGTCATAAAACACATTATATATTTAAATGGTATTTAATTTTTACCCAAAAATTCGGCTGTCTCAGAAAATTATGAAAAATTCACCATTGGATAATTTTGAAGTCCTGATTAAAAAAATAATATTAATTTTATATAAATAATTTTCTAAATATGTGATTTTTTAATTTTAAAATAAAAACCGACATTTATAAAAAATTCATGGGTTTTGACAAAAACTGCTCTCAAACCTTAATAAAAATTACAATTGCATTCATAAAATTATACGATAATTTATATTTAATAAAAATTAATTTAATAATAATAATAATATTTTATTAAATTATTATTTAATTTATAAATCCATTAATTCATAAAAATATATTTTTTAGTTGAATATTAACTAAAAATACTATTTGTTCTTTAAAAACTATTTACAAAGTAACAATAATAAAATGAATGCACATTGTTTACAAAAAATAATGTACATAGTCATTATGCTAGGGTATTGTTATATAACCCCTTATAACACTTTCATAAGACTGAAGAGTAAGATGTGCAATGGTGATAGACTCTTGGGGTGGCTCAGATAACATTACTCGGGTGGTAACATCTATTAACTTACACTTCTCTCGTAGTCAGTTCCTCTTAAGCTTAACATGTTCAAGATCAGCTTGGGCTTGGTCAAGAGTTAAGCCCAATGATTCCACCTCCTTTCTGAGCTCCAAAAAATGGGCTTCGTATGGGGAAAGTCTACTATATGAGGCCATCGCTTACTTTGTCTCAGTAAATTGGATTTGTTAAAGCCCTATATTTATACTAATCATGTGATCGCTGTTCAAAGGCTATATTAGGAATAGTCAAAATTCATAATGGTATTTTAAAATCCTGAAACATAAATCCAATGAAGTTCACATTTTATATAACCATAATAAGACATATAATTAGATCAAGAGGAATTTACATTAATAAAATTTTGGGTCGTTACAACTGGTCTATAATAGGAAATCAATCATAAATTCCAGTTCTATTTTGAGTATAAATACATTAAATTTTTCAAGGAAGAAATTAGGAAATTGGTCAATGATGGTTGGAAAATTCCCATGTTAACTTTTATCAATAGTTTCCAATGTCATTTAAACATACTAATAAGATATATTCTCAACCAATGGTACCAAAGGTCATATTCTACATGAATTCACATCCCAATATCCTCTAAAGAGGTGCTCTATGATATTATAAGATATGAAAGTAACCTTCCAGGAATAATAGTTAACATGGGATTTGAAGGTTTTCAAGAAATAAATTCCAAAAATTAGTTCATAGATATCCATATCAATAATAAATAAATCCCAAACCAAATGATATCCACTAATATTTATATTTGAAATTGCACACTTGAAGGCTTGACACTCTCATTATCCTAGAGGTGTTTTATTTTTCACAATAGAAGGAATCATATCAATATATAAGCCAAAATAATCAATATCACATGAATGAATAAATGAGTATAATGAACCCATATCAAAAAGGCTTGTATATGGTTAAAATTTATAAGAATAGCACCACACACCATTGAAGGACTATATTTATCGACTATAATCATATGACCAACACCATAAAATTCTGTACTTACTCAAACCTTTTCTTTGCTTCCTTTTTTGGATTTCTTTTTATAAGGAGTTGTGGTGTTCCTATAATCACCTCAACTGACTTGGTTCTTTGGACGATAAATGTTATGATGATTTCTCCCCATCAAATCCTAGGATGTCTAAGAAAAATGATATACATTTATAGCACTAGACTTTGGAGAAATATGACAATATCACTAGAGATGTATCATCTATTTGTATTTATGAAATGATATAGTTCATTCAATATAGTCTCTATTGATTCTCTCAAGTGAACCACACTGAAATCACCCAAGCTTACTCTTGGGTCTCATAGGAAAGATAATTGATCTCGTAATCTTATTTTTAGATACTTCACCTATTTGGATGTCATGTAATTATTTATAGTTTTTGTGTTCCCACCTATTCCAATGGAGATAAAAATACCTCCACTATATGTATTTCCAGAAATATCATTTTCTTCCACCATTTCTCTATTTAACATCTCCATATAATATGTGATTTAAAGAAAAACAATCTTAGATAAAATCAGCAGTCACAGCCCAAACTCAAAGATGAATGAATTTAAGGATGTAATAGAGACAAATTATGGTGAAAAGTGGACTATAATCATAAAAATAGATACATACCCTATCAAATATGTGTTATCATGGTTCAAGATAAATAAATTAGTTGTTCTTTTAATCCTGAATGTGTGAGGGTAGAATTTTTTGTTAAATAATTCTTCAAATTCCTCCCACATAATACCTTGGTAGAATTTAGCTTGGACTGCTAAATTCCACTACTAATATGCAGGATCCCCCAATATATACATGACTTGTTTACCCTTTATCTCTTCTAGAGTACTAAGGAAATCAATGATTCAATTTATTTTATATATCCATTCCTATAGTTTTTTATGTTTTGAATACCCCTGAAATATGGGTGGATTCTATATGTAAAATTGTATAGAGTGATCCACTTTTCTAGGGTCATCATTTTGATTTACTCTATAATTGGCTCGAAAATACTGAACGATTATTTGAATAAGTTGTTGGTTCACCTGTGGATCAGGTGGAACCACATTTTCTATGGTCCCTTCATGTTGGTTTCTATAAAGTCTACCCAATTTAATTTCTCTAAAAATAACAAAACACCACTTAGTCATCACTCAGTAGAAACTAAAGACTTAAGACATTTTAATTCACAATAAGAAATAATAATCACATGAATTATTGTCAAAATCTCACAACTGGATTTTTTTGACCATTTTCATAAATTATTAGTTATAAAGTGAACAATATAGTCCTAGGGGAAAGTTTTAGTAATAATGCATGATATTCTATACTCATCACCTAAACCCCTGAAGATGAGATGAAAAAACAACTATAGTTGTATTATGAATTTTTTTTATCTAACTACCCTAGAAACATGAAGTTCAACATAATAAGGTTAGCTACATATTTTTAAGTTATATATTTTGATTTACTATATTCTGACCTCCTTACTACCATCCCAAAATGAGAGATGGACCAACAAATATTGATATCATGTGTAACATGTAGAACCTCCCTATTTTATTGGGAAGATAATTGGTTCTAATGACCTTAGGTGACATCCCTAGACACCAAATACTGACAATAAATTTCGAAGAAATAAGTAAACACTAGGGGACTATTTTATTCAAATAAGTAAAACAATGTTGCCACAGAAAATAAACTTCTAAACTGACTACATGATGCATAAGAATAAAACAATACAACTCAAAAGTAAAACCAACTATCCAAAAATACTAGAGTGACAACAAAAATGAAATACAACACAAAAAAAGACTAACACAGAACACAACCTAATGAACCCCAAGTGGCATATTTCCCAGAAACACTCATACTAGCTCCAAGTTCCAAATCCACATGTTATTACATGGTATCAATATAAAATGTGAGAAAAATGGGATACATTTCCCTTGTCTATGTCTAAGTAGATAAAATTTGAAAATAGACCAAATTTCTCAAGTAGAGGGTGAGTATAAACTTAGTAGGCATTCCCCAATTACTTCCTAACACATGCCACTACAATAATAACTGGTTAGAAAAATTTATATAAAGCATTATAAAAATAGTTAAATAGTTTATACAAATCCATAAGTGAAAATTATTTGAGAAAAAAAAGCAAATAATCATAAAAATAGTCTTTATTATTTGGAATATACATTTTCATATTCACACACTCACATGCAACCACACACACACACATGAAACCACACACACACAAATGAAACCAAACACACACAAACACTTGAGCTTGTGGTTTCAAATTGATGATAGTACTTCATGACCATGATCTATCCCTATTTTGATGGTGGCACATCATGACCATTTTACGTCCCATGTTGCATACATGCCAACCTAGTATTTCCAAATCCCATGCCGAATAATTTCTTAATAAAACAATTAGTTCTTTTTAATATTTCATCTAACATCTTTCTTGTATAAAAAAACTTCAAAATTTTAAAACCATAATTTTAAAATTAAAATTAAAGTGGTTTCCCAAAAGCCATTCAAATATCCATATTCTTGAAAATACAAAAAAAGGTTTTCAGCAAGAGATCACACAACAATTTCATTTAAAATCCAAGAAACTTATTTCAAATAAACTATGCCTTCAAATTTTAGACAAGTGGATATGAAACACAACCCAAATACCTCTCAATGGCATACAAAAATGAAGAATGAAAATAATAATTTTAAGATATGGGCCCACAACACCTTTACTCTAGTAGATTAAACAAAATCTCATCAAGATACAAAATAAGGAACATAGATTTATCTATGGTGGACTAGATATAATAATACAAGTGATAGAGAATGAGAGGATTTATAGAGAGAGAGAGATAGGGGAAATTATTAATTGACAATGAATCTAGTTCTCCAATGCATGTTTATTTTCCAAATGATACCTCCAAATCTAAGGTAATTTCCAAGGAAGTCTAGGGAGGAAAATGAGTTCAAGACCCTAGGAGAACTTGGGAAAAATAAGGGTTTTGGGTCTTAATAAAGGTTAAATTGTAATTTTACAATAATTAACCACACCTCGCATAGTTAGGATTCATTATTTTTCAAACTATATGCCAACTATGCACATAATACCACCACCTAAATAGTGTTCCACATAGTTGTGATGAACGATTTGATAAACCATGCCCTAATCATGTGTTGCTACAATCTTAAGGAAAATAATTTGTATGGTTGTATCACATGGTTTCAAAAACCAGGCACTAACTATGATTTTCCCTATATTCACAATTTCAAGGTTTATCCTGGGAATTCACATGGTTTGGAAAAACCATGCACTAATCATGCGGCTACCCAGTTACTCCCATCCTCACTTTCATAGTTTACTAGAGATAATGCATTTTTTCTACTAATAATGATCAAAATATGAACCTCTATAAAAACTTCCAAAACACTCCAAAACACTTTATAAACTCCTAATACTAAATAATGAAAATTTTAATATGTAAATTCATGATAAAAGGGTTAAGTACCTGAAATAGGGGGTGTTACATTTCCAAAAAAAAACATGGAAAAGATAAAAAAATGATACCAAATATTCATACATAAAACTAAACCCACATCAGAGTATGAAAATAGTATAAGAAATTAAAGGTACAAATAAAATACCACCCATAAATATAAAAGATACTAACCTAATAATGAAATGGGACTACTATCAATATGAAAATCATAGAACCATCTATGGTCCACCTAGTTATACTAAGCTCTACCTGGTCCCGGTCTTTCTAGGAATCCTATAAAAGGATTGTTTTCTGAATAAGAAATTACACATATGGATAGATCCCATGTAGGGATGATTATACATATACCCAATATGGCACCCAGAAATCACTATACATAATCATCAGAGATATTTAACTAAATATTACAAAAGGTTATTCACTAGGAAATATATAAATAAAAAATATATGATTGTAGATATCATGACTCAAAGTAAGTTCATGTCATCACTGTTGACCTAGGATTCCTGGATAAATCTGAAGGATTATACTTTTCCAAGTGAATTCCTCTTGTGTCACATTGAAACTGATGTCATTCATATGGTATTAATACATAGGAAGGGGATAATTCCCAAGGACTATGGGGTATACTAAACCCAATCTGGGATAATACACTAGAATGAGTATCACATGTCTTGGATATACAAAACATGATAACTAACCTGACCTTGGGAATAATGATAGAGGATTACACCATAGGATATATTGAGGGAAACCAAAATCTATCAAAAAATAACCCATAAAGGGGATCACTCTTACTATAATTAGAATGGGATACCACACCGTACCCTCTTAGGGATAGACTAAGTGAACACATACACACTGATACCATTAATAAAATGAGGGAAAAAAGGGATACACTCTACCCTAAAAGGGGTACATGACATGTGTATGGAGCGCACAATGTGTCCCACTAAGTCCAAAACTTCCATACCTATGCCATGTAGCCCAACCCATGCCCGTGTACTATGGCTATGCTAGTGTAATCTAGTCATGCCAATGTACTCTGGATGTTTCCATGCCCGTGTACCCAAAGGTACACACTGGCTCACCATCTTTAGGTTACACTACATGTGAATAGTTCACACGATATGTGATATTTATGTTTACATGTAAATTATAACCAACAAATAATGGGATCCACATGATGTGTGTTCTTAGGAACTACACATTGTGTATATCAATATTTTCATAGAAGTTTATCTTTCTCATGAATCTCCCACCAAACTTCCTCCACCATTGATTCTGCCACTAATTCTACTATAATACTTGGATCTTGGTTTGACCAAGACTGATCTATCACCAGTGTCATGATTCTGGTTACCTTTTTAATGTAAATTGTCTCCCATATCTTTACATCACCCAAAATTCTAATACATGCAAAATGAACACCTTCATTCCAAAACTGATCTTCCATCATCGACATCAAGACTTCATCACACCTTAAATCCCAAATCTAAACCTACAGTAATGATCCATTTTAATAAAGATCAATTATGTAATTATCGGTTCCTAGGTAAAGTCAAAACATTAGTGAAATGAATTAATAATGACAAATATTTGAAGAACAATGTGAGAAAATCATGAAAAAAGTGATAAATGAACATCGAACATTGTTCGGGTTGGCCTTTATCTATTGAAGGAGAAATCGATGAGGGAGGTGGATAATAAATGTTAAAGAATTATAAAAATTCAACCATATAAATAAATAATATGAAAATTAATTTTCTAATAAAATAATTCATGTTTGCTAAGGATAAACCAAGAATAGAGATTAATAAAAAAACGTACTACTTCCATAATGGATCAATCATCGTTAAAGAATGATTCCAAATCATTTTCATTGGTGATATCTAAGAACTACATTTAATAATACATTATATACTGAGAGACCGTTGATGAATTCATTAGGTTCATCGCTGTTTCCACCAATTCTATCCTCTATAGTCCTCTCCTCCAATCTCTAGCAGTTTCTGGATAACCTTAATATTCGTCCATAAAAGGGATAATATAGAAGAGTATTAGGTTTATAAATTAAATTAGAAAATAAATAAATAAATTTAATTAATTATTTTATTATATCGAATATCTTCTAGAGACTATATATTAAACGAAACACCCAATGGACATAAAAGTTATGTCATGAATAGGAAAAAACCCTTGTTAAAAATTTAATGATGGTCTCAATTTTCCCACAAGAGACATCATTTGGGTGATATTCCATTATTAATTAAAAACTACATGTGTTTTATAAAATTAAATTTAATATCTTTAATATATCAATACCAATGCTCCATGAGCCCTATAATCTCACATCATCTCTATACCCAACTGTTAAAATATTCCTTATAATATTTCAAAGTGTTAAATGAAAAAACTATTTGTTTCAAGAATACTATAACTAATAAAATATTTGTATTTGATATACATAGAATAAAATCATGAGGTGTAAATAACCTAAACCTAATAGCCTAGATCTATTGGTTACTTTATTACATTGGTATTGGATATAAGAAATCAAATTCCAAAGGACCGAATAGTTTAGTAGTCTTGGTAAACTAGATGCACTCTTTAGTCCCAAATTACATTTGAAAAAACATAAAATATAACATAGTATTTTATTTTAGAACACCATTATTTTCTTTGGTATATAACTACATATAAATCCTAACACACTTCCTAATATCCTATGAAAATGATACATAATAAATGTTTGAGCTCAGATGATCGATAAGGCTATGCGTACAACAAAAGCTAATAAGGCATGAAAAATATGGAAAAAATAAATAATAATAAAATAAGGACATATAAATAATCACATGAGTAAGAAATTTATCCCTGGACATCATAACTATTCAAATAATCACATGGAAATAAATAACTAATAATATAATTATGGAAGACATAATCCAAACATCAGAAACTTTTCGTCGATGTCTCATGGAAAAAAATCTTACATAAATGTGTAAGGCCTCATCCAAATACCCAATATAGTTTTTCTTATAAGAAATACTGATGAATTAAGGGTATATGTAATTCTAGGCCCCATATATCACTTAATAATTTAATTTCATTCATCATATGAATAAAGAAAAAAACTTAATTAACATACCTTAAAAATCAATAATTATCCATACTGATAGAAATAACATATTATATATCATCATTTTACCTAGTCAAGATGATCATAAACTATCCAAGTAAATGTGGTGGATGGTATCATAATATTATAACTTCATTAAATAAAAATATTAAACAAATTATGTTTACATATATGGAAATATTTTTAAAATCTCACTAGAAAATTTATTGATAAAAACACCCTTTTTCACTTTGAAAACACTTATTTAAAATCTAAAAATTTAACAAATTTTAAGGAATATTTTATGAAAATAAAATTGTATACATTCAAATTAATATTCAATTAAATTATTTGTCATGATGGAAGTAAATTCTATTCATTATGTAGAATTTTAAAAAAACATTCCTTTCACAGTTTTGTAAAAAGAAAAAAAAAGAACTTTATTCTTAAAATGAATAGAAGATTTTTCATATTTTTTTAAATTAAAATATGTCTAAAAATGTGTTTAATAAATCAATTTATAATTTTAAAAACATTCTTTTATACATTTTATGGAAAATATAAACATAGAAGAGAAATATTCCCGACGGAGTAAAAACAAGTTAATTTTTCGTTAAAAATATTATTTTGTTATCTTGAGTATGTAAAGGGGGTAAAATGAATGAAAAAATTATAATTTCTATAAATAACCATATTATATTAAAATATATAGGTTTTAATATATAAATATAAAATAATTCATCTATAGGGTACTTAAACATAAACAATCCTGAATATTAATGAGATTTTGAAATAAACCTTTACCTCAGGTTCAACTTATTTTGAATGTTTCTGAACCTCATGTATAATAAATATAGATTTATTATAAATATATTAAATAAAAATACTCATGTATATCATAATATATATGATTTTACTTATAATATTTTATCACCCATTTATTAACAATTCTTTTTAAAATCACTATTCTAGGTAATAACTGCTTCATTTCTCATATATGTTTTAGTTTGGTAGTTTGTTTCCTTATACATTGATCATTGATCAATAACCTCCATAAAGTTAATAATTATATAAATATTTTATATATTAATTATATATAAATATTTATAGTCATCCATAAAAGTTAGATATATAAAAATGAATTACACCATTCATGGAGATGATAATCCTTATGAATGAATAAATGATGTTTCTATTTTTTCAACGAATGAAATGAAAGAAGGTAAAATAATAATTCACCTTTATAGAATCATTTTTATTTCATATATATCATATTTATTCATTAAATCTTCCCTTATTAAAATCCATTTCAAAATAAAATCAAAAATACATCCCATCACTTTGTGGAGGCAGTAATCCACACACACACACGAGCAACATTGCCGTTTTACAAAGTATTGGAAGGTAAGAAGTTATATGTGATATTATAATTAAATATGTATACTTATTTCATAAATTATGTATATATATATATATATATTAAAACCATAATTATATCCATCAATTAAGGGTGGTGACTGAAAATGAATTACATCGGTTAATGAGGTGGAAGTCCACCATACACACGATCGATAGTTACATTCCCCATTTGATGGATGAAGAGATAGATATGGGTTATTCCATTAAAATAATAAAATATAAGTATAATAAAGATAATTGTGTTATTATTTCATTTCATTTGAGTAATTATTTAAGGAGGTAGAAGAAGAAATAAAATAAAAATGCATGGTTATGAACTATACCTTTTCTTCAGAGAACCACTTTAGGTTTATACCAAAAGATTTATAAGGATGGGTTTATGATAAAAAAAGGGAATATAGGTCATGGGGATGGATTTAGTTAATTTCGTTGGTAAGGTATTGTATGAACTAAATGAATTTCGAAGTGTGGATATATAAGGAGAGGGGGTGTCCTTTTATAATTTAGGTGAGTGGTAGAGATATAAATTTTCAAAGTTTTCAAAGAATTTCTTGTCACTTTGTTGGAAACAAGTATCCAAAGTAAACCATTACAAAAAAATAGACAATATAAGTTCAAAATATTTCCATAAAATATAAATTATAAATGTTTTTAGGTAATTTTGACCATTATATCTTGAGTTTGACCCCCGATAAACTTCTTTTAACCTTAATCAAATATTTTTACTATTTTTACTATTCATTAGGACAAAAAATAAAATTGAAAATTTTATATAATAATAATTATTCTGATTATAAATATGGTATCCATTTTATCTAATTTAATTCATATAATTGGTATAATTTAATTTAAAATTAAATCCATAAATGCATCGAAAAGAGGGTTTTTAAAGAAAAAGTTTTCTTAAGTATAAAAAGTTTTTATATAAAAACTTAACAAAAAATCCATTAAAATGAAATAAATTGGATTAATAATAATATAATTGAACTAATTTTATTTTAAATCAATTTTAAAAACAAAAATGTAACTTTATAAATTATTTAAATGAAAATATAATTTTTAATAAAAATCAGTGTTTTTCATTATTCATAAAAAAATTAATCCTTTTAAAAAATTATCAAAAAAGTAATATTAGATATCTTTTACATTTTTATATCAAAAATTAAGTTCATTTTTTCATATAAATTTTCTGAAATTTTAAAAATGAATTTTAAAAAAAATTACACAAAATGCGATGAAACCATTTTTTAGAAAAATACAGTTTTTAGCACAAAACTAAATTTATTTTTATACCATTCCTAGAAAAATAATAGATGAATGAGGAAAACTTTTATTCAGTATATATGATATATATATTTCATTAAAATAATTCACCAATATTTATTAATTTAATTTATTAAGATAAAAACACATTATGCACATAAAAATAGTTTTTCAAAAAAACATTACTTTTACTTTGAAATGTTTTCTATTTTCATTTCTAATAAATTGATAACCAATGAATTTATTTTATAAAAACTTAAACCATATATCTTTTATAATTTATTTATTTCTATTCTTACCCACCAATTTAATAGCTAGGTTATAACAATATACTATATTACAATTCATTTAGACTCGGGGTTGCATGTATCAAAATCTATAAAATAAATTAATTTTTTTTAAAAAAGAAATATATTATAAAATCAAAGAATGTTAAATTATAACCCCATTAAAATTAAAATTACACTTGAAATTATGTTACTCCAAACAAAAAATGATGATATATCTACCTCATTACATTATCTGGTTCCCAAGTAGCTTCTTCAAATTTCTAATTCCTTCAGGGGACATTAGCTAGGTGAGTCATCTTATTCCATAACAATTTATCTCTATGATACATTTTTTGTATTGGTTATTATTCATAGTAAATATCATGCTCTAGAGGTATGATCTCTAAGTTTTTTACAAGTGATGTATTAGGTATTTAATTCCACAAGAGAGATACATGGAACACATTGTGAATTTGAGATAGGTTTAGTGGAAGTGAAAAGTGATAAGATACCATCCCTAATCGATCAAGAATCTAAAAGAGGATAATATTCCTAGGGCTAAAATTTCCTTTCATACCAAATCTCATAACCTTATTCCATTGAGAAATTTAAAGAAACACATTCTCACCAAATTTGAACTCCCAATCCCATTGATGATTATCATTATAATATTTCTATTGACTCTAATCTCCCTTGATGTGTTGTTGATTGGTTCTAAATTTCTCCACCATTTACTTAGATATCTCAGGTCCCAATATATTTATTTCTCCAACTTTATCCCAAAACATTGTAGTTCTACACCTATTTATATATAGGTCTTTATAAGGATCTATCTGAATGGTTGAGTGAAATCTATTTTTGAAAGAATAATCGACTAGACGAAGGTGTTGATCCCAAATACCATGGAGATAAATATAAAAAGGTCTCAATATATCATATAATGTTTGAACCGTTTTATCATAATGAGCATCTATTTGAGTATGATAATAAGTACTAAAACTTAATTATGTATCCAAAGTATACTGAAGGCTTTACCAGAACTTTGAGGTAAACCTTTAATCCCAATCAAATATGATATATTGTGGTACTCCATGAAATATTACCATGTTTTAATGTACTTTATGGAAATCTAATCAGTAGATAAATCTTATTTGATTTAAATGAAGTGTTCTAAATTCATAAGTAAATTGACTACAACCCAAATATCATTATGGTATTTATATATTTTGGGGAGTATAATGACAAAATCCATGGTGATGTTTACCAATTTATATTATGGTATGATTAATGGTTATAAGAACCCCTTATAACTTTATATATTATCCTTAACTGTCTATAATACCAAGCACTGAGATATATACTCAAAAATATCTATCTTTATATTGTCCTAGTATAAATACTCTTTCACATCTCTATACATTTTTGTAATTCTATTATGAATAGAGAATGATAAAAAATGAGACACATCCAATAAATACTTCAAATAGGGTATGGATGGAACACATACATGATTCTCAAACCTCATCATTCCATCACAATCAATGTTAAACTTAGGAAAATGTTTCACATTCTTATGTATCTCTACATATTCCTTATGTTACTTTTTAATCTTTACTTGGATATAATGTTGAACACTATTTTGAGAAAGATATTACTTCTCCTCTTACTTAAAGATTTCATGATCCATCCTTTTAAAATATATAAATATTGGATATTTTTTGATCCACATCATATATAATCTAGCATGATAATTTTTGACTCAAATCATCTGCCACCCTTTTAGCATTCTGAGGGTGGTAATGTATTGAGAAATAATAATATTTGATTAACCCCATCTATCTTATTTGGTACCATTTTAAATACCTCTTTGTAAAAATTTAATTCATAATTTTATAATTAGTATATAAATCATAAAATTCACTATACAGATAAGGTATCCACATCTTGAATGTAAAATTTACCAAAACTAACTCCAAATCATGAGATGGGTAATTTTCCCTTAAACCTTAAATTGTTTTTCCGCATAATCTATCACCATATCATTTTTAATGAGTATGAATCATAGTCTATTATTTGATGCATCACTATAGATTTAAAATCCTTCTATACTATAGGGTAGTGTAAGAATAGGTTCACTAACTAAACTTATCTTTATTTCCTTTAAATTTACCTCACATTCATCTATGCAAAGTAACTTGAATACCTTCCGAGTTAACTTTAGGAGTAGATTTTATAGTTGTGAGAAATTTTAGAAAAAGAATCAATAATATATATCTGAACCAAGAAAAATACTGATCTCAATAATTTTGGTTGGTCTAGGCTAATGTTTAATAGCTTATATCTTTAAAGGATCTACCAATATTCCCTCAATTGAGATTATATTACCTAATAATTAATCTTTCAGAATCCAAAATTCACAGTTGGTAATTTTTTCATATAACTTCTCCTTCCTTAGGGTATTCAATACAATTATCAAATCAAAAAGATATTTTCAAATCCTTAATAATGGTTTGTAATTAAAAGGTTTATTAACCCAACCATATCCCACAAGAGTTTCAAACAAGATATGCTATAAGGGCACACTCACTGTGCACCAGAATGATGGTTGAGATACACTCAAACTAGATATTTTCATTTTTTTACTTCCAGATGCATCTATGCCTAAACCAAATCCAATTTTAGTATCAAAATTTAGATTTATTATTAGGAAAATCATAGAATCACTATATTAACAAAACTTTATGTTGTTATCATATACTTATACATTATCTGCAATTTTAGTCATAGGTATATATTCTCTAATCTATGTTTTCAAAAATCTAGTTCCCAAGGTTTCTAATAAACTTTTTCTAATAAAAAATATAAAATCCTAGACCTATGTATCCTATATCTAGTGGATAATTTATTACATTGGATCTAGATACAATAAATTACACACCAAAGGACTAAATAGTTTAGTAGCCTCAGTAAACTAGATTCAAGCTTGAATCCCAAATAACATTTGAAAAAAACATAAAATCCACATACTATTTTCTTTGAGGAAACCATTATTCCCTTTATAATATATACACATAAAAAATATAATAAAATTCCTAGCATCATGGTTAAAGTAAATATAAAAAAGCGTGAGCTTAGAATCTTAGGAAGGGTATGCGTACAACATAAGCTAATAAGGCATAAATAATATGGAAAAAATAAATAATGATTAAATAATTCCATATAAATAATCATATGAGATATAAACTTATCCAAAAAGGTCCTAAATATTCAAATGACCACAAGTACATCAATAACAGATTTCATAATGATGGAATTAATAACACCGAATATCCAAAACATTCCATCAATACCTCATGCTATGAAATATTACATTAATTGGTAAGACCTCAGGCAAATACCAAATCAAATTTGTCTCATGAGACCTACGAATTCCTTATGGGATGTGTAATTTTAGTCCCCTTTCATAACTTAATAATTATTCTTCATTTATTATATGAATAAATAATAAAAATTTATCAATATAATTTAAAAATTAGTAATCGTCTATATTGAAAGAACTAGAATACATAATATTAATATTTTCCCCAACCAAGTTGATCATAAACCATCTATGGAAATATGGTGTATGGTATCATAAGATTATAACCTCAATAAATCATATATTTCAAAAAATTCTGTTAATATATATGAAAATATTTTCAAAATCTCACTAGAAAATTTCCTAAGGGAAATACCCTTTTTCACTTTGAAATCACTTATTCAAAATCTAAAAATTTCCTCAATATAAAAAAAAGGTTATTTAAAAATGTACTTGTAAAATTATAATTTAATATTGAAATAAATGAGTCTCCATTATGGTAGTAAATTTCATACATTCCATATAATTTTATAAAAAACATTCCTTTAACACTTTTGTAAAATGGTCAAAAAGTACCTTGTTCGGAAAATGATTAGAACATTCCTATTAAACCATTTTTTAAAAGTCAAAACCTGGGTAATTGTTTTATAATAAATCCTTTTATAATGTTAAAAACATAATTTTATACATTTTAAGGATTATATGGATAAGTAATAGAAATATTCTTAACAAAGTAGAAAATTAAGGTCAGTTTTCCATAAAAAATATTATTTCAGTATATTGAGTACTTAAAGAGGGTAAAATAAAAGGAAAAATTATAATTTAAAACAATAACCATAGGATAATAAATTTTAGTTGGTTTAATATATAAATATCAAATAATTACCTTAGTATATACTTAAACCTAAATAATCCCGAATAATAATGAGATTCTGAAATAAACGATAACATTAGGTTTGACTTCCTTCGAATGTATCTGAAACTCCTTTATAATAAATATAAATTTATTATAAATATATTAAAAAACCATAAAAATATATATAATTCTATATATTATTTTCTTATAATATTTTATCACCTATTTATTAAAAATTATTTCTTAAATTCATCACTTGGGGTAATAACTGCATCGTTTTTAATATACGTTTTGATTCGGTAGTTTTGGTCCCTGTACATTGATTGTAGATCCATCACATATAAAATGTTAATAATTAATGAAATAATATATATATATATATATATCCATTATGTACATATTTAGATTCATTTATAAAATTTAGATATAGAAAAGTTAATTACACCATTCACGGAGATGGTAAACCTTACACACACATAAACACTGTGTCCATTTTTTCAAAAGATAGAATGAAAGATAGGTAAATAATAATTGAACTTTAAAAAATAATTTTTATATAATTTATATCTTATATATTCATCAAATATATCCTTATTACCATCCATATCAAGATAAAATTAAAAATGCATCACATCGCTTTGTGGAGGCGGTTTCCCTCACGTATGGATGAGCGATGTTATCATTCTTAAAAGGATTGGAAGGTAAGAAGTTAGATGTGATATTATAATTAAAGAAGTATAATTTTGTCATAAATATCATATATATACATTAAAAATATCATTATATCCATCCATTAGATGCATTGATGGAAAATAAATTACATCGGTTCGCAAGGCGGTTGTTCATCATACACACGATTGCCAGTTTCATTTCCCATTTGATGGAAGAGGAGATGGATATAGGTTATTCAATTAATATAATAAAATATCATTATATATAATATTTTGGGGTTATTATTTTATCATAGTTTAAAAATATTTGAATAAATTATAATATTAAATACAATTTAAACGCACGGTTAAGAACTATACCTCTTTTTCAGAGAACCAGTTTAGCTTTATACCTAAATCCTTACTAGGAAGATTTCATGATAAAAAAACGAATATAGGTCTTAGTTAGGGATTTAATTAAGTTATTTTGTAAGGTATTGGAAAAATAGTCTCTTGGATTATGTAGAGGATAGGATAGGGGGTGCCCTTATACAATTGAGTTGAGGGAAAAACTTGAAATTTTTCAATGTTTTCAAATAATGTCATGTCACTTTCTTGGAAACAAGGAAAAAAATGGTGTATTACCAAAAATTATATTATATAAGGTATAAATATTTCCATTAAACATAAATTAGACACATTTTTAGGTTATTTTAACCCATATATATTTAGTTTAACCCTAGGTAAACTAGTTCTAACCTTAACCATGGAAACCGATTTCTATTGTTTTTACTATTCATTATGAAAACAATTTACATTGAACTTATTAAATAATATTAATTATTCATATTTTAATTACTAAATTCATTTTATCAAATTAAATACCCCAATTCAATATAATTTATTTTAAAATTAGACCTGTAAATACATCAAAAAGTTGGTTTCCAATTTTTTTATTAATTATTAAAAGTTTTTGTATCAAAATTCAACATAAAATTAATTATAATAAAATAAATAATATTAATAAGAATATAATTTAACTAATTTTACATTTAAAAAAACTTTAAAACAAAATTTAACCTTTTAAATTCTTTAATTGAAAATAAATTTTTTAATAAAAAACATTATTTTTCACTATTCATTAAAAAAATAATCATTTCATAAAATTCTCAAAAATTTACTCTAAGAAAATCTTGACATGTTGATTTCAAAAATAGAGTTAATTGTTTCAAATAAAATTTTTAATATTAGAAACAAATAATTTTAAAAATAAGTGCATGAAACGTGATGAAACAACTTTTTAGAAAAATATAGTTTTTAAGCATAAAAATGAATTTATTCTTATCCTATGCCTATAGAAAATATTAGATGAATAATTAATTTTTTTATTGAATATATATAATATATAAATTTTCTTAAAATTATTCATAAATATTGATTAATTTAATTTGTTAGGATAAAAACATATTGCGCACTTACAAACAATTCTTTTTTCATAAAAACATTACTTTTACTAAAATATTTTTATTTTAATTTCTAGTCAATTGATAACCCATGAATTTATTTTACAAAAGTGTAAACCATATAGTTTTCATAATTTAGTTAGTCCTACTGATACCTGCCAATTTAATGGTTAGGTTATAATGGTATACTATATTATGATTTATTTAGACTGAGGGTTGCTTGTATCATAAGCTATCAAATAGATTAATTTTTTTAAAAAGAAATATATCATAAAATATCTAGGTGTTAAATGAGTTAATAAGTAAATAATTATTACTTGGACTGACCTGACAAGGTATATCTCATGTAACTTCAAACAGTCACTCATATAATAAGGGTGTATACTTATTATCAATCCCCATTACCTGATGTTATTAAGACACATAGCATGATAAAATTCATAATTTGGTAGATTTATTACCCAATACTTGAGGATTAACTAATTAGGGGTGGTTGGTTAGGTTATGTTTAATTTTTTTAGTTAGATATCAACCAAGAAATAATTTTTATCCCCGCATGAAGATAAAAGTAATTTGGTCCCTTAATTTAATTATATTGAGGAAAATCATTTCTATACTTTGTGGAGTCAAATATGATGTGCTTAACAACTTGAATGAAGGAAATGCAATGTGATCATCCGCTAGATGAATGAATTGTGATGTATTCATCAACCATTCTATTCTTTTTCAGATAATCAAGAATATATGAGATTACCAATACTAGATTGAAAGAATTATATGTATAATGGTCACAAGATTCCATAGATAAATGGATTATATTGGTATAAAAATATTGTATATGATACATATTATAATGAAAATATTTATATAGAGATAAGAGTATGTTTAATCAAGACAAAACCCGACCCTTTAGTATCTTAAGTAGAACTGATGCTTTGTTAGATACCACTATTTTCTTACATATATGAAATTAATATTTCATATTTGTTTTCAATGATAAAAAGTCCTATAGGGTCACATATTCTGGACTTTGGAAAAGGATTAAGTTTTTAATAAAGTGTTTATTGTAAAATGAAGATAGATTGATTAACTGTATCAAAAAGAATTTTGGATGGATGCAAAAAGACTTGTGATTTTTTTCATAATGTCTTTATGGGATTTTAGTAAAAGTGGGAGTTTTTTGGTTATAAACTAAAATAAGAGACATTTTATTCTATGATATCCCTTGGATCCTACATTTTTATATGCATGATATGTATATCATAACATAAAATATGATCATATAATAAAATATTTGGGATGCCTCAAGTATCCTATATCACAACTTAAAATAGGATTTATGATATGGGATACATTGGATGCAAGTGTGTGCATCACCTCCATATAATCCTTTGGCTTATCATTAATTATAAATCAATGTGATTGATTTATTATTATATTTTCATACTAAATAAACTCACAAAAGAGTTTAATAAATGGAATAATCAATGAGAAGTAATGTTCGATGATTGCTATGAGATGGAAGTCGGTGATCCAAATTATTTGACACTCTTTATTAAATGAAGATAACTTATAAAATGGACCATACAACACCTTTTCGTGATATAATCAATAAATATAAAGATATTCGAAACTATCTTCTTTATTGAACAACCATTTATCGATGTGGGAAGGTTCTAGTATCCTTTTAGCAGTTTCAAATCCTCTCAATATGATCAAGGATCAAAGGATGGTGTAATCCCTTAGAGGTAGGATGAATTTGAATATTTATATAGAGATCTCCATAAATCATACATCTAAGAGAAAAATATTTTTTACTCAATAGTATATATACACTCATTATGTTAATTTTATTTTGATATTGAATATGTTGAAGATAGATCATAAATTTTCATTGGATACTTCCATTACTAAATTAAATTATATGAAAACCCTAAACTCATAACTTTGTTCTCTAAAAACATTAAGATAAAGTGCTAGTTCAACATAACACTAATTTCCCTAGAATAGAATATTGGATTATTGGCCAGGTGAATCACACTTTGTGAATGATGAAGAAAAACCACATTATCCTGTCTTATTCTAATATCTTCCATAATCCCTTTATCCAAATCAAAATATTCCAAGATTATATTATTGCAATACACTCCACTTGCATTGTTTAATGTGGAATTAATAGTAAATGTTTCAACATCTAACTCACAATTATGTATTTATAACTGAAAATATAGCTAGTTATGCATCTTATAGTGTCCAAATATCCTTCAAATTCCAAATAAGCAAACTCTTACAATTATTTATCTCTTAGAATGAATGGATATAATCCTTCATAAACATTTGAATAAAATAGGATACACTTAACCGGTTCTTAGTGCCTTATTTTTGAATTTTCCATGATTATGCTAACTACTCCAACTTCTTGTGCAATGTTCAACCATGTAAAAATCATGACACACATAAATATTATCACTACTAATGAAAATGAACCTTTTATATATATTCACCCTCAGATTCTACTCATGTTTTCTTATCCTTTCTAAAATTGAAATGTCCATCCATGGGAGTGGTAACTGGATTGAACTCACTCATTCCAAAACATTCCACCACATTACATATATATTGAAATGGAGTTAGGAATGATTTTGTAACCTTACGTTCCTTATAATCCTTTTTAATAAGATCCTTTTAGAAAGATTGAGATCCTTCATCTTGAAACTTCCTAGAAAAGTCATCTTTTATCCCATCCATCCTTTATTTTACTAATTTGACAATAATAAAGTCATAACATAGATAACTAATATGATGAAGCTCCCATAATCATACAACTTTAGATATTAATAAATGAATATCATTTTCTGGACGAAATTCTATCATTTTATAAAGGAATTTATCTTTTGGTTATACTAACTTGGTTTTTATTTAACTCATAAATGCTCCACTTCATCCTGCACGCAATATTCTTGTTCTTTTTATCCATGAAACCTTCTGACTTCTATATATAAATTTATTCATATAAGTGTCTATGAAAAAATGTGATCTTCATGTATAACTGATCTATATTAAAAAATTCCATAGAAACCATGCTGAGTACTATCCAAATAGTTGCGTGTTTTAAAATTGGAGAAAATATATTAAAAAAATATACAATTTTTGTTTATTAGAAACCATTCACAATAAGACATGACTTGTACCTCTATCTATCATCTGATTTTTCCTCTAATTGATAAACCCATTTCTTCAAAATAAATCACCTTCCAATAGTCTATTCCATTATCCCACTTGTCTTAAGAAAATTTAAGGAATCGATTTAATCCCTCATTTAAAACTCCCATTAACACGAGTCTTTAATAATTGCATCCTCTTCTAGTCTCTTGAGATGTCCATGATTCATGAGACGTAAATAGTGTATGTTACTTTTGTGTATTTTTACTTATATATAAATCCTAGTAAACCTCTAAAACTATCCTAATGAATTAGATCCTTCCTAAACCACTTGTTTCCAAATCTATTTCCTGATATTCTATAGTCCCTGATATTTCTATTACTTATATCCTGAAAACACCATTAGAACATGACTATTATCTAGAAATTATTATAGATAGTCAGCTGTTTCTAGAATTAACATAATCCTCGAACATTTTAGAACATTCGGAACTTCCAGATTTCCATTCATTCAAATATCATAATATGACGATACATTGATTCCATTAGCAATTTTCTCCTGGTTTCAATATTTCCACAATATCTATTCATTAATTATTACATTATGGATTCTAACAACCACCCAAGAGTTATTATTCTAGAGACTAAATACAATGTATCCATCTTCATACCCAGAAAAGTAACATGCTCAAGACTTAGATTCCAACTTTTCCATTTTCTTAGCATCAAATTAAATATAAGAGAGCGAGAAAAATATATTAAGTTTATAATTTTTAATGTTCCTTCTTGAACAATAGGCTTCTAGAAGTTCCTAACCCAATGGAGATGATATACTTATATTCACCAAGTATACAATATAATTAATAGATTCCACCCAAAACTCCTTTAAAAATCCATCATTAATCCTCATGATTATTTCATTATTAACCAATGTCTGATTCATCTTCTCTATAAATACATTTAATTTTGGAGTAACTATTATTATATTTTCAAATTACATGCCTCTCCACTGGTGAAACCTCACAAAAATATTTGCTTCCATATTCCTCACCATTTTAAGACCTTATAAATTTTAGTTTTCTTTTGGTATTAATTTTGACTATGTATTTATATAAAATTAAGGTTACAAATACTTTGGAATTTTGATTGAGGAAGAATATCCACCATTTTTTTTGCACGGTCGATGATGGTAACATAATATAGTGAACCTCTATGATAAAAAATTAGAGCTGGCCCCCATACATTTTTATGAACCATCCCAAACTTCCAGTCCTTGGGAATCTTACCTTCCATTTAGAAAAAATCTTTCACTATTTTCCAAAGATGCATTCTTTGTTGGGATTAAATTCAAAAGAGTATTTTCTTGAAACAAGCTTGTTGGTAGTTGGATAATGATTTTTCTAGATTGATTATCCATTTTTTCGGAAGGTTTTTTTAGTTATTATGAAAAATAACCTAACTTTGTATATTATTTTAATTGGGAAAATTTGTTTTAGATTTAGTTTTTTAGAAACAGTTTTCTTGAGAAAGACCATGATTTTTTGTTTTATATTATGAATTTTGTTTTTTAGGTGTTCTTGTTTTCAGACACATATTTCTAGAATGAGGTTTTTCAGAATATAGTGGGAAGATGTACCACATTTAGAATGTTATAAGTGATGTTTGAAATAAAAAATATGATTATTCTATGAAAATATAAATATCAAATACATCATGAATAAGTTATGATACAAGTAGGAGTTTGTGGAAGAAAAGAGAAATTTGAATTTTTGGTGTTGATACAAAGTAGACGTTTTCCAGATGAAAATCATTATTTTGAGTAGTACTAGGCATAAAAGTTGTCTAAAGGAAAGGAATTTGAATTTTATGATGTGATAAGTTTTTCAAAAGTGATGATGGGATGATCCATCAGACATGATGACCCATCAAATGAACCAGATAATCGAATCAATAGATCTGTTGAATAAACCATCAGTTGTTGAGTTATAAAAAGAGAGAAGTTGATGTTGATACAAATCAATTAGAAGAGTAGTAGGTATTGATTCATAGAATAGGTTGCAGACAATGATACATTATATGAATGTTTGGAATTGATAAAACATCATATATAGAGATAAATCAGATTCAAAACATTAGACTACCCAAATGGTTTATGATGAATAAGAGTTATTTATTGTGAATGATAAGAGTCATTGAAACTGATCCATAATAGGAATTCATTGGAACTGGTCCATTTAATGAGTTTTCAAGACCGATCCATTATGTGATAAGTTGATATGATTCATCAGATGATCTGTTTGACACTGATAAACCATTGAATTCTAAGTTTCATAAGATGAATAGTTCCGTTGGTGTAAGGAGTTGTTGAAAAAATTAAGAAAGTGGATGAAAAGAATTCTAAATTCTTTATAATTTTCAATAATGTTTATGATAAAACTTTTTCATTTTGTCTAGATCATCAGAGTGAGAAGTATCTTATTTTACTTGCTTGTATTTGGGTCAAGATAACCAGAGTGAAAAAAGTGTTTTAGATTGAGATGTTCTGGACTATCAGTCACCAGAATGAGCACTTATAAATTTATTACTCAAAAGATATTGAGAAGTAATATGTTCTGGATAATTTAGGAATATTCAATAATAATCCAAAAAGATTTTAGAATCCATGAGAAATGGTCAATTTTTTTTTTGAATATCTAAATAATTAAGATATGTGATTTTTTTGAGAAGTAAAATGATTTTGGGTTCCCATATTTTCTATTTTCAGAACACCCTTACAATAGGGTGAAAGTGAAATTTATTCTAAAATTTTTCAAGAGGACAAAAAGAGGAGCCTTGGAATTCTAGTTTCAAACTATTTTCTAGATAGAGAGGTTGTGACTAGAGAAGGTGTGGTCAGTGAATTTATGGTATGAAAAGTTGTGATTTGAGAAAGTGGTGGTCTAGATTCATTAGATCATACAAAATAATCAAACTAATGATTATGACTTGTTTTTGGACCAAATAATTATATTGAGGAATCAAATTGAGTTTTGTAAAAATTTTAGAGAAGTTTTTCCTATGTACATATGGGTAAGAAAGTGAAGAATTGTTTTTGAAGAAGTAAAAAAGGTAAAGTAGTTGAAGCATTATAATGATATGTTCTGAACCTATTGGCGAAGGTTTTTAAACATGTTACAACATCTTATTTATAGATTTAATTCTATAAGAAGAACATGCACTCTTGTATTGATCATAGTGATAAAGAAGTGTAAGGATATTTTCTTCATGTTATATAAAAAAAGGAATTTGTTCTAGTGGATTGTGTTGTATTGGATTATTTCCAAACCATGTAAAGTACTATATACTCTTTTTAGTAGTGATCCTTATAAATAATTGTGTTCATATGGATGTGTTTGAATGTTTGTTTTTAGAAAAGTTGAATCTCTTTAATAGGTGGATAAGGTTTTTAGAAAAGTAAACATTTAAGGAAAAATGATATCACTGATTCATCCACTCCACCTCTTAGTGATTCATTGATCCTAAGTGGGCCTTTCCAATTAGTATGAGAGCCAGGTTCCCTTTTTACAATTTTCTGAAGATTTAAGAGAAGTTGTTATGGAGAATGTGAATTGTGTGAACAATAATGAGATTACGACTTTTTATAGAATGGACTCATATCTAGAAGGATATAATGTTTCCATATCTTGTGTCTCTTAGTTATTAAATTATGGAAGATGCAATAGAATATTTCCCCCCTCATGCTAAAATTTTTCCTCTTACATCTGTTGATATGAAAAATTTAGAGAATTATAGAAAATATAAAATTTATTTACTTTGATCACACTTTGAAATTTAATTTCTTAGAGTAAAGGGAGTTTAAACTACCAAAGTTATTTAGGAAAAGTTGAAAAATATCTATGAAGGAAATATGAAGGTGAAGAAGAAAAAGTTCAAAAATTGGGAATCCAAAGTATGAATACCTAAAAATTTTTGAGTATGAATCTATTGGTGATTTTTTACATGGGTTAATGATAATATAAGCACCATAATTTTTCTTCGTGAGTAGATAGAATATTCAACTATCATTGAAAAAATTTTAGTTATTCTTCCTGATAATTTTGATGCCAAAGTTTCATATTTGGAAAATAGTGAACCTAAAACTTTATCCCTGGATGACTAAAAAAGAACTCTTATTACATATGAAATGAAAAGAGATAAATTTATTAAAAGAAAAAAAGTTTTATTGTGAAATAAATTTCAATGCTAACAAGTAAAGTAAATATAAGAATATTCTTAAAGATGAAGAAGTTGGTGACTATGACACCAATGATGAGGTTAGTAGAAGTTTTGATTAATTATTGTCCTTTTTTTCTAAAAATGTGACAATAGGTATATGAAAGTACTAAGGGAAGTTACATCTAAAATTATTTGGCTATGGATCAATTATTAATTTTGTGAAAATTACCCTAAAAAAACGATAAAGAAGAAATAAGTCCATAAAGATCCATTAAGAAACATGTTAAAAAATAAAAAACATATTACAGTAATATTATAGGGGAAAAGATAAAAATTTCTCAAAATATTGAAGGATAAGTTTCTTTCTTAATATAAGGAAGATAATGACATGGAATTAGAAATATAAAAAATCATAAAGATTTATATAGAAAACCCATTTATTAAAAAAGTAAATGATAAAGAGTTTGATGCTTATTAAAGGAGTGGTTCCGAAGAAGAATAGACTCATTGTAAGAACCTGGTTTTTGGCTATAAAAGACTTTTGAATATTCTTGATGTTATTCCAGAGCAGCGCCTTTAGACGGTGTGTGATTCCGAGCCTCTGTGTGGCCAGAATTAAAATTTCAGTGCATTCACACTGGGCACACAGAATAAATGGTATAAATCCAAAACGTTGATCGAGATCAGAAATATGAGTGTACGGATGGTTCTGGAATGGGGTGTTTACCCAAGGAACTACATAAAACATGTCGGCGCGGGACGTTTGGACCCCTCGCTCGCTATCAGAACGTGAAATAGATAAATTAAATAATTAATATATTCGTTTTACACCTTAACTCAATTATCTCTTAAACGGTGGTTCTAATTGGGAAAATGAGGGCACCTTTGTGTCCGGAACGTGCCATTTACCCTATGAGGAGTATAAGTTTCGCGGGCGCGGGCCTCCTATGAAAAATGGCCTCAGGGGCGTTTTCTCAATTTAGCAGCTTCATACGTTAAATTTGATAACTTTTGAACGGGGTCTCAGATTAAAATTTTGTGACCGCTGTTGTGCTCAAAACATGGAGTTTACACTAAGGGATGCTTAATCTTGACCTCACCGGATGTTTGGGTTCGGGCCGACGGGCGGGTGGTTAAGTGTTTTCTATTTAAACACTTAACCCACCCCTCTCCTCTCCCCCTTCTTCCCTGGTGCCAACAGCTCCCAACGACGAAGGAGGAAGCTCCTCCTCTCCTCCTCTCCTCCGTCAAGGCACCAGCGCGGCGGCAGACCCTCCGTGAAGCGTTGGGCAACACCCCAATAGGTAGGAGGTTGTGTTTTGTATTTTCATTCCCGTACTTAACTTCGAACGCAAATTTACATGTCGAATTACTACCGAATTGTCTAGTGAGGCCCATATTTGCATAGTACATATTCTGAGATTTTCGACGCTTGTTTAGGACTCGAAATCCGAGCTCTATGGTGTCTGCAATCGTCCGGCAAAAGTTGTGGGTTCTTGGGTTTTTTTTCCGGAAGTCCGTCGAGGTCCAGGCGGCGGCGCGGCGTCTCCAGGCGGCGACGACATCTTAAGGTGGAGGCGCGGTCGGTGCGAGCTATAGGCGGTGGGCTCCTCGATAGTGGAGGTCAGCACGGGCGGGGTTGTCGGCAGTGCTAGCTGGGGCAACAGCGGGCGGCGCTCTGCGGTGGACGGGATCGCGTCGCGCGACCCCGCGGGGGAACACGACCCGCGTCGCGCGGGTCGTCACACGGGCGACCGGCCGTAGCCGGTCAGCCAAGCGGTGGACCAGGTCCACCGCCAGCCCGCACGACCAAGTCACGGGCTAGGCGTTGCGAGTCGGGCTGGCCAGCGCGGCCCAGGCCGGTCCATCCTAAGGGGCTTTGCCCCCTCAGTTTTCGGATGCCCGTATTTTCTGCTACGGGTGTC
The DNA here is from genome assembly GCA_963277665.1 of Viscum album. Classification (NCBI taxonomy): domain Eukaryota; kingdom Viridiplantae; phylum Streptophyta; class Magnoliopsida; order Santalales; family Viscaceae; genus Viscum; species Viscum album. Next base: position 282,717,774 of record OY728138.1, on the reverse strand, counting down.
CGTTTTGCATACCGTCTACAACAACACATTCCTTGGATCGAGGGGAACGCTTTGAGATGGTTTCGGGAATTTTTAATTCTCGGGATGAGAGTTCGGTGGAACAACACGCCTTTAAGTAGAGTGGCGTTTTCTCTGGGGATTCTTGTTTTGGGTGGCTCAGACACATCCAGAGTCCGTTTTGAGCGCCATCAGTGGCGGTGCGACCCTGGAGTCAAGGCGGAGATTTCCAGGGTGGTTTTAGGCATTGAAACCAAAGTTGAGATGTGGGCCCCATGCCCCGTCTGTTGAGCTGCGAGCAGCATTTTGTAACTTTTTCACCCAACATCCATTTGGGTCGTGCGAGCAGTCAATTCAGGGTGTTTTTCCGAGGGCGTTGCATTGGCACAATCCACCCACTTTAATTATGAATGATTGTGTGGGCCCCCTGAGGGCCATTTTGGGAGTTGGTGGTGATTTCCAGCTTTATCACTGAGTGTCTGTTTTGGACAAGTGAATAGTCCATCTTGTGTACTTTTTCGAGAGGATCACAATGGTGCGATCCATTCGTTGTGCTTTGGGACCGGGATGTGAATCCCACATAGCACCGCTCATGTGCGGTGCACCGGAATGCATCTTTTCTCCAAATATCCGTTACACTCAAGTGAGGAGTCCTTTTGACGTGTTTTCCTAAGGGGATCGCAATAGTGTGATGTGCCCGACTGTTTTTGGGGCCGAGGATCGGGATCACGGGACACCATTCGGGAGTAAAGTGGTGTTAGGGACTTTTCCTTCGGGTATCCATTGGAGGTGAGTAAGTAGTCAATCTCACATGTTTTTTTTCGAGGATTACAACGGTGTAATCTGTTCAGGCGTGTAGAGCATCTTGCACAATCTTATTAAATGTGGAAATATGAAAGGTGTACCGGCGGTGGTTATTCCTACAGTGTTTGTAGGTAACCCTTGGCATGTGATCACTTTCACTCATGGGAGAGTTATCTTTGTGTTTAAATAGATGTGGTTGGCCGTGCCTCAGCCATTGAGGTGGCAAGTTTGAGTTTTTACATTTATGCCTTCACGTTGACGATTGGTGCCGTGTTCACGTTAGCCTTTTGGGATGGAAACATGGTATACTCTAGGAATATATGAGAATGATTGGAGGTACATATGGTTGTTTGTACCTGAGAACATTTGTGTGCTCGATTGGGGTTGACTTGGGGCCACACATCATGTGGGCCCCATGCGCGTTCCATGTTCTGCTTTACGTACTTTTGACCTCTCGCGACATAGAGGGTTCCTTGGTTCTTGACTATTGACCAGCAGGGTTGAGTCTTACCCTGGTTATGTTCTAGTTTGTTGACCATTAGGGTCGAGTTTTCCCCTGGTTCCGTTCTCGTTTGTTGACCGACAAGGTTGAGTTTCCCCCTGGTCTTGTTCACGATGGTTTCGACCAGTAGGGTTGAGTGGTTTTCCCCTGGTTCTGTTCTCGTTGGTTTGGCCGGCATAGGTGATTCATGTTCCCTGGTAGAGTTCTTATAGATTCGTTGTGACCAACATTTTACGTGGGCCCCAATCCTCTACCCAGGAGGTTGTTTCCACCATGGCTGGCCAGGAGGTTGTTTCCAGCAAGGCTGGCCAGTGAGGTACCATCCAATAGGGATGGCCAGAGTAGTACCATCCAATAGGGATGGCGAGTGGGTTACCATCTAGTAGGGATAGCCAGTACAGCAGTGTTCATCGAGCAGTACCATCCATCCAGGATGGCCAGAGTGGTTTCGGGTTTAACTCTAGCGGGGCTGGGAAGTGGTCCCTGATGCTGGGTTTACCTCCAGCTGGGCTAGGAAGTGGTCCCCAATGACGATTCCGAGCCTCCCTCCAATGGAGTACCCTTTTACAAGACTGGGCATTGGGACTTGTCGACGAAATTAGCCGGGTCTCCCTACAGTGGATTACCCTTTTACGGGATAAGGTAGTGTGGCACCCGTCAACTCTTTCCTGGTCTCCCTCCAGTGGGAACCCGTCGACTTCTAGGGATTACCCTCCAGCGGGGCTGGTCAGGGGGTCTCCTGTCACCTTTGAGGAGACCTCTCGACTGCGGGGCAATGACAAGTTGTGGTTTGATGTTCCCCTAGAACTTTCAAGTACGAGGGGCGCTTTCCACACCGAGACGTGTCCTTCAAACGCGACCTAAAACCATGCGGGTGAGTTAGTGCCGCCCAAAGCAGATAGTATCAAGGTGCAGTGATTTGAGCCCCTTGACTTGCAGTTCGGGGCAGACATGTGGGATACTGGGCATTGATGGTGATTTACTTCTAGGACTATTGGTGAATCACTTTCTTTGGCTAAGCTACAGGATAGAGATCCCCTTATGATCTTGTTTGAGCTTCTTTATTGAGCATATGGATATGTATATACCTTGTTCCAGTACCCAATCCTTGGGTTTTGGTTACTCTCCTTCTAAGAGAGGCGAAGACGCGTGGGGTATTCCTCGTGCTTTCCGTTTCTAGCTTCTCATGGTTGGAAAAGTCTACTCTCCTACTATAGGTGGTGAATACTCGATGAGAAGTTCATCTTATCACCGTTTCCAGCTCCTTGTGTCTATGCGTGTCAACCTCCTTTCTCTTGTTGGGTTGAGCTGGACTCTCTATTGTTACTTTACTTCTCTTTTGGTTGTACTCATTTACTTTTCCCCTGTTCGATCTACTTCTCACCCTTTGGTACATCCTTTGTTTCCCCCTCGAGCCTTCAGGGTATCATACTGAGTATTATTATACTCACCCCTTCTTGGGATTTGCCCACACTTGGTGTGACCTTGCAGATGACAGACAGGTTGGTCATGTCTTCAGCGGAGCTTAGGAGTTTGGGATCTTGGACTGCATGTGGTGGTCGTAGTCGGGTTCCAGGTGTGGGACTCTCCCAGGTGTTTGATTTTGTTTACCTGTTACTGGGTTGTGGCACTTTTCTGGTTGGGTGAGTTTTTTGTCCCTTTTCTTTTTAGTTTACCTTGAGCTCTTGCTTTTTACTGCATAGAGGTCGATGCACATTTGTGGTTTATTTATAGAAGTTGATACTTTGCTTTTCTTTTTTACTCTGCACTTTTTCATTGAGTGTGCTGCGTGTGTGTGTACATGTACTTAGGCAAAGGCCTCCCCGAGTTGTTGTGCCTTCAATGTTGGTTGCCAGCCCCTGTCCTATGGAGGCGAGCTTGGGGTAGTTGCGGCTCAAGCCTGGGTAGGGTCGGGTCATGACAGAGTGGTATCAGAGGTGGTTCGTTCCTTAGGACGTTGTTCGGACATCCCTAAAAAGGAATTGGTTGGGATTTAGGGAAACAATGTTAACGTGTCTCAAGAGCGGCTCTCAGTCCAGGGAGTCTAGTGATGGTGTGGCGACCGACGTATCCATTCACCAGGACCTTGATAACCCACTTGTCGATTCGGCATGCTGAGACACTTGTTGCATGGAAAATTGGTTTGTTCATCACATAGGATTGAGTCTTTGACTGTCCTTCTTGAGTCATATCCCCATCATTGTTGTTGTTGTTATATACATATATGCTCATCCAACTGCGACACTCCTTGATAACATTCAGGATGTATCCGCAAAGACAGTCAGCCAGGATACCAGCTTTGGTTCGTGAAGACAACCAAGTGAGCTACGAGGCCTCAGTACATGACCCATCATGTGATCCCCTTTCTCCGGGTGGGCCGATAGCATCACCCCCACCTATTGAGAAGCAGACAGCTTCAGCAGAGAAGGATGTGCTTGAGTGCAGGTTGAGCACGCTCCACGAGTTCCAGCGGTAGAGACCACTGAGGTTCAGTGGTGAGCCAGACCCCGAGGCAGCAGAGGTTTGGTTTGAGACAGTGGTTCACCTTTTCAGGATTGTGCAGTCGCTGACAGATCTTATGGTGGCTTTGGCTGCCAACCTTTTCCGCAGAGCAGCTTGGCATTGGTGGAGTATGGTGACTCAGTTTCTTGATGAGTCATCGCTTTTGTGGGGAGACTTTCTGTTGTTGTTTCATGAGTACTTTTTCCCCTCCTACTTAAGCTCCATTCGGATTCAGGAGCTCATGCAGTTTCAGCAGGGAGGGATGTCAGTGGCGTAGTATGTGGCTATTTTCGTAGACCATGCACACTTTTACCCAGACTTGGTCCATGACGACAACATCCGAGTACGGAAGTTTGAGCAGGGTCTCTGCAGAGAGATTAGTGCTGTCATAGTACCCTTGTGCATTTCCACATATACCGGGGTGCTAGAGAATGCGCGGGGGACAGAGAGCTTCTTGTCACGTTCTAGATTTGGTGGTGGCAGCCGACACGTTGAAGCCGAGACGTCTGCCGCAGCTAGCGGGTGTTGGTAAGTAGAACCTCAACACAGGTGGCTTTCTGACAACCAGAATTAGGGGCGTGGTCGTACAACACAATGGCACCGGAGGGCACAAGTGCAGCCCGAAGAGAGTCAGTGTTATGCTTGCGATGGGTGAGGTCACCTGGCACGGGACTGCCCGACCAGGCGCACTGAGAATATCGGGAAGGCAGCAGGTGCACCACCACGGTAGAGGCATCACTGTGATCGGAGTATTACCCATAGAGGTGGTGCTAGCAGAGGAGTGGGAGGAGCTGGTAGTGGGGGACGACCTTAAGAGGTCTTCCCATCACCACTAGGCGGTCCACATCAGGCTCCGGGAGCTGACAGTTGTGACCACGAACAACCGCGATATTTGGATGTCTATGATCCTGCGAAGCATGAGGTGGTAAGAGGTATTATCTACAACTCTTATACTTTTTTTAGTAGAATTGTTAGACTTTGGGTGTGGAATGATTTTTCTCCCTGCTCCTTGCTTGGGTTGTTACCAGGGTGATGCAGGGCATCAGTGTGGCCCTGTGTCGGTAGAGTAAAAGGCATGAAACCTTTCTCTTCAATTGATGGTGTTAACTCAATCACTTACCGAGCGTGTAAGAGAGTCTTGGTTGCGAGGCATCGAATGTGAAACCTTGCGTGACCAAATATTCTTGGGTGTTTCACCATATGGATATTATGAAGGAGGTAATCACCGGGCCTTGTTCTAGGTGTGGGTGGTGATTCCAGTCACGAAATGCGATGTAGAGGTTCGACCTGGGAGGTGAGCTACCCCCGAGATCCTTCGGGCCGTTTGAGACTGTGCAAAGGGATGAAGAGCTTCCCTACCACCTTGCCCTAACCCCAAAGGCTAGTTTGGGTGCATAGCGTATCCCGCATGACTCACCTGAGGAGATGCGTGTGTGATTCTATGCATGTCATCGGTAAGGGAAGACCTCGCATGAACAGATCAAATCCTTTGGTCTGTGTGCAGTGACGTAGGACTATGAAAAAGTTCTTCTGGGTATGGGAGAGCCATGTGTGGGCGTAGTACCCTGAGTTTTTCCCAGGTTTTGCTTTTAGGGGATGAAAATCATGAAGGAGGAAATGATGTAAGAACCCAATTTTTGGCTATAAAAGACTTTAGAATATTCATGATGTTATTACAGAGCAGCGCCTTCAGACGGCGTGCGATTCCGAGCCTCGGTGTGACCGGAATTAAACTTTCAGTGCGTTCATAATGGGAACACCAAATAAATGGTATAACTCTTAAATGATGATTAGGATCAGAAATCTAAGTGTACAGATGGTTCCGGAATGAGGTGTTTACCCTAGGAACGACATAAAACATGTCTGTGAGGGACGTTTGGACCCCTCTCTCACTATCAGAATGTGAAACGAATAAATCAAATAATTAATTTATTCATTTAATGGATTAACTCAAGTATCTCTTAAATGGTTGCTCAGATTGGGAAACCGAGAGCACTGTTGGGTACAGAACGTTCCGTTTACCCTAGTAGGAGTATACGTTTCGCGGGCGTGGGCCTCCTGTGAAAAATGTCCCCAGGGGCGTTTTCGTAATTTAGAAGATTTAGACGTTAAATTTGATAAATTTTGAACGGGGTCTCGGATTAAAATTATGAGACCGCCGTTACGCTAAAAACATGGCGTTTACCTTAGGGGAGGCTTAATCTCGACCCCACCGGAAGTTCGGGTTCAGGCCGACGGGCGAGTGGTTAAGTGTTTTCTATTAAAACACTTAACTCACCCCTCTCCTCTCCCCCTTCTTCCCTAGTTCCAACAGCTCCCAACGACAAAGGAGGAAGCTCCTCTTCTCCTCCTTCCCTCCGCCAAGGCACCGGTGCGGCGGCGGACCCTCCGTGATGCGTCGGGAAATGCCCCAATGGGTAGGAGATTGAGTTTTGTATTTTCATTCCCGTACAAAACTTCGAACGCAAATTTACCTATCAAATTTCTGCCTAATTGTCGAGAGGGGTCCATATTTGCGTAGTACATATACTGAGCTTTCCAAAGCTTGTTTCGGACTTGAAATCGAAGATCTATGGTGTCCGCAATCATCCCGCGAAAGTTGCGGGTTCTTGGGGGTTGTGTTTTTTCGGCGGTCCGACGAGGTCCAGGCGGCGACGCGACATCTCCAGGCGGCGGTAGTATCCCCACGCGACGTCGTCTTCAGGCCGAGGCGCGGTCGGTGCGAGTTGCACGGGGCATGCTCCTCGGAAGCGGAGGTCAGCGTGGGCGGGGTCATCGGCGGCGCTAGCTGGGGCGACAGCGAGCAGCGCTCTGCGGTGGACCGGGGTCGCGTCTTGCGACCCCTCGGGGGAACACGAACCCCGTCGCGCGAGGCGTCACGCGGTGACTGGCCTCAGCCAGTCGGCCAAGCGGGGGACTAGGTCCACCAACAGACCACGTGGCCAAGCCACGTGCTAGGCGTTGCGAGCCGGGCTGGCCAGCGCGGCCCGACCCAGACCGGGCGGACCGGCCGCCCCAGACCGGGCGAACCGGCCGCCCCAGGCCGATCCAGCCCAAGGGGATTTTCCCCCTCAGTTTTCGGACGCCTGTATTTTCTGCTATGGGCGTTCATTTTGAATACCGTCTATGGTGACATGTTCCTTGGCTCGAGGGGAACTCTTTGAGATGGTTTCAGGAATTTTTAATTCCCGGTACGAGAGTTCGGTGGCATGAAACGCCTTTAAGTAGAATGTCGTTTTCTCCAGGGATTCTTGTTTTGGGCGGTGCAGACACATCCGAAGTCTGTTTTGAGCGTCGTCAGTGGGGTTGCGACCCTGGCGTCGAGGTGGAGATTTCCAGGGTGGTTTCCGGTGTTAAAACTAGAGTTGATATGTGGGCCCCACAACCCGTCTATTGAGCTGCGAGTAGCATTTTGGAACTTTTTCACCTGACATCCATTTGGGGCGTGCGAGCAGTCAATTCAGGGTGTTTTTTTGTGGGCATTGCATTGGCGCAATCCGCCCACTTTAATTCCGCAGGATGTTGTGGGCCTCGTGAGGGCCGTTTTGGGAGTTGGCGGTGATTTCCAGCTCTATCACCGGGTGTCTGTTTTGGACAAGTGAATAGTCCATCTTGTTTACTTTTTTGAGAGGATCACAATGGTGCGATCCGTTCCTTGTGCTTTGGGACCGAGATGTGGGTCCCACTTAGCACCGCTCATGTGCAGTGCGCCGGAATGCGTATTTTATCCAGATATCCATTCCACTCATGTGAGAAGTCCTTTTGATTTGTTTTCCCTAGGGGATCGCAATGGTGCGATGTGCCCGACTGTTTTCGGGGCCGAGGCTCGGGATCACGAGACGCCGTTCGGGCATAAAGCGGTGTTGTAGACTTTTCCATCGGGTATCCGTTGGAGGAAAGTATGTATTCGATCTCACATTTTTTTCCACGAGGATTACAATGGTGTAATCTGTTCAGGCATGCAAAGCCTCTTGCATGATCTTATTAAATGTGGAAATATGAAAGGTGTACCGATGGTGGTTCTTCCTGTGGTGTTTGTAGGGAACCCTTGGTGCATGATCACATTCACTCCTAGGAGAGTGATGTTGGTGTTTAAAGAGATTTGGTTGGTCGTGCCTCAACCGTTGAGGTGGAAAGTTGGAGTTGCTACGTTTACGCCTTCACGTTGACGATGGGTGCTATGTTCACGTTAGCCTTTTGGGATGGAAACATGGTATAATCTGGGAGTATACGAGAACGCTTAGAGGTACATGTGGTTGTTTGTACCTGAGAACGTTTGTGCGCTCGGTTGGGGTTGACTTGGGGCCACATGTTGTGTGGGCCCCATGCGCGTACCGTGTTCTGCTTTAAGTACTTTTGACCTCTTACAACATAGAGGGTTCCTTGGTTCTTGACTATTGACCAGATGGGTTGAGTCTTCCCCTAGTTCTATTCTAGTTTGTTGACCAGAAGGATCGAGTTTTCCCCTGGTTCTATTCTCATTTGTTGACCTACAGGGTTGAGTTTCCCCATGGTCTTGTTCCTGATGGTTTCAACCAGTAGGGTTGATTGATTTTCCCCTGGTTCTGTTCTCGTTGGTTTGGCCGACAGAGGTGCTTCATGTTCCCTAGTAGTGTTCTTGTGGATTCGGTGTGACCAATACTTTACGCGGGCACCGATCCTCTACCCAGGAGGTTGTTTCTAGTAGGGCTGGCCAGGAGGTTGTTTCTAGTAGGGCTAGCCAGGAGGTTGTTTCCAGCAGGGCTCACCAGTGGGGTACCATCCAACAGGGATGGCCAGAGCAGTACCATCCAACAGGGATGGCCAGTGGGTTACCATCTAGCAGGGATGGCTAGTACAACTGTGTTCACCAAGCAGTACCATCCAGCCAGGATGTCCAGAGTGGTTCCGGGTTTACCTCTAGTGGGACTGGGAAGTGGTCCCTGATGCCGGGTTTACCTCCAGCAGGGCTGGGAAGTGGTCCCTGATGCCGGGTTTACCTCCAGATGGGCTGGTAAGTGGTCCTCGATGATGGTTCCGAGCCTCCCTCTAGTGGAGTACCCTTTTATGGAACTGGGCATTGAGACTCGTCGATGACTTTAGCCGGGTCTCCCTCCAGTGGATTGCACTTTTACGGGACTGGGCAGTGTGGCACCCATCGACTCTTGCCGGGTCTCCCTCCAGTGGGAACCTGTTGACTTCCAGGGATTGCACTCTAGTAGGGCCGGGTAGAGGGTCACCTGTTGACTTTGAGGGGACCTCTTGACTACGGGGCAGTGATGAGTTGTTGTTTGACGTTCCCCCAGAACTCTCAAGTATGAGGGGCGCTTTCCCCACCGAGGTGCATCCTTGTGACGTGACCTAAAACCGTACGGACGAGTCAGTGTCGCCCAAAGTGGATAGTATCAAGGTGCACTGATTTGAGCCCCTTGACTTGCAGTTTGGGCCAGACATGTGGGATTATGGGCATCGATGGTGGTTTACTTTAGAGACTGTTGGCGACTCACTTTCTTAGGCTAAGCTACGGGATGAAGATCCCCTTACGATCTTGTTCGGGCTTCTTGATTGAGCATATGGATATATATATACCTTGTTATAGTACCCACTCCTTGGGTTTTGGTTACTCTCCTTCCAGGAGAGGCCAAGATGCACGAGGTATGCCACATGCTTTCTATGTCCAGCTTCTCGTGGTTAGACGAGTCTACTCTCTTGCTATAGGTAGCGAAGACCCGATAAGAAGTTCATCTTCTCACCGTTTCCAGCTCCTTGTGTCTGGATGAGTCTACCTCCTTTCTCTTGCTGGGTTGAGCTGGACTCTCTACTGTTACTTTACTACAATTTCGGTTGTACTCTTTTACTTTTCACCTGTTCGATCTACTTATCACCCTTCGGTACCTCCTTTGTTACTCCCTCGAGCCTTCGGGGTATCCTACTAACCTTTCTTATACTCACCCCTACTTGGGATTTGCTCGCACTTAGTGTGCCCTTGCAGACTATGGACAGGTTGGTCGTGAATTCTGCAGAGATTAGGAGTTCGGGAGCTTGGACCACGTGCGGTGGTCGTAGTCGAGTTCCAGGCATGGGACTCTCCCAGGTGTTTGCTTTTGTTTACCTTTTTCTGGGTTGTGGCACTTTTCTGGTTGGGCGAGTGTTTTTCCCCTTTTCTTTTTAGTTTACCTTCAGATCTTGCTTTGTACCGCGTAGAGGTTAATGCACATTTGCGGTATCATTATAGCAGTTGGTACTTTGATTTTCTTTTTCTAATTTGCACTTTTTCATTGATTGTGCTGCATGTATGTGTACATGTACCTAGGAAAAGGCCTCCCAGAGTTGTTGTGCCTTCAGCGCTGGTCGCCATCCCCTGGCCTATGGAGGCGGGCTTGGGGTAGTTGCGGCTCGAGCCCGGGTAGGGTTGGTTCGTGACACATAGATAGTGCTTTCTCTAAATGGAGAGTTCAAATAATGTCTTTAAAATATTTTAATCCTTGAGATATGAATCAATAAGTTGAAAAATGAATGTTCTACAAAAAATAGTCAAGAATATTTTATTGATGAAAAATCTAATTTGGTGGAAGAAATTGATCAATTTAAGAAATATATTGAAAAATAAAAGAATATGGATGAACCAATCAAAATAATGATAAATGTAAATAAGGAAGAATTATAATTTCTTCAATAAATTTTACTAAAGCTAACCAGGGAGTTACAAGTTTAAAAACTATATTTCTGAAATTGGTGAAATTTCTAGGAAGTGTGCACCTGAGAATGATCAAAAAAAAATTTCTTCAAAGGCTAATAAGAGAAGTGAATATATTCATAAGAAGAATAAATTTGGGGAAATACCATGTGTAGTAAAAACTAACACATTTTAAAATTAAGAATTTTCTAAAATTTCAAAGTCTAAATAAATTTTTTCTACTATTATTGATCCTGTTAAATTTGACAAGAAAAAAAAAATCGAAAAAGATGATTTTGAGTGATAACAAAAAGTTTGGGGCTAAATAAATTTCTGATTTATAAGGTACTAAATTTGTAGGTAAACAAGTTTAAAACTCCATATAGTAAAGAATTTACAAAGGAAAATATTCTTTATATGGATACTACTATTATTATTGAGGATTTAGGCATAAAAAAATATGTGATGGATCACTCAACAATACTACAATTATCCCATGAGCAACTGGAAGCAATGTTTAATGGGGAGTCAACCCAATAAAAGAAATAAAATTTTTAAAGTTGGTATGAATATTAAAAATAGATTCAATCCTAGGAAAACTATTTGAAAAAGATATGAACAACCTGGAAATATTGCTAAAGGATATTTTGATTTGATACCATCAAAACAATGTTTTTACAATAACTTTTAAAATTCAGATGTCAAAGTAGATAAAGGGAAAGAAAAATATCTATTTATAGATATTTCTCCCAAAAAAGATAGAAAGGGACAATGACGCTATATTTTTGATAGTGAGTAACCTTGATATATGGAAGGTGATTTGAAGATTTTGATGAATATAAAATATTTTAAATAAGAAACAACGATGTTTGTAAATGATGAATCACTCAGAATTAAAGGTGTTTAATCTACAATTATTGGGGAAGAAAAACTGAAATCCAGAAGTCTTTTTTTTGATTGGATGAAAAATAAATTGTTGAGTGGTTCACAACTCTATGATTTATCTGATATAGTTTATTTTAGAAAATATGGTTTTGTAGTGAAAAGAGTTAGATATGGAAAATTTGTTATGAGATGCCAACATATCAAGGGTAACTTGTTTCAATTTGGTGATGTCCAAAATTCATGTTACTTAAGAATAAAGAAATAAAATCAATTATAGCATAAAAGTTTGGTGTATATGTGTGAGATTAATATTATAAAGTTAACAAAGTGATATAGTGTTCTTGATATTACTAATATGATAAGAAGAAGAAATTTGTGTTGTTAAATTTTTTCAGAAAGGGAATATTACAAACTTAGTGTGTAAGAAATTTTAAATTTGTTTAACTCATCCTGTAAAACTGATTTATTCTTATATTTTTGGTCCAATGAGTAAACAATAAACTTTTATAGATAATTACATCAATTATTTAATTGATGGGTTTACTCATAATACTTATATTATATATTTGATGCATAAATTATAATCTCTAAAAATGTTTAAGAGTTTCAAGAGAAGAGTAGAAAAGGAATATGGATATTCTATGAAGAAGTTTCAAACTAATAATGGAAGTGAATAAAAAAATGAATAATTTATAAATTATATTTAAAATCATGGTATTTTTTATGAATAAAGTGGACCTTACATACCATAAAAAATGGTGCTGTTGAAAGAAATAATAGAAGTTTGGTGGAGACGGGGCATATAATTCTAATTGAACATGGTCTTTTATACTATTTCTGGTGGTAGGTGATGAATACAATATTTTATATTCATAATTTATGTTTCTATAAACCAAGTTCAAATATGAATACTTATTAAATATTTTATAATGAAACTATAAGTTTGAAATAATTAATAGTTTTTAGGAGTCCCTTCATCATAAAAATCAAAAGTGTGAATCATGGAAAATTTGATCAAAGTAGTATAGATGGATGTTTTTTTAGTTATGCTTCTGATGGAAGAGGATATAGATGTTTCAAAAAATAAGTATGATATGTAGTTTATTCTTATAATTTAATAGTTCTTAAAAAAGATGAAGATAAAGTTTCACAAAAACATGAATATAAGAAATATGGAGAAGATGAAAGAGTTTTTATTGAGAAACATGAAAAGAATTCCCAAAATGGTGATTCTACACTAATAGAATATTTGAACACAACTATTTTCAGTAATGAGAAATAAATTCATACATATCAACCTAGGTTGAAAAAATAGGTGGAAGTACAAGACATAATTGGTGATCATTAATAAAATTTCAAATGAGAAAAACATAAAAGTTTGTTGAATAGAATCTTTGTACTCAAAAGTTGATCCAACAGATATTGATTAAATTTTTGAGCATCAAGATTGGATTCATGCTATGAATAAATAATTTGATCATATTGAGAATAATGACAATTTGGAACCTGTTCACAAAACAAACGATAAAAATATTATTGGTACAAAGTGGTTGTTATGAAGAAAGTTATATGAAGATGTCAAAGTGATAATAAAAATGTATGACTAGTCTATAAAGGTTACTCACAAATTTAAGGTATTTATTTTGATGAGACGTTTTCTCCTCTAGAAAGGTTATAAATAATTAGAATATTTCATGCAATTTATTCACAATGAAGTTATAAAATTTTTTAGATGGATGTCAAGTCTAGTTTTATAAATATAGAAATCAATGAATAAGTTTATATTAAAAAACCATATTGTTTCATAATTGGAAAAGATAAAAGTTATGTGGTCAATTTGAAAAAAGATTTTTATGGGTTAAATCAAGCTTCAAGAGATAGGTATTCCAAATTAGATGCCTATTTGAAGAAGTTGAACTTTAATAAAGGCTGATTTGATAGAAATATTTACATCAAAAAAGGAGATCTCACTCTTTGTAATTATGTTTTTTTATGACATTATATTCATTGGGAATGATGAAATATCTTGTTATAAGTTTGATAAAGAGATAGAAAAGTTGTTTCAAATTTCCATACATGGTGAAATGAAATATTTTCTTGGCTTACAAATTTTAAAAAATAATAAGTATATTTTTCTATCTTAAGAAAATTATAATAAAGAAATTCTTAATAAGTTTGGTATAGATAATTAAAAACTATTTTATAAACAAATTTTGGTGGGAAACAAGTTGTCTAAATATGGATAAGGTAAGGAAGTAAATTCTAAGAAATTTCAAAATCTTATTGGAAGATTGATATATCTGACTACTTGAAGAAAAAATAGTGATTATGTTGTTACTATATGTGTAGGATTCCAAAGTAATCCAAAATAATCTCATATATTAGTAGGAAAAATAATTCCCAAATATATCAAAGTCATAATAGATTTTAGTATCAAATATGATAGCTTAATAGAATTTTTTTTTGTGTTTGTAAATGCAGATTGGGCTTGAAGTGTGGATGATATAAGATCTACATTTGGTTGAGTTTTATTTTTAGGGGAAATTTGTGTGAGTTGGAACACTAAAAAGAAATATTATTTAACTATTTTTATATATAAAGCTGAATATGTTTCCCCCATTCAAGATGCAACACAACTTATGTTGATGAAGCCTTAGTTGAAAGATTTTCTTGTTGAAGTAAAGTTTCCCATTCTCTTAGGATGTGATATTCAAAGTGAAATAAATATCACTAAAAATATAGTTCAACATTCTCATTAAAATTATTTTGATATGAAATATCACTTAATTAAATAGATTTTGGAGGAGAATGAACTCAAGTTGGAATATGTTTCTACATCGGAACAAGTTGCTGACATTTTCATAAAAACATTACTGAAGGAATATTTTTACAAACTAAGGTTGAACATGGGTATCCAACCTATTTATCTATAACTTTGAAATATGGGTTTATATAATCTCTCTCATCTTGTCATTTGATAGTTTTTTCAAGGGTGGAAAATGACGTTTCATAAATTTATCATTTGGTATATTCTATTCCTTTTAAGGAAAACATGTATTTAGGGGGATTTTTTAAAAGGGGTAAGCTTTGAGTTCAGAATTTGAATGTGTGAACTGATTTAATGGTTTGTTGAAGTGAATGTAAGAAACCTATTTACAAGAAATTTTTCAATTTTTTAAGAGATGAAATTTGACAAGTTGTGAAGAGAATGCATGTTTTAAGTTCACAATGTTGTTTCTAAGTCACTGCTTATGCACAAAATGGTTTTAATATTTAATGTTTTTTTAGTATTATATTTGTTGATATAGGCCTATAATTATTTATAAGTGATCTATATATTTATTTTACAAAGTTATAGTGATTTATGAATCTTGTTTGATAAAAAAAATCAAAAGTGGTAGATTTTCAGGGCCAAGTTGGTTGGAGGAGTTATTTTAAAGAAGCGTGATGAAATTTAGATAAAGATGTTTTTTTTGGATTGATGAATATTTTTTTCTATTGAATGTTTTGTTTTTTTTCATTATGAAAAACACCTCACATTGTATTTTATATTGACTTACAAAATTGTTTTGATGTATGTTTTTGAGACATAGTTTTCTTGAAGAAGTCCATTTTCTATTCTGAATTTTTTTTACTAGGTGTTCTGATTTTCAGACTCATATTTCTAGAATGTAGTTTTTTAGAATGGATTGGGAATATGTAATACATTAATAGTATCATAATATATGTTATATATAAAAAATATGACGATGCTTTGATGATATCAATGTTATAAACATCATAAAGTAGTCATGATACAAGTAAGAGTTTGGGGAAGAAAAGAGAAATGCGAATTTTTGTTGTTTTGATGAAATTAATGTTTTTTGGATGTAGATCATTGGTTTGAGTAGTAAAAGATGAATATTTTGTTTTAATGTTGGGAGTTTTAATTTTATTAAGCAATTTTTTTTGTAAAAGTGATGATTGGATGATCCATTGGATGGGTCAACCCATCAGATAAACCAATTCATCTTATCAACCAATGCATAAAATGAACCATTAGTTGCTGAGTTATAGAAAGGAATAATTAGTTATTGATATTGATCAATTGGATGATTTTTAGGTACTAATTCATCAAAAAAATTTCATACACTGATCCATCAGATGAATGTTTTTCATCGATAAGTCCATACAGAGATCAATCATATGTAGAACATCAGACTTCCCAAATAATTTTGAACGAACTAGAGTTTTGATTGTGAATCATAAGTGTTTTTGACACTGATCCATTGGATAAATTTATTGGAACTGTTCCATAAGAAAAGTTTCAGATATCTACCCATATGGTGACAAGTTGATATGATTCATCAAATGACCTACATGACATTGATAAACCATCAGATGTTAAGTTTCATCAGATACCGAGTTCCATTGGTATAATGAGATATTGAGAAAATAAATAAAGTTTATGAAAATGGTTTTGAAGTATTTTGAAGTTAAAATGATTTTTATGACAAAATAGTTTCAATTTTTCTAAATAATCAGAGTGAGAGGTTTCATTGTTTACTAGTTTGTATTTGGGTCAAGAGAACTAGAATTAAAAACAATATTTCAGAATGAGATGTTCTATACTATTAGTTTCTAGACTGAGCACATGTAAAGTTCTTATTCAAAAAATGTTTAAAAGTAATTTTTTATTGAAAATTCAAGAAGATTCAAGAAGAATCTAGAAGATTTTAGAAGTATTGATAAATGGTCAAATGAAGTTAGAATATCCAAATAATTCTGATCAGTGATTTTTTTTGAAAGAGAAAATAGTTTTGGGTTCCCTCATTTTCTATTTCTAGCATACATATATAAAGGGGTGCAAGTATAATGTATGATGACACTATTCTTGTTTACAAAAAGTGGATCACTATAATTTTTGGTTTTTAACTAGTTTCTAGAGAGAAAAGTTATAATCAGAAAAGATGTGGTTAGAGAAGTTGTGGTCTAAAAAGTTGCGATCAGTGGAAGTGGTGGTCAAGATTCATTAGATTGGACTGAACAATCGAATTGAGGAACCTAAATTATTTTTTTACTGAATAATCAGATAGAGGAATCATACTGATTTCTATATAAAGTCTAGATAATTTGTTTTTACCCACTTCTAGGTAAGAAAGTAAATTTTTTTTCTAATAATTACCAAAAGTAAATGTTTTTGAAGAAGAATAGTGACATGTTCTAAACCGATTGGTGAAGGTTTCTAAACCTTTTAAAACAAATTATTTAAATATTTCATGATATAATAATCACGTGCACTGTTGTATTGATCATAGTGCTACAAAATTGTATCGGTATTTTCTACATACTATATTAACAACAAAAAGATTATTTTCTAGTGGATTGTGTGGTATTAGATTATTTCCAAACCATGCTAAGGACTAGACACTATTATTGAGTAGTGAACCTTTTAAATATTTTTGTTCCTGTAGATGTGTTTGATTTTTTTAACAAATAATAATCTCTTTAACTTGAGGTGAAGGTTTGTTAATAAATTTATCATTAAATAAAGAAGATTTCACTAATTGACCCCTCCCACTCTCAGTGATTAAACTGATCCTCCATGGGCCTTTTAATTATTCACATTTGATGTACTCTATTCTTATAATCCACAACACTCTTTTAGAATCTATAAATTTCATCCCTTTCACGCTTATTTAATCAATATTACCATGCCATAAATTCCTGAATTTTATTTATCCATCAAGAATAATACTTTCTGAAAATCCATTTAGGTACAATGTTCCATCCTTAAATCCTTCATCCACTAATATAGAACTATGTGTGACTTTCCAAATTTCATATATAAAGGTTATATAAAAACAAACATCATCTAAATATTCTATTGAGATCAATTTCTTTGATTATATTATGTACTAAATTCCTTGGAATTCCAATAATATTTTATTATTTTTCAAGATAAAAACATCACCCTTTTCCAAAGCCTCAAGAGCTCCTCCATCCACAAGATATAAATCATCATATATTCTTGAAGTATAATTCATCATACTTTCTCTATTGAATATATAATAAAAGTATGATCTGGAGTCTATAATCCAAGAATTAAGTGAACCAATAACACTAAATAGTGGAACACCCATATCTTCTAATATGGTATTTTCAAATACACTTATAGAAGTTTATATTCGATAATTGACACTTTTTTCATAGCAATATTTCTTTAAATGTACTTGGTTACTATAAATCTAACTCATGAGGCCAAATTTCACTAGGATAATATGACTATAAATTCTTCTTCCTTTTCCTTTCTTGTGACTTTCCCATACAACAGAACATCCCCTACATTTTATACTGAATATGTTTTTATTAGACGATTGGATCTATTTTTGGTGAATCAACTTATTCATAATTAAATACCTAATATACAAGAACTATAATATTTTCAAATACATAAGTTACTCACTATGGTAACCATCACATCACACAATTCTAGGAGTGATGAGAGTAATAGTAGCACCCACTCAAGACCCTCGAAGCTCACCCTTAATAATTCAAAATGATGTTGAAGTTATTGATGTCATCAATCACTAGATTTATTTTCAACATTATCATGTTAAATAACCTATGTAATAGGAATATTTTCTCATAGGTTGGTTTCTCATATATATCTACAATCATATTCACATGTTTCGAAGTTGTATTTACCTTAAGAATGTTATAATCCATGTTCTAGGCAAGTGATATCTGAATCATTAAAAGTGCTATCTTATCCAGCCTTTCCCATTATTTCTTCTTCACCACTTCTATCTTGGTACCCATCAATTAAGGATTAATATCCTTATATTATATAAAATAGTACATTTGTATCTTCAAAATTTCAAAATCCTACCTATAAAACATATCCACCCAAACCATACTATCATACAAAACTATTAATTTTATAATCAATTATCACAACCCGTCCAAGAGGGGCCCATTAGGTGACTCCCCAAGCATACCTCCAAAAGGCCATGGGATGAAAAATATCACCAATAAGTAATATCACTGACACAGGAGGCCTCAACTTAAGTACCTGTACACACACACACATATCTCCAATCCAATAAAATGTTGAAATCTAAAAACAACTGAACAACCTTGCATGCATACATCTAATACCATAATGAGAGTATTATAGGAAGTAAAATAAAGTAAAAATGTCCAAATGAAATCCAACCACAAAGAGTATAAAAACACAAGTACAACCTGAAATTAATTATTGGGACTACTATAAAAAAGCTATTGGAATGCACCTCAGTCTTTCTGTTCTTACTAAGAACCATTTGTTCTAGGTATGAATAGGAATCAATCAAAAGTTTGATCATATGCAGAAGACATAGCACGTGCAAGAATCCCCTTTGCAGGGTTGAGTTTAACAATACTCATTAGGACACCTCGAAACCACAAATAAAACAAGAAAGGATGGTAAAGTCATATCTACATCGGTGTAGACCCTGGGAAACAAGTCCCCAAAATTTTTCAGATGCTTCCATACATGATCCAAGATCATAGCCCGTTTCGTACGCTTCGGTTTGGTAGGTCGTAGAGCATGAATAGAGTTACAGATTAAGTGTTATGGACATTTGATGTTGGGCTGGAAAACTGGTTCGTGAAGCCCGTTCACGAAGCCCCCTCCGCGATCACAGAGTTCCGCTGCGAAGCAAGGGAGGTGGGATGCTCTGCAAATGAATTTGACGTTCGTGAAGCCGCTACGAAGCAACGCAGGCGGGACGCTCCGCAACCCCAGTTGACATTCGCGAGACTTCCTCGAAGCCTCCCGAACCCTCTTCACACCGCTTGAATCCTAATTTGTGGCACCCCTTGCCTATAAATACCCAGATCACCCCCCCTTCTCCAAACGGCCACTTTTCCCTTTGGGTGGCCGATCTCCTAGTTTGCGGAGCTCCGCGAGCTGTGTCCTTTGCGACGCTACTCCGGGAGCCCATGCTCCGCGAGCAGCTTCCTTCGTGATGTTGCTCCACGAGTCCATGCTCCGCGAGTACTACGTGAGATCCCTATGCTCTATGAGATACCTTTGCTCCATCAGAGACCTTTTCTCTATGAGCTGCATTTGCTTCGCGAGAGACCCTTTCTCTGTGAGAGAACTTTTCTTTGCGAGGCCATGCTCCGTGAAGATACTTCGCGAAGACCTATCCTTTGTGATGCTCCCACCTTCACGCCCACCGGTACATACCGCGGGGGCTGCACCGCCTCACCCCCTGAGTGGTCAGTGACGGGCTTCGGTCCTGGCCCTCCAGGCCGGTTCCTTCTCTACCTTCACAGACCCCCATAAAAAATGGAGAGTCGCACTGTGAACTTTCCGGGCTGGGACGTCGGGATTTTCTATTGCACCCTTATGCGCACCCACCTTCCACCTATGGAATTCCATGATTTGAGATACTCCTCCGCACACCATGAATCACTTTGAGCAGACATATTCTTCTTGGTCCCTATCACATGTCATGAGTTGAGATCCTCATCATCAAGTTCCCGGGTACCTTGAGTCAATCCATTCCTCAGGAAACCCCTCCAAACCTCATCACATGTCTTTTATGCCAGGTTGAACCAGAAAGGGCCACCCTTGCGTAAGTCCCAACACCAACCATTTCTAGGCACCTTATGCTGAACAGTCCTATCAACATGACTATAAATTATAGTATTCCCTATGTCTGAAAAACATAGGATTCCTCTTGCTCCAAACAAGAGATGCCTTATGCTCCAAGCATGGGATGTCAACAGTACTATCTACATGACTATAAACTATAGTGATCCCTATATGATCAATATAGGATGCCTCTTTCCCAATACGAGAGATGCCTTATGCTCCAATCATGAGATGCCAATAGTCCTATCTAGATGACTCTAAACTGTAGTACTCCCTATGTTCCTATCATAGGATTCCTCTTGCTCCAAACAAGAGATGCCTTATGCTCTTAGCATGAGATGCCAATAGTCTTATCTATATGACTATAAACTGTAGATCTCTCTATGTTACAATCATAGGATGCCTCTTCCTCCTAAAAATAGATGCCTTATTCTCCAAGCATGATATGCCAATAGTCCTCTCTACATGACAATAAAATGTAGTGTGCCCTTTGATCCAAACATAGGATGCCTCTTGCTTCTAACAAGGGATGCCATATGCTCCAAGCAAGAGATGCCAACAGTCCTATCCACATGACTATAAACTATAGTACTCCCTATGTTCCAATTATAGGATGCCTCTTGATCCAAACAAGAGATGACTTGTGCGCCAAGCATAAGATTCCTAATTCCATGATTACATTGGCATAATTTCAAGAGCATTGGAATCCGTTAAAACATTCCATCACTCGACCTCACAGTTTTCATGTCCTTCATTCGGATCCTCATCCACTTCCATGTCTGGAGGGACCCCCTAACAGCCTGTTCCAATGTCGCATCGGCTCACCTACCGTCCTGGGCCCACACCCTGGAAGAATTCAGATAACATTTGTGACAGGTCTTATGTTTCAAACACGGTCAGCAGTTGAACCTCATTTTTCTGTCCCCATTTCAGGCTAACACGATGTAGATGCTGCGTTTCCACCACGGTCAACAACTATCCTCCATCGCCACACCACCCTCATTGTGTTCTGAATGTTGGGCATGTAATTTACACTCTCTATCTACCTTTGTTCAAACTGATTCCAATTCCCCCTGGGCATTATCCCTCTTATGCGCTAGTGCATAGGTGAAGACCTCAATCCACCAGTGGGTTGGGATGCACTCATAGCCAGACATGAGGATGGCACCTAGGAATCTTCCTTGAGTAAGCCCCATCCACCGTTTCCACTCTATAGCGGCACTTGAGAAGCATCCTTACATGAGACCTATCCACCGTTACCACTCCTTAACGGCACCTGGGAAACTTCCTTGCATAATCCCCATCCACGATTGCTGCTCTATAGTGACACCCAGACATCTCCCTTGCGTAAGCCCCATACACCGTTGATTCTCCTTAGCGGTACCCAGACAAATTCCTTACGTAATCCCCATACACGATTGCTGCCCCTTAACAACAGCTGGGTAGCTTCCTTGCGTAAGCCCCATCCATGATTTCCACTCCATAGCAGCACCCATGCATCATCCTTGCCTAATCCCCATCCACGATTTCCTCCCCTTAGCGGCACTCGGGCAACTCCCTTGCATAAGCCCCATCCACCGTTGCCTCTCCTTAGCAGCACATGGGCCTCCATCCTGGAGTAAGTCCCAATCTCTCTCTCCCGGGGCCACTCCACGCGTAATCCCCCTCCGCACATCCCACAGACGCACCTTTCACGACGTGATCATCAGGTCCCTGCTGCCTCTTGTTTCTCACACCGAGCATGACTCACGTGGGATTAGAGTAAGCATCGACCATGACAACAACCTTGTTCCACATGATGTTAAACTGTATGCCCGAACTATGAGGACTTTGATTAATGTCATGGCATGGTACGTAGGAATCCTCCATGAGGTTCAAGCCCAAAAACCATTGACCCCGACCATCTCCCTGTTAGTGCGCCAAGCCCCATTAACAACCTGGGCAGCCTAGAGTGTAATCCCCACACCATTCTAAGCTACGTGGTATTTGATCCATGTCAAGGCGTGGTACGTAGGAAGCCTCACGAGGTTCAAGCCCATCACCCATCGGACCAAGGTCCATCTTCATGTCGGTTCACCAACACACCCATCACCCGAACTATGGGGACTTTAATCCATGACAAGGCATGGTACATAGGAAGCCTCATGAGGTTCAATCCCATCACCCATCGGACTCCTGATCTATCTTCACGTCGGTTCACTGATGACACACACCCAAACTACGCGGACTTTGATCCATGTTAAGGAATGGTACGTAGGAAGCCTCATGAGGTTCAATCCCATCACCCATCAGACCAAGGTCTATCTTCACGTCGGTTTTCCGACACCAATCTCCTGAACTACGTGGACTTTGATCCATGTCAAGGCATGGTATGTAAAAAGCCTCACGAGGTTCAAGCTCATCACCCATCAGACCAAGGTCCATCTTCATGACGGTTCGCCAACACCCATCTCCCGAACTATGTGGTATTTGATCCATGTCAAGGCATGGTACGTAGGAAGCCTCCATGAGGTTCAAGCCCACCACCTGGTTGTTTCGACCCCCTTCAGGTCGGTTTGTACCCGTCCCGCATGAATTTAAACTGTATACCTGAACTATGTGGTCTTTGATCCATGTCAAGGCATGGTACGTAGGAAACCTTATGATGTTTAAGCCCATCACCAATTGTACCAAGGTCCATCTTCACGTCGGTTCACCGATACACCCATCTCCCGAACTATGAGGACTTTGATCCATGTCAAGGCATGGTACGTAGGAAGCCTCATGAGGTTCAAGCCCAACACCCATCGGACCCCCAGTCCATCTTCACGTCAGATCGCTGACACGTCCCATCCTGAACTACGAGGAATTTGATTCATGTCAAGGCATGGTACGTAGGAATCCGCATGAGGTTCAAGACCACCACCCAGTCGTTCCGACCCCCTTCACGTTAGTTCACCCCCGTCCCGCACGGCGTTAAACTGTGGACCTCCATTCAGCAGTAAGCTGTTGTCACTCCATTTAGTGGTAAGCCGTTGACATCCTTATCCAGCAGTAATATGTTGCGACCTCCTTCAGTGGTAAGCCGTTGTCAACCTCATTCGGTAGTAATCCATCGTCAGATGAACTATGCGGACTTCGATTCCCTACCACGGGGATACGTAGGATGCCTCCCTGATGCTCAACCCTATCACCCATGTCTCATCCTAATCTCTCTGTCGAGCCTATGTGTCTTGGGAAGGTTATGCCCTAACTCGGAGGTTTCACTTCCTCTAGGTCCTATCCATGCGTCCATTCTCACGGGATGCCTCCTCAGGTGTCCCATCATTCCACCGAACTATGCGGACTTTGATTCACAGCCATGGGGATACGTAGAAAGTCTCTTCGAGGATCAAGCCCTTCATTACCATCACCTTCATGACGGTCCCATTTCATTCCCCCTCCTCTCCATGCAATTCTCCATCATCCATCTTGATTCTTACCCGGGCCACCACATCCCGGTGGGATCATGTCATCCACCCTCTTCACTGCTCCTAGAAGTACATGGGACACTATCCACGCGTAAGCCCCAACATGTATCTGAGTCGTTGTCCTTTGTGTACACCCTGATTCATCACCACTTAGAACTACGTGGTTTTTGATCCTTGTATAATAGACAAGGTACGTAGGAAATCACCCCGAGGTTCAATCCCAGCCAATGGTAAACCTTGGTGTTCCCCCATTCTGGGGTGCACGATCCCTAATCCGCCCTCAGTGGTTTCAAGATCAGCCTTCACGGTGTGACATATCCACTCTACGGGACAAACCACCTCTGATCCTTCTCTATGGGACATTCTAATCACCCTCATTCCGTCTCTGCAGAATGTTAAACTCGCGGCCTACCTCATGATAAACATGAGATGCCTGAGGAAAACCTTGGATGACACGCCTTTGGTGTAACTGTCTTCGCAAGAAGTTAAACATGCATCATACCCTGTGTTAAACATGGGAAGCTGAGGAAAACATCAGATGCATGCCTATGACATACGATTCCCCACATTCGACGTGGCATGCCTCGAGTTATGCACCATTGAGATTCCATCTTATGAGGAAGAACACAGGTTCCCTAATGTCCACGCACCAAGAGATGCCCCGACGTGCTTGATGTTGTCAACTACTCCGACCAAAGGTCACTACCATGTCAAGACCCCATGTAATTTCTTGTCATTAGTATTGTAATTAACTTTCATCCATGAAGATATGGCACCTAGAACGAGATTCACGAACCAAGACTTAAATATATGAGGAAGACCCGGACTAGGTGACGAGTTTTGATGAGGAATCCATGGAAGGAAGAACTGAAATCCCATCATCCTGTTTCGATCAAGGATAAAACGTCCCTAAATAAGGAACGGATTCCACCCACCTTTGGAAAGTTGGAATGTGGGGAAACAGTTGCGCATCCTCACAGATGGATACGCACGCCCCAACAAAAGTGTCGGAAACAATAGGAATATGTCAAAAAACATATAATAAGAATATATAGATATTATCAACAAAGAAAAATTGTCTAGATGTAAGTCACAACCATAGTATACCATCTGAGGATTCTAGCTTGGAGATTCCACAAAACAATAATCAGAGAGAACAAACACCTGAGTCTGATAGAACTGATGATGTTTGTCCAAGATGTACTACTCATTAGGCCTTCTCATGAGAAATTACATGATGAAAATCCAAACAGAATATGATATATAGATAAATACCACTACCAAGGCCATGGGGTGATGCCAACAACCCAATCTGGATTAACCCACTATGTTGAGGATTGATAACCATGCAATGTTGGTCTCAATGATATAAATAACCCCACCTAGGGCATGAAGATGAATAGAGGATCTCACTCCTGGACTCTCAAAGGGATTCCAATGAATCTATCCTGGAAGTCCTGTAGAAGAGATCATAATACTAGGAGTGGGAAATGATTCCATACTAACCTTCAGAGAAATTATTATTGGAACAAACCCTAATGAATCTTCTCCATGATACAGAGGAAAAGATACCCAATCCATGTATATAAGAGTGCACAATTTTTAGTAGAGGTCACATCTCGAATCCCTTTACTTGAGGTTTTGACCATTAAAATGGCACATGTCATTAAATGTGTCTATATAGAAGAGTACACGACAAGTAGAGGGGTTACACACTATGTCCTTGTACCCTGGGTCCCACTTGTGTACTCTAGCCATGTTCCAGTACATGAGATTAGCCCGTATACCCATTCCCATGTACTATTACATGGGGTATCCCACATACATGGTACAAGACATGTTGTGTGGGGGAGTAGATGTCATGTAGTAAACCGGTATACTCCACCCCATGTCCATGTACCCTCCAAAGTATACATTGAGTCATCCAAAGGGTACTACATGTTGTGTAGTCAAATACTACACACTTCATGTATCAAGTTTTTCTAGAAAACATTATTCTTCCTCCCATGAATTCCCATGCCATTTTCACCTTGAAACCTAGCTCCAATCATGAAGAAAATCATGGATCTACCCTACGAGAATTATTCCAGAACCATTCTCTAGAATCTGAGCTTCGAATCCATTCATAAAAAAGATTCTATTTGTGTCGATCATCGTCCACACATCCCTCTTGAAATTGGGGGTTTCCAAACTGGTCTAATTCATCTACTACTACCGCTATCACACCTCTTTTATATCATATCGAGTCCATATCTATATCCTTGGATAATTTCTCCATAAAATTCATGTAGAAAGATTGATTCATTAGTGAAGCATTGAACTATAGGAAAAATGAAGAATTCCCATGATGAATGAAGAAATATGGTAGAAAACCAAAAAACACACAAAATAGGAAAAAAAATTCATGTTCGGTTAACCTTGATTCACTTCCATTAGAATAATGAATGAAGAAATGAACAAATAAACATCTCCCAAAGTAATATCCTGAAAAAATAAACCCATTTCACATAACTATTTAACCATAGATCAATATGTTCGTTAATTGATTCACGTTCATTGTATAAATCAGGAATGAGGAATAATCAAATAAAAATAGATTCCCTACCTCAATTTGGATAGATTGATGATGAAGAACGAAGCTTCATCATGTTCATTGGTGATATCCTTCAAATCTGATGCATGTTGAATGTCAAAACATGATCTTCTTGCTATTCGTCTGAGAAAAATTATCCTGAACTCTCTCCAATAGCTCTCCAAAAGTTCCAAGGTTGTGCAAATTACACTAGTATTTCAATATAATAGTCTATTTATATAATTTCAATCATTATGTCAAAAAAAATGGAATAATATAATTTAATTCAATTATTTTATTCATTTCCACACTCGTAGTAAATTTTCTACAAACTTCCTACACTGAGTAATGTTAAGTCATGCCTAGGGTAAAACTTGCATTCTAAAGTCATCAATACCCTTATATTTCTAATCTTGGAACCTTTTTATAATTTATTGAACTTTTTTAGGGAAATTGTGCATGAATTCTATTTAATATAGTTCAAACATTTATTATGGTCACACTGGGCCTCAAAATCACATGATGTCTCAGCACCTAGTATTGAAAATAATCCATATAATATCCAAAATTAATACATGTAAAATCCGAGACATTACATTATACTCACCTTGGGGGTTTGTGTCCATAAAAATCCAAAACAAGGGCTACTCAAAAATATGTTGGTATTGAGAGTGAATATGAGTCTCCCACTCCCATGTGCTCTCCTGGAGATTTCGGTCCTACCACCAGAAACTCACTATAGGAATCGATCACTAGTTAATTATCCTCTCATACTGATCCTTGATCTCCATTGGTTACTCAGCAAAGGTCACTCCATCCTTGATGTCCAACTCACCCCTGATGATAATGTTCTATGGGTCTCAAACATACCTTCTTAGTCAATACATGTGGAAGATATCATGTACCCGGTCTAACTTTGGAGGTAGAGCTAAGAAGTACACCACCTCATCAACTGTACATGGTATATGTAAAGGGAAAATGAACCTTAGTGATAGCTTGACACCCCAACCAAATCTCCATAATCCACATCGATGTGAAACCCATAAAAACACATGGTCTCCTTCCTCGAACTCAAAAGGCCTTCATCACCTATCAACACAAGACTTATGGTGGATTTGTGTAGTCTTAATATACTCTTTGATGATATTCACCTTCTCTATTGTATCTTGCACCAACTTTGGGCCCATGAGTGCTGACTCTCCTTGGTCAATCCATAAAAGTGGTGACCTATAGGGTCACTCATATAAATGCTTGAATGGTTCCATACCAATGGTGGAATGATAGCATTTGTTTGTATTCAAAATCCACTAGTGTTCATTTATACTTCCAACTATATCCAAAATCCAACATATAGGATCACAACATGTCCTACAAAACCTAAATGGTCAGCTATATCTGGCCATCAGTTTAGGGGTGAAACACTATGCTCAAATGTAACTAGGTACCAAATGCATCCTAAAATTACTTACATAATAAGGATGTAAAGAAAAAATAATTATTAGAGATAATCATTGATATAAATCCATGGAGTTGGACAATATCCTGCATGTAGATTCATCCCAAGATTTCTACTGAACTCTACTCTCCTATAGATAGGAAGTGGTCTGAATTAGTGAGTTGATCTACGATCTCCCAAATGAAAATTTTTACCATGTATGTACATGGTAATCCCATCATGAAGTCCATAGTTATGAAATACCTCTATCAATCTGAGATCTCAAGGGGTTGAGATAAACCCACTAGAACTTGCTGCCCAACCTTCACTTGCTGACAATCAAGGAATTGAGAGAAAAACTTTACAAATTCTTTCTTCATCCCTAGCCACCAAAACTAAAGTTGAAGGTATTAGTTCATCTTTTATATACCTGTATGTACCAAAAAAGAGACATATGAAACTCTCTTATAATCTCCTTCAGTAATTTCACTGGTACCATCGCGCATCCTTTAAAAATAACGACATTCTACGCAACTTTAGAAAATATGTCAGGAGAATATCTAGTGGATATCTGAGTACCTAGGGTCTCATAGTTGGTATCACTAAGATATTCCTCCTTGACTCACTTTAAGAGCATAGGCATAACAACCATCAACTAGAGGTATGCTACTTTATATCTCTCCACAAAGGATAACTAAAATGAGGCCAATTGCTTCGATGCATCATTCAAAAAAGTCAAACCCAAGGAATCTCCACACCTTTGTCACACTCTTGAGTGGATCCCAAGATAACACTATCTAAACCTTGGCTGCACTAGTAGAAAAATTATTTTTAACGTTTCCAGTTTGACGTCAGTTTCTTATAAACCGACGTAAATAATTTTTGCGGTGAATTTTTGGCATCAGTTTTTTTAAAAACTGATGCCAAAAAGGAAAAAAATTGTTTTGGTGTCGGTTCCTAAAAAAACTAACGCAAAAAAATAAAAAGAATATATTTTGGCATCTGTTTTTATGAAAACCGACGCCATAAAATTTTTTAAAAAAATATTTAGCGTCAGTTTTTTAACAAACTGACGTAAACATTTAAAAAAAACTTTTCGCGTCGGTTTTTTTAAAAACCGATTCCAAAAACAAAAAATAATTTTTTTCCATCGGTTTTTAAAAAAAACCGACGTGAAAAGCTAAAATATATTTTTGGCGTCGGTTTTTAGGAAAACCGATGCCAAAAAAACAAAAATTACAGTGTTTTAGATATTTCTCTAAGCTTTGATTTTACTGGTCATGGAGAAAAAATGGAGTTATGGATTAAAAGTTATTAATGTTGGAAGTTGACCTTCTATAAAAGAAGTCTTAAAGAAGTTCAACTTTAAAAGGCCATAACTTTTAATCCGTAACTCCGTTTTAGCTCCACAACCAGTCAAATCTAATATTAAGAAATTATCTAAAACACTGTAATTTTGTTTTTAATTTTTTGGCGTCGGTGTTCATAAAAACCGATGCCAAAAAAATTATTTTTTGTTATTGGCGTCGGTTTTTAAAAAAACCTACGCGAAAAGTTTTTTTAAATGTTTAGCATCCGTTTGTTAAAAAAACGACGCGAAAGATTTTTTTTAACTTTTTGGCGTCGGTTTTTAAAAAAACCAACGTGAAAAATGTATTTTTTTTAACTTTTTAGCGTCGGTTTATTAAAAAATAGACACCAAAAAGGATATCGATTGACATTTTTGGCGTCAGTTTTCTAAAAAACTGATGCGAAAAGACCAATGTAAATACTCTTTTGCATTAGTTTCAAACAAAACTGACACCAAAGAGTAATGCAGGATCAAAATTTCAATTTTTTTTCACAACGCGCGTTTAACTTTTTAAAATCCCGCCTACATTTTCATACAATGCAATTGAAAATATTTCCGTTTACTATATATATATCCAGTTTCTCCTTCGTTCATCATTTTCATCATCTTCGATTCAATAAATATTTCAATGCGACTTCAATCGTTAATTTGAACATGGTACATACTCTATTCATTTGTTTTCTTTATTATTATTATCCTTCATTTCTAAACAACTCGATTAGCTTTCTTATAATGATGATTCATTCTCATTTCTAAATACAAGTTATATGATGATAAAAAACATATTGTTTCGATGGAATACCCTAAAACCATTGAAATATGTTTGAAGTATTATGATTAATTTATTTCATTTGGTGTATATGATTTTAATTTATGTTTATCATGTTTTCTTTGAAACGAGTTGTATCAATCAAAACTTTCATAGTTTCAACTTCTGACGGTGATAACTTTTGATCCGTAACTCCATTTTAGGTCCACAACCTGTCAAATCAAAGATTAGGAAGTGATCTAAAACATAATTTTTTTTTCTTTTTGGGGTCGGTTTTTTTAAATAACCAACACCAAAACTATTTTTTTTATTTTTTTGCGTCAGTTTTTATGTAAACCGATTCCAAAAATGACATGACTTAGTTTTTTTGTCATCGGTTTTTTACAAAACCGATGCCAAAAAACAAATGTAATTCATTTTTCACATTGGTTTACAAAAACCAACGTAAAAATTCATATTTTTTACATCGGAAACTTTGACGTCTGTTAAAAACCGACGTCGAAAATAAAATAACTGACCATAAAAACTATTTTTCTACTAGTGCTGGGTTCACTAACACTCTATATATTAAGATAACGTGTCCTAGAAAGTGGACCAACTAAATCTAGAACCCACACTTAGAGATATTTCCATAAATATGGTTCTCTCAGAGTACGTTCAGAACCATCCTAACGTGTATCAAGTGATCCTCCTTGGATGATGAGTACACAAGGATATTGTTAATGAATACTACCATGAACTGGTCTAACAAAGGCTGTAAGATCCAGTTCATGAGTCCCTTAAACATTGTTAGAGAGTTGATCATACCAAAGGTCATCACCAAGTTCTCATAGTGACTGTAGAGACATATGAATGACTTCTTTGTTATATATTCTTTCTTTACTCACAAATGGTGATATCTTGGTCTGAGGTCAACCTTTTAGAACCATAATTCCCCTATAAACTTATCAAATAGGTCATTAATCCTTGGTAGTGGATAAGTTTTCTTCATAGTCACCTTTTTCAAGCACCGGTAGTCCACACACAACCTCAAACTTCTGTTTTCCTTCTTGGAAAACAAAAATGGGGATGCCCTAGGTGAAACACTAGGTTGAACAAATATATTCCTCTGCAAGTCATCAAAATGCACCCTCATCCCATGAATCTTTGTGGGAGACATACGATATGTTGTCATAAATATTGGTTCCATTACGAGGAGTAAATCAATGAAAATGTCTATCTATCGGTAGGGAGGTAAACTTGGAACATATTTGAGGAAGATGTTCTCATACTCCGCCATCATTGTATGAAATCGGGAACTAATAACATCCACTATACGAAGTGTCAGTCTAGCCAACTGATGAGAAATCACCTAGACCCTCCTATGCATGAGTCTATCCTACAATACTTGGGTTTCCTTTTCACTAAAAAAAGAGAACCTGGTTCCATCACTATGGAAACACCACACCCTTAACCTAAAAAAATAAATATAGGAATGAACTATAGAAAATCAATCAATAACAAGAATGAAATCATAAGGCCTCGACGCTACTACCCATAGATTCTAACAGAATATCTCACCTCCATGAGTCAGATCACACTATCGATAGAAATGTGTGATCACTGATTCTTGTTTAGTAGGAGTCTCTATGTGTAAGGGTTGAGCCAAAGGTTCAACGAGAATCAATAATTCCCATACAAATTATGTGGCAAGAAAGGAACAACTAGTGCCCATGTCTATTAGTATTGTATGTAATGTTGAAAAGACATATATATTAACTCAAATCCATCCCAGAGCCTCTGGGTTGTAATCTTAGACTGCCTATAGTTGTCCCCTCCCATATCCTCCATATCTGTGAGCCTTCCGTGGACTACCTAGGGGTGGTGGCGATAAAAAGTAAAAACATCAAACACCTTCTATTATTCTCCGAACCCATTGTACACGTACGCCACCCTACAAACCTACCTAATCCTACACCTAAATATTAATTGGTGGGACATCCATAGTTACTCCATTAGCTATACGATGGGTTTGAAAATATCATGTGAGATGCCCCATGCTGTAACATGAATAGAACCACCTCTCTCTAGTCTGACTGGACCAACCCTATGAGGCCTGCGCCACAGATCCTCTATCCTGGGACATCCTCCTAAAATGTCTCACATTCTTAGGTCCCTATGAATACCTTCGACTCCCAACTGTTGAGGTCTCTGCTCTTGCTTGACCATTGATGAAAACCACCAACTGTATATTCTCATCCAAGACACTCTCAACTAGCAAAGCTCTCTCTAGAACCCTATAAAAGGTAGGAATACACGGAGGGATACAATTAGATCAAATTTATCTATGTTGATCTCACTTGAAGGTCTGATCCCTAAATATATGATCCTAAATCATATCTATCAACTACCTTGAGAGGTCGGTAAACCTCGTTAAATACTCAGGTACTATCATTATGCCCTGATAGAGCTATAGAAGCTCCTAGATACATAAAACCCTTAGTGTATCTAGTGAGAACTCCACTCTTAAAAGGAACTCAAAATCTATCTATGAGAGAGTCACCTCATTTTAAGACTAGGTAACTAACCCCCACCATCATCCTACCGATCCATGAAGAAGTCTCACCACTAGGACCACCATCTGGTTTGCTGGTGTCCTGACTAGCCAGTCCTCAACCACCTATGGGTCAAGCTCACCTCAGAAGCAAAGGGGTCTCTATCACTGAAACTCATGAAGTGCACTCATCCAGAACACCTCACTGTACTATGGGTACCATATACTTCTCTAAATCTGTAGGTATGGTTGGTGCACCACCCATAGGAAACACCTTGGAAACTAGTCCCTGTATCGATGCCTTATCACTGAGGGGATCATCCTCGTGATCATTACACTGAATCCTAGTTGGCATATGATGTGTAGGAATCCTAAAACAAGCAAGATGTACCACGATTAATGATTATATCTATAAAGACAACACAATAAATACATTGAAACTCAAAACCCATTCTTATATGATGAATGAAACCTTATTCTCCCTACAACCTATGTTCTCATGTACCGAGTCAAAAATTAAGTGATTAGATTCCTGATGTATGGATTTGTCGGCTGTTGTACCAACACAAGAGTCCCTGGACTAAAAAACAAACTCGAAACACATGAAACTATTTCCCCAAACCAATCTCATATACTATAGGTCCTAAAGTAGAACTGAACTGCCTGTAATAACAATATGTCATGACCTGTCCTAGAGGGAACCATGCCTTGACTCCCTAAGCCCACCTCTAATAGGCTAGGTGCTGGTGGCTAGTGCCGAGTAGGTATATCAATGACATGGGAGGTCTTATATTAGGTACCCACACACACACACAAATCTCTAAGCCTATACAATAATAAAATGTAAAGAAAATGAACAACCATGCATGAATACATCTAATCCCATAACTAGAGTATGATAGGAAGTAAAATAAAGTAAACCGGGCTGAATACAATCCCATTACAAAGAGTCGAAAACCTAAGTCAAACCTGAAAGTAAGTACATGGACTAATATCAGAAAGCCACATGAACACACCTTGGTCTATCTAGTCTCACTAAGCACCATCTGGTCTTAGTCCACTTAGTACCCTATCAAAAGTTTGATCATCTATACATGATGCA
Organism: Viscum album; assembly: GCA_963277665.1. NCBI lineage: Eukaryota > Viridiplantae > Streptophyta > Magnoliopsida > Santalales > Viscaceae > Viscum > Viscum album. The sequence continues at coordinate 282,684,592 of OY728138.1, read as the reverse complement.
ACATGTGCGGGAAATCCCGTGTAGGGGTGAGTATAACAATACTCAGTAGGAAACCCTAAAAACCAGAAGCATACAACAAAGTAAGTAAAATCATCTCTAAATAGGCATATTTATACAACATATATAACAAGAATATCTAGATATACTCAAAAAATACACACACTATAGAGGTAATTCATAAAAATAGTATACCATACTAGGATTCCATCTTGAAGATTCCACAAATTACACATTCAAGAGAACACACACCTGATTTTGATAACACTGATGACATCTATCCAAGAGGTACTTCTATTTGGGTCTCTTCATGAAAAATAACATGCTAATAGTTCAAAGAGAATATGATACATATTTGAGGATAAATACTAAGGCCGTGGGGTGATTCTGAAAACTCAATATAGATTGACCAGTTAAGTATAGGATTGATGCATGCTTAGTGTTGGTAAATAAGATACTAAGAAATCCAGCTAAAGAAAGCATATAAATATAGGATCTCCCTTCAGGCCTCTCAGATGGATTATAATGACTCTATATAGGAATTATTACTAAAGGGATCACAATACTAGGAGTAGGAAACAATTATATACTAACCTTCAGGGAAAGAATAAGGGAAAACCCTAATGAAACCTATCCAAGATATAGATGAAAAGAGATCCTAGCCATGCATAGAAGAGAACACAACATGTAGTATGGGTCACATGTTATGTCCCTTGACCCCAGGTCCTACCCAAGTAAACAACATGTGTCATTAAATCATGTCCATGTAGAAGAATACACAGTGTGTAGATGAGTTACACACCATGTCCCTATACCATGGGTCCCACTCATGTACTCCATCCATGTACTAGTACATAACATAAAATCATGTACCAATGCTCGTGTACTTGTACATGGGGTAGCCAATGTACATGGTCTAGGACATGTTGTGTGGGAGAGTACATGCTGTATAGGAAACCCATGTACTCCTCTCATGTCCTTGTACGCTTTGAGGTACATGCCCAATCATCCAAAGGGTACTAAACTCCATGTATTCAAGGAAAACATGCCGCATGTATCATGTTTTTCTAGAAAGAAATTCTCCCTATTTCATGTACTCTCACTTCCTTCACCTTTAAATATAACTCCAATCACATTGAAAATCACCAATCAACCCTATTTGAACCCTTCCATGGAATTCTTATAGAATTTGAGATTTGAATTCATTCTAAAAAAAATATTCCATCCATCTAGATCATCATCTTCACATCCTTCTCAAAATAATGGGTTTCTAAACTAGTCCAACACATCTACCAATACCATATTTACACATTTGTTACATTATACTGATTCTAGATCTACCTCCTTGGATCATTGGTATTAGAAATATCTGCACAATTATCGATTCATCAGAGAATTATCGAACTGAGGGCAAAATTAAAAAAACCACAATGAATAAACAAATATGGAAGAAAGACACAAAACATGCAAAATAGGAACAAACCTTGGACATGTTCTCTTATCCTAGATTGTTTTATTTTAGAATGATGAATGAAGAAGTAAACAAATAAATAACTCCTTAAGTAATATCCCCTCAAAATAAACCCACCCTGCATAATGATTGAATTTCAGATCAATATGTTCGTTGATTGATTCATTTTTATCATAAAAATACTGAATGGGGAAGAATAAAATCAAAACACACACCCTACCTAAATTTGGATCAATCATTGATAAAGAATGAAGCTACATTGCATTGGTTGATGAGATCGTTTGTATATGATGTGTGTTGATCATCAATCTACAATATTGTTATTGTTCATCTGATTGAAATACTTAGAATATCTCTCCAATAAATCTCCAATGGTTTTGAGGTTATGTGGGTAACCTTGGGATTTATACAAAATAGTCTATTTAGAGACTGCCAATCACTATTTCAACACAAATTAAATAAAATTATTTTATTCAATTATTTAATTTATTTCCACATCCGCTATGAATTTTCTACAAACAAGTCATGCCGACTAATGTTATGTCATGCCTAGGGTAAAAACCATATTTTTAACTCAATGGTACCATTAGATTTATGATCTAGGAACCTATTTAGAAGTTATTCCAATTTTTTAGGAAAAATACACATGTGTGTTAGTTAATATATTTCATACATTTATTCAGAGTACACTGAGTCTCAAAATACAATGACATCTCAGTACCTTATTAATATCCAAAAACAAATCATGGATAATATATGACACTATATCAATGAAATCCAATTAAATTTTGAAACATGTAAGAGGGATCAAGAAATTCTTACTAGAATTATCTTATAAGGATATAGTTAGAATGATGATACAAAAATAAGCTCTAAAACATCTTGTCTAGGGTCTGGTAGTCTGAAGCTCTAAAGCTAAGCCCTGTTACCAGTTTTTTGGGTTTGATGAAATTCCCAACCACTAAAAAGTTATCCTTTAAAAATTATTAAGTGTAAACTAAAGAACCTTATGAATTTTTTATCACGATACACTAAAAATTACATGGAAAACTACATTTAATTCACCACACCATAACACATGCCTAAAAACTAAACATAGACCATAATTTCTATGAGATAATGATTGAATGGAATAAATGAGAAAGAACAAAAAAGTATTTAAATTATTTATTTTTTATTCCAAATACACATGGGGAATGATGAAAACTATTTTATTCAATTACAAAGGGTTTATTATAATTAAACTATGAAGTAATTCAAACAAATATCCCCAGACAAATACTTAATGTCGATTATAATCGATGCCAGCAGTTCTATGTATTTCAATATTCACAGTGAGAATTACTATATATATCTAATATTTATGGCACCAAATTTCTTGGTCAATCACTCCCATCACCTTAACTTCCCATCTGGTTAAAAGTGTTCACATTTGGATTTTTAATGAGTTTACTATTATGTATATTTCTTATAACCCTTAAATATCCCCCTTGTCACAAAATCATCAAGGAAAAAACACTTACATAACATTAGAGATGACCTCTACATATACCCAAAATTAACCCTTATGAAAATAATTTTTCTACTCTGCACATAATACTTTAGGGTTGATAAGGTATATTCTAATTGCCTATTTAAATTTTTCCTACTTTAGATTCTAGATGTTGTATCTCTAACTCCACCATATCCAACCATGTTTTATAAATTATGATTATTAAATATCTCCTTCCATTAACCCTAATTAACTAGTCCAAAAATAGTTTTCACACATCTAAACCTAATAAATATTTCATTATGTTACTTTATTTAGGTTGAAACTGACGTATCACATCAATGAGAATTACGTTTATCAGATAGACTATTATTAGATAAACATAAAGTTGAACACTTTATGATTAGAGATAGGGAAAAAATATTCCCCTTGACATGTCTATTTTTTATAATTTTTCAAAAGGAAACATAGAAATAGATATTCCATCATGGTATCTCATTTGTATAGATACCTTTTTATAAATTTTCTTTACAGAAGAAAAATAAAATAACTTTTAAGTACACTGGTGATATCAATAAATAAATTCTAGAAATTTTGGCTATACCAATGGTTTAGAACCATTGGTATATCCCTAGGAACCATTGGTATATTCTATACCAATAGTTCCCAAAAGTATTGGATCCTAGGCTATCAAGAAAGGTCCATACCAATAGCTCTTAGGAACCATTGATATAGAGTTGTTGGGATTGTATTATGACAATGATATTTGAGAACCACTGGTATAGGTGAACTATAAAAATGGTTTTAAGGAACCATTTGCATATAATCCTACACTAGGAAGAAAATACCACCTAGCTTGAACCCCCTGCAAGATACCTATAAAAAAATATAACAACATATTTAAAAAAAAAAAATACAACCAGTCACAATATGAATTCAAAATGGACATAGTAAATATTTAACATTCAACTAGTTAATAACATAAAAATTAAATAATAACACATATATACATCCAAATTCAGTCATAAAACAACATCTATAAGGATAAAAATGTCATAAATATGAAGATATAAATAAGGAAGATGAATATCTCACTTCAAACAATATTCATTAGTATCGCCACCATCATCCTATTCATCACAACGATCATGCTTATATAGAAACTCATTAAAAGAATCATTTTCCCAAAAAACTTCATCACTAACTACAACTATATGGTCATTACTATGATCATATATTATTTTCATTTCTATTGGTGAGAGCATCATAAAAAAATCACACCCTTAAAAGAAATGTATGAAAAATAATAGAAGAACATGGAATAAGTAAAGAACACATATCCATAATTTCTTTAATGAACTTCTCAATGAATTTTTTCCCACCTTCATGTTTATAGACTGCCAATTATTTTACCTCTATTGCTTCTTAATGAGACTTTTGAAACTATTTCTTAGTACTATTAGATGTGTTTTAATTGTTTGAAGTTGAATAATACCTAGCCGACATGATAGACTTCCCTAGTAAACAATGGAACCTCCACATCTTCCCCTCACCTAATACTCATTTCAAATGATCATTGAGACCAAATATGTCATCTTTTTTCCCCAAAAATAGTATCTAAAGCACACTGTTGACATTATAAAATAGATAAATATATAGGAAATATATGGTAAAAATCTAATGGATTTTATAAATCATATAATATTTTATTTAATCTTAAAATTAACATAACTCCCATAATTATTCATTGTTTTTGATGAATTTTTTTTCCATGAGGTACATGGCCTTCAATATTAAATATCACTCAATAAAAACATGAATTAATGTAAGAAAATAATATTCAATAAATTTGTTAATGATAAAAACATAAAAATAAATAATTATAGTTGCAATATGATGTTTATTATTATAAAAATCCTAGACAATGCAATCATTCTCCATTATACTCATTATATACCTCTTTATCTTATATTATAACATGTTCTATCATCATAAGGAATTCATATACATCATTAAACCCTCATTTTCATTGTTTCTTTTGGTTTAATCCAAGGAAATAAATTTTTTAGTTTAAGAATTTTTTTTTATATAAATCATAATCATTTTCAATAAAAACAATAAAATTATAATAATACCCTAAAATAGTCACTCTTCCAATAGGAAATCATCTCCCGGTATTGTGTGGTTAGGGAATTATTGAGAACTAATATACCATCTAAATATATTCTAAATGTACCATCCAAACCAGTATATAACTCATGCTTATATCCTTTCCATATCTCACTTATTCCATCAGTTGTGTATCTATCACAACTTCAACAATAGTTAGATCGAATCTTATACTGATATATTAATTCATATAAATTAAATACTAATATAAAAATAAATATAATACATTTTCTTCCCTATATACGATCCCATGAATTATACTTGATTTCAACTCTAATTATTTTCTAGGAGGATGGTTTCATGGGAGTGATGTCACTATATTTAGAAAGTTTCCCCATGAAACTCACATATTATCTCCCAGGTTTACCAATCATTTGATTTTATTTGTTGTACAACATGTGTCTAGTGGATACATACTTTATGTATGTGAGTAAACCTAAGGCACCTAATAGTAGTAGATATAGTTGTTAAATAATAAAAAGGTATTAAATTAACACATGTTAGAATGAAAATAAATTATAGTTACAAAATTTAATGGGGATGTATACATATACCTGAGGTAGGCTGATTAGTGGGATAATATATATCCCTTGGTTATAAAGGATTGGAGATCTATGTTGTTATATAGGGGTCAAAAGTATTATTATGATGATCAAAATACTATAGAAGATTAGAATGAACTGGAACAGAAGTTGAAGGAGTATAATAATAGAATCCTAGATAGAATGGAGAATTAGAAAACTATGGTGGAATAGAAGTCATTAGAAATTGATAATAGGGGTGAGGAGAGGGATCTATAATCAAATAATGAACTGATATATGTGAAGAATGGTTATTTGGAGATAGTGGTGATAACATAAGCAATATGAATATCCCTAATTACTCTAAGGGAACCGTGGGATGAGAAACTATTCTAGATGATATATTAGATGAAGGGTTTTTGTGGGATTAGGTATAATGAGTGATACAATTAGCTTTAGTAATACTCCCATGAAGTTTTAGGCTGATCACTACTATTATTAGTCTAGACAAAGAATAGTTGTCTCTTATATGGTTGTTCCTAATTATAATTTAAAAATGAATAATTATGTAACATTATAAGTTATGTAATTGATATATATTTGAAATACTATACACATAGTGGAAACCATAGGATAAATGTCTATATCTCTCACACATTGATCATTTTCAGAAAATCCATTCCTATATGTCCCTTTAATAATTTTAATTTCATGGAATTAAAAATAAAATAAATTTAATTTTAAATTCATTACTAATGGTAATAAAAATGAGATATTAGAGGTGACAAGACATATTTAAGGAATAACAATTTCGAAGAGAAATAATTGATAGGTAGTGACATAACATAGTCATGTTTTATTTAGTGTAAAGAAAACATAAAATTTGTAGTATAACATAACCAAAACATACTAATTAACACACCATACATGGGTAAGATATGGTTTTATTCATTATTGTTAATTCAGTATAATTTAGTATAGGATAGGATGATTCAATTTATATTATTTCAGGTCTGTTGATTTATCTTTGATTTATTCTAGAGTTTGGTTTGGTTCATCCTGGTTGTGATTAATATTTTTTGGTTCGATTTATGTGAGTTTAAGTAGATTTTTTCGCATTTATTTGATTCAAGTTCATTTGTGTCAGATTTGGTTGGGTAATGTAGTTTTAGTTCAAGGTGAATGATGTTATTTATCATTTCATTTCATTTAATTTTAATTATATAAAAATTATTAAAATACATCAAACATAGTTTTACCATTGAAATATTAAAAATTAAACCTAGATGTTGAGTGGCTCCTTTCCTTTTTTGTTTATTTATGTTTTCTAATTATTTATCCCTCACCTCACTTGGGTTATTCATATTCTATTTTTAATTTATTTTTTTATTGTATTTATTTATAAATGCTAATTACTTTATTATTTTTTTGTTTATTTCTTATATTTTTCATTTGTTTAGGTTTTTATTTTTTCTTAGATTATTTCAGTTATTTTTTCTTTTTTTTGTGTTTCACTTTGATTTATTTGTTTTTTATTGATTATTTTCTTATTTATTCTTTGTTTTTTCTTTGTGCTTTTTATTTGTTCAACGTGTTTCACTTTTTTTAATTATTTTTTATTATTTTATTTTTATTTGTTTCACTTTCTTTGTTTATGTATTTTTTATTTTTTCTTTCTTTATATTTTTTATTTTTTATTTGTTCTTATAATGTATTTGTTTTTTATTTGTTCTTTTCTTATTTATTTTGTTTATTTTTTCTTATAATTCTTATTTTTTCTATATGTTGTATCTTTTTCTTCATTATTTGTTTACGTATTTTTTCATTATGTATTTTTTAATATTATATATATATATATATATTTTATATCTTTGTTTTTTCTTTTGTTTTTCAACTTATTGATCTATTTGAGTTTCACATTATTATTTTTTCTTTGTTTATGCATAATTTATTTGTTCTTTATAAATATTGATTACTTCATGTATCTTTTTATATCTTTGTTTCAATTTGAATATATTTTTGTTTATATGTTTGTTCCATGTATTTGGTCATGTAATTGTATTATTTTTTATTATTTTATCTTTATATATTTTATCTTTGTGTTTATTTATTTCAATTTTATTTCCCTTTGTCTTTTACTTTCCATTTAACTTAGTTTTGATTACATTATGTTTCACTTTATATTTTTTTTACATGTTCTTTGCATTTTATTATTTTTTACTTATTCATTTATTATTTTGATTTTTTATTTGTTATATTTGTTTTTTGTTTATTTTTATTTATTTTTAATTTATTATTCACTTTTTTCTCACTATATTTATGTATTTTTTTCTTATTTCACTTTAATTATATATTATAATGGTTTTACTTGGTTTATTTTTTATTTTCATTTCACATTTATTATAACTTTTTTTCCTCATTTATGATGATTATACCTTATAATGTTTTGTTTCACTTTAGTTTCAATTTACTTTTTGAGTCTCACTTTGATTATTATATGCCATTTTATATCTCTCTTAATTACTTTAACCAAGTAGAAAAAATTACATGCAAGAACATAATTAAATAAAAATACCTTCTTATAACAAAAATTATCAAGATAAAATAGTGTTTGAATTATAGTGTACATAATCCATGAAAAAATAAAATTCCATACTAATTTCTTGCTCATCATAGGAAAGAAAATCAATATGCTTATCCAGTAACTATAAAAGATACATAGCCCAAAACACGGTCTCAAATCATACATAAATACTAAAGGGAAGAAAAATTTACATGATAATATCCCCATTTGATATGTCTCATATATTTACCATTCAACTTATATGATTATAAATTTAACCAATATCTAGAAAAGTAGTAGTAAATTACACGGGTATGATAAATGTGAAAATGTAAGCACAAACCATAAAAATAGATTATGATATTTATAAATTTGGGTGTATTTTGATCAAAAAAATGAGTTATAGAATATATAAGTTCATAATTCCTTTATATTTAGATAGATAAGAATATTATCAACATTTTATTAAACTGTAAGAAAAACTAATTTGATTATTTAGATGTTCTAAATTTAGTTCAAAATCCATATAAATTTCTGTCACAATTATTCATATTTTGTATTATATTTGATATTTTTTTCGTTGATATCTCAAGATACATAAGTTGGATTGAGGATATCATTAATGAATTGTTAATATATAGTATTTTCTACTAGAAGTTAATTTCACTGTTCATAGTATCTAATATTGTTCTGAATCTGATGATGTCAAGTTATTATAGAATTTTAAAAACTATAGTTTTCTATTTTGGTTTACTTAATATTTCCATTGATATATGTAGTTATAAATACTATAATTCAATATTTTTTTGTCACATTATATATATAATAAAAATATATATAAAAACATATACTACACTTAAAGATAGTTTTAAAATTTATATATTACAAATTTGACCCAAACTCATTATAACTATAGTGTCGAAATTATTGTTTTGAAGATTGGTTTAACTCAGGTTGTTTACATTCATATTGTTATAACTGTTAAAATTCTGTTAATATATTTTTATTGTAAATATAAATAAAATATATAAAAATAATTATAATACACACAAATATACTTTTTTATGTTTAAATATTAATAATTTTACATGAATTCACTAAAGAAAAATATTTATTGGAAAATTAAGGGTTGAGGCCACATACTGTTTCTTCTTTATATTACCCACCAAAACCTTAGGTTCGAAATTAGATCTAAAATTTGAAGTATTTGATCCATCATATAAAATATATTGGTCAATAAAATTGGGATAAAATGTTGTTAATTTCATACCAACCATCATCGAATATATATTCTAGGATCACCTTAGTAATGACATTGAATTTAGGTTTTAAAGGATCTTTAACATAAAAAACTTGTTTCTCCATTGATTCCATAATATTTGGATCATTGGTATAAAATAAAAAACTAATGTTAATAAATCTAAATTCATAATCATAGATAAATATTCCCCAAAACATAATTTAATTTAATAACTTGTATTTAATCTTAATGACTTGACCTTGGGAGTAAAAATATAATATAATTATTTTCTCAAAAAATATATAGTAAGAGATATTTTCATATCAAGGACAACTATAAAATTTGATATCATAATATTTAGTCATTATATTTAATAAAAATACATCATATTGTGTTCTCATGTTAACTAATCTACTATTTATACCAAATATGTAGCCATTAATCACCCACTATTTGCATCAATGAACCAAATTATTGGGACCAAAAGCCAATGATCTTATTTCTTGAGAGAAAAAATCAATTATTAAACTTAATAAATAATATATATATATGTATATATATATATGAATAAAAAATTTAAATTAACATTTATTTTTTATTTTATTAAAGTAACGATCATACCTTCAATTCCAACCAAGAAGGAAACTATTTTCTATCCAAAGTCTCTCTCCTATCAAAGGTAACAAATGATGAATTACACTTATAATTATTTTATGTTACCCATATAAAAATATTGTAAAATTTTATGATATATGTACAATTATGTGGAATGGGATAACATATACATGTAAAAATAACTTACTTGATGTAATCATGGAACACATCACAGTTAAACAAGACCATTTGATGTGACATCTCCTCCTCTTCAAGGCCCAATGATTCCAATGTATATGATCTAAGAATTCCCCTTATTGTAGGAAGAGATGGAAAATTGGGTTCAATTTTCTCATACTTATAATCATAATTTTTCATTATCTGGTTACATCTCATGCTCACATGAACTAATTACATTGAACATAAATCAGTACATTCTTGAACCAAACAACATTTAAAAAAAACCTTTAGAATGATTTATATTCCTGAAATAATAATTAATTTCGTGAAATTATTTTTATAGTTGGATATATCTATTGAAAATAAACAAGTCCCCAAATAATTATTTTAGTTGGAAAATAAATAGGTAGATGAAACATGCTTGTGAAAAATATAGATGGAAAATTTTCTCAAACTAACACATAATTAATGGCGCCTCTTCCCGATTTTGTTTCAAGAAACACTCAAAAAAATACTCATAAAGAGACAGAGATATATATATATATATAAATTAAACAATTGAATAACCATATCCATTATAATATTGGATTGTAAATGGAATATTTATATTGGAATAAATTATTGAAAAAGGATGAAAAAATCATGAGTTCTTAGAGATTCATGTTTTACATGCCTTCTGTTGACTCATTTTTATATATTTCTTGAATAAAAATTTGGAACCTTGAAAATATATAGTACTTGAATAAATTGGGTTTTCTCTAAATTTATCATCATATAAGAAGAATAGGGAATATTCTAGTTATTTTCACCGACACTTACAACATAATTCTGATCTAATACCCCAATCCACCAATTCATGCTAAGATTGTAAATTATATTTGGTATTCCCCTTGAAATTTAAAAGAATAAAAATAAATAGTTCACATATATATTTTTCTCAATTTTCATTTCTTCTAAACAATTATGTAACAAATTTTATGACTAATAAGGCAAATCAAAGAGGATAGTTTTCTTTCTCAAATTATAATTGGATTTTGAAAAAAAAATTCTTCCTATTTATATATTTATTTTGACCTTTCCCAAATAAAAAATTACATCTTTGAATTAATTTATCACATTATCTATAGACATATTTTAAGATGTATTCTTGGTCTTGATGATATTTTCAATCCTTTGATGAGTTTTTCTGTATCGATGATACGTTGGAAATAATCATTGATGTCCCATGAAACTAAAACTATGAAAACATTTAAAAGTTTTGAATAATGAATTTTTCATAAAAATAGGATAGGATATATTACCATTTATGATCCATAAATACAACATTTCTTAAGTAGGAAAATCAATTATTGTCCACATAAGCAAAGCACACAACTAAACTATGTCCTTCAAAGAAGCATCGTATGTGCACACACTCATAATCCAATGATACTTAAAATATTATATTAAAGGATTAAAGAACACATATATATAATTTATATGATCAGAAGGTCCAAATATGAGTATAATCAGAAAAATAAATTGTTTTTTCATAAAAATCCATAGAGGAAAGTTATAAATGTGAATGAAAAACTAGACATGGGATTGTTGAATCAAGCATATGACCAAACATATTAAAAACATCCCATGATAGACCCAGACTAACACTACAGACCTCATTTTCAAAATAAAAATATTAGGTATGAAATTAATTGTATGATAATATATCTATAGGATGAACCAACTCCTTATTATCTCTGATTCTCCCAATATCATTCCATCACATATTTGTTTATATTTCATCAGATGTAAAAATATTTTAGAGAATAGGAATTAATTGAAAGTGTAAAATTTCCTTATATGGCACACAATATGGTGTTCCATTTGCATTTAGATTCCATATTGATGTACCACATTCGTTAAAATATTTAGGACTATAGTTTCCTCAAAAAATAAGATGAAATATTTTGGAAAACCATGATTTTTTAATTTAAATTCTAAAATAATCAATTAACTTTTATGTTATATAATGATTTGTGGGAATATATACATCATCCAAAATTAATTCCTTCAAAAAGTAAAAATATAATCAATGCTAGTATTATAAATTATATAAATGATTTTATCATGATACAACCACAATAAAATTTTTAGGTTTTTCATTTTACCACATGATCAATATATATGAGTCCTTTCATTATATATAGGAAATAAGTTTTTATTAAAATTATAGTAGTATAATATAATTGGAAAATTCATGAAATGCATGAATATTTTGAATTCATATTAATATAAAAAATAATTCCATAACTAGATACTTATGTTTTTATCATGGACAACATTTTTTAAAGTTTAAAATTGTTTTACACAACATGAAAAGAACCATATTTGATACGTATGTATTTATTAGGTAAAAAATTCATAATACCAACATGACATAATTAAATATCACATGTTAGTAGAGTATATCCAATAACATAATATGGATACTGATTTTAATATGAAATTTACCAAATAATATAATATCCATCCAAACAAATAATAAGAGATGGAATATGCTAAAATTGATTCATACTAGTAGAAACCCCAAGAAATTAAAAAACCATAAATATCTAACAACTAATGCATATTAGTAACACTAAAATAAAATAACAAGTCTTGTAATAAGAATCAAGCAATAGATTCTAATAGAAAAATTTATGTTCCTTATCTAGATAAGTTTTTAATGTTTTAAAACATAATTTAGGAAACCATATATCTAATAAAATAGATAGTATAGAAGGGAAAAAAGGTTTACATATTGAACCATTTAAACACAATAACTATAACATATATATAAAATATATTAACCCCTTAATATATAAAAAAGTACCCATGTATTGGATAGAATGTATAAATGTGATTGAATTCATAAAAAACAATAAAAATTTCAAGATGATTTATTTTTAAAAATAATAATAGTTTTTACCATTCATGTGTTGTTTAAGAACTAACCCACATGAACACTTTACTAAAGAGATTTCTACCAATGTTTATTTCATTCAATAATTTCTTAAAAAATAAATGTTTACAAAATAAATTTACCAAACAAATAAAAATTGTGTTTATAAAATTGATTTTTTTAATTTTTTTTATAATTAGTAATTTTTAAAATTACATGAAATTGATATAAATATATTTAATGTTTTTATTCAAAAACTAATTCTATCTAACATAACATATTAATTAGGGAATGTAAAAAATAAATTATCTTATCTTCTTTTATTAACCTAAATCCACAAAAAAAAACATTTTTTTTACTTTATCCAAGTAATAAAGTGGTATATGCATAAAGAAAAGAAATAAATTCCACTTTTTATATAATATAACCACTTATAAAGTTCTTTAATAAGACTAATAATAACATAATTCAATATCACATGTATATAGAACATATCTAATATGATAATCCAAATGCCAATTTCAATACGAAATTCATTAAAGCATACTAATATCTATCCAAACAAACCATAATAGATAGAATATGCTTTAATCGATGCATAATAGTAGAAATACAAACAAATTATAATACAAGGAAAATGAAATAACTAATACATACTAGTATCTAGATAATCATGTCACAAGTATTGGATTAAGAAAAAATTAGAAAACTATAATAGAAAAAATATATTATTCTCATCTAAATAAGATTTCAATTTCTTGAAAAATAATTTAAGAAAACATTTATCCATAAAAATTGATAGTATTTTAGGAAAAATGTATTTGACATTGAAACCTTTCAATAGAATAATTGTTACATTTATGCAAAACTTGTTTACCTCTTAATATACACCAATGGTCTTAAGTTTAGGTTAGAATGAATAAATATTATTTAATTCATAAAAAAATAAAAAATCCAATATTTAATGTTTTTAAAAAATAATAACATATTTAATTCAAGTGTGCTTCAAGAACCAACCCACCTTAACCCTTTACTAAAGATAGTTCAACATGTTCTTATTCAATTTTACTGATTAGTTTAAAAAAATTCATACACAATAAATTTCCAAAACAAATAGAAATAGTGTTTATAAAATTGATTTTTGGTTTTTAAAAAAAAATTATATGCCAAATTTTTTCAAATTAAATAAAATGAATATAAATATAGTTAATTTTTATATTAAAAATCCTATTTATGATTACAAAATGTATTAATGATAGCATATAATAAACTGAACATCTTAAATTCTTTTTCGAAACTAAAACCAAAATAAAAAAACATGTTTCATAATTTATCCATGTAAAAAGTGACATAACAATAAATATAATCCATCAATTACCCACTTTGTATAACATAAACAATAAGAAATTTATTTAATAAAAATCATTTCATAATTCAGTATCATATATTTTTATAACATATCCAATAATATAATTCAAATAATGATTTTAATTTTGAAGTAACAAAATCATACTTGTAGCTAGGGAAAAATCATAATTGATGGGATATTCTATAATAAATGCATTTTAGTAGCGATCTAAGTGAAGTATAAGTCATTAAATAGGCAACAACTAATAAATTATAGTAGCATTACAATCAAAGAAACATTCATGTATTAAACAACAACAAATACATTATAATAGAAAAAATGTGTGTTACTAATCCAAATAAGTTTTTAATGTTTTGAAACATAATTTAGGAGAACATCTATTTTAGAAAAAAGATAGTATCCAAGGAAAAATGTTACTATACATTGAACTATTTTAATATAATAAATGTTTCATTATGAAAACTATGGTTACCTATTAAGATATACTAAAGGAATTAAGTTTGGGTTAAATAGAGAAATGTGATTAAATTATTAAAAAATAATAAAACATCCAATAAGATATGTTTTGTACAAAAAACAGCTTATAAAATTGAAGTGTGGTTCATGATCGAATCCATATATGAATTACATAATCTCTTAATATATATTACAAAAAAAATTACAACCTGACTCATTTAAATATAATTAGATAATAACAACACATCTTCTAAAAATAATTAACATCCAATATAAATTACAAAATAATAAAATAATTTTCAAAACATGCTTCTATATATTTTTTTATAAGAATCTCATATAAAATCCAATAGGTATAAAAAATAACATAACTCATTTAATCTATCCTTTTGAAATCATCATTTAAAAATAAAATTATAAAAACAACATTTATAATCCAAATATTCATTTCTACCATAATTTTTATGAATGAAAATAAATTACCCATATATCATCATGATTATAAAAATAATTGAAAATTTATCCATGCAAGGTAAATTTGTAACACAAGACATAACATTACATTACACCTCTTCCTGAAACTTAGTTTTCCATTCAGTCAGAATTACTAAAAAATATCATTCAAACCATCAAACTAATTATCATAATGCTTAAAAAATATAATTAAGTCTAATAAGTACAAAAACAATCCATAAATATCATATTGTTGAATTTAACTTACTTTTATATAATATATTTATAATTTTAACATGCTCAGTGAAACACTTCACAACACATATAATGAAATTAATTATACCAAAAGTTTGATCATTCATTAACTAAATTAAAAATATGAAATTATTAATTTCACAATCCCCTAATACATTTATAGAATAAAAAAATATTATATTGATTAATTACATAATACCTTAATATATATTACCAAAAATAATTATTTTACATTGGGTTTAGGTAGAGGCACTGAGTAACTAAATTTTAAAAAATACATCAGGTATGATCATTATTTTTATTCAATACTATAAAAAATATAATCCAAACTAACTTCAATTCAATGAATTTGGAATAATCATGATGAAAATAGATATCAATTGCTATTTTATATTAATATTAAATATGAAACTAATTCTTAGAAGAACCAAATATGGAATTGAAACCCACCAATTTGTTTTTGAAGAACAATTGTATCAAAAAATGGTTGAATTGGGGGAGATCCTCCTAGGGAGAATGAGGGTAGACCACACAGGTAAGAGAGAGAAATTAGGAATCATGTGGGAGGAAAGGGAGTGACCTATATTTTTTGGGGCTCTATAACAACTATTTTAAAAAACCATTGGTATATTTAACCTTATACAAATGGGATTTTAAATCCACTGGTATAACGTATTGGTTTTAACTCTATACCAACTATTCATCTAAACTGGTGGTATAAGGACCTCTATACCCCTGATTATAACAAAATGTGGGTAGAACACATACTTTCAATAGATAATTGTTTAATCCCATCAAAATACTCAGATGAAAATCTATTTCGTTGATCACAAAAAATCTAATATATATCTATAGAAAAAATATAATTGAAATATAAAAAAATCTAATTCTTAAATTTACATTCCTTTCAAATAAAATAAATGAATATATATGAAAAAATAATTATTAAAAAAAGAAAATGATAATAATGTATACCAATTTGTTCTAGTTTTCATAAAAAATAATCACTAATTATTATGAAAACATAAATAAAATTATGTTTATTCATTAGGTTTAATATATGAAAAAATAACTCAAACCATTTTACCATGGTAACAAATATATCAAAAAAAGTCATTGTGAAAACAATAAACAAGAAAATATTAATTAATGAAAATAACTACTATTTTACAATTAAATTAAATGTATTTTGAAATATATATATTTTACTAATATATGTTTAACTAATATATATTTTACAAATCTATTATTTAAGTATAATACATATACTTATATGCTTAAATCTGTATATATATAGCTCTACAATTTATCAAGAAATAAGTCAAGAAACCAAATATTGATTTATTTTAAAAACATTTTCACTTTAGTGAAAAAATAATTTTAAAGAATTATATATATTTTATGATTATACACTAAAATAATTTTTAATTATATGTATTTTTATAATATATATTCAACTAAAAAATATATTTTAACTATAATTTTACTGGAAAAAATATTTTTTTATTTAAATATTTTACTAATATATACAACTGATGTAAATTTAGAAAGCTTAGATTTAATACTTAATTATAATCATAATATAAAGTTAAAAAATTAGGCATTTTTAAACAACTAATTTCTTTTAAAATAAAATAATGAATATTTCACTCAAACTCATTAAAAATAACCAAATTCAAATCTATTAACCAAAAAATATATCACTTTGGGAATTTCTAGTCTTATTTCAAACAGGTCTTTGAGAATTTTAAAACTAAATTAATATAAAAAAATATCAAAACTAAATTGATATTTCAAGGATATGTGTTGAAATAAGGGAATATCAATTGTTTAAACACCGTAAAACCACAATTACCCATAATGTTACAAACCAAGATTTTATTATGAGTTTCTATATGAACAATTTCTCTAGTGAATAATTTGTTTCACATAGGAAACTAAAATAATATGAACCACAATAAAATTTATTGAAATAAAATATTTCAATTCATGATAAACATTAATACATTATGAGAATACATAATGAAACATCATTAAAAAAATAACAAGATGAATAAATCCATAATTAAATAAAAATACCATGAACTTGAAATATTCATCCTCATAATTTTCCATGAATATAATCACCCTATTTGAAACTATGGAAATAAGGAAAACACAATAAATATAATATATATGTTTAGAGATAAGTAAATAGGATGAATGATTTTAGTGATTTTTTAAGGATATATATAGTAATGAAATATGACTGTTATATATATAGTCATTAGATATATAGCTTTTTGAAATATGGACATTAAAAACATAGTCATTGGATATATAGTAATTGGGTATGAATGTATCTAATAAAAATATTAAATATGTTTAATTATTCTTACCAAATATTAAGTAGCATAATTGACAAATGATTAATAATAATAAAAAGATAAATTTTAATTAGAACATTTCATTATAAAAATACATTTTTATGCATTACGTATTATTATTATCATTATTAAAGAATTATTTGATGAATTTATAAAATTAAAATAAATATTTTAATGGATTGATAAAATTTAATAGTTAAAAGATAAATAATTAATTTTAAATAGATGTTATTAATCTCATTTAATGATAAAATGGGATATTTTTCAAAGGATTATATTTTCTTTATATTTTTATCCAAATAAATTAGATTTATCACATTTAATTAATTATTATAAAAAAATGATTCAATGTATAAAATAATATATTAACACTCATTTAATTAGTAATTGATATTAAATAGGATTAATAACACATAATGATCAAAAAGTTATTTTTCTATATTTTTTTCTATATATTTTATGTTTTCATTTAAAAGATAAATTTCACAAATTTATAAAATTAATTAGATTAATATGATTATAAATTTTTAATTAGAATTCCAAAATTAGTTAAGGAGGTTAATTGCATTTTAGGAATAAAAATAAGTTACCTAGGTAAAGATTATGTTAACACGATAATGGTAAAATGAGGTAAAAAGTTTAAACTAAGTGGTTATTAATTTCTTAACAAAAACATATCAAACTGATGTTATTTTTATAATTTTTATCCGTTTTACTTTTAAAATGAAAACCATATACATTAATTAATGGGAATGTGTAGAAATTGCACTCAAAACTCACTTATAAAAGAACCCCTCCTTTACCACTTTTTAAATACTCAAAAAATTCATTTTTATCTTGAATTAATATGAATATTTCCTTTATTAAATATTTATTATAAATTTATTATATTTTTTTTGAATGAAGGAATCCTAAATTCCTTATTCTAAAGGAAACTATTTTGAGGTTAAAATTCATTAAATTTTCTAGTTCTTCACTAATTTTTTCAATTAACTAGTTGAAACTCTTTTTAATCAATTTATCTAATATAATGATGTTATATTTAAAAAATTATGATTATGAATAAATTATATTACTGTTATATAACTTTGAACTCTTACTCATTCAATTTTATAACTTTTTCTTATTTTGGTAGATTTAACCACCTACATGAATGATGTTATACCAACAACATGATTTTCAATATGAATAAGTGTAATGAAATAAATACAAGTAAAATATGATATTAATGAGTATTTTTTGTCATTAATATGATTCTGGAAGTATGAAACAAAAAATAATAGTCATTATAAAGTAACTTGTTATTAGTAAATTACCTGAAGCATGCTTGTCAAGGATTTTATTCTCAAAAATCATACCCATACCTTCTATAAAATGAACTCGGGACTAGAAAAATCAATATAAAATAATTATTAAACCACCCTAAATAATCTATTAATTATGAAATTGTTATCAAATTACATGGATTCATAGCACCCTTACGAAATTTGTATGAAATAATTAAAGTTACTAACACCTAAAGATGGAAATAAAAAAAAACTAACTAATATATATACACACATATATATATATCTGTGTGTGTGTGTGTGTAATGAATGATTATAATTTAATAGTATGAAACATAATATAAATGAATAATTTTTAGGAATAATTTATTAATATGGTTATTTTTTTACACAATAGGTTAAAGGGATTTTTAGATGTTAGGAGTAATGGTATGGGTTTTTCATCTCAATTTTCTTTCATTTAGATATGTTTTATATTCAAAACCTTATTTATTTATATGGTGTACTTACTAACTCATGAATTTATTTTACTATATTTATAATTTTATACATAGGTTTTTTAAATCCATATGACTTTGTTTTCAAGGTCTTTTGATTTCAAAGTTACCAAATATGTAAGGGTTTCTTTACCAATAACATTTTTAAAATGAGATTATTTATATTTGATTGAACATACAAGGAAATTATATGTTATTATCTTAAAAACTCATTTATTTTATCATAATATGGTTTTATATAGGGTTTATATGTATTCATACCATTTAAACCCCCTTTGGTTTGAAATTTTACCAAAAAGATGTCTGTAAGCAAAGCTGAACTTAACTCTTTTTTTCCAATTGGGAATCTTTTTACTCCATGTCTATATTATCTATATTATTTTATGTATTTTTAATATATATTTTATGATTTAATAAGGTAATTTTTTTTATTAATATTCAATTTCTTTACAAAAACTTGAATTAAATATTTTTAAATTCTTTCTATACAATTCATTCTTTATTGACTTGAATTTCTTTAGAAAAGAATTAAAATATTATTTATTTTTAATGTATTCCACATGAATGTTTTTTTCCTTCATTTTAATTCAATTTATTTATTAATATTTGTTTTTTATTTTTCATGTTTTAAAAAAAAAGTTCTCTTCCAATTTTCTCATTCTATTTTCTTTGAAAATCAAATTTATCAAAAGTAAAGGACACTTCTCTTTATTTTTCAAAGAAGAATAATAATGCTATTAGTGAATTATTTTTAAGCTATGTTAATATAATTTAATATTATTTATGATTCATTGATTATATTCTCTATTGATACCATCCACCATCTTTTTCTATATGTATTATGATATTTTTTATAGAAGTTTTTTTGAAACCCGTTACTTTCCCATAGAGTAATTATGATATGATGAAATTTTGAATATTCTTGGTGCACACACACATATTTTATCATTAAGATATGGGTGTTTATGATATATCCCTCCAATTAATTGTGTAATGTTTTATATCTCATGAGATAAAAAGGTTACACGTGTGGTGAGACTAGTCCCAAAAGGGTTCATAGGTGGCGAGCCTAAGCCCAAAAGGGTACATAATTGGGGATCCCAATACCAAAAGGGTACACAAGTAGTTAACCCAAGTACAAAAAGGTACATGGGTAGTTATCCAAAGATAACCATTTTATTTTATGTTGGTTATTTTAATCCATTATACGATGAAAATATTAGTGGTTAACCTTTAACAATGTTATATTCTCATATAAATTCTATATCCTTATGTTATGCATCATTTTAAAATATCATTGACACATGTTTCTACACTCTAAATAATCATGTTTTTTTGAAAAAAATAATTCTGTCATGATTTATAATATATTATTTGTGTTTTATGGGGTACAATTTCCTTATTTGATGTTAATGTACCTTGATTATGTTCTCATTCCCTCATTTTCATATTATTATCATTTTTATCTTTTATTTTTATCACTTATGTTTACCCTTATTATGCATATAAGCTCACCCTTTTCTTATTTTGTACTAATATCATGGTTTTAATGAATATTATTGTGTATGGTGTTTCTAAAATGGCTATAAAATGAGATGGGTCTTTGTGAGAAATATTGAATATTTATTTTAAAATAAAAAGATTATGTGGAAAATATCCAAAGGATTTTTTTTTGGGTTATAGGATTGTGTGGATTTTTGAGACAGAATTTTTACATTGTGTATAAAATGAAAAATTTATATGTGTTTTTCTTGGGGTTATCTCAATTGGTATTAGAGAATATTCATAATGTTTTTATTTCTAGAAATGGATCCAAGAATGTGGGTTCAGGGTGATTTAGTTGGTATCAAATAAAGTTTTAGTTATTTTTAGGAATTATAATAAGAGTATAAAACCTAATACAACCTATGATAAATACAATGTGATATAGGGTGAACCTAAAATATCATTAGTTGAAATGATAGTGGCATAATTTATAACATATTAGGATTTATTTACCTTATCCAATAATTTCTTACCATGATTATTGTTTTTTGGTACTCACAATAACATTTTTTGTTCTAGTTAGTGGATAGAACTAGGAGTAATCAAGTTAACAATGTGTGTGATGGAAAATGAAGTGATTATTCCAATCAGAAACCAAATAAGATGTGATATAGTGTTTAAAATCCTATGTTTATTCTAACCCAATTGTCGCAAATTATGATTAACAACCCAAACTATACCGATCTCCTAAAAACACAAACTAAGAGAAAAATTGAAATGGTCTATGCCTTATGAACCCATTACTTTTCTATTTTGGGAATTAGAGGTGTTTCATAACATATTTTTGGAGGTTATATTGAGGTTGTATCTATATAATTATAGTGAGGAATTCATTTAATGAAAGGGGGATTCATGATGATAGTTTGTGATTCACAACATGTGAGGCCGAGGAATTCACAACTTGTAAATGACAGAGGATTAATCTATGAAACAGAATCAATTTGTGAAAGTAAAATTCATGAAATGAGTTTAATTTAGTCCATGGAACCATAAATTTCATGTAAAACTAAATATATGAGATATTCACACATTGCAATGGTTTCATGACTTCTAATAGATGGACCACATAGAATTCGTAATGTGAATATGAAATTCAAACCATGTATAAGGTGACCAAAAAAATATTTATAGGGTTTTCATTTAGCCAAACCCTATCACTCTTCACTTATTTCCTATTAATTTTTAGTGAAACCTATATTCTTTCGTAGGATCTTTTATCCCATTCATGCAACATTGTTCCTCGGGTTCTGACAGTTGATATTTTACAATCTGAGGTGAGTTATTCTCTGTTTCCCATTATTTTACCATGTTCCTCCCTTAGGGATTAACAATGGTGTTTTTTCTTTAGTTTGGAGAAAATTTGGGTTGAATTTTGAAAATAAATTAGTGTCATTCAAGTTTATTCAAGGTTTCCTTGTGTGGTTGTGGTTTCAGAGCTATTTCTACTTCACCCAATGGTGCGTAGTGAAATCATAAATCTTCTTTGAGGTATGGGATCGTTTTTATCAATCAGTTTATTTGAAAAATCTAGGTATTTAATAATTTTACCTTCCTTTGGGTAGATATAAAGGGTCATATTAATGAATATAAATAACTGGAAAGCCACAAATTGATGGGGATGGCTATATTTTTCAGTATTTTTTGCTTTGAAGTTATTTATGATGATACTATACGTGATAGAGAATATATTAAAAATTGAACTTATTGGTAACCTTTATTATTTTTTAGTTGATGTGTTTGTGTGACACACTTACTAGGTTGTTGTTTGACCACACCTTGAATAAATGTCTAAATAATATATATAGATCTAAATAAAGAAGTTAAATAATTAAATTGCATGAATGAATTGTGAAATAATTAATGTGATGATATGTGTGGTTGTATTTTATGTGTTTATGTGTGTGTTTTGGTCTATTTTGTGATGGAGATAGTGATTGGATGGGTTGTGAGATGTGTGGGGTAGTGATTTGATGGTGTGGAGATGGGATACAATGTAAGAAGTTGGGCGATGTGGTTGTGATGTGTGGTGATGATGTGTGATGTCCTGGCATGTGATGGTTGTGTGGTGTAGTGGTAGTGATGGGTGGTTACTACAGTGAGAAAGATTCTTTATTATAGCATTGTAGTGATGGTTAGAGTATGATGGGTGATTTCCGATGTGGAGCGGTTATTTTAGTTGCCTAGTTAGCATGAAGATAAATGGTAATGATGAAAGTGAATATGATGGGTCGGTCATGAATAATAATAGTTGGAGAGTGATTTATGCTAAATGAATTAAATGAATTAAATGTTAAATTAATTTGTTGTGTTATGTAAAATGAAGTTTCTTATAAAAAGTATTTTTTGGAAACTCTTTAAACTATAAAATTTTGGGATCAGTAATTTAAAGTGAAAATGTGTGTATTTGTGTGGTGGTTGTGTAGTGTGTTTCATGTAGTGGTGGAAACGGTTGGGAAAATTGACTTGTGGTGCAATAATGGTGTTATAGTTTCCATTAATTTTATTATTGTGAACCCATAATTTGGTTATTTTGTGTTATCTATATATATCAAGTATTGTATATTATTTTTATTCATGCCCCACCTTAATTAGACAACCTTACCAATGCTTAGAGCTTCTAGGTTTGGAGTGTTTTAACTAATATCTAGGATGGTGTTAATACAGAGGTATGGATTCCCCTCTTCCCCGATATTCCTTTAGTAGTAGTTAAATAACTGGTTGGTGTTGAATATTACCTAGTATTGTTATCCTAGGTGTCTTCAGGTGAGATGTTGTGTGATGCCACATGTGTTTTCAGGAAGGATGTGATGAGATGTAATATATGTGGTGGGGGATAGGCGTGGTAGGAGGATGAAACAAGTTTTATTTCCTTCATGTTCATGAGACCCTACTTCATTGGATATGTGATGATATGTGGTGTGAGATACCCGGTTTCTTCATGCGATATGTGATGTGATGTTATTATTATACAATATGTATGGAAGGTATGGGAGCATATTTCATTCATCGTTTGGGAGTGGGAGTGTAAAATCAATGGGGAAGTGTTAGTGGGGTGTCTTGTTATGTTTAGGATACTATGTTATTGTATTTGATGCATGATCTGGTGAGTGATCCATGGTGAAGATGAGATTTGTTAATTGACCTTTTTTAGTGCTTATTAGTTCTGTAATTTTCTCATTGGCACATTATTATGTTGTTTCAAATGTGTATTTGATACCTTGAGTATGATCATACTAAGTATATTTATATAATAAACCTAGATATACAAACTATTTTTCATGTTTCTAAGAGGACTTTGAGGACTGATTTAGACATTTCTATCTCAGGTTTGGAGCATATGTCGAGTCGCTGCTGTAAGACTTACATTTTGGTACTTTAATTTGGAGACATTATTTTATTTATTGATATTGTTCATGAATTATGGGATGGTTTTGGGTTTAATTTTATATTATATGAAGGAGTTTATTGCTGGTTTTTTATCCCATATCCTAATCCTATATTATTATGGGGGATAATTCCTTATATGTGTGATACTTTTATACCCTTGGGACTTGTCTCCAAAATGGGGCCTATTAGAGGTAATACTTAGGGGTTATTATCTCACTTATTTTAATTCTATCCCAGGATAGGTACCTTTGGAGGGAGGGGGTTGTGAAATAGTGCTATAAAAGGCTTTTAGTTGAGAGATAAAATGATGTTTGGATTTAGGAAATATTTGGATTTCATGGGTTATTAGGGAAACAATTATAATTTATCATGGTGTATGACATAGTCTATGGAGACTACCTAGGTGGTAGGATTTTAGGCCCTCCTAATCTAGTGAATAGGCTCTGAGCTTATTGAATGACCAAGTGAGGTGGATCTATTTGTAGTTTAGATACTCAGGAGAGGTACATTCATCATGATTGATTGTGTTTATATTTGAATTGGGATATTGTGTGAAACTAAAATGAATTATTTTAATAAACGTCTGATAAAATTACATGATACTAAGATTAATGTGTTCTACATACATTTCAATAATGGATCACAGTCATCCTATTTGATTTGCTTAGGTAGTTTAGGATCAATAGGTTGAATCAATTCATCGTTAAATGATTTATCTAACATAGGAGGATGATCTTTGATATAGGGATTTGAATACCATTTAGTAATATGAGGGAAACATAATAAATATGGATATGGAGTGATGGTTAGAGGATTTTGAGATTACTTATGGTTTTCTTTGAGATTGTGTTTATTTATAGGTGTTATTGGTAGTTATTTAGTTTCGAGGAGCTATGCATCATTAGTGGACACTATATCTTAGTGATAAAAAGAAGGGAGATGTGTTATAGTTACACTTTCATAAGGATTACTGTTAAAAGTTACTGTTATCAATGATAAAGGAATCAAAGTGATTTGAGTTACTCTTACTTTAGTAGGGAATATTGAGTGTGCAATAACTTGGTATTAGGTTAAAGGGCACCATACACTTCACTCCAATTTTTTATAGATAACTTGTCTAGATCATAGCGTTTGGAGGAGGATTTAAATCTAGTGATTAGGTACCCAACCACCTTGTTTACCCTCTCGACCTACCTAGAATTGTTTAAGAAAGAATATGTTATTGAGTAGATGATTTACTTGGGAGTATTTCTTTGATAGGGTAGTTAATATAGAATATTGAGAAGTAAAACTTCAAGAAATGGGTTATGGGAATTATAGAAATCATGGTTTTGGCTAGTGGGGAGCTAGCCACAAGAGATCTTCTTCAGTTGTTTGGGGAGAGGTGGCACTCGAGTTACTATTGAGGGTTTTATTTTTTTCAATCTATATATTTAGGGAACATGGTGAATACCAATAATAATGTCCAAACATTATGAGAGGATAATTTTATATGGGTGTTCAGGCCCTTTTTGGAGGCAGTAACAGTTTCTTTTGAGGAAGTTTTAGTTGTTTGAATCACCAGTTCTTGTTCAATAGCCGAGGGAAGATGGTGTTGGAATAGGGTAGCCATGTGGTGGTCTCCATCTATAGGGAAATATGATATATAATTTCTATGGAGGCTGATAATAGATAGTTATAGTATATGGGTGTGTTTAGATGCATGTATTAGAGGCAGTGACACCAGAAGTTCTAGAGGTTTTCATAGGTACAATTAGTTTTTCAGATACTATTATTTTTACTTTATTTGATTAAAGAGACTCAAAATCCATTGTTTCTCATACTTTTTTCAATGCCTTGGGACTCTAGGTGGGGTGTATTTTAGTTCCCCTAGCATTATCTATGCTAATAGGAGTCTAGGATATTTTTTTTTGATGTGTGATGAGGGTGTAGACTAGTGATGGGGGAAACAATAGTAAATGAGAGACTTATTATTGTTATATATAAAACCATAAAATGTTATCCTTAGCATGGATTGGATTTATTTCATTTACACACTCATTAACTTCATCCATAGGAAAATCTTTTTTTCTAATTTTGATGGATAGTGAGTGGTGTTTATTAGTGAGTGAGGCTATCAAATGGATGGTAGGAAGGTGGAGACTCTTTTGTATCAGTTGGAGGAGTAGTCAGTGGAATCTTAGGAGGAGGTTTTTCCTAGGGTTATAGAGGAATTCATGGATGTTTTTTGGATATAGTTATGACACTACCCCCTCGACGTGATGTTGAGTTTGGGATAGAGTTGCAACCAGGTGTTTCTCTAATTTTTATGAATCCCTATCAAATGACACTTATAAAGTTTTATGAGTTGAGGTTGAAGGTGGATGATCTAATGAAGATGGGTTTCATTTGGAAGAGTGTATCTCCTTTGGGTGATCCAATGTTATTTTTCAAAAAGGTGGATGGTATTTTGTGGTTGGGAATAGACTAATAGAGGTTGTATTAAGTGATAGTCAAGAAAAATTATACCCTTTCTAGGATTGATGATCTGTTCAACCAGTTGAGTGGATCCAATTAGTTTTTGAGGGTCAAATTTTAGTTTTTATATCACCAAATGTGGATGAAATATGAGGATATCCTAAGGAATTGCTTTAGGTTTATTTATTACAACTTTTATTTCATGGTCATACCATTCAGTGTCACAAATTCACTAGCTTTTCTCATTGGGGTCATGACCTCCATCTTCCATGAGTTCCTATACTAGTTCATCACCGTGTTAATTGATGATATCTTGATCTATTCAAAGTCAAAGAAGGGGAATTATAAGCATATTATAGTTTTATTTCAGGTTATTTGACACCAATATCTGTATCGGAAATTTTCCATGTGAAAATTTTGGATACGAGCGGTGTGATTCCTTAGAAATGTGGTGTGTTAGTAGGGTGTGGTCATAGACCCATCAAAGATAGAGGAATTTGTTTCTTGGGAAGTACCTAAGAATGTGGTAGAGTTTCATAGATTACTTGGTATTATATGATATTATGGGAGGTTTGTGACCAATTTAACTTGATTATAAACCCTAATAACAACATTCAATAGGAATTAATAGGATTTTATGTGGAGTTATTAGTTCTAGGAAACATTTGATTACCTAAAAGAGAAGTTGGTCTGTGCGCCAGTGCTTCAATTGAATATGGAGGGTGTGATGTTTGATGTTTTCTATTAAACATCCCATATTGGGTTGGGATGTATGTTGATATAGTATAGGGAAGTAATTTCTTATGGGTATAAGCAGTTACATCCTTATGAGAGTAACTATGTCACCCATGATCTAGAGATGGTGAAAATTGTGTTTGTGCTAAGGTTGTGGAGACAATACCTCATCATCAAACACTTTGTGTTTTTCTTCGACCACAAGAGTTGAAAATATATTTTCCCTTAGTTGGGTTTGAATATATTCCAACTAAGGTGGATATTTTTTTAGGGTTATGATTTTTAAGTAACTTATACCCCAGGCTATTGATGATGCATCAAGTCAAAAATCTTGAGAAGATGTGGTTTGGGAGTTTGTAGATACTTGAAAAGGGATGGAGGATCTTATAGCACTGTATATTGATTTTGTAGAGATAAGTTTCCATGGTTGTATTTATCAGATGATTTTAGAGTTATCTTTGATGTGAAATGTATAGGAGTCTCAATGGGGAGACTCATAGGTAGATGTGATGCATGACCATGTTGATCAATGTGATACTTCAGAGGGATGGTCAGAGGATAGTATGACAACCATGATCTTTATTTAATATTTTAACATGATCAATTACATCAAATTTCAATTTATACAACTTATAAGATTGATAGGTCTAGTGTCTTTGGGAAATTAGGTACATTACAAAACTACTTAAAACATAAAAAGCAACATATTTATTGAAAACTTTTTAACATGTCTAAAATGTTCCTTCATACTTAACACTACATGGGATAACCTGAGGACATACATAATAAAGGGGTGAGCTATAAAGCCCAGTAAGGTAATAAATAATCCATAACATGAGGATTATAATACATTTTTGGAAATAGGCATATCAATGGAACATAAACAAAACATGAATAATAAGGCATGAAACAACAAGATAATCATAACATGAGAAATGAGACAACAACTTAAAACAATGCATCATAAACATAGGTCAAGGATAAATATACCAAGAAATCTCAATGGAAAAAAGTCTGATAAATGAATCAGGTAAACCACCTATCCCGACATGATGTATCATGATACTAAACATTACCCAATGTATTGGAGTGCTATCATGGCATATCCTTGATAACCATTTCATTCTCATGCTTAAGTGTACCACATAGATCATTTAACATGGATTCCTTCAACATCATAATTTATTCCATGATAAAGGAATGTGAAATACATACATGTAAGTCCCCAATAAATAAGTATATGTTCATAAAGGTGAATAAAATTGATAAAGAAATGGGTATGGCATTCACTATGCAATTATTTTGGCATGGCAAATCGTGGTGCAATTTCGACAGCATAACGAAGACATACAGAATTCATAAAATTGGTTTATGAGAGAAAAGGGGTATGTTTTAATTTATAAATGAATTGTAAAGTAATATATAAATGGAAAGACATTCACTAACATTATGAATTGGAAATATATGTCTTAACATAATATATAAACATGAATATAGAAGAGAAAGGAATGAACCCTAACAACATTTCAGTATGGTAATAAGTGTACATAAAGGTTCTTAGGTGGGTTAAATGCGAGTGAAACAAGATATCATAATTTATAAATCAAATGTAAAGTAAGTGGTATATTTAATAAGTTATCCCAACATATGAAAAAGGATATTAAAAGACATAACATAAAATGAATTCTTGATAAAAGAGGAGGGTGGAAGATGAGGTCCCCTTACAGAATTTCAGCATAGTAATGATTTAGATAAAGGTAAAAATGATATAAGATAAATAATATATCATTAAAATAATGTAAATTTAATATTAATGTAATCATATCAAATTAATTAATATAAATCTAATAGAATTATAAATACTAATTTGAAGGAAGATTATTGAATTTAAAGGAGAGGAAGTTGAGGACCCCTTATGGAATTTCGACATAGTAACGGCTTAGTTAAGGGTCCAAATGAGGGGGGATAAACTATACCTAATAAAAATAAAATAAATTTTATCGTAAGTTAATTATTATAAATTAATTATAATATAATAAATTAAAATTAAAAGAACTAATCTGAAAGAAGGTACTTGAATTCAAAAGAGAGGAGATAAATCCCTTATGAAATTTCGGCATGGTAATAGGTGTACTTGAGAGGGATTAATGAGAGATAAAGGGGTATATAATAATTTTTAAAATCACAAGGTAAGTATGGGTAAGGTTTGAAAACATACCCCAACCTTAGAAATTAAAAAAAAAGTGTCATAACAAAGAGGATATTCTTGAATAAAAGTGAGAAAGAGATGACCCCGTATTTGAATGTGTGACTCCAAAGGCTTGGGAGAGGCTTATTGGGAATTTGGATGCACCTTGGGAGGACTATATGGAGTATATGGAAGAGTTTGGATATGATCAATAGAGTTTTAGTGAATATAAATTATAAATTTTGAGGGTTTATATTGGAAAGGATGAAGATTTCATTATTATTTTGGTTTTAGACACTACATAATAAAATATTTTAAACCACAAACCATCCCATGGTTTTTGCCCATGGTTTTTGGAAAAGGGGATATGCATAAATTATTTTATAATTAAAAGGGCCTAAGATAATGAAAAATTTCTCTTGCTTATGTGATGGTGAGTCACACTTTCAGAGAAAGGATTTTATAATATTAAAATATATTATAAGTCTTGGAGGATTCACTAAGGCTTTATAAAATAAATAAAATAAACTTAAAATTACATTATCTTAAAAGTGAAATATATATTTTTCATAATATACCTTTTATAGTATTTATTACTTCACTATTAGACCATTTTAATGTCATAAAATACACTGTATATTTATAACGTAATCAGTTTTTACCCAAAAAATTCGAGTGTCTCAGAAAATTTTGAAATATTTACCATTAGGTAATTTAAAAATACTAATTAAAAAAATAATATTCATTTTAACTAAATAATTTTATTAATATTTTAATTTTCACTTTTAAAATAAAAACCAATATTTATTGGAAGTGATATGTTTTTGAAAAATAACAGTTTTTGAACCCTTATAAAAATTACATTTGACATCATAAAAATTATTTAATATTAACGTTACATTAAAATATTATTTATTTAAAAAATCCAATAATTCATCAAAATAGTTTTCCTAATTGAATTAGAATATTAATAAAAAATAAAATTTGTGCTTAAAAAATCATTTTCAAAGAACCAATAATAGTTTGAAAATATATTCATTAATTTATAAAAAATGTAAACATCACTATTTCTATGGCCATGATACATATCCCTTTATAACACAAACATACACTCTAAGAGTAAGGTGTATGATGGTGGGTATTTCATGGGTCCATTCGGTGAACATGGTTTGAGCCGTGATCTCAATGAGGTTGAACTTCACCTGTAAACGGTTTTGATCATACTTAAGTTGTTGGATATAATCTTGGGATTGGTCTAGGGAAAATCCCATAAATTTTATCTTCCTCACAAGATCTGATAAATAGGCTTCATAGGGTTTGATACTACTATTTGAATCCATAATTTCCTTTGTCTATTCTAAAAGGATTTGGTAAATCCATATATTTATAATAACCATGTGATCACTATTCAATGGATATATTATCAGTGGTAAAATAATCATTTAAATACAATCATATATAATAAAATAAAATTAGTTCATGTATTTTTTATTTAATTAAATCAAAAAGGGGAATTTTATTCGTAACAGTTTGGGTCGTTATAGATAGTCAGAACGAGGTGTTGTTTTAGGAGAAAATGTTTGTTCCATTGGTAGTGTATGGTAAAGTTCTCCATGATCTTCATAGATCACCTTTAGCAGTATATCCTAATGTGACCAATATTTATTATGTTTTTATGAGGTAGTTTTAGCGGCCAAGGATGGAATGGTTTGTGGTAGAGTTTGTTGAAAAGTGCTTGGTTTTTCAGTATGTGATGGTGGAAAACAATGTTATGAGTGGTTTCTTATAGCCCTTTTATGTTTCATCATGGTAATGGGAAGAAATATTTATGGATTTTGTTTTCAGGTTACCCTATGATTAGGGAGGTTGTGATGCAGTTTGGGTGATAGTGGACTGACTAACGAAGTAATTTCACTTTCAATCAATCCATGAGTCAAGTTCCATGGATTTTGTGGCAATTTAGTATGTGGTCGATGTGGTTTAGCTTCATGGGGTACTAAGGAACATAATCTCTTATCGATATTATTAGTTTACCTTGAAGTTATAGGGGGATTAAAACATGATTTCATCTCCCATATGTGCCTTATCATTTCTTTCTACCATCAAACAGATTTGAAGATGGAGTGGACCATCTACATGCCGAGCGATATATTGTGAGCCAGTGTCTTAGACATTGGTGGATTGTGGGTATGAAAACTTCTTCTTTTTGAAACCTTCCTCTGGTTGAGTTCTCATACAATAACATATGTCACTAATCCAATAACAAGGATCCATTTGAGGCATTGTATGGGTGGTCATGTCATTCTACATCGTACTGGAGAGAGGTTAGAGAGTTACTAGTTCTTGATACAATGTGGTGAAATGTTTAACTAAGAATATGCAGTTTACCCAAGAAAGGATTAGGTCAATATTTGACCATCGTAATTACTTTTATAATCATCGGTGAAAGCCCCCTAGAGTTTGAGTTTGAATACCATGTTTTATTGATATTCTCTCCTTCATGGGGGAAACAAAGGGTTCGTTGGGGGAGTAAGATTTATCCGAGGTTCATTTTGGGCCCTATAAGGTGTTGAGGAAAGTTGGAATATTGATTAGAATTACCACCATGGCTAGATTGGATATGTGATGTCTTCCATATGTCCAATATTTATCTAAATCTTATGTAATGACCTGGTTCCGGGTGCCACTAAACGGGTGCCCCGAACTCGGTTCACCACATCACCTCAAGCGCATTTCCCCAAATGCCAGAGGTTACCGACTAGCAACGAGGGCCCAGGTTTGATAGTGGGGAAATTATGCCCTCATTTGTCAAAGTGTAGCACAAAGGAATACGAAATAAAACATATAACATTAGCAGAAGCAGTAAACCATACACAACTGAAATAAACAACAGTAGTGGATATAACCAACATTATATAGAAAATGATGCAACGTGTATCAAGTTCTAAGAAAACATCCAGAACCTGTTATACATCAGTACAGTACAACAAAAAGTAGAGTACAACAAAACAAAGCAAACAGGTGGAAGCGGCATCGCGAGACTAGGCTCGGTCCCATGACCTCCTACTCCACAGCAATAGTCAAGTACCTGTATAGGGACTCTTTCCCCTATCCAAACCTGCAGAAACATAATCTGTTTGGGCTGAAAAGCATGACCCAAATAGGGTGTGAGAAATATATCTCAGTAGGCACTCACCAAAGGCACGTACCCAACTGCGTGTAATCATACAACAACATTGTGAAACAGTAAAATGCAATAAACTAAGTAGTACTCAAAAGTAGATAACTTAACAGTTAAATTGCCATTTTATTATTTATTTAATCCATTTAATTTAGTGACATTTTGTGCTCAACAACACCAAGCCCTCAGGCCAACCAGTATCTTTCCCTCAGGCTAATATAGTGAACCAAGCCCTCAGGCTATATAGAATCCAACCCACAGGTATTTCCATCAAGCGTAATAGAAATTGCCCTCTGGAATAGGAAGTGTCGCCCTCAGGCACAGAAGTCAAGCCCTCAGGCACGAAAGGTTTCCCTCAGGCAAAATTGTAAGTTTCCCTCAGGCTAATACAGTCAAGCCCTCAGGCTAATACAGTACAGTTCCCACAAGCCAATCACAACAACACCCTTCGGCTAAATAGGTAATCGGGCCATGCCCAACATGTAAACAAGCAGTAAACGAGCAATTCCTCTCAAGGCAATTCTAAAATTACTATTTTAAAGGCATACCCTCGGGTATCCTGGCCAAACGGCTAAACAGTGGAACACACCCCCGGGGTGGTTTCAGATCCAAGAAATGATCCCAACTAGCATTTTAATATCATAATTAATTCACCTATTCAATTCTAGGTGTTTAATATAGCAACGAACTCAGCCACACAACACCCCAACATGGGTTCGTGGCACAAAAGTGCACAAAACACACTGTAGTTGGAAAAACAAACACCAAGCCACCTACCTTATATGCCAACGAGTGATATACGAAAACGCAGATTCCAGAAACACCCAAGAATGGTGTAGATCTGAGGTAAGAAAACTTTCATTCAACCTCAAATAACTCCCATTAGGGAAAGAATTGGTAAGAAACACGCTAGGAGAAGAGAGGGCTTACCCGCGTGGTTCCAACGTGATCGACGGAAGCGAGATCGGATTCCCAGTGCTCGATCAGTTGATCCACGAAGATCTAGCCTTCCTCCAGTTCTAAGCCAATCCTGTGAACAAGGTTGGCTACTGCCCATTTTAAGTGAAAAAAAACAAAGTACACAACGTGTACTTCCAAGTACATGGCGTGTACTCCCTTTATTTAACTGTTCCTCTGGCGGCACCGCCACACTGTTCATCCATCTACATGAGTACACGACATGTACTCCTGAGTACACGGTGTGTACTATCGCCCAGCTGGCGGCTGCTCCACCGCCTTACTATTTTAGCCTGCCGACTGACTACACAGTGTGTAAGGGACCACTACACGCCATGTAGTCGGTTCCTACACCCTTCGTCGCCGACATGGCTACATGCTCCGTGTACTCATCCCCACACGGCCAAAAGTACACGACGTGTAGAAAAAGTACATGATGTGTTGTTCCAAAAATTAGGATTTTTCCGCATTTTCTATATTTTCTCAAAAACACTTAAGGAAATGAGAAAAGAAGAAGCCCGTACCTCAAAGGTAAGAACCGAGTTCTTACAAACTCGCCCCTTATAGCAATTCTTCCCCGAATTTCTCTCCCAAGGGTAGAGAAGATATAGCCATGAACAACTCTGGCCACTAAGCATGTACGTCGGCCTCCCACTCCAAGGTCTCATCCTGCACTCGGACATGCTTCCATAGCACCCGTACGAGAGAAACTAACCGGCCTCGGAGAACCTTCGTGCTCCTGTCAACGATACGAATCAGATGCTCCTCAAAGGACACATCGTCCTCTAGCTCAACCTCCTCGGGATAAAATATGTGAGACGATTCTGGATGATAGCAACGCAACTGAGACACAAGGAAGACATCGTGAATGGATTCGTATCGCTGTGGGAATAGAAACCGATAGGCAACCAGCTCGACTCTCTCCAGAATGTCAAATGGCATTACATACCTCGGTGAATGCTTACCTTGTCTCCTGATCTGTCTGTGTCCCAACCTCGAAAAAACACGCAAGAAAACCTGATCCCTGACAACAAACTCCAAAGGTCGTCTGCGGCAATCAACATAAGATTTCTGACGAGACTGTGTGGTATCCATCTGCTCCTGAATCAACTGGACCTGCTTAGATGTCTCCTGCATGAGCTGTGGCCCCAGTAAAACTGTCTCACCTGCCTCTAACCAGTATAAAGGTGAATGGAATGGCCTACCATATAAATCCTCATATGGTGCCATCTCAATAGTCACCTGGAAGCTATTGTTATAGGAAAACTCGACTAAGGGTACATGATTCTACAAAGAACCCCCAAAGTCTAGGACGCATGCACGCAGCATGTCCTCCAGCACCTATATCATCCTCTCTGGCTGGCCATCTATCTGAGGGTTGTAATCTGTGCTCAGAAGCACCTATGTACCCAGCACCCTCGGAATACTCTTCCAGAAACGAGATGTAATGTGTGCATCTCTATCTGAAATGATAGAACGAGGGACCCCATGAAGATCGATGATCTCTTAGATATACAGCCTTCTAAGATCATCAACACCAATGGTATCCTTGATCGACAAGAAGTGTGCTACCTTCGTGAGTCTGTCCATAACAACCCACACGTCGTCATTTCCACGAGGTGACATCAGAAATACAGTCACAAAATCCATTACGACATCATCCCATTTCCACTCGGGAATGGGAAACTGCTGTAATAGCCCAGCTGGTCTCTGATGCTCTGCCTTCACCTACTGACAGGTGGAACACCTCGTAACAAAACCAGATATCTCCCTCTTTATACCCGGCCACCAGTATTGACGTCTCAAGTCTCAGTACATCTTGGTAACCCTGGGATGAACTGCACAATCTGAAGCATGAAACTCCCACATCAGCTCCTTGTGTATATCCCTTGGTACGCATACTCATCCATCGAAACACAATACCTCATCATCGCCTATCGTCCAACCAGGAGAAGGGTCCTCACTTGCCACCGAATTCCATAGAACTAGGCCTTCAGAATCAAATAGCTATCTCTTCCTCACTTTGTCTAGGAGGATAGAAGTCACAGCTAAGGAGGAAAGATAAGACTGCCCTTGACTGTCGTGCACCTCCAGATGCATCTAAGAGAACAAGGCCATAAGCTTCCACTCACCACTGGCCTCCTACACTGCCTGTATCTGAGTCTTCCTGCTCAGTGTATCAGCTACTACATTACCTTTAGTAGGTGTATAGGAAAGCTCAGAATCAAAGGACTGTAGGTACTCGACCCACCTCCTTTGCCTCAGATTCAGGTCACGCGGAGTAAAGATATACTTGAGGATTTTGTGGTCAGTGAAAACCAAAAAAATGCTCTCCCAGTATATAATGCCTCCAACAGCGCAACACATGAACAACTGCAGCCAACTCGAGATCATGCGTCGTGTAATTCCTCTCATGTTGCCTCACCTGTCGAGACCCGTACGCAACAACTCGTTCACCCTGCATCAACATTTCTCCCAGCCCAATACCTGATGAATCACATTACACTATATAGCTCTTCCCCTGCTATGGGATTATCAGGATCGGTGATAATGTCAACCTTCCCTTCAGGTCCTGGAAAGCTTCATTGCATGCTTCTGATCAAACAAACATCAAAACATTCTTAGTCAGACCTATCAACGGTGCTTCTAAGCGGGAGAAGTTCTGTATGAAGTGTCTGTAGTAACCAGCCAGCCCTAAGAAACTCTGTATCTCAAACACATTCTTAGGAAGCTCCCAGGAAACTACTACTCTCACCTTCTCTGGGTCTACTGCAACTCCTACCTATGAGATAATGTGACCCAGGAAGTGAATCTGGTCCATCCAATAGTGGCAATTTGAGATCTTAGCATATAGCTAATGCTCTCAGTGTACTCAATATGATCTCAAGATGGGTGGCATGGTCGTGTCGAGTGTGAGAGTACACCAAGATGTCATCCACAAATACTACCACAAAAGAATCTAGATACGGATGGAACACACGATTCATCAAAGCCATGAAAACTGCTGGCGCGTTCGTGAGTCTGAACGACATAACCAAGTACTCGTACAGACCATATCTACTTTGAAAAGTCTTAAGAAGTATATCTGATGGTCTCACGTGAAGCTGATGATATCCGAATCTGAAGTCAATCTTTGAGAACACTCGTGCTTCATGAAGATGATAAAAAATATCATCAACCCTTGGAAAAGGATATCGGTTCTTGACCGTCAATTGGTTCAGCTTCCGATAATCCATGTAATTTCGGAGGGTACCATCCGCCTTTTTTTTGAAAAGGACCGGAGAACCCCACAGAGAATTTCTAGGTCAGATAAAACCCTTTGCCTGTAACTTCTCTAACTACCTCTTGAGCTCTTGAAAATCAGGTTTAGCGATCCTATAAGGAGGAATGGACACCAGTGCTTCCCCTGGAATAAGCTTGATAGAGAAATCCACCTCTCTCTGAAGGTAGACCTAAAAAGTTGTCCAGGAAGAAATCCCGGAAACGATTAACCACTAGAGGGAAAACCATCTGACAAGTCCCCTGATCATCCAGATATAAGCTTGCAATCTCGGTTGTGACTCTACCTCACCCACAATGCTCTGGTCCTGCTTGACTCGCCTAAATATCCCACTCACCCTTGTATAGAAACTCTCCGCCCACTGGTGATGGGAAACACACCTTGCGACGATAGTAGTCTACAATGGCTAGAAAGTGACAAACCAGTCCATCCTGAGAATGACGTCATAAGCTATCATCTCTACGACATAGAGGTCCTATAGGAAGTGACACCCACCAACCTCAAGGGGGCACTCCCTGCACTGACGCACACCAGCCATCCCTGTCCCCAATGGAGTGTCTAGCGTCATGGTATCAGAAGAAGAAGAAACACCAAGCCCAAGGCTCTCCACAATGGGTACATATATGAAACTCTACATAGAAAATGTATCAAAAAGTATTGAAGATAAGACAGAAGATACTAGAATAGTAAATCTGAATGTAGAAGGTCCGGGATCCTACTCCTGCTGGGTTTGCTGCACTGCATATGCCTGCCCAGTGCCACGACCCTACGACATAGCCTGACTACCCTGAGCTGTCCCGCCCTACTGCCTCTAAGATCTTGGTGTCTGGATACCACGACCATGCCCACCATCTCTACCTAAATGCCCTATCATATTCCAGTTCCCCAACTGGTAAGAAGCTACTGGTCCTTCTCTCGCACGCGGAGTCAACACAGAACCCCTATCACTAGCCACCGGTGGAAACGCCCTGAAAAAGCACTGTAGATGAACCATCTTTCTGCAAGCTTAGAACTCCACTGGGTCACGTGGACACTGAGGTCTCTTGTGCCCCTCTCTACCACATTGTTAGCACCTGATCGGGCCACCTAAAGAAGTTTCCTGGTTGGTACTGCCATTCTGAGAGAATTCCATCTGTCTCTTCCTCTTTCTAGAAAAAATAGTACCAGTAACTGATGCTGAACCACCATGGACCACACCACTAGCTTCCCATAGGTTCCTCTCTGTAATCAGTTCCTGATTCACAATAGCATGTACTAAAGGCAACCTGAAAACATTCACCAGCGCTCAGATGTCATAACGAATACCATCCTAAAAAATTCTTGCCCTCAACGTCTCATCATCCACCAGCACGGGTGCAAAATTCTGAAGCTCTGTGAAATGAGCAGAATAGTCCATCACTGACATAGAGCCCTACTGCAGATTCATGAACTCTCGAGCTCTATATGCTCTCAATGTATCTGGAAAAAAAGAAGTCATAGAAGACTGCCTGGAAATCTTCCCACGCCATGTCCCTGTGATGCTCTGACTAGGTGGTAACATCCCACCACCTCTTGGAAGAATCACGCCGCATCTAAGTCACGAGCTTGACCCTCCGCTCTGGAGGCATCTCCAGATGCTTGAAAATAGTCTGCATCGATCCCAGCCAAGACTCTGCAGCCTGTGGTCTTCCATCCCCTGAAAACATAGGTGGATGCTGGTGCTGGAAGATATGTGTCAGCTTGGACATAGATGTGGCAGCCTACGGTGCTCCCTAAAAGGTCTGAATGAACCAAATAAAACCCTCATGGAACTACGCCTCTACGCCTGTGTCCGGTATAATGGCAGGTACCGCATCAGGCTCTGCTGGAGGATCAACTTGTAGCCCATGGCCCACCATCTCCAGAGTATAATCATCGACACTCTCCTGGTGAACAACGCGTGGTATTCTAGGAGGCATGACACTACAAGGTCAAAATCACACCTTATATTCAAGATTTATCAAACTATAAGTGAAGGAACCACTAAGGGAACAAGAAAAAGAAGGCATTTCAAGATTTGAAAAACAAGACTACACGGCGTGTACTATTACTGCACGGCGTGTACTTGAATTCCATTCCCCTACCCAGGTCCTTCAACATGGCTAAGACACACGACTTATATTCAACAAAAACTACACAACATGTATATAATCCACACGGCATGTATGATGTTATTTTTCAACTACCCGTGTCGTCGGTGACACGGCCGACTAATCAGCTTACAACTACACAGTGTGTTACACCCGCACACGGTGTGTACACCACCTCTTTTCCTTAGCCACATGGTTAACACCACACAGTTTTTCCTTGTACAAGGCTACACGACATGTCCCACAAGTACACAACATGCTCAAGAAAAGGTGACACCGACCCGTGTTGTTAGTTACACGACCGAGTCCCCAGGTCACACTACACGGCATGTCCATCATTGACACAACATGTTCTGTATAGGAGTTCACCGACCCGTGTTGTTAGTTACACGGCCGGACTCCAGGTCAACACTACACGGTGTGCACATAATGTACACGGCATGTTTTACCCAAGCTCTTCCCTTCCCCATGTCCCCACCCACACAGTTTGTGACACAGGAAGAGACTACACGGCGTGTACTCAAGTTACATGGCATGTACTCAAAAAGTTTATTTTTCTTCCCGAACAGAAGAACATAGACGACATGTATGAGGTCCTACACGGCGTGTATTCTGGGATTTCTAGACAGTATTCCTCATAAACTTCCCCGGAACCCAGAAATTACAGAAACCAACACCTAAGTGTCGAATTCCGACCCGTGGGGGCCCATACTCTCCATGAATCAAAGTTTGACATCTTATCTGTGTTATAACAAGATAAGAAGTCAATGATCCACCAAATTCTAGTCAATGGGTGCCCATACTCCCCAAAAACTGAAGTTTGGCATCCATTCTATAAACAGTCTCACATAAAATTACCCTATCACATAGTACGTATTTTATCAGAGCAGCTATCAAAATAGCATGCTTTTCTGACACAACAACTATCACCACAACATGAAATTTCTAATGCACCTACATGGCATGGAAACTATGCATGGGAGGTAATTTCTTGCATGTGCCTATATTATGCATGAGACAACATACCCTCATCTCATCAGGTTGAAACTAAATAGAACCCACAGATAAAATATAAACAACACAATCCAAGTGTGTCACCCAACAGTGAAATCAAATCAACTAAAAATGTGTAAAATCAAAAGAATTGAAAAAATAAGAGGTAGAATATCTTTTCCATATACACGGGTTAGATATGCCCGGGAAAATATTATTACCAACTACCGTTCGTCCTATCCCTGACTACGGCTCCAAATAGTAAGCCAAAGAAAAGAACCCATCTGATACCACTTTGTAACGTCCCGGTTTCGGGTGCCACTCAATGGGTGCCTCGAACCCGGTTCTTCACATGACCTCAAGAGCATTTCCAAAAACGCTATAGGCTGCCAACTAGTAGCGAGGGCCCAGGTCTGATAGTGGTGAAACTATGCCCTCATTTTCCAAAGTGTAGCGCAGCGGAATACAAAATAAAACATACAACATCAGCGGAAGCAGTAAACCATACACAAATGAAATAAAAAACAACAGTGGATATAACCAAAAATATATAGAAAATGATGCAATATGTCTCGTAATCTAATAAAATAGCCAGAACATGTTATACATCAGTACAGTACAACAAAAATTAGAGTACAACAAAACAAAGCAAACAGTTGGCGGCGGCATCGCGAGCCTAGGCTCGGTCCCATGCCCTCCTACTCCATACCAACAGTCAAGTACCTGTATAGGGACTCTTTCCCCTATCCACACCTATAAAAACGTAATCTGTTTGGGCTGAAAAGAATGACCCAAACAGGGTGTGAGAAATATATCTCTGTAGGCACCCACCAAAGGCCCATGCCCAACTGCGTGTAAGCATGCAACAACAATGTGCAATAGAAAAATGCAATAAACTAAGAAGTACTCAAAAGTATCTAACTTAACAGTTAAATTTCCATTTTATTATTTATTTAATCCATTTAATTTAGTGACATTTTATGCTCAACAGCACCAAGCCGTCAGGCCAACCAGTATCTTTCCCTCAGGCTAATATAGTGAACCACGCCCTCAGGCTATATAGAATATAACCCGTAGGTATTGCCCTCAGGCGTAACAGAAATTTCCCTCAGGAATAGGAGGTTTAGCCCTCAAGGACAGAAGTCAAGCCCTCAGGCACAAAAGGTTTCCCTCAGGTGAAATAGTAAGTTTCCCTCAGGCTAATACAGTCACGCCCTCAGGCTAATACAGTGCAGTGCCCACTGGAAAATCACAACAATGCCCTCAGGCTAAACAGGTTACCGAGCCATTCCCAACATGTAAATAAGTAGTAAACGAGAAATTCCTCTCAAGGAAATTATACAATTACTACTTTAAAGGAATACATTCATGTATCCTGGCCAAATGGCTAAACAGTGGAACACACCCCCGGGGTGGTTCCAGATCCAAGAAACGATCCCAACTAGCATTTTAATATCATAATTAATTCACCTATTCAATTATAGGTGTTTAATATAGCAACGACCTCAACCACATGACACACCAACATGGGTTCGCGGTACAAAAATGCACAAAACACACGACAGTTGGAAACACAAACACCAAGCCACCTACCTTATACGACAACAGGTAGTATACGCGAACAATGATTCCCGAAACGCACAATAACAACATATATCTGAGGTAAGAAAACTTTCATTCATCCTAAAATAACTCCCATTAGGGAAATAATTGGTAAGAAACATGCTAGGAGAAGATAGGGCTTACCCGTGCGGTTCCAACATGATCGACGGAAGTGGGATCATATTCCTGGTGCTTGATCGGTTGATCCACGAAGATCCAACCTTCCTCTCGATCTCCTTCCTCCGGTTCTAAGCCAATCCTGTGAACAGGGTTGGCCACTGCCCATTTTTAGTGAAGAAGACAAAGTACACAGCATGTACTTCCAAGTACACGGTGTGTACTACCTTCATTTAACTGTTCCTATGGCGGCACCACCACACTGTTCATCCATCAACATGAGTACACGACATGTAATCCTAAGTACACAACATGTACTACCACCCAGCTAGCGGCTGCTCCACCGCCTTACTGTTTTGGCATGATGGCTGACTACACGGCGTGTAAGGGACCACTACATGGCATGTAGTCAGATCCTACACCCTTTTTCGCCGACATGGATACACGCCCCGTGTACTCATCCCCACACGGCCAAAAGTACATGGCGTGTGGAAAAAGTACATGGCGTGTAGGTCAAAAAACTAGGATTTTTCCGTATTTTCCATATTTTCTCAAAAACACTTAAGGAAATGAGAAAAGAAGAAGCCCACACCTCAAAGATAAGAACCGGGTTCTTACATCTTCATTATAACTCCCAGGTCATTAATTGGGTATAGTTGGGTGTCGAGGATGACATGGAATTTCTGGAGTAGCCATTAGAAATATAGGATTATCGAGAAAAGTCATTGTGTGGATGAACCATTCCAATGGTTTTTGTGTTTTTGATGAATGGTATCCAAGAGGAGAGTTCTTGGGAGAGAGAAATAAATATATATGTTTAATTTATAAAGTTTTTTTGACATTTTCTTTGATCTTTTTTACTTACTAATGTGGTATTTTGATATTTTTGTTTTATGAGATGTGCTTTCCATTGATGATGTGGTGTGTGGTAAATCTTACAGCTTGATAAGAGGGAAAAAACTGATTCCTAACCGAGAAGTGTTACGTTATGACATGTTTAATTTTATTTGGGTAGTTTAGTTCCACCCAAAGTGAATAATATCTTGACATAGAAGACATAGTTCCTTGATTTTCATGATCAGAGAAGTTTTGTGTGTTGGTTATGGTGGTTGTTGTCTTAGTCTTTATGGAAATTGAGGTGGTAGTACAAATGTTTGTATGGAAAGGATGTGTCTTGTGTTTGGTACCAGATGATGTGGCGTTGTGCATGATGGTGGATGGTGATGTGGTTATGTGGGGTGTTTTGTGGGTGATCTGTTTTGGTGTGTTTAGCTAGAATTCATGTTAAGGTATAATGAGAATTCTAAGAGGTATCTCACAAAATGGTTGTTCATACCTTTCCTTTATTTCAAGAATGGTTTTGATTCACTTGGATGATAATATTTTTAGATTTATCTAATGTAACTATTCATTCCTTTTTGGCCTATACTTATCTATTTGGGATGTTGGAGGTGTTTCAGAGGAGGTTTGAGGAGGTTCTATGGAGGTTGGAGATGTAGAATTTTAGTGGGTAATTTCAATTGTAAAAGGGGGATTCATGAAATGAGTTGGTGATTCGGGGCATGTAAGGCTGACGAGTTAATAGATCTTATATGGAGGAGGATTATTCTATGAAACTGATTCATATTTTGAAAGGGAAATTCAAAATGCGAGTTTTATTCAGGTTGACACGCCATGATTTTTAGAAAAAACTAAATATATGGGAGATTGATTCATTGTAATTATTTCATAGCTTATAATCCATGGACCCAATGGAATTCACGACATGAATATGGAATTCAAGACATGAATAATGTGACAAATAGCCTATTTATAGGGTTGGAATTCGGAAAAAACCTCTCACTCTACACTCATTTACTCTTCATTGTTGGTGAACCCTATCACTTCTGGTGGATCTTCTAGAACCTCTCCTATAGCATTGATCCTTGGGTTCTAGTGATTTATCATTCCCTATATGATGTGATTTATTCTCCCTTCCCCCTTGTATTCCCATGTTCTTCCCTTGGGGATTCACTATGGTGTTTTGTCTTTGGTTTGGGGTGTGTTTGTGTTGTGTTTTGATGATCCCTTAGTGTAGTTCATGTTTAGCCATAGTTTCCTTTTGTGGTTATCATTTTTGAGCTATTTCTTCTCCACCCTGTGGTGCGTAACAAAATTAGAAAGCTTCTTTGAGGAAACAAATACTCTTTCTCACCATATTTTTGTGTAATGTATGGGGATTTCATGATTTTTTTTCTTCATTTGAGTGGATAATAAGGGTCAGATTAATAAATATAATTAATTGAAAAAACTGAAATTAATGGGAATGTGTAGAAATCACATGATTTACAACTTTGAT
Organism: Viscum album; assembly: GCA_963277665.1. Taxonomy (NCBI): domain Eukaryota; kingdom Viridiplantae; phylum Streptophyta; class Magnoliopsida; order Santalales; family Viscaceae; genus Viscum; species Viscum album. The sequence goes on along the minus strand of OY728138.1, from coordinate 282,639,875 downwards.
GTTATTTTCAATGATATTATGCATGCTATTTTGAATAATAAATATCACATCTATTGGGATTTTTTCTTGTATTGTTGTTGATGTGTATGTTTGAGATCCTTACTATTTTTTTGTTTGATCAGACCCTGAATAATAAGATAAAGAATATATATCGATAATAATTGGTTTCCCATGGAAATCTTGTTTATGTGTTAATACCCATACTATATAAAGAAGTGAAATATTGAAATCCCTTGAATAAATTAAAATATTAGGAATGTGTTGCCTTGGGTGGTTGTGTTCGATGCACTGCCTTGTGTGTTGTAGGCTGTTGTGTGGTGGTGGTGATGACTAGTTAGGCCATGATATGTGTGGGAAGGGATATAATGGTGTAGACATGTGATGTGTTGTGAGAAGTTGTGTTATGTGTTTGTGATGTGTTGTGGTGATGTGTGATATGGTGGTGTGTGGTGGTGGTGAAGTGAAGTGATTGAAATGGGTAGTTTTTTCAGTGATATGGATTGGTTGTTGTAGCACTTTGGAAAAGGTTAGTGTGTAATGGAAGAGTTTTTGTGTGGTATAGTTGTGTTAACATCTCATTTATGATGAAAATAAATTGTAACCATGATGGTGAATGTGATGGGATGGCAGCGAATAAGAATGGGATGGAGAATGATGCATGGAAAATAAATTTAACGAATTAAATGTTAAATGAATGAGATGTATTATGTGAAATGAAATGGATTGTTAATGAGATTTTTTATAAATTCATCAAATATATAAAATGGTGAGATCATTAATTGAAAGTGGAAATGTATGGCTTTGTACAATGGTTGTGGCGTGTGTTTTATATAGTTGTGGAAGTGGTTGTGATGGTTGATGAGTGGTGTGGTGGTGTTGTAATGGATGTGCTAGTGTTTTTATTGTGAACTCATATGTTGGGTATTGTGTAATATATATATATTTAATGTATTTTATTTTATTTCTATTAGCTCCCCACCTTAGTTGGATAACCGTACCAATACTTAGAGGTTCTGGGTTCTGGGTGTTTTACCCAATATCCAGGATGGTGGTGATATAGACGATTGACTACCCCTCTTCCTTTCTCTTTTTTAGTAGCAGTGATGTTATGGGTTGATATTGAATATCACCTAGTAGTTTTGTCCTAGGTTTCCCAAATAAATATGTGGTTGATAGATGATGTGTTTTTGGGTGGGATGTGGTGAGATGTGATTTATGTTGTGGGGGTCATGAGTGGTTGGTGGAAGGCATGAGGTTAATTTCATTCACATTCATGATACCCTATTACCCTGAATATGTGATGAGATGTGGTGTAACGACCTTGGTTTCTACAATTGAGATGTTTTGTTTTGACCTAGGTATCTTTAGGTGATACGTGATGTGATATGGTTGTGATGTGATATGTATGGAAGGTATGGGAGTACATGGAATTCCACATTGGTGTACGAGAGAAAAAAATATGTGGGAAATCAGTAGTGGGGTTCCCTGTTATGTTTTTAATACTATGTTATTATATTGGTTGCATGATTTTGTGAGTCATCCTTAATGTGTTTGGGGACGGTTAGTGGAACTATTTAAGTGCTTGTTGGTTATGATGTTTGTTCACTGAAACATTAGTATTCTATTTTCACATGTTCACTTGATTCCTTGGGTATGATCTTATTGAGTATACATGCATTCTCACCCTACTTATATAAACTATTTTTAGGGTTATAAAAGTAATTTAGGGACATATTTGGACATTTATAGCTTGGGGTTAGAGCTATAGTTGAGTCGTTGCTATATGACTAGTGTTTTGGAAGTTTACAATGGAGACTTTATTTTATATGTAGACATTTTTATGCACTGCAGTATGGTTTTGGGTTTAGTTTTAGAATATATTAACGAGTTTCTTGGTGGGTGTTTTACTTATCTCTCAATCATATATTATTAGGGGTAATTCCATCTATGTGTGAGATTTTTATACCCTCAGTGCTTGCTGCCAATATGGGCCTACTGGAGGTGGGACTTGGGGGTCATTATCTATATTCCTTCACTTCCAACCCAGAAGGGGTACCTATAATGGGACGACATCATGAAAAAAATTTAGTTTCCTATATGTTCATATGAAATATACTATGGAGGAAACATGATTCAACTTCCAACATGTCAAAAATGTGGGAAGTTGAAAATATGGGAATATCCTAAAGGAATTAAAATATATTTTATATGTTGTAAAGGAGGGAATCAAGTAACAAATTTCCAACGGAAAAAAATGTAGAGTTTAGTTTATATGATAAATGAAAACAAATTACTTCCTTAGGTACCACTATAAATTCAATGTTTACATTTGAAGAATTTGGGTACTATAAAAACTAATGCACCAATCCAGGGGTTAATGATGAAAATCAATGTTTGTAACCTCTTAAGACAGTAGATAAAGAGAGGGAATATGAAATCCAAAATACTGAAGAGGGTCATGAAAATTAAGTATTTTAAGGTATACTCACCATTCACCCTATAATTGAAAATTTGTTTTTCCATTTTGGTTCTACCCACTAATTCTAATCTATAAAGTTGTATAAGATCATAAAATTACCATCATAATGACCCGATATTGAATTATCAGTGAAAACTCATTATAATGCGACGATTTCACCCCTAGTCTAAAACTATTATCTGATTGAAATTTTAGTGAATTTTCTTCATTTAAATATCTTTTTTCTACCTCTAGTAAAATTTGATGTGATTTTGAGAATGAATTTACTCTCTTTACGTAGTTCCTATATAAATTTATAAAATATGGAAATCCCATTATATATATGGAGTTAACCTATGATAAAATATAAATGAAAGGATAAATATGAACTTCATATAGGAATTAATTCTATTATGGGGGTATCAATGACCAATAATGAGGGGCATTTAGCTAAAATTATTTCGGAGAAACTCATATTTATGGATATGAACACTATAATAGAAAATATGGGGTTCTTTTTTTACCTAATATAGTAAGGTTGATATCTAATTAGAAATTTTATCTTGAGACTTGATTATAATTTAGATACCATCAATTATTTTTATAAGTTATAGATAATTAAAAGTACAAAGAAACAATTTATTTAAGGGGGTATAATGTAACACCCTGAGATTTTAGAATAAATTTCTTTATAAATTAATACCAAGTTGAATATTTTGTTTCAAATGAAACACCAAACTAATGTTTACAAAGATATATTATATTGAGATAAAACATTACAAATAAATATAAATATTAATAAATTATGATAATACATTATTAAACATCATTACTAATAGTATAAGAGTACTAAATACATTAGTAAATAAAAATACCTTGAACATAAAGTCTTTATCTTCATGGTTTTCTATAAAGATTATGAAACCAATTTAAACTTTTGAAAATGAATAAAATTTTAAATATAATAGACATGTTGGGAGATAATGAAATAGGATTCATGATTTTAGTGATGGTTTTAAGGACATATATAGGAATTAAATATGACCATTATATATATGGCCATTTGATATATGACCATCTGATAAATAGTGTGTTGTCCTCCATACCCAAGAAAATTTTGTCTTTTCTCAAGGTTCCAAGGTCTATCCTCAAATGGCTAGATCCCACCTTCTACTCTTTCCTATGGGATGCTCATGGAGATGAAAGATGCATATGAGTCTCTTGGAACAATCTAGACAAGGCCTTGGAACTTAGCGGCATTAATGCGAGAAGTTTGTATGGGACTATGTTTCTCTTGCAAGGTAAGATGGCCTGGGAATTCAATGAGGGATGGTATCTTTGGGTCCTATTCATCAGAGGAAAATATGGATTTAGTCTTAGGGAAAATAGTAAAAATCCATCTATTCTTTGGATCTCTCTTTGTGATTAGGTGTCTTCTCTCTAACAACACTCCCAATGGTTTATTGGGCAGGGAGACACCAAATTCTTGGAGTGAAACTGGGGTGGAAGGCTCCTTGGATTCCTGGGCTGCCCAACTCAGTACTTATCAATAAGTGTGGCCTCCCTTAATCCCTATTTACTTAGGATTATTCTTAACCCATCACAATAAGACCGTTTCCATGACATCTGACTGGGTGTTTCAGTGGATAGGTGTATATTCAAGCATTCTTCTTCACGTAAATTATCTGCAAAGGAATATAGAAAGGCCACATTTGGGCAACTGGCCAGCAACCCCTAGGGATATATCCACTGGTGCAATTATATTCCAACCAAATTAAACTTCCTTATCTGGAGATTCTGGCACAATGCTATTCCAACAGAGATGGTCATCAAAGGCAAATGAATTCCTATGGCCTCGCGATGCAGTTGTTTCTCATCCCCTAAGGAGGAAACCTTGACCCATATTTTTCTCCAAACTGATTAGACTGGCCACATTTGGAGTGTGATTGGGGAGTTTATGGTCCCCCAAAGGGTAACCTATTATCTTGAGGATTTATTTCTTCATGGGTACAATGGAGCCACATCCAAACACAAGACTGAAGACTGGTCTCCCCCACTTACTGAGGGATTTTGGTGAATTTGGCAGGTGCACAACCATTCAAGACACCTCTGGTCTCACCCCTCTCTCTATGAGATGGCCTTCAGGACTATGCTTCTTATCTTTGATCTAGATCATCTCTATAAGTATCCTAAGGCATCGCCTTCTCTTAGATGCTCCACAATAATATTGTGTCCTCTAGGGCCTTCAACCTCCACATCTTCCAGCTCATGGGTCAGATGGTAACCTCTACCTTATAGGCTCAAACTCAACATATATGGGGCTTGCAGATAGGGTAACATTAGAGGAGGAGGGGCCATTCGGGACACTTAGGGTTCAATCATCCTTGCCTTCAATGCATACTATGAGATGAAGGATTCTTTGGCGGCCAAGGCCAAGGCCATTCACAGTGGGTTGGAGCTCTATATCTCTAGATCTCTCCCCTAACTATAGTAGAGAAAAATCTGAAAATCATCTAAATATCCCTTAAGAGTGAAATTTCCCTACCTTGGAACATTATTTATCTATTCTGAAAATGCAAGGCCCTTCTTTTCCGTGATACTGTGATCCTTGTCACGTGGCACGAGGGTAATTGGCTATCAGATTTCTTGGCTTCTAGGGCGATATGTGACTCTCCTCTATCGTTGTTCAATTCCCTTGGCTCCATGCCTTTGTGTGGCACATATGTTTCTATTAGGGATGATCTAGGCCTCCATTTTTTCAGACCTATATGATCTCATGCTCAATTGGTAACACTTTGTGTGGCTTTGTGGTGTTGGTAGTTGGGTAGCTTGTTCTTGTAACTTATTTTCCTCATAATAAAAAATTTTATTTTATTCCCTTGGAAATATGGTAATTAAAAATATGGGCATTGGATAAATAGTCATTTGGTATGAATATATACAATATTTATATTAAATATGTGTAATGTTTAGTAACTAATTAAAAATAATATTATTCAAAATGATAAATTTTGTAAAATTTAAAATTTAATTAGAATATTTCATTATAAGAATATTTTTTATGTGTCACATATTGTTATTATTATTATTAATGAATGATTTATCATATTTATAAAAAAATTAAATATTCTAATTTATTGATAATATTTAATAGTTAAAATATAAATAATTATTTTTAGGGGATGTGATTAAAATCATTTAATGATAAAGGGGATATTTTAAAAGGATTGTTTTTACAGTGTTGTGTATTTTTATCTTAATAAATTAAGTTGATAACTTTTAAAGGATTATTTTGATAAAGTGTTTAAATGTATAAAACAGTATATCAAAACTCATTTAATCAGTAATTTATATGAAATGGGATTAAGAACAAATAATGTTTGAAATGTTATTTTTCTATAAAAAATGTTTTTCTGATACATTTTATGAATAAATTTAAAAAAATATATCCATATTTAGAAATTTAATAATATTAAATAGAGTATCAATTATTAACCATCATTTTAAAAATATTTAAACAGTTTGATTTAATTTTTATGAATAAAAATAAGTTATTGAGGTAAAAAATGTGTCACCATAGTAAAAGTAAAATGTGGTAAAAATGGTTAAAATAAGAGGTAACGACTTAAAATATCATAAAAACTATCTCTAAATGTTTATATAAGGTGTTTATTGAATGAAACTTGTATAAAATACTTTATTTTTCCAAATTTTTCCATTTAAATTTTAAAATGACAACCTTGTACATTAAGGAATGGAAATATGCAGAAATGGAACTCAAAACTCACTTATAAAAGGATCAGTAATCTTCCCCTACAAAAACACCAAAAAAATTAGGTTATACCTTAAATAACTACCCATTTTCCCCCACTAAATAATTATTTGACCATTTTTAGCTTATAGTTCCAATAATTAAGCCCAAATCATTCATTCCAAAGGAACCCACTTTTAGAAGGAGAGAATTAATCTAAATTAATTATATAGTTCTTCACCATATTTTTTAATTAATACCACATTTACAATTGTTATAAATTTTATTATCCACCTTAATTATTTTATACTAACATAATTTTTCTTTTTAAGAAATTATATTATAATTATAGAACTCTATACTCTTACTCATTCAGTAGTTTAATATGTTCTTGTGTGGGTTAGTTAAACCACATACATGAATGGTGCTATACCAACATCATCATTTTCATCATGGATAATTATAAAGACATAAATATTTGTGATATATTATAATAATGAGTAATTTATTTCATAAATATGATTTTTAAAGTAAAAAACATAAAATTATGATCATTATAAAGTAATTTTTTGTTATTAGTAAATTACTCAAAGCTTGCACATCATGGATTTTGTTCTCACAAACCATACCCATATATTCCATCAAAGTAAAATGAAACTAAATAAATTATTAGAACATAATGATTTCGAAAACTTGACTAATCTAGTAATTATGGACTTGGTATCAAATAATTTGGATTGAAATTTCCATTAAGAAACTTGTATGAAATAACAAAAGTTACTAACATCTGAGGATAAAAATAAATAATAAACCTACAAATATATGTGTAATGAATGATTGTAATTGAAGAGTATAAAAGGTAATATATATGAATAAGGTTATAAAATATGTGATTAATATTTTTATTTTAATTATATGGTATGTCAAAGTGCTTTTATGGATGTCATGAGTAAATACAAGGGTTTATAATATCAATTGTCATTTATTGAGATATATTCTATATTCATCACTTGATTTATTTATATAGTATTTATACTACCTTGTTAATATATTTTACCAAATTTATCTTATTTTACATAATATTTTAAAATCCATATGATGTTATTTATTTTATGGTCTATTAATTCAAAAGTTACCATAATTGTAAAGGTTTCTTTACCAATCTCATTTAGAAATTGAGACTGTTTATGTTTGAACTTACTTGTGGGGGAATTTTATGTTAGTACATCCAAAAAACATATATTTTATTCTCATATTATTATGAATTGGTTTTAAATTTATTCATACCCTTTAAAATATTTTTGGGTCAAAATTCAACAAAAAGGATGTTTATAAGTGGAGTCAACCTTATCCAGGTCCACAATAATTATATAAATTTTTCATAAATTTCCCTATCCATAATTATATGATTTATTTAGGTCATTTTTCATTAAATTTTAATTTGAATAAAAATTTTTGAAAGTAATTTTTTTAAATTTTCTCTACATGAGTCATTTTATATTAACTTGAATTTAAAAAAAATGTGAAAAGAATATTTTATTTTAACATATTTTTCATGAATTCCTTTTCCTGCCAAATTCTTCAATTTTATTTTTAAATATTTCTTTCCTATATTTCATGGCCACATAAATAAAATTTTGTTCCATTTTTTTTCACGTTATTTTCCTTTAAAATAATTTTTGAAATGTAATGGATATTTCCCCATATGTTTGAATGAAATTTCATAATTAAATTATAAAAGGGTTTTTCATCTATTCTAATATCCTTTAATGTTTCAAATACTTCACTGGAGATATGATCTATTTTTACCATCTTATTTATTTCTCTATATGTATTATGATAAAGTGTTGTGTATGCTTTCATGAAACCCATTAATTTTTGACATGATAATTATGCTATGATGAAATTATGAATGTTCTTATACAACACATGTATTGTTTATCATTTTGAGACTAGTGAGATTGATATTTCCTTCCATATAATTAGTTAATGGTTTTTCTCTCATTATCTCAAAAGGGTACATAGATGGTGATCCAAATGAAAAAAAGGGTTTATAGGTGGTGATCACATGCTCAAACAAGTACACATGTGGTGAGACCAATCCCAAAAGTGTAAACGAGTGATTATCCAAATCCCAAAATGATATATGGGTGGAAATACTAATCCTAAAAGGTTACACAAGGTGTTAACGCAATCCCAAAAATATACCTAGGTGGTTATCCCAAACCTACTCTATTAGGAATATGTGGTTAGCCTAGTCCATTATATTAAGAAAGACTTAGTGAATAACCTTGACATATGTTCTATGATCATATTTTTATCATATTATTATGTTATGAATCATGTTTACATAATTTTCACTCATGTTTATATACTATCAAAACACTTTTTTTATGTAAAAAATTCTTATGTAATGATTTATTATTTTTGATATATGTTTTATTGGTTATGATTTTTATATGTTATGTTCATGTACCTTGATTATGTTATCATACCCCCAAATTATTTTTATAATCACTTAAGATGTTTATTTTTTTCTATAATATTTACCCTTACTGAGAATTGGATCTCACCCATTTCATATGATTAAATTACCAAGTTATGATGAAGATTATTATGTATGATGTGTTTAAAAAGGTATCAGATGAGAATAAAATTTTTGGGAAATGTTGAAGTACTATCATAAAATAAGGAGATGATGTAGAAAATGTCCAAAGACACTAAACCATTGGGTTCTATAATTTTTTGAATTTGTGAGATGAAAATTTTAAATTATAGAAATGATTTAAAATTTATGTGTGTTAGGATTTGTTCATCTCACATGGTATTAAAAAAGATGTATACATTTTGTATCTCTAGCACCAGATCCGGGAGTGAGGGCCAGTGGATCTTTAAAAAAAACCCAAATTTCTCTAAATTAATCAATTACTCAATGAAAAAAATATTCAAGAGGGAAATTATGTTTATACCTTAACTTATCGTAAAAAATCATCCAAAAAAGTTTTTAGGCAGTGTTGGAAATAACAAGAATGAGATTGATTTGATGTATAAGGGAATAATAATAAAGTTGGAAGAGGTATAAGGGAACAATGATGATTGATGAGATAGGTCTTATGGTAGGGGAGGCATGCCATAAGTGAATGTTGGGGGAAGGAAGCATCGATTGAAGGAGAGGGCATGGAGAATCTCACACTAGAAGAGGTAATCTCACAATGATAGGTTAGAAATTACCTACGGTTTGGTAGAGAGACATCACATGGGGGGAATGGTGGGTGTATGTAGTTTTTTGTTTTTATTTATGAGTGTACTGGCTACCATTTAGAGGTCATTGTTAAGTTTATTAGAGATCGCCAAATGGAAGTCACTTGGCTTCTCCAAGTGTAGAATCTAATATTTATTAATTTATTTTAGTAGTGGTTTAAAACCCCTTATAAAGTATATATTTTAACTAAAATACATTCTTTATAATAATAATATTTGTATCATTTTAATTATTTTTTTATTAATTTAAATAATTATTATTAATTAATTATCAATTTCTTATTTTAGTGGTGGTTTAAAACACATTGTAATATATATATATATATATATATATATGTATATATATATAATTAGGGATGATGACAATGATGCTGACGACAAGAACAATAAAAATAATTAAAAAGACAATTTTCATTTTTTTTATTAATTATGATGATTAATAATATTATAAATGAATTGATAGTCAATTTCTTAAATTATTGATGATGTAAAACCCACTATAATATATAATAATTATAATTCACTTTTAATTAATTTAAATAAAAATAAAAATAATAAAAATAATAATTAATTGTTTATTTTAGCCATGATTTAAGGCTCTATAAATATTAAATATATAAGTACATTATATAAATGTATATAGATACAATATATAAATGTATTTAACCCATTATACAGATATAATGCATTATATAAATGTATTTATATAAATATACCATTAAACACATAATATGAATTTATATAAACATGCATAATATAAATTTATTTAAATACATTATAGAGATATATTATATAAATTCATTTACAATAAATGCATTATAAAAATACTTTAGACATATATAAATGTATTTAAATATATTATATAGATACATCATATAAATTCTTATCAACAGAGTATTTAAATACATTATACATATTTAAAAGTATTTAAATATATTATATAGATACAATATATAAATACATTATACAAATGTAACATTATATATAAATGTATATGAAAATATACAATTATGATGGGTTTATTAGAATTTAATAATAGTTATTCAAGCAACGAAAGACAATAAGAAACCATAGACCAATATTTCTATGATATAAAAATAAAACCATTTATAATATAAAATATATAATATATATAACTTACTCCGATGTTAGTCGAATATCCTATATTCAACCGTGAATTTGACAAAGTTCACTAAGAAGTGGCCAAAGGCTCCTTTCTCCTTGGTATATCCTTAGGTTGATGAATTGCCCAATATTTGGTTGAGATCCTCCTTGATTATAGGATTTTCTAGGACCTCTTAAAGAAAATTAATAAGTAGAAGAGATCATTAGGGAATAAGGTGAATAAATATCAAATTGATTGGACAACCATCTCAATGGTTTCAGTATTATTATATAGGCATTAGGGAAATTCCATGAATCAATATGAATTTACTCAAAATCTATAAAACATCCGAGTAAATGACTTTAGTTAAAAAAATTTATAACCCATGGTCATATGTATGGATTTATCATATAAATGTATTCAATGGATTCTTCTATATATTTCAACATATGAAATGTTTATAATTAATGATAACCATATGTGGAAGTTTCTTGAATGTTAACTTTTATCATTAAATTACCTTATCAATCATAGTATAATATTGATATATCTCCACACTATTATATGACCATATCATACTCTAAAATATTCCTTAGGTTAGAAAAATTCGCCTATCCCAACGGTTTCACTAGAACCATTGGGATAGCCTCCAAATTCCCATTTTCCCAATGGTTTAAACAAACCTTTGGGATAGGCTAGGAATTAATTTTTACCAATGGTTCGCAAAGAACTGTTGGTAAAAAGATTCTCAGAATACTATTCCAACGGTTTGAAACCTTTGGCATAGGCTATGCTATGCAATGCACAATAGCCTGCAATTCAGAGAGCCTGAAAGCTTGCAATTCACAACACTGGTAGGGTGTCCACCCATTCAGGTAATTCTACGATCTCCTTTCCAATTAGTGTACCTCTACTGAAAAAATTCATAAACATTTAACATATAATGCATCCTAGAACTATACACATCTAGAATTAAATCATAATTCATAACATATTTATAAACATAAATAATTTATTTATAATTCAATTTAATATTTAGATGACAATTATATGTGGAATATTGAATTCAATTCATAATTTGATCGGTTTTGCATATACCAGATGTTTTTACTATAAATGATGTCCATTTTAAACAAAATACATATACCTAGAGTGATATCGGCCACACCGTGCCTCGGATTGAGGCACAGTTAACTCGTACACGTCACAAATGACCCATGGATCGTTTTCCTAAAGTATCAACATATCCCAAAAGCGTTTGATTGGTTTTCCGTATGCAAGTTATTGTCACTTAAAATTCTTTTCATTTCAAAAAAAATGAGACAATTTGAGTGGTGTCAGCCACACCATGCCTCGTATTAAGGCGGGGTTGACTCTTACATGTCACATATGATGCATTGATCATTGTTTTAAAGTTTGAACACATTCTGAATGCGTTTGGTCAGTTTTTCATATGTCAGTAGTTGTTTTCAATTAAAATGTTGTCCATTTAAAATAAACTTGACACTTTGAGTGGTGTCAGCCACATCGAGTCTCATATTGAGGCAGCGTTGACTCGTACACGTAAAAAATGACCCATGGATCATTTTCATAAAGTTTCAACATATTCCGAATGAATTTGGTCGGTTTTCCGTAGGCCTGTTGTTCTTTTTCACTTATAATCCTATCCATTTTAAACAAAAGAGACACAGTAAGAGTGGTACCGGCTACACCGTGCCTTGGATTTAGACGGGATTGACTCGTACACATCTCAAATGACCCATGGATCATTTTCCTAATGTATCAACACAGTCCGAATGCGTTTGGTCGGTTTTCTGTATGCCAGTTGTTGTTTTGACTTAAAATGACGTCCTTTTGAAACAAAAGAGAGACACTTTCAATGGTGCCGGCCACACCGTGCCTCGTATTGAGGAGAGGTTGATTCGTACACATCACATATGACCAATTGATCATTTTACTAAAGTTTCAACAGATTCCAAATGCGTTTGGTCAGTTTTCCGTATGTCAGTTGTTGTTTTCACTTAAAATTATGTCCATTTTAAACAAAACAGAGACACTTTGAGTGGTGCCAGCCACACCGCACCTTGGATTGAGGTGGGGTTGACTTGTACACGTCACATATGACTCATGGATAGTTTTCATAAGGCATCAACTCATTACGAATGCGTTTGGTCGGTTTTCCGTATTTTAGTTGTTGTTTTCACTTAAAATGAAGTGCTTTTTAAATAACAGATAGAAACATTGAGTGGTGCCAGCCACACCATGCCTCGGATTGAGGTGGGGTTGACTTGTACATGTCACAAATGACCCATGAATCATTATGCTAAAGTATCAATACAATCATAATCCATTTGGTCAGTTTTCGGTATGTACCTAAAATTTAGTCCATTTTAAACAAAAGAGAGACACTTTGGGTGGTGCTGGCCACACCACGACTCTGATTGAGGCGCGGTTGACTCGTACACATCACATATGACTCATGGATCATTTTACTAAAGTTTCAATAGATTAAGAATGTGTTTGGTCGGTTTTCACTATGCATGTTGTTCTTTTCTCTTATAATCCTGTCCATTTTAAACAAAAGAGACACAATTAGAGTGGTATCGGCCACAACGCACCTCGGATTTAGACGGGGTTGACTCATACACGTCTCAAATGGCCCATGGATCATTTTCTTAAAGTATCAACACAACCTGAATGTGTTTGGTCGGTTTTCCGTATGTTAGTTGATGTTTTCACTTAAAATGATGTCCTTTTGAAACAAAAGAGAGACACTTTGAGTGGTTTCGGCCAAACCGCACCTCATATTGAGGTGGGGTTGATTCATAAATGTCACATATAACAAATTGATATTTTTCATAATGTTTCAACAGATTTAGAATGCGTTTGGTCAGTTTTCCATATGTCAGTTGTTGTTTTCACTTAAAATTAAGTCTATTTTAAACAAAAGAGAGACACATTGAGTGGTGTCGGCCAGACTGCATCTCGAATTGGAGAGAGGTTGACTCATAAACGTAACATATGACTCATGGATCATTTTACTAAAACATCAACACATTCTAAATGCGTTTGGTTAGTTTTTCGTATGTCAGTTGTTGTTTTCACTTAAAATGAAGTGCTTTTTAAATAAAAGATTGACACTTTGAGTGGTGTTGGCCACACCGCGCCTTGGATTGAGGTGGGGTTCACTCGTACACGTCACAAATGACCCATGAATCATTGTTCTAAAGTATCAACACCATCAAAATCCGTTTGATCCGTTTTCCATTTGTACTTAAAATGTTGTCCATTTTAAACATAAGAGAGACACTTTGGGTGGTTCCGGCCACACCACAACTCGGATTGAGGCACTGTTGACTCATACATGTCACATATGACCCATGGATCATTTCACTAAAGTTTCAACAGATTCTGAATGTGTTTGGTCAGCTTTATGTATGCCGATTGTTCTTTTCACTTATAATCCTATCCATTTTAAACAAAAGAGACACAATTAGAGTGGTACCGCCCACAACATGGCTCATATTTAGATATGTTTGACTCGTACACATATCGAATGACCCATGGATAATTTTAATAATGTATCAACACAATATGAATGCGTTTGGTTGGTTTTATGTATGTCAGTTTATGTTTTCACTTAAAATGATGTCCTTTCGAAACAAAAGAGAGACACTTTGAGTGGTTCTGGCCACACCGCACCTCAGATTGAGGCGGGGTTGATTCGTACACATCACATATGAACCATTGATCGTTTTTCTAAAGTTTCAACAGATTCCTAATGCGTTTGGTCGGTTTTCTATTTGTCAGTTGTTGTTTTCACTTAAAATTAAGTCCAATTTAAACAAAAGAGAGACACTTTGAGTGGTGTCGGCCACACCGCAGTCACATGACACCTTCTATTGATATTACGTCTATCCAACCATCTCAAAATGCACCCACACTTTGTTTTCTTATGATTTCATGGCATTCCGAGGTCGTTCGGCCGGTTTCGACCACCACACGCACACTTTTCAAGCGCGCCAAACACCTAAAAAACACATATTCAGCTGTGCCGCACAAAATACACATCTGAATGATGTTTCATCTCCTTGTACACCTCAATAATAATAATTAGGGTGTTTTCATGTGATTTCAAGTCATTTAAAAGTCATTCGACATGCATTTGACCGTTAAACGCATGTTTTGGCCATTTATGACACGCGAAGTGCGTTTTCGGCCATCACGGTCACACGAAACCTCTGATTGATGTGATGTCTGGATGAACATTTCACAATTCATCCATCCTTTGTTGTAGTATGATTTCATGGCATTTGGAGGTCGTTCATCTGGTTTTGACCACCCCACATACGCTTTTCATGCGTGCCGAACACCTAAAAAATACATATTCAGCCATGCTGCGAAAACGACTTGTCTTAATGATGTTTCGTCTCCTCTTACACCTAAAGAATAATAATTAGGGTGTTTTCGTGTGATTTCAAGTCATTCCGATGTCTTTTAGCATGCATTTGACCATTAAACGCATGTTTTGGCCATTTACAACACATGGAGTGCGTTTTCAGCCACCGCGGTCACACGACACCTCCAATTGATGTGCCGTCTAGCTGACAATTTTCCAATTCACCATCCCTTTGTGGTCATCTGATTTCATGGCATTCTGAGGTCATTCGGCTGGTGTCGACCACTCCATGCACGCCGAACACCTAAAAAACACATATTCAGCCGTGTTGCGCAAACCGTGGGTCTGAATGATGTGTCGTCTCCTCGTACACCTCACAAATAATAATTAGGGTGATTTTGTGTGATTTCAAGTCATTCCGATGTTGTTCAACATGCATTTGACAGTTAAACGCATGTTTTGGCCATTTACGAAACACTGAGTGCGTTTTCCGCCACCGCGGTCAGAAGACACCTCTGATTGATTTTTCGTCTGGCCAAACATTTCACAATTCACCCACCCTTTGTTGTAGTCCGAGTTCATGACATTCTATGGTCGTTTGTCCTATTTCAACCACCCCACGCACGCTTTTCAAGCGTGCTGAACACCTAAAAAACAAATATTCATCTGTGCTGCGAAAACCACGTGTTTGAATGACATGTCGTCTCCTCATACACCTCAAGAATAATAGTTAGTGGGTTTTGGTGTGGTTTCAAGTCATTCCGATGTCGTTTGGCATGCATTTGACCGTTAAACGCATGTTTTGGCCGTTTATGACATGCGGAGTGCATTTTCGGCCAGTGCGGTCACACGACACCTTCTATTGACGTACCTTCTAGCTGACTATTTCATAATTCACCCATCCTTTGTTGTCGTCCGATTTCATGGAAATCTGAGGTCGTTCGACTGGTTTCGACCACCCCACGCACGCTTTTCAAGCATGCTGAACACCTAAAAAACACACATTTAGCCGTACCACACAAACTGTGTATACAAATGACGTGTCATCTCCTCTTAAACCTAAAGAATAATAATTAGGACATTTTTTTATGATTTCAAGTCATTCTGATGTCATTCGTCAGGAATTTGACTGTTAAACGCATGTTTTGGCCATTTACGACATGCAGAGTGAGTTTTCAGCCAGTGCGGTCACACAACACCTCTAATTGACGTGCCTTCTAGCCGAAAATTTCACAATTCACCCACCATTTTTTGTCGTTCGATTTGATGGCATTACGAGGTCATTTGGCCAGTTTCGACCACCCACGCACGCTTTTCAAGCACGCCAAACACCTAAAAAACACATATTCTATTGTGCCGGTCAAACGGCTTGTTCGAATGACATTTCGTCTCCTCTTACACCTCAAGAATAATAATTAGGGTGTTTTCGTGTGATTTCAAGTCATTCCGGTGTCGTTCGGCATGCTTTTGACCATTAAACGCATTTTTTGGCCATTTACGACATGCAAAGTGCATTTTCGGCAACTGAGGTCATACGACACCTCCGATGGATGTACCGTTTGGCCGACCATGTCAAAATTTTCCCATCCTTTTTTGTCATCCAATTTTATGGAATTCCGAGGTCATTTGGCCGGTTTCGACAACCCCACACATGCTTTTAAGCACGCCGAACACCTAAAAAACACATATTCAGTCGTGCCACGCAAATTGCGTGTCCGAATGACGTGCCCTCTCCTCGTACACCTCAAGAATAATAATTATGGTGTTTCCGTGTGATTTAAAGTCATTTTGATGTCATTCGACATGAATTTGACCATTAAACACATGTTTTGGCCATTTACGACACGTGGAGTGCGTTTTCAGCCACCGCGGTCAGATGACACCTCCGATTGATGTGCTGTGTGACCGAACGTTTCAGAATTCATCCACCCTTTGTTTTCATCCATGTTCATACAATTTTGTGGTCGTTTGGCTGGTTTTAACCACCCCACGCACGCTTTTCAAGCGCACCGAACACCTAAAAAACACATATTCAGCTGTGTCGCAGAAACCATGCATCTGAATGACGTGTCGTCTTCTCATACACCTCAAGAATAATAATTAGGGTGTTTTAGTGTGATTTCAAGTCATTACGATGTTGTTAGGCATGCATTTGACCGTTAAATGTATGTTTTGTCCGTTTATGACACGCGGAGTGAGTTTTTAGCCAGCGTGGTCATACGACACCTTTGATTGATGTGTCGTCTGGCTGACCATTTCACAATTCACCCACCCTTTGTTTTAGTCTGATTTCATGGAATTATGAGGTCATTCGGCTGGTTTAGACCACCCCATGCACGCTTTTCAAGCGCGATAAACACCTAAAAACACATATTCAGCTATGTCGTGCAAACCGCATGTCCGATTGATGTGCCGTATCCTCGTATACCTCACAAATAATAATTTGGATGTTTTCATGTGATTTCAAGTCATTACGATGTCGTTCGGCATGCATTTGATCATTAAATTCATGTTTTGGCCATTTACGACACATGGAGTATGTTTTCGGCCACCACGGTCAGATGACTCCTCCGATTGGCGTGTCGTCTGGGCGAACATTTTACAATTCACCCACCCTTTGTTGTCGTCCGAGTTCGTGGAATTCTGAGGTCATTCAGCCACCAGGGTCACACTACACCGTGCCTCGGATTGAGGTGGGGGATGTTCGGAGTCCAGGGAGGATGGTGGGGGGGGGGGGGTGTCTGGAGGGTTGTCTGCGGGCCAGGGAGGATGGCGGGGGGCTGTCCGAGGTGCTGTCCAAGGTACAGGGAGGAGGGTGGGGTGGAGGGCTGTCTGGGGTCCAAGGAGGAGGATGGGTAATGTATCTAAAAGTCTATCTAGGTATCATACATCTAATTCCGACAGGACTACGAACCACTACTAGGTGTCGTCCTGGAGCAGGGCCAAATCACGACATTATCGTGGCATGAATGTGGCATGATCGCGACGTGACCGCGGTGTGACCGCGGTGTTTTAGCCTGGTCCATCGACATCCGCGGAGCAACATCTTCCAACTAGGATTCCAAATAAATCCTATGTAGTTGTCCTTTACATTATAGAAACTGATATTATGTTATAAAAACAGACTCCAGATTCAGGATTATGGTATGATAAATAAATATATTTTATATTCTTTGTCTTTAAAAGTGGTACTAAGTAGTTGAAACTAATGATTTAGAGTCAAATTATTGCCCCCTAAACTATCACGGTGAGTTTTCACAGACAACACACCTCTGTTAGAGGGGTTTTATTATAAAAACATGACTTTATTTATCAAATGAAGAAATTATATTAATGAAAACTTATTCAATATATGCAATTAAATATAATTAAGCAGAAATAAGAAAGAATCTAAATTCAATTTAAATCATTCTTAAATTAAAGAGGCTACGAGAGGGACTGCCCCCTCACCCCGGAGTGCCCCCTCACCCCGGAAAGCCCCCCAACCCCCAGACAGCCCCCCTCACCCCGGACTGTCCCCCTCACCTCAAAAATCCCCCCAACCCCCAGAATCCCCTTCACCCCCCGGACATCCCCCCACCCCGGACAACCCCTCCCACCTGAAACATCCCCCACCCCCGGAAGGCCCAACCACCCCCCGGACAGCCCCATCACCACCCAGACAACCGCCCCACACCACCCTAACATCCCAACCACCCCCGGACAGCCCTCCCTCAACTCGGACAACCCCCACCCCTGGATAGCCCCCATGACCCCTTGGACAGCCCCCTGACCCCCTGGACATCCCCCACCCCGAAAATCCCCCCCAACCCCCAGACAGCCCCCACCCCCGGAAAGCCCCCCCACCCCGGACAACCCCCCACCCCGGACAACCCCCCCACCTCAAACATCCCATTCCCTCGGAATGATATCCCAACTCAGGACATCCCCCCCACCCACCGGAAAACCCCCCTCACCACCCAGACATCCCCCCACACCACCCGGACAGCCCCCCACACCAACCGGACAGCCCCCCACCCCCTATATAGCCCCACTCAACCTGGACATCCCCCTCACCCCCCAGAAGGCCCCCACCCCCCGTACATCCCCCCTCACCACCCAGATAGCCCCCCACACCACCCGGATAGCCCAAACACCCCTCAGACAGCCCCCCTCAACCCAGATAGCCCCCCCGACCCCCTGGACAACCCCCCATCCTAGATACCCACCCTCGCCCCAAAAAGCCCCCCTTCAACCCCCGGACAACCCCCACCCCCTGAACAACCCCCTCCCCCCGGCCAGCTCCCCCTCAACCCGAACAGGCCCCCACCCCCGAACAACCCCCCTCCCCCCGTGAAACCCCCCATACCCCAGACAACCCCCCAACACCTTGGACAGCCCCACCCCTCGGACAGCCCCCCCGACCCCCCGGACAGCCCCAACCCCCTGTAGACTTTGTTAAAAATTAATAAACACATATAAATGAATTCTCAAGTCACAATTAATTACAAGATGAAGAAAAATCATAAAAACACATACTTAGAAAATATGGAATCCAACCGCAAAAAATATAAGATGTTTCACCTCCATCAGATTAAATATTTAATTAATTAAATGGATCTGGTGGGATGGAGAAAATCTAACTTAAATAAAAACATAAAAAAAGATACACATCAAAATCAAAACACAAAACTAAAATATTATATGAATAAAAATAATAATAAGGTAAAACATAAATATTTTAAGTGTAGAAAGATGAAAATACGTGATTTGAGATGGATCTGATGAAGATTTAGTAGTTTGGATGGGGGATGTCGAGCGAGGAGGGTGTCCGCTGCTACAGATTCAGTTCTGCTCACGAATGAGGAGGGCCTACTTAATTGGGGGAAACTTTGCCCAACGGTTTTTAGAAACCGTTGAGAAAGAGTGACTATTCCAACGGTTCATATAGAACTCTTGGTAAAATCCTCTAAAAAATAGGTTTTACCCAACAGTTCTTTAGAACCGTTGGTAAATCCTCTCACAAGGAAGCCTTTCCCAATGGTTCTAGAGAACCTTGGGTAAATTGTCTTCCAAAGAGGCCTATACCAATGGTTTATCAAAACCATTGGTATATCCTCCCTTTCCCAATGCTTTTTTTAAACCTTTGGGATGAAAGTGTTGGGAAAACACAGATTTCCAGCAGTGTCCATATTCCATGAGTTCCTAGACTGGTTCATCACTGTGTTCATCGATGATATCATGATCTAATCAAATTCAAATAAGGGGAATTCTAAGCATATTATAGTTTTATTTCAGGTTCTTTGACACCAATATCTCTATGGGAAATTTTCCATGTGAAAATTTTTGGATATGAGAGGTTTGATTCCTTATACATGTGGTGTGTTAGTAGGGTGTGGTCATAGACCCATCAATGATAGAGGAATTTTTTTATTGGGAAGTACCTAAGAATGTGGTAGAGGTTCATAGATTACTTAGTATTATGTGATATTATGGGAGGTTTGTGACCAATTTAACTTGATTATAAACCCTAATAACAATATTCAATAGGAATTAATAGGATTTTATGTGGAGTTATTAGTTCTAGGTAGTATTTGATTACCTAAAAGAGAAGTTGGTCTATGCGCCAGTGCTTCAATTGCATATGGATGGTGTGATGTTTAATGTTTTCTATGAAACATCCCATATTGGGTTGGGATGTGTGTTGATATAGTATAGGGAAGTAACCTCTTATGGGTATAATCAGTTACATCCTTATGAGAGTAAATATTCCACCAATGATCTAGAGATGGTGAAAATTGTGTTTGTGCTGAGGTTGTGGAGACATTACCACATCATCAAGCACTTTGTGTTTTTCTTAGACCACAAGAGTTGAAAATATATTTTCCCTTAGTAGGGTTTTAATATATTCCAACTAAGGTGGATATTTTTTTAGTGATATGATTTTTAAGTCACTTATACCCCAGGCTATTGATGATGCATCAAGTTTGAAATCATGAGAAGATGTGGTTTGTGAGTTTATAGATACTTGAAAAGTGATGGAGGATCTTATAGCACTGTATATTGATGTTGGAGAGATAAGTGTCCATGGTTGTATTTATCATATGATTTTATAGTTATCTTTGATGTGAAATGTATAGGAGTCTCAATGGGGAGACTCAGAGGTAGATGTGATGCATGTCCATGTTGATCAGTGTGATACTTCAGAGGGATGGTTAGAGGATAGTGTGACAACCATGATCTTTATTTATTATTTTAACATGATTTATTACATCAAATTTCAATTAATACAACTTATAAGATCGATAGGTCTAGTGTCTTTGGGATATTAGGTACATTAAAAAACAACTTAAAACATAAAAAGCAACATATTTATTGAAAACTTTTTAACATGTCTAAAATGTTCCTTCATACTTAACACTACATGGGATAACCTGAGGACATACATAATAAAGGGGCGAGCTATAAAGCCCAGTAAGGTAATAAAAAATTCATAACATGAGGAAGATAATACATTTTTGTCCATAGGCATATCAATGGAACATAAACGAAACATGAATAATAAGGCACGAAATAACAAGATAATCATAACATGAGAAACGTGAAAACAACTTAAAACAATGAATCATAAACATAGGTCAAGGATAAATATACCAAGAAATCTCAGTGGAAAAAAGTCTGATAAAGGAATCAGGTAAACCACCTATCCTAAAATGATGTATCATGATACTAAACATTACCCAATGTATTGGAGCGCTATCATGGAACATCCTTGATAACCATTTCATTCTCATGCTTAAGTGTACCACATAGATCATATAACATGGATTCATTCAACATCATAATTTATTCCATGATAATGTAATGTGGAATAAATACATGTAAGTCCCCAATAAATTAGTATATGTTCATAAAGGTTAATACACTTGATAAAAATGGGTATGGAATTCACTATGCAATTATTTTGGCATGGAAAACCGTGGTGCAATTTCAACAGCATAACGACGACAAACAGAATTCATAAAACTGGTTTATGAGAGAAAAAGGGGTATGTATTAATTTATACATGAATTTTAAAGTAATATATAAATGTAAAGATATTCCCTAACATTATGAATCGGAAATATAAGTCTTAACATAATAAATAAAATTGAATATAGAAGAGAAATGAATGAACCCTAACAACATTTCAGTATGGTAATAGGTGTACATAAAGGTTCTTAGGTGAGTTAAATGAGAGTGAAACAATATCTAATAATTTATAAATCAAATGGAAAGTAAGTGGTATATTTAATAAGTTATCCCAACATATGAAAAAGGATATTGAAATACATAACATAAAATGAATTCTTGATAAAAGAGGAGGGTGGAAGATGAGGTCCACTTATAGAATTTTGGCATAGTAACGATTTAGATAAAGGTAAAAATGAGATAAGATGAATAATATATCATTAAAATAATTTAAATTTAATATTAATTTAATCATATTAAATTAATTACAATATATCTAATTGAATTATAAAGACTAACTTCAAGGGAGATTATTGAATTTAAAGGAGAGGAAGGTGAGGACCCCTTACGGAATTTCGACATAGTAACGACTTAGGTAAGGGTCCAAATGAGGGAGGATAAATGATACCTAATAAAAATAAAATAAATTGTATTTTAAGTTAATTATTATAAATTAATTATAATATAATGAAATAAAATTAAAAGATCTAATCTCAAAGAAGGTACTTGAATTCAAAAGAGAGGAGATAAATCCCTTATGAAAATTCGGCATGGTAACATGTGTACTTGAGAGGTATTAATGAGAGAGATATGGGTATATAATAATTTTTAAAATCACAAGGGAAGTATGGGGAATGTTTGAAAACATACCCCAACCGTAGGAATTAAAAATAAAATGTCATAACAAAGAGGATATTCTTGAATAAAAGTGAGAAAGAGATAATACCGTATTTGAATGTGGGACTCCAAAGGCTTGGGAGAGGCTTATTGGGAATTTGGATGCACCTTGGGAGGACTATAGGGAGAATATGGAAGAGTTTGGATATGATTAATAGAGTTTTAGTGAATAGAAATTATAAATTGTGTGGGTTTATATTGGAAAGGATGAAGATTTCTTTATTATTTTGGTTTTGGACACTACTTAATAAAATATTTAATACCACAAACCATCCCATGGTTTTTTCCCATGGTTTTTGAAAAATGGGAAATGCATAAATTATTTTATAATTCCAAGGGCCTAAGATAATAAAATATTTCCCTTTCTTATGTGAAGGTGAGTCACATTTTCAGAGAAATGATTTTATAATATTAAAATATATTATAAGTCTTGGAGGATTCACTACGGCTTTATAAAATAAATTAAATAAACATAAAATTACATTATCTTAAAGTTTAAATATATATTTTTCATAATATAACTTTTATAGTATTTATTACTTCACTATTAGACCATTTTAATGTCATAAAATACATTGTATATTTATATGGTATTTATTTTTTACCCAAAAAATTTGAGTGTCTTAGAAAATTTTGAAAAAATTACAATTAGATAATTTCAATATACTAATTAAAAAAATAATATTCATTTTAACTAAATAATTTTTTGAACATTTTAATTTTCACTTTTAAAATAAAAACCAATATTTATTGAAAATGATATGTTTCTGAAAAATAATAGTGTTTGAACCCTTATAATAATTACATGTGACATCATAAAAGTTATATGATCATATATATTTTATAAATATTATTTAATAATAACATTACATTAAAATATTATTTATTTAAAAAATCCAATAATTCTTCAAAATATTTTTCCTAATTGAATTTGAATATTAACAAAAAATATAATTTTTGCTTAAAAAAATCATTTTCAAAGCACCAATATTATTTTTAAAATACATTCATTAATTTATAAAAAATGTAAACATCACTATTTCTATGGTCTTGATACATATCCCTTTATAACACCAAAATACACCCTAAGAGTAAGGTGTAACGTGGTGGGGCTTTCATGGGTCTGTTCGGTGAACATGGTTTGGACCGTGATCTCAATGAGCTTGAACTTCACTTGTAAACTGTTTCAATAATACTTAAGTTGTTGGATATAATCTTGGGATTTTTATAGATAAAACACCATAAATTCTATCTTCCTTACAAGATCCGATAAATAGGCTTTATAGGGTTTGATCCTAATAGTTGCAGCCATAATTTCCTTTGTCTATTCCAAAAGGATTTGTTAAAACCCTATATTTATACTAACCATGTGATCACTATTAAATGGATATATTATCAGTGGTAAAATAATCATTTAAATCCAATCATAAATAATAAAATAAAATAAGTACATTTGTTTTTTATTTAATTAAATAAAAAGGGGAATTTTATTCATAACAGTTCGGGTCGTTATAGATATTCAGAACTGGGTGTTGTTTTAGGGGAGAATGTTTGTTCCATTTGTAGTGTATGGTAAATTTCTCTATGATATTCATAGATCACCTTTATTAGTATATCCTAGTGTGACCAATATTTATTATGGTTTGGTGAGGTAGTTTTGGTGGCCAAGGATGGAATGGTTTGTGGTAGAGTTTGTTGAAAAGTGCTTGGTTTTTTAGTATGTGATGGTGGAAAACAAAGTTATGAGTGATTTTTTATAGCCCTTGTATGTTTCATCATGGTAATGGGAAGAAATATTGATGGATTTTGTTTTTAGGTTACCATATGATTAGGGAGGTTGTGATGCAGTTTGGGTGATAATGGACTGACTAACAATGTAATTTCACTTTCTATCAATCCATGAGTCAAGTTCCATGGATTTCATGGCAATTTAGTATGTGGAAAATGTGGTTTAGCTTCATGGGGTACTAAGGAACATCATCTCTTATCGATATTATTAGTTTACCTTGAAGTTATAGGGGGATTAAAACATGATTTCTGATCCCATATTTGCTTTATCATTGCTTTCTACCATCAAACAGTTTTGAAGATGGAGTGGACCATCTAGATGCTGAGGGATATATTGTGAGCCTGTTTCTTAGACATTGGTGGATTGTGGGTATGACACCTTCCTCTTTTTGAAACCTTCCTCTGGTTGGGTTCTCATACAACAACATATGTCACTAATCCAATAACAAGGCTCCAGTTGAGGCATTGTATGGGTGGTCATGTTGTTCTACATTGTACTGGAGAGAGGTTAGAGAGTTACTAGTTCTTGATACAATGTGGTGAAATGTATGACTGAGAATATCCAGTTTACCCAAGAAAGGATTAGGTCAATATTGGACCATCATAATTCCTTTTATAATCATCGGTGGAAGCCTCTAGAGTTTGAGTTTGAAGACCATGTTTTATTGACATTCTCCCCTACATGGGGGAAACAAAGGTTTCTTTGGGGGAGAAAGATTTATCCCAGGTTCATTTTGGGCCCTCTAAGGTATTGGGGAAGTCGGAATATTTGTTAGAATTACCACCATGGCTAGATTGGATATGTGATGTCTTCCATATGTCAAATATTTATATATATCTTCATTATATCTCCTAGGTCATTAATTGGGGAAATTTGGGTGTCAAGGATGACATGGAATTTATGGAGTGGCCAGTAGAAATATAGGATTATCGAGAGAATTCATTGTGTGGATGAACCATTCCAATGGTTTTTGTGTTGTTTATGAATGGTATCCTAGAGGAGAGTTCTTGGGAGAGTGAAATGAATATATATGTTTAATTCATAAAGTTTTTTTGATATTTTCTTTGTTCTGTTTTACTTACTAATGTGGTATTTGGATCATTTTGTTTTATGAGATGTGATTTCCATTGATGATGTGGTGTGTGGTAAAGATTACAACATGATAAGAGGGAAAAACTTATTCTTAAATGAGAAGTATTACGTTATGACACTTTTAACTTTATTTGGGTAGTTTAGTTCCACCCATAGTGAATAATATCTTGACATAGAAGACATAGTTCCTTGATTTTCATGATCGGGGAAGTGTCGTCTGTTGGTTATGGTGGTTGTTGTCTCAGTCTTTTTGGAAATTGAGGTGGTAGTACAAATGGTTGAATGAAAATGATGTGGCTTGTGGTTGGTACCAAAATATGTGGTTTTGTGCCCAATGGTGGATGGTGATGTGGTTTTGTGGGGTGTTTTGTGGGTGATCTGGTTTGGTGTGTTTAGCTAGAAGTCATGTTAAGGTATAATGAGAATTCTAAGAGGTATCTCACAAAATGGTTGTTCATACCTTTCCTTTCTTTCAATTATGGTTTTTATTCACTTGGATGATAATATTTTGATATTTATCTAATGTTACTACCCATTCATTCGTGACCTATACTTCTCTATTTGGGATCATGGAGGTGTTTCAGAGGAGGTTTGAGGAGGTTCTATGGAGGTTGGAGATGTAGAATTGTAGTAGGTAATTACCATTGTGAAAGGGGATTCATGAAATGATTTGGTGATTCATGGCATGTAATAATGATGAGTTAATAGATCTTATATGGAGGAGTATTAATCTATGAAACTGATTCATATTTTGAAAGGGAAATTCAAAATGTGAGTTTCATTCAGCTTGACACGCCATGAATTTTAGAAAAAACTAAATATATGGGAGATTGATTCCTTGTAATGATTTCATATCTTGTAATCCATGTACCCAATAGAATTCACGACATGAATATGGAATTCAAGGCATGAAGACGGTCACAATAGCCTATTTATAGGGTTGGAATTCGGAAAAAACCTCTCACTTTACACTCATTTTCTCTTCGTTTTAGGTGAACCCTATACACTTTTGGTGGATCATCTAGAACCTCTCCTATAGCATTGATCCTTGGGTTCTAGTGATTGATCTTTCCCTATATGATGTGATTTATTCTCCCTTTCCCCTTGTATTCCCATGTTCTTCCCTTGGGGATTCACTATGGTGTTTTTATTTGGTTTGGGGTGTGTTTGGGTTTTCTTTTGATGATCCCTTGGTGCGGTTCAAATTTATCAATAGTTTCCTTTTGTGATTATCATTTTTGTGCTATTTCTTCTCCACCATGTGGTGCGCAACAAAATCCGAAAGCTTCTTTGAGGCAAAAAATCCTCTTTCTCACCCTATTTTTGTGTAATGTATGGGGGGTTCATGATTTTTTTCTTCATTTGAGTGGATAATAAGGGTCATATTAATAAAGATAATTAATTGAAAAAACTGAAATTAATGGGAATGTGTAGAAATCACATG
This sequence comes from Viscum album, assembly GCA_963277665.1. Classification (NCBI taxonomy): domain Eukaryota; kingdom Viridiplantae; phylum Streptophyta; class Magnoliopsida; order Santalales; family Viscaceae; genus Viscum; species Viscum album. The sequence goes on along the minus strand of OY728138.1, from coordinate 282,612,689 downwards.
ATTTACAACATTGATGTTATTTTCAATGATATTATGAATGCTATTTCAAATAATAAATATCACATCTATTGGGATTTTTTCTGGTATTGTTGTTGATGTGTATGTGTGAGATCCTTACTATTTTTTTGTTTGATCACACCCTGAATAATAAGATAAAGAATATATATGGATAATAATTGGTGTCCCATGGGAATTTGGTTTATGTGTTAATACCCATACTAAATAAGGAAGTGAAATATTGAAATCCCTTGAATAAATTATAAAATTAGGAATGTGTTGCTTTTGGTTGGTTGTGTTTGATGCACTTCCTTGTGTGTTGTAGGCTGTTGTGTGGTGATGGTGCTGACTAGTTAGGCCATGAGATGTGTGGGAAGGGATATAATGGTGTAGACATGGGATGTGTTGTGGGAAGTTGTGTGATGTGTTTGTGATGTGTTGTGGTGATGTGTGATATGGTGGTGTGTCGTGGTTGTGAAGTGAAGTGATTGAAATGGGTAGTTTTTTCAGTGATATGGATTGGTTATTGTAGCACTTTGGAAATGGTTAGTGTGTAATGGGAGAGTTTTTGTGTGGTATAGTTTTTATAACATCTCATTTATGATGAAAATAAATTGTAACGATGAAGGTGAATGTGATGGGATGACAGCGAATAAGAATGGGATGGAGAATGATGTGTGGTAAATAACTTTAATGAATTAAATGTTAAATGAATGAGATGTCTTATGTGAAATGAAATGGATTGTTAATGAGATTTTTTTGAAATTAATTAAATCTATAAAATGGTGGGATAATTAATTGAAAGTGGAAATGTATGGCTTTGTACAGTGGTTGTGGGGTGTGTTTTATATAGTTGTATAAGTGGTTGTGATGGTTGATGTGTGGTGTGGTGGTGGTGTTATGGATGTGCCAATGTTATTATTGTGAACCCATAGGCTGGGTATTGTGCACTATATATGTTTAATGTATTTTATTTAATTTCTATTATATCCACACCTTAGTTGGACAACCTTACCAATACTTAGAGGTTCTGGGTTCTGGGTGTTTTACCCAATATCCAGGATGGTGGTGATTTAGATGATTGACTACCCCCTCTTCCTTGCTCTTTTTTAGTAGCAGTGATGTTATGGGTTGGTATTGAATATTACCCAGTAGTTTTGGCCTAGGTTCCCCCAAGAAATATGTGGTGTGATGGATGATGTGTTTTTGAGTGGGATGTGGTGAGATGTAATTTATGTTGTGGGGGTCATGAGTGGTTGGCGGAAGGCATGAGGTTAATTTCGTTAACATTCATGATACCCTATTACCCTGAATATGTGATGAGATGTGGTGTGAAAAACCTGGTTTCTACAAGTGAGATGTTGTGTGATGATCTATATATCTTTAGGTGATATGTGATGTGATATGGTTGTGATACGATATGTATGGAAGGTATGGGAGTACATGGAATTTAACATTGGTGTACGAGAGAAAAAAATATGTAGGGAATCAGTAGTGGGGTTCCCTTTTATGTTTATAATTCTATGTTATTATATTTGTTGCGTGATTTTTTGAGTCATCCTTAATGTGTTTGGGGATGGTTAGTGGACCTATTTAAGTGCTTGTTGGTTATGATTTTTGTTCACTGAAACATTAGTATTCTATTTTCACATGTTCACTTGATTCCTTGGGTATGATCTTATTGAGTATACATGCATTCTCACCCTACTTATATAAACTATTTTTATGGTTTTAAAAGGAATTTGGGGATAGAGTTAAACATTTATAGCTTGGGGTTGGAGTTATAGTTGAGTCACTTCTATATGACTAGTGTTTTGGTAGTTTACTTTAGAGACTTTATTTTATATGTAGACATTTTTATGCACTGTGGTATGGTTTTGGGTTTAGTTTTATAATATATTAAGGAGTTTCTTGGTGTGTTTTTTACTTATCTATCAATCTTATATTATTAGGGGGTAATTCCTTCTATGTGTGATATTTTTATACCCTCAGTGTTTGCTGCCAATATGGGCCTACTGGAGGTGGGACTTGAGGGTCATTATCTATCTTCTTTCACTTCCAACCTATAAGGGGTACCTATAATGGGACGACATCATGAAAAAAAATTAAGTTTCCTATATGTTTAAGTGAAATATACTATGGAGGAAATATGATTCAACTTCCAATGTGTCAAAAATGTGGGAATAACAAAATAGGTTAATGTCTTAAAGGAATTAAAATATGTTTTATATGTGGTAAAGGAGGGAATCGAGTAACAAATTTCCAACGGAAAAAAAGGAAGAGTTTAGTTTATATGATTTATGAAAACGAATTACTTTCTTAGGTACCACTATAAATTCAATGTTAACATGTGAAGAATTGGGGCACTATAAAAACTAATGCACCAATCAAAGGGTTAATGATGAAAATCAATGTTTGTAACCTCTTAAGACAGTATATAAATAGAGGGAATATGAAATCAAAACTACTGAACAAGGTCATGAAAATTAAGTATTTTAAGGTATACTCACCATCCAACATAGAATTGAAAATGTGTTTTTCCATTTTGGTTCTACCCACTAATTCTTATCTATAAAGTTGTATAATATCATAAAATTACCATCATAATGACCCGGTATTGAATTATCAGTGAAAACTCCTTATAGTGCGATGATTTCACCCCTAGTCTAAAACTATTATCAGATTGAAATTTTAGTGAATTTTCTTCATTTAAATATTTTTTCTCTCCCTCTAGTCAAATTTGATGTGATTTTGAGAATGAATTTACTCTCTTTACATAGTGCCTATATCAATTTATAAAATATGGAAATCCCATTTTATATATGAATTTAACCTATGATAAACTTTAAATGAAAGGATAAATATGAACTTATTATAGGAATTAATTATATTATCTCGTTCTCAATGACCAATAATGAGGGGTATTTAGCTAAAATGATTGTGGAGAAACTCATATTTAGGGATATGACCACTATAATAGAAAATATGGGGTTCCTAGTTTACCTAACATAGTGAGGTTGATATCAAATTAGAAATTATATCTTGAGACTTGATTATATTTTAGATACCATCAATTATTTTTATAAGTTATAGATAATTAAAAGTACAAGGAAACAATTTATTTAAGGGGGAAAAATGTAACACCCTGAGATTTTAGTATAAATTTCCTTATAAATTAATACCAAGTTGAATATTTTGTTTCAAATGAAACACCGAACTAAAGTTTAAAAAGATATATTATATAGAGATAAAACATTACAAATAAATATAAACATTAATAAATTATGATAATACATTATTAAACATCATCACTAAAAGTATAAGAGGACTAAATACATAAGTAAATAAAAATACCTTGAACATAAAGTCTTTATCTTCATGGTTTTCTATAAAGACCATCAAACCAATTTCAACTATTGAAAATTAATAACATTTTAAATATAATAGACATGTTGGGAGATAATTAAATAGGATTCATGATTTTAGTGATGTTTGTAAGGAAATATATAGGAAAGAAATATGACCATTATATATATGTCCATTTGATATATGACCATCTGATAAATAGTGTGATGTCCCCCATACCCAAGAACATTTGTTCTGTGCTCAAGGTTCCAAGGTCTATCCACAAATGCCTAGATCCCACCTTCTACTATTTCCTATGAGATTATCATGGAGATAACAGATGCATATGAGTCTCTTGGAACAATCTAGACAAGCCCTTGGAACTTGGCGGCATTAATGCAAGAAGTTTTTTTAGGACTGTGTTTCTTTCACAAGGTAAGATGGCCTGGGAATTCATTGAGGGATGGTCTCTATGGGGACTCTTAATCAGAGGAAAATATGGATTTAGTCTTAGGAAAAATAGTAATAATACATCTCTTCTTTGGATCTCTCTTTGTGATTAGGTGCCTTCTCTCTAACAACACTCCCAATGGATTATTGGGCAGGGAGACACCAACTTCTAGGAGTGCAACTGTGGTGGTAGTCTCTTTGGCTTCCTGGGTTGCCCAACTCAGTACTTATTAATAAGGGTGGCCTCCCTTAATCCTTCTTTACTTAGGATTGTTCTTAACCCATCACAGGAAGACCATTTCCATGACATCAGACTAGATGTTTTAGTGGACATGTGTATATTCAGGTGTTCTTCTGAACGTAGATTCTCGGAAAAGGAGTATAGGAAGGCCACATTTGGGAAACCAGCTAAAAACCCCTAGGGATATATACTCTGGTGCAATTATATTCCAACCAAATAAAACTTCCTTATCTGGAGAGTCTGACACCATGTTATTCCAATAGAGATGGTCATCAAAGCCAAAGGAATTCTTATGGCCTCGTGATGTAGTTTTTGCTCATACCCTAAAGAGTAAACCTAGACCCATATTTTTCTCCAAAGTGATTGGACTAGCCATATTTGGAGTGTGATTGGGGAGTTTATGGCCCCCCCCAAGGGTGGCCTATTCTCTTGAGGATTTATTTCTTCATGGGTACAATGGAGTTGCATCCAAACACAAGACTGAAGGCCTGTCGCTCCCACTTACTGAGGGATTTTGGTGAATTTGGCCGGTGCACAACCATTCAAGACACCTCTAGTCTCGCCCCTCTCTCTATGAGATGTCCTTTAGTACTACGCTTCTTATCTTTGATCTGGATCATCTCTATAAGTATCCTAAGGCATCACCTTCTCTTAGATGCTTCACAATAAGATTGTGTCCTCTAGGGCCTTCAACCTCCACGTCTTCCGGCTCATGGGTCAGATGGTACTCTCTACCTTATAGGCTCAAACTAAACACATATAGGGCTTGAAGATAGGGTAATATTATAAGAGGAAGGTCCATTCGGGACACTTAGGGTTCAATCATCCTTGCCTTCAATGCATACTATGAGGAGAGGGATTCTTTGGCGGCCAAGGCCCTTTACAGTGGGTTAGAGATCTACCTCTTTAGAGCTCTCCCCAAACTATAGTGAAGAAAAATCCCAAAAATTATCTAAATCTCCCTTAAGAATGAAATTTCCCCACCTTGGAACATTATTTATCTAATCTGAAAATGCAAGGCCCTTCTTTCCCTTGATATCGTGATCCTTCCCACGTGGCATGAGGGTAACTAGCTATCATACTTCATGGCTTCTTGGGCGACCTGTGACTCTCCTATATCTTTGTTCAATTCCCTTGGCACCCTGCCTTTGTGCAGCACATATGTTGCTATCATGGATGCTCTAGGCCTCCATTTTTTCAGACCTCTATGATCTCACGCTCAATTGGTAACACTTTGTGTGGCTTTTTGGTGTTGGTTGTTGGGTTGCTTGTTCTTGTAACTTATTTTCTTCATAATAAAAAATTTCATTTTATGCCATTGGTAATATGGTAATTGAAAATATGGTCATTGGATAAACAGTCATTGGGTATGCCTATATCCAATATTTATATTAAATATGTGTAATTTTTAGTAACTAATTGAAAATAATATTATTCAAAATGATAAAATTTGTAAAATTTAAAATTTAATTAGAATATTCAATTATAAAAATATTTTTTACGTGTCACATATTATTTTTATTATTATTAATGAATGATTTGTCATATTTATAAAAAAATTAAATATTATAATTTATTGATAAAATTAAATAGTTAAAAGATAAATAATTATTTTTAAAGGATGTGATTAAAATCATTTAATAATAAAGGGGTTATTTTCAAAGGATTGTTTTTACAGTGTTGTGCATTTTTATCTTAATAAATTAAGTTGATAAATTTTAAAGGATTATTTTGATAAAGTGTTTAAATGTATAAAATAGTATATTAACACTAATTTAATCAGTTATTTATATGAAATAGGATTAAGAACAAATAATGTTTGAAATGTTATTTTTCTATAAAAAAAGTTTTTCTAATATATTTTATGATTTAATTTAAAACAAAGAATATCCATATTAAGAAATTGAATAATATTAAATGGAGTATAAATTATTAACCATCATTTTAAATTTTTTAAAAGAGTTTAATTTAATTTTTATGAATAAAAATATGTTATTGAGGTAAAAACTGGGTCACGAGAGTAAAAGTAAAATGAGGAAAAAATGGTTAAAATAAGAGGTAATGACTTAAAATATCATAAAAACTATCTCTAAATGTTTATATGAGGTGTTTATTGAATTAAAATTTTATAAAATACTTTATTTTTCCACATTTTTTCATTTACATTTTAAAATGACAACCTTGTACATTAAGGAATGGAAATATGCAGAAATGACACTCAAAACTCACTTATAAAAGGATCCCTAATCTTCCCCTACAAAAACACCAAAACAATTAGGTTATCTATTAAATCCCTAACCATTTACCCCCACTAAATAATTATTAGACATTTTTTATCTTATAGTTCCAATAAGTAATCCCAAATCATTCATTCCATAGGAACCCACTTTTAGAAGGAGAGAATTAATCTAAATTAAGTATATAGTTCTTCACCATATTTTCTTAATTAATATGACATTTACACTTGTTATAAATTTTATTATCCACCTTAATGATGTTATACTGAGATAATTTTTCTTTTTAGGAAATTATATTATAATGATACAACTCTATACTGTTACTTATTCAGTAGTTTAATATGTTATTGTATGGGTTAGTTCAACAACATACATGAATGGTGCTATACCAACATCATCATTTTCATCATGGAAAAGTATAAATACATAAATATTTGTGATATATTATATTAATGAGTAATTTATTTCATAAATATGAATTGTAAAGTAAAAAACATAAAATAATGTTCATTATAAAGTAATTTTTTGTTATCAGTAAATTACTCGAAGCTTGCACATCATGGATTTTGTTCTCACAAACCATACCCATGTATTCCATCAAAGTAAAATGAAACTAAATGAATTATTAGAACATAATAATTTCAAAAACATGACTAATCTAGTAATAATGTACTTGGTATCAAATAATTTGGATTGAAATTTCCATTAAGAAACTTTTATGGAAAAACCAAAGTTACTAACATCTGAGGATAAAAATAAATAATAAACCTACAAATATATGTGTAATGAATGATTATAATTGAAGAGTATAAAAGGTAATATATATAAATAAGGTTATAAAATATGTGATTAATATCGTTATTTTAATTATATGGTATGTCAAAGTGCTATTAAGGAAGTCATGAGTAAATATAAGGGTTCATACTATCAATTGTCATTTATTGAGATATATTCTATATTCATCACTTGATTTATTAATATATTATTTATACTAACTTGTTAATATATTTTATCATATTTATCTTATTTTACATGTTATTTTAAAATCCATATGATGTTATTTATTTTATGGTCTTTTAATTCAAAAGCTACCATAGCTGTAAAGGTTTTTTTACCAATCTCATTTTGAAATCGATACTGTTTATGTTTGAACTTACTTGTGGGGGATTTTTTTGTTAGTACATCCAAAACCATATATTTTATTCTCATATTATTATTAATTGGTTTTAAATTTATTCATACCCTTTAAAATCTTTTTGGTTCAAAATTCAACTAAAAGGATGTTTATAATTGGAGTCAACCTTATCCAGGTCCACATTAATTATAGAAATTTTTCATAAATTTCCCTATCCATAATTATATGATTTATTTAGGTCATTTTTCATTAAATTTTAATTTGAATAATTTTTTTTAAAGTAATATTTTTAAATTTTCTATACATGAGTCATTTTATATTAACTTGAATTTAAAAAAAATGTGAAAATAATATTTTATTTTAACATATTTTTCATGAATTCATTTTCCTTCCAAATTATTCAATTTTATTTTTAAAGCTTTCTTTCATATATTTCTTGTCCCCCTAAATAAATTTTTGTTCCATTGTTTTTCAAGTTATTTTCCTTTAAAATATTTTTTGAAATGTAATGGATATTTCCCCTTATTTTTGAATCAAATTCCCTAATTCTATTATTAAAGGGGTTTTCATCTATTCTAATATCCTTTAATGTTTCAGATAATTCACTGGAGATATGATCTAGTTTTACCATCTTGTTTCTTTCTCTATATGTATTATGATAATGTGTTGTGTATGTTTTCATGAAACCCATTAATTTTTTACCTAATAATTATGCTATGATGAAATTATGAATGTTCTTATGGAACACATGTATTGTTTATCATTTTGAGACTAGTGAGCTTGATATATCCTTCCAGTTAATTAGTAAAAGGTTTTTCTCTCATTATCTCAAAAGGGTACATATATGGTGATCCAAATGAAAAAATGGTTTATAAGTGGTAATCACATGCTCAAACGAGTACATATGTGATGAGACCAATCCCAAAAGGGCAAACGAGTGATTATACGAATCCCAAAATGATATATGGGTGGTCATCCCAATCCCAAAAGGTTACACAAGATGTTAAAACAATCCCAAAAATGTACCTAATTGGTTATCTCAAACCTAATTTATTAGGGATATGTGGTTATCCTAGTCTATTATATTAGGAAAGACTTGGTGGTTAATCTTGACACATGTTTATTGATCATATTTTTATCATATTATTATGTTATGAATCATGTTTACATAATATTGAATCATGTTTCTATAATCTCAAAACACTTTTTTATGAAACAAATTCTAATATAATGATTTATTATTTTTGATATATGTTTTATTGGTTATGATTTTTATATGTTATGTTCATGTACCTTGATTATGTTATCATACCCCCAAATTCTTTTTATAATAACTTAAGATGTTTATTTTTTTCTATTATATTTACCCTTAAGGAGAATTTTATCTCACCCCTTTCATATGATTTAATTACCATGTTATGATGAATATAATTTTGTATGATGTGTTTAAAAAGGTATCGCATGAGAATACATTTTTTTTGGAAATGTTGAAGTCCTATCGTAAAATAAGAAGATCATGTAGAAAATCTCCAAAGACACTAAACCCTTGGGTTGTATAATGTTTTGAATTTGTGAGATGAAAATTTTAAATTATAGAAATGATTTAAAATTTATCTATGTTAGGATTTGTTCATCTCACATGGTATTAAAGAACATATATAAATTTTGTATCCCTAGCACCAGATCTGGGAGTGCGGGTTAGTAGATCTTTACAAAAAAACCCTAATTTCCATAAATTAATCAATTACTCAATGAAAAAAATATTCAAGAGGGAAATTATGTTTATACCTTAACTTATCGTAAAAACTCATCCAAAACGTTTTTTAGGTAGTGTTGGAAATAAAAAGAATGATATTGATTTTATGTATAAGGGAATAATAATCAAGTTGGAAGAGGTATAAGGGAACAATGATGATTGATGAGATATGTCTTATGGTAGGGGAGGCCTGTTATAAGTGAATGTTGGGGGAAGTAAGCATCAATTGAAGGAGAGGGAATGGAGAATCGCACACTGAAAGGGGTAGTCGCACAATGATAGGTTAGAAATTACCTACGGTTTAGTAGAGAGACCTCACATGGGGGGAATGGTGGGTGTATGTAATTTTTTGTTTTTATTTATGAGTGTACTGGCTACCATATAGAGGTCACTGTTATGTTTATTAGAGATCTCCAAATTGCACTCACTTGGCTTCTCCAAGTGTAGAATCAAATATTTATTAATTTATTTCAATAGTGGTTTAAAACACCTTATAAAGTATATATGTTAACTAAAAAACATTTTTTATAATAATAATATTTGTATCATTTTAATTATTTTTTAATTAATGTAAATAATTATTATTAATTAATTATCAATTTCTTATTTTAGTGGTGTTTTAAAACACATTTTAATATATATATATATATATATATATAATTAGGGATTATGATGATGATGCTGACGACAAGAAGAAGAAAAATAAGTAATAAGTAATTTTTTATTTTTTTATTAATTATTATGACTAATAATATTATAAATGAATTGATAGTCAATTTCTTAAATTATTTATGATGTAAAACCCACTATAATATATAATAATTATAAGTTACTTTTAATTATTTTAAATAATAATAATAATAATAATAATTTTTTTTATTTTAGCCGTGATTTAAAGCACTCTATAAATATTAAATATATAAGTACATTATATAAATGTATATTGATACAATATATAAAAGTATTTAACCCATTATACTGATATAATGCATTATATAAATGTATTTATATAAATATACCATTAAACACATAATATGAATTTATATAAACATGCATAATATAAATTTGTTTAAATACATTATAGAGATATAGTATATAAATTCATTTACAATAAATGCATTATATAAATACATTAGACATATATAAATGTATTTAAATATATTATATAGATACATCATATAAATTCTTATCAATAGAGTATATAAATACAGTATACATATTTAAAAGTATTTAAATATATTATATAGATACAATATATAAATACATTATACAAATGTAAAGTTATATATAAATGTATATGAAAATATAGAATTATAATGGTTTTCTTAGAAATGAATAATAGTTATTCAAGAAACGAAAGACAATAAGAAACCCTAGACCAATATTTCCATGATATAAAACTAAAACCATGTATAATATAAAATAAATAATATATATAACTTACTCTGATGTTAGTCGAATATCGCATATTCAACCATGAATTTGAAGAAGTTCACTAAGAAGTGGCCAAAGGCTCCTTTCTCCTTGGTATATCCTTATGTTGATGAATTTCCCAATATTTGGTTGAGATCCTCCTTGATTATAGGGTTTTCTAGCATCTCTTGAAGAAAATTAATAAGGAGAAGAGATCTTTAGGGAATAAGGTGAATCAATATCAAATTGATTGTACAACCATCTCAATGTTTTTCGTATCATTATATAGGCCTTGGGGACATTCCACGAATCAATATGAATTTACTAAAAATCTATAAAACATCTGAGTAAATGAATTTGGTTACAAAAATTTTATAACCCTTGGTCATATGTATGGATTTTTCATATAAATGTATTCAACGGATTCTTCTATATATTTCAACATATGAAATGTTTATAATTAATGATAACCATATGTGGATGTTTCTTGAATGTTAAGTTTTAACATTAAATTTCCTTATCAATCATAGTATAAGATTGATATATCTCCACACTATTATATGACTATATCATACTCTACAATATGCCTAAGGTAGTGATGTGATATCACTATATGTAACTAAATGGTATAACTTGATTACAAGAATGTTCTACTACAATAAATACCTATATAATATAATATGATATAATAAAAAACCACATGATTTATATTGGATTTATGGAAAATCTTCATCAATATTTCACTCAAAATAAACTTACATAAAATTTATATCATTTAACTTTAGATCATATCATATATATTAACTTGGGAAATCATATATGAAAGTATTTTTTGGATATTTCCAAAACAATTTTGGACAACCATCATCGATTTCACCATTTATCATATCATATAAAATAATTTGTGAATATGTCTATAAAAATAATTTTAGATAAACACTAAAACACTTTTATAGAAGTTATTTAAGCTTTATAAAGTTTAATCCACATTTATCCAACCATAAAGAGTGAACATAAGTTCCTTTATATCATTGAAAACAAATAATTCTAAAATTCATAAATGTAATTAAAGATCAACCCCTATAAAAACATTAATACTACTCAAGCTATAAATGGGCCATGCGTGATCTCTATTCAACACATGTATCTTGGTACCTATGTACACTATATGTATGAAATATTGTAATTAATAATCATATGATCCCTTTATCCAAGATATCAAGTAACCACATAACATGGAGTATTTTAGTCCCATATAGCTACTCATACATTCTTGGTCTCCCATATATAGATTGAATAGAAAAATAACATCAAATTTTATTCTTCCTAATGGATTAGAACATCAATTACTCCTCTTCCAATATATAAGAACATAACATGTCACTTATCAAGGTATGAACAAACAATCCTTCAGTATATCTCCTTCAAGGAAGAAAAATCCTAGCTCGATTAAACACAAATGATAAAATTATTATCAATATATCCAACCAACATAAATTATGTCATACTAAAGGAAAATGTAGGAAAGGTATCAATAGATGAAGGTACTCATTTTAGGTATCTATCATAACCATAGGTATTGAGTAAATCCAAATATGAAACATTAACCCCTTATTATACCAAAGACATAGTGCATGACGCTCCATGTGGTATAATATACATGTCATCCAACACACAAAAGTTGTTTTTTATATTATGATCTTATTTTGTTTCTAGATTTGAAATCATACACTTGACAACATTAAAATTTCATCGCAATCTATAATACTCCATTATAATTTTTTTAAAGATAACTCAAATTTATAATTTGAGTGGTTAATTATTATTTCAATTATAATTTATACAACTAACCTAAAATAATGATAAAATAGAGACTATTTTTTGTATAACATGAAACATTTTATATCCTTAAAATTCATTAATAATATTAAAAAAAAAAATAGAAGTGATTGAATTATATACCACATTAAGGAATTTCATAACACCTTATGTTTTTTTCATTTTTAAATGTTTTTTTAAACTCGCTACATCTCATCATAACACTTACCACATATCTATGTGATCATAAAATAAAATCTTGTAATAAGATTCTTCAGAGAGTAAAAACTATAATGAATATATTATTAATAATGGTGGGGATAAGTATCATAATCCTAATGTTAAATTCTTTGGATAGGTATTCAAACTTATTTAATTCACAACACAATATGTTACAATGTAAATAACTTTTTATATCTATTTGAAACTTTTTCTAAGTTCATCATCATAATCACTCTTGCAAAATTCCATTTATGCACTTTTAAGATAATTTTGGTAACAAAATGTAACACTTTAAATTTTATTTCTTTACTAATATTCCCATAACATTTTAGGATATAATGTAACATTGATTTTGAAATTATATTGGTATAATATTTTATTTATTATACTTTGAGAACTTCACCATGTCTAAATAAAATCCCACTATCCTCTAAGAAACTATATTCCTTTCATAATATTATAAAAAGTTATACAAACTACATTATGTTAGAAAATAACACTTATTTCATATAGTAGAAATATTTTAAAAATAAACTATTAACATCTGTATATTATATGTAATTTTATGTGTTTGGAGAACAATTCTAAAAATAAGTCATTTTTCGTTGAAAAAAGACACTTATGGGTTGTTCAAACTCTTTCCCTATAATAACCAACCCGAATATTATACCAAATCATTACCTAAATCATTCATGATATTTCCCAAAGGTAGTTATCAACCCCAATGGGATAACTATTAGTTTTTGAACATTAAAACAAACAATAGGGAATTATTTCTCTATAAGAATATCTCAAAATGAAAAAAATAGTGTAAAAAAACATAAATTGTAAGTATGTGAAAACACTCACTAAGAAAAAATTTCAACAAGGTAGATAAGTACAAGTCACAAAAATAGTACATCAACCAAAGTTATAACATGAAACTTAAAAGAAATCATCAAAATAATTTATTATAACAAGTGGATTCTATACTCCATCAGTCATCACCAACTTAAGGTCCCTCTAATTAAGAACCCCCAATACCTCTAAGTAGTGCTTTTACTTTTCCTATAACTAGTGTAAAAAAGTTGAAAAACATCTAAAAGGAAAAGTAGGGTGTGAGAAACAATATCCCAGTAGGATCCCACCAAGTATTCCATAACAAATCCATATCAAATAATCCAAATGTTCTCAAAATTAAATAAAATTTGGCATGATAATATTTTCACAATTTATAAAAAGATATTTTCAAAAACATTCCAATGAAAATTATAAAACATGTACAAAAGTCATTTTCTATCAAAACATGCATGAATAAGAATCTATATAAAAAATAACATGATTAAATCACTTCATAAACCCTGAAATGTATAAATAATTTTCAATTATAGAATAATGGAAATAAGACTTAGGGTTAGTTAGTTTAAAACCCAAGGTTCCACACATTATCAAGGAATTAAGACTATATTTGTGTACATATGCCTATATCTCAATCCTAGGGGGAATCAAAATATATACCTAATAATAAACTCCCTTTTATCAATATGCTAAATCATTATTGTCCCCATGAATCATTTTCTAGGTGGAGGTAATACATGCCTAGTATGTATATCTAAAACCACCCACTTAACTACCTAGGTCCCCATGCGATTCAAATAAATAAATCATACATGGGTGATATCATTAATTTTAATAAATCTCAAAATCATTTCAATAAATCATTTTAATAAAAAACAAGTTCAAGTCTCAAAACATTCCATTTCATTTCACAAACCAACATTAAGCGGTTTTAGACAAAACTCATTCTTTTCAAAATAATTCATTGCATTTAAAAAAATTTATCTCATTTCATACCGTATACCATTTCATACCTTCTTCTCTTAGTAAATCACCATCAAGGTCACTCTTCAAATAATTAATTTCAATTAAGAATAATTTTCTAGAAACAACACTTTATTTAAAAATCTACACCGAAGATATTTAACACACACACCATGACATTTAGAAAAAATTAATCAAGAATATAAAATAATGATTTAAAAATAAATTATAAATCTAATCTGAAATAAAAAACATTAATGGTTTGAATTGATTGGAATCACCTTATGAAACAACCTACCTCAATCAGAGTAAAGATAATCACCAAAATAGGATCCATAAATAAAGGAAGAAGATGGTATATAATGAAACAAGAAGGGATACATGAAAAAAATAAAAAATCAAAACCTGAATACAATAATAATCCAAGATTTCATAGCCTTAATAGAATAGAAAACACATGGGAGAAGGGAATTAATCAATAGATCTAGGAAAAACATACCAAGAAAGAATAATAACTTTAAAAGGCACATCAATCCATGATGTTTCAATGCTAAAAGGGTTAAATTCCACCATATAGAGTATCTAAAAACATGAGGGGTCAAATAATGTTTGAGGGAGGTGTGTAAAAAATTAAAACATAGATAAGGATAAATAAAAGTATCGAACTATCTTTTATTTACTCACCTAGATTAGTTGCTACAACTATCTAGTGGCTCCTAAAAGATTTCCTAGGCCACTAGATGTCCCAATAGCTAGATAATAGTGCTAAGCGGAGTGCTTTGACTATTGACTACCACACTAGCTGGTCTGTGGGATTCCACCAATAGGTTGGTAGAGTTTTTGTAAGAACTCGCTACTTCCTGTATTCCACTGACCATTTGATGACTCTCATCAGCCTTCTATTGGACCTTATATATACATTATTGCTATAAACTCATGCCCACACTAAAGAATAACTCCCATGAATTCTCTTGACTGCTCAAACATTAATTAAAACACTGACACATCCCATATAAGGTCTTAAATGAGAAGTAAAAACCTAGAAACTATATTAAAAACTATATTTAAACTCACAAGAATAGGAAGAAAGAAAGGAAATAATAGATTATATATAAAATAATTTGTTATGATGTTAGAATTATCCCCACAATAAATTATTTTTCCCCCAAGAGGGCCTATAACAAAGAATGGTCCTCAAAGTGATAAGAATACTAATCTTTCATAACTGGATCACATTCCAATGTGTCATGAGAATCAGAACCACGCTTCCATAACACCAAAACCAAAGGTATAGAATTGTCATGTAAAATAATTATCATAAAATAGATAATGAAAACTAACAACTCGGTCATTGCTATATCAGGTTCCACAACATGGTCCTCCCAAATCAAAGCAAGATAAGGGAGAATAATATATTTCATATGTTGAGTTATGTGAAATATGTTATGGATCATATTTATATGAGATGGAATGGAAAAATGGTAATACACCTTTACAATCTTCTCAATAAACTCAAATGGACCTATTTTTCTAGGCGATGACTTCTTTTATTTACCAAGACTTCAGTGACCCAATAAGGGAAGACCCTCAAAAGAACATGGTTTCCAATAGATAAATTCAAAGGAAATAAAAAATGATCATTATAATACATATATTGTTTATGTGATTCTACCAATCTCAAAATAATCATCTAGATTTTATCTACCTTCTACCTTACTAAAATAGGTCCTACAAGGTAAGATTCACAAATCCCAAAACAAAATAGTGGACATTTACAAGTTCAAACATACAATTACACAAAGGGTTCAATTTTAAATGATTTTTTGTCATTATTTTTATAGGAAAAATTAACCTACCCCAAATTTATAACCTAATATCCTTCAAAGTCATGGATGAAAGTATGAATCATGTATTTTAGAATCTATAAATCCAGTCTCATCTGACCAGATTTTTGAGAGTGATATGGTGTTATCAAACTTACTTAGGACACCATCACCTTTTGGAGTATATTCCAAAGAAATATGTGAACTATGGATATCCATTTGAAAAAATAGAAGACAAAATTTCATGTGATAAGATAATCATTTAAGAATACCTATGTTTCAATTCCTCAAATTTGTTTATATCACGAATGAGAATAAAGTAACATGATCTGGTGAATCAATTAATTAATACCAAAATAAAATTATTTCCTTGAGGATTACATGAAAACCCAAATATGAAGTTCATCAATATGTCATCCCACCTCCAATTCATCATAAGAAGTGTTTGAAACAACACTAAATGATTCAAATTATCAACTTTGATCTTTTGATATGTTTAAAAATGAGAAACAAAGTCATTAATGTCCCATATCATACTTAGCAACTAGAATAAAAAATCGTATCATTAAACATATTAATCGTTCGATGGTAAACCAATCTCTGGGAATGATGAAAATCCCAAAACATAGACTTTATCATATGCAATAGAATGATATAGTAGTTTTTGAAGGATAGGATACCCTCTAATGATAGATGTGACAAACTGAATTTCTAAGGCCCTCTTGGGAGGAAAAAAGCAAATCATGAAAACCCAAGCTTGCCTCTAATGTTCTTGGGTCTAGTGACCAGTGATGAGTAGGCATATCTCACATAATGGAAGCCTTATCCTAAGTATATGTACACACAAACATGTACATCTCTAATTCACCATAAAATGTTGAATGTTAAAATAATAAATCTAATACTATAATTCATGCATAAAATCTAACCCAAATCACATTATGATCTAAGTAATGGAAAGAATAAAGGGATAAATACAAGACCACCAAAACCAAAAGGGTCCAACTAGATAAGGAGGGGACTACTATTAAAGAACACTTGAAATGAAGAAAAATATGTCTTTATAACTATACTCTACTTGCTCCTGGTCCTCCTAGGACAATGTATAAAGGTATTTCATCTTCATAAGACTTGACATGTATGGGTAGAGCCCATGCAAGGCTGAGTATAACAATACCTAGTAGGACACCCTGAAATGATGAAACATAAGAATCAAGAGTGTTGTCAACTCATTATAATGAGATTATGTTAATATAAAATGAGAAATAACAATAATAAACCTAGATATACACTTAATAGAATCCAAGTCTCAAAGAGGTATCAACCATAATACCATCTATAGGATTATGCTCGAGGCTTTAGGGTAATGATCATGAGGCCTATTCAAATAATTACTCACTGGATATCCAAAAATATCGATACACAGATAGGGGATCACACCTAGGGATCATGGGGGATACCATAACCATAATACAGAATATCCTACTATGTAGGGGATCATATGCCTGCTTATGTTGGTTATGATGATTCATAAAACCCCACCTATGAATGATGATATAATAGAGGATCTAACCCCAGGACTCACAAACAGATTCATGAAAACTATATTTGAGGATAATCCATATAGGGGATCAAAATCCTATGTTGAGTATGTAATTACACACCATACCCTCACAGGTATGGACCATGTGAAATCACTCAACTGCTAGTATTCCAAACTAAAGAGATGGAGGGCCTCAACCTTCCCTAAGAGAAGTACATGATGTAAACTAGTGGGTACATGCAATGTCTTTCTTACCTATAGTTTTTCCATGTCTCCCTACCTCATATGAAATTTATTACATTATATACATGACATGATATCTTGCTATACCTGGTGTGTAGAGGCCATCCTAGAACTCAGTGTGCCACTAGTTTGTTCCCATTTATATCTATCCATTCTAGTGTACATCGGGCTATGACCATGTACTTTGGTTATTCCTATGTACCTAATTACATTTTAGTATCAGGGTTCTCCTATGTACTATAGCCTTTCCCATGAATATGACCATGTCTATGCCCATGTATCCCTAACATACACACCAAGCCTCTAGTACTGGGTCACACAACATTTTCCAAGTGTCACACAATGTGTGATACTTTTCTCCACACGAAAACCCTAGAAGCATATAAAGGTGAATACATGGAATGTTTTTTATAGGAATACATGTTGTATAGTTGGGAATTCTATAAAATTATAGATTGTTATACATGTATCTCTCATTTTTCCATCTCCATCAGATCTTCCACCAATCTCACCCATAGATTTCAGATCTATGACCAACCAAGCTCAAACCATCACTAGTTGATAGATTTTGGATATCTGATATGATTAAGAATTGGATCCTATCCCACCATGTTACATGTCGCATGTAAAACTTCAATTGGGTATCATTGAATCTGATACCGATCCACCTCTAGTTATGTACTGTTTCCATAAAACCATGATTTCTCTGTCGATCTTGAACACATACCCTCATTATCGATTCGTTTCACTGAATAAAAATCATGAAATGATAAAATACCAGGTATTTATCGAACTTTTGGCCAAATAGGTTGCTGATAATGATCATGTGAAGAAACATATAATAAATGAAAAGAAACAAAAAAGTGGAATGAAACATTACCATTGTTCAATTTGTGCTCGATTAATTTCTGTTAGAGTGATGAATGGATAGATAAAATAATCAGAAATATGAATTCCTCAAAATCTCAGGAAGATAAACACAAACCCACAAGTATGAAGAAAATAAAAATCAATATATTGGTGGATATGATTCATGATCATCATAGGATAACCAAATAGGGAAATAAAATAAGAGAAAAAAAATGACTTACCTTTGGTTTGGATCAATCTATAATGAAGAATAAAACTATGAAACCACTATTTGTGAGATCCATGAGCTCCGTTAGTGAAAAAATCCACAGGTAATTGAATAGGATCCTTGATGCATTATCATTTACTATGGTCTCTTAAAAAAATCCTATCCCAATACCAGGGTTATGTGCTAACCCTAGGGATTTGACATAATCGAGTTTAAATAGAGGATTATTTAGTTAGACGTTTAATTAAAATAATTAAACAAAAAATTAATTTATTTAATTATTTCTCCTATGATGGAACTCAACAAAAACACATGATGCCAACAAATATTATGTCGTTCCTAGAGTAAAACATGTATTATATACTCAATGAAGGTATCATATTTTCAATATGTGACTCTATTTAAGAGTTATTCCATTATTTATGAAGCAATATACACACATGATATAATATATTTAATATTTATATAATATCAATATCAACCCTTTTAGATCCTCAGAATTCTGTGTCATCTCAACGCCTGGATCTAAAACTAATCCTTAATATATTATAAAGTCTTACACAGTAAAAAAATGATGTTAAATTATAACCACCTTTGGTATTTTTATATGGGGAATCCTACTAAAAAATATGAGGGTACTGAGCTCGCATATGGGTCTCCTGATCTTAGGTCCTCTCCTATAGATTCTCATGATGCCACCAGTCATGCATCATGGTAATCTCACACCCTCATAGAATCTTCTCCTAATGATTCTAGATCTCTATTGGGTACTACACAAAGGTTTATCCATCCTCAATGTCTATCTTTCCCTAGTGGATAACATATGATAGGTAAAGCACATACCTCTTTAGCTGTGACATGAGGAAGATGCCATGTACCCAATCATGCTGTGGTGGTAGAGATAAAAGCCACACCACCTCACCAACCCTATATAGTATTTGGAAAGAGATAATGGATCTCAAATACAACCTTATGGCCCAAAAAAATCTTTACAATCGTTGTCTATGTGATAACTCCATGAGCACATGGTATCCATTAAGAAACTCAAAAGGCCTATGTAATTAGTGCACATACGAATTTGGATAGATCTAGACAGTCTTTATGCAATCATGGGTGACTTATACTTTCTCTGTCGTCAATCTCACCAACTCAAGTCCCTTGAGTGATGAATCTCCTAGATTAGTCTAGCATAGTGGTGAATTATAGAGTCACACTTAAAAGGCCTCAAATGGTTCCATACTAATGGTGTAACAATATTTTTTGTTATATATGATTTCCACCAAGGGTAGATGATCCTCCAAACTATGGAAACAGTCTAGCATGAAATCCCAAAGCATTTCCTCTAGAACATGAATGGTTCTTTCAATCTAGCTACCAATCTGGAGGTGAAATTCTTTTCTTAAATGCATCTACGCCCCAAAGTCCTCTTATATTCCACTCAATAATAATGAAATGAAGTTAGTATCATAATCTAAAATTATTTCCAATGGAACTCTATGAATCCATACTATATCCTATATTTAATGATGTCCCTATCTATCTATCGAACTCCTATTTTGGATATATAGGAAATGGTATGACTTGGTGAGTGAGTAAAAAATAACCCATATGACATCAGGTAATCTAGAGTGTTGTGGAAAACCTATCACAAATTACATAGATTTAACATTACACCACCACTCTATAACCACATGGGGTTGAGATAAAACTGATAGAACCTAGTTTTTGGCCTTCACCTACTAAAAAGTGATGAATTATGATAGACAATATGCTACACACTTCTCCATTCTTGGCCACTTGAACTAACTCTAAAGGTCTTAGTACATCCTTAACACACCTAGATTTAATTACAAGGGGGATGTATGAAACTCCATTATAAACTACTTATGAAATTTCAATGGTTCCATATTCTATCCTCTGAAAAGGATGACATACTCCCCTCCTTCATGGAATCCATTAGTAGCATGTCTTGTGGATATTTGAGTATGAAAGGTCTCACAATATATATATACATGATTAGCCTCATAAACATGATATATAAGTAGTGGGGTAACAATAGTTGATTGTAGATATTTAGAACCATCCTCATTCACTATGGAAAACTATAAAAAGGCCAACTACTCTGATACCTAACTCAGTAACAATAAAAAAGTTCTCCTACTAAGAACATCTACCACCACATTCCCATTCATTGGAGTATATAGTTTCTCAATGTCATAATTCTAGAGTAATTATACCAATTTCCTCTATCATAAGTTAATATCCTTCTATGATAAGATATAATTAAGACTCTTATGGTCGTAAGAGATGATAAATATCTCACCCATAAGGCCGGGTCACCAAATATTTATGGTGAAGAATGAAAATACCAACACTAGAATGTGGGCCACATAGTTATGCTCATGTGGTAACAATATTCAAGTACCAAAATAAATAAACTCCTACCTATAAATTAGGAAACAACCAATTATAGTCTATGAGTAATCACAAAACACTATGTATATGACACCATCTTTAAAATATCTCAATATGGGTGTGATATTTAACCTCTGATACAACTCCTAAAAATCTTGCTGGAAACACTCCATCGAAAAAAGCTACACATTTTAGGTAAAATAAGTCAAAGGTGTTGATATCTTAGAGAAATAAATAATGAATATATTATTTTAGACTACCAACATAAGAAATATCTACACGTACATAATGGTCTTAGGTGGATCCCAAGCTAAAATTGGCCAACCTTCATCGGGTCCACTACTATAGCCTTTCCCAAGAGGATATGTCTCAAAAAGTGGAACTCTCAATTATATAACTAACACTTCGAGAGCTTTCCCTAAATCTGGTGCACTCAGTGTATGTCTAGGAACATACTCATGTGTCTCACATGATTCTCCTCCAATATCGAGTATACTAGAATTCCATCGATGAAGACCACTATAAACCTGTCTAAGAATGGATAAAAGATCTCATTCATGAGTACCATGAAAAAAGATAGATAATTCTTCATGTTATAAGGCATCAAAAATTACTGTAATGACTATAGAAACATAAAAATTACTTCTTTGGTATATCCACACCTATTACATGAAGTTAGAGATAGCCTGATTTGAGTCCAATCATCAAGATCTATCTCACCTATATCAACTAGTTGAATAGGTTTTCAATCATTAGAAGTATACACATATTCTTGATATTCAATTGGTTTAGGAAATGGTAATCCACACAAAACCTTAATAATACATCCTTTTTCCTAGATAACAACACTGGGATTATCTTGAGTGGAAAACTTGGTCTAATAAATCTGTCCCTATAAAAATCCTCTAACTACACCTTTAGCTCTTTTAGCTCTACTGGAGCCATCTGATATGATGCTATAGATATTGGAGAATCCCTGGGTTCAAGTCAATATAAAATTTTATCTCTTAGTGGGGAGTTAAGATCAACATAACCATATGAAATACATCCTCATTCTTTTCCACAACTATTGGAAGCTAAAATCCTATAGTTTCAACTACTCCAAGGGTAATACTATTAAACTAATGATAAATCCACCATATCCTTTAATAAATGAGCCCATACTACTATTCTTGGGTTTACCTATCACCCACTAAGGAAAACCTCATCCCATCACTATATAAACACCACATCCTCTTTCTATAATAGTTAATTTGGGCATGAAATGTGGATAGCTTATCAATACCTAATATGACCTTGTATGGCCTCATCAATGTTATAAAAATATCCCATAGAAGCTCCATCCTCAAAGAGTCTGGTAACATTGTTGTTAGTAGTGTGTGATCACTGAATCTCCTCCGGTTTAAGTCTCTATTAACAAGGGTTGAGCCGAGGTCTCAACCAGAATCTCTAAATATTAAACAAGAGAAGAGGAAAGAAAAGAGTGGATAAAAACTTCGTCTATTAGTACTATATCTAATGTATGGAAGACATAAATCATACCTCTAATAATACTTGGAGTATTGGGGTCATAGGCATCCATGGTATGTATTTATCCTCATCCCTATCCACGATCACCCTAATCATAGTGCAGACCACCTGTGGGTATTGGTGGAAACAAGACACAACATAAGCCACCTACATCATCTCTTCCTACTCCTATTTCACATCAACTACCTTATGGATCCCCTACTCATACTGCTATCTCTGCCTAGGAGATCCATTGACTACCACTCTATCTATTTTATGGTAAGTCAGAAAACCCCAATCAAGGTTTCCCTGACCATAACAAGAGAAACACCGCCTCAATCTAGGTTGACTAGAACCATCCTAAGTTCCCCTGATCCATAGACCCTCAATCCTGGGATTGTCTCCTAAAGAATCACGTACGACAAGATCCTTGTGTATTCCATCGGCTACTAGCTTATGAGGTCTCAACTTCTGTATGCCCACAACTAGAACCATCTATTGGTGTTCAATCACCTAGAAAGATCTCCACCACTAAGTCATTCTCAATCACCCCATTATAGGTGGGAGTTCAACGAGATATAACTAAATTACAAATATCGTAGTGTAATAACTTTTCAAAGGTCTATACTTAAAAGAATGGATCTATAAAAATATCTAGAGAGTATATTGAGAGGTTGATGAATCTTTATGAATAACTATACATGGTTATACAACCCTACTAAAGTTGCATAATCCCATGGATTCACACTGCTTCCAATGTGTTTGGATAAAACTCCTCCACAATGATTCATTTGAAATATAAATAGAAGATATCTATCACAAGGTACATCTAAGTCACTAGAATCCACTATCTATCTACATATCCTTGAATAATACTCACTACTAGGACCACCTAATGATATATAGGTGTCTTCCAAGGTGAAAAAAGCAGGTAAATGCCTCTATCCAGTCCCTAATTTATTGAGGGTCCATCTCACCCTAAAACCTAAGAACTCACTACCTATAATACCACTAAAGTGTGGTTATCCCATGAAAATCCTCATATTCTACTTCCTACAAACCTTCATCTCAATGGGTGGTGGAAGAAAATGCAAACCACCCAAAGGTACTACCTCCTATGAAAAGCCATGGACTAAAGCCTCATCACTATGTAAATCTTCAACTTGATCCCATTATGGAATACTAGTTGGATATATTCATGGAGGAATCCTAAAATAAAATCAATATGTATCATAATCAAATATTATATCTAAGGGGATAAATCAAGAAGCACATGGAAGCCACAAACCATTTTTATATGATCCATGTATTAATATTTTCCCTACAACCAGTCTTTACATGTACTAAGTAAACAAGAATTTTTTTATAGTCCCAGGGAATGGATACCTCAGAAACCTCACCAACAATGGAGTACATGGCCTGAGAACTGAACTTGAAAAACTTTAATATAGTTCACATTAATCTCAAACCAACCCTCACTTGTAGAAAATCTCCAAACTCTAGTCATAATAAGAGCATTCCCTAATACTACTCTGTCATGACCCAACTCGTCGGGCCCTTCTTAGTTGGTGACAAGCCAAGAGTGATTCTTTAAGATCACCTATAATAGAATAGTGGTTGGTTAACAGTTTCAAGAACCTATACATCACACATGGTAGGCCTTAGCCTATGTGAATGTTCACACACACATCTATTCATTCCAATACAATCCTAAAAGGTTATACAAAACATCTGATTCCATAATGCATGCATAAAATATAACCAACATAAGAGTATGATATAAGTACTAGAAATAATTAAGGGACAAATACAATCCCACAAAAACCAACAAAGGGTATAAATTTCTAAGAAGGAGAGGATTCCTATCAAGAAAAACTTGAAAATAACCACAATATTTCTACCTTACTATGATCCTCCTTCTCCTGGTCATACTAGGACACCATTAAAAGTAATGTTTTTCATAAGACATGACATGTGCACACAGGTACCATGTAGGGGTTATTATAAAAATACTTGGTAGGATGATTAAAAATTACCAAACATATGAATCAAGAGAGAAGTCATCTCACCATCATGAGAGCATATCAAAAAAACAAGACATGACAATAATAAACCCAGATATACTCACAATAGAATATAAGTTTCAAATAGGTCTTAACCATATTTATATCTATAGGATTCTTCTTGAGGCTTCAAGGTAATGCTCATTGAGCCTAACCAAAGTAGTACTCATTAGATCTCATAAGACATTGATACAAAATAGGGGATCACACCCAGTTTTTATAAGGGAAACCGCAACACAAATCTTGAATAACCTACTAAGTAGGGTATCATATGAAGAAATAATTTGGTCATAAGGATTCCTCAAACCCCATATATGAAAGATGATATGATATTGGATCCCACCACAAGCATCCTGGAGGGATTCATGAAAAATATATTTTTGGAAAAATCATAGAGGGAATCAAAATCATATGTTTAAGACTTAATGGCACACTATACCATTATAGTGACACACCAAGGGAACCAAATAAATCATTAATTGTTCAAACTAAAGAAAAATAAGGCCTTAACCCACCATGGAAAAAGTACACAATGTGTATTTTGGGGTACAAGAAATGTGTTACCTACCAAGGTCTTCTCGTGTCTCTCTATCTCAAACAATATGTATTACTCTATATACACAATGTTCTATTTTAGGATAAATGGAATCTTGAGGTTGGGATGATACTCAATGTAATGCAAGCTAATGTTCGTCAAAATCTGGCTGTGCTCATGTACTTTGGTTTATACCTATGTATGGTGGATTTTAAAATGTACCAATCCGTGTCTAAGTATCATGTCATGCCTATTTAATCTAGATGTTCATGTGTTCCTAGATGTGTTTGTGCCCGTGTACCCCTAGGGTGCACAATGAGCTTCTAAAACCATGTGACACGACATACTCCAAGTTTTCCATGGTTTGTGAAAGTTTTAATTACACAAAAACCCTAGTTCTAAAGAAGAGGGACTACAAGAAGTGTGTTCATTGGATTACACACCATATAGTTGGTAATCTTATATAAATTCAAGGTTGTTCTATATGTATTTTCCATTCTACTGTTGTTATTGGATCAGACACCTATATTGACCATATATTTTTTATATATGGCCAACAAATCTTTAGACATCCCCAATGTCAAGATTACAACCACCTTATCCACTTTGGAATCAGCTCTCATCCCACCATGTCACATGCCTCATGGAAAATAGAAACTAGGTATATCAAAATATGATCCTGATCTTGCACTGGTTATGTCATTCTTAGGGTAAAACCTACATTCCAAAATCAATTCCAGTATTATACTTTTGATATGGTTATCTATTCAACATTTATTCCTTTATTTATGAGAAATTTTTTGAGCGTGATATAATATATTTAATATTTATACAATATCAATATCTATCCTTTTTGGGCCTTAGAATCCCACACTGTTTCAGTGCCTGGCTCTGAAAATTTTCCTTATTATATTCCAATGCCCTATAAGGAAAAATATGGATATTACAATAGAGACCATTCACAAATGGTATCCCCACCATATGAAGAATTCTTAATGATAAAGAACACATCATCAAACTACTTCTTCTGGAGGATCTTCTCATGAAGATAGGACATCAACTGAACACTTGAAAAAATAACTCGAATTAATCCTACTTGAATCCCAAATTTATATGAGCCATGAGATCCATGAGACTCCACATATATAACGTTTTTTTCATAGCCTAGGATGGTATTTTCATACTCATAACATCAACAATAATGTTCCCCTACCTAGGGGTATATTCAATGTCAAAGATAAAAGATTATAGGTACTCCACCTAATGCCTCTGATGAAGATTCAAATATTTTTGAAAGAATATATTAATCAATATTTTTTGATCAGAGTAAAATTTAATACTTTATATAAAAAGGCAGTTCTAGAAACTTTTAAGAGTGTGCATCATAGTTTCGAGTTCTAGATCCTGTGTGGGATAATTCTTCTCGTGATTCCAAAGATGAAGAGAACCATAAGCCACCATGTTATTACCCTATATGAGAAAATATCTCAAACCACAACTCAATGCATCAAGAAACACTACATAGCCTTGCCCATCCTCTATAAGATTCAACACCAAAGTTGAATACAAAAAATAATTCAACTCAATTAAGTAAGCCTATAATTTCAAATCCCAGATAAATTTTACGCCCTTATAAATATGGGTAGTCATAGGAGAAACTATCTTAGAGAAATATTTTATGAACTGGTGATAATAACTTAAAAATATCAAGAATCTCTAAATCTCAAATACATTTTGTAGTTCTTCCCAAGAAATGAAATATTACACCTTTTAGGATCAATAGAGATACTATGTTTCAAGGAAACATTCCCTAAGAAATTCACTTATCGAATACATAATTGGAACCTTGATAGATTGATATAAAGTCAACGATTCCTCAATATGTGAAGATTTTATCTCAAATTAAGTGCATGATCTTATTGGTTTTAAAGTAAACAAATATTTCATAAATGAATACCATAGTCAAAGAATATAAGTATTTATGGGAAATATTATTCACCGAATCTATAAACACACTAGCAGTAATGGCCATACCAAATGGTATAATAATATACTCATAGTGTCCATACCTTCCCTGAAAGTGGTATTAAGGATACCAGACTCATTGATCTGAATTTGGTGATAAGAACATCAAAGATCAATCATATAGAACTAATTTGAAACTTTAATTTGATCAAAAAAATAATTTATATGGGGAAACATATACTTTTTCCTCATCATAATGTAATTTATATTTTGGTATTTAACCCATAAAAATGGGTTACATCGACCTCCTCAGGGAAAAATACTGGTGCTACCCAAGGTGATACAATGGGTCGAATGAAGCCTTTTAAAATAATGTCATATAATTTTTACTTTAAGTAATTCATTTCATCTAGTTCATATGGTAGAAATT
Source organism: Viscum album (assembly GCA_963277665.1). NCBI lineage: Eukaryota > Viridiplantae > Streptophyta > Magnoliopsida > Santalales > Viscaceae > Viscum > Viscum album. The sequence continues at coordinate 282,584,671 of OY728138.1, read as the reverse complement.
AATATATATGAAATGATTACCTATCACCATGTTGATAAAAACTTTACATCCATCTTCAATGGTAGGCTATAAAAGTATGATGGAAAAACATATTGAAATTCATGTACTAATGGAAGAAGTTCTCCACACAAAGATTCCATATCCAGTTCAAATGAAAACATGGATATCATCCTACCTATCTCAAAAATAGGAGTTCCTTCACAACTATACCTTGAGTACCATTCTCCATGAAAAACACTACACTCTTTTTTATAGCTAGTAAAGGAGACCCACTAATGATAAAATTCAATTAGATTTTTATGAGCGACAAAAAAAACCATCCCAAGAATGAAATCCATGGGATTTATATCAAGAACAAAAAATTCCTAGATGAGATATATTTTCGATAAAGTCATAGTACACAAGGGGCATCATAGACCATGCTCTCTCTTTATCCCAAAGCGTGTTTTCATTTTTCATTACATAAGGCATGATCCATGTATAAATATTCCAAATTCCTATAATGTGGGTTGATAAAAAATATTGATAGGAATAAATATATAATAAATTAGTCACTAAATATTAATAAATAATATTCATACCTCTAATTTTCATAGGTCTCACATCGGTTCCTACTGAAGCCTCATCCACTACATGATGTTTGTTTATTCCTGATGCCCATGGATGAAACCAAATTTTTCTTAAATAATCCTACTGTTCTATTGATCATCTAGGTATTGAAAATACCACCACTACAGAGAGTAGTAAACACATGAAAAAACATTTTAATGTGACTTGAATGTTCACATAAGCTATAAATATTTGGATCCTCCAAAGAAGCATGCTTTGAGTGCAAAACCTTTCCACATTGAAAAGAAGGAAGTAGTCCTTTATGAAATAATCTAGATGAATTGGAAGAAGTATAATAATGGGGACCAAAAAAACCATTTACAACTCAATACTTATAACATTTTATCTTCCATATAAAGGAACCACTAAATCTTCCATTGGGAGTAAGTGGAACTCTCATCAACACTAACTTACCAACCTGGTTATGTTCTACCATCAGATCTCTATCCAAAATAGAAGTATATGAGGTAATATTTAGTATAAATACCTGAGAGAATATTTCTGAATGAATATCCATATCAAACCTTTAGTCCTTAAAATTCTTATTGGACACAATCTCAAGTAAAAAATGAGCATGTTTAGCTAAATTATTGGAATAATGGATCACTAACCAATCACCTTGATGATGTTTGAGGAACTCCATAGACTTATCCAATACCATTGATTATAGAAAAATATAATCTATGAAAAGGGACTTGAAGTATTTACACACAAATCCCTCATTCTTATTTTCCTGAACTACAATATCCCACAACCTTTTTCTAGTCCCCTTAATCATGATATTTGAAACAGTTCACCTTAATAGAATCCAAAATCTATAAGAAATCTAAGATTCATTAAATTTATCCCAAAAAATCATATACCTCTAAAGAATCATTTGTCAATACAAAGATAGTAGTTTCGAATAAATAAAATCCCAATCAGGATCTCTGATATTATCCCTATAAGGTACCATATATTATGTTTGAATGAGAATAGGTGAAATCACTTGTCCTAGAGCTTATACCAAATTCACTATTACCTCCATGAGGTTCTGGTCTACTGGAGGGTTCACATTCTATGGTTCAATATTTTATCTCTCCTAAAATCTATTCAAATTTCTTATTGGGGTATTTTTACTACAAAACATCAAAAAATAACAAGGAAACCTCAGTTAAGGGACTTGATATCATCAATTCTATCAATCCTAATTCAACTTGGAAACATAAAACATAGATAAAAGTTTAAAAAATGTTTAGGACTAGATCAAACAACACTTTAATGGATCATTTTCCTGACATCCCAAGGTAAATTATGGCTTTCTATGTTGAGATTTTTCTAGGAACTCAATCTTAGCCTACACCGTAAGTATTGAAATCCTATCTCCTATTTACCAAGACATCCCAAATTGAACACTAACATTGAATAAGAGACTTGATTTGTCCTTTGATACTGAATATTTAAGAAGAAACCTAGATAACACACTAAACCGACACCTAAATCATTTTTGACATATCCCAAAGAGTGTTACCGATCCCCATGAACTATAAAATATTTCCTAGATGTCAAAACAAATAACGTGGAATTATTTCACCATAATAATATATCAACAAGAAAAAATTAGTGGAAAGAAAATCTAAACTATTTGTATTCCAAAACACTCAATAAGAGAAAAGTACCACAAGGTATAAAATTACAAGTCATAAATATTGTACCTCAACCCTAGTCATCATATAAACCATCAAAAACATCATCACAATATTTAATTATAAAATTTTTATAACACACTCCACCAGTCACTACCAACTCCCAACATCCTGCTAATCAACAACACCCACTGTCTCCATGATATGCCTTCCATTTTCCTAGAACTAGGATAAGAATTTATATAAACATCAAAATGGAAAAGTAGGGTGTGAGAAACACTATCCTACCAGGATACCACCAAGTATTCCATAATAAATCCATTTAAAATAAACCAAATGTTCTCATCATTAAGTAAAACATATCATTATAATCTTTTCACAATTCATAAAAAAATTGTTTCAAAACATTCAAATAGAAATTAAAATAAAGGTAAAAAAGTGTGTTACCATAAAAATACGTATGAATATGATTCTCTATAGAAAGATACATGAATAAATCACTCCATTATTACTTGAATGTATAAATAATTCTCAAGCATGGAACCATGATAATAATCTGTATGGTTAGTTAGTTTAAAGTCCAAGGTTCCATATATGATCAATGATTTATGGATCTAAGTGTATACAAATCCCTAGATATCAAGACTAGAGAGAATATAAATCCATCCCTAAGGATTTAATCCAACCCTAAATAAGTTTAGTAATCAATGTTATTAATAATAATTTTTCATGTAGAACTAATATATTCCTAGTGTTTATATCCAAGGCCACTCACCTAACTTCCCAAGCTCCCATGTTCTTTAAGTAAATAAATTATACATGGGTCTATTATTAATTTCAGTCAATCTCATAATCATTTCAATCATCTCAAAGTTCAAGTAACAAAATATTCCATTTCTTTTCAAAAACCAACGTCAAATGTTTTTCATCAAAACTCATTCCTTTTAAAATAATTGATTTAAATTCAAAATATAAATCATTTCATGCCTTATTTTATCAATAAATCATCAAAAAATTCACTCTTAAAATAATTATTTTCAATCAAAAATAATTTTCCTAATATCAAAAAATTATTTGAAAATCCATACCCAATAGGTTTAACATATACACCATGAATTTTAGAGATCATTAATAAAGTAACTCAAATAAATATTTGAAAATAACTTAGAAATCCAACATGAAATAAAAAAGTGTCAAAGGTTTCAATTGATAGGAATTTCATTATGAAACTGCATACCTCAATCATGGTATTGAAAATAACTATCACAGAATCCAAAAATTGATGAAGAATATGGGATAGAATGAAAAAATTGATCCTTGAATCATAATCAGCAATAAAAACTCAAATCCAATAATAACCCAATATTTTATAGAACCCAAAGAAGAGGAATTATTAGGGTGAATGGAATTAATCAATATGTCTTGGATACATATTTAAGGAGATAATTAATTCATTAGATTATAATTTGAACTAAGAATTTTTAAGGTTTGAAGGTCCAAAATCACCAATAGAGTGTATTAAAAATCATAGGGGTCAAATAAGGTTTGAGGTAGGTGTGTTTATAATTAAAACAGTGAATTGGAGAAATAAAATTTTGGCACTGCCCAAAATTTACAATCCTAGATCAACATCACCAGTTAGCTAATGAATTACACCCACTAGCCAATGGAGCTTGGTATAATGACCGGGCCATTGGAAGTCCCACTGGCCAAACTCTTAGAATCAACTGGTTGGCTGGTTATGCTAGGAAAAGTTTCTTCACTACTGGCCACTACATCGACCGTCTGGTGGAGTTCCTATAAGAACTCCCAATACCAAGCATGACATCACCTGGTCAATGTATCACAGTTTAAAGGTGGTGTGCATATTGTATCCATTTTATAAATATTCTCTTTCCCACACTAAATCCAAACTTCTAGGACATCTCCTGACCTCTTAGGCAAGAATCAAACCACACTCCTATCCCCTCAAATGACTCAAATAAGTAGTAATAACCAAGAAACTATGGAAAACCCGTACAGAAAATCATAAAACATCAAAGAAAAAATCAAACTCTAAATATTACCTAAAATCATGTGTCAATATGTTACATTACCATATATTTTAAGAAATATCATGGATAAAACAATTTTATATTGGATAAAAAGCATTTTATTATTATCTTATTTTCAAAACATTTTATAGAATTTGAAGAATTTTAATCCATGTGAATCATAAAAAACAATTTATTTTATTCATAAAATAAAAATTATTTATAAATATCTATTATCATAAAATATATCCAAAATCAATATCTTTTATTATAAATTAATCCACTCTTTGAATTAAACTACTGCATCCAACTCTTTGACGTAGAAACCTTTTCTCCGTCACTTGAATGCATAATCAAAGTATTAATCATCAACTATTAATTAATTTTGAACTCTTATGAACAATAATAAAACTTTTATCTATAATAATGGTTTGGATAAACAATTTTTATAGTTACAAATTTTTTTGGGGACCTATACCAATAGTTTAAGAGAACTATGGGTAATAAACAATACCAATGGTTTTCTAGAATCATTGTTATATGTTGAACCATTATTCTAGTTTTTTGTGAGTAATAATTAAAAATTTATAGTTAGTTTTATACATACATATATATATATATCTAAATATATATAAAAAATATTTATAGGCTAGTGGTTATGTTATTGAATAATAACAGAGAGGTTCTGATTTCAAAACTCACCACCATCTTTTTTATATAGTGAATATACCAACAGTTTTTTTCGAACTATTGGTATAAAACTATATTGACAAGTTTATATCCAAATATGCATTAAAACATATGTATAGAATATAACAATGTTTTTAGAGTTTATACCAATAGTTCCAAACTATTCGAATGGCCTCCAATTCTATAAGTGAAATATTCAAAAATATTTGTTCAATGTTTAGTTGGTATCATATACCCTTTAAAATATAATAATTTATTTACATAACATAATACATTATCTGGAATCTATATTTTTTTCTATGAACCATTTAGGTATTTTTACCAATTCCTCATACCCATATTTTCACAATATTAGCAATAATTATCATTCTTGACACTTATATTGGATTTCAAGGACTTTTGCTTTCTATTAAGAGACTCAGTACAAGACTTTCCAACAAACTTTTATTGTTTTTGTTTAAACATTTACACTATTTCACTGTAAATATATCATCTAATTCTATAACTCACATGTCATTCTGAACTATTTTTAACAATGGAGAAGATCGAAAAAACTTTTATTGAACCCATTCATAGGGTAGTTTATAAAAAACTACTTGAACCTTTCTAATTTAAATTGTAGAATTGAGTAAATATCTAGATCAAGCCTCAAGGGAGACTCCAACCTCTCCAATTCATTGATTTACCCAATAATACTTATCACATGGATGGAGACTAAAGTTCCTTTATAAATATTTCATTTAAATAATGACTTTGGAACACAATACCTCTCACTCATAGCCTATACTTAATAGAACCATTTTAGATTTTATATCATCTTGAATACATACAAATTCACATGTATCATTTTCATTATAGGCTCCATAATAACAATCATGAGAGTGGATACATCCAAAAAATCATTCAAATTATTATTATAATCATCTAGATCCATTTTTTGAATGAATTAACCATTAGGAAATTAAATAAAGGGGTTATCTAACACATAGAATTTTACTTCTTGTATAAGAATTATTCTTAAGTTTATATAATAGTATATAATGTTACTTCCATTAATATTTTCCTTCCCTAATATTAATCTCAAATTAATATTTTATAGTGTTGATTCTTTTTTATCTACAATAGAATCTTTTCTAAATGAGTATCATTTTTTACAGTAATTTAATAACGAATTTTATTAAATTCTATCCCAGTAAAATGGTGAAATATTTTAAATTTAATCATATCCATTAGAGGTACAAGATCCATATAACAATAAATAACTAGGATTGTTTGGTTTTTCTGTCACCACTTTTCTATTTTGGAAAGACATTATGTTAATCATATCAGATATGACTCTATGACTGCTGAGTGGATAAATATTTTACAAAATTCATCAACTAGATTATCTCAACTGTATTAGTATAGTATAATAATCCTATTTTGGTTTATAAACTATGTTTCACCCAAATTTCATATGAGATACAACACCCAATCTTATTTGGACCCCCCATAAACCACTTTACTTTAAAAATAAAATACATGGGAAGACAACATTGACATGACCAACCCATTTGGAAGATCGAGGTCTAGAAAAATTTTTACTATAGGAGGAGTCTAACATTTAATATCATTAAGGTGTCTTATTTTGTCACCATATTACCTATTTTTTTTCATTTATAGGCTTACATTCTTCTAATGATTTAGTTCTAAATCATTTATCCTTCCACAAAATCAATATATTCAAAATAAATTTATATGAAACTCTTTACACAACACATATATTTTGTTACTAAATGAAATTAAAATCTGACTATATTTATATAGATCCAAGTTCATGAAATTAATAAGGTACATGCAACCACATGTAATGTATTATAAAAATATTGAGCCAATAATCTATATAAGAGTAAACATGGTGGAATAGGTATCTGACCCGAAATTTTCTATATAAAGGCTAAGATCCCAAGACAATAAATATTCCTAGAAAAATTCCCACTTCCCATGATTCATAACTCAAGGAATAATTCAATTATATCACATTTACAACACCTATTATATATAAAAGTAATGGTCACCCCTCATAAATAATCCAAAGTCATGGTGGATGAATACAAAATCAATTATCAATTATCATACCTAGCACGTCACTCCTTAAGTACATGTAATATAATTTAAATAAGTAGTTTAACAATTTTAACTAAATCATATATTATAATTCATAATATAAAAATGTATATCTATAAATAAAGTATGGAATAAAAGTATATTAATGAATATTTCATAAATTTATAAAAAAACTACAAATGCTTTATAATTTATTATTCTTTATAAAAATTCCATAAATAAATAAAATCAAAAATTATATATTTTTTTCCAATACATACTTTTTAATATTATCATTTTATATTAAATTTCTAAATATATGAAATTTAATTGTAATATAAATATTTTATATTTTATATGAACAATTCATACATTATGTAAACATTTTACATAATTAACGTATCACATATTTAATATTAATTTAACATTGGTCATATCAACCATCAAAATACTTTTGAAAATAATTTCTCAAATAAGTCCTTTTAATTTGAGCATTTTAAATTAACAATTATGAATAACTCATAATTTAATATAACCACTTTTAAATTTGGATTTTTTTAATTTATAAAGACTATAAATTACCTTATAATTTCTATATAAGCATTTTATATCAAAATTATAAATCATTATATATAAAGAAATGGCATTGAATGTAAACATTTAATATTATGGACACCTTATTTACTGTGAGTTTCAAAAAAGTTATAATTAATTATAAATAATTTAAAATTAATTAAGTTATAAACACTTTATAAATTAAATTAATACCTCAAAATACCATTTTATATAATTTAAAAACGATTATATATTATCAAATTCAATTAATAATTGAAAAAAATTGAAAAAAACATATTTTTTAATTTGTCATATTTAATGATTTACATTGATAATCCCCAACTCAGTTCAAAATGGACATCATGACTTATTATTGGTGAACTATGACATGAGATAAATAATCCATGAATTATTAATAATATTTTATGATTTATTCTATATCATAATTTATGATCCATTTCATAATTAATATCACTCTTTATGATTGTCATGCAACGACTTATGATATCTCCTTCAGCCTCTAGAAGACACATTTTATTAGATTCACTGATATCACTAAAGCAATATTATGCTCTATTATAAGTGATAAGATTGGTGCTATCATCCCATATGACTCCTCATATCATACATTATAATAAATGAAAAACAAAAGTATTTTCACTAAATTTTAGGATCTAATATCTTATATCATACATGAAGGTTCTTAGAAAGATTGGAGAGTCTTATTTGACTAGGGGTAGTTGAGGAGTGTTAATGTTTTTGTAAGGAACTCATGAAGTTAACTAACAATGGATAGATAATTCTATCTCAGTAGAAACATGATCAAATTTTCATTGATCTTACATAGAGTTTTTGAGTACTCTCACAATCATCATTTTATCTTATAGAATGGAATTCACATAACCTTCACATTTGATTTATGCGATTACTATCTTCTTGATGTAATTAATTCATGGGTTTTGTAAGTATTTTCATACTTTATTTATTGAAAACGTTATCATATATGAGTTGGAGTCTCTTTTGAGTTGACATAAGTATGAAATAATGGAGTTTTTCTGAGCCAAAGTGCATCACGATGTGAAGGATATGGTTTCACTATTATGGGAATGTTATTGATGAATAATATCACTCAGATATGAGACCTCATACCAATAATATTTTGGTTAGGTAATGAAGGAGTTGAGATGGAGGAGATCCACATCACAGTCAGGTATATTATGCCATTAAGGATGCTTCTAAGGGATTTAAGGGAGATGATTGTCCTATAAATCCTAGTCCATGAAACATCAGTGTTGTTATGGTTTAAGAGATAAATGGTCTCATTATATAATATAAATACTCAATCCATAAAGTATTGGTTCATTCGACATAATATACTCCCTGATATTTCTATGTTTCACTAGAATAAGAAGTCAATGTGGTCACTTTACAAGCATTATATCCATGTAGTAACATGTTATATGTAGATATAGGTAGTTATTAGTAGATATGGTACTCACACCATAATTCTATTATCCACACCAAAACAGTTATTATGGTTATTTAAGATTTATTATCCATTTCTTTTGGATCTAGGAGTCATTACCTGAGGGAAGAAGTCATGAAAAAATGCATGTTTTTTCTATAAATAAAATGTAGACTCACCGAAACCAAATAGAGGTATATTGTGATGATATCTTGATTTAGTCTACCATTCCTTCCAAGTATAATTCCAATGATAATTTTGATAATATTTTAGAAGAATAATAAGGGTTAACATATAATTGAAATCTTTAAGGAACTTGTGGAAATGTGAAGCAGATATCGCTTGAATTGTTGATATTTGTCAATATATCTTGTACTTGGGATTTTAGGTCCATAACTATATTAATTTACCTATAATTATTTATAATATAATATTAATTTTTGTAGAATGATCACAACCAATACACACTATAGAAAATGTACTTGATATAAAGAGTTAGTAAAACTTGTATTATAGTTTTTATTGTTTGTGTTATTTCATAATATTTATCTTATTATTTTATATTCAACTTTGAGATACTTTTCACACAAACTAACATGATAAAGAAAGATAATAATTTGTGTTTTTGGTAATCACTAATTTACCCCCTTTAGTGGTGTCTTACTCAAACCTAGGACTTTCAAATGGAATCAGATCTCTTTTGAAAAACTATTTAAATTACTTTACCTTGGATATATGATTGGATTTTTACTACTTATATCTTTGATAGATGAGATCTGTGGAGTAAATAAACAACATCAACAACAAATGAGTTCATATGTTTGATAGAAATTGACAACATCTGTATGAAGAGAGGATGGTTCCATATCTTCTGTCACTTTTCATAGACTTTCTTATCATCATTAACAATGGTGTACAAATTATTGAATTAAAAAAAACCTATATATTAGTTCATAAAAATATTATGGAATCACTTGAGAGAACACACAATATATTACTTTCACAATTTTAGAGAAGGAATTTACAGGAGTTATGGGGACAAAAACTGAGACTGATATATGGAGAACACTACATGATATCTATGAGGGAGATAAGAGGGTAAGAAATTCATGATTAAAAAAAGTGTAGTTCAATTTGAATATATCATAATTAGAGATGATAAAATGGTGGAATAATTCTTTTTTTGGGTGATCAAATTTTTGAGACTCATTTAAGCCATGGGAAAATTCTTAAATATTCTACTGTGGTGATGCAGTAGATGATAGTCCCATTGGAAAAATTTAATTCAATGATTTATTCCCCAGAGTATCGAGACTTATATGAGTGAACCATTGAAAAAATATATATTGTCTTGATTGAACATGAGATGAAAAAATTCCCAACCTTATGGATAAAAGTAAAATAATGAATTAGAAATAATTTAATGCTTTTAAAGTTTGGAAAATATTGATCCAAATAAGTTTGATAAGGAGGAATGTGATGCTTAAGATGATTCCATGGATTTCAACTAACTTATATCCTTATTTTAAAAAGGTATTTAGTAAGTAAAATTTAAATATTAGGTTATGATTATATTTAATTACTTCAATTATAGAAATATTGGAAGCTTTTTGTCAAATTTCTTTGATAAAGATCCATATGGTGATAATGATGATGACCAATATTAGAGTTATTTAAGAGTAAATAAGGTGGAAGGTGGTTTTATTGGGATAAAGTTCTTTAGTGGAAAAATAAATTCCAATACCTCAAATAAGAATATTTTTTTTCCTCAAAACATGAAGCCACATCTTATGACGATGAAAGTTATTATGAGACAGTGGACTTAGAGGATGATGGTCCAATGAATTTTAAAGATATGTAAAATTATCCCAAAGACCCCTCAAGTGAAAAGTAAAAATACAGTAGTGAAGAGGTATAAATTAGTAAGGAAAAATACCTATGGAGTTTAAATTAAGGATGAATCTCTTGGTATACTTTATGGAAAAATGGAATCTTGAGAGAGAAAATAAATCATTAAAATATGATAATGATTTATTAAGCGAATGTTTTGATGAGTAAAAATCCAAATACATTTCTGAGATAGAATTAGGATTCAAATAAAAGATGGGAGATCCCAATCAAATACTTGAATCTAGGGATACAATTATTGAGATTACCACAAAATAATATCATCACAAATAATGAAGACATACAATATCTTAAGGAAAGGTTGGTTAATCATGATAATTATTTTGGGTAGAATCACCATGTGTTTCAAAATTATTTCAATTAATTCAATGAATGTTATAAAATAGTGGACAAGGTTTCTAATACTACCAAAAAACTTAGATATTATCCTATGGAATTGAAAACTATTATTTTAGATACATGGTATTATAAAAAAGGTTGGATGCAATGGAACATAGAATAATAAAATTTTTGCATCACCAAATAAATAAAAATTATTCATTTCTTAAATTAGTAGTGTTTTTGAAAATTCCATAAGAAATTTGATGTGGGGTAAGAATAACATTGAGGCTATTCCTAATGGAAAAGTTGAGGTGAAGGAAAAATATACTTAGTTGTAAAAATTCTAAAACACATAGTAGATATCTAATTGTAAGAAACATCATCAAGAAAATTTTAAATAATCTAGTTGTTAGCCAAGTAAATTTCAAGTTAAAGGATAATGTTGGTTCTATAGATTCTATAGACATAATGAATATGGGTATTTGAATAAATTTTCACTTCAAAAATTAAATAGAAGATTCTAATTGTGGGGGGATTTAACCTATTTTTTATAGGTTATATGATACAAAATATACAAGAGAAGGTTCTATTTCATAATACATATGATTATCTTGAGGAATCTAATTTTTTTTAATCAAATTAGAAACAATTCCACTAAGTGTCTCATAATTCTACCAAAAAATCTAAATGAAAAATTGAATTCAAAATATATTATGAGGAGGAATAAGAAATAGAAACCAATGGTGTTGGAGGTTATATAAAAATATAGAAAATAATATAATCCTTGGTTACTCGATAGTGGTTGATCATCACACATGATTATGAATTGGAATATCATGAAATATATCAAAATGTATGATGAAAGAGCTGTCACTTTCAGTAACAATGGTTCACTTGATGTTAATGGAGTTGGACAGACTATGGTTAGAGAGACTAAGCTTTAATAAACTGCCATTCTCTTTTATGGGATGAAGTATAATATTTTGAGTGTTTCTTGGATTTCTGACAATATAAAAAAGGTTACCTTCCACATGAATTGTAGTTTATTATAAAAGATGAAGGATGGAAAAATCTTGATGAAGGGACATCAAACAAGAAACAAAATATTTCAAATTACCAATGCTAAAAGATCATGTTACTTGATTATGGAGGAGTAAAATAAACAATGTTGTAGGTGAATAAAAAAGTTGGGCAAAAATAATATGGCTATGTTTACCAAATATGATTTATTGTAGTCTAGAAAAGATAATTTGTCAAAGGATTAAAAATTTTGATACACAAGATAATGAAAAAATAGTTAAAAAGTTCCTCAATTTTATGAAGATCAAGAATATGAATCTACTGGGTTTTTGGAACTTTCTTCAGGATTCATCAAACATAGTTTTTTCAATGGAGTTTTTCAAATACATTTTTTTGAATAGAGGAAATTATATACATATTATCATATATATCAGATGGATGTTTTATACCATGGTTTATAACTTTTAGAAATAAAGTTTGAAACTGGTAAAACTTCCATCAAATAGAGGTCAACGAATGCATTGTCATGAAACTGAGGGATGATCAACTAAAGATCCTCAGAAAAAATAAACTTACTACTATCCCCACATAGATGTTGTTTATTGCTTTAGGATTGGATATTGATAACTACAATGGAAGATAAAACTAGATATTAATATTTTATAATGTTTATAAATGTTTGACCATGAAGATTGTTGGTTAGTGCAAACATGTTGACCAAAAAATACCTCCATAATGATATGATGGCCCAAATCTTTGATATATGTAAAATAACTATATGAACAGTGCATGTTTTTGACATAAATTTTCTGAGACTAAATTGTATAGAGGATTTGAGTGACTGATTATAATCCCTTGGATCAACAGAAATGATTTTTTCAGTGTCCCCGCTTGTAATTAAGACATTTTCCAAACCACATTAAATCTAGTTTTCCATTTTTCCATTTACTATTTTGTGTGAGGTGAAATTGTTGAGTTTATGTTTGGTGATTAGCTTAGTTCCACTCTTTTCATTTCCAGTTGATATAACATGAGATGCGGAAGTTATCATATGTTCTCTATTTCCAAAACAACATTGATATGTTGTTCCACTATATATGATGAAGTGTTTGAATGAATATATTTTTTTTGGTGAACATTGTCTCAGAAGGTCCATCCATTATGTGGAACAAATAGAGTTTTTTTTTTCCTTTTGAAGCATAATCCAACTCCAAATAAGTGGTATCAAAGAGCTCTACGGTTTATTTCTACTTTACTCACAAAATTAATGTGGTTTTATCCCTATGCATTGCAAGTTATTATATTTTTGTTGGTTTACTATTATTGATAGTATGAGTTCATATGAAGGAAAAGTTCATATTGATAAGTTTGATTGAATGTATTATGCCTAATAGATAATTTAGTAAGAATATCATTTGATAGAAAAAGATATTGATGCATATTTTTCTAGAAATAATCCTAAAACAAAGGATGAAGTGGAATGGGGGAAGTTAAAAAGAAATATTTTAGCCTTAATCAGGAGGGATCTTGCCTAAAATATTGCATTCAATAGTAGATAGAATAAAAATATATCTGAGGTTATTAAAGAATTAGATGAAATATATTATAATCCCACAAATCTTAATATATTTTTCATACTACGTAGATTGTTCAACTTTAGTTAATTTAATAGAAGAACTACTACAGATAAAGTGAATGATATCAATATGATCCAAGGGATGCTCTAATCTATGAAGTTAACATTTGAAGATAATGTTTGGGATTTTATTCTTATTTATTCACTTATAGATAGATGGTATTCCATGGGGATACAATAAAAAAAATCTATTGAGAAGTTAGATCTTATGTGTGAAGATATTTTAAAATTGATCTTGAATGAAGAGTTGGGGTTTAAGGATGTTCACACATTATTTAGAAATGATCAAAAAAATACCAGATGGGGATAGTTAGTTCACTGAACATACCATCAGAAAAATAATTCTTTAAAGGATAAGTCCTAAAGTATAATTAAATATCACTCAACTAGATCAGGTCATATATGTTGTATTTTTTTTGTAAAAGGTACATATCAAGAAAGAATGTATAAGTCTGTAAGAGGCATCAAATTCCCGATAGACAAACTCATTCAGTATAGCCGATAGAGGTTCCATCTTAACATTGATTATGATAATTCAATATGAGTTATGGGTTATTGACTTAGGGATATAAATTAATTAAATTTGTGAGCATGGGTTCATGTTTGATTATGTACTGGGAATCTTGGAAAGATTTCCTCTAGAGGTTGATGAAGTTTTTTATATGGTGGGGAAAAGTAACATGACCATTTGGATGAAAAATTGAATTATATTAAAGCTGATAGATGCCAGAAACATTCTAGGTTTCCAGAAGAACCTCATACCAGTGGGAAAACTTGATAATGTATGTTCTAAAACAGAATTTTTAATGGATTTTGGAAGATCAATAGAGGTTCCATGATGATTTCTTGTGGAGTAAAAACTGTACCTTGTATCTTACCAGACAAAGAGATGAAGTTGAATCTATTAGAGAAATACCATCATAAAATACATAAAAGTAACCCTAAAAATTTGGTCACCTTCGTCAGGAAAATATAAAAGTGTTTTTGATGGATATAATATTTAAAATCCATCAAATAGAACTTTTAATATATGAGAGTTGTATGTTAGGAAAACAGAAGAGAGTTTACTTCAACAAGGATTAAAGAAAACCAAGGAACCAAATCATAGAACTTGTTCATTGTGATGTTTATGGAACATACCCTATTTTCTCATATGGAGATTCACTATATTTTTTTTAATTTTATAAATTATTCCAATTTTAATGGTTGTGATATACATTATGATGAATAAATCTATTTTTTTTAATGATTTTATATATCCAAAATCAATGGATGAGAAAGAGTGTGAAAATAATTCGAAACATATCTAGATAAAAAAGAGAGAGGGATATACAAGACACAAAATTTGAAACATATTTAAGAGGAAATGAATAAGACATAATAATACTAATCTATGTGATCGATAAAAAAACGAAATATCTAAGATAATGGATTAGATGCTGATAGAGAAATCTCAAAGAATTACACTTGTGAATTCCAAAGAGAATTTAGGAAGGAACCTTGAATATTGAAGCTTACCTAGTAAATATAAGTAAATATTCCATTGTGGGATATAAACTTCCTAAAGAACTTTTTTTTGAAAGAGTCTAGATTTCAACCATCTCAAAATATTTATAAGTTTCTCAGATGTCCATATTAATGGTAAATATAGAAATAAGTTAGAGGTGAAATCTAGAGTGTGTTTTATTGTCAGATATGGTGATGATAAATTTTATTACTAGCTAAGGGATGATGAAAAGAAAAAAATCATCCAGAGATGAGATGTTATTTTCAACTAATAACTTCTATGTAAAAATCAAAACCTAGTTTTTATGGAAGTTGAGGAATGTTCAACTGATAAAATTTAGATTGATCAAATATAAGTTACCAGAAAAAAATTCAGTCCAAAAAATTAATAAGAAAAATTATTAGATGAAAATATATTTGTAAGGGTAATATAAAAAGGAAAAAATGATATAATTTTAGGAAGATTTAAAATAGATATAAAAAGATCGAACAAACCTTTACTAAGAGGAAGAATATTAGATAGGGGGTTTGGATGGATGAACATGAGGTTGTGTTGAGCTAATCCACTCATATTAGGAAACCTATTCATAGGTTTGAGACTGATACAAACTTATTAAATCTAATAGATGAAGGGAAATCAAACACTGTGGAAGAAATAACTACTCTCAAAGACTCTAAATAGTGGGAGTCATCCATATAAGAGGAAATTTCTTCCTTAAATTTCAGAAATACTTAGTAGTTGACTGATCTACTAGATGAAAATAGGGATTTTGAAAACAAATAGTCTTTTATTTTAAAGAGGTATCTAATTTAAGTAATATGTATAAATCAAGGTTGGTGGTGAAAGGGTTTAAAAAAAAATGAATGTATTGAATTTTCAGAAATTTTCTCAAAAGTGGTGAAACACAAAACTATTTAGAAAGTGATCATCAATTTTGTGTCTGATGATCTAAACTTAAGGAATATGAATACAAAAACATATTTTCTTCATTGATATTTAGAGGAAAAAAATTTCTAACATTATAATAAGGGTTTTGTTATTCATTAAAATAATGATTTGTTTTTTAGGATGAAACAAGGTATTTATGGCTTGAAGTAATCTCTAAGATAGTGGAATATTTTTTTTTGAAATTTCCATGCTTGAATAAAGTTTATGTTTATGTGCTTACAATAACTTTTGTTATAAAAATAATTAAGAAGATAGACCGTATCTCATAATTCTCTTGTTTGTGGATTATAAATTTATTAATGGTTCAACTTTCCAATGGATTGAGTAACTTAAGATACAACTATCAAGAATTTTTGAGATAAATAATCTTGGGAAAGATAAGAAAATATTCAAGATGAGAATTGAGAAGTATTGGAAAACCGTATTTTTGGTTTTATGCCAGAAGGAATACATCAAGGAAGTCATCGAAAAGGTTTGGAATGAATATTTCTAAACCTGCCTCAACCCCCTCACCAGATGATTCAAAATGTCAAAAACCCAAGAACCATTAATTATTGGATAGATTCAAGACATGGAAAAAGTTTCTTATGCTTTGGATTTAGGAGGTGTTTTTTATGTAATGGTTTTTACTAAATGATATATTGATTTTCCTATAGTATTTTTTTCAAATTCATGTGAAATACTAAAAAAACATTATGAACCTAGGAAATAAATCTTATAATAATTGAGTGTTTTGGTGGATGTAGCTTTATTTTTAATTAATAATGATCTTCCAAAAAATTATTTTTAAATATATATTTCTTCTAGAGACATGGATTCACAAAAAAATACTATAGGGTTTATATTTACTTTTGGTGGAACAATGGTATGTTGGGTGTCTCTATTAAAACCAGTGGTAATGTTATATACAACAGAAGTAGAGTATATTGTTACTAGTAATGCCTGGAAATATATTATTTGGTTGATTTTCGTATTGAATGAAATTAGAAAGGGAACATATAAAGGAAATTTATTCTATGATAGTCATAATTCTATACATGTTACCTAAAAGCTAATGTTTCATGTGAGAACAAAACATATTAATGTAAAAAAACACTTCATATTAATTCTACTTGAGTATAATGTGTTAGATATTTATAAAAATACTAAGAAGAAAAATCTTACAGATATGTTTACAAAGGTTATTTATCAAGAAGGATCAAGGTATCATTGTGACTCAGAGGGGGTTGGATAATTATATGGAATGTGGGACACTACTTGAAACAAATAAAACAAAAGTTTAGGTGAATAAAAGAAGAAAATTATTAGAATTCTTAAAGAAATATCCATGCAATAGATTATTGGGTTTGGGAACTTTCTACTAGATTAGTCAGGTGAATTTTTATGAACAATGTTTTTTGCGACTAGTTTTACATATTTAGATAATTAGATGAAGATTATTGAATAAGTTAGATGGATGTTTCTTATTGTGGTTCAGAGTGTTGGGAAGAAAGTTTTCCAACTGACATAACTTTCATAAGATAGAGGTTAACAGATGTAGTATCATTGGAATGAGGTATGATTGGATAAATATTATTGGATGGTTCTAGACTAACCTTTCAAAATTAGAATAAACTTAATTCTATCCACATTTTGGTACTTTTTGTTGTTTGATGACTAGATATTTGTGGTTGTAATGGATGATACAATAAAATATATGTAGTTTCTCGAATCAATAGAAGGTTGACCACAAATATCAGAGGTTAGTTAAATCTTGTTTACCCAACAAATATATCTATAGATGGTGTCCTAGCTCTATGAAATGTGTATAATATTTATAATAATAGTAAAAGTTTCTAATTTAAAGTTTCTGATACTAAATAGTGGAGATTAAGTTACTGAGAGATTGTTATCGCTTGTATCTCATAAAATAGAGATGTTTGTAGTATCTCCCCATGTATGTAGGAATTTTTATGAACCACATGGATTATTGTTTTTCCATTCTTCTCTTTGTTATTTTGTGTGAAGTGAAAAAATTGAGTTTATTTTTTTATTCGGTTTTTTCACTCTTCATAGTTCCATTACACATTACTCGCGAGGTGGAGATTATAAAATAGAAACTTTTTCTAATAAATCTTTAGGATGTTTTTCCGTTACATAGGATAAAGTGTATCAATAATAATATTCATCCAGTGAACATTGTGTTTAAAAGTCCATGCATTAGGTGTAATGGATGGAGTTTTATGTTTTACTTCGAAGGGTGATACAACCCCCAATAAAAAATTCTTTACTTGGCACACTTAGAAGTTTGTAGACCAATTAACATACAGTAAACCAATAATGATAGGTATTTAATAATATTTTTTAATTATTTTAGTAATATGGTTTATGCCTATTTTTTCAAGTATATCAAATCTATGGAGAAATTAAAATAGTTTTAGAGGATTATTAAGGATAAATTTCTATATGATATCAAAGGAATTTTCTTTGAAAATGGATTCAAATACAAGAATAGAGAGTTTGAGTCATCTATTGAGAATAATGGAATACATCATGAGTATAATACTGCATATACAACCCAAAAGAATGGAGTTATAAAAAAGGAATAAGTGGATATAGGTGTATATGGGATGAAAATTCTATTAGAGCATGGAACTTCAAAACTATTTTAGAGACAGGATACAACCATAATAGTTTATATTCTCAACCAATGTTAACTTTAATCTAATTTAGTCAACACATCATATATTATATGGTTTGGAAAGATGTTATACATAAATAATTTAATGGTATTTGAAAAGTCTTATTGTATAATTATTAAAGGAAAAAATTTAGGTAAGTTTGATGAGATAGATAATAAAGGTATATTTATTGGACACACACCTATTGGAAGGAGTTACCTATGTTACAATAAGAATATGAGTAAAATACTTTATATTATTAATAAATTTGTGCTGATAAATCAAAATAATTCCAAAAAATAAATTCCTATTAAGGATGACCTTGGTAAAGCTATATTAAAATATGTATGATAACATGATAGTATTCTATACACCCAAGAAAATTTATTATGAAAATTAGGAAATATTCAGTGATGATGAAATCCTTAGGTAGGTGAAATAAATTTCTCAAGATGTAAAGATCATGTGTAAGTAGAGAGAATCCTTATAGATAACATCAAATTTTTTCAAACTGAGAGGAGTTCAATGAATTATAATCATACCATTTTACTTTCATAGGTTGGACCAATGAGAGTTAAGGAATCCTTACAACATGAGGATTAGTGAGAACTAGTGAAATAAGAGGTGAATCAAATTGATAATAAAGAAACTTTGGATTTTGTTCCATGTACCAAATATAAGAATTTGATAAAGATAAAGTGGCGTTTTTAGAATTAACTCAAAGATAAAGGTGAGGTCCCATGACACAAACCACTTATTTTTTATAAAGGGTACTCTCAAACTGAGGGTATTTATTTTGATGAGTGGTTTTCACCAGCCACAAATGATTGAAAAAATTAAAATATTTCATATATTATGTGATCAATGGAGTTATAAATTTGTATGAATAGATGTAAAGTCATTATTTATAAATGGTAAACTTGAGTAAGGGGTCTACATTTAAAACCATAAGAGTTTATTCTTGACAGCGATGGTTCTTAGGTGTGAAAGATGAATAAGACATTATATGGGTTGAAATAAGAACCCCATTCATAGTATTCAAAGATAAGAAATAAAATAATGTTCATTAAATTTAATAAGGGTAAAGTGGATTATAACCTCTATGTAAAGGTAGATGAAATAAATTCACTCATAATTATTATGTATGTCAAAGACATAACATTATCTAGAAATAAAGTAGCGAGTTGATGGAAATTTTGTACCTAAATAAATATTTTTTGAAATATAAATTATCATTGAAATGAAATTATTCTTAGGTTATCAAGTAATAAACAATATGTGTTCAATATTTCTCCCACTAGATAAGTATACTCAAGAGTTATTGAATAAATTAGATATAGAATAACCCACAAAGGTCTTTACTATTATTTCACATGGGAATAAATTGTACATTAATGAAGGAGGAAGAAGATTTGATAAAATAGAGTTATATTGGCTTATCGGTAGACTAATCTAGTTGACATCATCTTGAATAGACATTATTTTTGTTGTTCCTATCTATGCATGATTCCAAATAAATCCTAAGGAGTCACATATTGTAGTGGAATATGAATCTTACTCTGTACAAAGGAAATTTTAACTATGGATTAAGGTATAGAAAATTTACATCCTTTCATATTTATAGAATAGTTTATATTTATTAGGAAGAATGTTTTGGTGAGTAGAATTATATTTTTTGAGGTTCTTTATTTATATAAGGAAGGTGTGTTTCTTGGAATTCTATGAAGAACATTTGTGTCACACTTCTCTCAATAGAAGATGAGTATATTTAATCTTCACAATCCATAAAACAAATGTTGTGAATAATGTCAAATCACTAATACATGGGGGTTAATTTTGTATACCCATTAATGATTGGGTGTGACAATAAAAGTAATGTTTTTTTGAATAATATGATATAATATTCAATATTAAAGCATGTAACATCGCTACATAACCTCAGACACGCCTCCCCATCTTATAGAGGCTATCGACTAGTAGTAAGGGAATAATGAGGTATGTCAAGAGAATATACACTTTTTATCATAGTAATACAATACTGAAAAACAAGATAAATAATAACCAAGTAATAATGATCAACAATAATACATAGTATAATCAATTCCCAAAAAATGGGTACAAGACACAGTCAAACAAAAAATATTCCATGTCATTCTAGTGTCAAGTGGAAAAAGAAACCCAAAATAATGATTCAAGGAAATACCCAAAATAGGTCTTGACATAAAGTTTGGTTCCCTTATACATGATCCATCCCAAATTCTATATCATCCATCTACCATAGGTCCTTTGACATTATCTTGACCTATAAACATGATGTCAGTTTGGATACCCAATGTTTGACAGACCAGGGTGTGATTAGAACTCATTTGTCCACCACAAATGGTGTCTACAATAATATATTTTTCAAAAAAATGTATGAATAAGTATAGTAAAGACTAAAAAATGATGATAAACCAAGTTACCATATTTAACAAAATTTAAATTAACAACTTTTATATAGAGTTCCTTGTGTTACCCATATAAATCAAAACCACTTCAGACCATTCCTATCATTTGAACCATATTTTAAAGGGGTATTAGGCCGACATACAAAGAGCATAAGTTCCTGTATCCAACCAGTATTCAAAATGCTATGTTTGACCACCCCAACCCTGATATGGAATTCCATGTCCATAACCTTGGATTCAGAAGCATCAATCCATTCTCTAAAACATACAATATATAAGGGAACCTAGAGCATCTATTTGGACAACCCATGGTAGAGGAGAAGCAATATAACATCCTACCAACCATTAATCACATTTCTAATGGTTAACATTAGTGAATTATTATGACATAATAAAAAAAGGGTGATCGTTTTCATTTTATCAGATATCAATGGTTTATTATATTCAAAATGTTCACACTTCCCCTAGAAATCCAATTTCACTATTTAATCACATGATAATAATTTTTCTCCCCTCTCATACCAATTCACTATATGGATGATCTTTTTTAACCATTCATCAAATTCATGCCTTTATAATACATAACTCATTTAACTCATTCAATTTAATCTAAACACCCTTTTTATACCATGTTACCATGTTTAAGAAAATTATGATAGGTTTAATCACATAAACCCTTAAATTCATCATTTAAAACCCAATTTACATGCTCAAGGAAGTGGTCCTCTCCATTGGTGTCCTTATGACTGGTCTACTCATTCTCAACAGATCCAATAGGGATCATGAGGTGCATAAAACTTCATTTTAACACCCAATTTATAATTTTATACCAAGTAAGTTAAATTTATAGAATAATAGTACCATAAGAACGACCACATACACATGAATACACCTCAATAATATATGATATAACTTGAAGAGAAATAAACTTAAGTTCATAGAAAACTAATCACCTAAACATGGCCCTCAATTCAATCCCAAACAACCTCCAATGCATGAATTGAGAAACTACTGTAAAATAAGGGTTTAGAGATTCAGAAGGAGATAAAACATCCAATATAGGTTCTTCAAGAAAATCAAATAAAGAGGAGTTTTAGTCTCACATGGATCTTTGATTCTTAGACAATGATGATTTTACTTACCATGTATTGGGGTAGAATCAACCTTGAATGAGGAGGGATCCATTTATTCATTACTCCGGCTACTAGAGGTAGAAATGGGAGGAAAATAAAATAATAACTCTTAAATTTTAAGGGAATAAATGGGGAATTTCCCTCCTTTAATGTGGAATATTTTTTGGTCGCACAATTGTACAAATTGTTCCCCAAATGTGCAATACCATCTTTTTAAGAGGGGGCCTAGGTTGCCCAGTTTTCTAAAGAACTAGAAAAATTTGGATAACCATGAAAAATTTATATGTTTGGATCTGTCCAAATGTAAATGGTTTCTAGGACCCCCCATTTCATGGTTTGTCAACCTTTAATCACCCCTATAGGAAACATGGTTATGGAACATAGTTTGTAATAAATGTTTAATAACCGTGGACACTGCAAAATATGAACTCTTATACCCAATTTTCATGACATGAACTCCCCAAACACCCTTACGTCCCATAATAATATTGATAATAATTTCATTAACGTTTTAAAGGAATTTCCCTCAAAATTAAACAATAACGTACCTCCTCAAAATGTTGGGATATGATAATCTCCCCACCTTATAACTGCTCACCCTCGATCAACACTACCTAGAAACACTAGGGTAACAAGGTAAACAGGTTAGGCCACTGGGCCTAGATATCATCTTCTTGTTCCCATGTTTCCCGCTAAACATTACAATACTACCATAAAAATCCGAATAAAGGGTCAATATTACACTAAAAAACATTCTAACTATGATTCACAACATGAACATGATTCTCTTAAAAGGATGCATTATCTTGAAGATACACAACATCAACATCAATCACATGAGATGGGTTGGGGTGATACTACCAAAGTAGCAACACATGAAAATCATTATGCATAACACTACACCATTATAGAAGATCTAGTCAGTATGCCACTAGTTTGGTCATCTATAAAATTTCAAATTCCCCACATCTCTAGGTTCCAACATGCCTTGCCTCTGAATCCAATGGTGAACCAATCTCGATGACACCGAAAGAAACATATGGTTACCCACCATAAAATTAAGAGGACTAAGATGTTGATCAGCTTACGACTTCTATATACTGTGGGATATATCCAGACACTTCTGGATCAACGGAACACATTCCAACGTCTTCTATATAAGACTCGGTCATGAAAATTTTGATTTGTCAGCTTCCATCAAACATAAGGGTGATCTACATGGCTTAAAACATTGAACCTTATATGGGGCCATCAGAATAGTTTACTAAAAACTATTTTTATTGGTGAACTAAACAAGTGATAATGTTTTCTCCAATATCCTACCAAAATATAAGAGGCATTCCCTTAACATGTCATTTAATAATTGGATAATAAATTCTGACTGACCATCTGTCTAGGATTGAAAACCTATATTTTGAAACACTTGAGTACCTAATTACTTTTGAAACCCTTTTCAGAACTATGAAGCAACACATTGATCAAGATATGAAACAATACTCTAAGTCATTCCATTCAAAGGTACTATCCCTCAGACATACACGTCACCCAACTCATTAATAGTAAAAGCATCCCAAATTGGTAATAAGTGACCTACCTTTTTCAACTGATCCACAACCACCCAAATCACATCATTATTCCAAGTTATAATCAGAATACCTACTAAAAATCTATGGAAAAATCATGAAAAATAGTTTCATGGGTAATCAAGAATATTGCGTAAATCTAAATTACCTAGGTGCATCGAAGTGGCTAACTAAGGTTGTTCTCTAAGGAGGAAATATTTAAAATAACATATTAAATGAATTATAAAAAATATAAAAGAAAAAATATTAAATATGATGTGGGTGGGTTTTTTTATATTTATAAAACAATACAAATTATTATGAAAGAAGGTTGTATTTTTTTGTTTTTGTTTTTGAAGTGTGATTGAGAAAACACGATGAGAAGTTGTTTTTTTTAAAATATATTTTCAAAAGATTTAAAAAATCTACCTCTAAATCTTAAATAAATTATAAATCATTAAAATTAAAATTAAAATTAACTTAATAATAATCCCATAATTTGATAACCCTTGAACCCTATAAGAATTAACTTAACCACAATGAAAAAATTAATTAAAA
Source organism: Viscum album (assembly GCA_963277665.1). Lineage (NCBI taxonomy): Eukaryota > Viridiplantae > Streptophyta > Magnoliopsida > Santalales > Viscaceae > Viscum > Viscum album. The sequence continues at coordinate 282,559,909 of OY728138.1, read as the reverse complement.
CCTTAGATAACTTCAGAACATTCAATCATAGCACCCATAATTTGATTGTCATTCCAATGATAGATTCTGATCAATGGTGAGTTAGGAATCATATAAATACTAGATGTGAAGATAAATTTATTTTAGGGACTATATTTTAACTCTTAAAATTGATCCTATTTCATTTGTTTTACCAATTAAGATCACGTTCTCACAATTCAAACATTACTCGACCTCGCATATTTTATGTTTATTGTTTAATTTCTTACTTAGTTTATTTTAAGTAAAAAAATTTAATTCATAGATCATATTAATTAATTTAAATTAGCTCATATATTAAAAAAATAAGTTAATATGGTTATAATTAGACTGATCCCAGAGAAAAACTACTCTTCCATGGGTGGTGTAGTCATCATATAAATATTCTGCATGTGAGAATGTTTAGATAGGGTATAACCCAATAAAATTTATAATATTGATTTATAGACTAAATAAGATGATTATAGAAGAGTAAAATTTTATAAAATATAATAAATAGAAGATAAATTAAGAGTTTGATTATGTAAACACCAACATTAAAATGTGAATAATAAGAAGGTTTCGATGAAGGTATCCTTGCTTCATGATCTACCCCTCTTTTAATTCTTGGATAATAAGAGTGTAACCAATTGTCCTATGTACTCAATATACTAATAAAAGTATTAACACCACCAAAGGATAAACATTAATATTTATATAATGGAGGGGAGGCTAGGGTTATAAGATTTTACATGTGAGAATATGAATTTTTTTCCAAATATTTTAATAAAATTTTCACTACCATGTTGACCTACAAAATATGTGAACAAAGTATACTTATACAAAGATGATTTATGAGGACTTTGTTCTATGTATAATGTCCAAATTTGAACCTAATCAAGATTTCAAGTAGAAGATCTATCCAAAATAGTGAAGCAGTGTCCAATCTAGCAAGTCCATTCCATATTTGACTCCATGGAACATTTTCTCTAACAAAATGAATGATATAGCTTGAATGATTTGAATGAAATTTGTATAAAATTAAGTTTAAAATTTTATTAAAACTTTCCATGTAAAAATAATCTATATAAAAATATTTAGTACTAAATTACTATAATAAACTTTAAAGGGTCAAAATTGGAATTTTCATCAAATTTTAAAATGAGTGATCTAATATGAAATATTTTATAAATAGACATATTTAACACAATGTGATGAATTTATGTCATTTATTATAAATATAGTATTTAATTATAATGTGTTTTATCATATACCTTACACTTACATTTTTTCACTCATGGGAGAAAGATCTTATCATCAAGTCCATAAAATTATGACAAGATATGCATGCTCATATTTTTGAATCCATAGTGGAAATATAGGAATGTAACAATCTCAACAAGAAGTAAATATCAAAGAAATTTATATTCATTATCTCATAAATTGTATCAAAATAAAATCCAATGATATTGATGAAACAAATCATAGTGAATCAAGTTATGGTTATACCTTGAAATTTATTCCCCATATGTGTGTATAGAAACCATTTCAATCCCATATCTCTACTATTTATTTAGTATATTCAGATTATATAAAACATTTATTCTTATATTTTTTAATTACATTGAACCTATTCAAAATTATTTTGAATCAAATTTCAAGACCCTCTCACTTAAACATTTCTGAAATTCAAACCTTAAGCTCCTAACCTAGACATCCCCATGTGTTGTACACTTCATCACTCACCTCCTTATTAATATTTATTTTATTTTTAATTTTTTAATTTTTGTTATTTAGGGCAGGAAACTATCAGATATTAGGTACACACACATAGGTCAATTTAGTTGAATAATGAATCTAATCATAAGAGAAACAAATGTATGGATCAACCATTGATTAAAAATGATTTTTTACCTAACTTGGATAGACCTTAAATTGAGTAGGAAAAATTTCACATGTTATGGTTAGATGTAAAATTGCGTGGAGAAATAAATAAAAAATTAATCATGAATAAATATAACATTTCATTTTTTTAAAATAAAATTTTTTTATAATGAAAAACAAATCATATCATCGATGAATTCCATTTTTATAAATATTAACCCTTAATAATAAAATTTTTAACATTCTTATCTTTCTACTAATGAATTTTGAAAACAATAATTTTACATATGTTCCAAATTTAAATTATCATGTTACATGATTTGTTTTTATTTATTTCCCTCTTTTTTGTAGAAAATAATGATTTAAAACATAAAATAAAAAATGAAAATCCAAAATAATACACCCTAAAATTCTCTCCCCAAATACATTGGTGGGATGTACATCAATGTATTACTTAAAAAAATTCCCATTTAGAGTAGATCTCCTTTTGGTATCCTCTTGTGTAATATCAAATACACCATAATAAAAAATATTATATAAAACAAAAGGTCCTAACTTTATATAACACAACTTACCTAACATTAGCTTCAATCGTGAACTATAGATAAAGACTTTGTATCCTACATGAAACTCCATTTTCTGGACCATTATATCATGATCCACTTTTGATATTTCCTTGTATAGCCTTTAGTTCTCATATGATGTTAATATAATATCCTTAAGCTCTTGAATTTTTATCTTCCTTTTAATTGTATCTTGGGTGAAATCCATGTTTCATTTCATTATATCACAATATTCTTGATGCTCTACCTCCATAGGAAGATGACTTGCTTTCCCAAAAACAATCCAAACAAGGGATATAACAATGGGAGTTTTGAATTTTTTCATATAATCCCATAGTTCTTCTTTCAAGCGCTTATTCAAATCCATCCTATTCAACTTCATGGGTTTCTATAAAATTTGTTTCAACTTCAGATTTGAAACCTATGCCTATATATTTGTTTGAGTGTGGAATGGAGTACAAGTTTTATGGATCACCCCATACTTATGAAAGAGGGAATCCAAATTTTTGTTTCCAAATCATGTCCCATGGTCATGTATGTTTTCCTTTTGTAATAGAAACCTAAATAAAAATTCTATCCTTGAAAAATTCCACTACAACATGAGAATCATCAGTCTTGTTGGCGTTATATTTCACCAAATTACTAAAATAATTAGCAGAGATAATATTTTAAAATAATCCAAATAATATTATAAACATTCCCATAAAATAAATTCCTCATACATAAAAAATCTCACAAAAAAATATGGACTATTGGGGGTATCTGATGTCTCCTAAAAATGTTCCCGGTGTGTTGGAAATGAGAGAATGACTTACAAGACCCATGGGTATCATGGAACAAGGTAGGACAATATAATCTAGTTTATAAGACCTTTCTAGCCATACTTTGGGGTCCAACGCACCCACCATAAACAAGTGTATGACAAAAAATAAAAAACAAACTCAAACACATGATCAGGAACACATATCCTAATGAGATACTCACTACACATGTGTCATAGTTAGGGATAATTACACACATAAAACCTAGAATCACACATTAGTTTATGGACTTGATGTTTATTTAAATTTGTAGGAATTTCAATGGAAACCAGGTAATTCACTAAGTCATCATAGAAAGGATGCATACATGATATGACATAGAGATGATCAATAGGGAAAGTGTATTGAAGTGGAACTTGGTTTGGGGTATCATGATCCAATATGTGAGTGATCCTACTCATCCAGGCTGCTACAATGTTCTCTGAACCCTTGTTAACACTTTTGTCGATGTCAAACTCTTTAAGAAGGATCATAAAATGAATAAGGAATGTCATTGTAGATGGATTATTTAAGAGGCACCTCAATGTTTCATGATCATTGAAAAAAATAAAATTTAGATCCTAATAGATAAGAGAGGAATTTTTCTAAAGAAAATATAATAGAAAGAAAATCATTTTCTGTTGTTGTGTAATTTTATCGGGTGGAATCCAAATTCATTGATATATAATCAGTCACATGGGCTAACTTTCCATCCTCTATGATAATACTTATCCAACTAAAATTTCTAAAGAAACACACATAATATCAACCTTAATCTCCCACTGTGTGATATATATGATCATTGGAGTGTCTAGATGCTTCTTTAGATCATCAAATGATACCCTACATGAATCATAAAAAAATATATCAATATGTTTATGACCAAATCAAGATTAAGTTAGAGCGATCATACTGAAATCTACAATGAAGAATTGATAAAACCTACCTATCTAAGGAGTGATTTAACATCATAGACACATGTAGGATACAAAAAGGATGAAATAATTTATACCTTAGATTTATCATCCACAATTCCTTAATGTGACTCTAAATAACCTAGTAAAATTATTTTCTCAACCATGAAATGAAATTTCTCAATGTTCAAAACCAAATATATCTCAATGAAGTGATGAAAAACATTCCCTGGATTCAAGAGACACACATCAATTGAGGACCTATACACAATAAAATCATTCATAAATACCTCTATGAAACTCTTTAGAAAATAAAAAAATATACTTACCATGCATATATAAAAGGTACCTAGGGTGTCAAAAACTATGAATAAAATCCTTCAGTATGAAAATTTTCTGAATGGGTAGCTGAATGTCATATTATTCTAGTCATTTTCTATAACAGGAAAATGAAAATTTCTATATAAACCACCCAAGAAGAAATAGTATATCCTACCTACAAGCCTCTCATGCATAAATTCAATGAATAGAAGTGGGAAATTGCCCTTATAGGTGGACTGATTCTTATTACTATAATATATAAACCATTTCCAAATATTTCGTACTCTTATAGGAACTAAATCATCATTTTAATTCTTTATAATAGTGAACCTGGTTCTCCTGGGTACAACCTAGATCAGGATGACCTACATAGAGTTATAAATAGGGTAAATGATACCTACCTCAAGAAACTCTTCCATCTCTTTTTTTCCATCTTATAATAGTGTGGGGTTGATTCTTCATTGTGGTTTCCTAACCAGTTTGGCCCCATCCTCCCAAATAATCATATACATACAAATAGAAGGTATAATACATGGTATGTATGTTAATATCCACCCAATTTATCTCATATTCTCCCTTAAAATATTTATATGTTTTTTTTCTTACTCTAGTAGGATATTATTAAAAAAATTATAGGAAAATTTTCATTATTTAACAGGTATGAATATTTTATGTTTGGTGGGAATAGTTTCTGTTCCAATTTTGATGGGTTCTATATTGGTGTAAATGACATGGGAGATGATATATGTGTATAATTAATATTTAGGTATAAATATACATCATCAACATCAGTGAATAATGCCTCAACTCTATCTAAAAAATCTATATCCATGTCATAATAAGAATTTATATTCTATGAATCAGAATAAGAATCCACATCAATATCATAAATGAGTGTGGTTTGACCTTGAGAAATAGGTGATGGTTTTTTGTGACATCAAAATAGTATCAATCCACAAGATTCCTCTAATAATTGGATGATCCCCATTTGAAAAATATTGAAAATAAAAATTTATAGATTCATTACAAGATGTGTCAGAATCAGAGAGAAAGAAAGTAGAATGATCCACTAAGGGGTACTTCATGGAGTCTAAAATATTAAATCATTTGATATAATCTTCATAATATATTGAAAGTATATCCTAATAGACATTTATTATTTTCAAGGCTTTTTTAGGAATGTTCTTTTAATAATGAAGGGAGTATGGGAAATTACCTAATTATCCTCCATATTCAGATTATATAAATCCACAGGAAATATCATGTCCCTAAACTGAACAAGGACATCCTCAATGACACACATCATGTATGTTTTGACCATATTAGCTAGTTGAACCACTACCATTTTTAGCTTTAGCTCTCCAATCTATAAGGAAGATAAAACAGAGCAATCCATGATAATAATGGGGGCACCCAAATCCCATAAATCATAAGAGAAATATAACTACCCTATGGTTCATAGTATTATGAATATCATGGGGTACATTAACTTTTTAGGAATTTCTATGATTGGTGGGATGAGTGAAGATAAATTCTTCCAAGGTTAATCCACTTATTTCCTTTAAGACATATTCTATTTGTACAAATTTCTTTTAAAAACTTCGTATACCTTGTAATTTTCATGATTGCTTCAAGTAGTGGTATTTTGATATAAACAATATTGAATGTTTCTAAAACATCTTTTTGAATAACATATTCATCTATATTATTTATTTATACAAATATATTTGGAAATATAAGGGGTTTAGGGAGAACATCTTCAATATTTTTTATGCCTTTTTATTTCTCCTTGGTCTACTCATCAGTTAGTCTTGAATAGGGATTCTACGAGGTTGAGGTGAATTCTGATGGAATGATAGGTGTAGATGTATCATTGTTTTCTTCCCACATCTCAATGTGATGGAAATAAAATTCCAATTGGGATATATAGTAGGTTTGGAAGGAATATTTCTAGAGTTATTACTTACCAGTTCATGAAGGGAGGTGGTAATCTAGCTCATACGAGTCTTCAAGTCCCTCAACTCCAAACCCTGACTCTTCAGCTCATTTTTTTGATTAAGAACATTTTTTCAAAAGCTGATCAGTATTAGAATCGAACTTTTGTTTAAAATTACCTTGTTTTTACAGACTTAAAGATTCTTGGTCTTCAAACCTCTTTTGGGGTTATTGAAAACTCTATTGGTAAGGCAGAGGCTAATGGATGTTTTGTTGAAAAGGGGGCCTTTTTGGTTTTCTAGAGATGTACCTCAGGTCTCATTGATCTTTACACCCTTGATCGTATGTTGTTAAAAATGAATCATACGTCTCCTGAGGATTTTGTTGTTGTTGTTGATGATATGGTCTCCCAGAAAATATGGCTACGTAATCCTCTCTCTTATAATTAGGTAAAATAGTTTGATAGGTGGTCCTATTGAGTAAAAATTCTACATATCCTTATAGGTGTGGGTTGAGATGTCTTTTTATCCAAATTAATATATCTCACCATAGTGGCTAATTCATTAAACTTGGTATAAATTAAATCAATTTCACGAGAAGATAGACTTACCTGATATACTTCTCTAACATGTGGTATACCTTGATCACTAAATTTTCTGGAGTTTTGTACAATTATGATGATATATTCATGTGAAGATACCACTGTTTTGTTGTCCAATTCCCCTCCAGCCGCAACATCAACCATACTCATCTCCATAGGCATGAGGGATTCATATAAGAATTGGATGAGGAGTTTCTCACAGATTTGGAGACATGGTAAGATTATACAAAATGTCACAAATCACTCACAGTATTAATACATTGACTCTACTTATTATTTCTTGATCCTTGAGACCTCCTTATTAATGGAAGTGGTATTTGATGTAAGAAAAAATCTCTACAAGAAAATATTTTTCAAATCATTGCAAAATGTTACATCTTCAGGTTGTAAATAATAAATCCAATATTTTATATTTCTATTAAGTGGGAGTGATAATTCTCTCAGTTTAATTTTATTTTCAGATAAATTACGTAGTTTCAAGGTGGAACAAACCATATTAAATTATTTTATATGTTTTTTGGGATCCTCTACAAAGAGGCCATGGAATTTTGAAATAAGGTTTATCAATTAATATTTTAATTCAAAGTCTGATTCAAGGTTTGGGTATTCAATACAATCTTTTTGATAGTTAATTTCGGGTGTATCTAACTCTTAAATGGTTCTGTTAAGTTTGTTTTTATTATTTTCAAACATTGGATCTAGTTTTATATATGTTTTGGATGAGATTCCTATTTTAAAATTCCCAGAGTGGTGGAATTACCCAGTTGGGTAAATGTTAACCCTTCCTATAGACTGATATTGTCTGATTCGAGCCCTAAGGCTACTTTTAATCACGTGGTCTAGATCAAAGAGATCCATAGGATGGTATCATGTCCTAAATCTTATAAAGGATATAAATTATGAATAATATAACATAATTTCATGAGAATATTTTTTAATTTATGGTCTATAATAGAATAAAATAGAGATTATAAAACAATAAAAAATTAAGAAAGGAGAAAGAAGAAAAAAGAAAAGAAGAAGATAATGAAATGAAAAATAAGGAATCTACTTATAATTGGATGAATAAAATACTTGAATACTAAAAAATGGTGCGAATTTTAAAGTCACTTTCATGGGAACTCTCAAAAAATATGTAAATTTAAAGTACTTAGGTGTAGTAGAGTGGATGAACAAGGTCATTCTATTAGGAGGAAATATTTAAGACAACTTATTATAGGTATTTTAAAAAGAAACTGTTTAAAAGGATGGTGGGGTATGAGAGTGTTGATGTTTATAAAACAAGAATAAGTATGCTGGCATAAGATTGTATTTTTTTTTGTTTCTGTTTTTGAAGTGTGACTAAGAAAACACTACGAGAAGAGATTTTTTAGAATTTTTTTAAAATTTAGAATCAATTAATCTATATCTACCTCTTCAAATTAAAATCAAATTAATAATTATCCCCAATTTTTTTAACCCCTGAACCCTATGATTATTAACTTAACCACAATGATGAAGTTAATTTAACCTTAGGATAACTTCATAACAGGGAATCACAACAACCATATTTGATTTTCATTCCGAGTCTAGAATATGGTAAGTGGTGAACTAGGGATCATATCTATACTTTATGTGAGGATAAGTTGAGTTTAGGGGTTGTATTTTAACTCTAAAAGTTGATCCTGTGTCATTTTTTTACCAATAAATATTGCACTTTCACAATTCAAACATTACTCGACCTCATCTGTTTTGTAAAAATTGTTCAATTTCTTTCTTTGTTTAATTTATGTTAAAAAAAATTCATATATTATATTAATTAAATTAAAATATCTCATAGATTTAGAATAAATATGTGACTGAGGTTTTAATTAGTCTGATTACAAAGAAAAATTACTCATCCATGGGTGGTGTAATCATCGTAGAAACATTTTTCATGTGAAAAGGTTTAGAAATGATATAATATAATAATGTTTCTACTGTTGATTTTTAGACCAAAAAGGATTTGTATAGTAGAATAAAAATGAATAATATAGAATAAATAAAATATAAATTAGTAATTTTATTTCAAAAAACAAAAACATTACATTATGTAGAAGAAGATGAAGAAGGATTAGATAAAGGGATCCTTGATTCAAGACCTACCCCTCTTTCAAGGATTAAATAATTAGTGTGGAAAAACTTCTTCTCAGCCCCAAAATTCAGAATTCACATCCCAAACCATTCAAAAGATAAATATATATATTTATATAGGGGACAGGATCCTTGGGTTATATGAGGTTACAAGTGTGAATGTTAATGTTAAACAAAATATTTGAATCCAAAATTCACCACCTTATTAACCTCCAAAACCCATTAACCATCTATTTTTACAATATGATAATTATTGAGTAATTTAGTTTTCTATATACCTTCAAAATTTTATCCCAATCCAAGCCCACATGTAGAAGATATGTCCAAAATAGTTAAGTGGTGTCCAATATGGAAAGTCTAGTCCATATTTGACATTATGGTCCATTTTTTCTAATTAAATGCATGACCCATATTGTATGCTCTAAATTAAAGTTTTATAAAATTAAGGTAATAATTATTTTACAAAATTTCATGTTAAAATTATAAAGTCCTGGAAATTTCAAGGATATTTTTTTTCTGAAATTCTTTGGAATTTTACAAGTCTGTAGTTTCTGACGACACCTGATTCTGAGGCCCGATGTGCCTAAAATAATTTTCTGAAGTTTTGTTTGGGTACCTTTAGTGAACGTATGAGTGGGTTTTTATATCTTTTTAACCGGTGCTCGGAAATGAAATCCGAGGGCACCGATGAACTCGTAGCGCCGGTATTCACTCAAGGGGACCTTTACCGTATTTGCGTTTTCTCAGGAAGAGAAGTAAATTTTTGGGGATTTATAATAAATTAAATAAAATTATTGTACACAATTTTATCATTTAATGATGTTAGTTATATCTTACAAGGGGAAGTTATAGGTGGTTCCAACACCCACACAACCTCCCATGAGAGGATAAAGCGAGGTGGGGGCCACACGAACCCCTAACCTTTCAACTCCCTTGAACTCCCCATTAATTTCCCCTTAATTAATTTGACTACTCTTCCCTTAATCAATGTGATCTCTTCACCTCCCTCTCTCCCATTAATTTTTTCCAACACTTTTAATTAAGGAATTGAATCCTCCAATTAATTAATTAAAGTGTATGAATTTTAAAATTTCATGTGTGAATAAAATAATAACCTTAGCTATTATTTTATTTTGGAACTCGTTGTGTTGAGAGAATTTCAAGAGAGCACTTGAGAAAGAGAAGAATAGGGTTCTTCTTTCGAAAAAGAACAACCTAAAGAATGATGATCATATCCTTCGATCATTGGCCAACCCAAAGGAAAAGTTTCCACCCGCAAGGAACGCCGACGACGCACTATCCTCGACCCCTTCTTCCCCGATGTCAATGAGTTGACACCGCATCCCCACGACTCCATCTACAAACGAACCTTATTTCGAGGTAGGGGTTGTATTTTAATTATTATTATATTCCCAATTTCTTCTATTATGAATGCAGATGTTTTCTTTTGAGGGTTGGGAATAATATTTGTGGGAGGTTAGGTTTTAATGATCTTCTTTACGTTCTTGTTGAGCCGCCTGTTACCGCTGTAATGCGGAGGGTGCAGGCCAAAATAACATGGCCCGATCCCTCCACCATTCCTCTTGAATGGTGTGTTCATCACGATGGAAGGTGGAGACTTTGCGTTGGGGTGACGAATGGAGAACCCCCTTCGATTCACCAAGAAATCCCTTCGATGTGCCACCAAAATGTGCTAAGGAGCTCCCCCAACCTCTGAAAACTGGAAATCCCGCATAAGGCATGACTGGGAGAAAGAACGGAGAAAATATAGGAAATCCAGAGTGGACTGGGACTTAAAAACCTAATTTTAAGTGGCCCTAGGGTTTGGCTGCACTGTTTTCCAAACCATGCGCCAACCGTGCGGTAGCCACTATCCTATCTGGGGACTTCGCACGGTTTGGCTACACGGTTTTCCAAACTGTGCGCCAACCCTACGGTAGCCACATTCCTATCTGGAGACTTTGCACAGTTTGGCTGCACGGTTTGATAAACCGTGCACTAACCATGCAGCAGCCACTGTCTCACCCAGAGACTTCGCACGGCCTGGCCGCACGGTTTGTTAGACCATGCCCAAGACCTGCACCCCTGTACAAACCTCCATAACTTTGGCACAGAGCATCCGTTTGATGAACCGTTAGTGGTTCTAGAATCTCTGGAGCGAGAAGGTGCCTTGAGTATACCCCACTGGTGATTTGGGTTGAGTTTTAGTATGGTCATGTTGGATCAGTCATGAATCCAACTGAACCACGGAACTAGAAGGCGAATAACCCACAGATCGTGCATCCGATCGACACGCCGTCTATGGTACTGGGACCCTCGCAATGGAGCGGTCCTTTTACGATACTCTAAGTGAGTTTTGGATGACTTTGGAAAATGGCCAGCTTCAGAACGAGCATATTTTTAACTGGTCCCCTGGAACGGAAAAGCCAATATCTCTCAGACCGGGCGTCAGATTGATGCTCTGTCTGTCGCGTTGGGTTCTTTTTGAAGAGACAGAACTTTGAGATACGTCAACTCTGGCTTCATGAAAGTTGATGTATTGACCCCTTGGCTCGAGGAGCGGACCCTCCTGGAATCGAGCGTGCTGTGTGCGGGAACCCTATAGCTAGATGCGACTGCAACGACTACTATACTGGAATTCTCCGTGGGTTCGACAATGACAACAACTGTACTGGAATCCTCCGTGGGTTCGACGATGATGACAACCATACTGGATTCCCCAGTGGGTTCGATAGTAATGAATACTGTACATGTATCCTAAGTGGGTCCGCCAGTTTGATTTCTGTACTAGTATCCTAAGTGGGTCCGACAGAGTAGCTGGTCTAGTATCCTACGTGGGTCTGATAGCTTAGCTGGTCTAGTATCCTACGCGGGTCCGACAGTTTAGATGAATCATTAACTACATCTGATCATCTCTATCACTATACGAAATATGTATACCTGTGTGAGATGAGTCTTGACTTTCAATCATTATCATCGATGTGATTGACTTCTTTCATTTGTGGACTGGGTTGTGATTGATCTCGAGAGTTGGAGCCGAATTGCATTGAATACTTAGGTATATGTATGGGCATATAACTTAGTAGGGTTGTTTGATGCACCAGGTTCTGCATCTTACTTCATGTTTATCATTAGTGGATATTGTGAGACCTTGCGGGTCTCAAGGTTCCTACTGAGTATGGTTATACTCACCCCTGTATATGCTATTCCCGCACTACGTTGTGTTGTATGCAGACGACGGACAACACTGATCGAGGTAGAGACTTGGGGAGCCGGACAGTACCCAGATATGGACCACTTGATGAGACGTACACGGAGCATACAGATGGACCTGAGGTACTAAGGAGACCACCTGTACCCACCCTTTCAGTGGGATTCTTGGAGGACGAATCAGTAGTTACTATTTTAATATACTGTAGTTTTACTATCTTTTCACTTGTACTTTACTTTACAACTGGGTTTGTATACAGGCCCATTTACTTTTCAGCACTTACTTTTGTATTCAGTATTACATAGTGTTTACTTCTTTTGAGTACTCTTTTGTGTTTTTTTACTTCTATAAAGTCAATGAATTCACTTTTATTGGGATTTATGCCTTTGGTGCTAGTTGCTAGCCCCTAGCCTATGGAAGGCGGGTTTGGGGTAGTCACGACATGGGCCCCAAGGACGAGTCATGACAAATTGGTATCAGAGGATTCAGTTCTACAACAGAACCTAGGACTCCGATCTATCTTACTATGAACCAATAGTGTTAAGAGTATTGAGAGTGGTTTTCAGTCTAGGGAGTACAGTGTTGGTGCAGCTGCAGACGTATCCATACACCAGGACCCTGACTTCTGATTTCCAACTTGGTGCACGAAAACACTGATTGCATGTGTTTTTCAAAGGTTTTCTTTGTGATTACTTTATGTCACCTCACCAAGTATACTATTTTGACCATGGCTCATCTGTTTCTTTTCAGGATGGCCCACTAAGGCAGCCAACTAGGGTTCTAAGTTACATACGTGATGGTAGCCCACCGAGCGACGAGGCCTCGATGTAGGGCCCCATCATAGTGGAGGCACCAGCGATACCACTACCTGCTGGGCCACCGATACCACCAGCCCCAATAGTAGAGAGTGTATGCCACTTGAGTGCATTTCACGAGTTTCAGCGATAGAGGCCGCCCAGGTCCACAGAGAGACGGACCCACAGGCAGCTGAGGATTGGCTGGAGGCTGTCGTCAGGGTTTTCAGATTGGTAGGGACACCAACCGATATTATGGTGATCCTTTCCACGAGTCTCCTGCATGAAGCAGTAGTTAGATGGTGGAGCCTGATGCTCCAGGTTAATGACAAGGCATCTTTACTTTAGAAGGACTTCAAGAGTCTCTTCCGCTCGGAGTTTGTTCATGCCACCCTTCGTGTGGTGCAGATTCAAGAGTTACTTCATCTGCGGTAGGGCTGTATGACAGTCGCTCAGTACTCAGCGAGGTTCACTGACCTCTCTCGCTACTCCACGAACATGGTATGGGACCCTTTATTTAGGGCTCTAAACTTTGATCATGGACATAAACATAATATTAGGGCTCCGATTATCTCCCTCAGCCTTCCGACGCAGGCGAGAGTGCTAGAACGAGCCCTTCTTGTGTAGAGCTTTCTCGCTGAGCCGACACCAGTAGTAAGAACCACCGCAGGGCAACACATAGTGGAGTCTTATTGCAGCTGGAAGTAGACAATTGATGCAGAGGTCTAATTGGACCAGGCTATAAGGTGGGTGACCCTAGGAGACAGGTTCGGTTGTGCGGGGTACATGAAACCGAGCCAGCTATACGAGGAGCAGGCAGTGCTATGTTTGCGACGAGCAGGGTCACATGGCTCAAGACTGTCAAACCCGCCATGCAGACAAGCAACAGATAGTATAGGGACCTCCTAGGAAGAGGATAAGGTTCGACCATGGCGGTCCGTAGGGGGTAGTCAGACGAGGAAGAGGAGCTGGCCGAGTTGTTGGTGGCAGACGACACTTTGAGGCACTACCACCACCACCACCTGGAGGACCACCCCGACCACAGGGAGCTGATGGATAGGGGAAGGCTCAGCTCCAGACAGTCGAGTACTACGACCACGGAACACCTGAGATGATTAGAGGTATTATCTGTGCCTACTCCACCCTTGCTGTAGTACTTATAGACACATGTGCGAGTCATTCATTTATTGTTGCTGCCCTTGTTCGGAGCTCGGAGATTCTGACATAGCTTTTGGCTCGATCCTTATAGCTAGAGACTCCTAAGGGAGAAGACTCGATGATTACAAACTTGTGACGACAGTGTGAGATTACTCTAGGAGACGGGAGCTTCGGCTGGGATCTTCTTGTAGCGGCGTTGAGGCCTTACGACGTCATCTTGGGTATGGACTGGTTGTCTACAATCCATGCTCATATCGACAGTATTAGGCACAAAGTGCGGTGTGTCCGCACATATGGGAGTAGGTTCACCTTCACTGGTGATAAGGGAGACTTTGCAGCGTAGGATGTACTTACTGAGAGGAGGGGGCAGCCGATCACACATCAGTTGGCTAGTCTCATCCTCAGAGCTGTTGATGTGTGGAGTCCGAGTTTTCCTATTGTGGTGGATCAGTATGCAGACGTTTTTCCTGAAGACGTTCCAGGACTAATTCATTTTAGAGAGGTAGGCTTCTACATAGACTTGTACCTTGGGACAAGACTGATATCTACTCCAGCATATCAGATGGCTCCCACTGAGTTTTGTGTTCTGTGGGTACAACTGGAGGACTTGCATGGGAAAGGATTTATTTGACCCAGTGTTTCACCCTGGGCCTCTCCGATTTTGTTCTCCAAGAAGGTAGATGGGAGATTTTGACTGTGTGTCGACTACCGTATCCTAAATCAGGTGATCGTGAATAACAAGTACCCACTCCCAAGGATTGACGACCTCTTTGATCAGTTCAAGGATGAATGATGGTTCTCGAAGATAGACCTCAGGTCAGACTATCACCATCTCAGAGTTCGAGATGAGGATGTGTAGAAGACGACCTTTAGGTGTCGGTATAGCCACTTCGAGTACTTGGTTATGCCCTTTTGCGTAACCAACGCACCAACAGTGTTCATGAGTCTCATGAACATGATCTTCCATCCTTACCTCGATCACTTTTTCATAGTCTTCATCGACGACATACTGATTTACTCAACTACTAAGGAGGAGCACGCCTACCATTTATGGGTTGTACTGGATACACTCCGAGATCACCAGCTTTATGGTAAGTTCTCAAAGTGTCAATTCCGGATTCGAGAGGTTCAATACTTGGGACACATCATCTCAAAGGCTGGAGTTGCAGTGGACCCCGTGAAGATCAAGGCAGTACTTTCTTGGGAGCAACCCAGGAGCGTGACAGAGGTGCGGAGTTTCCTAGGTCTGGCTGGGTACTATCAGAGATTTGTGCCAGACTTTTCCAGAGTTGCAGCACTACTTTCATCCTTGATGAAGAAGGAGAAACCCTTCTTGTGGTTGGATAGATGCCATAAGAGCTTTCAAGAGTTGAGGCAGAGATTGACTAGTGCACCCATCTTGAGGCTACCAGAGGAGGGAGTTGGGTACGTAGTTTACTGCAACGCATCAAGGAACAGACTCGGGTGTGTCTTGATGCAGGAGCGAGCGGTGATCACATATGGTTCGTGATAGTTGAGACAAAATGAGATTAACTACGCTACCCATGACTTGGAGTTAGCAGTAGTGGTCTTCGCCTTGAAGATTTGGTGGATCTATCTGATGGGTGAGTGCTTTACAGTCTACTCCAGAGTCTCAGGTATATTTTCTCCCAGAAGGACCTGAACCTGAGACAGCGGCGATGGCTCAAGTTCCTCTAGGACTATGACTTTGAGATAGTCTATACTCCTACAAAGGGGAACATTATAGATGATGCTCTCAGATGGAGATCAGGCATTCAACTACTTGGAGAGGCGACAAAGTAGCTTGCCACGTTGAAGATATCCTTTGTGGATAGAGATGGAGCAGCCTTTCTACAGTCACTCATAGTCAATCCTTTACTCCTTAAGTGACTCAGAGAGGCACATCGTGGGGATTTTGACTGTGAGATGTGACATGCTCAGATATCCACAGGGTAGGCGCCTGATGGATTTTCTGAAGGAGGGGACCACGTCATCCTCTTCATGGGAAGTACTATGGAACCAGTTGCACTGCAGGAGGAAGTGCTGAGGGAGTTTCACACTTCCCCTCTAGAGGTACATCCAAGAGTGGAAAAGATGTACCAAGACCTCAGACGATAGCACTGACGGTCAGGTATGAAGAAGGTTGTCGCAAAGTTTGTATCATGATGCATCACTTGTCAGCAAGTGAAGGCGGAGCACCAGGTACCAGCAGGCTTGGTACATAACTTAGAGGTCCTAGAGTGGAAATGGGATGGGATATCTATGTATTTTTTGATGAGGCTTCCACATATATCCAGGGGACACGACTCTATCTGGGTGATTGTAGACCGACTCACCATGTCAGCCCACTTTCTACCGTTCAGAGAGCTGGGCTCAGTAGAGAGCTCAGGACGCCTCTACATTCAGGTGATCGTACGGCTTCATGGTGTGCCATCATCTATCGGCTCCGATCGAGATGCTCTCTTTACTTCCCGGCTATAGAATGGATTACATGAGGCTTTTGGGATGTATCTTCGCTTGAGAACCACCTTTCATCCTCATACAGATGGCCAGACTAAGAGGACAATTCGGACTCTTGAGGAAATTCTATGTGCATGTGTCCTTGAATTTGGTCACAGCTAAGAGGATCATCTACCCTTGGTGGAGTTTTCATACAAAAGGAGCTACCACTCCACCATCAGGATGGCACCTTATGAGGCACTGTATGGCCGACCATGCAAATAACCTTTGTGATGGACTAACCCAGGGGAGTCATCACTTGTAATACTAGAGATGGTTCAGCCTATGACGGAGAAGTTTCAGATCATCCAGGAGTGGATGAAGACTACACAGAGCAGAAAAAAGTCCTATGCTGATAGGAGACGAAGACCACTAGAGTTCGAGGATGGTTACCACATTTTCTTACAGGTCTCACCTCGACGAGGTCTACAGATATTTGGCCGAGGCGGCAAGTTATCTACACATTTCATTGGACCGTTATAGGTTCTTAGTAGAGTAAGCGAGGTGGATTTCCACCTGGCCCTTCAACCTCAGTTGCACTAGGTGCATGACATCTTCCACGTATCTCAGTTGAGGAGATACATGCAAGAACCAACCCACATCATCGACCATGGGGAGCTATACATCGATGACAGAGCGACATTAACAGAGGTCCCAGTGGAGATCGAGGATCGGCAGGAGCTGGTCCTATGTGGACAGTCGATTCCTCTGATGCGCATTCGCTGGTAGTACGGTAACCTTCAGGAGAGCACATGGCACCGGGAGGCTCATATGCGTCCTCAGTACCCCCATTTGTTTCCCTAGTGCATGTTGTAGCATTATGGGAACGTAAATCCCTATGGTGGGGGTAATTTAAATACCTTTAAATTTCAAGTAAATTTGTTTTCTTAAATTCTTTGTAATTTTATGAGTCCTCAGTTTCTGACGGCACCTGATTCTGAGGCCCGGTGTTCCCAGAATGATTTTATGAAGTTTTGTTCGAGTACGTTTAGTGAACGTATGAGTGGGTTTTTATATCTTTTGAACCGGTGCTTGGAAATGAAATCAGAGGTCACTGATGAATTCGTAGCGCCGATATTCTCTTAAGGGGACCTTTACCGCAGTTGTGTTTTCTCAGGAGGAGAAGTTAATTTTTGGGGATTTATGTTATATTAAATAAAATTATTGTGCAGAATTTTATCATTTGAGGATGTTAGTTATATCCTACAAGGGGAAGTTATAGGTGAGGCCCACATCCACATAACCTCCCATGACAAGATAATGTGATGGGGGCCCACACAAACCCCTAACCTTTCAACTCCCTTGAACTCCCCATTAATTCCACCTTAATTAATTTGAAAACTCTCCCCTTAATAAATGTGTTCTCTTCACCTCTCTCTCTCCCATTATTTTTTTTCAACACTTTTAATTAATTAATTTAATCCTCCAATTAATTTATTAAAGTGTTTGAATTTTAAAAATTCATGTGTGAATAAAAAAATAGTATTTTGGCACTTGTTGTGTTGAGAGAATTTCGGGAGAGCTCTTGAGAAATATAAGAATAGGGTTCTTCTTTTGGCGAAGAACCACTGAAGAATTATGATGATCTCCTTCGATCATCGACCAACCCAACAGAGAAGGAGCCACCCACAAGAAACACCGACGGTGCGCCATCCTCAGCCCCTTCTTCCCTGACATCAATGAGTTGACGCCGCCTCCCCGCGACTCCGTCTACGAATGAACCATATTTTGAGGTAGGGGTTGGATTTTAAGTATGATTATATTCCCATGTTATTCTTTTATGAATGCGGATGTTTTCTTTTGAGGGTTGGGAATAATATTTATGGGAGGTTAGGGTTGATGATATTCTTTAAGATCTGGTTGAGCCGCCTGTTACCACTCTAATGCGGAGGGTGCGGGCCAAACTAACATGGGCCGACCCCTCTATTATTCATATGGAATGGTGTGTTCATTGTGATGGAAGGTGGCGGCTTAGCGTTGGGGTGAAGAATGGAGAACCCCCTTCGATTCACCAAGAAACCCCTTCGATGTGTCTCTAAAATGTGCTAAGGATCTCCCCCAACCTCTGAAAACCGGAAATCCCGCATAAGGAACGAGTGGGAGGAAGAACAGGGAAAATATGGGAAATCTGGAGTGACCCGGGACTTAAAACCCTAATTTTAAGTGGCCACACAGTTTGGCCACACGGTTTTCCAAACCGTGCACTAACCCTGTGGTAGCCATTGTCCTATCTGGGGACTTCGCACGGTTTGGCTACATGGTTTGCCAAAACGTGCACCAACCGTGCGGTAGCCACTGTCTTATCTGGGGAATTTGCACAGTTTGGCCGCACAGTTTGATAAACCGTGTACTAACCGTGCGGTAGCCGCTGTCTCACCTAGAGACTTCGCACGACCTGGTCGCACGGTTTGTTAGACCAAGCGCAAGCCATGCCCCCCTATACAAACCTCCATAATTTGGAACTGGGAATATGTTTGATGAACCATCAGCGACGCTGGAATCATTGGAACGAGACGGTTCCTTGAGTATACCCTAGTAGAGATTTGGGTTGAGTTTGAGTATGGTCAAGTTGGATTGGTCATGAATCCAACTGAACCCCAGAACTAGAAGGCGAATAACTCATAGAACGTGCGTCTGATCGACGTGCTGCCTGCAGTACTAGGACCCTCACAATGGAGCGGCCCTTTTGCGATAATCTAAGTGATTTTTAGAAGACTTTGGAAAAGAGACAGGTTTGGAACGAGCATATCTCCAACTAGGTCCCTGGAACGAAAAAGCCAATATCTCTCAGATCGGGCGTCCGATTGACACACCGTATGACACGTTGGGATCCTTTTGATGAGATGGAACTTTGGGATATATCAACTCTGGCTTTGTGATAATTGATGTATCAAACCTTTGGATCGAGGAGAGGACCCTCCCAGAATCGAGCGTGTTGTGTGCGGGAACCCTAGAGCTGGCTGTGATTGCTACGACTACCGTACTGGGATCTTCCATGGGTTTGATGACGACGACAACCATACTGGAATCCTCCGTGGGTTCGATGATGACGATACTGTACAGGAATCCTCCATGGGTTTGATAGTGATGACTACTATAATTGTGTTTTAAGTGGGTCCAAAAGTATTACTTCTGTACTAGTATCCTACGTGGGTCCAAAAGAGTAGCTGGTCTAGTATCCTACGTGGGTCCGACAGCTTAGCTGGTCTAGTATCCTACGTGGGTCCGACAAATTAGATGAATCAGGGACTACATCTGATCATCTCTATCGCTATACTAAATATTTATACCCGTGTGAGATGAGTCTTGACTTTCAATCATTATCATCAATGTGATTGAATTATTTCCTGTGTGGACTAGTTTGTGCTTGAGCTTAGAGCCGAATTAGATTGAAGACTTAGGTATATGTATGGTTATATACCTAAGTAGTGTTGTTTGATGCACCATGTTTTGTATCTTACTTCTTGTTTATACTTAGTGGATATTGTTAGACCTTGTGGGTCTCGGGGTCCCTACTGAATATCGTTATACTCAACCGTGCACGGGCTATGCCCGCACTACATTGGGTTGGATGCAGACAACGAACATCAATGATCGATGTAGAGACTTATGGAGCTAGATGGTACCCGGAGGTGGACCACTTGACAAGACATACACAGAGTAGACATAAGGACCCGAGGTGTTGAAGAGACCATCTTTACCCACCCTTCAGGTGGGATTCCCAGAGGATGACTCGGTAGTTTCTGTTTTACTTTACTAAAGTTGTACTAACTTTTCACTTGTACTGTACTTTACAGTTGGGTTCGTATAATGTCCCATTTACATTTCAACACATACCTTTGTATTCAGTATTACTTAGTGTTTACTTATGTTGTTTACTCTTTTGTGTTTGTTTACTTTTATAAAGGCAATGACTTCCCTTTTATCAGGATTTACGCCTTTGGTGCTAGTCACAGGCCCCTGGCCTATGGATGGAGGGCTTGGGGTAGTCACGACATGGGCCCCGAGGACGGGTCGTGACACAAATATTCTGTATAAAAATATTAATGAAAAAATTATAAAAATTAACTTTAAAGGTTCAAAACTATAATTTTCATCAAATTTTAAAATGAATTATATAATCTAAATATTCCATAAATGAACATATTTAACAAAATGTAAAGAAATTATTTCATTTATTATAAATAAAACATTCAATAAATATGTGTTTTATCAACTCACCCCACTTCCATTATGTAATGGACAATTATTGTAATGGTCTAGCGGGTTTCTAATGCCCAAAATTCACCTGGTGACAGGTGTAACAATGTGTCATGAAACCTACAATATCCTTTTTAATTCCCATCCACCAATACTCTCTCCGCATATTATGGTAAATCTTGGTAAAACCATGGTGCACCACCCACTTTGAGACATGTAACTCATACATCATCTCTTCCCACACACAAGTAGTAATAATAACATGGCCATGAACGTGGATAATATCATCATAATCAATAGTCCAATCGAAAGGCGGCTCCCCACATTCTAAACCATCCCTAAAAGATAGAAATCCTAAATATTCATACTTTATCATCTTAAAAAGATTCAAAAGAGATGTACTATCAAAAAAAGACACGAGTTTCATTATCTCATGCTCTTCTTGAACACATATATTCATATAATTAAAAAATCCATTTTATTTTAATCAGATATAGAATGCTAAACCACCCAAGTCTATTAATTTTGACTCAATGCATATAAAACCCTCTTTCCATTCTATGGCGTGTAATATAGCTTAAAAAATAAATATATCATGTACTCGACCCCTCTTCATTGAATAAGATTCAAATAACCCTGGGAAAAGATGTACTTAAAGGCTCTTATGGTCAATATATACAAAAACAATTCTCTCATAGAAGATAATACCACCACCATTTCAAGGCATAAAACTTTTTGGCCAACTCAATATCATGTGTTGGATAGTTCCATTCACTTGGAATCAAATTTTACGATCTATACACAATGAATCGTTCACCCTTCATCAACACTACCAAAATTACAATCTCAGACGCATCACAAAATTGAGTGTACACCTTACCCAGATAAGGTACGATCTTAATTTGTGTTGTGTTTAAATGCATCTCTATCTCCAAGAAATCATTATTTCATTATCTAGCCCACTCAAACCTTATAAACATCTTGGACAAGACAAAAATAAATTATACCATGTGAGAAAATTTGTTGATGAACCTTATATAGTAACCTACTAATCCCAAAAATATATTGATATCAAAAATATTATTGTGATTATTCTAAGAAACAACAGATAAAAATATCTCAGATTACACTAAAACACCTTACTATGAGATTATATGACCCATGAAATATACCTTGTCGATCTAGAATTGAATGTTTAATAGCTTTATGTATATTTGATGCTCTCTCAGGGTACTCTAGATGATACTGAGATGTTGGGCATGATCATCCTATGTCTGCGAGTACAACAAGAACCCATCCAAAAAAACAATTACACACCAGTCTAACTATGGGAGGAAGATTCATTTCATCAAATACATAAACACATAAGGATCATTTGTTATCCAAAACGACATCACAACGAACTCATATAAACCATACCTACTCTTGAAATCTATATTAGATATATCAGAAGGTATCACCCTTAACAGATTATACCTTGACATCAAATAAGGTTCTAAGAACACACAAAACCCTTCAGTTTTTCAAAAAAACATCAATATGTAAAAGAGTATATAATTTCTTAATCATAATCTAATTCAAATTTTAATAATTAACACACAACTCTAACATTCCTTCATCCTTATTAGAAAACAAACCTAGAGAACCCTAAGGTGATGTAATCAGATGGATAAACCATTTATCCACCAATGCCTCCGACTGAGTTTCAAGATCTTGAATCTCTTTTGGTGACATTATGTTTTGAGGAATAAAAACTTGATCTACTCTAAGTGCTAACTCAACTGTGAACTCAAACTGTGTGAAAACCCCAAAAATAATTAGGAAACACATCCTGAAACTGATCCATTACAAGAGTTAATACATCATAAACGTCTCTCCCATCATAAAGAATAATAATTTCCACATGGGTTGTGATATTAAATAATTTATGATGAATTGGACCTGTAAAACCATGCTAGATATTCCATTCCACATGATGGACATAAGTGTAAACCTCTAGAGACGTGAAACTCACTCCTCTACGTTAACAATCAATATGATACCGGTATAGTAACAACTATACCATCCACAATATTTGGTCAAAACCCATCATATCAAGATCCTTCAAGTTCTAAATTATATAATACCCAACAATATTTAGTTCACATTCCTTATATTAATGGATACCCTCCAATCACAGCCCTAATGACATGTCAATTAACATAACCCCCAAAATATACTCCACTTCTAGACTCAAACCACATTAAAATTGGAAATAAATTAAATAACCTGAGGAACCTATAATAAATAAATCACTAGAAATAATGGAAGCTACAAGAATTGTACCTAGAATAGTAGACATTACATCCTCAACACTAATGGGTGCTAGATGAACTGAATGAAAATAGATTGTACCTTTTCCAAATGCTACCATATGAGTCCCCTAGGTTACACTACCCTACTGATATGAAAACTCTTATCCTAAAGCATCAAATCTAGCACTCTGAATGGTATGTTCAGTTGAACTCCAACTTCCATATTGATACATGTTCGATGACCACCTTCTAGTGCTCTATACCAGTCTAGGTCCCCCATCACTACCCACCTATCATGGTTTCCTATAGAAACTTTGTACATGACCCACATTTATGAAACCTTGGAATTCCATTGGTGCTTATATTCACTAATCACACGAGTGTCTTAGTCTAGTGAACTGATAAAAGATCACTTGATCATTTCCCTATGAGACTGATCCTCTTCCCTAGCCACACTATCAAACACCACTCATGTGGAAGTTTACATAATGATGTTTCCTACTCTTAGAATATACACCACATGATTTCCTAACTAAAAAAGTCTATCAACCACTATAATCCTCCTTCAGGTTCTTATAAAAAATGAGATCCAGATACACTACCTCAACAAACCTCTTCCCACGAAAGATATTTACCCAGGACATGATTCCACAACTAAGTCCATCCTAAATATTTCGAGTCCTAAATACCTCATCTGTTGTCAAAATTGGAAACAAACAGTAAAAGTTTTTGAAGAGTGCAACAAAATCCATTATTTATATATTTCCTTGGGTGAATCAAATGAAATTTTCATCATTCCTTTATCTTAGGGTATTGGGGTGAAAGTGTTTCATGAAATTCTCATGGAAGTCCTTACATTCCATGCCCTCAAACTTTTCATCATGTGATTTAATATCTCACCAATGCTTTAATGGTCCTCATAATATACAATCTTCAAATTTTAATCTCTTATTGAGAGGATTATCCAAGTGATTTATAATTTTTTTGATAGACTCAATCCATAACTCAGCTACCTCTGTTCCACCCTCTCTAGAAAACATCGAAGAGTGATGTAGTTGAAACTCTCTCATTAGACCAAACATACTCAGCACAACCAACCCTGTTCTCCTCTATATAAAATAAAAAAATGAGAAAATTTCACATGGAATTGATCATCCCCTCTATTAATCTGAACTAATAGCGGTTCTTGTCCCGTTATTGGAGGTTAATTCTCATCGATGTCCTTATATCACCTAACTAGTAAACATCATCATGGAGACACCTTTATATAATTACAAACAAACATATCAAAACACATAACAAATAGTTTCTATAGTTAAAAAATAGGGATCACTACTATACACAAATAACCTATTTCACATATCATATCCCAATAGATATAATATTTTTTTTTCACCACACTCAACCATCCCTATCATGGGACATTGGTAATTAAGGGTAAACCAAACTTACAACATAAAAAACCTTTCATTATAACCCATTTTAACCATTTAAATTAAAAAAATATATATGTCTCATTTAGGAACCATTTTTACCATTCCAATTTAGCACTTCATAGTTAAAACTAGTAACAACTCTTTATTAGGAACTATTTTCTTAAAACTAAAAGAACACTAGAAAATAATTTTCATTCCCCATAACCCAACCAAATCTACTTTTTTGTGCGTGACTAATATGATGCATGTCATGTAAATCCCTAAGATACTTAAATTATGCATACATATAAAAACCTCATGAAATGCTAGGCCAAAAATAAAATATTTAGAAAGAATAATATCACACAACAAGTGTATAACCCAAGGTGACCTAACCGTAACAACAAACATCAAGGAAAAAAAATCCCAACCCAGTAAATTAGGTTCCCCCCATACATGGTTTGGATACTCCCATGAATGATCTCATTAAAAATCCCCAAAATATCGTAATATAATTTTACCTTTTCAAAATAGTATTTAAATAGAAAATAAAAGTCCTAGATTCAACTTTGTATCATCCCATCCTAGGTGATACTAAACTAGTGTCTTGAGACGATTCCCCACATGACCTTAGTCGTTCCTCCTTGTATTGCATTGGCTTCCAACAAGTAGTGGTGGTCTAATGAGCTATTTGGGGAGACTATACCCTCTTTATTAGTGTATAAAAAAAATAGAAAACTAGATAAATAAAATCCTTTTAATAATGATCAACTACCATGCATTGAATAATAAATTTCCCAAAATGAGTAGAAGCCTTCAATCATATAAACAAACATGCCATATCATGGTAGTGTTAAGTGACATAAGAAACCCAAAAACAGCATGATAGACCCTAAAATTAGTCATGATGTCTATTCTAGTTCCCTTGCCCATGTTCCATACCAAATCCCATATCTTTCATCTAACATAAGGCCTTGGCCCGTATCCTAAGTTGTAACCATGAACTCTTTTTGGGTACCCAATGAAGCCCTGAGAAGGGTGTGAGTAAAAATAATTAGGTCACCACCAATGGCATCTACAATAATATCCAGTCTTAAAATAGTGCATGTGGAAGTAAAATATACAATAATAAATAGATTATAAATAAGGTTAGGTTATTTAAATACATTTAAATTTACCACTTTTAGTCTTAGTTCCATGTCTTACCCATATCTGTAAAACTTTATTCGGACCATGAAAGTCATCTAAACCATATTTCAAGGGGGTATTAGGTCAACATACAAGAAGAATTGGTCTAAGTATCAAACTAGGATTATAACCACCATGTCCAACCATTCCAACCATGATATGGAACACCATGTCCATACCCCTAGAGTCTATAGAATCAATCCATTCTCTAAAAATTACTATGTATAAGGGAGCCTATAAAATTAGTCTATCCCACCCAAGGGATTGAAGAATCGGTCCAACATCCCACTGACCATTAATCACATTTGTAATGGTCAACATTAGTGACCTCTTGTCACACAATAACAACAAGGGTGTACCTTTTCATTTTATCACATTTTCATTGTTCATTACAATAAAAATGTTCTCATTTCCCATTGTATTCCCATTTTACCATTTATTAACGTTACAATATTTTTTCACCCCTTTCATTAAAATTCAACACAAGGATAATCCTTTTTAACTATTCATTACATTTACCCCTTTATAATATATAATCCATTTAACTCATGCAAGTTAAGAAAAACACCATTTTTATACCATGATTATTTTCTAAAAACAATTAATATTTTTTTATTCACATAAAAGAAAAAATTAATTATTTAACAAATCAATTTACATTCTAAATGAAGTGTTACAACCCATAGGTGGACTTAAGCCCAGTATACACACCCTCAATGGATCTAAAATGGTTCATGAGTGGTCCAACACATCATTTTAAATCCCAATTTATCATTTCCTACCATGTAATTAAAATTTATAATATAATGGTAGAAAACACACAACCACATAGACATGAATACACCAAAATACTATGATATATAACTTATAGACCACCAACCTCCAATCCTTAGACAACTTATCACATAAACAAGACCCCATATTGAATCCTAAACAACCCCCAATGCTTGAAATAAGAATCTTCTAGATAAAAGTTATTTAGGGATTTAGGGGTCCAGCAAGGTTCTGCCATAGAATGGAATAATTATGAGTTTTATAATCACCCATAGATTTTATTCACAACCAATGGTGTGTCAAAAAACCCAATATTTAGGGAGAATCACCTTTTAAGGAGGAGGGAACCCTTGGTTCATCAATCTAACTGCTAGAGGTGAAAAGGGGATGAAAAAAGAGTAATGAATCTTAAATACAAATGGGAAAAATGGTAAAAATGGGAAAAATAACCTCCTTTAATATGGTGCATGGTTTGGCTATGTAGTTGGACAAACTAGTCCCTTCCCATGTAGTAGTCTCTTTCTGTGAGGGGCTCTGGGTCACAAAATTTTATGGGGATCCTGCATAGTTCAGAAAGATGTGGTGAGGCTGTGTACTTAGATATTTCCAAATCCACACTGTTTCCAGGCTCCCCCTTTCATGGGTTTTCCACCATGAATAACCCCTATAGCGTGTATGGTTATACCTCATGATTGGTACTAACTGTGCAACCTGTACAAAATGGCCTATTTTTTACCATAATCTTGTACCGAACTCCCCAAACACCACCAAGTCCCCTCATACTCTTAGGAAGCATTATATTATCCATTTTAAATAGAGTTAACTCAAAATATAATATGAATACACCTCATAGAAAGGTTTTGATATTAATAATCATATTTAGATTAAGTACCACTAAATGAAGAACAAGTTATAACAAAGTGATCTTTTTTTAGAATATGTTTCAACCAAGGATGAACTCGTAGATATCTTTACGATGATCCTAATAAAATATGTCTTCTAGAACATTAGAGAATTATTGGTAGTTAAGGATATCCCAAAATAGATTTATGTTTTCTTGGTTATTTTACTTATTTGTTTCTATTTCATGTGTTTACAATGTAGAATAATATAAAATGAGAGTTTCTTAAAAATTGGACAGATTTTTTTTCATGTGACGATCAATCAAAAGACTGGGGGATACTTTATGTGTTAATAGATAAATATAAATCTTGATGATATTTGAAATTGATTCACATGTTGGAAACAAATCTATAGGGTGATATTTAAAGTTCCTAAGGTGAATGAGGAGTATTTATTAATTTGGGGTAGCTGATGAGTGTTGGAGTTTGTAGAAACCCCTCATGAAGTGAATTGACAAAGGGGAACTGTGAGTTAGTCTAAATCAAGACATGGTCTTAGTGGAATTGATATTAATCTTAGAGTTTCATTACTCTCACAATAATTATTCTATCTAATGGTGTGGTGTTTAGATAACCTTAAAATTTTAGTAATGATATTATTAGGTTATTAACGTAATTCATTCATGGTTTATAGAAGAATTTCTAAGTTTTATTTAATGAAAAAAATCTCAAGGATGAGTTAAAGGATATTTAGATTTGAGAGAAGATGAAAAGGATTAATTTTTTTAATGATTTAAAGTTCATTACAACACAAAAGATGTTGTTTCACCAAAATGGGGATGTTTCTGATGAAGAGTGTCACTCTGATGCAGAAAATTACACCACATCTAGGTTTATTGAGCTATAAAGTATTTGAAATAGATAATAAGAACACCGTAGTTGGGAATATTATGTCTCAAAGGATGTATATGAAGGATTTTTAGGAATTTATTACATTGTATTGATTAACCCTTTAAAAATTGGTGTTATGCAGGTTTGGTATCCAAATAATCAAATGTTGAAATATTATTAAAGAAAACAAAAAGGGTGGGTTCATTTTATAGAGTTTATTCCATGATATTTCTTTGTCCCACTAGAAAAAGAAGACAAAGTGTTCATTCCATATTAATTATGTCTACACCACAACATGTTTTCAACATACAAGTATATATGAATAGATATGGTTCCCCTATCATAATTTCACTTTTAAAATAAGAAAAATGGTTAGATATATTCAAGATTAATTTTCTATATCTTTTATATATAAGAGTTATTTCATGAGGGAAGTAGTATTTCTGTAATTCATGCCTACATTAAATATAAGGGTGTCTATACCAAAATAAATAATGAATGGTTGTGAAAAAACCTTAATTTATCATATGATTCATTATAGGGAGAATTATAAGCATGGTTTTGTTAATATTTTAGGATTAGAACAATATTTTATCCACAATCCAAATTCCTTAGGAACTTGAGGATTGTGGAAGAATATATTGATCAGATTCTAGATTGTTGTCATTATATCTTGAACTTCGCTATTTAGAGATATATCCTGGCTCATTCAATTATTCATATTTATAATAAAATAGTATTATAGGAAATTGAATACTAACCTTTTCACATTAGAGACTATTCACATGATAGTAGAGTTAATGGACCTTATATCTAACATGGTTGTTGAGCCCAAGGGTTTTTGAGATGGTTATTGTTATAAGTGAAGTTGAATACATTATGAAGAGGATATGATTGAGAATTTTTGATTTTATTTTCAATATATAATTCATATTCTAAGTCAAATTTAGATTATACTTTAGAATATCTAAAGTATTTACATATCATGGAATGAGATCATGATATAAGAAAATTAAAGGAAGTAGTAAGAGGAGTTCCACATAAAAAATATTGGGATTCCACCATAGAAGTGGTTTAATTAAGATGTCCTAGGACAAAACTAATTCCATTCCACATCCAGATGATATTGAGTTGGGATATGCTGAAAACATAGTACCTATATTGTAGAGATGCTAAAATTGGTAGTAAGAACTATAGGTCCTTAAACTATAATGTGAGTTTCCACATTGTAGAGAAGACTCAATCAGTGTACTATATTTAAAAGATGGAGGACCATGCTATAGATTAAGAAAAATAAATTTTAGTAGATTTGGAAAATTTTGGATTTTAACACTATAGATTGTTTCTTAAGCTACAATTAAGAGAAAATATAGAGGGCCACACCATATTGAATAAACCTTTCTATAGAGGTGGTCCTGATGGTTTCTGAGGGCACTATAAATTTCATGACCTCAATAAAATATAACTTATTCTACACTATATTATTGCGTAAAAGTTAAGTTTAATATATTTGAAACAAAACATCTACACTGTAATTCCCTATACCACTCCATAGAATTTTTTTATAAGGATAATATGGCTAGTTCGAGTAGGAATGTGAACTTAGATTCATATTCAAAATTTGGTGTTTCTTCAATGAAGTTTTAATAACATTTGAATTTAATAGTCAATATTTCTAGGGGAGACGATCCTAGAGTCCTTCTTAAAGAAGGGAATTGGAATTTAAATTTCAAATTCAGATATATTTTCTATTGAAGATGGGTTACTGTGTATTTTATAAGTGATAAGAGTTATTTGGAATAAGAGTATGGTGGTTGTCTAATTTTAGAAGAGATAACGAGGAGGAATAGAAGAGGAAGAAGGTAAGGATGTGAGAACTAGAATAAAGTGAATATTTTATACCTGAGACTCTAGAGGTTGAATAAGTATATGAAGAACAATACTTTATAAAAAAATTATGGTTATGTATCGATAAATTTATTCTTTTTTATATCAATTTAATTATCATTGTAATAGTGTGGGATGCACTATCATAGTCGTGAGAATTTTTGTAACATGATTATAAAGTAAACCCTAATTATTGTAACTATAAATTGAAACTTTTGAGTGTTATGGTATTGGTAAAATCTATATCATTCTAAGGATGATACTTCTCAATTTGAGAGGTGAAACTTGTAAATCATCATTTCCATTCATGTGCATGTTGGATAATGATCAAGATTCACTCTAACCATTTATGGGGATTGATTTATCAAGGAAACTTAAAAATAAATTGGATAACTAATTCACCCCACCTCTTAGTGATTATTTACTGATCCAAGAGGTTCCATTTAAAGTTCTATCTGAGAAAGGTTCACCTCATTAGTGATTTTCTATTTGATGTTTTAGAAAAACTGTCTTTCTGTTCAAAGAGTTATTCATTGAAATTTTGGTGTATTTCCAAGTTAATCATAATTTACTAAAAAATAAGGTAGTTACTAAATTTTATGGGAAAATATATAATATATAGAAATATAAGATGATTCCATACCTATTATTTATCAGTAATGATGTATTGGAAGTAACAACTGATTGGTTTGTTCACTGGGATGAATGTGTTACTTTGACAATATTAATTAAGTAGAATTTGAAGAATGATGGTCATGAAAATATTTTTATTATATCATCCCTCTAAAAAATTGAGTTTTTAAAATTTAAATGACTCAATATTGTTAAATAGATCTAGTATAATCTTCAGAATATCTATGAAGTTAAGAAAAATGTGATGTGAGCTAAATTTCAGTTTTGGTGACTTAAGTATGAAGATATCCAGATGTAAAATTATTAAACTATTGATAATTTCTTCATATAGGTGAATTATTTGCTGTTCATAATTAGAGGATATGTTGATAAGTTGTAATATGTTGATATTATTGAAACAAATTTGTATATCTTACTATATAAGCTTGATTCAAAGGTCTTAAGTTCTGAATAAAAATTCCCAATTGACATTTCTCATGATGACGTGAACAATGTTCAAATATCTTATAAAATCGGTAAATATTGTTCTATTAATAATAATATGAAATTTCAAAAGGTAATATACTTTAAATATATACAGTAAGAAATGTTAAAGAAAAAAGTTATCTTTGAGGAAGAATCTTGTCATTATAATTCTAATTCTCATTTAGATCAGAAGTTTGATAAGACTATTACTCTACACTATTGAAATGTTAGAAGAGGTAAGGGAAGGTTAAATGGTAATATTTTTATAAAATTATTAAGGTGTGGAGTGGTTGGATATTTTACTAAATATTCTCATGTGTTAAAAGAATATAGAGTAAGTGATGAAGAAGAAGAAGCACCGAGAATATTCTATTAGAAGGTATCACTAAGGTTTAAAAAACAAGTGTTTATTCTAATGGTAAGATAAATAATTTCTCAAAATCATGGTAGGGAAATTTCTTATCTATGTTTTAAAGTACTAATAATAGTGATAAAGAAGAGAAAATTGATATTCTGAGAGATATTAATGAAAAAAATTATCATTACTAAGGTGAATTAAGAATAATTCACAAGTTAAATTTGTACTAAATTAGATAAGAAAAGAATTTATGGTGTAATTATAATTAAAAATTTAACTCAATGAGTGTATCTTAAATATATATAAGTTAAAAAATGAGATAAAAACTATGAATAAGAAAAATCAATCTTCCAGAAGAAAATAATCATTTCATATTGAATATAAATTTAGTTTTCATAATGGATTTTTTAAATTGAGTAAAATTGTTGTTGAATATAATAATCAAATAATAATTATGAAATATTTACTGAAATATAAATAGAATTAATTTTATCTTTTACAACAAAAATTGGTGAATATGTAAAAGGAATTGAAAAATTTTAAGTTGAATTTCCAGAATACTATTTAAGATGATGGGGAAATCTCAAGTAAATATGAGGATCATAAAAATAAAAAACTTTTAGTAAAAATTAATAAAAAAAATAATAGAACATGATATGTGTATAAAAATAGGAATAAAAACAATAAGACCAAGTTTTTAGGAAAAATCAAGTGATATTCTTGATTCTAGAAATTATGAGTACATAAAAACTAATTCAAAAACTACTATAAATATTTAATTAAAAATGATAAAAAGAATTTATATGGGAAGAATAAAGTATCAATAGTTCACCATTTTTTTCAAAATTAGATAAGATTTTTTGTGGGAATTAGATTTAAAGATAGGTTTTCAGTTCTAGAAAGAATGATGTTTTTAAAATAAAATATGGTTTTTATTGTTTTTTGGAACATTGGAGGTTTTGGGAAAATGGAAAGGATATTTTTCTTTAATTACTAATGAAATGAAGAGTTTATATGGGTTGTAAGACAAAAAAATTGTGGGGGAATTAGCTCATTCAAAGAATAACAATTTAGATACAACCTGATAAATTTGGATTGATAATAAAAAATATATTTCAACCATTAGAAGATGTTTTTGAAATATATGAGAAACCCAATAATATTAAAAAAGGGTGTATTATTATTTTGCATGCCCAAATATTCTCATGATATAGTTCTATGATATATCATATTAAACAAGGAGAAATGAAAATATAAATATTTGGTTTGTGAATTTACCTATAGTGAATTAAAAATAGAATGTACATGGATTTTAGATGGAAATGTTTTCTCACATATAATAGGAAATTATAATATCATTTAAGATGTTTAAAAATATAAATAAGGATCTGTGACCTTTGGAAATGATAGGTCACTCAAAAATAAATTTTTTTGGATCATCATTGGTTTATAAAGATAAATATAAATCCAAAATCACATTTTATATTAATTTACTGAAACACAATATTCTTAGTGGTTCATAGTTATTTGATGAAGGAAATGAAGTGTTATTTTAGGAAGAAATGTTTATTATAAAGATATTGAAAGATAGATTTATCTTGGTTAGAGGAATATGAAAAATTGATTTTTTATGATTGGTGTTGCTGAAAATTATTATTATTTGAGCATGAAGGATGAATACCAACTATGGAATCAAATACTTGGTCATCTTATAAAAAACAATGTGTGGCATATTATTTCTGGAAAAACATTTCATGATGTTCCTAAGCTATAAAGAAAAATTAATTGGATGTTTACCACATGTCAAAAGGGAAAGATTATGAATACTCCACACAATAAAGGTGAAATATAATCTACTCATCCTTTAAAGTTAAAACACTATAAAATTTTAAAGATTATGAGAATGAAATAAATAAATGGTGATAATTGTTTTTTGATTTATTAATGAAATTACTAACATTACATGAATCAAATTTATGAAGCAAAAATTAGAGGATCTAAAATATTTTAAGAGTTTTTTAGAAGTGTTTAGAAAGAGTATGGTTACTTTTTGAATAAAATTGGAACACATAACGGTTACAAGTATATCAGTGGAAGATTTAAAGTGTACCATGAAAACATGGAATCTAACATGAACTATGTGCATCATAGAATCTTCAAAAAAATGGTGTGACTAAATAAAAATAGTAATATTCCAGAGATAGATCAAACTATGTTTCTAGAACATGACATATCTTATTATTTATGGTGAAAAGATATTTAAGCAATGGTTAATATTAAAAATCATAGTATTTATAGAGACGATTATGACATGCCATCATATGAGCTGTATTACTAGAAGTATTTATGTTTAATGTATCTAAAAGTGTTTTTTATCCCTTTCATTATCAATGTTAAAGGTCAAAATATGGGAAAATTTAAAGGAAGGGGTGTTGATGGTATATTCCTATGTTATCCACCAAATGGAAGAGGATATTATTTTTATAAAAATTTTCTAGGGAATAATTTTTGTTCTGCTTCGATGAAAGTGATAGAACTTACAATTAAAGTTAAATCACATGAAAAATAATGTGCCAGAATTGATAATAAGGAATCTATTTCCATGAAACAATAGGGTGATGTTTTAGAAAATGATGAGAATTATGATGAATTTTAGGTTAATGAAGTTTATTTTTTAAATTAAAGTGATGAAGAAAAATATCTTCCAAAATATCCAAGGATGAGAAGATAAATTTAGGTTCAAAATATCATAAGAAATCTAGAAAAATAGATTTAGACTGGAAGAACATTGCATGTATCCTACCACATACCATTTTTCTTTAAATATGTACAAAGATATGTACAGTAAGTAATGAAACATCAAGAGAATATTGATTCAATCATTGTAGAGCTGGATAAAATAAAAAATAATGATACTTAGGTTTTTATACTCAAAACTAAAGAAGATAATGTTTTGATAACCGGCTGGGTTTTCTAAAACCGGATGATTGAAAAAGGTGATGTTGTGAAAAATAAATAAAGGTTAGTGTGTGAAGTAT
Source organism: Viscum album (assembly GCA_963277665.1). Lineage (NCBI taxonomy): Eukaryota > Viridiplantae > Streptophyta > Magnoliopsida > Santalales > Viscaceae > Viscum > Viscum album. The sequence goes on along the minus strand of OY728138.1, from coordinate 282,525,135 downwards.
TTTCCTAGGTTGAAGGAGTTGAATTTGATGATACCTTTTCACTGGTTGAAATACATGAAATCTTAATATTTTTTTGTTTCAATTGCAGTATTGAAGCAATTCATGATCTTTTTGATGGATGTCAAGTTGTCCTTCCTCAGTGGTAAATTAGAAGAGGAAGTTTATATTGAACATACATGTTTTCTATTGTTTGTTGGATATGATAATTTAGTTTTCATGTTAAATAATGATTAATGTGGGAAATAGATCCTCAAGATCTAGAAATTCTATGCTTAATACTTACATAAATAAATTGCAATTAATGAAAGGAAGACTTTAAACCAATCTATAAATTAGATATTCTAAAGTGGTACTTCTTATTATTATAATTTTTATAGATGAAATTATTTTATTGAAAATGATAATGAAATATTTTATGAGTTCTTTAAGGAAATGAAGAATATTTTTGAAATTTCTATAGTCCATAATATTAGAGAAATTTTTGGATTAAAAATTTCCCAAGAATTGATTTTATTTATCTACCTCAATTGAAGTATGCTAATATCATGTTTAATAAGGTTATCATGGATTATTCAAATCTGATTCACATAAGTTTTTTGGTATTCTAATACACATAGAAGCTTCAGGACCATATATTATATATGATATTACACTCTGTGATTGATATCAAAGTGCACCAAAAGTGTCTCATTTCATATTTGGAAATAGAATACTTATATAAATCAATAGAACATTAAACTATGAATTAAAATATGACTACAAATTAAAGATTATTATTTTTTGGTTATTTTGATATAGATTGGTCCAAAAGTGTTGATGATATGAAGTCTACATCTTGTGGATATTTCTTTCTTAGTGAAAAATGTGTTTGTTAGAAGTAAAAGTAGAAAAATTCGTCCACCTTGAGCACTGAAGAGGAATAATAAGTGGCTACCAACCATTACTCAACACAACTTATGTAGATTAAAACTTAAATAGAATATTTAAACATTGAAGTGATGTTTCAATTAATTTTGGTATGTGATAATAAAAGTGATATAAAATTTTCAAATAATACTATTTAATATTTAAGGTTAAAGAAAGTTGAAATGAAATATCACTTCATCAAATATATAGTTGAGAATAATGAGTCAAAATATGAATTTGTACCTATAAAGTATAATATTGAAGATACATTACCTAGACACTCTGAGAATAAGAATTTCAGAATCTGTGGTTGAAGTTAGGTGTTCAACCTCAATTTTTACAAGGAAAATTTCTGGTATTACCACCCCTATCTTGTATTACCTTTAGGTATTGTTTTTAAAAGGGAAGAAAAATTGATAATATAAATTTTTTCTTTATTTTTATCTTCCTATTATTTGTTAATGGTGGAGTATCCTTTGATATGTATTACCTTTGGGGGAATAATCTCTTGAAAGGAAGCATATTTTATAGAGAGTTACTAAAAAGGGTAATTTATGATTTCATCATGTGTGAACTATTTAAATTGATTTTTAAAAGTTGTTGTATAGAATTTTCATGTTTAAATATTGATGATGTTCTACTTAATTATTGGGAGGTTCATGATTAAGAATCTATATATATATATTACTATCTTATGAAAAACATTATAATATTTATTCAATGTTTTTTCCCCTATAATAAGTTTGATCACATTGGAATATAATTATTGAATGGTTATCCGTTGATAAGTTTTTAGAGTGATTTATTTTCCTTGATTTAAACAAATCCAAATTGGGAGAATTTTGAGCCTAAGAGGTGGTAAAATGGTTATTGTGATAAGGGTAGTTAAGGAATTGGGTAAAAGGATACAATTGAGTGTGGTAAATTTATTTTCCAATATATATATATATATATATATCATATTTTAAGTCAAATTTAAATGATTCTTAAGATGGTATAAATTATTTACATATCACAGAAGGAGTTTATAATACAAGAAAATTAAAGAAAGTAGTAGATGGAGTTCCATGCAAGAAAGCATGGTATTGAACTATAGATGTATTTTAAAGAAGATATCCTATTATGCAACTAATTTTCACACTTAAACTAGCTAAAATTGTTTTGGGATGCACTGAAACCATGGAAACTTTTCTATAGAGATAATTAAATTGACAATAGGATCCATATGACCTCACGCTTTAGTGTGTGTGTCTACACTGCATAGGAGACTCAATCAGAGTAGTCCACTGTAAGATCCCAGTTTTTGGAAAGTTATGTTTTCATTATGTTTTGGTTGAATCCCTTGTTTTGGGCTTCAAGGGATGTTTCTTAAATGTGTGAGAGGCCTTGGGGATGTTCCGGGGGCTCGGGGCACGGAAGAAAGGAAATATGGGCAAGACAGGCCAGGGAGCACAGCCTGCACATGGCCATGAAAACAGTGCGGCCTTCCCAGGATCAACCATGTGACCCTTGCTCCTCCGGACCGAAGCATGTGCACAGTTTGCCAAACCGTGCGGCTAAATCGTGTGACCCCTCCACCTCCAGACAGTGGCATGCACATGGTTTGTGCATGGTTTGACAAACTACGCGGACAAGCCGTGCAACCACTTAATGTTGGGAAAAATTACAAGTTTTCCACTCTAGGATTTAAAACCCCACTCGGGATTTCTTATCTTTTCCTCCCTCTCCACCCTAGGCATGAACCAAAATGCGCAAAGGCTCCAAGAGACTGATCTCCTTCAATTCTAAGGCATTTTTTGTGCCATTGATTGCGGATCGAAGATCTGGGTAAGGCTAATCCCATCCTTGCTTCTCTTTTTGGTTTAGGGTTTGTATCTTCTCTCCCTCTCATTCTAAAGCTATAAAACCCTAAATTTTGGGTGAGTTTTTGGTTAATGCTCCAATGGTTGGTTGGATCAAGGTCTATTGACTTGATTGAGAGTGCGTTCAACCGCGCTTTCGAGGTCGGGGGTCTATAAGTGATATCCCATAGTTATTTTGGTATTTTTACATGTTTAGTTTAGTTTTTTCTTTCGTTTGGTTATGTTTTGGATGACCATTGCATGTATGGTAATAATGGTGTTTAAAATGGAAAATGGGAACCCTCATGGTCACTGTGGGATGTGTTGGGATAGTCTTGACCTAATTGGGGCCATCCATGGGATGTGTCGGCATTCTCGGATTTAGGGATTGATATTAAACAAGTGACCTTGTGGTAATGAATTATAGAGCCCTTGATAAATGTGTTGGCATGATCGGTTGAACTTGGAATAGAAGTTAGGTGATGCACCTAGACTTGGTAATAAAAAATGGGTTAAAGTAAAATGGGTTAAATGATTGTTTCATGGGAATGATAAACGGGTTAAATGGGTTAATGCGTAAATGGATTAAAGACCATAATGGGATAGATTATGGGTTTAATGTTTAATTCTTAGTGAGATAGGCACAACACATGGGAATTGGGTGAATGGTTAAATGATGTGAAATGGTAATGTGTTAATGGGTTAAGGAATTTTGTGCTTTCCCATGTGGGTTGTGGTGAATAGTGTTTTCTGAAGGGCAATGGTTTGGATGGTTAATGGTTACCTATATATAAGCATGTTTACATGGCTTCGTAGAGTGGGGTATGACTTGAGGATCTACGCCCATGGGTCGAGTGAAGACTGTGGTTCTAAACTCTACCCTAAATGCATAGGTTAGGGAAGGGGACTGAGGGTCTATTCTCCTAACTATTGCATCCTCCCGGACTAAGGGTTCGAGGTGAGGTTATGGTTTCTATGAGGGGTTAGTCCTAGTGAGATAGGATAAATATGTGTTTACCCTATTTCATGTGAATGTTGGCCTTAGACCTATGTAACATAATGTATGTGATTAACCCATAGAAATGTGATGCAATAGTAAATGGTGATAATGGGTGTGTAATGAATGGTAATGGAAGTGGAATTGGCATGGATCTAATTGGTTAATGGTACCTTAAATAATCACATGGAAATTATAATTCATATTTCCATTGCATGCACTATCTTTTTAGACTGGATATTTTGTAGACACTATTGGTGGTGGCCTACTGAGTTGTACTCATACCCTGCTCAAGCCGCCATTGGGTACCCCAGCAAAATTTATGTTTACAGGTCAGGAGAAGGGAAAAGGTCCTTGCTAGATAGTGAGTGGACATGGGTAGCACTTGGTGGAGGATCCAGACTTGGAGTCAGAACCATTTTGGGGATTTTGGCTGTTGTCTTTATTTTGGGGTTTTGTCCACTTTTGCACTTGTAGTATGACATGGAATATTTATTGTTTGGAATTGGTCGTTATATAGGTTCTTTGTTTATTTATTATTGTTTCCGCTATTTCTATATTTCTATTTTGGAATACTCTGATAAAAAAGGGGGTATAGTATCCCCACATTACTATATAGACCCCCGCTGCTAGTTGGCAGCCTTTGGCATACGGGGAGGCATGCTTAACGTCATGTAACCAACCAGCTCGAAGCACCAGTTTAGTGGCTTCCTGGTCAAGGACGTTATAAAGTGGTATTAGAGGAGGTCTTTCTTCGCATTCTCTGAGGTCTTGTTATTTGGGATTGGTAGCCAAGGGTTAAGATGTGTCGAGCCTTGGTAATGAGCTCGTGCTTGGGAGTAGCTAACCCAGGTATGGGGGAAACCTAAGTCACCCTGAGTGGGAAATTATGTTCTTGGTTGTGTGATATAACAGTTGATGATATTTCACCGTTGGGTGATGCACATGTGGTATGATGTATTTGTTTTATGACGTTTGGCTCGTGGCCATAACAACACAAGGATTTGCATTCATGCATCATTAAAGGAACCTAGGGAGATAGGTGACATGCATTGTATTAGACACACACACGAGGTGGGTGTGTGAGGTAGGAAAGTAGGGTGCATCATGAATTTCATGAAACCAAGAAATAATTAGAAGAATGAAATAAAACAAGTGGGTAAATGATGTTTAATAGAGTAATAGGGTTTGAAACAAGTTGGAAAATGTTGCTGGGTTGTCATATGAAAAGTGGGTTGTGGTAGATAGTAAAGAGATTTTGGTGGAGTCATGGAAGTTTATGGTATGTGTGCTAAATATCGTGCATGAAATTGTAGAGAAATTCCACCATGACGTCAGTTACTAGTTGGGAAATGGGAGGGTGTTGCTGAGAACACTCCTCCAGTAGAGGATTAAGAAAATGTGGCGATCAATGAAGGTAGAGGAGACCAGTTCTGAGAGAACATTACTCACCTTATACAGATGATGGATCGAGACCCAGGGCAGGTTGCACCGAGTATGTTTGAGCTGACCAGGGAGTTCTAACTGCAGCACCCTCCAGCTTTCACCGGAGAGGGTGGGCCAGAGGTAGTGGAGTTCTGGTTAGAGTCCTTAGAGATGATATTGGATCATATAGAGACCCTCGTTCAAAAGCAAGTAAAGGTGGCCACTTATATGTTGCGAGGCCAGGCTAGGCGTTGGTGGGACATTCAGGCTCAAATCGAGCAGGCCGAGGGAATCTCATTGATGGTTTTTCAGGAAAAGTTTTAGGAGCATTTCTACCTAGAGGCCTTGAGACAGGAGCGTGTTGTAGAGTTTATGAGCCTAACTCAGGGATCACTATCGGTGATGGACTATGCTAGTTGCTTCACTGATTTGAGATGCTTTGTCCCAGTGTTAGCAGGGGATGAGACAACAGTAGCAAGGAATTTCCAGGATGGGCAGATACATGAGATCAGGTCTCAACTAAACATCTTCCTCTTGAGGAGGTTCATAGAGGTAGTATATCAGACACTGATCTTAGAAGGAAACCTGAAGGGAGCTTCGGGTAGTGTGCTTGTGGTGCCAGCGTGGCAGATAAGCGGTGCAGCTACCGAAGGTCGGAAGTGACGCCATGAGAGCTCACAACATGGTAGAAGTGTGAAAAGTGGCGGGAAGAGAGGGTCAGCCCCTCAGAGTGGAAATCAAGCATTCTGCTATCAGTGTGGTAGGCCGGGGTATATTCATGGTCAGTGTCCTTGACCTCTAGTCGAGTGTTGTTCGTGTGGCCGGATGGGACATGTGCAGAAGTTATGCAGGAAACCTCTGCTTATGGGCGAGTATGATGGTGGAAGGCAGATACCAGATACGGGAAGGGGATCAGTTGTCCTGTATCAGGCAGGCAGTTGGAGATCCACGAGCCATACTAGCAGAGGCGGTTGACATGGAACCCCAAGGCAGGATCGCTCACACCAGAAGGGTAGTGCAGCGCAGGGCGTTCAGGCTGGAGCCCAGGGTAGAGGGGCAAGTCAGCTTCAGGTAGTTCAGTTTGCGCCTGGTGATGGGGAGACTGGACCATCGACTGTTCGAGGTACGATCCTTGTAGATTCTACTTTTTCTAGTGCGTTGTTTGACACAGGTGCCACAAACTCTTTTATCTCTGCTCAACTTGTGGTATCACTGGGTTTACATGTAGAGGGGGTGTGTGGGGTGATGCCAATTGACACTCCATTGGAGGTGTGGTTGAGGATATTAAGCAGTGAAAGGGATGCGCCTTGGGACATTGTGGGTATCATTTTCTGCAGGAGTTTTTCATTCTCGAGATGTCAGGGTTTGAACTAATCTTGGGAATGGATTGGTTGGTGTTGTATCTGGAGCACATAGAATGTTAATGTTGTAGAGTATCGTTTAGGTCACTTTAGGGTGACACTTATGTCCACCGTGGTGAATGGGATGTTCGAGCAGGGCATGTGGGTCTGTTTTGTCAACAGATGAGTGGAATCATGACTCGAGTGGCATGTCTCATGCTTGATGACAATGCAAGAGGGGAGCAGTCTATTTTCCCTCTTGTGGTGGATCAGTTTCAAGACGTGTTTCTTGAGGATTTCTCGGGGTTACCCCCTGATAGGGATGTTGAGTTCACGATCGAGTTGCTCCTGGGAGCGGAGCGAGTTTCTATTCCGCCATACCGAATGGCACCAGAAGAACTCCCGAAACTGAAGGATCAGCTTGAGGATTTGGAGTGTAAGGGGTTTATCCGTCCTAGTACGTCTCCTTGGGGATCTCCTGTTCTTTTTGCAAAGAAGGCCGATGGGTTGTTAAGGCTATGTGTTGACTATCGAAAGTTGAATCAGATGATGGTGAAAAATCGGTTCCCTCTTCTTAGAATTGATGACTTGTTTGATCAGTTGAGGGGTACATCGGTGTTTTCTAAGATTTATTTGAGGTCGGGTTATCACCAGTTGAGGTTGAGGTCTTCTGACATACCGCGAACAACTTTCCGGAGTCGGTATGGGTTGTTTGAGTTTTTTGTAATGCCTTTCAGCTTGACCAATGCACCAGTGGTGTTTATGGCTTTAATGAACCGGATATTTAATCCCTATCTAGATCGGTTTGTGGTTGTATTTGTTGATGACATCTTAGTGTACTCGACAACTCACGACGATCATGCCCAACAATTTGACATCGTCTTGGGTACGCTAAGAGAGCACCGACTATACGCCAAGCTATCCAAGTGTCAGTTCTAGATAGGTGAGGTACACTTTCTTGGTCACATCATCTTGAAGGAAGGTTTGTCAGTGGATCCAGAGAAAGTCCATGCAGTTGTATCTTGGGAGCATCCCAAGATCATTTATGATGTTCGTAGTTTTCTGGGTTTGGCTGGGTATTACCGAAGGTTCATTAAGGATTTCTCTCGCTTGGAAACACCACTTTCGGGCTTGACCAAGTAGGGAATCTGGTTCTAATGGTCTGAGGCTTGTGAGAATTCCTTCCATGAGTTGAAGAAGTGGCTGACGACCACACAAATCTTTATCTTACCATAGCCAGGTAATAAGTACATCATGTTTTGTGATGCGTCCGGAATCGGACATGGGGATATGTTGATGCAAGATGAGCGGGTGGTGGCTTACGGTTCAAGGTAGTTGAGGCCCCATGAGTAGAATTATCCCACTCATGACCATGAGTTGACTGCAGTTGTGTGCGCCTTGAAGTACTGGAGGCATTATCTGTTGGGAGAACGATTTACCATGTTTATAGACCATAAGAGTTTAAAGTACATCTTCTCACAGTGGGATCTAAATATTCAATAGCAAATATGGGTTGAATACCTCCAGTATTTTGAATTTGAGTTGGTGTAAATGCCGGGAAAGGGAAATAGTGTTGTTGATGCTCTGATCAGGAAGGTTCAGAATCAGGTGGTTCAGAAATCCAGTACCGAGTGGAAGGTGATGGCTTTGTTTGCACAGATGCACCTAGAGGTGCTGGAGGAGAATGGTCAGGTCAATCTTGCTTCCATAATGATGGAGTCGACACTTTTAAGTCGAGTTAAGTTAATATTGATGATCCTGAGTGTTTGATCATGAAGGAAAAGCTTAAAGGTGGGGAGCTACCTTCTGGTTGGGCCGTCGGTGTGGATGCAGTTGTTTGTGTTCGTGATCATGTGGTTGTACCAGAGTTTATGCAGGAAGTATTGATGTGTGAGTTTCATGCATCAATGTAGGTAGTGCATCCTAGTTTGACCAAGATGTACCGTGATCTCCGAAGGCAGTTTTGGTGGCCTGGGATGAAGAAGGAAGTTGCGGGCTTTGTGGAACGGTGCCTTACCTGTCAGCAGGTGAAAGCTGAGCATCAACGCCCAGTTGGTTTGCTGCATCCATTGACCATTAAAGAATGGAAGTGGGATGATGTGACAGTGGATTTTGTCATGGGTATTCTGAGGATTCCACTGATGAATGATGCAATATGGGTGGTTGTGGATCCTTTAATGAAAGTGGATCGTTTCTTACCGATTCAGGAGACCCATACAGTCGAACAGTTGGGTGAGCTGTATGTTTGGGAAATAGTGCGGTTGCACAGTGTTTTACGGACCATAGTTTCAGACCGAGATCCATGTTTCACACTGCATTTCTGGCAAGGCTTGCAGAAGGCGCTCGGTACGCAGGTGTTTTTGAGTACGACTTTCCACCCGCAGACGGACGGGCAGTCGGAGCATTCGATCCAAGTGTTGGAAGACATGTTAAGAGCTTGTGTCTTGGACTTTGGTGGTTCTTGGAAGATACACCTATTGTTAGTTGAGTTTTCCTACAATAACAGTTTTCAGTCTACGATTCAGATGACACCATTTGAGGCGCTTTATCAAAGACCATGTAGATCTCCATTGTGTTGGCTAGAGGCTAGTAAATCTGAGTTGTTGGGGCCAAGCCTCGTGCAGGTGACTTCATAGAGAGTTAAGTTGATCAGGAAGAGGATGGATACAGATCAGAGTAGGCAAAAGTCATATGCAGATCATAGGCGTAGACCTCTTGAGTTTGAGGTGGGTGACAAAGTGTTCCTTCGGGTGTCGCCAAGGTTGGGTCACCATCGGATAAGAAAGCAGGGTATGTTGGCACCTAGGTATGTGGGACCTTTTGAGATTGTGGAGAGGATCATACCAGTGGATTACCGATTGTCTCTTCCACATAGGTACAGTGGGATGCATGCTGTGTTTCATGTGTCGCACCTTCGACGGTATCACCCTGACCCATCTCATGTGGTAGATATTGAGTATGTGGAGCTTGAGGCTGGTGCGTCATTTGAGGAGCATCCAGTTTTTGTGGTGGATCATTATGAAAAGGTCTTGCGAGGAAAGGTTGTGCCATTAGTATTGCAACACCCCATGTTTCCACGGTACATTTCCCTTTGAATAATGCAATAACGTGTGTTCTATGAAACATCGAGTTCTAATACACACCACAACCAATCAAACTAGTCGTTCTGAATAGTAATACCCACTTTTTAAAATTTTATAAATTTTATCTTTCAAAATGGACTTCATTTTTGGATTCAGAATATCGAAATTATCTTAGGGTGAATTTTTGGTATTTTTGTGAAAACATTCAATTTTTGATGAATAGTGAAAAAACACTGAGATATAGTTTAAAAACTAATTTTTATTTAAATAATTATTTATTTTATTTAAATTTAATTAAGGTCAAAATAGATACATAATACCTATATAAGTTCAATGTAATTCATTGGAGTTATTTTAGAAAAATTTTAGATATATAAAAGTTTTATGGAGCTTTTCACCGTCTTCTACCCACCTCGCAGGAGAATTTGGAAATTCACATAAAACTTAATTTTACCGCTTATGTGAGTGTAATTTCAAAAATCAGAGAGCCATAGTTAATATCAAGGAGTAAAATGTCGTTCAATAAGATAAAAATAATTTTTGGTGAATAGTAACTTTTTACTTTTATTTACCATAGTTAAAAGTAAATAGGGTAATTAAGTGTAAAAACGATATTAATATTACCCTAACACATGTTCTAATTCTATTGGATCAGTTTATCTCGACCAAAAACAACCTTAGGAATAAAATATTATCATTTAGGTTCACTTGTATTAGATTAGGACATTTATTATTATTTAATTCAAAGAAGAGTTAAAAGAGAAAAATAAAAGTTTAATTAATAAAACATTTTTAATATAGGGTTATACATAAGATAAATTAAATTGTAAAACTTAATTATAAATCTAATAAAATTTAATACATAATGGTATTTTATTTATAATTTTTATACATTAAATAATTTAATTTTTCTATGACATAATGGTGATGCAGTAATTACCGAATTAATGAAATATTAAAATAATTGATATAATAAATATCTAAAATAAATGTAATTTGAGTGTTTTTAGGAATTAAAATAATTTTCTAGGTTAATATGACATATTATTATTTGTTAGAGTAATTTTATTTGAAGTGATAATGCTGTTATGAATTTATCAAAAACAAAATACTCAATAGTGTCAAAATTGACATAAAAGAGTTTTTAAAACAAATATTATATTATTAATTGATATTATATTCCTAAAAATATAATTTTCAGCCAAAGGACTTATATAATTATAGGTGTATCATTAATGAACCACTTTGAGGTCACTTGGAAATATATAGTAAGTTTATTAACTATATAATATAAAAATACAAAGAGACATGGTAAATGTCAAACTATTTAACTAAGAGTTAAATCTAAAAGAGAAGGTTACTATAGTGACCCAAACCTCTCTAAAATCTATTGGTTGGGTGGTTTTCGACCCATCCCCACCTTATACATTGAATAATACACTTTGGATCCATTATAAACCGAATATTAATTTATTATAAATTAATACTTTAAGTTTTTTTAAAGAGCCCCTCCTCCCCCTTATAAAAGGACACCACTTACAACCAATTCCTCACACATATCAAGCCTTTTGGCTCGGACAACCTCTGAAAAAATATCCTCCCAACTTTCCTCAATTCATCTTAGAGGCCTTAGTTTGATCAGAAATCCAACCTAAAGATCCCTTTTGATCAAATCAAAAGGAAGAACCCGAAGAAGAGGTAACGTTTTCACCACCCTCTTTCAAGATCCTTTCTTATTCAACTTCTTCTTTCTTTGTTATTTCAATTCTAAAATAATAAATCTATTATCTTTCATATACTATGATGTCATTATGAATATGGTACAACCATATTCAGTAATCTATCCATTCTTTGAATGACATGTCACCATATGTGCGTACGTACGGCTTACCGTCTCCACGTCGCGATGTAATTGTTATTCAAAAAATTATTATTTAGATGGGTATAATAATGATGTCTAATTAATGAAAATAATAAATATAAAATGATAATTATTCTGTATATACGATATACCATCCAATTATAAATTATTTTAATATCAAAATAATGATATTATCGCTCCTGCGTACTTACGGACTATCGTCTCCACGAACGCGATTAGATTCATTCCCCATCGTATCCATACATGTCTAATTCTCATTTTATTATTGAAAATAATTTTTAAGGACTTAATATAATTCTTTATATGAATAATATACAACCTATCTACAAAAAACACGACTTATGTTACAAAACATATAAAAGAAAACGAGTAAGTTAACACCCGAAACGACGATAATACTAAGATATTATTAAAAAATCAATGTTAAAAGATCATATATGATAACATATTAATGTATATTATTATTTTATAAATCAATAAAAAATATTTCAACATTATACAGGAGGATAAACTTCCCTCAACCAAGGAATAAGTACAAAGTAAGGGGTTTCTTATCTCACTTTTAATTCCATGAGATTTCCATTGTTCACCACTTCTGTATTGCATGTGGTGTGTGTACAGCCCATGATTGTATTCATTGTGTAATATAATTTAATTTGTGGATATCTAAATCATCATTGTATGATCATTATTTCATGGGTGTATGTTTCTTATGTTACCAAATCGATAAGGGAATTTAAAATTTCAATTTCTACTCATTCGGCTTTACACATACTTCATTGATTATTTTACTCCAAGATTATGTGTGGAATCACTATTCATTTGATTATGTCATAATCTCCACTACCCGTTCTATGTATATATTTTTGATACACATAATCCCTCCATTGATAAATTCTCAAGTCATCGGTATGAACTTGATAAGAGTAATTTTTACTCAATCTCCATTTGTTGAGTTAAACATCCAATTCATTGGTGTTGTTTTTACAAGAAAATGTGTGGATGTACTTTGATTGTTTTACACTGAATATCCAATCATATTGAGTGTATTTATATTTTTTTCACATAATTATGTCGTTGATTTATCCTTATCCTAATTATAAGCCCTTTTTGAGAGATTTCATCTCAATTTACCTTCCATTGAGACTTTTTTGTTGTTATACACCAAATCACTTTTATATAGTGTATATAATGTGCTTTGATATAGTATATCATGAATCCCTTTATTATCATGATATTAAAAAGTTTTTTATTACCTCAATTATTTTTATTAAAGTGTCTCTCTTTTGGTTAGGAAATATAACTAAAATATAATTTTAAAATGTTTTAAATATTTATTAATCTAAATCCTTCTCATTAATGTCCATGTTTTAAAAATGGTTTTAAGGATTTATTTATATGGACATTAAAGTTTTCAAATCAAAATTCCTTTTAAAAGTTTCAAATTGGTATGAGACACTTTGATACCAAAATCTATATTAAATGGCTCCTTGACAAATAGTGTTACTTTTAAATGTTTTCAAGAAAAAGGGGGATATTTATCTCAATATTTTTATGATTATTTTAATCTATGTCAATATAATTCATTATTCTCGATTGAGGTTAATATGATACAATACAATCTTCCATATTGTATCAAATGAGTTATGTTTGACTGTGGATGTGCAATTTTTATACCATTCATGGTTTGTGGTTAAAGTATTGACATTTCGTATGATAGTTTTAATACTAATGTTTATATTATGATTCAAACTTTTCATATGAAGAATGAATTGGACTTAGTAAGTGACAGGTGGAGCTCACTATATCTCCTCGATGCATCGGTAGGTCTCATGAGACAAACTAGTGTCTTGGCACAAGGCCTTGACAAAATCTTATTTGTAGTCTTTTCATGAGGCCTTGACTATGTGGTTATGATAGTATGGCATTATGCATTCCATCATTATGAAAGTGGTTATTGATATTGCATGTTGTTATTCGACTAGTAGAATATCAATTTGAATAAGTAAATGGAATTATTTCATTTTATCTTTGCAATATTATGCTGAAGCTCATGTTTAAATGGATTTTGTTTTAGTTATACATTGCCTTAAATGTCTATGCTTATCTATGAAAGTTTCTGCTATATTGTTATCCTTGCTGAGCATCTGAGCTCACCCCTTTCAATGTTTTATTTTCCCAGGATGTGAAGAAGTGATTTATGAATGACCTGCAGGGATAGTATGAGGGGATAGGATGAAAAGATGTTTTTGTAGTTTTTTTTACTTTATGATGTAATATAAGACTTCTGAATATATCTAGTGTTTCCAAGACTACTAAAATAATTGGTCTTTCAAGACTTGATCTTTTGTGATCACGCCAATGTTATGTAATAATGCACCGACACTGGGTAACTGGGGTCAGGGCGTTATAGTTGGTATCATAGGATGTTTAGTACAAACCATGGAATCTAGATTTAGATAAACTCTTATTAGAGCACATAGCCCTAAGAAAGACTTTGAGGGTTAGTATAGAAGAAATTCCTAGAATTTTGGTATTTTATAGATTTTGTGAGTTTTCCAAGAAATACATCCCTGTCTGGATATGAGCAGGTAGAGGCTGCTCTGGCACATATGTACCTAAGGGTAAAACTCGAAAACACCACTTTGAGCTAGACTCGTACGAGAACTGGTGCACGACAATGGGCCTTGGTGCTCTATTGGTTACGACACTCCCGGGGGATAGGCTTAGGATAATTTAAATTTTATTTACAAACCAATTTGAAGTATTTTAATATAATATTAGAATAAATGACCTTAGTTAATCTTAAGGTGTTTAAAATTGAGAATATGGTGTCATGATATTCTCTAAATGATTTTATGACTACTGTTACACATAAATTGATTTCTGGTTTTAGTCAATGGCTAGATTCTAAGAAATACATAATAACTTTGAGAATGATGTACAAGGTGGGAATAGTCGTGGAAACGAGCAACAAAATGGAATGTTGATAGGAATAAAATATATCGTGTTTATGCCAAATAAGTTTTGCAAAAATATGATCAACAACATATATATATATATATATATATATATATATATATATATATTAACCAACTACCGGACTCAATAAATAAGAAAAAGATGATGAATGATAAAAGTTACATAAGTGGAGACCATGGAGAAAAGAATCCTGAATTTCCATCATGTAAGAAATGTGGAAGGAGACACCTAGCAAAGTGTCTCAATAGAACAAAGAAATGATTTACGTGTGATAAAGAAGGACATAAAGTGAAGAATTGCTGAGGAAAAATGAAGAGTGCTATGGAAGAAAATAAAAATGGTCCCAAAAATCCACTTACAGTCATTTTCCGTAAATGTAGGGGACTTGGACATTACCCGAGTGAATGCCCTATTATATAGGATATTTTCTTGGTCAAAGAAAAAGCTATGTGGAAATAAATGGTTGGATAAATGTTTAAATTTATTAGTTCTCCTTGTTGATGGGATTACTTTGGAATAATTTTCTCTGGTATTTTTAACCCCTCAGTTTTCCATGTGAGAATGTTATTTGAGGAAGAATTATATTTTCCCTTGTGGATATAGTTATAAATAACCATTTTGTTTTATATGATCATTAGGTTTGAGGCAATTATAAGTTATTATATTTTGGGATAAAAATGAAATGTATGAGATAACATTTCTGGTTAAAATTATGTTATGGTTATTTTGAAGAATTTATCTCATTTTGGTAATGTTATAAAATATAGTTTTTGAAAAATGACAACACACAGACCGTGTGACAACCCGTCACGTCGGATAAAGATGTGGGAATCAAACCCACAACCAAAGTGCGATTGGGATTTATCACCTACCAATGGACTACATGAAGTCCCTGGTTAGTGTGACTAATTATTTTTAGTTAAATGATTTTATTGATCAATAATAAGTTGATTTGGGTTCTTATGTCTTATCAAATAAATACCCTTAATATAGGAAAATGATTTGGTGATTAAGTGATAAATGTTATTTTGGAAGATGTTTGCTTTTTTGGGAACACTATATGCCCTAGGGAACTAAAATACTTTGGGATTTCATTTGAGGAGTAATGGGGGATTTTTATCTACGTTTTTATTGTGGATTTATAGTGATTTGGGTTATTTATGGAAATGATTAACCTATAATAGAGAATATGTGATTAGGTTAATTACTTTTAAGTATGTTACTTTAAGAGTAGTTTATGTCATTTGGAGATACAATTTAACGTGGAAGACTACGTAAACAAATTCTTATATGTTTTGGGTTTCAATATTAGTTTGGATTATATTGAAGGATTTTAAGGAAAATTGTTTATTGAATGGTATTTATTTATCTTTGGGGTATTGTTGGTTTAATTTTAGAAATTACGATTAGTGTTTCTTTCTCTAATGGAATATCCTTTTGGGGGATCATCAGACCTTATACTAAACATTTTTGTTTTGATTAATCTCTAAAGACAAGGTAAATATATAGTTTATCCTTCGTGGATCATGTGATTCTATAAGAAGTTTATTCTATCTCTTCTAGTGTGACCAAGTCTTCTTGAATACTCATCGTTTAAAAATGACTTACTATTGGGAATTTATTAAAGAATGAAACTTTACTCAAAAAGTATGTATATCTCTTTATGTTCTTAGTCAATCTCAGAAATGAATTCCTCATCTTTATGTAATGTAACTTAAAACAAAATAATGTTGTCCCTTTACTTTTCCTACTGGGAAACTAATGACCATTTGTCCCATCAAAAGTTTGTGGTTTTGTTGTTGTTAACTTTCTACTGATAATGTTCTCTATCCCTCTCCATCAGAACCTGAAACTTAGTTTATCATCCATATCCATGTTTTTCTACAAGGAATCCTAGTATAGGTTATCTCGGGTGACCTTTTTACTTATCTTTATTTCTTTTAAAGTGATATTTTTATTGACTTTTTTCCGATGTGGGACTTACCATTATATTCCCAAGCCCAATTTTAAAAATTTCGAGGGCACAATTTATTTAAGGAGGGGAGAATATAACACCCCAACCTTCCATGGTATGTTTCCTTTTGAATAATGCAATAGCGTGTGTTGTACGCAACTTCGAGTTCTAACACACACCACAACCAATCAAACTAGCCATTATGAATAGTAATATCCAATTTTTAAAATTTAATAAATTTTATCTTTCAAAATGGACTTCATTTTTGGATTCGGAATATCGAAATCAGCTTAGGGTGAATTTTTAGTATTTTTATGAAAACTTTCAATTTTTGATGAATAGTGAAAAAACACTGAGTTATAGTTTAAAAACTAATTTTTATTTAAATAATTATTTATTTTATTTAAATTTAATTAAGGTCAAAATAGATACATAATACCTATATATGTTCATTATAATTCATTGGAGTTAGTTTAGAAAAATTTTAGATATATAAAAGTTTTATAGAACTTTTCACCATCTTTTACCCACCTCCTAGGAAAATTTGGAAATTCACATAAAACTTCATTTTACCGCTTCTGTGAGTGGAATTTCAAAAATCTGAGAGACACAGTTAATATCAAGGTGTAAAATTTGGTTCAATAAGAAAAAAATAATTTTTGGTGAATAGTAACTTTTTACTTTTATTTACCACGATTAAAAGTAAATAGGGTAATTAAGGGTAAAAATGATATTAATATTACCCTAACACATGTACTAATTCTATTAGACATGTTTATCTCGACCAAAACAACCTTAGGAAAAAAATATTATCATTTAGGTCTACTTGGATTAGATTAGGGCATTTATTATTATTTAATTTAAAGAAGTGTTAAAAGAGAAATATCAAAGTTTAATTACTAAAACATATTTAATATAGGGTTATGCATAAGATAAATTCGATTGTAAAAATTCATTATAAAGCTAAAAATATTTCCTACATAATGGTATTTTATTTATAATTTTCAGACATTAAATAATTTAATTTACATATGACACAATGGTGATGCAGTAATAACTGAATTAATGAAATATTAAAATAATTGACATTATAAATATCCAAATAAATGTAATTTGAGTTTTTTATAAATTAAAATAATTTTATAAGTTAATATGACATGTTATTATTGGTTATATGAATTTTATTTTAAGTAATAATACTGTTATGAATTTATCAAAAACAAAATACCCAATAGTGTCCAAATTGACATAAAAGTGTTTTTAAAACAAATATTATATTATTAATTGATATTATATTTCTAAAAATCTAAGGTTCATCCAAAGGACTTATATAATGATAGGTTTATCATTAATGGACCACTTGGGGGTCTCTTGGAAATATATAGTATGTTTAATAACTATATAATATAAAAATACAAAGAGACATGGTAAATGTCAAACTATTTAACTAAGAGTTAAATCTAAAAGATAAGGTTACTATAGTGATCCAAACATGTCTAAAATCTTTTTTTGGGTGTTTTTAGATCCATAACCTCCTTAGACATTTAATAATACACTTTGGAGCCATTAGAAACCTAATATGAATTTATTATAAACTAATACTTTAAGTTTTTCCTAAAGAGCCGTCCCCCCTTATAAAAGGACACCACTTCTAACCAATTCATCACACCAATCAAGAGTTTTGGCTTGGAAAACCTCTGCCCAAATATCCTACCAACTTCACTCAATTAAACCTAGAGGCCTTGGTTTAATCAGAAAGCCAACCTAAGGAGCTCTTTTGGTGAAATCAAAAAGAAGAACCCGAAGAAGAGGTAACGTTTTCACCACCCTCTTTCAAGTTCCTTTTTATTCAACTTCTTCTTTCTTTGTTATTTAGATTATAAAATAATAACTAAAGTATCATCTATATACTGTGATGTTATTATAAATATGGTACAACCATATGCATTAATCTATCCATTCTTTGAATGACATGTCACCATACGTGCGTATGTATGGCTTATCGTCTCCACGTCGTGGTGTAATTGATATTCAAAATATTATTATTTATATGGGTATAATAATGATGTGTAATTCATTAAAATAATAAATATAACATGATAATGATTCTGTATATATGATATAACATACAAATATATATGATTTTAATATCAAAAGAATGATATTATCGCTCGTGCGTACGTACGGACTACCATCTCCATGAACGCGATGAGATTCATTCCTCATCATATCCATACAAGTATAATTCTCATTTTATGATTTAAAATAATGTTTAAGGGATTAATATAATTATGTATATTAATAATATACAACCTATACAAAAACAAATACAAATTATGTACAAAACATATAAAATAAAACGAGTAAGTTAACACCCGAAACAACGATAATACTAAGATATTATTAACAAAGAAACGTTAAAAGATCATATATGATATCATATTAATGTATATGATTCTTTTATAATTAAATATAAATTATTTAAAAGTTATATAAGAGGCTAAACTACCCTCAACCAAGGAAAAAGTACAAAATAAGGGGTTTCTTATCTCACTTTTAATTCCATGTGATTTCCATTGTTCACCACATCTTTATTGCATGTGGTGTGTGTACTTCCCATGATTGTATTCATTTTGTAATATAATTTAATTTTTGGATATCTACATAATCATTGTATGATCCTTCTTTCATGGGTGTATGTTTCGTATGTTACCAAATCGATAAGGGAATTTGAAATTTCAATTTCTACTCATTCGGCTTTACGCATACTTCATTGATTATTTTACTCCAAGATTATGTGTGGAATCACTATTCATTTGATTATGTCATAATTTCCACTACCCGTTCTGTGGATATAATTTTGATACACATAATCCCTCCTTTGATAAATTCTCAAGTAATCGGTATGAACTTGATAAGAGTAATTTTTACTCAATCTCCATTTGTTGAGTTAAACATCCAATTCATTGGTGTTGTTTTTAAAAGAATATGTGTGGATGTACGTTGATTGTTTTACACTTAATATCCAATAATATTGAGTGTATTTATATTTTTCTCCCATAATTATGTGGTTGATTTATCCTTAACCTAATTATATGACCTTTATGAGATATTTCATCTCAATTTACATTCCATTGAGAATTATTTATTGTTATACACCAAATCACTTTTATATGGTGTGTATAATGTACTTTGACATAGTATATCATGAATACCTTTATTATCATGATATTACAAAGTTTTTATTACCTCAATTATTTTCATTCAAGTGTCTATCTTTTGGTTAGAAACACTAACTAAAATATCATTTTAAAATGTTTTAAAGATTTATTATTCTAAATCCTTCTCATTAATGTCCATGTTTTAAAAATGGTTTTAAGGAATTCTTTATATGGACATTAAAGTTTTCAAATCAAAATTCCTTTTAAAAGTTTCAAATTGGTATGAGACACTTTTATTCCAAAATCTATTTTAAATGGATCCTTGACAAATAGTGTTACTTTTAAATGTTTTCAAGAAAAGGGGGATATTTCTCTCAATAGTTTGATGATTATTTTAATCTATGTCAATATACTTCATTATTCTCGATTGAGGTTAATCTGATACAATACAATATTCCATATTGTATCTAATGAGTTATCTTTGACTGTGGATGTGCTATTTTTATACCATTCATGGTTTGTGGTTAATGTATTGACATTTCGTATGCTAGTTTTAATACGAATGTTTATGTGATGTTTCAAACTTTTCATATGAGGAATGCATTAGACTTAGTAAGTGACGGGTTGAGCCCGTTATAGCTCCTCGATGCATCGGTAGGTCTCATGAGACAAACTAGTGTCTTGGCACAAGTCCTTGACTAAATCTTATTTGTAGTCTTGGCATGAGGCCTTGACTATGTGGTTATGATAGTCTGGCATTATGTATTCCATCATTATGAAAGTGGTTATTGATATTGCATGTGGTTATTCGAATAGTATAATATCCATGTGAATAAGTAAATGGAATTATTTCATTTTATCTTTTCCATATTATGATGAAGTTCATGTTTAAAAGGATTTTGTTTTTTTATACATTTCCTTAAATGTTTATGCTTATCTATGAATGTTTTTTCTATATTGTTATCCTTACTGAGCATCTGAGCTCACCCCTTTCAATGTTTTATTTTTCCAAGGATGTGAAGAAGTAATTTATGAATGAACTGCTGGGATAATATGAGGGGATATGAAGACAAGATGTTGTTGTAGTTTTTTTACTTTATGATTTAATGTAAGACTTATGAATATATCTAGTGTTTCCAAGACTACTAAACTAATCGGTCTTTCAAGACTTGATCTTTTGTGATCATACCAATGTTATGTAATAATGCACCGACTCTAGGTAACTAGGGTCGGGGCGTTACAGTTGGTATCATAGGATGTTTAGTACAAACCATGGAATCTTGATTTAGATAAATTCTCATTAGAGCACATAGCCCTAAGAAAGAATTTTAGGGTTAGTATAGAAGAACTTACTAGAATTTTGGTATTGTATAGATTTTGTAATTTTTCCAAGAAATACATCCATGTCTGGATATGAGTAGGTAGAGGTGGCTCTGGCACAGATGTACCTAGGGGTAAAACCCAAAAACACCACTTTGAGCTAGACTCGAACGAGAACTGGGGCACGAAAATGGGCCTTGCTGCACTCTTGGTTACGACACTCCTAGGGGATATTCTTAGGATAATTTACATTTTATTTACAAACAAATTTGAAGTATTTTAATATAAAATGAGAATAAATGACCTCGGTTAATCCTAAGGTGTTTCAAATTGAGAATATGGTGTCATGATATTCTCTAAATGATTTTATGACTACTGTTACTCACACAATGCTTTCTGGTTTTAGTCAATGGATGGAGTCCAAGGAAGTCATAATAACATTGAGAATGATGTACAAGGTGGGTACAGTGGTAGAAATGAGCAACAAAATGGAATGTTGATAGGCGTAAAAGATATCGTGTTCATGCCAAATCAGTTTTCCAAAAATATTATCAACAACATATATATATATTAACCAACTCTCAGACTCAACAGATAAGAGAAAGGTGATGAATGATAAGATTTCCAGAAGTGGAGACCATGGAGAAAATAATCATAAATTTCCATCATGCAAGAAATGTGGAAGGATACACCTAGGAAAGTGTCTCAACAGAATAAAGAAATGCTTTACGTCCGGGAAAGAAGGAAATAAAGTGAATAATTGCCGAGAAAAAATGAAGAGTGTTATGGAATAAAATAAAAATGGTCCCAAAGAAGGCCAATGGGTCGTTAAGGCTGTGTGTTGACCATCAAAAGTGAGCTTAAGAGTTGGATTTTTGGTAATATTGGATTTACCCCTTAGTGGTGTATTTCTCTCACCTATAGAATCACCTATAGGTCTTTTTACATTAAACAACATATAAAAGAGAATTGATATATGTTTTTTTGGTATCCATAGATTTAACCTGTAGTGGAATCCTACTCTCACCTATAAAAACACTGATATTTTTTAAAATATTTTCCTTAAAAAATTATATTGGGAACCATTTTTAAAATCACAATTAAAAAAAACTACTGGGGGTTTTAACTATCCCTAAAAATATCTATTTTTTAATACACCAATAAGTATATATAATCATTACTAATCAAAGTAAGTTACCATGTAAAAAATTATTTTTCATAACCATATTTAAATTATTTAGAAAATGTTATAACCATAAATTTCTAAAGAAATCCATCTAATGACTATATTTTTAGCGGTTATCAATGTAAAAGTTCTATAAAATTATTTTTATGAAGCAATAGAACATTTAAAATAATTATTTCTGAATTATTAAAAATAAAAAATTATATAACATGGAAATCCATGCCTTTGTAATCAACACAAACATAAAAATAACTTATGTATTCCATCAAGGATTATTGATTCAAAATCCACAAAGAAATAATCTAGATTAGGAACCTTTATATTTTTATTTTTTTTAATATATGGATCATTATTATGTGGAAGTTTTCCTCTAGATTTCATTTCTATATATGAAATATATATCCAAAATTACCTATCTAGAATATATCATCTTAAAAAAGATTAAATTTATTTAACTTATTTTCCATAATAATCACATGATGTGGATATCAAAACTAATGTGATTCTAATAATACTATGACTTAGTGACATGAATTCTACAAAATCTTTTTTTTCTTAAATATTTTCATTAACCATGGTGTGGAAAATTTTATTTTTCTCATATTTTAAACATTATGAAGTAATTACATTTTGAGAACTATGTGAATTATTTTTTTATATGATATAACTATGTTTGATTTATTCCAATTATAATGGATACCAAAACCAAGATTCTCAATAAGGTGTGGATTTCACCCACTCCTTATATTTATTTAGATATTTCAATTTTTTTTCCAAATCTTTAAATTCACTGTATTCTACCTATATAGATAAAAAATATTGAAATTCAGGAATTTAATTCAAAAAAAAATACTTATAAAAAATGGTGATGATTATTTATAGATCATCATAAGTGATAAATCCTATTATTAATACATAAGCAATATCATAAATTCATTTAATTTTTTATATTAATAGGCCTAACCCATGAATTTATAACAATATTGAAATATAATGTTGAAAATGATTCCTTATTAAGATTCTCTATTCTAAACATATCTACCAAATTTTCAATATATGTGTATTAACTTAAACCAAGAATTTTTTAGATTTACCACTATAGATCTTCATACCTAATATGTATGTTGCTTCTCTCATGAAATTAATCAAGAATAATTTACACAACATGACAATAAATATGAAAAATTATAATTTTCAATTATAATGACAATTATCCTATCCACATAAAAAAATATAGAAACAATTTTACTCTCACCAAACCAATATTAAAAACATAAATCATATTCATTAATGATGATTTCATTACCCCCCAAATGTACCCATCTAAGGTAGATAATGATATATGGGAGATAATGATGCTTGAATCCCACCTCCAATATCCCATTTGTTGGTGACAAGTACAAAGGGTATAACATAAACATAGATGAGAGGCATTACCCTCTAAAAGAACACATGGAAAAGAAGATGAGATAAAAACACCCAATAACACCAACTCAATATAAAAGTAAAATATCCCAATTATATTAATGTAATTTCATATGACTAAAGAAACTGAAAAAATTGGAACTAATATTAACAAATTGTAATCCCCAGAAGTGACCAAAACATACAAAGTATCTCTTGAACAATCCACGAGATAGTAATGTCCAACCTAATCACCAACCAACTCCTACAGACCTGAAAAAAAGTTTACACAAACACACACACACATATATATTTATGGAGAGTATAACATGTATACTCCATAGGATCCTACCCAAAGTATATCTTGAAAAAGATAAAGAAAGAATACTAAATCACATTGAACAAAAGTGAATCTGACTCATCACATAAACTGGTATACTATAATCCCATACTCACCATGGCTATCTATTACTACATATCATATATAAGATATAATATAATATAATATCATTATAAGGTACCCCACTACAACTTCTCCTATGGGTTTTTGATCTACCCCAATTTCATATGTCCAGAGCCTTCTCAGTCTAAAATTAATCCATTCCGATGACACATGGGATATGTATCATTATATGCATACCATTTATCATATAATATCATCACATAATATTCTTACAATACATCACAACATCAAATTATCCAATTACATACCTCTAGATGATAACCTAGTGGTTTCCATGAGACACAAAGACCCATATGTTATGTTCTATACCTCTTTCCATCACATCCCATACATGACATACATATAATAATCCTTAGTATACTATATCCAGAGATACATTTGTGTGAAATAACGATAAGTCATTACAACCCTCTGCACACATATATGGGAAAAATAACCTCCATGAACACGATATATAATACTATCAGTAGAAGAGAGCGGGGGAAGAGGTTATAATAATCCATCCATTCCACAAAACATAGATTTTGTGTAAAATGCAGTTCGGGAGTCAATTAGGTGTATTTCACCCTACCAACATGGGTAGGTTAGAGTATTAAATCTCATAATATACATGATATGATATATCTAACAACCACTCTATGAGAATTAATATTTTCTTAGGCTATACTATATTTATTATCTCTCAAATACTAGGCTACCAATTCTAAGGACAATGTACCCTATAATAACACAATCATTCAAGAATAATTCATTTATTTATTTCATTGCATTAAAAATTTCCCATTATATTAATTTTATAATTAACCAATAAAAAGTTCTCTAGCACTTCTTTAACAGGATCACAATTAGATTTCCATGCCCTCTAGGTATAATCAAACTGATCCCATGATTTCTCAAGATTATCATTAATTGAGTTCTATTATTTCATAAACCCCATGGGTTAAATTTTTTGTTATTATTTATCATTATATAGTTCTATTACTCTTGGAAAGATAAAAAAATACCATAAAAGAGATGTATAACTAATAAAAACCAACTGATTCAATCAGTGGGGAATGAAATGTAGAAATAAGAAACCCATCCATCAAACCCTTAAGAAGATTAATTATCAAGAAATCATCCCAAATTTCATCTCAAAATTGAAAATCCCATATTAAATTCTTCTATTATTCTTAGTTCAATCCCTAACACCATCTTTCATATCACCGTGCATCTTTCCATCAAAGGCATCCACTACTTCCAAAAATATACACCTACTTTCCAATATCTTAACAACCGTCAACTATCCCATGATAACATCACCCCATATAATAAGTTTAATAACCATATAAAATGCCGAAGGTAAAAAAACATAGTCAATAGGGCATTTGGACCTAAGAAACAAGGCATATGAACTTCACATGAAAACAAAATCAATAATCATGAAACATTTATCATTACCAAACAAATGATTTTATTACTATCTTTGATTAGATGATTGATTTATCACAAGTTATAACTGTGGGTACCCTAATGTATTAGCTACCACAATATATCAATTATTTAAACTTTTATCCACGAATAACATCTAGTTTTATTAAAATTCAATGAAGAAAATATCATTTAATATTCTTTAGTAATTTTCAGTAACAAGAACGTTCAAATTTATATTCTTTATCCTATTAAGTTAATATATAGAAGGAAAAATTAATGAAACATGCATTAATTATTATGTTTTTCCATAAAAACTTATGAATAACGATTAATTTAAAAATGCCTCTTTAATTATTTAGCCAGAATAATTATTGAATTTACATTATTTATCCATTTTCCTTTTAGAATATTGCTAAACCCATGAATAATAGACTTGATAAAAAAATATCAATATAAAATTTTCTAGTAAAATAAGAGGTAAAATATTATTAAGGTGAAAAACATGAAATAACTAAAATATATAAAGAATTTCATTCTTTAATATGATAAAAATTTTATTATGTGTACTTCCACTAATAACCAAATAGTTAAATCATGATGAATTTATGATTTCAAATGAAATATTTTTAATAAAGAAACCCCATACCTCAAGGATTTCAATTTATCTCAAATGAGAACAAAAAAACAACATCGATATCTAATAACCTTTCTCACAAGGAAAATGTATCCCTTCAATGATGTCATTCCAATATAAAAAAATAAAACCCATGATATTAAGGGAGATTAAACACCATAGCATGGAATCATAGAAAGAGAGGAAAAAATAGGTATTAAAGAAGAAACCATAAGATAAAGAGTGAAAATAGACATTGGTTCACAAAAAATAAAACATGGAATGTTAAGGATCAACCCATTTCAAAAGTGATTTGGAATTACTTGATTAACCTCATTTGGTCACCTAGGGTTTAGCAGAATTTGGTGGTATTTCATAAAAACTGAGGATGTGGATAGATTTACAGGCCCACTGCTTGAAGAAGATTCACAATGTAAATGGTTTATTGTCATCGTGAATTGACTAAGTTTTAAGACTCACAAAAAATTCACCTCCTTGATCTAATAAACCTAGATGAATGCACATAAATAATTTCAAGTCCATGTTGTGAGTTTTTGTCGATAGATTTATCAAATCCATTCCCCAACCTTTCAGGCCATGAACCCATGATTCAAATCCTAAATCACAACCTACAAAACACCTTTCTTTAGCCATGGATTCTAATTCCGGTTGCGAACTACTCACTCATATCTGGAACTAAGATTCAAATCACGAACTTCTTATATAACCATATTTTAGCTCCCAAACACTATAGGACCTACTCCTAGAATTTTCCACAAACCATAGAATTTATAAACAAAAAAAGATATTTGAAAGAAGGATATATGCCCTTAAATTATACACCTCCCACACAATTATTTCCCTTGAAAATTTAAAACCAAACCCAAAGAGAAAGGAATGAAAATGGGATCTTCTGAATAACAAACCTTTGAGATAACATTCAAGAATATATCCATCATATGAGCTCAACCACCTCACTTATATGAATAATATGAAAAACAAAACACACTAATAAATATATTCAAAACAATCTCTTAGGGAGATACATCTCAATCATGAGAAAGGCTGAGAAGAAGGAAATAACGAAGAGAAAACCATTTCATATGTTAGAAAAAGGTAAAAAACTAGACTACATTAATATAGTGAATATATTCTAATCACATTAAAAATTACTCTCCTTCATGACACTATGATTCAAAATGACACTAACCAATGGAATAATATGACCACAAAACACCTTCTCTTGTTGGTCCTAGATCTCCATATACCACTCCTTAAATGTAACATCATCATCAACATAGATCTCTTCCCAATCATTGATGTGAGAGTCTTTATGTAGATAATGAAAAATATGTGATACATGGAAGACATTATGTATCTGGATCATATATATGGTAAGTGTAATAAGATACACAATGACTCCAATAATAGCCAACACATTAAAAGGACAAAAAATGGGGACTAATATTACTCCCAAATCGAAACCTTCACTTCTCATGATGATGCGTCACCTTTAGGAACACATGATCTCCAACATCAAACTCTGGAGGTCTCCTCCTTTGATTTGAATATGAATTATAACAATCTTATGCTACATTTTTCCTCTATTAAATCACCTAAAATATTTATTTCCATCTAAGAACTAGTTCTGGCTTGATAATTGGTGACTCTATAAACCAAGTCTAGTATAACAAAGAATGGAAAGGTAAACAATATAGAGATTTAAATGGTTCTATACCAATAGTGGAGTGAAATCTATTATTGTTGGAATAACTTGACCAAAGGTCAGTGCCTCATCCATGAAACTTAAAAAACCCAAGACACTAGTGCAAAATATTTCTTCAAGAGTCTGAAAGGATTAATCTTTCTTACCATCCTTTTGTGTATTAAAAGAAGATCTAAGGCATAAATAAGAGAAAAAAGTATGTTGGATACCTATCAACACCTAGGAGTTAAAAGAAAGTATCACAATTATATATGATCATCCTTGGGATTCTATTGAGTCTCACCACCTCCTCCAGGTACTAAAATAAAAAAGACCTCAACTAATGTCAACTAATTGGTCGTTATAATGTAGGATAATTTCACCAAGCTATCCACTATCACCCATATATAAAAAAATCCTCCCTAATCTCAAAATAAACTGGTGACAAATTCCATTGATTTGTGCTCTTATTTTCTATAAGGAACATTTAATGGTTGGAGAAAACCACTACGAACAAAATTATTAACCATAAAATTTTGACAGATTAAACATTGAGGCACAAACTAAGCAACAAAACACTTCAACTAGGAACACTAAAACTGTCCGTTCAGAGATCAATACCTCTATTTAAGGCCAATATGTAATTAAAATGGTGATTTATGGAACCCATATAATACAACCAAACACATCACCAAATGGAGTAAAATCCTCCCCTAGAACAACACCCAAAATCATTAATCCTCAAACCAACTATTATGAGAGTCACAAAAGGAATCCCATTCTCTCCATTATTCCACCTTAGAATCACCCAGTCGAGACTCCTCCACCTATTGTACCAATTATGCCCACACATTCATCTAAAAAAAGAATCTTATGCCACCAACCTCCCCCATATCAATATACACCACTAAGATATCTTCCATTACTCTCAATATATATCTATATTCATGAAAGACATCACTTTGTGACTTACTTATCAATGTATTAACTACAAAATTATAAATTCCAAGTATATAAAAAATATTGAATTCAAAATCATTTAAAAATTATATCAACCATCATTGTTAAAAGTTTATGTCACAAGATAAGAAGACATACCTCATATTGTTTTGATAGGTAAAAATTTAAAAATGCTTGCTAATAAGGTAATGTTTCCAAAAATTCAAGTAAAAAAAACTATTTCTAACTACAGTACATGGGAGTAATAGTTACACTTATGGTGATGTAATTTCTAAGACCCATAAGAAAAATCAGATCTTTACGGAATCAGAACACATCTTATCAAATGTATTTAGTGTCATATAAAAACTTGAACTAAAAAATATCTTCTAGAAAATGAAGTACTGGAGTGATGACCATTTTCTCATTCAGGTACTCAAAATATTCCTAAAAAATATCCATCTAAAATAATTTCTAATCCTTTATACTCAAGGATATCAAAGGAGTTGAAAACTATTATGAACCAGCCCAGGGAGACCTCAAATTGGGAACTCGATTCAGCTAACAGTAATGCCTAAGAGGTGTTTATGATCCCACTAGGCCGAAAACCAGTACCAGGCATCAAACATAACTCAATTGGGAAATATTTATCCTATAAAAAATTGATAAAGAGATAAAAATAGAATAAATAAATGAATGATAATAGTGGTAAGAAAATGTAGACAACTATAAATACTTTCATGCAAACATATTTATCATCACCAACTAGAAAACCACACTCGCTCTATGAGAAATCCAGAGATGTGTGTAGCCTAAAACTAAAAATTATAATGTAATCATGAGAACAGAGATTATATGTAGGTATAACCAAAGATAAATGATGCCCTATGCCTTACATTTAAATAAGAAACTATTTCCTACTTAGTTTAAATATAAATGTATGAACATAGGGGTTTACATTCATTTTAAATCTCAGAAAAAGATTATGTTTGTCTAAAATCATTTTCCACTTTTTATTTCCAATTAGTTTCTAAATAAAGAAAGATTTTAAATAATCTATTTTCAATAAGTAAAGTTTAATGAAATAAGTATTTAAATAATAATCATTATAGTGGAAAAACATTTAATAAAAGTGCTAAAAAATAGAGGAATATAGTGCCTATGTAAAACATGTGTCCTGGTATCTTAGGATTAGTTAGGAAGATCCAGAAAAGATCCATATACATTCACATAATAAATATCTACTGATACCAGATAAACATTATCAATCACCCCTAACACCCAACAACCCATCACTATTTCAACCAAGGGGAATATACCACAGTAATAGAGAGTCTATATTAGAGACACTAGTTAGTGTGTAATTTAAAATAGTGTAGCTTGTGTACCTTGAGCTCCCAATTAACTAACCAATTCTTACCATTATATAGAAATATAGGTTATTTTATCAAGATAGTATATACATACAAATGTCACATTTTTTATAAAAATAACCACTAACTATCTTACTTCTAAACTCCCTTTTATGTGTATCCCCGTTTCCCTTTTCCATGGCACATAAACAACCCACAAGTCCCTTTACCTGGCTTACACCAAATACACTATACATTTCACACATTTCACACATTCTATAATTAATTAATATTCCTAAAAGGGTTTCCATTTATAAGTAAGAACTTTAAATTTCCAACTATGTCTTGTCATTTCTAAAGGGAACACGTTTTTATAAAAAACCACATTTTCTAAAATCCTTCAAGTTAGAAAACCATTATTAAAATTTAAACATATATACACCATGATATATATATAAATACCCCTTAACCAATGGACATGTTCCAATATCTATGAGTGAATATGTACAAAGAGGGAACTTATATATGTATCTATATATGTATATGTGTGTAATACACATTCAATAAGTTAATAGTTTGTTAATCCCCTCAAGAATACCAATAAAACCAACCATTCCATTTTCTGTTATAATAATTGGTCTAAATACCGAATTATCTTGAGGAATTTTCATTTCATATAGTAAAAACCATATGGAAAACTAATCAAACACAAAATATGTTTTAAATTTAAAAACAGTCCTAGAAACATGTTTTTAGTAAAAGAAAACAGTGTTGGAATCTTAGCGAAAAATATAGGAAATCGGTGATAAGCCATTTCGAATAACTAAAACCACTTAACATAGCATATAAATTTTATATAATAAATAAAAAACACATTGAAATAAATAATAAGTCATAGTTTTCAAATTTAAGGCTTATACATAGGGAAACCTACCCCAAATATGTGATAAATTCATTGAATTTGATGCATGAGACTCAACCCCATCTCAGTCGGGTTTGAAGATTCCCATAAGGTGAAATAAATCCCTAAAAAAATTAAAGTATAAAAATAAAACCATGAAAATACCCTAGATTTTTTCTAACCTCACATTGAATTTAGGGAAATAAGGAGAAATAATTAGGTGATAAACGTGAAAATATGCTCACATGAGATGATCTAAAAATGAAGCGATAGAGAAATCAACCAATAGATGAAGTCATGAGAAGTGGGTAGCACACTTGGAAAAGCCTCTTGATGGTTGGGTTAAAATAAAGGGGGGGGGGGTTCATTTGATTTTTTGGTAAAAACGTGGAAGGTTAAAAATGTGAAAAACCATTTATGAATAACTTATAAATGTTGTGTTATGGAATCCATCCTTTTTATTACATAATTTTTCATTACATTTTACAAACAAAGGATCTTTAAAGTCTAGTGTCTTGGAAATCATGAACAATAAAACGTGAAAACTTACAAAACAATTTTAAATCCCCTTAAAAAACTTATTGAAAAGTTCATCCTATGTACAATTACTGTATCTCATAACCTGGAGACATACATCAAAGGGAAGGGTGAGATGAAGGCCCAGTAAGGAAAGAAAGGGAATTTGTTTACTTATGATATCAATAAGAACTTAATGAAAACCATAAGACGTGAGCAATGGAAAAAGAGGAATATCATAATAAAAAGAACATGAATCAAAAATTGAATATGTGGACACAAAATTTAATTTAGACATTCATAAACATATCACCAAGGTTCATCCCAAGGTGTCATAAAAATTTACCAAGGTTATTCACAAAGGTATCGTGAAACTTGTCATTTTTAGTGATTTAATTCATTACCCCATGGATTGAAGTGATATCAATGAACACCCTTAATTTTTATTTATTTTAATGTGAGCCACATAGATAATAATCACACATTTCATAAATAACCCAAATAGATTAAAATAAATGGGTCTCACTTCAAAATCGTGACGTTTTAAAAGTGCTTAAAAATAAGATCATTGTGTCTTTTATAACCCATGGAAATGGAGTTAGGGTTATATGTATGTAAATTATAGAATCAAGAATATAATTTTTATGTATTTATGAACACCCAAAGATACGAAATAGGTCTGGGTATTCACATAAATAAGTTAAGATAATTTTTTTGAGAGAAAGAGAGAGTAATTTTGAGACGAAATTTCTGCAGCATAACGACTATATAACATGGTTTTAGAAAAAAAAATAAAAAGAGAGGGTAAAAGAGAATATAATCCATAAATTAATCATTTTACATTATAGGGAAAAAATAAAATTGAAATAAGATCATGGTGCAGATATTTTAATAACATACCACATGAAAAAGAAACTTTAAAGAAAAAGAGGAAATGTGATTTCTTTTACGAAAATTCACTAGCCTAACAACGTCACTTAAAAATTTATAAAATCAATTTATGAGAGTAGAGATGGTATATCATAAATTAGAAATGAAATTGATAGTAATAAATATTTATAATAACATACCCCAACATAATAATATGGAAACTAGAAGACATAACATAAAAGAAGTCATGACTTAAAGGAGGTGGGTGAACGGTTCCCTTACCTTGAAGAGTGACTTCGAAAGCTAGAAGGTTGGGACCATGGGGGCTTGAGGTCAACATGGGAGAACTATTTGGGAGAATAAAGGACCATATATTTGTTGAGATGGATTTTTAAATTAATTTAATGAGGGAATGACTTGGTATTTATAGGAAAAGTGATGGAATATTTAATTAATTTCTAAGGGACACCACATCCGAGGTATTTGCAAAAAATTGGCTTTTCAATGGTAATTTCACATGGTATTGGCCACTTGGGACACCTAATAACATATATTAATATTAAAAAGTCTAAAAGATTTATTACATCATGATTACATCTTCAATGATGTCATTAAACACCTGAAACTCAAAACTGTATATTTACTATTCACTGAAAACTAAACTATTTCAGAAAAATCCAAAAATTTACCCTAACATAGTATCAATGATTTGAATTTAAAAATGAACTCCATTTTATGAGAACAATTTTAAAAGTAATTTTAATTTAATTTTTTAAATAAAATCATTATTTATTAAAAAAACAACTCTAAAACTATAACTTGTTTTGTAACACCTTGAAAAAGTAATCAAGGTCCCATAAAATTATTGTATAACTACAATAAAATAAAGTACCAATTTATGATTACATTTTATGAAAATAAGTTTTCATTTTAAATGATTGAATTAATTATAAAATTGTAAATAAAATATTTATGAAATACAAAAATACAAAAACTTATACTATGATAATTTTTTTTAATTTTATGATGTCTAAATTTTATTTATACATTCATGGGTAAAGTTTCTATTTTTTTGGATGATTAACTATTCATTAATATTCATTACTATTCATAAGGGTATGTTACTATTGATACTTTACTATTCACTAAAAAATCAAGTTGATCTTATTAGACTCTAATTTTTTGACTGATCATAACTTTAGAAGACCATTTTTTGAAAATCATTTCACATTATTAATTATTTAGAGTTTGTATTAATATTTTAAAATACCCTTTTTCTTCCAAAATTCAATAGTAATATAAAACGTTAAATTCATCCAACATTTTTCTGGATATTTTAAATTCACCAACTTTTCCATAATAAGAAATAAGAATTTTACTTATACAAAAGGTTTACACTAGTAACTAAGGCCTCTTTACATAGACCCTTATAACACCCACATATGACCTAAGTGTACGGTGTGCTGTGGTGATAGAATCTTGGGGCGGCTCATACACCATTTCTCGTGTGGTGATTTCAATTAGCTTGAAGGAGATTTCATTCAATCTTCACATGTTGAAGCTCATCTTGGACTTGGTCCAAAGCAAAGCCTAGAGATGCTACCTCCTTCCCAAGCTCTAAAAAATGGGCTTCATATGGCCCGAGTCTACTGGATGAGGCCATCAAATCTTTTTTTGTATTAATTATCCATGATCACTTGTATTTATAAACAATAATTGTAACATTAAGAGTTTAGTTTTCAACGATCATATAACTATCAAATCCCAATGATCTCATTTAATTATATTTACTTCATTAATTAAAGGATATAGTTTTGTGGAGTATAAAATGAAATAATACACAAATTTCGGAAACAAATATTATTCAAAAGTTCCGGATGTTAGATTCTTCCCCCCTTAAGAAATTTCATCCCCGAAATTTAAATTCGTACCCTAATAAGAGAAAACGTGTGGGTACTTCTAACTCATAGACTCCTCTAGTTCCCACATGGCTTCTTCACATTTTTGGTTCCTCCATAACACCTTAACAAGGTTGGTAGTCTTGTTGTGTAGAGCCTTGTCTCTACAATCAAAGATTTCTATCGGCTGCTCCTCATAAGAGAGGTCATGTGATAGTTGTACTACCTATGGATTTAGTACTTGAGATGGGTCAGGTATGTACTTCATCAAGAATGATATGTGCCAGAAATCATGAACTTGTGCTATATTTGGAAGAAGTTCCATCCAATAGGCCACTACTTTTATACGATCAAGGATTTCATAAAGGACATTGTACTTGGGGCTGAACTTACCTTTCTTCCCAAACCTCATGAACCTCTTACAAGGTGAAATTCGAAGAATGACTTTGTCACCAACATCAAACTCCAAGTACCTTTGATGATTGTTGGCATAGCTCTTTCGCCGACTCTAAGCAGCCTTAATGTGTTGCTGGATGGCATGGACATTTTCTGTCATCTTATGCACATGATCAGGCCCAAGAAGCATTCTCTCACCAGCTTTATTCCAACAAGTAGGAGTTCTACATCGCTTACCATAGAGAGTTTCATAGGGTTCCATTTGAATGCTCTATTGGAAGATATTTTTATAAGAGAACCTAACTAAAGGGATATGCTGACCCCATAAACCTTTAAATTTCATTAAGCTTGTTCTCAGTATATCCTCGAGTTTTTGAATATTCCTTTCAGTTTGGCCATAATTTTGGGGATGATAGGCCGTAGTTAAATTCAATTCAGTGCTTAGAGCATGTTGAAGACTTCCCCAGAATTTTGATGTGAACCTTGGATCATGATCAGATACGATAGTAATTGGAACTCTATGCAGCCTTACCACTTACATCATGTAAATCCTGGCAAGTTAGTAAAGAGGGAAATCATCCTGAATAGAGATAAAATGGTAGTTCTTAGTGAGACGGTCCACAATAACCCATATCACATTGTTTCCTTTAGAAGTTCTCGGGAGACCAGTGATGAAGTCCAAAGTGATATTATCCCACTTCCATGCTGGTATGGTTAGTGATTGCAATACCCCTTTAGAAAGTTGTCACTCTACCTTCACTTACTGACATACCAGGAACCTTGAAGTGTAGCCAGCAATCTACCTTTTCATACTATCCCACTAATAAATATCACAAAGGTTCCTATACATTTTTGTGCTTCTAGGATGTATAGATAATGTAGAGATATGAGATTCAACCATCAACTCCTTATTTATTTCCTAAATAGATGGAACACATAGTCTTGTAAGAAATTTCAGTACACCTTCTTGATCAATATTGAACTCAGGAAACTTCCCATTTTTTACATCCTCAAACTTCTTCTGCAACAAAGGATCTTTATTCCGAGCTGTATTGATCTTCTCTTGTAATGATGGTTTAGAAATCATTTGGGTTTGGGTTGATTTTTTCCCTTCCATTATATTCCCATTTCTAGATTTACTAGGTCATTTATCAAAGGATCTCTTGAGTCCCCATCTTGGAAAGAATAGCTGGGTCTTTCTTTCTTAATGCATCAATGAATTTTTTTCTCTTTCTAGATGATAATTAATTGAAAAATAATAGTCTTTAAGAAGTTTCAACCATCTCCTTTCTCTCATGTTCAATTATCTTTGAGTGAAAATATACTTCAAACTTTGATGGTCTATGTATATATCACATTTCTCCCCATAAATATATTGCCTCCATATCTTTAGAGAAAAAATGACCACAACCAGTTCAAGATCATGTGTAGGATAGTTCTTCTCATGAGTCTTCAAATACCGAGATGTATAAGAAATTACCTTTTCATTTTGAATGAGGACTCATCCAATACATTTGAGATATGCATCACTAAAAAGAATGAATCCTTATCCACTTGAGAGAAAAGTTAACATGGGTGCAGTAACCAATTTCTTCTTTGGATCTTGGAAACATTCTTCACACTCTTTTGTCCAGATGAAGTTGACCCCTTTTTGAGTTAACTTTGTTAAAGGATTAGAAATTCATGAAACGCTTTTCAGAAACCTCCTATAATATCCCGCTAATCCAAGGAAACTACGAATCTCAGTTTTTATTTAATACTGAGGCCACTCCTCTACAAATTTTGTCTTTGTAGGGTTATCCCTGACTGCTTCATTGGTTATAATATTCCCCAGGAAAGAATCTTATTGTAACCATAATTCACATTTGATGAACTTCCCAAAAGCCTCTCATTCCATAGAGTCTACAAAATAACTCTTATATTGTCTTCATGATCCTCATGACTTTTCAAATATATCAAAATATGATCAATAAAAACTACCAAAAATTTATCAAGGTATACCTTAAAGACTCTATTCATCAAATCCGTACAAACAGAGTTAGTCCAGAGGGCATAACAAGAAACTCATAATGCCCATATCTTTATCGGAAGGCAGTTTTTAGAATATCTTCTTTCTTCACTCTCAATTGATGATAACTAGATCGAAGATAAATATTAGGGAAGAATTGAGCCCCACGATGTTGGTCAAATAAGTCATCAATTCTGGGAAGAGGGTATTTGTTCTTCACAATGATCCTGTTCAATTCTCTATAATCGATGCATAGCCGCATTGATACATCCTTCTTATTCAAAAAAAGAATAGTTTCTCCCCAAGGAGACACAGTCGGTTGGATAAAACCCTTCTCCAAAAGATATTGGAGTTGGTTTTTTAAGTCCTCCAAATCTACATTTTCCATCCTATATGGGTTCTTTGATATCTGATGGGATACAGGTATGAGTTCAATGGAGAACTCTACCTCTCTTTATGGGGGAGGTCTGGGTAAATCTTCAAGAAATACATCAACATATTCCTAGATGATGGGGACATTTTCTATCCTCAAAATATCATTTCCTTCTTATTCTTTACTGATCAACTACATAAAGAGGGATATATGAGATTCTTCTAGACAAATATCAGGTTGAGATATCTATCCTCAGAAGATAACTATTGGTTTTCCATTCAAGACTACTGTGATTTACTTGATTCTACATTTGATCTTAGCATTATACTTTGGGATCCAGTCCATCCATAGTATAATGTCGAATTCCAGCATGGGAATGACCACTATATTTGCGATAATATTTTTCTCACTAAAGTAAATACTAGAGTTTATAAATACTGATGATACTTGTATAATCCCACCAGGAGTCTTGAATGATAACTTTACTTTTAGAAAATTGGGGGTTTATTCTAAATTCTTTGCAAACTTGGTGGAAAATAAATGAATGCGTAGAACCAGAATCAAACAAAGTACTTTATAGATTTTAGATTACAATAAGAGTACCTGACACCACATTATTTGGAACTTTAACTTCAGCCGTAGTGATTGAAAAAGTACGACCATGTTCCCTTGGCCGTTGCTAAGGCTGATGGTGATTCCCCTCCACTACCCTTGGATTTGGAATGTGACTGGCGAAGTGCCCATGTTTTCCACACTTATAACATTGGACATTAGGTAGGGAATACACCATATTACACTTTTGAATAGTGTTGGGATGTTTTGGTTTTACCTCACTATGAAAATTCCATGCAATGTGGCCATCTCTACCACAATTGCAGCACTTCCCACTCCCGATCAGGCAGTTCCCCAGATGCTTCTTCCCACATTTATTACATGTGGGATGTTGTACTTGCTTACCTCCTTTTCCCTAATCGAAGATCCTCCAAAATTATGGCTCCGTAGATCATTTATTTTCATTGGATTTATGAGACCATTGTGTCTCACTAAACTTCAGTTCGAATTTTATCGTACTTCGCACTATCTCCTCATAGCTATCATAATCTCGGTTGGCTTGATTCTTCCGCAGATGAGGTATTAATCAATCAAAGAATATATCAAACTTACCATTTGGATCCATGAAAAAGCTATAGGTGTAATGTGAAAGTCTTTTGAAGTTCATCTCGTTGCTTCCCACAGACTCATTCTCCTTCTGCTTCGGCTCGAGAAACCCTTTCTCCATTCTTGTTCTCATCAATCGAGGGAAATACTTATTGAAGAAGATATATATTAACTCTACCCACTCAATAGATTCAACCTCCACTATTGGCCTCATGTTTTTAATCAATTCCCACCACTGATCAGCTTCTACCTCTAAGCGATAGACAACTAGGGTGACATTCTCTTGCTCTGAGCAGCGGAGCATAGAAAACATCTTCTCTATAGAGATGATCCAATGTTCAACAATCAATGGGCCAGTCGATCCACTGAGGGTTGGTGGTCTTTTACTCATAAAGGATTCAATATAAATTTGTTCCCTTCACAGTGAGATCAGTCTCTCTATGTGATTCAAGTTATATCCCATAAATTGAGTTAGTTGGTTCATCTTTTGCATGAAAGCTTCCATTACGACATCCATTAGAGGGTCATCAGCACATGGTCCATTGCAGTCACTATTTTAATGGTTCCTCCTATTGCGTGCCATTTTCTGAAATAATAAAACCTTAGTGAGAAGATTATTTCATTTATGAAACTTTTAACTATAAAGGATTTTATGTCTTAAAACTTCATTCTTTAAACAATTACAATTCTCAATAAATTTATTATAATAATTTATAAAAATCTTATAATTAACCAAACATATCCCATGGGAGTGTCGTATCGAATACTGTAGCAAAGCCCATTTTTGTGTACCAGGATACCCCGGCTCAAGCCCAAAACTCCTTTTCATAGTTTTCACTCATAGGTACATCTGTTCTAGAGCCGCCTCTATCTGCTCATATCCAGACATGGATGTATTTTCTTGATAAACCACTTACTCAATACTCACCAAAATACCATTAAGTTTTCCAATCTTTAAAAATTTCTATAGGATTCTTCATAAATTATTCATATCCTAATTTCCATAAATAACTAAACTATACATTTATACCAACTATGGTGTCCCTCTATTTTATTATATAACTTTTCATTATATTCTACAAATAGAGGATCTTTAAAGTCTAGTATCTTGGAAATATGGAACAATGAAACATGAAAACAAAAAACACTCTTTTAAATACACTTGAAAATTTTATCCTATGTAAAATTACTACATATCATAAAATGGAGACATAAATCAAAGGAAAGGGTGAGCTGAAGGCCTAGTAAGGAAATAAAGAGAATCATTTTACTTGTGATATCAATAAGAACTTGATGAAAAACATAAGACATGAGAAATGAAAGAAAAGCATATCATAATAAAAATAACATGAATCAAAACTTGAATATGTGGTGACTACATTTCATTTATACCTTCATGAAAAAATCACCAAGGTTCTTCCCAAGGTGTCACAAAAAATTTACCAAGGTTATTGACCAAGGTATCGTGAAACTTTTCATATTTAGAGACTAAATTCTTTGCCCAATGCATTGGTTCGATATCAGGGATCACCCTTAATATGCCTTAATATTCATGTGATCCACATAGATAATAATCATACATTTAATAAATAACCCAAAGAGAGTAAAATAAATGGGTTTCACTTCAAAATCGTGACGTTTTATAAGTGCTTAAAAATAAGACCATTATGTCTTTTATAACCAATTCAAAGGGAGTGAAGGTTATATGTATGTAAATTACAGAATCATGAATATAATTTTTATGTATTTATGAAGACCCAAAAAGACTAAATAGTTCTTGTTATTCACATAAATAAGATAAAATAATTTACTGAGAGAAAGAGATAGAAATTTTGAGATGAAATTTCTATAGCATAACAACTATATTACATTTTTTAAGAATACTATAAAAATAGAGGGGATAGGGGTCTCCCATACCTAAA
This sequence comes from Viscum album, assembly GCA_963277665.1. Taxonomy (NCBI): domain Eukaryota; kingdom Viridiplantae; phylum Streptophyta; class Magnoliopsida; order Santalales; family Viscaceae; genus Viscum; species Viscum album. Next base: position 282,485,127 of record OY728138.1, on the reverse strand, counting down.
GGAATCATTTTAAAGTATATGGATATAATTAAGTTAAAATAATATCATTTTTTGGATATTTTAATAACATTTTACATGAAAAGGAGACTTGAATGAAAAGAAGAAATGAAATTTCTTTTACGAATATTTAGTAGCCTAACGACGTCACTATAATATTCAGAAAATCAATTGATGAGATTAGAGATGGTATCACATAATTTTTAAATGAAATGGACAATAATAAGGATATATAAGAACATACCCCAACATAATAAGATAGAAACTATAAGACATAACATAAAGGAAGTCATGACTTAAAAGAGGATGGTGAACAGTTCCCTTACCTTGAAGAGTGACTTTGAAAGCTAGAAGGTTGGGACCTTGGGGGATTAATGGAACATTGGGAGAACTCCTTGGGAGGTAAAAGGTCCATATATTCTTTTAGTAGGATTTTTTAATGAAATAAATGAGGCAATGACTTGATAAGTATAAGAAAGGTGAGGTAATATTTAATTAATTTCTAAGGGTCACCTCATCGGTGGTATTTGAGAAACCATGGGATTTCCCATGGTATTTTCCCATGGTATTGTCCAATTGGGACACCTAATAACATATCATACTATTAAAAAGTCTAATATATTTATTAAATCAAGATTATATCATCAATGATGTCATTAAACACCCGAAATTCAAAACTGTATATTTACTATTCATTGAAAATTCAATAGTTTAAAAAAAATCCAAAAAATTTACCCTATCCTAATATTGATGCTATGAATTTTAAAATGAACTCAGTTTTATTAAAATAATTTTCTAATTATTTTTAATTTAATTTTTAAATAAAATCATTATTCACTAAAAAACAACTCTAAAACTATAACTTGTTTTGTAACACCTTGAAAATGTAATCAAGGTCCCATAAAATTATCGTATAACTATAAAGAAATAAAGTAACAATTTATGATTCCATTTTATGTAAATAAATTTTAATTTTAAATTATTAAATTAATTATGAAATTGTAAATAAAATATTTATGACATTCAAAAATACCAAAACTTATACTATGATCATTTGTTCACTTTTAAGATGTCTAAATTTTATTTATACATTCATGGGTGGAGTTTCTATTTTTTTGTCCAATTTACTATTCATTACTATTTATAAGGGTATGTTACTATTCATACATTATTGTTCACTACGAAATCAAGTTGATCTTATTATAATCTAAGTTTTTTATTGATCACAACAGTAAAAGACTATTTTTTGAATATCATTTCACATTATTAACTATTTAAAGTTTACATTAATATTTTAAAATATCCTTTTTCTTCCAAAATTCATTAGTAATATTGAACTATAAATTCATCCTACATTTATCTGAATATTAGAAAATCACTAACATTTCTATAATAAAAAATAATAATTTTACTTATATAAAAGTTTTACACAAGTAACTAACGTCACGTTACATATTCCCTTATAACACCTGCATAAAACCTAAGTGTAAGGTGTGCTATGATGATAGAATCTTGGGGCGGCTTAGAAAACTTTGGTCGAGTGGTGATTTCAATAAGCTTGATGTCATCCCTTAGGTGATTCTGTTAAGGATTCACATGTGGAAGCTCAACTTGGGCTTGGTCCAGAGTAAATCTCAAAGATGCTCCATCTTTCCCAAGCTCTTACAGATGGGCTTCGTATGGACCGAGTCTACTGGATGAGGCCATTGACTCTTCTTTCTATTTAATTAACCAAAATCACTTGTTTTTATAAACAATAATTATAATGTTTAGTGTTTCACTTCCAATAGTCATATTGACCAACAGTCATATAACTGTTGAAACCCAATGGTATCATTTAATTATACTCAATTAATTAATTAAAGGATATAGTTTTATGGAGTATAAAATGAAATAACACAAAAATTTAGGAAAAAATATTATTCAAAAGTTCGGGTCATTACATGTGTGGTTTAGACACACAGTATACCAAATCATGCACTAACCATGTGGGTGCTTCTTTCCTAATGAGTGGGATCCACATGGTTTGGGATTCAAGATTTAAAAAACCATGAACCTAACCATATGGGGCCTTATTTCTTTATCATTGGGTCACACAACCACATGGGGAAGGACACAAGATCGTGTGCCTAATCTTGTGGGCTACCCAGTGCCTCTATCAGTGTCACACGATTTGTTGAGGTTTGACGCATGGTTTCTACTAATCGCACGCCAACAATACACAACCCACTAAAATTATAAAATCTCTAATTTCAATGGAAAAATACCCAAAAGTAAATGGAAATAAAAAATAATCCAAAAATAAATAAAATAGTAAGGTAGAATCAGGTTTGGCTGTGATATATCTCCCCACCATGACACTTTATTGCACTAGAAAGTGCCAAAATGGTCCAACTAATAAAGTCATGAGAATAGGATATACTAAAACTCAAGGAGGTACCTGAAAAACTAATGACTAAAAATCAACTATCACCTTTTCAAACACCACTAAAAAAAGAACACCCCAACCTATAACATATAAATCACCATAGGAAATCATCATGTTTTGTTTCGGATATCCAAAGGCATCCATAACATGACTCAATATTAAGACTAGCCAAACTACTATGGTCGGGGTTGGGTGGGGAAAAGATACGGAGTTTTCCTATCAAGGAGGCTTAAGAACTAGGTTCACCATGATCTCCTTCTATGGTGGCCTCCTCAGCATATTAAGTTCTGGTTCAACACTGACTTTCAAAATTAAAACAAACTCATGAGTCCTAACAAAACCAAAGAAACAAGAGATAAGGAGAAAAAGAAGAAACACCCCATTCTACAACAAAAAGATTCAAAATTTCCCAATAGATTCACTTCCATTAAAAAAGAACTCCCAATAGAAACATAACATCATCCTCTATTCCCAAAAATAAAGTACCACCACTAAATAAAACAACCAAAAAATAAAACATTTACAAAAAAAGAACTCTAAACAGATCCCACATCATCTCTATGCTCCAACAACTATGTTGGAGGATCATTTAAAGGATTAGATCAGGATCCATGCCATTTACAAAAAATAACACATAAAAAATATCATTAATCACTAAGATGTTCATAGGTAACATAGGTATTTAGTAGTTTATGTCCTAAAGAGTTCTTGTACCATGTATTTCTACGCTGATAATACACCCAAATATTACTCCCAGATGAATTTCAAGTGAAGAAACTTAGTTACTTTTTTCATACCATTTCCCAACATTCAAAACACACCTTTCTTCCGACTCCCTTTATCAGATCCTCCACTAATACTCCCAATAATAAGTGAGACATTAACCACCTTTGAATCTCTGGATAAACCAACTTCATCCCAGACAACCCATCTCACCATTTATTCATAATTATTGAAAAATAAAGAAATTACTTTAGAAATTTCTAATTAGAGACCCTATTTAATTAATTATACCTTAAAGAATTAATATTTGAAAAGTTCTAGGAGTCATGATAGTAGTTTAGAAAAAATATTAGTATACAACAGTACCATTGGATTTACTTTTTTGAGATAGTACAAAACCATAGCCTTCATTACCTTCACAACCTCATAGAAATACTACTATATGAATAAATCATTGAAGATTCCCGAAGGGTGGCCTTTTTTGTGGTTCTATGGACTTCCACCATTTCTATTTTAGGACTCCTATAATAATGGTCAAAAACATTATTTTAAGGGACTAGGGGTGCTCAAGAAAGATAAATATCTTGTTAATTCTTCACAACCATTCTTCAACATTCTCTATCTATATCTTTTTGGAGAAATGGGGATGGTTTCACTCTCAATACTTATTGATGTATTCCTAATATTGATCAGTTAGATGAGAACCACTGGGCTACATATCTTGAATAGATTATCCAAATTTTTGGGGAATAGCTTGATTAACCATAATAAATGTGGTGGAATAACCACCCACACATCTTATTCAAAATTCAAAATATATTAGTGGGGGTGTACTATCAAAATAAGAAGCACAAAAATATCAAAACACATAAAAACCAAAACTCCACTTCTCAATCATAAATAAAAAAAACTCAAAACATCCTTCAAATAACACTCCTAACATAACTAAATAAAAAACTACAAAAATGAAATCCCTAAAACACCCAAGAATAATCACTCATCAAAACATTAAGACCTCTTTTTGATTTTTTTGGAAAACCAAATCAATATTTTGAATAAAAAACTAACTGATATCATCCCATGAAGCTCTAAATACGTATAAAACATATTATTATATACATATCCGTGCATAAAAATAATAATTCATGCTCATACAACACATGTTAAAATATGTGAACATTCATGAGGAATAAAAAAGGTTAAAAATGGTGATTTATCCTCAATCCATTTCTCAAACCACCCCAAATTTTTTTAATGTCAACCTATATTCCAAAATAAAGAATTTTCAAAATCTTTTTTCCTTCCACAATTTGAAGAACCTTTTAAAATGCTAAAAAATAATTTCATTTAATTTGAAAACAACCTAGTGTTTTCATATTGAAAAAAACTAGGATTATCCCATAATCATTTTAAACCCCAAGGAAATCATCCCAAAATAAACTCAAAATAATATAAAAAATTGATAGAAACAACCAAAAACTAATGGAATAAAAAATAAAAAAAGTTAAACTAAAATTATACTATTTATGTTTTGGAAGATAATGAAACAATCTTATGAGCACATTGTAGGTCAACAGAGGTAGCCATATAGTCTATGCATGGATTTACATACCACACATAGTAACCATACACCATACAAATCCCTCCAAAATTCAACTCTAAACTTTTGATCCTCTAAAAAAATCCATAAGTTCTCAAAACTACTCATAAAGTCTCAAATAAAGTCCAAAATACATGAAAAACTCCTAGATACAAGCCTGGATTTGGGACACAAACATCCTAGACCACCTCAAAATTGAATAATCCTTCCGAATTGATGATAATCAAGAACCTACACATGAATGAATAATTGAATTCCAAAAACACATGATAAAAACTACGATAAAACCATAAAATAATGGGTTCTAACCTCCTTTGATACCATTTTTCGTGAACCAACCCTAGGAAATTTCAAACTGAGCACCCAAGATGACCCAAAAAAGGCATTTGAGGCATTTAAAATCCTCTTAGACTGGAAACTAGTGTAGGGAATCAAGAATAACTCGATTGGGAAATATTTAACACATAAAAAACTAATAAATACATAAAAATATAAAAAATAAATTAATACTGTAACTGATAATGCTAGATAAACAAACATACCACTATGTTACCACATGGGTCACCATCATCCACAGAACCACACCCACTCCATGAGAAATCTAGAACTCTATAGAACTTGAAACTAAAAATGATAATATAGGCATGAGCACCAAGATTCTCAGTAAGAATTCACAAGGATAAAAAATTCCCCATACATTTCATTTAAATAAGTAATTGGTTCATAGAAGTTTGAAATATAACTATATAAACATGGGGGTTTCCATTCATTTAAATCATGAAACAAGAAAATGTTTTTATAAAACTAGTTTCCTCTTTTTATTTCCAATTAGTTTCTAAAGAATGAAGGATTTCCAATAAAACTTTTTTAATAATGTACATATGAAAAAATACGAATTTTAGTAAGAAAACAGAAAAGTGTAAAACCATTTCATAAAAGTTCTACAAAATAGATGAAATTAGTGGGTATATAAAACAGGGGGCATGTGATCTCAAGAGTATTAGGGGAGGTCTAGAATATATCCACACACATTCACATAATAATTCCCTATAGGCATGGGATATCAACAGTCAATCCACCATAACATCCAATTTTACCCTCACTGGTTCAATAGAGGGGCATATCCCATAAAAAGATAAAGTCTATCTTAGACCACTATTTAGTGAATATTTTAAACTATTGTAACATATGTGTTCCTAGATCCTCCTCCTAACTTTCCAAGGATTTACATAATGTAAAAATGTTGGTGAGTTCAACAGGGTATCATATACATATATGTCTCATATATTGCACAAAACTATAATTCATTTTCTCACCTTTGAACACCCTTTTAGGAAAAAACATATTTTACCTTTCATAGTACATAAAGAATCCATTAACTCCCTTACCAGTATTACATCACATACACTATACATTTCATACATTTAATACATTCCACAACCAAGGGGACTACCTGAAAAACCGTTTTTATTTCTATTGATGAAACTCAAAGTTCCATCCAACCCTCATCATTTTTAAAGGGAACACTTTTCTTTAGAAAACCACTTTTTCCCAAATCCTTCAAGTTTCAAAACCATTCTTCACACTTATACACATATAAACCTTGATATATATATATATAATAACCCCATGAGATAATGTACATGTTCCTATCTTTATGAGTGATGATGTATAAAGAGGGAACTTAGATATGTATCTATATATGTATATGTATGTAAAAAACATTCAAAAATAAAAAAGATCTGGAATCCCCTCAAGGAGTATTAGAAACCCAAACCATACCATTAGGCCTTGATAAGAATTGATTGAAATGACAAATCATCATTATGAATTTCCATTTCATTCAATAGAAATTTTTTAAAACCAATCAAACATGTAAAATGGTTTACATTTGGAAACAATATAGAAAAAATGATTTTAATAAAATAAAACCATTTTGGAATCTTATGATAAAATATAGGAAAATATTTATATTCCATTTCCAAGAACCAAAACAATTTTATATATCTTATACATTTTATATAACAAAGAAAAACAATTTTAAATCACCAAGAAATCATTTATTTAAAATTAAAGGCTTTGACATATAGTATCCTACCTAAATCAAAGAGAAACATCCCCCCTTTGATGTGTTAGACTAAACACCATATTAATCAGGTCTGAGGAATGAAACAAAATGAAAACCCTAGGTAAAAAATAAATCAAATAAATCAGACCATACCCTAGGGTTTTTTAACCTCACTTCACAATATGGGTAATAAGAAGGAGGAAGAATAAGGTGACATAGGAGAAGATATATTACCCTGAGATGATCGCACAAGGAAATGGTAGAGAAATAAACCAAGATAGGGGGTAGCGTGAATGTGGTGGAATGCGAGGAGAATCCCCATGTGGGTTGGGTGAAATGAAAATTGGGAGGGGAAGGGAATCAAAAAAATTTTGGGATAAAAGGGGAAGGAAAAAAAATGAGAAAACACTATTTTCAAAGAAAAAGGGAAGGATTCACGGTTTTCCTGACCATGTACCATCTGTGCAGGTACTTCTATCCCATAAATAGGGAGACACATGGTTTTGGATACACAATTTCAAAAAATCTTCACTTAACTATGTGGGCCCCTGTTTCTTCAATTTTTGTCCACTTGGACTCCTGGGAATGAATAGACACCAGTTTACCTAACCTTGTGGAATACCAAATGACTCTTTAGGGGCCTTATGGTTTGTTGAGTGTGGTAAATAGTTTTAACTAACTATGTGCTAATCGTGTACTACACTCATAACTTCCAAAATGTCCACTTTTAATGGAAAGAAAACATGAAATGAAATTAAAATAAAAAAGTCTTTAGAAATAAAAAAATAATATATTAATGTAAAGTTGAGGTGTGACACATCCTAATAGATATTTGATATGAAACTCTTATAATAGATATAAGGCCAAGGAAACTCTACTCCTCTATAACTATCCTGGGGGATTCCTAGGAAAAGAATACCTCAATCATCAAAGTATCCATAACTACACCACACTGAGACATGAATTTCCCCATGAAACAAATGTTATGATAATTGAACTCACACATAAATAGCTTCTTGAAGAGACATTGATGACGAAGAACCCCTAATATAACACATTGATGTTCTTCATTTTCATCCTCAAATATGAGGTAAATAATGATAAAATTGATAAAAACAACTATTAACTGATCTGAAAACTCTATGAATTGCTTTTTCATCAAACGCATTAACATGGTTGGAGTGTTCATCACACCAAAAAACATCAAAACATACTTATAATTACCATAATGACATCAGAAAGTAGTTTTTAGAATATCCTCTACCTTTACCCACATCTGATGATATCCCAAACAAAATTCAATCATTAAGAACCAAATATCTCCTTTTAATTGGTCTATTAAATCATAATTACATGGAAGAAGATAGTGTTTCTTCACTAACACTTAGTTCAAGTGATAATAATTGATTTAGAATGGTAGAATTCCATCTTCCTTCTTCACCAAGAGAATTAGAGCACCCCAATGAGACATGATTGTTCGAACAAAACCTTACTACAAAGGATCTTTGATATGAACCCATAGCCCTCACAACTTAAAATGTTATATACTATCTGGATACATCAAGATTCGATGATAACTTAACTATATCTGTATTCCAAACAAGATCTCTTATTGAGGGGGTAATGATACAACCTTTTTAGAGAATACATTAGGGTATTCTTATACAACCTTGGGAAACACCATTGGCAGAATCTCTAATGAACTCCACACCAGATCATCCATCAAAAAAGAAAAGGATGAAACATACTGTTAACCATATGAGGGTCGTTCACACCAAAAAAATATAGCAGGATATGTACAACATTATAGAATAAAATGTATTTATATAAATAATTGACAATATCTTGCACCAAATACAACCATTCTATGCTGATAATGACGTCATATGGTTATATTTGTAAGCCTAGGAAGTATCAAAACGTTCGGTGCTTCCTAGTACTAGCTCAAAGTCTCTAAAAACTTCATATAAATAAGACCAAACTCCAACTAGAATATTCAATTCTAAGGTAAATGGAATAATATCTACCTAAATTTTCAAATCATGGGCTAAGAAAAGAGATATGGAGGAGTGCATAGCTCCAGAGTCAAATAAAGAATGCACCGACGTCGAAAACAACAAATAGTTCCTTGAATGTTGTTTTACTTTCCTAGAGTTAGAAACTCTAAAGAATGAAATTGAGATTGATCAACTCAATAATCTCTCTAAACCCGATGAATACCACCTCCAAGTCCACGATCTACACTTAGAGGAGGGGGATAATCTCAAGTACATCCTATTCCTATCCCATATCCTCTATACTGATCCATAGGTGGATGACCCTTCTGCTACTGCCTAGGTTAAAATTTCCTCAACAAAAGAACCTAAAATGAAACACATGTTGCATGCTTCTTGATTAGAATGGTCAGGCACTGTCATTGCTAATGACCATAGCCTCTAAGTGAAAAATTCATATCTAATTCCCTTATAAGGGGTCTAAGAGCCACCATACATGGGGAAATGAGATAATGAAAGATAGTACCTACCCCCCACTATATAAAAGATCATATTTATAGGAATCTAGGAACCCTTGACTCTAGCTCTGTTATTAGAGGAATCTGGAGGAATCCCCTCTCATGATGACATAGTACTAGTGAGTGTCCTCTCTATGACCTCTTCTATCCCTAAAACCCCAAGATGTGTCGACAACATAAATGGGGTGACATGTTGATAGATCTATGTACATAAAAACTCATCTAAATTCCTTACCATATCCTCCTCATATAGTAATAGGTTTTAATTATAACAGAGAAGGATCCAAAAATAGATCACGAACTCACTTATTCTAGAACTCCCCTATAGAATATCCTGGCGACATGGCACCTTTATCGTAAAAGAATGAAAATCTTCTCAAAATTGGTTTTAGAACTTCTCCCATGAGACTTTGGATTCTTCATGACACCTAAGTAACAAGAACCACCACTTCCTCACTTCTCCATACAACATTGTCACCACCAATGAAACCTTGTGCTCCTTCTATGTGTGGATCAAACAGATGGCTATCTTCTCCTCCTTTGACCACTACACTTTAACTATTTTTTAAAAACACCCCCATTATTCTATATACTGTGGAACTAAAAATCTTGATGTGTCCTCCTACAAGTGATTTTTTATTAACCTCTACTCTGTGATGATATGCTGTAAAATCTTACTAAACATCTCTAGTGAAAAACTTATGAGGAAATTGACCTGAATCCATAACTATTTAATGAAAGACTATTTAAAACTCCTAAACATGGAATAAGGAATATTTAAGATTTATTTAATAAATTATTTAAGGTTCTACCTAATCCTATGGTCAAAAAAATTCAAAAATAAATGTAAGAAGAATGATACAATATCATTTTCTTAGTCTCTACCCTCATAAGTAGAATCACTTCACTTAGTAGACTTAGTAAATTTAAGGATCCATGTATCAGATCCTAAGGGGACCTAAATACCTATGTCTCAGCCTACATCCCTTGTTTATATTTCTAGTTAAACTTAGATGAAACCAATTCCTACCAACCCATTCCATCCTCAACTATTCTTACATCTGAACACCATCTTATCCATAAACATGAACCTCTGATACCACATTTTCTTGACCCCCTCCCCCCCATAGGTACTCCTCCTTTGCAGACAATGATATAATAGAGATAATGACACCTGAATCTCTCCTCTAATAGGCCACATGTTGGAAACAAGCACTGAGGGTATACCATACACACATATGGGATGAATTTACCTCTAAAATAATAAGCATAAAGGGTAATAAGATAAAAAACCCCCAAAAAAACTACTCAAGATAAAATCAAAACATCTCAAATTCATGTTTGAAATATTATAAAATTTAAAACAAAAACTCAATAACAAGAATTTTAATTACCAAATGATAATCCATGAAAGTGAAAAAATGTTAAATAGTCCCTAAACAATCCAATAGATAGTAATTTCTAGGTTGATCAACAACCAACTCTTATTAACATATTTGTTTATAAATATATAGGGAATGAATAAAATGTATGCTAAGTAAGATACTCTTTAGAGCTTCTTGTGAAAAAAATGATGAAATCATACTAAAGCCTAGTAAACAACAATTAAAGGTTACTCATCACCTAAATATTTATTCTATAATCACATACTCACCGTAGCTATATCTAGAAAAGTCTCATATACAATAGATCATATAATAGAATATTAAAAGAAGGTACACTGCTAACACTACCCCCTAAGATTGATGCTATGCCCTAACATTATACATCCCAATCCATCTATCACTAAATGTAATCCAACCTAAAGATAACTGTACTAAGTATCATCTCTTGAATTCAATGTATCATATAATATAATATCATACCTTGAACCCTATCCATCACATCATCACGTCATTCCATTCCACATCTCATGATAGTAACCAAGTAGTTCCTTGGAGCCACCATAATCTGTATGTTCTGTATTAAACCTCCATACATCAAAACCCATACATTATATAACTATACTAATCCTTAGGATACTATATATGGAGATATGTGTGTGTTAAATAAAAACAAGTTATTATATCCCTCTATACACATATATAGAAAATGTAACTTCTATTAATAAAACAAATAATACTACCAGGAGAAGAGAGAGGGTAAGAATGGGGTAGTTAGCCATATGTTCCTCACTAACCTAGATGTTTGAAAAAACACCCTCCTAGAGTCCACTAGGTTCCAGTCAACCTATTATCATGGGTGGGGTAGTATATGAAATCAAATAACATATAGGATATAATAAATCTCACAACCACATTGTTGGAATTAACCTAGTCTAAGGCTCAACTACAACTATTGTTTCTTAGACACTAGGCTACCACTATTAAATACTAGATACCATATAAGCACACACAAATTCAATAAGAATTTTTTTTTTCATAACATTAAACATTTCTCATTAAAATAATTATTCCAATTAAACATAAAACATTTAATTACAATTTCCTTAATAAGATCAGTAATGGATTCCCATGCCCTCCAAGCATAAAAAATTGATCCTACAATTTTTCAAGATTATAATTATTTAAATTCAAACAAGAAAGAAACCCCATGGGGTATAAAATTTATTATTATTTTTCATTCCATAATTATAGTCACTCTAGAAATCATCTTAAGCTACCATAAAAGAGATTTATGACCAAGCACAACCAGCTACCTCAAGTAGTGGGGAAATGTATGTAAAAATAAAAAAATTGGCCATATGACCCATAAGACACATTATTAAGGAGAAATAATCCCAACATTAATCACAAAAAATGTGGAATCCAATATTTAACTCATTCCATTAGTCCTCATTCCATCCTTGAAACCATCATGTATATAACCATGAATCTCTTTGTAACAGGAATCAACTTCTACCAAAAACCCAAAACCTATACCATATATCATCAACCATAATATATTCAATCCTCACATCAAATCACATATAATGGATTATAACCAAATAAAATATAGATAGAAAAAAAGTAAACATGGAATTTTGGCCCTGAAAACAAGTCATCTAGCCATGGAATAGAAATAGGCTTGCTCGAACCAAATAATTTATATTTATTGAAAAACATATTTTATTATAATTATATATTAAACAATTCATTTATCCTAAATTAAAAATATGGGTAACCTAAGGAATTACCTAACATAATATATTAATTATTTAAAAATTATTTCAAGAAAAACATCATATTTCATTAAACTTTAAGGAAGAATATTTCATTCAACACACCTAAATCATTTAAAAAAAATAAGAACTTCTAGTTTCATGTTCTTTAGCCAATTCCATTAACATATGGAATAATACATTATTTAAATATTCTTATTTAATTACGTTTATTTCTATCAAAACATAAGAATAACTATTTATTTAAATATACATATTAATAATTTAGCCAACATAATTAATGACTGTACATTATTTAAAAAATTTCATCATAGAAACATGCCAAACCCAAGAATAAAAATTATTCTAACAAAGAATAAACATATATAGAACATTATCTTGGAAAACAAGAGGAAAAACATTATGATAGTGGAAAATATGTAATCACTAAATTATATAAACCATTTCTTTCATTAATTATGTTAAATATTTATTATGGCTCATTACTCCATCACCCAAAGATAAAAACCATGATAAATTTATGATCTAATATGTAAACAAAGAGAAGAAATGAGTCCCCTACCCCAAGGATTTCAATGTCCCTCACATGATAATGTAACAACAACACGGATCTTCGATCACCTCTCCCATAAGGCAACTACAAGCCTACAAGGATGTCACAAACATAAAAAACTAAGGAAAACCCATGAGAACAAAGTAGATAAACAAAAATATCATGAAAAGATATAATGGGAGGAAAAGAGACTGATAAAATAAGGAAAAACTAGAAAAATAGGGAAAACTCACCTCACATCACCACATACAGAACACAAAAATCTAGGGATTAGCCCATTTGAAAAGGGATTCAAAATTCCCTATGAGAACTCCTATAGTCACCTATAGTGTGGAATAATTTTTGAGTATTTTTAAAAACCCTAGTGTGTGATTAGATTTTTAGGCATATTTCCATACGTGGATTTAGGAAATGAATGGGTCATTCACATCATGAATAACAAAAGTTTTATGACTCACCAAAAAAAACATCACACCAATCCAATAAAACTATATCAATTCACATAAGTTTTTGGGAAAAAATTTATCAAATCATTTCATCCACTCATTTACCTTATAAAACCATGACTAAATTCCTAAATCACAACCTATGAACCACCATCCTTATGCGATGAATTCCTATTCATAATGAAATATTATCACTCATTTTTTGAACTAAAATTCACTTCATGAACTTATCCAACAACCATATTTAATCTCCCAAACTCTACTAAACCTACTGCCGTTCTTCTCTAAGCACCACATGATTCAAAAATAGAAAAATGGATGGGATTATAAGATTTATTCCCTTATAGATTAAACCAAACTCGTATATTTGATCATCCAATTAAATACTATAACTCTGAAAATCTTCCACCAACCAATAAATAGATTATCTAAAATTGAAAAACCAAATAAACACCATAATATCCTTAATACCTTTAATCTCTAACATATAGACATCCTTATAGAAATACCTTTTTTGGATATCCATTTTCACACACACACACACTTCTCATAATCATAGAATGATTCCACGATAAGATGAATACTGATGGATTTTACTATATTTAATGGATAAATAGTTATTTATAATATATATAATTATTATTTTATAATATTTCATTACAAGAAGAGTTTAATAATTATACATACTCCTATCCATTCATTTTTTTGGAAACCTAATTTTTACCCAATGGGATTATCCGCTTTAATTGGATTAATCAAGTTCCAAATATGAATAGTGTATATGTAATCCATACAAAACATTATAGACTCCAACCATTTCTATGAATTAAATATATCTATATACTATAGAAAATAATTTGTTTTATCCCATATGAATATAACTCCATAATTATTTACTATGATAAATTCATATGTATTTATCTCTTAAAGAACCCTAATAGACCTTTAAGGTAATCTTATAACATGATTATATCTAGTTTTCCCAACATCATGTTAACATGACTAAATTTATTTCTAATCAACATTTAATGTTTGTTTATATTAAACATTATAATGTTCAAATTTTCTCAAACTGATTCCTTAAAAAATATATTCTCTCTCAAGGAATATATTATATCAATCCATAAACATTTTTTTATATAATTTATAATACAAGTAATAACTGATAATTTCATTGGGATATCCAATAAACAATATTTTATCATATTCAATCATTTGTTTTAGAATATAGATTTTATTAGATCACTTCAAAACAAAACCAAGTAAATAAGATTGGTATTCCTCTCGGTCCACTTCTCATATGGAGACTGTTCTATTTACTTATATGGAATGAATTTAAGTATGAAGGAAAATATTTCTATAGCATAACACTATAATAAAATAATAAAACATGAATTACTCATCATATATCAAACCATTCTAAAAAATTATGATTTGAATTTTTAGACATGCCATTACATAGTTTTGTTCCTAGAGGATTTTGTTATGAAATTATTATACACATTTTGAGATGATTAGAAAATTATTAGAAAAATATAATATATGTTTACTATACCAATTACCTTAATACTATTACCATGTTAATTATATAATTAAATTTTGAAAAACATAGACCTTAAAAAGGTTTAAAACTAGGGTCTCATTAGAAGAATGAAACTATATATACTAAAATTATCAAAAAAATGTTATTATGTATTGATAATCACTACTTACAAGTGTGATTATTATAAAACATAAATCAACATGTATTAGTTTAAAAATATGACTAACTGTTTTTTCCATTAAAATGACATTTTTTCATTTTTTTAATAAATAATATCCGAAAATTTATAATTATTTCATAATTATATTATTCCCATAGTCTATTCCTAAAGATTCTTTGGATGGGTTCTCATTTATATTAACAAGAAAATCATTCCAATGGTATGAAATATTTAAATCTATAATATTGGACTTATTATTATATATATATTATAAATATTTTTATATTTGTATATATTGTATAAACCTTCAGTCATATTTTTTATTCCATATTCACATATATAGAATAGATCTTGTTCCTAAAAGTGAATGAAAATCCATTAGTGTCCAAATAAAAAATTTAAATTAAATTCCTATTTATGTAAATAACATCGTAAAAATTAACTAATTTAGGAACCAATTCACTTAGTGTATATAGATCATATTTTTTGACCTCAAACATAACAAGCCTTTCTAATTTTAAAAATATATATCCATTTACACATCATAATCTTTCAAAAAAAATTAGTCATTTCACATTCAAAAAAATATGTAGAGTATAACATAAATATAATATCTATGAATTAAAATTATACATAATAAAAATTATAACATATAATTCATCATACCCATGATACTAAGATTTTTCTTAAACCATTTAATCAAATTTAATGCCTTCATGTTATCATATATCATATTAATGGTTAAAAATAATGGTGGATAACAAAAAATATATTATGTCATATTTATTTTCTTAATAATTTTTTTAAGAATGTATTTAATCTTGGGGAATCGGAGTAACTAGCACATAAATATGGGTTTCAACAAAATATCAAGATTCTTCATATACTTGAGAAAATTTCTCAAGTTATAAAACCAATCTATAAATTTATTTCAACGAATCCTATACTTCATAAGGGTTTATATTTATTAAACTATGGATTATTTCTTTAATTCCATTACAATAAAAAGTGTAATATTAATTAGGTGAGTATCATGTTAACTAAATATTAAATAAGGTATTTTATATAATATTCTATCATTAAAATGATGGTGCTCTTCTACTGTATCCATTAGTGGGATAAGATTAAATTATTTTCATGAAATAACCAATAATATATTATATCTTAATTATTTAATATTTAGTTTGAAAATCATATCAACTATGTCATTTATAACTCATGTATAGATATGCGCACAATAGATTTCTCACTTCAAATGATTTATTATCTTAACTCCATTATTTTGGGTGGTTAATTATCGTAGTCACCCAACCAAGTGTAACACAAATATCATTTCTAGAAAACCATTTAAATATATGTATTATACCAGATAAACAATGGATACCCATTTTAGAATACCCCTAACAGATAGATGATTAAGGTATTGTGGAGATATTTCTTTGAAAAAAATATAATATCTTTGAGTTATGTGGTATTTAGAATGTTCTTTATAATTATTTTCAATATGAATCACATTAATAAACAATTTTATCTCATTTAATACTCGTAAATTTTTTATATTCTAGTGATCCAATTTATGAAAAACATGCATATTCTCTCAACTTAATATATTATGAACTTATTAAATTATATTTTTTTAAAGAATAAAATATTTGAGTTACAAATTATTAGTAAGATTATTTATCAAAAATATAAAATAACAATCATAAATGAATTACATATTGTTTTTGACACTATATATCTGATATGTAAGTTTTACCATGAGTTTTTTTGTCTTTTAGGGAAAAATTAGGCATTTTGTGGAAATTTTTGGCTGATGCATGGTTAGGTGATGGTTTGAAAAACCCTTCCATCCGACTATGAATTTAGATTTTAGGAAAGGAATATTCATTGTTTATCACATTATCAGAGAAACCATGCATTTTTTGAAATCCTAAATAGTGATCCCCACACATTTAGATGCACATTTTGGAAAACAAGGCATTTTAACTGTACACTATTATAATAATTCCACAATTTGGAAATTAATACCCTGATTCCCCATGATTGACCATTTGAACTCCATAAAGTAACATTTACGGGCATATGATTCCATTAGAGTGATTTTTTGGCACTCCATCATACACCAATGAAAATCTATATAGGATTTCATTGTTTGACCCTATATTAGAGGAAATATAACATTGATCTATTTTATTATTGAACATATCTCTATATCTCTCTTCGTGGGTCTATCAGAGAGGTTGGATCTATAAAGATATAATTATAAATCAAAGATGACAAATGATAGAATCACTATACCATGTTCTAATTCATTGGTTTTGATGGATTTGATTTGTGGAATTATTATCAAATCCATATTTACCTTGATGTTTGAATTACATCATTTAAGGAAGTGGTTCATTTCCCTTCCATGTTTGATTTTGATTTCATGATGTGTAATTAATTAACATTATAAATATATGTTTCCTATGATAATTTTGTTATCTAATCATTCATTCAAAACTATTTTGATAAAATTTTATATTTCAATATTTGTGGGGAAATTATGTTGATATTGATAATAATGTCCCGAACCAGGAGCCACTAAACCAGTGCACCGAACCGCATCTCCACGTGACCTTAAGCGCATCTCCCCATATGCCAGAGGATGCCAACTATAAGTGAGGATATAATGAGTCACATGGGGAGATCATACCTTCTTTACCATATGAATCCATTATAGAACACAATTCAAAAATGGAAACAATAAGAAACAATTAATAACATGCATAAATAACCAACTCCCAAACTAGGTAAAACTATATACAATAGTAACTATGTCAGGCCATGTTATAGTTCCAAGTGGACAGAACCACAAAATAAAGACAAACAATAGAATCCCTAAAATATAATGGACTCCAAGTCTTGAATCTCACCCATACATGTCCCATGTCCAACTCAACTCCCTTTCATATGTCCCTTTCCCTTATTTTGACCTACAAGCATGAAAGATGATAAGGTACCCAACGACAACCCGAGCAGGGTGTGAGTATAACTCAATAATCCACACCCAACGATGTGTAAAAAATATCTAGTTAAATTAGATAGTACATACAAGTGATAAATATTGGAAAGTAAAGGTAAAAAATTCAATATGACATTCAAGAATATGTTTCTTTAAATTATACAACCATTGAATCGAGGTTCACTACTTAGGCATCCCATGGTTTAATCTACATTTTTTATGTGTTCAATGGATTAGGAATGTTCAATATTCTCAAGCATATGGGAATAAAAATAGAGTCCTATATCACTACGAATCAAATTATAATAACCTCATAATCCTCACCTCAAAAGCCTCTGTCTGACTGGAATACAAACATTAGGTGAATAGAACTTCATCCCCTTCCTTAACCCTTGCATTTAGGGGTAGATCTAGAAGCTCAGTACCACTTGACCCATTCCCATAGAACCTCAAGTCTATACCCCATTCTACTAATAAATTTGCACATTCTTACTTATCATTCACCACAATTAACGACATCACAAAAAATCATTGCCAAAATCATTTTCAAAATCACAACAACATCAATAAATGGATAAATTACAATATGCCTCAATCCATCAGCTCATTAATCATTTATATCAATAAACCCTTTAACCCAATTTCCCATTTCCCATACCCATCTCATTAAGCATATTCATGTGTAAGCATAATTCATTACCATATTCCCATTCATCTCATTTAACCTACTTAAATGTCAACCAAATAATTCCTTATCCTTTAACCATATTATACAAAACTAACCAAAATCCATTATAACACATTATATAAACCAATTAACCTACTCGCTAAGTCTCTAAATCATTATGATTCAATTTCACACCTTATATTTATGTTAGCCTAGCCGGGAGGACCAGCACACTCCATGGGTGGCCCTAAATTGCTCAAGTCATCCTCGATTCATCCTGCATCTATCATGATGAGTTTAATTGGTTGGTTATACACCCACTATGGTAAACCTTTTAAATTAAACCAAGATAAAAATAAGGGAAAATCAAGATAATAACCCTACATGCACAAATCCATGAATAAACTATGGAATATCACTTGTAGTCTACCTACCTTTAATCCTTTGGTGAATGCACTCTTAATCGAGGAATTAAATCCCGATTCAACACATATTTGAGGACTCAACCTTAAACTCACCAGAAAGAAATGGTTTTAGAGCTTCAGAAGAAGATGGAGAAAATGTGTGAACCCTAACCCAAAAAGAGAAGAATTGAGGATACTAGACTTACCTGGATCATCAATATACAACTGAAGACATTAGAAATGGACTATGATTGATATGTAATCATATCTTGGAAGATATTTGAAGCTTGTATCATCATTAGTGTTGGAAGAGGAAGAAGGGGGAGAAATCCAAAGTTGGAACTTAAAATCCCATAATGTAATTTTTGTAATTTTATCAAAGTTAATGGGATGTTTGGTTTACCCACACGGTTTGGAAAATAGTGAAAAAACCAATAAGATACTACTATCCAAAAATATCCCCTTACACAGTTACATGGTATTTCCACATGGTTTGCATAACTGTGTGATAACTATATAAAAGCCTCTATCTAAGGATGTATGGTTACCAAGGTTGATCAACATGGTTTTCACAAACTGTGTACAAACCATGAAACATAACTAAGAACTCCCTTTACCTCCATTTCATGTTCCAAACCCTTTTAACACCCTCAAGCCTTCACATGAATGTTGGGAATCAAATATCTTACCAAAAGAAAGGACATAAACTGATTCATAAACACAAAATTACCTTAAGAAATGTCCCTGATCTTAGAATCTCCCCACCTTAGGCTGACTCTTCCTTGAGCCGCTCTTCCCAAGCATCATTGAGTTTTCGAAGCAAAGAGGTCAGGTCACTGGGACCACATATCTGATTTCCACTTCCAAGTTTCATTATGAATGTTTCCATGCTTCCATATAACATGAACCAATAGAACAAATGTTCTATGAAAAAATTTCTCACTATGATCCATAATACGAAACTGGTTCTCCTCAAAGGACACATCAGCCTCAAGATCGACATCCTCAATTTTTATCATATGGGATGAATCAGGGTGATACTGTTGGATTTGAGAAACATGAAAAACATCATGCATCCTACTATACCACTTTGGAAGAGCTAATCCGTATGCTATAGGTATAATCCTCTCCACAATCTCAAATGTCCCCACATACCTAAGTGCCAAATTTCCCTATTTTCGGATACAGCGATGACCTAGCCTTAGTGACACTCAAAGAAACACATTATCAACCATGATAAACTCAAAGAATCTACGACTATGATTAGTATATGACTTTTGCCTACTATGATCTATTTACATACATTTCTAAATCAAACAAACCTTCTCTGATTTCTTATGCACAAGACTCAGTCCGAACATCTTAGAAAACATGACCTCTTACCAACATAATATATATCTACATGGTCTCCTATAAAGTGACTCATAAGGAACCATCTGATTCGTATCCTAGAAAATATTATTGTAAGCATACTCAACAATTGATATGTGAATTTTCAATGAACTACTGAAATCCATGAATCATGCTATCAACATATCTTCTATTACATCAATTGTATTCTCACACTGCCCGTTCATTTGTGGGAGATAAGCCGTACTCAAAAAAACCCGGGATCCAAGAGCCTTCTGTAATCCCTACTAGAAGCGCAATGTGAACTATGATCCTGATTAGAATATATGGTTCTTGGAAAACCATGCAACCCTACTATTTCTCGAACATACAATTATACCAACTGGTCAACTGTATTAGTGTTCTAGACTGGGTAGAAATGAGACACTTTGGTTATCTGATCTACCACCACCCAAATTGCATCATTCTTCTGGAGTTTCCTTGAGAGACACATGAAAAAGTCCAATTTTACGTCATTCAACTTCCACTCTGGAATAGAAAATGATTTAAATAGACCACCTGTACCCTAATGTTCAGCCTTCACCTATTGATAGTTAAGGAATCATGCCACAAACCTCACAACTTCTTTCTCTATTCATGGCCACCAAAACTGCCAATGAAGATCATGGTACATCTTAATCAAGCTTTGATTCACTGCCCACTTTGATACATGACACTCATGAAAAATCTCCCCCATACATTTGTCGGCACCACAACACTAACTTAAACATAATCTATTCCATCTATACCAAAAGCCTAACTTGAAGGTGACTCCCCACCTTTAAGGCATTACTTAATATCCAAACACTCAGGACACACCAATTTACTCTATTTAACATGGCTCAAAAGTGCGTATTAAAATACCATATTTGTAAGGGTCATATATCTGTGCCCATCCAGTACCTTCAAATGTATATCAGAAAACAAGGCCATCATCTTCCATTCTAAACTGGACTCCTGAAGCACCTGATTCAGAGTCTTCTGGCTCTGAGATTCAGCAACACCATTTCCTTTCCCTAGTCTGTAGACCAACTTAAAATCAAAGGATTGTAAGTACTACACCCACCTTCTCTATAAAATATTAAAATCCCACTAAGAGAAGATGTATATGATACTTTTATAGTCAGTAAACACTCTGAAACGTTCTCCCAACAAGTAATACCTCCAAAAATTCAAGGAATGAACCACAACATATAGATGAAGGTCACGAGTAGGGTAATTTTCTTCATGTGGTCTCAACTTCCTCGACCCATAAGCTACAACCCGATCATCCTACATCAGCATTTCCCCTAGTCCAACACCGGACGAATCACAGAATAAGGTGCACCTCTTCCCTAGTTCAGGTAAGATCAAAATCAAAGCAGTAGTCAACCACTTCTTCATATCTTGAAAATCGTTATTAGAAGCCTCTAAAAAATAAAACAAAACCCCTTCTTGGTTAGGCCTATGATCGGTGCCGCCAGATGAGAGAAATATCTAATCAAAATTCAGTAATAACCGAACAATCCCAGAAAACTCAAACATCAGATATGTTCTTGGGATACTCCCAAGATACCCTATCCTGTACCTTTTATGGATCCACTGACACACCTGATACGGAAATGATGTGTCCCAGGAAGTGTAACTCATCAATCCAAATCTAAAATTTTGATAGATTTACCTAAATCCTATGCTCTCTTAGTGTACCCAAGATGATGTCAAGGTGTTTGGCATTATCGTCATGAGTTCTGGAGTACACCAAGATATCATCAACAAAGAGGACTACGAACTGATCAAGGTATGGGTGGAATATTTGGTTTATCAAGTCCATGAAAATAGATGGTGCATTGGTCAGCTAGAATGGCATCACAAGGAATTAATACTTCTCGTACCTGCTTTAGAAAGCTGTCCAGGGTATGTCAGAATGTCTCACGCTCATCTAACAGTATCCCAATATCAAATTGATCTTGGAAAACACTGAGCCTCCTTTGAGCTGATTAAACTAGTCATCGATTATAGGAAGAGGGAATCAGTTATTAACCATCGTCTGGTTCAGTTTCCTATAAAACAAACATATACACAATGATCTATCAATATTTTTAGAAAACAACATAGGAGATCCCCAAGGTGATATAATAGGATGGATAAACCCATTTTTCTCTAACTCCTCTAGCGGAACCTTCAGTTCTTGGTGCTCTACTAGAGCCATTTGATATGGCATAATTGAAACTAGCTCCACCCCTAGAAACAATTCAATTGTGAGCTCAACATCTCTCTTGTGTGGTAAACCAAATAAGTCCTTAGAAAACACATCCTGAAACCTTTCGACAAAAAAAGTAAATACTGGCTGCACTTTCTCCCCATCATCTTGCATATGGAATGTTACATGGGCTGTGAGGCCCCCCAACTTCTAGAATAGTGGCTTTGCAGAGCCTGGTAAAGTATACCACTCATCACAAAGGACATAAGTGCATCTAACAAGGGGTGTGAATATTACCTAACATCATAAATAGTTGATATGGGCTTGATAGAACACCAATCAATCCATCCCAAATATTTGGTCAAAACCTAATATCTCTAGGGAAAAAATCCCACAAAAAACGATATCCACCAACCTCCAGAGAACAACATTTACAGAGTATGATGTCCTCAACTCGTACCCCTAGAGGAGTATCAAGTGACATCACTCGAAAAGATCTCTACATGGTTAATCCCAACACAACTATGGACTAATCAAAAATAAAAGAATGTATAGAAAATATATCAAATAAAGAACTAGTGAGTGTGGAATCTACAAGAACTATACCTCTAACAGTGGACGGTCCCACCTGACCAACTTCTGGTGTAGACTGAACTGCATGGAGATGACTTTCCCCTTTAACTTGGGCTCTGGTCTGAGTACCCTGCAATACACTGCCCTATCGGTAAAGTTGATTTTTCCTCGAAGTTCCAGATCCACTGCCCCTACTAGTACAACCCATAGAGCTCAAACATCCGGCATGATATGGGGTTACTGACCCACTACCTACACTCATCATATTCCTCTAACTTCCAACATTCCCATATTGTCACGGGTTCCTACATAACCTTTGAATGTAGGATAACATTCCACAAAATCGGCACTCGACTGGTGGGTGGGGGAACTGGTCACACTTGTGCTTGGACTTCCACACTAATAATAGAATACCTAGTTCCCACCATGAGTAGATAACTACCCCCTCTAACTACTCTATTCAATTCCACCCTGCTAAAAATTTCCAAAATAGAACTTCCTACTCTCGGAAACCACATGACATTCCCACCAAGATAACACCACAAGTTCACTACCTGAATCTCACTTTAGGTTCCCCTTTGAGATAAGGTATTGCTCCACCACTTTATCAAACTTTTTCAGATGTAATATATTTACATAATACCAGGTATTAGGTCTCAGTATATCGTGGATGCATTTTTCCATAGCTTCCTCATATTCTATCAATGTCAAAATGAAGTGTCTCAAATCAGTGAAATGACTAGAATAATCAATTATCGACATTTTCCCCCGGGTAATCCTAATAAAACACATAGATTTCTCTTACCTCAATGTTTCTAGGTAAAATTGTTCAAGAAACTTCTCTTATAAAGTTTTCCACATAATTTCATTAGCATGCTCCATCTGAACCATGATGTCCCACCAATTCTTTGCTTGACCTCACAAATTTATGTCGCTAAATTGAAACAATTTATAATATGAGTCCCTAGATGGTCAATAATAGTTTGTATGGAATCTATACAAAACTCCTAAACCTCTATCCCACCCTCTTCGGTAAAGGTCAGAGGGTTCTGTAGTTGAAACTCCCTGGCCAGCTCAAATATACTTGGTGAAGTCCGCCCTGGATCCCATTCCATCATCTGCAAAACAAAATTCTCATGAAACTGCTCTTACCTATATTCTTGGATCACTGTTTTATCATTGTCTACTTCTGGAAGAGCATTCTAAGAAATTTCCTCCGATCTACCAACCAATACACATCTTCGAGGTGGCATTTCTATACAATTCCAAACACAAGCTTTAGAATGAGACCATAACACTTTTATAAAAAGAAAAAAAGATACTAGTAGGATTATCCATTACCATCACCCAATAATTTCACATACACTACCTAAACACGCCCACTCGCAGCTGAATCACCACCCTTCCCCATCTATTCTATGTCCATTTCTAACACAAGTATCTAATTCACATGGTTACAATACTTATATTTTAAACCAATTCAAAATAATTTTCGCATCCCAATTTACTCTTACAACATGTTAATCCACTTTTAATTCGTTAATAATCACCATTTTATAATTACTAATTTCTCTTTTTTACTTTCCTTTTTACACAATCATACCAACCAATTAGGCACAATTTCATTAATTTGATGAAAAAATGAATCCTAACCTTTATATCTTGCACACCCATACCATGTGTGCGCCTACCACGATTCTTGTCACTTTTCTACATAGGTTCCTAGAATTATGGATGAATGAACAACCTCACACCATTCTGGCAATGAGATAAATATCACAAAACCATCAAATCACACAATAAGTGCATCACCTGATGGTGAAATATCATCAAATAAATATCACACAACAAGAACAAAAATACCCTCCTATGGTGACTTGTGTTTTCCCTTATACATGGGTTAACTACTCCCAAGAACGAGCTCATTACCAAGGCCTGACACTTTCCAAACCTCTTATATACCATCCCCAAATATTAATAAAGAGAAAATAACTCCTCTGATACCACTTTGTAACATCCTCGATCTGAGATACACTAAACCAGTGCCCCGAGCCAGGTGACAACAAGACCTTAAGCACGACTCCCCATATTCTATAGGCTCCTGACTAGCAGTGAGGATGTAATAGGTCATGTGGGGAGTCTATACGCTCTTTAATAGAGTAATACACAAAATAACACAATTTAAATAGCATAAAAAATAAGAAAAAATTAATAACATACATAAATAACCAACTCTCAAACTCGATACAACCATATTCAATAGTAAATATGTCATGCTATGCTATAGTACCAAGAGAACAAAACCCCAATTGTTAGATAAACAAAATAATCCCAAAAAAATGTTCAGACTCAATGTTTAGACCCTTACTCATACATGTAGCATCTCCAACTCAACTCTCTAGCATAAGGCCTATGGCCTTGTCCTAACCTACAAGCATGAAATCATCTATCGTGCCCAATAGTATCCTAAGAAGAGTGTGAGTATAACTCAGTAGGACACCAAAAACGGTGTCTACAAAATATCTAGTAAAAGTAGATAGTGAATGCAAGTGATAAATAATGGAAAGTAAAGGTAAACAGTTCCATGTAATTTTAAATATTACTACCATTGAATCCAGGTTCACTACTTAGGCATCCCATGGATTAATCTACCATTTTCATATGTTCAATAGATTAGGGATGTTCAATATTCTAAATAATATGGGAATAAAAATTGAATCCTATCTTACTAGTCATCACATTACAATAACCTCATTATCGTCACCGCAAATCCTCAGTCCGGGTGGAATGCAACCGTTAGGGGAATAAAACTCCACCCCCTTCCAAAAATCATGCATTTAGGGGTGGAGCTAGAACCTCATTCCAACTCAACTTATATAACCTCATGTATATACCCTACTCTACCAAGGCATGTGCACATGCTTACTAATCATTCACCACAATTAACCACATCACAAAAAAGCATAGACAATATTATTTCAAACATCACAAAATATCAGTAAATGAGAAATTAACATTATGAATCAATACATTATCACATTCATAATTTATATCACTTAACCATTTAACCCCATTTCCTATTCCCATTCCTATATCCCTAAGCACATTCAAGTGTAAACATAATTCTATACCATATTACCATTAACCCCATTTAACCTACTTAAATTTCAACCAAATAATACCATATCCTTTAAAAAAATTAGAAACAATAATCCACCATTCATTACAATGCATTACATAAACCAATTAACCTACTCGCTAAGTCTCTACATCATTATGAGTCAATTTCACACCTTACATATCTATTATCTAAATATGGAAGGCCGACACACCCCAGGGGTGGATTTAAATTGGCCAAGATATCATCCATGCATCCAATAGGGATCACGATGGGTTCAATTGGTTGATTTGACACCCACTATGTTAAAACTTTCAAAGGAAACCATGATCACAATAAGGGAAAATGAAGAACATAACCCTACATCCTCAAATCCAAAAATAAACTATGGAATTTCACTTCTAGACCACCTATCTTGATTTTTTTTCAAATGAACTCTTAATCAGGGCCTTAAATCCCGATTCAACACACCTTTGAATACTCAACCTAAAACTCACTAGAAAAAAGGGGTTTAGAGCTTCAGAAGGACATGGAGAAAGTTTGTGAACCTTAACCCAAAATGAGAAGTAAGAAATAGATTAGACTTACCTGGATCTTCAATCTGAATCTATCAACACTCCAAATGACTTAGGATTGAAGGAGAATCACATCTTGAAAGATCTTGGAAGCTTGGCTCATTCCTCCAGCTGAAGAAGGAAGAAGTTAGAGAAATATTGAGTTAGAACATAAAATCCTGTAATGGATTTTTTTATAATTTTCTCAAAGTTACCAGGATGCACAGTTTACCAGCAAAGTTTAAAAAACCACGCACCAACCGTACAGATGCTTCTGTCCAAAATAGCCCCTTCTCATGGTTACCTTGGATTTCCACATAGTTTTCTTAACAATTCAACAACCATGCTAAAGCCTCTGTGCAAGTCTGTACAGTTACCTGGGATGGTCCAGTTGATTTTCACTAACTATGTGGAAACCATGTAACAAGCCAATGAACTTCTTTTTCCTCAATTTTCATGTCTCAAACCCCTGTAACACCCCTGAGCCTTCACATGAACCTTGAGAAACAAATATTTGACCAAATTAAGGGACATAAAATGAAACATAAAAAAACTTACCTTAATAAATTTCATAGATCTCAAATTTAGGGAAACACGTGTTTTTATAATTTCATTTATTTGGGATCTTGCAATCGTATGATTCTAGTTGGAAAATTTATTTTTTGGAAAACATGGGATTCAATTTTGTAAATTGATTCATTTCAAAACCCATGGGAATTGGTCAAATGTGTATTTTTTTAGAAAAATATGATTTTTATATAAATTTTTTGTTTAAATTTAACATGTAATGAATTTTTATTTTTTCGATGGAAACCATTTTAAAAAGAAATTTTTTAGATGGAATTGTTTTTGGGTTTGAACGTTCATCGAGATGTTCTTGGAAATGGATGGATGGGCTGGGTAATGACTATATTGTTTGAAATTAAGATGGTTGAGAAGATCCATGGTGTGTGATACAAATGAGGTAGGGTTGTTAAGTGGGAATACTCATATGGATAGAGATATATATAAAGTGATAAAAAAATCATAATAATGTATTGTAATTTATTATTAATTTCTATTGCTCATGATTATTTATAATTTATATGACTAAATAAATATAATTTTTAGCTGAATTAGGTATGGTTTTCTTTTGTTTTCATAAATCCCTTTTATAAGTTTCTTATCCTGGTGTTTGAATTTTGTGATTTTTTTGGTAAAATTTTTATTCAAAAAAGTATTTAATTATATTCTAAAATGTATTTATTTGTATGTTTTAGTATAGATCATATATGAGAATGTATGAGAATTATTTGAGGTAATCCTATTGAGAATCTTGTTTATCACCCCTACTTATATATCTCGACGTGCGTATATATTTCATTTTTCAGGATGCTGGAAAAAGTAAATAAAACTCATTTAATAATGATAAATCATAGGAGATGTGTTGGATGTGAGGAATTTTAGTGTTTAGCCACACATAATTGGTGGAGTTTTACAATCCATGAAGATTATATATTTCTGACTCTCACTCAATTTTAGTTTCATGATGTCTTAGATTGGTCATTTTGTTTATGTTTCATTTGGATTGTTGTATTTTCTTTAAATATTTATTAAAAGTAGTTTGATTTTATAACAACTAGAATTTTAATTTTATAGAGTTGTTAGTATAATGTAAGAGAATATTTTTACCCAAATATTATATTGTTCCCCTATAAGATACTTGGATAAAACTTATGAATGGGGAAAAACATGAGGCCATGTGGGGATTCAAACTTGAATACTGAGGTGGTTATCAAGGTTGGGATGTTAAAAAAGGGAATTAAAGCCTTGATTTTAAAATTAAAGTCATAATAATTTAGTAAAGGTGATTAATTGGATGCTCATAACTTTATAGGAACCTATAAGAAGGTTTATCTGATCTCTATACAATTAATATTGAGTTTCCATAGAGCTTATGTATGAAATGGATTATAGGGTTGCTTATATAATTTTGGTTTACTGTTCCTTGTAGGTGACTATTTCCAAAATTGGATATAGAGAGTGGTTATGTGTTATGGTAGACATATATAAATATTGGATACATGTTTATGGTTTTTGAAAACCACTTCATAACCGAGAAGTGGTTTTGTAATGGATTCACATGATTCTTTATTTTCAATGGTTTTTTTTAAAATGAACTATTTTGAAAATAAATTATTTTAAAATTCATGGTGTATGTTTTTTTTGAAACATTAATTATAAAAGCAATGAATCATTAAAATATGGATAAATCCAAATCAATATAGATTAAAAAATTTTATTTTTAGAATTTTTGAATTATTTTGATATATAAAAATGGAATATATACTTAGTGCATTGCTGATTTTTGGTTTTGGTAGCACTATAGAAATTATACCTTAAAGATAGCATGTTTATGGTCAAAGAGACAATAATATTGAATATTTTCCCAAGATATTGATCTAATTGGTATGATCAATTCTTCTTCTTTTAAAGTGAGTGAATATAGAACGTTTTTTACAGACCTAGTGTTCTTTCCAATATAACTAATCACTAATCATAATATTATAGAATTAATGTTTATGATTATTATTCATCTAAATATTTAATTTATAGTGATAGTTTTTTATCTTTACTTATTTTATATGTTAGTAAATTATGTTTTTATGATTAAAAAATCCATGATAGATACTTGACACATGAATATTTATCCTCCTCATCCTATTAGAGACAATAATTTTTCTAGTGGATAGAAAATAAATTGAAATGAAACTAAATATAGTAGTAGTTAGAATAGGATGGAAATAATAAATTTATTTTATGGGAGGAGGTAGATTGGGTATTACTAATTCAGTTTAAAGGCTCACTTGAAGCATTCCAAACCTAAAAAATCTAATGCTTACCATCTAGTAAGAGAGACATGGGAACTAGAAGAAGTTTGGTGCTTACTTTTATTAGGGGTCTGATGTTAGGGATTCTAACTAGACATTACTATGTGAGATTCTTTGAGTTATAAGATATAATTGTTGGAAATATCTGACATGATAAAAATAAAAATAACTAGGAGAAAATGTTTAAAGGATAGAATACACAAAAAAAAATAAAGTAGGACCCATAACAGTACCCTAATTATTTATTCTACTATGATATTTGTTTTTAAAATAGGTGTATCATATTCATTCATATCTATATATATATAAGACTAGTTGAATTTTCATGTGAATTTAATTCAACATTATATGAATATAGAAGATGGTTTCAAGTGTCTTTCTTATTTCAATATAATAGGAAGTGTGTAAATATTATGTGACTGCTTGGTTTTTGAGATGAACACACATCACCTCATAATATGAATGGGATTTATAGTGATGTTTAAGGATTTAATTCATTACTATTATCATTTAGTTTTCTATAATTCACCTTATGAGAGTTTTCAAAATTTTCAAGGAGAGTGGGACATTTATGCTTGTTGAGTGGGACCCATTGTTTAATACCATGGAATTTTGACATTCCTATTAGCCAATTCAGTTATTTAATTGTTAAAATCAAGTCATAGACTTCATTTTCTAGTATAAGTATAATATTAACTTGATGTGTTCCCTAAAAGATTATTCAAACTATTACCATAGAGGGATATGAAGTTATCTATAAACATTAAAAAAACATGTTGATATCATTTCATTCATATCACATGGTGTCCATAGATTAATTATATTTGAATATTAAGTTTTAATATTTATTTCGAAAGAGATTTACCCAACCAAGTGTTTCTCCTTGGGATACAATTATTCTATTTTCCATGATGGAAAATGTTAGCTTTATACTATGAATCAACTATTATGAGTTTAATTTGGTGATAGTAAAGAGTAAATACCAATTAAATTAAACCAATGATTTATCTAATCAATTAAATTATAAAAGTAGTTATTGAAGATTGGTTTGATATCAAGATATCACTAGTTAAGGTTTAAGGAAGAATAAATTCCCATAATTATTTTCATGAATATATATAAACATTATGAGTTTTTTGTAATTTAGTTTGTGGTTATGAATGATCCTAATATTTTTATGTCTCTAATGAGTATTATATTCCATGAATACCTAGACTAATTTTTTATATTGATTTTGGATGATATTTTGGTTTACCCAAAATTAAAATACGGTCATGGATGATATTTTTTCATCTCTATATAAATGTTATAGGAGTAAACAATATATGAAAATAATTTTATGGTATAGGTTTGGATAAAAGATGATAATATTTTGGGTAATTTAATCTTTAGTAAGTGAGTTTATATTAACCTAAATATAGTCAAACTAGTGACATATTTTAAGGGATACAATAATGTTTTCATGATTCAAAATTTTATTTGATTGGATATATATTATAATAATTTTATCAAGAAATACTTAAATCTATCATCATTTGTGGTATTGTTGACCCATAAGGGTGTGAAAATGACTTCAAATGAGAAATTATAGGGTTATTTTAATTATTAATGAAAACATCGACCTGAGATATAATTACGATCAAACCTAAATCCAAAAATGTGTGTTTAGATTACTTTGATACATCTGGAGTTGGTATAGGATGCATAATATAGAATAGGATAATTTCATAGATTATATATCCATATAGTAGAAACTAAATGAGAATAACTATTCTACCCATGATTTAGAGTGAGTGGTAGTTATTTATACATTAAAGAGTTATAGACATTACTTATTTCGAAATTGGTTCATGATGTATTCAAATTATCAAATTCTAAAGTATAGTTTCTCATAATGAGGATTAAAAATGACAAAACTAAGATCGGTAGAATATATTTAGAATTTTAACTTTGATTTGTTATATACTCTAGGAAAAATTAAATATTCTAGTGTATTCCATGAGTAGAAACACTCAGGATGTGAAAGAACCAAAGAGTTAGTGGTAGCTGATGAGCATGATGATATATTTTTATTCAGAGTCATGGGAGGAAGGAAATAATATGGTGTTATATCAGATTGATGTTACTCATATTCTTATGGATTAATAAATGGATGGATAAACATATTAAAATGAGTGAAGGAATAATATTTACACCGTAAAAGGTGGGGTGATTATGGACAAGTGGTCAATAGTAGTTGAATCAAGGCTCTATTACAAGGATGGAGTGGTGGTTTCCACATGTTTTAAATAACAAGTTATGAAATAATTTAATAACTCTAGTTGTGGGGTATATCCTGAATTAATGAATATATACTATGATATAATATTTAATTTTTTGGAAACTCAAAAAAAGAATGTTATATATTATTTTGTTTCTTCGTATTTTATTTATTAATAGGTGAAGGCTGAGCATTAATGAATTGTGAGGAATTTTTATTCTTTATCTATATAGAATTAAAAATGGAAGTTAATTGTGATATATTTTGTGGTTGGTATACCAAGGTCACCTTGGAAGTATGAATCTCTCTAGGTTATTACAGACCAACCTATGATGTTAGTGTTGGAGTTGGTTCCCTAAAAGAAAATATTTGTTTCTTTTAATTACCAGTATATTCAAATACCTGAATCTTAATAACCATCTTATCACATGATGAGTGTTATTTTATGTAAAATTAATGTGATAGTTTCCTTAGATTATTGGCCATATTAAAATGTTATAATAGTTTCCCACTATAATGATAATCTTGATGTTATATGAAAAATATTCTATAATATAAAACATGTACTCCTAATTTCATATGTCTAATGAGAAACAAATGATGTTTGAATATCAATTTCTTATGACTCATAAAAAATTGAGATTTATTCTCATGATGTTTTCACTTATTAATGTCCAATATTGGAGTTTATTAGTAAAAAATCACCAATAGTAATTCCACATGTTATTTGTATCATTAGATATTCTTATTTACAGACGTGTGTACTAGTCCTTAGAATTGAGATTATTATTATTATTATTATTAATATATATAATTAATTTCGTACATTGATATATTAGTGAAAAACCAAGATGAAATATTCACACAATTAGGTAGGATACTATAGGTGTGTCATAAGTGACATGACATTGAATAAATAATCCAATAATGGATTTTTTTCTTTTTGAGTTATTATAAGTAGATATCATAGGCAATTTGATTGAAATATAACTATCTAATCAAATACATGGACAAAATATTTATCAAGGAGTTCATTTTAGATAATCAAATAAATATATATCAAGAACATAGGTTGTTGAAACAAGTATGAAACCTGATTGATGAGATATTTGGAAAAAACAATTATTTTAATTATAAGTGCCAATATGAGGTTGTTGTCAATGAAAAATTAACTTATTTCTCTATGGGTGTCTTGAAATGTCTCTAGATTTCAATAATATACTTTAGGAATGTTTTCCAAATTACACTGAGAAATATTTCTAGAGGTTCACAAACTATGTGTATCCAAAACCTCCAAATTATAATTCAATTTAATATTAAAAATAAATATTATTCTTTATTTGTGGAATGATAATTATCCAGGTTAGATCAGTTACATAAATTAAATCACTAGTTTTTCAAGTTTGAAATATATATGAATTTGATATTAATAAATATTTAGTAATAAGTTAGTGAATATAATATTTTTTTAAATGATTAATATTATGATATTTATTTATAATAAATATACTTTATTTGATGTTTGGTAAATGACAAGGAGGATTTATGGGATGAGTTAAGGTATAACGAGACTGCTTTTTATTATAGATTAAATAATTGTTTTATTACATAAAATTACAATTAATACAACCCATATTATTTATAGGTATGGAGTCTTTAAAAAATTAGGTACATTACATAAAAATTGAACTCCTGAAAAGAACCATGTTTATTGAAAACTTGTTTTACATGAATAAAACGTTCCATTGTACTAAACACTGCATGAGATAACCGAAGTACATACATAAGAATTCGGTGATCTATATATCCTAGTAAATTCATATTCAAGGAAAAACATGAGGAAGAAAATACATTTTATACAATAGGCATTTCAATTGATCATAAAAGGAACTTGAATAATAAGGCATGATATAGTGTGATAATCATATCATGGGAAATGTGGCAACAACTTGAAACATTGCATAATAAAAATAGGTCAAGGATAAACCCACTAATACATCATGGTTGAAAAATTACCATAATGGAATCATGTAAACCCTCTATCCCTACATGACATATCATGATATAAACCATTTCCTAATGCATTGGAGCATTATCAAGGCACACCCATCATAATCATTTAACTCGCATTCTTAAGTTTTCTATATAGATCATATAACATAAATTGATTCAAAATTATAATTTATTCAAAGATAATGGAATTTTTAATACACACATGTAAGTCTCAAATAAATAATTATACATTCATAAAGGTGAATACCCTTGATAGAAAAATGGGTATGGTATTCACTATATAATTAGTTTGGCATGGAAAGCCACAGTGTTATTTCGGTAGCATAACATCGTCATATAGAATTGAAAGGGGTATCACATCATTTAGAAATTAAATGGATAGTAATAGGGTCTTGTAAATACATTACCAAACATATTTAATTGGAAATATAAGGTGTAACATAATAAATAAACTTGAAGAAAGAGGATAATGTAAATAACCCTTACAAAATTTTCGCATGGGAACGAGTGTCTATAAAGGTTTATAGGGGGGATACATGAAAGTGAAAGGGTATATCATCATTTATTTATACAATGGAAATTAAGGGTTATATTTAATAAAATATACCTATATAATAAAATGGAAATTAAAATACATAACTTTAAAAAGAGTGATTACTAAAAGAGGAGAGTGGAAGATAAGGTTCCCTTACTTGAGTGTGTAACTGAAAAAGCTTGGGATGGATTCATGAAATATTGGGGTTTTTTAAGAGGACTATATGGAGTATAGAGAAGAGTGTTTTCATTCTCCAAGTATTTTTAGTGAAGATAAATGGGATCTTGTGTGGGTTTATATAGGAAAGGAGGGGGGTTTCTTTATTATTTAGGTTTTCGACTCTACATAATAAAATATTAAAAACCACAAACCATGCTATGGTTTTTTCACATGGTATCTAACAAATGGGATTGGTATAAATTATTTTCCAATTCCAAGGGCTGAATATAATAAAATAATTTTCTTTACTTATGTGGATGTGAGTCACACTCTCAATGAAATGATTTTAAAATCTCAAAATATATTATAAATCTTGGAGGATTCGTTAAGGACATATAAAATAAATCAAATAAAAATAGAATAAAATTAATTTAAATTGAAATTGTATATTTTTTCATAAATACAATTAATATTATTATAACATCACTTTTGTGCCATCATGATGTCATAAATCACAAGCTATATTTATACAGTATTTAATTTTTACCCAAAAATTTGACTGTTTCATAAAATTATGAAAAATTAATTATTGGATAATTTTGATATTCTGATTCTTAAAATAATATTCATTTTATATAAATAATTTTATAAATATTTTAATTTTTACTTTTAAAATAAAAACTGACATTTATTGTAAATGACATGTTTTTGAAAATAACATTTTTTTGAAGCCTTATAAAAATTACATTTGACTTTATAAAAATTATATGATCATTTATATTTAATTAAAATTATTTGATAAAAATATTTTATTTAAAAATTATTTATTTTAACAGACCATTCCTTCATAAATTCATTAATTGAATTTGAATATTGACTGATAATACTATTTGTGTGTTTTTTAAATAAAAAATCATTTATAAAGTAAAAATAATAGTATGAAAATATTTTCATTATACTATATAAAATAATTTAAATATTCCTATTGATTGGGTCTTGATATATATATCTTTAATACATGATCATTCACCCAAATATTA
Source organism: Viscum album (assembly GCA_963277665.1). NCBI lineage: Eukaryota > Viridiplantae > Streptophyta > Magnoliopsida > Santalales > Viscaceae > Viscum > Viscum album. The sequence goes on along the minus strand of OY728138.1, from coordinate 282,449,169 downwards.
AGGTGCATGATGGTGGGGTTTTCACGGGTCCATTCGACAATCATGGATTGGGCCATGATCTTAGTGAGCTTGAACTTATCATGTAAAATATTTTGATCATGCTTAAGTTGTTGGATATCATATTGGGAGGTTTATTGGGTAAATAATATTAATGATACCTTCATTGGGTGTTATTTAAATGGGATTAATAGGGTACAATCATACTGGTTGAGTCCATCACTTCCTTATTTTGAGACAAATAGATTTGTTAAAAACATATATTTATACTAGTAATGTGATCACTTTTCAATGACCATATTATCAATGGTAAAGATACTTAATGATAGTTTAAATCCAATTGGATATAATAAAACAAAATAAGTTCATTTGTTTTCTATAACCATAATATATTTAATTACATAAAAAAAGAGAAATTTTTTGTAATAGTTTGGGTCCTTACAATCTTCCCACCATTAGAAATTTCTCCCTCAAAATTTTCTTTTACCACACTAAAAGAGAGTATGGTAAATTTTATTCATCACTTTCTTTAGTTCCCACATTTATTATTCAAAATTTTGGTTTCTCCACAATATTTTAACTAGGGGAACTGTATTATTTCATAGGACCTTATCTCAATGATCTAAAATCTTTATTAGATACTCCTCTTAGGAATGGTCATTCTATGATGCTACCACCTCTAGATTGAGTAAATGTGATGGGTATGGTATTGAAATTCTATAGAGGGATTCATGAAATGCATCATGTACTTGAGACATGTTTGGTGGGAGTCTCCATTGATAGGCCACTCCTCCATGGATATATAAAGAGGAATAAAATGTCTATAACATCAACCTCTAGGACATATAGACGATTATCAACATAACTCCTTTATCAATTCTAAGTAGCTTAGATGTGCTGATAAATAGTCTTAAAATTAACCATTTCATGGACCATTTCTAGACCTAGAATATTTCATTCCCCAACATTATCCCGTCACGCTCGTTTTCTACACCTCTTCCCATAAATGGCTTCATAGGGAGCCATTTGGATGCTCAAGTATATACTTTTGTTGTAAGAGAACTCTACCAAATAGATATGTTGGTACCATCCTACTTTTAAGTCAATTGAGTATGATCTGAACATGTCCTCATGTTTTTGTATATTCCATTCATATTATCCATTATTTTGAGGGTGATAAACCTTATAGAAGTTCATGTCAGTGTTTAAAGCATGCTGGAGACTTTTCCAAAACATAGAGGTGAATCTTGGATCTCAATAAAAAAAATCAAGAGTGGTATTCAATGTGACGTTACCACTTCTCTAATATATATCCATGCTAGTTGATCTAGTGATAAATCTTATCGATTCATAATGAAGTGTTCAATATTTTTTAGACAATCCAGAACAACCTAGAAAGCAATATTTCCCTTGGATGTCTCTGGATATTTAGTGAAAAAGTCTATGGTGATTTTTTACCATTACTAAGATGGTATGGGTAATGGTTTCATCATACCCTTATACTTCTACCTTATATCCTTTACTTGTTGAAATTCCAGGCATTTTGATGTATAATTAGTTATCTCATTCTTAAATTTATCCCACCAATAGTTCTCTTACAGATCTTAATACATCTTTGTGTTACCTTTGTGAATGGAGAAAGTAAAACTACGTGCATAATCCAATAGTTCCATCTTTAATTTAGGATTTATTGGAACACATAGTCTTCACCCAATATAAAAATTTATTCTTTATTAAATTAGACTCTGAGGATTTCCATTTTCTGATAGTTTCAACTTTCTTCTGAATTCCCACATCATCTTTCTAAGCATCCTTTAATCTTTCAAGAATAGACAGTGGAGAAATAATTTGTGGAAGGATTTATGATGTTCTTTCTTTTAGGATTCCCATGTTCATACTCTTCAAATTTAATAATATTATATCCTTCTCAATTCTCATCAATGATAGAATAGATGTGTCCTTCTACTTAGAAAATCTGCCACTTTGTCCACTTTCCCAGGATGGTAGTAGATTGAGAAGTTTTAATTCTTAATGAGCTATAACCTTCTCCATTCGTGCATATTCGTATATTTCAATGTGAATATATATTTAAGACTTTTTTGTTCTGTATATATTTCACACTTCTCCCCAAATAGATAATGCTTCCATATTTTCAACGTGAAGATAACTGCTGCCAACTTCAGATCATGTGTGGGATAGTTTTTCTCCTGAATTTTCAACATCCTTAAGCCATAGGCTATGCATTTATCATTTTTCATCAACAAATAGCCCAATAACATCTTTAGAGTATCTCTGTAAACTATGAAAAGTTCCCCACTTGTGGTTAGTGTGAGAACATGGACAGTGATAAGCCTCTTTTTCTACTCAATGAATCTTTCTTCACATTCTTTATTATAAAAGAATTTAAATTTTTTCCATGTTTTCATGGTAATAGGGTTTGACACTCATGATACATTTCTAAAAATCGGAGATAATATCTAGCTAACCAAAGTAAAATATAGATAATTTTCACAGATATTGGCCTCATGCATCCTTTAATTTCTTTTGTTTTTGAAGGGTCCACAGATAACCCATTTCTTGTGATGATATTCCCCAAGAATGGGATTTCCTTTAACCAGAACTCACACTTTCTATACTATGTATAGATCATATCCTTTAATAATTTATTTAACATAGTTCTTTGATACTCCTCATGATCCTCCTTGGTTTTGGAATATATTAAAATATCATCTATAGATACTACCATGAATTTGTTGAGATAATCTCTAAAGAAACTATTAGTCAAGTCCATGAAGATGTTTTGAGAATCAGTTAGTATGAATGGAATCACTCTGAACTCATAGTTATTGTCCCTCATATGAAGAAGTATTGGGGATTTAATCCTTCTTCACCCTAACTTGGTAATATCCTGACTACGGATCAACCTTTGAGATGTATTTTTCTCCACATAGATGATCAAATAAGTCATCAATCTGTGAAAAAGGATACTTATTCTTTATTTTGATATTTTTGATCTCATGATAATCAATTCAATAGTGCATTGAACCATCCATCTTCTTGATGAAGAAGACTGGTGCACCCCATGGTGAAGAACATGGGTATATGAATCGTTTATCCATATTCTTCTATAGTTGTTTCTTTAGTTCCGCATGTTTGGAAATTACTATCCTATATGGATTTTTGGTTATTATCAACACCCCAGGTATAATATCATTTAAAAATGTGACCTCTCAATTAGGAGGAAGACCCATTAATTCCTTGGGAAACACATTCGCATATTCCATCAAAATAAGCATGCCTTCAAGTATAATCCATTCCTTAGACTCAATCATTTCGGTTAGATATGCTTGCTCACAGGGCAATAATATCCATAACCCAAATGATGGTTCTAAAGTAGATTCTTCCTCTTCCTTACACTTGTATATAATTGGGGGTCTATTTTTAAAAAAGAGATTTATTTTCTTCTCATGAGAATTTATGTTGGATCTATATAGGGAAATCCAAACCATTCCCATATTTGCATCAAATTCCACCAAAGAGAGTATGAAATGGTTTTTGGGATGTTCAGCCAAAAAACATTAATAGAGGAGGAGTTATATAATTGGGATGAAATAAATATCCCATTTTACATTTTTAATGACATACATACTTTTTTAAGTTGTGGTGGTGTTTGGATAGTTCTTCTAAATAATCGTGATATTAATGAATTCATAGAACCATAATAAAAAATTATGTTCACTATTATTTAATGAATAACTAGCATACCTATCACTATTTTGTTTTTGTGATTAAATTAGATTATAATGATGAAAATGATCATTCTTTCTACCTTGGAGGTTGTTTTCCTCCCCAAACCCATGGCTTAGCATAGTAGTTTATAAAGTTCCCTGGTTCCTAATAGTTGAAGCAGTAAACAATCTGCTAAGGGTTGATCCAAGAATTACTTTCCTCTTTCCCATTGGTGTGTTTCCTCTATTGGAAATCATTGGCCAAGTTCTCCTCTCTACTGTACCTAATTCATTTACTTGTACCCTTAAAAAATTTCTATGGTTATTGTTTATTCACCTTTTGCAAGTGGTATAATGAAATTTCTTTGCTCTATTAGATTTATCCATCGGACTTCCAGAATTAAACTCCACTTTCCACTTCTTACCCCCATAATACTCATTGAATTATCTGATCTCCATTTCAACATTGAGGGAAAATTGGACAATTTCATCATAGCTATCAAAGAAACAGATCACCAACCATGTTTTAGAATAGGATTTATACTACCAAATATGCGGTCAACCTTGCATTCAATGGTAACAACAAAACTAGATATCCATTGTTTTAATAGCTTCCTTAGGCTTGATATTATTGATTAATGTACAACCCTAATCAAATTATCCATACATATGATAAATATCCAGAATAATCTTCTCTTGTTTAGAATATTAAAGGTTATATAAGATCTTCTCAATGTAGTTGACCTATTTTTCAGTGATTAAGGGATTATATGATCCCTTGAAATTAATAGGTCTTTGTCACATGAAGCTCTCGATTATAGATTATTCTCTCTTAAAGGGTTTAGTCACTCCTCATGATCCATGTTTCTATTCATAACATGAGTTAGTAGAGAGAGTATTATGAAAATGTTTGGGATTCCCACACCCATCGTATTGGGAATCTCATTGGGGAGGTCATCACATTTTCCTCATCGGTTGTTAACCAGATTTCTTATATTATTAGCCATTTTATATAATAAAGGGAAACTCTGGGATGATTTTTTAAACAATTAAACATATAAAGGGGAATCCAATGAAAATAAAGGGATAAAATTAAAATTAAAATTATTTACCCTAAGTTATGAATTTATAGTCTTCAATTTAAGTTATCCATGATCTATTTCTTAACATATATTATTGTGGGGTATTTTTTGTTCCCGTACTAATTGTTTATAAGGAGCTTATGAATTTAACAAAGAATATCCCCCAATATTTTCATGACAAGAGTGCAGTAAGAGACGTTTTCATGTGTCAGATTACCCCATGTTAAGAATAGAATATATTGTTTGAGCTATCACCCCTATGTATATCTATGACAGAAGCACATCAACTTGTAGTATCTAGATAGAGATGTATTTTCTTGATAAACCACTTTCCCCATACTTACCAAAATTTAGTGATGCTTTTTTATTATTAGTCTTATCCATAATAAATTAACTAGAGTTATCTAATACTAATAATTTTTCTAGAGTTTCCTAATACTAATCCAAAAAATAATAATACCTATCCTCCGATACCAACTATAATGACCCCACTCTTTATTACAAATTTAATAATTTTTTATTATATAAAATTAAACATAATATAAACCAGAATATCAATAGGTATAGTTCCTTTGGTAAATTAGGTATAATAAATTAAAAATTAAAACATTAAAATAAACATCTTTATTGAAAACTTCTTTAGCATGACCCAAACATTCCTTCATACTTAACACTGCATGGGATAACCCGAGGACATACATAAGAATAGAGTGTGATATAAAGGCTTGTAAGGGAATAATTAGGGACAAAATGAGGAAGAAAATAAATTTTAGAAAATATTTATATCAATGTATCATAAAAGGAACATGTAAAATAAGGCATGATATCGCATGATAATTATAACATGTGAAATGTTTCAACAACTTAAAACACTACATCATAAAAATATCTGAAGGAAAAACCCACCAAGAAATCATGGTGTAAAAAGGATCATAAAGGAATTAGGTAAAACCCATGACACATAATGATGTATCCTGATAATAACCATTACCCAATATATTGGAGTGTTATCAGGGCGCACCCTTCATAATCATTTCATTATCATTCCTAAGTGCGCCACATAGATCATATAAAATGGATTCATTAAAAATAATAATTTATTACATGATCAATGAATGTGTAATAATTACATGTAAGTATTTAATTAATAATTATATTTGCATAAAAATGAATACCCTTGATAGAAAAATGGTTACGGTATTCACTACACAATTATTTTGGCATGGAAAATCACGGCGCAATTTCGGCATCATAACGACATCATATAGAAATTAATAAAATGGATTTATGAGAGAGAAATGGATATCTCATAATTTATAAATGAAATGGATAGTAATAGAGACATTTAAATACATTAATAAACATAAGAAATTGAAAATATAAGGTATAAAATAAAAAAGAATCATAAAGAAAGAGGATAAAAAAAACCCATACATAATTTGGCATGGAAATAGGTGTGAAAAAAGGTTCATAAGAGAGATAAATTAGTGTGAAAGGGGATATAATTATTTATACATATAATGTAATGTAATTGGGATATTTAATAATATATCCCAATATAATAAAATGGAAATTAAGACATAATATTAAAACGAGTGCTTGATAAAAGAGGAGAGTGGAAGATAAGGTTCCTTTACATGAGTGTGTGACTCCGAAGGATTGAGAGGGATTATTGAAAGATTAGGGAACCTTGGGAGGACTATAGGGAGTATATTTAAGAGTTTTTTCATTCTACAAGGATTTTTAGTGAAGAGAAATGGGATCATGTGTGGGTTTATATAGGCAATGAGGGAGATTTCATTATTATTTATGTTTTCGACTCTACATAATAAAATACTCCAAACCACATCCCATATAACTGTTTATCCCATTTTTTATTCTAAAGTGGAGTGGTTTAAATTATTTTATATGAATATTGGCCGAAGATAATAAAATAACTCTGTTACTTATGTGGAGGTGCGTCACACTCTCAAAGAAATGATTTTAAAATCACAAAATATAATATAAGTCTTAGAGGATTTATTAAGGCTTCATAAAATATAACAAATAAATCTAAAATAAAATTATTTTAAATTCAAAACATATATTTGGTCGTGTATACAATTTATATTACTTATTACATCAATTTTGGTTCATTGTGATGTCGTAAAACAGCTAGTATATTTATACGGTATCTAGTTTTTACCGGAAAATTTGAATATCTCAGAAAATTATGATAAATTCACCATTGGATAATTTTGAGATTTTTATTCCAAAAATAATATTCATTTTATCAAATAATTTTCAAAATATGTGAATTTTCAATTTTAAAATAAAAAACACCATTTATTAAAAATGACGGGTTTTTGAAAATAATTTTTTTTCTAAAACCTTATAAAAATTACGTTTGACTTCATAAAAACATTAAAATAATTTATATTTAATAAAAACTATTTTATAATAATATTATATTAAAATATTATTTATTTTAATAATACATTAATTTATTAATTGAATTTGAATATTATCCTTAAAATACTATTTGGGTTTTATTGAATCAAAATAACAATCATTTATAATGTAATAATAATAGGCTGAGAATATATTAATTATACTATAAAAAATAATTTAAATATTACTATTTCTAGGGTCTTGATAAATATTCCTTTAATACACTAGCATACACCCAATGTTTAATGTGCACTATAGTGCACATTTAATGGGGACGTTCAACAACCATGGTTTATGTCATGATCTCGATGAGCTTGAAATTATCTCGTAAACGCTCTCACTCATTCTTTAGTTGTTGGATCTCAGCTTATTCTTGGTACAGGGAAAATCCCAGAAACTTTACCTCCCATAGAGGCTCCGAAAAATGGGCTCCATAGGGTACAATCCTATTGGTTGAGGCCATCACTTTTTTTTTCAGAGACAAATGGATTTGTAAAAACCCTATATATATACTAGACATAGGATAATTATTAAAAGTCTATATTATCAACTTTAAAGATACATAACGGTAATTTAAATCAAATTGGATATAATAAAAAAAAATAAGTGCATATGTTTTCTATAACCATAATACATTCAGTTAAATCAAATAGGGGAATTTTATTCATAATAGTTCGGGTCTTTACATAAATTCCCAAAAAAAATTATAAATTTTATATAATAAAATTTAAATACATAAAGAACTATTTATTTATTTATTATTATTTAAATATTCATGAGTTTTCACAAGTCATGTAGTATAATAATAATAATAAAAATATTATTTGACACAAGGAATACATTAGCAATAATATTTGATAAAGAGACTTCGTAAAACCATGAAATATTTTTCCCTAAATATATATTATATCTTATATAATTGTTTTAGGGTCATGTGAATTATTGTGCACAAAATTTACTCTTAATATATTTTTCTCAAGATTGAGAAAACCTCCCAAAAATTCTCTCAAGAAAAAGTAAAAAAATCCTCCACCTCACTCTCAATAGTAGTGAGAATAAGATAAATAGTTCTTTAAGAGTAAGAGAATTCTTGATATTATAAATGGATAATGATGCATGATGTTCAGTTTATCCACACCAGAACTCGAAAAAAATAAATTTGTTCTGATATTCCACGAGAAAATGTGAATAATGCTATAGAAATATCACTTTTTATTCTTCACCATAATGATGATATAATAATAATTATAAATGGACCGATCAATATACAATAAAGAATTATCAAGATGAGGTAATTTTTATTATGATATGTGAATACTCTAATACTACTGTATGAACCCTCAAATATACCATCCTAAGGTGCTGAGGATGTTGGTTTAGAGACACATATAGACAACACATAACAAAAAAGTACACACCATGAACCCATTGTCAACAACACAAGAATGTACCATGGTAATCATGATATTACATGTAGGGGTTAGTACATGACATGTAATTACACCCCATGTATTAAGATATATTTGTAATATGGGTATACATGGATTACATGGCGTGTAGTTGGTGTACATGTCATATAACCACACATAGTCCCCCCCAGTGTAAATAACAAAAGCCGTGCGATCAAAGTACGACGTGTGTAATTAATACACACAAATCATATTGATTAAAATCTAATAAAAATGTTCTTGAAGTGATTACATGCCATTTAATTGGAATAAACACGATGTAAAACTTAGTTACCCATGAAAAATACATTCCATGTTCATAAGTGTGTTGCATGAGGGGCTAAAAAAGGATTAAAAGTCATGTAGATGGTTGAACATGCCACATATCTCATCACTATTCATGTAAGGTACATTGTGAGTGTTTCTTGTGATTAAAACACTAGGGATCAAAAATAAATTAAATCAAATACAAAAAAATCCATGTAACTTGTTTAAACATTGTGGAATAAGGGTTTTCTACCCAAAGCACCCACATATTGATTTTTGGTAGGTTGTGTGGAATTAAAATATTTAATTATAATTTTTATATGTAATTATGATAATAAAAAATGTATATAGTTTCCATAAATTTCATATATTTGATAGTTAGTTCAACCGGTACATTCCATTTGTATTCAAGAATTGTTATGTGATCATATATTTCATATAGACTATAAAACATGACCCCTATAGCGACACATCATGTAATATCATGCCACTTAATGTAATTACATAGTAAATAAAAAGTACTATACACATCTTATGTCACACACCATGCGAGTGAAAGTAGATTACGTGTAAATCAGGGCATATGCCACATCGAATCTAGTGTAGGACATATATGTTAGATTATCGACTAAAGTTAATCTGATTAGGAAGGATTCAATTCGTATTCTCAGTTGGTGAATTTAATTTACAAGTTCATTTTAAATTAAAATTTATTTATTTATTTTTGTTAAAATGACCAAGGATGATAATCACATGGAATGTTTGGAATGATAATTAAGATAAATAATTAATTAATGAATAATATAATTAAGTTATTAATTTTATAAATTTATATGAATAAATAGTGAATTTATATCAATTCTAAAAATATTAAATTCTTAGTTACAATATGTTTTATGTGATTTTGAGTTTAATTAAACATTGTATGTGTTGTCTTTCTAATTAATTGAATTATTTATTGCATGAGTTTTTTTGATAAATTTATTATTAAATAAAATATGATGATATGTGTATCATCCTATAATCTCATTATGCAGGGGCCTATATGTACATTTTTTATTTATGTAACCCTAATCCCCTTATTCCATCACTAGTGAGTGAGTAATAATTTATAAAGGATGAATATTCTAATGTTAAGAAGATAGATCAAGAACATGTTTAGTTAAATCGAACAAAGGAGATACATAGGTTATAAGTGGAATGTTGCAACTCAATCCAATACCTTCTCAAGGAGTTATTCTCTTAGTTTTAATGGTAATAATATAACCTACTCAACAAATTATCAAGTAGTTAAAAGGTCATTCTCAACCCATTTATTTTTATTTTTTTCAGGTGCAGGGTTATTTATTTATTTATAAGATGAAATTTTTATTTTGATTATTAAACATGTTCATATATAATAAATTAATTAACAATAATACAATATGAAATAAAGTAAATTCATTGTATTTAAATTATTTTATTAAACCTGGTTAATTAATAGTGTAAAATTCACAACATATTAACAATAATGTAAAAGAGAAAACAAATATCATTTGTAAATAAATATAGAGAAATATATCTAGAAAATATTAGGCAAGAATTCATTTTTTATTTGTTGAGATAGAATGAAACCAAATATGTTAGTACTGGTTTGTCCATTCTCAGGACACATTCATTTATTAGGGAATTCTAATGAAAGTTTTCAGTTTAATTAACTGAGTTTCCATCAATACAAGTTTCACTTATAAGATTGTTTTGTAACTTGGAGTCTCCTGTAGAGGAAATAAAAGTCCATAATTTTAGGATTGGGAACTCTACTCCATAATTAATGAATTTTAAGTTACATTATTTAGAAATACCACCTAACTAAATGCCACTGACTTATTTGAACAGTCCCTTTTCGGGTTTATAGGAAATGGACATGGATCATTTCCACTAGAATATCAATGAAAAAGTATAATTTGAATCCAATAGGGAGGGATTTTAAGATTTTATAAAATAGTGAAAGACTAATAAAATAAAAACATATTACAGCACAATTATATATTAAAATAAATAAATAAAATATTCTTTTATTTTTTTTAGAAAACCGTATGTCATTCGACCATGAAATTATCTATATGATTGATATTAGGGAAATAAAACCTCTCAACTAGTTCTAAATTCAATGAGTAGGACATAAAATTTCACATCATAATATTTCAAGATTCGAATTTTTACATGATGGAGTCCCAAATTCCCATTGATCCCTATAAAGAGGATAACAGGTCTGATTATTATATCTTTTGAATCAAGTAGGAAATTAATTGTGTGGCTATTTTCTAATGCCATCATCCATGACTAGTGAGAATTTGAAGCTTTATGAAGACATGAATGTGAACACCATGTTATCCCATCTCCACGGTTTTTATCAGGATAAAGAAATATAAAATATTTTTAGGATATACAATGAACTCCTTAAATGTATTCTTAGAGAAGGTGCACCAAATAGACCTCTTATAATAAAAATTATTTCCCATATTTAGCAATTAAAACTTTCATATTTCAATCTAACAAAGGAATTATACTTATAGATCATGATAACCAAAATTATTCAAAGTTTATAAAATTATATTGTGAATTTTAATATGAAAAATATATAGAATAGTCCCCAATATCTCATGAATTTTATTCTTTAGGTTATTAAGGAAAATAGGCATGAAAAAACTTCAATACTTAAGATGGGAAATATAAATGGGAAGGTAATAATACTTAAGACTAACACTAAGTTCTGAGAACCTTTGAAACTCTATTATAAGAGGATAATTATTAGTTCGAATAATAAGGAAAAAAAATTTGTGTGTATTTCTTGTGGAAATAAAGGTCACTCAAAGAAAAAGTGCACTTTAGTGAAGAATTTGGGAGAGCATCTCATGTGTTCGTTATCTAATGTGATCCCTTTATTTCTAAAAATTATTAATTAGATACATCTTGTGATACTCACATTAGTATTAAAATAAATAAACCACGTAGATTATATAATATTACTAAGGACGAGGTGGATCTTTTAGTTTCCAATGAAACAAGATTGGTTGCAATATCTATTGGAGACTACCATCTCACTTTCCAAAAAATATATATTCTAGTTTTAAGTATTTGTTATTACATACCTTATATAACTAAATATGTAATATCCATGTACAATTTACATATGGATGGTCTTATTTTCATGTTTGGAAATAAGAGATGCTACTTTTATAAAGATAACATATGTTATAGGATGACACATTTGAATAATTCTCTTAATGTTCTATAATATAATTTTTTTTGGAAAATGATAATGCATCAGATTAACATTAATTAAATCACATATAGTTATGGAATCACCAACTTGGTTATGTAAAATAGAATCTTTTGAAAAAGATATATCAATAAGTTCGCTTATATTATTTTAAAATAAATAGTTATATATATAAAATTATTGTTTTCAAGGTAAAAGGACAAAATATTTATTCACTTGAAATGGGTAAGGTCTAAAGATCTTCTATATTTTTTATAGTCATTTGTGGACATTTTCAAGATGAATATTGAGGTCAAATTTATAACCTATATTAATGAATTTATTAGATATGGATATTTCTACTTAATGTGGAATAAGTTTCAGTCCTTTGATAAATTTAGGGATACAAACAATGAAGTAGAGAATTATCATGGTAATATTATAAAGAATCTGTACTCATACCATAGAAGTTAATATCTTAATAATGTTTTCAACAATTATCTATGGGATTTCGTGATTATATCTCAACTCACTCCTCTTTATACACCATAATGTAATGGTATTAGTGAAATAAAGAATATCACTTTATTATAAATGGTGATATTGATGATGAGTCATGAGACTTTTCCATTATCCATTTGGGGATAAATATTGTAGAATGTGAAATACATACTAAACCATGTTCTTACTACTTTAAAAAAATCCCATATGAGTTATGGTGTGGGGATAAATCCATGTTGTTAAATATATGTTTGTGGGTAGGTAAGGTATTTATTAAATCCACTTCATGAAACAAACATTCACCTATATTAAAAATAAAAAATTCCACAAATCACTATATAATAAATCATTAGAACAAGATAAACTTCAAAAAATCTAATTTTTATGATATATACGAGTTTACATTAGAAATAATTTCATGAATTCCCATTGAAAAATTTGTCACAAAGAAACTAGTACTATGTAGGAGCAGTGTAGATGTTAGAGAATAGTAGATATTTTTTTAGTCACTAAGGTTGGTGACTCATTATTAATTGAAAATAAAAAAACTTAATCTTATAAGTAATTAATAACGAGTAAAAAATTGGATAGTGAAAAAATCAATGAATTTTGAAATAGATTCCATATACTAGAACCTTGTTTTGGTTTTGATAGATTCGCTAGTAGAAGTAAATCCTTTCGATTTCGAATGGGTATTCAAGAACAAAATAAACAAGGATGTGAATGTTACCACCTATAATGATTGATTGGTAGCTAAAGAGTTTAGTCACTGTTAATGACTAGACTATGAAAACAAATTCACCGGTATCTATGATAAAATAAATCCAAATTATACATTCCATGGTAGCTTACCATTATCAAAATATTTGGAAAATGGATGTCAGAAGATACTTCCTTAGTGAGAACATTGTAAGAGATTTATATATAATATAACCACAAGGGGTTTAAACTCCCAAGGATGCTAATAATGTATTAAAATTTTATAGAAAAATTTATGAGTTGAATCAAGCATTAAGATCACGAAACATTATTTTTGATGAATATAGAAGACAATTTTGTTTTATAAAGAATGAAATTGATCCCTATGACTATAAGTTGTTTAGTATGAGTTTAGTGTTTTCTTAGAAATATATATCGATTATATATTATTGATGTTAAATGAGATATCGAGCTTATATTCTATTAATATATTGTAAATAAAAATTTTCTCCCTAAATAACTTTCATGAAACAACTCATATTTTAAGGATTAAGATCAATAATAATAGACTTATGTAACTGATTAGACTAAGTAAATGTACATAAATTGAAAAGGAATTTAGGAGATTCAATATTGAATAGTACATGAGGGTATTATTCCCAATGTCACATCGTATACATTACAATAAAAAAATTATTCCTCTAATACAATAGGATAGAGATAGGGAAAATAAAAAGTATTTCTTATGCTTCAACAATGTAATCGATCATGTAAGACATGCCATGTACCAGGATTGATGTTTCTTATGCCTTGGGTATGGTAGGTAGAAATAAAGAAGACCTAGTTGAGACACATTGGATGACTATAAAGGCAGTCCTAAAGAATCTGAGGTATATTGAGGATATATTTATGGTTTATGGAGGGGATGAGAAAATAGTCATTAGGGGATTCTAAGACGTAGGTTTTTAGATTGATAATAATGGTTTTAAATCATATCTAGGATATTTTTTCAGACTTAATAGAGTATATTTGATATAGGAGAGTGATGTGTAATTAATGGTCACAAATTCTATAGATAATTCTGAGTATATTCCATTTTGGATGCAACTAAAGAAGTAGTTTTGATTAGAAAATCCCTCTATGTTATTGATTTGGTTATTAGTAGTAAATATACCATCACCGAGTATTGTTATAATAATATAGTAGTGGTACTATCCAAGGAGCTAAAGAACCATCAATTAATAAAGTATATACTTTAGTATTATCCCCTATTAATGGATTTTCTCATAGTGGCGAGGTTACTTTAAAAAGTGTTTCCATAAAAGAGAAAGTGGTGGACCTGTTGAATAAATCATTTTCTCAGTAGAAGAATGGATATCATGTCAGATCTAATAGACTAAAATTTATTAGTAGTTATATATAGTGAAAGTGGGAGACTATTTGTGTTTGTTCCCTATAACTAACTTACTTTTTACTTGAAATTACCAATATATTCAAATACAAAAATTTTAATAAATATCTTACCACATGTTGAGTGTTCTTCTATATAATTTTAAGGTGATAATGTTATTAGAATATTCAGCTCATTAAAATGTTACAATAGTTCCTTTTTATAATGATAACCTTGGAGTGTTATGAAAATATTATTAAATATATGTCCCATGTTCTAGATGACATTTATTTGATGAGACACAAATTATGTTTAACTATCTGGTACCCGGTCTCATAAAACAGTAAGGTTTCTTCTTATGAAGCTCATACATGGTGATATCTGAGAAGGGATATTATCATAACAAACCCGACAATAATAATTCCACATGTTATATGTGCCATTATATATTCAAATATACAGATGTGTGTATAATTGCATAGATTTGAGATTATTGTTTACGTATACCATGAATAATGTACTTTTATGTATTGATGAAAACCATGAAGATATATTTTCACACTGAGGTAAGATATATTAGATGTGTCATAAGTGATATGAAATTAATTAAATATTATAATAATGGATTTTCCCTTCCAAGTTAGTGTAATTAGATATCTGAGGCCCTTTTATTAAGATGAAATTGTATAAATAAGTCTATGATAATGGTGGTCTATTAGAGAGTTTATTTCAAAGCATAAAATAACGATAAATTAAGCAAGGAGGTTTATTTTAGAAGTATTCATCATTCTTTATGAGATATAGAAAAAGAGAGATTATATTACACAATAAGAATTCATATTAGGTTGTTTTCTTTGGAACATTAACTTCTTTCTCTATGGGATCATCAACATGTTTAATGATTCCAATCATGGACTTTAAGAAAGTATACCCAATTACATTAATAAAAAATATTATAGGGCCACATACTAATTATATCCAAAATATTAGTTTAATTCTATTTTAATTTAGTAGTAATAGTAACTGTTATTCAAAAAACAAAAAATAATAAATATTCATGTTAACATGACTGTATAAATTAAATCACCAGTTACTTTACTGTGAAATATATTTGTTTTGAATATTAATAAATACATATGCATGAGTTAGTGAATATAAAAGTTATTAATTTTTCAAATGAAAAATATAATGATATTTATTTAGAATAAATATTTATTATTTGAGTATTGATAAATTATGAGAAGGATTTATGGGCCAAATTAAGGGAATAGTGGAAGTGATATATTTTATTTAATATGATTTAAAAAAGTAATAATTTATTTATTTATGAAATAATATTTAAATATTTGTGATTTAGTACATTTCATGGAGTATAATAATAATAATAATATTTTTATTATTATTTGACCAGTGGAATATATTATAGGTAATATTTGATGAAGGGTCTTTGTAAAATTATTAAGTATTTAACCCTAACTACATACTCCATCTTATATCATCTTTCTAGGGGGATGTGATTTTTTTCACAAATTTTACTCTCAATAGAATTCTCTCATGACTGAGTGAACTGCTCAAAAATTCTCTCTAAAACAACTAAAAATCCTCATCCACCCTCTCTATGCTAACAGTGCATGGAAAATACTTCTTCAAGACTAATATAATACTAATTATTATAAATGGATAATGATGTAATGAATCTGGTTCATGAAAACTAGAACCCCCAAATACCAACATTGTTGTAATCATGTTTATAGAGAACCCATTGACTCTATTATAGGAATTATACTTTAGATTCTCCACTATAACGATGATATGAAAAAAACTTCAACCAATTTGATTAACATCAAATAAATAATTATCATGATGAGGAAATTATTATTTTAATTATTTATAAATTATATGTGAAATGATAATTTCTAGGAATAATATGGGGGTTTCTTTTCAATTTATGAGAATTTTATTTTAGGAAACCAATAGATAAATATTTTTTGGATATGGGACTCACCTCTTTCATAGTGACCCAAAACCTTCAATAAACTCACTTCTTACCCATTTGGGAGAGGCTTTTATTAGAATAATTAGTCTAGAATTCATAAAGTTATTTTATCTATCATTACATATATATATTCTTGGTCCACATCGGGATTTTTAATAGAACATAATTTTTTGAGTAATTAGGTAATGACGAGTATGTCTTATAATCCTTAGACACATGGGAAATCAGAACATACCACACAAACTTTGGAAAGAAGTTTTCTAGACCATGTGCTTGATTTTGGGAGATCATGGGATGATTATATTCCTTTAGTAGAAATAATTTATAATAAGTATCAAAAATTGATTCACATGGATCCTTTCAATGCACTGTATATAATACTATTTCAATAACTATTATATTGGGATAAATAGAGGGACAATATTATCTTATAACATAGTAGAGTTTATTAGATAACTGATTATGTTCATGTGACCTAGAAAAGAAGGATGAAAATTCAAACATGAATGAATAATTTTGTGGTATGATGGTGATGACCCTTAGACTTTGCGATTGGAAATCATTTTTTTTTTATAAATTTCACCTTGATTGGGACATAAATGTTTCATAAATTAAGAAATTTTAGAACCTTGATATACAAGTTTGTATGATATTATTGAATTAATTAAAGATATAAAATATAATTCAACATTTCCACAGAATTATTATTTAGTGTATGAAATGTTCTATATTTATCAATTACTGTGGTTCAAATCTGATCCTTCTCATGTTCTTCTCTATGACTTGGTTGAATTGGACTCAAGTGTGGAATTTATTAAAATTTTAGTATAAAATGTTGATAGAAAGGAGAGAACCTTGATAGGAATGACCATTACTTGGGTTATAGTGTTATTATATCTTGGAATGATTCAAGAATATAATTTACAGTGAGAGGACAAAATATTAAAATAATGAATTTATTTATTTTTGGAGATAAAACTAGGTACATTTTCAAGGGTGGAATGTATTTGTATTGGGTGCACTATAGAATCATGAAATGATTGTTTTTAAAATTTTATCATCGAGGTAAAATAATGAAAACCACTCTTGATAGGATCAATTCACAGTGAAACCAAAGGATCCAATGTAACATAAATTTTCATAAAAAACAAAATCAAAAGAGTTCTTCATTTTATTTGTCTCAAAGGCATGTTCCACTCATTATTGGATTTCATCACTTGAAGGAACCATACTTAGAACACTCTATATTGTACAAAAAATGCTCTAAAAACTTTCTTGATTGTCCATATTCAATATTTGGGTGAAAACATGAAGATAATAATGAACTTTTCATGTAAATGTGATCATGTGATCATAGATTCATCAATACGGAAGAGAAAACTCTAACTGGGATGACCAGATCTCCATATTATCTCTCTAGGACATGAGAGAGATATTATGAGGATATATAATTTAAATTTATGAATAATCCACTCAAAAATTGTTTAATATTTAATATATATTGAGGTATTATTTATTAATATTTCACCTATTACCTTTAAGAAAACATCCTAAATTAAATCAACTTGAACTTGTATGAAATATAGAACACATAAAAAACATCTTAAATGTTCTACCACATACTTGTTACATCATGAATATGTTACATAATAATATACGAGTTCTTAAATCATCTTTCCCCTCCCATAAATATTAAATAATCCTTTAATATTAAATTTTTTATATTTGATTGAATATTTTAATTATATTTATTGAAAAACACCTGAACAGATTATGTAAATAAAATCAATAATTTTTATTATAAACTCGAATAATATTAAATTTATTTATTTAATTGTGATTTTTTAAACTTAAACATTACCCAGATACCATTATGGGGACAACCATGTCCTAAAACTCAAATTCAAAAGAATTGTCGATGATTCTTAATACACTTTGTGTGCAAAACTATGGGCCCTTATCGCGATAGTTGTGACTGTTACTCATACACTAAGATAGATTTTTGGAAACCCATAAAGAACCTCATTGGGAAAATGTTTCTCCATAGAAACAAAAACCTCCTATCAACATACAATATGTAATATAATCTATTTGTATCATGATATACCATAATTTAGGATTCACACTTTGTGTCATCATCCATTCATGCTTTATAATTTTATTACATTACTAGATGAAAATACCTTCTTATACCATAGAAATGGGTTTAATAAAGGCACTACCATCCTGGTCAAGTATGCTTGATATATTACTTCTTTTATGGAAGATAAAAATCTCATCTTCACCATTCAATATAATGCCACCAATGATATAGACAACATAATAGACCTTGAAAAAATAAAAACGTCATGGATTTCATCTTGAATGAAAGTATCTAATCAAAAGGTACACATTGATAATGATCTCAATTCAAGGTACCAATACATGTTCTTGTAAATTTTTGTCATGACCCCCTCCCCACAAAGTGTACCCCTCCAGGGCCGGCAATGTGAGAAAGGAGATAATGACCCCCCGAGTCCCGCCTCCAGTAGGCCCCGGGTTGGCGACTAGCACTGAGGGTATAACACACACACTAATGGGAGGCATTACCCTCTAAGAGAACACATGCAAAAGAGAGAGATAGAATAGACTCCAACCAACTCCAACTCATAACTGAAAATATAAAAGAAACCCAAGTACATATATGAAATGTCATGAAAAAGTACTACAACTGAAAGGGAAAACTAAAAGTACCCAAAAGAAAGTAAAATGGCAGCGACCACAAGCCCGAACAGCTCCTCCTCCAACCCCAAGATAGTAGTAACCAGCTTGATCTCCAACCTGCTCCAAGTGACCTGAAAAACAGTTAGTATATACATAGGGTGAGTATAACAGTATACTCAGTAGGATCCTCCCCAAGAATCTCATGCAAAAGTAAATAAAGCATGGTAAAGCCCAGTGAACAACAAGTGAAACTAACTCATTACCTAAACAGGTATACTAAGCTCCCAACCTCACCATGGCTACTCTCACCAAGTAACGCATACAAGAAAATAGCATATAGAAAAGAATATCAAGGGTACCCCGCTATTACTTCCCCACTGGTTTGCCGCTTTGCCCCAACGACATACGTCCTGTGCATCTCTCTCCAAAGGCTTGCCCGCAGACACCTGGGCTAAGCTCCACAATCTACACCTCTTGCACCACATAGGCTTGCCTGCAGACACCTGGGCGAAGCACCACACCGTCCTCACAACCAAAGGTAACCAGGTAGTTTCTGGGAGCCACCACAGCTCACATAACGTGTATCATACGTCGGGTATAATATCTCAAGCCATTACAGCCCATACTTCGAGTAAGGATCCTCAAGCCATCACAGCCTATACATGTTACACCTATAGTAGTTTATAGGATACTATATCCAGAATATATGTGTGTGAATAACCACAAGACATTACAGCCCTCTACACACATATATGGGGTAACTAACCGCTTGCCTCATGGCACAAGTATCTACCAAGAGAAGAGAGCGGGGCCAAAGGGGGTAGTCAGCCATTCAACCTCCCATCAGAATGTTGGGGAAAACACCCGCCCAGGGCTCAGAATCCCAGGGGTGTCAGTTGCCCTTACCAACAGGATGGATTAGCGTATAGAAACACAAAAAGTACAGAATATATATAACTCACAACCACACTATGGGCATTACCTAGTCATAGGCACAACTGCAGCTAACGTCTCTCAGACTCCAGGCTGCTACTTCTAAGACTAGGTATCCTATAAGCACACAACCATTTGAAGACCTTTATTAGATTACTCCATTTTCATTTTATCAGTTCCACTGTACGTTAATTAATTCTTTAAACATTAATTAACCATGAACAATATACCACATTAAACTAAATTGGAATCACATTCAAAAACTGCTCCTTTTTAGGATTCACATCACTATTAAATTCTGGTTTCTCCATCCCCGTGTATTATCACCATTTAAACAAACTTTCATTATGGAATTACCTCCCCATATTCCCAGGTATTCTAGAAAAGCATCCTATGCTACTAAACACAAAGGGCTCAACACGGTAAGTAGATATACTACCCATCGAGTCTTTGCCGCCTATAGCAAGAGCATAGACCCATCCTCCATCGAGAGGCTAAACACGGAAAGCACGTGGCATACCCCGCGTGTCTTCACCTCCTTCGGAAAGAGGGTAAGCAAAACCAGATGCCTTGAGAAGTGGGGAAAAGTAAAGCAGATAAACAATCAAACCACAAACATCAAACCATCACATTCATCTCATACCATCATCCTTGGTGTCCCCCCCGACACCCACATGCATAAACCGATGCATCTCGCCACACTAGGCGTCATCCGCTACCACAACCACAAGTCCCCATGCCTCCACATATCACAACAGCCATCCAGGCTTACATCAAATCACAAGCAGCAGGAAATCAAAGATCACAAAATGGGCTCCCGGCCCTTTAACAAGGCATTCAGCCTTCATACAATATGAGCACTCAGAGCTCCAAACCACAAGGCATTCAGCCTTACAAGCAAGCGGGTAACTCAAAACCCTTTTGAAATTATCGAACTAATAGTTCTTTAATCCGTCTTGAATTAACAGATTCATTAACATGCCTCTTTATCTTTAGCCAATTATTTAACAAATAATTCCAACTTTACGTTCTTTATCAATTTCCATCATGAACGAGCAACAAATTAAAGAAAATCATAGATATCACTCTATCTAGGAAAAAAATATGAGGCAAACCGTTATCTCGGTACAAAGTAACAACATACGATCAACCAATTCTTTTAATCCAGTTCAAGTATTTAATTAGGTCAATTTCATTGTGATCCAAAGGACTAAATCATGCTAATTCTACGATTGCACATACACAATTAGAGAAGCCATGAATCCCCTACCTCGAAGAGTTCTTGACGTCCTTTATCCACACAACGGGTCATAGTCCTCTTCTCCTCACGACAGCTGCATCCACCGGAGGATGCCACAGTACGACAATACCAACCAACCCCAAGAAAACCCATTAGAACCATGGAGATTACATGCTAATATGGAAGGAAGAACAAGAGAAGGTGATCCCCGAAGGAACGATGATAAAACATACCTTATATCGAAGAACGATCGACACAACTTGGTTGCATCAACAGAGCGGAACTGATCTGAGTAACGTTTGATTGTGAAACTCCTACGAGAATGATTGCAAGGTTCTAGCGTCTCGTAGATGAGAACCAGGAGGAAGAACAACGAAGAATGATATCTCGTTCCTTTTAAAAAAAATTAGAGAGGCGACAGTTTAAGATCCGGTTTATTCTCCATTAAAAACGGATCGCATTAACCCACGCGGTTTGACCAAGTAAAAACATCCCGACCTTAGGAATAATTAATATAGGATTTATGGCCTTTGAATCGGCCATAAAGTCCTTAAAATAAGGTTTTAAAAGTATTTTACATCAAAGAAAACGTCAAATTTGCGAAGCTGGAAACACTGTTCACATACTCAAAATTTGGCAAAGTTTGGAATCGGTAGCTCTTATGGAGTCTGGAAACACTGTTCATTCGTGAAATTTGGCAAAGTATGGAATCGGTAGCTCTTATGAAGTCTGGAAACACTGTTCATTCGTGAAATTTGGCAAAGTATGGAATCGGTAGCTCTTATGAAGTCTGGAAACACTGTTCATTCGTGAAATTTGGCAAAGTATGGAATCGGTAGCTCTTATGAAGTCTGGAAACACTGTTCATTCGTGAAATTTGGCAAAGTATGGAATTGGTAGCTCTTATGAAGTCTGGAAACACTGTTCATAGAACTAAAAAAATTGGAAAAGGAAAGAAAAGCTCAGCGATAGAGCCTTACCGATAGAAACACAAGTCTACTGATAGATCCTCACTGATAGAAGTTCACCGATAAGACCTCACCGATCGAAACACGGTTAACTGAACCTCACCGATATAAGTCCACCGATAGGACATCACCGATAGAAACACTGTTCACTGAACCTCACCGATAGAAGTCCACTGATAGAACCTCACCGATAGAAACACTGTTCACAGAACTAGAAATTTGGCAAAGTGTTAGCCGAGCTACTGCTGGACTGCGGCTACCAGTATACCGAGCTATCAGTATGCCGTGGCTACCGGTAAACCCAGCTACCGGTAGGATGCGGCTACCGGTAGACCGAGCTATAGGTAATCAGTAGCTACCGGTAGACCGAGCTACCGGTAATCAGCAGCTACCGGTAGACCGAGCTATCGGTAATCAGCAGCTACCGGTAGACGGAGCTACCGGTAGGCAGCAGCTACTGGTAGACCGAGCTACCGGTAATCAGCAGCTACCGGTAGACCGAGCTACCGGTAATCAGCAGCTACCGGTAGACCGAGCTACCGGTAGGCAGAAGCTACCGGTAGACCGAGCTACCGGTAATCAGAAGCTACCGGTAGACCGAGCTACCGGTAATCAGCAGCTACCGGTAGACCGAGCTACCGGTAATCAGCAGCTACCGGTAGACCGAGCTACCGGTAATCAGCAGCTACCGGTAGACCGAGCTACCGGTAATCAGCAGCTACCGGTAGACCGAGCTACCGGTAGGCAGCAGCTAGGGGATAAGTCACCTTGTCCTCCAGGAACACCTCCAACACCACATTTTCACAAAGTAATGGACCAGGGAGGTCCGGGCCATTACATTAGATACCTCTCAAAACATTCCCGCTCTCGAGAATTAAAAACCAACCCAGAAGAAAAGAGGGGTCTGAACAACCACCCCATAAGATACCTCTCAGGGGAAAACCACCATGAGTTGTTCAAAAGCTGGAACAAAACTACGACATCCGAGAGTTTGGAAACAAATAATCCATAACCAAACAATTCAAACATAACATCACATCAAAGGTACATAAATAAAACATGAAAGGTCTAACCATAAAGGAAACGTCATTACATGGAAAGAGTTAAACATTAAACAACTCTGGGTACTGAGCACGTATCTGTGACTCACGCTCCCAGGTACTCTCCTCCATGCCACCGTGTCGCCACAGGACACGAACTAAGGGGATAGAATGCCCACGCAACACCTTCTCCTTGTGGTCTTAGATATCCACAGGTCGCTCCTCGAAGGTTGCATCATCGTCAATATCGATCTCTCCCCAATCGATAACATGAGATTCATCATGAAGATAACGACGGAGATGTGATACATGGAAAACATCATGTATCCGACTCATCTGAGGGGGATGTGCTACTCGATACGCCACAGATCCAACACGAGCTAACACCTCGAAAGGCCCAACAAACCGGGGAGAAAGCTTACTTCCACGACCAAACCTTCACTGCCCACGACGGGGAGTCACCTTTAGAAACACATGATCCCCAACATTAAACTCTAACGGTCTCCTTCTTTGATCAGCATATGATTTCTAACGATCCTGTGCTGTCTTCATCCTCTCACGAATCACCTGAACCATCTCTGTTGTATTCTGCACTAGTTCTGGTCCAAGGATTGCTGACTCTCCGACCCCAGTCCAGCACAACGGAGAACGGCATGGCCAACCATACAAGGCTTCAAACGGCACCATACCGATGGTAGAGTGAAAACTATTATTGTAAGCGAATTCTACCAAGGGTAAGTGCTTCACCCATGAACCTCCAAAATCAAGAACACAAGAGCGCAACATGTCTTCAAGAGTCTGGATGGTTCGCTCTGTCTGACCATCCGTTTGAGGATGAAAAGCAGTGCTAAGGCATAGTTGAGATCCAAAAGCATGTTGGAGACCTCTCCACACCCTAGAGGTAAAACGAGGATCTCGATCAGAAATGATCATCCTAGGTACTCCGTGAAGCCTCACCACCTCCTCCAGATACTGCCTCGACAAAACCTCCACTGAGCTCGACTCCTTGATTGCTATGAAGTGGGCCGATTTAGTTAAACGATCCACTACCACCCATATAGCATCATGTCCTCCCGGAGCTCGAGGTAAACCTGTAACAAAGTCCATTGAGATGTCCTCCCACTTCCATTGAGGAATCTCTAAGTGCTGGAGAAGACCACCAGGAACACGGTGTTCGGCCTTCACCTTCTGGCAGACTAAACATCGAGACACATATTCTGCAACTGAACGCTTCAGCCCATGCCACCAAAACTAACTCCTCAAGGATCGGTACATCTTCGTCACACCAGGATGTACCGCCAAGGGTGAACTATGGAACTCTCGGAGAACGGTCTCGCGCATAACCAAGGGAACAAAAAGCCTTCCTTGATACAACACTCGGTGTTGTTCATCCTCCGACCAACCATCAGGGGCCTCACCACATACAACTCTGTCTCTCCAAACTTCCACCTCTAGATCACCCAACTGAGACTCTTCCACCTTCTGCATCAGGGGTGACTGCACCGTCATCTGGAAAACACAACCTCTTCCCCCAACTTCTCTTATATCAAGATGTAAAGATGATAGCTCTTCCATCACTCTCCAAGAATCAACAGATTCACGTACAACATCACTACGTGACTTTCGTCTCAGTGCATCAGCAACAACATTTCCCTTCCTAGGTGTATACGATATTTTGAAGTCGTATTCCTGCAAGAACTCCATCCACCGACGCTGCCTCAAGTTCAAGTCCCGCTGAGAGAAAACATACCTCAAACTCTTATGATCGGTGAAAACCACAAAGCGCTCGCCAATGAGGTAATGTCTCCACAACTTTAGAGCAAACACCACGGCTGCCAACTCAAGATCATGGGTGGCATAGTTGCGTTCATGGAGACGCAACTGGCGAGACCCATAAGAAACAATGGACCTCTGCTGCATGAGAACATAGCCTAGCCCCAGATGTGAAGCATCACAGAAAACATCAAACTGGACTCCCTCCGCTGGAAGACAAAGGACTAGAGCACTTACCAACTTCTCCTTTAGATACTCGAAAGCTGTCTGACACTGATCAGTCCATATGAACGCTTGATCCTTCCTGGTCAAAGCTGTCAGAGGAGTCGCAACTCAGGAGAAATTAGCCACAAACCACCTGTAATAGCCTGAGAGACCAAGGAAACTTCGCACCTCTGACACGGTCTTGGGGGCTGTCCAAGAAACCACTGCTTCTATCTTCGAAGGATCCACAGCTACTCCCTTTTGGGACACAACATGTCCCAAGAAACGAACTTCTTGAACCCAAAACTCACACTTGGACAACTTCCCAAACAACCGATGTTGGCGAAGAACTCCCAAAACGGCTCATAGATGCTCTGCATGCTCCTCCTCAGATGTGGAGTACACAAGGATGTCGTCGATGAAAACCACAACAAACTTGTCCAGGAATTCACGGAACACAGCATTCATCAACCCCATGAAAACAGCTGGAGCATTCGTCACGCCGAATGGCATTACAACAAACTCATAATGCCCATGACGACAATGGAAAGCAGTCTTCGGGATATCCTCATCCTTTACACGCATCTGGTGATATCCTGACCGCAAGTCTATCTTTGAAAACCAACTTTCACCCTTCAGTTGATCGAATAGGTAATCAATCCGTGGGAGAGGATAACGGTTCTTTATTGTCACTTTGTTTAAGCGACGATAATCGACGCACAACCGCAAAATTCCATCAGCCTTTTTCACAAACAAAACTGGTGCACCGCACGGTGACACACTTGGCCGAACAAAACCACACTGCAACAGACCGTCGAGCTGAATACGTAGATCTCGTAACTCAAAAGGGGCAATCCTATACGGAGACATAGAGATAGGAGACACTCCTGGCTGTAGCTCGATCCCAAACTCGATCTCTCGTCGAGGGGGTAAGGATACAACCTCTTCTGGAAAGACATCAGGGTACTCCTCTACGACCCTAGGAAATGCCAGTTGTTGAACCTCTGAAGAACTCAGCATCATCCCAGCCATTATGGATGACAAGGATGAAACTCATCTATGACTCATCCAAGGATCTCTCTCACCAACAAACACTACTTCCTCTCCATATTCATCAAAGAAAACGACCTTCTTCCTGTAGCAATCCACAATAGCCTGCACCGAATACAACCAATCCATGCCGAGGATGACATCATATGGTTGTATTCGTAAACATAGGAAATCTCCCCAAGAGCGGTGCTGCCCCAACACTAGCTCACAGTCTCTACATACTTCAAACAAGCTAGCTCGACCTCCAACTGGCGTAGTCAACGCCAATGGCACTGGAAGCCTCTCTACCTCAAGTCCCAAAGCGTGGACAAGGGTAGGGGATATAAAGGAGTGTGTCGCTCCTGAATCAAACAAGGCATACACCAAGGTAGAAAACAAGCAAAGGGTACCTCGGACGACATCTGGCTCGCCTGGAGCTGGCAACGCTAGAGCATGAAGCTGACCACGACCACCTCCACGGCCTCTCTGACCCTGATGAAGACCACCACCACGGCTGCGCTCTGCTCTCTGAGGACGGGGAGCATCATGGGTCTGTCCTCTGCCTGCTCCATCTACCCTCTGGTGATCTAAAGCTGGTGCAACCTGCTGCTGCTACCTCGGCTGGAACTGCCTCAACGGAGGAACCTGGAGTGGAGCGCCTGGTGCACGATGACTGCTCTGAAAAGTTGGGCACTCCCGCTGCTGATGACCATGTCCACCACAAGAAAAACAACCGCCTGATCCCTTGGCATAGGTCTGAGAGTTGCTACCTCCGGAGAAACGAGATGGGAAGGGCTGGGACCTACCCCCAGGCGGACGGAAACTCTTCTGTCCTGTAAACCGGGAACCCCGGACCACAGCTCTGCTTCGTGAGGAATCATGAAGATTCCCCTCTCATGACGATCCGGTCCTGGTCAAAGTTCTCTCAACAACCTCTGCCCTCGCCAGCACCTCAAGATATGTCTTCAGCATAAATGGGGTGACCTGGCGCTGGATCTCTGGACGCAAAGCCTCCTCGAAATGCCTCACCCTGGCCTCATCATCTGGTAACAGGTCTGAAGCATATCATAGAAGGTTCCTGAAACGGATTCCAAACTCCCGAACACTGGAGCTCCCCTGTCGAAGGGTAAGAATCTCCTGGCGACTGGATGCCTTCGCAGTCGATGAAAGAAACTCGACTCTAAACCTATCTCGAAACTCCTCCCATGAGATCGCTGACTCCTCACGATTCTCGAGGAACAAGAACCACCATTGTCTCGCTGTTCCATGCAACATCGTCACAACCAAGGACACCCAGTGTTCCTTCCGAGCATGAATCGAACTGAAGACTATCTCGACCTCCTCCAACCAGTCTTCTGTGACTGCATCTGAAACGGAGCCCTTGTACTTCTGTAGACTCTGGGGCTGAAACTCTCAGAGTGTCTTCCTCCAAGTGTCATCGTCGTCAACCTCTACCCGGCGACGATCTGCTGGAACAGCCTGCTCGGCACCTTCTGCGCAAACCTGACGAGGATGTCGACCTGGAGCCATACCTGTAAAATAACAACTATTAGAGCTCCTAAGCCTGGAATATGGAAGACTCAACATTAATTAATTATTTTGTTTTATTAATTTTAGGTTACCTATCCCAAGGTCTACCCATTCAAACACAGGCGCAAAGAATAATAATGCATGACCCTTTCCAAGGTCTCTACCCTGCAACCAGTATCACTTTGTTTAGTAGCCATCGTAAACTTAAAGGTCCGTGCAACAGATCATAGGGGGCCCTGAACGCCTATGTCTCTGCCGGTCTCCAGTGTTTACCCCACTTGCTAAACATGAATGACACCGTTGCCCTACCATCCCATGCATCCTCACCTGTGCCTAACTCCAAACTCCATCCTATCCCTCAACCAGAACTCTGATACCACTCTGTCACGACCCCCTCCCCACAAAGTGTACCCCTCCAGGGCCGGCAATGTGAGAAGGGAGATAATGACCCCCGAGTCCCACCTCCAGTAGGCCCCGGGTTGGCGACTAGCACCGAGGGTATAATACACACACTAATGGGAGGCATTACCCTCTAAGAGAACACATGCAAAAGAGAGAGATAGAATAGACTCCAACCAACTCCAACTCATAACTGAAAATATAAAAGAAACCCAAGTACATATATTAAATGTCATGAAAAAGTACTACAACTGAAAGGTAAAACTAAAAGTACCCAAAATAAAGTAAAACGGCAGCAACCACAAGCCCGAACAGCTCCTCCTCCAACCCCAAGCTAGTATTAACCAGCTTGATCTCCAACCTGCTCCAAGTGATCTGAAAAACAGTTTGTATATACATAGGGTGAGTATAACAGTATACTCAGTAGGATACTCCCCAAGACTCTCGTGCAAAAGTAAAGAAAGCATGCTAAAGCCCAGTGAACAACAAGTGAAACTAACTCATTACCTAAACATGTATACTAAGTTCCCAACCTCACCATGGCTACTCTCACCAAGTAATGCATACAAGAAAATAGCATATAGTAAAGAATATCAAGGGTACCCCGCTACTACTTCCCCACTGGTTTGCCGCTTTGCCCCAACGACATACGTCCTGTGCATCTCTCTCCAAAGGCTTGCCCGCAGACACCTGGGCTAAGCTCCACACTGTCCTCACAACCAAAGGTAACCAGGTAGTTTCTGGGAGCTACCACAGCTCGCATAACATGTATCATACGTCGGGTATAATACCTCAAGCCATTACAGCCCATACTTCGAGTAAGGATCCTCAAGCCATCACAGCCTATACACATTACACCTATAGTAGTCCATAGGATACTATATCCAGAATATATGTGTGTGAATAACCACAAGCCATTACAATAAAAATAACTAATTTTGAGTTTTTATTTAAAACTTTGTTGCAAATAACCATATCCTATTAGAGTATTTATCTTAAATATATATTATATCCATTTTCGAAATAATATTTTGTCTACTTATGACTTTTGGATTTTATTCTCATGTATTATAAATTATCATTATCATGTATGCTTATCCATACCAAATATCAGATCAAATATAAATGATATAAGAATAATAATATTTTATTAGAACAACATTCATAATAATATTTTTAGTTGAGTTATACACTTGGGAACTATAATTTTCATATTAGATTAACATATACACAGTACTGTGGTGACATTATGTACATAAAATAAATTCATTCTATAGAGAATTTGGTTTAAAAATATAAAAATAAAACACATTCATTTCTTGAGTGGATATTAATTTTTTTCCTATCTATATTATATTTACAATTCATTTCCATGGTTTTTATTTCTTGAGGATTCTATTTTATTTAATCTTTTTGGTTTCTATCTTCGTTTTTAGTGATCAGATTAAGAAATTTACTTGGAAAAGAACTGTGTCTCACATATTTATGAAAATTATCATATTGTGGTACATTTGGATGAATTATTTTTCATTCATAGTTTCCAATAATCATTTCAATTTTAATCAATTATTTGTTTTTCTATTACATCCTTTTACAAAAAAACCTACCATCTATTTTATGTTATCCCCCTTGGATATTAATACCAAAATCATAATTAGAATGAATATGAATATTATATCCTTCATCATATGAGTCACCCAAACATCCATAAGACAATAGTTACCCTTCATTTTTATAAAACTATAAAATTTTTACATTATTAATCATCATCCATGGTAGATTTTATTTCGTAAAAACAACAATTCTAAAGGAATCTCTTATCGAGTTAGGCTTATAGATAGTAAATTTTCTATATTGTCTATAAAATCCAGTGTTTCCTTGTTTCATTCAGGATTTTTCCATTTCAAAATCATAAATGGTGTATTTCATGATTGATAAGTAATTGAAACCATAAATGATTATTTTTGGGAAATTGTATATAATATTTAACCAATAAATGATTTATTTTTTAAATTACAACTTTATCTTTAAATTCAACAAAAATAACCCTTGGTACAATCATATATTTATTAGATTATAATATATCATTCATATAATCCCAATTCCATAGCATAATTGTTTTATAAAATATTTTTAATAGAATTTCACTAACTATAAAATATATAATAGGAGTTTCAAACAATGTGTATAATTATTCAACTTTTACATGCAACAAGATATTATTCAATTAATACCCAACAATACTTTTTTAGGGTTATCACCCCTATGTACCCATGTTCTAGAGACTATATCTGCATATAATATCTATAAAGTCATGTAATATACTAATAAAATCCCATAATATCTACTTAAACAGAATTTTATGATGGCATTCTCAATGCATACATATACCAAATAATTATCCCTTGGGTTTTCAGTATGTTTCCTTTATCGTGATCCCCAAAATATTTCCACAATTTACTAATGTTTCATATATACATTTGAATTTATAATTTATGTTAACTTATTAACCATTTATGAGATTTATGAGCCCCATTTTATCCTCAACCAATATCACAATAATATAAAATTTTATATAAACCATATGTTGATATTAACTATTGTATCCCATATATATGACAATATGATCCACATAACTCAATGAAAATATTTAATTTAAATACAATATGAAGTTAATTTCGAATTAAAATTTTAGATAATTAAGATAAAATAAAATAAAAAAAGCAATATTATATGTAACTATTTTATCTTCTTCCATTACATATGAAACTAAATATTCTGTAATGAGTCATAAATACCATCCAAATATTATCCACATAATAAAGTCTTCATGAAATGTCATTTTGTTTCTATCTTTATAACCTGGGTAATTATAACAACAATAAGCGGTAATATTAGATACCTGATATGGGTACAAAAAACTAATAAAAATCAAATAAAATTATAGAGAAAAATATAAGTATTTGAGTATAATTATGATAGAAAATAATATTTAACCAATAATGCATAGATCAAAATTCATTCTATAATTCATGTAATAACATAACATAAGGAGTAGTCAACAAATATTACAGATGATAGAATATCATAATAATGTGAATGATCATAAAACATTGACGTCAGTCAAATATAGAACAAAAATTATCATTGGAAGTATTAATTTCATGATCCACAACATTATATTCCATGGTTATGAGATACAAAAGTGTTCCTTTGAAAATTTATCTCATGAAATATCAATATTCTAAAAAAGTATTGGATCAAGATATTGGACCGCCCGAATCATTCATCCATACTAATGTGTTCCAATGGAAAATAATTAACTTCTAACATCACCGGGGACCCATGTAATTAATGCGGGTTTAATGAAACATTCAAATGAAAATAATTTATCTTTTTTTATGATAAACACCGCATGAAAAAAATGGATTTCTATCTATATGTAAATATGAACCTATGGAAATAAAATCTGTTTCATGTATTTTTTATATGGATTATCATAAAGAAATCATTAATATTTATATATATAATCATAACATGATAATTTCAATGAAACAATGGGTTTCCAATGGAATCTTATAAATTTAATTATACATTGTATTCAATAATTATAAAAACGAAGATGACATTTACAGTACAGTGATATAGGGTATATTGTTAAGGAAATTATTTCTCTAATCAAACAATGTTTGTAACATAAGTGAACACACTGAAACCAAATAAATTTAAATATATTATTTATGGATATACATAATTAGATAAAACATTAGTTCTAAAATCCATTAATTACTTGAAAATACAAAGGTAGTGATATGTCATCATCATTATAAAAAATATCATTCCATGATACATCTATAAATATAAGGCGAATGATATAATTTTAAGAATATTATTGATCATGTATATTATTTATCTAAATAAAATAACATAGTTTAAATTTTTTTTACATGTTTTAAGAAAATAAATTTAGAAATATCTAATTTAATTGACCTTTTGATATAATTTTAAATGTAGTATTTTATAAAAATAGGCAAACAATAATTTTTTTGTAAATAATTAAAACTTATAGGGATGTTCTTCAGATCAAATGATATAGGATAATGACTAACTTGTTGACACCATAAATATTAAAAATTGAATATTTTCAAAATTTCAATAAAATGACCCAAATGGAAAATATTAAATTTTTTAGATAATTCATTTAAAATAATGACAATAATTATAATATTGCATTAAAAATTTATTTTATAGTTGTTAAGTAAATTCGAAAAATCATCTAATGAATACCAATAATGAAAAATTAGGGTTCCTAATTTGAATAAGTGATAGAGATAATTTCACATTCAAGAAACACATTTGGAAAAAATATGAGTTAGAGGGAAATAAAATTTTATTATAAAATATAATAACCAATGAATATATAATTATTATGAAATTTATTTTATAACTAATATAAATTCTCTATATGTGTTTTTTTCTACAATAATATTCAATTAAAAATAATATTGGCAATAAAATCTCTTATGGTTTGAATAAATTTTTAATCAAAACCCATTTTTTATTTTTTTTATTTTGTTTAAAATACCATTTCAATAACTTAATGAAATGGATCATCAAATAAAATGTGTATTATTAAATAAATAAATTATTAATTAATAAAATCAAATTAAATTTTTCAGTGAGAACATAAGAAATATCCCGTATGAAATTATGTTTTAGATAAATGACCCATTCAAATACATGTAGAGTATTTTGTAATTATAAATTTTTTATATCAGATGTGAGTAATCTTGACCAATTTGAACTTGTTTTTTAATTATGGGTGTTTTAAACATCAATATAAATTTTTTTATCAATATAATATGATAAAAGTATAACGTTCCGGTTTCGTGTGTCGTCTAAGGGTGCCCTATTCTCAGTTGGTGACATGACCTCAAGCTCATTTCCCCAAATGAAAGAGGATGTCAACTAGATTAAAGGGCCTTGAGTGTCATAGTATTGAAGATATGCCCTCATTGGTATAGTAAACCATTAGAAAAAATTATCAAATAGTAGCAGAAGCAGTAATACTATATACCATATAATTAAACCGCGGAAGAATGATAGTATAAAAAACTGCCGCATATATAAATAATTTATTCATGTCACATGTAACTAAGAATGTATATAAACATGTTACAATGTTAGAAAATACAATACTCAAACCAAAGTACATAAAATAGTAAACTGCAACAGCATCCTAATCCTCATCTTGGTCCCATGCTCACTAGCTCTAATAGTATTACAGTACTTGATGAAGAAGGGTTCATACCCTAATCTATACCTACAAGAATATAATCTATTTGAGACCAATAGATTGAACAAAATATGTTTTGAGAAAAATATCTTTAGGAAACCACAAAAATATATGTGCTTAATTGTCAGCGAATATATATAGCAGGAAATCATCAAAATGAAGCAATAAACTAGGAAGTACTTAAAGTAAAAAATCATATAGTTTTCAATTACATTCATTTTAATTTTTAAATTATTCTAACTGTGGAAGATTGTAACCTCATGATCTGGCCTAATATCTGTATCCCCCTATATATTATAACAAATAGATGTAACAAAAGTCCATTTAAGGAATCAAGCATGACCAAGTAAAAACTTGTACTTTAGCTTGGCCGACTTGTCACATTCATTAAAAAATTTATAACTACCCATAGTAATGTTCTCAAAATTTCAAACCTATGGATTAACATATCCTGAATTAAAAAATAAAGTAATAATGACCTTCTCAGAAATCTCTCAGTGTCTAACCCCTTTCATCCCACACAATAATAATCAATTACAAATGACCACATGGATATCTCTCATGGAAAATAACCCTTGTTTTGTATAGAATCAATAAATCGTAATGACCCCTGGGAAGCTCTCACAGTAAATTCCCTATGGTATAACATTAATTTAATAATGATGCTATGGTTATCTCTCACGGTCTAACCACTTTGGTCTATGACCCCATGACAGATCTCACAGTCAATTCCTATGGTCAACAACAACAACAATTATACAAAAATGAACCAACCTCATGAAGCCATCACAGTCAATTCCCATTATCCATACATTAAAAATTAGAATAATATGAATCTCAAATAAACAATAACTCCATCCTAACAACACTAGGTATGGAAAACAATGAAATCCTCATAGGAAATTCTAGACTAAATGACCATAATCAATAAAACCTTGGAAACACATCCAAAATAAAGGTATTAAACTGTACACCTAAGCAATAACCCTTTCTCAATCAAATAACCATAAGATGTATTAGAAATGGTTATATTCTGAATCGCGCAATACCCTAAACTTGGGTATTCAACACTTTTAGAATATATAATCGAAATACAATAAATGAATGTAAAAACCCACCTACCATGATATTTTATGATGAATACACTACAACATCGACCCTTGAATCTTCCATGAAGTATGTAGATATGAAAAACATGTAAAAATTTTCCACCATCAATAACTCATGAGAGTTGATAAATTAAGAAGAGAGGCTTAGGGGGGAAAGATAACTCACCATTGGTAATCCAACGCATCGGGAAGCGTCTCAATCGGAGAATGAACGAAGTAAAAGGGGGAGCTCAAAGGTCACTAGTTGTACATCACTCCATGTATGAGACATGGGAAGAATAAGTGTGTTCTAGAGATGATACATGACCCCAACCAAATTTAACAAAAAAATTAAACAAACATAAAATGTCCACTTAATGTAAAATCCTTGTACATGGATGTTACTTTTCTCCTGATTCCATAACAACCGTACCATAGGAACAGATTATCCATAAAGAACATTACTTTTGTGATCCACAATCTAAATATGGTGCTTTTCAAAGGAGGCAACCACATCTAATTGGACCTCATTGGCTTAAAAAATCTGTGATGGGTCTGAAATGTAACGTCATAGATGAGAAACACGGAAGATGTCGTGAATATCCTGGTAAATATAAGGTAACTTCAAATTATAGGAAACTGCCTTGAGTCTCTCTAAAACATTAGACAACTCAACATATCTCAGTGAAATCGTTCCTTGTCTCCATATCCTTAAGTGTCCCAACCATGGTGTGAGATTTAAGAAAACCTGCTCTCCGACCTCGAACACTGGAGGTCATCTCCATCGATGAACATAAGATTTTTGGTGAGAATGTGAAATAGTCATCCTCTTTAAAATCTACTCCACCTACTTAGTGGTCTCATGGACAAAATAAGGTCCCATCATAGGTGCCTCTCCTACCTACCGCCAACATAATGGTGATCAGCATGTCCTGCTCTATAAATCCTTATAAGATGTCATATAAATTGATTCATTAAATCTGTATTTATAGTTAGTCTCCACATTGGGAATATGTCTCTACTACGACACCCTAAAATTTAGTTCACATACTCGAATCATGTTCTCCAAATTTTGAATCATGCGCTCAGACTGGGCATCAATCTTGGAAAGGTAAATTGTATTCAGATGTGCTTGTTTTCCCATGTCAATCTTTAGTCCATAACGAAAAAAATATATAAATTACACATCAATATCTAAAATTATAGATGGCATAATCCCATGAAAACAAACAATATATTAGATGTATAACCTTCCATGCTCATCAAAACTGAAGGTTCCCTTAATCATTCAGAAATGTGCATCCATCGTTAGTCTATCAACAACAACCCAAAACACATCATTCCCCGAGGAAACCATGGTATACCCATCACAAAATTCATCATGACATCATTCTACTTCCTCTAAGGAATGGATATTTTTTTTTTAAAATCCATTCTGGTTGCTAATGCTTCACCTTCACCTTCTGATAGGTGTAAAGTCTCATAAAAAATCTTATAACATCCCCTTCACACCTGGGCACCAATACTAATGGTGTAGATCTCGATACATCTTGGTGACATCAGGATGAACTACCCATGCTACAAAATAACATCTCGCAAGAGATCCTCACATATGTCGGTTGACACCCATATACACCCATGGAAATGCAAGATCTCATCATCACCTCTGGTCAACCTAAGAGTAGGGTCATATCCTTACACACTATCTTGTAGGACAAGGCTTTTGAATCCAATTTCTTCCTCATTTTCACTCGATCAAAAATAGTATTGGAAACAACTATAGAAGAATGAAATGTCTAACCCTGCCTATCGTTCACCTCCAAATTCATATCAGAAAACATAGACATAAGCTTCCACTCACTGCTGGCCTTCGGAACTACCTGTATCTGGGTCTTCCTGCTCAATGCACTAGCCATTTCGTTGCCTTTTCTAGACGGGTAAGCAAGATCAATGTAAAACGATTTTAGGTAATCAAAGAACCATCGTTGTCTCAAATTTAGATCACACTGAGTGAATATATACTTGTGGATTTTTTGGTCAATGTATACCACCAAATTCTATCCCAATAGATAATGTCTCCAACTGTGAAAAGCATGCACAACTATAGCTAACTCAATATCATGCATTGGGTAATTTCTCTCATGATCCATCAACTTAAGAGACCCATATTATATTACCACATTCCTCTTGCATAAGAAATACTCCCTTCCTGATACCTGATGCATGAAAATATACATTTTAACTCTTTCTCACCTCCAAAAAAATCAGTATCAATGCTTAATTCAATCTCCCTTGTAGATCTTAAAAGGCAAAATCGAAGGAGTCAGTATATAAGTACTTTTGATCCTTCATATTTTGGCATGATAGTTGTGCTGATAGGCAAGGAATGTCTTGAAAAATGTTGATGTAATAACCAGCCAGCCCTATAAAACATCATACCTCCAAGACGTTTTTCAGTTTCTCCCAAAAATCTACTACTCTCACATTCTCTGGGTCTACTTATTCTCTAGTCTATGAGATAACATGACACAAGGAGTGAATCTAGTACATCAAAATGAGGCATTTTGAGGTCTTAGAATATAAATAATACTCCCTTAATGTACTCAATATGATATCAAAATGGGTGGGATGGTCATGCCGTGTGTGAGAGCACACCAAGATATCATCCATGAAGACCATCACATAAGAATGCAAGTAAGCAAGAAACACTCGGTTCATCAGTGCCGTGAAATATTCAAGAGAGTTCATGAGAACAAAAAACATAACCAAATTCTTTTATAGACCATACCTACTCCAAAAGTTTGTATGTGGTATATCTAATTGTCTAACTTGAAACAGATGATAACTAGATCTCATGTCAATCTTTGAGAACACCTATGATACATGAAGATGGTCAAATAGATCATCAATCCAAGGAAATGGATATTGGATCATGAATGTCAATTCTTTTAGTTTCTGATAATCCACACAATGTTTGAGGTTACCGTCAGCCGTCATTGAAAAAAGAACAAGTGAACCCCAAAGATAAGTACGTGGTCTGATAAAACCATTTTCCTACAACTCCCCTAACTTTTTTCGTGATATCATATAATAAAGGGGTAGCCATCCTATATGGAGTAATAGACACATATACCACTCCTAGAACAGGCTCAATAGAGAAATCTACCTCACACTCCAGAGGTAAATTGAAAAGGATGTCTCAGAAGACATCTCTGAAATGATAAACCACTATTGGAAATTCCATTTGTGAAGCCCGTTGGACATTCATATATAATCTAGAAATTTGAGATGTAATTCCTCCCAACCCATGATGCATGGGTCCTACTCTAATCTCATAGACACAAAATTTGGACTTATGTAGAAAAGGATCTCCCTTAGGTGATGTGAAACTCAAACTGTGGTGATAGATGTCAATTAAGGCCTGAAACGAGACCAACCAGTCCTTTTCAAGAACGTAATCGTAACATGTTGTCTCTATGACATAGAGGTCCCATAAAAAGTGACACCCACCAACCTCAAGATGACACTCCTTGCACTGATATACACTAGCCTTCCTAATCCCAAAAAGATTATCTAGAATCATAATATATTCACATGTAAATATACAGATCACAAGGATCTCCACAACGAAAATAGATTTAAAACTACGGGAATCCCCTATACCGAAAAGAGAAGAAGCTAAAACTAAGGAAACTAGAATCGTACCTCTAACTATATAGGGTCTCTAATCACGATTCTTCAGGGTCTCCTCCACTTTAAGATTCTGTTCTATTTCATAGCCCTGTGACCTTTCCTGACTACCCTATGCAGATCCACCCTATTTTCTGCGGAACAATTCCATCTAGAATATGTGGACATGTACACCTCCTCGGCATGAATAGCTTGACAAACTATAGTTCCCTGAATGATGAGAAACTGGTGGTCCTGCACCTGAAGGTGGAGTCAGAATAGAACCCCCATCACATGTTGCTGGTGAGGAAACACATCAAAAATGATGAAGATGGAACATCATTCCACAATACCAATACTCAACTGGGTCTCTCAAGGATTGAGGTATTGTGTTCCCTCTCTTCCCGCATAGTTAGCATACCACATGAAAACCTGAAGAAACATCAATTGATGGATACCTATGAAAATTTCTGATACTTGTTCAAGGTGTACTAGCCCTATATTTTGAACCTCCTAACCTCACAGCTCCCAACTCCCTCAGATTATTCTCAGCAATTATCACCTCAATCACTATTGCAGTCACTAATGTCAGCCTGAAAACATTCACATGTGATCAGATTTCATACTTGAGACCATCCCCAAATCTCCTAGCCATAGATAACTCATCACTTCCTACAATAGGTGTGAATAACTGATGCTATGTAAAACAAGAAGAGTACTCCATCACTAAATGAGCACCGTACTCCAAGTGCAAGAACTCTCGGGCACGATCGACCCAAAATGTCTCTTGATAGATGTACTCATAAATGTTCCTCTCAAACTCTTCACAAGACATATCTTGATGATGTCTTTTCTGTGTGATAACATCCCACCATCACCTGGCAAAATCACATAACATGTACTTTACAAGCTTGACCCTCCTTTTCAGAGGAGTGTTTAGATGCTCAACGATAAAAAGCATGGACTCCAACCATGAATTTTCATCATGTAGTCATCTATCACAAGAAAAAGTGGGAGTATGAGGCTATTGGAAAATGCACATCAACACTTCCATAGACGGGGCATGCAGCAGTGCTCACTGAAAAGACTGTTACATCCTCCAAATCCATTACAGAACTGTGCATCAGCACCTACATCTGGTATAATAGCTGGTGTCATGACAGGAACGAATGGAGGATTTGGTGGCAGTCCTTGATCTACTATCACTGGTGTCTGGTCATTTTTTTTCACCTAGAATACCACCAGAGGATGTCTTGGCCGCATGACTCTAAAAGGTCAAACACACACTTCAGTTAAAGATTATCAAGGAATGGAATATAGAAGTGCAAGAGAGAATCCTGAGAATAAAATTATTAATGTTTTATAAAATAGAGTTACATGGCATGTTCCCTTCAATATTTAACTTGGGCATGTAAATTTTCCAGAACTAGTTGTGTAACAACCCTAGACATGGCATGTTTCTCCCTGGACATGACTAGTACATGAATTTTCGATCCTTCCAAAGTTATTATACACGGTTATAACTACAAAGGTTCTCTCTAGGGTACCACTACAAGTGGTGTTCAACCTACACATGATCTGTACTACTATAGTTCTAACCAATCATGTTGTTTGTCACACAGTAAGATACATAGTCTACTATACACGGCGTGCACAATCTGGACACGGTGTGTACCATTTGTGATTTATCCACCCATGTCGTTAGTCTCATGGCCAGATACATTGTATCTTCATCATGATGTGTACTTTTCATACAAGGCGTGTTCTACCAAAAAATTTCTACTCATGTATCTTCTAACACATTCGGTAACATGTTGAAGAACTACGTGGAGTATACTCCTAGTACATGGCATGTACTTAAGAAATGTTTTTTCTTCTAGAATAGAAGAATACATGGAGTGTGATCATAACATCACATGTTGTGTTGTCTGGGATTTTTAATAGTATGAATATGAAACTTCTTTTGAATCCTTAAAAACATAAATTTTGTCTTAGTCATGAATAATTTTTATCCTTGAGATCCCTTAATTCCATGAATCAATGCTCGACATCCTTATTCATTTAATAACATGACAAAAAAGTAACTTATGGTTCAAACACGATCAACCAATTTCTTATCCATGAGATCCCATAACACATCAAGGACCAAATTTTGGAACCTATCTAAATGAATCATTAAATATTCCAATACCTTATCAAAATAGAATGTATTCTATAATGAAATCTTTCAAAAAAAAACATTCATATCTACCACAATATCTCTCACAACAACCAGTAATCAATAATGAATCCTAAATTTCCTCAAAATAATTAATTAAATGTCATCCTTAGAATGTTCTTATATGATGAATGATATTTAATACCCTCATCTCATCAGGTTTCAATAGAAATAGAACCACAATTATAAAAATATTAAAAGAACCAAAGAATTGTGTCATCCAATGGTGAAATCAATTCAACTATAATAATATCAAATGAGAAAATTTTCAATATTCGAGGTAACATGGATTTTTCCAACACTAGGGTTAGCCACCCCTGATTACAACATATTACCAACTACCTATTCCTTATTATCTATATCTATAGGATCTAAATAGTAGGACATAGAAGAAAAGTACCGACATTTGATACCACTTTTTGATGCCCTAGTTCCGGGTGCCTCCCAAGGGTTTCACATACCCGGTTGGTCACATGGACTCAATCTCATTTCCTTAGAAACCAGATGTAGTCGACTAGATGTGAGGGCCTTGGGATTGATAGTGGTGAATCTATGCCCTCATTGGATGAGAAAAAAGAGGAAAAAATTAGCATGCAATAGAGGAAGCAGTAATAATATACCCTAGAAGTAAATAACTGAAGATTTATAGTATAAACAAATAAAACATATAAAAATAAATGACGCACATCACGTGAATGTATGAAAGCATCCAAACTGATCACAATGCTGGAAAATACAATACTGAAACAAAAGTATAGAAAATAGTAAACTCCAACAACATCACAAGACTCCGATTTCTCCC
Source organism: Viscum album (assembly GCA_963277665.1). NCBI lineage: Eukaryota > Viridiplantae > Streptophyta > Magnoliopsida > Santalales > Viscaceae > Viscum > Viscum album. Next base: position 282,407,498 of record OY728138.1, on the reverse strand, counting down.
ATGCTCTCCATCTCCTAAAACAATTATGTACCTGATAAAGAATGGCACTTTCCCTTATTTATACCCGCAACAATATAATCAGTGTGGTCTAAAATTCATGATAGAAATAGGGTGTGAGACGAATACTATTAGGAAACCACTAAAAGATCTATGCCTAACCATCATAGAATATATATATTATGTAATACGAAAAATGAAGCAATAAACTAGGAAGTACTCAAATGTAAAAAATCTTATAGTTTACAAATTAAATTCATTTTCATTTATAAAATATTTGAATAGATGATTAATGTATCCTCATGATCTAGTTTATGCTATATATATCACTTTATAATATATCAGATATAAATCTCAAAAGACCATCTAACAAATCTAGAAAGTGTGAGTCCAAGCTTCTTCTTTGGCAGGACTAACTTGTCACAATCATTCAATCATATCAAACAACCCTCTAAGAATGTATTAATTGTCTAAACCATCTGGTTTCACATATCATCAATTCTGTAATAAAGTAATAATGGCCCTCTGGGAATGCTCTCATAGTATAACCCCTTTAGTCCCACATATCACTAATCAATTACAAACGACCACCCAGGTAGCTCTCAAAGTCAATACCCCTTGGTCTGCTAGGAAATAATAAATCATAATGACCCACAAGAATCCCTTACAGTAAATTACCTATAGTCTAACATTCATTTAATAATGACCCTATGGATAGATTTCATAGTCATACCCCTTTAGTCAGTGACCCCATGAAAGATATCATAGACAATGCCTCTAATCAGCAATAACAAAATCTATATATAAATTGTCATACCTTAGGATGATATCATTTTCAATTCCCCTTAGACCTACATTCTAAATATGAATCACACACATCTCAAATAAAATATAACTACATCCTATCAACACAAGGAAAGGAAAACCAAGAAAGGATAACAGGAAATTCAAGACCAAACAGATATAATCAATCAAACATCGGAAACACATCCAAAATCAAGGTATAAAACATTAAGCCTTAGAAATAACCTGTTCTTAATCAATCAACCATTATAGGTATGAAATAGGTTTAAATTCCAAACCATGAAATACCCTAAACATGGTTATTTGAAAATTTTATAATATATAATCCAAAGACAATCAATGAAAAGAATTAACCACCTACCTTGATGTTTCATGATGAGAACTCCTGAACATCGTCCCTTGAATCAGTCTAAAACAACATATATCTATGAAAATGGATAAAATGATCCACCCTCAATAACACGAGTGAGTGGAAAAATCTTGAAGCGAGGCTCTAGGGGGTGTGAACTCACCGGTGGGAATCTAGAACCCCCGACATCATCTCAGTTGGAGATCAGATATAGGTAAGGGAGTATATATAAGATCTTGAGTCAAACATCGCTCTATTTTATGAGACACAAGAAGAAGAAGTGTGTTCTAGAGATGAGATTAGACCCCGGTCCTATTTAACAAATAAAAAAGAGAAGTACATGGAATTTTCATTTATTGTACATACTTTTTACATGCCCTATCTGGCCCCTACATTAGGCATTTTTCTAGGTCACCTATATAGCCATGTATTCACCTTTCACATGGCCAAAACATGGCTATGCACGGTAGCCATGTTCATAGCTTGTACACAATAGTACAAGAAGTATACTTAAAAAATTTTCATTTTGTTTATTTTTCCTCAAAATCAACCTGAAATAATAATCCATACCAGAAAATATGACTGGGGTTCTTAAAAATGTTTTAAAATTTTTATATTCTAATAATTTATAAATTTAAAATTTCATTATATATGGGTTTTGGTTATAATCTTAAAGATGGAAATGGAGATGAACATGTTTTTATGACACTTAGAAAATGAAGGGTCTTTTCATAAATTATAAGTATAAATTTTTCATATCATTGTAGAATATAAAAATTCAATTTTTACATTTTATATCATATATTTACAAAAAATTAATTCCCATTATCATCCATAATAGATATTTATTTCATTATTCATGTCACTTGTTAAACAATCCCAAATGAGAATTTACAATAACTAATGGATGATTATGGACAATGTTAGTTATAAGATAAATTTAAATGATGAATAATTTTATGATATAGAATAAAATAATAAAATCTTTTAATGGATGTTGTTTCATGGTTCGATGTAATTATTATTTTTAATCACAGAATTTCCCTTTTAGATTGTTGAGTTAATCATTGATTTGTGTTGACCATATTTCATAGGACTATTCCAACATATATTTATATTAATATTTAATTTAATAAATAACACATTTATCCATAAAAAAAATTCTCATAACCATCCATTTATGTTATATAAATGAATAAAAATTTAAATCAATAGTTACATGGAGGCAGTGGACCACAATTATGCAAGGATATTGAAATTATTTTCCATGGAATGGGGAAGATGAGTTATATGGATTATTATTTCATAGTTTTCAATAAGTTCTAAATATAATAATTATATATTAAATTACATTTTTAAAATATCCTTGTTATACGGTGAGGGAAAACCATAATGATATTTCATGGAGGAAGTAAACCGCACAATGCATGAATGACAGTTTCATTAATATTAATAGATTATGTAATGTGGTTAATAGTTATAATAAAATAATAATTTTATATTAGTATATTAATTATAATTATTTTATTCTTCTGATATTTTTTATTGATGTTTTAGAAAGTTTAATTACACGTATATAAATTGAAATGAAAAATGTGTGGTTAGAAATTTAAACATCACATCTTACAATGTATCCTTAATGAATGGTATTAAGACATTAAAATATGAGATTTTTAGAATACTGAAACAACAATATGTTTAAAAGGAAGAAATAGGATAGGTTTGGGTTGATTTTGGTCATACCCAACTGCATTTTAGTGCGACAGTATGTTAAGAGATGAGTTCCCCTTTAATAAATGAGAAGGGTTTTTGTATTTGTAATACCCACCACCTTTAATTAATGGGAATTAAATCCCATGTAATGTGGATCAAATGTCATAAAATAATAGATATAAAATTGAAAAAGGTCTATAAATTCCTTAGCCCCTCACTGTCACACATGTATTAAATATGTTTATGGAAATTACATCATTGTTAAAAACATTTTCCCAATTTTTTATTAATAATTTAACAAGTCTTTATAAAATTATATTATCCATTATGAATGAAAATAAATTGAGAATGATTAAATAATTTAAATAATATGATTTATAATTTGGAATCAATTTTATTATATTACTTTTTCATAAAAGATAAACATTATTTTTAAAATACTAATTAACCAATTTATTAAATACATTTTTTAAAGCTTATCATATATTATAAATGGTAAAATATTGGATTTTAAATTATGAATAATAAAATTAATAAGAAATTTAATTATAAAATATATATCTTGTTATAGATATATGTTTCAATAATTTCAAATTCAGTCTTATATAATAATAATTGTATAAAATTTATGTTATTTTTTATAGATTGTATTGACACTATTCAAATAGAAAATCAATCATTTTATAAACATCTTAACAAATCATCATAAATTAATATTTAATTTATAAAAACATTTATTAAGATTATTTTGTAAAAAATTACTTTTAGATTTTAAAATAAAATCATAAATGACAATGGGAAGATATTTTTACAGTAATGTTACTTTTTATAGTACCAACTATTTTAATTCATAATTTCTATAGATTACTAAAAAAGCTGTAATTAAACAATACATATTATATTTTATTTGAACCATCATTTATAAATAATATATTTATAATTATTTAATAAAATATACTATTCCATAAAAATATGGATTCCTAAACATAATAAGGAATTACGCCATGTTTTATAAAATATACATTTCTACAAAAAAATTATATTCATATATTATATAATTCAATATATTATTAAAACCTACTAATTCACTTATTGTGTTTTGATGGTATCAATATATTACATAATAATTTTAAATTTTTGTAGTATAGGGTTAAATATATCAAACACATTGTATATTTAATTAGAAAATACAGTTAAATATTTGCTGCTTAAAAACTAGGAATCATTGGAATTTTAGACCTCTCCCCATCCAATGAAGTTCATCCCTATACATTACTTCATTAATAATGATTCATCTGTAATGAGACAATATAAAAATCTATAATTATAGTCATATAAAAAGGTTTGAAGACACCGTTTTCCTAATTAAATATAAATGGAAACTCATTTTTTGTAATCATGAAATAAAAACGTGAATATTAAATTTAAAATGATGAATACACCCCATTTATTGATTACGTCTAGAAGATGATTAATGATGCTTTGGAAAACAATTCTCTCACAAATCATATTCACTAAACTCCCAATCTAATTATTTGTATAATGTATGAAAAAATCTATAAGACCATGACCATGATGCGAGAGTCATTAACATTTCACCCCACTATGTTTCATTCCATTTATAAATAATGATATAGAGGATATCAACAATGTTTATTCCACCTCTAATCAATGTAATCCCATATCTATATTGAAATATTTCATAAATATATGGATTCTCCCTAAAATGAAATCTATTGGATGTGGTAATATTCTATTATATCAATCCATGAAGGAATAGGTTTAATGGTTTCCGTTGAATTTCATCCCCTTGTATGGCCGGAATTCTATGAAATTCCCCTAGAAGAATGGATTCGATGGAATCATCCACAAATCTATTAAAAGATATGAGGCCCTCAAAATTATATAGGTGTCCTATGAAGGATCCTAAACAATCCCTTAGTTTTGAACCAATCTATTCCATCCACCCTAGAGGCTTTCAAACTTATATCTTTAATTGATGGAAGACTGTGTTGAAGTCACCAGGAAGTTCTATTCTCTCCCAATACCCCTCAAATTTATCCAACAAACATTGGATCACACCTCCAAACACAAATGTTCATTTTATATATGGAAAATTAATTTTATTTGTATATATCCCCTAGATATATCTAGGAAGATCATTTAAATCCTTACTACTAATAAATTATTTTCAATTTTAGTTGGTACTATATCCCTCTAGGTTGTTTGGATGACATCAATCATCAAATTTTACAAGACTATAATCATTACTATATTTTGGGTCCATAAATAAATATTGGCTGATAATGGAAACAATTTATTATTATTCAAATTAAAAAGGATATATTAGTATTATCATACTTACCAATTCAACATATCCCATGATGATTTAGTTGACAATAGATAGATATAAGCCTGAGCAACTATCCAATATCCTGAAGATGTTGGGGTAGAAAGTCAAGGAATTGTGTATTGAAAAACTCATTGATGCTTTATGGGATTTCTATACTATAATTCATCTATATAGGAAACATCATAATCACATTTATATGGTTTATATGTAATAATTCCCAATAATTTTCTACTATCCTCTAATCACACTACTATATGTTACTAGTTTTCTAAGGATGATTTTTCAGAGATATACAGGATGAGTATAATAATCATGAATAGAAAAGGTTCCAGAAACAAAATGTCATAAATGTGAAAAATAATCGAGTCACATAAAATTTGAAAATGAAATTATTTCTTAAGTCATTTATATAAGTATAACTAGTGAAAATGTGTAGATACCACATGATACTAAGGAATAATCCTCTAAATATACTTTTGCTGATGAAAGAAGGTCAATATAGTATAGATAAATTATAATCTTGTTGATCTTAGTCCATTATTACATTGGATAGGGATGAAATCATGAACACCAATAATTTATGTTTTATAAATTTTTCAATTTTCTAATAACATAGAGTGGTCAATGAATTCTACTCATATGATGTAAAATTGTTGTAGAATGTATAATCAGTGTGATGTTAAAGTACATTTGGTAATTTCAAAATAGAATTCTGTTCAAATACATTGTGTAACATGAAAGAAAAACAATATTAGACAATATAAATTTTTTAAATATCTACAATAGGTTACAATTTTTATAGTTGGACAATAATTCATGACCATACACATCATAATATGACCCCTAAGTATGATATAGAGCCACATGGTCACTACTCATCCCCAACATGCACACATCTATGATATAAGAGGACATTGAATGCCCTATTATTTATTTAACAATGAAATCATATTATGAGATAAATAATTTTGGTTTGTTTATACATTAATCAATGTTGTGATCCCTCACATCAAAATAATGTGACTCTAGACCTAGCTGTATTTCTAAAAACTACAATGTGTAAAGATCACCCTTCATGAATTTGAACTTATCATAGAAGTCAGTGTTATTCAAATCCGACATACTTTATGATTCCTTTATTATTGAATAAATTCATCACATATATATTATTCTTTTATTAACCTACATAAAAAAATCATTTCCATGTATAAGATCTTGAACTACATAGGGATCATATATATATAAACAATGTATATCATTATTTTTAATGTTTTCGGTGAAATAATAATGACTTGATCTATTATCATAGGTCAGACCATGAATCCCAATTACTCTTAATCACCCTACATGGGATTCACTTATGTTTAGAGTATACTATGTGATGATTTATCTATATCAGTCAATTTCAATGAATAATAAAATTCCCCTATATCATACTCATCCTCAATACATGATGTTAAAATGAATAACCAACATCCTCTTTATATGACCCTAGTATATAGAAAAAAATCCACATAACATGACATTAAATTAGATGATATAAAATTCCACAATGCACAATTTCTTAAAAGTTTTTGGTTAGTCTATTTGAGTGACCCATTCTCCATACGTGAGAGTTATACTATAAAACAGTTCTTAATGTATGTTCCCATTATCTATATGCTGACTGACACTAAAAAAATACATTTGAATATGTATTTGTATATCTTTAGTATTAATAATTATGTATATGTACAGATGCTTATATCATTTTCCATAGGGCCACCATCAAATTAAAACATAATCTCATGCTTCATCAAGGTGACTAAAACTATTTATTTACATTGTGTGTCCCTCTAGACACATGGAAAAAATGCAACAAACTTTCGATTTATGAACATGTGAAATTTGTGTAAATTGACCATTATATATGTCCTCATATTCTGATCATAATTATGTAACACATTTTCCCTTGTTGTATGTCATTAAAATGCATAATAGCTAGTTATGAAATTATTTTGTGAGATCAAGTTACCTTACATACAATATATATTTACATAATTCTCCCCAAAAATAAAATATATACACAAAATTATGGGAAAATTTAAGATAACCCCCAATTTTTTTAGTTTAATCCTAGTGTTTTCCTTTTATTCATATATGAATTTTATCCATGGATGTTACTGTCAGATGAAGCTATTTCAACTATATCCATGTGTTCGGTTGACAAAAAATCCACTACCATAGCCTAAGGTAGGGGATATTAAACTTCTTGGAGTGGTCCATTTCATGACTAATCACTCCCATATGTGTAAAGTAGATCTAAGTTGGATCTCTCTACCATTGGAATATATATCCACAATCATATAAAAATTATTATGATGTATACAATAATATAATATGCATATGGTGATTTGAAATAGAACATGATGTTCGTAGATTCCTTTCATAACTTGATTTTTTGTAACACATATTTATCTTGTCTTTGGGTCAGCCCAAAATTACCTCATAGTCATTCACCTTTTAGTATATAGACTCATCATTGAAAACCCATTTCCTTCAACATTCTCAGTATTTAGATGAATACATATTATTCTTCATGATATTTTGATCAGCACAAAACCCCTGATGTATTCTTATGAGTACAAAAATCAATTAATTGTACAAAATATCCATTCCTCCAAATCATATAGTCTTAGAAACATTAACTATAAAAAATTAATGTCTAATATATACACACATAATCTATGTTGTCTTAAGTCTTTATTTCAGGATGATGAATTCTATCGCAAGTGGTCAATCAACTACGACCTTAAACAACACACAGTGATATATTATGTATAACCTAATTATATTACTTGAAATCCAAATATATGTAAGGTTTCATGGTATATGAGATTCTATACTGGGATAAATGTCCTCTCTGTTCTTGAAAACTGTAGTGTTTTGGTTCCCTGCATTGATGAATCATTATGTACTAGGGTAATGCCTAAGGTATGGCCCTAAGGTGTCGTTACCTACAAAAACATGAATATGGTATGATAATTTCCATCTCATACATATTATCTGAGCTGATGTAGGGGTTATACATTATATTAACAATGTGTGCAATAATAAAAATCATTATTGTATATATATTTTCATTTGAAGCATATATTTTGATAACTTCCATTAATAATAATCTATTACCACTCATTTTCAAAGTATTATTATTACAAAACATTGTTTAGAACTAAAATTCCATTTTCACTATTTGAATAATTATTTTTTATAGACCATACATTATGAAAAAATTATTTTAGGCACCAACTATACATAATAAATTACTTATACCTAAAGAAATTTAATGATAAAAAATATCCATTTCTAAAAATGGGAAATTCCAACATATATTATGTTTTATTGGTATTAATTTTACGTATATTAGTTTTTTGACAAATATATTTTACTAGTTTCATTGATTGCTGAATAAATAAATAATTCATTATCAATAGTTAAATATACTACTTTACCATACTAATAAAAAAATTTCTATAAGAATGTGAACTGGATATTATTAATAACAATTAACAAATATATTTTACAATTAATAAAAATGGATACGAAAACCCATTCAATTAAATAAAATATCTTCTTGACAAAAAATTTATATAGACCAATTACATTATATGTTTTCATTTTTATGACTAATGTAAATATCAATTTCTTAATGTATTTTTAAAATTATCCCATTAATTGATTTAAATTTTGAGTTTTTTCTAAAAATTAATAGTATTTATATTTCCTAATTTTATTCATCTAATAAACATTTGAATAATTTTATAATATAAATTAATTTCATTATACATTTTTAAAATTTTAAATAAATGTTTAATAATCATTATATACATGATAATTTAATATTTATATTTCGGTTTTATAGTCATAATTAATGATAATCAAAATAAATTAAAATTTTAATTACTTGTATTTAAATTTCTAATTAACAATCAATTGAGTAATATTATTTTATTAATAACTGATATTCACATATTGAATATTTTTTATGTTATATAATAAAATTATTTATTTTTATAAAATCTTATAAAAATCATCTATATATAATTATAAAAAAATTTATTTAAGAAAATGATTTCTATTTTCTATTTTATTTATTTTATTTTATTTTAAGAATTAATTAATAATAATGAAACTTAATTTTCCTCAAAAAACCACCATGTGATCCTTGAAATTTTTCATGATACCACTTGAGTGTTTTGTTTGGACACTCTAGGTATTTTTATTTTTTGATCATATTGTATGGCGTAACCTTTATTTGGATCATTCATATACCCTCTACCATGATTGATGGTTGGGAGGATAAATTTTAATAATTAAATGAGAAATTATATGTTAGGAATATTTCAAGGTCTCTAATCACCTTTTACACACTCCTTATGGTATCAATATTTAATAAAATGATGATTTTATTATTGTAAATTTACACCAATCATTATTACATCATATATGTCATAATTGTGATTACCTTTGATGTTTTTTATAGGTAATTTATTGTAAATTATATTTTCATCTTATATTTTCTTCCTTTATTTCTTAATTGGGTTCATCGTCTACATATTCCAACAATAGTAGATGATCTATTTTTTTATAACATGAATCCTTATGAAATTAATATAATGCTCATACTTTGTTTTGATATTTATTATGATTTTTAGTGTTTTTAATGATTTAATGAGTTTTATTTGTCCTTGATTTTCATGGATAGTTTTGGTATTTATAATAACATGAAAAATATATAGTGATGGTAAAAAGAGAGAAATTGTTAGGTTTTCTTAAGGGAAAACAAGAGAATGTTATGAAATAATCTAAAATGGATTGAAAAAAAATCTATTTTTTTATAATTCCTCAAAGTAGATTATATTTTAATGATAGTGATTTCTTATCACAGTTGGTGAATTGAGTATAATGAACGATATACAATAATATTTATAATATGTTATCAAATAAATAATTCTTACATTGTTCATAGAGTAAAACAATTTGACATCAATTTCATGTAATAAATTTTAGCTAGTTCATGTTTATAAAATACAATTTCATAAATTATGTGTTGCATTTTGTATGATATTTGGTTCTGGCCATTCCCATTAAAGATAAAATATTCTTTATAGATTTAAATTTTATAGGGATTCTTCAATAATTTTTAATACAATCCTTATAGAGTTATCAAACATCTATTTATTTCATAATTATTGTGTGGTTCTTATAACAATGTATTATATACATTTATTATATATATACTTATTCTGTATATATTTTTATTATATATATTATATCTAATATAAATATATATATATATATATATATATCTATGTGTGTTATGTTAATAAATATGTATAAATATTTAATCTGTATGTATATATTTTTAGATTGATAGAACATTATGATGGTGGAAATTTTCTATATATCATGGAAAATATGGTTCTTATTTTGAGATTTAATTAATTTGTTCCATTTATATTTTTAGTAATTAAATACATATTTGTTTTGATTTATAATAATTATCATATGTCTTCATTTTATTTTTTGAATAATCTATTTATAGTTACAAGTGGTAATTTAGGTTCATTGGTTTGTTTTATGTGGACTTGAGAAGCCAACTAAGCTAAATCGTAACCTAAAAAAACACATTGATGAAGGGTTATTATTTAATCTCACTATATAAATCATTTATTTATTGTGATTTTTGTTTGAAGAAAATATATCATTTTCAGTTATTTAAGGGCATTATAAATACTAATGTGTTTAAAAAAATATACAAATTATCTCCTCCATTAAAAATAATACATTTTAATCAGATATAAACATTCTAGAAATCATTTTTTTTTGTAGTTTGTAATTTATGTATGATATAATTTCAGTTGGTGTTTCTACTTATAATTTATTTTTATAGAATATTCATGTAATATACATAATGTTGGGGGTATGTTGTCATATTATTAGATATTTTTTTATAGAATGATTCAACTCCATACTGTGTAGATCTTATTATACAAAGGCCCGTGTTTAGGTGTATGGATATATAATATGTATATTTATGTTTTTTTTATAGATGGGATAATTTATTTTAGTCATGTATTATAATTATTATAATTATATATCCCCCTTACAAAAATTTCAATTATAAGGATATGATAAATATCCTTCAATAATAATTTATTACCATACATTATTTCATCAACACATAAATTCCATTATAATGTTAGAACTTGACAAACCTCTATATTATTAGATTCTAGATCCACAATATACTTATCACATCAGTGACTATTCTAAGAGCATCGTTATATCTAGGATTGACATTAAAAGGATCATCAATGACCCCACCCTTATCAATAACCATCTCATCCCAATCAGTTGTGTTTAACATATCCTATTAATTGTTTTGAATATAAGTGATTACTTGTGATTTATTTTGGGGTAGAATCAAAGAGTCGTAGAAAGGATTTATTCCATTTAAGGACCAGTTTCAAAAACATATTATATAAATAAATGATACTTTATCTCAAATCAAATGATCAAGGGTTGAATAGTACATACCTAGATAAAAAACATGGATATGGGTTTTCATTAAAAGATCCTATTATAGCTTAAATAATCATAATTAACATAAATACATAAAGGGTATCTACTCATGCATTAAAAAATTGAGTGGTTATTAAACATCATTTAATATTCTATGATGTTTAAACCATAATATATTTCATTCATATTTTCAAATTGTAACCATAATAAAAACATATATTTCATTTCCTTACAATGTCATGTAAAATGTTATTATGCCATAAAGAACTAATAACCATTCTAAAAAATGAAACATTCTATTTCTATATGAACATCACTAGTTTTAGTAAAAAATAAACAACAAAACCCAAAAAAATATATAGAATATAAAAATATTTTGACAATAATTTAAAAGTGATCTATATAAATATTTCATCTCAAACATGTGGTGTTTTCTAATCATCATATTTGTATGAATATACTCTTTAATCAAACACAGTTTTTTACTAGTTAGTAGTTTTATTGTTCTAACGATCATGTATTTAATTTTTTCTATATGAAGTAATTTTCTAACAGTTATAGGAGAATTCCTTCATCTTATTATGAATTTTAATCAATGTGAATAAAATAAAAAATATTTCCTCAATATGTATTCAATTATATTAATACAATTTTAATAACTCATGCATATAAATATTTTTAATAATATCTTTAATATTTAACATGTTTCACTATAGTAAATATATTTCTATCTCTAGAATTTGGAGTGAATCTATATTTAAATATAGTTACATTGTGCACATTATATTATTTTTTTAGATTATATAATTTTATTTTGTATTACTACACTACATAATTTTGTGTTATCTATCACACATAATTGAAATTATTGTAACTTTAATTTTTTTGTGAATGGTTGGATAATGAAACTATTATATTTATATCCTTCAAATTGTTGTTCTTTTATACAGTTTTTATCTTCTGTTAATATGAAACTTGTATTTTTATGCTTGTTATTCAAGTCTTTTTTTTCAATTTTTGAGATCACTAATTATTTTTATAACATGTATAATAGAATTTTCATATCATTGGTTATGTATTCCTATTTTTATCATTATATGGATAATATGTTTATTGTTTTGGCCTCCAGTAATATTATGATATGGTATTTTTACTCTACTAGTTCGATAATCTTTTTGTTGTGGTTACAAGTTGGTATCTTTGATCATGGTCTTATTAAAATCTACCGTGACTAGTAATCTCTTTAACTACAATTATTTATCACTAGTTTGATAACAAAAATATATTTTCATTTAGTAGTTTATTTTTTTATTTCAATTTTTATTCACTATGTGGGACTTAATATTCCCATAAATGTGTTTTTAAAAAAATAGATGTTGGGTTTAATTTATTCCCAATATTATCATGGTCATGTGACATCATCCATGTTTGAAAGATTATTTAACTCATTAATGATTTAGTCATGGTGACTATGATGTGTGATGATTTGAAATCATAGATTCATCAAAGTGTTTATCATTTTCCAAGTATTAAAACATTCTTATTTCATTTCATTTGGAGTGGAAATTGATTAGTATGTTTTGTTGTAGGAGTACCTTGGGGAACCAAATTTCATAGATGGAATGCCTAACGTAGTGAGAGTGTACTATGGTTGTATGAGTATCTCCCAATGAAATTATCAGAGTTTTCCACATCACACTTGCTATATGTTAGATTGATTCCATACATGAAAATAACCCCCCCAAATAGATATTAGATGAATCTTGACACATACCAAAAATTGAAATATCCTTTAATAATATCATAGAAAGAAATTTAATTTATCTTCATCACATGTATCATTGTTTCCATGCTCTAAAAAACTGTAAATTTATATAAACCAGTAAAAAATATTGGCTTATTAAAAAAATTATTGTAATATTTTTACGATCTCATTGATTAATAACTGACATTGTACTAACACACTATAATATATATAAACGTTATATATTAATTCATTGAAATGAACTCTTCCTTTAGTTTTTTTATTTATTTATTCTTATTTTTCTTTCTAGTGTGAGATTCATGTGAAATTTATTTTATAACCAATTGTATGGAATGTGAATTTATTACATGATTAGTGAACATTGTTAGTGAAAACTGTCTGAAATGATTATGCTTATATCCACAACTTATTGTGGAAGAGAGGTGACCAAAAAAATTTAATGTAACCAAATTAGTGGATCATAAAATCAACTGTCGCCTCATTTTGTATACTACCAAACATAAGTAAAACCTTGCTAAAAGATAAATGTGATAATGGAGACTAACCTAAATGTGTAGATCACATCGATAGTGTAAACCTTGATAGTGACACCTGATGCATGAGAATAATTGATTATATATGATCCTAATTTTTATATCATGTTTCAGTATATATTTTATAATAAATACTTTGTTTTTAGGGATTTATTTATGAAAAGAATATTATTATTATAAAATAAATAAAATAAATAATTATCAACACCTACATTTATAACCTAGAAAAATATTTTATTTGAATGAAAATAAAATATTGATATTAACTTTTAGTATTTCTTATAAAATGGGTAATAATTGTTTTGGTAGAATGCTAAATGTATGGAATAATATTTTCAATAAAAAAATATTTCATATAAATCCATCTTTAATTTTTTTTACTAAAGTATTTTTTAGTTTTTATTATTATTATATCTTCAAAATCAGTGTTTTATTTTTGAAAGTGACATTTCGAAATAGTGTTTTTAACAAAAAATAGGTGATAATAATTTTATTTAATTTAAAAATTTTAAAAAATGTAAATTGAATTTTAATAATACATACACATTTATTAGAAATAATAATAAATTTTTAGTTTATGATCCTTCCTTGAATATTTGATATCAGTGCATAGGGCATTAAAAAACACAAATATTCGGTAATGATCATTTGTGTCTCCATATACTTCAATATCATCTAGAGGAACTTGAGTCCAAAGGATATGTTCATATAGGCTTCATACATATTAAAAAATATTATTGTGTAATTCATCAATCAAGGTTTTATCATTGGCCATCCATTAAATACATGTATCATCTCATCCTTCTAATATAAATACTATATATCATGATTAATTTTATTTTAATTTCACATTCAGGGTTGTTTGGTAACTATTATCCATTGAACCATAGCATGGTTTTCATTTGACATCACTACCATTTGTCTAATCACTATAACCTAAATATATTCACCACCCTCACCCCCCCGAGATGGTCTTGAGTTCCACTGGTTAACTTATTCACATCAGTTATATTTTTAAAATCTACACTATAAACTATGCTTACCCTTATCCATGATGGTGAATAATATAATGTGTCATATCAATTAATATCATGTTTTACCTTATCCATGTGATATAGAATATCACATAATTATGTCAAATTTATGTGATCCTGAATTTAATCCCAATGGTCAAAGAATTGTGACATTAATATATGTGAATCCTATTTCTAGTGAATTTATACATGCATTGGGATCCAAATTGTTTTCTAGTTTTATTATTCCCTCATTATTAATGTTTTTCAATCTTTTTGCAGACTAATATTACCTTAAAACCCGAGAAAAATTATTCCAAATTTATAAGACCTTAAAATCGAGTACTAAGTTGTCCTTATTTCATGACCCATGCGAATTATTTAGAAATAAACATAAAACATTTCATTTAAAAAAAGAAAAAAGTGTCTTGATTAAAAGTAAATTTTCCAGTAAGTCATCCCTTTCCATGATATAGTTGATGATATAGTGAAAATAGAATAATGAATCTATATTATTAGCTCAACCATATGGTCCAAAAAAACCCAATCTATTCATAGTGGACCCTCTAATATCGAATGGAATTAGGCCAATTTTATATTGTAATTATTTTACCAAAATATATATTCAATGCATGGTTGTATATATTTTAGTGTGATCGAACCCATTTTAAACTTCATTCTCTTCACAAGCATACTACATTCCTAAAATTTTTAAATCATAATAAATTTCCCATTCTTATTGGTAACATGTGCTTCCATATCTAAGTGAATAATTTGTTCAAAAATGACCATTAGTGCAAAAATATTATATACTACAAACTGGGGACATCTACATCCCATAGTGAACGACCATTAGTATATTTATACCCCAATAATATCAAAATAGAACCCTTATTTTATATTTGGTCAACATTCATATCTTTCATACATATTCATTAATATCATATATTTATTATAATATTGAATGTTATTTATAAATATTCCATAATTCAATTATTCATGTTGATTTGAACACCATCAATGTTAAACATTCATACATAATAATAATTTTATGAGTGAATAATTAATATATTATACATATACATTCAAAAATACATTTTACGAGACCCAATACAAAATAACGCATTGGTCCAAGCACTATAATATAATACATAATGGACATTTACATAGGATCATATACACTACCATTAGGATCATTAGCCCTATTGGGGGTTTCTTATGCTTATTGGATGGGTTATACTATAATTTTGGTCAGTAATGTCAGACCATGATAATTCGTAATCATTGGTATTAGAAATGATACTTTAAATTATAATGAATTATTTCTTGAGTTTTTTTGCATTCATTAAATATGGATTTTCATTCACACCACTTTTTATTCACAAATATTTATACATATAATGCATTACATTTTAGTCAAGGATGCCACACATAATACACAAGTTACGATATTATATCTTAAATGATCTTAAATATTCCAATGAAAGAGATGTATCACTCTATAAGTTGAAAACCTACATAAGTTGTACGTGAAAAAATTATAATCTCCACTCACTCAATATATATTTCATATAATGTAGGAAAATGCGGGAACATTAAAAGGAAGTGACATAAAACTAGTTCGGTTGAAATACTATAAAGAGAAACCAATAAAAAATATATGTTATTACCAATTATGTATCCCAAATATGTTTCTACATTAGATGTTATATCTACAAAATATGAGACTGAAACAATCGTTTGATCTATAATATGACCCTATTATAATCCTTACTATAGTCACTGGTTCCCTTAAGCTAATGAAAATTACAAAAATAATTTGGTTTCACTCATGAATTTATTTGAATAATATATGTCATATTTAGAAAGTTTTAGTATCATGGTTCTCATTATCTATTGAATACTAGAATACTCATACATATCCTCCCCTTTCTAGTCATCATCTTATAAATTGACCCCTCACCATGTATTACTAGTCCAGATCTAGTGTTATGGTGATTGTACACATTCCCACACACATATAAGGGGACATTACTTGGAGGAATCATTATCCTCATCTAAATGGGTAATCTCTAGTGTTATGATGATGATATACCTTCTTATACCCATTTGGTAGAATTAATCCTTCATAAATGAATAGAGAACCTCTAGTGTTATGGTGATGGAACACTATATTATACCCATCCATGAGCACAATCCTATAATTAAATATTCAACTTCATGAAATGGCACTACTCTAGCATTATATTATATGTACACAGAGCTAAAACTATTTGGGATAACACACCTTGTATGAAATCATCTTCAAATCAAGTGTTTGAAAAAGATGATTTTTATAATCTATTGTAGTAATGTGTATATAGGGATCAAATTTATCTTAATTTCCATTATATTAATTGTGTTATGGATATTATTTTTATATATTTATTACATATTTAATTCACACTATTGTGTATGGTGATGAAAATTTAAACCGATTGATTATGGAAGGGATGTATAGCATATACTCCTAGTCTTTATATCCATTTTTCAAATAATGAGAGGGAACAAAGGTAAGTGGACACATCACATTTACTAATCAATGTTATATTATTGATAAAATATTTATTCATCCATTACACCTATAATGTCTTGAAGTATTCACACAAAAATATTACATCCATTTAGATAAATATTTAACATATAACAATAATATAAATGAAATATCCAAAAAGGTTTAGGGTATTTGAAGATCAGATATAAATTATTCTTATTTAATGGAATACATTCGAATTCTCCAAAAATGATTTTCTCCCATCTTAATCCTCATAATAAAACCACACTGAATCCTTTCATCATCACCCAAAGAAGGAAGGAGAAGATAGGGTGAGATCATATGCTCAGTAAAGACAAATATATGAGAATAAATCCACAATAATTTCAAATACTAATTTAATAATAATTTAAATTGATCATGAAAATATCTTAATAATTTCATTATAAACCAATCATATATCATAAACATGATTAATGTTATAAAACATGTAATTTCACAATATATTGACCATATGAGTGAGAAATCGCAGTGAATCAATTGTGATCCATAATATCATGTAATAAAAGTATTTCATTAGTATAAAATCATATAAAACATTCTTATGCCTTTCTTAAATGACAATACCTTCAACAATGTGGAATATGGCACAATTGTTTCTATAGTGGATTTGGACGTACCTATTCCCCATGGAGAATTAATCTCATCTAATTATTTCTCATTGTTATCTCATGAGATCTAAGGATTTACCCAACTTATTAGAAGATGATATTGGTCCCATAAATAACATAATTTAATACATACATATGTGTTTGATATTAACATAAATCATTCATCATATTAGAACCCGTTAAAATAAATGTGTTTCATAATCATTTCATCATAGCATAATCCATGGAAAAGAAATAGGTTTCATAAAAAATTTATCATTTCTTCATAATCATTAAATATACATATAAATATTAAGGATGTTATATTCTGTTCATATCTCATATAAATATTATGTACTATAAAAAAATTACCTCTTATATGGAATATTATTTTTGAAATATGGCATTTAATAATTCTTAAGGAAAATATCCTTTCCATTTTGAAATCATTATGTTTTTAAAATCCACACAATTGAAAAAGAAAAATATTCATTGAAATTACCATGTAAACTATGAAATGATTTGATAAAACATTAATAATTAATGATGGATAGAATTTACTCTCATGTCGTATATGTTAAAAAATATTTTTCCTTTATTTATTTCAAAAAATTTATATAGATCCATGTTTAGAAAATGACATAATTATTTCATTTGATATGTTTTATAAAAATTAAAATACTTGTAAATATAAAAATTAAAAAATTAGGAAATAGAGAAAATAAATTTTAACATATTTTTTCATTATGTGTACATGGAGGAGGCATTTTCCCAAAAGTAAACATAAACAAAAACACTCCTTGATAATAATGAGATTGTGAAATTAAACATTAAATCATTTGTAACTTTTGAATCATAATCCCCATAAAATAAAGAACTATATATGGATTTGTAAATCACTATAAAATTCATATTATTAATAATAAAATTTAATTTATAGTTAATATATAAACCACACAAAATAAACATGTGGTAAATATGGCGTGTGTCGCACAAAAATAAATGTGATATTAAAATCTCTTACAAAGATCATATCATTTCAAAGAGCATCAATAAAATAAATCAATTATGTGTATACACTGTAAATAAAAAATAAAACAGGTGGGAAAACAATATAAGATAATTAATATTTATTTCACACATAATCTTAGTAGGATATGATCAATTGTGTATATGTTTAACCCAATGAAGGGAAATAGAGTTATGAAATCCCTTAAAACATTATAATAATCTAAATTTTATTCCCCATAAAAGTAATAATTTTTAAATTCAGACATTTAATACCAAGATGTCAATTATAAATATGATATTATATATCAAGGTGAATTATAAATACTCCCCAAATGTGATATAAGAGGTTAATATGTAATATATCTCAATGATGTAAAAATGAGCTGTGAAATTATTACTTCACACTTACCATTGGTGTATCATTATTTAAACTCATGAATAATTGTTTAAATAATTTTATTAATTAATTAAATAAAAATATTAATATTTATTAAACCTTATATTTTCTTTTTATAACATATTAAAACTCTTTAATTAAAAATATTTCATTATTTTAATTGTTTTGGGTGCGTTCGTTTAGTGGTTTCTTGGTCAGTTCATTTTTCTTAATATTTATACTTTTTATGGAAAATGGAGATAAAACATGTGAAGTGAAATTAAAATTTGTCACTAAAAATAAATAAGTAATAATGGAAACATATATAAATATTTAGATGGAAATAAGGATTATTAATTAGATAAAATAATACTCTGAAATATGTAGAATAGTTTTGTTTTTTTTAAACCATGATGAATGAATTTATTTTAAATTAATATTATGTAAATATAGTAGATATATATTATTAAATACATTATAATATAATTATTAGAATCCATATTACCCATAATAGTAGTTTTTTTATAAGGAATAAAAGTGTTAATGTAAAAAACAAAATCATATAAATAAGAAGATGATTAACCAAAATATTTTGGATAATAGTTGAATATGAGGGGGTAGAAAAAGGTATGGATATAAGATATTCTACTAGAAAAATAAAATTACAGTATATAACTTTTTATTGAATTATTATTCCACGATTGATGAATTTTGTGATGAAAATGTTGTAGAATAAATTAAAATAAGAGAGGTGGTTTGATAAAATTACCCCTTAAATATTATATAATTGAAGAATCACATATATACATTATAATTGATCAATGGTTGATACTATATAATCATATATGTGGGTAGAGTTTATAGGATATGTTTTGGAAGAGATTTGGCGAGAATCAAGGCTTGAGAGGATAAATTGCGTGGAAAGGGACGATATTTATACTTGAGGAGGGATGGTTTTAAGTGATTATTTAATGATTTTTTTATTTAAAGCCATCCACATTGAGGTATATTTAATTTCAAATAATTTAGATGATAAATATCGGTTAATATAATGATGAGGGTTGAGTAACACAAATATTATAAATTATATTTTGTAAATTTTTTGGTATCTTAAGCCTTTACCTTTAAACATTCACTTGTCAAATTATTTTTCCTAAATAATAGTAAATCATTCTTCTTAACATAGAAATTGGTTTTTAATAGAAATTAAGATTACCTAAGAACTTAATTTTAACCTAAAATTTCCTAATATTGTTCAATTTTTCTAATTTTAATTGAAAAAAATTCCAAATTACAATTAAAATTACTCCTACACACGGTACGAGAAACATGATTTTAAAGTGAAATTGGTTAAAACTTTAATGACTTTTTATATGTAAATTAGATAAAATACGACTCATAATTACATAAATTGGATTAAAATGTGTATTATTCATCTAATGTGACTATAAATCCATTTCAAATTATATTTTCTCTACATAATTTATTTGATGATAATTCAGTTTACAAGGAAAATTCAATATTTTCACTATTAATCGAAAAAATAACCCTCTTAGAAAAATAATTGGAATTAATTATAATATAAATTTGATATTATTTTTTAAAAAATTGATTTTTTTGTAAATTTAAATTCCTAAAATTTTCAATATTTAGATTCAGTATTGTTCTTTCAGTTAAAGGTGAAATAATTGACTTTTAAAAAATATAGCTTTTATGAATAAAACCTGAATTATTCTTATCATAATACAATAAAACAAATTGGAAGAATTAAAAAATATATTGAATATAAAATATATAATATCATAAATATCATTAACTAATAGTGATATGTTTAATTTATTAATATAGATATCCATTTTGTGCTTGAATAAAGTTTTTTTTATAAAACACATCCTTTTATTCACTTTTAAGTAAATTTTCATTAGATTTTTTTACCAATGCACCACCTTTAGAAAAAATTATTTTTCTTTAAATTGATTTTTATTTTCATTTATAATTAATTTATATCAAATTAACTAATTTTTAAAAAGTTATAAAAAATACTTTTGATAATTTAGTTAATCACATTCATTCATGTAATTCAAATGTCTGTGTCATAAATATCAAAATTTAATATTATTATAAAATTGTTTGTTTAAGATCAATTTTCTATGTAATTTAAGCTGTCGAAAATATTAATTTTAAAAATATACATATAACAAAGAATTGGGGGGTCAAATAAGAATCTCAAAAATATAGGCATGGATATTGGGGAGATAAATTGGTTGGGTTGGTTGAGATAAATGGTGCAGAGAAGTTATGGGGTAATAAGTGTTTGTGATCTTAAGGAAGGGTGTTTTTATGTTATTAAATAATAATTATTTTAAATTTCAATCTAAACACATTTGTGAGACATTAATTCCAATGAATACAGTGGATAATTAATGTAGTAAAAAGGGTTTGGGTCATGTAATACATCAACTATGCATTTCATGTTGTTATTTCTAAGTGTTTAATGCTTTTAACTTTTAGCTTTAACACATTACATAAGTTTATCTATACTGAGGTAATTATTTTTTTTAACTTGGTACCTAATTTTTCGTAAAGAAATGAATGTGAAACTATTATAGAATTTTGACCTTATGTTTCAATATATGGATTACATTATAAAAAATTCAGATAGCGGTATTATAAGAATAAAATTTTAAATTAAAGAGTCAAAATTCAATGATAATCAATTTTTAAAGAAAAATAAATTTATAAATATAAAATTATTCTATAATAATTTAAAATATATAATAATTATTGATTTTTTTTTCATTATTTCAAATAAAAATCAAATAATAAAAATTTAAAATTAATCAAAAATAAATTTATTCATAATAAATAAAATAAAAGTATCAATAATGATATGACCATCTCACTATTCATTAATAAATCTATATTTTCAAAAAATTCATAAAAAATTTGTTCTAAAATAATTTTAGTATATTAATTTTCAAATGAACTCAATTTTAATAAATAAATTTATAAAATTATAAAAAAATTTCATTCATTTACTCATAGAAAATAATAAAAATTAGTGTTTAGAATAAGAAAATATTTGATGAATAAAATCAAATTACTAACATATATACTTTTTATTAATAATAATAAATAATTTTTTTTTTGAAAATTAAATTCTTACATATCATTTTAAATTAATTACATTCACAGCATCCATTTTAACAGCTGCATTATAACATTTTTGTTAAAA
Organism: Viscum album; assembly: GCA_963277665.1. Taxonomy (NCBI): domain Eukaryota; kingdom Viridiplantae; phylum Streptophyta; class Magnoliopsida; order Santalales; family Viscaceae; genus Viscum; species Viscum album. The sequence goes on along the minus strand of OY728138.1, from coordinate 282,384,602 downwards.
TAAAAATATTTTACAGTTTGTTTAGGCTCTTGGTGTTTTGAAAAAATTATATAAAAGGGATAAAATGTATTTAAAAAGATAGTTATTAAATATTTTTTGGGTTTTACAATATCTTTTTTATCATCTGTTAATGGTGGTGTATAATAAAAGAAGACGTTATTTTGTGGAGGTTTTAGTTTGTGAAAGCACTAATGATACTATTGTTTTTCACAACCAATGAACATGAAAGAAAAATGATAGTTAAATTAATATATAAAATATTATTAAAATAAGGATACATGCTTCATTATATTTTTTTATATAATATATTCTAAAAATGATGATCATAGATAAAAATATTTGAATGATATAATACATATGTAAGAGACTTGATCCTACCTTGGAGAACTCACATGAATTGGAGGTCATAGGATAACATTGTGTGGATATGGGACTATTAAATTATTAGAAACTTCTATTAGAGGATAAATATAGATTAATTTATTGAAATTTCAAATGGTATGGGTATGATTGAAAGTGTTTTGGTGACATACTTTTATATTAGTGTAAAATAGGACTTTTGGAAATATTTAATTTATTTTAATAATTTACCAAAATAATTATAAGTTATGTTACTATATTTATTATAATAATACATATTTGTAACTATTTAATTTTATGTTATAATAAATATATATCATACCATATATAACCTAATATGGGTTTTATGGAAGTAAATATTAAATACATTTAATAAAAATTAAAATTATAAAAAATTATAAAATTAACTTTTACATTAAGAAATTTAATGCATAGAATTTTTTTAGAAAAAATTAATTTTGAACATTATGGATTACTAATATTATTTAGTATTCATATTCGAATAACGACTATTAATTTATCTATTTTTGTATTTACAAAAAAATTACATTTAATAATTTTTTAATTAAATTAATTCAATATAAATTATTTGATATTAAATAAACTATAATTTTAATACATTTTTAATCATTAACATGGAAATTAGCCTTAATTATACTATTTTATATTTTTGAAATAATATTGAAATTGTAAATATAAAAAATATTATAATTATTTAAATAAAATTACAATATTTTTATCAAATTATTTTTCTAAGAGTAAGGAAATTAATCTTAATGTAAGTAATTATAATGGTTAAATGAATGTTTGTATGAAAAGTGTATTCTTAAAAATAAATTGTATGTATAGGATTAATTATTATTTATATTGATTATAATGTTTTTAAAAGGATTATTAATTTTAAAATGAGATATATATGTTACTATGGTATATCCAAATCTAATTTGGTCATATTTATGTATAATTAAAGAATCAGATGGATGGTAATCTTCCAAGAATTATTACACAATTTTCTAAAATTATATTCATGAATTTTATAAATTGAATTTAGTAGTTTTGTTTTTATTAATTCATGTATTTTTATATAACAATGTATACAAAAAATTAAATTCATATACAACTTAAATTTTCGATAATAATAATAATAATTTTACACTTTTTAACAAAAATGACGTTGTATTAGAAAAATATCAAAAATTAATACGAAGCAATTATTTATATGAAGATTTAAAAAATTATATTTGATTTATCCAATAAAAATATTAATATCATTTAATGGATCTTTTAATGGGAGATGAATGATATAGAAAAAATTCATTTTATAGAAAATGGATTTTATTAGTATTAACAGATATGAATGATTAAACTTCTAAATGTATATTTTTAAAAATAGATAACATATTAGGTTTACTAAAAATGTTATTATAATATGTTACATTGTGATTTGTATTGGGAAATATTGAAATAATATTTACCAAATATGTTTACTAATTTATGTCAATTATACTTTTTGGGCATTATGATATCCCTCATAAATAAATTACATCCACATGATTTTACCCAAAATATCCAAATAATTTAAATTTGGAACATATAATAAAATATACACCACTATATGGTCATGTTTTTATTTGATATATGTAATTTTATTTCTCAGTATGAAAAATAATTATAAAAAAATTATAAATACAACTATATCCTTCTTAATTTCACATATAATTCTTCTTAAATATATATATGGTTTTCCATGATGAAAAACATTCTACAGACAAAAAAAAGTGAATGTAAAGTTAATCTTACCACTATGGGTTTTTATTAATAACTCAAGATCTTATAGTTCTGGAAAACATAAATGACATAGATCACCTGAAATTATACAGTTAAAACTCAATATCAGGTTTTTTTAGTTTTTTCATAATTTTTCTTTGTTGTTTGGATTGTTGGTGATTATCTTAATTATTGGCCCATGGATTTGAAGTCTGGTTCACATTTTTTCTAGATATCATGAAAATGAAAAAATTAATTTTATATCATCAATCATTTACTTCCATTTATGAGTTATATTACCTTTATATATACACATGTAGAAAATACCAATACCTTTAAATATGTTCCTCTCATGTTTTCTCAAACATTTTTGACATATAATAAGTGAGAACTATTTTCCATTATAATCCTCATAACTTGATCTATTATGAATGTTCATCATTCCATTCATTGATTTTTTTGGGGAAATTTATTATGTTCTAATTATTAGTCATAAGTCTGGATAGTTATTTTCTCATAATCAAAAGGTTTTTTTAGTCAAACTGAAATTATCATGTTTTTTTTGTTATGGTAATATCTATATGGTCATTCACACACATAGTTACTTCTATTAATATCCATTTATGAAATTAAATTTGTTGACAAGATTTATGATCAGTATAAATAAATTATCATAAATAACCATTGGAAAATTTGTCATCAATATGTTTCAAATTATTTCACTATCATGTTAGTATATTGTTTTTACACATAAAATTATATCAAACCTGTTCAACTTAATCACTATACGTTTAACATATACCACTATTGGTTCAACCTTGGTCACATTGAGTTTAATTCTCTCATAGATAATAATATATTCCTCAAAATAGACATCCCATATTACACAAAAAATTATTAAATTATTTTAATTTCAAAAATCATTAAAATCAATGCTCATATGATCCAACATATACATCCTAAACTAACAATAATCAATCCTAAAATAATATCTCCATGATTCCCCCTAAAATTATACACATAAAAAAATTCATTTTCTTATAACTATTTTAGTCCCTATGTCAACAAACCATAAAAAATTTACATATTCCTCCAAGAAATTAAGTTAATCATTAACCCTTAAATTGAATTTACTAATTGTTTATAATATCACACACTATTAAATATATATATATATATAATAAAAAAGAATTAAACATCTCCAAATTTATCATGGGATATTTTTTAATCCCAAGGAGTCTAAATACTCTATAATATATATATTTGAAATCAAACCACCATTTATTACATCATTATCATGTTTATAATATTCTTAAGTGTTATCCTTATCTCCATTAGGTGTTATTGAATAGTCATCCCAAAAAGTATAACCTTGTCATAAAATATTATTACAAGGTTATTAAAATAATCAAATATATGACTCCATTTATTTAGTAGAAAACAACTAAATAATAACCTATATATGTTTCATGTAATCCTTATAACATTTATAATATTTAATAATATCATTGATAAATAAAACTCAGTAGTAAAAATAGAAAATAGGTTCGACAAATTATCAACTTAAAATCATTTGATAAGACAAGGGAACACACCTTTTCCATTATAATATATATAATATGATTTGAAACCATTTAATTATGATCCCTTATTATGTAATAATAAATAGTATCTTCACATTCTATACATTTCACATATTCATTTCGAAAATTCGATTCCCACAAAATTCTAAAACCAAAATGATCATAATATTAACCAAAATATAATTTTCAAAACATCAGTCAAAATAGTTCATAAATTTTTTAATATTTTTTTATTCAAACGACACATTAAGATTAACATATTACTCTATTTTTTCAATCCATCGTTATATTGGGTGATTTTTCTATTATTTTCTCAAACCAAATAAGATTGCATAATTATTACACATTTCAAAATGTATCACAATAAGATTTTGATTTACCAATGAATAACTCTTAGAAGTGTCTTCCTTGGTGGGAATTATTCATCCCACCCATTTTTTATAAATGTGATAATTAATTAATTCTATATCATCCCTTTCATTTGAAATTACCCACTGATGAATCTATTTCATAGCAGTGTCCACTATCATGTATGAAGATTAGGATGTATTTATAGAAAAACAAAACAAAATATATATTACCAAAACAGAATGATGTTACAAAATACATATAATTATTTCAATGGATTTCAATTTGTTTTATTATCATAATTCCAAACAAAACGTGTAGTATTTCATTAACAATAAATCACATAATTATCCAAAAGGGTTATTTATACCTTTGAAATTGTGATTAATACATACATATTAGTCCTTAAATTAACTTAGTGAACATCCAAAGTCCCAATGTGATCTATATCATTCCATTGATACCAACTAAAATTCTTGAAACATTTACTATAAAAAATATTGCTCGAAAAAATATATACATTCTTTGATAAAAGCTATAATAGCAAAAATATAACTATACATAATTAAAAATGAATAAATAATATATAGATCTTACATAAAAATTAGCTAATCAGGTTTGTGATTCTGATGATTAAAACACAACATAGACTAATTAAGTCCATATTATTTATATCATATGGGAAATATCCTATGTTATATAAAACTAAAAGATCCATTATTTTTCTTCATAATATCTTAAAAATTCCTTCACTTGTGTTTTACATATAAACATTTCACAAGTAATATTTTCATCATAACCTTGGGAAGTGGAAAAAATAGGAAGGGTTGAGGTCAAACACTATGTATGGTAAATTTATAACCAATGAACACATGGAATAAAAATTGCTTTTAATATTATTTTAGGAATAATTTAAAAACATGAATCTATGATTTACATGAAACTAATACCATTCATTATCCATGAAATTAAATTTAAACTTATATATCAGTAATACTAATCTCATAATGATGGGATTCATAATCTGTAACATAAAAAAAAACCTTTAATTAATTTGATTCAAGACATATTAATTAACATTGAGATTATAGTTTGGACATCTTACCAAACTGGGTAGGAAAACCTATTAGTCGAACATGTTTTGTATCATACTAGATGGTTATACATGAAAGGTATTTATAATTCTTTATCCCACCAGTTATATGATGAATTATAATTCATTATATATAAGGGTAAATAATAAATTTCGAACCATTATCATAAGGAAAAATTTTATGAGTAAAAAAATAAGAACCCTTATTATGAGAAATATGGAAATGAAATAAAAAATAAAAATAAGATAGCAGTAATGAATCATCAATAATTCCAATAATTTTCTCCTTGTTAATAAATGGGATAACATTATCATAATACATCCAATATATTATGGTGGATGGTGAAACAATACATATTTATCATTCCAATAGTCATATGTATTTAAATAAAAAATATATATATGAAATTTAATAATATTCTTAATGTCAATAAAATAGATTACATAATCCTAAATAATCTGTAGAAAAAGGTGGATCACTAAATAACAAATAATCAATTTTCATATAATTATCGATATAAGAATAACAACACATGGAATACCAATACATTTATATATATCAGTATAATGAAAATAGTTTTATGTAAATTTTATCACATATTAATTATATCAAATGTGACGTTCATATAATATGGATCAAAGAGTATAAAGATAAGTCAATACTTGCATAATCATACTCATAGATCATCAAGAGAAAGAAGGTGGATGGTAACATAACCCAAAAGTTTAGAAATATTTTTAAAAGATTTTATGTGGAAGTAATATATATACCTATAAAATAATGAGAGAATATATGATAAAATAATCAATCATTATAATCCTCTCAGTTTATATGAAATAAGTTCAAATGGATGGTAATATCTAATTTATTGATTGTTGAGTTACTAAGAATCATTAATTTCATGGGAACAACTTAATCAATAGACACATTAGTAAGGGAACATGTTTGGGATAGTAAATTCACTGAAATAAAAGTAATATGAGAAAAAAACCTCTGAATAGTAAATACACCATACAAATAAAACATAGTCTAAAAAATATATTATGTCTCAAATAAAAAGATATGAGACAAAGAAAAAAATTATGGTTTTAGAGATTTTTGATTCAAAACTACATTAAGGATAAGGTGTACAATTGAACATTAAATACCATTATTAAATATAATTTATGATATTATATCTCAAATAGATAGTATATGAACCCCATAAATTAAATTATGTGAATATTTCTAAACATGTCTCAAATGGATGAATTTCATATTAAAACCCTAACCATGTTTTATATTATCTATGCATATATGCCAAATATCCTGAATAATCAAATTGAGAAAATAATATAACTTCTTCTAATCCTTATTATTATTTATTTAATTTAATATTATACATTTATTATCATATTTTATTTTTTTATTTCATAATTTTATGGCCTACGTCTTGTTCGGTTTATTTTTTGTTACATAGTATGTTTTTTGACCATGGTAGATGGTTTTGAAAAATATATTTATTATATATTGGTTATTAATAGTTTTATATACATAATTTTTATATACTTAACATATTTTTATCGCCAACTTCATTGGGTTGTGAGGATAAATGAAACTCATTTCTTATGGTCGTGATAGTCTGCACATAAACACAATTAATGTTTCCATTTCTCAATGTATGAGATTTTAATAAAAATAAAATTTATATTTAATAGAAAAATATTTTTTATCGATATCATATTTTTTTAATCCATTTCATACTTTTTATCAATCATTAATAGTGGTGAAGAAAAAAACATGCCTCCTCGTGGAAGTGACAATCCGCAAAAGGTACTAAGAATGTGTTGTATCTCTTTGTAGATATATTTTAATAAATACTGGTTTTCCATTAACATAATAAAATATAATAATATTAATTATTCTTAGTTAATTATATTTTTATGTATTTAGGATATTTAGTAGAAACAATGACATTGAAAAAATTAAGAAAAAGATAATAGTTATGATAAAGACATTTTCAATACCAAGAAAACTGCTAGGAATTGAAGGGAATATGCTAATTTATTTTGATTGGGTCATTACTATTGTGTGGTAGTATAATATAAGAATATATTTTGGTAGATTTTAAAGGAAATTATAAATAATATGTGTGTGTTTTGATGTTTTTCTGTGACTATGATTATCCACTAAATGAGGATAATATTCATTGGTAATATATATAATATTCATGTTATTTATTATTCATAAAAACCATTTTAGTGCATTTTACACTTTGAACATCATTTCACATTATGATTGTAATACCTCCTTATAATGCACTATTTTGTGGTACATTTTTGAACATCATTTAAAGTAACAAATGATTCATATGATTATACATATTTTAATTTTATAATTTATCTACACTCCAATATGAACATGTTTCATTCAGGGATCAATGGAGAATTCATGGAGGGTGATGGAGATATTTGGCAATGAAATGAAGCAAGTCTAGAGAAGGAAGATTGGACACCAGCCCACTGATGAGACTTTTGGGACCAACATACAGGCACAATGAATCCCAAATTTCGTGGGATGCTAGGAAACATGTATAGGAACAAATAAATCTCCATGATCCAATGATAATTCGGCCTCTATGGTGGTCATTGAGGCAGCCCAAGTTAGAGATACAATTCTGGGCTAGATTCTGCGGCCCAGAAAAACAGACCACATATTTGATCATATCTCGGAATCCACAACTCCAAATGTGCCCAACTTTTACAAGCGGTTATAAGACATCCGGATATCCATTTTCTTCTTCTATGGACCACCCTGATTCGGTCGTATAGAAGGTCTTCTAGACGCGTCTGTTCGGTGAAGGAAAGCTGGCTGCCACCTCGGGTCAAATGTGGAAAAGTTCAGATTCCACAAGCTTTCCACCACCTATGGCCTACCAAAATTAATTGAGATGCTTTGTACTGGTGGAGTCTCGACCCAAGGCTCCCAAAATGCCTATTTAAGGCAGTGGTGGTGAAGGAGTTGAAGATCTTGGAAGCTTTGTTCAGTTGTAATGTTATGCTGCATTTTTGTTGCCTCAAATTTGTCTTTCACATGTAAGTTGTTCAATTCACTTTAGTTTCTTAATAAAAGTTCCTCTTATACTCTTATTCTATTTTTATTCATATCACTTTGATACCGTTGGATCAAGGTTTGAATTTATTTACACCGACCCTTGTGAAATTATTCACACAACGGTGGAGTGATCATTTTATTTTTGTTGTTTTCTTTACTTCTCCATTTCCTCCCTCATGAGTCTACTTTCCGCTTCCATTGAAACCATGAGATCAATAGAGGGCTAACCCACTTATGGGTTGATCCAAGGGAGTAGCAAGGGGATGGATTGGATGTTATTTATCACCTAATTAATGTATAATCACTTCTTTAATTGGGATTTTTATTTGATGATTTTTAAACTCCATCGTCCTTGTTGAATTTAAGGACACACACTTCAAGTACTAATACGAACCTTTACCTTGAAGTGCTCAAAAATTTGATCCTTAAAGTGTATAGGTGATTAGTATTAAAGTGTGTAGGCATTAAACCAGTAAGTGATGATGTTGTTTTATCTCCTTAAATGAACCCATCTCAAATTTAAAAAATTGAAATCATTAAAAAGGAAATACGTCCAATCCACCCCGAGCGATAAGCTAGAATCAACTCATTCTTTTAAATTGAATTCACTTAAATAAATTAGATATCTTTAAAATACATCTAAAATCAACCCAAATTTGGCCACTTCATAGCCAAAAACAGTCCTTAGAATGTGCGTGTCTATAGGTTACTTCTTAGGTCTCTGTGGATTCGATAACCCATGATAAACTACAAGGACCGTATTACCTTCTTCTCTTGGGTAAATTTGAGCGAGAATCAAATTTTGGTGCCATTTATGGGGACCCGAGTAAGTCATCTAAACACACATTCTATTCTCCCCCATTTCTTCTTTTCTCATCCAAATTCTCTTATCTTGTCCCTTTCTCGTTTTTTTTCTTTGGTGCATGTCCGCCTACACCCGCGATCAATCAAACCGTCTAGTTAGGTTAGATAGTCCTGGGGTTGGGAGTCAAGTACACCAAGGGAACTCTTTCCATTAGATCCTAATCTTTCTATCACCCCCGAGTCAAAAATTGAGCCAATTTCAATGGAACGTCTTCAAAGAAACCAACTCATAAACCCGGGTGGGAACCAAAATGGAAACCCAAATGATGCAGCCCCAAACATGGGGAATGCAATTGATCACACCATGAATGACTACCTCACACCTTCCTGGACCAATTCCCCCTCATGCATTAGACACAATTCCCTAGGATATTCCAACTACATCTTTAAACCCCATGTCCTAAACCACCTTCCCACATTCCATGGAATGGAGTCCGAGATGCCCTACCTGCACATTAAGGAGTTCAATGACATTGTAGAAACCATGTGTCCCCCACATCAACTAGAATTAGCTAAGATGAGGCTATTTGCTTTTTCTTTAAAGGATCGAGCTAAAAATTGGCTAAACAATTTGATACCATCATCCATCAACTCTTGGGACCAACTACAAAGAGAATTATACAAAAAATACTTTCCCCACCACAAAACAATTGAAATTAAAAAGAGTATCCAAAACTTTTTTGAAAAAGGTAGAGAGTCATTCTATGAAACATGGGAGAGGTTCAAAGACACTCTAAACATGGTTCCACACCATGGTTTTCCTATTCCTAAACAAGTAATAATTTTCTATGAAGGTTTGGGTCCGGGAAACAAACAATTCCTTGACATGATGTGTAATGGAACCTTTAAAAACAAAGCCCCAAATGATGCTTACGAGTATCTAGAAAGCCTTTCTGAACAAAACCAAACATGGGGAACTTCAACTTCTTCTGAAAAGCCACAAAGAACTACTGGAATTCATACACTTAGAGAAGAGGAAATCCTTAGGGCTAAACTCGCAACACTCTCTAGGAAGGTTGAAGAGATAGACCTTAGGAAAGTCCATGAAATCCACACTATTGACCCTGTTTGCACAATTTGTGACAAACATGACCATAAGACAGACAACTGCCCAACCATTCCATCCATCAAGGATGTTCTCTTAGGAGGACCCCCAGTAGAAGTAAATGCTTTGAACTTTCAAAAGCATCAATACCAAAACAACTTCAACCCAAGGTATAATGACCACCCAGGCTTCCGCTGGGAAGATAACCAACAACCTATCCAACCACAGGGACAAAATCATTACCCCCATCAGAACTACCAAACCCATAACCAGTTCCAAACTCAACCTATCCAATACCAATAGCCACCGGTCCATTTTCAACAAACCATCCCACCTCCAAAATATCCCCCTGGGATAAACCAACCTACTCAAGAACCCACCCAAACTGTTCCACAAAGCCTACTAGAACAATTGTGAAATCAAATGGAGAGGATGAACTCAGAAGTCTTTTCCCTAAAACAATAACTTCAAACCATCAAAACTGGAAAGGCACCCATGCCTACTCAGGCAGTGCCATCCTCAAATTCAAGGGGAGATTCAAGTTGTGCTCAAACAACTCATGAACAACTAAAGGCTGTGACTGTTTTAATAAGTGGGAAATCAATTGAGAAACCTGAAAAACTAATTAAAAACCCACCTGAAGATTCAAACTTGGATGAAAATTCAAATGAACTACAAGATCAAACTGATGAAACTGATAACATTTTCAAGGAAAAAACTCCTCAACAAACGACCCCACAACCTGCACCATTTCCTCAACGCATGAGGGGGAAACCCAAGCCTGAACTGAGTGAAACATTGAGGGAAATCTTCTCACAAGTAAAGTTGAACATTCCTCTACTCGATGCAATAAAAAACATACCTTCTACTCAAAGTACCTTAAGGACTTGTGCACTTTTAAAAGAAAATTTTCACATAAAAACCAAGTGCTTTTGGCTGCTAATGTGAGTACCACCATTGAAGGGACCTTTCATCCTAAGTTGAAAGACCCAAGTTGCCCTTACATCAATGTTGAACTAGGAGAGAGAAAAGTTGTAAAGGCCTTGTGTGACCTAGGTGCTAGTGTCAATCTCATCCCATATGCTGTGTACTTCCAGTTAGGCCTAGAAGAGCTCCAACCCACATCTGTCACACTTCAGCTTGCTGATCGTAGCATTAGGGTTCCAAAGGGGATTTTAAAGGACGTTCTGGTAAAGGTTGAAAACTTCATCTACCCTGCTGATTTCATTGTCCTTGAAAACCATCCAAACTTCGGAAATAAGGAACAAACCCCAATCATCCTTGGTCGTCCTTTCCTTGCAACAATCAACTCTGTTATCCGAGTCCGAAATGGGAACATGACCATCACCTTTGGGAACATGAGTCTAGACTTGAACATCTATAATGAAAGCTCACAAATAGGGGATGACGAGGACATTCATGAAGTAAACATGATAGAAAGCATTGATAATGAATCCATGGAACATCAAGGAATATTTGATGAATGTTTAAGTCAGAATGAGATTGATTTCCTTTGTTCATATGAAGGAAGTTTATCTCCTTGGATTGAATCATTTTCAAATTGCTCTTATGATGAAGTCTTAGGTCCAACAATCAGTGAAACCTTTCAAGAAACCAATTTCATAGAGACCCCTGTAAATTCCTTCCCTAAATCTGATCAATCCAATCTAGTAGATGAAACTTCAACATGTGAGGAATCAATCCTATCTGAACCTCTAAAAAAAGAAATTGATATTGATCTAATGTCCCAATATTCTGCTGAAATTATGAACCAACCTGATCTTGAATTGAAGAAACTTCCTGCTGCACTAAAGTATTCCTTCCTAGAGGAAAATCAAACACATCCTATTGTCATTTCTTCTTCTCTTGAAGCCAATCATGAGAGGATGCTTATAGATGTCCTTAATAATTATAAGAAAGCCATTGGTTGGACCCTTTATGATATTCCTGGGATTAGCCCACTTATCGGGACTCATAGGATTGTTTTCGAATCTGATTCAAAGCCATGTCGTCAACCTCAACGACAACTCAATCCTAATATCATGGAGGTAGTAAGGAAAGAACTTCTGAAATTGTTGAAAGCTGGTATCATATATCCCATAGCTGAGAGTGAATGGGTGAGCCCAATCCAAGTGGTTCCAAAAAAGGCTGGAATCACAGTGATAACCAATGAGGATGGAGAGATTCTTCCAACAAGGGTGAGTAGTGGATGGAAGATCTACATTGACTATAGGAAACTAAACTCATTCACCAAGAAGGACCATTTCCCCTTACCATTCATTGACCAAGTCCTTGAGAGAGTGGTAGGTCATGCCTTCTACTGTTTCTTAGATGGGTACTCAGGGTACAATCAAATTGAGGTCTCCCTAGAGGATCAAGGGAAGACTACATTCACATGTCCTCTCAGTACCTTTTCCTTCAAACGCATGCCCTTCGGGTTATGCAATGCCCCTGGAACCTTCCAGCGGTGCATGATGGGAATCTTCTCAGATATGGTAGGGGATTTTCTAGAGGTCTTCATGGATGACTTCTCTGTGTTTGGGGATAATTTTGAGGGATGTCTGCAGAATGTGGAGAGAGTCTTTTCAAGATGTGAAGAAATGAATCTGGTCCTAAACTGGGAAAAATTCCATTTCATGGTTAAAGAGGGACTTTTTCTAGGCCATCTGGTCTAGAGTAGGGGGATTTAAGTTGATAAAGCAAAGGTTGACATCATTCACCAACTTCCATCACCCAAAACTGTCAAGGAAGTGAGGTCTTTCTTAGGACATGCTGGTTTCTATAGAAGATTCATCAAGGACTTTAGTTCAATATCCCGTCCCCTTTGTGCTCTCCTAGTAAAGGATGCTCCATTTGATTGGACATAAAGCTGTGAGGGTTCATTCTCAACCCCCAAATCCTCTCTCACCTCTCCTCCCATTATGAAATCTCCAAATTGGAACCTTCCTTTTGAACTTATGTGTGATTCCAGTGACTTTGCTATTGGAGCTGTGTTAGGAAAACGTTGTGATAAAACTCCTTTTGTAATTGCTTATACAAGAAAATCCTTAAATGATGCCCAAATCAACTACACCACCACTGAAAAGGAGTTACTTGCTATTGTGTTTGCCTTATAGAAGTTTAGGTCCTACCTCTTAGGATCACCAATCACTGTGTTCACTGACCATTCTGCACTAAAATACCTCTTCCAAAAACAAGATGATAAGGCTAGACTGATTAGGTGGGTACTTCTCTTAGAAGAATATGACCTCACAATCAAGGATAAAATGGGAGTTGAAAATGTTGTAGCTGATCACCTCTCTAGGATGGAATTCAAAGACAACTCAAATCATCTTTCTGTGTCTGATTCATTTCTTGGTGAACACCTATACTCTGTGAGTGACGTCCCTTGGTATGCTGACATAGAAAATTTCTTAGTGACATGAGTCATTCCAAAATTCTTAGGGACTCAAGCTCGAAGGAAATTTCTTTCTGATGTTAGATACTATGTGTTTGATGATCCATACCTCTATAAGTTCTGCCCTGGCCAAGTCATTAGGAGGTGTGTTCCAAAATCTGAACAAGAGTCCATCCTTAAATTCTGTCACAGTGAGGCATGTGGAGGTCACTTTTCCTCTAAGAAAACATTTTCTAAGATTCTTCAATGTGTTCCTTTCTGGACCACCCTCTCAAGGGACTCCTACACATTTTTTCAAAGCTGTCCTAGGTGTCAACAAGTAGGGTCCATCACAAAAAGGAATCCAATTCCACTCACTCCCATCTTAGTGGTTGAAATATTTGACTGTTGGGGAATTGATTTCATGGGTCCCTTCCCAAACTCTCAGGGATACCTCTACATAATCTTAGCTGTTGATTATGTCTCAAAATGGGTTGAGGCCCTTCCCACTAAGTCCAATGATCATCAAGTTGTGATTCAATTTCTAAAAGAGAACATATTTTCAAGATTTGGAATTCCTAGGGCTATAATCAGTGATTGAGGAACCCATTTCTGCAACCGCCCATTCGCTTCACTCATGTCTAAGTATGGTATTTCTCATAAAGTGTCCACGACATAACATCCTCAAACCAATGGTCAAGATGAGTTAGTGAATAGGGAGATTAAGCAAATTCTTGAAAAAACTGTCAACCCCTCTAGGAAAGATTGGTCTGAGAAACTCTTAGATGCTCTTTGGGCCTATAGAACTACATATAAAACCATTTTAGGAATGTCCCAATATAGGTTGGTTTATGGTAAAGCATTCCATTTGCCAGTGGAGATTGAACATAAGGCCTTTTGGGCAATTAAGAAAATGGATTATGACCTATAATTGGCCGGAACGAAAAGGAAATTAGATCTCAATGAATTAGAGGAACTAAGGATGGAGGCTTATGAAAATTCAAGGATCAATAAAGATAGAGTTCAAGCCTACCAATCTAGGAATATCAAGGTCAAACATTTTGAACTGGGAAAACTTGTGCTCTTGTATAGTTCAAAACATCATTTACATCCGGGAAAGTTAAGGTCTAGATGGTCAGGACCTTTCATAGTGCATCATGTATTCCCCCATGGGGCAGTGGAGATTCAAGATCCCACAAGTGGTTACATTTTCAAGGTCAATGGTCAAAGGTTAAAACCATTTATTGAATCATTCAATAAATAGGAAATAGAGGTTGAGTTAACTGAACCAACCTATGAACAAGGAAAAAATTAATAGATTTAGGGTCCATGTCAGGCTAACGACGTTAAACAAAGCACTGAATGGGAGGCAACCCATGGTTTTCAAGTTTCCAATAATTTCGTTGTTTTAATCAACTTTATATTTTAAATAGGGTTAATGAGACATTTTGATATTTCAAAAAAAAACTGTTGACCTATTCTTCTATAATGAGTATGGATGGGTACGAAAGGGGAGCACCATATTCATCCGTGTCACGTGGTATGATCCTTGAGTAATACATTACCCAGAAATTTAAAAAGAAGACAATGTATCATTAGTTTGTTTTTTTGATGTGTTTTAGGTTAAAAAATTAAAAAAACAAAAAATAAAAATATAATAAAAAAAAGTCCACGCCATAGGCCATGGGGCAAACCCCGTCACAACCGGTGAAGCCATGGGGACTCAAACCCATGACCTAAGGGAGACAGGGGCGCGCGCTTACCACTGACCTGCGGCTTCTTGTGCTTCCTTATTCTATAATTTTTATATATATTCTTATATTTTACTTCCTTTATTATATAAATATATATATATATATATTGTTTTTTTGTTTGTTTTGTTTGTTTTGTTTTTCCTTTTCCACTTGGGAACGTTGCAAGCGACATGGATATCAAAGGAATAAATTGGAGCAGCAAGAACTTCAAACTACAACCACCAGGTGACTTCATCCCATGATCCTCATTTTCAATTTCCTTTTTGAACATTCATTCTCTACCTCAACCCCCTTCTAAATTTTCTTTTATTTAAACACTGGGGACAGTGTTATTTTAAGTTGGGGGGGGAGATAAAATAAAAAAATGCTTTTGTGTCAAAAAAAAATGAACGATTTGAAAAAATAATTAAATGGAAGGAAAAATTCCTTTAACTTTGAACATGGTAATATGAATTGGACACTTTGAAACTGAATATCAAATAATTATCATACCCTAATTCTGATTTTAATCCTTGTATAATTTCATGAGCATAGATTTTGGAAAGTGTGGCTGTCCAATGTGATATTTCATCGTTTATATTTTCATCCAAATAAAAAATGCCACAATGCACGTTCTCTAGACTGTGGGGTACTAATTTGAATTTTTGGGGTCCCATAATAAATAGCATAGGCTGGTTTTATTTTTATGAATAATATGAGTATTCAAAAAAAACTAAAAAAAATTATTAAAAAAATAAAAAAATAAAAAAAAAATAAAAATAAAAATTTGCGTGTAGAGCAATGGATTGATAAAATGCGAGGCTTTCGGCACTTGGGGATCATGACTCCAGAGTTTTCTAGCCCTGAGTTTTTTAATATATCTCTATTTATGGTAATATGACTTTGTTTTTGATTAAGTTAACTCGAGACGATGCCCGAGTATGTGGGCTTCATTTGGTGCCCTAAGGACTTTGAGTCTGGGAGTCATCGGCAAAGTCTTGCTACATGGGTTAATTTGATTAACTGAAATCTCAATTACTATAGCAATATTTCAAAAAAACAAAAAAAAAGGATGAAGAATACTCATATTAGGATTAAATGTGATTCCACCTAACGCTTCCATGATTTCCCCCTTGAATGAAAATGAACCCCCATACCTATTGTGATTCACAACACATCATTACACCTAATTGAGTTGGATGAAGTATGATGATGGATTTGATCAAAGGAATGGTCTTGGGATTGGGATATTCTTATTAAACTATCTTGTATTAAAATATTTTTATGGGTTTTATGATTGTTTGGTATAAGGTTTTTTGGTGATCATTGTGTATTAAAATGTTTTTGGAAAAGGGAATTCGAATTTCATATTGTTGAGATGTATATTGCTCGGGACTAGCAAAACTCAAGTTGGGGGGTGTTATTAGCCACTAAATGAGGCTAATATTCATTGGTAATATATATAATATTCATGTTCTTTATTATTCATAAACACCATTTTAGTGCATTTTACACTTTGAACATCATTTCACATTATGATTGTAATACCTTCTTATAATGCACTATTATGTGGTACATTTTTGAACATCATTTAAAGTACCAAATGATTCATATGATTATAAATATTTTAATTTGATAATTTATCTACACTCCAATATGAACATGTTTCATTCAGGGATCAATGGAGAATTCATGGAGGGTGATGGAGATATTTGGCAATGAAATGAAGCAAGTCTAGAGAAGGAAGATTGGACACCAGCCCACTGATGAGACTGTTGGGCCCAACATACAAGACCAATTAATCCCAACATTCGTGGGATGCTATAAGACATGTATAGGAACAAATTTAGCTTCATGATCCAATTCTAATTCGGCCTCTATGGTGGTCATTGAGGCAGCCCAAGTTAGAGATACAATTCTGGGCCAGATTCTACGGCCCAGAAAAACATCCCACAAATTTGATCATATCTCGGAATAAAAAACTCCAAATGGGCCCATATTTTATAGGCGGTTAGAAGACATCCGGAGATCCATTTTCCTGTTCTATGACCCACTCTGATTCGGCCGTTTAGAAGGTCTTTCAGACGTGTCTGTTCGGTAAAGGAAAGCTGGCTGCCACCTCGGGTCAAATGTGGAAAAGTTCAAATTCCACAAGCTTTCCACCACCTATGGCCTACCAAAATTAATTGAGATGCTTTATACTGTTGGAGGCTCGACCCAAGGCTCCCAAAATGCCTATTTAAGGCAGCGGTGGTGAAGGAGTTGAAGATCTTGGATGATTTGTTCAATTGTAATGTTATGCTGTATTTTTGTTGCCTCAAATTTGTCTTTCACATGTAAGTTGTTCAATTCACTTTAGTTTCTTAATAAAAGTTCTTTTTCTACTCTTATTCTGTTGTTCTTCATATCACTTTGATACCATTGGATCAATGTGTGAATTTATTCCCACAAACCCTTGTGAAATTATTCACACAACGGTGGAGTGATCATTTTATTTTTGTTGTTTTCTTTACTTTTCCATTTCTTCCCTCATGAGTCTACTTTCCGCTTCCATTGAAACCATGGGATCAATGGAGGTCTAACCCACTTATGGGTTGATACAAGGGAGTAGCAAGGGGATGGATTGGATGTTATTTATAACCTAATTAATTTATAATCACTTCTTTAATTGGGATTTTTATTTGATGATTTTTAAACTCCATCGTCCTTGTTGAATTTAAGGTCACACACTTCAAGTAATAATACGAACCTTTACCTTGAAGTTCTCAAAACTTTGATCCTTAAAGTGTATAGGTGATTAGTATTAAAGGGTGTCGGCATTAAACCAGTAAGTGATGATGTTGTTTTATCTCCTTAAATGAACCCATCTCAAATTTAAGAAATTGAAATCATTAAAAAGAAAATACGTCCAATCCACCCCGAGCGATAACCTAGGATCAACTCATTCTTTTAAATTGAATTCACTTAAATAAATTATATATCGTTAAAACCCATCTAAAATCAACCCAAAGTTGGCCACTTCATAGCCAAAAACAGTCCTTAGAATGTTCGTGTCTATAGGTTACTTCTTAGGTCTCTGTGGATTCGATAACCCAAGATAAACTACAAGGACCGTCTTACCTTCTTCTCTTGGGTAAATTTGAGCGAGAATCAGACTATATTTCATAATATAGGAAATGGGTGCTTTTGGAAATAAACATTATACATTAATAAAGTTATGAAACTATTAAAAGTTCAATGCATATAATAATTCTAAATATTTGTTTTTTTTGTATTTCTATTTATCAATAATAAACCAAGGATTTCCAAAAAAATTAATTTTATTATGTTTTTATCAATAACTCTTTTTCTAATTTATAGTTTCTTATAAAATATGTATTTTTTTAACTATGTGATTCTGTGTTTTATTAATAATATAACATGAAATAAATAAATAAATTAGGGTGTGGTGGAAATAAATTTAAAATAAATTTAATCAAATAATAATTATAATGATATTAAATTTAATTTTAAATTAAAAAATGAAATGTAATGAAAACCTGAATTTGAACATTGAAATTTTAACTATTATAGAATCTTAAACATATTAAATATTTGAAGCACCCCTCGACATTTTAAAATAAATCATTATTTGATATCATATATAACATTCTATATAATAATAAAATGAATTGTTAAATAATATTATATTTCAGTTAAATCCTTAACATTGAATTAGAAGTCAAAAATATGGTTATCTATATTCTGAAAATAGATACAAATGATTAATATAATGTATTAATAAATAATTTCTAATATTTATAGTAAAATCATTTTAAACAATAAAATCAATCAAAAACAAAAATTGTATTTATTTTTCATTTTTGGTGGAGAATAAATTTATTTTATAATAATTACGTACATTTTAATTAATAAAATCAAAATATTTTTTTTAATATCAATTTCGAAAATTACTTATGCTATGATTTTTTGATTCGTCTAAAATGAATGATTTTCTATTCAATGTTTTAAAATACTTATTTTCATTGAAAATTGTTTTTTTCCTGAATATAAAAATTTTCATTTTCTTTAAAACAGTTTCAATATATTCTAAGATTTATTATATTGTAAATATTTGATTTAATTTAATTATAATCAATATATTTAATGAATTTGTTATAAAATCATTTCCATAATTAAAATTGTGTTTCTCTAAAAGGCTTTTTCTATTATAATTTTAGGTTTTAAGACTACACTAAATTTTTATACTTCTTGAAACTAAATATATAAAAGTGGATTCAATATTTCGAATTAGGATATTAATATCTAGTAAATATGCATAGTTTAATATTTTTCATTAGGGATTGTTACCACAGTAAATAATAATCTCCATGGTTATGTTCAATCAGGTAATTAAGGGTAAAAATTATACTATAAGGACTAGACAATTACCCAAACCCTTTTCATTATCTTATTTAATGACTGGAGTTTGGAAATTTTCACCAAAATTATGAAAATATGGTATCATAGTCTCATATTTCATTATTAGTCCCTTATAATATATATGTGGAAAATTTTTGATAATTGGGAACTTTTCTTCTTTATAGATATTTAATTTTTTCTTATATGGATAAATAAAATTTATGTTCTGTTTTAAAATTTATTAAAAAAGAATGAAATTTTTTTATATTGATTTATATTAAATATTTACAAGTTAAATAATTAGTTATATACATAGACAATGAAAATATAGTATTTATTTAATTAATATAGAAGTAAAATAAATTATTTCAAAAATTTAAAAATTAATAAATTTTTTTTTCAGTATATAATTTTTTTATACATATATGATAGGTTAGGTATATTTGAAAGGAATATATTTTAATTACCCATTTTTCTTTATACATTTAACTCCAAATTAAATGAATTGTGAAATAATAAAATTAATAATATTTTATCATAAATAATATTTTATTAACTGATTTTAAGTTCATAAAATTATAATTATAATTAAAATTAATGTTATATTTACTATAACATTTACTATATTCAATTTATTGGTAGTTTATACTTTTATGGTATCAGTCTTGGCTCTTAAAAGGTAGAAAAAGTAATATTGTTGTAATTTTTAATAGGGTTAATGAGGGGATAAAACTAACAAAAAGGGGTTAAAAAATAAACCTAACATGATCATATTTATTTCGATGAGATGATTTAGGATAATCTCCAACATTAATTTGGTTTCTATCAATTTTTATCAACATGGAATTTAAAAATAATTTACACTGATTTAATACATTAAGAAATGCAAAAAACAATACCTCTCCACTCACTTCATAACAAACACTAATTCAATATTTTCATTACAGGAAATTGGTCCTTCATTATTGAATAAACCTATTCAAATTATGCACAAAACATAATTATCCAAATTATAGTTTTACAGGAAATCCAAAAATACTAACCCAATATCCATTAATAGTATATCTAAAAAAAGTCTATCAAAAAAGTAATAATCGTCTTTGCAGACTCTTCTAGATTTATTTCATCTATTACTTTATATAAATATATATTTCAAATACTAAAATCAAAACAACATGATTAAAAATATAATTATATTTTATTATGATTATGGGACAAAAAATTTCATATTTTTTCCATCATTAGAAAAGCGAACACATCATTCGTGCGTATATACATATAATGGTTTTCACGTAGTGGTGTAATTTGTTTTTCTATATAAATATTTTCATAATTTATATATATATATATATATATATATTGAATAAATATTATACTATTATTATTATGAAAATTATATAAATTATCGATACTAATCAATGTATATTGAGAAAAAACTGTTGAACATATACATAACCAAAAAATCAGTAGTTATCGCATGGAATAATGATTTTAAATAATAATTGATAATAAATTGGAAGTAGATGGTTATAATTTAATAATATATGATATAATATATATTATAAAGTCTCATTAATATATTTATAATAAATCTATATATATTTTAAAATTTTGGGAATACATAAAAAGGAAGTCAGAACTGAGGTAAGGGTTTCTCATCTCTGATTTGTTTTGGGAAGATATATACCATATTCACCACTTGTTTATTTCATGTGGTGTATATAATACCACTTTGATATGATATATAATTAATACATTTTTATTCATGGTATTTAGTTTTTTATTGTATTTATTTAATTCATTAGGGTTATGATTTAAATTCAATTAAAATGGTAATGGTTTATTTCAAAACCAAATAAATATTTGGAATAATTTATGATTAATTCCACAATAAGGTAAAATTTTATCATTATATATTAAAACAATAATATTTTATTATTATATGATCATTTTTGTAATTAGTATTTTTACATTAAATTTTCTCTCGTAAATTACACAATATTCAAAGATAAATTTTTAAAGCAAACCCATATTTTCTTTTCTATTTTGGTGAAAATTTTTCCATCTAGGAATATATTATCCTAAATATGATTAAATGATACTCATACATTTATTAAGTGATTTTTTAAATAAATTTTTTATAATGTTTTGTTTTATAATAAATTGTTTCAAAATAATCTCCGTGTCCTTTTCTAAATGATTTCCTTTTGAAATCTTCATTCAAAAGCATGAATGGAATTATTTTCAAATTATACTGCATCAATTGAATATATATGAATTATGGCTACTCAATGTTTTGAATATTCAATTAATAATTTACATGATAAATTTTAATAATGATATTTTCCTAAATATTTAGATAATTAATATTTTTTAAAGTGATTATAATGAAAAGGGGTTATTTTCAACAATAATTATTTCTATAGGTCTTTTAATGAATATTTATATATGTTAGAATAATTTGTTGAATTATGTGATTTAATAAGGCTATAATTAAATAATTACATCCTATATACTTTTATGTATGGTTTATGCTGAGTTTTTTGAGGGAACATATTAAAATTCACTATGTTAGTTTTTTAAAAATAGAAAATTATTGATTTTAAGTTACGTTGATTAAATGGTATTGTTTATTCCTATAATTAATGAATATTAATTATTGTGCGATAGATGGGAATAGAATTTCAAATATACCATGATGCATCATTATATTTCCTTAGGTGAACCAAATGGATATCCTTAATAAATGATATTCTGGTTTATACATAACATTAATTTAATTATTACTGGTAAAAGGCCTCAACAATAGGTTTTGGATTTTTGATATTAAGAATTTCATCATTATAAAATATGTTAAACATTTTCATTTGATTATTTCAAATTAATTTCATGTATATGTTTCAAGATTATAAGATTATTTAAATGAAATAATTTGATATTCATTTACTCTTTCCATATTATTCTTTATTCCCAAGTTATTTATTAAATATAATTTATATCACATATTTATCATTTCATATTGATTATAAATTAGTTAGTAATTATATATTCTTCTATAGATAACTTTTACTATGAAACAGCTCTGACCCTTTTTTATTTTCATTTCCATGATATGTGGAAGTACTAATTCAATGACTTCACGGATGTAGTATATTTAATGTCTCTATGTTTTCTAATTTATAAATTCAATTGAATCTTTATAGTCATGTATGTATCTAGTTTAAAAAATAATAATAAAGTATTTAGTCCATCATGATGTGATTCCATGTATCCAGTAATAATTTTATAATGTTACCACCGAATCTGGACTACTCAGGTTGGTGTTGTTAAAGTTCATTTTTGGGTAACATTATTATAATCATTGGGATATAAATTTGGGAAAAAATAGATATAGTAACCTAACACTATAACATGATTTGCGTATATTTCATTTTATAGGACAACACCCTTTACTTCGGTATGGTAGAGATTATGTGGTCTTCCTTGAAATACATCTCTATTTGTATTCTAAAAGTTGGTGTTATTTTGGCACCGCTTTATCATGGGTAATGAGCCAGAAAAGAGTTGATCGAGTATATATGAGATATTATTTTCATGAATAATGACTGCTACCTAATATGAACCTAGTTATACACTACCATGGGTTATTATTTGGTTAATTCAAAATTTATTTATGAACCATTTTGAAGTGTCTAAATATATTATGGCCATGAATGGTCAAGGATTAACATTACATGTTTTAGATTGAAATAAAAAAAATCATTAATTATACATCATATGAGGTATATTTCCTGTTTTTATACTATTATTATATTTTATGTTAGAATTATTATTATTTATAATCAACGGATGAATCTAGAAAGATCCATGTTGACATTGGATGTGATGGAAAATGTAGCCTTTAAGAGAATACAAATGGTATGATTACTATATTAAATGATATTGTGATTATTTATTATAGTTATCATGATATATGATTAAATAAATACCCCTAACCCAAATTTTAGAAACAAAAAATAGAGAAGTATAGTTTTTTAGAGATCTCGTGTGGGGGAGACCATAGAGGAATGAAAGATTAACTTCTTCTATATCAAAAATATGTAAAAATACACCCAATAGAATATATAAAAGGAAGGGAAATATGCTTTATATTTTTAAATATATAATTATGTTTAATTAATTTGTAAGTATTTTAACATATTATGTGTTGAAAAAATGGTAGTTATCTAAGTCAATGCCCATATTCATAGGGTAATCTCCTAGACTAAAGAAAAATCTATTAAATGTTAGTTATGGCAGTGGAAGGATTGATATTTTAACGAATTGGTATTACTAAATTTTTATCTATAATTGTTATGTCAATGTTATTTTGGTTATAAGAATAATGAAAAATCTAATGATTCTATAAATTATTTTTGCACTGTAGATATTGAAGAATATGTTGTATTAATCTATTGAACTAAAAAATTGATGTAATAGTAATGTGATATATTATGTAAAACACAAATTGGGCGATGATAAACCATAACACATTCCTAATTATGAAGTAATAATTATTTTATTTGTTAAATAAATTATTATAATTGATAATCAAAATTAGATAGTATTGTTAACTTTAAAAATAATTTGTAATATATGTTATAGTTTACCATATTTTAGAAATCATGGAATATATTTTATAAAATGTGTTTTATTTAGTAAAATTTGTGATATTTAATTATCGAATAAGTTATGTTTTCATTAAGTATTTTTTTATCATGGTATTAATATATTTGGCATGTGATTTTAAGTGTTTCATTACATTGTTCGAGGGATTAATTATTTTGGAAATTTATTTACTTCTATTATATAATTTGGAATATTTTATTTTTTCATACTTATTTCTGAATGGTGTTAAGGATAAATAGTTATTCAATGTTCTATTTGAACCATCCATGTTAAATTTTGATATAATAGGGTTTAACATAGTATGATAACCATTTTGGTTTTGGTAAATATTTAGCGAGAAACCGAAATACTTTCTATAATATTATGGATATTATAATGCATTAAAAGATAATTTTAGTGCTTCGAGAATAAAAAATTAAACTTGCATATTTATTTCATAGAGTAAAAGATACATTTTAAATTAATACAAGACTATTTAATAGATAAAAATATAAGAATAGTATTTAAATATATCAAGAAAATATATTTTGTGTGTGTTTTATATCTTATTTGTTAAGGAATTCCTCAACTATAGGCAATAGAACATTATAAAAATTCATCATATAATGATCATCTAAAAATAATTGATTTTCTTTTCAACAATCATAAATGCATGGTTTTATGGTTGATAACATTTTCTTGGCCATTTTATCTATCATTCATAATTATTAAAAAGGTGATGTTTTCTCCTCCATGTCTATATTTTCTAATTCAACTAATCTAATCATATTTGGAGACCTAAATCTATGTTATTAAAAAAGACCAATATAATTTTCAATGGCTATTTTTATGTAGAATTTTTATAGTAACATTTTTATGTGTTTTTTCAAAAAAAAGATATTTTAAAAATTAAACGATTCAAAATTAAGAGTAATTTGAACTTTTGATAACAAAATTTTTTGAACGAGATAATATAATTCCATGAGATGTTAAAATTGCACTATTTTTTGGGAGTGTATACATCACACAATATCGAGAACAAACAAACCATAAAATTTTTATGTTACCATTATAATCTAGTCATCGAGTTGGAAGGGATTAATATCATTAAACAAATTATTAAAAAAAAATTCTTTATATATTTTTTAATAATTAATAACTCAATTTTTATTAATATAATTTTATATAACTCAAATATTTGTTCTTCAAAAAAGTTTTTATTTAATATTATGTTCTGGATATATAAATAATTTATAACACATTAAAATATCATGTTTAATAAAATTATTTAAAAAAGTAATCATCATATAAAATTTACCTTAGACTGAAATATTTGAATTTATATATAAAGATTTTTTTTCCAGTAAATAGTAAACATTACAAATTTTCAATAGACACCATTAATTTTTTTTAAAGATTTTAGAATTTTCCATTTTGAATCAAAATTATTTCAATGCTAAATTACATCTTTTATATTATTATAATGATATTATTTCTAGGATAAGAAATTATATTCATGATATTTTTGTTAAAACATTTTTCTAAATATAACGCATTTTATGAAAAAAATATTATTTCTCATTTAAAATTTAATTATAATCATAAATTTATTTCGACCACATATTGAAATTGAATATATAAAAATTGATTACATGTTTGGTATCATGAGATCCAAATACTAACATTTTCTTATTTTATTTATCTAATTAAAAATAGAAACCATAGTAAATAATTTTCACCATGGTAGGGTACGTTAAGAAATTAAGGATACAAATAATATGATAATGACAAAAAATGACAATAGCACTTGGATTTGTCCACTTTTATTAGGTTTTAGGCCATTTCCATCCATTTCATTTAATATTTACTTTTTGTTCCATATTTCATTGATTTTTAACTTTACAATATTTAAGTTAGAGATAATGAAAATTGTATCATTTCGTATTTTAATGTCTATAAATTTTTAGATGGGGATAAATACAAATTATACTCTATTCTAAAATATTGTTTTAAATTTATATTATTTTTTATAATATTATTTTATTATAAATTCATATTGATTGAATAATTATATTAAATTATTTTACAATGTTGAAAGATTATTATCTATATTATGAAAAATATTAAAGATATTATTTTAAAAATATTAAATTCAATAAAAAATGGATGTCTCTTTATTTTAAATGACGTTTTGTGATAAATATAATTTTTTGGGATATGATGAAGTATTATTTTAGATTTTTATTTCATGAATTTGTATCTAAAGTCAAATTATATGAATTGTTTTAAAAAATAAATAAATGATATTCTATAAAAAAAATATTATTTTATGACAATCATTTAAATTTTTACAAATTATTATAATCATTAAAAGGAATGTGATATGTTTTAAATAGTCTAAAATGTTTCATTTACTTGACAATTTTTCATTTACTATAATATTATTGACCCTTAAATTGTATAATAATTAAATATTGTGGTAATTGTCAAAAGGTTAAAAGAGGTGTTAGAACAAAAACCTGATGCTAAAAAAGATAGAAAAAACATGACCATATTTTATTGTATAAGGTTATTTAGGGCCTTAAAAATAAATTCATAAACATATATCAATTTGTACTAATGTATATATAAATAATAATTTATTTTTATTGAATACATTAAGATATTCTATGAATTTCCCTTCCCTAGAGTAAAAAGGGACTCATGTTCTCTATATTGGTTACACCACCTCAAGAATACAATATCGACCAAAACCTGCGAAGTTTTCCATTAAAAACATTTTTTCTCATTATAAAGGTTCCTTCCTTCCAAAAATACTATCCATGTGTCTTTTATATGGAGTTAAATGGAATTCAACATAATTGCAGGTAATCATTTTTATAGACTCGTTAAAATTTAATTATTCTTTTACTTCTAATAAATCAGTTGTACTCAACATAAAATAATTAATACAGTTACATAAATATAATAAGTTATTATTATGATTAAGGTAAAAATAAATTAAATCTATTTTCAACATTGTGGTATAATATATTTTCCTATGTATAAATAATATGAATGAATCCAAAAATATATATAATGAATTTATATGTTATTTATATCATGTATACATTTTTGAAAATTATGGGATACTGATTAATTTACAATGTGAAAAACTATAGAATGTTAATTAAACTAAAAAATAAAGCCATTATCACATAGAATAATGATTTTAACTAAGATTTGTTTAAAAATAGATGTCAAAAGTAAAAAAGAAAATAATAACTATTTTGATATATATGATTTTTCTTCTGTAATATATTTATAATAACTTTATTTTTGTTATAATTTTGGTTCGAACACATATGAAGAATGATATACCTTAACAAAGTGTTTCTCATCCAACATTCAATTTTGTGATACATATTCCACATTCGTAACTTGTTTCATTAATGATGTGTATATAATTACCATTTTATATGATATATAAAGACTCCATTTATATTGATTATATTTAGAGTTTTTTATATTTTATTTCATTCATTTGGTTTATGATTCAAATGTTTCAAAAACGTTAAGGGATTATCTCACAATCTCATCATTATTTAAAATTTTTTATATTTAACTATCCACTATTTAAATATTTTATCTTTGATCCCAATATATATGATTATAATATTATAGTAACAGGAATCTAAATTTTTTCATTTCATTTCACTCTATTTATGTACATAAGTTACTGATATATTTTTTTAATTAAAATAAATATTTTTTTCCATTTGGTTGGGAATCATATTCGTCTATATCGATATTTTTCATAAAAAATATAAAATGATATATTTAATAATATCATGTTATATATTATATTTAAAATTTTCCATTTTAAACTCTTTCAACATAATTTTAAGGCAATTTCTCTATTATTTTTTGAAATATGTACTTATATATTTTTAGAAAAATTTAAATGGAATGTTTTTTAACTTTTATGGTATGAATAAAATTTATCACTATCATGGAAACTCAATGATATTAGAAACACATTAAAATATCACATATTTATTTTAAAATAAAATATTTTCGCTAATATTTGGGAATATTTTAAATTTTGAATATTGTTTTCAATGCGAATAGGTCAGTTTTCATTGAGAAAATTTCTTATGTTATTTTGTAAATTATATTCATCCACGTTAGAAGAATTTATATAATATTTTTTTACTACGAATATACTTCAATGGAACCATCCACCAAATTTTTATTGATGGTTTGTGTTTATTTTTTATGGGGAAGGTAGTTTCATTTTATATGTTATTTTTCCTAATACCTATAGTTATTTATTTTAATTAATGTTCATTAAAATGTAATTTTTATTCTTTTGATGAATGAATATGACTTATTAGGTGGTATTTGTGGCCTAAAATTACATTTCCCCTAGATGCATCAGACGGTCTCATGAGAAAACCCATGTTACTAGACTTATTAGATGGGTTTTTCAGTGTATAATTACCCATTGTTTGAACTAACTTTTTCATATGGCCTTGATAATATTTTTCAGATTCTCAACATATATATTCCAACTGTAATAAATTAGTTATTAATTTTCAGGTGATAATTTTTAATAATATCCATTTACATGCTAAAATATCATGTGATTATTTATATTTCATTACATGATATTTGTTTACATCTTCTATATAATTCTTCATTATCATGTTGTTGATTAAATTGATTTTTTTCCAGTAATTTACCTTTTAATTATGATTATACTTTATCTAATCATGAAAAATTACACTATATGTATCCCTTACAATGAATTTGATTTCAAAATTATTTTTTTCTATCCCAAAGGATTCAAATATTTTTTATTTGAATGCATTTTGGGATGAAGAATATTTAAATTCAATGAAT
The DNA here is from genome assembly GCA_963277665.1 of Viscum album. Lineage (NCBI taxonomy): Eukaryota > Viridiplantae > Streptophyta > Magnoliopsida > Santalales > Viscaceae > Viscum > Viscum album. Next base: position 282,355,407 of record OY728138.1, on the reverse strand, counting down.
TTTGATTTTTATATTTTCTAATGTATTCTCATATTTAGGTAGAAAGTATGTTAACCATGAAAACTAAATTATTCTTTCCTTCAAGATGTGATTAATTGAATTTATTAATAATATAATATTGTACACACATACTCTATGATACTTGGGTATGGGTTTTTGTATTACAAATTATAAATAAATTGAGTGTTAATATATTTTTTCGGTCTTCATATATAATAAAATATTACACATTTAATTTATTCTAATTAAATATAATCAATAAATCTTCCATTATAATAATATTATAACAATTTAAAAAATCACAGTTATCATGCAAATTAAAATTACTCCAAAAATTGAAAATTTGGTATTTAAAAATTAAAATGTATATAATAAATAATATGGTCACTAATACCTAAAATATAATAATAATTTTAAAAAATTAACAATATATGTGTATGAGAATTAATCTTAACATCAATACAAGTATTGTGTATAAAAAGTTTTGGAATGAATTATTATTTTTGAAAAAATTATATATATAGGAAATAATTATGAATTCTATTGAAATAATGATAATACGATGATCATTATTATTCAAATAATACATATTTAAAAATAAAGTAAATTGACTTCTAAATTTCCACACATGTATAATAATTATAAAAACAGTTGAAAATTATTTTCTTATAAAATATTTCATTAATTGTTGAGTTGATATTCATGGTTTATATAAATTGAAATTAATATTTAAAAATTATTTCTTTTTAAATTTCATAATTTTTTATGTAAAAAATGATTAAAAATCTTCTATTTTATATAAAAATTATATTACTATAACAAATTAATATATTTATCTTCTCTCTTAGATTCCAATTATTTTAGGAAAATATAAAAAACTCATATAAATATTATTATGATATAATTATATCGGAAAATTATTTTATTTTATTAAATTAAAATTCATCAATTTAGAAATATAGTTTTTAGGGGAAATTAACTGTATAAAGAAAACTAATTTTTTGAAAATTCCCTTTCTCAAAATTAACAAATATTTTCTATTTATCATCTAATGGTAATGATGTTTTGTTAAAACATTGGATTGTTACTACTTTTTTTCTAATTAGTATGTAATTCATTACATCAGGTGTTTTCTGAAAGATGTACAGTCAAATACATCGACATATTTAATGTTATTTAAAAAATTTGTGTTCTATATAGCTAAAAATCATTACTACAATAATTTTTTTAATAAAAGATAAAATAGGTAAATATAGAAGAATAATAGATTTTCTTGTCTTCTTCAATTTTCAATTTGTATTTAGTAAATCCTTTTAACATTGAAGAATATATTCCAAATGGTTATTCCCTTATGGGATATATACAACCTTCGAATAAATTTAGTGGTGCTTAAATTTTTTTATTCGTTTATCCATGATATGGCGTGGTTTTCATCAATATGGAGAACATTAACATAATTCAATATCAAATGTTCATAAAATTGGATGATGTGTTATTCATTTTATTCTGTTTGATTCTCCTATAGGTCCTATTTGAACATCAATAAATGAGGTAAAATGTTTTTTATACCATTTCTTGATATATTAAGACATTTACATGATCCATGAGGTATATACATTATTCAAGAACTAAAAATATTTTAATATAATATTACATTAATTGTTTGTCAATAAGAAATATAAGTAAAATTAAAAATTCCCCATTACAAATCTATACCTAGTATAAAAATGACCCAAGAATAAATTTGAAAATGTCAATGTTTTTTCCTTTTGTTTTATCCTATTATGTATATCTTGAGAGAGTTCAATGTGGGGAATTATCTCAAATTCCATTATGAAGCTCTTATTCCCCACACATATGTTCTCATTGTAACATTATAGAATTGTAAATTACCTTGAGTGGATTGAACAACTCAGGTAGCTTCCTTATTTTTAACTGGTGTCATGTTGATCTTCTAGATATATTCCTATACTACTATCCCATGTGTTAGTATATTATTAACAACATAAATATTCCATTGAAAAGTACACACAACTTGCATATGAGGTTTTGAATGCATGAGTTAGGTAATAGTCCCACATAAGAGTAAAATAATCTCATGTTGATGTAGAAATCATGATAGAGTCATTTCTTACATATAATTAGATCTCAAATTTTCTATTTAGATTCAATTCTATGTAGAATTATAGATTTTTTTCTAATAAAAATCAATGAAAAAATGATATGGTACTAGAAAAAATCCCAATAAGTAATATATCACTTCCCATTGGGCACTAGCTATGAACTAATATTACATCATTTAGGTCCATGTGTGTTCACCATATGCTGGTATTTATATTAACATAGATTAACTTTAATGAAGGAATAGGTAAATATTTTACCATTACGGTACCTACTTGCACAAGAAAACCAATATAACCATGTCATATAGCATCCTAACCCAAACACACTGCCTAAGAACCCAGCCATTGATATACAAATGTTTATTGATTTTCATATAAATAGACCACCATGGGTCCTTATTAGACATTTCTTGGGCAATTATTTAACTTTTTGAAGAAAAATTGATGATTGAGAAGATATAAATTTTCTATCATCTTTCCTCATTCAGGAGAGCTATTATATCTAAAACCTATGTTATTTATTTGAAAATTTGTTAATTAAGTTACCCAATGCTTGATACATTTTAAAATTTTTAAAATAAATTTTTTTACTTATTGTTGAAATCATTGTTGAAAGTCCCATGAAAGATAACATAATATGGATCTATTAATCTAATTCATAGTAAAATAAAATTTAACTAGGTAGAGACATATCTAACATCCTACCAATAAGTTTACACATTCCCCTTTCCTTTCTAGGGTTCCCCATTCAACATAGGTTTCATCTCATGTTAAATTTCTAGTATTCTTGGCACATAGAGAGTGATAATAATGTCACCCATGTTTGGGTGACCACTTCTCCCTAGCCTCATATGATGGAAACCAATTCGATTTTTCCTTATACAATGGAGTTCAATTTTCCTTAGATTGAAAATATGAATACTACTCTAATATAGCATCAAACACAGGTAACCACATCACCCTATCCTTATACATGGGTGACTATTTTACCTTGACCTTACACAAGGGAATATGTTCTACCTGACCTCCATATTATGGTGACCACATTGTTGTTTCTATAAACTAGGGGAGAAATATTCTCTAAGAACATGTTAGGGAAACCACCCCACCCATGCCTTTTAGTAGTGTGAGCACTTCATAATATCCTTTCCCTTGGGTGAGCAGTGTCCCAACACAAACATATTGTATAATATTCTCACAAGCCTCCCACTAGGGATACCACATATCCACAACCTCACACTAGGGTGAACATTTCACCCTAGCATTATGATAATGAAAATATACAACCATACAACATAATTAGGGCTTGAGTTCACCTAATCTCACCCTAATAAAATATCAATTTGAAACCTTTACCATATCTCATAACAGATAATAGATTATTTCTGATAGCTCTGTGGTTGATCATACCATCTCATAGTTCTATAACCTATACGTTAAATCTCACATTCCTCCTTGATGACTTAATTTGATATATGAATATATAATTTATATAAAAACCATTCTAAATGTATATGTACATTATATAACTTTTATAGAATACTTAACACATTATAAATATAGATGCACAAATAAAGTATTTGTCTGGTTCCTTTGGAAACAAAGAAATATAAATGATGGTACATGAGTGAGCTATATTAACTACCACTATATTATTATTTAAAATAATTGTTCTTACACCCAAAAAACATTATAAATATATTCATTACCTGGGAGAAATAAAAAAATAGTGTGATCTTAGAAGCTTAGTAAATGGAGAAAGGGAGATATGTAAACATAATCCGGATTATAAGGATATGAGAACATGATAATGAATATATAAGATCATACATAACATATAAATATCATAAACAAGAAACATAGAATAATGATTTATATATCATAATATATGAATCAAAAGGAAATAAAGAATAGAATCCTGTAAATCACAATAAAATAATAAGAAATTTAATTATATCAGAGACATAGGTTTATAAAATGATTTCCCAAATAGTCATGGAATCATTTTAAGGCCATTTTAGTAGTATGGGCTCACTCCCCATAACATCTTGGTTATAATTTTTCACTCACAATGCCATATCAGCATTATAATTTCACTCCCAAATCTATCTTGGTAGTCATGTTTCACTCCCAATGCCATATTAATATAAAAGGTCCAATTTAATTAACATCTCAGTCCATCTCATGAGATATAAATCTTGACCCAATACAGAGGAGGTAGAAATAGGTCCCACAAATATCATAATAAAATCACACATACTTGTTCTATAAGATCATAAATAAAAATAACATAAACCATGAAATGAAATGGGTATCATAAAAATGTAATCATATCATAACTTATATAAAAATACAATATTCATAATAATTTAATAAATACATAACTCATGAAATATAAGTTAGTCCTAAAAACCAATATAAGAGAAAAAGGTTTCATAAAAATCATGTCATAAAAACATAAATTTCTCATTTTAAGAAAATCAATGGACGCTTTACAACATTTTCCAAAAATTCATGAGTAACATCATAAATTGTCATGTTTGATTGAAAATAAATTTTAAATATCTTTAAAAAACCATTCTTTGGGATAATATAATTATTTCTTTGAAAATTTATTTTTAAGACATATCTAAAATTGAAAACTATTTCCTATGAAAAATACTTTAACAACATTGAAATATGGATTGAAATAATTTTGAAACCATTTTTTCCTAGAAAATATATAAATTATGATTGAAAACATTTTTAAAACCCATTTTCCTTCAATATATATATAAATAAGCTTGAAAAAATTTTGAAAACATTTTTCAATGAAAACATATAAAAAAACATCGAATCTATTTAAAAAACATTGGGTTTGTAATAAATTTTAATTATTATAAATAAATCATGAAAATGTTCTAATAACAATTTGGTTGAAAATAAATTAAAAACAAATAATTAATGCTTGAAATAGTTTTGAAACCAATTTCTTTGATAATACATTGAAAATATATAAATAAAGATTTAAAATCATTGTAATAATATAATTTAAAAAACTATTGAAAGAATATATTTTTTATTATAAATAAAATTTAAAATAATGTTTTATAAAAGAAAAATGTTGAATTACTTTTTATAAAACTTGGTTTTAAAAGAACATGGATTTCTGGCCAAAGCGATGGGTGAAGATGGACTTCTATAAAAATGGGTTATTAATAATCATATGTAGAATATAGTTTAAAATCAGACCAATATGAAAACATATTCTGAATATACATAGGGGAATAAAATTCTTGTGTTCCCTTGAAATATGGATCATAATATTCCATCAATTAAAGAATAATCATAAACAATATCGATAAACCGTGATATTGTTTCAATGAACTCTTAGAACATGGTAACTGTGATTTATACTCCCCATATAAGAATATGAAATTACATGAAGATTAAAACATCCTGAAAATGTGTAAATTTATTATTTAAAATATTTAAATATATAATGTTCATTTCATATAATACTATTAGTGTATGAAAAGTCATGTCTCTCATAAAAGAAAAATCATGAAGAAATACATTACTAATTTAGTAAAATTTGAAACCTAAACACCATGAATTTAATATCATATAATTTATATCTAAATATCAATAAATATAGTTTTCATAAATATATAATAAATCAATGGTATGTATACACAATACACAAAATAAATGATTTGTTAATAAGGCATGGATCTCTGGAAAATAAAAAGTGAGATGAAATTTCCTTACCTTATGTCTGGACTCTTCTCACCTTCATAAAAACCTCATATACAATAAATATTTTACATAATAATATAATTATATATAATACCATATATGAATTTATTATAACTTTATACGATCCACTTTTTAATAATACTTTGTTAAGGTTTTCCTTGTGGTAATATCTACTTTGTTTTTCACATGTCAATTAAATTTTTATATTTTTGGTCCTCAAAAATATATCATCATTTTAAGAATGTTAAACAAGATATTAATATCATGTATATTCCGTATGTATGTATTAATAGTAATATATATAATGTAGAAAAATGACAATTGATTATACTATTAATGGAGATGGTAGATCGTACGTACAAATAAACATTGTCTCTATTTTTCATTATAATTTTAAATGAAATAATGTAACTAAAATAGAAAAATATATATAACATAATAAAATTACAATTATTTTTTCATATGTATCATATAATTTCACTAAAACCATCATTAATATAGTCCATGTTTTTTGTGAACAAATCACAATACTTTGACGGGGCGATAGTCCACACATCCCAATACAAAATTATTATATTTTCACAAAATGGATAGAATGATGGTATCCCTTATATAATAAATAAATAACTATAAATAAATCATATATATCATATAAAAACAGGGTGTCCTTCATAATTCTCAACTATGAGAGGTGGTAATATAAAATAAACAACATCATTTCATGAGGCGGCAATTCCTCATACACAAGAACAGTAAGTTTGTTACCCTTTAGAGGGATGTGTGTGTAAAGAGATGTACAACCCATATAATAAAATAATTAAATATATATAATTTACTATTGTTTTTTATATTATAATGTAATAAGAATAATTTTTTTTTTGGTTTGGAAATAAGATAATGGAATGTTGCTTTATGAAGGATGTTGGGTTTAGTTTGAGTAACTCCTTCTCGTCTGTAGCATATGGTCTACTTTGATAGATTTATTCTCAACAAGAGGACTAAAGGTGTAAGATAATGATTTTTTGAAGTGTATTGTGTATATCATATACAATCTTACATTCTTTGAGATGTTCGAATATGGTTGATAGGTGGTAGCCTTTAATAGTGAAGGAATGGGACACACATGACATTTTTAAAGCATGTTAGGTGCGTTGATGCTTTTACCCAATAAAGTTCATCCAAAAACAAAAAGGCCTCAATAAAGTATTTTTGATTGAAGAAATATGTCTATATAGATGGTTTTTTTACAAGTGTATAAGTCAAATTGGACCTTAAATATAAGGTTTATTCCATTTTTAGCTTAATCTTACATTAATCATTGTAATTCATATTAATCACTTTCAGTGCTATTTTTTATAGAAATTATAGTTCAATTGTTAAAACAGAAATATCATACTAATTAATACGTTTTATTCTCTTTTTTTTAAATTCAATTCACATAATTGAACAAATTAATTTTAATGTTAATCTCACAGATGTGGCAGGAATGTGAGTTTCTAATGTTTGAATGTTCAAATGTTCATTAAAATTTAAAATCCAAATTCAATATAACAAGATTAATTTAACCTTAATTAGATTAATAGATGTTTAATTTATAAAATTTTACATTATAAAAACCATAATATATAATTTACCTATATTAATAAATTATACCAAATAGTTTTTTTGAATTAAACTTCAGTATTTTTTTACAATTAATCCCAAAATGATGTTTCTCAGAATAATCCCAAAAAATCAACTAAACCTAATTTAAATATTCTGAATTCAAAATTAATATTTATTTTTATAAAATTTAATTAATATAATTTTCTGAAATTAATTATATTATTTTCTATAGAATGAATTAAATAGAAGACCTTTTGAGAAAATATTATTTTTAAACATTTAAAGACTTTACAAAAAATCAAATATTAAATTATCATCATAAAAAATAATATTTGAAAAGTAGTTATTAAAATTAATATTACTAAATATATCAAATATGTTATAAATAAATTGTTTAAAAAAAATTATAACACAAAAATTATATTTCCTAGATACTCAGTGATGCGGGTAATACATGCCAAGCTGGTGTTGGGTGTAGCGCAAGTGATGTTAGTGTTGAGTGTTGCGCAAGAAAATGAAATATAGTGTGTAGCACAATATTATTTTGGGGTGTTGTATAACAGAATCATAACATAGCGTATCACACTATACTAGAATTAAACGGTTTTTTAATATAATAGAATCTTTATTCAAGTTTTCATAAAAAGAAAAATATTTTAAAAAAATTACGTAATGTTGAATGAAAATATTTCACAAAAGCATGAGGTGTTATAGTACACACTATAATTAACCTCATATATCATGTAATCCATATATAAATTGAATATCACAATTATAATCCCTAACATATATGAAATATAAGGGGAATAAAATCATATACCACATTAATATTTGGAAAAATCATCTTGGAGGAACCAATTAAACATTTCGTAGTTTGTATAGGTTATATAAACTATAAAAATGTCATATTAGCCAAAATAATATACATAATGATCTTTAATATTCATTGGCCTATTTCGTAGAAATATCTTCATCAATGTTCCAATTTATGACTTCATTATTATGATTCATTGATGATACATGGCCATCCATACTAGGACCTTCTACAAGGTGTAGGCCTTAAAACACTTCTTCAATGAGACACATAGACCATGAACTGTATCACAAGTAAGTATCTATTCTAGTTTCTCTCGAATTTTGGTCTTTAGACATATGGATAATCAATACAGCTAACTCATAATGGTATATTCCCTTTGATTACACTCATCATATTTTCCCTATTATAAATAGACATGAGAAGGATGTCCACATATATGGGCCTATTTCTGATAGGTCTAGTCCCCATATCATTCTTCAATGAGATAAATACAATTTAAGTAACATAATTAATGGGATATATTCCCATAAAACATTTGTGGATTCGATTTGTTGTCATTAATAATTATATGTAGATATATTATACCAAATAAATATTGATGATTCATGAGTGAAATTTCCTGACTCATGATTTTGAGTTTTCAATGGTAATATTTTAATAAAGGATATAGTGTCAATGAATTTAAATAAAATGTTGAGACATAAATATTGACCCCAATTATTTAAAATATATATTAACCCATAAATGGTATAATAGGATCTATAGAATACTCTTATAGTTGATTAATGATAATGATGGATCAATACATTACTACCATGGGTAAGGGAAGAATGTGGATAATGCATTATGATGAAACAATCATGCCAGTTTATTTTTGGTGTGGATTACTTCAGATCCAATATAAATGAATTTTCAAATGATTAAACATTAAATATTGGGGTAAGTGGAGATATATTATCCTCAAAAATTGTGTGCTCAACCATATACCAATGTGATGATTAACAAGGTGCGAGTGGAGGATGAAGAGCATGGAAAGGGGTAAATAAATGTACCTGAGTTAAATATAAGTTTTTATGGAATGATATATTTATGAAATGATGTATGTGACCCATAATTTCAATACCTCAAAAAGGAAATAATAGAGGAAGCACATATCTGACAATTATCAATTCAATCTATAATTATAATGACATATAGAGATATAAAAGTTTATTTTGGGTGAGAAAACATAAATAAATATGCTACAGAGTATGTATATTAGCTCTTGTTATAATTGTATGTTAAAAAGAATAAAAAAATCAAAGGGAATTTTGCTACCATTACCCATACCAGAAGGGAAATGGGAAAACATTATCATGTGTATAGTTACTAAACTTCCCAAATGTTCTAAAGGACATAATGTTATTGGGTTTATAGTCGATCTCTATATGAAGTCAGAAAACATTATTACTATTGAGAAATATATCACTCATGTAAATATTACAAGGATATATATTATAGATGTTATAAGATTTCATGTAATACCACATTGTATTTTATCTGATTGAGATATGAGGTTTCCCTCGATGTTCTACTGAAGACATCACCATGAATTTAATATAAAGTGGTGTTTCAGTACTAATTACCACCATATGATAGAATTTTAAAATCACATGACCATTAAAACCGTATGGTATATGTTCATATCAAATTTTCTATAATATAATGATGGTTGGGATCAAATCCATCTTGTAGTCAAATTTTATTATAACAATATCATTCACTAAATAATTCATATATCTCCTAATGAAACCCTCTATGGATAGAAGTGAATAACTCCAATATACGGGGATGAATATGTAGAAAAAAAATGTATGGGGACCTGATCCAGATGAAGAAATGGTAGTGAATGCTACCAGAATTTAGTATCGCATCAAGGAAGCTCAGTGTATAAATAATATTTATGATGACAATCATCTTTACAGATATGGTAATCATGTATTATGAGAATTATTTCTCAAGAATTTATATGGGGATGAAGGATATGAGAGTCATAATGATAGAATATTTTTATTCAAAGTATATTGGTCTTCTTGAGAATATACATCTAGTAGTAATTTTAGTTTATTTAATGGAACACTCACAAACCCCATATCATATTCATAATATGTTCAATGAATATATCATAATGAGTTACATAAATTATCCTTCACATGTACAAAATTAAATGGCTTCACCATTTGAGTAATATCATTTTTTTGAAGAGAAAAATGAAGAAATGTTTGATAAAACAGCTAAAGATATATGTAATAATACTAGTCAACTAGTTAAATTTCATTGGATGAATAAAAATATTTACAAGGGTAAATTGGATCCGGATGATGTGATGAAGAAAATACATCCTCATTTGGTTATATCAAAGTGATTGAATTTCAATGGTGAAATTCTTTATTTGGAGAAAAAAACAAGACACCCAAGATTATATGAGTATTTTCATTTAAAAAAACATGAGGTATTTTATTTCTATTCATAAATATAACCTAGAGTCTATATGAAATAGAATATAGAAAAATATTATAAGAAAGTTATTAAACTGGTTTGTTTAAATATTAATATCCAAATAATTATGAATATTTATAATTATTTTAATTAGTGAAAATGTATTGATTAATTCTGAATATATACGTACTCAATTACCAGTAATGTTATTTCTGCTTCAGAAACATCTTTATGTTAAAAAAAGATATGTCATTTTCACCTAATAATATGAAAATTAAATTTACAAAATTTTAAAATGTCATTTGAGGTATTTAAAATCATTTTTTAAATCATAATGTAAATATTAACTTTTAGTGAATTTATTTTATTATTCTTAATATATTTATTTTTTAGTGAATAAGGAAAAATATCAATTTATGTGCGAATTATTATTTGATTTAAAGTAAAATGACAATTATATTTCAAAATATATATTAATTTAAATATATTATCCATTAATAGAACATAATTTAATATATTATTTAATAGTAATCAATAATCTTTATTTTTATTTAAGTCTTTTTTCCTAAAACACATTTTTCCAAAAAAATTATGTTTTTGAGCAATGTTGTTTTATAAAAAAAATTAAATTTGTCTATATTGATTGGTGAATTTAATTTAATTTATATATTATATATTCAATAGTATATTTAAAAAATCCTTTCATGGATTTCACAAAATGGAATGTATATAATTTTTATTTTATACATAAATTATCATTTTTATAAATTGGGTTTTTATTGGATGATGCACGATTATTTGAAAATAAATTTATTAAAATATAGAAATTTAGATTTATATAATGGATTTTTTATTTTTATCACAAAATCAATATTATTTAATAGGGTCTAGTTAACTTTCCTTCTTAGTGAATAATAAAAATATCAAAAATATACCACTATTTAGGTTAAAATAGGTTTAGTGATGGGATTATACCAAGAGATAAAGATAGTATAAAACCTAATGAATGTATAATATTTATTTTTATTAGATTTTTTAAACATACCATATCTTTCCATCATTCCCCATACCATTTTCAACCACATTCCCATGAAATTAACCTTACATAATTGAAATCTTTTAATAAATTCCATGTTTGTTCCTCCCCTCACTTGTAAATAAAAACCATTTGTTGTCAACTATTCACACTATTTAATCATTATAGGTTTGTAAATCCATAAATTAGAAATTTACTATTATATTTCCTTCATCTTAGATATTTTATTCTTTTCTTAACACCAATCCTTCAAGGCATAAAATGTTAACAAACCAAGGTTTCTCAATGAAGAGGTATAACTGATAACCAAGCTATATTTGTTTTATTAATTATTTTAGTTTCTATAATTATATTTTCTACATAAAAATATGCTTATTAAATTTTAATGAAAATTATAATTTTTTATTTTTATTATGCCAGTACAATTTAACACCAATTCCCAAAAAAAATTGAAATGAAATTATTTCTTGTTTATATTTGTGGATTATCAACTCCACATAGAGATACAATTAATTTCTAACCCCCATATGTAATTTATGGTCATCATAAAAGATTTATTTTTAAAATTTCACATTTATGTCATAAATATGATGCTTTAAAGTTGAATTGATATGTTCCTATCATTTATTTCATCCATATAAAAATGGAAACGTAAATCATGCATATGTCCACTAGTGATGTAATTAATTAATCAAAACCAAAATTTGTAAAATTTTATAAATATGTATATAATTAATATATATTATATTTAATCATGAATGAATTTCTTAAAATGATAATGCCAAGATCATGGTAAATGGATGGTAACGGCCAAACCTAAATCGTACATGATACTGTGGAGTAATTAACACCTAAAATATTGAATACCAATAAATATTTCTAAATATTGGATGATAACACATTATATGTAAATATATTATATAATTATTGATATTAGTATGGTTCTGGTATAGTTTTATAATTTTTTTATTTTATTATACTGTATGTTAGGAATCTTATTAACTGACATGACATGAGGGTATATAGAATCCCAGTCTAAACAGAACATAAATGGTTCATTAATATTATTGTTTAAATAATAAATCTTGTAAATAGTCCCATAATCAATTGAATTAAAGGTTTAGTTAATTGTATATTAGTTTCATAAAAATCATAATTTATTAACATTTCTCATTACACAAATTCATATAAACACCCTTCTAAACTTAACATTAATTATAATTTTTTCCATTACATTAGGAAATGAAGACTTAATAAAGGTTTCAGCTTAAATAAAAATTAAGGGATAACTATGAAACTTTAGATACCTAGTTAAATCATAATAAAATGGGAAAATAGGAGCATTGATGGATGTTTTTAATAAAAAAAGGAATAATATGAGTTGCCTATAAATCATCATAAAAGGATATATAATTGTAAATAAACAAAACATATACCATGGAAAATGTAAATGAATTATATTGAAAATAAAAAATATTTATGCAGAATAATTATCAAAATATATAAATTTGACATGTCATATAATAATAAATTGTGGCACAAATATAATCATATGGAAATGATATTATTGTGAATAATTAAAATTATCATGGTATATGTTGTGGGAAAAAATTCCCATGAATTATCTTGTGAAAACAATAAGGAGTAAACATCATACATTAAACATATAATGAATATGATTTATATTTTGAAGTAAAAAATTCCCACACTTAATATTTTGAACAATCAAAATTCTCATACATCATATTATGAGTGAAAAAATGGATCCCTCATAACTTTTTTTCACTTGATATACTAATCCATAAATTATTAATTCAACGTTGATATAGGACCCCAACCTAAATTATTAATACAAAATTTTCCATAGTAAAGTCATACATTCATCATCTCATAAGGAACTACTAGAAAAAAGTACGTTTTTTAAACAATAAAAAACATCACATAAAATGAACATAAGAAAGAATAAAATATCAAACCACTAATTATCCAAAAAATCATACAATTTTATCATATAATGGATATCAAAACATAACTTCATTAAATATAAAACACTTAGGTATATTATTTTGTAATCAATTTTTTTAAAAAAATTATAAAATCGATGTTAACATTTTGTTTAAAATCACATTTCTATTAAGTGAAACATGAGAGTTATGAAATATAAATAATAAATAGTTCTTAAAAAGCTAATTTAAAATTCATAAAGTTTTAAAAATGGATTAGTGAAAATACTTTGAGAACATTTATTTTTAAAGAATCTTGATAATGGTTATATTAAAAAGATAAAATTTCATCAAAAATAGGATATAAAATACATTGAAAACATTTTTTTATAAATATTATATAATAAGGAAAAATTGAAAAATAATAAATGATTTTGAAAATAATATTTTAATTGGATAAAAAATAATATTGTGTTTTAATTTATAGAAAATCAGTTTGAAAATTTTGAAATAACCCTTTTGAAACCCAACATTGATTAAGTGATGCTAATACTTAAAATTTGAAATGAACTAAAGAGAAACTGTTTTCTAACACAGATATATAGAGTATAATAGAGTATTATATTATTTGGAATGAATGAAAATAAAAATTATCTATATGGATTAACACATTTGAGAGTTATTTACTTTTATATTGAAGCTAAAAATAAATTCGTATGAATTTAATAACATTTATACAAAACTTCTTGACTATGAATGACAATGAAATTAATCTTTAAATACCATGAATTAATAAAAAATTCATGATATAATATTTCATATATGTATTATACTATAAAATTAAATAATAATATGTGAATTTCAATGATGTGAAAGTGGGATGAAAATCCCATACCTTATTCTCTTGCATATTTGATCACACGCTATCCTCTTGGAGACTTGTTTTTTTCTTGGATGTTTATATGAAAATAATGGGAATTATAAAATGATTAGTGACCATGGAATTGTTTTGTGATAACAGTTTATATGTGGAGTCAATTTAATGAAAAACAAATCCAGTAATTAGATGTCCAACTATGTGTCTAAAAGGTTTTAATGGACCTTATTTTATAAGTGATGAAAAGATAATTTTTCAATACTCTTGTTGAATTATAATAATACCATGACACTATTACAGGGTCAATGAATCCAATGTATTAAAATAATTAATTATTTGGTATTATGAGGTAAAAAAATTCCCAACCAATTGTTTCTTCACATGTTATAAACATTTTATATGGATTTTATGAATTTGTTTTTTCATTTTACATAATTACGTTTAAACTACATAATGTAGCTTTTAACTAAGTGATTTTATGTTTGGTTAATATTAATATATGACCCATAAAACAAAATTTGGGTTCTCTATAACAACATTTAACCACTATGTAAAGAAACTCAATTTATAAATTTTATAAAATTAACATTTAAATTAAATAATATAATATGTATAAATACAATTTTAGTATAAAATTTGATTTTTACCATTGTGAATTATTGTTATTATTTCATATCAATTAACAACTAAATGAATTTTCATGCATTTATTTATTTGTTAATAATACATATTATATTTTTTATTAAAAATATTTAAATTAAATAAATTATATATAAACACAATGATATAAATAAATAAATAATTTAAAAACACTTGTTTCATTATTATAATGGTAATTACATTAATCCACGTAATCTATCTAATATACCATATAATAAATTTATCATTATAAAAAATTTTAATCAATACTATGTGAAATAAAATAATAAATTTATTTTATTACCATTCTTTTTAAGAAAATTTATCTTAATTTTTGTTGTGTAATCTTGTAGAAATCTATTTTTTGAAAAGCTTACTTTAATGAAAACAATTTAATGTTTAATAGATAGATATACGAGAATTAAAAAATTATTATAAAAAATAATAATTTATTAAATAATATAATAATTCAACAACTTCAATTGATCATGTAAAAATTAATTAAATAAAATCGAAAAAATAATAATTTAAATAGAAATGCTACATAAATTTTCAAAATCTATAGAATGGGTTTAAAAAATTCAACATAATATTTTAACATTTATTATTATACTCTAAAATATATTGTTATATTTGATGAAGGATTTAAAAAATACTAATTCTTACACAATTGGAATTTTTTGGATAATCATCATATTCATTATTCACATGGAATGCAATAATTTTAGAAAATTCCAAAAAAATAAATCTTATACTAATTTTACTATGGGGAATTCAAAAAAAATCTACAAGAATAAATTATATTTTTTAAAATTTTAAGATATTTAAAATATAATATTTATAGAAAAACAATAATTCCTTTTATAAAAGTAACCAGTTTAATAAAAATTACTAATAATTATGATTATTCTAAATGTAATACCTATTAGTGGTTTTAAATCATAATATTTATTATAAAATTATTATTATTTTCTTCTTAATATTTTTCTTGTTTTTTATGTTGGTTGTAGAGTGTGAAATAATTTATAAATCATAGTATGGATCTATAGTCTCATGTCCTTACATTCTACCATCTTAAACAAATTGTTCCCTAGAGTTTTTAATAATCACATAAAAATGAAAAATAAATCAGTATTTACATAGGGTAGACATTACATAAGGTTTGATTTTTAAAATGCATTCTACCTTTGTAACATTTTAATATCTATGAAACCTCACCAATTCCATCATAATATATATATATATCATATTTTGGGGTTTCATCCTATTATTTATGAAAATCGTCCCCAAGATTAGATATCATTACTCTTGTTATAGACTACATTTTCTAAGATAGATCATTGTTATCATTTAATTTATAGACTATCATCTATACATATATAATCTGATTTCATTATTTCAAAAAATCTTTTTTTATAAATATATAGAATTTATATAATTTTGAAAATATCCATAAATTTATTTAAATGGACGATATTAGCACTTCAAGAACCATATTCCCAAAAAATGTGAAACATATTATAAATAATTGGACATAAAATATTTTCCACGATGGTTTTCCCATTAATTTTTTGAAAAACAATATGGTGAAGAAATAAAATAATAAATACTTCCACAGATCACAAATGGATAATATATTTACCTATAATGACATAATTTTATATATCCAGCTCAATAGTAGTGGTATAAAACAATAATACAAAGACTCTTGAATGAAGTGGTTCATGGGGGCTATTCTATTCATTATCATATATGGAATGGAATTGATTTTCATAATTTATAATCTCCTTTAAATTGACTCATTGAGGTGTGTGGGGTGCATTAGTTGGGATATTATTTTCCACTATTTCATTTAGTAGCCTCTACATCTCATATTTAAAGGTATTACCTCAGTAAAAAGTCATCCAATACGTGAAACAAATCCTTTCCCTTTGGTTATATTTCCCAGGTATTTCCTCCCACATGTTTTCATATAGAAAGTTAGATTTTCCATCCCCCTTCTAGCTTATCATGAATGAATCCATGATACTATTCATAAAATTTCTATTCTATATAATAATATGAAAATATAGATTCCTTTTTCACTTTATGTGAAAAATGAACAAATTCTTCATATCTTCTGAAGTCTCTTATGGAAAATAAATTATGAATAAATTGATTTAATCTATAATATATATTTTTTCTAATCCTAGGATCAGAGATAGAAATATAGTAATATATTGAGATCCTTTTGATTCATCCTTCATATGAGTCTATGGATCCTTCCTCCATTTATATCAACTCCATGAATTCTCTTGTAATAATTGTGAAAATACTATAAGTAAAATTGTTTTTGGAGAACAATTTATTTAAATACACCCATAAAATAGTGTATACTAATGAAAATTTAAAAAACCATAGAATATACAGTAGGAGTGTCAAATAATGTGAGCTGTAGGGATCATTCACTGTCAACCAGAATGATGTCTATGATATAATCAACTATTGTTTTTTAGGATTATTACCCCTTTATGAATATATAAAAAACAACATCAAATTATAGCTTCAACAAAATGATTTATTACTTGTAAAATTGTAAAATCACTACTATAAAATATTTATAAGGTGTTATAATCTATATAGTATTATCCATTATACCTCTTCCATGTGTTTTAATTAATTTTTTTCAAAAATAATATAATAAATAATCAATCATTTCCTTTGATACCAACCATTTGGTCCCAATAAAACTCAAATTAATAATAATGTAAACACAATATTTAAATAAATCAACTCTCAAATAGTTCCTTCAAGAAAATATCAATATGTATATTTTGTGTGGACATTAAATATATATATATATATATATAACTTAATATACAATATTTTTTACAATAAAACTTTTCAAGGATACATTCTAAACTTTAGAATATTTAAAACAGTATCAGAAAACAAATGAAAGGAAAAAATAATTAAGAAGGGACTTCAAAAAATAAATGAGGGAAAACAAATTATCATTTCATCAATGGATCAATAAAAATGACATGTGAAAACATTCACATAAACGGAGCAAGGATATTTGAGAAATTTCTTATTAAGAGAACATGGAACAATATTATTTGTCCATAAATCTTGATATAATGACATATGATCTCAAATTTTCACAAAATATATATTGGGATAAGTGTGTGGATTACAAAAAGATAATGGATCATAATTAGATACAAATGTAAAAATATAATTTCATGTAATAATTAATTATAGAATAATAAAAAGCATCGATAAATTACAGCATTGTGAACAAAAATAATTATCATACTTCATGTTAAAAAAAAAGCGTTATTAATATCAGGAACAATCAAAATTCTCGAACTTTATATTGTGAAAAATATTAATTCCCACACATTATATTGTGGTGGAATAAAATTCACACACATTACATTGTGAATGAATAAAATTAAAATGATTTATATTTTGAAAAAAATGATCATTCATTATATCATTTTATAATGAAATATAAGTAATAATGTACTAAATTTGAGGTTGATATAGGACCCCATCATTAATTACACACACACACATATATATATTTGAAATCCATATGAAAAAAACAACATATCAGAAAAAACACATAGAAAATTATATTCTGTCATTAAACATTCAAATTA
This sequence comes from Viscum album, assembly GCA_963277665.1. NCBI lineage: Eukaryota > Viridiplantae > Streptophyta > Magnoliopsida > Santalales > Viscaceae > Viscum > Viscum album. The sequence goes on along the minus strand of OY728138.1, from coordinate 282,336,504 downwards.
TGACCTAACATAAACTTAAGAAATAGTTAAAAGTGAAAGAATATGATTTTAAAAATAATTCAAATTATATTAACATATACAATGTGATAAAAATATCATTTCATAAAAAATAATCCTTATAGTCTAAATAGAAGTGGAACTAAGAATATTTTCACAAAACCATGTCAAACATTGAAGTGTAAATTACATTAAAATATATATTTATATGAATAGAAAATGAATAATATAAATATATTATTGAAAATAACAACATATAAAATATCTACTTAAATTCATAAAATTCATAAAAAATGAGAAGTCAAAATACATGAATATTTCACTTTAAAAAACCATTAATAATGTAAGTATAGAGATGAAATGATGTTTATAAAAAGGGAAATTGAAAATAGATTTCAAACCATTAATTTAAAGAGAATTATTTAATATATTAAAATTTTAAAAGTTATACATTATATTAAAATAAAACAAGGTGTGTAAAATAAAATTTATAAATTTTTTATATTATAAAAAACATTTTTGAAAAATTTGAAAAAACCTTGTTAAAAACCTAAATGAAATAATTTAAAAAAACCACTGAGAAATTAAGTTAATATAAATTTGTGTTTATAGAAAAAACAAATTATATAGGACGATTATATAACCTTTATAATTAATGAATTAATGAATTAATATTATTGATTATAACATTTTCAGAATCTCAATATCTTGAATGATGATGAAGAAAAATCCTTACAGCTTAACTAACATTTAAATGATAACACATGAATGATAATTACAATGAAATTGTACATAAAATCCAATGAATGAATACATAAATAATAAACTAAAATATCATATAGTAAATAAAAATACAAAATAAATCAAAATTATTAGGTCTCAGTAATGGGAATATTGGATTAAAATACATCACATTGTATACTTGAATAGTTTATAGCACTATAACATCATTTTATAGTTGATATTTCCTAATATATTCCCTATAAATTTATGGTATTAGGATAAATATGATTTTTTAGGATCATATGTTTATTGTATAGGTCTATAAGGATAATAAAATGGTTGAGTTACATGTATTAATACAATGGATATGTGTGTCATTAAAAGTGTTCATGTGGTCCCTTTTATAAGAGGGGAAAAAGTGAACTTTTGGAATCAAACATCATATAATAATAATACCATGACACTATTTCATGTTTAAATATACATAATTTCTAAATAATGGTCTTTCCATAATGTTTGTGTCGTGAAAGGCTCAATCAATTATTTCCTCAAATGTTTTAAACATGTTATAAGATTTTAACTATTATGCTTTTATATAATACAATATTATATAAAAAAGTAGGTAACATATTTTCAACATTGTGATTATATATTTTACTATTTATATTAGTTTATTTGGGGTATAAATATATTGAAACACACACACACACCATGTACACACATGCTAGAATGAAAAATCATTACTCGAAGGGAAAACCCACTCAACCTGCTAATTTATTACATAAATGATTTAATTATTGAAGGAACATTGGTCATAAAACCATTTATATGGGCCATATTACTACCACTTTATGGAAAAAAATTACCCCTCTTTCATCATGTATGAATCACCACCTGCCCATCGTTCATGTGTCACCACCTTCCTTTGATGGCTGAAGGCCCTTATGTCTCATAAACTCAAACTAGTCGACCAAAGGAATAAATAGATGTATTGTTTAGAATGATACAGTACCACTATAGTAACTCTATAGTAATCCATCCCTCTTTATCCACTATGATTTGATCCTTTGTTTTCATGCTGACTTATAGGTTGAGTTAACGAATAAGTTAACACCACAACTATGTTTTCTATTTTATAAAATATATAACCTATACCATAAAACCCAATATTGGTTATCTATAACTAATTTTTACATAATTTTAATTCATTTAAATATTTGAATATTAAATTTTTAATATTTATTTATAACAAATAACATGTAGAAAATTTGTTTTTCTAGAAAAAAACAATTTTGACAATTATAGATTCTTAGCCTTATGTAATTTTTATGACTAAATAATTTAATGGTAATATATTTATTTGTTTTATTATACAAAATGTATTATTTATTATTTAATTGAGTTTAATTTAAATAATTCAATAAAAATTAACTGATCTTAATAAATTAAATATTTTTAAATAATATCACAATAATTATCATACCAATTAATCTTAAAATTATGCATAAAAATGTAATTGTAATTTTAAATTGTATGATAATTACTTACTCAAATATAATATTTATTTTATAAATTTAACTTTCTATGGGTTTTCAAACTAAACTTATTATTAGAGTATATATTTCATGAAAAATATTTCTTCAAAAAAATCATAAATTTTTTCATGATTTAGTTATCAATGAATTTAAAATAATAACTATAATTCATGTAGTTTTTTCTTTAAAAAATATATAAAAGGAATCATTTCACTATGTTATTTTAAATTAATCAAAAAAATCCATTTTTTTATTAAATGGCTATGAAAAATTATAAAAATGTTGGTTAGGGGATTTTTAATTCCACCTGATTTTTTAAAATGACTTATTGTAACTTATAATATATTATTACATATTTATATGGATCAAAAAATTTCAATATCAAATAATAGATTCAATATTATAAAAATATATATTTTAACCATTCACTTTTTCACTAATTGTTATTAAAAATTACAATTTTTTTACCAAAATCAAATTTAAAAATATGGAGATAAAAATTTAACGTTATAAAATCAATTTTATTTTTCAAAAACATAAAAATTTATATTTTTTAAATTAAAATACATGATATAAATAAATTTTATTTTATTGAAAATAAAAATTTCAATATTAACCAATATAAATTATTTACCCTATAGAAGTAATAACAATTACTTTGTTTAATGTTATTTTTCATTATAGTTTATTTTCTAATTTCTAAATAATTATTTCTGTTTTGTTGAAGTTATGTTTAATGTGTCACACAAGTTATAAAATATAGTATTATTCCAAAATCTTAGGTCATCACATATATGTTTTTTGGGTAATAATCTAATTTTTTAGAATGACTGTTTATTTATAAACTTTTTAGAGATAAATTTTCTAATATAACTCCATCGAACCATTTTTATTTAATAATAATATATTTTTCAAGATATTACATATTTTAATTTCACTTTCCTCATATTATGTACAAATGAGAAAACAATTTATTGAAACCCATCTTAAATTCCTTATCTCGAAAATATAGTTTCATACCATGTAAATATTTTATTTATAATTTTTTCATGAAATATTTTACATTATCCAATTTATTTATTAATTTTATTTCTTGAATTTTTTTAATTTTTAATAAAAATGAAAAAAATTATTCATTTTTTTTCTAAATTAGAAACATTCTTCATTTTTTGAAATTTTCAATGGTAAATTTCATACCTTATACTACATGAATACACTTTCATGCCATTATGAATATTATTATCCTTTAATATTTCTTTATTTTTTTCCCTTGATTTGTTATAATGAAACCTTTCCCCTAATTATTTTGTAAATTTTTATATTTTATATATGTTATTGCAAAATGAAAATTTTATTTTCTTTAATAAGTATTTCATTGGTCTTTTAACTGTATTTATCATCTATACAAATATTATTTGATAATTCATATACTTTACTAGGAATATGATATAATTTTAGGATTATTATTATTTATCTACATGGTTTTGTTTGTGATTAGGAAATATTTTAGAAACACATTTTCTTTCCCAGGGTTGAAATTTTATGTAATGAAATATATTTAGTGTCTTGTGGAAAATATATGAATGTATTAGGTCTATTTAATGGTTTGTATCGTTAAAAAAATAAAGTCGTACGGTTCTGTTTTAAGATTAGGATGGTGGTGTTTGTTATAACCCACCAAATCATTAGTTAATTATTTCTTAATTGAGAAAATTCTATTAAATTATAGAGTTAATTATATGGAATTTAATCTTAATAAAATATTGTAAATGACATTTTAGAAATTTAAATTATTGGAATTTGTCCTTAATTATTATCTTGGGAGTAAACCAAGACTAAGGATTTGATTTTCATTGATTTTTTGAAATAAAAATTATTTTTTCTTAAGGTTAGGATTATTCTCATGGATGCTATATGATTACTGATGATATTGAAATATTATGTAAAAACTATATTTTTTGATGAACCATTATCCCAGGATTCATGTTTAATGAATATTTACTTATTGGGATGGATTATTTAACATTTTGATCATGTTCACATACCCTTAGGGTTCTCAAGATTTCACATAAGAATATTTATTGATATATATTATTTCTTACATTTCTCTATATATAAACTAACCCTTTCTTTTCTTCAATTTTCTGGTTGTGAGTAAATGTTTTACCTATGATATGTCCTACAAGGGTGATTGTTGCAAATATTGTATTATGATATTATGTAAATATTTTATTTGTATATTTTTTATGTGTCGAAATTTCCAAATTTAGAAAGTTATTACAGGTCTAGATATGATATTATCGATATGTAATGAATGTTTTATTATTAAGATAATGTATATGTGTATGAAAATATTGGGGCCACTATCGAAAACAGAATAACATAATGCAATTTAAAAATTATGGTCCCTCATCCCAGATAACAATTATTTTTAAATATAAACATCATACAATTAATTTTAATAATAATTTTTGATTTTCATATATATTTATCATAACTCTAGAATTATTCAAACCTATCTCATCTCATTTAATAATGATTAATTATAAAATTCATGTTTATCCACAACCAGATTAGGAAAACCAAAATAACCTTGCATAATTATCATTATAAATAATATACATTGGTATATAAAACTATTTTCAATTATATCTTCAACAAAATATTGACCTGAAACAACTTTATTTCTATATTTATAATGAATTGGTTCACCAACATAACCATTTGTATTTTTCGTCAATACCAATTCTAGAAAATAAAAAATCTGTTTACATACTTGATTTTCCCCCAACATTAATGTAGATTTTTTCTCACCTATATTCTCTTTGAATTATTTAATTTTATTGTCTCCACATTAATGATAACTAATATAATGTAAATGGATGATAGGGTTATCATTTCACTCTTAGAAAAAGTTCCAACAATGATCCCACTAAATGAAAATGTGACACATTCTTAGTAATCAATGATTTTGAATTTTAATTAAATAAAGAACTTAAATATTGATCAATAAAAATGGATACAAATTTTATCACTTTCCTACACTAGTGCAGAAAATGTTTTTTATGTCGGTTATTTTTCATTTTTTACGTCGGTTTCTAGCCGACGTTAATACGTGGGACGTTATAAATAAGGTTTTTGACGTCAGTTATTTAAAAACCGACATCAAAAACATAAAATCGCGATGTTTATCACGTCGGTTCTAAAATAACCGACGTGATAAAGAAAATGGGAAGGGATTATCACGTCGGTTATTTAACAATCGACGTGATAAAAGGCCTGGAAAATGGTTTATCACATCGGTTATTAAACAACCGACGTGATCAACAGGGGTGAGAGGGGTTTATCACATCAGTTCTACAAGAACCGACGTGATAAACTGGGGTGAGCGTGGTTTATCACGTCGGTTCTTATAAAACCGACGTGAAAAACCGGGGGAGGGGGGTTTATCAAGTCGGTTATTATATAACCACTGTGATAAACCGGTGGGAGGTGGTTTATCACGTCGGTTATTGAATAACCGATGTGATAAACCATTTTCCAGGCCTTTTATCACGTTTGTTATTCAATAAATGACATGATAAACCATTGTCCAGGACTTTTATCACGTCGGTTATTAAATAACCGACGTGATAAACCATTCTCCAGGCCTTTTATCACGTCGGTTATTAAATAACTGACGTGATAAACCATTCTCCAGGCCTTTTATCATGTCGGTTATTAAATATCTAATGTGATAAACTATTTTCCAGGCATTTTATCACATCGGTTATTAAATAACCAACGTGATAAACTATTTTCTAGGTATTTTATAATGTCAGTTATTTAATAACTGACGTGATAAACCCAATTTTTTTAAACAGAATGCAGTCATATTCTCTCCACCAGAATCAACCAGAAAACAAATCAAGAAATCATTCCACAAAAATAGAAGTAGATCAAAATTAAGCATGTACATTGATAACATATAAAACATACCCCCTAGACAGCCCCCACCCTCATTTATACCCCATGGACAGCCCTCCCCCACCCCGTTGGAGCCCTCACCCTCATGTATACCCCCTGGACAGCCCTCCCCCACCCCATTGGAGCTCCCACCCTCATGTATACCCCTTGGACAACCCTCCCCCACCCCATTAGTGCCCCCACCACACTCCTGGACTGCCCCCTGACCCCCGAACACCCCCAAACACCCCTCAACAACCCCCCACCCGCATGAACAACACCCCCTCACCCCACTTGACAGCCCCCACCACACCCCTGGACAGCCCCAAACACCCCTGGACAACCCCCCCACCCCTGGACAGCACTCCCACACCCTTGGACTGCCTTCCCACACCCCTGGACATCCCTTCCACCCCCAGGACTGTCCCCCCACCCCACCGGACATCCCTCCCAGACCGCTGGACACCCCCCAACCCCACTGAACACACCCCCACACCCTTGGAACCCCTCCCCCATAGACCCAAATCCATACCAGAAAAACCATCAAAAATAGACCAAAACAAGAAGTAGAGCAAAATTAAACATTCACTTATATAACATTCAAAACTTACACTGTCAAATTAAAAAAAACTAAATCCAACCTAAACAAATACCAAATACACAATTAAAACGACAATATTCAAAATTACATTTTACATTACAAACAACTAAAATTCAATCAAACCTGTAAAATAATTTGACCACTCCACTTGTACGTGTTTGATGTCTTCAGCAGTATAGGGTTGAGAGTCATCAAAAATCTACAAATGAAAAATAAGATAGTTAACGTGTATAATGAATAAATCAAATTGAAATATTATAGGAAAGTTTAAGAGGAAACCGTACCAGGTCAAAATTCACAACTGTCCCAGTTGTTATTATTTCATACATAAATCTTAACATATAATATCTGAAATCGATGATGCCTTATTGTTCATGACAATTCTGTTTGAATGAGTGTAAATTCAATATATTATTTTTATGTAATAAATCAGAAAGTACAAATTATAAATGGAAATTTACCTTCGCATTTACATATTTGATCTTTGCATTTCTTTTCTTTGTGTTTTTTCGAAAGTAGGCCCATGCACTGTTAGAAAATAATACGAATGGGATAAATTTAAAATTCATTATAATATATAAAACTATTGAGAAATTGAAACTTAATTTTCCAATATATTCTTAAAACTTTCCCGCACATCACCATGAACAGAGCATATCCAATAAAGAGCTTTCTCTCTTGGGCAAAAAATCCCAAACATCCAATGATCACTGATAAAAGGAAATTTAATGTTAGTAGTTTTTTATGTTAAAAGATAATTAACTCTTTGAGAAAAATGTGTTTTATACCTCTCACAAAAAGTAATCATCCAACATTGTGTGATTATATTCTTTTCAAATCTTTCAGCAATATAAACCATTCTTTGTTCCTCATTCAATGCACATTCTTTTGGGGAAATCAATTGTGGGTCCATGAATCCATATACATCTGTCAGCTCATTCCTCTCACAAATTTTATAAATATACCTAATACAAAACATACATAAGTATATATTTTTAATAAATATAATGCAGGTAAAAGGTGTTAAGACTTACATGGAAAAAATTTTCACCACGTTGATGCCCAACTTATCTCCAGTAACAAGATCCATGATATCAGTTTTTGTAATCCCCACACTTATTTCATGTCCAAAAACATGGGATTCCATTGGAAACTCATAAAAACCCAACAAAGAATGTGAATATCTTGAAAATCTGTCAAGACCACTGGAATCTGTATCTGATGTCATAGCCCGTTTTCTTTGTTGTTGTCTATACAATATTTCTTTACCTTTGAAGTATTCCTGTGAAAAAATTGAAAAATATAGTAGTTTTCAAATGATAAAACAACTTTAATAATAAAATAAAATAAAAGATATAACATTCATACCTCTATGGTAATGAGTCGAAGAAGTCTAGATGGCTAAACTAAAAAATGGCCGATACTCTGTCCAACTGTCACCACCTCATCTGTAGGTATTGGTACCCTAGATGATCTATCTATAATATCCTGTACAGTGACCCTCTGATTATCTACCTCTAATTGTTGATGATGAACTATATCTCCTATACAATATACTAAACCGTATGCTACTATATGATGTTGAGAATCATCAACATACAACTCGCAATATGTAGGAAGATGCGGCGGAGGCGTAGGATAAAAAAAGGGGTCCGCAGGCTGAGGTGGGGGAGTGGGAGCTACTGGCAGAGGTGGAGGATAAATAATGGGGTCTGCAGGGGGATGTGGAGGAGTGGGAGCTGCAGTCTGAAATTGTCTTTGCATTTCTGCAAACATAGACTGCCCCGACTCTCTAATCTTGTCCTCCATCATCACATTAATATTTTTAACTTCATCCTCCAAGGATTCTATTTTTTTATTAACCCCCTCAATATTAGAAGTTGAAGAACGTGGAAACACTTTTCTTACCGATACACCTGCCAGATATCCTCTTACACGACCAGGATGTTCGAGCCTTCCCAATGCTGCAAATAAAATATCTTCCCTCCCAGTAGCTGTAAATGTCCCCTCTGAACTCTAATCCTCACGAGAGTCCTCTAATAATTAATTGAACATTTCTGTAATGATTGAAACTTATATAAAGAAAAAAGTTAACTTAAATAAATTAAATAGATATCATACAATCCTCTCAGCTACGATTCTAGATTCTTCTGAAATATGTTGCCCTTTTTTTCCCTTCCGAGCTCTCTTCCATTTTTCATGTCTAGGTGGAGGGGATGGAGGGGCCACCTCTCCAGAGCTTGAAGACTCAGCTCTTAGTTATTGAAATTTTTCCGCCATCATTTTTTCTTCCAATAATGCATACCCTCCCCGAGATAAACTATGAGGGTATACATTTTTAGATTGGATCTCCTGACGAGCTTTCCTTGTTTTCTGTAATTTAAGAAGAAGAAATCATTAACAAAACATTAATAAAATCATTTATATAAGAAAGTTTATAAAATTTTACATTGCCCTTACTAGAAATCACTCTTTTTTTCTACTTTCAAAAAACTGTCTCCATGTGTCTTCATCTATAAAAGGATATATACAACATGGATTGTCATGACTCCTATGACCATAAATGAAATCAGATGAGAGGGTTGATTTGAAGTCCCTCCATCTCTTGGCAGCCAACGATAAGCATTTCTTCCTGAATCCTCCAGTGTGAGGAATATCAAATGTCATCTGATAAAGAAGAGGTTAAACATATTATATATACTAGAAACATTAAAAGAATGTCCAAACAATGACATAAGATCTTACCAAAATCGTCTCCCACAACTGAGAGATAATCGCTTTATCCACACCTCTCCAATCATCATACAGAATGATTACTTTGGTCTTAGCCTGAGTTGCAACAAAACTCTTAAAAACTTTGGCATTCGGACCTCTAGGAATATCATCATCATCAAACTCAACGACTATCCTCTGATCCTGCGTGCGGGAAAGTGATAGTTTTGGTAAACGTGTGCACCCACGTTTACTAACCTTTGAACTCTCTGTCGTAATAAGGGAATGTTAATGTTCATCCCTAGAGGTATGACCAGAAATATGCTCCTCTCCAGAATCATGTGGTTGATCATCTAAATGATCTGTCATTATCCTTCAAATCAAAAAAAAAATGTCAGTTCACAAATATACAAATTCAAATATTTTAATACTACTGAAATCAGAAAATAGAAAAGTGTACTAAGTTACATAATAGTAAACATTGGTAATATGAAACAATGGTAAAGATGGAAAAGATGGTCAAGATGGTCAAGATGGTAAAAATGGTAAAAATGGTAAACCTGGTAAAAATTGTAAACATGGTAAAGTAATTGTCAGTGAACAAAAATAAGCATTTTAAAATTCATGTAATGGTTATAAACATGATAAAGTAAACTAAACCAACTTAAAAAAACAAAAACAAAAACATATACTTATTTTATTTTAAAACATGTTTTAATAAATAAAAAACGTACAATATCTAACATTTATGGAAAAAATAAATGTAAACAAGAAATAAAAATATGTTACATGTAATTTTACGAATGTACAAATGAATTGTTTTCCCAAATTACTTCGTCATGATCATTCCTTATGGCACAAACTATGTCTTCAACATGATCATCATTATGTTCTGTTAATATTTCCATGGAAGTAGGGATCTCACATAAATCATCATGTTCATCAAGTTCATCCTCACCAACATATTGTTTTTTCCCTTATAAAAGAACATCCCACTGCATATCTGATTGATCTACTACTTAGAAATTTTGTTTTGCATGTGTTTCCATTATAAAAGAATCAGATGTGTCTTCCAATCTATTCAGATTAACAAGTGTCATTCCAAATTCATCGTGTCTCACACTGTTGTTACCGTTAAACCATTTATAGTTAAAAACGGGAACATTAATTTTAAATTAATCAACCTCCCATATGTCTTCAATCACTCCATAATATGCACTTGATGTAGAAATTGGGTTTTTGTCCTTAGCACTCGAAAAATGCATTGCTTCTGCAAACACCAATACACCGCTATTCTGAACTGCACTTCTATTGTCCTGAGCTTTTTTATGAAATGTATAACCATTAATGTCATAACCGGACCATGTTATCACATTTAAACATGGACCACCCACTATCCATTTTAATGTCTATGATACATTTGATCTACCAAGCAAAGTCTTTTTAATCCATGACAAAAAATTTTTGTTGTGCTCATTCAAAATCCACATTTATTTCTTTTTTGGATGACATTGTTTCAACTCATTAATATGCACTGTGATATACGGTTGAGCATCAGATATGTTATTCAAGATGTATGATTCTAACTTCTTCATCTGTTCAGCTGAAAATGATTTGACTTTCAAGCTACTAATCCCCTTTCCCTCATTATTAACTCATTCATGGAGAGATGGAGGCAAACCTATGTGTTGCGACACAGCCAAGTAGCTCGTACAAAACTCTGCTACCTCCTTAGAAATATACTTTTCAATAATGGAGACTTCAGGTCGATATAGATTTTTAATATACCCCTTTAATATTTTCATATACCTTTCAAAAGGATACATTCAACAAAGATATACAGGTCCACAAAGCTTTATTTCTCGAACCAGATGAATCATTAAATGAACCATTATATCAAAAAAAGTTGGAGGAAAATACATTTCCAATTGACAAAGTATAAAAATTTCATCCTTTTCCAAAATGTCCAAAGAATTCACATCAATCACCTTGTTACAAATTGAATTGAAAAAATAACAAAACATCATTATAGTCTTTCTGACACGAATGGTCAATATTCCACGCAATGTAACTGGTAGAATTTGTTGCATCATGATGTGACAATCATGTGATTTCATACCTATCAACTTCAAGTCCTTCAATGAGACAAAATTTTTTACATTATAAGAATAACCTTGAGGAACTTTGGTATCATGAAGACACTTACAGAAGCTAATTTTCTCCCTCTTCGATAATGTATGAAAAGCCGGGGGAAGAAATGTTCGTCTTCCTTTAAGAGTGGGAGCTAACTCCAAACGTATTCCCATTGATAGTAAGTCTAATCTTGCATTCAACCCATCATTAGTCTTTCCTTTAATATCTAACAATGTTCCAATCAAATAATCACATATATTCTTCTCCATGTGCATGACATCAATATTATGTTTAACTTCATGATACCTCCAACATGGTAGCTCAAAAAATTGACCTTTTCTTCCAAATATGTCTATCATTACCAGATTTCTGTGTCTTTCCCAATGTCACGTCAAGTTTTTTCTCCCTCTCAAAATTCAGATTAGGGGATAAAGGTTTTGGAGCAGTATCAAATTCTTGTGATCCATTGAATTCCTTTTTTAGTCTTCTATAAGGGTGTTCCATAGGCAACAACTTTCGATGACCCATGTACACTTTTTTCCTCCCATGATGCAATTGACAATATGACGTCTGTTGTTCGCAAATTGGACATGCTTTATTCCCTTTAACACTGTATCCAGACAAATTTCCATACGCTGGGAAGTCATTTATAGTGAACAGAAGCGCTGCATGCAGTTGAAAATATTCCATTTTATAAGAATCATACACCCTAATACCATCAGGCCATAACCGTTTGAAATCATCAATCAACGGTGACAAGTAAACATCAATATCATTACTGGGTTTCTTTGGACTAGAGATCATTGTACTCAACATGACATATTTGCGCTTCATACAAACTTCAGGAGAGAGGTTGTAAATTACCAATAAAACAGGCCATGAACTATGTGTGCTACTGCGTGTTCGGTATGGATTCATTCCATCTGTGCACAACCATAGTCTGAGATTTCTAATTTCATTTCCAAATGTAGAATACTGTGCATAAATTTTCTTCCATTGTGGACAATCAGCTAGATGACGTATTTTTCCATCACATACCTGCTCTTCAGCATGCCATCTTAACCTTTTTTCATCATGTGAATTAGAAAATAATCGTTTGAAACGATTAATTATAGGAAGATACAAAAATACCTTTGAAGGGAGCTTTGTAATCTCTACATCAGCCTGTGATTTTTCTTTCACCTTATTCCATGATGTCCCACATTTAGGACACTTTGACAGAAATTCATATTCCTTCCTATATATAATGCAGTCATTCGGACAGGCATGTCTTTACTTGTATCTCAATCCCATCGGGCATAATATTTTCATGGCTTTGTAATGTGAATCTGGAAGATCGTTATCTTTTGGAAGAATGTCTTTCATCAATTGTAGCAGCTCTGTAAAACTTATGTCACTCCATCCATGCTTCGCCTTCAGGTTAATCAATCTTAACACCGCCGACTAAACCGTAAAATCTGTACAACCAGGATATAATGGTTTTTCAGCATCACCAGATAGACGCAAAACTGTCGGTTCTATCTCAATTTTTTCTGCTACAATATCACAAATCATTTCTTCAATTCCATTGGAGTTACCATCTTGTGAATCATCATCATCAGTGACATTCCGTCCAGTTTCACCATGCCAAATCCAAGGGCTGTAACTTAGATTAAAACCATGACAAATCAGATGATCTTTTATCTCTCTACTTCTGAACTTCTTCATATTTGAACATTTCAGGCATGGACAGAAAAAAATGTCACTACTTGGAACATTTTGTTTTGCAAATTCCAAAAAGGCATCAACACCTTCCTCAAATTCATTGCTCATTCGATGTACCATAATCCAACTTCAACTCATTATTACCTATAACAAATATCAACAAAAAAAATATTTTTAAGATAAGATAAATATATGTTTATATGAAAAAAATCATAATTTTAATGTAAAACAATTTAAAATATAAAACAAATCTATAGGTATTTAAAAAAAATATGCTTGAATATTATTTTTAAAACAAAATATAGTTAGATATAACTGTTTTAAATTTCATTGAATCAAAGAAAACCATGACCCCTACATAGTTTAATATTGATTGCGGTTTTGATGTTTTAATATATTAGATAAACTACCTATTTAACATGTTATTGATGGTTTCTGTAGACCCTAAATCCATTTGGTAAATATTTTCACACAATTATAAAAATCAATGGAAGTGTTTTTGGAAAGAATATGTTAAATCATTTGATTTTTATGTCCCATATTCTATAACAAAAGGAAATGTGGATACCAAAGCCCTTAGTTTGGTTTTTTATTCTCAAAGGGTTTGTGATGAAAAAGAAGAGTATAAGTTTTTGTATATGATAAATAAAATACAACTATTTTTTATATATGGTTATGATAGAATGAATTCATACCATATCATTTAGGATCTTCTCCCACCAAAAGTAACCCTCCTCAGTTTGAAATGAATAAATTTAGATAATTATGCATGAATTCATACAAGTATTGTTGTACATAAACCAAAAAGAAGATTATTAGTACTAAAAGTAAAACTAGGAAGAAACAATAAACTCTATATACTCATGAAAGCTACTCCACAACACTTCCTTGCTACTAACATCTATAAAAAACTAAAAATTGCTTTTAAAAACAAAAAAATGATTATATTTATGAATGGTGGGCATAATATGTATACATAGTAAGATCCTCCCTAAAACATCTCATGAAAATGTTGAGGAAGCACACTAAAGCCCTATGAAAAAAGGAATCTAAATCATCACCTAAACAAGAAAAAATAGTTTCATATACTCACTATGGATCACTCACAAAATAATTCATATAAATAAACCTCTTCGTATAAAAAATTATAAATAAATAAATATATATATATATATATATATATATTAAAATTAAGGTTCTCGGATACCACTTCTCCACTAGTTTTCCTCTCACACCCCAATGCACTACTCCACAACACTTCCATGCTACTAAAATCTATAAAAAACTACAAATTGCTTTTAAAAACCAATTTTTTTTATATTTATGTATGGTGGGAATAACATGTATACATAGTAAGATCCTCCCTAAAACATCTCATGAAAATGTTGAGGAAGCACACTAAAGACCTATGAAAAAAGGAATCTAAATCATCACCTAAACATGGAAAAATAGTTTCATATACTCACTATGGATCACTCACAAAATAATTCATATAAATAAACCTTTTCGTATAAAAAATTAAATAAATATATATATATATATATTAAAATTACGGTTCTCGGATACCACTTCTCCACTAGTTTTCCTCTCACACCCCAATGCTAATGTCATGGTCTCACCCTGCCCATAAATCATCCTACACCATGTGAAATTGTATCACTTCCATCAATGAATCATATGTATCTTAGATTATCTCATCACCATCTTATCAAAATATTAATGAGGTGCATACTTGGAAACCACTACATCTTATTTACATTAAATTTACAAAAATCGCAAAACATAATTATTGAATATCCGTGAAAAAAAACGAACGAAATAAATTCGTGGAAGTCTTACTTGAATGTTGCGAGTTGAGATGATAGATCCGAGAGGAGTGAATAATATAAACAATGAAGCCAAAATGAGTTTAACGCAGGTTGATCGATGAGCCGATTAGGGTTTACCGCGCAAGAGAGACGAGCTAGCGGACTGTCAATCGAAAAATCGTAAATGACAGCCCACAGGGTTTTAATTTATTTAAAATTTTTATAACGTCGGTTATTTTAAAACCGACGTAGAAAATCTCCAGCGCTTTGGTTTTTTACGTCGGTTATTTTATAACCGACGTAAAAAACGACATATCTACGAGTTTTTTACATCGGTTATTTTATAACCGACGTACCCCCCCGTTCTTTGGTTTTTTACGTTGGTTATTTTATAACCGACGTAAAAAATGCGTACATATCTCATTTTTTACGTCAGTTATAAGATAACCGACGAAAAAAACCAATGCGCGAGAGGTTTTTTACGTCGGTTATTTGTAAACTGACGTAAAAAACCCGATATCTACGCGTTTTTTACGTCGGTTATCAAATAACCGACGTAAAAAACCAAAGCACGGGGGGGGGGGGGTTTACATCGGTTATAAAATAACCGACGTAAAAAACCCGTAGACATCTCATTTTTTATGTCGGTTATAAAATAACCGACGTAAAAAACCCCGCACTTTGGTTTTTTACGTCGATTATCACATAACTGACGTAAAAAACGCGTAGATATCGGGTTTTTTACGTTGGTTTCCAAATAACTGACATAAAATACCCCACACGCATTGGTTTTTTACATCGGTTATAGGATAAACAACGTAAAAACAGAACAGGTGCGATTTGTAACGTCGGTTATTAAAATAACCAACCTTAAAAATCTACTCGCGGCATTTTTTACGTCGGTTATATATAACCGATGTAAAAAATGGTGACGAAAAAAATGTTTTCTGCACTAGTGCTACTTACTTAATTAATTAGTGGTAAAAAATATTCATGATGAAGCCATTTGTAATCACTAATTTTTTCAATTATTCTAGGATATATTTTCTTAATTTAAATTCATACACTCACATAACATGTAGATTAAAAATGTTTATATAACATATGGTAGTTTTATTTTCAATCATCCATCAAAGTTATCTAATTTTTATTTATCATTTCAACTAATGAATAATTTATCCCCTTAATATAAAAAAAGTTAATAAAAATAAATGGATGAGATAATAATGATTTATACATTTTAAAAAATAAAAAGAAATAGCCTTCTAGAATGTCATGTTTGTTTTTTAAATTTATAAACTATGTAACATCATAAAATACTTTATATACTTTTCTCCACATCAAGGTGCCACATCTGTCATCTTCATCAAGGTTGATCTATTCATCATTTATATATTATAATTATAAATGGAATGTCATAAACATATGGTGGATTCTTCAGATCTAGAATAATTATTCAAGTTTAAATCACATTTTTTAGTTCTTTATTTGTGAACCAACATCACCATCAATTTTATATATGACTATCACACAAATAAAAAATGTAATAATATGGAATATAAATAAATAATATTTTAGATCTTGAAAAAAATATAATGCAATTTTTGAGAACTTGTTACTGACCCAACACCCCATGTAAATAATCCTTAACATATTAAAATAACCATAGTAATTTAATTAATATGGTAATCATTTATTAATTAGTTCCATTATATGATAAATTGTTAAAAAGAGTTAATTTTTTTAAATAATATTAGACCTTTTCCAAATAAATAATATTTGTTAAAGTTGAAATACATATATTCTGGAAAATTATATTTATTTATATTTTTCTTCATTCTATTAAATGGAAATTTTAATTATTTTAAAATATTAATTGGATGAAATGAACAATATTATTTATTACATATTATAAAAATTTATATACTATGATCTTTTAGAATTTTCTAAAATTATTTATTTTGATGTGAAAATGTGGGATACATGAAAATTATAATCTCCACGACAGTATCCCAATATAAGAATAGAATTTAATATTT
Organism: Viscum album; assembly: GCA_963277665.1. Lineage (NCBI taxonomy): Eukaryota > Viridiplantae > Streptophyta > Magnoliopsida > Santalales > Viscaceae > Viscum > Viscum album. The sequence continues at coordinate 282,319,307 of OY728138.1, read as the reverse complement.
ACAAACCATTAAATTAAAAAATATGAAATTAATTAATAAAATTAGGAATTTTTATATATTAGTGGAAAATATAAAACCTATAAAAAATATTTTTAGAAGTAATGTACTTTGTTACCATATCATAAAAATTATTTTAGATATTTAATTTTAAAAATTTATTTTTATGGTTATGATTAGTTTTTCCATATAATTAGAGCCTTGTAAATAATAATAAATTGATAATAATTCAATTTATTTCATTAAAATCATCAACCGTTATAATTTTATCATATATATAAATTTATATTAAATATAATGTAATTTTTTCAAAAAAACTATTTTACCTGTTTAAGTGTGTATTTTAAAATTTACGTTTGATACCTATATGTATATTTTATTTTAAAAACATGGTTTTCAAAATTTAAATAATACTATTGATATTTAGAAATATTTTCCTCAGAAATTATAGATATTAAAATAAATTATTGAGGTTAAAAATTATATATTATTTTAGAAGTAAAAAAATAGTAAATTGTGTTAAATATGGATTGGATGTCTAAAACATTAGTAAAACACAATTTGAATTTAATTTTTTATATTTTTATCAACAAATAAATGTTTTCCAAATAATATTTCTCATTTTTTTCCCTGGGTCCTTTGATAGAACATTGAATATTTGAAGACTTTAAAGGTGTATTAAAAACTGACTTTACATTTTTTTTATAATACCATACCACTTCCATCTTTAAAATATTCTCATAACCCATCAATATATACTTTAAACACTCCAATTTAATATCCATGAAACCTTATCTCATGATTATAATCCTCTTTTCAATCATCATAAGCATATACCCTTCAACTACATTGTGACCTTTATGGAAAAATCACGTATCCTACATAAGTATTATCTCTTTATTAAGTTTTCTTCTAATTAATAGTCATAAAAATATCATATATTCATAATTATAGTATTAAATAGGTATAATATTTATACTGATATTTTTTATATTTATGTTATATCACTTAGTTATTCATTTCCATTCACTTTAGTAAATAAATGATTGATGGTCGTGTATGTGTGAGGGTCGCTGCTTCCATGAGGATTTTTTTTCATATATGTATAATTTTTTATTCCTTATCTATTTTTTTAATTATGTTCTTGATGATAAATAAATTGAAATAATAACACTATACACCTTTTATAATGATATTTTTTAAATAAAATGCATATTTTACCGTACTCACATATCAAGGAAAAGTGTGTTCAAGTTAGGGACAATTTAGACATCAAAACTAACAATGGTTTAATATTAGATCAAATATTACTATGAGATACTAAATACTGATATTATTATAGTTTAACAGTAAAATTTTGATAAATGTGTTTTTATTTTATAATATCTTTTATTAATAAATCCTCATTGACCACTAAAATTGTTGAAATAATCCATTATCAATTTCTTTTTCCCATAATGTAACCAATAGACATTTGGAATGAAATAAAATCATTTTAAATCCATATAAATTATATTATAAATAATACTACATGATATATAAATAATGAAACTTGTATTAAATTATGGGTAATTATATCAAAATTATTAATGATGTGTAATATAGTTAATGTTACTAACACTTGATAGTCCTAATATGCCATAAAAATTAATGTTTCTATGAAATAATATTATAATAAAGAATATAAAAGGATAATATTTTTGATTTAATTGTATAAAATATGTTATTATGCTATTTTTTTATAAATGTGATAATTTTCCATCCAAATAAGCTGGGAAACAAGTTAATGGTATCATTTTCTCAAATTTGAATCCCTTAAAGAATGTTTAAGCTATATACCATGTTTCATTTTAAATTTTGTAAATAATTCCCTATTTCAATATTTATATAGATGTTATTATATTTCAGGTTATTATTATTTTTATTTATTGTTACACCTATCGGTGGATTTTTGTTCAAACATTACAAAGGTTGAAAAGGTTTATCTTGACTCAAATCAATTCGCAGTGTCATAATCACTCTTCTTGGATTATTATCATTGTTGATAGATAAATTATAACATATAAATAAATTATATTTCATTTACAATATATTATTTTTATAAATCACGTTTATCACTAAATTCATATTCCTTAATAATTTTATTATTTTGTTAAGAATAATTTTTGTTGAGAATAATTGTAATTTCTATTAATAGATTTTGATTCTTTATAAACTTTATTCTTCTTGGTAATGTTGTATCATATTTTTTTATAAAATATAATATTTAATATTTTAAGTTTTTTATCATACATATATTTATAACTTTCCAAAATGATAATTTAATTTCATTTATAATGATTATGGTTTTCAAATATAGGTATTTCCAAAAATTAAACAAAAAGGGTTTTACATCATTAAAAATCAAATTTTTTATCTTACAATCATTTTTTTATAAAAAAATAATTTAAAATAGAGTATATATTTTTATAACTATTTATAATATGTTTTTCATACATTATTATTTTCTCCTTATACAAAATATTTTTATTTAATGTAATGTATGCTTCGTCTTATAAAATAATGATTAAAATTTTATGTCTAAGAATTATTTTAACATCTAATTTTTCTTTCTTAGGTTATCTCTCATGAAGTGATATATTGATCAACCTTAAAATGATAATCCTATAAGTTTAATTTTTGAAAATGATTTTGTTGTGATCCATGGTTACTTCTGTTCTACATAGGTGAAACACCATTATTTTTAATTGGAACAATAAGATATGTATAATATTGATGTAAATAGGTACATAAATTTATAGATGATGATGGGTGGGATCAGATATCATCAACCAATTAATTGGTTTAATAATAATTCACATTGAATATTATGTCACCAAAATAATTATTTGTTCACATCTGTATGGGAATTATGGGTTTTCTCACATTTCACTTGTGGATATAATGACATTATTAATATAATAATGTAAAGAATGGGGTTTGTCACAAATTTTTTCCAATTCTAATAGATTCAATAAATTTCAATTTGTTTTTTGATATCATTCCATATTTTCCTTATGCATTTTATTTCATTAAAATGACTTTTCTTCTTTATTATTTATATTAATTAAAAAATTCCTCACTTTTATGTCCTGCCCCAATGTTATATGAACACTGAGAAGTGTTTTGAGACATGATAGAACATATATGATTCTTAATGTTATTTTTATGATTTAATGTCACTATAACATATTTTATGATTATCATATTAGGTATTTCGGGGTTTTATTATGATCTTTATGTCTCTCTCATGTTATTATTCATGTTATGGAATTATTTTACATTACTGAACATATTAGCTCACCCCTTTCTTATGATTCCATTCCACATGTTATGAAGAATAGTATATCATGTGATATGTTTAGAGAGGGTCCATTTGAGCACCATTATTATGATATATTCAGATTTTTTAAAAAATTATATATTTATATAGAAAATATATAATGCACAAAAACATTACCACCATGATTTGTGTGACTATTTGTTAGATGTATTATCTTCTTCAAGAGATTAATGTGTTTAATATTTCATGTTTGTGATATGTATTTTAAATGTGTATTAGTTTAGGGTTTTTTTATTTTTATTGATTTTTTTGACTACATTTGGTATAGGTTAAAAATATGTGTACTAAAAATTGTAGGTATAAACCCATGTTTGGGATAATATTTTTATGTTATGGTAAATATAATTTTATGTTGTTTTCCCTATAAAATAAATCTCATATTTATTATTGGAAACTATATAATTTTTAATTATATACATCTAGTGTAAAAAACAATAAAATTAGTTGATCAATTATATATTGGTCATCATTAATATGTACAGTGAATGTGCCCTTGATTAATAGAAAGAAAGTCTCTTGAGATGGATATTAATTGGTTAATTATTATATTATTTATAAAGAATTGTAATGTATTTGACTGTTATGATAACTAGTATAGTTTAGAAATACTTAGTAAGAATTTATGTGGATATAATAGACAGACTTGTATTTTTATCCTATTGTGTAATAGTTTAGAATGAAGGTTTCATTAGAGGTGGAATATTTTTATTCATATTTTAGGTTCAACTATTTTATGTTATCAAAACTATTTTGGTTTTCATGATAATTAGAAAAAAGATCCTGAAACAAAATCTGAGAAATATGTGTATCTATAAACCCCTATATATTATTACTAAATAAAGGATAACATATAAATGGTTGATTCTTAAAAAATTCATTTTTTGATAGTAATGATATTTATTTAGTCATAACTAAGGCAATGTGGTTAATATCTTAGTAAATGATAAACCATGTTACTCTGAGATAATTCCATAGGTGATGCAATATGTATTGAATTTATTCTAGTATATTATTAACAATATAGAAGAATATATAAAATTTCTGAGGATTCTACTTTAGTAGTATTTCTTTAATAGTTTGATGACATGATTTTAATTATATCAATTATCTTAAATGAGATTTTGTGATATGGTTATATTTTTTGAGATAAATATAAAAACACATGATTAATTTATGGATATTATTTAGGATAAATATATTATTAAGGAATTTTATTATAAATTATATATGACAATATTTGAATTCATTGTGTTTATTATTTGATCGATTTTTAGGAGGCTATAAAAGTTGGGGACTATATTATATATAATATTATATAAATTTTAATACATAGTGATTGAAATAATTTTATTAATAAATATATAATTTATTTCCAATATAATATATGATTCTATTTAGTTTTTATGACTTAGATATTAAGGGTGTTTAGAATGGTATATTTTGGAAAATATAACATTATGGAATATTAATAACTAGGCATATAATATTATAATGTTATTTAAGGAACAATATAAGTCTCTAAATGTATTTTATCATTGTATGGTTGATATCACGTTATGCTATATAGTATTACTGATTGTTTCATTACCAATATAAATTAGTAGATTATAATTAAAACTACTCCGATGTAATTTATTTATGTGTGTTAGAATATAACAACCCGAGATTTTAAATCTTGTAAAAATGTTATGGTTTGATAAATGTTTTTTCACACAACAACCAATGTAAATGAGTGTTATCCTAATAAAATAACATTTATTATTAACATAATTTTGTAATCAATTAAAACAATTACATTTAGAATAAAGTTATTTATTAAGACGTACTTCTGAATATTATTATTTTAAATAAAATATTTTTGATTAAATTGTATTTTTCTAAAGAATCATAAATTTTTGAATACGGTAATTTTTACTGTGAAAAAATATTATTATTTAATTTAAAATATCAAAATTTACATATTTTTATTTTTTTTAAAGGTTTATATGTTGACAAGAGTATTCAAAAAATAAAAATTTTCTTGATATTATCACTTTGTAAGAGTAACGTAAATTCCTTCAAAATCATTAATGTGTACAAATATGAAATTATTGTAAGTAACTATTCATTTTTTAGTATTATTTATAAATATAAGACGAATGGTAGAATTTTTATTACTAATGTAATGTGTTACATTAATATAAAACGAATTTTCTGTCTTCTATATAAATAATGTATTTTAACATTAAGGTTTGATTGTTTCTTTACATGGATTCCTCATACCATTTATTCAATTAATAATAAATTAATTCCGAGATTTAAAATTAGTAACCATGATAATAATAACACACACACACACACACACACATATATATATATATATTTATTTAAAAGAGATAAAATATAAATTTTTGAACAAACAAATTTAATGAGAATAAGTGTTTTCATTTTGAAATTAACTTTTCATTCACATAGAAATTTAAATTAATAAAATTATTTCCAAATTTAATATCATAATATTAGAATTGGGCAATAAGTTCTATTTTAATTTATGTCTTCAAAATTAATTGTAAAGGTTAAAATGTATTTTTCATTGTAAAATTAAAAGGTCTAAATTGAGTTTAAAGTATTGTAAATGTATTAAACATTTAAAAAAAATTCATGAATTTAATGTTTACTTATTTTATTGACCTTTAAATGTATTCACTAAACTTTTTACAGCTTGAATACTTGGGAATGATGAAACCCAATATAAACATAATAAAATAATTTATTGATAACATGGATTAATAATATAATCAACAAGTTTTATCCTAACCAATGGACATAAAGGCTTAGTTCTGTTGAGACTAGAAATATAAAAACACTTTAATACTATTTTTTTATATCTCTTCATAATTTAAATAAAATATTATAAAATCCATCTGAAATAATCCACTAAAAATCATGTGAATAGTAAATAGTAAGAATGGATGATCTAAAATGTGTTTTATAGGATAACATAGAAATGGAAAAAAACATTTAAATAATTACTAATGTAAATGTTAGAATTAAAATTCACATAAATTAATATGTGTTAACCATAAGCATGAACGATTGACAAAAAATCTCAAAGGATAACTCTTTTTAAAATAGCATGTGAAAATAAAATGTGATGTATATATCCTTATCTACTAACCATTGAAAAATATGTTTCAAAATAATCAACATTGGATTTATTATATTCATGTACCTATCTACACACCAACTCTTTAACTCATAATGTTTCAATTGAATCTAAATTCTATAACACTCAATTGTGAGACGAAATATATTCTAACCCGATCACAAAAAATTTATACTTCATGAAATATATGTATTTTATCATGTAATTGGAGGTAGTTATAGGTCCCACTAGTCATATAATCCATAATTTTTTTTCATTCAAAAAAATCATCACAAAATTATATAATAGATTCAAGGAAAACAGGTTTCATGATATTTTCAAATCTCCATTAAAAAACCATGAAAATTATATGGTTTCATATAACATATAAAATAGATGTAAATTAATTTTGATACAGAATATAAGTATGTAATATGTGTTTCATAAAACATACAAGATGTAAAAAATAATGTAATTAACTAAATCATTTTATATCAAAAATTTGATCACACAATATAATCACATAATATAATAATATAGAGTGAAACAGAAAACATTAAAATATGAAAGATAATTCATTTCAATATAATAAAATCTTCATATAATGAAAGTGAAATTAAAAAACCTATTGTTTTTTCTGTTCTAAAAGTAATAATTACATGTAACATTCAAAATGTATTGTTGTTTTCAAGAACAAAGAAAATAAATACTTTTATAGAAGTGTAATTGTTATGAAAAATAATTTTTGTAGAATTATAAAATGTGAAGAACATATAAAATAAATATTATTTTGCAGAAAAAATACAAATAAAATATTTTATAACTCAATAAGAAGAATTTGAGTTATTAACCCTCTTACCTTTATGCTTTGTTAACAATGATGCTACTTAAAGTCATTTATATTGTATAAAACTATATTAATTACATATTTCATAACATTATCAATTTATTTCAACTATAATACACTTTAGTAATAATTATTAACTTCAAATATTTTACTTTTTTAATCTATTTTCAATGTTGAGTGTTAATAACACTAAATATATTTCAAATCATTAATTATATTGACATAATTAATGATCCTTTGATTCCAAATTATTTAAAACATTATATTTTAATAATATTCAATATATATCACATTTTTATTAAAAAGGTTCTTAATTCTTCCCACATGCCTTTTTATAACATTTTATGAAAAAAAATTTGATAATGGTTTAATTTGTTTATTTTGGTGAAATAAAATGTTACATTAATAAAAAGCATTGTAATTATGATAAAATATTTAGAAATATTCAACAATATTAATTATCAATATATATTATAATGTGATAAATTTTAATTTTCCCATGTCTTAAATAATTAGGTTTTATATCATTTTTTACATAAGTTGTTAAACCGACCCAAACATGAACATGCTTTAACTCAATCATCGAGAACAGTTGTGGCGGTGTCTAATTTGATATAATATCATTATAATAGTTTAATATTGAAATTATTTTTATATTTTTGTTATTATTAACCATATTTTAATATTTTTTGATTATTTATGAAATTATTTATGGAAAAAAATGTTTCATCATGGACATGTTAATCCACGCGTAAGCATGATTGGCCTTCTTGTTTCTTAATGCATGATAGGGTATTTATGTAGGAATTAAGTTGAAATTCACAAATCATAATTATATAATATATATCATATTAATTCATAATTATCCCCATGAATTCAATCTTTGATAATATTTAATGAAAAAAATCTTTTTGGAGGTGATAGTCTGAGTACTACAGTAATGATGTTCCTTTATTATGGATAAAAATAAGAAAATATTAGTTATAAAAATTATATAAAAACATATATTTATAATAATTATACCAAATTCACAATATTATTATTTTCATAAATATTTTCATGAGTAATATTTATTCTAAAATCTTAAGGAGGGATGTTACTCATGTTTGAGACTTGATTTTTACCATGGATGTTACCTTGAAATTAATCGGGTTTGGATAACTATGAATTACCAATGACATAAATTTTTGGGGAATGGTTCTATATAGTCTAAAATGGTTGATAATTATGTAATAATTCTATTCATGGGTGTATCATTATTGGGTAGTAGTGGAATCATTTAATTAGGGGGATGAGACAATTAGAAACACTCGTAATTTTTTAATATTGCTATTAAAATTCAATGCTCAATTGTCCAAAATTTTTTAAATTATTTATTTAATAGTATATTGGTTATATTAATTTATAAAAATGTTATACACACTTTTTTTTTATTTTTTAGAGATTTTATAGTTATGTTTTTACATTTTATATTTTCACTTTCTAACCAGGTAAAATATGTTTTTATATGATAATTTATGTTTTATTTAACATAAATCATAGCCCATATACCATGATTTTGGTTTTATGGAGAATATTTTACCATCTTTTTAATGAAATTGAGTTTTTATATTTTATAAAATTCACTTTAAAATTAACATATTTATTTTCTAGAAAAACTGTTTTTGTAGAATAAGACATTTTTGCCATTATGGACTCATAGTGTTGTTTAATGTTGAATAATAATTAAAATATTTTTAATTTATTTATTCATGTTTTAATAATAAATATTAATTTATTAATTAAACTATATTAAATTATTTTATTTTATATGCATTTATTGATATTAATAAAACAATAATTTCTAAGTAATCATATTATTGTAATCATTGTAATTGGAATCAATCCTAACAATCTAAATTTTATTCCATAAAAAGAAATTGATCATATTAAATAGTATGATAATTATTATATAAATTATAATAATAAATTAATCAAATTACTATTAAATTTATTGCAATGAAAATTATTACATTGTCACGTGTAACATGAAAAACCCCTAATTGAAAAAAATAATTTTTTTAATAAAAAATATTAATGATTATGAATAAATTATCATTAAAATTGAATATAATGAATATAAAATAATTATTAATATTCAAATATTATTATTTAACTATAAATGAAATAAAAAACTCTATTTCATCGTGTTATAACTAATTAAACAAAGCATTCAAAAAGGAGTTTAGATTGAATAAATATTTTAACTTTCAAATTATTGATCATGGGTTTATAAATTTTTATAGTATATTCAAATTTTTTATCCTAAATTTTAATTTTAGATGAAAATAGTTTCAAAAATATATAAATATTAATAAAAAATTAATTTCAAAAAATTGATAACATTAATAGTTATTTTCACTATTCAGTAAACAATTATTTTTTAGAAAAAGTTAAAATTATATCATAAGGTAGTTTTCATTTTGGGTAATTCAATAATTAATTTAAATTTATAAAACTTAATTAATAATATTTATAAATATATATTTTTGAAATAAAAAATTAATATAATGAAAATTAATTTCATTAAAAAATGTTTTTCAACATTTACTCATTTTATATTTTTACCCTAAAAAGTACTTAACTATTAATGTCTTTTAATCTAGGTGTATTATTTTTATTCATTAATAATTTCATCATAATTATTGTGGTGTTTGTATGTAGGATATATCATGTTGAAAAAATTTTAAAACACAGTATATACTTTAAATGATCCAAAATCACAGATTTTTACATTTCACATGCTTAAAATAAATTCATACTTTAAATTAGACTAATTGTATGAAAACCACATAGGGTAATTTTCATTCATCACATCATCATGTCCCCATATAGCATTTTTAATGTTTTTATTTCTATAGAGATGTAATATCTGAGAATTTTTGTAAATGTTTTTAATTATATAGAATTGTTTAAAGACCTCAAAATATGACGGTGTGTGATTTCAAGGCCAAGAGTGCCGAGAATGGTCTGTCAAAGTTTGGTTTAATAGTCAGTAACGTGCATAATTTTTGTTTTCCTGAATAAGTGGAATAACTCTAAAATGGTTTCTAGGATTAAAAATTTGGGGGCACTATTGCATTTAGGACGGCATGTTTACCCTAAGCACCGCATAAGATTAGTCGGCGCATTCCTCCTGTGAGAAAACCCTAAAAATGGAATAGCCCTAAATAAAATAATTAAATAAATTATTTTATTTTTTGAATTCTTATAACTCCCAAATGGTAAATCAAATTACAAATCTAGGACCACCGAAAAACTAGTCAGGGTATACCTTAATTAGGATGATAGTAACATTGGCTGGCATGGGCCACCATGTGAATGTTAGTTTTTGGCCATAAATAAAATTATTAAGTGAAAATTAGTTATTTGTAAAATCCATAACTTTTATACAGTAACTCAGATAGGAAATATGAGAGTACTATTGGTTTTTTTGGTGAGTGTTTTACTTACCAAAATCCTAACCTCGGTCATCATGGGTCGAGGGTGACTGATATTAATTTCCCAAACTTTTTCTCGGGTACGTTCAGTTAATGCACAAGCGGTGTTTTCAATATTTTGAATTGGTGCTCAGATTAAAAATATGAGGGCACCGTTGAATCCGTAGTTCCAGGATTCACATAAGGAAGGCTCTATTTTGACTATAGTAGGTTTGGAGAAGATCTTATTTTTTGTGACTTTTAAAAGGAAATGAAATAAAATAACGACACTATATTATTTCTTTTCTACCAACGTACAAGGAGTAGTGTGGGATCAACAGTGAGTCAATCCATTAAATTGATTGAATCTTCAAATACTAAGTAACATCGTCGTTGGAATTTAGAAAGGCTCCTATTCAATTAACCTTCATAAATTCCACGATTGTTACATACAATCCCCCTCTCCTATTTATATGGAGCATGGGGGGAGGAATTGGCCCGGCTTCACCAAGAGATGAATCTCTTGTAATGTTTCGCGACACCCAACACTTGGAGGACGGAGCCGGTTCCAGCGGGCGGTGACGAGTGACCACGAACAATGAACTAAAGAACAATGATCAAGTGGCATCGTTGGAGGATTTTTACGGGGACGAATAACACAAACACTTCCTCAAATGCAGACACTCTCCAACAAAGATGAGGTAGGGGTTTATTATTTAATGATATTAATTTATTTCATCTTCCTCGTTCATGAATAATAAGAAGAACGTGGGTAAACTGACTAACAGGTTGATAAATGATTCATTCATCTTTGCGGGAGTTCGTTGTGGGGAATATTGTGGGGTTTATCTAGATTCTTAATTAAATTGTTATTAAAAACATAACCCCTCTCGTGTTACGAGCTAACACGGACGACGCAAGCCTAACGAAACTGACCTGAACCCTCCGCTATATTTGTTACATCCTTGTTCCTCCATGTAATACCGACAACATGACGACACTAATTGGCTACATGGTGGATAGAACATCAATTCATGCCGCAAGAGGAGGTCATGGAACAATGTTTTGATAGTTGTTGGAGTGTTTGGGTGCGGAGGAGGCGCAGGGCGCCATCCCACACCGCCATTGAACAAGGAGGGTCGTGGCTCGTCAGCTGCGGCGACCAAAGGAGAGGTCGGCCGGCACGCTGGCCGGTCGCGACAGAGACGACATAGCAGAGGTGGAGAGCACCCCCGACAGCACACCCACAAGGCAGCATGGCCGAGGCCCGTTTTGGTCGTAGTAGAAGCAAGGGGCCTCCGGATCGACCGGTGGTCAGTGGACGGGGCGGGCACTAGTGGCATACCTGACGACAAAGGTGCGGCCCGTCATCCGTAGAATGGAGGACCCACGATGCCACGTGGAACTCCGTTTGGGTCAACCTCAAAGGGTTGACCCACTGACCTAGATCTGTGCCACATCAGGCCTACATAGATGCACCGTGTCCAGGTATCCTTGGCGGCTTGCACCGCCAGGCGAGTGCCACCGCCGGGTCGGTCCAGAAACCCTACCAGCCGCTCAACGGGCCGACCTGTAGCTCAGTGGGGTTGGGCCGAGACCAGTGGGATAGTTTGACCCGATTTGGAATGGTTCGAACTAGGTCAAACGAGTTCAACCCATGCGGAACTAGGTCTGCCCGGTCTGACCGAGGCGGACTAGACCCGTACTCAGTACTATTGAGGAAAACAAAAAGGGCCTTATCTTGAGTACCGGATGTCTATTTGACAAACTTTATATGGAGTTGGGATCCTTGGAGTGAGTTTATCCTTTTGATTTACTCCATTAGTTTTTTGTATTGAGAAATTTGGAGTGTGGCCGGGTTGGATCGCACCTGAATCCAATGAGGAACTCGATACTGAAATGCCAATAATGCATAGGTTGGGCATCTGATTAAGATGCAGTCTATTGAGTTGGAACTATTATGGCATGGAGAAACATCGAGTTACTTACTTTTGAGAATTTATACCCATTTTAATATGACTGATGGATTGAGGAGCTGTTCTCCCAAGCGTGCAACATACATAACCCTATAGTTGGTTGAGACTTGAAGACTGCATGATGATAGATCGGTGGTAAGAGACACTCTATGAACTAGTAGGCTCACGGTGGTAAGTGGCTCTCTGCGACCCAAAATTCACATGTTACCCATCTAGGATGAGTACCACATCATTTCAATGTTATTGGGAAGCAGATCAGTGTAACCTGACATGACCACTATACTCGATAGAGGAGGAGTTATCCCGCAGTTGAGGAGTTCGAGTTTTGTGATAGACGATGATATGGTTACTACACTAGAATATAACTTATGGCGAAGACCATGGATATCAAGATGCAGCGAGTGTCTTGAGGAGCGGTTCTCCCATGAAGACTACGTTTGGAACATTGTGGTTGGCTGAGAACTGAAGACTTCTTGACGATTAGTCTAGTGGAAAGTGGATTGGTTCTACCCAACATGCCTTTGTTGTGGAGTGGCTCCGAGTGAATCGAAAGACAATGATGCTCGATAGGAGGAGTACCTCAGTTTGGACAAGGTGGGAAGCAACTCCGGGTGACCCGACATGCCCACGGTGGGAATCAGCTCTGTGTGACCCAGCATACCAATAGCACCCATCATGGATGGGTACCAAAATAGTTCATGGTTATTGGGAAGCAACTCTGTGGGGATGGGTAGGCCCACTGTACTTGACAGAGAAGGATTTATCTAGAAGCTGAGGAGTTCGATGATGCGATAACCTTTCTATTCTTGACCTAATGTGATATCTAGTGTGAGTTGACTTGTGTTGTGTACTTTAACCTTCATGGTGTACCTATGTGGTGTTACATATGTGGAACTTATACCTTCGTGGTTTTACCTTTGTGGTATTATTTCTACATGAATGAGATGAGTATATCATGAAATCATAAGTATATATATGGTCATATATCTAAGAAGAGTTATTGTCTTGATTTTTGGTATTCATTTGTAGAACTCTTGGAGACCTACAGGGGTTTCTAGGTGCATACTGATTATAATCATACTCAGCCCTGCACAGGCATTTCCCACACCATGTTGTGTCTTGTGTAGATGAAAATCATTATAATTGAGTCTAGAGGGAGGCGGGACCTGGCGGTACATAGAGGACACAAGCTGACGTGGAGTGCTATGGAGACCATTTGTACCAACCATTTAGGTAGGATCCTCGGAGGACGATCCATGAGCTGCTTGTACTCTTAGTTGTATCTGTACATTCAAGCTGTACTAGTACTTTATAGTTGGGCATGTATTTCTTTCCCCATTACAATCAACACTCTTTTTTCAATAGCATTTTACTTCATGGTAGCTCCTTGTTGTGTTCTTGGGTTGTGTTTTTGTACAAGATTATAGAAAATGCCTTCCCGTATTAGGGATATGACTTTATGGTTCCAATTACTAGCCCTTGGCCTATGAAATCCGGGCTTGGGGTAGTCACGGAACGGGCCCTTAGGGATGGGTCGTGACAAATTGGTATCAGAGGAATTCAGTTCTACCGAAAAACTATGACTCTGATCTTTTCAAAATAGCAATAGTTTTAAGTGTTATGAGTGTGTTTATTAGTTCGGGGAGTTCAGTGTTGCTGCAACGGCTGGCGTATTCAGACACCAGGACCCTGAATTATGATTTCCCACTCAGTGGACAAAAAAAACGGGTTGTGTGTGTTATTGAAAAGATTTTCTTTTGATTTCATTGTTGTCATCTCACCAAGTATAACTTAATTACCTTGGTCCACCTGTTCGTTATCAAGATGCCAACATGTAGACATCCAGCTAGGATTCTCGAGATAGTACATGATGATGGCCCACCATGCGACGAGGCTTCGGTGTAGGGCCCTCTAACTGTGTTTTCACCTTTGGGCGGTGTACCAGCTTAACTACCACCGGTTGGGCAGCAGTTACCTCTAGCCACACTAGTGGACGATGCACGCCAACTGAGTGCATTGCATGAGTTCCAGCAGGAGAGGCCATGAAGTTCTTGAGGGGAGATAGATTCATAGATAGTTGAGGACTGGGTGGAGGCTAGAGATATATTTTTCTACCTAGTTGAGACACCAACAGATCATATGGTGATCTTAGCTAATATTTTTATCAGTGTGTTACCATGAGGATGGTCCTAATGGTGATGAGGCTTCAGTGCTTGTACTTTTTCCCAAGATGGTAAATTCGAGTACTGTGCCAACTATATTACTTCTAGTTGGTCAGAAGTCACCACTGGTGGTAATGGTAGATGACACCTGAAGGAATAGGGCCTTACACCTGATTTGGCATCAGATACCTCTCAGGTTCCAAGGCACGCCGGACACACAGGGGGCTGAGGACTTTCTTGAGGAGGTGGATGAGAGTTCTATAGAGCTTATATAGCTTCGACAAGATGACATAATAGTATCATAGTATTCATTGAGGCATACCGACCATTCCTAGTACTCAATGAATATGATACAATCAGTGCTTTAGGGCTCAAACATCTAAACGCAGAGTGTTTAAGAACGTCCGAGCCATCACTATTCCTCAATGCATTCTCACCTGTGTTAGGGTTCTAAATAGAACCATTACTATTGAATGTTCTTTGGATAAGCATATATTACCAGTGAAAGTTAGTAGTGGGAAATCATAAAACTAGCGCCAGTCTCGGAGACCTAGGTTTGTAAAAAACTTTTTTGGGAAGAATATGTGTTGGACAGATTAATCTGTATGGCTGCAGATATGGAAGAAGATCTAGAAGAAAAACATGAGTTGGTGTACATTTCAACTTGTTTCAACCCCCCCCTGTATGTGGTCCCCACCAGGTTTAGGGAGCTGGATGATGGGGAAATGGAGTTAATGCATGCAGTCGTGGAGTGCAACCCAAGGGCTCTAGGAATAATTCAAGGTACAGTTTGTGTCTACTACTATTTGTATCACTAATAGACATAAGTACCAATAATTTATTCATTCCACAAATCTTTTCCAAGACCTAGAATTTCTAGTTAAACCATTGTTATTACCCGCACGTTAGGATATACCATGGGGAGGAGACTCGATAATCCAACTTACATCAAAGGTGTGATATGACCATTAAGGAAAGTGTTTTATTTGGAACATCATGGTGTAATCTTCAAGGCCTTATGTTGTTAGTTTGGGAATGATTGGAAATCCATAGTTCATTCTCAGATTGACTGTATTATGCAAAACGTTTATGGTTTATTGACAACTTGGGAATGGGGTTTTCCTTGGTTAGTGGAAAAAAATAAGAAACCCATGAAGCACATGATAAACTCATGCATAGTTGTGTGCAGCTGATCACTCTTGAGTCGGCTAGCCATACCCTCATGGCTGTAGGTTTTTTGTGTTTTTAGATCCATACAGTAGTGGAAGAGAATGGGGAATTTTTTTCAAAAGATTTTTCCAAATTACCTCCCTGAATAGAGATGAACTTATTTTTTGGCAGAGTACTGCCATAATTTTGAACCAGACTTCTCCTGGGTAGTGGTACCCTTTTCTTATTTGGACAAGAAGAGGGATCCTTTCATGTGGATGAAGAAATGTTAGCAATTTTTTGAATGGATGAGACCACGATGATGGCTACAGTTCCCCTAGGACTATGGCATGCATATTTTCTATACTCCTGGGTAGGGGTATGTGGTAGCAGACACACTCTACAAATGCTGATTGTGGCGTCATAGCAGCTATTCATGCTGTAGAAATGTTTTTTTAATAGAGATGATGTAGCTTACCTCAATTCTATCACTTTCACTCCCCCAATCATCCATCGAGTCATGGAGTCACAACTTGGGAACATTGACTATAAGGCTCGATGGGCTCAGATATCCTCACGGTATGCCCCAGATGGATTTTCGTAAGGTGGGGAGCACATTGTCCTCTTAAAAGGATATACCATTGAACTAGTGGCGCTTTAGGAGGAGGTGTTGAGGTAGTTCCATATGTCACCTCTGGTGGTATATCCTGGTTTGGTGAAGATGTACATGGACCTCCTGAGTTAGTACTGGTGTTCAAGGATGAAGAAATCAGTGGAAGACTCATATTTTGATGTATCACTTGTTAGCAAGTGAAGACTGCACAGAGTTGGAATAATATATATGCTGACAGCATACAGAGACCCTTGGAGTTCTATGAGGGGGACCATGTATTCTTGTGAGAATCTCCTCGATGAGGAATATGGATTTTTGGATGAGGCTCAATTTATCATAGATGTTTATCAGTCCTTTTCTGATACATCAGAGGATAGGTGAGGTATCATACCACTTTCCCCTGCCACCACAGTTAGATAGGGCGCTAGACATCTACCACATATCCCATCTGAGGAGATATGTGCAAGAACCAAATCACATCATCGACCATGTAGAGCTGTACTTAGATGATGGGGAAATGTTTACGGGGGTTCAATAGAGATTGAGGATCGACAGGAGCGGGTCCTTCATGGATGGTTGATACCTCTAGTGTGCATTTCCTAGAAGAACATGAATCTCTAAGAGAGAACATGCGAGTAAGATGCTCATATATGTGCTTAGTACCCCCCATTGGTATCCTTAGTCTATGTTGTGTCATTCGGGGATAAAAATCCCTAAATGAGGGGAGAAATTAATGTCCCAAAATTTCTGTATAATTTTCATTAATTATATAGAATTATTACGAGACTAAAAAATCTAAGAGCATGTGATTCCAAGGCTCAGAGTGCCTAAAATGGTCTATCGATGTTCTATTAAAGTTAAAATAGTGCGCTTAAACAATTTTACAAAAAATGTGGAATAACTCTTAAATGGTTGACAGAATTAAAAATATGAGGGCATCGTTGCATTCAGGATGGTGGTTTTACCGTATGTGTGACTTATATTTAGTCGGCATAGGCCTCCTCTGAGGAAACCCAAAAAATGTCCTAACCATAATGTTACGACCCATCCTCAGGGCCCATGCTGTGACAACCCCAAGCCTGCCTTCCATAGACCAGGGGCTGGCGACTAGCACTAAAGGCGAATCCTCAATAAAAAGGGAAGTAATTTCCTTTAAACTTGTAACACACACAAATTGAACACAAGCAGTAGAAACAACAATAAGTAATATAGAAATGAAAAGTGTGCTGAAAGTGAGTGGACCAGAATAGAAACCCAAGTAAACAACAAGTATAAGTAAAAAGGAAAAAAAGCTCCTGGATCGTCCACTGGGGAATCCTGCCTGAAGGGTAGGTATAGAACTCGAACAACTCATCACTGAGGTACATCCCATCTAGTCCATCTCCAAGTAGCCTCCCATCCGTCACTCTCAGCCTCGATCACTTCTGACTATCGTATGCACAGAACATGACAAGGTTCGGGCGAATACCGTGTAGGGGTTAGTATAACAATACCCAGTAGGGGACCCCGAGACCCCCAAAAGTATCCCAGAATCCACTAAGGATAAACCACAGAAGAAAGATGCAGTCAAGATGTATCAACCAACCCTACTTAGGTATATGACCATACATATACCTAAGTTACCAGTCACAGTCTGACTCCAAATCTCGAGCCCAAGCACAACTCAGTCCACAAAAGAAGTAGAGTCAATCACCATGACGATAATGATTGAAAGGAAAGAATCAGATCACACAGGTAAAAAACTCATAATTAGGGATATATATTTTTAGGTGTAGCCTCCGAATCATCTCCTCTGTCGAACCCAAGTAGGATCCTTGAACAATATCAGCGATGTCGAACCCATGGAGGATCCTGGTACAGAAGTGAGCACTGTCGAACCCATGGAGGATCCTGGTATAGAAGTCACCACTGTCGAACCCACAGAGGATCCTGGTATAAAATTTATTGTTGTCGGACCCACGGAGGATCCTGGTACAATACAATCTCTGTTGAACCCATGAAGGATCATGTCATCTCAGTCGCAGCGAGGCATAGGATTCCCGCACGTAGCTCGCTCGATTATGGGAGGGTCTGATCCTCGAGCTAAGTGTTGATACATCAACTACCTCTAAGTCTCGAGTTGATGTATCTTGTAGTTCCGTCTCATCATAAGGAACTCAATGCGTCAGACGGAACGTCAATCAGATGCCTGATCTATGAGTTATTGGCGTTTTTGTTCCAGAGGCCCGGTTGGTTTTTAGGCTCAAACCAACCTGATCATACCCTAACTACGTCCAATCCTCAAGTGGAGTATACCAAAAGAATTGTCTTGCTCCAAGAATTACATCATCGAAAATGGTTCGTCGATCGGACACCTGTAGCCCAAGATGTGGGCTAAAATGTGTTAATGTCCATAGCGTGTCTGGGACCGATCTGACCCCATCGGACTGACCCGACTCGACCTAGTCCGAACCGGGGTCTGACCTGGTCTACGGGTCCAACCTCGTCTAAGGGTGCATCCCGACCAGAGTGGTAGGCCTGACCCGAGTGGGCGGCCCGAACCAAGGAAGCGGCCCGACCGAATGGCGGCCCGGCCCATGGCAGCCCTGCCGAGGGGTGGCCTGGCATGAAGCGCGGCCCGGCCGACCCCACATGGGAGGTAGGCTCCCCCCCTTAGTCTATCGAAGGTAACCAGTTCATCGCGCCGGTTCATGGGCCGCGGTACCCGGCTGGTCCCACTTGTCTAGTTCCACGGTGTCCGGCCCACCCAGCCGCTGCTGCACCTCCACCGCGGCGCGATGGTGCTGCTGTCCTGTTTCTCTATGCGCGGTGTGATAGCGCCTCACCACCATTGTCGTGGGCTTACCTGGGCATGGTTCTTCTAAGGCATGTTGCGACGACACCATGCCCCTCTGGAACCGTCGCGGCGTGCCTGGCCGCGGCTCGGTTTCTCTACGCGACATGGTGAGGCCGCGCCCTTGCAGGGACCTGGTGGCCTTGCACTGCCTACACTTTTTGGCGGTCCACCGTCATCATCATCAAATATAAAAAAACAAAGAGGAGGGTCAGACCATGTTCGTGTGGTCCGAACCATCCTTGTTACGGTAATTTCATTTGGTTCCCAAACCAAAACTTTATTGAGTAAGAGTTGAAATAAAAACAACACAAATCCCTTACCACGTATTTGTTGTTGAACGTTGACGAGTCATAGGAAAAGGTGGTGTCAATTTTTTGATGTCGGTAAGTGTCCGAGGATGAAGCATCATCGGCATTCTTCATGGGTGACTGCTTCTATTTTTTCTTGGTCAAAGATCAAAGGATAAGTTCATCGTTCATCAGTGGTTCTTCGTTGGAAGGACGAATCTCTTCAAAGATTTCTACAAAGCTCCACCAAAAAGGATCACCTACCAAAATAAAATAAAATATAACATCTTATTATAAAGATGGCATAATGAATTTAAAAATATTGAAATTCATTAAGTTACATACTTTAATTAAAATGTGGTGTTGGCCCATTAATTTTGAGGGAGAAGGTGAAGAGGCTCCAAAATATTATGGGGGAAGTGGAGAGTTTCATCCTCTTTAATTGGGGGTTCAAGGGGTTAAAGGGGAGTTAAGGAAGTTTAGGATCTCAGGTGGACCCCACCTATTATAATCCTACCAAGGGAGGTTAGGGTGTTGTGGGACCCACCTCTAACCTCTACATGGAGTTTTTAACCACCCAAAAAATAAAAATATTCCACACATATTTTTATTTAATTTTATTTAGAAACCCCAAAAATTAACATCCAACTTCGATAAAATGAAACTGTGGTAAAGGTCTCCTTAAGAGAATATTGGCGCTTGGAGTTTGACGGTGCCCTCAGATTTCAATTCTGAGCATCAATACACAAGATAAAAAAACATTTCTCATACGTTTACTGAATGTACCTGAAGGAAACTTCAGAAATTGATTCCAGGCACACCGGGACTTGGAATCAAGCGCCATTAGAAACTGCAGACTAGTAAAATTCCCAAGAAGTTAATAAAAAAAATTATACAAAATTTCTAGGTCTTTATATTCTCCCCAACTTAGGTCTTTACTTCCCCATATGTTACAACTAACACTAAGGGGAAAAAATAGGGTACTGAGCAAGCAACTGAGCCTCCCGCTCCCATGTGATCTCCTGGAGGATCCCATGCTTCCAGAGAATGTGCACCAGAGGAATCGACCATCCGCACAAGACCCTATCTTTTTGATCCTCAATCTCCACTAGAACCTCCATTAATGTCACTTTGTCATCGATGTTTAGCTCCCCATGTTCAATGATGTGTGATGGGTCATGCATGTATCTCCTCAGCTGAGATAATGGAAGACGTCGTGCACCCGGTGGAACTATGTTGGAGGAGCCCGATAGTCAGCCTCCTTGCCTACTCTGCTGAGGACCTATAATGGTCCGATGAATCACGAAGATATTTTCTACCTTGGAAAAATATCTGTAGACCTTGTCAAGGTGAGATCTGTAGAAAGAGGTGGTCGCCATCCTCGAACTCTAGTGGTCTTAGTCTCCTATCAGCATAGGACTTCTGCCTGCTCTGTGCAGTCTTCATCCACTCCTAGATGATCTTCACCATTTCTATCATAGCATGAACCATATTTGGTCCCATAAGTGCTGACTCCCCTGGGTCAGTCATGCATAGAGGTGATCTAAAATTTCAGTCGTATAGTGCCTCTAAAGGTGCCATCCCGATGGTGGAGTGGTAATTTTTGTTATACGCAAAATCTACCATGGGTAAGTGATACTCCAAGTTACGACCGAATAATAGGATGAATGCATGGACCATGTCCTCGAGAGTCTGAATGGTCCTCTTATTCTGACCATCCTTCTAAGGATGGAAGGCAGTGCTCAAGAGAACCTACGTCCCAAAAGCCTCCTACAACCCCTTCCATAGCCGAGAAGTGAAAAAAACATCTCGATCAGAGATGATAGTCGATGAAACACCATGAAGCCTTACGATCTCCCATATGTAGTGGTATTCCAGGATCTCTACTAAAACCTGCTCTATGATCAGTAGGATGTGAGATGACTTGGGGAGTTGGTCAACAATCACCCAGATAGAGTCATGTCCCCTGAATGTATGTGGATGTCCCATCAAAAAATCCATGGATATATCATCCCACTTCCACTCTGGGACCTCTATCCACTGAACTAATCTTCATTGAACTCGGTGCTCCACCATCACTTGCTGACAAGTGAGACATCATGAGACAAAATATGCTGCATCCTTCTTAATACCTGGACACCAGTGCTATCGTCGGAGTCGCTGATACATCATCGCCACTCATGGATGTACCGCTAATGGATATGTGTGGAACTCCCTCAACAGTTATTCTTGAAGTGAAACTGGAACCACGGTACATCCTCTGAAGAAAATGACGTGCTCCCCAACTCTAGAAAATCCATCAGGTGACTACCCTATAGATATCTGAGCATGTCACGTCTCACAGTCAACAGTCCCATGGTTTGCCTCCCTGACTCACTGAAGAAGTGGAAGAGTGACTGTGAAAGAATGTAGAAAG
This sequence comes from Viscum album, assembly GCA_963277665.1. Lineage (NCBI taxonomy): Eukaryota > Viridiplantae > Streptophyta > Magnoliopsida > Santalales > Viscaceae > Viscum > Viscum album. The sequence goes on along the minus strand of OY728138.1, from coordinate 282,297,060 downwards.
GCTACTCTATCTCTATCCACAAAAGAGATATGCAACATGGCTTGCTTCTTTATCCACTTTCCTACCAAGTGAATGCCTGATATCTTGTTGAGATAATCTGCTACAATGTTCCCCTTCCTAGGAGTATAGACTATCTCAAAGTCATAGTCCTGGATGAACTCAAGCCATCATCAATGTTTCATGTTCAGGTCCTTCTACGGTATGATGTACATGAGACTCTGGTGGTCAGAGTAGACTGTAAAACCTTCTCCCATAAGATAGTTCTACCACATCTTCAAGGAGAAGACCACGACTACTATCTCCAGGTCATGTGTAGCGTTGTTCTGCTCATGTTGTCTGAACTGCTGCGAACCATAAGCGATCACTTCCCACTCCTACATCTAGAAACACCCAAGTACGGTCCCCGATTCATCTCAATAGACTACATACCCAACACCCTTCTCAGGTTCCCTCAGGATGGCAACACTAGTCAGCCTCTACCTCAGCTCCTAAAAGCTCTGCTGGCATCTCTCCAACCACACGAAGGGTTTCCCCTTCTTTGTCAAGGCTGATAGTGGTGCTGCAAATCTGTAGAAGTCTGGAAAGATCTTTTGGTAGTATCCATCCAAAGAAGACATCCCTCCCCCATTGGGGGTTAATCCTACAAACATCTTTTGAAAAGATGTACGCATGTATTTTCACTCTTGTTTGGAACTGAAAACTCAGAGTTCCTACATCCACGAGGGTAAGGTTGGACGATTAATGAGTGATCAGCTGCACCCTCCTATGCATGAGTTTAACATGTGCTACCTGGGTTTCTGTTTTCTCCGACTAAGGAAAACCTCATCCCAACGTTGTAGATAATCCACAACCTTTTTATCTTATACAATCAATTTGTGTATGAACTATGGTTTCCCATTCCAAACCCAAACTATCATCATAAGGCCTTGATGCAGACACCAAGAGGTTCCTACCAAAACTATCGCATCAAGGGTCAGATCACATCATAGGCTTAAGTGTGATTATCCAGTATCCTCTTAAAGGTGTCTCTAGACGTGAGGGTCAAGTCAACGAGTTAACCGAAAACTCTAGGTCATGGACAGGATTCATGGAATGATGGAATGATTTGTATCTATGTCTATTGATACGGAATCAATTAGTAGTTACAGAATGAACCTCGAATCATTCCTAGATCCCTTGTTTCACACTCCTTGACCGCATTCAACTACTCTATTAACCTTCCCTCCAGCTCCCTGAGCCTGATGGGGACTACATGGTGGGTGGTTGGAACATGTCAAAATGTTCACCACCTCATGCTGCTCTCCTAGCTTTGCTTCCACATATGTTTCCCTATGTATTCATCTATCCTTAACACTTCCTCTTCTCAAACCATTTTACACGCTCATGTCTCTGAGACTAGAGCTAGTTTCATGCTTTCCAACTACTAACATTCACTTGTTGTATCTAATCATCCAATGAACATTCAACCACAAGGGTTCTCTCTAGAACCCTAACATAAGTATGAATTATTAGAGAAAAATGTTATATATCAGATATCATTAAACACACCTTACTCAGAGGACCATGATCTAAAGCACTGATCGTATCATATACATTGAGTACCTTGATTGATTGGTATGCCTTGATGAATACTCAGTTACCGACACGTCATCCTACCGAAGCTGTATAAGCTCTAAGAAACTCTCAGCCACCTCCAAAGGCCAGTCCTCATCCGCCTATGGGTCGGGCTCACCTCAAAACATGATGGATATCTGGAGTTGAAACACATGTAAGGAACTAAGCCTATAAGTGTCCGCTATTTTTACTAATGGTAGTGTGTGCTGACCAACATGTAGTGATATAGTTGGAACACTTCCTAAAGGTACCATCATGGAAATCAGTCCATGTACTGGAACCACATCACTATGCAGACAATCCTCATGGTCACCCACTAAAAAATATTAGTAGCTAAGATCAATATCTTCTCTAATAGTGTCTCAACTAGGTGTAAAACTATATTAATCACCTCCATCTAGTCCTCTGCTACCTGGAAATTTGTCTCGCTTCGAAACCTAGAAGGCCTCTGCTGCTGGAACTCATGCAACGTACTCAGTTGTCATGCACCGTCCTCCAATGCGTCTGGTAGAATCTGTTGCCCAACAGGTGGTGGTGCTACTGGTACACCACCTGAAGGTACTAACGTAGTAAGAGGACCCTATACCAGAGCATCGTCACTCGGTGGGCCATCATCGTGTTCTCTCTCGGAAACCAAAGCTGGCTGTCTATGCAGCGACATCCTGATAATAAACAAATGAGCCACAGTCAATAAGATATACCTAGTGAGATTACTCAAAGAGATCAAAAAGAAGACTCTTGAAAACAAAATCAAAATCTGTGTTTTCAGGCACTGATTTGGAAATCAGAAGTCATGGTTCTGGTGTATGGATATGTCGGTCGCCGCACCAACCCTAGACTCCATGTACTGAAAACCACACTCAATAATCATAACACTATTTCATCATTGTAAGACAGATCAGAGTCCTACGTTCTGTAGTAAAACTGACTCCTCTAATACCAATTTTTCCTGACCCATCCTCAGGGCCCGTGCCGTAACTACACCATACCCGCCTTCCGTAGGCCAGGGGCAGACGACTAGCACCAATGGCGAATACCCGATAAGAAGGGAAGGCATTTACTTTAAACCTATAACACACACAGTCTGAATACAAGAAATAGAAGCAACAAGCACTAATATAGAAATGAAAAGTGTGTTGAAAGTAAGTGGGTCAGAATACAAACCAAACTGAATAACAAGTACAAGTAAAAAGGGAAAAACAGCCTTTGGATCATTCCCTGGGGAATCCTACTAGAAGGGTAGGTATAGACCTCGAACAACTCATCCCTGAGGTATTTCCCATCTTGTCTAGCTCCGAGCAGCCTCCCTTCCGATACTCTCAAACTCGATCACTTCTGGCCGTCATCTGTACAAAACACAACATGGTGCGGGCGAATCCCGTGTAGGGGTGGGTATCAAAATGATCAATAGGGGACACCGAGTCCCTCGAAGGACTCCCAGAATCCACTAAGGATAAACCAAAGAGGAATGATACAATCACGAAGTATCAACCAACCCAACGTAAGTATATGACCATACATATACCAAAGTTACCAGTCATAGTCCATCTCCAACTCTCTAGCCCAAGCACAACCCAGTACACCAAGGAAGTAAAGTCAATCACTTCGATGATAATGATTGAAAGAGAAGACTCAAATCACATAGGTAAACAACTCATGAATTGGGATAGAGATGATTAGGTGTAACCATTGAATCAAATCCTCTATCGAACCCATGTATGATCCTGGAACAATATCAGCGCTGTCAAACACACGGATGATCCCGGTACAGAAGTCATCAATATCGAACCCATGGAGGATCCCAGTGCACAAGTCACCATTGTCGAACCCATAGATGATCCTAGTATATAAGTCATCACAATCGCTCCCATGGAGGATCATGGTATAGTACCGTGGCTTTCAAACCCACGAAGGATCCTGTAATCTCAGTCGCAGCCAGCTATAGGGTTCCCGCACACAACTCACTCAATTATGGGAGGGTCTGCTCCTCGTGCCAAGTGTCGATACATATACTACCATGATGTCTAGAGTTGATGTATTCTGTAGTTCCATCTCATTATAAAAAAACCCAATGCGACAGATGGGTCATCGATCAAACGCCCAGTCTGTGAGTTACTGGTGTTTACGTTCTTGGGGACCTTTTGTTTTTTAGGATCAAACCAACCCAGCCATACCCCAACTGCATCCAAATATCAAGTAGAGTATTCTAAAATAATCATCTCTCTCCAATAATTCCCTCACTATAGATGGTCCGTCGATCGAACACCCGTAGCCCAAGATGTGGGCTAAAATGTGTAAATTTCCATAGCGGTTCCGGGTTAGTTCCAACCCAGTAAGACCGACCTAGCCCGACCCGGTCCAAACCGGGGACTTACCCGATCGACAAGTCTGACCTGGTCCGAGGATGTGTCCTGACCTTAGTGGTTGGCCTGGCCCGAGTGGGTGGCTCGAACCAAGGAAGCGGCCCGGCCCAAAGGGGCGGCCTGACCTGAAGGCGCGGCTTGGCCCGAAGGCATGACCTAGCCTAAGGGTGGCCCGGACTGTGGTGGCCCAACCACAAGGTGGCCCGTCCCATGGCAGCCCGACCTACAGGCGGCCTGGCTCTGGCATCCCAGCCAGCCACGCGTGGGAGAGAGCCCCCCCCCCCTCAGTTTGTCGAAAGGATCCAGCGCATCGTAGTGGTTCAGGGGCCATGGGTCCCGGATGGTCCCGCTTGTCTGGTTCCACGGTGGTCAGCCCAGCCGGCTGCCACTACACCTCCACCTCAGTGCTACGGCGCCACGATCCTCCTGTTCTCCGTGTGGTGCGGCTACACCGCGCCCCCATCGTCGCATCCCTTTTGGATGTGGTTCCTCTTCGGCGCGATACGATGACATCGCCCCCCTCCGGCATTATTGCGGCCTGCCTAGCCAAATTAAGTTTCTATGCGCGACATGGTGATGCCGCACCCTTGTGGTGACCTGGCGGCCTTGCGCCGCAGGCTCCTATTTTTGGTCCACCTCTGTCGTCATCAAACGAAAACAAACAAACGGGATGTTCGGACCATGTTCATGCGGTCTGAACCCTCCTTGTAACAGTAATATTATTTGGTTTCTAAACCATAAGTTCAACGATGAAGAACTAATGTAAAAACAACATAAATCCCTTACCTTTTATTATTCATTGAATGTTGACGAGTCACGGGAAAAGGTGGCGTCAATTCATTGATGTCTGAAAACGTCCGAGGATGAAGCGTTATTTGCGTTCTTCGCGGGCGACTCCTTATCTTTTGGCTTGGTCAACGATAGAAGGAGACGTTCATTGTTCTTCGGTGGTTCCTGGTTGTAAGGATGAAGCTCTACCAAGAGTTCTCCAAAGCTCCACCAAAAAAGATCACCAACAAAAATAAAATAAAATATAACAACATATTATAATGATATCATAATGAATTCAAAAAGATTCAAATTCATTATGATACATCCCTTATTTTAATTGTGGTATTGGATCATTAATTTATAGGTAGAAGGTGAAGATGCTCCAAAAATTTATGGGGGAAGTGGAGAGTTTCATCCTCTTTAATTGGGGGTTAAAAGGGTTAAAGGGGAGTTAAGGATGTTTAGGAGCTCGGGTGGACCCCACCTATTAACATCCTCACAAGGGAGGTTAGGGTAGGGTGGGCCCCACCTCTAACATCCACTTGGAGGTTTTTACCACCCAAAAAATAAAATTATGCGACAAATATTTTTATTTAACTTTATTTAGAAAACCCAAAAATTAACTTCCAACCGCGATAAAAAGCTACTGCCCTATAGGTCTCCTTAAGTGAATACCGGCACTGTGAGTCCAACAGTGCTATTAGATTTCAATTCCGAGCACCGGTTCAAAAGATATAAAATCACGCTCATTTGTTTACTAAACGTACCCAAACAAAACATCAGAAATTGATTCCAGGCACACCGGGCATCGGAATCAGGCGCCGTTAGATATTGTGGATTTGTAAAATTTCCAAGAAATTAGGAAAAACATTTCCACAAAATTTAAACTTCATTACATGTAAATAAAATAATTTAATAAATTATTTCATTTTTCAAATGCTTATTAATCACAAAAGGTAGCATGAATTAAAAATATGAGACCATAGCTGAACTTGTGAGGGTATGATTTCTTTAGGCAGATACTGACATTGGCCAGTGCGGGACACCATTGAAAGTTAGATTTTTGTTGTAAAAGATATAATTAAGTGACTATTATTTTATTTTAAAATCCATAACATTTAAAAGGTAACTCGGATTGAAAATCTGAGGGTAACATTGGGTCTGTTGGGGCATGTTTCACTTAGGAAGAGCCTAACCTTGACCGGTTCAGGTCGAGCGTGACTATTAATATTTTCTCGATCATTTTTTTGAGTACATTTAGAAAATGAGCGACCAACATTTTCAATCATTTGAACCGGTACTCAGATTAAAAATATGAGTTCACCGTTGAATTTACATAACCAGGATTATCTTAAGGGAGGATTTACAATGATCGTTGTTGGTCTGGAGAAGAAGTTATTTTTTGTGACAGTTAAAAGGAAATGAAATAAAATAATCACACTATTTTATTTCTTTTCCACCAATGGACAAGCGGTAGTTTGGGACCAGCAGCTAGTCAAGACATTAAATGGCATGACCCTTTAAATACAAAGCAACAACGTCATTGGAATTTATGAAGGTTTCTGTTAAATGATCCTTTATAAATTCCATGATAGTTACTTACCCTCCCCCTATCCTATTTATATGTAGATTTGGGGGAGGAATTGGCACCGCTTCACCAAGAAATGAAGCTCTGGTAAAGTGTCGCGATGCCCAACACTTGGAGGACGGAGCCGATTCCAGTGGGTGGTGAAGAGCAACCCTGAACCACAAACTGAAGAATGACGATTGAGCGACATCGTGGGAGGCTTGTTGTGGGGATGACGAATGCTGACACTTCCTAAAATGTTGACACTCTCTAATGCACTTTATGTAGTGGGTTATTAGTTTATGATTTTAATTGATTTTCTATTCCCCATTCTTGAATAACACGAAGAATTATGGTCATACATGTAGAGGGTTGAATAGCTTTTCATTTATCTTTGTGGGAGGTCGTCGCGGAGAATCATGTGGGGTTTATCTGGTTGTTTAATTCAATTATTATTAAATCCTTAACCCCCCTCATGTTACGAGCTAACGTGGAGGGAACATGCTTAATGATCCCAGCCTGAACCCTCCTCTATATTTGTTTCGTACATATTCCTCCAAGGAATACCGACAATGTGATAATACCGATTGGCTTTGAGGTGGATATTGCATTGACGCACCCCTCAAAAGGAGACTGTGGCACAAATCTGTGGTGGTCGTTGGGGCGACTGGCGCTGGCAGGCCGAAGAGGAGGCGTGGCGTGCTGTTGCGCGCCACCAATGAATAGGAATGGTCATCGCTTGTCAGCCACGGTGACCAGAGGAGAGTTCGACCGTAACGTAGGACGACCACGATGAAACCAGTGGGGAGGATGGGGGGCGCGCCCCCGGCGGCACACCCACGAAGCATGCAAGGACGCTACCAGTGTGGACTGCGGTAGGATCATGAAGCCATTGGATCGACCGACTGCTGGTGAACGGGGTGTGCACTAGCGGCGTACCCAGTGAAAAAGCTGTGGCCTATAAATCGTGGCATGGAGGACCCATGGTGCCCCAAAGTACCATGTTGGTGTCAAACCGTTTGGTTTAACCCGCAGATGTGGCTCCGTTCCATGTCAAACCTACCCGGATGCATCGTTTCCTGGTATCCCTTGGGGGCCCCATCCCTCCAGGTGGGTGGCACCGTCGGGTGGGTCCAGCAGACCGACCCGCCGCTCAGTGGGCCAACCTGCGGCCCAGCCGGGACGGGACGGGCCCATCGGGCTGGGTTGACCCAAGTCGGGTGAGACCCGAGTCAAGCTGGGTTGACCAGGGTCGACCAGGTTCAGCCCATGCCAAAACAGGTCATGCCATTCCGACCAAGGCAGACGGGACCTAGACCCAGTACTTGCTAGGAACACAAAAGGGCATTATCTTGAGAAACTAATGTTTTTTTGATGAATCTTATACAACGTTGGGATCCTTGGAGCAAGATGTCCCTTTTGGTTTACTCCATCATTTTTATTTTAGAAATTTGGAGTATGGCCGTGTTGGATCACATCTGAATCCAACTGGGCCCTCGACACTGAAATAAGAAAAACACGCAGACCGAATTCCTGATTAACATGAAATATATTTCGTTGTAACCCTTATGATGTGGGAAAACATTGGGTTACTTCCCATTGAGACTTTGTTCCAATTATAATACGACCGATAGTTTCAGAAGCTGTTCTCCCAAGCGTGCAACGTAAAATACCCTGCAGTTGGCATAGACATAAAGACTGCATGATGGTGGCCTGATGTGAAGTGACTCTATGTGACCCAGTATGCCCACAGTAGGAATCAAGTCTATATGACCCCACATTCCCACAGTACCAATCAGGTATGAGTACAACATCAGTTCAAGTTTTGTGGGTAGCAGCTCAGTGAGAACCGACATGCCCATTGTACTTGATAGAGGAAGAGTTCTCCAACATCTGAGGAGTTCATGTTTTATGATAGAAGATACTACGATTACTACCATAGAATATACCTTATGGTGACTTCCATGCATATCATGATGCGGTGAGTGTCTTGAGGAGCTGTTCTCCCAGGCAGACTACGTATGGAAACCTGTACTTGGCTGAGACCTGATGACTAATTGAAGATTGGCCTAGTGGGAAGGGACTCAATATGACTTAGTAGGCCCATGGTGGCGAGCGGCTCCATGTGACCCAACAGACCCATAGTGCTCGATAGGAGGAGTACCTCAGTTCGGCCATGGTGGGAAGTGGCTTTGTGTTTCTCGGCATGCCCACTGTGGAAATCAGCTCTATTTGACTCGGCGTGCCCACAGTACCCATTAAGGATGGGTACCACATCAATTCAAGGTTAATGGCAAATGACTATGTGTGTCCTAGAAGTCCCACTATACTCTATAGAGAATAATTTATCCAGTATTTGAGGAGTTCGATGATGTGATAATCCTTCTATACCTGGACTAATGTGATACCTGGTGTGAGCTGATTTGTGTTTTATACTTTTACCTTTGTGGTGTATGTGTGTGGTTCTTCTACCGGTGTAGTACTTCTTCCTTCTTGGTGATACCTTTGTGGTATTCCTTCCTCAATTATGAGATGATTATATATTGATAACATAGGTATATGTATGGGAATATACCTAAGTAGAGTTGATTTCTTACATTGTGGTATTTCTTTTGTGGAATTCTAGGAGACCTATGGGGTCTCAGTTTCCTTACAAAGTATCATCATACTCAATCATTCATGAGATTCCCCCACACCATGATGTGACTTGTGCAGAAGACGAGAAACATAGCTGAGTCTCGAGGGAGCCAGGACCAGGCAGTACACGGAGGATACGTGCTGATCTAGAGTGCTGTAGAGATGATCTGTACCTACCCTTTAGGTAGGATTCTTAGCAGACGATCCTGAAGCTGCTTCTACTTTTAGTTGTATCAGTACATTCTAGTTGTACTTAATCTTTATAGATGGGATTGTATTTCCAGACCCTTTATATTCAGCACTCTTTCTGCTATAGAAGTTTACTTCGTGGTTGCTTCTTTTTGTGTTCTTGGGTTGTGTGTTTATATAAATTTAAAGGCAATGCCTTCCCATTCTAGGGATACACCTTTCCAGTGCTAGTAGCCATCCCCTGGCCTATGGAAGGCGGGTTTGGGGTTGTAACGGCACATGCCCTGGGGGATAGTTTGTGACAATAGATCACATACTAGAGGAGTTGTATTTTTAAAAATTACATTATCTCGTTGATCCAAGATGTCTATGGGATGTTCTTCATAGGATAGGTCATGTTCTAGTAGAACAATTTTTGATCCTAGTACATGTAATGGTTTTGTTATATCTTTCAAAATAGTTATACAAGGAACACACCATGTACATGGGAAATGTGTGGAGGAAGTGAGATGTGATGGGTTGTGACCCTAAAATGATAAAAATTCTCGAATGGACCGATGTTTCTAGAGATTAGATTACCTTTATACAAAAATCAAACAACTCGTTTATGAGGAGATATCCAGTTAATTAACATGACACAAAATTAAAATTCATGATCTCATGGATAATTATAATAATATCATCTTTTCAACATTTTAATATTTTAATATACCACTAAATGGTTTGATCATTCTATGTTATTTCTTCTAAAATATCAGGTCCTATTAAATTTATTTCACCACCTTCATCTTTGTATTTTACCATCGATCATATCTGAAAATAAGAAGCCACATATGGTTCCATTTGTATGATAGAGTGAAAAGTGTTGTAATTTGGTAACTCTATTGGAATATGTTATTGATTCCAATAATCTTGTAAATACATGGAATATGATCTCATCATATATTATAGAGTTTGAACGGTTCTCTCAGACTATCCATATATCTGAGGGTGGTATACAGTGCTAATATACAACTCATTCCCCATATCATGTTGAATTATTTTCCAAAATCATGATTTAAACCTTATCTCTAGATCATATTCAATAGATAAGATTCTCGAGAAATCATATCCAAGCCATTAATGTATACAATCAAAATAATATCTACTATGAAATCATCTTTTATGGAAATAAAATGTTATAATTTATTATGAAATCGACTACAACCCATGTGTAATTATGATGTTTAGATGGAATGGGGAGGCCTATGATCGAATCAATGTGGATGTTCTCCCATTTCCATTAAATTAGTAGTAATGATTTCATCATCTCTTTAGGATTTTATCACTCCCCCCTTAACCTGTTGAAATTCATTGCATTGAGATATATGTTCCTTGATTTACCTTATCATGTTATCAACAATAATCTTTTCTTCAAATCAATATATATCATTGTGCTTTAATGATATGCTATGAATGATAAGTTACATTAATTAAAAAAATAATCTTTCATTAGTTTGATTACAATTTGGATACATATATGGGGTTTAAACAAAATAAAATCATATTTATCAAATTCAAATACTAAATGATCTCTTCTTTATTTTTTATCCCTACAATATCATTATTGGGTGATTTGATCCACATATGAATACTTGTTTCAGAAGAAACATGTGAAAGGTAATATTTCACCCCTTACTATATGAATTCATTATTATACCTTTGTATATCCATGTGTACTGGGTCGTTTTAAATCCCCTTAAATGATATTGTATCAGGATATTTTCTAGTAAAATAATCATCCTCGTTATTTACATTATAGGGTGTTAATGTATCAAAGTAGTCAGAATCCTTGATTATCTCTAACTATCTCTTTTGGAACATGATTGACTAGTTATATTTAATGATATATTTAAATATCTTCTAATTTGTATATATATAAAACTATTAATGATAAATTAAATTAGGCCTAATGTTTAATGAAAATATCACCACCTCTAATTCAAAATTATGCATATAATAATACTTCTCACAAGGAATAAATTGGTTTGAGGCATAAGAAATATCCTTTCCATTTTTATGATGATTCATCACAATCCTTTTAATGATGCATAACTTTAAATTAAGAACCCACTCTACTATAGGGTAACGTAAGAATATGTGACATAATAATCATTTCCTAAAACTCCTTCAATAATTCCAATAATTATATTTTCAAGATGATATTGACTTCTTTTTTTATTAACATGGTTAATGGATTAAATAGACCCTAAAAATTTATCACAAGAATCAATAATTTGAAACTAAACTAAGATAACTGTGGATTTTAGTCATAGTGGTTATTCAAGGACATTGTTCAATATACTCACCCTTTATGGGTATATATATAAAAACTATCTTATGATGAAATGACCCATGGATAGTACATTTTTTATAGAGAATTAAAATTTTTAATGTTTAACATAGAGTTCTACCTTATATAGGGTTTTTAACGTGGTCCTTAACTTACTGTCAATATCATCCATTATTTTGCGACATATAAAAATGTAGTCTATAAATACTACCACAAATTGATCAATTTAATATTTGAATAGAATTTATATTATCTATTAATATTTTAGAAGAATATTTATGTCCATATGATATCACTATAAAATAATAGTGTTTATACATTGATTGAAATTTTATTTATTGAATATCCTCTAGTTTTACCCTCATATAGTGATAACCACACAAGAGGTCAATATTTGAGAAAAAATTATCTCATATATGTTGAGAAAATATTTCATTAATATGGGGTAGAGTATACTAGTTTATTATAGTTATTTTACTCATCACATGATATTGGATGAAATGATACATTAATCTCTCATTATTTTTAATATATAAAAAATAACGCACACTATTTTGAAGGATAAGGTGTATAAAACCCAAGGGAAGATTTAAATTTTTGTGTATTAACTCCTATAATTAAATGGAGGAAACTCTATAGAGTGTCTCTGAGATAGGAAAATATTTTTGGATTAGTGTTATTGAGAAATAAACCGTACATTATGGATGAATATCATGAAATCCATCTAGAAATAAATTAGGGTATTGATGCCCAATATCCATGTTCTCAGTGTTGACTACTACCCTCATAATATGAGCAATGAACCCATTACAACAATGTATCAAGAAAAACATTATATTATTTTCTACCAAAGGAGGTGTAATATAATCTTATCATTAAAAGATAAGGAAAAGATGATTAGGGATATGAATGGTGATATAACTTTATCAAAAATTGATATAATATTTATATGTGGACTTCCAATCCATACAATTATTAACATAAAATTCAAATATATAGAGTCTATCCCTATTTTATTGGTGTATCCCCCCATTTATCTTAATTAGATATTATTTTTACACATTAGATGCATTTAGTGTTCCAATTGGTGTGTTCAAGGATATGTCAATATTAAACATTTCAGGATTTGAATTTATGTTATTTCCCTAATTTTAATATATAAAGAATACGAATAACCATAACAAAAAAATATGTTCACATTTCTATTTTGAATAATGTATTTACCATTCATAGCTTCTTTATTGTGGTCCACCTCTGTAGTAGTAATTTCATATTCTCTCACATTCTCTATGGCTTTAAAATGTTTTTTTGAATTGTTTTATCATTAAATGTAGGGTTAGGGAATTGATTAAAATAATGCTTATACTATTATTTATGTAAGCATTAGATAATGGTTGGATAATTAGATTGGTCCTTCTTTCCCTCAATAGTGTTAATTTTCAATTTTCTATTACCTTATAAATTATGATCTAGATGTCATTCTTTACAACACGTATAACACTTCCTATTACCTTTAAGAAAATTAACAATGTGCATCCTCCCATATTTTTTATTTTTTGAAAGATTGACTTTCATACACACCTGAGCCTATTCATTAAGGCATGCATGATACTCCATTTTTCATTTAATGTGTATATAATGACATAGGTCTCAATCATCAATTTCAACCGTAACTATTAGCCAAACAACAACCTCATATATTTTGAATTCTCTAATTGTTATTGTTTTCTAAATAATGGGTTTTAAGTAACAAAATAATTGATCATTATTATTTCTAGATCTATAAATATACTTTGAGGTTCGTGTTAAAACCCTCATGAATTTTTTTATATAAGGTCCAATAGACTGTTCTCATTTTTTTTCAATTTAATGGATTCAAATTCCATCATAGTGAAAAGAGTTCAATGTAAATATTTAGCAAAAAATATTCCCAATAAATCTTTATAATTCAATGAATATAATTATAAAATTTTTATTATATTATTAACAATATTCCACAACGTTTCCACCACACCTTTCTGATGATATATTTCCAAAACAAACGTCTCAGGCATCGATGATTGAAGGCGAAGAATATCTTCCCCATTGCATTAATCCACTGCATATAAATCATTGGGTTTACGTCCCCTTAAAGGATTGAAGACATTGAAACCATACATATTTAGTATAATTTTCTTCCCTTCTTTTCCTGTTAGGGGGATTTATATTTTCATGTTATTATTCATAACATGAGAGAATTGAGTGAGAATTTCTATGAGATTTTGAACTCTAATTTACATCTCATTTTAACAATAACGACATTGTACATTGCATTCATCAATAGCTTGATTACTTATTTTTACATCAAAATCCCTTTTATGGAGGGATGTCCATCATGAATATACATAGATAAGTAAATGTATAATATAGAAAACAATAATCATATAACAACTAACTCAAAGATAATGATTTTATTATTATTAATTAATCACTATGTATCATTCCCGATTTTTCATTATTAATACCCTACAATATTTTCATTTACCATTGTAGTTAACATGATAACAAAACTATACATAATGCTTCATAATTAAATGTGAAATAACCTCATATTATCCCCAGGGAGGGTTAAACCATGTGCATAAAAAGAAAATAACCATCGTTCACCCGAATGATGGTCGTGATATACATGACCAACTATTTTTTTTATTACCCTTATATTGATTACATTCATAACTACTTACTCATATATTATCCAAATATATATTTATCAGAAGAAAAAATAAAACTATCCATACATTATTGAAATATTTGGATGCTATCATTAACATTTCAAGGATTTTGATTAAATATTTCTCATCCTAATATCCAGAATAATGTTTCATATAATTGATAACTACTGAATTAGACCAATATAAACATATAATAATAATAAATTTATAATATTCTTTAATTTTCGCAACCTGAAATATCTGAATAACCTAAGGAAGTGACATTTTAGTGTCTTGGGGATTAAAAACATAAAAAAACATTTTTTTCAAATGATATTAACACTTATTCAAAATCTAAAACAAATTTTTGTCATTGAATAGGAAATTATCCTACACAAATCCTATAAAATAATCTCTTTTATAATGGTATCCCTATAATTCTAAACAACGGATAATATAGTAATTATCATATTTGATAGATCAATAAAATTTAGAAAAATAATGAATACAAAAATAATTTACATAAAAGAAACAAAAGTAAAAAATATTAACCATATGTATGAAAGATATACATAACATATGAATTATTAAAACAAACATCATATAATAAGATATAATATTTTTCCTATAATATGTTCCATAATCTATATGAGATAAAATGGATTAATCATAGAAATATGTTTTTTTATGTTTTCGAACCTCTCTACCTGTAAGCACATTCACTCAAAAAATTAGGTTTAGAGAAGAATTTCATCACAGTAAACATTTTAAAACCTAGATACTTGATAACTTATTAACATACCCTTTAAATATCAAGATATTTATTCTATTACTTATCACATTTTGGGGAGATATAGTCACCACCAGTTTATTAATCTTTAAATGTTTTTTCCAATTAAAAAAATTATCACGTCCAAAAATAACCATAGAATCAAAATTGGTTTGTGAAAATTTCCATAATAATCACATAAATAAACCATTTAAATAAAATGTGGTTCACATGAAATAAAAAAATGAAATCATTTAATATTATAATGAAACTAAAAAAAATAAATGGGGTTTTTAAAACATCACAAAGTTATATAATGACATCATGAAATATTTTATATTATAATGAGAAAATGAACACCCAAAATAATCACATAAAATATTCATATATGTCTAATCATGAAAGATATCTCCCATATAGATATATCATTTGTGATTAAATAAAAAATTCACTTTCGATAACATTTCCCATTTTTCATTTTAAAACACATATGGATAAGCCACTTTTATAATGTATCAAGTGTTTTCAATAACAATGAAACAGAAACCATTCATGAAAATTTAATTGGTTTGAAAAATACATTTATAAGAATTAAAAAAGTGAAAAATAATTTAAAAATTAATTTATATGTTTCACTATGTTCAAATAATATTTTATATAACTCAAGAAATAGAGTTTTAGTTTCCATGTCTTTTAAATATACCCTTGATATAATTAGATTTTATTTGACATTATTTATCATAAATATAATGATCTTAGTTGCCTATTTCATACACTTATTCCTATATATTATAGTTTATACCATTCAATAGTAAGAAGTATCTTTATGTATAATATAGTTTTAAACACCTCTCAACAATGACTATTAAAAACTTTATTTTTTTAACATGATTAAGAATTTTGATAAAATTAACCATAATTTGTTATTCAGATCAAAATTAATATATAATTTAAAATTATAAAATTTATAAAATATGTTTGTTTATAATTCTCATAATTTATTCCATATCAATTTTTTTATTTAATGAGAAAACATAATGGATACTTATTATTTTATAAAAAAATAACAAAAAAAATGACATTATTAATAAGATAGATAAATAATATAATATTCAAAGTACTATATAATAATAATTTTTTGGTTAATATATTGTAATAAATATATTTTCCATCTTCACATATTCATCCATAATCAAATTTTATATCATTTTTCATGTTTCTTGATGAACAGACCCAACCATGAACATGATTTAGCATGATTTTAATGTTTTGTTACAAAGGGTTATATTCTGATAAAGTTATATTATAAGAAAATAAAAATTATATTTATTTATATTTTTATGATATTGAAATATATTTTAATATTTTTAGTTATTTAATTAATATATTGATGAAAAACAAAAAAATGTTCCATCTTCGAGGTGGTAGTCCTTAAGTATGTAAGACTATAATTCCCATTTCTCAACACGTGAGTGGGGGTGAATGTTGATATTAAAGTGACATATTAAAATCATATTTAGATGAGATATATCATAAAAACCCCCCATTACCTCTATTAATACCGACCTTGAAAAAAGATAATGAAAAAATAGTCTCTCCTTGTAGAACCATTCATCAACATATTTCCCAAACGATGTGGGTTTTTATATATGTGGATGAAAATGAATAAATATCATTTTTAATAGTAATATAAAAAATATAATTATATTTATGATACATATTTCATAATTTTATTATGGTGAAAATATATCTAGAAGACTGAGATTAATGAAAAAGGCTTAAGAGGAGATAACACTTATGTTGGAGTCTTGATTTTTACCTTAGAATTTCCCTTGAAATTAAATGTATTTGGCTAACCCTGATTGTCCAAGGTTTTATGTTCTAGGGAAAGAGTTCATTAGAGAGTAAAAATTAATATTATTACATATTAATTCTATGTACAAATGTAGCTACGAAGGGTGGTAGTGGTATCATTTTATTGGGAACGAGATGACATTTTTTGTAATCAACTATAATTTTTTATTATTTCTCAGACACCGTTGAATGTTAAATGGATCCAAATATTATAAAATTATCATATTAGGTTATATTTTTGTTGATAAATCCATGACCATGAGTTTAAAAACGTTTTTAAATATATTATAAAAATTTTTCTTTATTTTTTCTTTTAATTTGACTACCTTTAATCATTGTAATTTTTTAACTATATGAATTTATAATTTCATAAACAAATAAAATAACCCATATAACCAAATTTGGGTTGTATGGAAACAAATTTAACATATATTTAATCAAATTCAATTTATAATTATTATAAAAATAACTTCTAATATGAAATATTTAATTTTTTGAAAAACAAATTTAATATAAAATGGCATTTGGTAAATTGGTGATTATAATGTCATTTAAAATTGGTATCCAGTTAAATGAGGGTTAATATATTTATTTCCTCCATTATAAACCATATATGACTTATTTTTTTAATAATCTAAGTTTTATTGATTATATATATATTTCAAGAAATTTATAAAATAATAATTTTAAAATAATTGTTTCACCATTATCATCGTAATTATCATTAATAATAAGAGTCTAAATTTTTATTAAAAAATAAATTTTCCATATTAAATAGTGGGTAAATTATTATCATTGTTAAAAAATATCAATTAGAAATTAATTTTATATTTATAGGGAAATTATCTTTAATAATAAATAATTTAATGATAAAAAACTAATTTTCTATAAGATTGTTTTTATAGAAAATGATTAATTATTTTGATAGAATAATTAGTTCCATGGATTCTAATGAATATAAGATAGTTATTATTGCTAAAAACTTATTAATATTACACATAAATAAATCAAAATATTTATTTCATTATTTTATAATAAATTTAACAAAAAAGTAGAAAAAGTGTTTTGTTTAATCAATATGAGAACATTCAATATAAAACACACATGGTTATAAATTAAAATAATATTTTAAAATATTTTATCAAACCAAATACATATTATATGAAAAAAATAAAAACATTAAATGTATTATTATAATAAAATAATATCATAAATTGGATGACATTAATTAGTAATTTCATTATTCACTTAAAATCGATTTTATTAGAATGATTATCAAAAATCATTCTAATAAAATTTTATTTTGAGGAATTTAAAAATAAATTATACATTATAGATTTTTTGTAATAATTTTTTTAATATTTCTTCTTTAAATAAAATATATTATTTAACTAAAATGACCCTTATTGAAAATAAACTATTCAATATTAAAACATTTTAATTATTTACAATCTAATGGAAATAACTGTTAATAGTCTAAGAAACATGTATTTATTATATATTCATTTATATTTTATTATTAATATGTTGGGAATTTTTCATATTAGGATTATTTTGTGAAAATATATATATAATATAGTTTTTTATTTTAAAGGATCTAAAAGCCCTTTTTAATACAATGAGCTTGAAAAAGAGATTGCATTACTGAAAAATATAATTTTGTTTTTAAAATTTCTGTTAATTTACTTATAAAAATAGAAATCATCCTCACTTAAAAGGCACAATTCACTTTTTAATTCCTCTTTAATATTATACCATTTCAATCTCCCTAAAACCCTTTCCAACAATCATAAACCCCAGATCACTGATAGTTCACCATGTCAATTCAATTTGAAGGAGACTTCCAAGGAAAGATTATGCGACCAATGTATGTATTATCTACTTATGTTTTCATATTAATATTACTCATAAAAATATATTATTACCATCATAATATTATTAATTTCACATCATTAGTATTATGATATTTTTTTATTAATGGTACAACTCTTAGTAATTCATTTCTATTAACAAAGAAAAACAAAAGAACATCAATTGAATATGTGTGCGGAATACTGAATTCATGAGGATTCATTTTTTCATCTTGAAAAAAATTATTTAATTAAAAATATTAAAATATCATTCAATGAAAATATATATATATAAAAACACCCTTTTAATTCAATTATAATGATATTATGTGAAAGAAGATACCAACATGACCACACTCACCCATCAAGATGAAGTATGTTCTTGTATCAGATGGCTAAAGCAATATCATGAATGATGAATTAATATCCAATCATTTATTACTTTGAGAAAAATAAAAATGGTATTTTTATAGTTTTATATGAAAATAATAATCATTTTATTGTTCATGAAATGTTATATTAGGTATAAAAAAATTTAATAATAAATCAATTTTTACACAAAAAGTCTTGGAATAAGTGTTTATCAATTCGGTTTTTAGATAAAAATAACTAAACTGATATGAAATGAAATAATAATATTTGTAATGATAATAATTTATTAATTTCTAAAAATAATTTTTATATCAATAATGTACACGCCATTAATTGTGGGTAAATATATTAAATTTAACAAATATTCAAAAAATGGATAGAGTTATTAACACTTAGATGTCCTAGTACACCATAAATAATTAATGTAATCATCAAATAAATTTTAAAAATATAAAATGGTGTTATTGATGTCTGAGTATAAGAAAAAGAATTTTAAGATACTTATTTTTTATAATAGAGATTAGGGTTTATATTTGTATGAAACGAAACATTGTAAGGGTTTATATATTCTATATTTGAATCCCTTGATATATGTTACAATTATACACTATATATACATTTGAAATGTGTAGATACATCCATATTTCCTTTTTTATCATTATAACACTATAATTTCTGGTACACTATGGTATATATAAATTTTTATATCACTAGAGGGTTTTATTAAAAAGTTACAAAGGTTGTATGGGATTTTGAATAAAATATTTTCCTTGGTTCATAACTACTCTTCTTTGTCACAACCCATCCCATGGGGCCCATGCCGTTTAGTACCCCAAGACTACCTCGCAAAGGCGATGGGTTGTAGACTAGCATCGAAGGCGTCAACTTCTAAGTGGGAGAAATTTTATTGGATACCTATATACACATGCACTCACAGAAAAAACCACAAAGTTGAAAGGTGAACACTATGTAATCGACAACCATATTACAATGGAATGAAAAGATATGAGTGGTGTAACTAAGATAGTATACATTCCCAAGAAAGAACTAAAAACTACAAGATACAAAGGGAGCACCGATGAACATTAGTAGGGGATCCCACCAGATCGCTGGAGTAGTGAATCTACTGGAATTTGAAGTAGTATGTCATGTCGGCCAGGTCCTACTAGACCCCTCTTGGTCATAGGACACCAAGTCCACCATTTTACCATCTGTTGGTCCTATATCCCTAGGTGACCCTATCAAAATGGTGAAGGTCTCCACAATACTTAACATGTGTGGGCAAAGCCCATGTAGGGCTGAGTAACTCAGTACTCAGTAGGGGATCCTGAGAACCTTGATGGTCTCTCTGAAATACAAAAAAGGGAATATACCACAGAACAACCACGATATAAACCACAAATATTATGCATAGCTAGATGTACTCTGGTATATGCTATTTCATATACCTAGGTCATCCCGATATACTCATCTCAGCCACAAAGAAAAATATGTCCTCGAACTCATGACATATCAATGATTTCCAAAGAAGGATCAATGCCTAACTCACGTATCAGGAGTACACTTTCCATGAAATAGACATCCCTGATTGCACTGTTCTGAGAGATGTACTCCAATAGGTACAAATCAAACCTTTTTAATGGAACGTCTGAAAGGACCTGATCTATCATAAAATTTCATTTAGAACTACCTCTAGGGATCTACACTAGAGGTCCCATAGTTACAGTCCGGCACACAAGGAAAGACAGAGGGAAATCAAGTGAATAGGCCCACTCCTCAACACAACATTCTATTAGGGGAACATTGATCCAGCCTAACCCATGATATCTTAGTCACCCTACTAAGAAGTGGATCACACCTCAGTCCATAAAGGGAGTACTAAATTTTACCCTTGGAATCGATTACCTCATGTAGATGATCCCGCTTCTCGTAACTATGTACTGCAGTCGAGGGACCTCCATCTCCCCGGAAGGACCCGCTCACCATTTCTACTCGGAGACGGGGGATTACAACTCCATATGTGTGGATCCACACACTACATGGTAGGGGAGTACAACTCTGTTTGATTCTTCACTATGGGGGACCCGCGCTCTAGTACGCCAGGGGAGTACTAACCCCATGCTAGAGAACCCACACCCTGGCATGGCCAAGATGTACTGTCTCTACTGTTACGCCGCATAAGGGTGACCCACACTCTGGCTTGAATGGGGAGTACCTACTCCTAACATGGAGTAGGGGAGTTCCTGACTCTATATGAGATAAGTATGGAGGACCTACACCCTAGTCCAATAGAGGAGTACAAACCACAAAGATAGTAAAATAGTCTCAGAGTAAAACAAACCCACACTCATGATGTGGAGATTCCAATATGAATCAGAGCATTGGAGTAAGGAATACATACTTCATGAGTCGCCAAGAGAGTATCCATCATAACTCTCACTACAAGAAAAAACATGGTTATGATTATCCAGTTATCGTCCATAACCCAACCTCCAAGATGTTCCACATAGAAGTAACCCATTGATCTGTCATGTCATAAGGTTTCCAATTCAACATACAATGCATCAATCGGACACCCAGTCCTAATATTATAGGCATTTTCGAGCTGAGGTCCCAGTTAGATTTGAGTACGTTATAATTCGGAAATACTCTAACCTTCTCTGAAATATATGTGGAGTATCTCAAAAGGATGGCCTCTTTCTAAGGTTTCTGGTGCCACAGATGGTTCATCAAATGGACGTACAGTTTAGGATATGCACTCGTTTAAGAGAACTAGACCGTAAGTGGGTTCGGGTCCAGTCTGACATTGTCAGACCGACCATAAGAGGCTGGGCTCAGCACAGTTTAGCTAGGCTTATCCTGAAACACTTGGCCATGGACTCAACCCAGTGGGTCGTGGGTTCAGCCTGGCCCATCTGGCTGGCCGGGCTGCGGAATCGCTCGGCCGACTGGCTAAGCGTGGGGGACCGCTCCCCTCCTAAATTGTCAAATCCGTTCAGGTCTTCAAAGCTGTGGAGCCAAGTAGAACTTCATCTGTTGGCCTCTTACAGACCAATGGGCATGGGTTGACTCTACACCATGGCGTTATGACACGACCTTCCTCTGCGGTGTACTGTATAGATCAAAAGCGGTGCCGAATGGCGCTGCACCTCCTGACAGGTCCACGTGGATTGACCCACTATAGACTCGTGGGCATGGTTCTTCCCTCCACTATGGATCGATTTCATGGCCTCACACCATGGCGTACCACCCTGATTCAATGTGGGGATGTTGGTCATATTTCCCCTGTCCACTCTGGCTTGATGGTGCAACATTCCACCGCAGCTCGTCGCCCCGCTTCAATGCAGCTGACGTTGGTCGTCCGCCCCGTGTCCATCGTAGCACCGTTGAGTGCCACCATTCTTTTTTGGAGAGGGAGATCTGCTTGCTGGTCCCGTAGCATGACGTCGTCACATTGTTTCTTCTTCCGGTCTCCCACATAGAACACAACCATAATAGGTTCAGCAGAGGGTTCATGCATTGTTCATTCATCTCGTGCCCTTGGCATTAGCATTATAACATGGGAAGGACAATTAGATTATAAAAACCCCCATAATGAAACTCAGCATTATCCTCCCACGTTAATGAGATAAATACAGATCATCATGTCTGATGGTTGACCCGTAGTTTGCATAATATTCAAGAACGATGTAAAAATGGGAAGAATCAAATATATAACCCCTTCCTTATAATCATTTGAAGGAATTATGGATGAGGAAGAAGTGTCCATGTCCGTAGGTGTTTGTCACTGCTTGTTGTTTCCCGTCGATTTCTCTAACATCCACCGCTCGAAGCTTCATTCTATATTTGTGGATGTCGCCACTACACTTCTTCAGAGGTTCCCCTCTTGCGTGCTGAAAACCCATCCATGATCTTTGTTTTAATAGATGGGAGGAGAGGATCAATGCACGAAAAAAGTAATGAGGTTCATTAATGAGTATAATTAATGAAGATATATAAATATCTTAATGGTGTTTTTAATCATTCATTTAAATATCCAAACGGTGTGGTTACAAAAAATATGAGTTCATCCATTAAACAGTTTTGATGTTACACTATGGTCCCGACACCGTTTATCCAAAAGTTGCACAAAGGCAAAAAAATAAAATAACCAGAAGTTATTTTTTTGCAAAGTACAATAAATAAAATTTTCGTCTGACCCTTGATAGTATAAGTTAATCTTCCCTTAATAGAATCATGGCACTACGGAATCAACAGTGCCTTCTGATTTTTAATTCCAAGAACTGGTTTAAAAGATATACTTTTTCTCCCACACGTTTACTAAACGATCCTTAAAAAAGGTTAACAATAATAAACAGTCACCATCGACTCGTGCCAGTAAAGATAGGCTCCTCCTAATGAAACAAGACCTCACTAACTCAATGGTACTCTAGGATTTTCAATCCTAGTTTCCTTTTAGATGTTAATGACTTTTAAATAAAGTAATTGTTATCTATTCATTTTATTTAAGGCCAAAAACTAACTTCCACTGGCGTCTCGTGCAGGCCAATGTTAGTTTCTTCCTAAGGAAAGCATACACTCATGAGTTTAGAGACGGTCACCGATATTTACTCTGAGTCACCATTTTTCATTTATGAGCATTTGAAAAATAAAATATAATAATTTTTCTTTTACGGTTATGTCACTTTTGGGTTTTATCACCGGATACATGCACCGACTAAAGTTACATCGTGCCTTAGGTAAACCCTTCATCCTGAACACAACAGTACCCTCATATTTTTTCTCCAAGCCCCCATTTAATGGTTATTCCATTTTTAGGAAATCTTCTCATGCGCTCTATTTGAAGATTTACATTTGTTCGACATATCATTCAAGGCACTCTTAGCATCAGAATCACAAGATTTCATATTTTTCGGTCATGAAATAATTCCATTTAAATAAAAAAAATACAAGGAAATTATGATAGGTTACATTCTCCCCACCATTATAATTATTATCCCAAAAAATCCAAGGCCCAGTCTCATTAAAAGAAAATGGGTCCAAAATTCGTTCATGTGCTACTTCCAAACACACGCCATGAGGGAATACCGAGATCAACAACTCTTATGTCCATCTCATTCTAGGTCAACATTGTTTCGCAACAGAAACATGTTTATTTAGTTGTGACAAGTAGAAAAAATACTAAGCATCACACTAATTCTGTAATAGTGGGTTCTTTCATCCCACTTCCTAGATCCTCCAGGGGACTCACTTAAAGCCTAAACAATTCATGGCCACTCCCACATGTTGAATCTACACTAAGTATGGATGGCTAGGAACAATTATACCCAGTGAAAACATCTTGTGGTATAACTCTACTACCATAGAATGACACAAGCGGGACTCTTTATGAGAGTCCAGACCATGCCGCCTAGGCTTTCCTCTTGTATTTTTTTGAAAAGTAATTCCATTATAAACCATGCGGATATAATGCATTGCTTGACTAATATCATCTTTCCAGGCATGAAAAGTAGTATTCCATACCCATATTGATGTCTTATAGTGCCAACGACATGGATATGATATCCCAATCGTAACCTTTGCCTCCAAGATCCATGTCACACTATTAGAGGGTCTCCTCCATCAATAGTCTCTAAGAATGAGGGTCAAGTCCATAGTACAACTGAAACCTCAATGTCTCTAAAACCACTCATGAAAAAATAATTTCTAGCACCTATTTCAATTTAAGAAGGAAACAAAATAAAATAAAATAGGTCATACCTCGAACATCTCCTGTTTGTTTTGGTTATGATCCATTACTGCGTGCATCTATACTTGCTCATGTACTCCAGTTCCCTCAACCTGAAGGGGACCAACCCCTATTTCCTCTCTATCTCCTCTTCCCCCTACCAACTTATGAAACTCTATGATCCAAGAGTTGTCTCTACTAAGAAGGTTTATCTGTCAGCTCCCTCTCAGTAGTACTATAGGTTGTATAATCTATAGTGAGATTTCCCAAGCCAATAAAATCATACCAATACCACTCATGTGGCTGATCAACTCCTTTACGCTTCTATTGTTCCACATACCCACTTGTCTATGTCTGGGCATGGGTATGCCTCCTATGTCGAGATATCGTTTCAATTCGCCTTGTAGTTCAATTAGACACCTCTACTTTGTGACCTCTTCCATAGGTCACATCCACCTACTGCTGCACTAGGAATCTCTCAACCACCAGGGCTTGTTCCAGTACAACTTCATGTGTCAGAATGCTAAGAGGTATCATTGATGCCCTTATTTCCCAGTGTAGTCCGTGGTCAAGGGTTTGGGCCTTAAAGTAAGGGTCCTACAATATATACATGGGTTAGTGACAAATATTTATGAATATTTCTGAGTACTCTCCAACAGTAATGATACTCTGTCGTAGGTGAAAAATCTCTTATCTGCGTATAGAGAGGAAAGTCACCAGAAAGAACTCCACTTTGAAGAGGTTCTCAAAGTCGGTCCAAGTGAGGATCACCTCATCATGTGTCTGAATCGTTAGACTCCACCATCTTCCCACTGAGCCTTGAAGAAGTATTGCATCCAAGACTGCCATCTGGTTTGGTAGTTTCCTCAGTAGGTGAAAAAAACACATAACAGCCACAAGACAATCCTCAGCTACCTAAGGATCTGTCTCTCCATTGAACATGGGAGGTCTCTAACTTTGAAACTCATGTAGGGCACTGAGCCTAATAACATCCTCTTCTAGAGCCGCCGACATTAGATGCTGACTATCTAGTGGTGGTAGAACTATTTCACAACTCGGTGGGTCCATCTCAATCATTGGTCCCTAAACGGACGACTCGTTGCTAGGAAGGATTTCCTCATGACCTCTTATCAGAATCTTGGACTATCATCCACATGGAGGCATCTTATGATAGATCAATATGTACCATAATTAGAGTATTATATTTGGAGAGCTGACTCGAGAAATAATATTGAAATCACAACCATCAATACAAGTTTCATATTCTATTACTTTCCCTGCAACCAGTATTTCTATGAACTGAGTCGGGTAACAGGTGTCCAGAGTTCTGGTGTATGGATACATTATCCACTGCACCAACACTGGATTCCCTTCCCTGAAACACAAACTTGAAACACTTAACAATGTTTCTCACAAGAAAAACTATAGACCCTTGGTTATTGAGGTAGAACCGACCACCTTTGATACCACTTTTTCAGGACCCGTCCCCTAAGGATCATACCATGACATACCACAAGCCTACCTTCTGAAGTCTAGAGGTTGGAGACTAGTGTTGAAAGCATCAACCTACAATTGGGAGGCATTTTCCAGTATAAATGTACACACATTCACATACAAACAAAAACCACAAAGCGGAAAGGTGAATACTATGTAATCAGGAACCAGAGTACAACAACAAGTAAAGCACTGTATGGTGTAACTAGGATAGTATACAAACCCAAAAAAAGAACTGAAAACTATTAGGTTCAAAGGGATAATCGATGACTTTCTGCAGAAGATCCCACCTGATTGCTAGAGTAGTGAAGCTACTTGAAGATGAATTAGTATGTCGTGTCTTCTAGGTCCTGTTGGACCCCTCATGGTCCTAGGCCACCATGTCCACCATCGTATTGTCAGTTGGTCTCGTCTCCCTAAGTGACCCTATCTAAAAGTCTAATGTCTGCACTAGAGACAACATGTGTAGGAAAAGACTGAGTAGGGGAGAGTAACTCATTACTCAATAGGGGACCCCAAGACCCTCAATGGTCTCTCAGAAATCCAAAAAAGAAAAATACCACAAAACAACCACGAAGTAAACCACAAATATTATTCATAGTAACATCTACTTAGGTATATGCCATTTCATATACGAAGGTCATACATATATACTTGCCTCAGACACAAAGATACATAAGTCCTGGACATTAAGCCACTTCCTAGATTTACAAAGAAGGTAAACATCATAGCTCAAGTATTAGGAGTACATGCTACATGAACTAGACATCCCAGATGGCACTCGTCTGAGAGATGAACTCCATCAGGTACAACTCAACCATTCCAAACAGAACGTATGAAAGGATGTCCTCTATCAAGAAATTTCTGCTCGAACTGCCTATAGTGCCCGGCACTAGAGGATCTACTATCACAGTATTGTGCCCAAGGCATGACCATGGGAAACAAAGTGAATAGGCCCACTCCTTGACACAACGTTCAATTGGGGGAGAAATACTCCAGTCTAACCCATCATATCTCAGTCACCCCAGTAAGAAGTGGCCATCACCTCAATCCGTCAAAGGAGTACTAACTTATACCTTGGGAATCGATTACATAATGTGGAGGGGCTCACTCCTCATAACTGTGTCCTACTATTGAAGGAGATCTTACTCCCCTAAAAGACCTTCTCCTCATCACTACCTGAAGACATGGGAGTACTACTCCATAAGTGAGGATCCACACCCTACCCGATAGGGGAGTACAACTATGATAGTTTATTCAATTTGGGGGACACGTGCCCCAGTACGTTAGAGGGATACCGAACCCAGGCTAGAGGATCCACACCCTAGCTCGGTAAAGGAATACTGACTCTTTTGTAGATATTCATAAGGAGGACCCACAACCTAGGATGACTGGGGAGTACCTACTCCTAACATAGACGACCTACACCCTATCTGGTAGGGGAGTACCTGACTCTATGTGAGTTAAGTATGTATGACCCTCACCCTATTCTAATTGTGGAGTATCAACCCCAATGATATTAAAACCATCATAGAAGAAAACTAACCCACACTCAGGATGTAGGGAGTCCCGTCTCTACAGGAGCATAGGAGTAAGGAATACCCGCACCTTGATTCATCATGGGAGTAATTATCCTAACGTTCACTATAAGAAACACCCTGGTTTGGATCTTAGGTTATCTATCATACCTCAAATACAAATAATATCAATGAGAAAGTATCCCGATGATCTTTCATGTCATAGGGTTAAAACGCAACAGACGACGTGCGAACGAGACATCAGGTCTGAAAGATATATGCATTTAAGTTGAGACTATCCAGTTGGATTCAGGTAATATCCAACCTATAAAAACACTAACATACTATAAAATACACATGTAGTATATTAAAAGTACCACATCTTCATAATGGTTCCAATGGCATAGACTGTTTGTCAATCAGACGTCCTGTTTAAGAGATACGCTCATTTAAGTGAACTGGCCACTAGTGGGTCTGAGTCCAGAACGACACAGTCGGATTGACCCAACCCGGCCCAATGGTACCAACCTTGTTCGAATGGGCTTTGTATAGAACCCATGGCTATAGGCGCATCCCGTTGGGTCGGGGTTTTTACCCTACCCACCTAGCAAGGTGTGGCCCGTCGGGCTGCGGAATCGCTCGGCCCGCTGGCCGAGGGCGGGAAACCGCTCACCTCCCAAATGGTCGAGACATTCAAGACTTCAAAGTCACGACACCATATGATTTTTCATCTCTTGGACCACTACCGCCCCCTGAACATGGGTCTTCTCGTGGTCATGGGTGCATTTCCTCTCTCCACCATAGCTCTTTGTTGCAACCTTCATCCATGGTGCACAATCGCAGTGTGCCACATGTATCCTCAGCAACGCCGAATAGCACACCACCTCCTGTCCGATCGATGTGGACCGACCTACTACAGACCCACATGGGAGGGTCTTCCCTCTGATGCATCTCAATGCCATGACCTTCCACCACAGCATTCCATCGCAACGCGCCACCCCACTTCAACGCGAACAACATTGTTCGACCGCCCCTTGTCTGTAGTGGTTCCTTCAGATTCATTTGTGGCTGCCAGGTTATGGTCACAACCTCCCTCAGTTGGTGGTCCCACCACATGTCTTCTTTACTCCACCGCTTCTTCTGGTCACCCACATAGACTGCAAACATAAAAGGGTTTGGAAGAGGGCCCGAGCCTTATTGGTTCGGCTCGAGCCCTCTGCGTTAGCATTATAACATGGGAAGGGTTATTAGATTATATAAACTCCTACAATGACACCACATATTATTTTACCACATTAAAGAGAAAAACACAGGTCAACCCATTGGATGGTTGACACGTGTTCTTCATAATATTCTAGAACTGCATAAAAGGGGATTTATCAAATATATATAACCCCTACCTTGTAATCGTTGGATGGAAATGTGGATTGGAAAAAGTGTCTATGTCCATAGGTGTTTGTTGGTGCTTTTCGTCACCTGTAAATTCCAACAATGTAGGTCTCTCGAAGATACATTCTATGCAGGTACAAGTTGTCACTAAACTTCGTCAGAGGTTACCCTCTTTCGTGCTGAAAACCCATTCCTGAGCATCACTTAAATAGATGATAGAATAGGATCAACACACTACAAAATTAATGAGGTTTGTTAATGTGTATAATTAATGAACCTCATTAATTATCATAGTGGTGTAGTTACACATTCATTAAAATACTCCACCGATGTGGCTACATAAATTAAGAGTCAACCTATTAAATGGTTTTGACGTTTCACTACGGTCCCACCACCATTTTTCCAATGGTTGGCCAAAGGAAAAAAATATAATAACCAAAAGATACTTAATTATTTTTTTGGAATGTAGAAAAATTAAAATTTTGTCCAACACTTTCTAGTCAAAGTTAAGCTTCCATTAAGCGAATCGTAGCACTATAGATTCAATGGTTCCCTCATATTTTTAATTTGAGAACCGGTTCAAAAGATAGAATTCACCACCCGAACGTTTACTAAACAAACCTTTAATAAAAGGTCAAAAATTATTAACAGTCATTGTCAAGCCATCCTGGCCGAGGTTAGGATCCGCTTGTGGGGAACCTAACCTCACAAGATCAATGATACTCTCATATTTTCAATCTATGTTTCTGTTTATAATTTATAGAATATAAAACAAAATAATTGTTACTTAATTATTTTATTTACGACCAAAAACTAACTTCTATTAGTGTCCCATGATAGCCAATGTTAGTATCTTCCTAATGAATTAATACACTCATGAGTTCAGTGATGGTCTTAGATTTTTAATTCGAATCACCGTTAGTGATTTGGAAGCATTTGAAAAATAAAATCAAATAATTTATTAATTCTATGTACAATTATTCTATTTTTGGGTTTCATCACTAGTGGAATCTGCCGACAAAAGTTAATTCACGCCTAGGGTAAACCAACTATTCTGAATGAAACAATGTCTTGTGATTTTTGATCTAAGAATCCATTTTAGACTTTTCCACATTTTGAGGAAAAATTATCATGTTCTCTATTTAATTTTTAACATTGTTTTCGACAGATCATTCTGGGCACTCCGGGCATTGGAATCATGTGCCGTTAGATTTCGCGGTTTCAAAATAATTCTATATATATAAAACATTTACAAGGAAATTTTGAGACATTACATTACATAACTATTATATTTTTTTATTTATCAATTATAACATATGATGATGTTATATTTTATTTCCACTCACTTTTATATGGACATACATTTTCATACCAAATTAATCTTCATATATTATTGTATTATTTAGTTTAAATTCATTTCATTATGATTATTTCTCATTTCTTCTATTTATTTTTTTCTATATCCAGGTTGTTCATTCCCACCAATTATATCCACTACTATTGGTTTATGATAATATCGATTATTTTATAAGATTATCATAAATAACATTAAAACATTTGAAAAGTAAAGCATAAGACGCTTTTTTCCAATTTGGAATTTTAAACAATTAAATTTAAAAATATTAAATTAAAAAAATTCCATTATTTTAAAAAATAAAATATTTGTTCTTCCACTCATCTTTTTTGGATACATGTTAGGTATTTTCAGTGATTTATTATTGGGAAATCTATATTATGTGTTTTTAAAAACACTAAACATTACATTCTAAAAAATATGTATATTGAATATAAATTACACTTTGTATTTTTTAATAATTATTAAATGATTTTTTGATAAATTTTGTATTTTCACATTTATATATTTTCCAAGGTATATCTCTCATGAAGTGATCTTTTGATCACACATTATATTTTGTTATGATAGATTTATTTTTTAAAATGAAATATTTAGATCCATGGATACTTAATTTCATGTTATCAGAGAACCAATTCTTAATCCATTAGTTTATAAACATGTGTTTAGGATTTATTTTAGGTTTTTCACATATGTCTGGATGTTGATGAATTCTATCTGATATAACCCTTTTTACAGATGTTTAATATTATATATCATGAAATTATTCAAGCATGGACATTATTAGTTTCTTTATAAATGAGTTGTTATGATTTGTTCACTCACATTTAAGGAATGGAAATAAAGGGGATTTTCATATTAGAGTTGGAATTATGGGTTTTCCAAAATAGTTTTTCTTATGTTTATGGATGTGAAAATCATAGTTGTTATTTATTAGCTTTTGAAAATAGATCAGAATGAATTTTATTTCCCTAAAATTCTATATTTCAATTATTATGAATTATTTTTAAAGTATTCTTCACATTTATATCATCATTATATGTTTTGTGACTATAAGAATGTGTTCTGAGCTAAGTAATATATTTTTTTCATCCGTAACAATATTGTTTAGAAATTATGTAACTATAATGTGTTTTATTATTATAATATATGATATTTTGATCATTGAACTATTATATATATGTATTTTTCATTTTTTTATTCATGTTGTAATATGTTATCCCAAAATGAGAATATGTGATCACCCTATCTAATGGTACCGTTCCCTAGAGAATGAAGAAGATTATATCATGTAATATTTCAAGAAATTGTATGTTATGGAACTACTATGAACAAATGATAAATAGTTTTCTAAAATGAGGTGTTTATAAATCTAATATATGAGGGACAAAACACTTAAGTTTTCAGATTGTGCTACTTTTTTTAGATATATTATTTAAATTATTCGGTTAGTGGCATAAGTAGCTTAATTCCCATTTTAGTAAATCTTTAGCATATAAATGTGAGAAACAAGGTTAATAATGTCTTCTCAAATATAAAATAATTATTTTTTCCATCTTTACTTTTTTGATAATTCCTTATGTTGGACCTTATATATTTCAGTAATGACTTGTGTAGAATGGATTACTTATTCTTTTTAACAAATTAATTATATGTGACCCTCTATTTGAAAGTTTCCATAAAATAATATCCATTCCATAATTTTGTTATCATTTACTTTAATATTTCTTCATGGTATGATGTGATTGTTGTAGAGCTATTCAAGTTATGACTATATTAAATGCATCGCCCATAAACCACTTCTATTTTTTTCAATATTTTTTTGTAGCCTCCACTAAAATTCACAATTTTCATCATGATGCATTTTTTTTCATTTCCTTCGGTCGTTCCTTATTTTTGTCTCCATTAATTTATTCTTACTTCTTATTATTATGATGGATGAATTGATAAAAATTATTCAATTGTGTGATTGACCTACATGGTAATTTTAAATGGATTCCTTGGAGATATTCTCAAAACAACATTCCCATTAGATGTAGAACACATAATTGAAATTATTAGGTCTGTTTCCAAATTATGAATATCATTTATACATTGATATATTCCTAGAATTATTTTGGTTGGAATTCATTTTTAACATCATTCCCAATGTTGTCTAATTTTTCCTTATCATATTTTTTGGTATTTTATTTACATTTTTATATATGATTTAATAAGCATCTATTACTCTTGTAACCACCTAAATTGAAAATAAAATTAATATTTTTAAAGTTTTTCATATATTATTTAGGAATAAAAATTATTTACATTCACCCATGGTTGTTTTTTTAACTACATATTTCATAACCAAGATATAGTATCTCAGTTAATGTTAAAAATTGATAAATTTTGCTACCATTCTAATGCATAATTAACAATCTTATTCTAACTCAAAAATTCCCCACAAATAATTTTCTTATCCTATAATCTCTATAGAATTTTGGTTTTTTAATAGTGATATCCTAATTGTTTTTATCATTCTTATAAAATATTTTGGATTCTCTTAAGTAAAGCGGCTTCGTACACAATATTATATCCAAACTTGGTATAGATGTATGGTTATATGCATTTTTTTCTTATATTTTTATAATGGATTTGAATTTACACATTTATTTTTCATAAAAACAATTTACAAAGAATAAATATATGGTTTTATGGTTGATACCATTATATTAAGGATGTTAGGATTTGATCATTTAATGTTCTCAGATTCTTCCCACATGTTTGATATATTTGTTCACAAATATCTTCCCTAGAACACAATGTGGTAGAGGATCCTTTTCTATTTTCTTGTGATGAATTAACTAAACTATTTAGAAATTATCAATATTGATAACATGCTGAAGGAAACTCATTTTGAGGTTATTTTTATAAAAATATATTTTCCTAAAATTTTATTCCTAATTATATTTTAGTTTTTCACAATGTTAATCATGCAATCAACACTTTTATTATAATAAACGGTTGACCTCTCTAATATTGTATTATGTGACTTCCTCTTTTTCCAATATAATACTGGGGATTGAAATTTGTTTTCTTTATTGTTTATAGTACTTTTATTCTATCCCTGTGATTTTTTTCATTTCCTTTCTCTTTTTTGGAAACCATACTCAATGTTTTGATTATATGTCCTTAATCTCACAATTCCATATGTTTTTATCATCAAAGTGATTTGTAATAATTTTATAAATTAAATTTATTTCTTCTAATTACATGTCCATTATCATTGATTCTCACTCGATGTATGTAACCTATTTCTATAACTTTTTAAAGGATAAAAAATAAAGGAATTATCAAATATTTGAAACTATTGAAATTTTTATTCAAATTAACCAGATGAATCAAAATATTCTCCATCATATATATCATAAAAGATATGGTCTTTTCCAAATACAATTGGTTCACCAAATGAAATATCTTGATATGGAATTACTATTACCTAAACATTAATTATGAGATTAGATATACTTATGATAAAAGAATTTATCTTCGTATTTCTACAATACATTTCAGAATTGTCTTAAATAATCATTCATGGCCTTATCTCATCAAAATTATAATATATAAAAGATGTATTTTATTACACATTTTATAAGAGTTATGCATTCATTATCAATATATAAAACATCTTCTTTTCTATTTCATGGGTCATAAAAGAGGAGGAAATAAAATCAATAGTTGATAAAATTTATATAATTTTTATTCCATTTTCTTTTATATGAAAATACAGAATATAAATCCATTGATATATAAGGAAATCCAAAAGTGGTGTGACCATATATATGATAAAAGTTGTTAGGATAATAGTTTAATGTGTGAAATGCTAAGGGAGAGGGGTTGAATCATTTAATATATAATTATAATTGAATTTTAAATTTATCCCTTTATTATCACTTCACTTATTCAGTGATTAGATCTCCCTTTCACAATATCTATCCTTTAGTCTATATAAAAGAAAATAAGGAATAATAAATCATAATAAAATAACACTTGGAATTTTCAATGAGTTTTTTCTCACTAATAATGACTACATAACCATTGTGTCATGGTAATTATATAATAAAAATATCTTCCTATTTAGTTTTATGTGAATATAAAGAAATGATGTGTGTTGGACTCATTATCTTATTACATTCTTGGTAAAATGAATTCACTAGCAAACTCTTCAATCCCTTAACCAATAAACCCTCTAAAAATTAAAAGATATCAACCCATACCCCCATGAAGTATGATCTTTTATGTGGCTTTATTCTCACTATCGTACAACAATTAATTGGATCTTCTTATTCTGTTCTATATTAATTAGGATGGCATCCTAAATCTACATTAAAAAACTAGGTTAAATGATTCTAAATTATATTGTTCAATATTTTAGTCTAATTATTACCTATTGAGTCCATTCAAAACTCTATTTTATATTCTCTTACATTAGTGAATATGAAAATATAATTTTATGAAAGAACACATTATAATCATTTCAGGCATCTTTGTTTGTAACATGATATGTGTCATATGAATTTTCTCTGACATGAAATATATTAAATGAGAACTATAGTAAATATCTTATAGTTTTTTAAATAATTATAATATATTAATATTTTTATGCATTAGATATTATTCATTTCCCACATTAAAATATCAAAAAATCATGAATGTGAATTTTTACAAAATCACAATATTTCAATATCAAAATATATGTACTATAATTTACAGTATTATCTACTCTCAAATAGTGTATAAAATATCAAAATTAAAATTTAGTATCTTCAAACCCCTATATATGTTTGTTCCATTTTAATATAGATGTAATCGTGGCCTCATATTCCATTAAAATAATAAAATTCCCACATTCAATATTTTGTACATCCATAAAATCAACCTATATGTATTTCATATGTGAATGTTTTATATTTCTTTTCAAACTCATGTAGCATGAAGATAACATGGTTTACAAATCTCAATTTTATTTTGGAATCTCCACATCCTTGACTAGGAAAGATATTTTCCTTTATTTTTCTCACATGTTGTGTCTCAACACCCCATGTAAACTATTTCAACATTCACTCCTCCAACTCAATGTTTTTCATATTATATGTTTTGGAAGGGTCTCATTATATTTCATTTTCAAATATCTTCCATGAAACATCAACTTCAAAATCATGGTATTTAATTCATTCTTTTTTTTTCTGGGCATAATTTTCAATTTAGTGTTCATTACGGTGTGGTTATTTTTATCAACACATTTTATGGATTTGATGAATTTGATGAGTATCTACATTTCATTGGGATGTAACTCACATAAAATTAACATTACCAGGGAATATTTATAATCATATTAATTTTTTAAATGATCATAATCATATTCATGATGTCATCTCCTCACTATCAGTGTGGTCACTAATAAGGATATCATAGTATCTATAGTTGGTATATTTTTATATTCATTCTCCATAATCATGTTCAACTACGTTTAAATGAAGAATAATAATCATAATGGTATCTATACAAAAATAATTCTATATTTTAATTATCATATATGATTCTTCATTAAATATTAAATTGAGAAAACATAAAATTTTCAAACAAAAACATGAAAAAGAAAAATCATACTTTTTAAAGGAATATTACTCATCGTGATATCATCTGAAATCCACATAATTTTAATTATAATTCCTATAATAAACCTTTAATTCATATGGTATACCTTATAAATTCATATTTAAAACAATAATTTATATGTAAATTCTATTAATTTTGTACACAAATAAAATTTATGTTTCCAAAAATAGACAATGAACTTCGAAATTTTGTGATAATTACTTTACAACCTAAAAATTAAAAATCACCATCCTTAAAAATAATTTCCCATTTTCTATAAATTTAAATTTCATCATAAAATATTCCAAAATAGTTTTTCAATTATAAGAAAATATATATTCATATTGCATTGAGTCATCAAATAAAACACTTCACCATTAATCATGGTGTTGTGGTATATTCTATCTTATTAGAAATATTATTTCCAAATACAAAACAACATATAAGAATTTATTCTTCCATATAATATAATTGGTTACTAAAAATTACATCAAGTAAAATTTTCATGACCATATTGATATAAGACCACATTTCATCCATAATGAAAACAAATACAACTCATACACAGTGTAGGTTAAACAAGATTGTAATGTAATAATTGTAGTTTAGTGATTTTTATAATCAATTTGTGGTGTATAATGATCTTTTAGTGTCTGGTTATGGTGTCCAACCATGTTATCAGGCTCACAAAGAGTACATGGGGTTTATCTGTGATTTTTTATTAAAATATTCTCAATATCCAGTATTATATGAATGTTTACAAGTTTTGTTCATTAATTTACATCTATAATATTTTTTAATGATGTTTACTATTATTATATATCTTCATATTCATTTAATGTTATAATTTTGATTCCTCCTCCCAAAAAAGGATTCTATTTTTTTTGATTAAATATTACTTGGTTGAGAAAAAATATTATTAAATCCCATATTAATTTATATTTTATTTTGAAAACTATAGTGATCTTTATAGATGTGTTCTTAAAACCATTTATATATTTTTAGATATAAAATGTAATATATTTAAATGGTTTCATTTAGAAAAAATTAAATTAATCAAATAATTGAGTGGATTTTTTTTATAAAATTTGATGTGTTTAGGTTGGGTTACCTAGTTATAATGTTATCGTAGACTTGTAATAGGAATCATTTTTATTAACTAACAAATGATAGGTTTCACATGTGTTTCGCCTCCCCCAATGTATTGAATGGATTTGGTAATTATTAACTAGAAATAGAATTATTTTTGGTATAAGCTTATTCTTATGTGAGTATGATTTTGTTTATGAAATTAGAAAATAATCCACAACTTGTTTACGCAATAAAAACCCAATATATTTTTGTGTTTCTAGATAATCCTAAGGTAATTCAAATCCATACATGTTCTAGTAATTTCTATTAACATAAATACTTCATAAATTATATTAAATTATATATATAATAAATGTATTCGAGGGATATAGATGATAATCAACTAAAGGTAGTACCAAATCAAAATAAACAAATAAATCACAATATAATTCAAAGGTAGAAACTAGAATTTTACACTATGAATAATTAATAGAAGAATGAGATTTTATTAATTGAAATCAAAAGATCAATGTTTTCAGTTTGAATCCCTTAACTTAAACAATCAAACTTGATCTATACCCCTCAATGTGAAGATTTACTTTTGAAAATAGAGGGATAAAGATCTTGAAAAAATAGAATGACAAAAATAAAATTTTAAAACCTGGAAATAGCAATAGCGAAAGTCGACTATAAAGAGATATCATTTTTACTTACTTATTAATGATTCTTATTATATTTTTTCATTATATAAAAATCATTTCTGATCCTATATTCATTAATTTATTTTATAAATTCTTCATTTATTTAATATACCATTTCAATTGTGGTCAAACCATCCATAAAATCTATAGAATATTTTTTTTAATTCAATATGATTTAACAATAATAAAATATGAATGATAATTTTCATTTGGATAATTATGGCCTCTAATGATTGGATTTCATTAATAACGATGTGGTTCTCTAATGAATCTACTACTATAATAGTCAAACCTTTTGATCTCCACCAGATATCTCATCAAACCACTGATATTATCAGCGAACTAATCATGATAAGGAATGTGTTTATATCATAAAATTTGTTATAATTAAAAAGTACAATGAATAAAATGTGTTTCAATTACTCTTATGATGTTAAAAATTATCCTTATTGGCTAGGGGAAACCATCCATGTCATGTGGGGAAACCATTCTTTAGAAGTCAAGATCATTATTATAGTGATCCTTATAATGGATAAATGATCAATATAAAAATTAATAGCCCTTATGAAGAATATACATCCTTGTAAAAAATTTATTGATCCATACAAGATTCAACTTCATTTATATCAAGACCAAATTATTCTTTATATGATATATATTCCTTTTGAAATTAATTATTCATAGGTTCAAATGAATTTAACAAAAATATATAATGAATCATACAAAGAGTTTTATCCCAAAATTC
This sequence comes from Viscum album, assembly GCA_963277665.1. Taxonomy (NCBI): domain Eukaryota; kingdom Viridiplantae; phylum Streptophyta; class Magnoliopsida; order Santalales; family Viscaceae; genus Viscum; species Viscum album. The sequence goes on along the minus strand of OY728138.1, from coordinate 282,258,416 downwards.
ATAATTTATAGTCAGAAAAAGCTGGACTTACTTTTAATAAAATAAGAAAAATAATAAGAATCATGCTATGAATTTTATTCCATATATAAATTTTATTAATCAAATAACAATTTATCCATTTCAAATAATTTTCAAAAAATATAATGAATTAAAAAATTTCCCTTAACACTCTTTAAAAATTTACTAAATTTACAAATATAATGAAAAAAGAGATTTAATGTAAATAGAATATAATTTATTTTTTTAATATTCAATGTGGAATAATGAAATAAATAATTGTATATATTAGTAATCTATTTTATATATCATGAGAAAACTAACCAATGATTATTTAAATGGAAATACATTATAAAATCTTGGGGTATCAAAATATCTATTCATCTTGAACCCTAATATCCAAGATACCCAAACTCTACCACTCATATTACACTACTTATGTCCCAAGTAGCTGACCCTCTCATATAACATATTAATATTCCAAGATTCTAAATATTTGGTAATGATGTCATACATAGTAGTTACTAAGTCCCATCGATATAACTCTCCCATGATCTAAGAGAATATAATATGGGAGATGGGGAAGATGGTTGGAACCCTTCCTTAGATTACCTTTTTTGATCTAGATACCAAGTAGTAAGGATCCCTCTCGATCAGGAATATTCTGATATAGTAACAGAACTTAGCCACCCGATCTTATTATGATCATTTAGAGGGTATGAATGTTTATATAGCATCCATAATTGGGCATCCTAATATAGTAGAAACCCTAAGTGGAATGATTAAACCTAAGATCAAAGTAGTTTCTTCCACTAATTTGGACTTTGAACCTCCAATTCCTATAAAGAATAATTTATAATCATTTATCTATATTGATTCCATTTTGGATATATTTTTTAGAGAGTTTAAATCATAAAAATGAATTGATCATGAAGCTCATTAATAGAGTTTATATCAATATTCTAATCATAGGTAGCTGATATATATTAAATAAAAACCTAGAGAGTAAGAGTTTCCCTAAATTGAGGAATAATTAGCCCCTAGTAGGAATGATGATGTGAGAACATAAGATCTATTGGATAGTTCCTCCACAAATTTTTTCCCTTTTGGATCACCTTAATTAATAAATGTATCAACATTTTTTCTTTAACAATGTATTGTTTTGCATTTTGAATATTATTTATTATTATTTTCTATAAATCATGTAAAATATATATAATGTGCTGAATTTTTTAATAGATCTATTTTTTCAACAATACTAATAAATTAATTATTATTTCTATATCTGTAGTTCCAAAGTTTTCAATAATGGATTTCCAATAATCGAACATCAAATAAATGAAAGGGATTTAAATGTAATTAATGCAATCTAGTTAATAGGGAAATAGCTGTACATATATAGGTAAAAACTAGTATTATTCAATTGTTTTGAGATATTTCATTACTTCACATCTCTTATATTTGTATTCTCTCCATCCTCAGTTAAATAATTAAGTAAATGTTTAGTTTCGGTGTGGGGAAGGGATATTTAGATCCAATATAGGTTTCACCCCATTTGATCTTAGATATGTCACAATTTATATAAAACATTTTACTATTTGGAAAAATTTTATTTAATATAGTCATACATGTTAAAGGAAAAGGTAATAAAATTTATGAGTTTTTTGTTCATTATAATTTCCATATAATCCAAAATTATAAATAATATAAATATAATTATAATTTTTAATTAGTATAAGTCTTCAATAATTATAATTTTTCATAGAATTCATTAAATTAGATGATTGTCCGTAATTAAAAATCTCATTCATGGGAGATTCTCTAAACCCCCTTGATATATTATCTATAGTACCCTATTTCTTGAGTGATTATCAATATATGCATAGATATACATGCATTATATTAAATAGTATTTAATTAGGAAGATTCTAACTATATTATATATGGTAATTTTTTTATATTGTTTGGCTTGGTGATATTCCTTATTTCATAACTTATTTTAAACTTATAAATACCATGAGTACCATTTTCTTATGCCACGTTACAAGATGATTCTTCAATCACAATTAAATTCATCTATATTGTGATATGATTCTAATTAAGATGAAAATAGGTGTGTCTTTTTTTAATATTTTTACTTGATACTTCATCTTAAAGGTTAATGATATATGAAATTCCCTATGAGACATAGTGAGAATAGTTCAATTTTTTTATTTTTCATACATGGACACTTTATCACTTAAACAATTAGGTAATAATTGAATTAAATTCAATTTACCTTTAGATATTAACCATCCCTTTCCATATTAATTTTATTATAAATACTGTTTTGAGGAGATTTATAGATATGATAACTGTTCTATTATTTTAATATTTTAAGGATTTTTTTATACTATGGTTATCCTGCCCACTCAAACTATAATGATTTTATGACTATTACAATTAGTAACAATATGGGAAAAATTATATTCATATTTTTGGAAATGAGGCCTTTTCAGTGTATAATGTTGATCAATAAATGATAATAATAAAAAAAGTTGAAATTTAACATTTTCTGTAATGATCATGTTATGAAACCCTCTAATTTGTTTAATATGTAGGTGATATTTTATAATATTTTTGGTGGATGACAGAGTGTTTTTCATTAATCTAAAAATTTAATCATTTAATATTGATAATAGATAACATTTCCTTTTTATCCAATATTTTAATTTTTATAGTTGACATATATAGATTCTATTTTGGTTTGGTCAAGACAGTATACATGAAACATTGAATCGTTGATGGAGAGTCCACATAGAGTTCATTAAGAGAATGAATTATGAAATTTCTATTTCATGTTTAGCCAAAATAGAGTTATAGATATAAATTATAATATAGAATGTACTTGGACATGAGAATGACATTTTTTTACTATTGATGTGATTGTGGACGTTTAGATAATTTATTTCATATGTACATCTATTTAAAATATATATTTTACTGATCACTATATTTTCAAACAATATATATATACATGGAAACTAGAATGGTGTTCATATATATTGAATTTAAAAATCATATAACTAAACCCTGTAATAGGAAACTACTTCTTCCCTCAATAAAAATTATATTATTCATGAACCACATAAATCATTGTGTTAGATTTTTCATTCCATATTAATTTTGTAAAATATCATAAGCCGTGGTATTGAAGCCTTATTTAGGTTATAGGGTTCTTAATTGTTTATAAAAAAATTTACTTCATGAAAAAATTTTATAATATATTTAAATGATTGAAATTAATTTCCCTTGTAGATGATATGGATAAAATATTATTTGTAAAAAAATGAGACACATCTTCTCTGAAAGGGAGATCCATAAATTATGATAAATTTCCCCCATGTTTTTTTGGAAAGAAAACCCTAGGAATTAAACAACTGAAGTATTTTAAACCTATTTCATTGAACATAAAATCATCGATTTTTATCGTGGGATTGATGAGGGATCAATCAAAAATATTCAAAAATTATTTTATTTTAAACAATATATATTGATGAATTTATTGTTAAATATTTAAATGGATTAATATATGTTTATGATCCACCATAATTATGAATTTATATCAGTGGAGTCAAGTTGAGTTTGTAATTTACTTAATTTATCATTGAAATTAATTTTTCATTATCTTATAATTAATGATAGAGATATTGGATGCATCTTTCACAGTGGAATGTAGTCCCTATAGAATATTAAAATTAAATATAAATTATTTTTTAGACTTATAAAATATTGATATAGTAAAAATAGAATAATTAAAAATATATGGATCTATAGTTAAAATTTAAAATGGGGAAATATCATTGAATTGGATAAATTTTATATACATGTATTAATATAAGTAATATATCCATGATAAGTATAAAAGATATGGCCTAATAAATAAGTGTTCTAATTATAAATGATATGTTTGAAAAGACTGAATTTCATGAATGAAGGATTCAAGTAGTGAATTAGTGAATATAAAAATAAAAAATAAAAATATTTTTATTCTTAGTTTCTATAGATCCATGAGGACATAAATACCACACTTCTATGTTTTTTTCATGAAATTTTGAGATAAAATGTATATTATATTTTATTCCCTGAAATTTGGAAATGAACATCTCACTCATTATGAACCTATTGAAATTGTGATGATTTGTGATAAATTTATTAAAAAATAAAAAATTCAATATGATAAATGATATTATATATATCCACCAACACTATTGATATTTATTATTCATTATATAACATAAAAATATGGTATATTTTGAAACATATGTCAAAAAATCATTGAAAATCAGTAATGATTACCTCACTATAGCATAAAGAGTGAATAATATAACAATTTACATTGATAGTAATTCAAATCATATAAATATTGTAACACCTCGAGATTTTATGAAAAATATATTTTTTAATATCATTGATGTCTCATGTTGTACGCTACACCAAAAAGAGCTTGCACTACTCACATCCCTGACTTGGCTTGCATTACACGCAATCGCGACCATCCACGTTAGTGTGGGTTGTACGCAATACCGAGTTTGACTAAACAATGATATGTTATTAAAATATTATATAAACTAGCCCTTATGAATAGTAATACCCACTTTTTGAAATGTTATTTTTCAACATGGACATCATTTTTGGATTATTAATATCAAAATTATCCTAGGGTGAATTTTTGGTATTTTTCTGAAAACTTTCCATTTTTGATGAATATTGAAAACACTGGTTTACTATTTAAAAACCAACTTTTCATATAAATAATTTTTTATTTTATTTAAATTTATTTTAGGTCAAAATTGATAAATAATACCTATATATGTTCAATGTAATTCATTGGAGTCATTTTATAATAATTTTTTATATATAAAAAAGTTTATTGAACTTTTCACTGTCTTTTACCCACCTCCTAGGAGAGTTTGAAAATTTACATAAAACATAATTTTACCACTTCTGTGAGTGGAATTTCAAACATCCTAGAGAAAATTTTAAAATCAAGGAGTAAAATTTGTTTCAAAAATATAAAAATAATTTTTGGTGAATAGTAACTATTTACTTTTATTTTCCACGAATAAAATTAAATAGGGTAATTAAGTGTAAAAATTATAGTATTATTACCCTAACACATGTCTTAATTCTATTGGATAAGTGTAATTAGACCAAAAACAACCTTAGGAATAAAATATTACTCTTTAGGTCTACTTGTATTATATTATGACATTTATTATTATTTTATTTCAAGAAGAGTTAAAATACTTAAAATCAAAGTTTAATAACTAATTTTTTTTAATGTAGGGTTGTACATAAGATAAATTCGACTATAAATATTCATTATAAATATAAAAATATTTCCTACATTATGGTATTTTATTTATAATTTTGAGACATTATATAATGTAATTTTTTGTAACACAATGAAGATGCAGTAATTACCTTATTAAAGAAATATTAACATAATTGATGTTATAAATACCCAAATAAATGTAATTTGAGACTTTTTATGAATTAAACTAATTTTATAGGTCAATATGACATATTATTATTGATTCAATTAACCTTTTTTTAACTAATCAGGCCGTAAAGATTTTCACAAAAATCAATTACCAAATAGTGTCAAAATTGACATAAAATAGATTTTAAAAAAAAATTTATATTATTAATTGTTATTCTATGCCTAAAAATCTACGGTTTGGAAAAATTACTTATATAAGGTTATATATATTAATAATTAACCACTTGGGGTTATTTTGACTTGTTATAGTAAGTTTATTAACCATATAGTGTAAGAAAACAAGAAGAGACGGTAAAAGTTAAATTATTTTACTTAAAGTAAAATCTACATTATAACGTTAAAATAGTACCCTAAACATGTATAAAACGTATTGGTTGAGAGGATTTAGACCCATCCCCACTTTATATTCGAAATAAATCAATTTTGAGATATTATAAACCGAATATGACTTTATTATAAAATAATATTCTAAGTTTTTCCAAAGGTGCCCCTCTCCTCCCTTATAAAAAGGGCACCCCTTCCCAATTCTATTCACACCAATTTGAGCCTTGAATCTTGGACAAACCCTGAAGATTACTCTTCTAATGCTATATATTTATATCATAGAGTTTTTAGTCTTCTCAAAACTCCAAACCTAGTGCCCTAAGAAGAAGTTTAAAGGTGGTGTGTCGAAGAAGAGGTAATCTCTTCTACCGATTCTTTCAAGTTTCTTTTTTATTCTACTTCCACTTCTTTAGTTGTTTCATTATAAAGTAATAACATAAGTATTACATATACACTGATATGTTATTATAAATATGAAACAACCCTATTTAACCTTCTATCCATCCTACGTAAAACAAAATCACCATGTGTGCATACGTACGGAATATCGCCTCCACGCCGTGGTGTAATCTGTTTTTCCAAAACCACCTTACATGGATTGGTATAATGGTGTAAAGAATAACTATATATAGTTATTATAACATCATAGTTATTCTGAGATATTATATCATCCATGCCAATTCAATTCAATAATTATGGGAACGATGTCATCGCTCGTGCGTACGTACGAATTACCGTCTCCACGACGCGATGAGATTAATTCTCCATGTTAACCATTCAAGAATGATTATAATGTACATATAATGAATAATAATGAAATATATCACATAATAAAGATACTTTATTTATGTATATATATATATATGTCATCTGGTTACTTCCATTCAAGTCAATAAATAAAGTAAAATAGCATTCATGTGTACGCACAGCCTACCATCCCCATGAACGTTGTATTTCATTTCTTTTGTCTATCTATTATATATATATATTCTGAATATATATGATATATAAATCATGATTTAAATTTTGGAAGTATGTAAATAATGATATAGGTTTTAGTAATATCAAGAACAACATGTCCAAACACTTATGATAAATAAAATGATTTTACCCAAAACACTTCTTTAACATGGAATTTTCAAAAGAACGGGTAATATAAAGTCATAAGTGAACCATATATGATATAATAACAATGTATATGATTCTTTAATAATTCAATGACATTATTTAAATCATTATACGGGAGGTTCATATATGTATGAAGTATATCAGACATAAGATAAAGGATAACTTTCCCAATCTCGTTTTTATCCGAGATTGTTTATTCGTAAGTATTTAATGGGGTTATATTTTTCATCCATGTCAATAATAATGTTTTTTCAAAAATTGTTTAATATTATTTAATATATGTTTAAATTCATGCTTACCCCTCTTTGACTTCTACATTGTGTTATGGTATGAGTCCTTCTTTTGTTTACCATATATGGTACTTTTTGACTTTTTCCTTAAAAGTACGAGGCGAATGTTTTTTAACTTATACGACATGAAGAGATTTTTACAGTTTCCTATCACCTTATTTTAATGAATTTTTCTCAACAATATTTCATGTTTATTTTCAATACAATCCTTTTTTTTAAAATTGTGTGGCATTTTGTGAAAAGAAAATGATTTTTAAGAAGAATGGTTACATTCCTCAAGAATTATTTTCAAGTATTTTATCAAAACCATTTTCTATCTAAGATGACATTATTTTCATATGTGTATGTTTCAAGTATAATGTATCTATGATTTAAATGGATTCACATTTCTTATGATGAAATGATATCCATTTGTTTTACATGGATTATTTTATGATTGGATGATGTTTATAAAACCCATTTTATTCATTGGTTTATAATGAATGATTTTTGTTTATGCTGTGGCACACATATGAATGATTTCATCATAAAATGGGTGGGACCTATATCTTCCTCCAATTCATTGGATAAATATTAATATCTCATTAGATAAACATGTCTGGAAGGGTAAGTTAATCTGGTTCAGTGTTACAGGACTGAAACAAGGAGTGAACTCGATTTAGAATGGGACATTGTCAACTAAGATGGTCTTGGCAGTAAATCCTTAGATACTATGGAAATCATATGATGTTATTATTGGTTTTCCAAAATTAAATGTTTTATTATCATGCTATTTTATCATAATTGGTGTCCTTTTATGACCTATGCCTTACGTACTTCTAATATTTATTTTTCAACTCAATATTTTGATGTGTAAACTTTATGTTCATGTTTTTAAGTTCAATTGTATATGGGTTGTTTTATTTTCTACATGCTTACCCTTACTGAGCATTTTCCCTCACCCTTTATATGTTTTATTTTCACCAAGATATAATGAAAGGTTTTAGGTATGAAAAAAGGGTAAGATCTTTATGGGAGATGTTGAAGATCTTTCAATATGATTAGATGATATTGTTCTGAGTCTCCAAAGACACTAAACTATTACGGTACTTGAGTGTTGGTTTTTGTTATGTATTAAGTATTCCAAAAAAGTAATGTAATCGCCATGTATGTCATGCTTCGGGCCTCCATAGTTGGTATTAGAGGAAATGTTTAGTTAACATTTGGAAACTAGGATGCGAAAACTTTAATGAGATCTCTAGAGATATTTCTATGGTATGTCTAGGGATGCCCCTAAGGTTTAGTATAACTCTAGGTTACAGTCCAAGAATTATTTTGACGATCATGAATAACCTAGGGTAAACCTAGGGTGTCATGGATTAAATAATGTGTGAAAAGTTATACATCCCATAAGTGACTTTTTATGATTATGTGGCTCCTTGTTATTTTAACGGTTTCTTACACCATGGTTTTTGGTTTTAGTCAATGGAGGGAACCAGAAGTAATAGGGTCAACATTGAATCCAATGGAAAAATTGGTGAATATGAGAAAAAAATTGCATAATTCCTAGAAAGAATGATTTTGTGATTATGTCGAATCAGTCATTGCGATATATGATTAACAAGGTGAACTATAGTGGTATTACTAATTCATCAAATAAGAGGAAGATGTACTTTTATGCATATTAGAATGGTGAGGATAATAGAGAAAGGAAGATTCAGAATTCTAAATAAGGGAAGAATAACCTTGATGAATACATCAAATAGAGTGTAAGATGTTATCTGTGTGTAGAGAAGGGTCATAGAGTGACAGACTATTATGGAGTTCAATGTCTTATCTGTGGAGAACATGGGCATTACCCAACTCAATGCCCTAACCTAAGAGGTTACTTATAAATCAAGGAAGGACTTATTCCATGAAAATCATTGAAGAGGATGGATTTAAGTGTTTATGTATTGGTATTCAAGAATAATGTTGTTGGGTTACTTTTATGGTATATTGGAATATCTATGTATTGGTCCATTGTGGTTTTCAATAATTTTATGCTACCAGTGACCATGAAAAGTGATTGAAACATTTTTGAAAGGCAGATTAAATGAACATAATGATGGGATAAAGAGAAAATAATATGTATGATATTATTCATGAAATCATGATTGATATAAGGAAAAAGTAATATCATGGTTTGAGTATATAGAAATTTTGGGATTTTGGTATATGGAAAGAGTTAACTTTTGACAACATTCATGTTTTCACTAAGGTTCTATGTTAATTCATGTTTCAAAAGAATACATGATTAAGGTATTCACATGTTTGGAATGTGACCAACAAGATATATCTTAGGATATATGGGGTATAAATGATGGTATTCACGTGCTTGTTATGTGGCCTTCTAAGTAATCATTTTCTTTATACTATGATCTCGGACCAACGTATTTTAGATACACCTAAATATTGGAAGGGATTATGTTGGACATATGTTAGTATTGTTTATGGATAGAACTTTTTTCGATATTATTGATCGGATGTTATAATAATGCAGTTCTAGAAAAAGGACTACCTGTAGGATGGGCGACAACCCATCACATCGGACAAGGCTGTGGGAATCAAAACCACAACAGAAGTACGACAGAACTTTATCGCATAACACTGGCCTACAAGAAGTCCCTGGTTAGTAGAAACTAGTTTTATTTTATTATGGAGGATGATAGATGAATTTTAAGTCCATTTTGGATCCGTATCTGATTAATCTCACCATAGACGGACTTATGTATAAATATTTTGCTAACATATGTTCGAGATATATGGAATGACCTATCATTCTACTGCATGATCCGCTAAAACTTCACGAAAGACAAATTCAATTTCATTTCATTAAGAGATGAAGTGGAAATTGTTCAAGGCACGAACAACGGTGAGATTATACCGAAATAAAGTAAGTATTTCTTCTAATTCAAATTCTTCCACATTAGGGAAATGATCTTGAAAACCAAAAATGTTGTCCTAGTGACCTTATATCCGATGAATCAGATGGTATCTTAGATCATCACAAATTTATGGCTTTGTGGTTGTTGGCTTTTTCATAGCCATGTTCTCTACCACTCGCCATCAGAATATAATGGTTGGATTTCTCTTCCATATCCATATTTTCACCTATGTTTTTTTATGTGGAAACCCAGTGATTAGTTAATTTGGGTAACTGTTACATTTCATACTTTAGTTTTTAAAGATATGTTTTGGTGCTACTTTTTACGATGTGGGTTTCTATTAAATAATATTTTGAGTAGTAAACCATTTATAACCTCGACAAATTTCGAGGGAAATATTCATTTTAAGGGGGGTAGAATGTAACACCATGAGATGTTATGAAAAATATACTTTTTAATTTCATTGAGGTCTTCTGTTGTACGCAAAACAAAAATTATCTTGCACTATACGCATCCCTAACTTGGCTTTCATTACATGCAATCACGACATTCCACGATAGCATGTCTTGTACGCAATACCGAGTTTCACTAAACAACGATATGTTATTAAAATATTATATAAACTAGCCATTATGAATAGTAATACACACTTTTTGAAATTTTATTTTTCAAAATGGACTTCTTTTTTGGATTTGGAATATCAAAATTAGCGTAGGGTGATTTTTTGGTATTTTTCTGAAAACTTTTAATTTTTGATGATTAGTGAAAACACTGGGATACTATTTAAAAACTGACTTTTTATATAAATAATTATTTATTTTATTTAAATTTATTTTAGGTCAAAATTTATAGATAATACCTATATAATTTCAATGTAATTCATTGGATTCATTTTATAATAATTTTAGATATATAAAAATTTTATTGAATTTTTCACCATCTTTTACCCACCTCCTAGGAGAGTTTGAAAATTCACATAAAACATAATTCTACCGCTTCTATGTGTGGAATTTCAAAAAACTAAGAGAAACGGTTAATATCAAGGTGTAAAATGTGGTTTAATAAGATAAAAATAATTTCTGGTGAATAGTAACTTTTTTCTTTTATTTACCACGGTTAAAATTAAATAGGGTAATTAAGGGTAAAAATGATATTATTATTACCCTAACACGTGTACTAATTCTATTGTATAAGTGTAATTCGATTAAAACAAACCTTAGGAATAAAATATTACACATTAGGTCCACATGGATTAGATTTGGACATTTATTATTATTTTATTTAAAGAAGAGTTAAAATAGTTAAAATCAATGTTTAATAACTAAAACATTTTAAATGAAGGGATATAAATAAGATATATTCGACTATAAATATTCATTAGAAATATAAAATTATTTCCTACATAATTATATTTAATTTATAATTTTTAGACAATAAATAATGTAATTTATGTATGACACAATGATGATGTAGTAATTACCTTATTAATGAAATACTAACATAATTGATGTTATAAATACCCAAATAAATGAAATTTGAGACTTTTTATGAATTAAACTAATTTTAAAGGTTAATATTACAAGTTATTATTTATTAAAGTAACATTTTTTGAACTAATAATGCTGTTATGATTTTCAAAAAAATCAATTACCAAATAGTTTCAAAATTGACATTAAATAGTTTTTAAAAAAAATATTATATTATTAATTATTATTCTATTCCTAAAAATATAAGGTTTAGAAATAAGACATAGATAAGGTTGTATATATTAATAATAAACCACTTGGGGTTCGTTTGGATTGTTATAGTAAGTTTACTAATCATATAGTGTAAGAAAACAAGAAGACAGGGTAAAAGTTAAATTATTTAACATACAGTTAAATCGAAATGATAAGGTTACAATAGTCACATAAACTTGTATAAAACCTATTGGATGAGATTATTTCGACCCATACCCACTTTAGCTTTTAAATAAATCAATTTGGAGATATTATTAATCGAATATTACTTTATTATAAATTAATTTTTTTTTTTCCAAAGGTGCCCCTCTCCTCCCCTATAAAAAGGGCACCACTTCCCACTTCTATTCACACCCCGTTGAGCCCTGAAGCTCGGAAAAACCCTGAAAATTATACTTCTAAACCTATCTAGTTATATCATAGAGTTTTCAGTCTTCTCAAAAGACAAACCCTAGTGCCCTAAGAAGAAGTTTAAAGGAGGTGTGTTGAAGAAGAGATAATCTCTTCTACCAATTATTTCAAGTTTCTTTCTTCTTCTACTTCCTCTTCTTTAGTTGTTTTATTATAAAGTAATAACATCATTATTATATATATAATTATATGTTATTATAAATATGAAGAAACCCTATTTTACCTTCTATCCATCCTACGGAAAATGAAATCACCACGCGTGCATACATATGGAATACCGTCTCCACGCCGTGGTGTAATCTATTTTTCCAACACCACCTTACTTGGATGGGTATAATAGTGTAAATAATAACTATATATAGTTATTATAACATCATAATGATTCTTATATATTATATCATACACTCCAATTAAATTCAATAATTATGGGAATGATATCATCGCTCGTGCGTACGTACGGATTACCGTCTCTACGACGCGATGAGATTCATTCTCTATGTTAACCATTCAAGAATGATTATAAAGTATATATATTAAATAATAATGAAATATATGACATAATAATGCTACTAGAGTTATTTATATATATATATTTCATCTATTTACTTCCATTCAAGTCAATCAAGAATGGAAAACAACATTCATGCGAACGTACGGCCTACCGTCCCCATGAACGGTGAATTTCATTTAATTTATCTATCTATTAGATATATATATATATATACTGAATATATATTATATATAAATCATGATTTACATTCTTTATGTAATTAAATCATGATATAAGTAATAATAATATCAAGAACAATAAGTCTAAACATGTACTATAAATAAAAGGATTTTACCCAAAATGATGCTTTAACATGGAATTTACAAAAGAACGGGTAATATACAGTCATAAGTGAACCATATATGATATAATAAAAATGAATATTATTTTTTAATAAGTCAATGGAATTATTTAAATCAGTATACAGGAGGTTCAGATACGTACGAAGCATATCAGACATAAGGTAAGGGATAACTTTTCCAATCTCGTTTTTATCTGAGATTGTTTTTTCATAAGTATTTACTAGGGTTATATTTTTCATCCATGTCCATAAAAAGGTTTTATCATAAAGTTTTTAATATTATTCCTTGTATGTTTAAAGTCATGTTTACCCCTCATTGAATTTTACTTTTTTTTATGGAAGGAGTATTTCTTTTTTTTTACCATATGGGGTACTTTTTGACTTTTTCGTTAAAAGTACGAGGTGAACGTTTTTTTAACATATACGGAATGAACAGATTATTACGGTTTCATAATGCCTTATTTTCATGAATATTACTCAACAATATTTCATTTTTATTTTCAAAAAAATCCTTTTCTTTTAAAATTGAGTGGCATTTTGTTAAAAGAAAATGATTTTTAAGAAGAAAGGATATTTTCCTCAAGAATTATTTTCAAGTGTTTTATCAAAACCATTTTCCATCTAAAATGACATTATTTTCATATGCACATGTTTCAGGTATAATGTCAGTATGATTTACATGGTATCCCTTTTCTTATGGTGAAATGATATCCATTTGTTTTACATGGATTATTTTATGATGGGATGATGTTTATGAAAACCATTTTATTATTTGGGTTATGATGAATGATTTATGTTTATGTTGTGTCACACATAAGAATGATTTCATTATGAGATGGGTGGAACCTATATCTCCCTACAATTCATTGGTTAAAGGTTTATATCTCATGAGATATACATGGCTGGAACAATAATTTAATCTGGTTCAGTGTTATAGGACTATAACAAGGAGTGAAATCGATTCAGAAAGGGACTTTGTCCACTAAGATGGTCTTGGTAGCAATGTCTTGAATACTATAGAAATCATATCATGTGATTAATGGTCTTCCACAATTAATTGTTTTATTACCATGCTATTTAATCATGATTAATGTTCCTTTATGACATATTCCTTACGTACTGCCAAGATTTATTTCAAAACTAAAGATTTTGATGTGTAAACTTTATGTTCATGTTTTGAAGTTCAAATGTATATGGTTTTTTTATTTTCTCCATGCTTAACCTTACAGAGAATTTGAGCTCAACTTTATATGTTTTCTTCTCCCAGGATATAAATAAAGGTTTTAGGTATGAAAACCAAAGGTGAAGATATTTATAAGATATTTTGAAGATCTTTCTACATGATTAGATGATTTTGTTCCGAGTTTCCAAAGACACTAAACTCATATGGTCCTTGAGTGTTGGTTTTTGTTATGTATTAAGTATTCCAAAAAAGTAATGTAATTTCCATGTACGTCAAGATTTTGGTCTCTACAAATATATTTTTGAAATCATATATACATTACAAAAAATTTCATTATATATTATGTCACTAGAGGTAAAATGAATCAAAATTTCATTCATAGAATTTAATGCTACAAAATATGAAATTAATTGATACTATAATAATAGAATATGTATTTTTTTGAATTCAAAAGAATTTATATTTTCTGAATAGTGAATGGAAATTAATGGAATTAAACTAAAACATACAAATTTTTCATATATAATATTTTTCTAATTAATTTTTCTTAGTGGATCCATTTGTTATATGACATTCATTTATGACTCAACTAAAATGGTGTGAATATATTCACTAAAAATAAAAAACAAAATTATTTTCTACAATATATAAATGGAAGTTTATTATTGAATTATATATATGTATCGAGGTGAGGCGATTGAGATTTGATAAATATAGACAGAATGGTGTTTGTGAGTCTGATGAGTAATGCAAATCCCAAAGAATTTTTCTAGATGAAATAGTTCTTAGAATACTATAGAAATACTATGGTCGAATACATGAATAAATCATTGCCCGAGCATGCTTGGAGTATGATGTTTCACACTAGATTACCCAATTTATTTGGGATAGAGATCTTAACATAGAATAATGCATAAAAATCCATAGTCCATATGTACTATTAGTAGAGAAGACACATAAGAATATATGGATCAAAAAATATGTATTCATTATTTTAGAATTTCTATTCATCATTAATATTATGATTTTGAATTATATTCTTGGATTATAATTAACTGAATGTCCAAAAAAATATTCAAGGGATATTGAAATTAATCATTTATTAATAGGTTATAGAAAAATAAAATAAATCAATAGAAATTTTAATCATTCATGAACATGTTCTTTTTAATGGAAGATGAAATTTTTACTCTGATAGTGGTATAAAAGAACCCCCCTTTCAGTATAAATTTATACTTCAATTCATAATAGAGACAAATATTGTGAACTCTAAAAATTATCCTAAGAACACTAGTACAAAGGTACATCATTTAAGGTCAATGATGATATACAAGCATGTATATAGATATGAATTTTAGATTCATTATTTTTTTCCTCACTAATAGTAGACAACATTAATTATTTGAATTAGAAATAAAAATTATGGGTTTAATAATCTATAAGTTGTAAATGATGGATAAAATAAAATAATTATATTTATATTAAAACTATGATCCTTTTAATTTACTATAATGAATAAAAAATTATATAAAATCGGTGTTTCCTATACAGGAAAAACATGATACTTGAAAATGACTAAGTACTCACTAATTGTAAAATTGTTCTAGTATATGGAGTTTTCATATTTGTTGAATTTTTTTCTCTTATTATAAAGATAAAATATATAAACGTTTTGTTGAATATTATAAATTCAAAGATATGATATTCTTACAAGATTTTTATAGATAATTATTTCCTTCATTTCAATTTAGTGGAATGAATCTATATAGTGAATAATGAAGAGTTTGATAATTTTTAGAAAGATTATATTATTTGGAAACATAAAAACAATCTTTGTGGAATGAATCTAGTAATGGTAAAGTGGAATCCAATGTTTTATTATTTATTTAGAAAAAATGATAATAAGGAAAATGATAGGCATTAATGGTGGTTTTTCATATCACTAGGTAATTTTTATACCATATATTACTTGTGTAACAATGATATATAATTATAATGTATAGTGGTTGAATGATTAATGAGTTAAATATTACATTATAAAAATAATTAGAATTTATGAATCATGGAATAATAATGATGATTCTGAGGATGAAGATTATTGGAGATCATGGAACAAGAGTATTTTATCAATAATAAAAATAATAAGTATAGTAGGTTTTACTCTATTTTAATATTCTAGAAAGAAAACTATTTTACATTCATCTATAATGTAAAATAACATTCTCAATAGATCATTCATTGATGATGGGCGGTAAACATAACAATATTTAAAAAATTGATTACACATTAGTAGAATGAACATTTATGTATGGAATGGTTTTCACTTGAACATATATAGCACATCCAGTGGAAAAGTTCATCATGTATTTGAAAAATATATGATTCTGATAAAGGGAGGATGTGAAGTTGCGGTTAATATGCTTCAAGAAGATGAAGGATATATATTTTTGATCTATGGTATGAATTTTTTCTACGAATTTTGTTAATATATACTTGGCAAGTGATGTTGACAGATGAAGTAGAAAAATATAATATTTATATTCTCATTAGGGAAAACGTTTGCATAGGTTTTCACATATATATATATATATATATATATAATATTTTCACATTAATTACTATAGAGGATTAATATGTTGTTTTTACTAAAGTAAATAATTGAATTTCTTGTATATTTTACTAAATAATTTTGAAAAGGGTCAAACGAAGATTTTATTATTATCTATCATCCAAATTTTAATAAATCATTCAACAAACAAAAATTATATTCAATAATGAATAATATTTTTTTAAAATATAATTTTATCATATGATTCATAATTAGTTTATTTTTAGACATATGGATGGTTTATGTATGCTTTTAATCATTTGAAATGATGATTATTTTGAACAAATTATTATTTATTACCATTTGATTATAAGAGATCACTAAAACATGAAAAGTTATCATTACTAAGTCATGATTATAATATGTATTCCAATGATAAAATTCATATAAAAGTTTATCGATATAAAAAAAACAATCAATTTATGGCCATATACGATTTATTCCTATTGGAATTAGGCATTTACTCCTAAATTCTAAGATAAGTATCTAGAAACTGATCAATTAGCCTAATAAAATGAAATTAATTCCATAATGTTGACAACAAAATTTGAATCCTTGTTGGGTAACATAATTCATCTGTATCAATATATTGTCACATAGGTTCCACATCTATGTCATCTACCTACATGATCGACACATCATTCTTTTACTATAAAAAATAATCAACGTTGCACCATGGACATAGAATTTTATTTGACATATATATTTCTAGAAAATTTTAAAGATATAAAAATACATTCAGATGGAAGATACACTTGTTTCCATGAATTATCCCTTAATAATATTTTTTTTGTGACGCACCCAATGTACCCTACAACCTTCCATCATATTTCTTGTCAATTTTTGTCAAAAATTTAAATTTAGCAATTCATAAAACTCATTAATGTTAATAATAATGTATATAGACCATTACACATTCTCGTAGATAGGATTATATATTGAAACCAAAACATGATGAATTCTTACTAGTATTTTTGTTCTCATTATCTCCCATCATAAGGAATACCAATTAAAAAATTCATGCGAAGAAACCTCATCATCTAATAAGTATACAGGAATGACAGTCTATGTACTAGGTTCCAATGAATAATATGTTCTTTAACCATAGATCTAGATTTATTAGTATCATCATAGAATCTCAAGATTCACATCATATTATAAAATTGTTCTTCCCAATTCAATATACGAAATACTCCAGGACATTGACACATTAATGTTAAATAAAAGAGTAATCAATATGTGATAATATATTTTAATTAATATTCTCATATTTTAATGAACATTTAATATTATGTACAATATTTTTGTGTTCTAGGAGACCAACTCTAAAAAATGGACCAATTCACTAGATCCAACAACTAATGATATGTTAGTTCTTAAATATAGAAAAATGATTCCTCAAATTATGTATATTGCTTCTAGGACAATCATGCTTCTAGGGATAGGTTTCGAAAATTTCACAAGTCTTTGTTGAAAACATATTTATAGTAAAATTTAAATATTTAGAATATCCCTATGGTTGTGATATATCCAACTATATAAATATGGTTCTCATATCAAAGTATTCACATTCAAACAAAATACATAGTAAAATCATATCATGGTAATGGTAAAAAATACTTCTTTTGTAAACCAAAATCATAACCGGACGTATCTAAACTACTCTTAATCTACATTAAAAGCTTCACCATACTCGGATATTGTAGATATATCAAGAAATGGTGGTAATAATATTTTATTAAATATTAAATCATACATTTTTTGAACTTATTGATTTAATTGAACTAAATGAATAAATTTTTAAATCTCTTTAATACCAGAATTTCAACTTCTCTAGACACTAAGAACTTATCCAATTTTACTTTAGAATGTATCGTATGATAATTCTAACTTCAATTAAATGTTTCTATATTTTATATTTTTGATATTTACATATTATGCATCGTGCGTTAGTGATATCAAATTTCAATTATTACTTTCAACATGATAAATTATTAGCAATTAATTCTTGGAAATTATATTAATCTCAAAAATCTCATCATATGTTCATACATAATATTCAAAAAGTATTTTATGATCATTGTAATTGGGTCCATAATTATTATAAAAATTGTTTTCAATACCTAGTTAATATAGGTTGTTTTAATAAATTTATTATGCTCATGGATTTATCTTTTAGATCATGTACTCTATAACATGATTTCAACTTTAATTCATTCATAGATAAATTTATATCATTAGTCTTCATAATATGGTAAGGGGGAAAAAATTTCTATATGATATAAATATATATATCTCTAAAACTGATAGTACTCACACAAAACTAATTGTGATGCATGTCGCTCATTTGTTTTCAAATGAATATTCTATTTTCACAATCCATTAGTTTGTCATAAACGAATTTATTCCATCTTAATATCATATTGTAATTTATTCATTTCAACTATCCTTTTAATTATTACTTGTAAAATTTTCCATAGGGTCTACTTTTGTTGTGTCATATAAAAATATACCGTAATGATTTTTCTAAAAGGGATGGACAAGAAAATCAACATCCCAATATGATGACTATAGAAATATTATTTATAAAATAAAATTAAAAAAGGATTTTAGTTTTTATTATTCGAGTATAAGACTAGTTATAGAATATTTCTTACAAAAATCATCCTAATTTTTTGGTACAATCTTGTAAAATTCATGTCTTGTTTCTCATGAATAATCACCAATAGTATCAATTCTTAGAAACATTCAAAATATGGAGTCCCAAAAATTTGATACAAGGAATGAATTACATAATTATATACATACTTTTCAACCTTATCATATTACAATTTTTGTTTCATTATTGGAATTTTAATTCTAAAATAATAATACATGTATCACCCATTGCGGTGAACATGAAAAACTTGTTGGTTGTATGTTCCCATGTAATATGTTTCTAAGGAAATACTCCTACCAATGTGCCATGTGGAGTCCACTATTCATATTCCAACACTTGTATATCAAGTGCTTTGAATCATAAAATAATTTTCTACTCCCAATATCATTACATAGGTTGGAATCCATCATTTAAATATTGTCATAGTAGGCTGGATGTTAACAAACATAATGAATATTAAATTATTAAAAGATATTCACCATAGTGTTTTGAAGTTCATTTTTTATGGAAATATTAAACAAACAGGTATTTGAAAACCATTTTAGGTTGTTTATTCATAGATTTTTACACCATTGTAATTCTTATGATATTCATTAGAAAGTATAGTTTTCATAAGGTTATTTTTTAAAATTATTTATAAAAATAAGACTTCGATGGAATAATATTCCATTTTCAATATATATAAGGCTTTCCATTGACCTTCCTTTTACAATTATCATGAAATTTATGTGTATAATAAAATCTAATTAATTGGATTAACTTTACTTTATATATTTTATTAATGAATACTTGGATAAGATGTTCTCTGACTAGATAGATCAGAGGGTCCTTAATAATTACGATGTTCACTCATATACTATATTGATAATTTGTAAAACTTCATAAATGGATCACATTTGTGAGGATGGAATATGTAAAAATGAGATGCCCAAATACAAGGGGGGGTTATTGTATACTTTACAAATTCCTTTGGAACCTTTAAAGATAATTTTAATAAGTTTAAACAAACATTCACAATACCTCTTAAAGAAACCATTTTCAATTTCATAAAAGAAAGATTCTACCATAAAGCTTATAGAATCTATAATATAATTAGAGTAATGGATTTAAAAAGTATAGGAAGTTTATACTTCAAAAAATTAACAAATTTAACATAAAACAACATAATTAAAATAACATTCAATAGTAAACAAGTAACAATAAGATTATTTTAAACCAACGAGAAGGGTATCCAACAAACATGGATAAAGGATCCTTGATATATACTTTCGAGAAAGTCTGTCTTAGCCAAACACAAGTATGCCCTAAATTTGAAGATCAGTATATGTCTTGCTATCCCCACAAGCCCTCGATTTAGAAAGAAATCGGAACCTTTGTCTTCCAAACCTGGAAGCACATGATCAGTATGATCGGTGTATGCACAAAGAAAGTCTAAATAAGTTTTTCATGCCTGAACATGTTGTCCACGAAATCCTCATGAAGCATAAGAAGTTGTAAGAGCCTCTCTCTAGAAATATATTCACAGCTTTTTCTCATCAAAGACTGTTGTCGAAGTTAAAGTTCATTACTCATTCAAATGAGCTTGTATTTTTGGGGAAAACATTCTAACGGTCGTCTCCCCTCCAACGATCATATTTTTCTATAAATTTTATAGGGACCTGGACACATGTCATACAAACAATGAATACTTTATAACAGATTGAACGACCTCAGTTCAAGTATCAGAAATGATGTTATGTTAAATATAAATGTTAAGTATAAGATAACATAGAATCTGATATCATTGGATTGATACATTAAAACAAATATATCATTATAAAGAAAAAATAATCTTAATAAATCAAGAAAAAATATTCTTAAGAATAACATTATCAAGAAAACTAAATCATAAGAAAAAGTAAATCATATTGTGAAATAGGTATATCAATTGTTCCAAAATCAGAATCACAAAATCAGAGTCACCTATAGACCGGATTTGGTATCATAAATATCGACATCATATATACACCAGAATCGGTATTGAAGATCGGCATTATATATACACCGAAATCAGAAACATAAAACTGAATCACATATACACCGGATTCGGAATCATAAAAACTGAATCACATATACACCAGACTTGGAATCATAAAACTGAATTACATATACACTAGAATCAAAATCATAAAAACTGAATCACATATGCATCAGATTCGGAATCATATAAAGTTAATCATATATAAACCAGATTCAGAATCATAAAACTGAATCATATATACATCATATTTTGTATCATAAAACAGAATGACAAATCATAATGAGAGTTTTGTAAGTATAAAAGAATAGAAAATCAGAAATACATATCTGTAAGTCTAATAGAATGGAAAATCGGAATGAAATATATGTAACTCGGACATAATTAGAATACGTAATGATATATTTGTAAGCATGACAATTTCGGATCATAAAAAATACACAACTTAAAAAAAATATTCGGAACATAGAAAAAGTGTTTGTGATTTTGAAAACATAATACCATAAGGAATAGAGAAGTCATAAAATATCCTTATTAACCCAACATCATTAATTAACGTTTACATTATAAATATTTATTTTAGATATGTAGAACTAGATTCAAAATAATTGTGGGGTTTCATTATTCATAATGAGTTATTTACCTAAAAAATATATGTGGTTTTATTATATATCAAGTATCATAGATTTATTAGGGAAAAAGTAAATCTATGTGTATAAAATGGTGATATAAATTTAACTAGTAATTTCCATGGTATAGATATGTTGGCTCTATGAAAATATAAGTAAATGAAAAATTTCATTAAAGGAATTTTTATGGGGTTTTAAAAAAACAAGAGTGCACCATTCCCCAAATGTCATCCTCCACCAACTGGCTCTATAAAAATTTAAGTAAATGAAAATTTTCTTTAACGGAATTTTTATGGGGTTTTAAAAAAACGAGAGTGCACCATTCCCCACATGTCATCCTCCACCAACTAGGAATAGTGGTCAGATATCATGAAAGACCACATGGAACATGGCTACATAATTTCTCTACTTGATAGTGCTTCGAAAACCAAATTGGACTCCGTATACAAATGGTTTAGAAAAATTCTATTGTGACTTTTTTGGCTAAGGTATTCAATATAGTGAGGTAGGATAATGCATGGTATATTCCCAACTCATGACCTCATAGAATTGACAACAATATCAGTGTCAAATTCATTCCATAAAACATACCAATTATGGTAGAAAACATGCTTCAAAACATATATGACTACCAATAATTCAGACTCATAAGCAGTCCCCTATCCAATAAAATGATGAAAGTAGCCTTTGAAAAAAATGTGGTGTGTGAAAAAGATACCACCACATCAGGATAATCCGAGTGCAGTGAGTGAGACTCATCAAGATTAATATTAACACATTACCATCTACGAGGGATCTAGTGGATTATATTGACCATTATAGGCTTTAACAGCCTACTTGAAACTCCCAGAAGATGTATGATGGTGAGGACCCACCTGAATTATTGTATTATATTGTACATATTTGTGCACCTTCAGAGTTCCTACATGTAGAGAGGAAAATTTTCCATCATCCATGGGTTAATTACTGATTTCCTTGATCAGATGATAGGCAAAACAATTGCTACTAAACTAACGATGTAAATATGTTCACATCAAACACTTCTAATGGTATTCTTCAACATCTCCTCAATAGTTATTTTTCTAAAAAAAATTATTGTAAAAATATATCCAATGTAATTCCATAGATGATGTGAAAACATGTAGTTTATAAAAACATGTTGTAAAGTATCATATACCCTTAAACAATAGTTACATGCTGAGATTAAAACATTTATATAATTCCTCATAATATCATGGGTCAGAACTTGATTCATCAATATTGTCTGTGGTATAGGAAGTCTTGACAGGGAATGAATGTTTTATTTGAATAATACAAGCCATGTTGGCATCTGTGAAATTCCATTAATTTTAATTTTATTGGAGTCCCTCATTTTATATTTCACATTTCTATTTTTATTTCACATCTGAGTATCATATATATGATGGGGTAATATTTTATTTTTATAAAATCCATAGGATTTATAATATCACTAAAAGTTCAACATTAAAGAAATAATACTCCTATAATCATATAAAAAAAGAAAAAATGCACAATTACATTTATAATAGGGAAGCGCATATAAGGAGAATTTCAAAAATTTATACTAGACTACCTATTAATTAACCATTTAGAATTTTTTATGATATAGTTGAAGGATTTCCTAAGATAGGGATAAATATATGAGTAAAGGTAGTGCGGACAACCATTAAAAAGCTTCATCATGAACTAAAATGTTAAAAAATCCATAGAATATTCATTAAAAGTGAGGAAATTCCATGTGAACTACTTAATGATTCCATCATTGAAAATAATTAGACCCTTAATGTCATGAACTCATTACTCATTGTGTTTAAACAATCCTTCCAAAAAACTTTTATAATATTTGTTTCATTCAAATATCCTATCTTAAGGAATTTTCCAGTCATTTTTGGATATCATTATGAAGACCTATTGTCCCCCTATAGGGAGGGAATGAGTGCACAATCTTTGATATAATCACTAAATAAAGGCTTCATACCATCCCAGTTTGAGACATTACATTCCCCTTACCTATTACCATCTAATTTATAATTATAGAACGTATTTCGTCATGATATTGTCTATATTACATACCATAGAGCAATAGAATGTTAAAATAAAAAAATGGTAAACCCTTCCTAATATAGACAGTCCTGATAATTATATTTATCCTTCCATTTTTTATTCCATATCCAAACATAATAAAATATTCTTTCCATCTAATGAATTGATCATCCATTACATCATGATATAGAGAAAGGCTTTAATCATGGATATGGTGCTCTTTGAGGATTTTCCAAAAAGAAGGATGTCATAAGCGCATAAATGGTGAAAATCAATAAGGATGTCCCTACCGCCTTTAATATTTTTATAAATTCCGGTCTATGATTAATCATGACAGAATCTGCTCATGTACTCCTCAAAAATTCCAAATAGAATCCCTAAGAGTGGATATCCTTGTCAGAACCCTCTACTAAACTAGATGTTTCCTATGGGAGATCTATTAATTAGTTTATATATCCATATAGATCCAAGAATACAAGACACAATATTGATAAATTAATTTCAAAATTGAAACATTCTATTCTCATCAAAAAGGATTATCCATTTCAAATTATCAAAATCCCTTGATATGGCCATTTTTAGGTCAATGTTCCCATACCTCGACTTATTTTTCATTACATTAATATTCTCCTCATCTGTGAAAAGTGAATTCTATATTCACCTCCAAACTAAAAAATCAAACTGATTCAAGGACATATAAACACTAATGAACACCCCTATCTAGTAATCATAATTTCTTAATGAATTTATAGACGGTATTATTTGCAGACACTAGTTTAAACAATTAGATATCGATATCATTCTCATTCATTAGTTCAATAAAATTATGTTCAAATTTATCCCATAAAGAATTTGAGAATGAGTGAAGAAGAATTTATCATCATTAATCAAGTTATACTAAAGATGACCCAATAAAACATGAAAATCATTTGAGAGAATACCAATAGACTATTTTAACTTTTAATGATAAGAGAGAATAAGGGTTTCATGATTTCCTCAATTGATGGTGTCATTATAAGTTCTTAATTTTTGCGATCATCAATGTTGGGAGATAAATTATTTACCATCAAGTGGTTGATTTAATGTTCATCTCTAGAGTAAAGAGCATGAAATTAGTTTGAAAAAATATTAGAAATTATACATTCATAGGTGCAGAGGAATACC
Source organism: Viscum album (assembly GCA_963277665.1). NCBI lineage: Eukaryota > Viridiplantae > Streptophyta > Magnoliopsida > Santalales > Viscaceae > Viscum > Viscum album. The sequence goes on along the minus strand of OY728138.1, from coordinate 282,232,901 downwards.
TCAATATTTATAGCTTTAGTCCTTCCATAGTAATTTTATACCTATGAAACAATTTAAAAAATATGGTGTTCCTATCTCAATCATCCAGACATTTAATAAGTATATTATTTCGGTTAAGTCATTCTTTGACAATTAGTAGATCATCCAACATTGAGAAAAATTTAATTTCTTCTATTAAAGTGATGTTCAGGTGTGGGTTTTGTAACTAGTAGTTATCAATATTTTCCTTAAAAACTTAAACATCAAGTTCAAGATTATAAAATGAAATTTTTATCCACTCTCTCAAGATTCTTATTATATTTTTTAGATTTTAGAAAAATTATGCAGTGGTCATCCATGAATTTTTATCATCTAAGACAATATAATAAATTCATTACACCATGGAATCATAAGCCATTCATTTTTAAAATGATGAGAAAGGGGAAAATACCTGGTAATATGAGTGAAAAGGAATATAAATATATTATTGTGATCTATATGACACTTTGGATGTGTGTACCTATAACTGGAAGACATTGAACCATCATCATCCATCTGAACAAAGTACCTTCAATATTACTAGAAATACTTCCACTGAATGTGTACCAACTCTATGTAAATGTAGAACATTTTATATAAACTCTAAAGAGTTTAAAATAATCAATAAAAGTGTAAAATTATATAGAGGAAACTCATTTATAATTCACTCAAGATTTCTCATCAGGTATCAGGATGGTATTAAAATCAGCCTTTATCATGTATTTGGGATTCACATAATTAAAGAAATCCACAAGATCTCTCCAAATAAACTTTATTGTAATGTAAGAGGTGGAATAATAGACAACTAATATATCAGAACTATATTCCATATCGATATAAGAGATTGAGATGTGTTTTGATTTTCTATGTAGGAGGTAATTTGAATGCCCCTGTTGTTAAAATCCCAAATATGGTCAAAATTGTTTTCTTTCATGTTTTGAGACACAAAGTTATACCCAATATAAATTTAACTGAATGATCATTAATTTCCAAAGGCCATTTTCCATCTATAATTTTAATCAAAGAGGAATTATAGGAAAATATATAATGTTTTTTGGCTTTGGTCATGCGATAGTTCCCAATCCATTGATAGTTCCAATTGAATATCTTCATTGTGGAAGATTTTCCTCCTGGCTGGGGACCCTTCTTTTTTCAAAAAATACATTGGCCTTTTACCTTTTTATCATTTACCTTTTTCTTCTGTGATTTAGGATTTATACCGAAATAGATATTTTATTCATTTTTATATCATTAAATTGCATCATAATTAGATTCCCTCTTCTCATCATTAGGGGAAACTGTGTTATCCTTGTGCCAAACATGCTTAGTGGCTTATGATTCATCCTCTACGTCAGGCCAAATAATACCATTATGGGGTGTGAATTGAATTCTATACTAAATTTATCTTGGAATATATGTTATCTGATCCTTCCTCATAGACACATTAGAAGTATGGTTCTATGTTAATTATCTTCCCAAGTTAAGCATGACCATAATTTTTTCAGTTGTATCCCCATTGTCTACATCTGGTATGGTTGTTATTCCATCTGACCCAATATCTCCCATTTGGATATAAACTTCATTCCCCTAGGTTTTATGAACTTGCACATCAAAAATTATCCTAGAGAGGGATTCGTTTCAATATTATGGATCTTCATCCCCATTATATTTGTCCCTATATCCCTCATCAGAAGAATTTTTGACTTTCTCAATCCATTAAAAATGGAATACTTGCTTGTGGTATGTAGGAACATCATCCCCACATCATTAGAAATACCGTTACTACCATGATAACATTGAAATTTAGGTTTTCAATTGTTGAAAGTAGTACAATTTTTGGAAACTGGGGATTCATCTCTCAATGTAACGTCATTAACCCCATCCAAAAATAGAGGGGAACTCCCTTCATTAGAGTTGAGTGTTTCATGAAGGATCGAGGGGGTATTCTTCTTAAATAAATCCATATCATTATGAATTTGAAGAAATTGAGAATTAATATTCATCTAGTAACTAGTTTTGTGATATTTATTCTCAATTGAGGCACCTCCATCCTCATTTTTCTAGCTATCAACATTCATGAAACTTATTTCGTAGAGGTCACATTCTCTTTCCTCCTTCAACTTGAGCTATCATCATGTCATATTTTTTTCATAAGCTACAATCCTTATCCATGTTACATTCAGGTAGAATGTGACAAAAAAATTTAGTTAACATAGAATTTTGGGTTCCATTAAAATTGAATCTCAAGCCTAATACTCTAATCTATTCAAGTAAGGAAGACTTCTTCAACCAAGGTATTATACATATCCACCTCCACCAAAAAACTAGGAATAATTCATGAATCATGGATTTTCAATTTTTATATCCATGTGGATTGGATTTCCAAAAGATTATTAAATTTCCAGCAATATCCTTGGATTCTAATAAATCTATTTCTACTTCCATATTTTAGTCTATAACTATGCATATATGTTTCAAACATTTTTGGGTTCAATGTTTCTATAATATTCCTGAATGATTAAGAACCCATGCTTGAGTGACATAGAGCCCAGGGTTCATGCCTTTCTCTTGAGTCTAGGTAGGCAAAAATATATATTTTTTCTAATCACTTATTAACAACACGAATCAATCCAATCTGTCAATGATAAATATTGATATCCTCTTTAGTGACATTGGAAAAATACATTCTCATCTTCTTTTTGAGTTCACTCAATAAAATTCCTATTATTTTTAATTTTATTGTATTTAAATATATGATTGATGTTGGAATATTATATTAAATATATTAAAAGTATATATAAACATGATTAATACACATGATATGGATTAAACCACATGCATCATTGACTCATTTATATTTCTTTCATGTTACTATTCATAATACATAAGAATAAAATAACCTCTTATTTATTCTTCTTGTTTTGAATATTTTATATATTTAAAGGAATCCCTAAATGATTTTTTGATTTATATTATCCATGGTATATTCATCCTAATCCTTTAAAAAATTAATTGATAGGTGTAGAAAAAATAGGTTTTAACATATCCCAATTCTCAAATTGAATGTTGATGGAGCTGCATCAGGTGCTCTGAGTCCATCAGGATGTAGAGGTGTTTTCCGCACTTTTCGTGGGATCGTTAAGGGATGATTTTATCATTACATTAGTTTGGGAACCCCTTTTAAGATAATCTATGGTCCATCATTCATGCTATATGGTGTACTGTCCAATTTAATTGGAGATGGAGTTGGATTGAATCTGACTCTATGACTGAAGAACATGCATTGAATAATAGAACATGTAATGTTCCTTGGCGTGTACTTCCTCAATGGGTTGAGTGCCTCAACCAATCCAGTCAAATACACATGGTTGTTTCTCATGTGTATCAGGAGGCCAATCAGGTTGCTGATACATTGGAAAAAAGGCTCTACTTGGTCCTGATATGATGTGGTCTTTCACGACCCCTGATTATTGTGTTCCAATGGTGGATGTGGATAGTGTGGTGTTTTGTACACTCACCTATGTAATAACCCCCTTGTATACCTGACTCTTTCCTTTTTATATATTATTTTTGAGGACCAACTCACACTGGATGCTGATCTTCTTGCTATGGGAAAAATTATCCTTAGCGATATGTAAATTTTTTTCCGAGATTGGACAAATATAGATAATATTGGTTGTAAGGAAAATTATAAAGCATTAATTGATAATTTATAATCTATTTGGAAGCCTTAATTCACCGACTGATCATTATATTATAGAGTTCTGAATACATGATCTCTAACTGGATTACTTTCTTCCAATCTACACTGATATAGTGCATTGACAATATTAATTATTTATAGCCTTTGATAATTGAGATATGAAATTGTGATGTAACAAGACATGACTTTTTTTGTATCATATACTCTACAGACATAGTTGACAATATAATATACTATAAATAGGAAGTATTGTCAACATATCTCATGTAGGCATTAGTTTCACATACTGTCACCAGCTGGAGTAGAAGAATAGGATATTTGAATTCCAATATGTAATACAATTGTTTTTAATAATGGATCAAAAAAATGGTTGTACCATAACCAAAACTTTTTATTGCTATGAAGGTACTAAAATTTAAATAATGATCACACTAATTTTTTAGTTTTCCATTGTATTTTATATAACAATTACAACATATATTTTTAAATTTTCTGGATTAAAATTTATATAATATATAATAATAAATATTTTTATAAGTTTTTCAACTATTTTATCAATTCCCAATATCCCTCACCATTGAACATAAAATATTTAGTTTAACTAATATTTTAGTGGAAATTATATATATTTCACTTTTTTAGGATCTAAACTTCTTCCATGTAAACCAGAAGTGGGTATTTAGGTGGGTGGACTTTCAAATTGTTGTCTTCTATCTCCTTGATCCATTGAGTGGACAACCCATTATTAATATCTTTACTTGGATTTTCTCAAACATTATCCCCAATAGTTCTATTTAATAGACTTTGGCTATTAATTTTAATACATTTTCTATTATGTCTATTCAAAAAATCATTGGAAATGCTTAATAAAGGTATGTGTCAGGACATTTCTCATAAAAACACATCGTTTCTTGATAACATTCTCAATTAAGTAATAGAAGGATTAGTCAAACATAATTTTTTGTTGAGGGATTTTAATTTATTATAAAAACATATTTTATTATTTTATCCACTACATTAGTTATTAATATTATGTGGACATTACATAATTAAATAAAAATGTTGGATAAAACTTACACACAGTATAATTTAATTTATATTCCATATTTTCAAATTAATATATTTATTTATGTGATTTTTGTCATATATCTAGAAAATAAGTAATTTATATGAAGTAATTAATGTAATAAATATCAAATGTCCCAAAAATTGGATTATATAACATTTTATTTCATGAGTGAGAAATAAACCTACAATAGACCTTTGAGAAAATTCCTTGTTCCGACATTAACAGAAGTTACATCATTTATGTGTACAACTTTGTATCAGTAGAGATGGAATCATTATGGTTCCAACATAAACTACCTTAATACACCTTATGATAGTACAAAAATTAATGGTACTTTGAAAACAGATAATGGTGAAGGGAACCAAATGATTGGTTAGTGAGGATTATATAAATAACCATGGACATGAATATCCAATATATTAGTTGTGTGAGGAATGAATCATAGGCCATATGATTTAATATATTAAAAAATAATTAAAAAAAATTTAAATATTTAAATGAAAACATCCAATACATACTTCGTTGTTGGATAACCTCATAAAGTGTTACACATGCCACACATACACAATAGTAAAATAGTTAATAGTCATTTATACTAATTCATAAACACTATGATAAGTATGATTTAATTAAACTATAAATAAATAATTATATAATTCAGTATCATCTTAATGATAATATAAATAAATTTAGAGATACACATTATTAATAGAATTTATGGAAAATAAACGACAGAAACAAAAATGATTGATTATTACAAAAACTTATTTGACAATTTAATGACTCTTTATATACATTATTAAAATATAAAACACATAATGAATTTCAATAAACAAAATAATTTTTTAGGAAGAAATTTAAAAATTTAATGTAATTAAATTATTTCATTTATGAAATAATACAACATGTAATAAGAAGCTATACATCATGTACCTCTATTACTCTATACCTGGGATACATGCACAAAGACAATTAGTGTACCTTTATTGGACTACACAACATGTACAAGTAAGATACATTCCTTAGGTCACTCTTAATATCTATTCATGCAACCCTTCAATGAACACGGCATGTTACTCTGTTGTGACCTCTTAACATGTATATACTAGATACATTCCATGAATCACACATTCCATGTTTCCATGTAACTCACTATATGACCTATTGTGTATTCTTATGCAAAAAATGATAAACAACATGTCATGTACCCTTCATATATGTTATGTATATCATTAATGAACTGTGTGTAATTAATATATATCTCATCATGTATTCCATGAATTGGCTAGGTGTGGTGATCCTAGGTTCATGGAATTTATGAGAAACTCTAAATTATAAGAAATTTTAATTTTGTACACACTAAATGAGATTTTGTTTTTCTCAGAACATACAAGTTGTATCAGAGAGGATCCCCCATGTTACATTTATAATTATATTATAGATAATGGAAATAAATTATTCCCTCATATTAGGATCCTTTATTGGATGAAGTTTTTGAGGTTATGAATTCCCTTTTATATTACCATTGTGGCGTTTTGTTGATTAAAAAATATATATATAGATGATATACACATGCTTGTTTGTTCTACATGAAAAATCGATTGATTTTTAGGTACTAGCATGGTGAATCAAATACCTTTCATTATTTATCTTGACCACTATAGGGTCCTTTGTGAATGAAGTTATTCTGAATTTTTCATAAGATTATAAGAGAAATTCAATATAGAGGGGGTCTGTTGGGTTCAATTATTCTCTATCCTTTATTTTTTATTAACTATATGAAATGGACATATTAATCTATTTATAGAGTACGAGTTTAAGTTAAAATATTATTTAATTTTATACCGACTCTTTAACAATATAATAATATTTCATAAACCATATTAAATATAATAATATTATTATTATAACATTAAAATATTATATAACTCCTTGGATGTTAATTATTATTTAAGAGGCATGTAAATTAAATTTTTTTCACCAAGATATATCTTGGTCCACACAAACTAATTGGCATCTATTTAACACTGTGATGAGTATTTTATTCACATTAATGAAAACATATAATAAATCCCACAAATAAAAATTTGTCAAATATTCATGTATATTCATAACTTATTTATTTAATGAATAAGTAATTTTATATATCATTATGAATATTAGAGATCAATAATATATGAATAAAATTATTACTCAGTCATAATAAGATTATTTATTCTAATTACTAAATTAAAATATAGTTTTATTTAATTTAACAGAAACACTTATTATATGTTCTTCTAGGATTCATTGTCATCGATATCTAGAAAGTGTTCCCAGTGTCCATGATCAACATCTAAAAATGGTCCAAGACACCTAATAAAGAAGATTTCCTTTCATAAAATCAACAAAAACCTATGAATGCTTATTGTTTAATATAATCTCTTTATCTCAATATCTCATTATGATTGTTTTGTATTTCTATCATTGACTTATATGCTTTTTATAAATTCTAATGAGTCTCTAAAATAAACCTCATTACAACCTGACCCTTGAATATAATTCTATAATTTTATATCAATCCATGGTGTGAGATATCAACTTCTATAATAAAATAAGGGAAAAATCCATCCTCAACTTATCTACTTATAACATGTCCTTAATGACACACCCATCTTTCACTATATACCAGAAACATATGGCATGAAATTTTTTTCATGTAAATATATGTGTGTGATTCATGTAAAGAATTATTTTTATTCTTAATGTATATGGATCATTACATGTGAACATATATAGGAATATCTAATGACACAAAAACATGAAATTTTTTTATTGTGGGTATGTTAATATAATATCTCATCTTAGAGATTAGAAAGTATAATCATCAACAGAGGAAGCCTCATCCACATATGAATACTCACACATAGATTTTAGTGTTATATGGGCCCTTGAATATTACGTTGTCAGACCGTAGAACTAGTATTGATATTATTATTGAAAATTATTTTCATGGTTCTCATCATAGCGGGGAACTGTCTTTCCAATTTTAATTTTGATAGATACTATAGGACATTATCACAATAAATTTTTTCAGAATAACATATAATATTAAATAATATAAATATATATATATCCACATAATTGAATATACATGGAATCATATGTTCAAAATTAGTTGGTTCTAGAGAATCAAATCCAACATCTTCCCTCAATCTCTCTCCCATCTACACCCCCCACCCACACTCTTTTTTTCTTTTTTTAAAGATGGTGGATGAAAATACACCCTTGGACTAGATGATGGAGTAACCATGTGGTGTAAAAAGAAAGTGGTGTGAAGAATGAATTTGGATGGAGGTGTTAAGGTGAAGGAAACATAACACAAGTGGTGTTGTGGAGTGATGGGATGTTTTAGTTAGAGGAGGTGGTGGCTCAGCATAATTGTTTGAAATGGATGATAGAGTTAAGTGGGTGATGATGGTGGTATCATAAGGGATGTTATTAATAATGTTTTTTATAAAGGATGTGGTGTTGGGAATAGGTGTTGACCAAAATTATGGTTGGTGTTGTGTGTTGGTGAATGCTTCATGGTTATTTTAGCACATTTGAGGTGAAATAGAATACGACCACTAAAGTGAAAAAGAAATAGAAATTGTGGATGATGACCTACTCACCCACGTTCATGTGCTCCATAAAAAAGTGGTTGAAACTCCTCATGACAATTAGATATTAATGTTATAGTCTGGACATGTACACCATCTAGGCAATAGACCAAGTCGTTGAATCCAGCTGAGAAGAGTGGTTTGACTCGAGTATGTGTCCCAACCATGTGGTCAGATGATCAGATGAACTAGGTTGTATCTACCCTGAAATGGCGTATATTGGGGTTTTATATAAATGGAGGGTTTAAAACATGTTTGTGTTCCACACACAGAGAGGAATGGGATTTCCCTTCTCAAACACACCATAGTGCACTCTTGATTCATTCCCTTTGGCCAGTCCAATCCCACTTTTTTTTTAAAAGTATAATTATGTATTTTAATTAAGGAAAATTAATTATATATCTTATATATTTTAAATAATGATACCAATGGTGATTTATATTTTTCCATTATAGGATGTTTTCAATGGGTGACAGTAAGATTTCTTATTTTCCACATTAAATCTGATAATGGTGGTCTATTGAAATGACTATAAAAGTCTCATCTCATATATAGGGTCAAGTATTCCCCACACACACATAGGTTATGGTATCCATTGTCTCTGAGTTTGTTTATGAATAAAGTTAGGTATTCTCCCATATACCTATTTTGTGATATTCAATACCCTTTCCAATAGGAATGGCCAACTAATACACCCATATACTCAGGGTTTGTGGTTCTTTATATATGTGAAGTTTTATAGATAGGTTTATGTATTTACTAATATACATATTGTGTGAGATCATTTATCTCATTTAAATGTTATAAACATGCATTCCTCATCTTTAATTTTGTTTTGCAATCCACTATATAATATACATACTCCCTTAACAGATGTATCCTTAATGAATGATCAAATTTCCACTTATGACACTGGTGAGGTGGTGATGTTTTCTCATATTTTCATATTTATGATAGTTGGATGATAATATTACCTTGATAAAGACCTATTATTTTGTAAGACATGGTGGTAATTATCGGAATCCATATTAGTGACTTTCATATAGTGAAGCATATTTGATAGTTAAATACTTTTAAAACTTTATGAACACCGTTTGATGCTTCTATGATGTTATTAATTTTTTTGATGTATAAATTAAATTATTCAGTGTATTTTTTTTCATAATATCTAGTTTATAGTTAGTGAATGGACATCATGAGTTATGGATGATATGATTTATACATTTCTACCTTCTATAGAATTAATTTTTAAAAGAATATCTATATTACGTTACCTTGTGTCCCCCTAGTTACTAACTCATATCAATGGTTTAGGGGTGGTAGTTTGCTTTTGATTTTCCTTCATTATTGTGTAAATAATATGTGTATATTTTACCTCACATAATTACAATCCTTATTCTAAAATTTTTAGTGTCTATAGAGATAAATAAAAGGTACAATGTTGTCCTTGGTAGATGTGGTTATGGTTTGGCTAGTTTGGAGATGATGTCTAGAAATTTGTAATGATTCCTGATGGATTGAGATTTTCATTGATGGTGGAAGGGATTATTATGGAAAGTGAAAATTCTTACATTAAACATTGATAAGATGACCATCCATGTATATTGCACCTTTCTTATTCAGAGGATAATCAATGTATATACCCTTTTTATTATCTATCATAGTGATTTATTTATACATGATTTATATAGTATGTTCTTTATAAAGTTATATTGATAATACATACACATCACTATCTTGCCTCTTTTTTAAAAATTTGATATATATATATATATATTTGTGTGTTTTATAAGTTGATATAGGAAATGGACTCCCATATTGTTATATATGGATTCTCAAAGAAATCTATCATGACCAGGTCTATTAGACGTGGTCCTGATGTGGAACTCACATCTTATCTCCTAACAGTGTGGGCCATGTCAGATTAGATCATTTGAGATCGATTGGCCTACAATTCCCTAAACACTCAAGTCAACGTCACTTGTTAAAGGATAGAGACTATGTATGATAAATAAATAAAATCCCATAATGTGATTAAACCCAATGCCATAATCGGGGAAATACAATGTCAATTATAAATTAAACCAAATCATGATAAGACATAAAACATAATCACATGGACTTATAGTTGTATGTATATCTCTAGAACTATGTTATACTATGTTAAAACAAATGAAACTCAAACCACATCATATTTTCACACATATCTATAGTGATAAGCAAATAAAAATATTATAATCAAAACTATACCTTAAGAAAAATAATAAAATAATGAAAATATAATTATATATCATTGGTCTCACCTAAAAAATATCTCTATATACCAACTTATAGCATTTATCTTTCCCAACTATGTCAGGTCCATTTCCTTGACCTATTTTTCAAATATAACACTTAAAATAATCCAAGGTGTATTTACAAGTTATTAATATAAAACATAGAAGTATACAATTTAAGATTCCACCAAAAAAATCAATCATATATATGTAATCAAGTTTTCTTAAAGTAGTTCAGAAAAAAAACACTCAGCACACCAGTCATACCATCATATGCTTGTTGATCCACCATAATGGTTGATGCATACACAATTCAATGAGTTCTTTAATATGTTATTTTTCTTTCTCAATGTCTAATATAAAATTATAGAATGATATGCAAGAGGGATAACCCTACAATTTCATTAGAGTTTCAAAAATTGTTTAAAAATTCATTATCTTTTATAAAAAACTTATACAAACATTACATAATCCTATATTTTCATTCCAAAATTTATTTTTCAACATATTGGATAAACATTACATATTATGTTTTATGATAATTAATTCATTTATTATACATAATAAACCCATACATTACAATTTAACACTTCAACTAAGTATCCAGTTTTTCCATATTATTGACCACTCAAAATAAATCATGTTTTCTGTTTATGAAAAATCATCCCAACATGAAACACGATTTCTTTTTCTCACAAAACATTAAAGCATAAGAAAAACATTTCCAAAAATGTGATGAGCACAAAAATCTCAGAAAGTGATATAAAAAACAAATTAGTTTAGTAAAAAAATAAAATCTAGAAAAAATATTACCATAGTCAAATTATACATTGAGTGTAGGAAATTTAGGAATTCAACGTGAAAAAACCACATTCTTCATCAATGAAAACATTAAAAATTATTTCATAAAAATGTAAATCTATTTTAGGTGACTTAAACAGTAATATTAATAAACCATTTTAATCCAATTTAATAATTATTGACATTCCATTTAATTCAATATTATAACCCAAAAAATTTAATACCCTCTTTTTTCCCTTTGAGTATAAATGAAATTATCCATTAAATTTGAGATCTAAAATGGGACCCACCCTTTGAATAATCTATATTGAGTTCACTAATATTCATCAGATATAATAGGGATAATCCCATAGTATAAGATATATCATGTAAATAGACTTATCTTATACACTGATTAATAATAATTTCTACAATAAACCATTTTATTCATTCATAATTTCATCAAAACCTCATTGAAAAACTCTTTTGAACCAATAAGTTAAGTACATTCTGATATTTTTTAAAAATTCCTTCCAAAAACCATTATCAAGTCTAAAATTACTATTAGGAAAGGAAATTCCGTTTTATTAATATAAACATGAAATATAATAATGGAATCCAAAAATAAAATAATTATTATAGAAGTGAGAAATCTTATTTTTTCATATAAATTAAAAAGTTACTTTTGTTTTTCATTTTATAAAGAATCTAACAAATATTCTGTTTGATGAAAATAAAATGAATATAGAAATAAATATAAAATTTCCATTAACATTATATAATGTCTATATAAATATATTAATAATATATTTTAAAAAATATGGACATGGAATAATGGTTTGAGAAGGGAAACATTAAAAATGATTTTTTAAAAGGACCCCTGGCATGAGTCTGAATATTTATTTTAATTAATTATCTCCCAATAAAGTATACATATATTAAATATATATTTTATTTAATACAACTGTCATGTTTATTTTTCCTTTTATTTTCTTGATATAAATAATTAGGTTCACGTAGTTAGTTTTGATGATATTCAGCTCATAGGACATAAATGACATCGGTAGGTTGACTATTGTCAAAGAAGTCATTATTCCCCAATATAAATTATAAAAATCATGAAATAATTAGTATTTTTATATATATTATTCTCTAAAAACAAAATATTAAATTATGTTTGGATAAATGATGTTTGTAACAATCATGGAGACAGTAGATCATACATACAAATGAGTCACATTTTTCAATTATAATTATGAAATTATGTTCATTAATAACTTATATATATAATGATAATAATAACATAAAAACCATAAAATTTCATAAAATATAATGATATGTATCATCCAATTTATTTGGTGATGAAAAACAAATCACAATGCTTCGCAGAGTTGGTAATCTGAAAACACACACGAATGATGTTATAATTTTTTTGACTAAAAATTTAAGATAATAAATGATATATTACCTCACCAGAATTATAAATATGAAATTAAAATAATATTTATATATAAAAATTAAAACAAACATTACAACTAGCCATAAGTTGAGGATATAAAATATTTATTATATCGGTCCATTATAAGGTACTCTTTCGTACTCACAAATGAAAAAATCAATTACAATTTGAGGGAATAGAATATGTATATAGGTTACCAAATTAACATAATTTCATATTTGTATATGGGAGATGGTCATTTTTTTAATTAATCATGTTTGAAAAATATTTTAAAAAGGTAAAAGTTGAAATATTTAAAGAATCATTGATTATGAACTATACCTATTCATCAAACAACCTCTTATATTTTGTACAAAAGAAGTTTCTTGGTTCGTTTTATGAAAAAAAATCTCCTCTAGGATGTGTGGTGGGATGTAAGGATTGTATTTTGGAAGGGATTATCTAGACCAAAATGTGATTTATGTGTGATAAAATTATAAGAGGATATTCTATTTTATATTAAATATTATGGGATCCCTTGTAATTATAGAACATATTATATTATTATTATTTTATTTCTATATTAAAATAGTTTAAAATTGATAATTTTAAAATATTAGATGAGTCTGAGTAAAAAATATACTTGAAATATTAATTCTCAATGTTGGGGTTATATTTTCACTCTTATATATTTGTGTTAACACATGTTACCTCTTTTTGACAATTACCATTGTATTAATTTGTTTACTCTTTAAGAGACAATAATGTTATGATAAACATAAAAAATCACATTAATAGAACATGGTGGATATTAGAAACCATATAAACTTTATTTGGCCAAATATAATATTTTTATTAATATTAAATCATTTAATAATATATTATATATCATAAAATATCATTAATGTCAATTTTAACATTATTTATTAAATTTAACCATAAAAATTCATGAAAATGGTGGAATTAAAATATAAAAAATTAATTCACCAAAAATATGTTAAAATTATCTAAAAAATTAATTGAACACCATAATTCATCTATATTATATTACTTTTAATATTTATATAATCATTTATTTTATTTTCATTTAATTTAAGTAAATAATATATAGATTTATTTAAGAAAACATGGTTGTTATATAATAACTAAAATTTATAAAAAAATTAAAATAATAAAAATAATTTTATTATTATCAAAATAAAAATTAATGTAACATCCCGGTTCTGGAAGCCACCCAGAGGCGCCCCATATCTGGTTGGTCACATGGTCTCAAGCACATTTCCCCAAATTCCAGAGGCTGCTGACTAGCAGCGAGGGCCTTGGGTGTGATAGTGGGGAAACTATGCCCTCATTGGCTGAGTACACAGCAGAAGTAAACAATACGAAATAACGGAAATAGAACAACCCATACAGAAGTAAATAGTAGAAGAATAAAGTAATAAACAACTGGAGAACACATATATATATATATGAAATGATGCATGATACATTTGTCTAAGAAAGATTCCAAACAAGTCACAATGCTGAAAATACAATAGTGCCAAACCAAAGTACAAAATAAAGCTATATAGATAAACTCCTCAGCATCGCAAGCCATAGCTTGGTCCCGTGCTCTCCTATTCCAAAGCAATCAAGTACCAGAAGTCGAAGGGCACTTTCCCTTGTTTGTACCTGCAACAACATAGTCTGCTTGGGCCCAAAATCAAGGACCAAATAGGGTGTGAGACTAAATCCTAGTAGGAAACCACCCAAATATATGTTCCTAATAGTCTTTGAGTATATGACAGGTAATAGTAAAGTAATCAATAAACAGAAACAGTAAACAACAAGCAGTAACAGGAAGATATACAACAGTAATCAGTCCACAGAACAACAAGCAGTAATAGGAAGATATACAACAGTAATCAGTCCACAGAACAACAAGAAGAAGTGAAGTAATCTACAAACCACTAACAGGAAACCCTCTGGGAAGTACTCGTAGCCATCACCTCTAGTCCTAACTGAGAAGTACCAGAACCCTCTGGGCAGTGCACTCAGCCGAACCCCTCTGGTTTGGTCGTATGAATTTATAAGACTCTCTGGGGAAGCTCACTTGGTCAATTCCCCTTATAGTCTAGGGTAGTAAGGGACTCTCTGAGGAAGATCACGTGTTCTATCCCTCATGGCCCCGAGGTCTAGAAACTCTCTGAGAAATCTCACTCAGTGAATTCCTTCTATAGTTTCAGGTCAATCACAGACTCTCTAAAGAATCTCACTCAGTCAATTCCTTCTCTATCCTGGAAATGGTTTTAAAGAAATTCAACAAGTAAAGACTATCTGAGGAATCTCACTCAGTCTACCCTACTGTAGTATACATGATCCAAGGCACTCTGGGAAGCTCACTCGGTCTATCCCATGTAGCCTATACGTTTAAGGAATATCTGGGAAGCTCACTCGGTTATTCCCTTATAGTCTATGGCACTAGGTTCTCACAGCCTAATTCTAGTAAGTGCATAATAATGCTATAAGGACAAAGTACCCCTATAGAGTTACTTGGATAACCAAAGTGCACCTATATATCTACTTGTCTAAATAGTCTATAGCAAACCGGCATGTTATCATCATTACTCCATCCTACAGTCACTATGCATGGAAACAGGAAAAACGACCAAGGCTAACAAAGACCCAAAGGTTGTAAATAGAAAAAAGCATGGGCAAAACATCCAATAACATCAATTATCCAAAAAACATGATCAATTTACCTATAAAAAATCATTCAAGAAAGGCAGTAATAAACACAAGGGAAAAACGGTAAGCACACAATATCTCGTTCATGGGTATTGGTGGAATTTCAACATAAAACTCAATGACATCAAATGTTAAGGCACAAACCATCTACTTGGATGCTAGGAGATCATTATACTTGAGCCATTAAGATTTATTCTCTTTAGAATGGTGTGGATCTACAAAAATACACAAAACGTTCAACCCACAATAACTTGAGAAAAAAGAGGAATTGGAAAACAAAGCTTTAGGAGAAGGGAGGACTCACTGCTGCGGTTCCAATGCAATCGACAATGGTCGAATCAAGGAAAGGACAGAGAAACAGGGTCTCATCAATGATCCGCAGTCGTACGGTTTCTCTCGGACGAAGAAGCTAGAGACGAAGAGCGTTTTGTCGATGAGACGTGACCCTGGTCCGTTTAATGAAAAAAAGAAAATAAATGGCATGTACATAGCGTTTCCATACTCCGCTTTAAGCGGACTCCACTTAACCCCTACACACCGTGTGTGTGGCCCAGACACAGCCAACACACCGCCTGGGGCAGAAAGGGAGTACACGACATGTACTCAAAAAGCACATGACGTGTAGTTCAAAAATTTCTAGAAAATCCCCTTTTCTCAAAAACATCAGAAAAAGTAATGACATACCTGAAAACAAAGATCAGGGTTCTTACAAACTTCCCCCCTTAATGAAATGTTCCCCCGAATTTCCCTAGTGAGGCGTAGAAGAGGAAACCGCGAACAGCTCTAGCCATTGTGATCATACCTCGGCCTCCCCCTCCCAAGTCTCATCCTGTACTCTCCCATGCTTCCATAGCACCCGTACCAGAGGAACAGACTGACCTTGGAGAACCTTCGTACTGCAATCGATAATCCAGATAGGATTATTCTCAAATTATGTATCCGCTTCGAGCTCAACCTCCTCGGGCTGAAAGATGTGAGATGGGTCTGAAAAGTAACATCAAAGTTGAGAAACGTGGGAGACATCGTGCATGACCCGGTACTTCTAAGGTAGCTGAAACCAATAGGCAACTAGCCCAACTCTCTCCAACACCTCAAACAGACCGATGCACCATGGTGAAAGCTTACCATATCTCGGAATCCTCTTGTGTCCCAACCTCAGTGCGACACATAGGAAAACCTGATCCTCGACCTCGAACTCTAGAGGTCATCTTCGTTGATCAGAATAAGACTTTTGCCAAGACTGTGTTGTAGCCATCCTCTTTTGAATCAACTCTATCGGCTTAGAGGACTCTTGAATAAGACGAGTTCCCAGTAAAGCTGCCTCTCCTACCTCCATCCATCATTGGGGTGATTGGTATGACCTACCGTACAAAGCCTCGTAAGGTGACATCTGAATAGTCTCCTAAAAAATGTTGTCGTAGGCGAACTTCAAAACAGGTATATGCTTCTACCAAGGACATTAAAAGTCTATAATGCAAGCTCGGAGCATATCCTCAAGCACCTAGATCATGCACTCGGACTGACCATCACTCTGGGGATGGTATGTTGTACTCAAAATCACCTGTGTACCCAAGGCCTTTTGAAGTCCCTGCCAGAACCGAGAAGTAATGAGCGTATCCTTGTCTAAAACAATGGAGTGTGGAACTCCATATAGATGTATAATATCTCGTATGTACAACCATCCCAACTCATCAACATTGAAGGTCTCCTTAATCGGCAAGAAGTGGGCAACCTTTGTATGCCTGTCAACGACAACCCAAACAGCATCACTCCCTCAGGGTGACCTCGGCAGCCCAGTCACAAATTCCATCGGGACGTCGTTCCACTTCCACTCTGGAATGGGTAACAGATGTAAATGGAATGCTGGTCTTTGATGGTATACATTCACCTGCTTAAAATTAATACATCTCATGAAAAAACCAGAAACATCTATCTTCGTACCTGGCCACCATTACTAGAGATGAAGATCCTCATACATCTTGGTGACGCCAGGATGAACTGCCCAAATTGAGGAATGAAAATCCCGCAACAACTTCTCTCGTATTTCTTATGGAACCCATACGTATCCCAAGAAACACAAGATCTCATCCTCACCCACTATCTATCCAGAAAGAGGGTCCTTTCCTGACACACTCTTTCGCAGGACTAAGCCTTTTGAGTCTGATAACTTCCTCATCCGTACCTGATTAAGAAGAGTAGAGGTAACGGGTACATTAGATAGGAATGTCTGTCCCAGTCTGTCGTGCACCTCCAACTGCATCTTAGAAAATAGATCCATAAGCTGCCACTCACTACTGGCCTCTTAACATGCCTGAATCTGAGTTCTCCCACTCAACGCATCCGCCACTGCGTTGCCCTTTCCTGGTGTATAGGCGATCTCGAAGTCGAAAGACTGGAGATACTCGACCCAACTGCGCTGTCTCAGATTCAGATCATGATGAGTAAAGATATACTTGAGAATCTTGTGGTCAGTGAAAACCACAAAATGCTCTCCCAGAAGGTAGTGTCTCCAAATGTGTAAGGCATGAACAAAAGCTGCCAAATCCAGATCGTGCGTCAGGTAGTTCCTCTCATGTGGCCTCAAATGTCGATACCCGTACACAATGACTGCATCTCCCTGCATAAGCACGGCTCCCATCCCGATACCTGAAGCATCACTATAAATAGTATAGCTCGTTCCTGGATCTGGAATGACTAGTATCAGTTCTGACGCCAACCTTCCCTTCATCTCTTGAAAGGATGACTTACCAGAATATAACCATAAGAACTTCTCCCCCTTCTTGGTCAGACCTGTCAATAATGCCTATATGAGGGAAAAGTCCTGTATGAATCACATGTAGTATCCATCCAGCCCTAGGAAACTCAGTACCTCAAATACGTTCTTCGGCTGCTCCCAAGAAACTACAGCCCTCACTTTCTCTGAGTCCACTGATACTACTACCTCTATGATGACGTGACCCATGAAGTGAATCTGATCCTTCTAAAAGTGGCAGTTTGAGAGTTTATCATAAAGCTGATGCTCTCTTAGTGTACTCAAAACAATATCAATATGGGTAGCATGGTCATGTCGAGTGTGAGAGTACACCATGATATCGTCCATGAAGACCATGATGAAGGAATCCAAGTAAGGATGGAACACTCGGTTCATCAATGCCATGAAAACTGTTGGCACATTCGTGAGACTGAACGGAATAACTGTATACTCGTATAGAACATACCTACTCCGAAAGGCTGTCAGAGGTAAGTCTGATGGTCTAACACACAACTTATGATAGTCAGATCTCAAATCAATCTTTGAGAAAACTATGTATCCTCGAAGCTGATCAATGAGATCATTGATCCTTGGTAAGGGATATTGGTTGTTGACCATCAACTAGTTCAACATCCGATAATCCACACAAACCCTAAGGTTACCGTCTGCCTTCATCGCAAAAAGGACAGGAGAACCCCAAGGAGAGGTACTGGGTCAGATTAAACCCTTTTCCTGCAACTCCTCCAACTGCTTCTTGAGCTCCTACAACTCATGTGTAGCCATCCTATAGGGAGGAATGGGAACCGGTGCCGCTCCAGGAACTAGCTCAATCGAGAAGTATACCTCACGCTCCAGATGTAAACTTGAAAAGTCCTCTAGAAAGACATCATTGAAACGATCCACCACTGGGGTAAAGTCTAACTGTGAAGTCCCCTGGTCATCCAGATAAAGACTAGAAATCTGGGCTGTAACTCCTCATTGCCCATGATTCTCGAGTCCTTCTTGACTTGCCTGAAAATCCTACATGCCTCTATCATGAAAGGATTCACCCTCTAGTGATATAAAACTCACCCTACGGTGATAGTAGTCGATGAATGCCTGTAAAGGGAACCAACCAGTCCATCCCTTGAATTACATCATAGCCTGTCATCTCTAGGACATAGAGATCCCATGTGAAACAATAACATGCAACCTAGAGAGGGCACTCTTTTCACTGATGTACGGTAGAATTCCTCATTCCCAAGGGTATGTCAAGAGTCAACATGTCAGTAGATGAAAACATACAGAGCCCAAGGCTCTCCACAATAGCAACAGAGATAAAACTATATGTAGCACCAGTATCGAAAGAAGCTGAAGATAAAATGGAGGCTACTAAGATTGTACCTCGAACTATAGAAGGTCTAAGATCCTACTCCTGATAGGTCAGCTCCATGGAAAAATAATTTCCTACACCGTGGCCATGCGCCCCTAGATGACCACTCTGAGTTGATCCACTCTGTTGTCGCTGATGATCAGGTGACTGACCACCATAACCGTGACTTCCACCTCGACCCGAACGGCCAGAAAAACTCCAGTTTCCGAACTGGTGGGAAACTGGCGAAGCATCTCTAGAATGCAGAGTGATAGAAGAAACCCTACTACTAGCTAAAGGTGAAAAGATCTGACAAAACCATTGTAGATGTCCCATCTTGCCACACTATCAGAACTCCATCGGATCTCTCTGAAACTAAGGCCCAGTATTCCCACTCCTACCACACTGGTAGCATACAATCTGACTGCCAGAAGACATATCTCGCCTGCCCTGATCACCTTGAGGAGACTCTCTGTGACACTTCCTACTATCCGTATGAGTAACACCAGCCCTAGATGTTGAACCGCCCTGGCTCACTGCTCTAGAATCCCTCATATTGTGCTCAGTGATAAGCGCTTGGTTGACGATATAGGATATCCTAGTCAACCTGATGATATTCACTTAGGAACGGATCTCCTACCTGATACCATCCTCAAACTTCCTAGCAAGGAACAAGTCATCACCTGATGGGATTAGTGTGAATCACTGCAGCTCAATAAAGTGAGACTGGTACTCCATAACGGAAAGAGTACCCTGCTGGAGACTCATAAAATCTAGGGCTCGATTGGCCCTCAGGGTCTCCGGATAGAATTATTCATAGAATGTACCTCGAAAATCTTCCCAAGAGATACCCTAATGGCGCCCTGACTGTGAGATCACCTACTAACACCTCTTGGTGGTGTCTCCGATAATATAGGTGGCGAGATTTACCCTCTTCTTTGGTGGTATCTCGAGATGCTCGAAGATAGTCAGCGTGACCTCTAACCACAATCAGAATTCTGGGGTCCTCCATCCCCTGAGAAAGTGATAGGATGATGCTGCTGCTGAAAGACCCACGTCAATTCGGTTATCGACGGGGCAGGAGGCGGTACACCCTAAAAAGTCTTAATCAACCTTAGGAAGTCCACCATGAACTGCGTATTGGCTCTTGCGGTGGGTATAACTACTAGAGCCAAGGGTGGAACAATAGGAGGATCTGTAGGAGGATACTGATCGGCCATATCCAGTGTCTGATCACCGTCTAGAAACTGATGTAAAACCGGAGGATGTCTCTGAGGCATATATCTGAATGATCAAAAGCACAACTTTGATCAGGATTATCAATGACTGAGAACGCTAGTGTAAAAAACAGGAACAGGAGAAGGAAACCTTCAAGTTGCAAACAACATAACTACACGATGTGTATAACAAAACTACATGGCGTGTTCTCTTAAACCATTCACATGGGTGTGTATTCCTACCACACTAGTCATGTAACAACCCGAACTACACGTCGTGTTGTCCCCATAGACGACATGTACTTGAACTATGTTCCCTTGCCCGAGTCACCTTTCACGGCTAACCCTAAACGGTCCCCTTAAACTGAGACTACATGGCATGTTCCATATGAACACGATGTGTACTATACAAGGTTTCGGAAACCCGTGTTGTTAGTCACACAACCCACTACACGGTTGAACATTACACGACGTGTTTCGAACAAACACGGCGTGTATAGGAGAAGATAACACCGACCCTTGTTGTTTGTGACATGGTCGGGTAGCTGGAACAATACTACACAGCGTGTTCCTTCCCAACACAGCGTGTTCTACTCATGCTTCCCTGACTTGTGTTGTTAGTGACACGGCCGGGTACACGGCTCACCACTACACGACGTGTACCTACCATACACGGCGTGTTCCGGAAGATCTTTCCACAACTCGTGTTTCTGCTCACACTATCAGTGACACGGATTAAAAACTACAGGGCATGTACATATAAAGTACATGCCATGTATTCTGGGTTTTTCCGGGTAATAGCTCAGAAACTGCACTGAAGCCCACAAAACCCAGAAAGCAAGGAATGAAGGTGCCAAATTACGATCTTTGAAGTCCCGTACTCCCCGTGAATCAAAGCATGGAATCTCCTACATATCATATATATGAGAAACAAGTCAATGATCCACCAAGTTCTGATTCGTGAGGTCCCATAACACCTTAAGAAAAAAAAAATTTGGCGTTCATTTAAACAAGGAACAGTAAAAAAATTTCTCAATAAAATAGCATGGATTCTATCAAGCATCTATCACAACATCATTCATAGTCTACCCAAAGTCTATCACAATAACATGAAATTTCTAATGCATCCTAGATGACATGGAAAAAATGCATGACATGTGATTTCTAACAAGTTCCTATATGATGCATGAGATGTCATACCCTCTTCTCATCGTGTTGTGATAAAAATAGAACCATAATAGAAACAACAATACCAACACAAGTCATGTGAATCACTCTAGGGGAAATCATATCAACTGTAACATCGCAAAACTAGAAAACTACAATAAGCGAAGTAGATTGGCTTTTCCCTGTACACATGTTAGCTACTCCCTTGCATAACTTAACACTAAGTATTGAATCCTTCTTATCCCTGGATAAGACTCCTAATAGCAAGTCAAGATAAAAGAACTCCTATGATACCACTTTGTAACATCCCTATTCCGGAAGCCACCCAGAGGTGCCCCGTACCCGGTTGGTCACATGGCCCCAAGCGCATTTCCCCAAACGCTAGAGGATGCCGACTAGCAGTGAGGTCCTTGGGTGTGATAGTGGGGAAACTATGACCTCATTTGCAGAGTACATAGTGGAAGTAAAAAATAAGAAATAAAGAAAATAGAACAATCGATACACAAGTATACAGCGGAAGACTAATGTAATAAACAAATGGAGCACACACATATATATGAAATTATGCAAGATACATATGTCTAGGAAAGCTGCCAAACAATTCACAATGCTGGAAATACAATAGTGCCAAACCAAAGTAGAAAATAAAGGTAAACAGATAAACCCCTCTGCATTGAAAGCCATGGCTTGGTCCAATGCACTCCTGCTCCAAAGCAATCAAGTACCAGAAGTCAAAGGGCGCTCGCCCTTGTCCATACTTGCAACAACATAGTCTGCTTGGGCCCAAATGCATGGCCCAAACTGGTTGTGAGACTAAATCCCAGTATTAAACCACCCAACAATATGTGCTTAACATTCAGTGAGTATATTGTAGCTAATAGTACAGTAAGTAGTAAACAGTAATAGTTAACAAAATGCAGTAACAGGAAGATATAAAAGAGTAACCATTCCACAGAACAACAAGTAGTATTGAAGAAAATAGCTAACCACTAATAGGAAAACCTCTAGGAAGTACTCACAGCCATCCCCTCTGGTCTTAACCGAGACGTACTACAACCCTCTCGGCAGTGCACTCAGCCAAAACCCTCTGGTTTGGTCGTACATATTTATAAGACTCTATGGGGAAGCTCACTCAGTCAATTCCCCTTATAGTCTAGGATAGTCAGGGACTCTCTGAGGAAGATCGTGTGGTATAAACCTCATGGCCCCAAGGTCTAGAATCTCTTTTAGGAATCTCACTCGGTCAATTCCTTCTATAGTTTCAGGTCCATCACAGACTCTCTAAGAAATCTCACTCAGTCAATTCCTTCTCTAGCATGGAAAAGGTTTAAAGCAATTCAACAAGTAAAGACTCTTGGAGGTAGCTCACTCGGTCTACCCTCCTGTAGTCTATAAGATCCAAGGCACTCTGGGAAGCTCACTTGTTCTATCCCCTGTATCCTATAATGTCCAAAGGCACTCTAGGAAGCTCACTCGGTCTATCCCTTATAGTCTACAACACCAGGTTCTCATAGCCGCGTGCCAGTCAGTGCATAATAATTCTATAAGGGAAAAGTAAACCCATAGATCTATTTGGATAACCAAAGAACACATATAGAGCTACTTGGATAAACAGTATATAGAAAACAAGAATGTTATTAAAATTACTCCATCCTACGCTCACTAGGCAAGGAAACAGGCAAAACAAACAAGGCTAACAAAGACCCAAAGGATGTAAACAGAACAAATCATGGGAAAAACATCCAATCACAATAATTATCCACAAACATGATCAATTTACCTCTATAAAAGCATGCAAGCATGGCATGAATAACTACATGGGAAAAACCGTAAACACGCAATACCCCATTCACGGGAATTGGAGAAATTTGCACATAAAACTCAAATACATCGAATAGTAAGGCACAAACCACCTACCAGGATGATAGAAGATAAATTTACTTAAGGCACGAAGATTGATTCTCCTTAGAACAACGTGGATCTATAAAAACACATAAAACATTCAACCCACAATAACTTGATAAAGAAGAGGAATTTGAAAAAAAAACTCTAAGAGAAGGGAGGACTCACCGCTGCGGTTCCAACACAATCGATGATGATCGAATCGAAGAACTGATGGAGAAACGGGGGCTCATCAAAGATCCACAACCATACAGTTTCTCTCAGACGAAGAAGCTGGAGAAGAAGAGCGTTCTGTCGATGAGACGCGACCACGGTCCATTTAATAAAAAAAAGAAAATACATGACCTGTACTTCTAGAGTATATGGTGTGTACTTATCTTTTCTTTACTCCTCTTTATACGTCCTACACGTCACCCCTACACACAGTGTGTGTGGCCCGGACACATCTGACACACGGCCTAGCGCGGCAAGGGAGTACACGGCGTGTACATCCAAAATTTCTAGAAATTCCACTTTTCTCAAAAACATAATAAAAAGTAAAGACATACCTAAAAACGAAGATTCGGGTTCTTACAATTAATCTCACTCACAACATTGTTTTTCACTTTATAAACATGTAAGAGTTATTTAGAAATGTATAGGGTGACATCTTATCTTTTTCATTACCTAGAATACTATATAGGTCACTTTCATGGAGACGAGTCTCATTAAAAAATAAATATCTATACTATGTATATTTAGCTAAAAATATTTAATATAAAAAAATGATTCATTATGACCTAACTATATAATGCCCTTATAAGACAATTTTAATTATTATGATTCCAAGTTTTTTACTAATTATTCTAAATGCAATCATTAAAATGGAATAAATACATTTCATAAGTATCATGTAATGCTCTATGATAACAATTTTTCAAAAAATAATACAGTTTAAAGTTTACAGGTTTTTATACCATGATCGTATATAATATTGATCATTATAAAATTAATTAAATTAACTATAACAAAATTATACATATATTATTTTATGGTCAAAATAAAAATATTATGATGATTTTTAATGAAATTGAAAGGAAAATTTAAAATTTATTGTATTTATCACTATTCATTGAAAACATTAAACTTCTCAAAAATATAACAAAATTTAGTAAAAAGATAATTATGATATGTTGATTTTAGAAATGATATAAATTAATATTTACATATATTTCATAATTTACATATAATATTATCTCAAAAAATAAATTAAAAAGTTAATGAATATGGAATTTTTAGGAGTAAAATAAAATTACTATGATTTCAGTGATTATTTACTATGCATCTTCAAATAGATTTATACTGAGTAGGAATAAAATATAAATTTAATTAAATATTTAATTATATTCATATCCTCTAATTTATTGGATATTTTATAGAAATTATATTAAATTAATTATATTTCATGGTTCCTTTATGTCCAGTGATGTGTTTCTTATACATTTCCAAACCTATTTTTATTTTTAAAATCCTATTGATTTTCACCCCCCCCCCCACACACACAACATATAAAATTGTGTCCTACAAATTTGATATTAATATCGATAAAAATGGTTTAACGAAATTTAAATTACATTTTTTTAAATCCCACATATCTAAACGGTTTCAAACAAAATTATCTTCAAAATAGGGAAATCAGAATATGAAGGTTGTCAAAAATAACACATAACTAGGTTTATAAGTAAGAGAACATCTGTGGGTAGTGAAAATATGCACATGGGTGAGAAATATAATTCACAAATAATAATATATGGTTATAGAGATACTTGATCATAATAGGTTAAGTTTTTAATAGAAAATTAATAACCAGATAACTATAAACTAATTATGTGTGAAAAATAAAATCAATTCATCGAAAAAGAAGGTAATAAGAAAATCATTTTCAAGATACAGTTACTATATTTTAGGAATTTTTTAACATTAATTATGAATAAAATAAATAAATATAATTACATGATAAGTATAATCTCATCATTTAATCAATTTTTTTACCACAATTTCATATTTCATATAATAATACATGTATTCAATAAAATGTTTTCCCGAAACCACAATAATCAACTTCTAGTTGGTTTCATTGTTCCACAAAATGATAACAAGATAGTCCTATTGTCCTTATAAATAAAAATAATGAAAAAATTCCTAAATTATTATAATATCCAAAATGAAAAACAATTCATATGATGAAATAAAACATTAATATTAAAAATTCTATAGTAATACCCAATTTTAAGAATAAACCATTATTCACATAACTATCCATATAACTTTTCAGAATATTCATTATTTAGATTCAAACCCATGTATTATAATTACTGAATCTCATATTATCCCATGGTAAATTGAAAATGAATCTCCAAATAACATCAATCACCCTTAAAGTCTCATTCCAAAAATATATATACCCATGTAATATATTATCTAAGATATTAAAATGATTTCTATAAATAACTATAATCCAAATAAAGACACATTGAACCCATATACTCATCGAAAATATAATTCATCCATTAATCCCCGAATAAAATACCCCCATTTTTTACCTTAAGGATATAGGGTTCCAATAATAGTGAAATTATTCTAAAATAATGTTAATCACCTATTCAACAAATCAGTTTTAAATCCCTTTGTTTTATCTTTGATAAGAAATATATTCCCAAAATCAATTTAATATTTATCCACAAAATCATTTTTTTAAAGATAATTTTCTGAATGACAATACAAATTGGTAGGATAGTGGTTGGCACTAAACCTTGGTCACCCTTTAGGTAGTTTTATCCCTGGGACCTTTCTAGAAACAATAGTTTCTCTATTTTATAAAAAAATATATTAATTGTATTCTTGTAACAAACCCAGAAATATGGTGAACATATTTAAACATAACCACAATAATCCAAGATATTATAAAGCCAAATGGTTATAAATAAAATTAAACTTATGTGTTTTAATTACATTATTCCTATATTAACCTTTAATAAAACATAAGTTAATCGTGAAAGTCACATATTCCTCAAACATCTATTCTAAATTTATAAATTTCTCCAAAATATTATCATTATTTGATTATAAAACTATTCAAATTTATCAATTATTTCTAACATATCTTCAATTTTTTTAATAAAAACCCAAATTTAGAATAATAAATATGTGTTTAATGATTCTCTTAATATTGAGAATTTATCAAAATAAAATTATTAAAATACAATCACATAATAATTCTAGAAATTCTATATATGAACAGACCAATTATTCAACTTCCTTTTAAAACCATTAACCATGATTTCTCATATTATTCCTTAATAATTCATTCGTTCAATCAATTATATGAATTATAACCTTATGATTCGGAAACATCAACCTAAAAATAGTCTAGAGTTTTGACATAAGAAAAAAATATCCCTTCTTCGAATCTAGAAATTTTTTATTTATTTTATCTTTCCTTTATCCTCTCTTATGAATCAAAACATCTACAAAATAAATTACAAAGTCCTTTATTTCGTTTATTTTTCTTCCTGTTGGAATAGTTTTGACTTATATATCAAGTGAAAATGATACCAGAACCCAAAAAAAATAAAATTGTGTGGGATAAGTCCAATAGTTTCTTTTATTAGTGATTTAAATACACAAGAATCATTCCAAATATTTTTAAAAATATTTAGAAATAATAGTGAAAACAAATAATTTTAAAGGGATAATAAGGTTTAAAAACTTATTTTTCTTTCCATCTAGAGAAAACATCCTTAGTATGTTGAAAAGAAATCCATTAAAACCTAAAATGAAATATTAAAATAAAAAAAATTCATTAGGGTAGAGACAATACCATATATATTTTATATTATTATAATCCTTAAAACACTCTATATCTGAGTTGATTTATGACTTATATAATCCCAATAAATTACCATAATTATACATAAAATTATAAAAATTTAATTAAAGAGATATTTGATGTTTTTCTCAAATAACATCATGATCTCTACAATTATCTATACAATTTCACTAATACAAATTATAAGGAACCGACCTTATATATTACTTAATCCTATATGTTTTTCCATAATTCATTTTCTAACAAACCTAGGGATTTATATGTTTTATATTCTTAAACAATTATTTCATTAATTGAATATAATAAACCCATAAATTATAATTGGAAAATTATGGTCAGTGTCTTTTTTCATATAGTTTAAGGACACTTAAATTTAGAACATATTATTTTAACGAAAAACCCTCATGAAATTATCCATGAATTATTATTTACTTTTACCCATCTATAAAAACTATAAAAATTATTTTTAAAAAAAAGAGATTATAAAAAATATTAGCAAGGGACATAAAAAGGGAAAAAGTGTTAGTTTAGTGAAAAATATGAAAACCCATAAAATAATTTCTATTTCACATTCTTCTATGATCATATAAAATATATAATTTTAACTAAAAAAACTCAAATGTTTTTAATAAGAAACTGTAAAACTAAATAAATCAAATAGACATTATACTTATGTAACATAGTGAATCATATTTATAAACAATTTTAAACACAAGTTAGAAACAAAACTAGAGTCCTGTGAAATCCTTATGAGTTAAAAAAATGATGTAATTGATCATTCATTTCATTAAAGGCAAATAACATTAAACAATACATTATATATGTATAATGTGGATCATGCTTCATATAAGCTACATCATTCTCACACTTTTTATAAGATTTAAAGGGGATCAACCAGTCAGATTTTTTTTGTAACACCCATTAATCATATATAACTCAAAATTACCATATAATAATTAATTGTTTTTATAATTTTAACAATAAATCACAAAATTATTGTAAATAAATTTTGGATCCAAATTAAAAACACTTTCATAGTTTAAAATACCCTATGTTTTCAAAACACATTTTCATATATGAAATTCTTTTAAGAAAGGAAATATCAATTTCATATTATAAAAAATAGTAAATCCAAATAATATAATGTTTATGGTGGTTCAAAAATTATATTTTCATCTTAAACATAAAATGGTACATTATAATTTACTTGTATAATGAAAGTAAAAATATTTTGTGAAATTATTCCTTTTTAAATCCTTTTGAAGAAATAAATTTTTTCCAATAAAATATACATTATAATTTTTTATATATAAATAATTTAATAATAAATTTTTAAAAATATGTTCATAGAAGATAAAAAGTTTTATGGAAATCATTAAAAAGTGTTATTAAACAAATTAACATCCATTACCTTAAGTCTAACCAATCTCTTCTGTTATTTACATTCATGTATAATAAAATTATCTAAATTATTTACATTAATAAATTAATTCTCAATATTCATTTTTACATTTATCTTATTTTTAGAAACAACTAATTAATTAATTTTGTTCACCTCTATAGTTTTGATGATATTTGATTTATTTGACCAAAATAACATTGGTGGGTTGACAATCGTTAAAGAATCCATTATTAAATAATCAAAAGATTAAATATCGTGAAATAATTATAATTTTTAATAATAAATTTTTCTTTTACAACCAATGATGATGTATTTTTATAAATAATGAACTATTTCAAAATCATGGAGACGGTTGGTCATACACACTCATGAGTAACATTTCCATTTTTCATTTATTATTATAGAAAATGGTGAGTATTAAATTATATCTCAAGAATGATAATAATGACATATATACCATATTATTTCATTAAATATACTTATATATTTCATCTTTCTAAATTTTTTATGTTAAAATAAATATATCTTATCATGGAGGTGGTAGTCAACACATACGAAGGAATGACATTTTTATTTTTCGATGAATGGAAATTTTATAAAATTAATGATATATAACATCTACATAATGATAAATATTAAATTAATATAATATTAATACACACACACACATATATATATATATATATTAAATCCTTCATTATAAACAACATAAAGAACAATAGATAAAAAATGAATTACATCCGTCTTATAAGTGGTAGTCCAACATACACATGAATTATGGTTTGATTATCATTAGATGGAAGAGGATATGGATACAGATTATTTCATTAACTTAATAAATTATCAATATATATGATATAAAACTGTCATTATTTCAGCATTTTTGAAAAATATTTCATGGAGGTAGAAGAAGAAGAAAAAATAAAATTCCATATTAAGAACTATACATGTTCTTCGGACAACCTCTTATGTTTTTACACCAAAAGAACTTCTAGGTTAATTTTTTTATCAAAAACAATTACTCCGATACATGTCTATGGATTTATATATGTGTATTTTATATTTATTTACCCATCCAAAATGTTCTTGATGTGTGAATTGAATAGTATATGTTGTTACCTTTTATAAGAGTGGGGAGGAGAACTGATGGATCTTCTTAAAGTATTAAATTAATATAAATTAAATTTAATATTGAAATAACTCCTAATTGATAAAATTATATTATAAGATTATATTTAGTCAAAATAATAGTTGTAAAATTTTAAGTAATTTTTTACGATTATCTTTTTGTTTTAACCCGAATAAACACTTTTTTGAAACTTTTCATGGTATTTAGGTTCTTACTCTTTAGGGGTCAAGAATGTAAATATAAAATGAAAAAAATACCAGTAATGGGAAATGGAATATATTATATACAATATTCTAATTATGTTCTAATAAATATATTTTTATTAATTTTAAATGAATTAATAAATAATTATTAATTATATAACATTTTAAAGTCAATTTTGACACTATTCATTTAATTTTACATTAAGAACATCAATAAAAAATAGTATTTAAAATATAAAAATTTAACTGCCATAAATATATTATAATTATATAAAGAAAATTTGTATGACAATAATTAATTGAAATTTTATTACATTTAATATTTTAAAAGTCATTAATTTTAGTTTCATTTTAATTAAATAAATACTATATCAGCATTGAATAAAGTATTTGAGGTAATCATATAATTAATAAAAAAATGAAATAATTTAATATCATGAAAATAATTTAATTATTATTAAAATACATATTATTATTTTTTAACAAATTTATTTTATACCTTTCTGATGAAAAAAAGATATATTTAAAATCACGAGGGTTATATTTTGTCTTCTTCTTGAAATAAAATAAAATTTAGTAAGATATCATGGAAAAATGTCTCACAAGAAAATAAATATTCATCCTATGGTGATAAGATTCAAATTACCTTATTTCATTAATATTGATGATGAAAAATGGTGGACATATCACTTTTTTATAACCTATGTTAACATGATATACTCATTTATCATTATCAACAATGATTACTATTTTTACTATTCATTATGAAAAAAATATAATTTCACCATATTAAAATATTTTAATTTTTATTATTCCAATTATCGAATAAATTTTAACTAATATAATAACAATAAATTTTAGAAACCTATTTTATACATATCCAAGAAATCATGATGGAATATAATTTTTTGAAAAAAAAATGTCTTTTTAAGTCTAAAATTAATTTTATATCAAAATTACATATAATGTGGATAATAAAGAAATTAAAATTTTTATTTCTAAATAAAGGATCCTTATATTAATTTTGGAAAAAAATTAATAATAACATGGGGATTTTCCATTAAAAATAATTTATTTATTTAATAAATATTTTATTATATTAAATTCATTGATGAATAAAACTTTTTAGAAAATATCAAAATTTACTCAAAAGATAATTTTGATATATTCATATTAAAACTGATATAAAATAAAATTTATATAAGATTCATAAATTAATTATAATATTTTTCACAATAATATTTAAAAACCATTTTTGAATAAAATTTATTTTTTGAGAAATAAACTGACATCACTAAAATGTGGGTGATTATTTAGTAAGAATTTCTCATTTCATATATATTTAGTAAGACCTTTATATATATATATATCATATAAATATTAATCATATTCATACACAAAAATTTAATGGTTACTTTATAATTTCCATATTTTAATATTAAAATTTACAAGATCGTTTAATCATGGTGTTCTGTGAGGTATACGTCATCGAATATAGTATTTTTAGTATTACAGTGTTACATACCTTGTATTATTTATAATGGTTGTTCTGAATTCTCAGAAATTATTATCCCCCTTATAGGATAGTGTTCCCTATATTTTTTGGCAATTCACCCACCCATGTCTTATCTTGTAATCTATCGAGCGTAGCCATTTGATAGTTAACACTAATGTGGTGATGTGTTTATTAAAGGGATTAATAATGACCCCACCCATAAAACCATAATAAGGTAGGATCGATTATATAATCAGTATATATGGTTATTTGGGAAATAAATCATAGAATATAATAGACAATTAATGAAACTAATAATCATTCAAGAGGTTTAGAGACATAATTAGCATTTGTAGGCTTAAGAATGGTTTTGAAAACACTGAAAAATATCTCTTGATAGTGATGGAATATTCCTACTTATCTCCGTATACTGATATTTGTACCACACCAAGATATAAATTTACAAATAAACTCACTACCATGAAAATGAAATACCAAATGTTCTACCCTAACCAATCACCTAATACACATTATTCATAATATATCTTAAGATATATATATCTTTATGTCTTTTAATATCATTGATGATTTCACCAAAATTTTAACAATAATAATTTGATAAATATTCAATGAAACCCATCGATTACTCTACCTCATTCAAGGATCATAAATATATTGAAATAATAATCATAGATTTAATATATAATTTATACTCCTAATATCATATTGTGGAGCCATCATCGATTAACCAATCATTACTCAATTTTTGGAGGATCATTGAATATAGTCAAAAAGACTAGCCTTTATATTACCCTTAAATTCATAATATCTTACAACATAAATTTCATAGGATAAATTATCCCATAGGGTTTATCTTTATCCAAATTTATATTCCATCCCTTACAGTTATCCAAACAATAAGTGGCTAACTAACTACTCTTCCCTCAAAATTATCACTTTATATATATTACTAAGAACCACTAGGTCTCTCATGAATATTACTACTTCATCCATAAAGATTACAACTTATAGACAACCAAAACTATCATAACGTTTCTCAAGTAACTTCTCATATGTCTCACCCTTACACCATCTCTCTCCATGACAATAATACATTAATAACATTAAACCTCATTGGGTTTCTAGACTCATTTCTCTTAATTAAAAACTCTTCATCTATTTCATTACAATTTAACCAAATATCATCATTGAATAAGAATATCATGGTAAGTAATATTATAGGTGAGCATATATGGGACCATTACCCTATCCCAAATAGGTAACAACTATTTTCCATATATCTTTTAGTCCTATATTCTCTCACTTAACTGAACCACACACAAAAACCCCCACTATCATATTACACTGTATATATAAATGTCTATAAATGCAGAAAAATTAGAGATCACATAGTTATTTATATATATTATCCATCTTTTAATGATTCTCACTCATCCAATCAAAACCTTTTCCATTACCCTTGATTTTCATGTCATTCAAGAGTTCATGGGTTATCAAAATAGATATATAATTTATTGTATGAATTTATATTTAACATAAATAATTAATATACTTTACGCATGATAGGTGTATCAATATAATAGTAGAATATTTCTCGTGAATCAAAGAATAATTAATTTATTTATTACTTGTTTTACATTTATAAAAAATATACACAAATTTAAAAATTTATTAATCAAAAAATTTGACACCAAATTGATGAATATGCAGGAATAATTCATCAAGATGCTCAAAACTTATTAAATTTAATTCCACTAGGTGATTTTATCTTCTAGTGGTGTAATATATCCAACGTAAATGATTTTAAAATAATGAAAATGACATTTAACCACACTTTAGTGAAATAATATCTTAATCACTAGATGATACAACTCTAAATTAGACGGGAACGATGCATGAAATGAAATACAAAAATATAAAACATTTATTTCCTTATTAAATGATCAAAACACCTTTGATACATCATTGATTAAAGTAGGAAAAAGAAAAAAATGAAGAGATATAGGGATAGGATCTTCCATTTTTATAGTTACATGGGAATCCCTAATAGAATAGAGGTATTTAATATAATAACCCTCTAAATGACTATCGTGTCCCTTGTTAATGTGGGTGGTTGGGAAACACCAAAAGTATCTAATATCCACCGTAGATGTTTTTATACACCTCTAAATCCAATACTATCTGTCTTATGCCCATAATATTGGGTTACATATCCAAAATAAGGCCACTATATCTTCATTGGATTCTAATAAGGTTACCTTGAGATTTTAATAAATGTGAACACTCGCTCCTTTCCATGACATTATGAATATACACCACTAGACTATTTTGAGGACATATTTATGCCTAAATCCACAATTTTACTCCTAATATATTCCTATAATAAAATTTATTCTATATAAATAAGAAAATTTAAATTCCATAAGGATTTCACCCCATGGATACGTTATGTTTTCTGGTTAAACCAATAATCAACAATTTTTTCATTACAATTGGGCATAACATTATGGATTTTTTATTCATGTCATGGTTTAGTTTGAAACATAACAACACTTTGGAATGTATATATATATACCTACATTATTTTGGGACAATATAAATATTATTTTATGAATTAAAAGGAATAATGGTTTATTTTGATAAGATATTGTGGAATCATATTATTGACATACAGAATGGGAAATGTCATGGTTTCTTATCATCAATTTTAAGGACTCAAAAAATAATCATCATGGTTTATATATAAAAATAATATTAATGATAAAATTTATATTAATATAACTTGGTTACCATAGTAAGGCCATATATAACTAATTTAGAACGTGATATTTTTTCCAAATCAATGTTTTATCGATAAAAAATTCAATATTTTATATGAAAATTCCTCGGTTTTTAGAAATCATATTAAAAATATTTGAAAAAAATTAAAATCATATATTATATAAATTTTAATTTCCCAACATGTGGTTTGAAACTACAATTGACTTGTATATATTTTTTACAATCAAAATATATCTTGATGGATATATTCATTGGAGTGATCAAATCAATTCCTGGTAGACGGTTTGTATAAATAAAAATAATTTCCATGAAATAAGTTCAAAATATCTTACATTTATCTATTTTTCTATTGTAATTATCATTTTAATAAATTAATTATTATTTATCATCATGTATAAGAAATTGAGGAATAATTTGTATGGGATTGGAGTAAATTTATTAATGGAATCATACATAGATAATATAGTGCATTCTAATTTTCCTTTTATATGTGTTTAGTAAATTTATATAATTATGTTTATGTGGTAGTGTTTAAATGCTTCGATTCATGTGAAATTAATAGAAGATAGCATAATTCATGGGATATATATATGAATTGGAAGATAACATTCCATGGAATACTGAATTATTTGAAATGATAGTTGTTATGTTATATAATGGGGAATGTAATTATCTTGGAAAAATAATGTGAATAAGAATATCAAAATGTGTTATTAAATATAATTGGAAGAAAGGTATTAAATATTTACTGTGAATACCTATATAATGATTGACTACATATTTTGAGAAATTATGTTGTTTTTGTTGTTTTTATTCATGATAATTATTTTATAATGGAATATTGGAATTTATAATGTTTTTTGGGGTTATGTTCAGGTGAGGTGGTGGTATCTTCATTAGGAACTGAATTATTTTTATAGATTTTTGAGTGTTATTACCTAAGTTAATATGGGTATTTAATTAGTTGATGAGTTTTATTATGACTATTGTTTTTCAATGAAATTATGGTTAAATGTGCTGAATGATAACGTGATTGTTATATGTATGGGTTTATATTGTGGTGCTCTATAGGATGCGATTTGTATGAATATTGTTTTAATTTAGGATAATTTTTTCCTAGTGGATAGATATCATATTCTCCGATGATGATGTTTCTTAGAGAGATATTGTATTTCTTGATGTGATATTATTTAAACAATATGATATTTCATAATACTATTTTTCTTTCCACTGGAATAGAATTTGATCCATTATAAAATTATATTTTGTTTATTTTTATGGCCCTTGTATGGATTATTTATTTCCAGAACAACTTGTGGATTTATTTGAAATATGTACACCATCATTAAAAGTTCATATATTAATATATGGGAGTCTGTTTTTGGTATTTATGATGATGTTTATGTGGTGTTATTATTGTAATGTGTAGTTATAGTGATGTGGATGGTTTTATTTTAGATTTCTTTAGAGGTTTTTTATATATTTGTCTTTATTAATGTGGGTAACTAATCAATATTAACTTATGCCATTCACAAAATCATTAATACTATTAGTCTCTTGTTCCAATTGAGGATAGAGTAAGAACATGCTATATATACTTGTTTAATAATCATATTATTATCTTTTTTCAAATAAACTCGACCATTTCCAGGGTGGTGTCAAATGTTTCTACTTATGCATGATGTGATATAACATGGTGTATGGGGAGTTGCAAATTTTTTATTTTACAATGTTTTATTGGATATTATATCTGGATTGTTTGATATACTCATAAGTGGGTTTAATTTTATAATTTTCTGGTTGTTTTAATGATTTATGGTTGATATATATATATATATATCATATTTTACATGAATAAGGGTAATGCATCAATTTGTTTTTGAAATTTATAGTCTTGGTGGTATTATTTATAAAATTTTCAATGCATAATTTAGTGGTAACTCTGGATCTATTTTCCATATCTCGAAGAATCCCAGAGAAGTTTGGATATTAAAAAAAAGTATTTCAAAATATGTACTAAAAATAGATAAACTTTTATTAATATTTATCACTTACAATGATAAATAATAATGAAAAAAATGATTCCAAGATATTGAACAATCATATATGATTACATAATTTTTTTTATGTATTTTAGACTAACAAATCAATCATTAATCTCAAAATAATTATTTTCAACCATGTCACTAATATGTTCCCTTGATAAATCTTTATTTCAAACCTCAAAAATAAGGAATTTCCCTACAAATTTGTTTATTTTATTATATGGTCAATTAAAATGAAAATGAAATTGTAAATTTTTTACTCCTGGAATGCAACAAATGATGATTCTAAATGACACCCCATTAAAAACCACATTCCTAATTATATTAATTAATCAATAAATGGGAACTAAACCTAAATAGTGTAGTGATGTTTTCAGAAAACCATTTGAAGATGAATTACATTATAATATAAAATTTAATAATTTAAATAATTTAATTAATATATGTAACTATATAAAACATGAATTATGGTTCCACATGTTTGACCAAGGAGGTTCAAAACACTTATTATGGGATAAAAAGTAAGGATTAACCTTAAATGTTTTCCATTGAACTCATTATATTTATAAATTACCATGTAACCAAATGATCACTAAATGTAAGTTCCTCAAAATTATTTATATACAACATAACTTGTTTCAAACATCCCTAATCAACACCTATTATCAACT
This sequence comes from Viscum album, assembly GCA_963277665.1. Lineage (NCBI taxonomy): Eukaryota > Viridiplantae > Streptophyta > Magnoliopsida > Santalales > Viscaceae > Viscum > Viscum album. The sequence continues at coordinate 282,195,245 of OY728138.1, read as the reverse complement.
CCAAATTGATATAATTAATCTAATATAATTTTATTTCCCTTGACTAGGTTTATAACTAATATATCATTAGAGACCCCAACCTGGATTTTTTAATGTCCCCCTGATCAATAAAGGTAGTTGATAATATATATTGGTATGAAGATAATTTTTGAGGGATTATTTTACTAAAATAATAATAATTTCATTGTATAATTATTCTGGAAGAAAATTAACGACGAAAAATAATGGTTAGATCCTATCAACATAATGAAAAATAAACTTATATCATGTTTAAAGAGGAAAAAACATTACATTTTTAATTTTCCTAAAAAACATATATATTAAATACATTGTAATACCAAACATAATTATAATAGAAAATAATCTATGATAAAAATATTATGATAACTATATACAAGATAATTATGATTATAATATACCTGAAATAGATGAAATAAATAAATATATGAGGAATATATTTTAACTATAAAATAATGTGGAAAATATATCACTGAATACCAATATATAAATATTCAAAAATATAAATCTTATTTTTTACCAAACATTCACAACATTTACACAAATGTATTTATAATATATTTTTGTTAATATATTAATGATTTAATTTATATATATATAAATAAATGTCATGTGTATGAACATGCATTGTTTTATTCTAGGAGTAATATAAACCATAGTGAATATTCTACCATTAAATGAAACTTAAATGATTTTTAGTTTATGGAAAAATCATTCGTAGGTGTAAAAGTTATTTTCAATAACATATACACCCAAACCATAGGATGAGATAAACTAATAAATATGTAATCAACATATAAATAAATAATTGAGTATATAAAAAAACTACTCCTTCTTTTTATAAGTATATGAATAATGAAATAACAAATAATTAATCACTATTGTATTATACCACCTAACATAAAAATTATGTCATCAAATATTTATCCATTATAAGAGAATAATATATATAGTTTTTAAAATTGTCAAATATTGTGTGTTGTGATCCTAGTTTTCCAAAATTCGAACACATGGTCATTATAAGATGGGAAAAAATAATTCATGGGGTGTAAAATGTGTCAAACCAACTCCTATATTTGATACGTAGTGTAACTTATTCTTTCTGGGTGGTTAATTATTTCATTTACTGACAATGAAATCATAGTTCACAATAAATCAAATATAACCTAGATACCAACTTATATTTTCTCTCACCACCATTAAACTCTTTAGTAATTCTATATTGGGATCCAAAATTTAAATACATCTAGTTTTTTTACATTTAATATTTATTATAATAACATAAAAAACATAATATTAATAATAATAATATATTAAACAAAAAATGATAAAATTGGGATACCTATTAAAAAAATAATAATTTGGAAGCCAAATGATATTCTAAAAAATTAAAAATTCTTATAAGAAGTTATCTAAAAAATTATCATAGAAACAAATAAGTATTCTATGTCAGATAAGGTAAATAAATTTATAAACCTACCATATAAATAGTTTCTTACTGTTTAATCTATTCATTAGAAGATATAATCATTACCAATTATTCTTATAGATTTTTTCTCATAATACTTGTTTATTTGTAACAACCCGACAAATATAAAAGAATAAAATTTAGTAATATAACTTAATATAAACACAACAATAATATTAGTGGAGAATTTAAAATGAAAATATATAAAAATATATTTACGTTATAATAAATATTGTTTCTTCAATAATAAATAAAAATTGGAAAAGTGAGTTTCTTTTATAACATATGATACATGTAAGACATAGTTTTACAGAAAATAAATATAAAATAAAAATTATTATCTAATAAAATTGTTATCACATATAAATTTGAATGGATGTTATGAATAATATAAACTAACATATTAAAATATACTGTTTACACATTTATATTACTAAAATACAGTTTAGTCATGCTTTGAAAACAGAATTTAAAATTATATTCTATCAAAATTACTGACATTATAAGTCAAAATAAAACTAATTATTTAAATAATAATATAGATACTATCTTAGGGGTTTTTTAATTTTTATAAGAAGTTCCGTTTTTCAATGAATAAGAAAAATTACATTATTTTAATTAAAAACTACATCTTCATATAAAATGACTTATAATATTATATTATACTCATAATTTTTTTAAATGTAAAATTATTTCAATATTATTTAAATTAATAAAATTTAATTCATTTTAATATTTATCATATTTACTTTAAATATACAAATATAGTAATCTTTTTAACATTTTCACTTTAAAATTCTCCTTTCTCGTCACATCTGTGAGATTGATTTTAAAAATATATTTTCCACATATGAGAATTGAATTTTTAAAAAATTGACAAAATATTTGGCATTGGAGAAATATATAATTTTTAAAATCTTTAACATAAATTTTTAGAAATTGATTATTGAATGCAATAGAAATTATCTTTTATAGTAATATAAATGTGGGTTTATCGGGGGGTTAAACTAAAATGATAATGATAAAATGTCATATAATCCTTTCTAAAAATTATTTTATATAAATTTTTGAATAATTAAACCTATAATGTTAAATAATTTTTTATATTATATCATTCATACAAATGAGAAACAATTAATCACTCAATTATTTGGAAAATACCAATTGTGTCCACTTCCCTGCATATAAAAAGGCCAACGCATCTCTTATCCACATTACAACACAAATCTAGTTTTTAAAGAAAATACCTACCCAAAAACATTAAAAATTCCCTCCCCTCAACCTATAATGAATATTTGTTTCTATAAATACAATCTTGGATGGCATTAGTGAAATCATAAAGATGATACCCAAAGAAGTGGTAATGTTATACAACAAACATCTTTATTTTTCATCATTTTACATCTAATTAAATTAATTTTGATCCATGATGATATATTAATAATAGTATATTTCATATAATGAAATATTTTAATATTTATTTCTGTCCTATAACCATCTCCACTTAGATAAAAGTTGTTCCTAAATCATCATTGGTGCTTACAACAGACTAGTTCCTCACAAGCTGAGGGAATTCATTTTCCCATTTACACCTCTCATATATGGGATTAATGGTTGATATAAAGTATATATATGATATATATTACATATTTTTACTAATAAAGTAACTATATTGTCTATATTATTTTTCCTTCCATTTTGTTGGATATATTACAATGTCACTCGTATGTATGACAGGCTATAGCCTCGCGAAGTGATGTGATTCATCTTTTGATAACACTTTACATGGAAGGTGAAATAGATAAATATAATTATTATATGTAATATATGTGACATAATTATTGTATTAAGGAAATATTTATCATTCTATAATGATAATATATATCATTTTTTCTTTCCTTTTCACTCACATAAAGATGATAACATTATTCATGTACTTGTGGACTACCGCCATCACGAAGCGATGTTACCCTCTATTCATCACCAAATCCCATGGATGATTCTCTAAGTATATAATATTTTATATATGTTATTATCCTTATGTTAAGGTAAAATTACATTTACCTCCTTTCTATAATGATCATTGGAAATTGGAAATGTTACTCATGAGTTCATATGGCCTCCCATCACCATGATCGTAACATACATCATTTTCATATAACCATAAATAATTGTTAGTTTTAAAACTAAAATTTATTTAAAAATGGGATAATTATGTCATGATTATAATTATGGATATTATTTAACTATAAAATATTCACAAAACTTGTATCTTTCATGATAAAACATGTCAGATTAAATAAGGATACCAACACATGCAACAATGAAAATAATGAATGATTATTAGTATATGGGAAATAATATGTAACAAAAGTATAATATATGATAATAAAAATATTAATATTGTTCTAGAATAAGTTAATAAAATATTTAAACCCACATTATATGTGGTTAAATGATATTTAACTAAAAATAATCATATGGTATGTTATTTCATCTCTATTCTATTTTATTGAGGCATATTGTAATGTTATGATCATAATTTATTCTATATGGTGTAAATAAAACCCCATTATCATGTAATATGAATATTTTGGAATATCTCATTCTATATTTTGTTTATAATTTAACTATTACATATAAGGGGATTTTAACTAAGAGTAAGCAAGTGGAAAACAATTTATATGTCAATTTCTTTTCATTAGCTAATACAATATCCTTATTATCATTAATATTTTGAGATTCTGTGACTAATGAATTTTGATAAACATGTGTTTTATTTATAAAAAAATTATATTTATAATTGATCCAAAAAAACTATTCATTTGTTTATTCTCCCTAAAACATTACAATCTTTGCAAGGGTTTACTTCCCATTCTCATTTGAATCTGGATTGTTTGTAATAGAATATATACTAATGGAATTTTTTTGATACTTTTTTAATAAAAAATTAATATTACCTTAATATGGTTATTAATAAACCTGTTCATGTAATTGTTCCATGTTTACACTCTTTTTTACATAACATTATCAAGACATTATTTAAAAAAATCCGACTTCATTTCAATATTCATTAAAAAATAATTTTTCATCAAATAACATGTTTATTGAAAATGATTTCAAAAAAGTTTTTAATATTTTAAAATTTATTAATGAAATTAATTTTAACCAAATATTACTCTCTAAAAAATGATTTTAATGGAATATTATCTAATTTTCAAAAATAAACCTATTTGGATTTCAACAAAACTATAAAAGGAACATTCATATCATTTTATGAAAAAGTAAATTTATTGATCGTTATATAATTAGTGGGGAATAATATTCAAAGCTATAGTTTACATATAGAAATTATCAACTAGTATGAAAGACATTTATTTGAAGCCTCTGTTTAAATTTTATGAGGATATTTTTAAATAAAATAATTTTTAAAATAATTTTCAAAACTTATTTCAAGACGAAAGTGATACCTTCCGAAATTATTATTTTTATGATATTTTAAATGTATTTCTATTCATTTATTAGAGGATTAATTTAATATGAAATCACTATTACATGTAATATTATCCTTATTATTTTTTTGTAAGGTTGATGACTATTTCAAATAAGGATAATATTGACACCCACTTGCTCCATTTTTCAGTCATTAACTCACCCTAGTATTATTAAATTTCTAGTTATAATTAGACATTAATTATCCCCTAAATATCCATATTAGTTATCATGGATTTTCTTATTTCTTAAACTACATAATATTTTAGAATACAGTTTTTACGTTGAAATATATCTGTTCATTAGGGGAAATATTGACAAATCTATATTATTTACTCAATATGGATATTTAATGACTTCATTAATTGTTCATGAATTGAATCGATAATTTGATATATGATGAATGATTTGGAAAATCATGACACGAGTTTTTCCACATTTCTAAAAATCCTCTCGATTCATCTGTTGTCTCGTGGAACAAATTGGTAGGCTTTAATTAATTAAATAGACTTTCAATGAGAATTTTCAAACTCATCTTGTGAAATGTATTGAGGTTAATGGTATCATGTTCTTGGGAAGCATAATGTCTAATATTTAATCATTTATTTCATTCATAGTTTAGTTATTATTAACATAATATTCATGTAGTGATATTATCAACGGTTTCATTTCATTCACTATTAATCATTCATGGCATGTGTTTTAAGGCATTTACCTTTCCATATTGATTACACCTTATCTAGTAATGATATCGAATTTATTGATTAAATTATTTTGGTTTCACATATTTATAGTTTCCATTAATTAATCTCATTTTTAATTTAAATGGAATTTCTATACAAATATTTACATTACTATATTTTTAATTCCTTATTAATGATGATCCATTTATTCTTCATTTATTTCATAATAGATAGCCATTGCTGAGAATTTATGTTCTTCCTTTTTTTCCATTTCCCCATGATTTCATAAAGCGTGAATTTTTTTATATGAAAGGATATAGTAGAGGTAATAATTTTATCCCCAAAAACATTATTTTGAAATTTTTTATTCAAATGTAATGTATGACTTAAGTATTTGTTGATAACACAAATACTACTAAATAGCTTGGTAGTTTGAGTTCTAATTATTTATAACATAATCCAACATAATAATGCAAGCACTAGATCTAGGATACTGCGGTAGGGTTCATTAGAGTAAGTATTAGAGAATTTTTAGTTGAATCCATGAGATCTATATTTAGGGAAAAAATATTAGGGATAATAACCCTATGATACAATTCGATGTAATGTATATAAGAATATCCCAAAGATGTGGTAAGATAGAGATCATGTGATCCTTTATGGATATATATTCCTTCCAATATACTACAAGTAGGACTGGATATAAAATAGATATACCTAAGGGTAATATCATTAAAATGGCACATCGACCGTGCCCTGATCTTTACCTAGTGCATGACAATGGTTGATACTATGCACCCAGTTTGATACTCCAGGAGTATATCCTTATGATAAATCACATTTTCTTATGGAACCAATTTGAAGGGTTTGAATAAATAATGAAGAAGTATGAAATAGTTTAAACCCAAGACCAATGAATGACCTATGTTTTAATAAAAATGATGAGGTACATGTGTATGGGGATTCAAGAATTAAATTATATTATTATTTTTAATGAAGTTAGTTTGGTATATGAATCATGAAATGTCTATGTATTTTATTACATTTTAGTAGTATATATGTCTTCCTGGAATTTAATCATATGGATACTATCTTGGGATATAATATTAAGTTTGGTCATAAGATCATTTTTTATAAATCCATTAAAAAAATATTGGAATATGACATTGATAAGGTGACATTATGAGATATTTATTTAAATAAAACTAAATTGTTTTGTATAAGTTATAATGGAAAAATTATTTTCTTAATAATAAATATTTATTTTATAGACAAAAGTTAAATTTAAGTTATAACCATTAGGGTTAATATGATAATTAATGGCATTTTATAGAAAATAATATAATATTATTTTAATTTTTCAAAAAAATGTCTTATGGAATCTATAGAAATATGTTATTTTATGATTTATTTTACTCTAAGGATTTCAATTATATTTTTTTGGGAACATTATAGAAATTATATTAATATGGTTTTAGAAAAAGGATAACCTTATTGTTTATAATGTCCCAAAAATTTCAAGGAAATTTTATGCTTAAATACTTTGGAATCTTACAAGTTTGTGGTTTCTGACAGCGCCTGATTCCGAGGCCCGATATGTTCGGAATCAATTTCTGATGTTTTTTTCAGGTACGTTCAGTAAACATACGTGTGGGTTTTTCTATCTTTTGAACCGGTTCTCAGAATTGAAATCTGATGGCACTGATGAACTCGCAGCGCCAGTGTTCGCTTAAGAAGTCTTTTACCGCAGTTGTGTTTTATTAAGGATAGAAGTTAATTTTTGGGGAATTTTATTAAACTAAATAAAATTTATTTGTTCTATAAATTTTATTTTGTTGGTGGTGTTTATCTCCAAAGGGAAGTTGGTGGTGGATCCCACACCCACATAACCTCCCATGGGAGTATAATATGTGGTCGGGCCCACATGAGCACCTAACCCCACATTAACCCCCTTAAACCTCCGAGCTTCCATTTAATGTGCCAACTCCCAATTAACACCCCTTTCTAATTATGACATTCCACCTTCTTCTCAATCCCATAAATTTTTACAACACTTTTCAATTAACTAATTTAACTATCTACAATTAATTAATTAAAGTGTTTCAATTTTGAAATTCATGTGTTAATTAAATAATAGCTTTAGCTATTATTTTTTTTGGAACTCGTTGTGTTGGGAGAATTTTGCGAAAGCTCTAGAGAAATAGAGGAATAGTGTTCTTCTCCCGATGAAGAACACCATTCTTCAATGAAGAACTTATCTGAAGATGAAAGCAAAGGACTTCTCCGACAACATATCCTCTTCGGATGCACCCCGACGTCAACTGAATCGACGTCTGTTTTCCACGACGATCGACTTCCACGATGCACTTCTTCTAAAGCTCGTCGACGTGCAACTTGCGTGAAATCAAGGTAGGGGTCATTATTGATTAATTTAAATCAATGCACCTCATCTTTTATTGTGTTTATTTGTTAGCCAAATGTTATCATCTAACGTGGAGGGCGCGGGCCAAACAAACACGGCCTGACGCCCCTTCGATGGTTCTTGATGGATTGATGAAGGTGGTGGGGAAACAGCGCCACCAGTAGAGAGAACCGTAGAAGAAACTGGTAGTACAATTGTCACCAGGTCACTGGAGCTATGCGTAGAATTGGTTTGCGGCCACCATGGGCCATGGAAATTCTAGAGGGGTGTGGTTCCGTCGCACCGTGCCATAGAAATAGGGACACCGCCATAAGGGCCGCGACGGTCGGAAAAAGCGAGGCATCGTCACGCCGTGCTGTATAGGGGCCACAGCCACGCGGGCCGCGGTAGTCGGAGACGGCACGACACCGTCACGCAGTACCGGAGGGGAAACCGTGGATGAGTCCTGGAGGATGTACTGGAGGGAGGCCGGTTGAGTCGGCCACTGGTGAGGGGCGTGCCAAGGCGGATCCCGGTTGGGTTCCATGGATAGGAACCGACATCTACTGGTTCAGTTACAGGGAGACTGGGGGCGTAACACACACTTGATTGAATAGGGCGGGCCCTGCATGGTGCTGCTGCCGCCTGGTCTCGCTGACCAGGTGGGCTTCACCGTCCCCAGCCACACGGCTAGGCCACCGTGCCATGCGGACCGGGCCACTACGCCACATGGGTCAGGCCACCGCACGGCGCGGGCCGGGCCACCGCGCGGTGTGGGCCGAACCACCACGCGACACGGGCCGGGCCACCTTGTCGCGCGGACTGGGCCAACGCGCCGCGCGGGCCGAGCCACCGCGCAGGCTTGGCAGACGCCCTGGGTCGGGCCGGTACGCGGACCTCGCTGGCGCACTGGGCCAAGCCACCATGCTGGGTCGGGCCGCAGTCGCCGGGCTAAGCCACGACCAAACCAGCAGCGCAATTGTCACCATGTCGCCGGAGCTGTGCGAAGAATGGGGTTGCGGCCATCAAGGGCAACGAAAATTCTAGAGGGGAAAGGTTCCGTCGCACCACACCTGATTAAGAGGGACCCAGCCTGAAGGGCCACGACGGTCAGATGAAAGTGTGGCCCCTTCGCGCCACGCGGTAGAGGGATCACGACCACACAGGCCGCATGAGTCGGAGAGAGAACGGTGCTGTCGTGCCGCGGTAGATGAGCTGGAGGGTGGCCAGCTGAGCTGGCCGCCGACGATGGGTGCGCGAATGTGGAACCCAGTTGGGTTTTGCATATAGAAACCTGCATCTTCTGGATTCGTTACATGGAGATGGGGGGAGGGGTAACCCCCCTTGATTGAATTGGGCGAGCCCTGCAGGGAGCCGTCGCTGCCTATTCTCGCTGACCAAGCGTGCATCACCGTCCCCGGCCACACAACTGGGCCACCGCGCCACGCAGACCGAGCCACCGCACCATGGGTTCCAGGCCACCACGCTACGCGGACCGGGACTCCGCGCCACGCAGGCCGGGCCGCCGCTCGGGCCGGGCCTCCGCACCACGCGGGTCGGGCTGCCGCTCGGGCCGGGTTAGCACCCTGGGCCGGGCCGGGGCCCTGGGCTGGGCCGGTGCCTTGGGCTAGGCTGCCATGTTGGGCTAGGCCACACCATACTGGGTGGACATGGATCTGGGTCGGGTTGACCATTTTTGCTCCGGACCAGGGCGGGTTGGGTCGGGTCGGACAGGGCCAGACCCCCCTCTTTAGACCATTTTCAGTAATTCTCCCATAATATGAGCTACAGACCTCCGATCGACGCACCATCAGTTGCGTAGAATTTCTTGGATCGAGATAGACAATTTTTCATATTACACTCAATTTTTTGGAGAATTTTGGGTATGGCCGGGTTGGTTCGGACTCAAAAAAAATCGGGCCCTCGGAGCGGAAGCACTTATAACTTAAGGATCGGACGTCCGATTGATGTGTCGTGAACTACGTTGTTTTACATTTGAAGACACGGTCCTTTTGAAAAAATACACAATGGATTCTTATGAGACTAGAGTATGGCCTGGTTGGATTGTACAAAAAATCCAACCGCACCCCTGGAATGGAAAAGCTAATAACTCTCAGACCGGGAGTCCGATAGATGCTTCATCTGTTGTGTTGGGTTCCTTATGACGAGAATGAACTTCTAGATACATAAAATAAGTACATCATGATAGTTGATGTATCGACCATTGACTCAAGGAGTAAACCCTCCCGAAATCGAGCGTATTGTGTGCGGGGACCCTAGAGCTGGCTGCGACTGCAACGTCTACTGTACTGGAATCCTTCGTGGGTTCGACATCGACGACTAGTATACTGGGATCCTCCCTGGGTTCGACAGCGATGACTACTATACTGGAATCCTCATGGGTTTGAAAGTGATGACTACTGTACTGGAATCCTCCGTGGGTTTGATATCGATGACTACTGTATTGGAATCACCCATGTATTCGACAACGATGACTACTGTACTGGAATCCTCCGTCGGTTCGACAGCGATGACTACTGTTCTTGTATCCTAAGTGGGTCCGATAGTTTTGACTTCTGTTCTTGTATCCAGAGTGGGTCCAACAGAGTAGCAGGTCTTGTATCCTATGAGGGTCTTACAGCGTAGCTGGTCTAATATCCTATGTGGGTACGATAGCTTAGATGAATCAGTGACTACATCAGATCATCTCTATCGCAAAATGAAATATGTATACCTATGTGAGCTGAGTCTTAACTTTAAATCATTATCATCGATGTGATTGACTTTTATTCCTATGTGGACTGGATTGTGCTTAGGCTCGAGAGTTGGAGATGATCTAATATTGAAAACATAGGTATATGTATGGGCATACACCTAATGAGGGGTGGATGATAATGTGAGGTTCCAATTAAAACTATTTACTTGACCCTCACACTCGAGAATCCTACTGGAGGAGACCTGGTGACCACACACTGATTCTGACAGTGTGACTCGACCCTTGGAGGTGAGAGTAACGGTTGGATCTTTTGATAGTAGAGTAGAGGACTTACGCCGTCATCTATGGCATGAAATAGTACCATTGATGTCGGGATTGACTGTATTAGGAAAAGAACGTGGTTCATCCAGGGGATGAGACCATATTTCTCTTCTCATCAAAGGAGAAATCTTAGCAGCACTTATAAGACCTAAGTGAAGAAGGGTGTAGTCAAGTTCTTTTCAAATGTATAGTAACACCCATAGTTCGTTGAGTGAATAGTTTATGGTTTACTCTTATCACAAAATTCACAGGTGTGTCTTCTCGTAGAAAGACTTGGACTAGAGACAACGGTGATGACTTGAGTTCCTCTAGGCCTATGACTTCGAAATAGTCCATACTCCTGGGAAGGGGAATGTTATAGCAGATGCTCTCAGTAGAAGATCAGGCATTCAGCTATTAGGAGTGGAGATGGAGCAACAAGCTACGTTGCAGATATCCTTTCTGGATAGAGATGGATCAGCCTTTCTTCAATCTCTCATAGTGACTCCTCCACTTATTTAGCGAGTTAGGGAGGAAAAACGTGAAGGCGTTGACTGTGAGATGCGGCGTGACTAGATATCCTCAGGACCTGCACCTGATAGATTTTTTGAAGGAGGGGAGCACATAATCCTCTTCAGGGGACGTACCATGGTACCAATTTCACTACATGAGGAGGTGCTGAGGGAGTTCTACAATTCCCCTGTAGCGGTACATCTGGGAGTGGCGAAGATGTATCGGGACCTCAAATGAAAGAACTGGTAGTTGGGTATGAAGAAGGAAGTAGTAGAGTTCATTTCACAATGCCTCACTTGTCAACAAGTGAAGTCGGAGCACCTGGTACCAACTGGATTTGTACAACGCTTAGAGGTTCTAGAGTGGAAGTGGGATGGAATATCCATTGTTTTTTTAATGGGGCTTCCACATACATCCAGAGGACACGACTCTATCTGGGTGATCATAGACCGACTCACCAAGTCATCCCACTTCCAACCGATAAGAGAGCTAGGATAAGTAGAGATCTTGGGACGCCTCTACATTCTGGAGATCATACGGATTCATAGTGTGCCATCTTATATTGTTTTTGATAGAGATGATCGATTCACTTCCCTGCTATAAAAGGTGTTAAAGGAGGCTTTTGAGATGCACCTACATCTGAGCACTGCCTTCTATCTTCAGATGGACGGCCAGAAAGAGAAGATCATTCAGACTATAGAAGACATGATCCTTACAGGTGTCCTCGACTTTGGTCACTGCTAGGAGGATCACTTACCCTTGGTGTAGTTTGCGTACAAAAACAGTTACCACTCCACCATCGGGATGGACCCTTACGAGGCAATGTACGACTGACCCTGCAGATCACCTCTGTATTAGACTAAACTAGGGGACTCTGCACTTTTAAGACCAGAGATGGTTCAGGCTACGATGGAGAAGGTGAAGATGAACCAGGTGAGGATGAAGACTGCACAGAGAAGACAGAAGTATTATGCTGATGGGAGATGGAGACCACCAAATTTCGAGGATGGTGACCAAATTTTCCTATGGGTCTCACCTCGATGAGGTATATGGAGATTTGGAAGGGGCGACAAATTATCTTTACGCTTCATCAAACCTTTATAGGTCCTCAACAGAGTAGACGAGGTGGATTACCACCTGCCCCTTCCACCTCAGTTGAACTAGGTGCATGATGTCTTCCACGTATCTAAGGTTAGGAGATACATGCACGACCTTTCCAACATCATCGACCATGGGGATCTGGACATCGATGATGGGGCGACATTTACAGAGATCTCTATGGAGATCGAGGAATGACATGAGAGGTTCCTATGTGGATGGTCGATTCCTCTGGTGCACTTTTGCTGGAAGCTCAGAAAGCTCTAGGAGAGCACTTGGGCGCAAGAGGCTTAGAGGAATGCTTAGTACCCCCATTTGTTACCCTAGTGTATGGGACATAAATCCCTGAGGTGGGGGTAATGTAAAGACCCAGATATTTCAAGAGAATTTTTTTCATAAATACTTTGGAATCTTATGAGTCTACGGTTTCTAACGGTGCCTGATTCTGAGGCCCGGTGTGTCTGGAATCAATTTCTGAAGTTTTGTTTGGATACATTAAGTAAACGTACGTGCGGGTTTTTCTATATTTTTAACTAGTACTCAGAATTGAAATTTAATGGCACCAATGAACTGGTAGCACCGATGTTCGCCTAAGGAGACCTTTACCGGAGTTGCGTTTTATGTAGGATGGAAGTTAATTTTTGAGTAATTTTATTAAACTAAATAAAATTTTTGTGTTATGTAAATTTTATTTTATTGGTGGTTTTTATCTCCAATGGGAGGTTGGTGGTGGTTTCGACACCAACATAACCTTCTATGGGAGGATAATATGTGGAGGGTCCCACAAAAGCACCTGACACCCCTATAAGCCCCTTAAACCATTGATCTTCCATTTAATGTGCCAACTCCCCATTAACTTCACTCTTTAATAGTGACTTTCCACCTTCTTCTCACTGCCATAAATTTTTCAATCACCTTTTAATTAATTAATTAAACACTCTAAAATTAATTAATTATAGTGTTTGAATTTAGAAATTCATGGGTGAATAAATTAATATCCTTAGCTATTATTTTTGTTTGGAACTCGTTGTGTGGGGAGAATTTTGGGAAAGTTCTGGAGAAATAGAGGAATAGTGTTATTCTCTCGATGAAGAACACCATTCCTCAACAAAGAACATCTCTGATGAAGAACGCGAAGGACTTCTCCGATGAAGCTTCCTCTTTGGATGCACCCTAACGTCAATGAAATCGACATCCATTTTACGCGACACTTGACCACTGTGATGCTCATCTTCCACGGCTCGTCGATGTGCAAGATTCTTGAAATCAAGGTAAGGGTAATTATTGATTAATTTAAATCCGCGTACCTCATATTTTCTTATGGTTCTTTTTAAGTAAAATGTTAAGATCTAATGCGGAGGGTGTGGGATGAACAATCACGGCCCGACATCCCTCTGATGGTTCTTGATGGATTGACGACCTCGGTGGTGCATAAACGCCACCTGTAGAGGGAACCGCATAAGAAACCAGCAGTGCAATTGTCACCAGGACGCTGGAGCTGTGCAAAGAATGGGGCTATGACCACCATGGGCCACGACAATTCCATAGGGGTGTGGTGTCGTCACACCGTGGTAGAGGAAGAGGGCCGCATCCAGAAGGGCCACCACGGTCAGAAGAAAGAGCGGTGTCGTCACAACGCATGGTAGAGGGGCAGCGGCCATGTGGGCCATGACAGGCAGAGAAGGTGTGGCGCCGTCACGCCGTGTCAGAGGGGAAGCCGAGGCTGGGCCATAACAGATGAGCTGGAGGGCGGCCGACTGAGCCGGATGCCGATGAGGGGCGCGCCAGGGCGGAACCTGGTTGGGTTCCACGGAGAGGAACCGACATATGTCGGTTCCGTTATAGGGAGATGGGGGGGTAACTCCCCCTTGATTGAATAGGTCGGGCCCCACAGGGCACTGCCACTGCCTGGTCTCACTGACCAGGTGGGCTTGACAGTCCCCAGCCATGCGGGTGGGAAACCACGCCACGCGAACCAAGCCACCGCGCCACGCGGGCCGGGCCACCGCGCCACATAGCACGGACCACGGTGCCATGCAAGTCGGGCCGTCGCGCGGGCCTAGCCGGTGCCCTAGGCCAGGCCATCCTACAGGGCTGAGCTTCACCTACTGGGCTGAACCCGGATCCGAGTTGGGTTGACCCGGTTCTATCCGACCGTCAGCAGGTTGGCCCAGGTCATACCGGGCCCAGACCCCCCTCTTCGGACCATTTATTGTTATTCGCCCACAACTTGAGCTATAGAACTCCGATCGACACACCGTCATTTGCATAGGATTCCTTTGATCGAGACGGTCGATTTTATATATTACAATCAAGGTTTTAGAGAAGTTTGGGTACGGCCGGGTTGGTTCGGACTCAAAACCAATCGGCCCCTCGGAGCGGAAACACTTATAACTTAAGGAACAGGCGTCCGAGTGACGTGTCGTCAACTACGTTGGTTTACTTTTGATGATACTACCCTGTTGGGATACTCCCCATGGGATTTGGATGATATTGGAGTATGTCTAGGTTAGATTGTACCTGAAATCCAACCGGGCCGCTGGGACGGAAAAGCTAATAACTCTTAGACCGGGCGTCCAATTGGCGCGCCGTCTATTTCCTTGGGTTCCTTAGGACGATACTGAACTTCTGGATACACCAACTCACTATTTTGTGATAGTTTATGTATCGACCTTTGATTAGAGGAGAGGAACCTCCTGAAATCGAGCGTGTTGTGTGCATGGACCCTAGGGCTGGCTGTGACTGCAACGTCTACTGTACTAGAATCCTCTGTGGGTTCGACACCAACGACTACTGTACTAGAATCCTACTTGGGTTCGACAGTGACGAATAATGTACTGGAATCCTCCATGGGTTCGACAGCGACCACTATTGTATGGGAATCTTCTATGGGTTCGACAGCGTCGACTACTGTACTGGAATCCTCTGTGGGATCGACAGTGAAAACTACTATACTAGAATCCTCCATGGGTTCGACAGGGATGACTATTTGTTCTTGTATCCTATGTTGGTATGACAATTTTGACTTCTATACTTGTATCATGAGTGGGTCTAATAGAGTAGCTGGTTTTGTATCCTATGTGGGTCCGACAGCTTAGCTGGTCTAGTATCCTATGTGGGTCTGATATCTTAGATGAATTAGTGACTAAATCTGATCATCTCTATCGCAATAAGAAAGAAATATACTTGTGTGAGCTGTGTCTTGACATTCAATCATTATCATCGATGTGATTGACTTTTCTTCCTTCATGGACTAGATTGTGCTTGGGCTCGAGAGTTGTAGTCGTACTAAGATTGATAACATAGGTATATGTATGGGCATATACCTAAGTAGGGTTGGTTGATACTTCGTGGTTGTATATTTCCTTCAGTGGTTTATCCTTCATTAATTCTAGGAGACCATCGGCGGTCTCGGGGTCCCTACTGAGTATCATTATACTCACCACTGCACGGGCTATGCCAGCACTTAGTTGTGTTGGATGTAGACGACGAACAACATTGACGGAGGCCGAGAACGAGCTATGACTAGATGATACCTAGAGGTGGACCACATGGCGAGACGGTACACGGAGTGGACCGATAGAAATGGAGTGCTGAGGTGGACTTATGTACCTATCCTTCATGTAGGATACTCGGTGGACGTTCCAGGAGCTGCTATTTTTAGCTGTTGTCTCTTTTTCAGTTGTACATGATTTCAGTTGTACCTATACTTTACTATTGGGATTGTATTTCCATCCCCTTTACATTCAGCACTACTTTTTGTATATAGTTTTCACATAGTGCTTTTCTTCCTGCTTACTCTATTTGTGTGTGAGTCACTACTACAAAGGCAATGCCTTCCCAACTTAGGGATTTACGCCTTTGGTGCTAGTCGCCAGCTCCTGGCCTATAGAAGGTGAACTTGGGGTAGTCACATCACGGGCCCCGAGGACGGGTCGTGACAATGTTGGGTGAAAACTCATCTCATATGGTGGGGAAATATAGATCGAACCCATGAATGAAGGATGATAAGGGTTTTTTTCAGCTACTATAATATGTGATGGTCTAGTTAATAAGTTATTGTATCTATTAAAATGATTTTATAAATAATTATTAATGATAAATCAATAGTGTTACTTTTAATGTTTAGATAAAAATATATTATATTATATAACTTTCACTAGCTATTTTGTTTATGGAAACTACCTAGGGATATATATCTATAGGTTTTTTATGGATATTATGATACATTAAATGAGATTTTTAATGCTTCAAATATAAAAATATATATTTTTAGGTATCCATTACTTATAGTAAGTGAGTAATATAAAATAGATTGAATCACAATAAAATATTAAATTAAACTTTTGAAATTAAATATAATTATGTAAATATACTTCTTTATATTCTTATTTAGTAAAATAATTCATTAATTATATGAAAATGGGACTTGTAATGAAAATGTTATCATATTACAGTCATTTCTGATGAATCATGGGGTCAATTAGATCATTGTAGATTTATGGATATGAAATCCTTAAATTTATATTTATAATTAAATTTATTTTGATCAATTACCTCAATTAGTTTCTATAATTATTTGTGTGTTTCTTCCATTTCCATGTTTTCATTTCTTACATATGTTCTGCTACTTGGAAATATAGTTCTGAGTTTTTTCAGATGAACATTTTACTTAAATTTATCTATTATTAAGATTTATTTAATTACCCCTTGGTTAATTTTTGTATTTAAGGTAATTTGAAAATATAAAACCCAGTTTTATTGAAATAAATATTAAACTATGAAGATATAATTTTTTATGGTGAGGAGAAAGTAACCCCCTGAAATTCTAAAAGAATAACATTTTATTCATTAGTGTATGTGAAAGAAAAACCTATATTCGAATAAATTTTAACACCCCATGACATTAATGTAAATTTATTTTGAAATACATTATATTTAATTGATATATCATGATACATGAAACATCATGTTTCATTGATAACATTCATTATATAAAATACTGAGTTTTATCAAAAAACAATATACTCTTAATATTATAATTAAATATATTAGTTATCACAAAAAAAATAAATTTTATTTACAAATATGATAATATAATGTATGAAAATATATTTTTTAAACATGTTTATGAACAATCAATTAATTCTATATAAAACAATAACTATATAAATGAAAAAGAAATGTTTTCTAAAAAGGTGTATTTTTTCAAAAAGATGTTTTAGTCACGCATTTAACATATATTGTAATAGTGATCATTACCAATTCTAAAAATATTATCTTAAGAAATATAAATTATTTTGTAAATTATAATATTGTAGTAATCTGAGGGTGAGTTTTGTTTCACTTTTTGAGTTGTTTCATTTTTTATGAATAGTGAGAAATACTGAATTTCAATAGAAAATTGCATTTTCATTAAAATAATTTAAAAAGATAAATTTTATATTGAGTTGGATTTAATGTAAAATTAGGTATATTTTTTATTATTTAATCAAATTTATTTAATTCGAATCATTTTTATATTTATCATAGATAAAATAAATTTGTAATCATTTGAACATTTTCACATTAAAACCCCTATTTCTTGTCACGTTTTTTGGATTAATTTATAATTTAAAATTGACACTAAAAATTATATAAAAATAGATTATTTGTTTTTAAATATAATAATATAAAATTTATTTTATGGTGGACATAAATTTTTAGCAAAATGAATACTATATGTGGTAAAATTTAATTATCGCGGTTAATTTGAAAATTATTTTACCGGGGGATAAACGTAAAATATAAGGATAATAATATCATATATAATTGATTAAAATCAATATTATGGAGATATTTAGACCATCAAAACGTTAGTTTCCTAAAATTCCCCAATTTTGATTGTTGTGATAGATGGAAAACATAAGAGGACAAAATTATTCTCAAAAATACCTAGTATTTCCTCTCCTCTGCTTATAAATGGCCAATCCCTCTCAACTCAACTTCACTCCTTCAAAAAGAATTTTTTCAGAAAAGACCTCATAAAATAAATTCCAAAAATCCCTCTTTTATTCATTGAATCCTTTTTGTTTTAATAAATACAAATAAAAATAAAATAGTTTATCCCTAAAGAGGATACCCGAATAAGATATAATGTTCCTCAATGAGTGTCATAATTTTACTTATTTATCCAGTATTTTTAGTTTTTATTAAACTATGATAATATAATATAAATTTTATCTAACATATAATATAATTTTTTCATAATAATTTCATGACCTAGAACTGTATCTCGTTTAGTCAAATTGGTTTGGAAATCATTATTCAGGTTAATGTGGACTACCGCCTCAAGAACTGATGCCATTCATTTTTCAATATATATCATCAAAGGATAGGTATGATGATAGATATAAAGTATAAAAAATTTTAATATCATATTTATACATCTCGATTCACTATCTTATATATATATTTATATTTTACTTATATTCCATAAGATATATGAAAATATCTATTATATGTACAGTGGACTACTATCTCCCGAAGCGATGTTATTCGATATTCACTATTGCCTTATGCGTATGCTGATAACAATAAAGTTAATAATTATATGTGATATAGGATAAATAATGATAATATTAATTACATATTTTTCATTTTGTAAGGATAATATATTTATTTTTATTTATTTTATTTTCACTCATGTAAAGATAATAACATCACTTGTGTATAGGTGGAAGACCATATTCATGAAGCGTTCTGACTCATTTTTCATCACTACATCACACTGATAATGTATATATATCTATGAATATAAAATGTTATATATAATATTATTCTATTTTTTATTTTTTAATTATTATATACCCTCTTTCCAAAATGATAAATGTAAAGTGGAAGTTTTACTCGTTTATATGTATGTCCTGTTATCTCCATGAATGAAACATACTTCATTTTATCATAACCATAATTTATGATGGGTTTTAAAATTAATATTTATTTTAGAATATTATAATTATTTCCAAATTATTATCTCAATATTATATAGCTATTTAATATTCTTTATAATCATATCTTTCATGATATAACATGCATAAGAAAAAATACTATATAAACCTGAAACATTGAAAATAATCAATGATTATTAATGAATTTGTAATAAGATGTTATAAAATAATCACATATGATATTATAAATATTACTATGTTTCTATGTTATGTTAATATCTTGTTTAAAACATCTATTTTATTGTTTAAATAATATTCAACCAAAAAGAAGCATATGGTAACAGATTTTATCTCAATTTAATTTCATTAATGAATATAGAAATATTATGCACCTAATTTATTCTATATAGATAATTTACCATCAAATTTAAATTTAATATGAATATTAACTTATAATTAATTATATATTGTGTTTAAAATTTAATTTCTACATCCAAATTGATTTGATGTATTAGTTTCCATGTTGTAAATAATTTTGTAACATGATTTCCTTTCATCATGTTATACTAGATACTTGTTGTAGTTAATATTCTGATATTATTTGTATAATAAATTTGGATTATCTTATGATTTATTAACACATTTTATTAGTATTTCAATTTGATACACATAATTTATTTATTCATAATTCTCACTTCTATGTTATGGTCTTTTCATGGGTTTAATTAACAATAAATTTTCCATTGGGACTGTTTACACTTGAATTTCCCCAAATAGAAGTAATTTTATCATTGATTAATAATCCATTTAACCTTCATAACCTACGGTAATTATAAATTAAATTTATGAGGTAATATTACAATTTTTTTCACTATATACTCCACTAAATAGTTGAAAAATATTTTTATGAAAACCTAACATCATATCTCTCTTCCATCAGAAATCTTACTTTTGAAAAAAAAAATTAAAGCATTTTTAAAAATTATTTTTACCATTTAAAAATTTTTTCCCAAAAGAATTTTCACCATTTATTTTGAATGTTCATAAAATAATTTTATCACAAATTCACATTTAAAAAATAAGGTTTTCATAAAAAAATATAATTAAATAATACCTTGATCATAGTCATTATATAAAGAATAATTGAATTAAAAAATCTTAGAGAATTTATTGAGGACACCTACCTTGATTATTTTATTTATATTCTCTATGAAATATCAAATTTATGGTCCTTTTATATAATAAATCCATTTTTATCCTTAATGTCCTCTATCAATTCAAATTCATGAGAAAATGGTTATAAAATTGTATTTAGAAAATGTGTCATGGTATTATGTGTATAACTAATTACATGTTTTATTTATCAGTACATCATTAAACACTCTATCCAATAGTGCATAACCTATAGAAAATTTCATGGACCCCATTAAACATTTCATAACCCTATATTACTATCTTTTATTTATGTGTAGTGGGAAGTTTAATAATATTTACCATTCCATCCAATTACTTTTCCTGATTCAAGTGTTGGAGGTGTGTGTGGGAGTATGAAGGAAGTGAATTGTTGATAGATATTATTTTTATTTTATTTTGAATATGGTGGTTTTAGAATGTACTTATAGGCCTCATTATGAAAATATGGTTATTATATAGAGTGACTTTGTAGGTGAAGAGTCACAGTGTTGATGTTTAATCATGGCGTGAGGATTATTGGGTAGTTGATAGATTTTTGGTAAATGGGATTTTCAATTTGGACATTTTAGTTGTGGAATGAAGTTATTATGATGTATCCCCTTACTTATATTTGTGGAGGTCTTTAGGGTGTGGTGTTAGGCTTCATGAATTTATGTCCTTGGAGTTTTTTGTTGTTTTTTCTTAGGATGATTTCATATCATGGGGATAAGGGTCACAATGTAACACTTCATTAGTAATATAAAATTAGATGGTTAATAATGAATATAATGTAGAGATATATGTGGGATTATAGCATGAACATGGGTAATTGTTTTGAATTTTCACCATCACAACATGACCATGATATGTCATTATGTGATGTATTGTCTTCCAATTCTAGTATGAATTTCAAATATGATGAAAATTTCATCCATTACTTATTCTTCACTCAAAATCATAGTGATTCAAGGTGTGATATTGGAGGCCATTAAATAGGCCTTATATGAAATTTCTACCTACGATTCATTAGATTGATGCCTTATAATCTGAGATGTTTTTCTTATGTATTTATATTTATTCAATTCTTATTTATTCATCATGGTGGGGTTGTGTAGTGGGGTGTCATGGGTTTTTATATGGGTATCCTTATAGTTTAAATTTATTTAGGTTTCTCTAATATGGATTAATCTTTTGAAAATTTATTTCTTCTCATTTATTTCACATCAGTATTGAATCATCGATATAAGGGGAGAATTTATAAACATATATGTTATATTATTTAATTAATACACTTTAGATTCTTGATACTGTACCTTCCAAAAATTATATCATATTCTTCTTATATATTCTTTATGTGGTTATTCATAGTTTATGGGGAGATGAAGGAATGTATAGAAAATATAATTTAACAAGTTATGAGGAAATCAAATGTGTAATAAGATTTTCATTTCACCTCAAATATTTATAGACTTCTTATTATGAGTTGATTATGTCAGGTGGTTTCTTTCATGTATGATTTTTTTATTATTTAAATCATTGGAAAACCTGGTCACCTTTATAATCAGTTAATTACATAAACATTAATATGTGAATGGTGTTTCTAAAATTATAAATCTGTAATGTTTTTATTATTATGAATATTGTTCTTTATTCTTAATGTTGTTTACATATTTTCATAGATCGGGGTGTTGTGATGTTTCATAATTTATTTTTATTAAATATAACTAATGGGTTTATAATATATTTAATGTAATGGAGAATAAATAATTGAAAGTGAAAATATGGATTATATAATGGAAATATGATATGTTAAATACATATTTAAATAAATTATGATGGGATGTTGATATTGTTTTATGGTGTTTTTTTGTATTCTTTTAAATATTTTCAACTAGGTTTATGAATTAAAAAAGGCAAGAAGAACAGGAATGAAATTTTAGACTATGTTCTTAATGAACAATTGTAAACAAAAACAACTTCTTCTATTAATAATTTGATTGATGGTGGGTGGAACAAGAAAGAAATATAAGAAATTATGTATGATATAAATGAACATAGGAGTTATAAGTGGAATGTGGTTGAAAAGATAAATATGATAAAGGGGTAGTGGGATGTTAGAATATTATATATTGTTTTAATACATCATAATAGAAAAAATAAATATGATGAATGAAGAGTGAAGGACATGAAATATGGTTTAGATTATTGTTTTTCTAAGAACGTGTGTGTTAATGTAATAATTAATCTAATAATACTAGTAAATTTTTAGTAGTTGTATTTTGAATGATGTAGAAATGTGAAGTCTATTTTTTAGGTGGTACCCTTTATAACGAGTTTTGTGTTATCATCTTTTGATTCTATTTTTTTGGTGTTATTTCTTACTTGTAGTTTCTTCATGTTGTATTAATAACCTAAAATTATCATTTGGATTAGGGGAATTTATATAGTGAAATGGAATTTATTGTGTTCTAATTTGTGTTCTTTTAATATTTATAGATTTTTATAAAGGTAATGCCTCTTATATTCATGTTTTACACACTCATGAATATTTTATAACCCATGGATAAATATATATGGTATTCAAGAGTTTGTATTTCAATTTTTATAGGTCTATGATGAGTTCAAGTGGGGTCGGGTTGTGAAAAAATTATCACATATCCAAAAAATAGTGAATGGAATGGTCCTCATTCCTATTAGGCATGGATCGTTCAATATTTCATAAAAAAATATTCAATTTTTCACATGAAAAAATATCAAAATTAATGGTTTATTAAATTTTCTATCATTTAGGTAGTCAAAAAAATTAAATAAAAAATATAGAATTACATAATCTATATTCATTAACTCTCTAACAGTACCTTATTATTTGTACAACTTTTATCTATTTCGCTATCAAAAATTTTACCCCCACAATATTTAGAGAATAAATATATACAGATAATAATAAAAGAAATTCCTTTATATATATACCACTCAATCTAATATAATAAGAAATTCACCATGGATGATACAATTCAATGAATCAATACTCTTACATTTAATAAATATAATTCCCCGGTTAACCATGATGGTCTACCATGATAACCACATTATTAAATATATGAAATTATTTTCTCATCCCTTCTCAATTTATTCATAAAAAAATTATTTATCAATTATTCTATATAATCCCATAATATTTTTTAATTTACATGTTAATCAATTTAATATAATTAATAAATATTTATTTTTTCAAATAAATACCTTTACTTTACCATAACCCATTTTTAATTAAACATTATGATTTATTCTCCCACGTAATAATATTTTGAAAATAAACTATCTTAATTCCATTATGGATTAATATAAATTCACTAAAAAATACTCTTTAATCCACTAATTTTATTATAAATAACCATCATAAAATTTGATTCATTTATGTCATCTTAAAATCAAGTTAATTTTACCATATTAATTACCCAAATCACATTAATAACATGATAAAAATAATCATAGTAAAATTAAAACAACTCAAGATAAATGAAATTTAACTAATTCATTTACATTAATTAATACTGGAAAATGAAATCATTAAGTTTTATTAAACCCAAAAAAAACTGATGATCACATAATATAAAAGAAATTACTTATTATGAAATAATTAAATCTAATCATATTTTCACATCAAACACACTTTTATAAATAAATAGATATTATCAACCTTATCATCATAAAAAATCTAAAACAATTGGGCTACATTTATCCACACTAGGACATTTTTCATCCTTGAAAATTCCTTAAGTGTCACTAATCATATTAGTTTCCTCTTTCCAATTTTATATTTTATATCCCTATGTATAATTTTAAATCATTCCATGTTTCCATAGGTTTATCACCCAAAAAATATTTCATCCATATAAAATCATCTCTATACAATTGAAGATCCACATAGGTATTTCATTGTGGAGAACATATTCTCAAAAAATATCATCCCAATTAAAAATAACTCACATTATATACCAATTTTTTATGGTCAAAAATATTCTAATTATAACCAACAACATCCACGTGGTATTCTGGAGTCTGTTTTGAGATCTCCATGTATACCTTGGGTAGATTACTATGGAAATGAATTATAAAATATCATGAACCCAATAACAATTTTCCCATAAAGACTACCATGTTCATGAACCTAAAAAATGTTTCTCTGATATGCAGGAAATGAATTTAATTTTAATCTTCCTTACTACTTCAAAGAAATCATTATATTTCTATGAATATATCATAAATATAATTATAATTTCCTCAAAATTTTGTTTTTTTCACGTTGTAATAAGAAATGGATATAATAACCCTTTAGTTAATTAATTTCAATCCTTTACTTACAGAAATGTAAAATATTGAAAAATAAATTCATTAAAAAATTCTTTTATTGAAAACCATTTAAATTGGAATTTGATGTCATTATAAGTATTGGTAGATTTCATATTTTTATTAACATGAATTATAAAAAGATATAAAAACTATTATTATACATCTGTAAAACCCACTATTTATCCATTCAAAATAAAAATGTGTTATTGTATAATAATTAATCCATTAGTTGTCTCCAATTTATATTTGGAATCCTTGATCCTATTACAACCTTCATTCAAGAACTTCTTCCCCTTTACATGATCTATCAAATATTAAATCACAATTATATTTCATATAATCATATAACTTATCATTTTTACTATCATTATGTGAATTTATAATACAAATAGCAGCAATAACCACTGTAATAAATCATCATTCATTATTTGGAAATATTATTCATACTCATGAAATCATCAATTATTCTTTTATTCAATAGTTAATATATAAGAACCTAATAAAATTATTGAATATACTATACCCACATGTGTTGTCTCTCATTGATATCAAGTCATGGGAAAATATTTTTTAGACTCATAAGATCATTATAAATAATAAATTCCCTTATAAATGTTAAGGAATCAAAGACTTCAATGCATGAGTGAAAAAATCAAACTCTAAATAATATATAGATATTTTATTTCATGGGGTTATAATTTCATAGACCTTTATTTTGTGAAAATGACATTAAAGATTAGAAAATACCTTATGCCCAACCCCGATGCATCACAATAAACTTCTGATGTAACTCTCAATTCATGAATAAATAAAACGATATATTATGTAAGTCTCTTATCCAATTTCACATATTATTATTTAATTTTTTTATTTAATTAATATTTTTTCCTATACTAATTATGGCTATCATGGGATATGCTGATCTTATAAATTAATTGATAAATATTTATTAATATATATAAAACTAAAAAAATTCATATGTCAAATATATTCTAGAGTTTTTAATAAAACATCATGCAAAAACTGAGTTACTTAATGATTAATTTATTCCATTATGGAATTAAATATTTAAATTCATTATAAATTAATAACAAAATAAATGGTATTTATAGATATTAATGAACTTATACTAATAAAATAGTAACCTAAACCATGTAATTATTATATAATTATTAAGAGTAGTAATTTTTCCATTAGAATATTAACATTACATATTAATGTATAAATAAAATCTAGGTATCTCTTAAATAAAAATATGATATATTTATATAATTAAATTAGTATATTAATATTTTTAAAATGAATAATTTATTGTAGTAATACTTTTGAAATGAAAATGATTATTTAAAATTTTTTAATTAATAAAATTATTTAAAAGAAATTTCATTTTTTATAAAATATATTCATCAATTAATATTTATTATGATAATGATAATATTATTTTAGGATACCTTAGTTAATATCTCAAGGAATTATAAGAGAAGTTATAATTTAAAAATTCAGTAATATTAGAATAAATAATGAATTTATTTAAAATTAAAATTTTCATATTAATAAAATTTTATTCGAAAAATGGAGTCCATTTTTTATATCAACAAATTGAAAATTGGTAAGGGTGAATTATTGGGAAATTTTTAAAATAGATGAATTATTGGTGAATAATGAAATACGATAATTTAGGATATTTACCATCAGAGCCAAATACTTGAATTTTAGAGTAATGAAGGATGTAATAAACAATTATCTCGATTGAAGATTCATTGGTTACTTTACATAGTCATAGTAATCCATACTATTGAATTTATTGAGCTAAAATAATAATCTAATGAATAAAATAATCAAAAACTCCCTAATACTATATATATAAGAACCCCTCATCATGTCTTCCCTTCATACCTCAAATAACTGATGATTCTCTAATTTATTTCCAATTCGCTATACAATACACTTCCCCAAATCCAGGATATTTTCTTCTCACCAATAGAAAAAACCATGTCTCTTAAAGATGTTTTCAAGTAGAAGACATTCAAGAGGAAAAATACTTCATTATTTCTCTTCTAAATACTTTTTTATTTATTTATTTCAACCTTATCATCAAACCCCCTATCAAAACTAGAAAATTACTTTAGTATAATATATATACTATAATATTTTTGTGTTAGTATAATATACAACATCAATCCTCTTCTATTATCTTGTTATTCGAACAAATGAAAACATCGTCCATGAAAACTTGATTCATAGCATTCATGGATGACGATTTTTCGTTTTTCATTATGGCCTTAAAGGGTAGTCATAAAAACATTTTTATTGTTAAATCATTATTATGTTTAAAAAATATTTTAATATATATATTATATCATTTTTAATGTTATGGTACTAATTTAAATAAATATTATTAAATAAAAAAATCGTTTTGTGAGGGTTAGAAAAACAGCCAAAAACAAATCAAACGATTATCATAAATATTTTATATACTAATTAACACTCATATAAAAAAAATTATATATAGGATCATTTAAAATTAATAAATATTATTAATAATATTTCATTACACATATATTGATTCTCAACAATTTGAAAAGAATAACCATAATTATACTCATGTGAACTGACCATAAATCAACGAAACAAACACTTTTTAATGATGATTATGATATTTATAACTCCCTGAAATGAGGATAAATGAACTTAATAAAATAGTAATAAATAAAATATATTTTTAAATGTTTTTTAATTAAAAAATTTTTGAATCGAATTTTATTATCTATGATAATAATTAAAAGTATAAAATGCTTTCAGACATAAGGTAAGAGAATTTAAAACCCAATTTCTATTCCTTGGGTTATCGTACTACCCCATTTATTATATTGAGCTAAAAATACATTTGAATTGATTTTTCATTATATGATTTTTAATTATGTGTATTAATAGTTAATAAACGTATTCCACTATTTTTAATATGTCTCACATCAATAATTTGATATTTTTATGGTACATTCTTTTTAAAAAACCATGTTTCATTATACTATAATTTTATTAAATAAATGTTTTTT
This sequence comes from Viscum album, assembly GCA_963277665.1. Classification (NCBI taxonomy): domain Eukaryota; kingdom Viridiplantae; phylum Streptophyta; class Magnoliopsida; order Santalales; family Viscaceae; genus Viscum; species Viscum album. The sequence continues at coordinate 282,167,045 of OY728138.1, read as the reverse complement.
CTCTTATAAGTAATTATTGTGTTTTACAAATTCAATGATTCTTTATTGATTTAATGTTTAGCTAATAATTTTAAAAATATGTTTTCAAATTAAAAATTTTCATTTATAAATGAACGCTTTTAAAAAAAGAAAGGTGATTTTAAAATTATAAATTTGTTTTTCAATAATAATGTAAGTTTTATGAAATATTTATATATTACAATAATGTTAGGGTTCTTGTAAATTACTATGAGAATGATATTATTTTTGATAAATTTAGGTACGTTGAGACCGTTATATATCTTCAATTCATTTTTTAAGGGGATATATTTAACCATTTATATTTCTTTTATATGATTATGGGAAATATACTATGATGGTAATTTTAAGTGTAACTATGATGGTAACTCCTTGTATATTGGGGAGAGATACATTATATGTAAGATTAAAATGGATATGATTCCATAAGATACCTATTATGATTTATTTATGTTTTATAAAAAACATATTATTTCATATGGTAAGCTAAATAGATTGTGTATTATGTGTAAAAGTTAAAACATTTTGATAATTTTCTCATTCATGGAATAACAATTTCATTAACAATTTTAAATCCCCTTACAGATATTTTTTATCACCCCATGTTTTCAAAAATTATCATGTTTATTTGATGGGTGATGGAATAGAATAATTTTGGTCTAATGTTTTAATTTTTTATTATTGAATGAATTAGAATTATTTTCCTGATGTTTTTTATCTAAAATAATTGAAATTGATTAGAATTTTCTAATTTTAATTATATTAGTTTCAATTTATGTGTTTATTTCTTAATTTTATAAATATATAATCCTAAAAGTCCTTTTAAAATGTGTAAAATTTGAAATAACTATATTATACAATATTTAAGGTTGGGTTCTTATAGTTGGTATCTGATCAAGGATTAGAGAACATTAATGGATATGATAATGTCAATATAATACCCAAAAGTTTTTTTAGTTTATGGTTATGTTATAATTATATATAATTTATGGATTATAGTGTTTTTTAATTTATAATTATTCTATTTATAATGTGTTTCCATAGAAATAATAGGAAAGATAATGTAAGAAGGCACCGAGAGGTTGATATACTTTTAAATCTTCAACACGGGATGGTGGAAATTGGAATTGAGTAGCTTGTGAATGTAATGGATTTGTTTAAATAGGATTCAAATTGTGGAATAATACATGTAAAAAAAGATCAACCACATAGGTATATTTTATTGGTGGAAATGTTTTTGATAAATCACCCTTTTTCATTTAGTTTATAATCTAGAGTAGTGGTAGTTGAAGGGTGGAATAAAGCACTAGAAATGATTTTTAATTTCAGGAGTTACTAAGACCATTAAAATTATAATCGTTCTATTTATCATTTGAATGGTGATGTAGAACCTATAGTGTTCAATTATCAATAATATCGGGTATATGACGTATATTGGTTCTTTGTAATGGGATGAATTCAAAAATATTTTCTTTGAGAAATATTTTCCAAAGGAGACTCGCCATTGGATGGAAAAAATCATGGAATTTATATAATATGATGATTTAGTGGCTATATAAAAATCAAAAATAACTCTATTGGAATGGTACACTCTAAATTTTATCTAGGATAATGAGAGTAAAATAAATCATTTTAACTCATGATTGAAGCCAAAATATTGATGGGCATTGGATTTTTGTAAATTCAAATTATACAAAATAAACATGATAAATTTTTAGAGAATGAGGAAATTTAGTTTAGTGATGATCATATATATTCCCAATGAGTAGAAAATAAGTTCTACGTGGTAGAAAAAAAGAAATCATAAACAAAAATTAGTTTTATAATAATAAAATTAGGTTTTCATTTTGTGAGAATTTTGTGAAAAACACTGTGGAATTACATTTAAAGTCTGGTAAGTGTATCCAACGTTGAAATTTTGTTTTATGGCCCACAATTGAAATTAAAAATATCATGGTATTGGTCAGAATAATTCTACTATATAGTCTGTTAAATGTATTAATTTTAATGATATTGGAATTTGTGAAAACAAATGTCTGAAGTGGAACCTAAATAATGAAAAAAAGATAGTCTATAAGTATAAATGTGTTCTATTATTCATTCAAAAAACATTAATAGATTTTGGGCCATCGAAAAAATTGGTATCAGGTACATTTTTCTTTATTTAGATTATATTAGTGTTCTGTTTGACACGTGGAGTACAATTATTTCATATATGATAAATTTTAAGTTAAATTGGATGTTTCACTATAAGAAATGAATCTATAATTTATGGTAAAAACACCTAGGGGAAATATTATTTACAAACATTACAATCATCTTATTATCGATGTTGTTGGAAAAACATTACCATCAAAACATATTTTCTTTCCCTATTTATAATTTTATGTCATTATGGGTATGGATTTTAATTTTTAACCATGATATGATTGATTATAGAGAGATATAATATATACATTTCAAAAAGAGTTTCAGTTTGAATGAATAAATGAACCCATGCCAAAGATAATATATCCAAGACCTCATAAATTGTTAAAATATGGAAATTAATGTTTTCTTGCACATATTATTGATAATAATGGATATTTTAATATTTTTGATTTTCTGGTGGGATATGAGAATCTTGATTTCATTCTTAATAATTTTTCTAGTATTAAACATAATCAAGTGGTTGAGTTTACTTTTAGTTTATTCTTAGATGATAAATCTAGTTTGAAACCCCACTATCAAATTTCTCATGTATAACATTTATAATTGAAAAATAAGTTAGTGAAGTGTCTAGATAATGGTTTCATTTGTCAGTGTACATTACTGTGTGGTGATCCTATTTATTTAGAATGAAATATGGGCCACTAATGATTTTATTAATTATATATCATTTAATAACATCACAATTAAGAATATGTATCTTTTCCCCATATAGATGACTTGCTTGACCATCTCCGGGGAGCTTAGTATTTTTAAAATATTGACTAGATATCAAGGTATTATCAGCTGATGGTGACGGAGGATAACAATATGAAAACAACACTCCATAATATATAGGTGAATTATAAAATTTTAATTATTCCCTTGGGTTTGAAAAATTCCATGATTTATTTATTATCCTTATTAATAAAATATTCTATGAAGATTTGGATAAGTCATTTGTTCTTTTAATTGAGTATATTTTGGTTTATTCCAAAAGTAATGAGTATGATGAAAAACATATTAGGATATTTCTTTAACCCCTAAATAAAATTAATATATATGATAAATTTAGAAAATGTTATTTCTTGATACAACCGATTATGTTTCCCTAGGTCATTGCAAATGATAATGGCATAATAGTTGATCGAACCACAAAATTGGTTGGTGATTTTCTAGGACTTACAAATGCTACTGAGATTCATAGTTTTCATTGATTATCAGTATATTACCAATATTTTGTTAAAAAAATTTCACGGTTAATTATCATACTAACTAAGTTAACATGAAAAGGGGTAAAATTTATATGGATATAAGAATGTGATGTTAGTTTTTATGAACCGAAAAGGATATTTGGGATTTCTCTAGTTTTTTCCCTTACTTTCATAAATGGGGACTTTTTCAACTATAGTTATTCTTCTTTAAAGGAAATAGGGTTATTTTTTATGCAGAATTATTAGGTTATTTTTTATTCTATATTTCAACATAAGTCTCATGAGTTAAATTATCTCACACATTATTAAGAATTATAATTTTTTTAACCTTAAAAATATGGACACCTGATCTGTATTAGGAAAATTATTTAATATATATGGATCATGAAATATCTATGTATATATTCAATTATTAGTAATTGAACATGATTAGATAAGATAGATGAAACTAATAAGGTATTATGATTTCCTGATCAGTTACCATCCTGAAATAGAAAACAAGTTGGTTTAATCCTTTAGTTTAGAACATCAATCTACATTAACTATGTTATGTTTGGAACATGAATCCTTGGTTAATGATTTGATGAATTTTTCTTGAATGTTATTGGTGTATTAAATTCCTTTGTTTTGTTTCAAATTTTAATGAAATCATCTATATTAGGTAGTATGAATCATGTATATAATGAATAAAACATGTTATCCAAAATTTATAATGTGTTAAAATGGGTATGATTCCAGAATTTAACATTGATAACGACTGTGTTTTGAGATTGGGGAATAGATTATGTGTTCTATATGAGTCATAATTGATGAAATATTTATTATGTGAAGCACACGGTTCTCTATTTTCATTATATCCATGAATTACTAAGATGTATAAAGACCTTTGGGAGTACTATAGGTGAGATATAAAGATAAGAGATGTTTTATATTGTACCATGAGATGATTAACAATTCAACAAGTAAAAAAATAAAAATTATCAAAAGGTATGTTTCATACTTTTCCAATGATAGAGTGGAAATGTAAAATATATCCATGGAATTCGTAGTGGTATTATCAAAAACTTCTCCAGGTAATAATTTTATTTTGGTTATTATTGATCGAATGAATAAATATACACATTTTTTAATTATTATATATATTTTATGTTTTGTAAAATCTTTATGGATTTTACCTCAAAGATATAGTTAGGTTACTTATATTTTCTCTCTTTATAATATCTGATCATGATACTATGTTCACTTCTAACTTTTTAGAAGGAGTTCATAATCTGTTGCGAACTAAATTAAATTTGAACAATGATTTTCATCTTCAATCTAATGGAGAGTCAGAGTGGGAGATTATTAAATTTTAGGGTATTATTTGAAGTTTTTCACTAAATTACCAAGGATATTTGGATCATCATATTTATTTTTTTTATTTTTCATATAATTATAGTTTTCATTCTAGTATAATGATTTATTCTTTTAAAGAAGTATTTGGAATTATGTGTCAAACTCTAGAATTTGGAGATGTAGAAGGTTAAATAAAGATTAAGGGTCCAAAATTGGATGAGGAAATAGTATATAATGTTTATATGATTTAATGACATTAAAGGATAGCTAAGAGAAGATAGAAATGTTCTGTGGGTAATCATAGGGAGGATATTAATTTTGAGGTAGGTGATAATGTCATTCATAATGTTTTTAAATAAAAAATTCTGATAAATATTAATAATATGGGGAAACTGATTCTATGGTTCATTGGAACCAATGAAATCCTTGAAAAATAAAGATCATTTCATTCCAAGTATCTTTGCCTCTAATTTTGTCCCAAATACAGAATGTTCTTAATGTTTTGTTGTTGTCATTGTATGTGTTAGATTCATATAATGTTTTAATCCCTAAAGTAGTTCACTTGGAAGAGAACCTTCCTTATAAGGAGAACCCTATTCAGATTCATGAAAATATAGATAATGTATTGAGGAATAAGATAATTCATTAGGTTATGAATTTAAGTTGAAACCATGTCACGACTCGTCCTCAGGACACGTGCCGTGACTACCCCAAGCCGCCTCCCATAGGCCAGGGGCTGGCGACTATCACCAAGGCGTAAATACCGAAAAAAGTGGAAGGGATTCACTTTATAAAGTAAAAAAACACCACAGAGTAAGCATGCGGAAGTAAACACTAAGTAAAACTGGGTACAATAGTAAGTGCGGAAAGGAAATGGGCTAGAATACAAACCCATGCTGAATGTAAAGTACAACTAGAAAGAATGTACAACAACTGAAAGTAAATCAGCAACATCGAGCCGTCTACTAGAAGTCCCACCTGAAGGGTGGGTACATATAGCATCCTCAGCTCCTCGGGTCCAGCCGTCCGCTCCATGTACGTCCCACCCAGTGGTCCACCTCCAAGTATCGACTTGCTCCACAAGCCTCAACCACGATCAGCATTGTCTTTCATCTGCATCCAACACAATGTAGTGCGGGCATAGCCCGTGCAGGGGTGAGTAAGCGCTACTCAGTAGGGACCCCGAGACCCCCAACGGTATCCCAGAATCCATAAATGATAATCCACAAAGGAAAGATACAATCATGAAGTAACAACCAAAACTAATTAGGTATATGCCCATATATATACCCAAGACATCAATTCCCGTTCGACTCCAACATCTGAGCCCAAGATCGATCACGTCCACATAGGAGTACAACCCAATCCACACATGATGACACAACCCAATCCACATAGGAAAGCAAGTCAATCATATCGAAGATAATGATTGGAAGTCAAGACTCAACACACACAGGTATACTTCATTGTAAGGTGATAGAGATGATCAGTTATAGCCACTGATTCATCTAAGATGGGACCCATGTAGGATACTAAACCAGCTAAGTTGTCGAACCCACATAGGATACAGACCAACTACTCTTCCAGATCCACGTAGGAGAGCAAGAACAGAATCAAACACTGCCAGACCCACGCAGGATACAAGAACAGTAGTCATTGCTGTCGAACCCATAGAGGATTTCAGTACTGTATTCATCGCTGCCGAACCCATGGAGGATTTCAGTACAGTCTTCATCACCGTCGAACCCACAGAGGATTTCAGTACGGTATTCATCACTGCCTAACCCACTGAGGATTTTAGTGCACTCTTCATCGTCGTCTAGTCGCATCCATCCCTAGGGTTCCCGCACATAGCATGCTCAATTCTGGGAGGGTCCGCTCCATGAGCCAAGGGGGTTGATACATCAACTTACACGTAGTCTGGAGTTTATGTATCTCAATGTTCTGTCTCGACAAAGAGATCTCAACGTGACAGACGGTACGTCAATCGGACGCACGGTCTAAGAGTTATTGGCTTTTTTGTTTAAGGGGCCCGGTTGGGTTTTAAGTCAAAAACCACTCAACCGCACTCCAAATACATCCAAACCTCAAGAGGAGTAATCCAAAAGATCCGTATCACTAAGAGGAATCCAACAAAGTCGACGGCATGTCAGTCGGTCGTCCGGAGCTCAAGTTATAAGCGTTTCTGCTCCGAGGGCTCGGTTGGTTTCGTGCTCGAACCAACCCGTCCATACCCAAATTTCTCCTAAACCTAATGTTTAATATACCGAAACGAACATCTCGTTCCATGGGTCGCATCGTAACCGACAGTACATCGATCGGAGGTCCGTATCCCAAGATATGTTCAAAAGAACGAACATGTCCAGTTTTAGGGGTCTTTGAGCCCAGACTGACTCGGCCCGAGACCCCCCGGAAGGGGGGGCGGTTGCCCCCCTTGATTGAACCACAGCCCCACATGGGGGCTTATTCTCTTGGCCAGCCTGGGGTTACAACCCCCGGCACTTTTTGAAACGGTTGGCCCGGTCCGGCCGGCTGGTGCTGCCGCCGCGGGACCCCGCGGTCTGGCCCCTCCGAGGTGTCGGCGGCCGGCGGTTCCGGCCGCCCTGCCTTGCACCGCCGTGGCTTTGAGCCGCGGTCTTTTCCGACTGGAACTACGCGACGGCGCCACGCCACTCTTCCATGGCCCTTCTCCATCCGCGGCTTCTTCGTTGTTACCTGGCGCGGCGCGACGACACCGCGGCTTAGTTCGGCCTCAACGGCGCGGCACGACGGCGCCACGCTTCTTCGCCCATTCTGCTTTGTTTCTGCGCGGTGCCGTTGGACCGCGCTACCTTTGTTCGTGCCGCGAAAAACACATAATCAAATGGGGAGGAGGGTCAGTCGTGTTCGTGCGGTCCGACCCCCTCTCGTCAATCTGATATCAAGCGACTAAGAAAAAGATGTTTGGACGGTGAAGAATATTCATGAACCAAAATCAAACCCCTACCACGATAAAGAGTTGAACGAGGATTGTCACGGGAAAGGGACATCACGGAAATGGCTTCGAAAGGTAAAGCTCCGTAAGCGCTTGATAGAGATCGTCCGAGGTGGAGCGGTGTCTCACACCGGCTGTGGAGAGGATAAGAAAGGCACGGTGATCAATTCTTGCGGTGACTGCATTCTTCGTCGGGGTCTTGACGTTCTTCGCGTTCTCCAACGAAGAAGATGAAGATTCCTCTAGATTTTGAGTATTCCCTCCCAATCCCTCACACCACAAAACTGACCCAATAATAAAATAAGCTCCACTTATTTTATTAAGTCATACCAAGAGTTTAAAATTTAAAAACTCAATTATATTAATTGAAATAAGGAGATGGCTTAATTAAAAGAGAGGAGAGGGAAAGTCACAACATTAATTACAAGGAAGTTATTAAGAGGAGTTTCAAGGGGTTATGGGGAATGTGAAAAGGTGGGGGATCGTGTGGGCCCCACCTCTCCTTTATTCTCCCAAGGGAAGTTAGCAACCCAACTTATATACAAAGGATAAAACTACTTAGAAAAAAAATAAAATTGGAATACAATTTTATTTTATTCTTCACTTAAACTTCAAATTTTAAACAACTCCTCCCGAGAAAACACACCTTCGGAAATGGTCTTCTTAAGAAATTACCGGCGCTACGGTTATATCAGTGCCCTCAGATTTTGATTCCGAGCACCAGTTCAAATGATATAGAAACCCTCTCATTTGTTCATTGAACATACCCGAGCTAAATTTCCGAAATTAATTCCGGGCACACCAGGCCTCGGAATCAGGTACCGTCAGAAAATGCATTCTTGTAAAATCCCAAAAAGAATTAAGACAAAATTTCACATGAATTTTATGGGTCATTACAATACTCCCACCTTAGGAATTTATGTCCCCGTAAAGATACATCATAAACTAGGGGAACAAATGAGGGTATTGAGCACGCATCTGAGCCTCGCACTCACAAGTGCTCTCCTGGAGGTTCACGTGTTTCCATATGATGTGAACTAGTGGTATCGACCGTCCACATAGGACCCACTCCTGTTGATCCTTGATCTCCACCGGGACCTCCGCAAAAGTCGCCCTGTCATCAATATCCAACTCCCAATGGCCGATAATATGCGTCGGGTCGTGCACGTATCTCCTCAGCTGAGATACGTTGAATATGTCGTGAACTCGGTGCAACTGAGGAGGTAAAGCCAGGAGGTAAGCCACCTCGCCTATCCTACTGAGAACCTAGAATGGTCCGATGAAGAGTGAAGATAACTTTCTGCCTCGGCCAAATATCTGTAATCCACATCGAGGTGAGACCCGCAAGAAAACATGGTCACCATCCTCGAACTGCAGTGGTCTCCGCCGCCTGTCAGCATAAGACTTCTACCAACTCTGAGCTGTCCTCACCTGCTCCTGGATGACCTAGACCTTTTCTGTCGTGGCTTGAACCATTTCTGGTCCCACAAGTGCTGACTCCCCAGGGTCTATCCAGAACAACGGTGATCTGCAAGGTCGGCCATACAATGCCTCATATGGTGCCATCCTGATGGTGGAGTGGTAGCTGTTGTTGTATGAAAACTCCACCAAGGGGAGGTGGTCTTCCCAGTTGCGACCAAAGTTGAGGACACATGCATGGAGCATTTCCTTCAGAGTCTGAATGGTCCTCTCCGTCTAACCATCTGTTTGAGGGTGAAAGGCAGTGCTCAGATGTAGCTGCATCCCAAATGCCTCCTGCAACCCCTTCCAATGCCGGGTAGAAAAGCGAGTATCTCGATCGGAGACGATAGATGTTGGCACACCATAAAGCCGTATGATCTCTTGAACGTATAGTTTCCCCAATCTCTCCACTGAGCCCTTCTCTCTGATGGGTAAGAATTGGGCCGACTTGGTGAGTCGGTCGACAATCACCCAAATGGAGTCGTGACCTCTAGAAGTTTGTGGAAGTCTAGTCGTGAAATTCATATATATCCCGTCCCACATCCACTCCGGGACCTCCAAGGGCTGCACCAAGCCTGCTGGTACCTGGTTCTCCGCATTCACCTGCTGACAGGTGAGGCATCGAGAAACGAATTCAGCTATAGCCTTATTCATACCTGGCCACCAGTGCTATCGTCTAATATCATGGTACATCTTCGCCACTCCTAGATGTACCGCTAAAGGGGAAGTGTGAAACTCCCTCAGCACATCCTCCTGTAAAGTAGCTGGTACCATGGTACGTCCTCTAAAAAGTACGTCGGGATCTTACTCCTATAGAGAATTCATCAGGTGTCTGTCCTAAGGATATTTGTGCACGTCGCGTCTCATAGTCAGCGTCCCCACGATGTGCCTCTCTGCCCCACTGCAGTAGTGGAGGAGTGATTGTGAGTGACTGAAGAAAGGCTACTCCATCTCTATCCACAAAGGATATCCACAAAGCGGCTAGCTTCTCTGTCGCCTCCCCCGAGTAGCTGAATGCTCATCCTCCTGCTGACAGCATCGGCTACTACGTTTTCCTTTCCAAGAGTATAGACTATCTGAAAGTCATAGTCCTAGATGAACTCAATACATCGCCGCTATCTCAGATTCAGGTCCTTCTGCAAGAAGATGTACCTGAGACTCTGGTGGTCAGTGTAGACGGTAAATCACTCACCCATCAGATAGTGTCGCCACATCCCCAGTGAGAAGATCACTACTGCTAACTCCTGGTCATGGGTAGAATAGTTCTGCTCATGTTGCCTCAACTGAAATGATCCATAGGCAATCAAAGCCCGATCCATCATTTGGACACATCCGAGTCCGGTCTCAGATGCGTCACAGTAGACTGCGTACCCTACTCCCTCCTCTGGTAGCCACAATATAGGTGCACTGGTCAACCTCTGCCTCAGCTTCTGGAAGATCTGTTGACATCTATCTGACCACATGAAGGGTTTCCCCTTCTTTTTCAAAGATTATAGTGGTGCCACAACTCTGGAAAAGTCTGGAACAAACCTCCGTTAGTACCCAGCTAGACCCATGAAACTCCGCACCTCTATCACGCTCCTCGGTGGCTCCCAAGCTAGCACTGCCTCGATCTTCGCAGGATCCACCGCACCTCCTGCCTCAGAGATGACGTGTCCCAAGAAGTGGACCTCATGTATCAAGAACTGACACTTCAAGAGCATTCCATAAAGCTAGTTCTCTCGGAGTGTGTCCAGTACAACCCGCAAGTGGTAAGCGTGCTCCTCCTCAGTGGTCAAGTATATCAAAATGTCGTCGATGAAGACCATGACAAATCGATTGAGGTATAGCTGAAAGATCTTGTTCATGAGACCCATGAACACTACTGGAGCATTGGTTACGCCAAAAGGCATAACCAAGAACTCATAGTGTCTATACCAACATATGAAGGTCGTCTTCTGCACGTCCTCGTCCCGAACACTGAGCTGATGATAGCCTGACCGGAGGTCTATCTTCGAGAACCATTGTGCTCCCTTGAGTTGATCGAAGAGGTAGTAAATTAGTGAAAGTGGATACTTGTTCTTCACAGTCACCTAGTTCAGGCGACGGGAATCGACACACAGTCGCATGCTCTCGTCTGCCTTCATGGTGAACAAAATCGGGGAATCCTAGGGTAAAACACTATGTCAGATGAATCCCTTGCCCTGCAAGTCCTCTACCTATACACGTAGATCTCAAAGCTCAGTGGGAGAAATCTGATATACTGGAGTGGATATCGGGGCTATCCCGGGGTAGAGGTCAATATAAAAGACTACCTCTCTACGAGGAGGTATTCCTAGAACGTCGTCAGGGAAAACATCCGCATACTGATCCAACACTACCGGATAACTCGGACTCTGCACGTCAAACAATCCTAGGATGAAGCTAACCAACTTATGAGTGATGGGTTGTCCTCTCCTCTGTGTGAGTCCATCCTGCACTGTAAAGTCTCCCTTCTTGCCGATGAAAGTGAACCTGCTCCCATCAGTGAGAACACAATGCACCTTGCACCTAATACAGTTGATCTGAGCATGGACTGTAGATAACCAATCCATGCCCAAGATGATGTCGTAAGGCATCGATGATGCTACAAGAGGATCCCAGCCAAATCTCTAGCCACCTAGAATAAGCTCACATTGTCGGCACCAGTGCGTAATCGTCGAGTCTACTCTCGTAGGAGTATCTAGCTGTAAGGAATGAGACAACGGCTCCGTCAGAATCTCCGAGCTCCGAACAAGGGAAGCAGCAATAAAAGAATGACTCGCTCCTGTATCTATAAGAACTACATCAAGGGTGGATTAGACATAGATATTACCTCGAATCATCTCTGGCGCACCGTGGTCATAGGCCTCCGCTGCCTGAAGCTGATCCTGTCTCTGCCTACCAGCTTCTTGTGGTCGGGGTGGACCTCCTGGCGGTGGTGGTGGTAAAGCCTTAAAGCATCACCCACCACCTGCTTCTCGGCCAGCTCCCCTGCCTCTTCCGCCTACTTTCTGCGGACCGCCACTGTCGACCCTCTTCCTTTGCCAGGGTGGACCCTCAACCGTCTACTGCTCCTCTGCACAGCGGTTCGGGTAGTCACGAGCCAAGTGGTCCTTCCCGCCGCATGCGTAGCACTGCCTTCTTCTCAGAAGGCTGGCTTTGTGCCGTGTTCCCCGAACCTATGATCCAGTGTCTTGAGGTCATATTCCTAATGGTCTGGTCCGCCTGTACCCCTGTGACATCCGTCGACTGCCCGCTGCAGACATCTCTACTACGTGTCGCCCTATGGTAGGTCTCGCTGCTGGCATAGGCTCAGCAATAAAACTCTCTATGATAAGGTCTCGCTATTGTATGCTGAGGGAGATCATCGATTCCCGGATCTCATGACGCAGTCCCTGCTCGAAGGTCCAGGCCTGGAAGAATGGGTCTCGTACCATGTCCGTCGAATAGCGTGAGAGATCGTTAAACCTCGCAGAGTATTGGGCGACCGTCATGCTGCCCTGCTGCAGTTGTAGAAGCTCCGGGATGCGCACCGCAAGGAGGGTGGATGGGATGAACTCCAAGTGGAAGAGGATCTCAAAGTCCGTCCAGAGGAGAGATACCTCATTGTGCACTGGGAGCATCAAGCTCCACCATCTGCCTACTGCCGCGTGCAGGAGGCTCGCTGCGAGGATCACCATGAGGTTAGCTAGTGTCCCCACAAACCTGAAACCTCACACAACCACCTCGAGACAATCCTTGGCTGCTTGAGGGTCCGTCTCCCCATAGAACCTAGGCAGTCTCTAATGCTGAAACTCATTAATTTCACTAAGGCAACGTGCACTCTTAGCGACTGGGGCTAGTAGCATCAGTGGTTCGGCGGGTAGAGGTACTGTCGGTGCCTCTGCTGAAAAAGGGCCCTGTACCGAGGCCTCGTCACTCGGTGGGTTGTCGTCTCGCACAAATCTCGGAACCCTAGTTGGCTGCCATCATGGGGCCATCCTAAAAAGAAACAGGTGTGCCACAGTCAAAACAGTATACCTGGTGATATGACAAAAAGTAATCACAAAGAAAACTTTTAAAACACACATGCAATCAATGTTTTCATGCATTGAGTCGGAAATCAGAGGTCGGGGTCCTCGTGTATGGATACGTTGACTGCCGCACCAACACTGGACTCCCTGGACTGATAACCACACTCAATACCCTTAACATTATTACATCACATAGAAGAAAGATTAGAGTCCTGAGTTCTACGGTAGAACAATTATCTCGATTGAAGATTCATTGGTTACTTTACATAGTCATAGTAATCCATACTATTGAATTTATTGAGCTAAAATAATAATCTAATGAATAAAATAATCAAAAAATCCCTAATACTATATATATAAGAACCCCTCATCATGTCTTCCCTTCATACCTCAAATAACTGATGATTCTATAATTTATTTCCAATTCGCTATACAATACACTTCCCCAAATCCAGGACATTTTCTTCTCACCAATAGAAAAAACCATGTCTCTTAAAGATGTTTTCAAGTAGAAGACATTCAAGAGGAAAAATACTTCATTATTTCTCTTCTAAATAATTTTTTATTTATTTATTTCAACCTTATCATCAAACCCCCTATCAAAACTAGAAAATTACTTTAGTATAATATATGTACTATAATATTTTTGTGTTAGTATAATATACAACATCAATCCTCTTCTATTATCTTGTTATTCGAACAAATGAAAACATCGTCCATGAAAACTTGATTCATAGCATTCATGGATGACGATTTTTCGTTTTTCATTATGGCCTTAAAGGGTAGTCATAAAAACATTTTTATTGTTAAATCATTATTATGTTTAAAAAATATTTTAATATATATATTATATCATTTTTAATGTTATGGTACTAATTTAAATAAATATTATTAAATAAAAAAATCATTTTGTGAGGGTTAGAAAAACAGCCAAAAACAAATCAAACGATTATCATAAATATTTTATATACTAATTAACACTCATATAAAAAAAATTATATATAGGATCATTTAAAATTAATAAATATTATTAATAATATTTCATTACACATATATTGATTCTGAACAATTTGAAAAGAATAACCATAATTATACTCATGTGAACTGACCATAAATCAACGAAACAAACACTCTTTTAATGATAATTATGATATTTATAACTCCCTGAAATGAGGATAAATGAACTTAATAAAATAGTAATAAATAAAATATATTTTTAAATGTTTTTTAATTAAAAAATTTTTGAATCGAATTTTATTATCTATGATAATAATTAAAAGTATAAAATGCTTTCAGACATAAGGTAAGCGAATTTAAAACCCAATTTCTATTCCTTGGGTTATCCTACTACCCCATTTATTATATTGAGCTAAAAATACATTTGAATTGATTTTTCATTATATGATTTTTAATTATGTTTATTAATAGTTAATAAACGTATTCCACTATTTTTAATATGTCTCACATCAATAATTTGATATTTTTATGGTACATTCTTTTTAAAAAACCATGTTTCATTATACTATAATTTTATTAAATAAATGTTTTTTCTCTTATAAGTAATTATTGTGTTTTACAAATTCAATGATTCTTTATTGATTTAATGTTTAGCTAATAATTTTAAAAATTTGTTTTCAAATTAAAAATTTTCATTTATAAATGAACGCTTTTAAAAAAATAAAGGTGATTTTAAAATTATAAATTTGTTTTTCAATAATAATGTAAGTTTTATGAAATATTTATATATTACAATAATGTTAGGGTTCTTGTAAATTACTATGAAAATGATATTATTTTTGATAAATTTAGGTACGTTGAGACCGTTATATATCTTCAATTCATTTTTTAAGGGGATGGATTTAACCATTTATATTTCTTTTATATGATTATGGGAAATATAATATGATGGTAATTTTAAGTGTAACTATGATGGTAACTCCTTGTATAGTGGGCAGAGATACATTATATGTAAGATTAAAATGGATATGATTCCATAAGATACCTATTATGATTTATTTATGTTTTATAAAAAACATATTATTTCATATGGTAAGCTAAATAGATTATGTATTATGTGTAAAAGTTAAAACATTTTGATAATTTTCTCATTCATGGAATAACAATTTCATTAACAATTTTAAATCCCCTTACAGATATTTTTTATCACCCCATGTTTTCAAAAATTATCATGTTTATTTGATGGGTGATGGAATAGAATAATTTTGTTCTAATGTTTTAATTTTTTATTATTGAATGAATTAGAATTATTTTCCTGATGTTTTTTATCTGAAATAATTGAAAATCATTAGAATTTTATAATTTTAATTATATTAGTTTCAATTTATGTGTTTATTTCTTAATTTTATAAATATATAATCCTAAAAGTCCTTTTAAAATGTGTAAAATTTGAAATAACTATATTATACAATATTTAAGGTTGGGTTCTTATAGTTGGGATCTGATCAAGGATTAGAGAACATTAATGGATATGATAATGTCAATATAATACCCAAAAGTTTTTTTAGTTTATGGTTATGTTATAATTAAATATAATTTATGGATTATAGTGTTTTCTAATTTATAATTATTCTATTTATAATGTGTTTCCATATAAATAATAGGGAAGATAATGTAAGAAGGCACCGAGAGGTTGATATACTTTTAAATCTTCAACACGGGATGGTGGAAATTGGAATTGAGTAGCTTGTGAATGTAATGGATTTGTTTAAATAGGATTCAAATTGTGGAATAATACATGTAAAAAAAGATCAACCACATAGGTATATTTTATTGGTGGAAATGTTTTTGATAAATCACCCTTTTTCATTTAGTTTATAATCTAGAGTAGTGGTAGTTGAAGGGTGGAATAAAGCACTAGAAATGATTTTTAATTTCAGGAGTTACTAAGACCATTAAAATTATAATCGTTCTATTTATCATTTGAATGGTGATGTAGAACCTATAGTGTTCAATTATCAATAATATCGGGTATATGACGTATATTGGTTCTTTGTAATGGGATCAATTCAAAAATATTTTCTTTGAGAAATATTTTCCAAAGGAGACTCGCCATTGGATGGAAAAAATCATGGAATTTATATAATATAATGATTTAGTGGCTATATACAAATCAAAAATAACTCTATTGGAATG
This sequence comes from Viscum album, assembly GCA_963277665.1. Lineage (NCBI taxonomy): Eukaryota > Viridiplantae > Streptophyta > Magnoliopsida > Santalales > Viscaceae > Viscum > Viscum album. The sequence continues at coordinate 282,150,690 of OY728138.1, read as the reverse complement.
GTACACTCTAAATTTTATCTAGGATAATGAGAGTAAAATAAATCATTTTAACTCATGATTGAAGCCAAAATATTGATGGGCATTGGATTTTTGTAAATTCAAATTATACAAAATAAACATGATAAATTTTTAGAGAATGAGGAAATTTAGTTTAGTGATGATCATATATATATTCCCAATGAGTAGAAAATAAGTTCTACGTGGTAGAAAAAAAGAAATCATAAACAAAAATTAGTTTTATAATAATAAAATTAGGTTTTCATTTTGTGAGAATTTTGTGAAAAACACTGTGGAATTACATTTAAAGTCTGGTAAGTGTATCCAACATTGAAATTTTGTTTTATGGCCCGCAATTGAAATTAAAAATATCATGGTATTGGTCAGAATAATTCTACTATATAGTCTGTTAAATGTATTAATTTTAATGATATTGGAATTTGTGAAAACAAATGTCTGAAGTGGAACCTAAATAATGAAAAAAAGATAGTCTATAAGTATAAATGTGTTCTATTATTCATTCAAAAAACATTAATAGATTTTGGGCCATCGAAAAAATTGGTATCAGGTACATTTTTCTTTATTTAGATTATATTAGTGTTCTGTTTGACACGTGGAGTACAATTATTTCATATATGATAAATTTTAAGTTAAATTGGATGTTTCACTATAAGAAATGAATCTATAATTTATGGTAAAAACACCTAGGGGAAATATTATTTACAAAAATTACAATCATCTTATTATCGATGTTGGTGGAAAAACTTTACCATCAAAACATATTTTCTTTCCCTATTTATAATTTTAAGTCATTATGGGTATGGATTTTAATTTTTAACCATGATATGATGGATTATAGAGAGATATAATATATACATTTCAAAAAGAGTTTCAGTTTGAATGAATAAATGAACCCATGCCAAAGATAATATATCCAAGACCTCATAAATTGTTAAAATATGGAAATTAATGTTTTCTTGCACATATTATTGATAATAATGGATATTTTAATATTTTTGATTTTCTGGTGGGATATGAGAATCTTGATTTTTTTCTTAATAATTTTTCTAGTATTATACATAATCAAGTGGTTGAGTTTACTTTTAGTTTATTCTTAGATGATAAATCTAGTTTGAAACCCCACTATCCAATTTCTCATGTATAACATTTATAATTCAAAAATAAGTTAGTGAAGTGTCTATATAATGGTTTCATTTGTCAGTGTACATTACTGTGTGGTGATCCTATTTATTTAGAATGAAATATGGGCCACTAATGATTTTATTAATTATATATCATTTAATAACATCACAATTAAGAATATGTATCTTTTCCCCATATAGATGACTTGCTTGACCATCTCCGGGGAGCTTAGTATTTTTCCAATATTGACTAGATATCAAGGTATTATCAGCTGATGGTGACGGAGGATAACAATATGAAAACAACACTCCATAATATATAGGTGAATTATAAAATTTTAATTATTCCCTTGGGTTTGAAAAATTCCATGATTTATTTATTATCCTTATTAATAAAATATTCTATGAAGATTTGGATAAGTCATTTGTTCTTTTAATTGAGTATATTTTGGTTTATTCCAAAAGTAATGAGTATGATGAAAAACATATTAGGATTTTTCTTTAACCCCTAAATAAAATTAATATATATGATAAATTTAGAAAATGTTATTTCTTGATACAACAGATTATGTTTCCCTAGGTCATTGCAAATGATAATGGCATAATAGTTGATTGAACCACAAAATTGGTTGGTGATTTTCTAGGACTTACAAATGCTACTGAGATTCATAGTTTTCATTGATTATCAGTATATTACCAATATTTTGTTAAAAAAATTTCACGGTTAATTATCATACTAACTAAGTTAACATGAAAAGGGGTAAAATTTATATGGATATAAGAATGTGATGTTAGTTTTTATGAACCGAAAAGGATATTTGGGATTTCTCTAGTTTTTTCCCTTACTTTCATAAATGGGGACTTTTTCAACTATAGTTATTCTTCTTTAAAGGAAATAGGGTTATTTTTTATGCAGAATTATTAGGTTATTTTTTATTCTATATTTCAACATAAGTCTCATGAGTTAAATTATCTCACACATTATTAAGAATTATAATTTTTTTAACCTTAAAAATATAGACACCTGATCTGTATTAGGAAAATTATTTAATATATATAGATCATGAAATATCTATGTATATATTCAATTATTAGTAATTGAACATGATTAGATAAGATAGATGAAACTAATAAGGTATTATGATTTCCTGATCAGTTACCATCCTGAAATAGAAAACAAGTTGGTTTAATCCTTTAGTTTAGAACATCAATCTACATTAACTATGTTATGTTTGGAACATGAATCCTTGGTTAATGATTTGATGAATTTTTCTTGAATGTTATTGGTGTATTAAATTCCTTTGTTTTGTTTCAAATTTTAATGAAATCATCTATATTAGGTAGTATGAATCATGTATAGAAGGAATAAAACATGTTATCCAAAATTTATAATGGGTTAAAATGGGTATGATTCCAGAATTTAACATTGATAACGATTGTGTTTTGAGATTGGGGAATAGATTATGTGTTCTCTATGAGTCATAATTGATGAAATATTTATTATGTGAAGCACACGGTTCTCTATTTTCATTATATCCATGAATTACTAAGATGTATAAAGACCTTTGGGAGTACGATAGGTGAGATATAAAGATAAGAGATATTTTATATTGTACCATGAGATGATTAACAATTCAACAAGTAAAAAAATAAAAATTATCAAAAGGTATGTTTCATACTTTTCCAATGATAGAGTGGAAATGTAAAATATATCCATGGAATTCGTAGTGGTATTATCAAAAACTTCTCCAGGTAATAATTCTATTTTGTTTATTATTGATCGAATGAATAAATATACACATTTTTTAATTAATATATATATTATATGTTTTGTAAAATCTTTATGGATTTTACCTCAAAGATATAGTTAGGTTACTTAGATTTTCTCTCTTTATAATATCTGATCATGATACTATGTTCACTTCTAACTTTTTAGAAGGAGTTCATAATCTGTTGCGAACTAAATTAAATTTGAACAATGATTTTCATCTTCAATCTAATGGAGAGTCAGAGTGGGAGATTATTAAATTTTAGGGTATTATTTGAAGTTTTTCACTAAATTACCAAGGATATTTGGATCATCATATTTATTTTTTTTATTTTTCATATAATTATAGTTTTCATTCTAGTATAATGATTTATTCTTTTAAATAAGTATTTTGAATTATGTGTCAAACTCTAGAATTTGGAGATGTAGAAGGTTAAATAAAGATTAAGGGTCCAAAATTGGATGAGGAAATAGTATATAATGTTTATATGATTTAATGACATTAAAGGATAGCTAAGAGAAGATAGAAATGTTCTGTGGGTAATCATAGGGAGGATATTAATTTTGAGGTAGGTGATAATGTCATTCATAATGTTTTTAAATAAAAAATTCTGATAAATATTAATAATATGGGGAAACTGATTCCATGGTTCATTGGAACCAATGAAATCCTTGAAAAATAAAGATCGTTTCATTCCAAGTATCTTTGCCTCTAATTTTGTCCCAAATACAGAATGTTCTTAATGTTTTGTTGTTGTCATTGTATGTGTTAGATTCATATAATGTTTTAATCCCTAAAGTAGTTCACTTGGAAGAGAACCTTCCTTATAAGGAGAACCCTATTCAGATTCATGAAAATAGAGATAATGTATTGAGGAATAAGATAATTCATTAGGTTATGAATTTAAGTTGAAACCATGTCACGACCCGTCCTCAGGACACGTGCCGTGACTACCCCAAGCCGCCTCCCATAGGCCAGGGGCTGGCGACTATCACCAAGGCGTAAATCCCGAAAAAAGTGGAAGGGATTCACTTTATAAAGTAAAAAAACACCACAGAGTAAGCATGCAGAAGTAAACACTAAGTAAAACTGGGTACAATAGTAAGTGCGGAAAGGAAATGGGCCAGAATACAAACCCATGCTGAATGTAAAGTACAACTAGAAAGAATGTACAACAACTGAAAGTAAATCAGCAACATCGAGCCGTCTACTAGAAGTCCCACCTGAAGGGTGGGTACAGATAGCATCCTCAGCTCCTCGGGTCCAGCCGTCCGCTCCATGTACGTCCCACCCAGTGGTCCACCTCCAAGTATCGACTTGCTCCACAAGCCTCAACCACGATCAGCATTGTCTTTCATCTGCATCCAACACAATGTAGTGCGGGCATAGCCCGTGCAGGGGTGAGTAACCGCTACTCAGTAGGGACCCCGAGACCCCCAACGGTATCCCAGAATCCATAAATGATAATCCACAAAGGAAAGATACAATCATGAAGTAACAACCAAAACTAATTAGGTATATGCCCATATATATACCCAAGACATCAATTCCCGTTCGACTCCAACATCTGAGCCCAAGATCGATCACGTCCACATAGGAGTACAACCCAATCCACATATGATGACACAACCCAATCCACATAGGAAAGAAAGTCAATCATATCGAAGATAATGATTGGAAGTCAAGACTCAACACACACAGGTATACTTCATTGTAAGGTGATAGAGATGATCAGTTATAGCCACTGATTCATCTAAGATGGGACCCATGTAGGATACTAAACCAGCTAAGCTGTCGAACCCACATAGGATACTGACCAACTACTCTTCCAGATCCACGTAGGAGAGAAAGAACAGAATCAAACACTGCCAGACCCACGCAGGATACAAGAACAGTAGTCATTGCTGTCGAACCCATAGAGGATTTCAGTACTGTATTCATCGCTGCCGAACCCATGGAGGATTTCAGTAAAGTCTTCATCACCGTCGAACCCACATAGGATTTCAGTACGGTATTCATCACTGCCTAACCCACTGAGGATTTCAGTGCACTCTTCATCGTCGTCGTAGTCGCAGCCATCCCTAGGGTTCCCGCACATAGCATGCTCGATTCTGGGAGGGTCCGCTCCATGAGCCAAGGGGGTTGATACATCAACTTACACGTAGTCTGGAGTTTATGTATCTCAATGTTCTGTCTCGACAAAAAGAACTCAACGTGACAGACGGTACGTCAATCGGACGCCCGGTCTAAGAGTTATTGGCTTTTTTGTTCAAGGGGCCCGGTTGGGTTTTAAGTCAAAAACAACTCAACCGTACTCCAAATACATCCAAACCTCAAGAGGAGTAATCCAAAAGATCCGTATCACTAAGAGGAATCCAACAAAGTCGACGGCATGTCAGTCGGTCGTCTGGAGCTCAAGTTATAAGCGTTTCTGCTCCGAGGGCTCGGTTGGTTTCGTGCTCGAACCAACCCGTCCGTACCCAAATTTCATCTAAACCTAATGTTTAATATACCGAAACGAACATCTCGTTCTATGGATCGCATCGTAACCGACAGTACATCGATCGGAGGTCCGTATCCCAAGATATGGTCAAAAGAACGAACATGTCCAGTTTTAGGGGTCTTTGAGCCCAGACTGACTCGGCCCGAGACCCCCCGGAAGGGGGTGCGGATGCCCCCTTGATTGAACCACAGCCCCACATGGGGTATTATTCTCTTGGCCAACCTGGGGTTACAACCCCCGGCACTTTCTGAAACGGTTGGCCCGGTCCGGCCGGCTGGTGCTGCCGCCGCGGGACCCCGCAGTCTCGCCCCTCCGAGGTGTCGGCGGCCGGCGGTTCCGGCCGCCCTGCCTTGCACCGCCGTGGCTTTGAGCCGCGGTCTTTTCCGACTAGAACTGCGCGACGGCGCCACGCCACTCTTCCATGGCCCTTCTCCGTCCGCGGCTTCTTCGTTGTTACCTGGCGCGGCGCGACGACACCGCGGCTTAGTTCGGCCTCAACGGCGCCGCGCTTCTTCGCCCATTCTGCTTTGTTTCTGCACGGTGCCGTTGGACCGCGCTACCTTTGTTCGTGCCGCGACAAACACATAATCAAATGGGGAGGAGGTTCAGTCGTGTTCGTGCGGTCCGACCCCCTCTCGTCAATCTGATATCAAGCGACTAAGAAAAAGATGTTTGGACGGTCAAGAATATTCATGAACCAAAATCAAACCCCTACCTCGATAAAGAGTTAAACGAGGATTGTCACGGGAAAGGGACATCACTGAAATGGCTTCGAAAGGTAAAGCTCTGTAAACGCTTGATAGAGATCTTCCGAGGTGGAGCGGTGTCTCACACCGGCTGTGGAGAGGATAAGAAAGGCACGGTGATCAATTCTTGCGGTGACTGCATTCTTCGTCGGGGTCTTGACGTTCTTCGCGTTCTCCAACGAAGAAGATGAAGATTCCTCTAGATTTTGAGTATTCCCTCCCAATCCCTCACACCACAAAACTGACCCAATAATAAAATAAGCTCCACTTATTTTATTAAGTCATACCAAGAGTTTAAAATTTAAAAACTCAATTAAATTAATTGAAATAAGGAGATGGCTTAATTAAAAGAGAGGAGAGGGAAAGTCACAACATTAATTACAAGGAAGTTATTAAGAGGAGTTTCAAGGGGTTATGGGGAATGGGAAAAGGTGGGGGATCGTGTGGCCCCACCTCTCCTTTATTCTCCCAAGGGAATTTAGCAACCCAACTTATATACAAAGGATAAAACTACTTAGAAAAAAAAATAAAATTGGAATACAATTTTATTTTATTCTTCACTTAAACTTCAAATTTTAAACAACTCCTCCCGAGAAAACACACCTTCGGAAATGGCCTTCTTAAGAAATTACCGGCGGTACGGTTATATCGGTGCCCTCAGATTTTGATTCTGAGCACCAGTTCAAATGATATAGAAACCCTCTCATTTGTTCACTGAACATACCCGAGCTAAATTTCCAAAATTAATTCCGGGCACACCAGGCCTCGGAATCAGGTGTCGTCAGAAAATGCGTTCTTGTAAAATCCCAAAAAGAATTAAGACAAAATTTCACTTGAATTTTATGGGTCTTTACAATACTCCCACCTCAGGAATTTATGTCCTCGTAAAGATACATCATAAACTAGGGGAACAAATGGGGGTATTGAGCACGCATCTGAGCCTCGCACTAACAAGTGCTCTCCTGGAGGTTCACGTGTTTCCATATGATGTGCACTAGTGGTATCGACCATCCACATAGGACCCACTCCTGTTGATCCTTGATCTCCACCGGGACCTCCGCAAAAGTCGCCCTGTCATCAATATCCAACTCACAATGGCCGATGATATGCGTCGGGTCGTGCACGTATCTCCTCAGCTGAGATACGTGGAATATGTCGTGAACTCGGTGCAACTGAGGAGGTAAAGCCAGGCGGTAAGCCACCTCTCCTATCCTACTGAGAACCTAGAATGGTCCGATAAAGCGTGAAGATAACTTTCTGCCTCGGCCAAATATCTGTAATCCACATCGAGGTGAGACCCGCAAGGAAACATGGTCACCATCCTCGAACTGCAGTGGTCTCCGCCGCCTGTCAGCATAAGACTTCTACCAACTCTGAGCTGTCCTCACCTGCTCCTGGATGACCTAGACCTTTTCTGTCGTGGCTTGAACCATTTCTGGTCCCACAAGTGCTGACTCCCCAGGGTCTGTCCAGAACAACGATGATCTGCAAGGTCGGCCATACAATGCCTCATATGGTGCCATCCTGATGGTGGAGTGGTAGCTGTTGTTGTATGAAAACTCCACCAAGGGGAGGTGGTCTTCCCAGTTTCGACCAAAGTTGAGGACACATGCATGGAGCATTTCCTTCAGAGTCTGAATGGTCCTCTCCGTCTAACCATCTGTTTGAGGGTGAAAGGCAGTGCTCAGACGTAGCTGCATCCCAAATGCCTCCTGCAACCCCTTCCAATGCCGGGTAGAAAAGCGAGTATCTCGATCGGAGATGATAGATGTTGTCACACCATAAATCCGTATGATCTCTTGAACATATAGTTTCCCCAATCTCTCCACTGAGCCCTGCTCTCTGATGGGTAAGAATTGGGCCGACTTGGTGAGTCGGTCGACAATCACCCAAATGGAGTCGTGACCTCTAGAAGTTTGTGGAAGTCTAGTCGTGAAATTCATATATATCCCGTCCCACATCCACTCCGGGACCTCCAAGGGCTGCACCAAGCCTGCTGGTACCTGGTGCTCCGCATTCACCTGCTGACAGGTGAGGCATCGAGAAACGAATTCAGCTATAGCCTTATTCATACCTGGCCACCAGTGCTATCGTCTAATATCCTGGTACATCTTCACCACTCCTATATGTACCGCTAAAGGGGAAGTGTGAAACTCCCTCAGCACCTCCTCCTGTAAAGTAGCTGGTACCATGGTACGTCCTCTAAAAAGTACGTCGGGATCTTACTCCTATAGAGAATTCATCAGGTGTCTGTCCTAAGGATATTTGTGCACGTCGCGTCTCATAGTCAGCGTCCCCATGATGTGCCTCTCTGCCCCACTGCAGTAGTGGAGGAGTGATTTTGAGTGACTGAAGAAAGGCTACTCCATCTCTATCCACAAAGGATATCTACAAAGCGGCTAGCTTCTCTATCGCCTCCCCGAGTAGCTGAATGCTCATCCTCCTGCTGACAGCATCGGCTACTACGTTTTCCTTTCCAAGAGTATAGACTATCTGAAAGTCATAGTCCTAGATGAACTCAATACATCGCCGCTATCTCAGATTCAGGTCCTTCTGCATGAAGATGTACCTGAGACTCTGGTGGTCAGTGTAGACGGTAAATCACTCACCCATCAGATAGTGTCGCCACATCCCCAGTGCGAAGATCACTACTGCTAACTCCTGGTCATGGGTAGAATAGTTCTGCTCATGTTGCCTCAACTGAAATGATCCATAGGCAATCAAAGCCCGATCCTTCATTAGGACACATCCGAGTCCGGTCTCAGATGCGTCACAGTAGACTGCGTACCCTACTCCCTCCTCCGGTAGCCACAATATAGGTGCACTGGTCAACCTCTGCCTCAGCTTCTGGAAGATCTGTTGACATCTATCTGACCACATGAAGGGTTTCCCCTTCTTTTTCAAAGATTATAGTGGTGCCGCAACTCTGGAAAAGTCTGGCACAAACCTCCGGTAGTACCCAGTTAGACCCATGAAACTCTGCACCTCTATCACGCTCCTCGGTGGCTCCCAAGCTAGCACTGCCTCGATCTTCGCAGGATCCACCGCACCTCCCGCCTCAGAGATGACGTGTCCCAAGAAGTGGACCTCATGTATCAAGAACTGACACTTCAAGAGCATTCCATAAAGCTGGTTCTCTCGGAGTGTGTCCAGTACAACCCGCAAGTGGTAAGCGTGCTCCTCCTCAGTGGTCAAGTATATCAAAATGTCGTCGATGAAGACCATGACAAATCAATTGAGGTATAGCTGAAATATCTTGTTCATGAGACCCATGAACACTACTGGAGCATTGGTTATGCCAAAAGGCATAACCAAGAACTCATAGTGTCTATACCAACATATGAAGGTCGTCTTCTGCACGTCCTCGTCCCGAACTCTGAGCCGATGATAGCCTGACCGGAGGTCTATCTTCGAGAACCATTGTGCTCCCTTGAGTTGATCGAAGAGGTAGTAAATTAGTGAAAGTGGATACTTGTTCTTCACAGTCACCTAGTTCAGGCGACGGGAATCGACACACAGTCGCATGCTCTCGTCTGCCTTCATGGCTAACAAAATCGGGGAATCCTAGGGTAAAACACTATGCCAGATGAATCCCTTGCCCTGCAAGTCCTCTAGCTATACACGTAGCTCTCAAAGCTCAGCGGGAGAAATCTGATATACTGGAGTGGATATCGGGGCTATCCCGGGGTAGAGGTCAATATAAAAGGCTACCTCTCTACGAGGAGGTATTCCTAGAACGTCGTCAGGGAAAACATCCGCATACTGATCCAACACTACCGGATAACTCGGACTCTGCACGTCAAACACTCCTAGGATGAAGCTAACAAACTTATGAGTGATGGGTTGTCCTCTCCTCTGCGTGAGTCCATCCTGCACTGTAAAGTCTCCCTTCTTGCCGATGAAGGTGAACCTGCTCCCATCAGTGCGAACACAATGCACCTTGCACCTAATACAGTTGATCTGAGCATGGACTGTAGATAACCAATCCATGCCCAAGATGATGTCGTAAGGCATCGATGCTGCTACAAGAGGATCCCAGCCAAATCTCTAGCCACCTAGAATAAGCTCACATTGCCGGCACCAGTGCGTAATCGTCGAGTCTACTCTCGTAGGAGTCTCTAGCTGTAAGGAATGAGACAACGGCTCCGTCAGAATCTCCGAGCTCCGAACAAGGGCAGCAGCAATAAAAGAATGACTCGCTCCTATATCTATAAGAACTACATCAAGGGTGTATTAGACATAGATATTACCTCGAATCATCTCTGGCGCACCGTGGTCATAGGCCTCCGCTGCCTGAAGCTGATCCAGTCTCTGCCTACCAGCTTCCTGTGGTCGGGGTGGACCTCCTGGCGGTGGTGGTGGTAAAGCCTTAAAGCATCACCCACCACCTGCTTCTCGGCCAGCTCCCCTGTCTCTTCCGCCTGCTTTCTGCGGACCGCCACGGTCGACCCTCTTCCTTTGCCAGGGTGGACCCTCAACCGTCTGCTGCTCCTCTGCACAGCGGTTCGGGTAGTCACGAGCCAAGTGGTCCTGCCCGCCGCATGCGTAGCACTGCCTTCTTCTCAGAAGGCTGGCTTTGTGCCGTGTTCCCCGAACCTATGATCCAGTGTCTTGAGGTCATATGCCTAATGGTCTGGTCCGCCTGTACCCCTGTGACATCCGTCGACTGCCCGCTGCAGACATCTCTACTACGTGTCGCCCTATGGTAGGTCTCGCTGCTGGCATAGGCTCCGCAATAAAACTCTCTATGATAAGGTCTCGCTATTGTATGCTGAGGGAGATCATTGATTCCCTGATCTCATGACGCAGTCCCTGCTCGAAGGTCCAGGCCTGGAAGAATGGGTCTCGTACCATGTCCGTCGAATAGCGTGAGAGATCGTTAAACCTCGCAGAGTATTGGGCGACCGTCATGCTGCCCTGCTGCAGTTGTAGAAGCTCCAGGATGCGCACCGCAAGGAGGGTGGATGGGATGAACTCCAAGTGGAAGAGGATATCAAAGTCCGTCCAGAGGAGAGATACCTCATTGTGCACCGGGAGCATCAAGCTCCACCATCTTCCTACTGCCGCGTGCAGGAGGCTCGCTGCGAGGATCACCATGAGGTTAGCTAGTGTCCCCACAAACCTGAAACCTCACACAACCACCTCGAGACAATCCTTGGCTGCTTGAGGGTCCGTCTCCCCACAGAACCTAGGCAGTCTCTAAAGCTGAAACTCATGCATTTCACTAAGGAAACGTGCACTCTTAGCGGCTGGGGCTAGTAGCATCAGTGGTTCGGCGGGTAGAGGTACTGTCGGTGCCTCTGCTGAAAAAGTGCCCTATACCGAGGCCTCGTCACTCGGTGGGTTGTCGTCTCGCACAAATCTCGGAACCCTAGTTGGCTGCCATCATGGGGCCATCCTAAAAAGAAACAGGTGTGCCACAGTCAAAACAGTATACCTAGTGAGATGACACAAAGTAATCACAAAGAAAACTTTTAAAACACACATGCAATCAATGTTTTCATGCATTGAGTCGGAAATCAGAGGTCGGGGTCCTCGTGTATGGATACGTTGACTGCCGCACCAACACTGGACTCCCTGGACTGATAACCACACTCAATACCCTTAACATTATTACATCACATAGAAGAAAGATTAGAGTCCTGAGTTCTACGGTAGAACCGAACTCCTCTGATACCAATTTGTCACGACCCGTCCTCGGGACCTGTGTCGTGACTACCCCAAGCCTACCTCCCATAGGCCAAGAGATGGAAACTAGCACCAATGCGTAAATCCCGAAAAAAGGGTAAAGCATTGCTTTTATAATGTAAACAAACACCACATTGTAAGAAAGAAGAAGTAAACACTAAGTAAAACTGGGTACAATAGTAAGTGCAGAAAGTAAATGGGCCAGAATACAAACCCAAGATGAATGTAAAGTACAATTGGAAAGAAAGTACAACAACTGAAAGTAAATCAGCAAAGTCATGCCGTTTACTAGAAGTCCCACCTGATGGGTGGGTACAGATAGCCTCCTCAGCTCCTTGGGTCCAACCGTCCGCTCCGTGTACGTCCCACCCAATGGTCCACCACTAAGTACCGACATTCTCCACAAGCCTCAACCACGATTAGCGTTGTCTATCTTCTGCATCCAACACAACGTAGTGCGGGATTAGCCCGTGTAGGGGTGAGTATGCGCTACACATTAGGGACCCCGAGATCCCCCACGGTCTCCCAGAATCCACAAAGGATAATCCACAAAGGAAAGATACAATCATGAAGTAACGACCAACACTACTTAGGTATATGCCCACACATATACCTAAGTCATCAATTCCCATTCGGCTCCGACATCCGAGCCCATGTTCGATCACATCCAGATAGGAGTACAACCCAATCCACATAGGAAAGCAAGTCAATCATATCGATGATAATGATTGGAAGTCAAGACTCAGCTCACACAGGTATACTTCTTTGTAAGGTGATAGAGATGATAAGATATAGCCACTGATTCATCTAAGATGGGACCCACGTAGGATACTAAACCAGCTAAGCTGTCAGACCCACATAGGATACAAACTATCTACTCTGCCAGAACCACATAGGATAGCAATAATAGAGTCAAACACTGCCAGACCCATGTAGGATACATGAACAGTAGTCATTGCCGTTGAACCCACGGAGGATTTCCGTACGGTCTTCATCGCTGCCGAACCCACAAAGGATTTTAGTGCAGTCTTCATCGTCGTCGAACCCATGGAGGATTTCAGTACTTTCTTCATTTCTACTGAACCCATGGAGTATTTCAGTGCAGTCTTTATCGTCGTCGCAGTCGCAGCCAGCTCTAGCGTTCCCGTACACAGCATGCTCGATTTCGAAAGGGTCCGCTCTAAAAGACAAGGGGGTTGATACATCAACTGACACTCAGTCTAGAGTTTATGTATCTCAATGTTCCGTCTCGATAAGATGAACTCAACGTGATAGACGGTGCGTCAATCGGACGCTCGGTCTGAGAGTTATTGGCTTTTTTGTTACAGGGGCCTGGTTGGTTTTTAAGTCAAAACCAACCCGACCACACTCCAACTGAATCCAAACCTCGAACAGAGTAATAAAAAAGGTCCATCTAACTAAGAGGAATCCAAGAATGTCAATGGCATGTCAATCTGACGTCCAGAGGTCTAGTTATAAGCCTTTCCGCTCCGAGGGCCCAGTTGGTTTCGTGTTCGAACCAACCTGGTCGTACCCAAAGTTCTCCGAAACCATGAGTGTAATATACTAAAAAGACTGTCTCGACCCAAGGATTTCATCTCAACTGAAGGTGCGTCGATCAGAGGTCTGTAACCTATGATATGGGCAAATTAACGAACCGGTCCGGTTTTAGGGGTTTTTGGGCCCCGACCGACCCGGTCCGAGACCCCCCGGGTCTGTAAAGACCCGTAAATTTCAAGGAATGTTTTTTCTTAATTTTCTTTGGAATTTTAAAAGAATGCAGTTTCTGACGGCACCAGATTCCGAGGCCCGGTGTGCCCAGAATCATTTTTTGAAGTTTGGCTCGGTTACGTTCAGTGAATGAATGCGCGGGTTTTTCTAACTTTTGAACCGGTGCTCGAAATAGAATTCCAAGGGAACAGATGGAATCAAATAACTAGTATTTGCTTAGGAACGCCTCTTCCAGAGTTGCGTTTTCTCGGGTGTGGATTTTAAATTTTTGGGCTTTAAGTTAGGAAATAAAATAACGTGGTACGACAAACTTTATTTTATTTCACTTAAAGCCGCTTAAAAGCCACTTAAAGCTACTTAAGCTGAGTTAAAGTGGAAAGGGTGCAATTAAAAATATCCAACCCTCTTGGTTGGATATTTGTGAGGTGGGGACCGCACGAGCCCCACCGTTTCTTTTGCGCTAAGTAATGCACCCGTGAAAACCCCTATTAATTGAAAGTCTACTGGGGCGTTTCTTAATCTATTAAATGCTCCTTTTAATTGGGCGGTTTTATTCGTTGAATTAATTCTATGAATTAATGAGTCGTTACTTAACTTATCTTTTTTCGTTGGTTGGCACATTAATAAAATAAGACCAACATTCTTCTTATTGTGTGTTGTTCGTTGAGAGGATTTTGACAGAACCTTAAGTCCTTCAACCTCCTTCGCGAAGAACGTGAAGAACACGAAGAACGCCAGCCTCCAACGAAGGGAGACGAAGAACGCCGAGCCCTCGGAGATCAACGACGATACGCTAAGTACCGCGATGCCGACGATTCTTCTCCCGCGATGTTCTTCTGTGATGTTCCTTCATCCGCGACAAATCTTCGATCATCCCTTGAGGTGAGAGATTGCAGACCTTTTAATTCTTTGTGGTTTATAACAACAACATGGATTTAATTGTTATAATTAAATCTATATGTTCTTGATCCTCGGAGTTCGTCGATGCAACGCCGTATACCGTGACGATGCGATGCCCTTCCGCGACGCGGCGATCCTCTTCTCCCGCGACGATCAATTCTACGAAGAACGCACGTTCGACGACTTCGACGATGTAGGGGTTTGATTCTTAAAAATATTTTTGATTTATACCCGTGACATTTTTTAAAATTTTGTTTTGTAATATTTTTTTTAAAACAGCTAACGCGGTGTGTGCGGTCTAACAAACAAGTCCGAACCCACCGCACATTTTCGTTCTTGGTACACGAAATTGCGGACGATGAAAAACGGGGATGCAATGGCGATTTGAGGTCTTGGTAGTGAAGAATGGGACCCGGGAGGAGCTTCGGTGCAGGCGGAAGTGGAATCGGACCACCAGAGAAACTCTGGTGGCCCGCTGAACCCACAGGCGGCGCGGGTCGCCGGCGCGGCTGATGCCGCGGCGACGGAGGCCGACCAGACCCGCGACCGCGTGGGTCTGATGACACACGGGATGCGGTAAAGCCGCGTCCGTTGACCCAGCGCAGCCCCACGCGGGGCTGTGGCACTTTATCCCGTGGGGGCCAGTGCCCTGCGGTTCCTCCACTCGACCGGCTCGGCCGAGCCGAGCCGGGCCGGGTCGCGCCCAGGCCGGGCCAGTTCGCACCAAACCGGGTTGGACCCGGACCCGGGTCGGGCCAACCCGGGTCGGGCCGACCCAGGGGGGTGGGGCCGGGTCGGTCCGGGCCCAGACCCCCCGTTTCCGGACTCTTTTCGGTATTTATCTCATAACATAAGGTATGGACCTCCGAACGATACGCCGTCAGTGGCGATGCGATCCTTGGATTGAGACGGTCGTTTTGGTATATCGCACTCAAGGTTTCGTAATACTTTGTGTTCGGCTGGGTTGGTTCGTCCACGAAACCAACCGGGACCTTGGAGCGGAAACGCTCATATCTTGAGTTTCGGACGTCCGATTGACGTGCCGTTGACTTTGTTGTTTTCCTCTAAGTGAGACGGATCTTTTGCCTTACTCTGCCCAAGGTTTGGACGTAGGTGGAGTACGGTCAGGTTGGTTTTGCCTTAAAACCCAACCGGGCCCCTGAGACGAAAAATCCCATAACTCTCAGACCGAGCGTCCGATTGACGCGCCGTCTGCGACGTTGAGTTCCTGTTGACGATACGGAACTTTTGGATACATCAAATCTGGACTATGTTTTAGTTGATGTATCAGCCTCTCGGCTCGTGGAGTGGACCCTCCCGAACGAGCTTGCTGTGTGCGGGAACCCTAGATCTAGTTGCGACTGCTACTGTGACGACGACGACTGTACAGAGATCCTTAGTGGATTCGATTGTGACGACTACAGAACTCAACGATCCTTTGTAGGTCAGTGCTACCAATCCTTTGTGGGTCCGATCCTGTGTGGGTCATCGCTCAGCGGTCCTGTGTGGGCCAGCGCCTACAGGTCCTGTGTGGGCTCGATCCTGTGTGGGCCTTTGCGGGGGTTAGTTACCTATCGATCATTTGTGGGTCAGATCCTTTGTGGGTCATTGCAGGGGTTAGTAACTATCGATCAATTGTGGGTCCGACGGCTTAGATGGATCAGTGATCATCTGAATCGTCATTCGAAGAAGTAAACCTGTGTGAGCTAAAACCCTGGTTTGATTTCCTTTGTGGATTGTGTTGTGCTATCCTATGTGGATTTACGTTTTGCCTTCCTGTGTGGACTGGGTTGTACTTTACTTTCAATTTGGGTTTGTATTCTGGCCCACTTACTTTCCACACTTACTGTTGTACCATTTTTTACTTAGTGTTTAATTTTTCCGCTTGCTTACTATGTGGTGCTTGTTTACCTTACAAAGGAAATGCCTTCCCTTTACCGGGATTTACATCTTGGTGCTAGTCGCCAGCCCCTGGCCTATGGAAGGCAGGCTTGGGGTAGTCACGGCCCGGGCCCTGAGGACGGGTCGTGACAAATTGGTATCAGTGGAGTTTGGTTCTACCGCAGACTCTGATCTTTCGTCTATGTGAAGCAATAATGTTAAGCGTATTGAGTGTGGTTATCAGTACTGGGAGCCCAATGTTGGTGCGGCGGCCGACGTATCCGTACACCAGGACATTGACTTCTGATTTCTGACTTAATGCAAGAAAACATTGATTGCATGTGTGTTTCAAGTTTTCTTTGTGATTACGTTGTATCAGCTCACCAGGTATACTATTCTGACCGTGGAGCACCTGTTTCCTTTTAGGATGGCCCCACGATGGAAGCCATCTAGGGTTCTGAGATTTGTATGTGACGACAGACCGCCGAGCGACGAGGCCTCGGTACAGGGCCCTTTGACAGCAGAGGCACCGGTTTTACCTCTACCCGCCGAGCCACTGATGCTTCCAACACCAGCTTCTGATGATGCACGTCGCCTTAGTGCACTGCATGAGTTCCAGTGCCAGCGACCGCCCAGGTTCAGCAGGGAGACGGACCCCCAGGCAGCCGAGGACTGGCTGGAGGCAGTGGTACGGGTTTTCAGGCTAGTGAGGACACCATTAGACCTCATGGTGATCCTCGTAGCGAGCCTGCTGTATGCAGCAGCGGGACGATGGTGGAGCTTGATGCTCAAGGTGCACGATGATGCATCTCTTATCTGGACGGACTTTGAGAGCCTCTTCCGCTCGGAGTTCGTTCCAGCCACCCTCCTTGCGGTGCGCATCCAGGAGCTTCTTCAGCTGCGACAGGGCAGCTTGACGGTCGCCCAGTACTCGGCGAGATTTACCGATCTCTCGCGCTACTCGACCAACATGGTATGAGACCCATTCCTCTAGGACCGGACCTTTGAGCAGGGATTGAGACATGAGATCAGGGAATCACTGATCTCCCTCAACATTCCGACTCAGGCAGGAGTACTTGAGTGAGCCCTTTTGATCGAGAGCTTTCTTGCTAAGACTTCTCCACCGGCGATACCTACTGCGGGGTGGCACGTAGCAATGTCTTCTGCGGCAGGCAGTCAACGGATGACTCAGGGGTCTAGGAAGACCAGACCCTCATGCAGACAACCTCAAGACACTAGCTCAGCAGTGCGGGGCACACAGCGTGGAGCCAGTCTTTCGAGAGGCAGGCAGTGCTACACATGCGGCGGGCAGGGCCACATGGCTCGTGACTGCCCGACCCACCGTGCTGAGGAGTAGCAGACAGTTGAGGGGCCACCCAAGCAGAGGCGGAGGGTCGACTGTGGTGGTCTGCAGGGAGGAGGCAGACGAGGCAGAGGAGCTATCCGAGCAGTAGGTGGTGGGCGACGCTTTGAGGCTCTACCACCACCACCACTAGGAGGTCCACCCCGACCACAAGGAGCTGGCGGGCAGGGAAAGGCACAACTCTAGGCAGCGGAGGCCTATGACCACGGCGCGCCCAAGATGATTTGAGGAACGATATTTGTCTATTCCACCCTTGCTGTAGTTCTTATAGACACAGGAGCGAGTCACTCTTTCATATCTGCTTCCCTTGATCGGGGCTCGGAGATTCTGACAGAGCCGTTGGATCGATCCTTACGGCTAGAGACTCCTACGGGAAAAGACTCGACGATTACGCACTGGTGCCGGTAGTGTGAGCTTACTCTAGGAGGCGAGAGCTTCGGCAGGGATCTTCTTGTAGCAGCTTCGAGGCCTTATGACGTCATCTTGGGCATGGATTGGTTATCTACAGTCAATGCACAGATTGACTGTATTAGGCACAAGGTGCGATGTGTACTTACCGACGGGAGCAGTTTCACCTTCACCGGCGAGAAGGGAGCCTTCGCAGAACATGATGGACTTCCGCATAGGAGAGGATAGCCCATCACTCATCAGTTAGATAGCCTCATCCTAGGAGCAGTTGGCGTGAAGAGTCATAGTTTTCCTGCAGTGGTGGATCAGTATGTGGACTTCTTTCCCGACGACGTCCCAGGGCTACCTCCTCGCAGAGAGTTAGACTTTTATATTGACCTATACCCCAGGACAACCCCAATATCGACTCTAGTGTATCGGATGGCCCCCACTAAGCTTCGAGAGCTATGGGTACAGTTGGAGGACTTGCAGGGAAAGGGATTCATCTGACCTAGTGTTTCACCCTGGGCTTCCCCGATTTTGTTCTCCAAGAAGGCAGACGAGAGCTTGCGACTATGTGTCGACTATCGTCGCCTGAACCAGGTGACAGTGAAGAAAAAGTTTCCGCCACCGAGGATTGATGGCCTCTTCGATCAACTCAAGGGAGCACAGTGGTTCTCGAAGATAGACCTCAGGTCAGGCTATCATCAGCTTAGAGTTCGAGACGAGAACGTGTAGAAGACGTCCTTTAGATGTCGGTATGGCCACTATGAGTTCTTGGTTATGCCATTCGGCGTAACCAATGCTCCATCAGTGTTCATGGGACTCATGAACAGGATCTTTCAGCCATACCTTGATTGATTTGTCATAGTCTTCATTGATGACATTTTGATATACTCGACGACTGAGGAGGAGCACACCTACCACTTACGGGTTGTACTAGACACACTCCGAGAGAACCATCTTTATGGAAAGCTCTCGAAGTGTCAGTTCTGGATACGTGAGGTCCACTTCTTGGGGCATGTCATTTCTGAGGAGGGAGTTGTGGTGGATACCGCGAAGATCGAGGCCGTGCTAGCTTGGGAGCCACCCAAGAGCGTGACGGAGGTGCAGAGTTTCTTGGGACTAGATGGATACTATCGGAGATTTGTGCCAGACTTCTCCAGAGTTGAGGCACAACTCTCAGCTTTGAAGAAGAAGGGGAAACCCTTTATGTGGTCAGACAGATGTCAGCAGAGCTTCCAGGAGCTGAGACAGAGATTGGCCAGCGCACCTATCTTGAGGTTTCTTGTGGAGGGAGTAGGGTATGTAGTCTACTGAAATGCATCAGGGACCAGACTCGGATGTGTCCTGATGTAGGAGCGGGCATTGATCGCCTATGTATCACGTCAGTTGAGGCCTCATGAGGAGAACTACGCTACCCATGACCTGGAGTTAGCAGCAGTGGTCTTATCTCTGAAGACATGACGACACTACCTGATGGGTGAGCGCTTTACAGTATTTTCTGACCATCAGAGTCTCAGGTACATCTTCTCCCAGAAGGACCGGAACCTGAGACAGCGACGATGGCTCGAGTTCCTCCAGGACAATGACTTTGAGATAGTCTATACTCCTGGGAAGGGGAACGTGGAAGCCGATGCTCTCAGCAGGAGGACGAGCATTCAGCTACATACGGAGGAGACAACGCAGCTAGCCGCTTTGCAGTTATCCTTTTTGGATAGAGATGGAGCATCCTTCCTTTAGTCTCTAACAGTCACTCCTCTACTATTGCAGTGGGTCAGAGAGGCACAGCGTGGGGACGCAGACTGTGAGACGCGGCGTGCGCAGTTATTCTCGGGACAGGCACCTGATGGCTTCTCCTTTGGAGCAGAGCACGACATCCTTTTCAGAGGACGTATCATGGTACCAGTCGCTTTACGGGAGGATGTGCTGATAGAGTTTCACACTTTTCCCTTATCGGTACATCCTGGAGTAGCGAAGATGTACCAGGATCTCAGATGACATCACTGGTGGCCAGGCATGAAAAATGTTGTGGCGGAGTTCGTTTTTCGATGCCTCACCTGCCAGCAGGTGAAGGCAGAGCATCAGGTACCAGTGGGCTTGGTACATCCCTTGGAGGTCCCAGAGTGGAAGAGGGAAGACATATATATGGACATCATGACTGGACTTCCACGCACTTCCATAGGTCACGACTCCATTTGAGTGATTGTCGACCGACTCACCAAGTCAGATCACTTCTTACCCATCAGAGAGTAGGGCTTAGTGGAGAGCTTGGGGCGTCTCTACGTTCAGGAGATTGTACGGCTTCACGGTGTGCCATCATCTATCGTCTCCGAAGAAGATGCTCTCTTTACATCACGGCTTTGGAAGGGGTTGCAGGAGGAATTCGGGACGCAACTACATTTGAGCACCGCCTTTCACCCTCAGACGGATGGTCAGACGGAGAGGACCATTCAGACTCTCGAGGACATGCTCCACGCATGTGTCCTCGACTTTGGTCGCAGCTGGGAGGACCACCTACCCTTGGTGGAGTTCGCGTACAACAATAGATACCACTCCACCATCGGGGTGGCACCATACGAGGCGTTGTACGGTAGACCTTGCAGATCACTTTTATGCTGGACAGACCCTGGGGAGTCAGCACTTTTGGGACCAGAGATGGTCTGAGCCATGACAAAGAAGGTCCAGGTCATCCATGAGTGGATGAGGACAGCTCATAGCTGGCAAAAGTCTTACGCTGATAGGAGGCGGAGGCCACTAGAGTTTGAGGATGGCGACCACGTCTTCTAGCGTGTCTCACCTCGACGTGGATTACATAGATTTGGTCGAGGCAGCAAGTTGTCTCCACGCTTCATCGGACCATTCCAGGTCCTCAACAAGACTGGCAAGGTGGATTATCGCCTGGCTCTACCACCTCAGTTGCACCGAGTGCACGACGTCTTCCACGTATCTCAGCTGAGGAGATACATGCACGACCTGACGCACATCATTGACCATGGGGAGCTAGACGGTTATGATGGGGCGAATTTTGCGGAGGTCCCTATGGAGATCGAGGATCGACAGCAATGGGTCCTACGTGGATGATCGATTCCTCTAGTTCGCATCAGATGGCCGCACGGGAACCTCCAGGAGAGCACTTGGGAGCGGGAGGCTCATATGCGTGCTCAGTACCCACATTTGTTTCCCTAGCTTATGATGTATCTTTACGGGGATGTAATGCCCTGAGGTGGGAGTGATATAAAGGCCTGTAAATTTCAAGGAAATGTTTTTCTTAATTTTCTTTTGAATTTTACAAGAACGCAGTTTCTAACGGCACCTGATTCTGAGGCCCGGTGTGCCCGGAATCATTTTTCGAAGCTTGGCTCGGGTACGTTCAGTGAATGAACGAACGAGTTTTTCTAACTTCTGAACTGGTGCATGGAATCGAATTCTGAGGGAACCGATGGAATCACAGCGCTAGTATTTTCTTAGAAACGCCACTTCTGGAGTTTCATTTTCTCGGGTGTGGTTTTTAAATTTTTGGGCTTTAAGTTAAGAAATAAAATAACGTGGTACGACAAACATTATTTTATTTCACTTAAAGCCGCTTAAAAGCCCCTTAAAGCTGCTTAAGATGAGTTAAAGCGGAAAGGGTGCAATTCAAAATATCCTACCCTCTTGGTTGGATATTTGTGAGGTGGGGCCCGCACTAGCCCCACCGTTTCTTTTCCGCTAAGTAATGCACCCGGGAAAACCCCTATTAATTGAAAGTCAACTGGGGCGTTTCTTAATCTATTAAATGCTCCTTTTAATTGGGAGGTTTTATTCGTTGAATTTATTCTATGAATTAATGAGTCGTTTCTTAACTTATATTTTTTCGTTGGTTGGAACATTAATAAAATAAGACCAACATTCTTCTTCTTGTGTGTTGTTCGTTGAGAGGATTTTGACAGAACCTTAAGTCCTTCAACCTCCTTCACGAAGAACATGAAGAACGTGAAGAACACGAAGAACACGAAGAACGCTGGACTCCAACAAAGGTCGACAAAGAACGCCGATCCCTCGGAGATCAACGACGTGATGCCAAGTACCGCGATGCCAACGATTCTTCTCCCCCGACGTTCTTCTGCGACGTTCCTTCATCCGCGACAAATCTTCGATCATCCGTTGAGGTGAGATATTGTGGACCTTTTAATTCTTTTTGGTTTATAACAACAACATGGATTTAATTGTTATAATTAAATCTGTATGTTCTTGATCCTCAGAGCTCGTCGACGCAACGCCGTATACCATGACGATGCGACGCCCTTCCATGACGCGACGATCCTCTTCTCCCGCGATGATCAATTCCGCCAAAAACACACGTTTGACGACTTCGAAGAGGTAGGGGTTTGATTCTTAAAAATATTTGTGATTTATACCTGTGACATTTGTTAAACTTTTGTTGGGTAATATTTCATTTAAAACAGCTAGCGTGGTGGGTGCGGACTAACGAACAAGTCCGAACCCACCGCACTTTTTTCGTTCTTGGTGCGTGAAAAAGCAGACGATGACAAACGGGGCCGCAATGGCGATTTGAGGGCCTGGTAGTGAATAATGGGACCCAGGAGGAGCTTCGGTGTAGGCGGAAGTGGAATCTGACCACCGGAACAACTCCGGTGGCCCGCGGAACCCATCGGCGGCGTCGACAGCTGGAGGCGGCGGCACCTCGGCGCGCCGCCGGATGGAGCCACGGCGGTGGCGGTAGCCGACCAGACCTGCGACCGCGCGGGTCCGGTGACACACGGGATGCGGCAAAGCCGCGTCCATTGACCCAGCGCGGCCCCACGCGAGGCCGCGGCGCTTCATCACGCGAGGGCCAATGCCCCGCAGTTCCTCCGCTCGACCGGCTCGGCCGAGCCGAGCCAGGGCGACCTGCCAGGCCGGGTCACGCCCAGGTCGGGCTGGGTCGTGCCAAACCAGGTCGGACCTGGACCCGGGCCAGGTCGACCCGGTTCGGGCCGACCCAGGGGGGGTTGGGCCGGGTCGGTCCGGGCCCAGACCCCCCGTTTCCGGAGTCTTTTCGGTCTATCGCTCATAACATGAGATACGGACCTCCGAACGACGCGCCATCAGCGGCGATACGATCCTTGGATTGAGACGGTCGTTTTGGTATATCACACTCAATGTTTTAGAATACTTTGGGTTCGACCGGGTTGGTTCTTCCACGAAACCCACCGGGCCCTCGGAGTGGAAACGCTCATATCTTGAGCTTCGAACGTCCGATTGACGTGCTGTCGACTTTGTTGTTTTCCTCTAAGTGAGACGGATCTTTTGGCTTACTCCGCCCATGGTTTGGATGCAGGTGGAGTTCAGTCAGGTTGGTTTTTCCTTAAAAACCAACCGGGCCCCTAGGACGAAAAAGCCAATAACTCTCAGACCGGGCGTCCGATTGACGCGCCGTCTGCGACGTTGAGTTCCTGTTGACGATACAGAACATTTGGATACATCAACTCTAGAATATGTGTCAGTTGATGTACCAGCCTCTTATCTCATGGAGTGGACCCTCCCGAACGAGCTTGCTGTGTGCTGGAACACTAGAGCTGGCTGCAACTGCTATTGTGACGATGACAACTGTACAGAGATCCTCAGTGGATTCGACGACAACGACTACAACACTCAGCGACCCTTTGTGGGTCAGTGCTACCAATCCTGTGTAGATCCGATCCTGTGTGGGTCAGCGCTCAACTGTCCTGTGTGGGCCAGCGCCTACAGGTCCTATGTGGGCCCGATCCTATGTGGGTCTTTGCGGGGGTTAGTTATCTATCGATTATTTGTGGGTCATTGCGGGGGTTAGTACCTATCGATCCTTTGTGGGTCCGACGGCTTAGATGGATCAGTGATCATCTCTATCGTCATACGAAGAAGTATACCTGTGTGAGGTGAATCCCTGTTTTGCTTTCCTTTGTGGATTGTGTTGTGATATCCTGTGTGGATTTACGTTTTTCTTTCTTGTGTGGACTCGGTTGTACTTTACATTCAGTTTGGGTTTGTATTCTGGCCCACTTACTTTCCGCACTTACTGTTGTACCAGTTTTTACTTAGTGTTTAATTTTTCCTCTTGCTTACTCTGTGGTGCTTGTTTACTTTACAAAGGCAATGCCTTCCCTTTACCGGGATTTACGCCTTGGTGCTAGTCATCAGCCTCTGGTCTATGGAAGGTGGGCATGGGGTAGTCATGGCCCGGGCCCCAAGGACGGGTCGTGATAGGGTCATCCCGATTCGGGTCGACCTGAACCGGGCCCAGGTCATGCCCATTAGGGCGCAGCCCGGCACGGTGGGCACAGCCCGGCCCAACCGATGCGGCCCTGCCCGGCCTAGGCGGCCGGTTGGCTCGGCGCGGGCGCGCCCCGCTCAACCGACTCGGTGCTGGCCGAGCCGTTTCGGGAAGGGGGGGGGCTGCCCCCTTGATTGAACCGCGACCCCACATGGGGGCCGCTGCCCTTGGCCAGCCGGGGGTTACAACCCCCAGCTCCTTTAAAAATGACCGGCCCAGTCCGGCCGGCCAGTGCTGCCGCCGCGGGACCCTGCGGTATCGCCCCTCTAAGGTGCCGATGGCTGGCGGTTCCAGCCGCCCCGCCTTGCACCGTCGTGGCTATGAGCAGCGGCCTTGTCCGACTGTCACGGCGTGACGGCGCCACGCCCCTCTGTTACGGTCTCGGTCTAGCCATGGCTCTGAGCCACGACCTTGTCCGACCGGCACGGCGCGACGGCGTCGCGCCCATCTGCCGCGACCCCGCTCCGGCCGTGGCTTCGTCGTGGTTCCCTGGCGCGGCGCTACGGCGTCGCGGCTTAGTTCAGCCTCAACGGCGCGGCGCGATGGTGACACGCTTCATTTCCCGTTCTTCTATATTTCTGCGCGATGTCGTTGCACCGTGCTACCTTTGTTCGTGCCGCGACAAACACATCATCAATGGGGGAGGAGGGTCGGCCTTGTTCGTGCAGTCCGACCCCCTCCCGTTAATTTGATATCAAGCGGCTAAGGAAATGATGTTTGGATTGTCAAGAATATTCATGAACCAAAATCAAACCCCTACCTCGATAACGAGTTGAATGAGATTTTTCGTGGGAAAGGGACATTGCGGAAACGGCGTCGCGAGGTAAAGTTCCGTAAGCGCTTGACGGAGATCGTCTAAGGTGGAGCGGCGTCTCACATCGTCTATGGAGAGGAGAAGAAAGGCACGATGATTACTCATTGCGGTGACGACGTTCTTCGTCGGGGTTTTGACATTCTTCGCGTTCCCCAATAAAGAAGATGAAGATTCCTCTAGATTTTGAGTATTCTCTCCCAATCCTTAACACCACAAAACTAACCCAATAATAAAATAAGCTCCACTTATTTTATTAAGTCATGCCAAGAGTTTAAAATTTAAAAACTCAATTCAATTAATTGAATTAAGGAGTTGGCTTAATTAAAAGAGTGGAGCGGGAAAGTCACAACATTAATTACAAGGAAGATATTAAGAGGAGTTTCAAGGGGTTATGGGGAATGTGAAAAGGTGGGGGCTCATGTGGGCCCCACCTCTCCTTTATTCTCCCAAGGGAAGTTTTCAACCCAACTTCCATACAAAGGATAACACTACTTAGAAGAAAAATAAAATTGGAATACAATTTGATTTTATTCTTCACTTAAACATCAAATTTTAAACAACTCCTCCCGAGAAAACGCACCTTCGGAAAAGGTCTTCTTAAGAAATTACTGGGACTGTGGTTCCATCAGTGCCCTCAGATTTCGATTCTGGGCACCAGTTCAAAAGATAGAAAAACCTGATCGTTCGTTCACTGAACGTACCAGAGCTAAACTTCTGAAATTGATTCCGGGCACACCGGGCCTCGGAATCTGGTACCGTCAAGAATTGCGTTCTTGTAAAATCCAAAAAAAAATTAAGAAAAAATTTACCTTGATTTTTACAAGTCTTTAAAAACCATATGGTTGAATAAGTAACATGATATTCTAAAAATTCTATGATAGAATGGTATCCTTTGTTTTTTTATGTGAATAATATTTTTAGGATTTAATTCACAATGGGAGAGAATGTAATAAGCAAGTTAATTTCAAAATAATTTATAGTCATTCGATAAATAAATAGTTGAATTAATTATCAATGAATAATGAATTAATTTATATTTATAGAAATTAAGGAATCTATACTAATGGAATAGTAACCTTACCATTAGAATAGTAATGTGACCATTAGGAATTGTAATCTAGTTATTATAATAATAACTTCACTTAAAAAATTATTAATATATTTTAAATATCTAATAAATAAAAATATGATATATTTATTTAATCGATTACATAAATAAATGTTTTAAAAATGATAAATTATGTTTTTGTATTTTTTTGAATATTAAATGTTTATTTAAAATTTTATAATTAATATAGTGATCTCAATGAAAATAATTTTTCCATAAAATATATTCATAAGTTATTTTTTTTCTAATTTCATGCTATGATAATTTTATGATACATTATTTACATTTTCAAAGTGCCATAAAATAAGTTATAACATTAAAATATATATTTTTTAGATAATTGATTATTTTAATTAAAACTAAAATTTAGAATATTTATAAAAAAATCCAAAAATATAGTTCATTTTTGAAATCTACACATCCAAGATTGGTTTGGATGAATTTTTTAGATTTTTTGAAAATATAATAGATTTCTATTAGTAGTGAAATATAATAATTTATGGTATATAACATTATTATACAAATAAATCAATTTTTTATTTAAGAATGATAAAAGAACCCTTTATTTCGAAATCACATTTCCTAGTTTCTGTACATTGTAAGAATTATCATCATTATTGATAGTGTTGAGCCAAAATAATAAATGAATGTGTAAAATAATAAAAAACACCCCACCACTCACCCAATATATACCCCCCAAGTCAACTCTTCTCCTCGAACCTATAACTACGAATCTTTTATAAATTCTACTCAATATCCTTCCCAAACCTATTCCCCATGCCCAAGACCTTATGTTATCATAAAAATACACAAACCAACTTTCTTATGGACTTTTTTGATGTGATGATATTTAATAGGTAAAATCCTCTATTCGTTCTCTTTTAAATTATTTCTTTCTTTCATTATTTTAACCTTATCCCCATCCCCTTATCCAAAATGGATTGATAACACCATTATAAAATAAATAATAGATTTTTATTTTTTTAATGTAATATCCATCATCAAAACAATTCGGTTACTCTATAATTCTAATAATTGAAAACATTATATGTGGTCTGTCTATTTACTGCCTTCATGGATGACGATTTTACATTTTCCATTATCACCTTCAAGGCTCCTCATAAAACCATTATAATATTTATAATTATTCTGATATGTATATTAAATATTTTTTAATATTCTTAAACTTATTTTTTTCTATAATTCTAAATAAAATGAAACTACTTTTTGATAGTTTCAATTTTCTCCAATAACAAGAAAAACATTTATATTTAATATTGTTTTCTAAATAATCATCCTTATATCTAAAAAATGAAATGTGGGATAATTTAAAATTATGGAAAAATATTAATATTGTTTCATACTACTTATAATAGTTTTCTTTTATTTGACAATAACTTACATAATTATAATCAAGGGAACTGACCATAAATCTATGGAACAAACACTTTTGTAATGATGATTCAGATATTCATATTTATCTGAAATGGGAATAAATGAATTTTAAAATTTCTTAATAAATAAAATTTATTTTTTATATTTTTCCGAATAATGAAAATAATGAATCAAATATTCTTATCTCAAAAATTATTTGAAAGTGCTAAATTATTTCATACGTTAGGTAAGGGAATTATAAACCCATTTCCCATTATTTTCATTAACCATTAACTTAATTGATTTTTCCATGCTATGATTAATTTCAAATTAAATTTTTATTATGTTATGTTTTAGTATGCTTCATGACATTGAATACACATATTCCATTATTTTTATTCATTCTTAATTCAATGATTTGTTATATTAAGGGGCTTTATTTTTTAATACATCTTTCGATGTTATTACTCTTTATTAAATAATGTTCTTAATTATACAAAATAAGTGGATTTCATACATTAATGATTCATTATTGATTTGATGTATATATTACGAGTTTGAAATATTGTTTTAAAAAAATATTTTTCCTCTTTAATTGCGATTCATCTTAAAAATGAAAATTTATATCAAAATGCTAAATTTATTTACTCTGAGAATGATTTTATTATGAAATATTAATATCTTATGATCATGTTATGGTTCTTGAGAATTATTATGATGATGAGTAGTTATAAGATAAAAAATGGTTAGGTTATAACATTATAGATCTCTAGTGATTTTGGTAAAGGGATGGAGTTATCTAGTTAGGTTTCCCCTTAGAGATGATGGGAATATAATACGATTATTTGTTCAAGTGTAACCATGATGGTTACTACCTATGTACGTGAAAGAGATACTTTATATGTAATATTTATATAAAAACTTTTCCAAAAGTTTCATTTTATAAATTTTTTAAGCTTTATATGGTTTTATTAAGAACATGCGATTTCATAATGTAAACTAAAGAGGTTATGTTTTATGTGTAAAAATAACAAATTTGTGACAATGTTTTCATTTAGGGACTACTGGTTTCTTTCCCCCATTCTATATCCCATACTGATCATTTTGTATATATTCTAAATAATTAAATGTTTTTCACAAGGATATGAATTTGTAAATTAATATAATAATTCTTGTTTAAATATATGATGTTATTTTATAGAATGAAATAAAATTTTATTCTAAAATATTTTTATAGTGAGAAAAATTGATATTGAGTAGAAGTGTCATCATTGTAATATATGATTTTATATGTATGATTTTATGACCTAATATAACAAAAATATAAACCTAAAATATCATTGGGAATATATATAAGTGATTTATAGTTTAATTTATTAGATTATATAATGTTTAGTTTTGAATCCTTATATGTCATCACTTCCACCATTTTAGGATTAAAATATAATTATTAAAAAAACCAAATAAGAAAGTTCACATCATCAATTAAAATGTGTAATTTTAGGAAATTTTCATAAATATGATATTAACTAAATGTTTCAAAAAAAAATTCTTTTTTCCCATTATCTACTTGTATTCACTAATATATCAAAATGTCACCTAAAAATATTGTCACAATGTTATCTAAAAAATTGTGGAGAACACATTTCTACAATACCATAAATACATCACGATCTTTTGTATGTACCCAAGTAATGACAAAAAATACATAGTGGACATATTAGAAATGAAATATTTCATTAATAATCTTACTTCCCCTTCAACTGATGATATATAGATCAAAGATCAATCATATAAAACCAAAGGGCACCATTTAGTTAGATAAAAGATCTTTATTTTGGGAAAATGGCTATATATTCATTATAGTCACCAAGTTTAGATTATATTAGAAAATGAACAAATGATAACTAATTTTGTCATTAATGGAAATTAAAACTATTACAACATTAAGAGAAGAACATCATTGAATGAATCCCTCCCACTTATGATCATATAGCTACACATTTAGTTAACATAATTATTATGGTGTTATAAAATATGGGGATAACTAAACAGGTATCGTTATAAAAAATTTGTTAATAGAAACCTCTATATCTCTCCTTGATGGTAGTTGTAACATCCCGGTTCCGGAATCCACCTAGAGGTTCCTTGTACCCAGTTGGTCACATGGACTTAAGCACATTTCCCCAAACGCCAGAGGCTGCCAACTAGCAGTGATGGCCTTTGGTGTAATAGTGGGTAAACTATGCCCTCATTGGCAGAGTACATAGTTGAAGTAAACAAAACATGCAATAGCAGAAACATTAAATTTCCAACAATAATGCACAAGTAAGCAGGGGAAGTCTAAAACAATAAACCACTAGAGCACAAATGTATATATGAAATGATGCATGATACATATCTAAGAAAATAGCCAAACAGGTCAGAATGCTGGAAATACAAATAGTACCAAAACAAGTACAAAATAAATTATAAACAGCTGCTCAACATCACAAGCCTATGCATTGTCCAATGCTCTCCTGCTATAAATCAATCAAGTACCAGAAGTCAAAGGGTGTTTTCCCTTGTCTATACCTATAAGAACATAGTCTCTTTGGGCCGAAAAGAATGGTCCAAACATGGTGTGAGACTAAATCCCAGTAGAAAACCACCCGAAGATCTATTCCTTATAGTCAGTGAACATATGGTAGGTAATAGTATAGTAAGCAGTAAACAGTAACATTAAACAATAGGCAGTAATCAGAAAGAAGTAATAGGATGATATACAATGTTAATCAATCCACAGAACAACAAGCAGCAGTGAAGCAAACACTTAACCACAACAAGAACCCCTCTGGGAAGTACTCGTAGCCAACCCCTCTGGTCATAACCAAGAAGTACCAACAACCCTCTGGGTAGTGATCTCAACATAACCCCTCTGTTTTGGTCATACGAAATTATAAGACTCTCTAGGGAATCTCGCTCGGTCAAATCCCCTTTTAGTATAGGGTAGTCAGGGAATCTCTAAGGAAGATCACGCAGTCTAACCCTCTTATTTCCCCATGGTCTAGGAACTCTCTGGGGAAGCTCACTCAGTCAATTCCTTCTATTGTCTCAGGTCTATCACAGACTATCTAAAGAATATCACTCAGCCAATTCCTTCTCTAGCCCGAAAAGGATTTAAATATATTCAAAAAAGTAAAGACTCTCTGAGGAAGCTGACTTGGTCTACCCTCCTATAGTCTATTATATACAATACTCTATGGGAATGTCACTTGGTCTATCCCTTGTATTCAATACTATCCAAGAATCTCTGAGGAAGCTCACTCGGTCTACCCTAATGTGGTCTATAATATCCAGACTCTCTGGGAAGCACACTCGATCTATCCCTTATAGTCTATACCACTAGGTTCTTGCGGTCTCATGCCAGTCAATGCATAATAATTCTATAAGGACAATGTACACCTAAAGAGCTACTTGGCTAACAATTTTACAGAATAACAAGCATGTCAAGAATATCATTCCATCCTACGGTCACAAGGAATGGAAAATAGGTATAACGACCAAAGGCTAACAGAACCCAAAGGTCATAACAAGAACAAGGCATGGAAAAAACAACCAAGCATAGTAATTATCCTCAAGCATGATCAAATTACCTCTACACAAGCATACAAGCATAGCAGGAAAACAACAGGGAAAACGGTAAACATGCAATACCCCGTTCACATTTATTGGTGGAATTTGCACATATAACTCAAAGACTTATAATGGTAGAGCACAAACCACCTACCATGATGCTTGGAGATCAATATACTTAAACCACAATGATTGATTCTCCATAGAATGTCCAAAATCTATGAAAATGCACGAAACGTTCAACCCACGATATCTTGAGAAAGAGGGGAAATCATGGAATGAAACTCAAGAAGATGGAAGACCTCACCGTTGCGGTTCCAATGAAATCAAAGGCAGTCGATTCGGCAAGAGGATGGAGGCTTGAGGGCTTGGAGGACGTTAGCAGACATACGGGGCACTCTCGGTTGAAGAACCTTTGGAAGAAGGTGTTTCTCTCGATTAGGTGTGACCCCAGTCCGCTTAATAAAAAAAAGATAGTACATGGAATGTACTTCTGGGCTACATGGTGTGTACTTGGACTTCCCGTAATCCGATTTATGCGGCCTCCACATTTCCCCTACACACCGTGTGTGTGGCCCAGACACGGCCAGCACACGGCCTGGCGCGACATCAAAGTACACGGTGTGTACTTATACAGTACACGTCGTGTATTTTAAAATTTTCTATATTTTCCTATTTTTCTAAAAGATGACCCGAAAAGGAAAAACATACCTGAAACGAAGATCCAGGTTCCTACAAACATCCCCCCTTATAGAAATTTGTCCTCGAATTTCCCTAGAAAGGGGTAGAAGAAGAAACCCTGAACAGCTCCAGCCACATTGATCATACATAGGCCTCCCTCTCCCAAGTCTCATCCTGTACTCTCTTGTGCTGCCATTGCACCCATACCAGAGGAACGAAATGAACACAGGGAACCTTCGTACTGCGATCAACAATCTGGATAGGATGTTCCTAAAATGGCGCATCCACTTCGAGCTCAACCTCCTCAGGTTGAAAGATATGATACATGTTTGAAAAGTAACGACAGAGCTGAGAGACGTGGAATACATCGTGCATAGCTCGGTACCTCTGAGGTAACTTCAACCGATAGGCAACTGGCCCAACTATCTCCATCACCTCAAATGGCCCGACGTTTCGTGGTGAATGTTTACTCTATCTCTGAATCCCCTTATGTACCAAACACGGTGCAACACGCAAGAAAACCTGATCCCCAACCTCAAACTCCAGAGGTCATCTCTACTGATCTGCATAAGACTTCTGTCGAGACTGTGTTGTTGCTATCCTCTTCTGAATCAA
This sequence comes from Viscum album, assembly GCA_963277665.1. Lineage (NCBI taxonomy): Eukaryota > Viridiplantae > Streptophyta > Magnoliopsida > Santalales > Viscaceae > Viscum > Viscum album. Next base: position 282,118,081 of record OY728138.1, on the reverse strand, counting down.
CTCTCTATGCTCTGAGTTCTCCTGAACATGATGAGGTCTCAACAAACCTGCCTCTCCTACCTCAAGCCAGCACAAAGTTGATCGTCATGGCCTACCGTACAAATCCTCATAAGGTTCCATTAGATTAGTCGCCTGAAAATTTTTGTTATAGGAAAAATCCTCAAGAGGAATATGCTCCTCCCAAGAACTGCCAAAGTCTAGAATGCATGCTCGGAGCATATACTCAAGCACTTGGATCGTACGCTCAGACAGGCCATCTGTCTGGGGATGGTATGATGTACTCAAAAGTACATATGTACCCAATGCTTTTTGAAGCCCCTTACAGAACCGAGAAGTAAAATGTGCATCCCTGTCTGAAACAATAGAGTGTGGAACTCCATGCAGACGTACAATATCTCGGATGTACAACCTCCCAGTTCATCAACAATGAAGATCTCCTTGATCAGAAATAAGTGAACAACCTTCTTAAACCTGTCGAAGGCAACCCACACAGCATCACTCCCTCGAGGCGACCTCGTTAACCCGACCCTGAAGTCCATCGTGACAATGTTCCACTTCCACTCAGGGATGGGTAACTTCTGTAAAATCCCTTATGTTTTCTGATACTTCTCTTTCACCTGCTGACAAGTAGAACATCTCATGACGAACCTGACAACAACTCTCTTCATACCTGGCCACAAGTACTAGCTGTGTAGATCACGATACATCTTGGTGACGCTAGGATGAAATGACCAAACTGAGGAATGGAAATCCTGCATCAGCTCCCCTCATATGTCTACTGGCACCCATACGCGTCCCTAGAAATGCAAGATCTCATCTTCTCCCATTGTCCATCCAGGAAGAGGGTCCTCTCCTAACACACCCTCCCTCAGGACTAGGCCTTCCGAGTCTGATAGCTACCTAATTCGTACCCAATCAAGAAGGGTAAAGGTAACAGGTATAGAAGATAGAAAAGGCTACCCCTGTTTTTTGTGCACCTACAAATGCATCTCAGAGAACAGACCCATAAGCAGCCACTCACTGCTGGAATCCTAAACTGCCTGAATTTGATTTCTTCTACACAACGCATCAGCCAATGTGTTTCCCTTTCCCGAAATATAGGCAGGCTCAAAGTCCAAATGATGAAGATACTAGAACAAAATACGTTGTCTCAGATTCAGATCATGTTGGGTGAAGATGTACTTGAGACTCTTATGGTCGGTAAACACCACAAAGTGCTCTCCCAGATGGCACTGTCTCCAACAATGGAAGGCATGAACAATAGCTGCCAACTCCAGATTGTGTGTCGTGTAGTTCCTCTCGTGTGGCCTCAACTGCCGAGACCATTATACAAAAAACCCCATCTCCCTGAATAAGCACAACTCCCAGTCTGATACCTGAAGCATCACAGTATACTGTATAGATCTTGCTTGAATCTAACAAGACTAGTATCGGTGTTGACGTCAACCTCCCTTTCTGCTCCTGAAAGGCTGTCTCAGAAGAATATGACCATAAGAAATTCGCACCGTTCTTGGTAAGGCCTGTCAGCGGTGCTGCAAGGCGTGAAAAGTCCTGTATGAAATTCTTGTAGTATCCAGCCATCCCTAGGAAACTCCGCACCTCAAATACATTCTTCGGCTTCTCCCAAGAAAATACAGCTACCACGTTCTCTGGGTATACTGATACTCATGTCTCTGAGATAACGTGACCCAAAAAGTGAATCTAATCCATCCAGAAGTGGAATTTCAAGAGCTTAGAATATAACTGATGCTCTCTCATTGTAATCAAATCAATCTCAAGATGGGTAGAATGGCCGTGTCGAGTGTGAGAGTACACCATGATATCTTCCAGAAAAACCACCATTAAAGAATCCATGTATGGATGGAACACTCGGTTCATCAAGTGCCACAAAAATTGTTGGCAGATTCATGAGACCGAAAGGCATGACCATATACTCGTATAGACCATACCTTCTCCTAAAGGTTGTAAGAGGAATATCTGATGGTCTAACATGAAACTGATGATAACCAGACCCCAAATTGATCTTCTAAAACACCTGGGATCCTTGAAACTGATCAATGAGGTCATCGATCCTTGGAAAAGGATATCGGTTCTTGACCGTCAACTAGTTCAACTTCCGATAATCCACGCATAGCCTAACGGTGTTGTCTGCCTTCTTCACAAACAGGACATGTGAACCCTAAGGAGAAGTACTAGGTCAGATGAAACCCTTTTCCTTCAACTCCTCCAACTGCTTCTTGAGCTCCTGCAACCTAGGTTTTGCCATCTTATAAGGAGGAATTGTCACCGGTATCACTCCTGGAACAAGCTGAAAATAATATTCTACCTCACGCTTCAGATGAAAAACATGAAAAGTCCTTAAGAAATACATCCCTGAAATGAACCACCACTGGAGGAATGTCTAACTGCGAAGTCCCCTGGTCATCCAGATAAAGACTGGAAATCTGTTCTATCACTCCTCCTAGCCCATAATGCTCTGGTCCAGCTCTACCTGCCTGGACATCCCACTTGCCTCTATGGAGAAACAATCCACCCTCTGGTGATACAAAACTCACCCTGCGGAAATAGAAATCGATGACTTCCTGGAAGGGAACTAACCAGTCCATACCGATAATGAAATCATAGCCTCTAATCTCTAGGACATAGAGGTCCCATAAGAAGTGACACCATGTAACCTCAAGCTGGAACTCTCTGCACTAACGTACAATAGATGTACTCATTCCCAATTGTGTATAAAGAGTCAACAAGTCAGCACACGAAAAAATACAGAGCCCAAGGCTCTCCACAATAGCAAAAGAGATAAAACTATTCAAAGCACCAGTATAGAAAAGAGATGAAGATAAAAATGAGGCTACTATGATTGTACCTCGGACTGCAGAAGGGTCGGGATCCAGATCCTGATGGGTCTGCTCCACAACCAAATTTTGGCTTGTACCGCAGCCCTGGATGACCACTCTCAGATGATCCACTCTTTTGTCGTTGGTAACCTGGTGAATAACCACCACGACAGTGACCTCCACCTTAGCCCAAATGGCCAGAAGAACTCCAGTTCCCAGAATAGTGAGAAACTGGTGATACATCTCATGTACACGGGGTGATAAAAGAACCCCAACCACCAGCTGTAGGTGAGACCATCTGACTAAACTGTTAATGATGGCCTATCTTTCCATAAGATCGGCACTCCATCAGGTCTATATGACATTGAGGCCTAGTATGACCACTCCTACCACACTAGTAGCATTCAACCTGGATGCTCGAAGATACATTCCACCTACTCTGATCTCCTCAAGAAGACTCCTTACGGCGCTTCCTGCTATCAGTAAGTGGAACATTGACTCTGGATGTCGATCCGCCTGGGCTCATAGCTCCAGAATCCCACAGATTGCACTATGTGAATAGCGTATGGTTGACGATAGAGGATATAGAAGTCAACCTGAAGATATTGACAAGGGAACAGATCTTCTGCCTGAGACCGTGCTCAAACTTCCTAGCAAGGAACAACTCATCACCTTCTGGAATCGGCATGAAATGATGTAGCTCGGTAAACTGAGAAGAGTAATCCATAATAGAATGTGTACACTACTCGAGACTCCTAAACACCTGGTCTCAGTCGGCCCTCATGTTCTTTGGATAAAAGTAATCGTAGAATATGCTCAAAAACTCATCCCAAGTCATACTTTGATGGCGCCCTGACTGTAAGATCACCTCCCACCACCTCTTGGTGGTGTCTCGAAGCATATAAGTAGAATGCATTATCCTTTTCTCTGGTGGTATCTCTAGATTCATGAAGATCATCAGCGTGGCTTTGAGCCATGACTCTGGAGCCTAAGGTTCTCCATCCCCTAAAAAAGTAGGAGGATGCTGATGCTGGAAAACCCATGTCAACTCAACCATCGACGGGGCAGGAGGTGGCACTCCCTGAAAGATCTGCATCATCCTCAGGAGGTCCTCCCTGAACTACGCATCATCACTTCCAATGGGTATAAATGATGGTTCTAAGGACGGCACAGTAGGAGGATCTGCAATAGGTCCTTGACCGGACATATCTAGTGTCTGATCACTGTCTGGAAGCTAACGTACAACCGAAGGAATTCTCAGAGGCATATCTCTGAAAGATCAAAATCACACCTCAGATTAGGATTATCAAGGATAGATAACACAAGAGTATAAAATGGGAACATGAGGAAAGAACAAACATGTTCTACAAAACACAACTAGAAGGCGTGTATAAAACTACACAACATTTCCTTTTAATCCAGACACATGGGCGTGTACTACTGCCATAGCTATTCGTGTAACACCCCAGACTACACGATGTGTTGTCACTACACAGGGCATGTGCTTCATCTGCATTACCCAACCTGTGTCTCTTTACACGTATAACTCACATGGTCTTCTTAAACCTAGACTCCACTGCCTGTTCACTAAGGAAATGATGTGTACTAGAAAAGGTTTCGGTGACCCGTGTTGTTAGTTACACGGCCGGCTACACAGATGACCCTTACACAGCGTGTACCGAACAAACACAGCATGTATAAGAGAGATAACAACATCCCATGTTGTTTGTGACATGGCCGGGTACCCAGAACAAGACTACACGACATGTTCATACCCAACACGACATGTAGTACACAAGATTCCTCGACCCGTGTTGTTAATGACACGACCGGGTACACGACTCACTACTACACGGTGTGTAACGACTGTAAACAGTGTGTTTCTGAAAACTTTATCACCACCCTGTGTTTCTGCTCACACGGTCAACGACACAGTTTAACACTACATGGCGTGTTGTCATGAACTTGTCATGTATTCTGGGTTTTTCCAGGCAGTAGCTCAGAAACTACATCGAAGCGCAAAATAAACTGAAAAACAAACATGAAGGTTCCAAATTCCAATCCGTGAGGGACCATACTCCCCACGAACGAATGCTTGACATCTCCTACATATCATATACAAGGGAAAATGGACAATGATCCACCAAGTTCTAATTCATGATGGCCCATAACACCTCAAGAACAAAATTTGGTGTTCATTTAAGCAAGGCACAATACACACAATATCTCTATCAAACTGCTGTGATTCCTTCAAAGTATTTATGACAACAACATGAATAATCTACACAACGTCTACCACAAAAACATGCAATCACTAATTTACCCTAGATGGCATTGTAAGAATTCATGGCATGTTATTTCTAACAAGTTCATATATAATGCAAGAGATGGCATACCCTCATCTCATTGGGTTGCGACAGAAATAGAACTGCACTAGCACAACAATAACCAAGCAAGGCATGTGAATCACTCCATATGAAATCATATCAACCGTAAAATCTCAAAACCAGAAAAATACAATAATGAGGTAGATTGGATTTTCCCTATACACGGGTTAGATACTCTTGGGCACAACTTATTACCATGTACTGAATCCATCCTATCCCTGGCTAAATGCTCCAAAAAGTAAATCATGAAAAAAGAATTCCTATGAAACCACTTTGTAACATCCCGGTTTCAAAAGCCACCCAGAGGCACCTCGTACACAGTTGGTCACATGGACTCAAGCGCATTTTCCCAAACACTAGAGGCTACAGACTAGCAGCGAGGGCATTGGGTGTGATAGTGGGGAATCTATACCCTCATTGGGAGAGTACAGAGAAGAATTAAACAAAACATGCAATATCGGATGTAGTAAATATCCAACAAAAATACACAAGTACGTAGAAGAAGACTAAAACAATAAACCACTAGAGCACATATTTATATATGAAATGATGCATGATATATATCTAGGAAAACTACCAAACATGTCACAATGCTGGAAATACAAACAGTACCAAAACAAGTACAAAAGAAATGATAAACAGCTCCTCAGCATTGCAAGCCTATGATTGGTCCCATGCCCTCCTGATCCAAAGAAATCATGTACTAGAAGTCGAAGGGTGATTTCCCTTACCTATACCTATAATAACATATTTTTTTGGGCCCAAAATCATGGCCCAAACAGGGTGTCAGACAAAATCCCAGTAGGCAACCACCCGAAGATCTGTGCCTAACAGTCAGTGAGCATATGATAGGTAATAGTACAGTAAGCAGTAAATAGTAAAAGTAAATAGTAGGCAGTAATCAGAAAGCAATAACCACATGATATACAACAGTAATAAATCCACGGAATTAAAAGCAGCAGTGATGCAAACAGCTAACCACAACCAGAACCCCGTTATGAAGTACTCGCAGCCAACCCCTCTGGTCCTAACCAAGAAGTACCAACAACCCTCTGGGTAGTTCACTCAGCCAAACCCCTCTGGTTTGGATATACACAGTTATAATAATCCCCAGGGAAGCTCACTCTCTCAATTACCATTTATAGTTTAGGGTAGTCAGGGACTCTCTGAGGAAGATCCCGTGGTCTAACCCTATTATAGTCCCATGGTCTAGAAACTCTCCGAGGAAGATCACTCAGTAAATTCCTCCTATAGTCTCAGTTCTATCAAAAACTCTCTATGGAAGATCACTATGTCAATTCCTTCTCTAGCCTGGAAAGGTTTTACTGAAATTCAAACAACTAAAGACTCTCTGAAGAAGCTCACTTGGTCTACCCTTATGTAGTCCATAATATCCATGACGCTCTGGAAATCTCACTCGGTCTGTCCCCTGTATTCTATAATATCCAAGACTCTCTATGAAATCTCACTCGGTTTACCTCCTGTGGTCTATAATATCCAAGACTCTTTGGGAAGCTCACTCGGTCTATCCCTTATAGTCTATAGCACCAGGTTCTCACGGTCTTGTGCCATTCAGGGCATAATAATTCTATAAGGCCAAATTACACCTAAATAGCTTCTTGGATAACCATTATAAAGAATAACATGAATTTCATGAATATCATTCTATCCTATAGTCACAAGGCATGGAAAAAAGGTAAAACGACCAAAGGATAAAAAAACCCAAAGATCATAACAAGAACAAGGCATGGGAGAAAATCCAAGCATAGTAATTATCCTCAAACATGATCAAATTACCTCTTCACAAGCATACAATCAAGGCATGAAAAAACAGGGCAAAACGGTAAACATGCAATACACCGTTCACAGGTATTGGTGGAATTTTCACATATAACTCAATGACTTCGAATGGTAAGGCACAAACCACCTACTTTGATGCTTGGAGATCAATATACTTGAACCATGAGGCTTGATTCTCTTTAGAATGGAATAGATCTATGAAAACTCAAAAAACGTTCAACCCACGATATCATTAGAAAGAGGGGAAATCCTGGAATGAAACTCAAGAAGAAGGAAGAGCTCACCACTACGGTTCCAATGCAATCGACAGTGGTCGATTCAGAAAACAAACGAAGGCTTAGGGGCTCCGAGGACGTTCGCGGCCGTACGGGGCACTCTTGGTCGAAGAACCTGGAGAAAGAGGTGTTTCTATCGATTAGGCACAACCCTGGTCCGTTTAATGAAAAAAAGAAAGTACACGATGTGTACTTCTGGGGTACACGACGTGTACTTGACCTTTCTGTACTCCTCTTTATGTGGCCTCCACATCACCCCTACACATCGTGTGTGTGGCTCGGACATGGCCAGCACACGGCCTGGTGCGGCATCAAAGTACACGGAGTGTACTTATAAAGTACACATCATGTTTTTTGAAAATATCCAGATTTTCCTATTTTTCTAAAAAACGACCAGAAAAAGAAAGACATACCTGAAACGAAGATCCGAGTTCTTTAAGTAGTCTAAATCAATACAAATTAAATAAATATTTATATTAATAAACAATAACCACAAGAATTTGTGGTTATCATTTTCCTCCCACTGATTCAACCACTAACCTACACAACAGAAAATATATTTACCTTACAACACTTTTCATACTAATATCTTCATTCTTTAGAAGTTAAACACACTCTAGAATATATTAATTTTCCCATTTAATGATATAATGAAAAGTCATTGAATAAAATAGAAAAATTGAGACTAAAATATACTCATCTAATCCATTTTGATAATCATGTTATACATTTTTATACCACGTACTAAATTCATCCAAAAAATATTACTCAATATCATTACCAAGAAATAAATATAGTTAAATACCTAATCAAAAATTTATTTTATTTTCATACCAATTATCATGGTCTTTGATATAATTTTTTTCCAAAATCACATTTAATAATTTATTTATATGAAGAAAAATTTATATGATAATATAGTTTAAAATGATAAAAAAAAATTGAAGCAATTATAGTCTTACATTGCACTATAAAATGTTCTACATCAGTGTTGACTTTATCTTGTACATGATTAGATATAATGGTCATTTATCTATTCTTCTAAAATATATATTTCTATTTCCTTATCAACCTGCATCATTGATGAATACACTTTATTACATGATCCTCCACTATTGATCTTTGAGAACATTTCCAAAAATTTCTTCAAATATCCTATCCTCCCACACAAATAATAAATATAATATGAGACTGTACACTTATATTTATTTTTTTATTATATCTTACACACAAAAAACTCTCCAGTAAACTCTTCCGATGAGGAAATTTATAAAATGTACATTCATATTTTTATTTAAAAAATCATTATTTTTATTAAAAATGGTTATAGTATTACTTTCTCCCATTTATATAAAGTAAAAGTGTTGTAACATATTTTATATAATATAAATTCATCCACATTTGTGATAACAACTATTATATGTTTCATCCTCTAGAGTATGTTTTTTAGTTTTTTTCAGTACTTTTGATGTGATATCACTAATTTATGTGTGTATGAGGATTGGTAATTGTGATCATTAATTTTATGTAATTTTTTCATAGTGGTTGTGAACTAATTAGTGAATGTGACCATGTATTTAATTAAAATATTTTTATAGTATCCTTTAGTTTTTTGAAATACCATTCATGAATTCTCTATGAATAATTTTTTGGTGCTATTATGAGATGAAATAATTTAATATATAAATATTGATTATATTGATCATCAAGTTTTATACAAGTGTTATTTATGAGGTCTTTGTCTATAGAATTTGATATAAGATGGAATTTCTAGATATTTTGGAAGTTTTTATTGGATTTTATTCTTGATGAGATATATATTAAAGATTGTTGAGAAATAATCCCCTTATTATATAGAAGGATTGAGAAGTATTTGAGATCAGTTCAATATGTTATATATATTTGTCTAAATTATGGATATATATACTGAATATTAAATTCACAGAAGAATGCATATAAGCATCATTTCACTCATTATTTATGTCATGTAGATATACCTTCTATTCATATACATTATAAACTGAATCTATATTGTGTGATTATTATCTGTATACGATTTAGTCCATGTAAAAACATTGAGTACTGTGTATGCATAATTTCATCCTCACTATGGATATTTCCTTATGTCTTGGATCTTTTTTAAGAATAAATCAATTTCTATGAATATATGAATACATGAGGTAAAAATATTTAGAGGCTGTCTAAACATCACAACATTTATATAAGGATGGTTCTTCAACTACATATGTATCATTGAATAAATAGTGTTAATAATTTCATAAGGATGGTCATCATAAGGAACATTAAATAATTTTAGGAAATAAAAATTATTAAATTTTTATTTTCTTAGTTTATAAGGATGGGTTTGAAATTTACCAAAATTTATATTATGAAAAAAGGTATGATCTACAATAATTCTATGTAATATATGCTTCCAATATCTAAATTATCACTATTTTTTATTTATAATTCAATTATTTTCAGTGTATATGTTTTGGATGAATTTGGCATGTAACATGAGGATCCAAAATCATAATATGTTTGTTTCATGTCATTATATAGTTAAAATTTATTAAATTCTTGATAAATGAGGACAAATGGTTAGAAAATTTATAATATCTCATTGAGGTTCAGAGACATAATCTGAAGGATTATTTTTCCGGAGTATTGAAATGAAAAAAATGTGGAAATTCTATTCAAGTGGTATTGATAATGTATAAAACATTGAAAAAAAATATTTGAAATAAGTTTATAAATTCTTATATCAAGGTGATAATGTATTATGAGTATTGATAATAGTCATAGAATGTAGTTTTGAGAGGAAGAATAAGATATTTTGTCACTAGTTCCACAAAAGATGATGATATTTATTATTGATATGTGTATGAATAATAGTTTTGGTATCCTTTAAATATGAATATTTCTATAATTCAACGGTTAATGCTAGTATCTTGTAGTAGGTTCATGGTCATACCCCTTCTTATATTTATATTGAAGAAAAAAATAGATTTTTGTCAGTGGGATAATAACCACCATACATCTGGGATATATTCATCCTTGGGGGGAACCTCATTAACAAATGTGCTTAGATTCAAATTTCTGTTATTCATTATTTATTTCGTGATGATATTACAAATAAATAAATACAATGGAAAATAGATTTTTTGAAAATAATATAATCACTAATTTACACCTTGTACATACCATAACTTTTCAATTCATTACAATTGGTATAAAATTGAGGATTTCCCTTGAAGATCTCTTATTGATCATCCATGAAACACCAAAACTAAGTTAACCAAAACGTAGTTCCAATAATTAGTGGAAATTATTTTCATGAATATAAGTAGAGGATTATTAATTTTTTTCATCCTTGGGATGGGATGTTCTTGATGCTTCTCTAAAAAGTGACATAGAATCAAATGTTATTTATTTGTGGTCATGAAATGATAATATTTTTCTATATAATAGAAAAGATAGGTATTCATTACAATCTCAATTAACCAAGAAGATATTAACAAAGATCATGGGAAATAAAACCAACAATAATATCTTAAAAATACTTCATAACATATCTTAATTGAATAAAAAGGGGAAGGATGTGAAAGTAAAAATCATAAATAAATAATATGAAAAGATAAAAAATTTAAATGATGATGTTATTGATTAGTTCTTCAAAATATTTAATATTATTATAAATTTTGTAGTAATTTTTGGAGAAAAACACAAATATCTCACTATGGTTATGAAGAACATGAGAATCTTCCAGGAATAAATATGATTCCAAATTATCATATTTTGATGATAGTGATCCGGATGAATTAATTATTGATGAAATGTATAAAATTATTATTAATTATGATTTTTTTAAAAAAATGTTCTATTAAAATAAAGGGAGATAAGGTGAAGTAAAATTAATTTTAATATCAAAAATAAATTAAAATTAATGATGAATAAATATATTCTAATAGAGAATAAATTATTAAATATTATATTTAGATAATTTCTCTCATATCAAGGAAATTCACTAGAGGAATATGTGGTATATGTAAAGAAAAATTTATTTTTAAATTGTATATCTTTGAAATTTTTATCAATTTCTATTCCAAATATTCTTATAATTTAAAAGTGTAGATTAATAGGTATATAAGGAAATTTCTAATGTCTCATTCTATAAAGGATGGACTCTGTAAAGAGGTTAATCATAGTTGGAAGAGAAAAATAAATTCACTTTAGTGATTTTCATAAGTAACCACATTTCCAATGAAAGGGTTGTTTATAGTGATGATTATATTCATAATGAGAAAACATATATAGAATCCTCTCATAAGGATCTCCTGGCACAAAAAATAGAGAATATTATTTCATCTTATAAATATTCAATGTAAAAAATGAGTATTGTTTAGAATAAGGTAAATACACGAAATAATTTACCATGGAGACGAATATTATGATTTATCTTCAAACATTAGAAGAATGATAAATGATATTTTAGATATTAATAAAATTTATGAATATTTTATGGAAGCTTATACTGACAATAAAAATATTTTGGATGAAATATATAATTAAAACTTGAGAATGCGTAAATCATGAAGATCATTAGTGATATAAATTCTACTATTTTACTACTGGATAAGGAGGTCCACAGACAAAAGTATTTATTTTTTTTGTTAAACAATATCTAAAAATATGATAATGTAGATTTAGAATGGATCTTTAAGGTAGACGTGAATGTTTTACAAAGTATAATTTTTTCAACTTTGATTTTCACAATTTTTATATTAAAACTGAAATTAATTATAAAAAATTATCACAGAATAAAATCATGATCACTCATGATTTTATGAAACATATTAAATTTTTTCAGTAGAAAATGTAAAATATGACTAAAAATAATCTCAAAACATTGAATAGAAACATAGAGAGAAAAATTATATTCTAGTTTTGTATATATAGAGAAGTATCATACAAGAAGTTTTTTTGAAAAATACTCAACACATGCATGAAAATGAGGAAATAAGAAATTATATACAAACACATTATTTATATCAAAGAAAAATGATTTTGATATGTTATGTTGTTTTTATTATTAATTTTAAATCATGTAATATAAGGTATAGTATATCTCTTACTATTAAAAAAATATAGAATACATTAAGTGGGATACATTAGTAGTAAGAATTAAAGAACATTTTCTATTATCAATCGTCAGAAATTAATATTCAGATGAAAAACTATGTTAATTGTCTTTATGGAATTTTTTCATGATATATTGAGTATGGGAATATATGAAATTATTTTATGGTTATTACACTTGAAAATTATATTCATTATTAAAAAGGGGAGATTCCGGATTAATATTTGGATGGTTATATTGTTTATGTTTAATTCAGTTCATGTAAAAATGAGAAGCCATGTAAAATAGATATTTTTTGACTAATACAAGATAATTATTTGATAGATTTAATTGATTAGTTGACCTATAAAATAAATCTATTACATTTTGAAATGAATAATCTCTAGAAATTAAAGCAATTAGAAATGGAAAAATTAGTAATATTAATATTAGTACTAATAATACAATATTTTAATGGGTTAAGTAATAACATGATTAGTGTTAAAAAAATTGATAATAAACATGAGTTGTTTTTTTATGGATGTATTCCATGAAAAGAGACTCAATGATGGACTTATTATCTCTGAAAAATTTTGAACTCAAATAACTTTTTTCAAATAGGAGTGGAAAAAATAAAATTATTATATGAGTTAGTAAGATGAAGATAGTTTGTGTCCCAAGAGATTGGGTATTCCTATATAGAAAATGAGGATGTTGGTAAATTATAAACAATGAGAATCATTATTATCTTTAACGAAGAAACAACTGTTGTTTTCAAAACTATCAATATAGAAATGATTATAAAAAACTAATAAAGCAGTTGAAATATTGACAGGGAATCCAACGAATTTGATAACTCTGATATGTTTTGGAATATGAAAAATGAATCACTAAGTAGATAATAGTATTTTAAAATAACTTATTTTAAAATAAAAAAATTTATCATATTTTTCTTATATGTCTCATCCACTATAAATATTAAAAAACATCAAGAGGATTGTTGAAATAATAGGATTTCAATTAAATGTGATAAAATAATAATATGGTATAGAACATGAAAATTTATAATTATAATATTATTTAGAAAATAATTTAATAAAACTTTCATTTAGTTCCCCAAACACCACTCAAATAATATTTTAGATGAAAATAAAATTGGGAGTCTTGTTGATATTTCCATTATAATACTTCTTGGGCATGAGGCATAAAATTTATTTTTAATAAAAGCCATTAATAAAGCTGAGATTATTCAAAATCACATTTTTATTGACACATAACATTTAAATTTCTTCCATTTAAATGTGGTTTATAATTATTCCAATTAAAAATAAATAAAATTTAAACATATCATTCTTGGTCAAAAGATAGTGAATAATTAATATATTGTTTTTTGAGAAAGTATATTACAGAATCTTCTATGGTTGTACACTGAATAGTTGTTGATATATATGTTATTATAAAAATAATATAAATATTATTGAATATTTCAATTTTATAGATATTTAAAATGAAGAAGATTTCAATAATTCTGTAATGATTGATAGTCAGGAGGAAATTGTTAATATTAGATCTATAGAAGTAAGTTTGTAAAATATATAACAGTAGGATGATGATGCATATTCATTATATAATAGTGATGATGTAAGAAAACAAATTCATATAGGTATATGTTAAAGGAAGAGGAATCTTGTTGATATTTAAAATATAATTGTTGGCCAGAATCTTAGTGTTCCATCCTGGGAAAGTATAACACTCTAATTTTTTTTATATTTTTTATATAATTATACAATGTTTGAAAAAATACCCCCATGAAGCCCCAAGATTAAACTAATTGTGAAATAATATAATCTAAATATAACCGTTATAACCTAGACATTAGGTTAGATGTTATAAATAAGAAAGAACTTTTTTTATGTGCTAAATGAATAAATTACTTCTTTAATAAAAATAATGAAAAAAATCAATAAATTTAAGATGTATATAATTTTATTTATTATGAAAATAAAAATAATAAATTCCTTTAAGATTTAGTGTCAATTTTCTTAACAAATGACTTTTATTTCATTTTGTGGACATATATTATTTTTGACTTCATTGAAATCTAAGAACATTATTTGAAAAAATGATTATATTTTTGAAATCAATGTGTAATAATATATTTATCATGTGTTTTTGATATTTTTCTGAAAAGGTCGATTTTTGAGTGAATAGTGACATATACCAATTATGGTAAAACTATCACTTCTTTTCATTAAATCAAATAATATAAAAGTACTATTATATTATATTTTAAAATTAATGTTACATAAAATTCATTTAAATTAATATATTCTAATTAATTACTTTGGAATCCTAATTTTACTTTATTTTGGTATAAGCCCATTTTTTGAAAAAAATACATATTAAAAAAATATAATTCATTATTTTTTACGATTTTTTATTGGAATTAATAAATTATAATTTCACAAATTAAATCATGAAAAATGGATTCTACATTTTTAATCAAGAGGGTCATATTTAATAAATATTTCACATTTATTTTTTGTCTTTTTGAATTGTAACCATTTTAAACAATTTTCATAAGAATTTGGGTAAAAATAGTAAAACAAGTTTAAAATGGTGGGATAAGTTCTCAAAATAAACTCAAAACGTTATATAATTACATTATATGGGTGTTTTTATACCATAATCATCCAAAGCATTAAATTTCCCCAATTTATTTCTACACTCGTTTGATAAAGTCCTTGATAAAAATTCATGTAATGAATAACTAAAAAATGTAACTTTTTTTTTAATTTATATATTTCCTTGAATAGGGATAAAAATATGTTATGTTCATTTAAAAAGCATAATTCCAAATATGAATAATTTTTTATCCTGTTATTTATTTTTAAATTATATTTATGGTATAATTACCTTAAATTCTTACAAAACATTGGCATAATGCATGTTCATGTTATAGAAAAATCGAGTTACTGATTTTAAAAATATTAAAAGTAATAATATATGGAAAATTTTTTATTTTCACGACTGTTTTTGATAAATATTATATATAAGGATGTTTAATGTTTTTATTAATTAATTACATTTCTATCTTGATGAATCTAAATTCAAACCTTGTTAATCATTTATCAAATAATTTTTTGGTATCTTATATCAAATAGTATTGTATTAAATGATTTAAAATTCAGAGAAATATTTTATTAGGTAAAGTTAATGGTATATTTTCCATAATATAAATTATTTTCTCCTTGAAGGCCACTTTCACATTTAAAGTAACCTTCTTGACTCATAAAAGTAAACAACATTAATATTACTGTAATCATCAAAAGGGTAAACTTGTGATAAATCTATTAAAGAATTATTCAAATATCACATTAAATAATATAAAGTTTATAGGATGGATTTATTGACACTTATAATCATCATATATTCTAAATACATCAATTTGGTTTCATGGGAATAAAAAAGAATTAATATTAGAAAAATATCTAATGTTATTCCAAGGGTTCTCGTCCTCTCATTTATAATAAGACAGTACACACATTCTCTACCCCAATAATTATTTGTCCACTATTAAATACCAATACATTCCGAAATAAGTTCTTAAAACTCAACCCTATGACCTATAGTCTAATTTATCATCACATTACCAACCCATAGGGATTAAAATTTAAAAACACGATGGTATTCTAAATAAGAGGTATAACATTTAAACATTCATTTTCTATTTATTTTATCTTCTACAAATTTGAAATATTTAATAACTATGACCATGTAATAAAATAATTATCTTACATATATATTAATTTTAATATTTCAGATGAAAAACTCTTTTTTATCTCATTTCTATCGTATAGAAAACATAAACATTTCTCATGCATATGTATGACCTACCATATCCACTTGGAAGTTTGATTTAGTTACCATCATCATTTCAATTGAATTATTATAAATGTATAATTATTCAATATATATATATTATTAAATGTTTTTTATTCTATTTATATTACATATTATATGCCTTATTACACTTATATCATTTGAGAATGATAATATCTCTCCTGAGTACTTCTGGACCCCCACTACCATGAAGTGATGTTGTAATATTCCTCTATTACAACCATGCATGGATGATCCAAAAAAATTATATATTGAAAAAATTTATATATTCATTACATTATAAACACTTTTTACATGATTTAAACATTTCATAACACGTTAAACCTGAAAAATATACCAATGTAATTTTAATGAAGATGATCGTAAACCCATAAAGCTGTCAACATAAGAAGGAAGTTTTTAATGAAAGGAGGGGAAATGCGGGAGAGCTCTCGAGAGGCGATTCCTCGGCAATTTCTACTCGGTGATTGAAGGTGGCGTTGTTGGATTGCTATTTTGATCCTAAGGATGTCTTCGTTCCTCCCTCAAAGGTGGTCGCTCCGAGTGATGCTATTGATTTGGCGGTGAAGGATTGTCTGCTAAACCCTAGGCGGAAGGATGATGGCTTGGCTTCCCGAAACTGGTTTTTCTCTGAATCCCTATCTGATTCAGCCTCTCTAAATAAGAGGATCATCAAGAATGGTTCGATTGATTTTGTTGAAGCTAATCCGAAAGTTCTAGAGGATCTCCTTGAGGAATGTAGGTTCTCACTACTTGCTAGATTGTCGAGAACTTGTAGCGAAGCTCCTGTGAGGGTTGATGAAGTGCGCAATTGCTTAGCCAGAAGTTTGGGGTTCTAGGATTGGTGTCTGATTTCCATCGGAAGAGGTATGTTTCATGTTGTTTTTCCTTCGAAAGAATTTCTGAATATAGCCTGGAGCTTTGGACCTGTTTCTTTGAAGCCTGGGTATATAATGGTACAGCAGTGGGATCCTTTATCTCATCCCCTTGCCACTAAGAACTCCTCTACTCAAACATGGGTCCGCATTAGGGGTTTAAACTGGTTTTTTAGCATCCTTCAGTCTTATGGGAAGTTTCCCCAGCCATTGGGAGTCCAATTAAGGTGGATAAGGAGACTGAACACCCTAGATTTGGCCATTTTGCTAGGGTCTTGGTAGAAATTGATATAGCACAGGTCCTGATTGACAAAGTTTTCCTTGTTGCTGGGGAGTTTAAGCTGAACTTGCTGTTCAATATGAGTGGTTTCCTATCTTCTGTAAATCGTGTGTTTGTATTGGTCATACTTCTATGCAATGTCGTAGGAATTTGAAGTGTACACTTTGTAAGTCGGTGGGTCATACCTCTGAGCAGTGCAAAACGATTTCGGTGGTGCAGGATGGTTCTAAGTTGGTTTCTAGAGTAAAGGAGCCTCCAAATGTAGGCCCTGACTCATTTGCTGAGGCTGTCCAGTTTGGTTTGGGTAATCAGTCTGTTGGCCAGCTGGCTGCTGCTGATGACCGATCAGTGGATAAGGCATTGGAACCATCTGTTGTTGGAATTACCAGGGGTGATGCTTGCAGGTCATGGGATGATATTGCTGAAGAGGAGGAAGGGTGTCATCTAGTGCATATGGATGCTGCTACAATAGTTACTGAAGTTCAGCAGGAGGTTGCGGTTGATGCCCAGCAGGGTGAACATATGCTTGTTGAGGAAGAGGACGGGGTCCAATCGGAGCATGAAGTTGTTGTTCAGGATGATGTCAATGCTGAGTTTGATCGTGCTGCAGTGGCTTCGGCTTGTATGAAGGGTAAGATGAAGATCTTTGATGAAGATGGGTTTCAATTGGTGACGTCGAAGAAGTTGAGGGCTGATCCAGCCCAGGTAACTACTGTGGGAGCACAGACGGATGGTGCTGTGATGGTGGATAGTGGTACTGTAGGAGAGGATGTGGTCCAGTAGGTTAACCATTATGATTTATTATTGAAGGGTGATGCTGATATTGGGACAGAGGATATTCTAGAGAGTTCAACTCTGCATGTTGCTGATATGGAGGCTGCTCCAAAGGATACTTTGAGTGCTGAGCCGAAATCTCCAAATCCAGGACTTAATTTCTTTTCTATGTTGGAGTCGATTAATACTCCGGAGTTTGATATGATTAATCTGGAAGGGCTTAAGAAGGCAGGATGTAGCAATAATCGAGATAGCACTTTGATACCTGCTGCTGATAAGGGGATGGAGATCCCAGTGGTAGTGGAATCCACTGCTTTTAATACTTCTTTCTCTTCTTCTGAGATGCAGGTGGTCCAGGATACATAGGAGGTTCAGCCGGTGCATGAAGAGTATCATGCTGCTGCGGATAACAAGGAAGACACTTGCACTGATGTTGGCATACATGGGGAAGATTCCCCTATGGAAAATACTGATGAACTGACTATGGCAATGGAAGCTGGACAGCAGAGTGGGCGCGGTCGCCTCCCGGCCAGTCGGGGGGGATCTAGGGGTCGAGGTCTTCCTTGAAAAAGGTGATCTTCTGTTTGCACTGTTTTTTCTTGTTGGCGTGGTCTTTTGGACTGTAGCTTTTCCCCCTGTTTGTTTGCTGCAACTTTTATTTTTCTTTGAATAAATTTTGGGGTCATGGGTTTTATGCCCATGATCGAGCCTTCTTAGTATTTAATGAAAGGATTTTAAATGGTAATAAAAGGAACCTGAAAATATAATATTGAAAAAAACATATATATCTAAGATAAGTCACTAGGAAGGGGTAATTTCCCACATTTCCACATTATTGAGACATTTTAATACTATAAACCAACTTTTACATATATGGATTATATAATTCCCCTTTGAAATATTAAATAATTAATTAATATATATTGACGATAATTTATTTTTTAAATCATGATCAATCTTTTAGGTTGTTCTCATTCACATGTTATTGATGCCAAGAGGTATTTTTTAATAATCTAATTATATTTTAATAATGTTTTTATTTAGATTTACTTTGTGAAAATTATGTGACTATTATATATTAAACTACATATATATCCTTATCCTCAAATTATTTTTGATTTTATTATTTTTCCATTTAGTTTCCCATCAACAAGTATTCAATACTTGGAATTATTTTTTTATGAAAACTAAATGTGTGTTTTTAATTTTCACGGATAAAATATCTTCCAAATTTATATTTTCAATAAAATACTCTCAATATTTTTTTACTATTATATATTTATTTATTTATTATATTTTTATACTTTTATGAATTTATATGAAATATTATAAAAGTAATATATTTTTCATTTTTCAAATAATATAAGTTTTGAATTATTACCACGAGTGTGAAAAGAATATTTGTATTAATTTTTTACACACAAAAATAATTTCACATTTTCATGATTGTTCTTTTCAATTAATAATCCCTTCGATTTTTCTATGGTTATTTTCGAAAAATAAATAATTTTCGTAATGTAATATTTTTTTTAGTTTCTAATGATAATAAATTAAAAGATTATTTTATTATTAATGGAATGATAAATGGTTATAGAAATTATTTACTACTTCGTTTTTACAGAAAAGTTAAAAAATATTTAAGAGAATTACTATTTAAATTTTTTTCTACAATTTTCATCTAATTTAATAAAATTTAATTCAACTATTACAAACCATTATTTCTTAATAATCAATGGTGTTTTATATTGCTTTTCATATTTAGGTATCATACATTATTTGGGATCATTCACTTTCTTATGATCATATTCTCTATCACTCTTTATTATTACATTGGAGATTATTTTCTTTACCCTTTTCATATTTTATGAATCATGGATCACTTCCACTACTCTGATATTATCTTAGCCATATACTATTATATTTTATAATATTAGTTGAAGAAATCTTATTAAGTTTGTAATTTCATTTAAAATAGAAATATTAATGTTCTATATTATTGATTAAACAAGGGTAATTATTAAATTACATGTAATATTAATGAAGAATTTTATTAATCATTCAAATTTTGTGGAATTCATTGGAAAAATAGTGATAGGTATTGTCTAGTTATAGTGACACCCTCAACGTAGGGACTAGTCTCATGAGACAAAAAAAGTATCTAAATTTGATGGATATTTTTTTACACCCACATATTTGTTAAGAATTATGTCTTTGTGGATATTTCTTAATGGTAAGATTCATGATATCTTAGTTTAGGGGCCTTGATATAAAGATCATAAATTTTTGTATTTACTCATTTTAATTATTTTGAATTCATTTTTTCATTATCCATGTGATTTTTATGTTTATAATTGTTGTTTATATAATTTATAGTCAATTTGTTGATTGAAATTCCATGTGTTTTAAGTATCCATTAAACCATATTGATTACTCCATATCTACTCATGAAAATTTTTGTTGTATAATTTATATTAATAATCATTTTATCTAGCCCTTAATTTTTTCACTTTCCACTATGTATGAAGGAGAATATATTTAATGATTTCAAGGGTGAAATATTTTTTCAATAGTTGTGTTATTCTATTAATAATGTAATATGGGAATCTTGTCCTTATATATAATCCCAAGACTACTTAATTGATCAATCCATCATGGTTTTATCCTTTATGTCTTTTACCAATGGAATAAGTACACACCAACTATAAGGACCAAACCCATCAGGTCTTGCCTGCCATTGGATGGAAGGACTGCCAAAACCCCAATCTAGCCTCCAATAATTTTTGGGATATCAAAAAGCGATGATAAGGAATACCTATATTTGAATTCTTTTGACTAATGTACATGTATCATGTACTCTACCGTTTTAATGCATTAGCATAGCCAAACCAAAATTAAAGACTATAAAAATTATAGATAACCCATACATGAAATAAAATCTAGGTAATTTATCAGATTACAATACAATATAACCAAAGTGTAATGGAGAAAAATACAAGCACACTCAGAAAGGAATCCCCAACATGACAATAGATGGAAATGAAGAAAACTGAGAGACCATGACTCTCTGTTTCTATGTCCAATCACCATACATAGTAAATTCACATAGGTATCACTATGATTAACCATAATAATCAATGATACATATTTCATCTTCATAATACATGACACATGTCAAAAAATACCATGCAGTAGTGACAACATATATGTACCTACTATGACACACTAAAAACAAAAAATGGGCAATATAGTGATACAAAAATATCCATCTCGACCAAATGAAAGAGGGAAACGAAATAAACTATATAGAAACACACACACACACACACACACATATATATGTTCATAAATAAACTCATATGATTGATAAGGGTGATCTCTATCTCTATACACATTCAAAGTAAATGAGTCGGCTTATAACCCTAATGGTCTATCATTAATGATATGAATTATGTGTAACCATATAACAAACATAGAATATGGTCCTAGTCTTCTCCACTATGTACTAAAGCTGAGGGATCCACAACTCTCTGTCATGTAACCAGAGTAACGAATCCAAAATATTAGTTGAGGGGTCTTCACCCTAGAACTGTGATCTTCGGCTTAGGGATTTAGAACCCCTATAGAGGACCTCCACCCCACCGAAGCTCAAATATTAGGGATTACCAATATATATATATATATATAGAACTCACACTTTTGTAGTAGGGTAGTGTATCATCACTATAAATATAAATAATGTGGGGAATATTTTCCCTTGTGTGGTAGGGTATTATTGACACTATCATTCCTTTGGAATATAGGGAACCCATTAAATAGTGTGTTGAAGGAGTGTTGGACATAAAATATCTCTGATTATCTTACCCTTATCCTCACCATCATCAAGCATCACCTAATTAATTTTCATTATCAGAACATGTCACATTATATCTATTATCCGTAATGAATTTGACCATCATTATCTATGAAAATACTACTATATATAGGATAATAACTAGCCAAAATCTAGGTCCATATGAAAGATATACAGGATAATGAATTCAAAGGAGGGAATACATGCCCTGTATTGGGGTCCACATTCATGTGACCCCACCTCATCACCT
Source organism: Viscum album (assembly GCA_963277665.1). NCBI lineage: Eukaryota > Viridiplantae > Streptophyta > Magnoliopsida > Santalales > Viscaceae > Viscum > Viscum album. The sequence continues at coordinate 282,095,731 of OY728138.1, read as the reverse complement.
GACCATGTTCTCATCTAGAATTGGATAAGATTCCATTACACGGTACACAACATGTATGGGTAATTCATGGTATATCATAGCCACTTGGGGTCTTCTCATGTGATTTTGGGAATGTCCACATATGCTGGGTCATTCTTGTGTATCTCCCCATGCACATGCCTATTCTTGAGTACCACCATGTTCCCATGTACCCCCATAATAAATGTCATGTTAAACTGAATGGGGTCTTCTAAGGGTGCCAGCTTGCACATGACATGACCCCTCTATTAGGGTTACATGGCATGTGGTTCGGTATACTGTGTGCGATCCTTAACAATTCAAAAACTAGATTCAAGGGCAGGGGATACATGTTGTGTGTTCTTCTAGTATAAATAATGTGTATTTATTTTTTTGAAATAAAATGGATATCCATAGTGATGTTTCTAGACCAACCACTCTTTCTATTGTTATCACCCATTGACAACCCAAAAAATAAGGTAATCTCCTCCATCTATAATTTCTCAATATCTAGGGGATCAAAATTTGAATCTAACAATCCACTTAAATCCCACAATTTTGGTCATCAATCCTCCTATCTTCTGTCATATAATTCGATAAATTCTCAAAATCCCAAATTCTTAAAGTTTCACATACAACTCACGATCTGTCCTAGTCCATCCAGAAACCATAGATATATCTAGTGTTCATAAAACCACTATGAATATGGGGTTTCAATCATGCTTGAAATATACATGTATATTTTAAACCATTCCCCCATGCACTATAATTGATTACTATTAAGAATAAGTGGGGTAATGTCATAGGAAAAAAATGTGAAAATTTCATCTCCCGATAGTTTATAGAAAATAGTCATTGATTGTGGAAGACATGGAGAGAACATGAAATATTCGTAGAAAAAATGAATTAAATAAATTTATCTTATCTATGAGATTAAATATATGTTCCAACACCTAGATAGTGTTCATGATCTACCCATCCATCTAGGGGAAGAACACCATATTCATCTTCAATTTTTTTTTGGAATCTCTTATTCATGCATCTCAACAATTATAATGTAGACCACTCATCATAGTCTGATACAATCATCGAGGGTACCCTAGGGAGTTAGATAATCTCTCCCAAATAGAACATCCCTAGAATCTCCACGTAACATTTTCCCCTACTATTAAGGATGTGTGTTTACTTCATATGTTGATAAACTATCACCTAGTTGGCATTATGGAATCTTTTTATCTCTAGAAGCACGACAATAAATTCCATATATATCCCTTCACATTTCAACAGAATGATTTCCAGAGGCTCATTAAATACTTCAAAAAAATGATGCTCATCCTTCACCTACTAACATGTGAAAAACCAGGAGATGACCTCAACAACTCTATGCCTCATGTCAGTCCACCAAAAACTATAGCTCAAGGCCTCTCTACATCTTCACTAAACTGACATGTACAACCAAATGAGAAGTATTAAACTCTATCATCGCATCCAACCTTACAATTTAATGAACTACCATACATCATTGGAGAAGGATGATGTGTTCCCCTCCATCATTAAATCCATCAGGTGGTTCTCTTGAAAATTTCAAGTCATAAAAAAAACAAAGTCAGTGTCCCCCAACTGTGTCTTCCTCCCAAACTAGACGAGGATAGTTGTCAACACCATTAACTAAAGATATTATGCACCCTTCTCATCCACAAAGTATCTCTTCAATGAATCCAACTACTCTAAAACCTCCTTAACCAAATGAGAGCAGGTTCCCCTGCTAAGGGAATCTACCACCATGTTTCCCTTCTCTATAGTATAGTATATCTCAAATCCTTTGTTTTTCGTGAACTCCATCTAGTGATATTATCTCATTTTTAGATGTCACCGTGTGACCATATACATATGGATATGATGTAATATATAAATATAAAATAACCCTCCCAAAAGATATTTTCACTACATCTTAAGAGTGAAGTTCATCGTCACTGAATCAAAGTCAAGAGTGACATAGTTCTACTCCCAGGAACTCAATTTTCTATACCCATAAGATACCACTACTTAACATTGAATCAACACCAAATTGATTCTAGCTATAAATGAATAAAAAACCACTATTTACTCCATAACCTTCTCTAGTAGTCTTAATATACAACCACTGCTCAGAATCATCCTGAAGGACTCAAATGATCTCTGAAACTACATCATCTAGATATATGGCTACCCATTCCATGTTAGGGTGGTTGAACAGGCTCATATCCTATAAAAGGTCCCCATGAACCTCCATTAGTACCCATCCAATCCTTGATAACTCTACACCTATAACATGATTTTGGGTGGCTACCAGGAAATTAGTAAATCAATCTTCATGGGATCTGCAACTAATCCATGATCATAAAAGTCATTCCCTAGAATTGAAACCTCCTATATTAAAAACCGGTACATTGAATGCATAACATAAATATTTTTCTCCAAGAGTATGTAAAGGCACATCCTCAAGTGTTATGTCTATACAAATTCTGATACAGAGTAGATGTGTATGTATTTAATAAAGATAGTCAAAATTAGTTCTATGTATGAATATAATATCTAGGTCAAAAAACCATGAAAATAGTGGGTGAATTCATAACATTGAGATACATCTCTATTAACTATTTTTTTGTGGCATCAGAGTGCCAAATTCAAAATATCAGCCTTGTGAATGCTCAAATGGTTGTAACCAGTCTTGAGAAAAATATTAGACAACCAAATCACTCCTTGTAACTAATAAAATATATCATCAATAATATATAATGGGTACTTTTTTATTATCATTTATTCAACCAGGTGAAAATAATAAATACAATGCTTCGACATCCAATCCAACTTTTCACAAAAAAAACTAGAGCAGATTAGGGGGAAACACTAGATCTAATAAGACCCTCCACCTGAAAGTCCTCCAACTACAGCCTCATCACCCAAAGCTCGGTCATGGCTATCAAATATACTACAGAAAAATTTGGTATGGTTTTAATAATGTGTATGTCAATGAAGGATTATATCTCCCACATCAAAGAATATCCTATAATATCCTTTAGAAATAATTTCAAAAATTCATCCACTTCCGAAGGAAACAAGACACATAGATCGACCGTTGTAACATGGGATAAACTTTATAATTTTTGGTTTATTGGCTACAACCTCTTTCTCATAATAATTTTTCATTCATACAAAATATCCTTATCATAAGAAAATTATTATCTAATCCCGTATTTATAACCGAATATAACTCACCTTTGATGATAGATGGTTTTGACTCAAACTATGGAAAAAATATCTATGCACAATATAGGATCATAGGGTTTCATAATGGTGGCTAGGAGGTCCCATGTGAAACTATCTCCACTAACATATTTTTTTCACTACTAGAAAATAAGGGATATCAAATAATTTCATCTAGATAGAACCTCTAAGAAAATACATCAAGATATACTCTTAGTTGTGAGAACTAGATCTCATACTAGGAGTAAGAAGATGATATAATTACTCAAACCTATTTCTACTATTACTGAGGAAAGAGAAATATAAACACGTATTATACCTTTTATCATCTTATGTGTTACTAATTCATAACACTATAAGGATTGAAACTACCCATAAAACCATATTTCAACTCGCCGAGCCTAATTTGGGACACCTCATGGTGATGTTAGAAGGAGCTTGTAACACCATCATCCACTAACTACTCCACCTGCAGTATCTACTCTCATTCCTCTTCTGGAGCTCTCTCTATAAAGTTTGTCCTAGATATTCCTAAGAGAATCATGATCATGGTGCTTCCTCTTCAATGGAGGTCCATCCACTATCTGCATCCCCTTATCTACATGATGGTTCAGGAAATACTGAGTTAAGTAACCTTACCTTTTGTAAGCATATAATAACCCCTGTCATGGATGAATGGATCCTATGGGTGATCCACATGCCTTAGATTTTCAGGACTGAGTCTATGATTGAGAATTAATTATATTATAAGATCTTGCCAGGTAACTCTTACTACCTGGTGCAGACGGCTTAGCTACATGATTCCCATTACCAGTCCGGTCACCTCGAAACCCTATTCTAGGAAACTCTTAGACACTAGATCCCTCTACAGCACTCCAGCATAAGTGGATAGGCATAAGGAAATAAAAGTGTATCAAATTTCACTATAGAGTCCCTAATATAACATTTATTCCTCAAGGAATCCATCACTTACTGTATCATGGGAGTACTGTAAAAGGTCAATGAACATCATGACAAATGTAGGTACTAACATAACACCCTACTACACCTCTAAATGTTCGTGGGTAAAAATATAAAATAATAATAATAAAGGGTAATAATTCTTATGAAATAGCTAATGGATATTGGACCATGCGATAATCATCTCGTTATTGGTCTGTATAATGAAAATCATTTATCACCCAGTCGCTCCATGGAAAATAATAGCTACTAGTGATACTATCTGATATATCATGTTCTGAACCATATTAAAAAGTCAACCCACAAACTCTTAAAAATCATCCAATTCATTAATATTCGGATCAGAATAGAACCTCAATGGTATCATATCTAGTAACTCATGAAGTGTGCTAAGAATGTGTGAACCCCCAGCCTAAACTGCCAGTACTAACTACTTCTCAATAATAATGGGTTATCCTATCAGGCTAGATAGAGAAATAACCATATGGGATGACCCTTGAATTTTGGTATCATCACTCATTGTATCATCATCATGATCTAGAATTGGTAACCTGGATGGATATCTTTGAAGAGGTTCCATAAAAGTTATAAAGATGCACCACTATCATGTATATATATATATATATATATATATATATTGTGAGATGACTTGATATAGAATGTTTGAGGAATCAATCATATATGATGCATATAAAATTTTTCACTACAAAAATTATATAGGTATGTTGAGTTCACAAGTAGGTAGTATGGGTCCTTGTTTATGGATACATTAGCTAAAATACTAACACTGGGTTCCCTGGCCTAAGTGGTATACTCGAGGCACTCAACCATTGTTTTCATGTGTTCCCCACCAATCCAAATATGGGTAAAAATCTAAACACCATACCAGTGATGAATCACCTCTTAGACCACTCTATCTCGACCCAACATGTTAGGTCCCTCCAAGATGGTGGAGAGTCAGGCTACCACAACCACAAGCCTTCCTCAAATTTTCCATGATCTGGAGACATGTAGTGAAAAAGAATAACTATAAAGGGATATATTGACCTATATATCTATACACACACATGCCCAAAAATATATATGCATTAGTGTATATGAATAAAAACCAAATTCTATAATCTATAGAGATAAAATATACATATAATAAACTCCAATGAAAAAATTAGAGTACAATAAAATAAAACAAAAGTTTAATGGGGAAAAATAAATTACCACCAAGAAATGAAGCCGCAACATGAACAAATTGAAAATAAAGAAATTTAAGATTTATCATCTCCTCATATCTATGATTGATCACCATACATGATCAATTGATATAGGTATATGTATTATCCACCACATTCACCATCAAACTGTCTATTATTACATAATAAAGAACATGAATTAGAAAATCCCAATGATTATTGGGTATATACATACCCAGTAGGAGACCCCAAAAACCAAAAGGGTGTGATAGAGGCATAAAAAATGTATCTCAATCCAATGAAATAGAAAAATGAAACTCAACAGGTACACAGACAAACATTTGTATATATACGATCATAATGATACAAAAATGAGAGAGAACGTGTATATCCATTGCACACACCAAAACAAATTGATGAGTTGGTATATAGCTCCAAAGATCCATCTAAGATGCCTAGAATCATGCACAACTGCACCAGAAACCTCATATGCACACTATATCCATGGGACCCACAAATCAAAACCATGCAACCCGCATAACCTCAGTATAATATTATTTGGGGGACTTCACCCAAGAACTTTTCTCTACATCTGAGGGATCCAAAACTATCATGTAGCACATGCACCTTACTGGATCTCAAATAAGTGGGAGTATCACATTGTAGATAGATGATTAAGACCCTTAATTTGTATGGGGTGTACAGAATAAATATATTAAATTAAAATGAGGAACCCACAACATATTTTGATATGTGGGTACTGACCCACTTATCACTCGATAATATGGGTAACCCACTCCCAAGTGTGATAGTGATATCTGAGACTCATCATCTCTCTTATGATCTAGCAGTAATCTCTACCATCTTCATGCAACACATAAAGAATTGTCACCATTTTAACATCTCATATTATTTCTCATGATAAAAACATATGTCCACCATTTCATTCTTGATGGAAAACAACTTTGATAGGCTACTCGTGGACCAAATTTTGATTCCAAATAAAGGATATATGATAGGAAGAAGTTAAAGGGGGAATACATGGTGTGTCTGGTGGTCCATAAAACATGTTTCCCATCCTCATTGTCTACCATTTTTCTCCTATGGACATGACTTAAAATAAATTTCATAGTACACAACATGACTTCATAATATACAATGTCTCTCATATACTCAATATCTTCTTGTGTTTTCCTGGACATGCCCATATACATTGGGTTGGGACCGTGTACTTGTCCATGAACATGGACATACCCAGGTGTCAGTTCTTGTCTATGTACACCAAGAGTACACTGTTAGTTATATCGCATGGGGTCCTAAGCATGTTCTAGCTAGAAAATGGATTGGTCACCTGAGTAAGGTCATAAGTTGTATAGATAGGCTATATGGTGAGGGATCCATAATGTTTCTAATCAAACTGTAATGAAGTGATGTGGAATACACACCCTATATTCTTCCTAGATATATATATATCTTACAGTGGGATTTTTCATAGAAATTGACCTTCCTTCACACAGTTTAAAGATCCACCATTTCCACTATGATGCTTACCCATTAACCACCCCAAATCGAATGGAATATCTTTTGGTCATTTCCATCACCCTCTAGTGGATAGAAAATGGAATCATGTGATTTTGTAAAAGCTTGCAACACCATTCATCATGTCTCATGTTTTATGTCCCCCAATTACATCACTAATTTGGATCATGTATCCACAAATCATGATCCATCCTGAACTTTCCACAAATCCATTTGTCATTATATCAACCTATGTTAATCCAGGGGTTAGATATTGTGTGAACCTTCCCCAACAATATCAGATTGTGGCTCCATGGTAATATCATGATGAACACAAATAATAGGTGGAGATAAATCATAAGAACATGTATGAAAACATAGATAGACATGAATTATTATCCAAAGATCTTGGATCTGGGAAGCTAGGGTGAGAATATGGAATAATCATGGATAAAAATAATTAAATAAATTTAACTCTTATACATGGTTCACATGAAGAACATGCAATTATAAAATCAAAATCAAATAATATTTCAATTCTAAAAATTTTATTAAAAATGAATGATATCCATAATTGATGATCCCTACCTTAATTATGGGTAGAAAATTGATGAACAACGCAATCACCAATGTTGTGGGAATCCCATTATGATCGTTGCCTACCCATCCACCCTGATTCAAGCTCTCTCCTTCCTTCGATGTAATATTACAATGAAGATGATGAATATCCACCTCTAAGAGCTTATAGTGTGATGAAACTAACCCTAGTGAAATGATATAATATTTTTTTTTAAAAAGAAATTAGCTCTTTTGGGAATTTATTAATAATATAAAAATTATAATTATGTTATTTCATTTAAATTCCTCACCAATTACCACCTTAAAAGAACATTGAGAACCTACTAACATTAGGTCACACCAAATGTAAACCCCACAATCTGGACTTAGCTGTGCTCTTGGACATTCAATCTGAGGCACTTTTTGAGGTAATTTCACTTTTTAGGAAAACTTCTTCAATGTGATATTAATATATTCAATATTTTAAAAATATCATTTCTTGGAAAATAATGCCTCAAAATACCACATCGTCTCACCACCATACTCTGAAAATATTCCTTAAAATATTTCAAATTATTATATGTAATGTTAGGTTAGTAAAAAAGATATAGGTTACTAGAGTTTTGTTTCAATATTTGATAAGAGAGAATGTTTTGTAAGAATGATGGGAACAAAATTTCATAATAAAACAGATAACATGATATTTATGATAATACAGTAGAGTATTTAATATAATTTTAGAAATTTTTATTCCATGGATCAATAATCATTTTCGATTTCAGATACTATGTGAGTTCAATTGATTACAGATGAAGCCTTGAGGAAGGATGTGAATCAGTATGTGTGTTCAATGTAGAGATTATGTTGAATTGTTTTTGTAGTTTTTATTAATGATATAATAATAAAAACTAAGAATTATGAATAGTATGATAGTCCCATGATACTAACTATTCAATATTTTAGAGGAAATGGAGTAATTTCAAAAATTTAGTAACATTAAATTTTATTTTCGTGATGTTTCTTTTCTAGGATGCATTTTATCCCTAAATGTATTATATATTTGTATTTCTTGGCCAAAACACAATAAAATTAAATTTCTTATAGGTGAAATTTTCCATCAAGGATTTAATTAAGGTGTAATTAATGTTTACTGGAGAACATATAATGATGTGGTTTTAATTATTAATGGTATTTTGGATTGATTATTAATATAAAAACTTCATGGATATTTCTAATAATATTTATTTTTATGTAAAATTAAAATAATTTTAATTTTAATAACATATATGGAATGGTATCAGTCACCTAGAAAAGTGATTTTTAAGAAGAAATGATATTTTGGGAGTTATTTATTAAAAATGAAAAGATAACATATAATGTAATTTTATTATATGAAAAGGTGATCCGCAGTAAAGTTTACTACATTTTTTACTTTACTTGGAAAAAAACTATATTTTGGAATATGAAATTTGGGTGTATGTATGTTTGAGTGATAAAGGTATCTTGGAGATTAAAAAATCAATTTTATATGAATAATTTATCAAACCATTATGATGTTTGGGATCAAATTAAATAGTGAATATTTAAGCAGTTTAATATTTCACATTAGTGGCAATTAATATTTTTAATTTTTTTAATATTTATTCAGATTGTATATTATTTAATTTTTTTAAACCATTGTGGTTTCTTATAGGAGGAATAATGTTTCATCATTTTATAGATATTATAGTTAGTTAATATTTTATATTAATAATTCAGGAATGAAATTTTATCATCATAATAATGATACCCATCAATTGATGAAATCAATATTATATAATTGTAAAAAATTATGTAAATAACTTTTATTATGTTTTTTTATTCCAATTTTTATGTAAATCCACAAATATAATCAATCTAAAGATAAATCCATGACGTCTTATTTTTAATTTAACACTCAACTACAAAGCCACATATTTTAAAACACATTTCCAATTTTTATTCTTATAAATATATATGTAAAATATTTTTCCTATTGTTAACCTATAAATTAATGTTCATGACAAAATATATAACTGATTTTAATAATATGGCATGACATATTTATTTTAGAAAATAAGAATTCATATTTTTATGGTGTGATTTATATAGGAAAGGTACAGTTTAATTCCTTTTTATTAGTTTATCCTTTCATTTTATAACAAAACTATATTCAAAGTCATACTCCACCCGCAAACCTGGGCATAGATGTATCATGGAAAAATATTATTCAAATATAAATGTTATAATATCGTAGTTAGGTTAGAGGGTATAAATAACAATAAATGAATTCTGAAATATAATTATAATTAATTTCTGTAATTAAAATGACGTATTAAATCAATAACATTAACATTCATCCATTTTTTCTAGGATAAAAATAAGAATATATTCATTTAATGCTTTAAATTTATTTTTTTCAATCACAGGTATTTGTAGACATTTTCATTTATAACATTATTATTAAAGGCCAATTTTAGAAAAATTATTTAAATTAGTGATATAATTTTTGAAATTTTCAAGTAATAATAGGCTTAGGGTTAATTTTTTAATATTTTTACGAAATAGTGGAATTTTTTTAAATAGTGATGAAATATTAGTTTTTTATGGTTTTCATTTATTTTAATTAAATAAAATAATTTAAAATTATCATTAAATTTCTAATTTTATCATAGAGTAATAAAGATATCCTTTAGATATTAATAAAATAATTAATTACAAAGAAATATTTATTCTACTTTATTTTGATATATACTCATTTTTTGGTGTAAAATAATTTTTTTTATAAATAGATTTTCATTGTGCTTTATGAGTATAAATTTAATATTATTAATTATAATTATATAAATTATGTCTTGAAAAATGGATTTCATATTTTTAATATATAGTGTTGTATTTAATAAATAGGACCCATTTATTTTTTTCCATAGAAATATTAACCGTGGTAAAGAGTTGTCACAATTATAAGGGTAAAATGTTTAAAAGTGGTAAAATTATGGTATATGGTTTTAAAATAAAACCAAAACATCCCTTTATTTCATATTATAAGTTTTTATGAATATAATAATCCCAATACTAAATATTTTTTAATTTATTGCCCCTTTACTTTGATAATGAACTGAAAAAATATAAGTAAAAATAATTAAAAAATATCAATATCTTTGTGTTTATATCTCTAATATTGTCTTAGTGGTTAAACGAGGTTATGTTTGGTTCAAAAGTGTTGTATTAAATAGGAATGAAACTTATTTATCTTTATTATTTATTTTTCATTATTAGTGATAGAATAATTAATTTAAATGCTTACACAATGTCGATAATGTTATTATTAAAGTAATAATAAAATTAGAGTAAATTATTTTAAAATAATTAAAATATATATATATATATATAGATTAATTACTGTGCTACAATATTTTCTTACATAAATATAACTTATTAGTGAAATTTAAAAATATTATATTCTAATTCTATTACTATTGTGGTGTCTTTAAAATGTTATTAAAAAAATAATATAGATGAAAAAGGTTTTAATGAAAGTATTAATAAATTAAAATTCATTATACAAGAGTTTGAAACAAGGAAAACTCAACAAATACCCATGGTATAGGTATGTTTTCCTCATGTCTACTTCATTAATACATGTTTATATCACGCACTGATTTTTATTTATATGGTGTTTATACTACCCAGTTGAATTATTAAATAATTAATTAATTTTATTCTTATTTTTTAATGTTTTAGTTCATGTTAAATAGTATAAGGGATTTTGATTCAAATGTTATCAAAGATGTAAGGTATTCATTTTATCATTTATTTTTTATCGATATTTTATATGTTCAAATTTTCTGTGGGAAAATTATATAAACCATATTTGTTAATTTTAATATATTTTCTTCTTGAGTGGCTATTTTTTTGGTGTTCTGTTGGTTTCCATTAATTATCATATCTCTGTGTACTCAAAATGTTTGAATTAACTTTTATAAGAAAACTGGATTTTTTTCTATTAGATTGGGAATATTTTTCTTTAATTTCCATATTTTCATTAAAATTTTCTATGGATTATTTTTATTATTCTATAAAAATTTATTAATATTATTTACAAAAAAATTTCTTTTTATAAGGTGTTTTATAAGTAATCTTCAAATCATTTTCCAGAAAAGTAAAAAATGGAATTTGTACCAAAATTTTAAATTTAACAATATAAAATTGTAGTATTTTTTTAAAATAATGAAAATTATTTCTGAAATTATTTATTAAGTTAATTTATTTTTTTTTAAATACTTTAGAAATTTTTATTTTCAATTTATGCTTTCATTTTCTTCAATTTATACCAATGGTTATTCCATTATTTTAGAACGTCATATTTTATGAATCAATGTTATTTTATCATCCTTTTTTTTGGATTTTACCTCACTTAAGATCATTCACATTATTGTGAAAGTGTTCTATATCACTCTACATTATTCCCATATTCATTATTATCTCCACAGTTTTCCCATATTGACGATCATGGAACTTCTCTATTAGAATAATGTTGTCATAAATATATAACATTTCATTATATAGTATTAGTTGAAGTTAGATTATTAAGAAAGTTATTTCATTTATTGAGAAATTATTGATGTTTTGGGGTCTTGATTCAATATTAATAATTGTGGAATTATAACTAATTTTTTGAATGATTTTCATTGATCATTAAAAATATAATGAATTTATAGGATTCCTATGTGATGGGTGACTCCCAATTATAGATATCCCCTTGATTCATCAATAGGTCTCATTGAGATAGAACATGTGTCCATGTCAAATAGGTATTCGGTTTGAAACTACCTTAAAAATTACTTTTTTCATTTAGACCCCTTTATTGTATAATTAATGATATTTTATTTGAGGGGCCATAATAGAAGAATCATGAATTTATGTATTTATGAATGTATTTTATTGGTAATTAATTTTTGTTATGCATGTGATTTTTGGCTGATAAATCCATTAATGTAGTTTGAAATCATGTTATGGATTGAAATGGAATTGGTTTTTAATATTAATTCTACCATATTGATATTGTCTTATCAAACCCTAATAGCTTCTGTTGTACTGTTTCCCTTAATGATAATTTGATATCACCCTTTGTTTTCTTTCCATTACGCATGATATAAATAATTATATATTAAATTAATTCAAGGGTGCAAGAATATCTCTGAAGGCAATATTATAATTTCCAATGTAATAAGGAAACTTGTATATATATTGTCTCACAATATTTATAAACTATTAGATATTTCATGGGGTGATATCTTTTATATGATGACAATTTAATATGCATGAATCAACTCTGGTTTATTGGTGTCGGTCTGTTACAAGAAGAGTTTTGGGAATGAGTCACATCATCATACATTTCAATACATAACCACGCAATATTGAAAAATATTTCAAACATAAGGAGTGGATACAATATATAAAAGAAGAGATTAATCATATAATAAATAATGAGTCCTGGGAAAATAATCCAAAATCTTTTGATAAAAAAATTATTATGTCTAAATGAGCATTTAGAAACAAGATAATTGATATGATATAAGTTTCTATAAACAATGATGGACATGTATTCAAAGGGTACTCTCAAATTTTGGGAATTTAATTTTATGATATATTTTTCCAAGTATCTATTCCTGAAACTATCTGAAAATATCTATCAATTTAGGTTCACAAGAAATGGGAAACAAATAGAAGGATGTAATGTTATAATTTATTAATGTTGAACATAATTAGAATGTTTTTATTGAGGAACATGAGTGATATCTGATTGATGATAATGGAAAAATATTTTAAATTAAATAATTATCTATATAGAATAAAAAATTTAAATGGACTTGGTATTTAAATTTAATTGGGTACATGAAAAGCATGGGGTTCAATAAAATATCGGTAGATAAAAATTTTACATTAAGGAGAACTTCACTATATTATATATTCAAATAGTGTATAATGATGAAATAATATTTTCTTACGATAAAAATAAATAGTGTGTTTATTTCTACCAAAAACATATTGAGATTAAAACGTTGGTACTTGAAGAATTGAATTATTATCAGCATTAAAAACAACCTAAGATATAGTTCATATTTTCATTTTACAAGATAAGTATGCTAATGATTTTTCTAAAAGGTTTCAAGTGGTGAATGAAAGATGAGTATATACTCCTATATATGTTGAAATAATACTTAAAAAAGATAATTAATTTAATAAAGTAAATGAAAAGTAACTCATATAAATTATTTCATGTATTTTATTTATATCTGTATTATGGATAGATATAGTTTTCTCCAGACACATTAATATAAGTTTTTGTTAAATTTTATGGAATATCATGTACTATTATCAAATTTAATTCTAAAATATGTTTCAAATACTTTTAACTATTCACTATTAAGGAAAAAATATGTAAAATTAAATATAAAAAGGTTTTTACATATAGATTTGGGAGTAGTTATGGATGAAAATATTCCTCTTTGGGTTAATTATTCATTGTTGGTGACATGTTTGTTTCACTGAACTCAAAGAAATAGGTAATTTAGAATTTTTGTATAAATACAGAAAAATATGTTTCAGAATCATAAGATTAATCTTAAATGATGTGGATGAATAATAATAATTAGAATATGGAAGTTTAAACTAGATACCCACTTATTATCACATGTGATAATCAATGTTAAATTAATCTATCTAAAAATATAGTGCATCATTCTGGATCAAAACCTATAAATATTAATTATCATATTTAAATGTACAAATTTTTCAATAGTATATTTTTTCATGATTTTTTTTCCAATGATATTATGCTTTGATATGTTTAGAAATAGACTTATAAATTAGTTATTTCAGCAGTTAATGCTAACAATCTTAGTTTGGTTCAATATATGACATTGATCAATAAATATTCCATAGTTTCTTACTTTATATTATCATGATTAATTTTTTAGATAATATATAAAGTGGAAAATTCATTATTTTTATTCATTAATTGTTCTAATGACTGTATTATTTGGTGTAGAAAATCATTTTTCAGATCTATTTCATATTTATCTTTTTAAAATAACTTATTTACATAGAAGTTTTTATATGATGGTTTTTTAGAAGAAATTAATGTCTCGTGAAATCACCCTTGTTTTATACATCGATATGGATTGTTTAAGACTTAGGGTGGACTATTTCATGACTATTTATTCGAAAAGTTGGATGGGTTTATAAATATTGTTCTCTTTAGTTTTTTTAAATGATGGAGATGAATGGGTAGGTTTGAAAACAAATATAAAGGGGGATAAAGTTTAACCCACTTGAGGATGATGTTGTATTTGATTCCAATTCATGTGATGTAATCACAGGTATTGATGGGAATTTGAGCATTATTTATTATGATATTTAGTTTTATGAATATTTTTATGGTCACTGTCAAATCATTTTTGATTGTGACAATAGTTTCAAGAAAATAGTTATATATATATATTCATTCACATGAACTAAAATTCCCCACTTCTATATTAAAAATTTTTATATATTGAGGTGAGTTGAAGGATTTATTATATGTATTAAAAAATTGTATTGATCTTTATGTTTTATATAAGTGATAATGATAATTTATTTTTATAAAATATTTGATAGATTTTGGAAGATACATTATACTGTGGATGTTTGAATTATATTTCACGATTGACAATGATGTTTCTTAGGAATGTATAGAAACCATCTAGGGATTGTTTAGAAGGTTATAGATGGAATTTGGATGACTTGAATAATTTATATATATATTTAACTGATTTATAATATATATATAATGGAGATGAAAATCATAAAGGAAGCTATGTATGGATCATTCCATATTGTGAATATATAATTTGGTTAGACAAAAAATCCAAAAAAAAATTAATGTTGAATATATGTTTTAGGAGAATAATCTGCATAAGAATCAATGTTTATAAGTTTCATTGAGTTCACTATGAGAAAAGTTTTTCCCTGTTTTAAATTTTTTCTGTCTTGGAACTTGATTAAACATAAATCAGTGTTTAAATATTTATTACTACTCTTGTTAATCATCATTACTGGATTTGTTATCTTCTGATATGTGTAAATCATTTATATAAGATGTTTCTTCACCTGTTTACGTATTAATTTTTAAATAACTTTCCTATTTTATTTAGGATATCCAAAATAAAAATTATTTCATCTTTATATAAAATATACATTGTGAATTTATGGCATTAAATTTTAAATAAATTAATGTTTTGAGGATTATAAAATTTATATTATAACAAAAAAAGTAATTACTATCCTTATTCCAGGTAATATTTTTTTTTATTTTTGAATTATCAGGATGTTGTTATTCACGATTCAAACAGTTGTGAATGGGTAAGTTGTAGAGGTATTTGGGTGACAACAGGAGGCTTCTTGATCCCAATAGGTTTTATTTATATATTTATGTAGTTAAAATTAAATAAAAGCATGATAAATGATAGTACCTAGTCACATATTTTATTATAGAACATGGATGTTCAAAAACTAAATATATAAGAAGAGTTCTTAAGAGTATTTAAGTGACAAAAATTATAGAAATTATAATCATGTGTTTTATTGAATATATGAATTAAAGATAACGAAAGATGTGACATAGTTTAAAGAATTGTAATAATTATTTTTGAAAATAATTTAAGTGTTGAGAAAAGTAACATAATACGGTTTATAAAAAAACAAGAAGATATTTTTCTATCAAGTCCATTAGATCTCATGATCTCTTTTATTGATCAATATATAGATAAATTCTTTTATTTATATTCAATATGATAGTGTATGTAATTCAATAGTTTTTTCCATTATCTTATTGATGGTATATGGTCATACCATTTTTGGATTTTACCTTGGTAATAAAATAATAAATGTGTGTGAGTGGTATTAAAAACCATTTACATTGGAGATTTACTCATCCATAGGAAGGCGATCATTTTCAAAAAAAATGCGATCAATATTTATATTCATCATTTTTATTTATTGATTACAAAAAATATAAATATAAAAATTGGTATATAGGTTTTTGGAATATAATTTTATAACTAAATCACCCCCACTACCTCTCCGATCTTAAAATCATATATATAATATTTTACACTATATAAGTTGGTAATCCTATAAAATGATATTTTAATTTACCTTAAGTCATATATCTCTCTTAAACAAAAAACACTTATGATTATAATTAATTTCTAATTATAACAAAACACCATGAAGAAAATTATTGTGTTATCCACCATAAAAATATTACTTTTTAAAACATAAAAAACATTCATGACCCATTCAATTAACTAATCCTTTCTATATTATCCTCCACATGTAATGACCCACCATTAATCCTTACATATTCCATAGAATTTAATCTAGAATTTAGTAACTTAAATTCCAAAATACCTTTTAGAATTATATTTTTAGAGAGTTAGGGAAAAAAATCATTGATAAAAAACATATATATTACAATTTCGACACTTCTTATCAGTATCCATTTTTTCTATAATATAAAAAATATAAAATGAAACGTATTTTTTATTCTAAAAATGTATTAATAAATTTCAAATTGACCTCTTATATTATGTTACCCACCATAAACCCCTATTAAAATTATTTTATAACATGTTATGAGACCCAAAATATCATTAAGGTATATAAAAATAATAATAAAAAAGTTATTCCGTGATTATAGATAAAAAAGTCCCTTTTAGAAAATAAATAATAGGCTCAAAATAATCATTTTATTACCCAAAAAAATCACATTTACTATCTAGATATTGTCAAAAATCACTACTTAATAAATATTTATGCTCAAATAAAACTCATCATGTTTTATTGAAGTCATAAATCAATCGTAGTTTTTTTAAATTATTCTTTTCACTCTTGAAAAGTAGAATATAATTTCATTTAAAAACATAATCATTATCTTATAATTAGAATTAAAAAGATTATTTCAAAAATCAATATCATGGATAGAGAAATAATACAGGTAACATTGGTAATAATTTTCATATCACTCATATAAATGGGGAAACCTTAACATTTACATATATAATAACCATCGCAATTACACATAAAATAACCAAAATACTTACTATTTAAAGAACCATCAAACATTATTACCATTGTATATTAGGTGAAATCTAATTGGATAACTTTGTCACATTATCCAATTAATTATAGATATATAATAGAACCAACAACCCTTGGTTTATAATGGAACCACTAATCATCATAAACAACACCAAATAAAAGTTTCAGAATACATAAAATCTAGTATCATAAAAATATAAATTACACCCATATTAAAACATTTTTGGATATTTATATTTATATTAAATTTTAGAACCATTTTCTTAAACAAAAACAACATTGGGGAGGATCGTTTTCTTTTAATAAAATGGGAAATTATATAAATGAATCAAAAAAACCAAAAAATGTTTATTGATTCAGGAATGGTTTTCATCCCTGTTTATGGTGAAATAGAACATTTTTTTCGTTTTATAAGTTTTATTAAAACATTCTATAAATAAATTCCTTTTAATAAAATTGAAAGAATTTATAAAAAATATTTATAATTAAATTTTTTTTTATTTGAGAAAATCCTAAAATTAATTTTACAAATATTTTTATTGAATAAAAATAATGATTTATGGAAAACATTAAGAAGGTTTTTAGATAAAATGTCCCTTAACATGAGTTCTAATCATCATGTATATTCTTTGACATTAAAATATTAATCTTATTTTAATTATTCACATTATTTATAATCATTTTCATGTTTATTATTAATTTTATCCCGCATATTACCAAGTTAAATCAATTACTTAATCATTTAAGATCACATTTAATGTTTTTATGACATTATTCTCATTAGTCAAAAATGAATTTAGTAAGTTCAATACATCAAAAGAGTAAATTGTTCCATCATTTAAATAATTATAATCATGAATTAATTATCATTTTTTTACAAAAAATATACTTTAATATCAAATCAAAAAAGATGGTTTGTAAAAATGAACTATGTTGAAATAATGGTTTCTATAGGGACCACTTATGGATGAGGGACATTCCCATTTTCTATAATCATTATAGAATGAATGTGTAATGTCCAAAATTTTCCATGTATTATTTTCAAATGTTGTATAGAAATAATTTGATACTAGGTTTCGATAAGGAGTGCGACTCTAAGGCCCGATGTGTATGAAATAAATGTTTGAAATAAATTATACATCAAATAGAATATGTGAACAGTTTTCCTGAAAGAGTGGAATAACTTTTAAATGGGTGTCCATATCAAAAATCAAAAGGCATTATTTTTTTCGTAGGTGTGAATTTACCTTAGTTGAGCCCTAGCATCGATCTACGTGGGTTGGCTGAGAAAGTTACTTTTAGGACTTTTTGAATGAAATAAAATAAATTAAGAATTTATTTAATTTAACACTATGGAAATACAGTTATGTTTTTTAACTTTTTCATTAGCAGTTTGGTTGGAACCCATGGTTTGAATTAATAACCCTGCAAAAATCCTTGGTAGCACTGAAGAGGATACCCCTTGCAAAAACCTCAGAATCGTTGGTGATGGAATATAAGGTAATGTATTGTTGCTCTAGTGATATGGAGGATCTCATCATCTAAGAGATCATAGTCAGCCTGTATTAATGATTGATCCAAACCCCGAGGTTGGACATGTTATTTAATTTCTTTATTTCCCCATTATTTTATTTAAATATGAACGTGGATCCACCGAAAAAAAGGTTGACCCTTGGGTCGATCATTCATGCCGGAGTATTTAATTGGATTTTTTAATTTGGGGAAGTATTATTTTATTTGATATGTTTTCATGATCCTTCTAATATGTTCAGATTGATTTCGTAACAAATAATAGTTGAGGATCGTTCCTTGAGTTGTTTATGTGATTCCTTCCCCTTGCTCCCTGTGCATTCTTTGATCATCATGGGTTTATGAATGAATGATATTTGCACATTTGATTCATTATTATATGATTTAAAATCACGGACCTATAATCGTGATGGCCTATAAAAAGTGAAAAAGATATTGCGATGAATGGATTGACGTGTTTTGGGAGATATTGTTTTTCGATTATTCATTGTGCAGATGATCAGATTTGATTTTCTAAGTCAATCATAGGTCTAAAACCTACCGAATCGCTATTTCAAGGTAGTGTTTACCATGAATCTTAATTCATGAGGTGAATTAATCATAAAATGTAACACCAAGAAATTGACTGAGGCATGTAGAGTAAAACAAATGTTCTGGAAAAGCCCAATGAATATGCCATGTATTTCGAAATACACTACATATGGACCCCACTAAGCATCACCTAGGGTTTTGATAAGAAGTAAAGTAACACAAGGTGTGTGGAACATTCCTTGAGAATATTCATGTATCTCATGGGATACATAAACATCGGTTAGGTCACACATTATGTACTTCAACACGAGGCTAAACCTCACCCACATACATTGGCTACCCCATGTTATTGTACACGAGTAGGAAAACACCGGTTTGCACCATGTACGGGAACACAGAAGAGGTATGTGGGTGGAACCCAAAATTTTTGGACATGGTGTGTAATCCTTTACACAAGCCATGTACACCCCAATTTTTAAGATATGTTATTCTGACACAGTTCGTTGGACACGGGTAGAACCTGCAGTCAAGGGACAGGGCGTGTGACCCCTTCTTCATGTCATTCATTGCCTTCTACATGGGTGGATCCCCTTTTCCACAGTATATTGGACAAGATTCATGTATTGGTTTCCCATTATAATTTCTTTTTTACGTTTACTGGTTTTCTTTCTTAACTACAAGAGTATGACCCCCTTGAGTAGGACTTTCTTGATAGAGTCATGAATCCCCTTTGAGAGGACGGAGCTGGATCCTCTATCATATCATGGCCCAATGTTGAGTCAGGTATTGAGGCATCCAATCCTAACATATATCTATATATAAGTTATTATAATAATCTATATGTGTCATGGTATACTCCAAGGCCCTCGCAGTGTTCCCAAATTATGTATCAGGATCTTCCTCACTCTTGGTGTTGGTTCCCCTCGAGGAAGTGTTTCATTTCCTCTCACTAGATCTATCAGTGTATCTGTAACGCCCCGACCCCAGCTACCCAGAGTCGGTTCATTACTTCGTTACATTTTCATGATCACGAAAGATCAAGTCTTGAAAGACCGATTAGTTTAGTAGCTTTAGAAACACTAGATACATTCATAAATGTTACATTACATCATAAAGTGAAAATCTAAAAATACAAATTCTCTATAGTCCACACTCATATCCTCTTTTGACTATCCCTACAGGTCATTCATAAAATACTTCTTCACATCCTGGAAAATATTAAAACATTGAAAGGGGTGATCTCAGATGCTCAGTAAGGATAACAATATTGCGGAAGCTTTCATAAATAAACATAAACATTTAAGGCAATGTATAACTAAAACAAAAGCCTTTTAAACATAAAATTAAACATAATATGGCAAAAGTAAAAAGAGATAATGCCATTTACTTATTCACATGGATATTCTACTAGTCGAATAATCGCATACAATATCAATAACCACTTTCATAATGATGGAATGCATAATGTCAGACTATCATAACCACGTAGTCAAGGCCTCGTGCCAAGACTGCAAATAAGATTTTGTCAAGGCCTCGTGCCAAGACACTAGTTTGTCTCATGAGACCTGCCGATGCATCGAGGAGCTATAGCAGGCTCCACCTGTCACTTATTTAGTCCAATGCATTCCTCATAAGAACATGTTTAAACATATCATAAACCATAACATAATCGTATCACATAAAACATGCATAAAGGAAACATAACATTTCCACATTTCAATCACAAGATATCAATACCACACATTGATATAATAAAAATGTTTTCAAAACCATTTTCAATACCAAAATAGAAGAAAGATAAAACATGGAATTTATTTTTCATTTTAAAAAAAAATTCTGGCTAGTAGAGGAAGCCGAAACCCAAATAATGGCCATGGCGGCAGAGAAGTCGATGTCACCGCATACGTACGACAAGAAAAACATTCCTTATTGTCATTTAGTAAAACACATCGTATAAAATTATTCCTTTTGAATAAATGTAAAAGTCAAAGGGTTTTATACACCATATAAAGGAAAGTTGTGTATAAAACCAAATACGCCTTAATGAAAGGAGATTGAGACGAAGTCCTTACAAAGATCATTTTTAAAATAAAATAGATCTATTATGTGTATTAACTATAAGTACACATAAAGAAAGTAAAAATACAAGATATGACATAATAATATCATGACATAATTTGAAAGTAGGAGATTAACCCAAAGAATGGAAATTGGGTTAAGAAATTCCCTTACCTTGCGTCCTGTCTTGACTCGACCGTTCTTTAACCTCCTGAATAATAAACTAGAGTTAATTTATAATTTCTTAAGAACCTTTTTCAGGTTTTTTATTCCATTTATATCACTTATTACCATTTTATGAACATTATGTATTTATTTAAGTTAATAACGGTCGTTTTGTATATCTTTGGTACTTGAGTCAAAAATAAACTACTTATAATTACAAGTTGTTCATGTGGTGAAATATCCATTATTTCCAGAATTATATTCATGATATAGATATCATATATCTCATATATATCCTGTATATACATTCATTTATAATATTCCATAACGTTTAGAGGTAAGAAATGAAATGCACTCTTCATGGAGACGGTAAGCCGTACGTACGCATGAACGCTACTTTCATTTCTATTTCGTAGTTAATGAAATCATAATGATATAAAGTTATATTATAATTCCAGTATAATATCATATATAATATCATTTACTCAATCCTTTATACATCCCACATATGGCATTAACGATTCAGATCACTTTGAGGGGGCGGTAGTCCGCACTTCCTAAAATGAATTTATCGCGTTTACCCATAATGGAAATCATAAAGTATGCCACAAATGAATAATACAGAACCTTATGTAAGACTTAAACATATTATATATCATATATAAATAGTGTGACATATTAATGGCCACCTTTGAAGGTGTTATATGAGTGTTGAACAATCATCGTTTCGTGAGGCAGAAATTCGCCATCCACAGAAACAGTATGATCTTTAACCATTATATGTAGGTGTGTGTAATTGTAGCTCGAATACTTCATATAGAAACATCCTAGTACATTTAGGATACTGGTTTTTCTACAAAATAAATGAATGAAAAGAGTTTAGGGTGTTGGATGAGAAAAATAAAACAAAATAACATAAGAGAAGACATTGCCTTAAAATTGGGTAACTCTTTTGATTTGAGCCAAAGGCTTCCATGGGAAGAATTCTGCCCAAAGTGAGGCTTCTAGGAGTAAGGGATGGATGTTGGGAGAGTAATTTGGTAGAGGTTGGCTGAGCCAAAATACTTTGAAAGTGTGAGTAAGGTGGTAGTGGTGGGGGCCTTTTATAAGTGGAGAGGAGGGGCACTCTTGGGAAGTAAAAAAATGTTACATTATTATACAATTCATTTCGGATTCTAAAGGACCCAAAATTTAATAATTCTAGGATAAGGTGACAAGGGTTCTAAATCTACCCATCCAATAGTCTTTGTACAAGTGTAAGACTTGGATTTTACATTATCTTTTCATTTTATTTAAATCGTTAATTAATGAGGTAATCACTGTATCATCATGGTGTCATAAATAATTTAATTTATTTAATGTCAAAAAATTATAAAAAACTATGATGATTTATTAAATCTTTTTATATTTATAATTAATATTTATAGTAAAAAATATGACTTGTATAACCCCATTTAAAAATTGTTTTAGTAAAACAACTCTTTTTTGTGACCTTTTTATTTTAACATTAAATAAAAAGTTATTTGTGTCCTTTTCCTACCAAATTGGCTCCATGGGGTCCCCAAGGTGACCCATGGATTTACTTGGTCGTCCATGACACATACAATAGTGGTTGGACAAGTGTAAAGGTCATTCCATATTTTTATAATACTATTTTTACCATAAATTTCACTGATTACCTTTAATCGCAATTAATTAAACGTAAATGTTACTATTCACCAAAAAATTATTTTAATCCCATTGAACCACATTTTACTTCCTAATGACAACCATGTATGTCTGATTTTTGAAAATCAAATCACAGAAGTGGTAATGTTTCATTTAAACGAAAAATCAGTTTTTTAACTACCACTTAGTGGTTTCACTATTCATCAAAAATTGAAGTTTTTCAGAACAATGCCAAAATTTCACCCTAAGCAATAATTGATATTCCAAATCAAAAAATGATGTCTATTTTAAAAAAATACAAACATATAATTTGCATTAATTAATTTTATAATTAATTCCCACTGTCACAACAAATAGCGTGTTTTTAAGAAACTATATATATCAAAAGATTGAAAATTGTTTATGTCCAATTTCAAAGTGAAATTAATTCTAATGAACACAATTTTATAAAATGGTAAAAATATATTCTAATTATAGTTTAAAACCACTCAATAGTATAATTTATCACTATAAATTATTTTGATTAAAAAAGTTGTTTTTAAGTATTTTCACTATTCATAGATAATTGGAAGTTCTCAGAAAATTACAAAAAAATCAACTAAGGATAATTTCGATATTCCGAATACAAAAATGAAGTCCATTTTGAAGTATAAAATTTCTATAATTTTAAAAAGTTGGTATTACTATTCATAACGGCTACATTGATTGGTTGTGGTGTGTGTTAGAACTCGAATTTGTGTACAATGCAAGCTATTGCATTATTGAATGAGAAGCGTATCATAGAAGCTCGGGGTGTTACATTCTCCCCTCCTTAAATAAATTGAATCCTCGCAATTTGAAATTTTTCTTTTAAAATAAAAGGTTGAAAATAGAAAATACCTTTGTAGAAAACCCACATCAAAAATAAGGTTAATAAAAATATAACTTTAAAAGAAAGAAATATAAGTACAAAGGTCACCAGAGATATCCCATACTAGGATTCTATGAAAATATAGATATAGAAGAAAAAAAAACCATCAAGTTCTGATGGAGAGTTGTAGAAAACTAGATTAGGAGAAAGTTAACAATAAGAAAATCACAAACTTGTGATTGGTTAAACGGTCATTGAATCCCCAGTTGGAAAAGTTAACCGGCAACATTTTTGTTTTATTTTAACTTTTATAAAGTTGAGGAATTTATTTAGGAGATTTACTAAGAACGTAAGGGAATATACATACTTGTCATGTAGACTTTCATTCTTTAATAATTTTTTTACCACAAACCCATCTTTCACTCTAAAAGGTAATAGAACTCAAAAATATTCTATTTATCCTAATTGTATAAGGTTCCAAATATTAAAACATACCATTTAGATTAGTAAAACTATTTTGTAATAACCAGGGACTTCATATAGGCTAGTGGTAGGTCATAAAGGCCTGTCACAATATGGTTGTGGGTTGAATTCCTGCAGCTTTTTCCGAAGCGATGTATTATGCCCCACCCTGTAGGTTGTCCTTTTCTTAAAAATATAGTATTATAATATTCCAAAAATAATCTTCAGAAATGTTTTAACCATAAACAATACTATTAAAAGTTCAACTTAATCCATCCCAACCTTTATAGTTATCCAAAATACCTCTGTCCAAACTTTCTCTAAAAGGTCTCTTAATTCCA
The DNA here is from genome assembly GCA_963277665.1 of Viscum album. Lineage (NCBI taxonomy): Eukaryota > Viridiplantae > Streptophyta > Magnoliopsida > Santalales > Viscaceae > Viscum > Viscum album. The sequence continues at coordinate 282,070,496 of OY728138.1, read as the reverse complement.
ACATCAATTTATCAGATTCCCCAAACAAAGTAAAGTTTCTCTTATTGTCACATACTAAAAATATTATTACCTTCATCATATTAAAACCTTACTGAAACAAAAAGTACTGTAGTAAAATCCTTATATATATATCACATTATTCTAATAACCAGAATATAATCCTTGAGTCCAAAAGCACCAATACATTAATTATTCCGCTTCAACTGTAGTCACAACATAATATTGGCCTTGATCTCTTGGCCTTTTCTGCGGTAAGTTTCCCGGACGCTTAGGACATTCATTTTCATAATGACCCATTTCTCTACAATGGTAACATTCAACATTGATGGCCTCTTTCTTTCCCTTGCAATCACGTGCCTAGTGACCTTTTTCTCCACATTTATAACAAACTCCCATTCCTTTTAGGCAAGTACCAGGGTGATTCTTCCCACAATTATCACATAATGGAAAATACTTCATTCCCTTTTCCCCTCTATCTGACTCTTGTTCCACAGTTCTCTTATTCTCTTTCTTTACTTTATTGTCATAAGATTTAGAGAATTCCTTTTCTGTCTTGATTGCACATGAGACAATGTCTTCATACGATGAGAAGGTTTGTGAGACTAATTCTCAATAAAGAAATGTTTTTAACCCATCAAAGAAACGATCAATCGTACTTCTTGGGTTATGTATATAATCTGCTGCATGCCTCGCTAACCTTGTAAAGTTAGCCTCATACTTCGCGACATTCTCATCCTCCTTTTGTCTCAGACTCAGAAATTGCATTTCCATATCTGCTCGATGGTCATGTGGAAAGTATTTTTCTAAGAAAATATCTTTGAACTTCATCCATTCCATATTTTATACTTCATCATCTTCCTTTGTGTTTTGAATCAATGACCACCATTGATCGGCATCTCCAGTGAGGCGGTAGACTACCAGGATAACCTTTTCCCTTTCACTACTCCCCAAGGCATGGAATATTTTTTCTAAGGAATTTATCCATTGCTCAGCTACTAATGGATTTGTACCCCAATTAAATGTTGGAGGTTGTGGCCTCATGAAGCGGTCTAACATTGATCCTCCACGTTGCGGATCAGGGTGCTCCATACGAGTAAGTTTATTATAATAACCTGAGTGAGTTGTCCCAGAATGGTAAAAAGTTGATCAGCAACAGTTGTATTTCCAGATCCATAATAATTATCTTGAACAGGAGGGCAATCCCTACACGGAGTGCGTGCATTGATATGGTTTCAATTCCTTCCACTTGCCTCCATTTCTAAACAATGGCATAAACTACATTAGTTTATAAATCAAAATACATAATTCCATACCTGTAAAACACCTAACACTAATTGAACTATTTATGGATATAATCCATAATCATAATTTTTTTTGAGGAAGTATATACTCATAAACCTTCATAGTGGTTTGTAAAGAAAATGAGAATTATCCTAAGCATATCCCCCAGGAGTGTCGTAACCAAGAGTGTCGCAAGGCCCGTTGTCGTGCACCAGTTCCCGTTCGAGCCTAGCTCAAAGGGGTGTTTTCGTGTTTTACCCCTAGGTACATCTGTGCCAGAGACACCTCTACCTGCTCATATCCATACAGGGATGTATTGCTTGGAAAACACACAAAATCTTTATAATACCAAAATTCTAGGAAGTTCTTCTATACTAATCCTTATAGTCTATCTTCGGGCTATGTGCTCTAATCAGAGATTATCTAAATCTTGCTTCCAAGGTTATTACTAAAATGCCTCTGATACAGACTGTAACGCCCCGACCCCAGATACCCAGAGTTGGTGCATTACTTCGTAACATTGGCATGATCACAAAAGATCAAGTCTCGAAAGACCGATTAGTTTAGTAGCCTTGGAAACACTAGATACATTCATAAATGTTACATTACATCATCAAGTGAAAATCTACAAATACAAAGTCTCCATAGTCCACACTCATATCCTCTTTTGACTATCCCTGTAGGTAATTCATAAAATACTTATTCACATCCTAGAAAATATTAAAACATTGAAAGGGGTGAGCTCAGATGCTCAGTAAGGAAAACAATATTGTGGAAGCTTTCATAAATAAACATAAACATTTAAGGCAATGTATAACTAAAACAAAAGCCTTTTAAACTTGAACTTAAACATAATATGGAAAAAGTAAAATGAGATAATGCTATTTACTTATTCACATGGATATTCTACTGGTCGAATAATCACATGCAATATCAATAACCACTTTCATAATGATGGAATGCATAATGCCAGACTATCGTAACCACATAGTCAAGGCCTCATGCCAAGACCACAAATAAGATTTTGTCAAGGCCTCGTGCCAAGACACTAGTTTGTCTCATGAGACCTGCCGATTCATCAAGGAGCTATAGCGGGCTCCACCCGTCACTTATTAAGTCCAATGCATTCCTCATATGAACATGTTTAAACATATCATAAACAATAACATAATCGCATCACATAAAACATGCATAAAGGAAACATAACATTTCCATATTTCAATCATAAGATATCAATACAACACATTTATATAATAAAAATGCTTTTAAAACCATTTTCAATACCAAAATAGAAGAAGGTTAAAACATGGAATTTATTTTTCATTTAAAAAAAAGTTATGGCTTGTAGAGGAAGCTGAAACCCAAATAATGGCCATGGAGGCGGAGAAGTCATTGTCGCTGCATACGTACGACAAGAAAAAAATTCTTTTTGTCATTTATTACAACACTTCATATAAAAAGATTCCTTCTTAATAAATGTAAAAGTCAAAGTAATTTATACACCGTATAAAGGAAAGTTGTGTATAAAACAAAATATGCCTTAATGAAAAAAGATTGAGACGAAGTCTTTACAAAGGTGATTTTTAAAATAAAATAGATCTATTATGTTTATTCACTATAATTACACATAAAGAAAGTAAAAATACATGATATGACATAATAATATCTATATATAATTTGAAAGTAGGATTTTAACCCAAAGAATGGAAATTGGGTTAAGAAATTCCATTACCTTGCGTCCTGTCTTGACTTGACCATTCTTTAACCTCCTAAATAATAAACTAGAGTTAATTTATAATTTCTTAAGAACATTTTTCATGTTCTTTATTCCTTTTATATCACTTATTACCATGTTATTAACATTTTGTATTTATTTAAGTTAATAACGGTCGTTTTGTAGATCATTGGTACTTGAGTCAAAAACAAACTTCTTATAATTACAAGTTGTTCATGTGGTGAAATATCCATTATATCCAGAATTATATTCATGATATAGATATCATATATCTCATATATATCCAGTATATAAATGCATTTATAATATTCCATAACGTTTAGAGGTATGAAATGAAATGCACCATTCATGGAGACGGTAAGCCGTACGTATGCATGAACGCTACTTTCATTTCTATTTTGTATTTAATGAAATCATAATGATATAAAGGTATATTATCATTTCAGTATAATATCATATATAATATCATTTACTCCATCCTTTATACATCCCATATATGGCATTAACGATTCAAATCACTTTGAGGGGGCGGTAGTCCGCACTTCCTAAAATGAAATTATCGCGTTTACCCATAATGGAAATCATAAAGTATGACAGAAATGAAAAATATAGAACCTTAAGTAAAACATAAACATATTATATATCTTATATAAATATAGTGAAATCTTAATTTCCACCTTTGAAGGTGTTATATGAGTGTTGAACAATCATCATTTCGTGAAGCAGAAATTCGCCATCCACAGAAATAGTATGTTCTTTAACCATTAGATGTAGGTGACTGTAAGTGTAGCTCGAATACTTCTTATAAAAACATCCTAGTAGATTGAGGATACTGGTGTTGTTACAATATAAATTAATAAAAAGAGTTTAGGGGGTTGGATAAGCAAAATAAAACAAAATAACATAAGAGAAGACATTACCTTAAAATTGGGTAACTCTTTTGATTTGATCCAAAGGCTTCCTTGGGAAGAATTCTGCCCAATGTGAGGCTTCTAGGAGTAAGGTAGGGATTTTGGGAGAGTATTTGGGCAGAGGTTGGCTGAGACAAAAGGCTTTGAAGGTGTGAGTAAGGTGGTAGTGGTGGGGGCCTTTTATAAGTGGAGAGGAGGGGCACTCTTGGGAAGTAATAAAATGTTACTTTATTATACAATGCTTTTCGAATTCTAAAGGTCCCAAACTTCTATAATTAGAGGATAAGGTGATAAGGGTTCTAAATATACCCATACAATAGGCTTTGGACAAGTTTAAGCCTTGGATTTTACATTATCTATTCATTTTATTTAAATCGTTAATTAATGAGGTAATCGCTGCATCATCATGGTGTCATACATAATTTAATTTATTTAATGTCTAAAAATTATAAAACAATTATGATGATGTATGAAATATTTTCATATTTATAATAAATATTTATAGTCAAAAATATGACTTGTATAACCCCATTTAAAAATTGTTTTAGTAAAACAACTCTTGTTTGTGACATTTTTATTTTAACATTAAATAAAAAGCTATTTATGTCCTTTTTCTACCAAAGTGGCTCCATGGGGTCCCCAAGTTGACCCATTGATTTTCTTGGTCGGACATGACACATAAAATAGTGGTTGGACAAGTGTAAAGGTCATGCCATATTTTTATAATACTATTTTTACCATAAATTTCACTAATTACCTTTAATCGCGATTAATTAAACATAAAAGTTACTATTCACAAAAAAATTATTCTAATCCAATTGAACCACATTTTAATTTTTAATGACAACCATGTATGTCAGATTTTTGAAAATAAAATCACAGAAGTGGTAATGTTTCATTTAAACGAAAAATCAGTTTTTTAACTACCACTTAGTGGTTTCACTATTCATCAAAAATTGAAGTTTTTCAAAACAATGCCAAAATTTAACCCTAAGAGATAATTGATATTCCAAATCCAAAAATGATATATATTTTACAAAATTCCAAAAATATAAGTTGCATTAATTAATTTTATAATTAATTCCCGCTGTCACAACAAATAACGTGTTTTTAAGAAACAATATATATCAAAAGATTGACAATTGTTTATGTCCAATTTCAAATTGAAATTAATTATAATTAACACCATTGGATAAAATGGTAAAAATATATTATAATTATAGTTTAAAACCACTCAATAGTATAATATATCACTATAAATTTTTTTGATTAAGAAATTTGTTTTTAAGTATTTTTCACTATTCATAGAAAATTGGAAGTTCTCAGAAAATTACAAAAAATTCAACATAGGATAATTTCGATATTCCGAATACAAAAATGAAGTCCATTTTGAAATATAAAATTTCTATAATTTTAAAAGGTGGGTATTACTATTCATAATGGCTACTTTGATTGGTTGTGGTGTGAGTTAGAACTCGAAGTTGCGTACAATGCAAGCTATTGCATTATTGAATGAGAAGAGTATCATAGAGGCTCGGGGTGTTACAGTATCTCTCCCTCTTGATGCTTCCAGAAGGAAACTAAATATCATATAGACATCATTGGGGATATCATACATAGGACTGAGTTCTCCCAGATTAGTACTTTGTGGAATCTTCAAACTGAATCCCAAGAATGGGTATGCAGACATTGCGACTTACCTATAGACTATGGGTCAAGGTTTGAGTATATCTAGATATGTTCTTGTTAAATGTACTATAGACATATAGTGTGTAAAGATGACTTATCTTTTACTTTTTGTATTAATTTGTGGTTTTGGGGTGTCCTACTATGTATTTTTATACTAACCCCTACACAGGTTCTACCTGCATGTATCTTGTCTTCTGAAGATGAGTGACCTTTTGAAGGAGTCATGTGTGGACCAATATAGGATAGTGTTTTGTGAGTTTCAAAGAAGTCAACATGTTTTTATGGTTTCAAGCATCAGTCCTAGTAACAATCTTGTTTTTATAGAGGTTTTGTTTTTTAGTTCGTAGATTCTTTCTTTTGAAAGGCTTGTATTCTATACCAGTTTACTAAACATTCCATTCTATTGTACTATGTTGGTTGGGTTTAGTGGTATACATGAATTTTTCCCTTATGGGTTTCTACATTTCATCATTTTTATGGCGTGGAGATGTGTGTGAGTTATAGGTATATAAGAAATACCTCCCATGTTAGTGACACGCGTGCAAAATGCCAAACACCAGCCCCTAGCCTATTGTAGTTGGGCTGGGAGAGTCACACCATGGGCCCCATTAGGATAGATTTTGACATAGTAGTATCAAACCATGTTGGTTCTACCATTGGACAAACAGTCATGAGTTTTTTTTCTGGGAAGCAGTGTTAAGATTTTCATATTTTGATTTCAGTCATGGGAATTCATTGTTAGTGCTCGAGACTAACATATAAATACACTAGGACTCTAATCAGCTGATTTTCAACATGGAACAAGAGATAAATATTCATATAGAAATAATAATTTGTATATGAATCATATAGGAATGGGTTGTAGTTTCCATTTCCTTGTTGATTCAGATCTCAAAAAATACAAATTGACTATTGTACCTCTAGTTTTCTTTCAGGATGCCTCCATGATGCACAACAGATAGGATTCACCAGCTCAATATTCAGGTTGACACCCTCACAATAGAGGCTTCAATACAGGTACTAGTTCCCCTTGAACTGTCTTCAGGTGGTACACCAGCTATACCACCACCAGTGGGGAAGCACATGGTACCTATAGTACTAGTAGATGACAAGCCCCAGCTGAGTGTGCTCCATGAGTTTCATAGATAGGGACTCATTAGGTTCTCATGCGAGCCCAACCCTCAAGCAGCTTGAGACTAGCTTGAGGTGGTGACCAGAGTTTTCCCCTAGTGAGGAGACCATTGGACCAAATGGTGATCATGTGGAAGACCCAACTTTATGGTTAACAAGGGAATAATGGAGTTTTTCCATACAGTCTTATGAAGTGTAAACTCATTGGTGGACAGAGTTCGATAATATCTTTAGAGAGGAGTTCTCTCTGGTAATTCTAAGGGTAATGTGTATACAAGATCTTCTTCAACTCCATTAGGGTGGAATGATAGTGGAAGACAATTAATCGAGGTCCACTAACCTCTCTAGGTACATGGTGGATATAGTCAGGGATTAAGACATCGTATATGTCACTGGTGGTCCCAAAACATGGAATCTATAGTCCAGGACTATCTGGCTGGATCTAGATAGCCTTAGTAGATGTGATGCTACACTAGTGATGGTAGAGGACATCACACTTGAGATTGTCCAACCCATTGAGCTACTAACAAATTGGTGGTTTCTAGAACACTGTGGTTGTGGCAATGAGTAGATCAGGATGATCCTCCAGGTAGCGGATGTGGAAGAGGATCAGAGAGAGCTATAATAGGTGGTAGGCATTTTGACATGTTACCACCACCTCCAACCCTATGAGTTCCATTCATGGATTAGGGAGTTGGAGGACAGGGGTGGGGACAGCTACATGTAGTCGATGTTCATGACCAAATGACTCCATGTATAATCTAATGTATTTTCTATGCCTTTTATACATCTTCTTCCATACTTATAGAAAAAGGTTCCATTCATTCCATCCTCACCATATACCTTGTATGAGAACAAGAGATTCTGGTAGAATTGTTGTCTCAGCCATTTCGCTTGGAGACACCAACTGGAGGAGACTCGATGTTCACACATTGTTTCCAACAATTTGATTTTCCTTATATAGGTGACTATATTGGTTGTAACATCATTGAGGCAGTGTCGATGCCTTATGATGTCATACTCTATATGGATTAGCTATCTTTGGTCCAGGCCTAGATTATCTATTTTAGGCAAAGGGTGTGATGTGTTCGCAGCGATGGGACAAGTTTTTCCATGGTTTTTGAAAAGGAAACTCAGCCAGCATATGAGGGTCGGATGCCTAGGTGGGTGTTGTTTATCACTCATGAGTTTTCTAGACTTACCCTTAGAGAAGCTGATGTTATGAGATTTCAGTTCTCAACAGCAGTGGTGGTGTACAAGAATGTCCCTACATAAGTTATTCCCAGAATTCCTCCCCACGCGGGGATTGACTAATTCATCCACGTACACCCATGGACTATGCTAATATCTATATCAACATATCATATGTCTCCCATAGTGCTTCTCCAGATAAGGGTGTAGCTAGTGTATTTCATGAGGTTAAGGTTCATGAGAAACAATGTTTCCCCCTACATGGCCCCAGTTTGGTTTGATAAAATGGTAGATAGGAGATTGAGGTTGAGCGTGGATTACTGGCACCTAAACCAGGTGACGGTGACGAAAAAGTACCCACTACCGAGGATCGATGACCTCTTCGATCAGTTTAAAGGGATGTGATGGGTCTAAATGATTGAACATCGATCCTGATATCACTAGTTATGTGTATGAGACGAGGTTGTAACGAAGATGGATTTCCAGTGCCACTGTAGTCATTATCTATATATTTTGATTCCCTTCGGCATGACCAAATCCCTATAATTGATCATGGGTCTCATGAACCGGATCTTCTAACCATACATAGACTAGTTCTTAGTGGTCTTCATCAAAAAAATACTTGTGTACTTAGTGTCTAAGGAGGAGAACAAAAGGCACCTTCATATGGTTCCGGATGTACTCTGAGAGAACCAAATTTATAGGAATCTCTTGAAGTTCAAGTTTTACATTGAGGCGGATCATGTTCTACGACATGTTATTTCAGCATATGGAGTGGAAATGGCCCATCCTAGGTGTAAGTAGTGTTATCATGGGATCCACCTAGGAGCGTGAAGGAGGATTAGAGATTCCATGGGCTGGAAGGATATAGTTATTCATTCATACATAATTTCTCTCAAATATCAACACCGATGATAGCATTGATTTTAAAGGGGACTCATTTTTTATGGATGGAGAAGTTCCAACAGATTTTTTAGTACTTGAGTTTGAGTTTCACGAGTGCCCTGATCTGGAGATTTTTGGAGGAGGGTGTCGATTATGTTGTGTTATGTAATGCATATCAGATCAGAATTTGTTTTTTTAATGTATGGAAAAGAAGAAATTGCATATTTTTTATACCAGTTGAGGCCACGTGAGCCGAACTACAAGACCCATGTTCTTGAGTTGGCATTAGTAGTCTTCACATTGATGATTTCAGGAAAATACCTAATGTGTGATAGATTTATTTTCTAATATAATCATTGCATTATAATGTACAACTTCTCTTATAGGGATATAAACTAATGACAAAGGTGATGGATCATGTTCCTCCATTCTTATGACATAACTATTGTTTTTACTACAAGAAGGTGAACATGGTTGTAGATTTTCTAAGCAGGAGATCTACATTTCAGCTTTTGAATGAGGTATCTGAGCATTTGTCCTCGTTATAGTTATCCTTCATGGATGGGGACGATGCATGTTACATTCAATTGATGGTTTTCACCCTCCACTTTTATAGTGATTTAGGAATGCACATCATTGTGATTATGACTTCAAGACCATTTGTGTTGAGATTTTAAAAGGGAATTCTCTAAATATATTTTCATAATGTTGGGAGCACTTTGTTCTTTTCAGATGATCCACAGTTGTACCAACGGTGTTACAGAATGAGAATCTAATGGAGTTTCATACAACCCCCTTAGTAGTACAACCTAGAGTGGGGAAAACGTACCAAGACATCTTACATCCGTTCTGGTGGATAGGGATAATGATGGAAGTGAATGAGATAATTTCTCATTGCCTTACGTGCCAGCAGGCGATAGTTTGGCACCAGGTTCTAATGGGGTTATCTTATCAATTTCAGGTGTCAGAATAGAAGTGTGATGGAATATTTATACACTCTATGATGGTTTTACCGTGTACATATAGAGGGCATGCTATTATCATTGTGATCATTGGAAGACTCACCAATTCATCCCAATTCGAACTATCTGAGAGCAGATATCATTAGATATCATGAGATGCCTCTATTTACAAGAGATAATGTTGCTTCATGGAATCCCATCGATGAATGTTTCTTTTCTTTATTCTCATTTCTAATCCTAGATCTTTCATGTATTATAAGAGGCATTTGGGACTCAGTTATGCATGTGCACAATGTTTCATCCCCAAAAAGATGTCAGGCTGGATAGGAAAATATAGGTCCTTGAAGATATGTTTCTTTCTTGAATCATATACTTCAGTTTTATATGGGAGAACCACCTAGAACTGGATGATTTTGCGTATAACAATAGCTACAAATCTACCATTGGCATGGTAGTGTTTGGTGTTTTGTACATGAAACACTGTCAGTACCCGCATTGCTGGACTTACCCAAGATAGTCTGGAATCATGGGACCAGAGTTGTTAAGAGAAACTACAAAGAAGTTGAAGATCATGAATTAGTAGATAAAGACTATGAAGAGAAACTAGAAATCTTATACTGACAGATGGCATAGACCTTTTTAGTTTGGGGAAAGAGACCATTTCCTATTTCAAGTCTCATCTCAAAAAGGTTTTTGGAGATTTGGTCAGGGTATTAATTTATCTTTGAGGTTCATCGACTCTTTGGAGATATCACATAGATTAGTTGAAGTGGAATACCACCTAACACATCCATTGTAGTTTCACTGGGTACATGATGTCTCCCATGTGTCAATGATGAGGAGGTTTGTTCAAGACCTTTTGAACAACATTTACTAGTGCAAGCTAGAAATTGATGATGGAATAAAAATTGTTGAGTATCCAGTGGATATTGAGGATCTTTATGAGAGGATCCTTTTTGGGAGATTGATTCCCCTAGTTCATGTTCAGTGGTAGCATGAGAATATTCAAGAGAGTAAGTGGTAGCACGAGGATTAGGTCCATGCATAATACCCATAACTTTTTTTATAGACCTTTGTTTTGGATTTCGAGGATGAATATCCCCATGGTGGGGAGAATTTAATGTCCCAGATATTCTTTTTATTATTGAATTATATTATATGTGGTTAATTTGAAACTCAGATTTGAGATGGTGTGCGATTTTGATGTTTAATGTTCTAGAAATACATGTCTGAAATAAATTATGCTTTAAATAGAACATGCAAGCAGTTTTCCTGAAAATTAGGAATAATGTTTTAATGGGTGCCAGCATCAGAAATATGAGGGCACCATTACAATTGGAGGAGTAACATTACCTTAGGCGAGGTCTAGCATCATCTAGTGCAGTTTGACTGTGAAAGTTATTTTTTTTTCATTTTAAATGAAATAAAATAAATTTAGAATTAATTTTATTTTACATCTAATTAGCATTGTGGCTGGGACCTAGGGTTAGAAATCATAACATTGGAATATTTGTTGGCTTGTTTGTGTAAGAGAGCCCTTGGAGAAACCTCTTAGCAGATGTTGATAACAGATCTGATCATAGATCATTATGCTAGTGGGATGGAGGATCTCATCAACAATTGAAGTGTGATCATCCTTCTTCAATGAACAATAAAAATACAGAGGTAGGATGTTCTATTTTACTTCTTTATTTCATCATTCTTCTATTTAATGATGAGTGTGGTTCAACCCACGAACAGTTTGACCCATGGTTTGGTCATCCTTTCTGGACGGTTTAATTGGGGGTATGATTCAAGGATGTATTGTTTTTCTTGATCTTTATTCTTGATCATTATAATGGGAGAGGATCAAGACCGTAACAAACAGTGGACTAGGTATGTTCCACATGTTGTTTATGTGATTACTTACCCCTTTCTCACTGTGTGTTCTTCATTCATCGCATGTTAATGAACGTTAGATCGTTTTGCGTTTGATTCACTACACAACGATCTAAAATCATAGATACCGAATCATAGTGACCTAGCAGAGGGGAAACAGTGATGGTGAAATATAGAAAAACATGTTTCACGAGATATCATTCTTGAAGAGTTCTTAATTTAGATGATAATATTTAGTTTTTATAGTTGATCATAGGCTCAAAACCTACAGAATCGGTTTTGAAAAGGTGATGCGACATTGGATATTTGGATTCAATGTGAACGGATCATAAGATAGAACATCAAAAAATTTGTTCAATCATTTGGAGGAATAACAAAGGTTCTGGAATATCTTCATGATAATGGCATGTATTTTGGAATACTCGATGTTTGAACCCCAATGAGTGGTGGCAAGGGATTCATGAGGTAGTAAATTATCACATGGCATGTGAAACCTATCACATGGCATGTTGACCCTTCCATGAGACTCGACGTGTATCTCAGAGTATAGATAGAAGTGGGGTGTAGTATGTGGTATGCAATCCACTACATAGCAAGACCACAAAAAAATACATGGGCCACCTAGTGTACTGTTAAATGGGTAGCTAGACATGGGATGACACCGTGTACAGACATGCGACTGAGGTACAAGGGTGGACCCCCTTGATGGATGGACATTGTGGGTAAGCCTTTATATGTGTCATGTATATCCATTTTTACATGACATGTTCTTCTAAAATGGGATGTTGCATATGGAAAGTACCCAGGGTCAAAGGACATTGTGTGTGACCCCTTCTACATGTTGTGTACTCCCTTATACATGGATTTATCAATTTTTCCACTATACCTTATACATGGTTCATCAGTTAGTTCCCATTGATCATTCACATGAATGTTTGTGGTGTTATTTCCTACCTACATGAGTATGACCCCCTTCTTTAGGACCTTCGGGATAGTGTCAGTAGTCCCCTATGATAGTCCCACAGCATGATCCTCTATCTATTACTGGACCTATATTGTTTTAGGAATCACTATGACCAATCCAACGAGATGTCAATACTCCAATTAGTAGCTGAATTAAGATGAGTATTTGTTTATCCCAAGGCCCTATTAGTGATCCTAATCCATTTATCACGATCTTACACACACATGTATCTTGTTCTCCTAGAATGAGTGTATAGTTTTCCCTTTATAGATCAATAAGTGTATATCTCTCATGATAGTTCCTAACAAACAATCTATCTTACACAGACGTAATTAGGGCTCTCGGGCTCCATATTACATTCTCATGGATGATTGATTTAGGTAATCTTGAGAATGAATCCCTTGAAAGAGTTTGTAGTCATTTTGACTTACCTTTAGTCTACAGGTCTACTATTGAGAATATCAGGATATGTTCTTGTTATATGTATTGTAGACATATACTTTGTAGAGATGACTATACCTTTAGTTTTTTTTATTTCCTTTTTGTTTTTTGGGTGTCCTGCTAAGTATTGTTATACAAAATCATGCACAGGCTTTTCCCACACATGTCGTGTCTTGTGCAGACGAATGACCTTTTGATGGAGTTTGGGTTAGACCAGGATCAGACAGAGCATAGTGAGCTTCAGAGAGGTCGAGGTGTACCTATGGCATTGATCAGAAATTCCATTACATATATTGTTTCTTATAAGTTAGACTTTTTAGTTGTAAGACTCTTTCTTTTGGGGATCCTATATCCTGGCCTAGTTACCTTTATTGCACTTTACATTTCGTTGTACTCTATTAGTCGGGTGTAGTTGTATGAATTCATTTTGTTCCATTTTTTTAAAGTTTAGTATTTTTGTTCTGGGATATTTGTGTGTTTTTGTGTGTGTATATTTACATAGGAAATCCCTCCCATGTTAGTGACATACATATTTAGTTCTAGTCACCATCCCCTGGCCTATTGGAGGAAGGCTTAGGGAGTCGCAAAATGAGCCCAACTAAAATAGGTTGTGACAGAATGCAAGTATAATTTTATCATTAGGAAAATTAATATAATATCATAAATTTCATATATTTTCTAAATATATATATATATATATATTTCATTGTGATATAGTGATGAAAAATGAATCACATAGGGTCATGGAGGTGGTTGTCCACATGTATGCATGAATGATGTTATCATTATTAATTGAATGTAAATATAACAAGGTAAATGAAATATTATAATTTAATATTGATAACTATTCCATTAATAATATATATATACTTTAACTTCAACATAATGATCCATTCATGAGTGACAATGATAGAAAAATAATTGCAACTGTCCATGATTCGGTAGTCCGCCGAACACACGAACAATGGTTTCAATTCCCATATGATGGAAGATGATAGGGATATACATTATGTCATTAAATTAATATAATATCTATATATGGAGTACACCATTGTTACTAATTTATCATGGTTTTATAATATTCAATGGATATGGGAGAATAAATAAAACAAAAAAAACTCAGGTAATAATGAAACCTCTTTTTCGGACAACTTCTAAATGTTTACATGTAAAGATTTTTTGGGTTGGTTTTATAATAAAATAATAGTAACTATGATTTTAGGAGGGATTTATGGAAGGTATTTTCTAATAAATTTGTTTTGAGTTCGGATGATATGGAAAGAATATGTTTGATTTTATAATACAGGGGAGTGGCACTCTTGGAATTTCTTAAAATATAAATTTAATATATATTGATTTTGATTTCCAAATGGACCAAAATTTTTAAAATTACAATATTGTATAATTATGATTCTCTCACTAATCTAATTCATGTATATCAATATAATTTTATAATTGATATTATTTTTTTATTTTCATTTTTGTTTATTCTTACTTGGCCTCCCCCTATAACCCCTAATCTTCTTCTTCAATTATTCAACAGCCCCTTATCCCTTTCAAATGCAACAATATAGTTTCAGGTATTATTCATTTTATTTATGTATCACCATCAATAAACTATAACCACATTCACATCACCACAAAAAATATCCCTCAATCAACCTCGATATGTCATATAGCACTCATTCTCTAGTCTTAGTTACCCAGTACCACAACTATTGGAATAGCCCAAGATTCACTACCTCACTGCCATCCTCCCCCAACCACTTAACTACTTCTGTTCGAACCCAATACTCTAAAACTTAAATCTCAGTACCTCAAAGATATCATGACTTCTCAGATAAATCCTTCCATTTTTACTTCACCAACCCCATAATTTGTTCACTTACCACATTATCTATTTACTAGGTCTAATAAACCTATTTAATAGTCCAACACCACTTTGAAAAGCATATATCCTAAAACACAGTTTAACTGATAAACTTTTTAAATATTTAATATTTTATGATACCTCATTGTTTCTAGTTAAACCCTACATAAAAAATATTAGTAATCCCTCTATGTTACTAAAGAATCAAATCACATAGTTAAAATTTAATTTCTTATAATAGGATTTCTTTATGATTTGGTGCTGATATTTTAATGGTATGATGGTAGTTGTTGGATTTGTATGAGACATTTATGATACCCCAATTATTCATAATTTTACTTAATTAATGAATATTTCATGAGTTTCTTTCATTAAAGTAACACACCAATTTAACTTCATTATATATATTCATAAGTCTAACTAAAAAAATATGTTTTTTCAATTCAACTTCATCAATTTAATGTATAGAAATATGATTTTATATGTCTTGCCAATAAACCTCAGGAGACGATGTTGTACATCCTATAAAACTATAAACCTATTTACATTAATTTTTTTGCGAATGAACCAAAAGAGATGAAATTTATAGGTTATTAATAGAATGGGTTCATGATAGGCTCATATTAGTCCTGAAGCCCAACATCATCTAAAAATATATTCATGTGAAACGGTGTATCCTATGTAAATTTTTACACATTAAATATAAATTAAAGATATATTTAGGAGGAATATTAATTAATCACATCATGTTGTAATTAATTAATTAATTACTTATAAAATTCATGAAAATTATATGTTCTCTAAAACACAACAATCTTACACACTAATGAATCATTATGATTTAGGATATATGTTATGGATACAAAATTCCTTAAATCATCTTCAATGATAAATAATTTTTTTACCTAGAAATTTAGAAATATTAGTTCAACCATATAAATAATTATTTATTTAAATAATAAGTTTCTGTGGAAAAAACTCTCATAATTCACTCAGAATATAAATTCATGGTTAAACACCCAATTCAAAAATGTATAATGTTATTAAAAAACATTTTGATGTTGTTTAAATAAAGAAATTACAATTTTACAAATCATGTGCGAACTTATACAAATTCCATTTAAAATTAATAAAATTAAAAATAATAATTTTAGTACCTTTACAAATAAATACACATTAAAAACATTTCACCTAAGGAAATCATAATCTTGTCCTTATAAACTCAAGACCTCCAATGCATTTTCTCTCCCATGTACAAACACAGATCTTATATAGAATTTTATTCATTAAAATAGATCATTACATAACTCAAAACATTAATTCAAATTAATGATAAACCATGAAATATTTTATTCTATAAAATTTAAATTAAAAAACTCTAACACCTCAATCTCCACAGTATGTTTCTCTTTGAATAATACATATCTTATGTTTTACACAACTTTGAGGTCTAACACACCACGACCTATCAAACTAGCCGTTTAAAAAGAACTTATAAATATTATTAAAGAAATTTTGATTTTTTTTAAATCCCATATAATTTTAACATTCATATTTCGTTCTTATTATAAATAATAAAAGGAAAAATTCAATTTTTTAGATAATGTAAGTATTTTTAAAAAAATTTAGTTTTTCCACCATTTAATAGAGATCCCTTTTTAAATCCAATATTTAACAACATGATATATTTAAATTAAAAAAATTCTTCTTTATATTTGGTACATATAAATTCAATTTGGATAATTTTTTGGTAATTTTTTGATAAGTTTCACATTTTTATGAATACTGAAAAATACAAAATTTTAATTGAAAACAACATTTTTAATGAAATTAATTTATATCGTTAAATTATAAATTTTAATGGTTTTATAATATAATTAGATTAAATTTTTATCATTTAACAAAATGTAGTTCATGGGAATTAAATTAAAAATTAAAATGGATATAAACATATGTCAATCTTTTGATAGTTTTCAATTATAAAAAACCTTCTTTTTGACTTTGACAATGAGAATTAATTTTAAATTAATCAATGAAAATTTTATGTTTGGAATTTGGAAAAATTGATCCCATATATTTAATCAGAAGGTAAATTTTTTGTAAATATATAGCTTTTATTTTTTGACATTATGAATGGTATCTTCGCTAATTATTTTTACTTTCCATGGTTAAAGGGTAAATCAGGTAAATAAGGGTAAAAAAATATTATTATAATAATATATAACTATCCTAACATGTGTCATGATCCTTCTAGATGAGATGTATTTGACCTTGAGCATCCTTAGGTCAAAATTTGGCATTTGGGGACCACATGGGTGTGATAATGACATGTTATAAAAATTAATTTATTGTAAAGATAATTATAACATAAACATATGTCTTTTAATAAATAGATATTTATATCGGGTTATATAACTGATATTTGTATCTATAAATAGGCATTAGAAATATAAAAATATTTACTACATGATCATATTTTATTTATAATTTTTAGAAACTAAATTATAATATTGATTTATGACACAATGATTATTCAGTAATTACCATATTAATGAACGATTTATAAAATTTATATAAATATTAAATTATATGTAAATTGAACTTTTTTGCTTCCATAAACGAATTTTATTGGTGAATATGATATGATTGGGTTGATTAAATTTTTTTTTCAAAGTAATCAATTTGTTATGACTTTCCCAAAAAAACCAATACTACATAGTGTCAATATTGTCAAAAATGAGATTTTAGAACAAATACTAATTTATTAAATGATATAAAAATAAAAAAATTCTAATATTTATAAAAATGAAATATATATTTTCAGATATTTCATTAATTATACACTTTATGTTTTCTTGTAATTTTATAGTAATTTTATGAACCAGGCAATACAAAAATAAAAGAAGACATGATAAATGTTAAACTATTTAACTAAGAAATAAATCCAAAAGGCATGGATAATATGGTGACCTAAACATGTCTAAATCCTAATTTTTGATATTATTTCTACCAATACCAACCTTATTCTCAAAATAAATCTATTTATATATATTATATTTTGAAAGTTATTTTATAATAAATTAATATTTCAATCGTTTCCTAATGTGCCCCTCACCTATCTTATAAAAGGTAACTTCCCCTTCTCTAAATATCACAACTCCAAATGCATTTTTCTCAGAAAAACCTTGATCAAATATCCTCCCAACTACCCTCACTTCATCATATAGGGATTACATTGATCATAAATCCAACCGAATGATCCTTTTTCTTCAAGACATACAGAATCCCCCGGAAAAGAGTAAATTATTTCATCTCCTCTTTCAAAGATATTTTTTCTTCCACATCATCCTTCATTATTTTTTCCACATAAATATAATAAATAATGTAATTTATACATTACGAAATGTTATTCTAAATATTTTACAACCATATTCATTATTCTATCCATCTTATGAATGACAATGTCATCATACGTGCGTACGTACGACTTGATGTGTCCACGTCATGGTGTTGTTAGTTATTCAACATTTCATTATTTGGATGGGTATAATAATGAGTATAATAGATTTAAATAATAAATATAACATTTTAATTATTCATTATATATAATATACCATCCAATTTCATAAAATTTCATCATCAATAGAGTGACATTATTTCTTGTGCTTACATATGACTTACCATCTCCACAACGTGATGAAATTTCATTCCCCATCATAACCATTCTAGAATAGATTTAATTTGATGATTAAATTTTTTTTTCATAAATTAATAAAATTCTAGATATGATTAAAATAAAACATATCCATATCAAAAATGACTTTTATAACAAATTATATAATGAAAAATGAATCAGTTAACACTTGAAATAATGACACTACTGAAATATTATTAACAAGAAATATTAAAAGATCATATATGATATCATATTTATGTATGTGGTTATTTTATAATTTTATAACATGTACTTAACCATTATAAATATGGTTAGCGTACCATAGACTATGTAAAAGTACAGGGTAAGTGTAAATTTTACAATTTCTTTATTATCCATGGTTATTTATACATAAGTATCTTCTAGGAATTCATTATCACCAACATCTGGGTTTTGTAAAAATATACTTCAAAACTTTTTTACAATTTCCTAAACTATGGGTAAAATTAATTTATTCCATTATTTGAATTTTTATAAAATGATTTCAAAGAGATCATTCATCATTGTCCGAACAAGGTAATTTATGATCTTTTTGATAAATTCAAGAATAATGTTTTTAAACTTATACGGAGGGTGTGGATATTTTCCACCATTATAAAACCTTTTATGATTCCCTTACAATATTATATGAATATTTTAAAAATAAATCTTTTTATTTTATATTTAAAAATCATTTAAATGATTTCTATATAAAAAAGGAAAATTTTGCTAAAATAGATTTTTGATTGATTTCATCTAGGTAAATGTCGTTTGTTGGATTCTACACCTTTTTGAAGTTGATTTATTAAGATGAAATCTTCCATATTGTATTAACGTTTTTGTGATATGTTTCACTATGGATGTGTTATTTTTATAACATTCATAGTTTATGGTTATAATATTAACATTTATTATGATTTTATTTATAAAAATATTTATGTTATTATTCATCCATTTCATATGAGGAATGATTTAGATGTTGTAAGTGATGGGTAGGTCCCGCTATTTCCCCTTGTTGCATCAGTAGGTCTGATGAAACCAACTAGTGTCTTGGAATATGGCATTGAAAAAAATTTGTTTTTTGTCTTGGCACAAGGCCTTGACAATGTGGTTACGATGTCTGAAAATTTTCATTCCATCATAATTAAATTAGATATTGATATTAAATGTGATGATTCGATTAGTAGAATTTCCATGTGAATAATTAAAGGTAATAATTTGATTTATATTTGGATTATTATGATACTGTTTATGTTTAAAAGGAATGTGTTTTAGTCTTAGAAATTTCCCTAAATTTTTATGCTTATTTATGATAGATTCGGCTATATTATTATTTTTACTAATCATATGATCTCACCACTATCTTATGTTTTATTTTTCCTAGGATTAAAAGACGTATATTATGACCAAACATCAGGGAATATGAATGTATTCAATAGAGACAAAATTTTTCCTTTTTATTTTATAATGTAATTCGAAACATATCTATGTATATAGTAATTCCAATGGATACTGTAATGAAGGGTCCTTCGGGAAATGATTCATTTTGATCATTGAAATGTATTAAAATAGTTCACCAACTCTGGGAAACAGGCATCAAGCCATTATAGTTAGTATTAAAAGAATTTTAGTACAAAAAAATGGAAACTAGATTTAGAAAAACTATAAACAGAGAACATTAACCTAAGATAGAAAATGGGGATTATTATAGAAAAACACCAATTTTTTTGTAATGTAGATATTATGTGGTGTTTCCAAAAAAACATACATGTCTAGATACTAAAAGTGGATGTGGTTCTGGCACAAATGTACCTAGGATTGAAAACATCGAAAAGGAGTTTCAGGCTTTCCCTTGGGTATCCTAGTACACGAAAATGGGCCTTACTATGCACTTCATTTCATACACCCAGGGGATATGCTATGGATAATTCCCATTTTCTATAAAAACCATTATGAATGATTTATGAGTAAATACTTCACCAAAAAAATTTATGGATTATATGCATAATCATTTCAATTTTTGTTAATTATTTTATTTTTTTGGAATTATATGTTGTGATTCATAATCTAAACTAGTGCACGAAATAGTTTATAAATGGAACCTAGTAGATGGAATGGAAACTTTATCAATTCATGTAATACATGTAGTCATTTCCCTTCTACTCAAGATAATTATAGTGAAGCTAGTTATGCAACTGGTTTTAAACAGCTTATAACCATACAAGGAAAACTCACATAGGTTATACCTAAAAACATTACCCGTATGGAGCACCTAGATCCACAACATAGAGGTTCAATGTTAGACCGCTTAATGATGGAAAAACCCAAAATATTAAATGGGACTATGAATCCTTGTGTATCTAAGCAATGAATAAGTTACATTGATAAAATATTCCATGCTTTGGGGAGTAGCGAAAAGGAAAATATTTTCATGGAATTTTATAGGCCACCAGGAGCTGAAATTCAATGATGTTCACTAGTTCAAAAACCAAAAGAGGACGAAGAAGTATAAAATATGGAGTGGATGTATTTTGAAAATATTTTTATATAAAAATATGTTCCTCATAAACATCGATCGGATATGGAAAGGAAATTAGTGATTCTGAGGAAAAAGGAGGATGTGAATGTTGCAAAGTGTGAGGTTATCTTCACAATGTTATCAATTCATGTTTTAGATTATATATGTAATAGAAGAAGTAATATAGATAGATTCTTTGATGGGTTAAAACCATTTCTCTGTTGAGCATTAGTCTCAAAATCCTTCTCATCATACACAGATATAGTGTCATATGCTATCATGACTGAAAAGGAATTATTTAAGCATAATGAATTTAATGTGAAGTGAGAGAAGAAGAGATCTACTAAAGTCTCTGAAAATTGAAATAAGGGGAATAAAGGAAATTTTGAATTTTCATACTGTAATAATTGTAGGAAGAAACATCTTGGTACATGCCAAATGGGGAAGAGATTTTGTTACAACTGTAGAGAAAAAGGACGCCAAGATCATGATTGCAAGGGGAATAAAGAGAGTGTCAATGTTCAATGATAAAATTTTAAAGTGATGGGGAATTATTAAAATCAATTTTGTAAGCATCATGGAAACATACCTTAGGAAAGGTTAAGGGAGAAATTCCATGATTATTTGATCACTACTGTTGAGGTTGAAGTTCCGAATTATGTGGTGGTAGGTACTTTAATACTCTCCTAAATATTATTAATTAATTTATTTGATTCTATATCCTCAAAATCTTTCATTTCTTCCAGTTTTAAGAGAAATTAGATATTTACAGTTTGACATAACAAAGTAGTTTTCAGTAAAAACTCCCAAGGGAAGTATCATTGTAAAATCATTTGTTAATCAGTTACCATTATGGAATACAAATGTGCTTCACCTACTAGTCATATTTTAATTCCATTATTGAATTTGATATAATCATCGGTATGGATTGGCTTTCAGACCATGTTGTGAAAATTTATTAAAAGAAGTATGTTACAATTTTTGATGATGATATGGAATACCTTATCATTAGAGTAGAAACATCACCATCTGATTCTCATCTTGATCTACCCCCAATAACACTACTAAATTCAATTATTGGGGAGGAAGGGATTGAAATAACTATGGGCCAAGAATGGAATGTACAAATAGAGTATGTACCTATTTTTCAAGAATATGTTGATGTGATTACAGAGGATTTACCTGGACATCCTACAAAATGGGAAATTGGGTTTTCTATTGACTTAATTACTGGTTCATGACCCATATTAGAGACCCCTTATAAAATGTAAACTAAAAAATTAGTTTAAATAAAGAAACAACTTTAGTAATTGAGTAATAAATGATTTATTCCCCTAGGGTTTCTCTATGAGGAGCCCCGATTCTTTTTGTTAAGAAGAATGATTGATCTATGAGGTTGTTCATTGACTATAGGGAGATCAATGCTATAACAATAATGTACGAGTATCCCCTACCTTGCCTTGATGATTTAATTTATCAAATTCATGGAGGTAAATATTTTTCAAATATTGACCTTCGATCTAGATATCATCTATTGTGCATTTAGAAGGAATACATTATAAAGACAACATTTCAAACCAGGTATGGGAATTAAGAGTGTACAGTGATTCCTTTTTGAATTACTAAAGCACCCTATGTTTTCATGGATCTAATGAATATAGTTTTTGAGGAATATCTTGATTACTTTGTAGTGGTATTTATTGATGATATCTTGATATACTGCAAAATCAATGATGATCATTAAAATCACTTGTTCATAATTCTAAAGACTCTTAGAAGCTTTGAATTATAAGGGATGTTTAGAAATTGTGAATTTTGGCTTCAAGAATTTTTTTTCTTGACATATTGTCTCTAAGGATGGAATCTCTGTTGATCCTTCAAATAAAAGAGAAATCAAGGAATGAACAACATCGAAAAGTATAAATGAGGTATGAAATTTTATTGGTTTAGCATGATACTATCGGAATTTTATCCAGAATTTTTCTTGATTCGCTAACCTATTAAACAAGCTCACACATAAAGGGGTTAAGTTAGTTTGGAAAAACGTTTGCAACGAATGTTTTGAAGAATTTATGAGAAGATTATCCAATTCTTATATCTTGACTATACCATTGGTGGATGATGGGATTGTTATTTAAAGTGATTCCTCAATGAATGGACTTGTTTGTGTCCTTATACAAAATGATAGAGTTTTTTTTATGCATAAAGGTAGAGAAAAATTCATGAATAAAACTATCATAATCATGATATTGAGTTTTTAGCTATGATATTTCATTGAAAGATATTAAGACACTATCTCTATGGTAAAAAAATTTAAGATATATACTGATAGTAAGAGTTTGAAGTACATTCTCTCATAGAAAGAACTCAACATGATGAATAGGAAATGGTTCTACTTTCTCAATGATTATGATTACACTATACAGTACCACTTCGGGATGGAAAATAAGGTGGTAGATATTTAAAGTAAAAATGTCCATGGAGTTATGAATAAGATGTGAGTTGAAAGAGATACTATGATTATGGAACTTGTAATCATGGATATTGGAAAAATCATGGGACTTGAAACATCAATACTTTTTCAAATTGATGCAAAACCATCTTTACTAGAAAAGATAAAAATTTCATAAACTGATGATGAGGATATTTAAAAAAACTAATGTTTTTAATGATAAGGGATTGATTGAATTTGTATATGAAGAAAGAATTTTGAAATTTGGGAAGAGTCTTTTGTTCTCAACATACCTTATCTAAAAAGGGAATTATGTGATTATGCTCATAACTCCAATTTATCTATAAACCCTGGAAAAACCGAGATGTATATAGATTTGAAGGAACATTTTTTTTTGAATACATGAAGAGGGGGATTCCTGATTATGTGTCATGTTGTTTTTTTTTTCAATAGGTGAAAAATGTAAGAAGACATCCAAGAGGAGTAATGAAACCTATTCCAATACCTTAATGGAAATGGGATGATATTACAATGGAATTTTTCATTGCGATACCAAAGAATCCTAGAAGGAATGATGCAATAAAGGTCATTATTGATCGTCTTAAAATGTTAGTACATTTTCCTTCTATAGAGAAGATTCACCACTTGAACATTTAGTAATACTATATATTAATTATGTTGTAAGACTTCATGGTGTACCCTTATAGGTTGTTTCTAATTATGATCCCCATTTTTTATCTAGATTATAGAAATGTCTTCATAAAGCCCTAGATTCTGAACTTCTCTTAAGCACTTCCTACCACCCTCATACTGATGGAAAATTAGAATGGACTATTCAAAACGTAGAAGAAATGTTGGGATCTTTTCTCACATGAAAATCAAGGTACGTGGGATCGGTATTTAACTCTAGTATAATTTTTCTATAATAATAGCATCCATTAAAGTATTCAGATCGCACCATGTAAAGTGTAATATGGAAATATATTCTGCACACCGACTTATTGGGATGAAATCTATGAAAGAAAAATCTTAGGCCTAGAACAAGTCATGTTTACAATGTAATAGATGAATATTATCCAATCCCACATCAAATCAGATCAAAGAAGGCAATAGAGATATGCCAATAACTGAAATAAGGATTTGGAATTTCATGTGGAGATCATGTTCACATGAAGGTATCTCCATGGAAGGGTGTTATATGTTTAGGTAAGAATGGTAAATTAATTACCAGGTACATAAAACCTTTCAAAATTCTGGAACGAATTAAAGTTGTAGCTTACCATTTGGAAATTCAGCCAAGTCTCACCAAAGTTGATGATGTGTTCCATGTATCACGGTTGAGAAAAAACATGCCTGGCCCAACACATGTACTCACCTATGAGGAAATAGAACTGGAAATATATATGTATTGTTTTTAAAGGACTATAAAAATTCTTGAAACTAGTGAACAATTGTTGAGAATTGGATGACTCGTCTGGTAAAATTTCTTTAGAGAAACTATAAAATGGAAGTGGCAATGTGGGATCCCGAGGAACGTATGATGAGGAACCACTTGAATATTTTTATTCATTAATATTATAGAACTATTTACGATGAAATTATCTAATGGATGGACTAATTTTACACCCCAATCTTCCAAAACATGAGTCTCTTTGAATAATACAATAGCTTGTGTTGTATGCAACTTCGAGTTCTAGCACACCACGACCTATCAAAAAAACCATTTAAAAAGAGGTTATGAATATTGTTAACAATTTTTTTATATCACATAAAATCTTAACATTCATATTCAATGTTTATTAGACATATTATAAGGAAAAATTCATTTTTTCCGATAAAAGGATAAATTTTCAAAAAATATAGTTTTTCCACCATTTAATAGAGAACCATTTTTAAATCCAATATTTGAAACTTTTATGATTTCAATTTAATGAAATTAAATTCTAATTTATAAGTGGGACATAAAAATTTAGTTTGGATAAATTTTTGGTACTTTTCTGATAACTTTCACATTTTGATAAATATTGAAAAAATACTATTTTTGAATTGAAAAAAACTTTTTTTAATTGGATTAATTTATAGTGTTAAATTATATATTTACATGGTTTTAAAGTATAATGGGATTACATTTACATAATTTAATATAATTTAGGTAATGCTATGTAAATTAAAATTTAAATTGGTCATAAGCACATGTTAATCTTTTAATAGTTTTAAATTCTTAAAACCCCTAATTTTTAATTTTCACAAGAGAAATTAATTTTAAATTAATTAATGTAACTCTTGTGTTTTGAATTGGGATAAATGGATTCCATATTTGGAATCAGATGTTAAAAATTTTGTAAATGTATACCTTTTATTTTTTTACATTTTGAATATTAACTTCAGTAATTATTTTTATTTATCATGGTCAAAATATAAATCAGATAAATAAGAGTAACAATAATAATATTATAATAATATAAAACTACCCTGACACATGTCTTAATCATATGAGATGAGATATATTATATCACGAACATCCTTAGGCCGAAATTTTGCATTTTGGGACTAAATGTGTATGATAATGACTTGTTATAAAAAATAACTTAAAGTAAAGATAATTATAACACAATCATATATCTTTTATCAAATATATTTTAATATAAGGTTATATAACTGATCACAGTATATATAAATAATCATTATATATATAAAAATATTTCCTACATCATGGTATGTTATTTATAATTTTTAGACATTATATAATTAAAATTATTTATGACACAATGATGATGAAGTAATTACATAATTATTGAAAGATTAAAATAATTAATATTATAAATATTAAAATAAATTTAAATTGAAACTTTTACTTCCATCCACGGATTTTATATGTCAATATGACATGATAGGAATGAATAAATTTATTTTCTTATAATTAATAATGTTGTTATGTCTTTCACAAAAACCAAATACTAAATAGTGTCAAAATGGACATAAATTAGTTTTAAAAATAAATAATATTTTATTAAATGATATAATACTCCTAAAAATTTAATATTCTTCCAAAAGACTTAGATAAGGTAATATATGTAATTGGTGAACCACTTTATGTTCTTTTGGAATTTTATAGTATGTTTTTTAACCATTAAATATTAAAATAAAAGAATACGTGGTAAATGATAATATATTTAACTAAAAGTTAAATCTAAAAGATAAGGTAAATATTGTTACCTAAACATGTGTACGACATACTGGTTGGGAGGATTTATACCCATAACCCCATAATTCTAGAAATAAATCCATTTTGACATATTTGAATCTGAAAATTATTTTATAATAAATTAATATTTCAAACTTTTCTTAATGGGCCCCTCACCTCTTGTCTAAAAGAGAACTTCCCCTTCTCCTAACATAACACCTAAAAATCCATTTGGATCATCCAAATCATGATAAAATCTCTTCCCCAAAAACTTCACAATTTCTTAGAGGCCTTAATTTGATCAGAAATACTACATAAGGAGCCCTTTTTTTCAATCCAAAAGAAAGCACCTGAAGAAGAGGTAATTATTTCATCACCTCTTTCAAAGTTATGTTCTTCTTCCACTTCCTCTTTCTCTGATGTTTCCATACCTAAATAACAAATCTAATAACTTATACGTACTATGATTTTAATATATATATGATATATTTATGTTCATTATTCTATACATCCTATGAATTACAAAGTCATCATACATGCATACGTACGACTTAACGTCCCCACACCAAGGTGTAGTTTGTTATTCAACACATCATTATATGGATGGGTATAATAATTAGTGTAATTAATGTCAATAATAAATATAACAAGTTATTATTTTGGAATATATAATATACCATCTAATTTCATACGATTTCACTATCATTAGAATGATATTATCGCTTGTGCGTACTTACGACTTCCCATCTCCACGACGTGATGAGATTTCATTCCCCAACATAAACATTCAAGAATAATTTTAATTATATGATTAAAAATAATGTCTAAGAACTTCATATCATTATGGATACGAATAAAATACATCTAATACATAACACAAACGACTTACATAATAAATCATATAAAAGAAAACAAATATTTTAATACCCGAAAAAATGATATTACTAAAATAGTATTAACAAGAAATAATAAAGGATCATATGTGATATCATATTAATGTACATGGTTCTTATATAATTTAATAACAATTATTTAAGCATTATAAAAGAGGATAACATACCATCGACTAAGGAAAAGTACAAGTTAAGGGTTAATTTTACTATCTCATTATTATCTGAGGTTACTTATATGTACGTATTCACTATGACTTATTTGTCATCCCAATCTATTTTTCACAAAAAAAAATTTCAAATCATTTTTACTATTCCTTGGAGTATGGATTAAAGTCATTTATACCCTTCTTTTACATTTTATAAAAAAAATTAAAAGAAATATTTCTATCATTGTCCAAACAAGGTACTATATTACCTTTTGAACAAATTAAGGATGAAATATTTTTTTAACGTATAATGAAGGTGCAGCTATTTCCCCCCTTTATAATTCCTTCAAAGATTACATTAAAATATTATAAGAATATTTTTAAAATAAATGATTTTTTTTATAATTATGAAACTTTTAAATTATTTCAATACATAAAGAGATATTTCTCTCAAATAGTTTTTTGATTGATTTCAACTATATCAACATCCTTTTTTGAATTTTATGCTTGTTTGATGCTGATTTATTATGATACAATATTCAATACTGTATTGAATATTTTGTGGTATGTTTTACTATTGATGTGATTTGTTTATAACATTTATGGTTTATGGTTAAATTATTAACTTTTCGTATGATATTTCCAATGTGAATGTTTATGGTATGTTTCATCCTTTTCATATGAGGAATGCACTAGACATAGAAAGTAACAGGTTTGGCCTGCTATAACCCCTCGATGCATCGTTAGATCTAATGAGACAAAATAATGTCTTGGAATAAGGACTTGATAAAAAATTTATATATTTTATTGGTCAAAGGCCCTGAATTTGTGGTTATGATGTCTGACATTTTGAATTCCATCATTCTAAAATAGCAATAGATATTACATTTCATTATTCGACTAGTAGAATATCCATGTAAAAGATTAAATATAATAATTTGATTTATCGTTCCCATATTAATCTGAATTTTATTTTTAAAAGTCTTGTGTTTTAGTCTCATACATTGCATTAAATGTTTGTGATTATTTATTATAGATTCCGCTAAATTGTTATCCTTACTGAGCATCGGATCTCACCCCTTTCTTATGTTTTATTTTTCCCAGGATGTGAAAAAGTATATTATAACTGAACATCATGGATAGTCTAGGGAGTATGAGTGTGTCCAATGGAGACAAAATATTGATTTTAAATTTTATAATGTAATATGAAACTTATGTATGTATCTACTACTTCCAATGCTACTAAACTGAATGGTCTTTGGGACTTGATTCATTGTAATCATGCCAATGTATTAAAATAATTCATTGGCTCTAGGAAACGTGGTTCGAGGAATTACAACAATAATATGTAAAGAAAAATTCTATAGTATCCTTGTTCATTAATTTATTCATAACACATCCTCAATATTAAATTTGATCAAGATGAAAAGGAATGATAAATAATTCAAGGAGTTAGTCCATTATCTATACTTTCTAGCACATAGATGTTCCCCTCTATTAATCTTTGCATCTATCATAATAAATTTATGAATATCATTCATACACTACAGAATTATGTTGGTTATGGTCCCACATGGCTCCATTACACTATTCTCAATCACAATCTATGATTTCAAATATTTAAATTAAATCCATTAAAAACATAGATCTCTTATCAGGACCCAAATGAAACATATGAGTAATAATAATTATTCAATGTCCCATTAATAGGACTCCACAAAACCTCATTATATATTCAAAAAATCATTATAAATTAAAAACCCACCAAAATAATTTAGATAAAACGTTATGCTATTTGAATTAACTGAACAAAATTTAGAATCTGCAACATTGTAATAATGAGAAAATATATTACCCATTCCTCTATAATGAGTCTCTTATAACCCTCATTTTATATTTCAAAATTTGAGGAATACAACCCCATACAAAAAATGAATAGATCTTTGTAGAAAAGCATGTAGAATGTTGTAACGTACACATATTAATATAATAAATTGTTATGGAATGTATCAATTATCAATGAAAATTATTAAATAAGTAATCATAAAGATTTATTTCAATTATTTCATCATTTTTTCTCTCCCTCCACATTTCCAAAAGCACTTTTCATGGTTATCAATAAAGAATGTAATATTTTATTCTATATCAATATCACCCCGAATTCATTTTTAATTTTCCTAATTGACAATTATGACATCATATACAGTGAAACCAATTATATGTATTTATTTATTCTACAAATTTGGGATAAATGTGTTGAAAACACCATTCCCTATGTTAATAAATATCATCATCATTAATTCACATATGTTATTTTACCTGCATCTGTAATTCCATGACACATCCACACATGATAGATACATGGATTCCCATGATTCCTCTTATTATAATTTCATACATAAGAAACACTAAACTAGGAATTCCTTAAATTAAATATTATATGAATCTCACCATGCTAATTACATATATCCTTTATTAATTCATACAACATTCATTCATTAATTTTTACTAGACCCATAATAATCATTCATTCATTTTATGTATCATAGTTGATGAAAATAAATAATATGTCCTCACTACCTCTCATTTTCACTTTAAATATCAAATATAACTAAGAAAACAAGGTTCAAAAATCATTATATTCCACAATAAATGTGGTTATAAATAATATCTCCAAAACCAATGAAGATGACTTTTTGTAATCTCATTGCATAAATGTTTCTTGTCACCAAAGTTATGTATCCTACAAAGGACCCATATTGACACACTATAAAGTGAATAATCTCAAAGTCCCCCAAATATCTCAAAATAGCAATATTATATTATAGGAAATTATTTTACCTATAAATTGATTTAAACAATGACCAAAAAAAATAAAGATTCAGGTTAATCCGTCATGAAGGAAATACATATAGGTATTACATCTAGAAAACAACCAAAAATATTGAACAAGTAATATTTTTATATATATTTAAATATTTTATAACAAAATAATGGTGTTTTAAACCTAAAACATTTAATCATCAAGAAAAATTCCCTTTACAAAGGGAAAAATATATTTATATTATAGCTCTACAAATGGTTGGTCAACCTTCCCCAAAATTTATATGTATATATCATGACACCATAAAATTACTCATTAGTGAAATTATTAGTTATTCAAATCCAATAACTTATTATCATACTTATAGGCAACACAATCATGTATCTCTATTGTAAGACATCACTCTCTAAAAGGTGTAGCAAATCTAAAAGAAGTCACCCACTAGAATATGTAGTTAGGTTGAAACACCAAACCCTCCAAAGCATGCAACTGAGTCGCAAAACATAAAAATGTATACTTTTTTATATTAAAATGACTATAAATATCCTAGTGAATGAAACCTAGAATATATCTCAATAGAAATAAATTTTTTCTCATATAATAACACTTTTTATCTTAGTTAAGTTACTTATCCCTGAAAATAAGTAATCAACAACCATCAATGGACTACCAACAAAGAAATAATATCCTCATAAAAAAATAAATCCATTCATAAATCATAAAATCCTTAAACATCCCATTTTTTATCTCACAGGACAATAATTTATAAACTGTAAAAATCATCATAAATCATATACATAATATTAATCTCCAAATTTGGTAATTAAAAAGTCGTTCCATTAATTATAATGAAACTATCACCATAATAAGGAACAATCTTAGAAATCAAAGAGGTATCAAACATAAAACAATTATAAACCCACCATCTAATGAAATGAAATGAAAAAGGTTGTGTAATAGGACCCATTCATCAAAATAAATAATTTACAGCCTCACATACCTCTCACATCATCCCCTAAACCTATATAATTATATCATTCCTTCCTAAGACATCATAGAACGTAAAGAACACAATACATTGTGTAGAATATGGTTCTAACCCTTTATACTGGTCCCCCATGATAAATTACTATTTAATATCATAATAGAATGAAGATGATCATTGATTGGTGCAACCCCAGTCATTATCATCTCGTGATGTAAAATAATGGTTCCAACATAATAAGATAAAATACTCAAATAAATTAATAGATTTGATAAGTTAAAAACATAATATATTGTGAATATGTGAATAAAACTTAATAATTTCCCTAACAATTAATCCTTGAATAATTAACTTATCCCAAGAATATATGTTTATTGGTCACATATTAACCAGAATATAAAGCATGTACCAACCAAACTATACCTTATAATCAATGATCCATGTACTTGAGTCTGTATTCATACAATCAAATACCATATATAGGAATGTACTAGCTATTATTCCTTCTTTTGGATTACCTATCATAATATACATATTTTTTTATACATCTAATTCTCTTTCCATTTTATTTTCCCAAACTAGACATAACCAAAAATATTATTAACTGGTATCTCTATCATATATCTCATAGAAATTCACTAATATCACTCTATTGCGGATTAAATCCACCATAACCTCACCTTCATATAAAAATGTAATTAGGACCCTTTAATCCTCTTTCTAATTAGCCATGGGTTAGATATTTCCATTGTGGGTTTAAATCACACAAATTGAAGTCATTTTACGTTAAGTAACATAGTGTGAGATAATAGAATCAAATAATTTACAAAAAATCCATAAATAGAACGGAATCCATGAGATACCAATACCTTAAGGCATGAATGCTATATACCATAACCAAAATGAATTATACTTATTAAAGTGAAAATTTAACATATAAATAAAAATAACATGTATACCCTCTATGGAATAAAAATAATCATTAAACACCAATATCCAACTACAAACCCTTGTCATCAAGCTAATTCCACACCATAAAATCATTATAAAATCATGAAAAATATTCTTATAAAATTATTGTGACTGTATTTATATACCCTAATTAAGAATAATAAATTCAATATCATGATTTTAAAAGTGGTAAAATCATAATACATTGTTTCACACTCACTAATAAATCACCTATAGGTAAACTAGTTGAAACATCAAATATTTATTATCTTATACTCTATTATAATCTAATATTATAAATAAGGTTATATTATTCTAAAAGTATATTGGTCATAATCAATAAAACTAGTTCATTAAAATATTACATTCCCACGCTCACTATAAACATCAACCACAAAATATAATGGTATATATATTATTATAAACACTATAAAAAATATAATTCACTCCAAAAACCAACACCCACGTACTCAATGAATAGTCCAAAACCTTTCCTTATGAAGGATATCAATCTTGGGATGTTTAACTCATAACCACATGAACCACATTAATTCTCGTTATGTATATAAGGCTTATTTACTCTACCTCATGGTCATGTCATGAATGTATCTTAATAATAACCACTTACATATGTATTGTGGGGACTGGGTTCACCAACATTCCCTCACACTAGCATGTTTGATCCGTGTGTGTTGAGACACACTAGAAAAAACCACTCTCATGTGATAGTAAAATATAAAATGAAACTCTCATAGTTGAAATAAAATCAACTAGAAAATAACATGTATTTGACCCTATCCAAAATATATAAATGAGTTCATAATATAATCTATCACTAAAATAAATATAGAACAGAATCAATAATCATAAAACCAACAAAATTAATATCATCATCATTTCAAATGCATCACAATCTTCTGTCAGCATATAGCTATAAAAAGGTTATGTAAACCCTATTAATAATCATGATACTTACCTCTACCAAGAAATATACTTATAAGGATAACCAATAACACAAAATCAACATAAAAATCAATATCTTCATCACAATCTTATCATAATGTGTAAATTTCACCTAGTCAAATCATTAATATAAAACAAGTTGGTCAATAACATGTCAAATGACTGTTGATCACAATACACTCATCTAGTCATTAATACCCAACCAACCACCAGATTTTTCCCAACCTAGAATAAATACACTACTAATATAATACCCTCCTATAATAGATAATGAAAGGAAAATTATCACATTTATGTATATAATTGAACCATATAATGACTTCCATGCATATAGTGTGTGATAATCCCCATAATACATGATTACAATGTCATCAGAAAATCATGTTCAAACTCATCACTATATGAATCTAATATATATATATATATATTATAAATTCATACTGTCAAAATAATGAGAATAAAATCATTGTACATTCATTACGCTCATCATCCTAAATTATCCATTTTAATTCCCTCACAATTATTCCAAGACCCAAAAACTATAAAAATATTTATTACTTTTTTTAGAATAATTGAAATCATAAAATGTTTATTTCATAATAAATAATTAACATATAAGAATCATATTAACTTTACTCTTAGTAACTATCCCACATTATGTTTGTCTTATAACATAAGTATTATCATATTTTTGAATATGTTAGATGCACACTAATGTTTAAGTATTTTTTTTAATATCCTCATTTTATGAGAACTATATGGCACAATTGATTGTATTATCATGATATAAACATGAAATAAACAAATTCAAGGGATTTTAATAAAAAATTGTTCCATTTCACTAATATTTTTGATTTTTTATATTTTAAATTACCAAAACACCTTTTTAATGAACTATCTTGGATTTTAAATGGTTTATATAATTACTTGATTTAAAATTAATATGATAAATAATTTTTTTTAAAACATAACCCATATGAAAAATGTCCATTTAAACGAAAATTTGGAAGGATGTGAGTCGTATAAGAAACGTAAATCATACACCATTATTCATAATTTTCTATAAAAGTCATACTTGAATTTATTATCTCAATAATATTATTATAGTATCTCAGACTGATTATGAATATGAAATCATATGAAATATAAATTAAAAAAACTATGAATAAAAATTTATAATAATATTATTAATAATTTATTATTATTGTTGTTGTTGTTGTTATTTTGGGGGTGGTGTTGGTGGCCTGATATAATATTACCATGTGTGAGTGTGTAGTTTTGTATTGGTCGACCCCTAATATATTTGTATATATTTGTTATTATTGGTCTCATTCCATTATTAATTAATTCATATGTATATATTTACTTATGTATGTTTGACTTTTTATAAGTGTGTATTTATGATTAACAATGAGTTAGGGGTGGTTATATATCATATATAGTGGTCTATCTAATTTGATCAATATAGTTAGTGATTAGGAAGATATTGTTAATAATGATATTGAGGATAGAGATACAATACATGTGTAAAAAGGTACATCATATAATGATATAATTAATAATGTTAAGAGAAATGTTATTGAAAATAAGGGATTTATAATTATCTAATCTAAGAATTTAGTGAATATTAAATAATACAACCACTAATAAAAAACATGGTCACTAAATATTATAAGGAATATAATATTTCTAGAATTGTTTCCATCTTACTAATGAGGAAGAAATAGATTTTTTTAATATATTTAATTACTCTCATATTAAAATAGATATTATAATGTGGATGAGTTTATATCTATTATTGAATATTTTGATAATATCAACTATTAAGGAAGTTTTTTATTTTACTGAAATAATAATTGGTTAATCTATAGCTCTTGGGTATTATGAAATATATAAAGTAGGTTTGATGTGATAGTTTATAGGAAGTGGGATTTTCTAGTTCAAGTAAAGGAATGAAATTATATGTTAAGGGTAATAAATAAAGTCATGGTGTTAGTATCATGAATTATATATATATAATTCTATGGTTAGAGATGTTATAACGCTACTTTAAAAGACTATATTGGTAGATTTTTAATGGTAGTTTCATGATGATTATTTATTTATTTTTTAAATAAATTGAAAGTAGTTGTTTTTATAATATATTAATGCTACAAGAATTTGGTTTTCTATTCGATTATCGTATCCCTAATTTGTAATAAGGTTTTTATTTTCATTATTTAATATGAAATTATACTTTTCTTACATTCTTTTTTTCTCCTTTTAAATTTAAATTTTCGTATTACATATAAAAATTTTACTTTATTATTGTTTCCTCTTACTAACCACTAATAAATTTGGATCTTATTCATATTATTTATAATATTTTATAAGAAAACATTAACCACAAGCACATAATATCATCACCTTGACCTTAAAACCTATAACCAACTAGTCATCACTATAATCCACCATTATCTAATATTTTCTAGTTAAAATTATAGTTTTTCACCCACATAGATGCATCTAAATAACTAATATCCTTCATTAATCAACCATTCTACAATGCAATATCTCTATCAGGATACCAGCCAATGATCAATCCTATATAAACATTTTACCATTTGGAATATTATTAGAATAATTGAAGTTATCCATATTTTTTCATCAAATCCAAATAAAACTAGTATGGCGCCTCCCCTCATCAATTCTCCATCAACCATTAAAACTAGTCCACCAATCGGACTATCTCCATACCAAATATTATAATCCACTCAAATAGGTCACTAAAAACACTTCTTACACATATCCTTCTTTATCCCACAACATTGGTGAAGTACCACCTCCATTCTAGTCTATACATATTCAAACCACTGTTATTCTACACCTTATACTACACCATATACAATACCCATGGTTTCAATCAAGACTACATATAGTTATACACTATTATGATTTAGTGGGTATCTTTAGGTGTGAATATGATAATTGTATTGTTGATGTAAAACTAGTAGAAGTTCTTCACTATTCATCTATTAACATGAACATTGCACATTTCCCAATTTTGTCACATTTAAAGAAATTAAAATTTAATCATCAATTGTAAAATTTATAGATTTTATTCAAAATAAAGTTATAGTTATTATAATATTTTGTATCATTTAAAATTAAAGGAAGGAGATAGGTGATGTGAACAAGATCCTACCTTAGGGGTCCACCAACTCTGTATTCACATCCATTGATTCCCCTCAACTAGAACATTGTGACAATAATCCAACTATGGAGTGGAAATTCTAATTTCTAGAATAATGGTCCAATGTCTGGATCAATTTCCAACTAATAATACATTTATAAAAAAAATGAAAATACATGTCCTATGAAATGTCATGGAAATATTATTATAATTTGAGCTATGATTTAGAATAAATTTAATTAAAAATATCATTCCATAATTAACTAATTAACTAATTTAAAAATATTTCAAATTTCATGAAGCTCAAAATCAAGAAAAAAATTTCACACTAAGGGAAATAACATGTTTATATATAAAAACCGATATAAATTATCAACTATTATACAACTTAAAAGTCATAGAATAACTCTAAAAATCAACCATGGGGTAAACACCTTATCCTAGATCAAGTGGACCCTGATAAGAAAATTTCAATATTTTTTACTATTATAAATTACATTTTAAAAATCATACATGAAATTTCGAAAATTTCTTTTAAATTTTATAAACTTCAATGCTAAATTTTTTATTACTTTTAATACTTCATATTTTAGAAAATTGGAATATTATTTTCACCTTATATTGGTGGAGATAAAATTTCATTAGATTAATATCTATTATATTTACTTATTTTAAATATTATTTTTCTCCACTAACAAATTTTTTTTGTAAATCGCACAAACCCTCCTTCAACTCAATCTCTTTTTAAAGCATCCTCAAAAACCTTCATGCATTATAATTTGAAATACTGATCAAATTTATATAATAATCAACCAAATCTGAAAAATAAGAATCATAATATATTTTCTTCAGGATCCTTTAATATTTCCCTAGAAACTACTAGGTATTCCTCATCTTCGACCATTTTTTAAAGAACTACTAACTGAAAATCTTCTACAATTGGAACCATGTTGGATCCTTTTAAAACGTTTCCCCCACACTATATCCAAACTCATATGAGTTTCTTCATAATATATATAAGTATAATACTATACCTTAACTTCCACCGCAGTATATGTAAGTATAAAAATTTACTTGATCCTCTTTAACAAATCCTAATCTTCCAGCATTCTTCCAGGACCCCTAATGATAAATGGAATATATCTCTATTAAATTGATGATAAATATATTTTGTATGGTTACACTTGTTTTATTCCGCATCTATGTGATAGAATTTATTAGACCAATGAACTCAAGGGTTCTATAACACACCTATATTCCTAAATTTTTCTGAATGATAAATGTCACTTTGTGGATGAATTTATAAAATTCCATAATACTAAAATTCAGACATATAACAATATGAATATTATCTTTTCCTGAATAATAATTTTTAAATAAATATACTCAATATATATAAATTAGTTATATTCATAAAAAACATCATATATGATAATTCATAATAATTTTTAAATAAATTATTTTCAAAATGAATTTTTTTTGAAAACTATTGGTAATCACCATCAAACCCTAAACTAATTAATTTAATCACTTACAAATATACATTGCACAATATTTTAATATTTTAACATAATAACCATGAAAAATGAACAAACTTCTCATTATAACCCACCATAGGGAAAG
The DNA here is from genome assembly GCA_963277665.1 of Viscum album. Taxonomy (NCBI): domain Eukaryota; kingdom Viridiplantae; phylum Streptophyta; class Magnoliopsida; order Santalales; family Viscaceae; genus Viscum; species Viscum album. The sequence goes on along the minus strand of OY728138.1, from coordinate 282,032,153 downwards.
ACACCTATAATCCTTGATTAACAAATTTTCTTTCATGAAATCCTTAAAGAATTTATCTTTCCCAGAATCCATAGAAACTACACTCTCACCATAAAGTTGTATTTTGTTCTTAAGTGAGGGTACCTCCTTAGTTATAAGCATAAAATTATCTACAACTATTTTTATTTACATTAAAAAACATTAACACCATACACTAATATAATTTTATGATGACCAATTCCAACCCCCCCCCCCAAGACATGATAATGGATTCCGCCTGGTAACAACCATGTTACCTAATCACGTGAGACTAGAAACTAGTATTGATGGAAAACATTCTACCAATAAGGAATTATTTTACCTCAAAATAAAATAACACTCTATATGAGATAAAAACATATCTTTATTTAAAATATAATATCATGAAATTAATATTAATCCATTTGAAAGAAAATTAAATACCATATATGGTGCTGGAAAAATATAATGGTCATATTTAAAGTCATATACAAACATCTAAAATAGATGATACCAATACGCTATGTATAATATAGTTCCCCAAATAATATAGGTCGAATCATCACCTCATCTACTATAAATTCATTCTCTGATATCCATAATAAATTAATATCAGAGCCATTAAATTTCTTATTCCAAGACAATATATGTCGAAATGTTTATAGTGTTATGTTAGTAGGTGTTAGTATGATAATACATAATAATAATTTCCAAAAAAACACCCATGAATTACCATGTATAATCTATTCTAATACATGCTTTAAATTTCAATGAAAAAAATTAATATACTTTAATAAAAATCAAATTTATTTTGAAATTCCAATTAAAGAAAGTTAATATAGGAAAATAACATGCAGTAGTGTTTTTTGAAAACAAGAATAACCCTTTTTAGTTCACCCAAACACCAAAACTATTGTTGAATTTAATAATTTATAGAGTCATGAGAAATATAAAACTTTTATATCTATAAGTACTATCCTATGATCATTGAATAAAACTAATGTTTATTATCACCATACAGAGTGTGTTTTTAAAAAATGTTCCCTCTCATCAATATCAGAAAAAAATATTGATATAACCAATATATATCTTATGCATCTTATTTATTTAAGACACATACATTTCATTTATTAAAACCAAAATTAAATCAATTGCCCACACAATTTTTCTTCTAGAAAACATCTTACCAATTCAATTCCATAAGAACCCATCATATTAAATTCAACCAAATTAAATATATAAAACTCATTCATTTATAAAAAACTTTTTTTAAACCAAAGTTTATGATTTTTTCAAAAATCCAAGATCTATGTTTTTAAATCCAAAAACTAAACCAATGAAAATTTTTATCTTATCAGTCTTAGAAAGAATTTTAGGTAAGAATTGATAATTGGAAAATAGTAAAAAGCACATATTAATCACATAATAAGGATCTATAATACCCCAATGGATAAGTATGAGATACCTAATTTTAATAATAAATATATGAATAACCCAGAAACCAAAGATATGGTGTCAATGATGATGAATTTTCCATCTAAACAGGGTAACACAAAATCATCATAACAAATATACCATTCACATTCTAATATGTTATAATACATTAATTATAAATAAATCATAATTTGATATATATATATATATAAAGATATATAATATGCGAGATAAATTTTAAAACCATACATATCAGTATTAATGAACATTTATTAGGACATCAATACAATCATTCCTAGGTATAATCAAATTGTTTTATAATGTAGTAGACCTAAAACCACTCTCAATGAAAAATATGAATATATAAATCTATAATTGGTTGTTAATGAGGGTTTTTAGGTTATATTTTCTTTTAAAATAAAAATCATGCAAACCACTCATGACTATATGGTTGGGTTACACAATCTAAGGGTTAGTGTCTATAACCATATAGTCACTATTTAATAGAATATGTGAAACATATGGTTTCATTTCACATTACCTCTTTTTTTTAATATGTATATAATATCAAATATTAATAAAATTGTTTATTTTATTGAAATAATTATTGGTTACTCTATATTTCTTAGGTATTAATAAATATATGAAGTATGCTTTATGAAATAGTTTTCTAGTACGGTGATTTTGTAGTTCAATTAAGGACATGAAATTATGAGTTTATGGTAATGAATAAGGTCAGGGTGTTATTATCATGTTACATATATAAACAATTTTGAGGTTCAAGATGGTGTAACCGTTCTCTAAAGAACTATAAGATTATAATTTTAATGGTTTTTTCATTAGGTTTTTAAGGATATTTCAATTTTTTTAATATAAGTTCATCATGCCACAATAATTTCATATTCTATTTGATTATCATATCCCTCATTTGTAATAAATTTTCCTTTTCATTAATTAAAATTGAATTATACTTGTTTTATATTATTGTTTCATTCTCCATTTTAGTTTTAATTTCCTTATTACATATAAAATTTTTACTTTATTTTTGTTTCTTCTTACTATCCTCTAATAAATTTGGATCTTCATATGATTATTTATAATATTCCTTAACAAATCCGTTAACACTTTGACATAATATCATCAAATTGACCTTAAAATATAGATCCAAATAGTCATCACTAGCCTCCACCATTATATAATATTGTGTAATTAAAATTATTATTTTTATTCAACGCAGATTCTCTTACATCTCTGATATACATCATAAATCAACCATTCATCAATGAAATATCCGCATCAGGATACCACCCAATCATCAATCCTATCTAGATAGTATACCATTTTGAATAATATTGAATTAATTGAGGTTATTATTTTATTTTGTTTTTCAAATACCAGTAAACAACATTATGGTTTTTATTTAACTTATATTTGGTAGTTTTAGTTTTGTTGCATGCATTTTTAATGTCCAGTCATATATTATGTGGAACTAAACTGAATTTTAATTCTACAGAAACATGATACAATTATATTAGGAAGTACAAAGCTGCACTCTTTGTATGATAAAGAAAAATCTTAAATTCATCAGAAGATGGTGAGTTTTTCCCAATTAATATTCAATCAAACTAAAATATAGCAAAATACTATCATTGATTTTTTAGGGGATTTTCAATAAATATAATTGAGGGCTAATGGGATGGATACCACTATAAATATTTAATTGAGTCATGTTCCTTATCTCAATTCTTGGTTTCATTGAGTTTTATTGTTTTTTATAGTGATATTCTAATATATCTATCACTGATTGAGATTTTAATTATAAGGAACTATTGTTTTAGCTTCTAAATATTATTTTTCTGATCCTTTTGATTGATTAGATTCTTATCGTGGAGAATATATTGTGAAATCCTTTCATATTGATATGATTTTAGGGCTGACATCTATTATTTATGAAATCCAATGTTTTAAAATGTATTTTGGAATATATTCTATAGATCGTTCTGTCAAATAGGATCCTGGGGAAACAGATACATGTTTCTTATAATAAGCTTACAGTTCTAGATGTTTTAGGTATAAAACATGGTACCTTCTGACAATTCAATGGCCATAAATGTTTTGTCTATAAGTCTAGTGTACTTCCATGAAATTTTAGTATTAGATATATAATATGTTGAATAGATTTTTTCTTATTAAACACCATATAAAATTGAAATCAAGATACAATTTTTTAATAAAATATATTAAGTATTACATGTAATCATTATAATTGAATTCGTGGATATGAATATCTATAGGAATATTTTTAAATCTATATAGAAATACATAAATGATCGTTTTTAATTCTAATTCATTCAAAAAAATCAATTAGTTTAAATGAATAACTAAAATAATCATTTTTTGCTTAAATTGTATTCTAAAAACACCTTTTTAAGAACTATAAATTTATATTTTAAAATTTTTATTATTGTTAAATGGTAATAATATTTATTTTTTATGAGTAATAGATCATCCCGAAATTAATTATAAATTGAATGATATTAGGAAAAAGAAAATATTAATATTTAAAAGGCGATCATCGTCTAAAACATATTTTCATTATATTATTTATTCCCATTTTAAAAATAAATTACTAAATTTTAGTGTCTGAATTAAAAAATATTAACCCCATTTTTGGATATAGAATTTCAATATTAAATTATGATAAATCATTTTGATTTTATAGATGTATTGATTTTTAGTTGAATAGTGAAAATTATTCTTTTTAAAAATTCCATTATATTATTGAAATCATTGGTATATTAGTATGAACTAAAAAATATTGAATCATTTTTATTTACCAAAGAAACATATTCTTTATGTAAAATTTTACAATTTAATTACTTAATTTTAATTTACAAATCTATATTTTATATTTTAGAAGATATGCGATTTTTTTTCTAGAATCATTTTTAATGTATTATATAATTATTATTTTATAATTAATTTTTTCACTGTATTAAATTAAAAAAAAATATTATTTCATAGTTGGAATAATAATTTCAAACTATTTAATATGGATTATTTTTTTATACATCCAAATATTTTTTATTGGAAAAAAAATACATTCTACATTAAATATAAAAATATTAAAATGGATAGAATGATGGGTAAAAGACTCAAATCATGTTTACAAATATATCCAAATAAATTTTTGAGGACTTTATTGTCTCAAAAACATCCCATCTCTATTATTATCCAATTTTAATGACACATTTCTTTGAAATTGACATGAAACTAATATAAATTTTTTATTATTTACAAAAGTGACACCCCTGTTATTTATAAAATGATATTTTCACCACACCCTATTTTCTTATATGGAAATCCCTTTAGTTTAAAAAATTTATAAAAACTCCCTCTTAAACTATTGGATATTTTTTCAGCACTTTTCAACCCAAATGAGCACTCATAAATGTCTCATGCTGATTTTCAAAGGAGTAATTCCTAGGAGTCAGGTAAATGTTAAAAAATCACCAATTTTTGTTTATATTTCATTAAGTTTTATTCATGTAACTTTAAATTATATTATAACTTAAAAATTTATAATATCAGTATCATTAGTATTCTAAAATATTATTATATTTATCAAAAAAATCATTATCTACAATCCTCCCTTCCCCTTAAGAAAGTTAATATGTCGTCATTGAATATGTGCGAACTAGTGCCTCTGTGTACAGTGAAATATATTTGTTACAACATCCTTTAATGTTTAGTTAAAATAATTTAATATATGAATAAAATTTATATTTATAGAACTATTATTATAATAAAAATAATAATTTTAATTTATAATGTTATACATGCATGATGACTCCCCCCTCCTTGGATGACATATTCTATTTTTCATCATATCCTTACATGGATTATTATAAAAATATATTTGATGAAATTACATGAAATTAACGAGAAATAATTTTCATGAATATGAATTTATATGTATACAATAAAAACTAGTTATCATTATAAATTAATCAATTGTTATCAGTAAATTACATATAACAATCGCATCGCTGATTTCATCATATTTGATCATAAGAAAAAATCACATGGAATGAAATTAAAAGAAAATAAATTAATATAAATTTATTTATAGTACATTTAGAAATATTAGAATGATGAAATTTTAATTGAGGAACATGTTTCTATGTATCCATTGCAAAACATGAGTAAAACAACTGAAATTATTAACATTAGATGATGTAAATGAACTCTAATAAACTAATAAATGGTTAAAAAATGATTCTAAATGAGGAGTGTATAGGGTAATGGATATGAGTAAGGATCTAAAATATCTGATTAATATTTTAATTTTTATTTTACATGAGTCTAAATTTTTTCCATGAAACATATGAATAAAAGGAAAAGGTTCTTTGTCCCATGTTCTATTATTTGACACATGTTATGTATTTTTCACATGTATCCATTTACATGATATATATAATTCAACTATGACATATATAAAAATTAATATCATAATTCATTATATTTAAATTTATATTTCAAGTTTTCCTCAATAAGTAATTTAGACACAATGGTTACCAAATCTGTAAGGGTTTCTTTCCAATCCCTTTTCCAAATTTAAATTGTATGGAATGCAGTTTCAAATAGAGAAATATTGTGTGGATTTTTTAATCAAAATCATGATCATTTTCTTAATGTATTATTATTGTTGGGGTTTTACATATCATATCTCAATTTTACTTTAGATTATAAATAATTTACCTACTGTTATTTTTGTAATTAATATCAAACCTATATCTTTTATTCAATGTGGAATATTCCCCATATATGTCCATATTCATTTAATGGAAATCATTATCTACGATTCAATTATTTTTTCGGGTAATTTTTAGACTATTTTTACATTTATGAAAAATTCAAAAAAAATTGGTTCCATTTTGTACACCTATTATTTTGTAATAAGTGTCCACTTATATGCAGTTTCATGTAAATAAATTCTATCACTTATATGGTAATTCTTCATCAAAAAGTTTGATCTAAATATTTTAAAATGGTTTCCCAAATGAATATATTTCATAATTTTTTCTAAAATATAAGGAAATATTTTTTTATATTTATAATATTTAATGTTTTATTTTAAAATGCAATTCTTGATTTTTAACTCTTGTACTTTTGAAAAATAATTCATCAGTGTTTTATGTATTATCAAAGTAATTTTTTAAAAGAATCATTATTTTATAAATAAAATTATTTTAAATGTTAATTATTTAAATGTTTTTTCCAATAACAAATTTTTTTAATTACATTATTTAAAAACAAACTCATGCATTTTAAAAAATAGTTAATTCTTTTTATTTTTCAAAATTATTTATCTAAAAATCATAAAAAGGTGTTTTCTATCTATTTCAACATCCTTTATACTTCATTACATTACACTTGGGATATTCTAATCTGATACCACCAACATTATTTATCTATATAGCATATGATGATGATGTTTTAAGTAGTTTTTCATGAATCACCTTTCTCTCCCAGGAAGGATACGTTTTAATAATACAAATTTTGAATCTATCATCATCATGTTATTACATTTATTGATAACAATGTCAATTTTATTATTATTTTCCTTAATGTCCATATTTGTTATATGGTTAATGTATTTGACATAATGAGGTGATGGTGGGGCACTAAATTATATATCCCTGTGATGCAATAGTAGGTATAATGAGAAAAAATGTTTCAGTATTTGGTGTATGCATATACCTTTATTAATAATTCCTTAGTATGACCCCCTGAAGGAAAAATCATGATGTTGTGGTAGAAGGGCATGATGGTAAGATCATGTTATCCTATCATGTGAAATTTAGGTTAAATTCCTTATATCCTCATATATGGGTTTGATGTTATGATCATGATGTATTGGTATGACATATTTATGGTAATCATAATATGTTTAGAATTATGCATTATATCACCAAGAATTCAGTTATTCTTATCCATATTATTATTTACAGTTATATTTTATTCATGGATATATTTAATTACCATGTTATTGATTATATGTAAGGTTTATCAAGTATTAACTCTATTATAAGGTGTATTCCAATTTTATTCATGATATCTTTTATTGTATGCTTCCTCTTTATGAGTATCTAGGCTCACCCATTTATTTTTTCCCTTCCATAGGGTACCAATAAGGAATAATTGAATGAATTCATGGATTAAATAAAATTATTAATAAATATTTCAATAAATTTATCATGTTATGTTTCAAAGTGTATATTGTAATATAAAAAAATGTTTGTATTTATTCTCCCAAGATTACTAAAATTTGTGATCATTAGTGATATGGTTACTTGTATCTTATATCAAAGTAATAAAGTAACTACAACCTATAGGTTACTAGTTTTGGGGATCTAAAACTAGGATACCTATGTTTTGGTGTGCATATCATACCTCTACTTTTGATTAAGGTAAATGGTTCATTTGATAAGAATTGGATTGGTAATGATATACTTTTGGTAGTTTAAAGCTTTTTACCTTTTACTCTATACATCATTCCATATATCATATATATTATTTGATTTAATTGTTTATTTTCAATGATTGTGTTTTTTACATCCATTCCTTCATTATATACTATTGATATTATTATTATTTGTTAAAATTGTTCCAACAGTTGAAATTTTATTTATTGATTCGTACTTATACATGATATTTTAATTTTTTCCAATCATATATGTTCTAAAAAACATACACATTGAGTGGGAATAATATTGAACTTTTTGTCTATAACATCAAATCACACTCATATTATATTTTTTACAATGTTTATTTTATATGACAACCCTTACCAGTATAAACACCTCCCCTCATAATTTCTCCCTCAACCATTAAAACATGTCCACCAACTAGACTATCTCTATACTAGATATTATAATCCACTCAAATTGGTCACTAAAAAACTTCTTATACATATCCATAATTATCCCACAACATTGGTGAAATACCCACTCATTTCTAGTCTATACATATTCAAACCACAATTATTCATCCCTTTTACTACACCAAATATAATACCCATGGTTTCATACATGAATACATATAGTTATCCACTATTATAATTTGGTGGTAATGTTTATGTGTGAATTTGATAATTTTCCTATTGATGTAAAACTCGTAGAAGTTAATCAATATTCATCTATTTACATGATCATTCCATATTTCATGATATTATCACATTTAATTAAATTAAAATATAGTCATTAATTATAATATATTGAGATTTTATTTGAATTAAATATTTAGTAATTATAAAATTTTGTATCATTTAAAATTAATGGAAGAAGATAGGTGATGTGTACAAGATCCTACCATAAGGGTCCATCAACATTGTATTCACTTCCACTAATTTTCCTCAACTAGAACGATGTGAAAATAATCCATTTAAGGAGTGGAAATACTAATTTTTAGAATAATTTTACCATATTGGGATCCAATCCCAACTGATAATATATTTCAGGAAAAATAAAACTACTTGTCCAAAGAAATTTAACATTAATATAATAATAGTTTGAGATATTGGTTAGAATAAATTTAAAAAACATATCATTAAAAAATTAACTAATTAACTAATTTGAAATTATTTTAAATTTCATGAATATCATAATCACAAAAAACATTCACACTAAGGGAAACACCATGTTCATATATAAAAACTGATTTAAATTATCAATTATTCTACAACTCAAAAGTCATCCAAAAACTCTAAACAACAACCATGAGAGAAACTCCTTATTCCTAGATCAATAGAACCACGATAAACATTTTTAAATCTTTTTTAATAGTATAAATTACATTTTAACCATCATAGAAAAAATTTCCAAATCAGATTAAATTTTACAAACTCTAATGCTAATTTTTTTAATTTTTTTAATACTTCCTATTTTAGAAAATTGAATAATTATTTTAACCATACATTCGGGGATAAAATAATTTCATATATTAATATCCATTATATTTGCATATATTAAATATTATTTCTCACCACTACCACATTTTGTTTAAATAAAACAAACTCAAACTCAACTAAACCTCAGATTAAAGTATCCTCTAAAACAATCATACATTATAATTTTCAATATTGATAAATTTTATCTAAAAATTAACCAAATAAAAAAATATAAGAATAATATATTTTATTCTATGTCCTTTAATATTTATCTAGAAACTCTTGGGTATTCCTCATCTTATACATTTTTGGATAAAACTACTAACTAGAAATTTTCTACATTTTGAACCATGTTGGATCCTTTTACAACTTTTCTTCCTCCACTATATCCAACCAAATATGATTCTCTACGTAATGCATATACATATAATACTCTACCTTATATTTAAAATTTGTATAAGTAAACATAAAATTTTAGTTGATCCTCTCTAAAAAATCCAAATCTACCAGTATTCATTGATGACCCCTAATGATAAGTGGAATCTACCTCTAGGAAATCGATGATAAATATATTTTGTAAGGTTACTATTGTTCTATTTAGATTCTATGTGATTGAATAAATTAGACCATTGAACTCAAGGGTTCTATAACAAACCCATATTCATGTATTTTTTCTAATGATAACTTTCACTTTGTAGAGGCATTTATAAATTTCCATAATACTAAAATTCAATAAAAACATAATATGAAAATTATCTCTGCCAAAATCACAATGTTTAAAGAAATATACTCACTATTTATAAATCAATTACTTTCATAAATAACTTCATAAAAAAGAATCCATAATAATTTTTAAATAAATTATTTTCAAAATATAAAATGTTTTCCAGTCTATTTTAAATCACCATCAAACCCCAACCCATAAAATTATATCATTTATGAATATAAAATACACAAATTTTTAATATTTTAACATAACTACCATTATTAATGAACTAACATCTCATTATAAACCATAATAGGTAAATATACATATAATACTCAATTAAAAAGTATCCTTTAACATATCCTTCAAAATATTATCCTACCATAACTCTTTACAAACTAAACACTCACCATAAAGTGGTATTTTGTGCTTACTTGTGGTCCCTCCTTAATTATGACCATAAATATATCTACACATAATTAGTATTTCTAATTATAAACATTAACAAAATCAACCAATTTCATTTTCTGATGACCAAACTCAACCCCCCCCCCCCCCCCAAGACATGAAAATGGATTCCAAATAGCGAAACTCATGTTCCGTAATCACCGGAGACCAGAAACTAGTGTTGAGGGAAAGAATTAAATTAGTAGAGAATAATTTAACCTCAAAATAAAAGAAAAATATAAATGAGATACAAATATATTTTTATTTAAAATAAAAAATCATGAAATTAATAGTATACCAGATGAAATAAAATGAAATTCCATATATGGTGCTTGAAAATAATATGGTCATATGTCAAATTCTATAGAAACATCTAAAATAGAAGATACAAATACTCTTTGGATAATATATAACCTCAAATATATTAGGTCTAAACATCCTCTCATCTACTATAAATGCATCCTTTTAGATCCATATTCAATGAATATTAGATCCTTTAAATTTATTATTCCATAACAATAGATATCAAAATGTAAATAGTTTTGTGTAAGTATGGGTGAGTATGATAATACATAATAAGGATTTCCTAAATTACTCCCAGGAATTACCATGTATAATCTTTTCCTATCCATGCTTTTAAATTTCTTTGAAAACGATTTAATACATGTTTAAAAAATAAAATTAATTATAATATTCAAATTAGGGAATGTTAGTATAAGAAAATAACATGAACTAGTGTTTTATGAAAACAACACTAACCCATTTTAGTTCACCCAAACAAAAAAACTATTGTTGAATGTATTAATTCATCGAGTCATGAGAAATATGACACTTTTATATCTATAAATACATTTATATGATAATAGAATAAAACTAATATTGATTATTACCATCAAGAGTGATTTTTATCAAATGTTTCTTCTCATCCATATCATACAAAAATATTGATACAACAAACCTATATCCTAAACCCTCTATCCATTTAAGACACAAACAATCCATTTCATACACCACAATTCAATCAATTTCCCTAACATTTTTTCATTTTGAAAATATATTTCCATTTCAATTCCATCAAAACCTATCATCTTAAATTCAACCAAATTAAATATATAAAGATAATTATTTTAAAAAATACCATTTTAAACCATAGTTCAGGGTTTTCAAAAAAATCCTAGATCTATGTTTTTAAATCAAATAAAAATAATGAATTTTTTATCTAATCAATCTTATGATAATTGAATGATAAGAATTGATAATAGAAAAATAGTAAAAGCACTAATGAATCACATACTAAGGATTTATAATACCCCAATGGATAAATATGAGATACTTAATTTAAATAATAAATATATGAATATCCATGAAACCTTTGATATGGTGTCAATGATCTTGATTTTTTCTATTTAAACACGGTAACACATAATAATCATAATTAATATAACATTCACAGTCTAATATTTTATAATATATTCATTATTAAAAAACATACATTTGATATATAAATATATATAAATATCCCTAATATTAGAGATAGATTTTAAAACTGTAAAGATCACTAAGAATGAAAATTTATTAAAACATTTAAACAGTCATTCCTAGACATAATCACATTGTTTTATAATGTAGAAGCCCTAAAATCACACTCAAATAAGAATAAGTCTATATAAATCTATAATTGGGTGTTAATGAGTGTTTTTTTATGTTATATGTTATTTTAAAGGACAAATCATGCAAACAACTCCTAACAATATGGTTGGGTTAAAAAATCTAAAGGGTATTATCCCTAACCATATATTCCTCCTTTACTAGAATATGTGAAACATATGCTTTAGTTTTACATTCCTACTAATCATGTTATTAAATATTCACAATTATTTTTTCTATCCACAAACGTCACATGATCCATAAAATGGTTTTCCTAACAATTTTCTTCATAAAATCCTTCTAAAACTATAACTTTTATTACATAAACCCATTAAAATTTAGAGGGAATTTACCAACCATTTCTAAGGAATCATATTCAATTATTAGGTCAATAAAATTTAAATAAATTATAGAGGACTATAATATGATGAAAGAGTTTATGGTCGAATTATTCATGTAAAAGGTTTATGAGAGAGGAAAATGATAATTGATTAAATGAAAATCATATATATATTAATATATATAGAAAAATCATAATATATAAGAAACATTTATTATATTTTTACCATCCCAACTAGTCAGATATAAAAGGTTAACATCATTATAAAAGACGGGGTATTTATAAAGGTAATAGTAGGGGTTGAAGAATGTATTGTTGACATAAAATTAAACAAGGATTTTATTTACAATATCCATAAAAACTGCATCAAAGGTATATAAATTCAAAAATAAGGATTAAAACATTAATATAAATGATTATCCCAAATATAAGTTGGACTATAATTATAGAAAATTACAATTAGAAATAGTTTAAATATTGTTTGAAAAATAATTTTTACCTATATTATTTATTTCAATATTTCAAGGAAGAACACCTTGATTTCATGGGAATTTTTTAATAGAAAGTTAGGATAGGAATAGAGAATATATTAAATAAAGGAATTTTTTATGGAATATTAATGGGTGTATAGGGAATATTTATAATATATATTAATATTTTTTCTAGAATTATTTATTATAGAAGGTTGAATATGGGTTATAAAATATAAACAACCAATAAGTGATATTTTTTCATCTTATTAATATTTCTTTCCATGAAATTCTATTAGTTATAAATTCAATTATTTTAGTGTTATAATAACCAAAAATAATATTTTTGAATAAATTGTACTCTAAATTGACTCATACCAATGTTTTATTTAAAAAATTATGTTTTATGATATAAATATTATGTATTAAGATGGTATTTGACATTAGGATTTTGAAATATATCATTCATATAAATAAATATATTTTAATATATAGAAAATATCGTCTTAAATATATAAAAATCATAAATCATAATATTTCCAATGTTTATACTATATATATATATTAATTTTTTATAAAATATGACATTTTTTTATAAATTATAAAACATCCCCTTACCTAATTCAGATGATCAGATTAAAATTTAAAAAATATTTTTAATTTTAAAAATAATTATTAAAAAATGGTAAATTTAGTAATTATATGAACATAATAATTTCATAATAAATATGGTTTAGTGTAAAATATATTACGTAGCCATTAGAATGTATTTTTATTCCATCCTTTAATGATATATCATGGTTTACAAAAAAGTAACAATGTCAAAGATTTCATCCCACCTAATCAACATCCACCTATATGAATGAGGAAACCAAATATAGAATAGCTCCTGATAGTTTTAACATCCCATGTTTTAAAAAATAGAAACTTTGTTAGATATTGTACAATATATGCAACACCGAGCATAAATTAACAACTAAATATTGTTATTATGTGAATGATATAACATAGAAATATAATTAGTGGGGATAAATACCATTAAATTAATTATGAAAAATAAAATCATTCTAATCATTAATAAATTTTTTATTAACGACAGAAAAATTAATCTCAAAGTTTTTGTAATATCATTTTATTATTCAAATACACGTTCTTCAAGAATGATTTTTTACTGTTTTTGTGAAAGAACAATATAATTACTGTAGGGAAATATTATTAATTTTTATTTAGTTAAATAAATATCATTTTATAAATAATCATATCAACACTATCCTATGGTGATACTTTGCTGATTTTATTAAAAATTTGATTTTTCAATGAATTGTGAAAATATCGATTTTTATCGGATGTTGTATTTTCTTTTCAAGTATTTATATTATAAAATATTTTTTTGATCAGATTAAAATTTTAAAATTTTTCTTATTTAAAATATTCTAATTATGGATTTTAAAAAATATTTTATACTTTAATTTTGTATAAAAATACTTTATGTTTAATAAGGGTATTTTTTTAAGAATCGGTTTTTCATTACATTTTATTGACGTAATTAAAATTAAATTCCTAAAGTTAAATGTTTTTCATTATGAAAAATGGATAAATTTCTGAATTATGATGTAAAAATTACGTAAATATAACCCTTTAGGTCAATATAAATATAATCCTTTGTAATTTTTGTTACCGCACAAAAGGGTAAATCTCGTATTTAAGTGTAAAAATAATATGATAAGGACTATACAATTATCCTTACACTTGATAAAATATTATTTTATATAAAATATTCATCCACAATAATTTATTTTTAAATTATATTGTATTTTATCATTTTTATGTGATTAATTCATTTATAATATTTGTTTAAAAAATGTTAGAGTTGTCACACTCACATTTTTATGAAATATAACAATATTAATACAGGGTTACCCAGAGGTTATATTAGACTAAAAAAATAATTTTAAATTTAATATATTTATATTCTTCATGATAATTTATTTTAGTTAATCAGTGAATATATAATTACCATAAATTCCATTAAAACATTGATGTTGTAATTATTATATTAATGAATAATAAAAAATGATATTAAAAATATTAAAATAAATATTAGATGAAATAACAATTGATTTAAAATTATTTTCTAGAATAATTTTAAATTTTATGTATGTATTAAAATATTTGTTTCTATGTTATATTATTTTGTTTTTATTTTACAGAGTTAATGTAACAAATAGTTTTAAAATTTGCATTAATGGTTTTTTGAAATAAATAATATTTTATTAAATGATATAAAATTCGTAAAAATCGGAAATTCATCCAATTTGTTAGGGTAATTTTATAAATATCAATAATTTTATATTTATTCAACTTTTTTTATTTTATAGTAACTATATTAACCCTTAAATAATAAAAAATCCAGGTTTTCACGGTCAGATTTGTAGGGGTAAAATAAGGGTTAAAACTGAATGATAAAGGTAAAAAAGTGGCCCACACTAGTCCAAAAATTATTGGATGAGATTATTTTAACACATACTCATATTTATCATTAAATAATTAACTTTTCATCCGTTTTTAACATAATATTAATTTATATATAATAATTATTTTTATAAATTCCAAGGCCTTCCCTCCCCTCTCTATTAAAAGGATAACTCTTACATTAATTTTTTAATAAATCAAGATCCATTTAATTTTGTAAAATATATAACAAAATATATTTATATTATCTTTATACTAAATATTTAGTCATTATTTTATTCATAACAAAACCCTTTGTTGTGTTATTTTTTAAAGAAATTGAGGTTTTCTAAAGAAGAGGTGTTGTTTTCATCAACTATTTATGTTTTATTTCATCTTACACCTTACCCAAATTTTCTTTAACCATAATAAAATAATAAATATATTATGATAAATATCACTATAGTTCATTATGTTTTTTTTCAATACTTGTATCCATTTCCAATTTAATCAAATGGTAAATGAATTCATTGTCTATGTGAACGATGGACTACAGCCTTACGAAATGATGCAATTTTTTTCCATAACCATCTCTGAAGAAATATTATAATAATAAATTAAATATTTATATATTATGTTAATAAAATATGTTTAATTTTTTAAAGATAATTTATCACATACAATCTTACTATTCCATGAACATAAAAATGAAAATGTTGTTCATACGTATATATGGACTGCCACCTCCACAAAGAGATGTGACTCATTTTCATCACCACATAACATAAATTAAATATATAATTATATTTAGATATATTAAATGATATTTATTATATTATGATAATTTAGGAATGATAAAATGATACTTACATTTTTTCCATAATGGTCATTGAAAAATGGAAATGTTACTCATTTGTACGTATGGCCTACCATCTCCATAATTGTTAAGTAGATAATTATTAATAACCATAATGAATTGTTAGATTTAAAAGATTAATTTATTTAAATAATGATTATTATTTCATGAATATTTTCATATGGATGATTTAATGTGACTATTTTTCAAAAATGATCCCACAGAATTCATTTTGAACATATAAACCAAATATGGTCACTATGGATAATGTGATCTTAAATAATTAAATAATTTTTATAACATGGGAATAATGTATATAAAAAGAAAAATAAATATGAAAAAGGTAATAAATAAATTAAAAAATTTATGTTTGTTTATTATTAAGGAAGCTAACATATATACATGACAAATCATACTTGAGGTAAGGGATTTACATACCTGAATTTAAATTTACTGCGTTAAACATCAGTAGAATTAATTATGTAATTTCATGATTATGTGTGAAATGAATTTTAATAATTTTATGTCAATTTTAACTTATTTTATTTGGATTTAATTTTTATAAAGAAATCAATTCATTTTATTAATAAAATTTTTTTGATATAGTATTTGAAACATACTTTCTTTTAAATTTTTTTTAAAAGTTCCTCATTGAAATATTTTATAGAAGTCTATAATAATGTTTTTAACTAAAATTTAATGAGCATATTTTGTACTTTTATAATGATTTTATGTTTACTGTATAATTTTTAACAATTCATTTTAAATAAAATGGATTCTTTTTTAATTTCATAGCATTTAGATTTTAAATTTTTTTTGTAAAGTTGTTATTTTTATATTTTTATGGGTTATAAATGTGGAAATAAAATCGTTTTCAATGATTTTATTCCTAATATGGTCCTTGGACATTATTTGTGATGGTTTCTCCTAGATAGAGTTGAGTGACCCCATTTTATCTTATATTATTGGTCCTCTAAGATTTCTCTCTAATGCATTTGTTAAAAAAAATTCTCAAGAAAATTATATTTGAAGTTGGACATATGGTTATTTGAGTTTCTAAGGGGTTTTAAGGGTTCTCTTTGTGTTATCTGATAATGATGTCCTATAGAAACTAAATGAAATTTCTATTCATAATAATTATATTGCATGTAAAAAAATTGATTTAAAAATCCAAGTTAATTATACTTGTAAAATGAATCTATTTTTAGATGAAAATGTGTTCTTTTTTTAGAAAATGATTTAAGGGGATTTGATGTTTTTCAGTAATCTAATGGTTTTCTTTATTTTATCCATTAATATGATTTTTGTGATCCCTGAATGTTATTAAATGTTTTTTATAGAGTTTATTGATGGGTAAGAGAAAATAATAATTCATGTTTTATATTGTTATGTTTTTATGAAATGAAATAAAATTTATATTAAAGACTTCTATTTTTTAGGAAATATTGATACTGTGTTGAAGATGACACATGTCATTTATGGAACTTCTGTATTATTGTTTTTATTAATTCTCTAAATCCGTAAACATCTACATTCATTGGGAAATTAGGTAAGTGAATTCTATTATAAAATTACTAGATTGTGAAATGTTTAAGGTTGGGTCCTAACAAATATAGTTATAGAGAGATTATGGCTTAAAATATGAATCATAAGGATTATACAAAAGTATACTGAATTTTAATCTTTACCCATCTATACAATTGATATACACATATCTTCAATAAGAAAATAATAATCTTAGAGGGAATAAGACAATTCAAAAAATAAAAATAAATCATTATAAATTATATAAATAAACATATGATAAAGAAATATAAATAATATATATAACAAGAATTAATAATAAAAAATAATAGGCTACATAGGGTGACACATATATAGTACAAAATAAAAAAATAAAATATTTATAGTGGTCTCTACTCTACAAAGTGTAATCTATTTTTTAATCATTATCATTTAATAAATTTCACATCCCAATTATTCTCATAATATCCAAACCAATACCTATACTGTAAAAGAAAAATTATATATTCCCTCGAATATTGAAATTCATGTCATGTGTGAATGTAGGGGTGATTCCAATCACCTAGTAATATTCTCCCACTTTCCTTGAAACAGTGAGTTATAGTGATCAATTGGAGTTGAATGAATGTTTTTTGAGAGTGAGACTCAACCCACATAGAAACACAACCCATAAATTCTCATATAGATTTATACAGATTTGAAATCATATATTGGAGACACATGCACCATGAATACCCACATTGATACGAAAACAATTTCTAAGTCCCACTTTCATATTGTCAATAACCCATATAACCTCATTTTTCTCTAAGGTATACCACATAGGCTTGCTTATCTCATTAGATTAATCCAAATATTTTCTCACTAAATCCATGAATTTTCAGTCAATTGAATCCTAGGTACCACATCATTCATCCTTTAATCCTTTAAATAAAAAAATCCAAAAATTTCATTGGAAATAATGAGAATAATAAAAATATAAAAAAACTCATTTAAAGAGTTACCAACCATCAATGAAAAACATAAAATGACAATTAAAAAAAGGAGGGAAATAAATAGATCCTAGAGAATAAAATATCATTACCACAATAGTATCATGATGAAATAGATTAGAAATCAAATATTAGGTCCTAACCAAATAAAATAATATTAATATTCTCATACATTTTCTCATATAATATGACCGTTATAACCAGATCTATCAATAATATAATCCCTCAAGAATGACTACTTATGGAGTATAATTCAATCCATAATATATAATTACTTCCACTCCATGATAGTAAAACCATAATTATTTTTATTGATATAATGTATTATTCATAAATATCATTAGACTAATTTATCAGATCATCTATCAACATGATAATCAAAAAGATCATGACAAGGACATTGTCTTTCTATATGTTGAGCCCCACAATTAAAGTGTATATTTTATTATATAGTGAAGGGAACTTCACCACATATGGTCTTGTAAACAAAGAATCTCCAGGATTTATTGTCACATTTTATTCTTTCATTGGCTTCCTTACTGAGGTTTGTAATGTCTTTGTAACTGGGTATTCCCTTGATCTCCATCATTTCAGTCCTCCATGATTTGGAGTAGGACTTTTTGATTGACCTATATTTCAATAAAAATTCAATATTCAGTTACTTTATACTCTATAATTTGTTGTTATAGAATCCTCCATCGAACCACAAAAATCTCATAAATATCAATATCTACTTCCCAGTCATGTCTCGAATAACAATGGAGGTAGAATGGATTGTGTGGGTCCAATATCCATTGATTAATCAACCAATTCACACAGCATCACATAATAGTAATCATTCTCCTCATTCTACAAAGTTGTCACTCAGTTCATCCTATATATCACACCCATAAGTTACATATCCAAATTGATAAGTCTATCACAACATTTTTACCAGTTTATATGCAACATTCCCAGTAACAGTTATTCATACTAGACATAAAAAATATCACATAATAGGATACCACTATCTTCCTATCAATTATACCATATAAGAAACCTATTCACTTCATAAACCCACAACTATGTCCATTTTGAGAATTATAATCGCACTTGGTATATATCCCATGTGAAGAATGGGCATCAATCAAAACATCACAATTATTATCAACAATTATACCTACTAGGGTCCATCGAGTGTAAACTCTTTAAAGAACTAGTGAGTCTAACCACTCATAAAGAATGTAAAAAATGAATCATATGGGTCACCCCACTCATTAATCAAATTTTTTTATAAATCAATAAAATCCCCACTTTATCAAATGAATTATTGTAAATTATAATGGTAACTCATGATTTGATTACTTTATACAAACATAATGGTAATGTTAATTTTTTAATGGACATACATAAACAAGAAACTGACCAAAAACCTATTTCTTATCCATCCAACCCATCACCCAAGGTATGGTCCCATATATGGTCTATATTTTATCACACACCAAAAAGAAGATGTAAATAACATATAAGGAAACTATAATCAAAAGTTCTTACATAAGGAAACATACTCTAGATTAATAAGTAATCATACTCTCTAGGTACAGTAGAAAATGATTCTTTTAAAATAATCCCTCTTCATTTCCCATTTAAATACCTATGATAAATATCTTTTAAATCATTCAATATGATTAACATATTGGATTTAACTAAATAATTACATTGGCCTAAATCAAATGAAAAAAATCAAAAAACCAAAACTCATTTTTGAAACACCATTTAAAAAAATTTCCAATAAATTATCATTCCATTAATACTTTTATTATAAAATCACTTTCATTAAAATTAATTTTTAATCGATAAGTTATTTACTTTAGTGATTTGATTCAAATCAATCTCATTCAAAGAAAAATAACTACAAAATACCTTTTCAAAAAATCAACCAAAGCACTACCAAAGATCCTTTTATGAAGATTTAAATTCCTTGTTGACTATTTAGATGACACAATCCTATATAATATTTGGGATGATTCATTAAAATAAAATACAATATGATCATTATAAAAATAATTCTCACTAAAACATGAAATTATTTAAATGATGACGAAACTCAATTCCAAAAGGACACATACATCATATCACATTCCATTTATATAATGAAAACCCATTACCACCACTAACATGCTAATAATTACCAATATCTCTCAAAAACGAAATTAAATATATACCAAAACCATTTGTATCGAAATTCCAAAGTGGAATAATCCATATAAAATCTTTATGTGTTTATTTATGATATTAAAATTACAACAAAAGTGGTATGGTACACTAAATATGCACATTCAATCCCACCACACACAAAAAACTATTTTATTAGACCAATTCAATCATTTAATATAGCCAATTTCCACATATCCAATTGAAAATCCACTACATTCAAAAAATAAATCCAAATTTCAAACAATTTAATGAGTTTATACTTCCCAGGACTCTTCCATACACTACACATGAAATAAAAATTATTAAAAAATTATTCTATTCTACTATTTTTAATTCAAACACAAAAACCCTTTGTGGGTATATCAAAATTAGAATAGATACGCGATGAAAGAAAAAGGTTGAGGTAGTTGGAAAATCTACCACAGATCAGAGTGATAAAATAAATGGGAAGTGGTAAAGGATATAGATAAGAGATATCCAAACACTCCCATATATGTTCCTAGATAAATAGGGAACCCCAAACATGGGTTCCTACTAATAAGGGAGAGAAATCCCATTTTACCCCAATATTTTAAAAAGTGGGGTAGGCTCTACAGGGTGCCCAATGGAAATCACTAACCACTTAGATCCCAATCCAATGGAAATTCCCCATTATTTGTTCCTTAATTTAACTTTTCAATAATAATTAGTATCTCATTAATTTTACAAAAATCTCCCTCTCCTTTCTAAATTAAAAACTACCAAAAATTTCATTCGAGTATTTTCCACTCATATTTCCATCTATGAAAGATCCATTTAAACATTTAATAAAATATAAAACATCCATTATATAATTCAAATTGAAAAACTAATATTTAACTTATAATTAAATCTATTTTATTCCAATGTTACATATTGTATAAGGAAATGTGAATGCAAAGGTTCATACAATTTCCCCCTGATGATTCTTATCCTCGAGAAGACTAACACATTGTTTTTTATCACAATACAGAAGCTTCAATATTTGGAGTTAATTGATGTTTTTACCAACCTAAAACTATTTACCTCTTAAAATAATGTAATATTTGAATGAAGTATATTTTTAACTATTCCATGTAAGAAAAAATATAAAATGAAGTGGTATATAAATGATTCAGTGGTTGTGAATTATCTGATGCATAAATATTAAATAGACCAAATAAATAAAATATAGCCTAACAATATAATTTAGGATAATAATTTAAAAACACATTAAAATTTTATTAAAGTAAATAACAAAGTTCATATCCTAAAAAAATCTTCTTTTTTGATAAAAATCATCATCTGTATTAATACACTAATTTTATGTACCATGGTTTAATAAAACATGATTTATGTTAGATACCAGAAGAATAATATTATTATTTATGGATTTCATGGATTAATGATTCTCAATAAAATGTTCCTAACCCTAAAACATGTCCAATAATAAAATACCATATGATCAATCTCTTAACCTTGGGGATTTTTAAAAAAATTCAACTACAAGTCATAACACTATAAATAATCAATCAATTATCGAAATATATAAAATCTACCTTGATATATATATATGATTACACATGATTGGATGACTGAAATTACAATAGGGATAATAATAAACATTACCGTGAAACCATACACAATGAAATAACATAGATCACACATAATATTAAAACAAAATGAAGTAGCTTAAATAAATTAGAAGGTTTCTATTTCTTGAATATTAGTGTTTTGATAAATGTCCCTTGAGTCCTCAGCCTCCTTATTATAGGCAATGTCTGTAAATAATCCATAAGATATGTCATTTAAGAAAATGACTTAACATTATTCAACCAAAAATATCAAACTATCTCAGTCACTGGTTCATCATTGACTCTCTGCACTCCATCGTAAATCACTTTTCATAATCTCACTACATTAATCATAGAACTAACATATAATTAAACAAACATTGTTTTAAAGATAACTAAAATACCAATTGACATTTTCCATGATTTTCTTCAAACTACATACATTATTTTTCTTCATCTCATATATTCATGTTGTGATAGTCAAAATGAAGGCCTCTATGAATCCCACATACATCCATCACCAAAATCGAAACGTAGTTTTAAAAATAATTAATTGATCCCAAAACACCATAAATCGATCATACCTAGGACTTATGGTGATCCCCACCATAATAACACATTATAAAATCCTTTTATTGACAATTGGTGCTCTACACTATAGAACTCGCCTATAAGCAACACATCTCACATAATCTAATATGATAAACAAAAATTTATCATATCTAGTTATTTTATCATTACATTTAACACCGTCTATTATTCCTTAATCACAATGATCTATACAATCAAATATGTCGCTCATTCAAAAAATTGATATCCAAAAAACTCAAACCAATCATTGTTAAATCAATAAAATTGTTGAAAACCAATGTATAAATAATGAGTTACTTGTTTATTAATCGCAATAAAATCCTTTTACACTCTCCAAAGGCACTAATGTTTGAAATATCCCCTTGGTTTTGATGGATTTTTTCAAATCTGAATATCCTAAAATCCATTTCATTTATTTTCTTTTTGCCAATACCACGTTAATTTTCAAATCCTACGATAAAATATAGTTTTAAAATCATTTCCACTAACTTTATTATGACAATATTTTTAAAAAACACCGCTATAATTTGTTAATTTACTAAAAATACATATAAACCACATTAAACACACCTTGTTCGATTCACAAGTTTTCCATAAAAATTGGTATTTTTTCAAACAAATAATAAATCAAAACCCATTTCTATAATGTGGATAATAAAACAAAATATGTAATAAATATTACAAAAGGATAACCATATAATTTATAAAAATATATTCATTCATTGTAATTTATTTGATAAAATAAAAAAATATTATTTGTTGGTTTCAATTAATAATGGATCAAATTAAGGTGATTTTTCTAATATCACTAAACATAATTGTGTACCATTCCTATATTAATTTTTTTTGATACATGTATTATGAAAAATGGATCATAGGTAACACTTATGACTCATCCTAAGTCACGCCTATCTCACAATGGGATTTTGGACCCAAAACCTCGCTCATACCTAGTGTTCCTACTCTCAACACAATGGATAACCTAAAAATATAATGTTTAACCATATATATACAGTAAAACACTTCTTTTGGTATACCCCTTGAGTCTCGATATAATATTTCCACTCTTAGTAACTTTTTTCCAACCAAGTATATGATATCTTACCAATTTTTAATTCCCTAACATAATCTACCTTTAAATAACGGTGCTAGAGATTCATTTTCACCATAGTGGAACCTACTTATAAACTAGAGGCTTCTAACTATTGTTGATCACCTAGTAAAATCATAGGGACATTATTTCATCAAATAAAAAAAATATAACGATCATTTAAAAATATATTAAATTTGTCACACGGTCTATCCATAAAATAGAATACCCCGAAACACGAGACATAAAAATGATCTAAGAGGAAATTTTGTAGACAAAAATATAGAGGCAAACCAGTCTATATAATATAAATAATTAAAAAATTGAGTATAAGAAGTAGTATAATAATATTAAACAATAGTAAACAAAAAAGGACGTCCCATAGGCTGATACATATGAAACATAATTGAAATAAATAGAAGATATATAATAACCACCGACCTGATTGATAATAATCTCATACTGACTCATCAACCCAAAATATAATAATTTTCTCATTACATCACTATTTTTCTCTATGTAAAGATCTATCCTAAAAATATATATAAATTATTCTAGAGGTACATTGAATCCCATCTTCATTAAAAAAGTTTGGAATGAGTCTAATGACCTAGTAGGATTCCCCTACTCTTTTCAACACACTTTGTGTTAGAGATCACGTAGTGGTACATGAGAACCTATGGTGAGTGCAACCCAGCCCACTTGAAAACATACCCCATTATTTCTCAAATAAATAGAATACTGTATTCCATTATAGAAAGAGGACACACACACACAAATTGAATATTAAAATGACTACTTCCAAACCCAAAAATATCCCTACCTATCTATAACTTATAACGCTTGTAGACTCATATCCCTATGAGGTATAACATGAAAATGTTCTCATGTTATCAAACATATTCCAAAAAAATGTTTAACAAAATCCAAAAATACTAACTCATAATAATCCAACTTAACCCATCAATTACCTCACTTCCAAAAAAACAAAAACATAAAAAATCAAAAAAAAAAAGGATTTTATCAAAAATAAAAATAAAAATAAATTCAATAGGGAATAACAATTAATGTAACATTTTGAATAAAATAAATAATAAGAAGGTAAAACCAAGATTCCCTAAATCACAAAATTTCATTAAAAAAATACCATGATAAAAAAGTAACCAAATAATATGTCCTATACAAATAATAATATAATCCCAGTCCTTACACCATACCACATAATACCACACTGTTACTCATTTAGTCTATCGACCAAACAACTCATAGAGAACATATGGAACTATCTCAGAATACATGTCACTATAGAGGTTCCCTACTACTACCATAAAAAACCCTTGTGGATACATACTAATCTATTATATCAAATATCAATACCATCAATATAATTACTTGAAATATATATCAATATAATCATTTATAGAGTGTGATATGTACATGGCATTACCATATATGAAACCTTGAGGTAGTGGGTCTTATTTATCACATGTAATCAGCTACTCCTCCTTTGAACTACCATAATCATTCTTTGAGCCTTGCTGTTTTCAAAACATGTATAAAATTTCAAGAGAGTAAGAATATATTATTTCAGTACAATATCCATTACAAAAACACTCAATGCATGTGGCCTCAAATAATTGTAATCTAAATCCTCATGATAAATATAAAACCCTAGAAAAATCATATGAATAACCACCCATAAGTGTCAAATACTAGCCAATCGGTCCATCTAATTATGGTAACCACCTCATAGTCTATATTCCCAATCATTGTATAACATACTACACATATACAACAACACATAAGAGGATATTGTTTTCTCTCTCTATGAAATATGAATGAGGTAACCTACAAACCACATAAACATGAATCCAGATCAATATCGAGGATCATCACCACACTATGTCTACATGATAGGACTTAAACCATAGACATCAGCAAAAACATCACTATAACTTTCTCTCAGCTCAACCATTGTGTCTAGTCAAATAGATACATCTAAAATAACTAATAAGAAAACCCATATAAATCAATTTTTTGTATTTTTTAAATCCAATAAACGTTTAGTGTTAACCACATAGTAATCTTGATCCAATACAAACATAAAAACTACAAGATAAAAAACTATAATGCCTTAACTCAAAATTCATAATTTAATAAATGATTAGATGTTATGGTGGTGTACTGGCATGAAATTACCTCATGTTATCTTCCACTATGACCTAAATTCAGTCAACTGCAAAATCATTTCATGAAAGAAACTCAACCTCTATTACCTTATCCATCGATTCCACAAATTTTCAGAGAACTAATCCTATAGAAAAAATAAATTCCAACTACGTAATTAAATTGGTTTGCAATGAAGATCACCATAAAAATAAACACCATGATCAACAAAAATCAATTAGGACCCTAAAAAATCAAACATATATATTTATTTTATAATATTAATATAGTCATACAAGAACCATCATGTGATTTTTTGAATTATTTATAATTAAAAAAATTAAAAAAATTAAACAATATAGTAAGTATTAACCTTTAGAACCACTATAAAAAACCACCATAAATAAGATAAAATTTTATATAACTTAAAAAAAATCTACCACAAAACATGGAACCATCGTTGTTATAGATGAGAACACCAAGATCTAGTGTCATCGTATATTCATGAAAACCGTCACATGGAGCTTGTATTTGATAAATCCATCCATGATATAACCATCAACAAAAACAAGTATGACATATAAGAACTAGAAAAAACGAAATTAAATCCAAATATAGATAAAACATTATCACTAAAACACAATCATTATCATCAATGTGGGAAAAATATTTTTCCTAATTGAAGAAACAAAATAAATATGGGTCATTACTTTTTAAACACTTATGAATACTAATATAATATATCCCCAACCTCCAAACAGATCAATCACACCAGACTAAAATGGGTCCATGTGTAATAGATCTTGCATTAATAGTTTATTTTGATCCAAATACAGTATTTAAAGGGATATATTATTATAGAGGTAAAATGATAAAAAAATAGATATTAAATAAATCAATCCATGTGACCAAACACCTATCCAACCACAAACCTATTCTATTTCCAAAAAATAGAAATTAGACCAAATATGGTGATTAATGTGATGGGATAGAGAAACATTGTAGATAAGATAAGTTATAGAAAAATATTAAAATAATATAATCATTATACCAAGAAAGAAGACACATACCATGACCAATACGTCACAAACCACCAAAAAAATTATTAATAAGTCTATAAGTGGGATCAGAAATGATACGTATAATAAATAGTGTGGATATGGAGAAATAATTCCATAAAATATAGAGAAACCACGAAGGAATAAAGGGAAAGAAATTGAATCTAAAGATGATATATGAAGAAGAACAAGACTCATTATTATAGGAAGAGGGAGAAATTGAAAAGTAGTAGCACCTCACCACTGAAATAGAACCCCAGAACTATTGGAGTGAGTGATGATAAGAGAGAGGGAGTGGGTGATCGAGGGGATTGGGGTTACATTTCCACTAACATGACCAACTAATTTTCTACCATTTCAAAAAAAAATCCAAAAGCTATCACAATACATATTTTATAAGAAAAAATGATCACTCAGTTGAAATACCACTTAAGCACATGATTCACTTCATATAAATTGTTTGACTTAAGAGTTGATTATTTAATCTCATAATAAATGAAATATCAATGTACATAAAGAACCATTAAAAAATATACCAAATATTTCAATCATATCTCCCAACCCATCAACTAAATTAATTTATAACATAGTTCCTATGATATTGTGAATTATAATATAGTAGGGAATAATATATAAAGTATGTGAATAAATTTTAATCCTTAACAAACATAATGTGATGTAGGGTTTTTATATTCTCTTATGGTTCATGGTACTTGCACGGAGAGTATACTATCCTATAGAATCTATGGAATAAATCAATTAAAATAAATGTTCCATTTTATTAGGTTTTTTCATAATATTTGTTTATTTTTTATGTGTCTAAATATGTCTACTTGGTTGAGATTAATGTTTATTTGATGGTATTATTATATAATTAATCGCATTACCTTTGTTTTGGTTATTTTTCTCGATGATACTCAAATTTTTTCTTCATGTTACAAATTATAATGTCATTTTAATTATTATTTATGATATTTAGGTATTTTATATTAACCACCTTATTGAGTTTTTTCTACATGGTGTTTATTTAGTTTCTCATCTTTGTTGGTGAATCTTAATAAGGTGAGTTCAGATATGATTTGAAAGTTATTTTCTTTATCCCTTCCCATTACTACCAAGTAGAAGTGATGATGGACATTTGGAGAACGAATGGATATAAACCCAACTCTCACATGATATTTAATACATTTTCCAGTCACAGTTAAAGAGTTGGGTTCTCAATTTTCCACATAAAATGCATATTTTATCTGTTTTTCCCATCTTTTTTGTTTTGAATGTTTATTTTCAATTTTAATTTTTTCATAGCCTTTAGATCTAGGGATTATTTAATTATGTTTATTTAATTTCTCGGGGATTAATATTTTTATATTATTGTTTGGATGTGACATGTTAAGAGGATTATGTTCTTCTAATCTATAAATCAAACTGGATGATATTTTAGTGGATTTAATTCATATGTCGCAAGTTGATATATGTTTTTGCGATCCTGTAGTGGTGGGACTGAATTAATGTGATGGATCAGTTTTATACCATCTATCATTATATTCAAATATATAAGGAATAAACTGGTTCAACCATAAGATTATATTCATCATTACATGATACATAATGACCAAGGATTTATTTCCCCTTATTTTCTTTTTATTTTATTCACATTTTCATTCATTATAAATTAAATTTTCTCATTTATACTTTTCAAGGTTATTTTAGTATTTGTTTATTGGTATAGGTTTTAGTTCTTATTGGTCTATAATATTCTATAGTTATCCTTCCACGTTTCATAAATCATGGACAAATGGGGATGTTGGTTCACACTTGTGTTATTGACGTCAACATCTACCAATTGGGATGATGATGATATGATGTTGTTATGGGGTGCAAGATAGGTTAAATTACAATAGTAAGTAGATATATTTTGTGACATTGATGAAATTATAGATGAAATTACTACATTGATTTCATTTTGGGTGTTTATATTCACTATTTCGGATGGATAATGTAAAGGTTTCGTGTTTTGGGATTGTTTACCTCATTTAATCATTTTATTTGGTTTTATAATCTTTCTATTTTAAATTATATTTCCTTCTTATCCAACACATATGTCTCACTCACCATATTATATGTTTTTAGTGTCACTTTTGTTTAGTTATGTTTTTTTTTGAGTTGAGAGTGAGAGGTTAACTTGATCATTATTCTTTATTGTGATAAATGTGTTTTAATTTTGTTACATACATCAAATAAAGATCAAATTATTCAAATAAAATTACATATAAGGAAACCAAATTTGTGTTGTCTCCCATAAGAACACATGATTTATAAATATACTCTATATTGATTAAGAGGCTAACCAAAATAAATACTTTCTCAAAATAAGACATCTTCACTTCCATTAAAATACTATACAAAACATATCTTAAAAAATTAATAATTCATCATATTAAAACATTACCCTTACAAGTCCCATATACTAAATATATTTGAATGCCTTTTTAAAACTAATATTTTGTTTTCAAATACCATTTTGAAAAACATTCCAATAAATCAAACTACCTTTTAGAATTCTAATTGAAATGTCATTTTCGCAAAATGATCTATAAAAATAGAAATTTTCATTAGATAATTAATTCAAAATTAACTAACATCATTATCAAACCGTAAAATGGTACATCAATTCCCATTTAACCATGGCTCCACCAATGAAATATTTATAAATTAGGCTAACCTGAACTGATCCCAATTTTACTCTAACGCCCTAAAACACATAAAATATTACAACTGAAGTGTCTAATATATTATTAGTGTTTCATTTGTTTTTAATATTATATCAAGGAAGATATATAGTTTTATATTAAGTAAACTCTATATATTATCCAATAGAAAAATGATAAACTCAATACATAATTGATAATACTAATGAAACAACAATAGGTTGAGATGAATTTGAGGAGATCCATTCAAATATTGTCATTAATGATGGAGATGGAATAACTTCTTTCTGTTTTGGTATATATATAATAATGGATGTATAATAATTTATTGTTGATAAAGTTTATCTTAGTTTGAATATATGAATGTGATGATCATTCATAAAGTAACTATATTCTATAAAATATTGATTAGTTTTAGAAGATGTTGTTTAATAGTGTAATATTACTATAGAGACCAAATATGGATAAGTATACGTGTTTTTCACTTGTTGTTAATTTAATTGGAATAATCATTAAAAAATATTTAGTTATTTTTAATGAAAAAATAAACATATAATGGCCATTAAAAAACTAATCAAGTATTTATTTTTAATTGAATAAATTATGATAAGTAAATTATTTATTGTAGAAAATTATTTGGAATAATTATAAAATTATAGAAGATAATTTGGAAAAAATTAATAGTTAATAAATTTTTATATTATTTATGAAGAGAATACATGAGAATAAATTAATAAATCATTGAAGAAAATTATGATATATGAAAATATTATTATCATTTTTTTGTTCTTTTCAGTCAAATTAAAGTGTATGAGATTATTTGTAAAGTGTTATCAATGGATTTTATAAATTTATTGCTGTTTTTTTTCGATATTTTCGAATGCTTTATAAAAGTCATTTTCTCAGAATAATAACATCATCCAACATTTTAATAACTCAATAGTACTAGTTTTTATATAAAAATAACTCTGGAATATATAAAATATGTTCATGAATATTTTTGAATGTTTCATAATATATGTCATAATAACTTATAATGATTGATTATTGATGAATAATTATCTCAAGAAACATTATAGCTACATAATGGTAATTTAGGGAAGTTTGGAAATATCCCAAATGATAATTGAATAAAATTATTATTTGAGGATGTTTATTAAGATCATAGTTGAGTAAGAAGTGGAAATAGATGAATTTATATGATTCGTGTGTTCTATTTCCTTATCAACACATTAATAATGTTCAAAAATAAGAGTTTATTGATGATTCATTTATTGTGTGGTTTTTTTCAATGTTATGGAATGATTTCATATACATGGAATAATATTAATGGTTGGAGAGAAGAATTTTTATGTGACATTACCACATCACGGTAGCATAAAAAATGTTAATGGTGACTATTCTGATTGTGTAAAATAGTGAAATAGGTTTGGATGTGTAGGTTTTTGTTGTCACACAAAAAAAAATTTCATTTGAGAATTAAATTGATAAGAAACTAACTATGGTGTATCATTTTTGAATATTTTTTTATGTCATTCAATCAAAGAACATTTTATAAAAAGTAGAAATAATTTTGGAATCTATATTTAAAAGATAATTATTTCATTTTTAAATATTCAACTATGGTGGTATAATATTCCATTATTTTATGAATTTTGATATTTTTTTCAAATATGTTGAAAAAATTAGACCAAAACGGGGTATAATATGTTATGGTCCAAATATTTCTCATAAGAAAGTTCTTACATCAGGTGGTAATAATTTTATGTCTTTATTAATGACTCTAAGAGCCTTCAAATCAATTTATTGATACATTTCATATCATTATTGGTGACTAAGTGATTCATTGTGATTTCATGTCATGAAATGTAATGTGAGTAGTTGAAAGTTAGTTGAAAAAAGATGAATATTCAAGTTTGCATTTTATAATTTAAATCTGAATTTTGACATGTTATATTTGTTGTCATTTTATAATATTTAAATACTTAGTTTCCATAAGAGAATATTTATATTACATATGTGATAAAAAATATTACATAGGAATTATATAGAGGAGTGAAACAAGAATAATGGGAAGAAGAATATGATGATAAGTATGTGAAGAAGAAGAGGTGTTTGTGTTCATGTGATATGTATAAAAACAGTTTAAGTGACTAATCATATCACAAAATATGTAGAATAATAATAACTCATCAATATAAAGATTAAAAAAAGTTAATATGGTGGAAGTATCTTTAGTTGTTATCTTTATTCACATTATTAAAATATGTGGTATGCATTTTTGTATTTTATTAAATAAATCACAAATGGGAGACTTGTAATGAAATTTCATTGAAAAATCATGACCTCTAATAAGTATAGGTTTATTATGGTGGGTAGAAGGATCTCCAAGTAATCTTTGTCACAACAAGGAATAGAATTCTCATGTTTACAGAAACATCGTGTAAATTGTTGTGCTCCTTATATTGGTGTGTGTTTGAAAGTGTTTAGCGATATAAAACAACACTCAGCTAAAAATATTGAAAAGTTGATTCAAAAGGGAAAAAATTATTATATTTGATTCACCCTTATTAATATCCCATATATTTAGTTGTTGGTTCCATAATTGGTATTAGAGAACTATGTTCCATCATATGTGGTCGGATTTTTGAAATATGATCAATGAAGTATCACTGGTCAAATAATTAGAAAATAATTTGAACTATATTCAATTAATAATTCATACTTAGAGAAAAATAATATGATTCTAGTTTTGTCAAAAATATTCTCACATATGGGTTGATGGTTTGACTCCAAAACATTTATCTGTTAATTATTTTTTCTTAGAAGTGGAAAAAGATGAATTTCCCCTACGTTATAATATTGCATCCCTTGTATAATTATATATGATTAATTTACAGAGTGATGTTATTGATATGAATTTTATTTTTCCTTATCTTTCCTAGAGTCGAATTTTTAAAATTAATGGAATCAAAACAACATAGTTTTTTTGGAATGATTATAAAATATATGTGAATGAAAAACCAATGTAAAGAGGGTAATGATATAGATTTAGAGATATAAATATGATGATCGTGGGATGTATAATTATGAGACATTTTATATATTCGTTTCTAGTTTAAATTATTTATAATCATTATTGGTGGTTATGGTGATTAAATTCAAGAGTCTATAGTTATATAGAATATCATGAAACTAATAAAAAACAAGTTTGATGAGAAATTAACTTATTTGGAAGATAAATATCCATGAAACATACCAATTTATAGAAAAAAGAGTACATTTAAAATTTATGATATGTGGAATGATACTGTTTTCCATATAAAGGAAATGTTTAAAATGTTATTACATTAAAAGCCTCAAAACCCGAAAATTCAATGAAGATAATTGTTGCAAGAGGAAAAAATAAAAACATCATATTCTGATAAATATTTTATTGATTATTTTGAAGAATTCATGTTCGTTATGTCAGGAAAAATGAGAATATAGAATGAAAAATACCATGTAAATCTCACTCTAAATTGTTTTAGATCTGGATCTATTTGGAACATTATAGTATATTTTCCATGATTAAAAATATAGGATGATAGTAATGATGAAGTGGTTATGTGAATAATATTATCAATGAATAAATCCTAAAATTAATCGTTTCTATACAATGATAAAGGTATTTATATTTTTATATTTTAATGGATAAAAATATTGTCTAAATAAAGTTCAATTGCTGGCAATGAAGATGAAGTTGGTACTTATAGTTCTGAATATGGCGAAAAATTTCTTATTTTAAAGGTCAAAAATAACGTTTTTCCATGTGAGAAATTCAATTAATAAATTTAATAATAATATTTTATGATAAATTTAATGATGAATATATAATTAATATAATTTATCTAAAATATCCCTAAACTAGAGAAAGAGATTACTGTTTTAAAAGGATAATCAGTGCTCAAATATAAATCTTCATTTTCTAGAGGAAAACCACAAATTTATAATTGAGATTAATGATCTAAAGAAGATTGTTATATTTGATAATACACATAACATAAATATGAAAGTATAAGTAGATGATAAATATAAGGTGTTTTCAAAATGTAATAAAATTTGGTCAAAGAATAATAAGTTTTTAGCAATGCCATATTTAACTTTTAGAATTCTATTGTAGAAGTTAGTTAATGTTCTATACTGAAATATATGTTTTGACCATAAAGAATAATCCTCGACATTATTAAATAAGTTTGAAAGTAATGTTTAATATTCAAAGAAAAAATATCATGTCATTATGTTCTTGTTCAAATCATAATCATAAGACACACATAAATAGGAAGATTATAGTTACACCAAGCTGATGTCAAAAATAGTTACAATGTGTGGATGTATTAAAGTTTATAATAATATTAATATGAAGAGGAATATTTTTTTTATTTCACAATAATTTTTTTCACAAAAATGGATGAATTATTGGTGACTCTAATTAGGAAGGACGAAAATTACAATATTCTACACAACTTTCTAATTACAAAGGTATGTATTATTTCTATGGATTTTTTTGGTTCAATTAAGGATTTATATAACAACCCAAGCCAAAAATAACTTTATTTTATTTAATTTAAAGAATTAAAATATTACATCGCATAAATAATCATATAATCCTCAGAATTAAAGGGTTTGTTTCAATTTCTTCAAGTTACATAAAGATATTATTCTCCCAAACATGTAAAATTTCTCCATAATTTAACTATAGTATACACCCTGCTATACATTACATCATTTACACTCTTCTTCATAAATTGCGTGATAGAAACATAAAAATGTGGAGATATTAGTTGTTTAGTAAGAATAATCATCATCTATTGAGTGAAAATATCACAAGTGGTTGTAAAATAAGCATATGTGTATAATCAAAATATATATTAAAATCAAACCCAACAATATATAGTTTAAAAATCATAAGTCATGGAATAAGTCTTCTCATATCATAATACATGAATTTAGAGATTGTGGATTTTTTTAAAATATAATCAATGAGATCATAACATATTAATAAGAATATTAAAATGATTATGGAACAAATATATGTGTAATAAAACATATCATTGTGGAAAAATCATAAACAATATTATGTAAATTCAAAGTCCTTTGATCACAACATAACCCTAATTATACCCTTGTGTTGTATTGTGTTCTTATCTTAACTAAAATTATACCCATGGAATGCCTTTTGATAAATGATTCTCTTTAAATATATTTATATACATCCATGTGAGCATATAATTACAACAATTATACCCACACACAGCCTTGTGATAATATCTTAACCGTAATTATATCCCCACACAATCATGTGATCAAATCTTAACCATAATTAGGCCAATTCAAAACCTTTATAGAATTCATTAAAAAAACTTATATCCAAACATAACATCGTGATCATATCAATGCCAAAATTATACCTACAAATAATATATTTAGAATAACGTAACTACAATTATACACATCTATAACATTGTGAAAATAGATTAACTGCAATTATACCCAAACATAAAATCATTATCACATGAGATATAAGAGTAAAAAATTCATTGAAGAGTGTTATAGGACCCCATACATCAATCATTATTATATTTCTGTTCTACATTAAATCCGCCATTCATTATATCATAAAGAACCCATTGAATGAAAAATAGGTTTCACAATATTTCAAAATTCTATCACTAAAATTACCCCCAATAATATAAAAGTTTTCTACCCAAAAATCTAAACACCCCTAAAAAGTAGTTAATTAGAACACATTGATAGTGGATTATGAGAAATTTCCTCCATGGAAATAAGGCCTTTGCAGATAAATATGAAAAAGTTTACAAAATCATAAACAAGCTTACAAACATAGAATCCGTTGAAACAAAATAAATTTAAAAAAGAACATGATATATATCATCAAACTATGTTAATTTCATGAATATAGTAGTATAAATTCTTAAGTTAGAAATCATACGATACCAAATATTCCAAGGTGTAAAATCATAAATATGTTTCATGAAATTAAATTTAAAACAAGGAACAACATACTATAACTGCATATTTCTACAAAAGAACATGAATATCTTGTGTAAAAAATATCTACTATAATCGTCTATATCAAAATATTTTTCATAAATATAATTTTATATGATTTATTTATAATTATTATCTATATTTATTTATAATTTTACAATTTTTTCTAAGGGTTGTTTTTTATGATCCCTAAATACGAAGTCATTGATTATTATGTTTTAGTGAATTTTAACAAACAAACATATGCATCTTAATTAATTAGTTTAATATTAGTTGTATCTTTATAAAACCAAAATTAAATTATTTTTATTTTTATTTATATTACGTATTATTATTATTATTAATTGTTTTATAATCATTCATGATATTAATTTATATTATCATTCATTTAGGTGGTTTGACCAATATAAACATGAACATACCTTAATTAATAGATGAGTATTGTTATGAAAGTGGATTTTTTGGAATAATATAATTATTATAGAATAATAGTAAAATTATCTATATATATGTGTTTTTGAATCCTATGTTTATATATTTTATAAATAATATTGAAGTTAGATGAAAAAGTAGATAAATTACTTCATGGAGGTGGTAATTTTTATAAATAACCAAAAGTGGTTTTTGTTTTTCTTAGTAGAAGATGATAAAGGTGGTAAAAGTCTATTAATATAAAAACATTAAATATAATATAAATAATTAACTCATCATATAATATTGGTGAAAATGTTT
Organism: Viscum album; assembly: GCA_963277665.1. Lineage (NCBI taxonomy): Eukaryota > Viridiplantae > Streptophyta > Magnoliopsida > Santalales > Viscaceae > Viscum > Viscum album. The sequence goes on along the minus strand of OY728138.1, from coordinate 281,995,175 downwards.
TTGAAATGGTATCTCATAAAAGAAAAAATGTTATTTAAATGTTATTACTGAAGTTATGATCTTTGAGTTTCCCTTGTAGGGTCCCTAGAATGGAAAGCAATTAGGCCAAACTCTTTTTCTCCAAATATTAAGAATGTGAAATACAATTATATGAGTGGAAAATTGATATTTTTTTAAGTGTAATCTACAATTTGGGATAGGAATAAAATGGGTGGTGATGTTTCCCTTTTATAAGTGGTGAGAATGGATTTTGTTTGTAAATATATCATCGTAATATAAATAGATCACTTGTTTTACATGTCATGTGAACTAAAAAATTAAAATAATATATTTATTGATAAATTTTTCTCCTTATAAACCTCAAAAAATAAATTAGAGACATGTATTTAATATTTTTGTCCCTTAAGTCATTTGGTTAAATTTTTTTATCATTTTTCATATTACCTTATTATCTAGTTTTTACCTAAGTAATTCATTTATACGCCTAAAAGTAAAATAAACCATATTAAATTATATGAAAATAATAATTAAAAATTTAAATCCATTTTATTATATTACCTTTTTTAAAAACAAAATAATTTTAATTTAGATTAATAAATGGGTGACGCACAAAAAATAAATATTGAAAAATATAATACTTCAGTTCAATAAATAAAAGAAATTCCTTTTAAATTTGGTATAATATTAATAATGTATAAAACAATATTTTTTAAATATTTATTTCAACTATAAATATATATCATATTTTTTATGATATTATTATATCCTAGTGAATTTATAAAATCCATTATGTTTTTAAAAATGGCAATTTTTACTATTTTCTGATAATCAATCTTTTTAGAAAAATACAAAAAAAATTATAAAAATATAATTTTGAAATATTTAATTAATGATATGATATTATTTTTATCTAATTATAATTTTTAAATTTTTAAATTTTGTTTTTAAATGATAATACACAATATAAAAAAAATTATTAAAAAATAATTATTGACCAATAAGTGTTTAAGAATATTACTCCATTATTATTTCTAATATAATATTATGTATTATCATAATATTCATTTAAATGTGGTTTATTTAATTTATTATATTTTTAAATAGTAATTTTAGAATGAAAAATCATTTTAATCAAATTGGATATTTACCATCTAAATGTACAAATTTTAAATTTATAACAGTCTTTTTATTTAATATAATTTTTATTATTCTTAAAACTTTATATAATATTGTTCTCATAATATTTCATGGATACTTTTATTTTACTGTATTATATTGATTAATATAATATTTATTTATGTAAAATTCATAGTGAAATCTTCATTAGTTACATTCTCCCCCATAAAAAATTATTTCCTCATCATTTTAATTACTGCCCACAAATGGAAATATATAAGGGAGTATAAAATGAAATTGTTACTCAATATATAATTAATAGATAGATATAAACCTTAACAACATTTTAAAGGTGTTTTTCCTTCAAAATAATATTATCTATAACTTTTAGTTTTTATTTATCCATTTGAGATAGGATTTTATCATTATTTAGTATCAAGAACCAAATCATATAATATTCTTATAAATTGTGGGAATAATAATAATTTCATTAATAGAAAACCACAAGTTTCTATGAAATATGGAAAAATTATTAAATATAGTTTTCCTCTATGTTTTGAGAACCAATCCATTTCTAAAATCACAATATATTGATCTAATGGAATGGTAATAATATTCTCATTGGAAATATTCCAAAAAAATTACACATGGGATACAATGCAATAAGTTGTTTTCTTTAATAATCATATCATCTGAATAGTAATTTAATGTGCCTAAAAAACAATCTACATAAATCATACAAAAATAAATCATAAGATCCACAAATTCACTTTTTCCCTTAGTTTAGGAGGTTTTTGTTACATAAAATCATTTTCAAACCATGACATTGGGTATCGATTTTATTAATTCCCAAACACCTTGAAAATGATATATTGGCAAGTGGGTGGTGTAGTATTTTAGAATATAATACCTTACACTATATTTTATGACCACTTAATCTCTTTTTTATAATCATGGTCTTAATGGATAACCTTTCCACACTTGAATAAATTTTTATTCTATTTAGACTTTCCCCTTTATGTTTCTTCACATATATTAGACACAAATGAGATTTAGTATTTTTCATAATCATATTCATCACCTAAGATTCCATGATTATACAAAGGATTCTTCTTAGTTTGGTTTATAGTTAATAAAGACTCATTTTGTTAATCATAACAATATATAGTTGTGGGAATATAGCCACAACATTCTCAGCACCAAATTGTATCCCATTTGATTGTTTTTAGGACAATCAATACAATTTAAATAGTGTCCATTATTAATGTGTTTTCTTCATTCACCTTAAATTATATAATGTAATAAGTTAATGATAAAATTATTCAATTTAATAACATTATAAAAAAAAATAACCTAAAAGTAATAACTCATAATAGAAAATTATACCCTAAATTAAAAATTTATAAGTTTCAATATATATAATTCATTATCAATAACCTATATGTTATCTAAACATACCATAGATATGTTCTCAAACCTATATAATGGTTTGTAAAAAGATTAATCAATATACCCAATGGATTCTCTACCCAGGTGTGTATTATTAAACCCAATTGATATTCATTGAATGGAGATCGAATTAACACTAAACTAGCCTTTTTAATATTTTTGTCCATATGTATGTATATCTTATAGACACATCTTCATTCATGTATCTTGATAGGGATGGAATTATTAGGAAAACCACTTTCTATAAAATTTACCAAATCCTATGATTTTATCCTACAATTTTACTTATACATTATACATATCCCATATACTATTATCTGAGGTTTTAAAAAAATTTATCTAATAATAAAACCTAGAAATAATGAATATAATACTCAGAAATAACTATAACATTTTTGGATGAAAAAATATAAAAACTCAACCAGAACAGAACATTATTTTACATCATTTTAATATTTTAAAAATTACAACTCCCATATAGTCACAAAATAACAAGAATGGAATTTATAGTGTATTTAAGGACTTTTTATATAGGAATAATATTCTACAAAACTTGTGAAATTTTTCCCAAAACCAAACCAAACCAAACTAGCTTCTAGTCATCTCATTTGTTTTATTCATGTTGATAACATGGGGTGGAAACATTGGAAATTGGAGAGATCAGAATATTTATAAGGGTAAGAATATGTTATAAAAATCATAGATCATAAGTGATAATAAGATTATAATATGTGTATATTAACGATTAATCATAAAATCATACCCAAAACACAATAGACTATACATCCTGAGTCATTGTATAATCCATGGAATAACAAGACACATGGATCAACAGATTATCGAAAAATTAGTCATTATACATGAAAAACTACAGAATGACATTAAAATAAGAGTTATCATATGTGTATAGTATAAACATAAGGATAAAAAAAATTCATTGTGAACATATCTTAATTGTAATTATGTCTACTCATAGTCATGTGAGCATAGTTTAACCACAACTTTAACCACACACAATATTCTGATCATATAATAACCACAATTTTACCCACACACTACCTTGTGAACATATTTAAACATTAATTATACCCACAAATAACATTTTGGGATCTTTATGTCCATAATTATACCCAATCACATCCTTAATAGCATAACATAACCACAATTATACTGAAAAACAATATTATTATCATAAATTATCAGTAATTATAACCACACAAAACCGTATGACATTATTTTAACAACAATTATTCTAACTCCCAACCTTATGATAATATCTTATCCAAATATATATACACACACAACATTGTGTGAAAAAGTTAAAAATAATTATACTCATGTACAACGTTGTGATCATACCATAACAATAATTATACTCATACACAAAACATTATATCATGGGATATAAAATGTTACCAATATCTTATATAGATGATTAGGACCTCATACATTAATCATAGACATATATGTGTGACACTATATATCAATTGTTAATTATAACCAAATGATCCCATGGAAATAAAAATTAGGTTCACAAAATTTCCAAAAGGTATAATTTAAATTTTCTTCAATAGTATAAATAGTTGATACCCGAAATTAGATCACCCATAAATATTATTTAATAAAAAAAATTGAGTGTGTTTCAAGAACAAATAACATCAGAGGAGATAATTTATTTATACATAAATAGGAAAATGGTATAAAAATAATAAAAGAGTTTTTAGCTGAAACTTTTAACATTGGACTAAGTGTTGAAGTTATATGTCAAATTGAAAACCCATTTTCAACATATTAGGTTTTGAGAAATTAAATATAATACATTTGAGAAAAAATTAGATTAAATATCAATAATAATTCCATTGAAATTATATATGTGATCCAAATTTTACGTGAAAACATTATAAAAAATAGAATCTTTTTTAAAATTAATATTCAATAATGGATGCTTAAAAAAGGAAAAAGTTTTAAAAAATGTGGAGTGAAAACTTTTTAAGACAATTACATTTAAAAAAATAAATAATAGATCCTTTAATAGAAATAAATTCTGTCAGAAATTACTTTTTCATTGAAGATAAAACAATGGATTTTCAAAGGATCAAAAAAATTAATTATTTTAAAATATCGTTATTTAAAACTCTCATATAAAAAGTGTAAAAAATAAATTTAAAATTTTGAGAGTGTAAATATGATTGTTAAATGAGATAAAACATAATTACATTTCTAAATATAAATTATATAATTATACATAAATTGAAATTTGTAAAAGGTTGAGAAAATATCTTTAAATATGATGGGATATTATCTATAAAGGTATACTTTTTTAGGAAGATATTTAACACAGTAAAATATTTGAAGTAAAAAAATATTTATAACCATATATGAAGAGGTGTTTCCTTAAAAATTATATCATATGTTGGAATTAACCAAAAGTGTATGAAACAAGTTCAAGAATAATTATTTTAACTGAAAAAATGGTGTTAAGATGACAAAGACCCCTACAAATTAGGTATCCATTGAATTAAAATCCATATAAATAAAGAACATGGAACATATCATAAAACATATTAATTAAATGAATATTATAAAAATTTTAATTAGTTACTAATAACATCATATCAATGATATCATGTTTCACAATAATAAATACGTCTCATGAAATTAACTTTTAGACAAAACCATATTACATTAATTATTAACTTCAGCTAAAGTGATCGAATCTATTGTATAAAAAATAACTATATTTATCACATATTTAGAGAGTTTTTTATATATTAGCTTTTAAAAAACAATATTTATAATTATTGTTTACATTTATATTTTTTTAGTTATTATGTTTTTTTCAATATGGATGGTGAGTAATCTTAATCATTTTGACCTTGTTTTATAATGGAATGTTTTTACTCATTAATCTATAATTACTCATCATTAATAAATAATAAATGGTACTATAATTGATTATTTAAATTTATTTTTAATTTTATTATTTAATTCTATTATATTTTTTGTTATGATCCTTAAAGATGAAATTCATGGTAGGGAGTTTCAGTGATTTTTAATGAATTGAAAGTGGTATCTTAATTATTGAAATTAATATTAATGTTTCCAATAATAATTAAAATAATTATTTAACATTGAATATAATAAATTATAATTTATTGATTTTAAAAAGTCAATAGTTATATTATTTAATTATATTTTTCATGATAATTGTTGGGCTCACCTAGACATGAACATACAATAATTAATGTATGAGCATGGTTATTAAATTTGTATTGTTTGGGATAATATAATTATTATATAATTATAATTATATAATTTTGATTTTATTAGGTTTTTTTTCATATTTCATGATAATTTATGTTGTAAGAAACAATCTACATGAAAATCTATATACATTAATTTATGGATGTGTTAATTCGCATAAACATAGAAATAAGGTTTTCATTTTTCTAAAAAAAGGGGAAAGGTTATTAATGCTTACATAAAAATATAAAAAAACATTATTGTACATTAAATAATTATGTTATCAGATAATAAATGGAAAATAAATTTTAAATACAATTATATAAAATAAATAACATTAAATAAATTTTAGTAGTTACATGAAAAACATTGAGCTTTTGTTGGAGGATATCATGTAAAGGGAGGAGTTATGTTGAATAATTTTGTGTAAAGGCATAAATAATTAAAAAATTAGTTTCATTTAATGTACGAGGGTATAATTTATGAGGAAATTTAAACATTTATGTGGTATTTATTGGTTGTTTAAAGGCCCATTTTATAAGAGGTATGAATGGAAGTTTTGTAAATATTTAACCATAAAATAAAGGGAGCACATCTTTCACATGTCCATAGGATTAGAAAAAGGAAAGTATTATATTGGGGAAAAAATGTAGTAAAAAACATAAAAAAATATATAATAAACATTTTTTCTACAATTTTGACCCTTTACCCCTTTCTTTAACCATTTTTACACTTTTTAGTTCTACTATTGTAACTAGTTTTTACTGAAGTAAATCACTATTATTACCAGAAATTAAATGATTCTTTTTACATAAAATAGAACTTATAATTAAAAATATTAAATCTATATTTTTATATAAAATATATATTGTTTTTTATATTAATTTTAAAATAATAAATATAAAACATATTAAAACCAATTGTTTAGAAAAAATTATTTATGTCCTAAAATGCTAAAATTAAGATTAAAAATTTAAATATAATATTTTAAAATAATAAATTTTACATATAAAATATATATATTTTCTAGAAATAAGTTTCATAAGATTAAAGTTATGTTTATTTCCTAATGATGTCATAAAATTCAGGGTATTTATAAAAATGGTATTTTTCATTATTCAGCTAAAAATCAATCTTTCTATAAAAATTGTATAAATTAATAAGAAGATAATTTTACAATATATATTTTTAAAAATATATTTGTTTTATCTAATTCAAATTATAATTCTTATAAATATAGTTTTTAAATAAAAATACACAATATAAGGAAAAATTATTTTATTGAAAAAAAAATTTTCTTTAATATTATGTGTTTATGATATTATTTCACAAAAATCACTAATGTGATTCTATATTATCATAATAATAATATACAATTTGTAAATTTAATTTATTAAATATTTGAATATTTATTTGAGAAATAATAGCCCAATTTATTTATTAGTTATTTATCTTCTTAAATATAAATTTTTTATTTTATTACAATATTTTTATATTCTATTGGTTTTGTTATTCATAAAATTTCATTAATAATTTTCATATAACTTATCATGAATCATATTAGCATAGTGTTGGGTATATAAAAGATAATATTTATTTAAGGAAAATACGTTGTGAAATCTATGGTCATTACACTATTAGAATATGATATGGATGTTTTGGTTCATTCACCTACTATTTGACATGAATATAAGGCTTTAGTGGAATGGTTTAAGGGGGATCAATTCCCTTTAAATGAAGAATGATCTAGAATATGTTTCAAATTAAAAATTGATTTATCTATGTTTGATTTAATATCTTAAAAATTATATGGAATATATGACTATACCAATCACTATAAAAATGTTTGCATCATCCTTATACCTGCCTATGAAAATTTGAGTTACAAGAAAAAACCATATAAGAAGTATCTTATAGATAAGAAAAAATTTCGTTATAGATGTTTCAATTAAATCATATAAATTTGAAAGTACATGGATTTGTGATATCATATACGCATCTCCAATTTTTAATAATATAAATCCTCTAAATGATATGAAACAGTAAAAATATTATTCAGGGACATTGGAAAATTATGGGTAACATAATATTAATTGAGTTAGTTCAATTGTTATAAGGAAATAAAAGGTGAAATATAAATTCATTTTGTATGTTTATGTTTTGAAACAAAATATATAAATTGTATTATATATTTTTTATGAAGGTAAAAATTTAGTTATTAGGAAGTATGGGTTCTTATCAAATAAAATTAATGATATAAGAATTTTGATAAGAAGTTGTTGGAATAGAGGAAATTTATTTCAATTGGGTTATGTTGGGAACTCATCATATCAATGAAAGAACAATGAAAATGATTTTTGGCATCAAATAATTAGACACCATGAACAAAATAATAGGGATAATATCAACTAAATGGAAAATTATTATTAATTTTTTTTCTCAAATAATAAAGGGATTAGATGTGCTCAATATTACAAAATGGGAGTATTGTTATCACTTCAAATAAGATTGAAGATGTTAAATCTTCTCAAAAATTATTGGTAATTAATATAGATGTATATGGACCTATAAAGAATAAATCAGAGAATGGATATATGTTCTTTATTATTTTCATTAATTAATTCACAAACAATACTTGTTTTGGGTTTATAAAACACAATTATAAGTCCAAAATATATTTTAAATGTTTTCAAAGATGTGTTGAAAATTTTAGTTCATATCTCAAAAAGATTTGGATTGATAATAGAATTGAGTTTTCAAATGTTATGCTTTAATATAATCTATAAAGGCATGAAATATTGCATGATCTCAATACACCATACAAACGCCCAAAATATTGTTTTACTGAATAGAAAAATAGATGTTTCATGGATATGGCTTGTACAATCCTGGTCAAGCATGATATTTATTTATATTTTTATATAATTTTTTTTCTTATAGTAGTTCACACTAGAAAAAATTATTTACATTGGTGATATTTAGATATTTCCTTTTATGATCTATTTTATGAAAGAATATCCAACCATAGAGTATATTCATATATTTATAAGTCCTTGTGTTAACAAGGTAAAAGGTGAATGTCTTGGGAAATTAATAAAGGGTGGTTTTCCCTTAATTTCAGTTGTATATCGTTAGGATTTAAGAGGATACCACTAGTGAAACAAATATGGTGGAATGATTTATGAAACAATGAATATATGGGTGTTGGAATATTCAAGGAAATTAGATACATGTGGTAAGAAAGATCCTAAAGTGATGATGATGTTGGTTTTTGATATATAGTTAGAAATGATTTCCGAAACTGAAGAATGTTTTGAATAATTATATGTTGGATAAAAATATTCATCCATTTCATGTGATTATGAATAATAAAATTATTCTCAATAAATGATAAGAAATATATTTTGTCCAAAATATCATTGGAGATCAATAATAGCAGGTGAAAACTATGAGAACGTTAAGGATAACATCTCATAATTTATTGTTTACTAATGTTTATCTTATATATAATTAATAATCATTAATGAAACAATAGTTCATTGATTCTATATATTAATAAATAAACTAAATAGTGAATAATGGCACATGGGAGTTATTTCCCAAACCTAAGGATAATAATTTCATAAGGACAGACTGGGTGTTCTGAATTTAATTAAATGAAAATATTGAGGTAGTAATAAATAAACCATGATTAGATTGTCAATGGTTTTCAAATGTTATATGATTGAAATTTAAATATAATTCTTCACTAGTATATGTCTTAATACCACAATATTTTTTCTCATAATTTTATCTTAAATGAAATACAATATTTTTGAACTAGATATCATGTATTCTTGTCAATATATATATTTGGAAGACGATGTATTCATTGTGAGTGTTTTTGGGTATATTATATGATAATAGGATATTTTTTCCATGTTAAGGAATGATTTATATGGGTTAAAATAATCCAAAACATCAATGTATTATTATTTAAACATCTAATTGAAGAATTTGAATTTCAAAAATAGAAGAGTGGATAGCAATATCTACCTCACATAGGAAAAAATTACCCCTCATTATGTGGTTTATATAAATGATATCATATATAATATAAATGATGAAAAATTTTAGGATACTTTTACTATATATATGATGAGTTCAACAAAAAAATTTATTATTAGAAATATGAGGTACTCTCTTGGCCTAAATTTTTCCTAGGAGGAAGATCACATTTTTCTTTCTCAATATAAGTATGCCTTGGAACTTCTCAAAAAGGCCAACATAGAAGAATAAAATTATTATTCCTCTCAAATTTTAGTGGAAATATTTTTCCCTAAATATAAAAGGGAAAGGAATATGGTCCATGGGAGTTCAAAAATATGACTGAGAATGTAATGAACTTAAGTTCTCCAAAACCATATATTGTGTTGAGTATTACCCAAAGCAATAGATACCAATGTAATATATGATTTTAATTCTAGTTTCTAAAATTGTATGCTCTGTTATATTATAGGTACAAAAAGTTTTAGGGTAAAAAATTATACAAATGATGTGATTAATCAATTTGGATAAATATATGCCAATTGAATGGGATGTGTTGATTATAATAGATTCCTATCTGGTGTAGTAATCATCCTTAGAGAGAGGTGTATTTTGAGATAAAATATAAAGTATAATTCTATGACATTAAGATATGTTAATTTTGATTATGTGGTTTTCATTAATTATATGACTTAATTAATTTGAATGAGATCATTGTTGGAGGATATTAAAATTAAATTGATGTTCCCAATACTTATTGGGTGTAATAATCAAAGTTTTGTCTATATTTCAAAGAATGTAGTTCAATATTAAAAATATAATCACAATGAAATAATGTATACCATCATCAATAATCTTGTGGAGATAAATTAACTAAGGTTTTAATTTTCTATTATAAAGGATAAAATTTAAGTTGTGTTCATTAAAAGATTTCTATATGATGCATTTTATAATCTAAGGTTGATTTTGTGAGTTTCACCTAAACCTTGTCAAGGATAATTTACGGTGTCTTAGTCTCCCCTATAATCTTCTTCTTTTTGTTCTTATTTTCAAAACGGGGAAATCGACAACATAAATATCATGTGTTTTATCCTTCATCATTCAACAAAGGGGGTTAACAATAATGATTTAAATATATAGTGGTAGAAAAAAATTGATATATTTTTTGATTACTGGGGGAATGTATTTATATAGGGCTATTAAAATGATTACGTTTTTAATTAAACATTTAATTGTGTGTGTTTTTGAATTGTTAACTTTTTTTAACTTGAATATAAGAAATTGTTTTTACAGGTTAGATGACTATGTTTTCAAAAGTGGAAGAAGTGGAAAAGTGAATTATGGTTCCATTCTCAAAGTGGTATCAATATCAATTTCATTAAGAGTTTTAAATAGTAATAAGAGTAGTGTTGGGATGAATATATATCACTTTTATATGGAAAACATTATCATATGATTAATTGATCATTTTTTAACACTAAATTCACTTATTTAAAAAAATAAATTTTTAATTATATTTCATAGATAATTTTGTTATGTTTGATAGTGATTTAGATACCTTGGGTGCATAAAAATTTAAAGGGGGTATTATTGAGCCTTAGTGATGTTTTCAGAAACCTATTATTTGGGGATACATATAGAATAAGTGTTTTTATTCATGTGTTGTGCATACAAATTAAATAATTTACATATCATAGTGATTGATATTTAAAATAAAAAAGAATAATTCATCCCACAAAAAACGTGATAATATTATATTTTGTGGAAGACTCTTAAGTTGTTATCTTAACTCATACCGTTATAAATTACAATATTCACATGTTTATATGATTCCCTAATTCATTTTCAGAAGACTGGTAATTTGATTTCTTGTATAAACCCTACCCCCTTTTTCCTATATGTTCATTCATGTTATAAGTGTGATATTATAGGAATAAATATCAAATCAAATATTATCATTTTCACATTAATTTTTTATCCATGTAAATTGATACGGTCCTTCTATTAGTGTTTTTTCAAAATGTTTGTAGAAAAAACATCAGTCATACTAACTAGTAGTAGAGATATTTTCAAGAGAAACATAAAATGGATTAAGATATCTGATTAACCCCCCCCCCCCCCAAGATCTTCCATATATCATGTATATGGTTCCAAATATTTGAATTATTAATGGAGAATTTTCAGTGAAAAATTACATGAAAAATAGTGATGAAATATCTTAATGATTTATTGAAAAAATTTAGTATATTTTTGTGTGTTTAATCTACAGTGTCAAATTGTAATAAGAGGAATCAATTCATATATGTCAATGATTGGGATTTATTATGCTAATTTTATACCTTTTTCAAAATATAAAAGATCATGATTGAGGAATTCATTGAATTATCTATATTCGAATATTTTAATTATGAAAAATTTTACAACACGATACAATAATATGTTTAAAAGGAAAAGATGGATATTTTAAAAATAGTGTGGGGGAGATTATGTGAAACATATCTCTATTTTAGTATAATCAAATAAAAAATTAGTAGTCCAATCATTCAATGTTCTGTGATACACTTCATTAAAAATTATCGATCGTTAAAAAATATTGATGAATATAAATAAGATTAAATGGGATACTGATGACCAAACACTAATATTTTATATATTATACATCAAGGTAATTGTATTTTAGTGTTCATCATCAGAATTAATTCTACTAAAGTGGAATTAGAAGACATATAAGGTTATACTACATTTTTTGAAATGATCATTATGAATAATGTAATAAGTATGACTTGTATTTTGATTTTTTTAATTTATCATCCTGATGTTGAATTTTTATAGTTAAGGAACAAGAACTTTTAATTATGATATAGTGAAATATTAAAGCATACTGAAGACCTTGTTAGGAGTTTGGTTGGTAGTATCATTGAATACAATAGTGTTATTGTAAAAAGAACCAGCCAAGATACATTAAATATATCAAAGTATAGATTCATGGTGAAGTATAATAATTTCCTCAAACATAATAAGCACACAGTCACCCATATCTATGATAAATCATGAAAAAATATTTATTGTTGTTCTCTATTAAATCCTAATTTGTATTTGGGATCTTTTTTTCATGATTTGAATGATATCTATTCATACAAACATGTTCTTATTTTGAACAATTAAGAGGGATTAAATTCGATAAAAATTGGTCCATATTAATCCCCCTCTGTGTGGATGTATGATCATACTAGGTTTTTTAATTTTCATTAATGAAGACTCTCTTCAACTGATAAGATAAATTTCTTTTCCCTTTTTTATTTATACTTATAATATAATGATTTTAATATTATTATAAGATTCCTCATATTGAATGTGGAGGTTATCCATGTCTATAAAAACATAGAGTTTCTTAAAAAACCCTAAATAACATGAATAAGAAAAATAATAAGAAGATGATAAAAATGAATGTTGTATTAATGTAGAAATAGGATTCAATACTTGATTTAAATAATAAAATCGGTAATTTTTATATTATATATTTTGATAATTATTATATCAAAGAGTCTATTTTAGGCTATAAGTAGAATTTTTTGACTGAATAAATTGGTGTTTTTTAATTTAAACTATTAGAATACATGAAAAAGATCCATTTTGATGTTTTGAGATTTATATTTTTAATTTCAAGGATATACATGATGAGAAAACACAAATATAAATGGAGATATGATCATTATAAAAGTAATTTTATAATAATTTTCATGTAAACACGAATCTCATAGATTTTATTGAATCCAAAATTCAGGCATAAAACATGATATAGAAAAAAAATCAAATAATATTGAATTATTAAAATGTATAAGTGGTCATAAATCAAATACTAGAAATGTATTTGATGTCATTATCCACTCACTGGAAGAAATTGAATGATATACTACTAGAATAAACAATTCATTATGGGATGTAAAATATAAAATAATAAAATGGATTGAAATTTTCATTCCAGATAATAGAAAAAAACATAAAAATCATACTGAGATGATGAAATTATAATGGTAATTAAGAGTTATATATTTTGGGGTTGAGACAAATACTTTTCTCATAATGTCTCTTAAATTATAATTTATACTGTAAAAACTATAACTAATGAAATAAGAAAACTTCTAAGGCTACTAGTACAATACGTTATATCATCAATGTTTCTACTATGAGTATTATTTCAAAAATCACTTATTCTAGTGAACCTAAAGTCTGGATAACATAAAAAAATTATATCTACTCTAAACATAATGAAAGAAGTCACCCATGTTATGAAATATTTTTTTCAAGTAAAGTATTTTCAATTAATAATGTATATTAAATTTAAAAATATAGAAACATTTGACTATAGGGAATATGTGATACACTATTATAACATAAAGGGTGGATATAATAAAGAGTTTGAATTTTAGTTCCAATGTATTCTCTCAAAATGAGGTCAACTTGGGTGAAACATATCATGGAAATAAAGTTGAACATATTTTTATTTAAAGATAGAAAAAAATATTTATTGGTAATTGATAGGGTTATAAAAGTCTTGGATACAAATTCATTGATTATTTTCATAATCTGTTGATAATTAGAAGAAGGAAATTCCTAAAAAAATTACAGAATAACTTAAGTAATGAGATATTTTGTTTCGTTAAAGTGAGGTGTACAAAATATGGAGAATAATTTCATTAATAATATATTTAAAAGAATTTAAAATTTATATATAAATTATAAAAAGATTTCCACTCTGATAATGTATTCTGTTGTATACCTACCATGAATTATATATATGTTTTTGAGGAAATAAAATCCCAAAAAATGAGAAAGAAATATGTCATAAGTGAAATGTATTCTTACATTGGCTATATTCAAAATTAAAGTACAAATAACACAGTAATGAAAATTTTCAAAGATACCAAAATATAATATAATTATTTATTGATAAACAAAATGAAACTTCTTAAATCATTGCATGGAATCCATAAAAATCCATGAAAATGTGATAATGATAGAGTAATAATAAAAATCAATCTGGGAAGATAATAAAGGAATTTACTTTTTGGAATATATTAAGGAAAATTAATATGAATTTTATGAGAAGATTATGTGATTCTATAAGTAAAATACTGTAAATAATTTATAGTAAATATCCAAAAAATATAGTAATATTTTTATGTAATGTATGATTTAATGGATATTAAATTTTGAGATGTGAAGAATGATGAATTATGAACAATAAAATGTGTGTTCTTTTCTAGTAAATGTGAAAATTCTAATTCTATATAAGGTGATATAGGATAATAGTAAGAAGACTATTCTTCCCAAATATTTTACAATTTTAAAAGTCAATGGAGTATGTATAAACATTTATAAAAAATTACATTAAAAAATAATTGTTTTTATAGGTTTAAAAGAAACTCTCATCCATGTTTGTCTCATTAATAAGAAAATTAGATCCCACCTTTTCAAATATCGGTAGGTGTTTCTATTTTTCAATATAATGAATTTAATTTGGTTCTATTAAGGGAAGATTTGGAATGTTATATAAGTTTAATCATGAGACGAGATATACATCATGGAGTTCATTTCAAATATGATCTCAATAATTAATAGTTATAAGAGTTAATCACATGGGGGGATATAGTTTTAAGAAGTTACCAGAATCATCATTTTTTATGATGTAGGAAATATAGAAAGTGAGAAATATATCATTTATGAGTTATTCTTGAATTCTATTCCCATCACATTGATGATTAAATTTATTCAAAAAATTAAGGGGTGTGTAATGCTTCAATATAATAAAGAAATAGGAATTTTTGAATATTTTAATAGATAGAATCTAATAAACCTTATTGTTTTTGGATATCATTAATTTTTTATTAAAATATAGGTATGAATCATTTTGAGAATGTGAAATAAAATACACTAAATGTATTTTTTTATATGGTATAATTTACTGGTTAATTTGACTAACAAATATTATGTTTGACTTATATATTCTATTTTATACACTTATATGTTCTCATATATATTTATATATATAATTGATTAATTCATGGCACATTTTCTAAAAAGATTTTATTACATCCTTATTTTGGGAGACATTTGTATTTCATAAAATAATTGGGATAATATGAAATATTAGACATGATTCAAGTATTGTATTAGTGAAACATTCACTTACCCTTGATCATTTTAATTTATTTTATATAATATAGTGAAATAAAAAAAAGGTGAATATTTAATTTAAATTGAAAAAATATTTGAATTGTTATTGAAATTCAATCTATTGGGGAGAGATTAATGTTTCCAATAGATTTTGAGTGTTTTATTTTTTTCAATATTATATCAATGATGATGAAAATAGTTGAAGTTAATGAATTCAATATATGATTCATGGATGTATTGAAAATTAATTAGAAATGTGAGGTGATTAATGTAATAATTTCTGGTTGATATTAATTTTATGATATCCATTAATATGATGGTATATAAATGGAAATGAATTTTTTATAGATTTTTTGTACATAAAGATTTATAAATGTAGAAAAATTTAATTATTTTAAAGATGTTATTGTTTTAGAAAAATAAAAAGTGATGATGGTTGATGAAATCATTGTCTAATATATAATCCTACTAATTTTGAGATGAAAATGATAATGTGTTCACTCTAATGAAAGATAAAAATTAAGGTTGAGTATTCACATGTTTCAGTTCTTTATAAATAAATTAGAATAACCATATTTTGAATATTTGACAGAATTTAAAGAATAATTGATGAAATGTAGGTAGTTTAATAAAACCTGATTTATATATTCTTAGTCTAAAATAAAATTTGAAAAATAAATTATTTATTACTATATAATATTTTGAATGATTTTATAATGGTCTGAGATAATTTGGAGAAATTATAATCTACGGAAGTTTTGAGTTTATTTAAAAAAATTATATAGGAGAATGAATTAATAATTTATTGGATAAGACTTTGATATTTGGATATATATTTTTCGAATTTTGTTAATTGTTTTTAGTTTAATAAAAGTTAATGTTATTGTTTAGATATGAATTTTGATTTGTAGAGCTGAAATATGGAGGTTATATTATTATTGATAATTTAAAATTTAATAAATTCATTTTTTTCATAATATTATCATCTTACTAAATAAAAATAACATATAAAAATTATTAAGTTTGTAGAAAAAACTCTAGAAGCTATATTTATTATATAAGAATAACTATAGGAGTTTCATCAGCTCTGTTAGATTAACCATAGAATTTTTTCTATTGAAAATGATTTATTCAGTAATTTTTTTTATTGTATAAGAGTAATCTTATATATATATATAAGAATAATTGTAGATTATCCAAAGTAAAAAATTACTAACATAATGGATTGACTAATATGAAAGATTTAATTTTGAACCAGTGTCTATAAAAGAATAAAATTGAACTATTCATTGCTGTTTGAGAATAAAATTCAAAGTTACAATATCTATATTAGAATAAACTATTCTAACAGTTAATACATAAGAATATCTCGGCCTTTTAATAATAATTACTTAAATCCATTTAATAGAAACTATATTTACACATAATATTTCAAGGAGTTATTTTAATAACCAATTTTAAATAAAGAGATACATTTAGAGATATTTAGAAAGAATAATTAAATGAGACAATGATTTTTTTTTGATAGATAGAGAATTTAATTTCATGACGTTGTTAGGGTAGGTTTAAATTTATGGTAATTATTTTATATAATTTATTTTATTTAAATTAATGAAGAATTAAATGAAAATTTTTAGTAAATAATTAAATGAGAAATGATGAGGAATTTTCATGGAGATTTAATGAGAATTTTATTATTATCATGGTGTGATAATTCTAACATTTGATATTTGAATATTTGGAAAAAATATAATGATTAATGATAAATATTTTTTTACATAATATTTTTAATATTTATAAAATATATAATGGAATTATAATGAAATTTTTTGATGTTTCCATATATAAATATTTGAATTAAAAAAATAATCATTATGAAAAAATACATAGTTTAAAAAATAAATGAAGATTATTTGAAAATACTATTAGGGTGGTGATTTTATACTTAGACCTATTCTAGTGTCATAGAAGAAAGAATAAATAAGAGGTGTCATTATTTAAAGTTCAATGATATGTTGCTTTAGATTATATTGTCCATTGAAGAATATATAAGACGAAGAATAAAGCAGTAGATTCTAATGATCAATCTATACAACTTTTTATCATCTATGTCAAGTAAGTAAAATGTTGGTGATGATCATAAGTATACATTATTTCTGATGGAAAGAGGACAAACTAGGGGATCCATCTAAATAAATGTGTTTAATAGACTAAATATTATGGTATAGTTTATGTGGATTTCATTGTAGTTGTTTATCATTAATAATCTAAATTCTTATTTTCAAGTTTAAAAATCAATTTATTAGAATTTTTTAGATTCATGGACTATACAGAAGATCATTTACATGATTTTGGTTGGGAGTACTATTATAAATAAGGGATCATGTATAAAGAACTATAATACAGGGCTAAAAATATTTTAGGAGATAGCTATAAGGGTTAAAGATGAATCATTTCCCATTTGTATTCAATTTATGATATTAGTAACGTACATGTGTTCCAGTCATAACCAAATCATGATAAGGATGTATTTTCCACATTGGGGGGAAACCATATAAAAAACATGTTGTTGTTCTCTCTTACATTAATTTTTTCATATCAGGTGTTTGTGTTGCATGAATTGAAGGTGATCTATTCATATTAATATTTACATAGGTTAGAATAATTAACAAAGAAATAATTGTGTAAAAATCGGTCTATAGTAATTTATACCCTCCTATTTGGTTTCATAATACTATATATATTTTCAACAAAAACAGTCACAAAAATCACGAAAATATAAATAACCCAAGTGATTAAGTTTCTTTACATATAAAGTGTGATTACCTCAAATAAAATCTAATTTATATAATCTGAGATTATCTTAACCATACCAATGAAATAAACCACCTGTCACAATAATAAAATAAGTTTAATAATTTTTTAACCAATTTATATAAAATCCCCATAATTTAATAATCAATGAAAAATGGGAAAACTATTTCTATGACATATAACCAAGATAAAAGAGATATGTTCTCTTCATTATTCACACATGATCCAACACAAAAAAACCACAAATTATTACACAAATTAAATACTGAATTTTATACAGTATCATTAAAATCCATAGTAATACTCACTGAGTGATAAAACTCAACTTAAATGACATGTAATGTTGAGAATCAAACATTTTTTATACAACTTTTTATGATAAACATGAAATCCATATCATTAAAAATAAATTCTTCTATACTATGGTGTAATCTAACAACAAACCCCTAGGAAGACACATCATAATTACAAGAGTTTTCAAATCGAATACAAAGGGAAATAAATGGGAAATATATATCATATATCTATATGATAAAACCACCCCCGATGATCTAAACTAAGTGGTTAAAAGGATGGATTACATGGTAATGGAGATCTAGTAATGACCTGCATGATTATGGGATGGTAAAACCAAGGGAAATAATAATATTTGGTTTTATTGTTGGGTAAAAATTGAGAATCTATGTTAAGAATAGAATAATGGGATTTAGAACCTCTTTGGATGATGTTTTTTGATGTGTTTGGAGGCCCAAGAGTTGTTATGGGATCTTGTGCAAGGGTTAGAACAATGTTGGTGTAACATACCAGGTAAATAAAGAATAATAAATTTTCATATTTATTAATATTTATGAATTAAATATTAATTTTACTTTAAAGTTGTTGCTATGTTCGATAGCATACCCGATACGCAACAAAGAGTTTCATTGAAATCTTACGTTGCACACTAGTAATAAAATAAAATTATTTTAAATGATAGTTAACACATAGTCATTGTATTGGAGTAAATGGATAGAAATAACTACAATATGATTATATATGTTTTTAAATGTTTTTACATTTATCCAATAAAATATAAAGGCTTAAAATACGAAAATAATTCAATTTTAGGCTTTTATACCCTAATTTTCACTAAAGGTTCACTTATCGCCTTTTAATGGAGAACCATAATTAAATATAGTTTTGGTCACTTTTATACATTATATTGGACCAAATAAAACTCTTTTTTATAATTGGGACATCAAAATTTACTTTGTGTAAATTTTTGGTATTTTTCCCATATAGTTCATTTTTTTAATAAACAGTGAAAAATGTTGTATTTTAATTCAAAACCTCTTTTTAATCTAATTTATTTATATTATTATATTATTATTTTAATTGGATTTAAAGTGAAATTAGAATATATTTTTACCATTAAATCCAATAGTGGTTGTTGGAATTAATTTCACTTTGAAATCGGACTTAAACTAGTGTCAATCTTTTGATACTTATTGATTCATGAAAACACACTATTTGCTCTGACAGTGGGAATTAAATATTAAATTAATTAATGAAACTTATATGTTTTGAATTTTGTAAAATAGACTTCATTTTTGAATTCAGAATATCAAATATAGCTTAGGGTGAATTTTTGGTATTTTTCGGAAAAACTTCAATTTTTGATGAATAGTGAAACCACTAAGTGGTACTTATAAAAACTGATTTTTCGTTTAAATGAAATTTTACCACTTCTGTGTTTTGAATTTCAAAAATCCGACATACATGGTTGTCATTAAGAAGTAAAATGCAGTTCAATGGGATTAAAATAATTTTTTTGGTGAATAGTAACTTTTAATTTCTTAATCGCGATTAGAGGTAATTAGTGTAGTTTAAGGTAAAAATAATGTTTTAATAATATGAAATGAATTTGACACATGTCCTAACATTATTTGATGTTTCATGGCCGATGGAGACAATACATGGGTCAACTTGGGGACCCCATGGAGCCACTTTAGTTGGAAAATGACATTAATATCTTTTTATTTAATGTTAAAATAAAAATGTCACAAACACGAGTTGTTTTACTAAAACAATTGTTACATGGGGTTATACAAGTCAGAATTTTGACTATAAATATTTATTAGAAAGCTAATATTATTTCCTATATCATGATATTTTTTTTTTAACTTTTAGACATTAAATAAATTAAATTATTTATGACACCATGACGATGCAGTGATTACCTCATTATTTAATGATTTAAATAAAAATGAAATATAATGTAAAATCTAAGACCTACACATGTCAAAAACCTATTTTATGGGTGTATATCGAACCCTTATCACCTTATCCTAGAAAAAAATAAATGTGGGACCATTAAAATCCGAAACTCATTCTATAATAAAGTATCATTTCCTTACATTCCAAGAGTGCCCCTCCTCTCCTCTTATAAAAGGCCCCCACCTCTACCACCTTACCCACACTTCCAAAGCCTTTGGCTCAGCCCAAACCTACCCATTGTGTCTCTCCACATCCCTCTATTACTCCTTGAAGCCTCACTTTGCAAAGATGTCTTCCCAAGGAAGCATTTGAGCTCAAATCTAATAGAGTTACCCGATTTTAAGGTAATGTCTTCACTTGTGTTCTTTTGTTTTATTTTGCTTCTCCAACCCCCTAAACTTTTTTTATTCATTTCTTTTGTAACAACTACAGTATATTCAATATACTATGATGTTTTTATAAGAAACATTTGAGCTACAATTACACACATCTACATCAAATGGTTAATGAACATACAGTTTCTGTTGTTGGCGAATTTCTGCCTCACGAAACGATGATTGTTCAATATTCTTTTAAACACCTTTAATGGTGGCCATTAAGATGTCACTCTATTTATATATGATATATATTATGTTTATGTTTTCCTTATTCTTCTGTATTTTTTTTTGTGGTATACCTTTATGGTTTTCATTGTGGGTAAACACGATAATTTCAATTTAGGAAGTGCGGACTACCACCCCCTCAAAGTGATTTGATTCGTTAATTCCATATGTGGGACATATAAAGGATGGATTTAAAGTTATTATTTATGATGTTATACTGGAATTATAATATACCTCTATATCATTATCATTTATTTCCATAAAAGTATGAGATATAAATCAAAGTAGCGTTCATGCGTACGTACGGCTTACCGTCTCCATGAACGGTGCATTTCATTTCTTATCCCCAAATGTAATGTACTATTATAAGTACATATATATAATGGATATATATGATGTATGTTACATCTAAATGATTAATATAATTCTAGAATTAAAATATACATACCTCTCATTTAGTTTTAATTCCCTTAATATGACAAAGAAATGAAAGTAGCATTCATGCGTACGTATGGCTTACCATCTCCATGAACGGTGCATTTCATTTCATACCTCTAAATGATTATGTGATATTATAAATACATGTATATGCTAGATATATATGATATATATGGTATCTAAATGAGGAATGTCATTTTGGATATAAAGAACCTTTGACCACACGAACAACATGTAATTGTAAGAAGTCCACTTTCGACTTAAGAACCAAATATCGACAAAACAAACATTATTAACTTAATGATTAGATAATTATTATAAAATTGAAATAAGTGGTATAAAAGGAATAATGAACTTGAAAAAGGTTCTTAATCAAGTATAAATTAACTCAAGTTTATTATTCAGGATGTTAATGAACGATCGAGTCAAGTCAGACCCGAGGTAAGGGACTTCATCTCAATCTCCTTTCATTGAGGTATATTTCGTTTTATACACAACTATCTTTTATACGTTGTATAAAACCCTTTGAATTTTACTTTTATACAAAAGGAATCTTTTTCTACGAAGTGTCTTACTAAACGACAAAAAAGAATTTTTCTTTTAACGTACGTGGTGACAACGACCTTTTCTGGTGCCGCGAGTATTATTTGGTCTTTGGCTTCCTCAACAAGCTGTGATGTTTTTAAAATGAAATAAATACCATATACTCTTTTATGTATTTTGGTATTG
The DNA here is from genome assembly GCA_963277665.1 of Viscum album. Taxonomy (NCBI): domain Eukaryota; kingdom Viridiplantae; phylum Streptophyta; class Magnoliopsida; order Santalales; family Viscaceae; genus Viscum; species Viscum album. The sequence goes on along the minus strand of OY728138.1, from coordinate 281,972,325 downwards.
AAAATGGTTTTTATAATGGATTTTTATGTCAATATATTTGAGTGATATATTATGATCAAAGTGTGGAAATGTTTTCCTTCCATTATATTTTTTTATGTCTTATGATTTTATAATGGTACTTGGACATTTGACGGGTGGTTATGTGAAAAACCATATAACGGGTGGTGCCGTGAATACCAGGATGGGTGGTTACGTTATAACATCCAATGCATTGGGTATGGAATTCGGACGTATGGCTGTTCCATTAAGTATGTATGGATGTTGGCTGTATGGCTATTCCATTAAGTGATATGTGTGGAAGTCAACTGTATGGATATTCTACTTAAGTATGTTTATGTCCCAAGTTACCTTTATATGTTATGTGTTCTTTATATGGGTTTTATATTAATCCTTTGGTTAAAAAAGGGTAAGTAATGATATTTTATTCAGTGAAGAGTTTTTAATACTTCATGAAGGTGAAGGTATGGCATTGATAAAGTATACATGGTTTACTTGTTGTTTGAAAAACTAACAGTTTTCATTCTTTTTGTATCCCTTACTGAGCTTTTTATGCTCACCCCATGTTTTTTTGAAATGTTTTTCACAGGACTTAATGTGGAATATGGTTAGGGATGGGAGCAAGGTAATGTCATGCTATCTAAAACATGGAACTAGACATGTTTCTTTTTAAGAGTTTTTATTTTATGGAAACTTATTCTACTTTGTAATATTTTGAGATATAACAGTTATGTCCTAATTCTCTAAAACTCTAAACCTGAAAAGATCATCAATGTGAATTATTCATTTAATTCAATATTAAGTAAGGTTTAAGGCTGGGGTCTTATAGTTGGAGTGGCCTTTTAATGAAATTTTTCATCATGTAACTTCTCGTTTTGTGACTGGTAAAGGTAATTCCAAGATGTAGTGTTGGATAAAGGATCATTATATGGATAAAGAAGCACCATGGTATAAATGTGGTTGATCAGTCCATGATCAGTCATTGTCATGATGTGGTGGTTTTGAGTGGGATATTTATAAGGGAAATAATACGTATATATAAGGTTAACTCCATAGTCTAGGATTTCAAATTATAATAAACCTTATGTATTTTATTTATTATAAGAAAAACTTTTTATTATTGATGTCGAATCATGGATTGGGTGTCAGGTCCTAATTATTTACATTGAAAATATATTATAAAAATACTATGAGTTTCTGTGTAAAATTACATGTGGAAATGTGGATATGTCCAAACTTATGGGTAACATCATTGGTCCTATAGAGGGAGTGCATTATAGTGTGGGTATTGTGTCATCGCGTCGTGTTATGATTCACCACATTCCATCTAATGTGAAGGCTACACCCTAGAGGGATATTTCAAACCACTATAAGACTACCCCACACAATGAAGGTGTGGGAATTAGATTATGGTCATCCTATTAGAAGAGTGTAATGTATTGACTAGAGGGGCCATTCCGTGATGGTGAGAAATCACGGATTAGTTCCTCTACACAATAGTAGTCTAATTGGACATAGAGGTACCATTCTTGATGTGGTCTTTTAATGGTTCATCACACTATGTCCATGAGGGTCATTTTATGACCTACTAATAAACATTTTTTTTAAAAAAAAATGTGTATAATGGTGTTTTGGGTGTTCTAAATTAGAAACTCACTTTGGGTTTCCTCACCTCTCAATCATATAAGAAAGAGGGATATTAGCCCTCTCTCTGTCATTTCTATACCTCCAACCTATAGATTTGTTATGATTAAAGGTGGTTAATTCATCATTAACAGTTAAATTTTCTCTTTCTTACTATATTCTTCTTCATATAAAGTTAGGATTTATTTGTTTTGGTTATGGTTAGGGTTTTTTTATTACATCAGAGAATGGTATAATCAAGCCTAAATAATAGAGACTCTTTTTTAATTGGATAAAGGGGATCAGAGGATAATAAAAATACATGTTTCTTAATTGTTTCAATGAGGTAATACATTTTGATATTCTTTTTTAGGTTTGATATAAACTATAAACCTATTTATTTATGAATCAATTATGGGTCTGATGGATTTATTCTTATATGTGATCGATGGATTTTTTATAGTGATATACACCCCATTATTGTTGTTTTAGGCTATTTATATCATTTGATGAGATATTCTTGGATTATATACTAATAAATAATTTTTAAATTAATTATTTAACGACTATATAGATTAATTGTAATTGATATGCAACATATTATCATGATTTTTGTATATAATTAGAGTATCATGTAGATAGATGATGGACAATAAATTGAGGATGATCATCCATGAGGGTGGTAAATAAATTTTGTAATTTACTGAATATAAATAATGTAGGGGTCCATAATCAGGGATCAAAGGTTTTTTCATTTGTTTGTATATAATTTTCACTGTGTTCACACAAAATGTGTCTTATTGACATTTAATTTAAATTTTTTTAGCATTTCTAAATCATTGTGACTATAATTGATGTTTTTTGGATCATGATGGACCCTTGAACGTTATATTTATGCCTATATAATTGTTAGATGTTGTCTTGATCAAGAATGTGTTCTATAATATTTGTGAAAACTAGAGGGGTATAAATAAAATGAATAAAACATATATGATCAAGATATGGCTTCTATTAGGCCCCCTGGTTAGGGGAGTGTGATTGTTTGGAAATTGATAGATAATGGATATACCATGGAAATGATTTATGTTCATATTTGATTAAAAAGGATTAACCTAGATTAACATAGTTGTGAGATTAGAGTTGTGGCATCTCTCATGAGTTATACTTGGGTTTAATCATTATTGTAGTGGATTAAACCATGATACAATCATGGTTTTTTAGATACATTATTCCTTGAGTAATGATCCAAGACCATAGAGTGTTGAATGTGATAGTGGAACCCATGTTTGGTGTCTAGGACTTTTATTAACTAGAGGACCATAACTGTTTTCCCAATTTTATTTTTACTCTACAGTGTATCAGTATATGAGATCCATTATGGTTGTGTCATTGAATAAATGTTGAAATGGGAATTGATTTGTTTCTTGATAGGATGAACTAAGAAATATATATGTGGTTTGGGTGATTAACAGACCCTTTGAGTGAGGTATATGATATATGAGGTCTAATAGAGACATGATCTCCCAGGGTGTATACTATAAGATGGTTCCTGGGTGAGATATGACCCATTACCTATGTTATATATGACCTCTCTGTGGTGGGATGTGGACACATGGGTATATAATATATGAAAATTCAAATGAAGCATAAAACCTCTAGGATGTATGAAATATGACAGTTCTAGTGTGTGATAAGACCAAATGGATGTATGTTATGTGAGGTTCTAAGGATGGATGTGGACCCCCATCTATATGACATATTGGAATATGTTCTGAGGCGGGATGTTTCCCCTAATGTGTATGTAGTCCTAAATTAGTTATAGGGTACAACATTGTCCCCCTAGATGATATTTAAAATATATTCAAGTTAGTATAGTGTTCCTCCAAGGTGATGATATAATGAAAATAATTGTAGGGTGGGAGTTGTTTTCCCCCTTAGTAGGTATGTTACTTACTCAAAATCATCTGACACTAGTTGAGGTAAGTGTGGCCATCCTCGAGTGTCACCTTAGAATATGATAATTAATTATGAATATTTTATTTCACTTTTATGATTTATTTGATTAGTATGACTCTATAAAAATTGACCCAATTTATTTACGTGTTACATTATAGAAACCAATGAGGGTAGCCTCTTGAGATTTACTAACATGTTTTTTTGGAATCCCTATAATTTTAGTACATAAAAAACTTATTAATTTTAGGTATATATGGGGTCGAGTTCCAAGTGTTTTATGGTTCAGTTAGATATCATGGATGAAGTCAAAATATGGAGCTGGTTTAGGACATGAGACTAGGTGGATGTAGTTTTCTTCTTTATTTTTGTTTAGGGTTTTATATGGTATTTCATTGGGAGATCTAGATGATTTATGCATAACTGGTGAGACATTTTGGTTGTTTATTATATTACAATGTGTTTTTTTATACTTATTATGATTTTACTTATCCATGATGTACCTTGTATTTAGCTAGTTACATCAATAACAAGTTGTATGTTATTTTTTATATTATTTCAATATCCTCATATATAGGTATAATATCTTCATGGAACCGCCTTACACCCTCACTACTAGTCAGTAGCCACTACAATACAATGATCTATTCTTCAGCGTACATGATAAACCAATCTACATACTCTTGATTGATTCGGGAAATGATATTTCAAAGTGGTATTATATTTTTGTTTAAATTTTATTTATATATGGGATATGATATGAATTATACAATACTATCCATAATTTGGAATAATGTTGTGTTTTGTGACTGACCATCTCTTGCATGTGTTATATCTATATAACAATGGAGTTTGAATTATTTTTTTCAATGTTTTATTTTGGATAATTATTGTCATGTTTGATGTTTTGGGTAATTTATTTCATGGGTTTTTCTTCTATGAAAATTTGGAAATATGTGTGATTTCATTAATCTTATCATGCATTTAGGTTCTCTGACATGTGATATATTTTATGTGGGTGAGATTCGAGTTCTGGAAATGAAAATATCTTCGATTACGTAATGTATCAACAAAAAAATTTATATTCCAATATATCTTTTTGGTCTAATTTAATTTTCCAAACTAGTTTATTTGTTATTATTTTTGGTTATTAATAATTCTTATTATCAATTGGTGCCAGTTAATAAAATTATCCATAGAGTATTATAATTTTTTGTTTCCTCATAACATGTCATGGAAAATTCATTTAATTGAACCATACTTATGATCTACTGAATATGAATCATCATATGGGAATATCATTATGTGCATATGGATTTGAACATGATCCCCATTTAGGTATCATTGTACACAAAGGCATGGTGATGATTACTACCATAGTTTGTGAGGTTGTCTTGAGTATGGTATTGTTAATATGTGTGTGTGTGTCTTAGAATGAAAACTATAGAGTGTGAGTATCTTTAGGTGAGTATTCATGTGGTGTAAAATATGGGAGAATGGATGATGTTATATGAGTAATTACCTGTCTGGAATGTGACTTGTTGAATAAACTAGAGAGCCTATTGATTTTGAAATGTTACTCAGAAAATGGTGAATCAGTGTTATAATTTATTAAGAGGATGATTAACTATTATTTTATAAGAGGTGAATTGTAATGTTTGAGGGTAACCTTAAACCAATGGTTAGCCCTATCTTGTGAGTTATTTCATATAGGGAAATAATGTGTAGTTATTATGTTGTTAAAAGTTTTAAATATATGGGAAGCATGATCAACTAGTAAATATGATATCGAACGAATCTTGATGAGATGAACATGTGTGTGATTCTTGGTTATCTTTTTTATTAGGAACATGATATTATGATTGATTATATATAACTTGAGATGGCATGAGTTGAGTGTTATGGTAGGGTAGCATCTGGTTTTGAACATGTTTGGGTATTATTTATTCTACCAATGGGGGATTTTAAACACTTCTGGGAGATTTTATAGATGTATATATTATTACCATGGATCAATAGAGTGAACATAGACATATAATGTGTAGGTTGTAGATTGAGGAAGCCTATTAATAACCTAAGGTAGGTGATATTAGTGCAAGATTATGTGTGAATTTACTTTGAAGATCTATAGGACATGTTTATGAGTGTATTCTCGGGAGTCTCCAGGATAGAGATATTATGTTGGTAATGATTCCTGGATTCTTAGGTGAGGTTACAAATACAGATGAAATTCAGATTGGGTGAATTTAAAAATTTCATAGTGTGTTGTTAAATGATATTGGAGAATATATGTTTAGTCCCTTGAGAACCTTTTGGCGGTTATATTCTTAAGATGTTATTTTGTATTATATTGGAGTCTAGGGATCCTTAGTTCCCCAAATGCTAGTATTTAGGTCATGGAATTTCAATGGGATAAATGATTTTCATGTGTGGACGGTGTTCACATATTAAATGAAAATTCAATAGTACAATAAATATTTTCATGATTAGGGAATTAGGAAAGGGGTTTGACTATTTATATAGTGATTTGTCTTTGTAAGAGAAATGAATTCTATAAAACAATTGGGTATGATAGGCTAGTGAAAACCATGTTATCAAAATATGATCAAAGTGAGATAAAATATCTTTATAGTGTGATAGTGGATATTCCAAATGTCTCACAAGATCTCAAATATGTAATTATAAAAAACAAAACTTCGGGACAAGCAACAACCTATATAAAATGTGATATGTGATGAAATTTTTATGTGTATTTTCAAAAAATTAGTTGTTGAGTGGCTTAACTTGTTAGATAATAAATGAAAATATTTGATTAACTACAATGTGGTGGAAACATACAAGACCAAGAGTTTCTAATATGATTATGTGGATTATGTAGTGATATGGAATCCGAGAGTCATGTGATGGGGAGAAAGGTCATAGACCCCATTTCAAATCCTTCATGATCGGGGTTATTATAGTGGATTATATTAAATTTTCAAATGGGGTTTTGTGAGGAACAACAATATCATTGGACCCTAGAGTATGACCTGATATATGGACCAATTTAATAGATTTTTGGGGGATCATCAGTGTCAATGTTCATCTAGCGGTGGATATAATCTATTTTTGGGGAATTTGGTCAGTGAGGAGTCATCCAGTGGTCAATAAAAGATGAAATTATGATATAACCATGAATATAATGATTTGAGGTTTTAATTTGTATTGGAGATATCCCTCTTTAGTGAATGGTATATTAAGGAATGGATTCATGTTTCATGGTATAGTGGATTTAGGCATGGTAATGGACACAATTTGTAAAATATGGGACAAACATGGCTCTGGATAAGAGGCATGCCAATAATATTGGATCATATGGGTCATTGAATATACATATTAGAAATAATTAAAGTCCTATTATCTTGATAAAATCCTAGAAAATATGAGTACTTGGTACTTATTTGAATAATTTTTTCATAAGTTTATGGATTGAGATGTTAATGGACCTAACTATGTGGTGGTTTTCGTTTTGTGATGGTGTTTGGTTAAAAGTGATCATGTTATGTCTGTGGAATAGAAAATAGAAGGATGTGGGAGTATGCTGATGATAATTGATAAATTTTATAGTGTCTGGTAACTAATATCCACTAGGTACAGTCTGGTGTTATGACCAGATATGTGTTTAGGAGTAGTATGGGTGAGAGATTGTTTTTTTAATACTAGTGGTTTTAGAAAATGCACCAACTTGTGTAGCAAGGTGGGGACTTTTTTATGGATATAGTCTAAGGAATAATGTTGTAGATCCTATTGATTACTGATAAGTGATTCATAGATGTGACAATGAGTGAGTGAGGATCTGGTATATTATAGTAATACTAGTCGATAGTGTGTGATGCCCAAAAATTGATAATTCAAATGTTTTTTTGTCATTAGATAATCATATTGGTGTTTTTTGAAGTAATCGGTGCCACAGTTCATGATATAGTTTAGTTTTTAGTAGTGGATTTCGTTTTTTATAGTGTCTACAAGATAATAACTACTGGGAGTTATGGAATTTTCGATTCGAATCGAGGATCGATGAATAAGATGGTCTATAGAAGATGAATGGGGATAATTATTGGGGAAAAAATTGTTATGTTGGAGAATTTTTAATTAAATTTTTTATGGAATGGTTAATACAAGATAATATTAAATTTTTGTTCTTTGAGTGAGGGAATTTTTTAGAATTAATATTCATAATAGAATTATAGGAGTTGAAAAGTCAAATAAATATAGTTTAAGATGTATTTTAAGGATTGATTAATGTTTCAAGGGCTCACATGTATATGTTCGAGGCTGTCGTGATATAAAATATAGCTTCTAGGGACTGGTTATTCCTTGATGGGTGAGGTTCACATCATATAGAGGGATTGGTAGTGTTAGATTTATTTAAATACAACCAACTAATTTTTAGTTTATATTTATAGTATATTAATTAATTATAATGTTAATAAACATCTTTTCAAATATTGATTGTTCTTTTATGTAACATTAATGATATAATGTTCTAAAATATCTATCAGATTGAAAATATATTAGTTGTTTCATGTTATGTTGAGATCCATGAAGTGTTATGATGACTTTCATAAACAAAAGTCATATGATCATATAACATCATTCTATGGGGATAATGATTTATATAATCCAGTTTTTGATACTTATTAGTGAAAAACACCTTGTCTCAGGAAGTTCAAACATGGTAATCTCCATGATTTTGGATTATTAGAACAGGCTCACAAGTAAGAATTATACATGTTTACATGTAATTTAATATTCCAATAATTAAACATGTTTTATAATCCATATAATATAAGATTATTATTAGTATATATAATGTTTTTTATTATTTGATGAATTGATGAAAACCAGTATGTTTAATGTTCATAGAGAATTATATTTTGTTGGGTTCATCATGAGTGATATATTATTTACGAATAAGCTAAGAAAGTATTTGTCTCTTCCATCGTTATGGAAGTTAATATTTCATTTATTTGTATAGAATGAAAATATTGAACTAAAAATTATTCCCCTGGTACAATGATTGGTGTATTTTTAGATAATGAAAGAGTGATATCTAGAGTATTGTTGTTGATGACACTAATATGAAATCTAAATGATAAGATATCGATAAAAAGTTATTATATTACATAGTGATAATTTGAAGGTGGATTTCCTCATTCAGACATTATATTCTTCTTCTTTGGAGTATTTTCGTGTTTCTAGATGCTAATATCGAAATTGAGTCCAGCCCACCTTATTTCAGAGATGAAGAATATTAAATTTTACAGTTGTATTATTTCTATATATTTAAATTAAATATTATTTTAGTTTAATTATTATAATAAATATTCTTCTACATACCCAGGAATAATATTTATTCAACATTTATTGATCATATATATTTAGTAACAATTTTATTTTAGTGGAATATTAAATAAATATTTATTTTCATGAAAATTAATAAAATATATATATATATTTATCTTTATAGAATGACTAAACAATTTTATTCTAGGCTTGTTAAATACTAAGGAGGAAACAAATAATAGTTGAAAGGGTTTGGTGGGAACGATATAATATTTATTATTTAAAAAAATATTAATTTATTTATTTATGTAATAATATTTACATTCTCTATAATAAATGATCACACTATGTAAATAATAACAATATTAATATAATTATTATAACCCATGTTTCTCTATTAGGATTACGAGAATAATTGAGGTCATTTGTGTAATTATTTTTTACACAACCTATAACTATAAAGATGTGATTATATTATTAAATAGGACTATGTGAAATCCATTAAAAAAAATTCTCTCTCTAGAGAATTATCACTATGAAGATCTTATTTATAGTTTTCCCCCAAGATCAATAGAACCACTTCCATCTCCCTCCACTCTCTCAATAACATGTGAAAAATACTCAATCCTTTAAACCTAAAAGATTTTGTTGTAATCCAAGTTGAATGGCACAATAATATGAATGAATATCATTGGATATGCTTCAAGATCATATGAGTATTTTTAGATTGATGTTAGAGGGATTCAATATTTTTATCCATAGAGTGCAATGGAAATGAAACCCGAATAACATTGGAATTATCAGTATCCTCTTTAATGAAATTACTCAACATCCTGGAATGTATTTCTTTTAAATTAACTATTACTTTAATGTGAAATATACTCTCTCTTTGTTTGAAAAATTAATATTGATTTCATCGTGTAAGTTCATTAATAGTGACATATATTTTTGAGTATTTTTTGGTATTTTCTCTGAATCCAATAATGTCTAATTTGGGCATGGTATCAGTGGGTTTTTCCACTACTTCCAAAAAAACTTTGTTATGTCATAGTTGTCACATTAAAATTATAATTATTTAATTATTGATTATTATATCCATTTGTTTTTTATTTTTTCAAATTAGTAAATTGACTATTTAATCTGATAGATGATATATCCTCTTCACTCACCATTATATAACAGTAAAGATGTTAAAATTAAGGGAAAAAATATTACTTTGTACAAAGGTTCTAAAGATTCAGGATTGATAAAATATGGATAGATGACATTTATCCCATGGGTATGTGTCATGTATCATGTTTCATTTCATCCAAATGAGTCGTGAATTTATTCTGATGTTCTATTCAATAAAAAAATATAAGGTGATATTAAATATCACATGTTGACTAGTCAAGGCTGGAAGATGACCTTCCAAATTATATAGAATTTAGTTAGGGTAGACATCATGTAGTTAATGAATTTTCATGGTGGAAATTGAATCATAAAATATGTGTCATGTATTTACTAGATAATGTGTGGGATATATAGTTTTATAGTGTCAGGTTTAATAATTTTGTAGCTAGTATATATTTTTCTACATCGTTAATGATTATAGATAATGTTTGTGCCTTGTAATTAAGCATGTGTTTTGAAGATAGGGATATTTCATTATATAAAATGAATACATTATATAAACATTGTAACCCATACTCGTTCACATGGAGTACATATCATCCACACTTATACACTTTGAAATTAAATTGAAGAGAAAAGAAAATTCGTTATATCATTAAACATTATAAACACATGTCAGTTTTTCATTTATTAATAGTACATGTTGTGTGGTAGGTTTTATAGTTTATTAAATTCTTAATCAATTCTGTAAAATAATTCATAACAATACACTTTTTGCAATCTATTCATCTTATATATAATGTGTTTTAAAATTTTAACATTCTATAGAAATTAACATGTTTCTATGTGTTGTTAATTAATACTACATGCCATATACTTATTTTTTGTGCTATATATGTTACATCATGTTTGTTTTCATAGTACATGACCATACAACTGGTCAAGTAGATCATTCAAGAACATTCCATTTTTATTCCACGTACACACCATGAACATAGATAATTTTATGTTAAATTAATTTGATTAGTTTATTTATAATCATATTGTATTGGAGTCCAAATGACTATCTGAATGAATATTAAGAAAAATTAACTGATTAATTAATAAGATGATTGATTAATTCAGTTAATTTTTTCTAATATAGAATGATTCAAATGAATGTAAATTTATTAAATTCATATTTTTTCATGTATGCGACTGATCATGATAATTTATCAAACATTGTCAACACTCATTCCTTTTAATTTAATTACATGGGTTTAATTATTATTATAAAATTAAAATGACCTCAAGCATTTTATACCTCCCATATTTTTATATACTATAATTCATGTCCCTGGATTCTTTTATTTAAACCCCTTAACAATTCAAATAGTAACCCTCACCTACTTATGAGTATTAGAATCTGTAAAGGATTTATCTCCATGGGTAGTTGGCAGTTTAGAACCAGATCTGAGGTGAAACTAACCAAAAGTAACATTAATCGATGGTGGAATGTTGCTATATGATCCAAAATAGGATCATGGAGTTTTCTCTTAGGATCATAGGTTGATTTATTGTCTTCTCAACAAATCAACCAAAAGAAATATTGTGATCATTTAATTTTACTTATCCTATTTTTTTCTAATGCATGGTTAAATTTATTAATGCATTATTTTGATCATATTAATAAACAAATTATCATTCTTTAAGATGGAGGAAAATAGATGTATTTTTCATACCTATATTATCGATACATGTTTAATCACTAATTTAAAATCATCATAAAATTATTCATCCTGTTTTTTCATGGGCAATTGTGAAATAAAATTTTTATTTAAAAAATGGAATACAACATAGTGCAAACTAAGGTCATTTCCCAAAGAGTGTTTGGGTTTCAGTTCTTCACAATCTCAATAATTCTTTTTTAGATTTTTTTTAATTATAAAAGAATCCACAACTGAAAAGTGTTAATTATTTGGTTATTGGTTTATAAATTGGAACTAAAATAAAAACAATTTGTGAAGAGGCATAATATTGGGTCAATATAATATTTAATAGGCCCTATGGAGAATTTATGGGGGTATAATAATTATTTACATTTTTTCAAAATATCCAAACCAATTGCTCATAATTAATTTCATTCATCCATACACATTCTAATTTTTTACATTGATATAAAACCTATAATATGCTCAATATTAATTGACATAGAAGGAAATGCAACAATTACACTTGGTGAATGGGATATCACTTTCCCCACTCAGGTTAACGGACTTACTCAGTCACTTAGAAATGTGAATATTCAATTCTTTAATTAAAATCACATGACTATAATGGTATGAACTGTGATTAGAATGAAAGGATAAATTAATATAAAATTATTATATGATATTTTTAGTGTTAATGGAATGTGGAGTGATAATATGATCCCTTATATTTTATCTTCATTGTCTCACCAAAATCAATGAAAATTGTGTTATAAATTGAAACCCATGAATTAAAGTGCACAATTATAATTCTCCTATGACCACCCACTAGGGATTATAACTCCATGATCAGGGAGTTTTATATCCCTATGACATCATATGGGTGAATAAAATAAATAAATTTGATAATATTAGATTAGAAAAATTGGAAAGATGAAGAATATAACATGAGTTAGAATGTTCATAATCATAATAATTCCTAAGATAATGGAAACATTGAAAACAATCCAAGATCTAGGTTTTATTTAAATGATATTAGGAAATTTATTTATATTCATCTAGGAATCTTATTCATCATTCTCCTTAAAATCATTGTTGATAACTAAATTTTTCTTTTTCTAGTTGGTTTTTATGTTTTTTAACTGATGATAGAGATTTATTTAGTTGAGAATACCTTCGTAATTGTTCCCAACTCAAACATTCATCCCCTAGATGGAATCTGAATGTCTCCATGAATATTTAAAATTTTATATGATATGTTGCTTCAAATTTTTTTTCAAAAATAATACTTTGATTGCTTTTTTTACAACAAGAAGAGTTTACATGAAGAAAGAGTTAACTATATATTCAATATAATGATTGAATAGTTATTGGTCCAGGTATTGTTCATGGGCTCAGTCATAGATCTTTATTTATTTCTTCAGATATATGTTTCAATATATATTAATTGGTATTTAATATAGTGGCCTTGTAAGTTAAAGTACTAGATATAGTTTTTCCACTTATGTATTTATTTAAACACCCTAGTTCTATGATTTTGGTAGTGTTATATGATAGAGGATAATACCATCAACATAGATTGGTTAATGAATGTGTTCAAAGAGAAATTTAAATAATCATATTCAATCAGTGGTTCTCAGGATTGAATTTATCACTGGAAAGAAAAATAACATATTGGTTGGAAAATTGGTTAAACTCATACCCTTAATTTGGATTCATAACTTTATCATAGATCATGGGCTTCACCTGAGAATTTCATTGATTACTATTTGTGTAGAATTATTCTAATGTAAAATCAGTGCATTGGAATATACCATATGTCTCACCATCTTTAATTTGTATAGAGAACACATAGTATCCAAAAAATGAATTATATGAGTGAGCCCATTATTAATAGACATGATGGTTAAAATTGTTGTAATTATTTAATGACATCATATCGACCTAAACTAACCATAAGAACAAGATACATAGCCCAATATATGATCAATGACCATAGAAAATATCATTAAACATGTATTTTATTTGTTATTTTTCATTGTTGTCTTGTTTTTGTTGTTTTGTATCAATCATAACCTTTCCATTTCACTCTTTTTTGTTATAATTCATCTATCGGTTTGCTAAAATTCTGATGGAAAAAATATTAATTCAAGTTTTTAGCCTCCTTAATCTAGTTTGATTTAGCTTAATTTGGAAAACAAGTGAACATGAAAAACATCATTAGTTTTTGGTGTAATCTTTAATTGATGCAATAATGTTTTTTATTGGATTATCATGTTTATTTATTCAAGATCAAGATCATGGTAAACATTATTCTTCAATATTTTCTATCCTTGATCTCTTCAGCAATTCGATGATTAATTTCATTGTAATGGTTAGACAATGATTCTTTCTCAAGGAAGGAGTCTCATTAGATGTAGAAGATTTATTGATGTATACATATATCATGGGCATGGTCATGTGATCATAGTAATAGTTTGTCTTATTTTTATGAAATATTCACAGATGCTTGTAAGTGTGTATGATAATGGTGGAAGGACATCATGACAGAAGTGGGGACATTATCGTAGGAAAAATATGATGATAATTCCAAGTTTAACAAATGAAGGTGTCTTCTCAATGTCACAGAAGGGCCTCCAAATAGTCATATCTCACTCCTCATGGTCATAGAATTTTAAATTTTTCAAAAAAAAAACATTTTCAACCATTAAAAATCACATAAATATATATTAAATTCTAATATATTTTTTAATTAACATCCAGATAAATTTAATTTTTTTAAAAAAATCAATATCCACTGATAAATTAATTCAAAATTAGTATAAATAACTATTAATTCTCAAGTAATATTTTTTAAAACACATTTTAAAATTTTAGATTTAATATTCTCCTTTGAAAAATTGGAGTTCAAATATAATTTATTCATTACATACAAATTTATAATTTTCATAAAATAGTTTAATTTCAAATATAATGGTGTGATTTTTCAATGTTGATTCAAAATAAAAATAATAATACAAATCAAAATTAATTAAAAATTTCTGTTAAGACAAATTTTTTAAAAAATGGATTCAAAATCACTAAATTACATAGGATTTCGATTAAAAATGTGGGTATTATTAAACGAAAAACAAGTAAAATCTTAAAAAATTTCCTAACTCATCACTCCCAAAAACAAAAAATATTGGACTCATGGGAAATAAATTGAATTCTATTTTTCAGAAATATCAAAAACAGATTGTCCTTCATTGATCTAAATTGAAACAATATAGAAGAAGAAAATTTTAGGTCCTCTATTATTTGAATTATCATGTCTCTTCTATGATTTCAATTCAATTCCACATTTATATTCAATTTATCATTCAAATTACAAGAGTCAAAAAAATTAGATTTCTGCAGAATCATTGTATTAATAATAAGAACCTTCATTTATTCCTTTAACTTGTTTTTTAAATGAAAGGTAAAATCTATAGTTCATTGATACACCTCGAATGAATTTTTAAAATTTTCATTGGCCCTACTTCATCTACGTTCAATATTCATGTCAGTTGAATGAATTTATTTTTGACTCTAAATAAATTTATTGAATTCTAATATTTTTTTTAATCCATGTATGTAAAAATAACTTTTCATGGGAACTTATTGAATATTCCAAAATGGTTTTTCTCCTACACCTAGTGCTTAATTTCCTGATAATTTTTTATGGTATATCAATACCCTGTTTTAGTTCTATTTAAATAGAATTATATAAATTTTTATTAAGTTGTCTCTCAAATGTGATTTTTCATAGTTCCCAATTTACCTCATATTGGGTTCTATGTTCATGTGACCTCATGTTATACTTATTGTCCCATAAAAATATTTTTAATCAGGCCCCATTCTTTAGTTCTAAGAAAAAATTTCTAGGAATTAGTTCTAAAATTCACATAGGAATCATCAAATTATAACATTTTTTAACCAATTATTTCCACCTACTTTTGAATTGTTCTTAAACTATATAGGAAAAAAATAAGGTTCAATGTTTTTAATATCCTAAGAATAATCTAAACACCCAAAAACATACAAACATGTAAAATTATGTACAAACACATATAATGTAATTGTATTTTCTTCAAAAATATATTCACTAAAATAGTTCATAAGAGAGATTGAAGAATCGAATAGTTTTCCTTAGATCCCCCATTGTTATTCTTGACAATACCATCAATGATTTTCAATCATTCATTTTATAAATGAATGAAAAATTAATAGTAATTACTATCCAAAACAAATAATATGTATAGAAAAAGCATGATATTTTTTTATATTATAGGTTTGAAATAAGCTCTCCCCAGGGTGCACATGTAGATGTATTGATCTGATATTCTAACTATTTATCACTTTGGTAAACATATAGAAAATATAATAAACAAAAAAATCTAATAAAAATTAAGATTAATTCTAAAATGAAATATATTATAATAGATTATTGGGTTTTCCCTCTTAATAGAGGTAATATTAAAAATATACATAGTTGGATAGTCTCATGGACATCCCTATTCTTACAGAGAATGTAATTTTTGTGATGAAAAATACCACATCTTATTCCATTTTATGTCACTCATATTTACTTTTTCTTATAGGTCCTCTTATACATATTTCTCTAGGTCCATCAACTAATAAATGTGGTATATTTCATATTTTCTTGGTGAAAAATGATTAATGGGGTCTCGTCAGCTAGATCAATTTTGTACTTTTCATATAGTAGAAGCTATAGTATTGTTTTTTTGTCATGTTCAAATAAGGGTGAGTCTATAAATTAATCATGTTATGTAAAATTCTATCATTTTGTGTTTAATCCAATGTCACACCCCCATAAATGGAATCATGTTCTTCACTTTATTTATCATTGGCCATTGGGGATCATTCTTATCTTGTTACTCACTTCAATTGATATTCAGGATGATGTTGAGGGGGTAATTTTATTACAATAGGTCCCATAGTTTCTTCTTCTTCGGCCACATCATGGTTGATGTCTTCTTTAAATTTTTTAGGGGCCTATAGTAACATGGCTGAATCACTATGATTAATACCCAACTATTCATAAGAGAGTTCATTTTTCATTTGATTAAAATAAAAAGATTCAAAATCATAGTTATCTCCCTCCAAATCAAATTACTATATTGATAAATATGTAACATTATAACATTGTGGCATGTATTCCAATTGAATTTTATAATAATTAAATTGCAATACAGTCAAAATTTATATCACCCGCCATTATGTTCAGTTGATAGAGCATGTTTCTCATGGAGTACCTTAGGCATTATCATCGAATTCTGAGGGAGAGATGTATCTATTAGTAATTCGTCCCCTAAGCTATCATATTCATATTTTATAGTATTAGTTTTCAAATCATCATCCATTCGTTCTCACTATAATTTATTCTTTGTTTCATAATACAATATTGTTTTCTCAAAAATGTTCATCACTTCATCTTTACAGATTTATTTTTAATATTATCAACTGTAGAATTATTATTCAATTTTTTTGTTTTGGCAGTAATTACAAGAATTTCATTTAGTGTTCTACCGTTATTTTTGTTCTCGGTTTTTAATTTTATAAGTATAAAAACATTTACATGTTTATTACAAAAATTGTTTTTTCAACCAGACCCCCTGGAAATAGATCTAAATTTCTTGTGTGGTTGGAATGACCTACAATCAAAGGGAAGTTTTATTTGAAACATAGAATATAGCATAGGGATCACTAAGTCCCGTTCCCATGGAGTTTATCGGGGTCAACTATTCTCTATCTCAATCACATATATATATTCTTGGCTATTTTCATAATATTGAAAGCATTCGTAATGGGAATCATCCTTTGTTGATTTTTAGATTATGGATGTTAAATAAATTAAAGATAAGAAGAACAATAATGGGTCTGTGAATAAATTCATAAGGTGTTTGGGTGAATTCCAATGCATAGGATTATCATTTACATTTTTCTAAATCTCATAACTCAATTCACAATCTAAATATAATTCAATCATACCATTCTACTATTTTCCAGTAATATAGAACCACTAAATAACCCAATAATCATCAAACATACCAATAACCTAATAATTATCCTTGGTGAATGGGAAACAACATGCCTTAATTGAGTTAATGGACTTACTCAATCACCTAACAACAATTGCATACCATTTTTCCATTAAAATAATATGACACAACTAGTATGACGTGTGATCCAAATAGAGGAATATATTTATGTATAACAAGTAGAGGAGTGAACCAGTTTTAAAAAAATAGATTTACCATAAATTCCTATACACACCATCTTCATTGTATCAACATGATATGAGAAACTAGAGATAAAAATTGAAACACATAAATTCAATTTCACCACAATGTATGGAGACATATAACATCCCTCTACTTATCATTGTCTTTAGAATGTGGGAGGAAGTTACATGGCCTTAAGATATCTCCCCATGATTCCAAAGGTACGAAATAAAATCCAAGGGATTCATTTAAAAATTGGGGGATGAATTTCCCTTAGAAAATAAAACAACCAACAAAACAAGCCATAACTGAAGATACTACAACAAGAAGCATGATATCAATGAAATACATCTCAAAGAATTCTCATTATATCAAATTAAAACTACACAAGTGTACCTCAGTAGAAAACTACTCAATAACTAAGTACATAGGGGAAGATTATGAAACCAAAGAACTCAATTACAATGATAACTCCAAATATACAACAACATACATGCACTAACTCCCCCAAAGAGCCCATCAATCACTATGTACCACTAGAGAAATGTGATACATTACCTTTTCATATGTCTTGATAAGAAATATCTACAAAATCACCAATGATACATGGTAGGGGTTAGTAATGAAACTCATTAGGGTTTCCCCAAATAAATTCCCTACTCACACCACTATGAACGAACAAGTTAGAACATTTATATAAAATATTTAATATAAAAAAATTTATATAAAAGGAATAGAAAACCGATTATCACAAAATCGAAACTATTTATATTAAAAAAATATTTCAAAACCAAAAACATTTTCAATTAAAAAATATCATTATTTCCAAACTATTTCAAAATCCAATTGTAATAACTTTTTCTGAACCACACAACCACGTATCCACCCTTTCATGGATAGGTGACATTTTCATACGCATGAGTGGTCTCTTGTCAATCTACCATGTCGTCCTAAGGTAACCAATATACCATGTGTCATTAGATCGTTTTAATAGGGAAAAATGTCATATTTAAACTAGGCTTTGTATTCAATATGAAAAAACACCACAAAGTATAGTAAAAAACCATGTCAATACAATGCTACAAAACCATTAAAATTCCATTTCCATTTAAATTACATAACCATTTAAATTTCAAAAATAATTTAATGCCAAAAACATTTAAAAATAATAATTATTGTCTTGAAAACCATTTCACAAAAAAAATCCATGAATTAAACTAGGAAACTATTTTAAAAACAAAATTTTAAATTCATTTATCAATGTAATTTACATAACAATTCCGTAATTTCATAAAAATACACAACTATCACTAAAAAGGTATATGATTTCAAAGAAATTTAACTATCAATTTAAATCAAAATAATCATTTTAAAACTAATTCTTTCATATTATAAATAGAGGAGTCTAGAGTGAGGTCACTGACCTCAAAAGATATGGATAAAATGAAAAGTGGAATAGAAACATCCATAGAATCTGCTTGAATATCCATAACCTACCTTAAATATATTCCCCTATAATTGAAAATCCAAATCTACCCATATTTAGAATCAAATACCTTATATCTATCCACATTGAGGGTATATCTATGAAACTAAAAGAGAGAAATTAGATATAAGAAAAATCATGGAAAAACAACCAACAACAGCGAGTTTCCTTAAGAGTTTTTCTTTGACGCACAAATAAACACCTCTGTATCACATCCAATCCAATGGATAGAGGATCTACGACCATATGGATAGAAAATCATGAGTTAGGTCCATTTTGGAGGGAAACGAGCCACTAAGAAACATAATCGACATGGATACACCTTTTGGATATAGTTTTAACCCCATGCACGGTTAGTTGAAAAGTTTGGAAAGAATACCCTAATCATGCACATGTTAGTGCCTCAAGGGGATTACTCACACAATTGGATAACATAGGTAAAAAAACATGCACTAGTCATGCCAAATCCCACTATCCCATATAGCACAGTTTCACCTAAGTGGACGCATAGTTTGGAAAAAGCATAAGCCCACCTGTACACCTTCTCATTATCCCATTTCACCTTATTGAAGGATTCATATATGTTCTAAATAGTTTCAAAAAATCATTCACCCTTAGGAAAGACCCAAAAAAAATTGACTCCATGAAAACTCTCCCAAACCTCACCATAACACCTTATATGTAACACTCTGAGTTTTTAGGGAACATTTTTCAAATAAAATAAATTTTCATTTATTTCATGAAATTCCATAAGTCAAATATTTCATTCACATGGAGACTTAGTGTACAAAATAGCAATGTGTCATACGTTACACACAACATCGATGTTTTTACGAAAAAGAATTTTATTTTTACAGTTATTTAAATGAGATAATTATAACCATTCCATTAAACATAGTAGTGTGAAGAGTATTAACTACGCATTAAATATTTTTTATAATTTTTAATATAAATAAAAAATGATGATTATGAAAGAAATGTTTTTTTATTCCTTTTATATTTAAAAATATCATTTTCTTGAATAAACTGGTTTTAATATTCTTCAATGAAAAATAATAAAATTAATTTTACATGCATTTAGAAAGTTAATATCATACAATAAACTTCATTTTTTAATTTAAAATTTCTAAATTAGCATATGTTTAATTTTTGTGATTTTTCCAAGATATTACTTTTTTGGATGAATATTTAAAATCACCTGATTTTAATTCAAATCTACTTTTTACCTAATTTATTTAAAGGATAAAATTTATTTCAATTTTTTTAGAAATTTTAATTATATAATATTTTTATAAATTAATACAATGTGGGTAATTATAAGCAATTTCACATTAAAATTTGATATAAAAACATAACAAACATTTGATCGTTTTTACTTTCAAAACCTGTATTGTCGACCTAACAACAAGATTATTTTTAAATAAATTTTCGCAACTTCTTTGTTTGGAATTTGTCAAAATGGATTCCATATTTGAAATGAAAATAATTTATAATTTATAATAAGGTAAAAAAATATTTTCCAGAAATACTTCTGACTGTAATTAAAATTAATTACATCAATTATGGTAAACATAACCTTAACAAAGGACTAACCCATTATATTTGGGACCCAAAATGAAAAATCAAATTGTAAAAAACAAATAGGATTACCATTTATCATCCATGAGCCTTCTATTATTGGGTTTATTTTTTATGACTTTTTTTGTTAAAAATTTGGGTACACCTAACTTGTTTCCAAAAATAACAATTATGTCCTTTCACCTCCCAAGAAAGGCCGCCACCTCTCCCAATTCTTCATTCCTCTCATCCCTCTTATGTTATTCAACAAAAAATCCCAATACAATTCCCATCAATCCTTAATTCATCGTTTAATCCACCCTTGGTGTATAAAATCTTTTAAAGAGGTCTTTTTAAACAACCTAAAAGGAGTTACCTAATAAAAGGTTAATGTATTCCCTCATGTCCATTGTTTTATTTTCCTTCCACAAACCCTCCAAATTATATTTTATGTTATTAAATAAAAACCAAATAATCCTCAAAATACTATTATTTTTTATGATATGGTTTCAACCTACACTTACACACACCTCCAACTAATGGATAATCAACACAGTTTTTATATGTATGAAAAACATAAAACTCACTAAACGATGATTGTTCAATTATCCTTACCACCACCCATGGTGGGAACTATGATGGGCACATTTATTTCAAATGCTATATTTTATATGTATTATTTTTTTCTCTTCTTTAATCATTTTACAACACATATCTTTTTTACCTTACATTTGGTATTTATATGATAATATAATTTGAGGAAGTATGCACTACCACCCCCTCAAATGATATTATTTGATAATACACTACATGGATGGTATTAAATATGATTTTAGTGAATATATAATAGATAAATGAAGAATATAGTGAATATTTCCCGAAGTGAAATCATAACATAATATTGTTATCTGGATGGTAATATAAATCTGTAATCAAACCATATATAATATTAGAGAAAATAATATGGTTCTATAAAATATTTATATTGAATTTATATTTTTTATACAGATGTTTTTAACAAGTATGATGGAATTGAAGACACAGGGTAAGGGGGTTTCATCTCACATTTTATTTTGGTGAGATACATGCTATGATAACCAATCATTCCTTTTTGTGGTGTATGTACTGACCATGAGTGTATTATGTATATATTACAAATAAATTTATGACAATTCTCATATCTATTTAATGTCCACTCTTTAATGGGGATTAATATTCAAAACATACCAAATCGGTAAAATAGTTTTGTTTCAATTTTCCTTCTTTAAGATTGGTATTTTATTATGCTCCAAGTTTTTTTTGAGGTGTATATACTGAGAATTTTCATTCTATATCTTGAAATTTTTTCTCTTCAGGATAATTTAAGCTTCATTTAATTTCCTTTTATTACATTTAGAGTCTGATCCCTTTTTTCCATGTTATAATATTTTATTGAGATGATCTCATTGTTTTTTGAGATTGTTTATGTGTATGCTTCCATTGATGAAATATTAATATCAATCTCCCAAGAAAACTAATAGTTTTCTTTATCGTCTATTAATTCATGATATATCCATGTAATAGTTCTCTTTTACACTCTTTAGTACTTTTGATATTTAATTTCTGTAAAATTTGATCGTCTTTTTCTCCAGTCAGAAATCCATTGTATTAAAAAACCATGATTTGAAAAATATTTTCAAATTTTTTGATAAATCATTGAATCTAGTTTTCATTAAGTAATGATTTTAAAATAGTTTTTTATTTTTTAATTATTTCTTAATAGGTTTTCAAATCTATTTTCAAAGAAAAATGTTTTCAAAATGTTTTTTGTTTTAAGAAGCAATTTTTAATACAGAAAGAATATTATCCTCAGGAACTATTTTTAAAAGTTTTATAAAAAATATTTTTCATACAAGATAACATCAATTGGTGTAACTCATTACATTTGTGGGAAATTATTCAATGTTCGTATTCATATTATTACTTGAAATAATTTTATTCTTTGATGGCATGATGTTCATGCAACCCACATACATTCACCTGTTATATGCTATTGAAACCCGCTTCTTTTCACATGTTAGGTTTATGATGAAATTACTATGAAACATATTTTTTTACAGTTTATGATATGATTAAAAATTTATAATACCATTTTAATTTCAAGGGTTACGATATGATTTTTAGTGATCTTGTCACAAATATATGTATGATTTCTTTATGAGAAGGGTGAGACCTATATCTCCCTCCAATGTATTGTGTAAATATTTATATCTCAGGAAATTTACTAAGATAGTCTTGGGGATAAACATTGACTATTAAGATAGCAATGGGAGTTTACCATGGCTAAAAAAATGGTAGGTGGAGTGAACTCATGCTACTAATACTGAAATGGGGTGAACTATGACGAAAAAGATAGTATAATCACTGAAACCATACTACCATAATTTTCATGGAATTAATATCTTGGCTACTATAAAATCCATATTATATGTTTTCATGGATGAAAATATTCCTTGTTTTATTCCAATGTTTTGTTGTCGTGGATTATGTTATATATTTACTTATTATTCAAATCTTATTATCAACCAAGATATTTTCCATGATTCCTTTATATGATCTTTGATATGCAGGGTATGATATTTAGTTTTTCATGATCATGTTCTCGAACCCTTATGCTTGTGATTATACTTATATATCTAATGTATTTACCCTCTCTGAGTAATTTAGCTCACCCCTATTTATTTTTCCAGTCCTAGTTTATTAATATATTTATTATTTTTAATGTTTCTAAGAAAGGTTCTAGTCATAATGAACCTAGTGGGAGATAATGTTGCTCACTAATGTTTCATTGTTTACAATTATGCGTTTCCAATGTAACTTGACCATTATAGTCTTCAAGAATATATTTGTATGATCTTTATGTATTCCAAAAATGTTAATTAATGTTAACGTATTTCAAGACTGGGTTGTCCTAGTAAGTATCAGAAGAAAGTATTAGTTATTCTTTGGAATTGAGGAAGATAAACCCTTAGTGATAACCCTATATACATGTCTATGGATAAGTCTAAAGATAAATAAATGTATACCAAAATGTATTGAAATTTTGGTAAAAGATATGACGTGTCCTATCCTAAGAATACATCCTTGTCTAGATACTATAATTTTATGTGGATCTAGCCTAGAAGTTCATAGGGGAAACAACACTAATGAGATTTTTCAAGCTACAATCGAGGTAATTTGGTATACTACAATATGTCATGCTAGACACACGGTTTGATACTCATGGGGGATAAGCTTTGGAAATTTATAAACTCTTCAAAAACCATCATAAAGGATTTTAATATATTTCTTTATAAATAATCTATAATAAACTGATGGTGTCATATATTAGGGATGTTTTTATGATTTATATATCCTATAAGTGACATTTCATGGTTATGTGGTTCCTCGCTATGATATTTATTTCTTACTCTAGGATTTTTTGGTTTTAGTCAATGGTTGGAACCCAAATGAACCATGTTAATGGAGATTGTGACGAACAACGCATCAATTTACCTTCTGAACAACTGAATGATATGGGAGCTAGAATGAAAAACCTTATATCTATAATCACATAGCTTTGTCAATCTATGAATCAAGGTGGACTTATAAATTAGAAAAGGTAGGAACAACTTTATATTGAGTCTTTCATGGGGGAATTTTCACCTTATTTTAGTGGGAATTATGTTCCACTTGATTTTGAAAAATGCATCCATACTTGAAAAACAATATTCACAGTTCTCCAGTGTTTGGAGCGTGGGATTTCAATTCTATAAGTTGAAGAATACCAATGGGTGAATCTATTCAAGAATACAAGGTAGTATGATGATATTGAATCCACGGATTGGGATGAGTTAAATAACATATTTTTCAGTAATTACATTCCTCATATTAATGGTACCATGATGGAGAAACATTTTCTTGAGTTAAAGAAAAATGATGATGAATATTTTGGTATCTATGAGTCTAATTTTCATGATACGTAAAAGGTGAACATCCTGAATTATCATCCAACCCAAAAGAAAAATTTATTGGTTATTAAGTGGAAAAAATCCATGTCTTGGAATGGGGTTGTCCATAAGAATCTTTATATTTATTAAGAGATTCCGCGTTGTGTAATCATGTTTGAAATAGATATTGAATCCACTTAGCAATCTCATTGTTTTGACAAGTAAAAGAAGATGTAGTTTAATGTAAATATAAAATCTATGAATATAAAAAAGATGATCTTACCTTTATGCTCAATGTTTGGGAAGATTCTTGTAATAAATTTCCTTAGGGGGTATAATAAATTTTTAATGTGTGCAAGGTAAGTCCATAAATCATTTGATTTCCAAAGTTATGTAATGCAATTTGATAGAATTTTGAATCGATAAAAATAAAAATGGAATGAACCTCCCATGATTTACTACTACAAGTGTAAGGAGAATGTGATTTATGCTAACCACTACCCAATCGAAAGGGCTAGTGATGATGATTGACATCAAAGAGCTCTTAAGTTGAGGTATAGGGGAAAATCTCATGAAATCACTATTTATAATGAGGGATGTGATAATGACATGATGAAAGGTACACATACCATCCACTCTAGAACTACTAATGTCTTATTAGATTCTAGATATACCCAATCTTTCATATCTTTATATTTTTATGAGGGTGTTCAGATTGCATCAAAAAAATTTAATGTATAATTATCAGTGAAAACCTTTTATGGTACGGTTATTGAATCTCAAGTCTATGATACCTTTCTGGTTTATGTTTGTTGGAATTTTCTTCCTAAAAATTGTTTCATTCTTCCTTTGGTTGAATTTGATGTTGTCTTAGGAATGTATTTCCTTTCTTAGAGTAAAGACATCATCAATTAAAAATGAAAGATACTTTCTATATTTCAAACCCCCCTATGATCATACATCCATGTGATTGCATGTATGAAATTTATGTGAAGATTTCATCCAGTATATGGGTGTTACGTCCCATTCAGAATGGGTTTTTATACCATATGGACGGTTACAAAATCATTATTGATGATATTCCTATTATCCATGAATTTGTGAAGGTATTTTTGAAGAGTTTCATAGTGTTTAACCAAAACATTAAGTTGAGTTATTAGTTGAAATCATACCTTGTTCCACACCAATTTCAAATACTTTTTATAGTATGTCTCTAATTGAATTGAATGAATTTGATGGAGCAAATCCAAGAGAACCTTGTTAAGGGATTCATTTGGCCAAGGTTGTCACCATGGGGTGAACATGTTTTTTTTGTGAAAAATAAATATGGATAAATGCAAATCTGCATTGATTATTAAGATTTGAACAAGATCACAATCAATAATAAGTATCATCTTCTTCATATTGATGAATTGATTGATAAATTGCGGGGATCTCAATACTTCTACAAGATTAAACATCATTTTGGATATCATTAGTTGATTTTTAAGAAATAAGATATACCCAATATGTCATTCCATACAATGTATGGATACTATGAATATATATTTATTCCTTTTTGTCTTATTTATTACCCTTATTTATTACCCTTATTTATTCATGGATTTAATGAATATAGTCTTTAGTGATCACCTTAATAATTTTGTTGTGGTCATTATATATGATATTATGATCTCCTCAAAGATAATTGTAGAGAATAATGATCAGTTTTGAATTGTACTCAATAATAAAATAAATTATATGCTATATGTAAAATTTAAAATTTTGAATTTTGAATACAAGGGGTTTCATTTTTTGGTCACATAATCACAATACATGGTATAAACGTAGATCCATCAAAGATGTTGGATATTAAATTATTGCCTAAACCTTGAATGGTGACTAAGGTCTATAGATTTCTTGGTTTACCTGAATATTATCATTGATTTTTTTATAATTTTCCATGAATATATTATCCTATAATAATATTAACTTATAAGGGTGTGATGTTCCTCTTGATAGATGAATGTGAGTAAAATTTAATAGATCTAAATATAAGGCTTGTCAGTGAACCTATGCTTACATTACCCTATAGTGGATAAGGGTTTCTAATCTATAATGATGAATCGAAGAAGGTCCTGGTATGTGTACTTGTACATAATAACATGGTTATTTCTTATGTCCTGTGATAGTTAAGGAATCTGGAAAAAAATAACCCAAATTATGGTTTGGAGTTACTATAGGTAATTTATAAATTAAAGATATGGTGGAATAATATTTATGGAGAAAGGTGTCATATATATAATAGTTAGAAAATTATGAAATATATATTCAAGAAGAAGGGGTTGAACATGATTTAGAGAAGATGGTTATAGATGATAAAGGATTATGACTACTCAATACATTACCACCCGAAGAAAGTAATCATTTTGGATGATTTTTGAGTTGTAATGATAATGCTAGTTAATCTACGATGAGCTTCACCAAAGATCCAATATTTAATGATTTATAAAAGTTGAAGTAATAAATCTGAATGTATGGGGATAATTTGTATCATTCTCAAATGAATGGTCAACACACTATCCAAATAAATATTAAGGAGGTTCTTATAGAATTTGAAGAGATTCCATAAATGTCAAAACAATTTCTGAGTATAACCTTGATTAGGATGAAATTATATGGTTGAGGAACTATATATGTGTTCCTTCCATACAATATTTGAAGAAGTATATGTTAGAGGGAAACCATATTTTTTCATTATGTATTCTTTTTGGAATTATAAACATGTACATGGACTTAGAAAAATAATTCAAGTGGGGTGGAATGAAGGGAGATATCAGATAGTTAGTATCTCAATTATTAGTATGATAATAAGTTAAGGATAAAATAAAAACATCAAAGGGTATGTTGCATCCATTAGCCATACCATAATTTAAATAAGAGAACATCACTATGGATTTTTTTGTTGGACTACCCAAATCCTATAAGTGGATTAATTCTATATGGGTGGTATTATATCACCTTACTATGTTATTAAAGTTCATCGCTATTAGAGAAGACTTCTCTCTAGATCAGATTTATTGGATACCAATTAAAGATGTGGTATGGTTGCATGGAGTACCACATTCCATTGAATCAGATCAGCAACTAAGGTTCACATCAAAATTCTATTGAGGCCTTCCGAGAGCACTACATAAATAATTGATTTTTAGTGCTAATTACCTTCCTAAAAAAGATGGTTATTATAAAAGAAAAATTTAAACCCTAAGGGATATGTTGAGGTATTATTCTATAGATTTGAATGTTGGTTGACATCAATACGTTACTCTAGTTGATTTTTTTTATAATAATAAGTTTCACTCATGAATTCAGATGTATCCTTATGAATTTATTTATGGGAAGAAATATTGAGCATCAATGTGTTGGGGTGAAGTTCGAGAAATAAATATATTGCGACATAAGAATACTGCATAAATGGTCGATAAGTATAGAACCATTCAGTAGCATATCAAGGAATCTCAATGTTTGAAAAACATTATGCTAATAATAGTTGGTGAGATCTGTAAGTTGAAGTTCATGAAAAGGGTTTTCTACAAATCTCACCACGGAAGTAAGTTATCGGATTCAAGAAGAAATGTAAAATACTCCTTAGGTTTATTAGTCCCCTTTATATTCATGAACATATCAAGATTGTAGCCTCATATTTGGCACTTCCTATAAATTTATTTCATATCCATAATGTGTTCCATGTATCTCTCAGGAGTAATTACATACTTGGACCTTGAAATTTATTGGACTTAGAGGTCATACTATTGTAGTAGGATATTTCTTATAAAGAACAACCTATTTAAATGCTTGACCATATAGATAATGTTCTACAAAAATAGACCACTCACAAGTTCTACGAAGCAAGACCACTAAATTTTTTGTCGGTAAATCACTATTTATAGGAAGCTATAATGGAACATTAGTATATAAGGAAATTGATGTATGCCCAGTTGTTTTTACCTTGGTAAAGAATTTTGAGGGAGAAATTCATTTTAAAAGAAGTCGAATGTTATACCCTCATATTTAAGAGATCTTTTTTTGGAATAAAATAAATATTCATTTTTTAAAATTAATTAATTAAAAAATTCCTTTCACAT
Source organism: Viscum album (assembly GCA_963277665.1). Taxonomy (NCBI): domain Eukaryota; kingdom Viridiplantae; phylum Streptophyta; class Magnoliopsida; order Santalales; family Viscaceae; genus Viscum; species Viscum album. Next base: position 281,943,225 of record OY728138.1, on the reverse strand, counting down.
TGCATGGACATAGAGTATGAAACAATGTCTTGGCTTTTGTTACATGCACCACCATTATTTCTACGAAATATTATTTTATTATTATAATTTTTTAAATGAGATAATTATAAACAATCCATTAACCATAGTAATATGAGAAGTAATAAATACTTTTCAAATATTTTATATAGTTATTTTAAATAAATATAACATATTTATAATGAATGATATGATTTTTTGTAATGTTTTTATCTGTTTAAAATAATCATTTCTCAAATTAATTGCTGTTAATTATCTTTTAAGAAAAATAGTAAAACATATTTAGGAAATATATATAAATTCAATTTTTTAAAATAAAATTTATTTTTGAATATATAATTTCTATATTAACTTAGGTAGATTTTTTTTTTATTTTTCTAAGAAACTCCATTTTTTGATGAATTGTAGAAAATAGATTTAAAATCAAAACTGATTTTTCATCTACTTTATTTATAAGGTTAAATAATATTTTAAATTGGTTTAGAATTTTAATTAGATAAAATTTTCTTCAATTAACCCAAATTTGAGTTATTTTAACTAATATTAAGTTTAAATTGGATGAAAAATTATAGAAAACTTTTGATCATTTTTACTTTTAAACCCTGCATTGTCGACCCAGCTATGAAACTAATATTTAGTTAATTTTTTCACATATATGATTGGAATTCAGAAAAGTGTATCCCAAATTTGGAATCTATGGAATTTATATTCTATAATAAGTTGAACTTTGTTTTGACCAAAAATATTAGTGAATGTAATTTAAATTAATTACATCGATTATTGTAAAATTAAGCATAAATAAGGACAAAACTAGAAATTTAAGACCCCAAACGACATATTAACATGTAAAATACCCATTTTATGGATATTAATTGGCCAATAAACTTCCACCGTTTAATTTATTTAATTTTTTTGTCTTGTTTTAAATATAAACATTGGTAAACATTACTTTTTTTCATAAAAATAATGTGAGTCCTATTCCTTCTCTATAAAAGGTCACCACCTCTCCAACATCTTCACACCTATTGAACCTATTAATATTGTCAAATCCCAACCCAATACATATCCCAAAGTCCTACCTTCCATATTTAATCCTACCTTTTTTCAGAATGTCTTCCATGGAGGCATTCTGGGACAAACCAAAAGGATTTACCAGATTCAGAGGTAACATCTCCTCTCAAGTCCTTTATTTTATTTCCCTTTTTCATCCCTCCACATTTTTTCCAAGAATGTATAAAAACGATATAATAAATATAATATGATGTTTCTATGATAGTGATTCAGCTTACACATATACACACCTCAATATATTGGATAATGAACATACTGTTAATGTGTACAGTGAACTACTGCCTCGTTAAATGATGATTGATCAATTTTTCTTTAATTCCACTCATGGTGGATATTATAATTGAAACATTGTTTATCTATGATATATATTATATATATTATATATTTAATCTTATTTATTAATTTTAATACATATATAGTTTCACCTTCAATTTTTTGTTAGTATGATAATTCTGTTTGAGAATGTGTGGACTATCGCCCCCTGAATGAGATTTGATTCACTCATACACCACATAGATGGTATTAATGATGGTTTTAGTGAAAATATAAGAAATATATGATATCATAAATATACTGTAACGATTATATATATAAATATAATAATTTTTATTTATATCATTCAACATGACAATTAAAAGGAAATAGTGTTCATGCATACATACAGTCTACCGTCTCAGTCAACTGTGTATTCTATTTCATACATTTATATTCTATGGTTTAATATAATACATGTATAATGTATATAAATAATATTTATATCATGGGATAAATTATTTAAATCATTATATAATGTATAAATACTAAATATATAACTAATTAAGACACATGTGAAGAATGGAGTGAATATTGGAGAAAGATAAACCTTAACATATGATTGTTTAAATGAAGATAATATAATGTCATAATAAAACCATATATGGTATTAGATATAATTTTATAGTAATATAAACGATTTATAGTAAACATATATTTATTATACAGGTGGTTTGAAGGAACATTATGAGATTCAAGACCCCAGGTAATGGGATTTCATTTCACTTCTTTTACTTCTGTTAGATACATGCTATGTTCACCACAATTTTATTATCAGTGGTGTATGTACAGCCCATGATTGTATTCTATATATGATAAACATAAATTCATGGTTATTAAAGAATTAAATTTACGGCATTTCATTCATAGGGTTTAGTTTTCAAACGTTACCAAAATTGTAAAATAGTTATCTCTCAATTTTCCTTCATTGAGATATATATTTGGGTATGCACCTAAATTCTTTTTCATAGTGTATATACATCCATTTTTAAATTTATATCATGAAATTATTTATTTTAATGTTATTTTTAGCTTCATTTATTTTTTTATTTCATGGAGAGTATGATCATATGTTACCATGTTATGAGTGTTTATTGAGATAATCTCACCATTTTTGAGATAGTTTATCTTTATGATTACATTAATAAAATATTACGATCCATCTCTCAAAAAAACTCCTAATATTCCTTATACTAAGTTTACTCATGATATATCCATGTATTATTATCAGTTTCATCACTTTGGTACATAAATATGCTTTTAAATATAATATGCTTGACTCTCTCTCTCCATTTGGAAATCCATTAGATTCAAATAAAATGTTTTAAGAAATGTTTTAAAAATGATTTAAAAAGTTCTATGAAGCCCATTTTCATGGGAAAAAATTTTGTTTAATTTTTTTTATAGTTTTCAATTTTTATATAATATTATTTCGATTCTATTTTCAAAGAAAATGTTTTTCAAAATTTTATTTTTTAAAAAGTGTTTTTAAATACAAAAAGAATATTTTCCTCAAAAAATATTTTTAAAATATCTTTCAAAATTATTTAATATCTAAGATAACTTCCATTACAGGTAAGCATTCCATTTTGGGGAAATTGTTCAATGTTTCCACACATATTATTTCTATAAATGGATTATTTTTTGATGGAATGATGTTTATGAAACCCTCTTCATTTCACGAGTTATATACTTTGGAAACCGGCTTCATTTTACTTGTTATGATTATGATGAATTGATTATGAAGCCTATCATTTTGTAAGAGGTTATGATAGGATCAAATTTTTATAATACCATTTTCATTTCATCGGTTATGATATTATTTTTAATGATATTATGGAGCATGTATATATTATTTCATTATGAGATGGGTAGGGCCTTTATATACCTCTAATGAATTTGTTAATGATTTATATCTCATGATATAGACAAGTATCATCTTTGGATTGATCATTGACTACTAAGATGGCCATGGTAGTGAACCATGACTACCAATATGGTTCGAGGGGTGAAATGATTCTATAAATATGGCTATTAGGGTGAACCATGACTACCAAGATGGAATGGGGAGTTAACCCATAATAACAAGATGGTATTGGTATTAATTCATTGGATACTATCAAAATCATATTATATGCTTATGTGTCTTCCAAAATTCCATCGTTTATTCTTATGTTATGCTTTCCCCGATTTTTTTATTTTCATACAATATTTATCTTATGAACAGCCATTCTTTGGGATATTATTCATGTATATGATATTTTACATGCATGGTATGATCTCTTATTTCCATGATCATGTTCTAAACCCCTTATTCTCATGATTAAATTTAAATATATCCCTTGTTTACCCTTACTGATCATTTTAGATCTCCGCTTTTTATGTTTCCTTCCCTGAGTTATGAAGATATGTAATATGTTTGTCGTTTTAAAAAAGGTTGATACTCAAGAAGAATCTAGAAGGAAAAATGTATCTCACTTATGTTTTAGTGTTTATATTTCCATGTTTCAAAAGGCACTATACTAGTACAGTCTTTAGGAATCTATTTGAATAATGTTTTACAAATTCTGCAAATATTATGTAATGTTAATGTATATCATGAATGGGTTTTATTTATATACAGAATTAATATAATATAAGGTTTTTTTACTTGAGACCAGGGGTAAAACATTCTCCGAACCATTGGTCTTTTGATCCTCAAAATGTAAAAGACCATCATCTCTCTAAAAGAGTTCTTGACATTTCTCTTTCATTTCCTTCTCATGTTCCCATGACTCGTAATGAATCTGACCATGTTTCCACAAAACCCACACTATACCAAGGATTATTTTCATACAATACATTCTCTTTCCTATCTACAATATGTACTCGAATGTTCACTAGTGAATTATTAGGGTCTTGGTAAACATGATCCCATTGAATAAAATGGTTAGGATTTGTATGATACTTTTTCAACTAAGATACATGAAACAAATTATGCACCACACTAAACTGACTTATTAGTTCTAAAAAATATGCCTCCTCACCAACGCATTCATGCATCTCAAAAGGGACTATGTATCGATGCTATAACATACTTTCTTGCCAAAACATTGATGCACAAGCCTTTGAGAGATCCTCACAAACACATAATCACTCACTTATAATGAAAATGGATATAAATGATTATCCATAAAGAATTTCTGATAACTCTTAGAAGTCTCCATCTGTTTTCTAATCAATTGAATATTCACTATTGTTTCCTAGATATGGATCAGCCTAACTAATGATTTATCCCCTATTTCCCCCAAAGAAAGAGTAGAATGACAAGGACACCCATAAATTTCTTTAAAAGGACCGGTATTTAGCGAGGCCCTAAAACATTTTTTATTAGAAAACGCCACTAATGGCACAAGATCATCTCATGATCCACTAAAATTCATTAGAAAATATAGTAACATGTCTTTCCTAATTTGTATCATCCTTTAGGGCCTACTATATGTATCAGGATGAAACACCAAACTCATAGTCAACTTATTACAAATGTATTTATCTAACTATTTTCTAAAATGAGACATAAATCTCACATATATGTTCAGAACTATTGAAATAGGTATTCCATGCCTCTTTACCACTTCTAATATATAGATTTATAAGAATTACCCCACCATATGAGATTCATGAATATGGATGAAATGATATAAACTTTGTGAGCCAATCCACTATCACCCATATGGAATCGTGTTTTTGAACCATTATCAGGATACCTGTTATAAAATCAACAGCTATCTGCTCCCATTACCAAATAGGAATATGTAAAGATGCCAATATTCCTTATAGACATTGATTCTATACCTCGTAATCCTGACAAGTTATTAATATTTAAACAAACTCATCCACCATAATTATTTTTCAACACCTTATATATATTCTATATTTCTATTTGAATAACCTATCGGGAATGGAGGTAAGCATGAAGATGTTGTTCTTGGAAATAAATAGGTATGACCATCTGATTTATGAACCCAAAATTTGAGCTCCCATTATTTTTTCCTTCAATGGTCTCCTCGCCATTTATTTTTGAACTTCTCATATCACATTCGGAATTTGATGTTTGTTTTTTAAACCATCTTTACAAAATCAAGAACTCAAGAATCATGAAAGAAAATAGAAACTTCATTGTAATATTCAAATTCCATGTTCATGTCGACTAGAACCAACATCAACGGTCACTCATATGAATTTTTTTCAACTGAGAATACCAATTTAAGCGTACTTCATCTCATACTTAATTGTATTTTCCCATTGTATAAATCATGTCTGAGTCCAACATTTAGAGATACCCTATCATTTTTATTTGTCTAAAATTCAAATAACTTTGTGAGAATATGTATTTCAATATTTTATGATACATTAACATAGAAAATTTCTCAAAAAATCAATAATGATTCCATGTTTTCAATGAATGGATGATGGCATATAACTACAATTTGTGTGTTGGGTATTTATTAACAATAATCCCCATCCTTCCAAAACCATAAGATGCAACATGATCTCCTTTAATGAGAAAATACCCCAACTAGGATCCCATGGAATCAAAATATTTCATGTAACCTTGTCTTGATTTCAAAAAATAATAATATTGGATTTGATTTAAGGTGAACATGAAGCACTTGAAAAGGCCTCTAACATTATTCACTCCATAAGAATGGAAAATAATTATTTTTCAATTATTTCATAGGAAACTATTATCATGAAATGTATTGAAAAAATAATTGGTAATAACTATATAGACCAATGATTTTCTACATCTATAAGACATTATCTAGTGGTTTCCACGATAAAATGGCTTCTATGTTTTCTAGATCCACAAAAACACTTTATTTAGAGGTTATATGACCATGAAAGCAAACTTATTGTGTAACACCTAGATTTTTTATGAAATATTTTCATTAAATAATTTTTATTCTTCTCTAGAATGCTTTGAACACAATCATGATTTTAAAAAAACATTCAGATTCTCTTATTATACAATTACCATTATAGCCTAGTCGTTAGGTTAGAGGAAATAATTATAACTAATATATGAAAATGAATTATGAATTCATTGGCTATAAATTATTTATAAAAAATATTAATCCATTAGATATTTGTATTTTATAGTGGATTTATTTTGATGATAAAATTAATGAGATATATGTGTGTTATATACTTAATAAAATATTTTTGATATTCATCCAATAGATATTTTAGTTAAAGGTTATGAATAAAACCCTATTTGATGTATAAATACTTATATTTCTAATAAAGGTTAATTTCACTCCTTTGAAAGGAGAACCTATTTTAAATTATAATTATTTCAAATTAATAACTTCTACATGATAGAAAAAACATTTTATTATGATTTGGGTGATAAAAATTTACTTTGGGTAAATTTATGAAATTTTTCTGATAAGTTTCATGTTTTGATGAATAGTAAAAATACGCTAAATTAAAATTAAAAACACCGTTTTTCATCGAGATATTTAAGGTTAAATTAAAATAATAAATAGTTTTAAATTATAAATTGAATAGATTTTTATCTTTAAATATATTTTATATCATTTTGATTAATTTTACATTGGATTCATAGGTAAAATCATTTCAATGTTTTCAATGTTTTCAATGTTTTAACTATTAAAACCATTTTTCTCAACAATGAGATTTATTTTAAATTAATTAATAAAAATTAATTGTTTTGAATTTTGAAAATTTTATTCCATATTTGGAATCACTAGTTCTATATTAAGTTAATAGGATTATTTTATTTTTTGGAATTGTGAATAGTATGTTTGATAATAATTTTATTACCATGGTTAAAGGTAAATCGGTTAATTAAGGGTTGAAATAATATTATAAAATTACCTTAACAATTTTAAAAAACCTATTCGATGTCTCAATTCTACCATTATCATATATTGTTTTTAAATGGTATCACTTTATTGCCACGTACATATGAATATTACTCGAATGCATTAAAAATTAATAAATCTGACAAAAATGTCACAATTTCATTTTATATAAATATATTAATTTTAATAAATGTATAACTAAGAGATAATATCAACTATAAATAGTATATAGAAATATAATTTAATCAAATACATCATAGATGTTTATTTATATCTTTTATAGATTAAATAATTACTGTTATTGTTGACACAATAGTGATGTGAAAATTATTTTAATAATCGAAATATCAAATAATTGGGTTTAAAAATATTAAAATAAGTATAATATGAACTAATTAATGTTCTAAACTACGTTTATAGGTTAATATAAGATTTTAGGAGTGTATTAAATATTTGGTTTTGAAATTATATTCAATTTTAATTTTATTTAATTTCAAATAATTGTATAGTTTTAAAATTGACACTATTAACATTTTATAAAAATAAAATTTATAAAATTATTTAAAAAAAATACAAAATTTAAAAATTCATAATTATATTGTCTAAAATGTCATAAAATATATATTTATTTTCAATTAAAACCATATAATTAAATATTAATATACATTAAATATTTAGAATGTTATTATAATAATTAAAATTAAATTGAATAAATAAGTGTTAATTAATATGATATTGCGTAAATTGAGGTAAAATCTTGTCGAAAATATATTTATTTATGTGAATAAAAACCTATCTAATAACATAATCGAATTATGTACTTCTAGATAGATTTTATGTTGTTTTCTGTTATTTTATTATAAATTAATAGTTTTGAGGTTTCCAAAAGTGCCCCTCGCCACAATTATAAAAGAGAACATCCTCCTTCTCCTCTTTACTACATTTTGAGCCTTAATGTTCGTCAAAACCCTAAACTCTTTTCTTATAAACATTCCTATATTATTTCTATTGGTTTTTGTTGTATTCAAAAACAATCTCAAGTGCTATAAGAGGAGATTTAGAGAAGGCACATCAAAGAATATTTAATATCATTTACTAATTATTTCAAACTCATTTCGTCTTCTACATCCTCTTCACTAGTTGTTTCATTATAAATTACTAACACCGGAATCACTCATAAACATATATGTTATTATAAACATGAATCAATGATAATACACCTTCTACCCAACCTACGAAAAATGAAATCACCATGTGTTCTTATATACACCTTACTATCTTTACACCATGGTGTAATCTATATTCCACCACCACCTTACTTGGGTAGGTATAATGATGGAAATGATAAATATATATGATTATTATAACATGATACAATTTCATATATTTTATGCACCATCCACTTTAATACAATTCAATAATTATGGTAACGATGCCATCGCTCGTGTGTACGTACGGCTTAGCATCTTCACTATGTGTTGGGATTTGTTAAACATAGTCTTAATCAAACCTTGAATATAAAAATTAATTTAATGAATAAATATGACTTATGTTATACTAATATTATTATATATAAGAAATAATTTCACCTAAATACAAAAATAAGAACTTATTCGACAAAACATAGATAAGAACATAAAGCTATTATTACCCGAATAACAACTAATAATGAAATTATACTAACAAAATGAAGAAAAGATGATCATAAATGTTATCATAAAATTGATTATGATTATGTAATAAATTAGTAATATTATTTAAATTATTATATTGGTTGTTATAATATATATGAATCATATTGCACCTAATGTAAGGGATAATATTATAATCTCATTTTTATCTGAAATTGTATATAGGAAAGTATATACTTGGGTATATTTATCATCTACATCAATTTTTCCTAATTATGTAATATCATTCCTATTATTATTCTATTAGTTAAATTTAATTATACCCTTTTGTAATTTTTATGAAAGGATTATTCTTTCATTTTAAGATTTGAGGTACTTTATGAATTTTTTGGAATATGTATGAGGAGAATATTATTCTTAAACATATACATCATGAATGGAATTTTTATGGCTTCATAAAACCTTATTTCCATTAAGATTCCTCTACATGGTTTCAATATTATTTTCAACTAAATTTTTTTCTTATAAAAATACGTGGAATTTTTTAAAAAAGAAAACATTTTTTAAAAATAATGGATATTTTACTCAAAAATTAAGTTTAAGTGTTTTATCAAAATTATTATCCATCAAAGATGACATATGGTTATGTTTCTAAACCTATTATTACTTTAATTTTATTATGTTTATGATGAGATTATTTTTATGAAATATATTTATTTTATATGTATTATGATGAAAGGATGTTTAAGAAACCCATTTTATTTCATGTCATATGTTATGGTGAATGATTTTCTGTTTTTTTGGCACACATAATAATGGTCTCATTGTGAGATTAGAGGGACCTATATCACCATACAATGAGTTGGGTGTATATTAATATCTCATGACATTGACATGGATGGAATGAAAAATAAATCTAGTTCAGTGATACAGGGCAAGAAGGAGGAGTGCACTCGGTTAGATATTGGACTTTGTCTGCTATGATGGTCTACGAAGTGATCCTATTCTAATATGAAATGATTTTCAATGCTTATGTGTGTATGCCACAAAATTTCATGTCTTATGTTATAACTATTGTGATTAAATTCAACATTTATGACTTATCCCATGACAAGATATTGTGATCTTTTATATTGTAAGATCATAGATCATGAAATGGTATGTTATCATTTAATTTTTGGTTTAAATCATTTTTTTTGGTTGATTATGTACTTACCCAAGTTTTTAAGGAGGGTAGGGGGTGTTCGGAGGGTTTTGAACACAAAAATGGAGAAAAAAGGGTTTTCGGGGTAGGCCACACGATCTGCGCATGGTTAGTGCTAACCATACAGAAATCCTAGAAAACCATGTGGGAGATGGGACTTTGGATAGTTTATTCCTCACGGTTTGTGCATGGTTTAAAAAACCATGCGGGTAAACCGTGCAACCCAAAATCTTTTAAAAAATTTATTATTTTTCCACTCCGAGATTTTTAACCCCAACATGGGATTTCCTCCCCATTCATCCCCATTCACCCTAAAGACGAACCAAATCTCCTTAGAGCTCCAAGAGATCGATCTTACTTGTTTCTATGGTGTTTTTTGGTGTCGTTGGATGCATATCAAAGATACAGGTAAGGATAATCCCATAATTTATTCCATTTTTATTTTTCGGTTTGTATCTTCTTTTTCACTCATTTTCAAGCACTAAAACCCTACTATTTTTGTTATATCTAGGTTGAAGCTTCATGTTTTGTTTTATATTGAATTTAAGGGCTCTATTAAGAGTGTATTTACCCACATAATCAAGGTAGAAGGTCAATATGTTATATCCCATGGTTTATTTATGGATTTGGTCATGTGTGGTTTTGTTCATGTGTGTCTCTTGGAATTTTATGATTACCCATGGAATGTTTTGGTAAAATGGTTATTAAAAGGTTAAATAGGAACCCTCATGATCCCCATGGAATGCATCAAGAGTGATGAGACTAAACTAGGGCCACCCATGGGTTGAGCTGACACTTCCGGACCTAGGGATTGTGAAGAACAAGTGAGATTGTTGTATGATTATGAAGAGCCTTTAACAAAAATGTTTATGTGATTGATGGTGTCTTGGTAGAAGCTATGTAATTCCACTATCAGAATAATAACCTATGTGTTATTGGGTTAATATAAGGAGATTATTTATGACCATAATGGAGTGGATTATGAACATGGTAATGAATCCTAAGGTGTTAGTAATAATGAAAAAAGCCCGGTGAGGTAGGAACAATGAATGATTTCATAGTGAGATAAGCATAATTAAATGGAATTTGACTAAATGGCTAAATGATGTGAAAGGGGGTAAATGTATTAATGGGTTAAGGCATAGTGTTAACCCTCCTGTTATTGTAATGTTTTATGTTTTCCTTAGGTAATGGTTGTGATGTAGTGTAAATGGTTAATGGATACATATATGCATATCATGAGCACATATCTTGGTACTATAGGGTATTGACTGATGTTCTATTCCCAAGGGTCCAGTTGGACTAAGGATCTAAACTCCACCCCTAATGCATGGGTTAAGGATAGTACTGATTCTATGCTTCCATATTGGTTATATCTACTTGAACTGATTCTTCGAGGCGAGGATATGGTTGACATGGGGAAGTTGGTCATAGTGAGATAGGAAAACTATGAGTTTTCCACATGTATGTAATTGTGTACCTTAAGCCATGTAACATTTTGTGTTTGTTGAACCCATGATAAATGTGTTGAAATGGTAATATATGGAAACATTAATAAATTTTGGTAGTGGACCTGAACTTGTTAACGACACTTAATATTTTTTTATCATTAATTATTCATTTTCCTTTTGCATGCGCAATTATTTATACCTGATATTTTGTAGACACCGTTGGTAGAGGGCTACAAAGATGTACTCACATCCTAATTAGGCCATCGTTGGTTACTCGAGAAGACATCATGTTTGTAGGGTATGATAAGGGAAAGGGCTCTTTCTAGGTAGTTGGGTTGGTCTAGGAGTGTGTGGAAGTGGACCTGGACTTGGTGTCAGGACAATTTTTGGAATCTTGTTATTTGTCTTAATTTTGGGTTTTGTTCACTTTTTCACATGTATCACGACATGTCATTTTTACTATTGTACAGGTTTATACCCTATTTTTGAGAATAGTTGTTTAGGCATAATCTTTTGTTAATGGTTATTATTCCACTATTTTTTTATCTTATATTTTGGATTAACCTGATAAAAAGGTTGTATAGTCTCCCCAATTGACTATTTGGACCCCCACTGCTAGTCCACAACCTTTGGAATATGGGGAGGTGTGCTTAAGGTTAGGTAATCACCCATCTTGGAGCACCGGTTATGTGGATTCCGGGATGGGGATATTACAAAGTGATATTAGAGGATGTCATTCTTCTCCATCTCTGGAATCTTGTTATTTGGGATGGTATAAAAGAGATAGAATGTGTCATGCCTTAGTAATGAGCTCATGCTTTGGACTATCTAACCTGTGTATGAGGGAAAACTCATGTCACCCTATGTGATAATTGTTGTTCATGATTGTTCGATGTTTCAGTTGATGATATTTCACCATTGGGTGATTCACATGTTTTGTGATGAGATTTTTTTATGATATTTTGCTCGTGGCCTCAATGTCATGAGGTTTTTCATTCTTGTATCATTTTAAGCACCTAGGGATATATTCGTGACATCCATCATGGTTGGCACACATGGGTTGGGTGTGTGAGGCATGAATGATAGAATGCCCCTAGAATCTTGATGATTGAAAATGGAAAAGGTTGTAAATGGAACAATGAAAGATGGTGAAGAAAAATGAATGATAAGTGGTGATTTATTAAATTTGTGTAATTAAGGGTTTTTAATGAATTAAAATATTGTTTTTAACATGTTGTGTGAGCCTTGTGTCGGTGCATGATTTTTTACCCTTGAAGACCATGGACTACAGTAGAGATATTCAGGGTGGTGTTATTTTGGAATGTTAAGGGTTGTTATGGCTATTGAATAGCCTTATTGTTATGACGTTATGAAAGTTTTATGGTATGTGTTCTAAAAATCATGTATGGAAATGTACAAAAATTCCACCATGACGTCGATTTCCGGTTGGGAAACAAGAGGACATTGTAGTGGAGACTCTTTTTGTAGAAGAGAAAGAGAATGTGGTGATATAGGAAAGTGGGTAAGAGTGGTTTTGAGAGAACATGCCTCATTTTAGGCAGATGGTGGATTGGGACCCCGGGAGGGTTACACATATTTTGTATGAGCTGACTAGAGAGTTTCATCTTTAGCACCCTCCGACCTTTACCAAATAGGGTGGGCCAGAGGAAGCAGAGTTCTGGATAGAATCATTCTAGATGATACTTGATCATCTGGAGAACCCTGATGGGTAGCGATTATTGGAGGTAGGTAATAGGTTGTAGGGCCATGAAAGCATTGGTGGGACATCCTTTCTCAGAATGAGAAGGCTTATGGGATGTTGTGGAATTATTTCCATGAAATGTTTTGGAAAAATTTTTACACAGTGACTTTGAGGCAAGAGAATCGTGCATAGTTAATGAGTCTGACATAAGGATCGATGTCAATGATGGTGTATGTTAACCATTTCAATGACATGTGACTCTCTGTTCTAGGATTTGTGGGGGATGAGGCAGCAGTTTTGAGGCGTTTCTGGGATGGGCTGAGACATGAGATCAAGTCTCAAGTGAATATATTTCACCTGAAGAGCTTTACAGATGTAGTGGATAAATAATTTATCTCAGAAGAAAACATGAAGGGAGCTTCAGGTAGTGGGATTGTCGTGCCAGCTCGACAGACAAGTGGTGCAGCTTCCATGGGCTGGAAGCATCCTTTCCGATGTTTTCTGTAGGGCGGAAGTGTGCATGGTGGTTCAAATAGAGGTTTATCCTCTCTTGGTGGTGATGGGGTGTTGTTCTATCAGTGTGGCAGCTCGCGGCACATGCATGGACAGTGTCCCCCAACTCAAGTTGAGTGTCGGTCATTCGGAATATTGGGACACATGCACAGGTTCTGCAAGATCCCTTAGTAGGAGAGTAATAATGTTGGTGACAATTAGATTTTGAGCAGAGGAAAGGGATCAGTTGCTCCATATCACGCAGGTAGTTAGAGCTCCACGGGACATACTGGTAGTGGTTGTGACATGGATCTCTAGGGTAGGACTGCCACGTCAGCATGTCAGTGCAGTGTAGGGCACACAGGTTATAGCCCAGGGTAGAGTGGCAAGTCAGCTTCTTCAATATTAGTCTTCACATGGGGATCATTATATTGTTCCATCGATTGTTCAAGGTATAATCCTTGTAGCTTCTACATGTTCTAGTGCATTGTTTGACACTGGTTCCACACATTTTTTTTCTGATCATCTTATTGTAGCGTTGGGTTTTTCCATGGAGAGTGTGTGCGAGGTTATTTTGATTGAAACTCCATTGGAGGTGAGAAATTATGATATCAATAAAATTATAGGATGTGCTTTGGGAGTTAGTGGGTAGCATTTCCAGTGGGACTTTTTTGTTCTCGAGATGTTGGGATTTGACCTGATCTACAGAATGGAATGTTTGGTGTTGTATCGGGCACACATAGATTATTACCACTGCAATAAATCATTCAACTCACATGAGGGAGATGCATATGTCCATCGTGATGAGTTGGATGTTCGAGAAGGTCGTGATGCACCATTTTGTCGACAGTTGGGTAGGATCAATTCTCATGTGGCTTTCCTTTTTCTTAATGATGAATGAGAAGAACAGTTGGTATTCCCTCTATTAGTGGATCAGTTTCATGATTTTTTTCCTATGGATTTCTTAGGGTTGATGCCTAAGAGGGATGTTGATTTCATGATTGAGTTTCTACTGGGAGAGGAGACACATTCTATTCCTCCATACCAAATGCCTTTGGTAGAACTCCAGCAGTTAAATATTCATCTTGAGGAATTTTATATTAATGGGTTTGTATGCCCTATTACATCTCTGATGGGATATCATGTGATTTTATCAATGAAGGATGAAGTGTCATTAAGGCTGTGTGTTGATTATCAGATGTTAAATCTGATGACGGTGAAAAATCGGTACCCTCTACCTAGAATTGATTACCTATTTGACCTTTTGAGGGCTGAATCCATGTTTCTATGATTTATATGAGATCAGTTTATCACCAGTTGAGGGTGATACCTTCTAATGTACTTCTGATAGTGTTCATGAGTTGGTACAAGTTATTTTCATTTGTGGTGATACCTTCTTGCTAGACCAATGCAGTGGTGGTATTCATGGCATTGATGAAAGGAATCATTCACCCTTACCTTGATTATTTTGTGGTAGTATTTGTTTAAGACATCGTGGTGTACTCGAAAACTCATGACAACCATTTCCAAAAACTTGACATCGTTCTGGGTGCACTAAGAGAGCATCGGCATTACTGTATACTTTCAAAGTGTCAGTTCTTGATTGTAGAACTGAATTTTCTAGGTCACATCATCTCTGAGGGAGGTGTGTTAGTGTAACTAGATAAAGTGTTGGTTTTCGTGTCTTGGAAGCCTCTGTGGAATGTTTGAGATGTTTGGAGTTCACTGGGTTTGACTGGGTATTACCATAGGTTCATCAACGATTTCTCTCGCTTGGCAGCACCACTATCGGGATTGACCAAGAAGGGAATCGGGTGTGAGTGGTTTGGAGGCTTGTGATAATTCCTTCCAGGATTTGAAAAATCGGTTGACGAATGCACCTATTTTGGTCTTACCTAATCCAGATAGGATGTATGTTTTATTTTGTGTTGTGTTCGGTATCTATCTTGGTGTTGTGTTAATGCAAGATGAGCAAGTGGTGGCTTATGGGTTGAGGAAATTGAGACCCCATGAGTGAAATTATTCCACTCATGAACATGAGTTAGCTTTAGTAGTATATTTTTTAATGTTCTAAAGGCACTGCATGTTGGAGGAATGGTTCATAGTGTATGATGATAAAAACATTCTAAAGAATATATTTTCGCAGTGAGATTAGAATCTTTAGTAGTGAAGGTGGGTTGAGTATCTTCATTATTTCGACATTGATATGGTATATAAAATAGGAAAATAGAACAATGTCCATGAGGCTATGAGAATGAATTATTAGAACCATGTGGCTCATGAATACAACACTGAGTGGAGGGTGATGTCCTTATTCACGGAGATGCACCTAGAGGTTCGTGAGGAAAACGATCAAGTGACTCTTACTTCCATGGCTATTGAGTTGAAACTATTGAGCCGAGTTAGGGAAAGTCATCTAAAAGATGCTGAATGTTTCATCATGAAGGAAATAATCAAAGATGGTGAGTCACCTTCTGGTTGGGCCATCAGTATGGATGGGGTTGTTTGTGTTCATGGTCGTGTGGTTGTGTCGGCATGCCTACTAGAGGAATTGATGGAGGATTTCCATGCATCTAAATGAGAATTTCAACCTGGTTTGAGCAAGATTTATTAGGATCTCCATAGACAGTTTTTGTGTCTAGGAATGAAAAAGGAAGTTTTGGGATTTTTAGCACGACGCCCTACCTGTCAGCAGGTGAAGAATGATCATCAATGCCCAGGTGGTTTGTTACATCCATTTACTATTCTAGAATGAATGTTGGATGATTTAAAGATGGATTTTGGGGTGGTTATTCCAAGGATGACTTTTAATAATGATTCAATATGGGTGGTTATGGATTGGCAGATAAAAGTGGCTCATTTATTACTGATTCATGAGACTCACATAGTTGATGAGTTGGGTGAGTTGAATGTTCGGGAAATAGTACGATTGCATGGTGTGCCACAAAATATAGTTCGGAATCATGATCCTTCTTTCACATCACACTTCTATAGAGGGTTGAAGAAGGTTCTTGGTACGTAGGTGATTTTGAGTAAAGCTTTCCACCGATAGATAGATGGTCAGGTAGAGCTTATAATTCAATTATTAGAGGACAGGTTAAGAACTTGTGTCTTGAATTGTTCTGGTTCCTGGGAGAAGTGCCTGTATATTGTAGAATTTGTTTCTAGCAACAGTTTTTAGGAAGCAGTTCAAATGGAATTTTTTAGGTTCTCTATGAGAGGTCGTGTAGATATCCGCTATGTTGGGTGGAGGCTGGTGAATCTGAGTTGTTGGGATCGAGTCTCGTGGAGGAGAATTTAGTTAAAGTTGAGTTGATTCAGAAACGGATGACAATGGCTCCAGGTAGGCAGAATCCATATGTGGATTGGAGGTGTAGAACCCTTTAGTTTGAGGTTGTTGATCGTGTGTTTCTTTTTGTGTCACTAAGGCTGGGTCACTAATAGATTCAGAAGTAGGGAAAGTTGGAACCTAGGTATATGGGGCCATTTGAGATTGTGGAGAGGATCGGGATAGTGGTGTACCGATTTTCTCTTCCACATCTGTATAGTGGGATGCGTAATGTCTTTCATCTGTCACAGCTTCGGCGGTATCCCCCTGACCCAAATCACATGGTGTTTGTTAAGTACATTAATCTATAGGATGATTCTTCCTTTGAGGAGAATTTGGTTCGTGTTGTGCATCATAGTGATGAAGTCCTGTGGGGAAAGTTTGTTCCATTAGTGTGAGTACTACCATATCATGGGAAGGTTAAGGAGAAATCATGGGAGTGTGAATTAGATATGTGGACTCTGTGACCCGATCTCATTTCCTTGGATGTGAAATGATGCTTGAGAGCTCAGCTTTAGGATGATCTGTTATAAGGTGGGATGGTTGTAAGATTCTGGATCTTGGAAAGGAATGTTCTTATTTAAGTTGTAGTTTGAATCCCTCGTTTTGGTTGATTAAGTGCTTAACTAAGTCCTTAAGGTGTCTCGGGGGTGTTTTGAGTGTTCAGGACATGAAATGGAAAATCAACTATTTTTTGGGCGGGTCACACGGTCTATGCATGGTTAGTGATAACTGTGCGGACATCCTAGGATATCGTTCGCAAGGTACGACTTTGGACAGTGGTTTCTACATGGTTGGTGCAAGGTTTTGCTAATCGTTCGGGTAAACTGTTCAGCCCAGATTCTTTTAAAAATATTACAATTTTCAACTCCATTATTTTTTAAACCAACATGGGTTTTCCTCCCCACTCATCCCTCTTCACACTAGGAATGAAAATAATCTCACTAGAGCTCCAAGAGATCAATCTTCCTCGTTTATAAGGTTTTTTATGTTCAGTTGTTTGCGGATCATAGATCTGGGTAAGGATAATCCCATCCTTGCTTTTCTTTTGAGTTTAGGGCCTGCATCTTCTTCTCCCCTCTTTCTGAATCGCTAAAACCCAACTCTTTGTGTGATATCTAGGTTAAATCTTCAAGGGTTATTTGAAGTGGAATCTAAGGGCTTGATTAAGAGTGTATTCCCCCATATAATCTAGGTAGGTGGTCTACAAGTTATAATTTATGGTTTACTTGTGGATTTGTGTGAGTGTTGTTTTGTTCATGGATGTCTCTTGGAATGTTTTTATTACCAATGGAATGTTTTGGTAAAATGGTTATTAAAAAGGTAAATGGGATCCTTTACGATCCTCATGGGATGAGTCAAGGGTTATGAGACTAAACTAGGGCCACCCATGAGGTGAACCGACTCTTCCGAACCTAGGGACTGTGAATAAAAAGTGAGATGTTTTTTATGATGATCCCTTGATAAATATGTTGATGTGATTGATGGTGTTGGGGTAGAAGCTCGGTAATTCACCTAGTCATGATAATAGCCTAAGAGTTATTTGGTTAATATGAGGAAATTATTAAAGACTATAACGGAGTGGATTAGGGACATGGTAATGAAGCCTAAAGAGTTAGACATAATGAAAAATGCCCTCTGAGATAGGCACAATGAATGAATTCTTAGTGAGATAATCATAATATACTAGAATTGGGATAAATTTCTAAAAGATGTGAAAGGTGGTAAATGTGTTAATGAGTTAAGGCATGTTGTTAACCATCATGTTATTCTTATTTTTTATGTTTTTTTGAAAATGGGTGTGATGTTGTATAAATATTTAATGAATACATATATGTATACCATTTTCACATAGCTTGGTAGTATGGGTTATTGACTAAGGTTTTACACCCATGGGTCAAGTTGGAATGTGGCTCTAAACTCCACCCCTAATGCACGGGGTGGGAATATGACTGATGCTCTGTTTCTGTATCAGTTGCATCCACCCTAACTGATGCTTTGAGGTAAGGATATGATTGACATGGGGACGTTCGTCCTAGTGATATCAGACAAAAATGTGTTTTCCTCATGTATGTAATTGTGTTATTTATGTCATGTAACTAGTTGTGTTTGATAAACCCATGATAAATGTGTGGAAATGGTAAGATATGAAAATGGTAAGATATGGAAATGGTAATAAATGTTTGTAATGGACCCAAACTGGTTGAGGCACTTAATCTTTCCTTGTTATATATTAATCATTTACATTTTTCATAAACAATTGATTATACCATATATTTTGAAGACACCAATGGTGGTGGCCTACTGAGTTATACACACACCCTACTTGGGCTGCCATTTGGTACCCGAGCAGACTTCATGTTTTCATGTCCAGACAAGGGAAAGGGATCTTTACCAGTTGTTGGGTTGGAATGGGTGTGAGTGGAGGAGGAACTGGACATGTTTTTGGGATCATTTTGTGGATTTTTCATATTGTCTTCACATTAGTTTTTTTTTCACTTTTTCACTTGTATCACAACATAGAATTTTTACTGTTGGGCATGGTTGTACCCCTTTTTGGGGAATGGTTGTTTATCCACACTCTTGTATTATTGGATATTATTCACCTATATTGTTTATCTTCTCTTATGGCTTACTCTGATAAAAGGGGGTATAGTCTCCCCAATTGACTATTTGGAATCTGATGCTAGTAGAAAACCATTGGAATATGGGGAGGCGTGCGTAAGGTAATATACCCACCCTGATCAATGCACTGATTTAGTGTCTTCTGGGTTGGGGATGTAACATATTTGTAGGATAAGATTTTCAAATGTTATGTTCTTATGAATATTATATGATTTATATTTCCTTTGTTTACCCTTACTTATATATTTAGCTCACCCTTTTATATGTTTCTTTTCCCTGGGTCATGAATAATGGTATTAAGTATGATATGCCAAAAAGGATTCCTGTTGTGATGAAATAAATGGGACAAAATGTATATGTTTTATGAACCATTTGTTTACGTTTCCTAGTTCATAAAGGCACTATTTCTATATGGTCATTTTTTGGTTTTGTTATATGATGTAATAAATATACTCCAATTTTGATGTAATATAAATTTATGTAAAGAACGGGTCATTATATATTGTATAAAAATCAAACTTTGATATTTCAGCATCCATATGATGATATCCCATGATCCCAAACACTGTCTCAAAGTGTTACTGCTAATCAGCCTTATTACTTGAATAGACCAACATGTCATCCACAGACACCACTTCAAAAGAATCTAGTTACCTCTTAAAGATATGATTCATCAATTCCTTAAATATAATTGTTGCATTCTTAATACCAAAATTCATTACCAGATATATGTAATGGCCATATATACTCTTAAAATATTACTTTAGAATATCAAACTATTCAAATATACAACTGGTGATATCCTTATAACATGTTAATTTTGGAGAAATAATGTGATCTACTTCAATAATCAAATATATATCCAATTCATGGAATTGGATACATATTCATTATTGAAAATTGGTTAATATTATGATAATGCAGACATATCTAAATGGTTATATCGACCTTTCTGATAAACAAGACTAGTCCTGCCACTAGAGATGTGCTCTGATGAATGAAAATATTTCTTACTAGATCTTCCTACTACACAATCATCTCCCATAATTCTATTGTTTCCATTATTTAAGATGGAAGGAAAATAATAATGGAAACTATAATAAGATAAATTATATACTTCACTTCTCTCATAGGTGGAAACATTGAGAAATTGTCATCAAACCCATCTGATAATTAATCAACCATTTCTTAAAAAATGTTATTCTCAATCTCTCCCATAAATTCCAATGTCAATTTTACCAATTGTTATGATATCGCTCCATATAATGGTGCCAAAAAACATCTTTCACCTTCCTTTACATTCTATTCTCTGGAAAATTGATGTGTGATGTCATATTTAGTTGTAAAAATGAACATTCTATTATAATAGTGGATCCGAACCTTGAATGTTATCAAGAAATCCATATCCATGATTATATCATATAATTCCATCTCATGAATAGATAAATCCCATATCAAAGTTTCTTCTTCAAAAGATATAGAATATTTTGTACACAGAAAGGTTTGACATTATCTATTCCCAAGAGGAGTTTGAATTTGTAACATAGAAGGAATCATCTATACATTTAAACTCAAAAAATCAACAGAATTAGATTAAATAAAGAAATTAGATTCACCCACATAAAATAAATCATTCATAAGGATAGAATTAAAAAAACCATGCCCCTCACTATAGATGGTCTCAACTGATCATCCACAGTAAACTACTCATCTCTGTATATTTTTTTGCTCATCTTATGTTGTTCTATATTTTCCAATTGAGATAACACTGCCTGGGGTGTTATTTTATCCCTAGAATCACCATAAATAGAATTATTCTACTAATGAGTATTATACTAATTATCTCATTTCATTTATGTATACAACACCTACGACATATTATAAGTGTCCAAAACACATGACCTCGAAGCACTATGATAATAAAATTGATGATTTGTCATCTTGTTTCAATTAATTCTTGATTTAATTTGTGTGGTACACATTCACATTATGTGACTTTATGAACCACATATAAAACATCCAGGCTTGGTATTTGTTTTAAGAGTAATGCTATTTTTTATGAGATTCTAATGTGTTCTACCTCAATGAGAAAATGTGTCTATCTTCTTATTTCCCCTAATGTGTAAGTTATCACCTCCTATCATGAATATAGTGATACCTTATCTATTTAATTTTCAGCTGTGACATATATTATAAAAATAGTATCATGTTTCAACCCTAGATCAATGGTTTGAAAATCCTAAGAGATTCTTTATACAATTTTTTGGTTAACAAGGGTCTTAGGTGAAACCATAATCTCAACATCCTCTTTTGAATTATTCTCATGACGCCTATAGGTGTCACATTCAAGAAACACAACACCCAAAATATTTCACACTCTCTAATAACTAAATGATCATATTTTCAAATTCAATCATAACACAATATCACAACCATGATTTCCAAAACCAACATTTTTTCACATTCAACTATTATTGAAATAAATCACATTCAATTTTAACTAAAATCATTTTCAAAATATCACAATCATGCTCTTTTCAAAAACTCACATTTGAAAAAAATCAACATTTTTCAAAAATCAACACATTCCACCAAATTATTACTCAAAAAAAATATTCACTCCTTGTGGGAACTCATTTCCATAATGCATGTAATGTCCGTCTCATTGGTTAAACCCATGAAAATGATATTCCAAAACATATAAATGTCATCAAAACAATTATTTACCCTACTACCATGTAACATGTGGTTCGACATAAAAATGTTAGATAAATACTTTTATTCTCTATATTTCACATACACAAAATCCTACTCCTTTATACCAACTCACACAAGGAAGATACCATAATGAATTTCAAATTGGATACCAACATAACTGATGACCTCTTGTTCCGGAAATATATTCTAAAGGACCAATATGATACCACTTATCTCAAATATAATATTGAATGAGAAAAAACCGATACCCATTGTAATATCCCCCTTCTTTTCATTGGGTTGACAAGGCAAGATGATGTTACAAGACCTTAAGCAACATCCAAAAGATGCCAATGGATTGAAATAAATGAAAATATATTCATTTACAAATTGGGAGATGATTTTCCATTTGAAAATAATATAAGAAACCAAAAAATCCATAACCACATAGACTATTACATGATGGATTATATTAATGAAAGACATATCAAAGCATAACCATTATATCAAATTCAAACTACATAACTATTCTAAATTCTAAACCTACACAATAACCATTTACACAATGGAAGACTATAAAACTAACGAAACTCAAATAAAACGACAACTCCAAATCTCAATCAAACATCATGCTCCATCTCCACCAAATAGCCTAAGTATCACTAAGAACCACTAGATAAGTGTCATTATTTACCATATCTTATTTCCTAATAATTTATATCTGTAAAATCACTAAAGTTTCTTAGTATCGGTGAGTAGTGAAACTCATTAGTTTTTTCCCTAATGACTTCCCTACTCATACCACTTGGAAAGAACATGTTAGCACATTTATATTATGTAATGACCTAGAATTCTATTAATTATATTTCATTTATTATTTATATTTCATATGGTATAAATAACATTAATTCACATAGGGAAAATAATATAAACCTTATAAAATAAAAATTTATTAAATAATAGGTATTTTTAGAAATTAAGGAACTTATATCATTGAAATAGTAACATATCTTTATGAATTGAAATATGACTGTTATGAGTAGTAATGTGGCCAAATAAATAATAATCTCAGCCATGATTTTATAAATAAAATTTAGGAATCTTATAAATGAAGGTATGATATAATTATATCACAGTATAATGAAATGAATATTTAAAAAATTATTGATTAAGTGTTTGTATTTTTGTGAGTCATAATTATTTAATTAGAATTATATTATTACTAAAACGATTTAAATGAAAATTAATTTTCATAAACTGTATTAATAAGTCAATATTTTGTTTTTATATGATTTCATTACAATTTATTGTTTTCTTAGTTAATTTTTCAAAATATTTTTAAATTAGATATAATTTTGAAAGTTGAATTTTTTGAGTAAAAGATTATTTTAATTATAAATTAATTTATCATATTTAGAAATATATTTTCATAAAACGGAGTACATTTTTTAAATCTACACATTGAAAAATGTATAGGGATAATATTTTGTATTTTTCTAAAATACATGAATTTTTTGAATAATAAAATATGATAATTTACGATGAATGTGAAATAATTGAATTATTGAGTCATAAGTGATGTATAGATGATGTATGACCATAATATAGAATACTCTTTAATTATTTTAAAATATTTTATTGTAGATCTCAGACTATTCATAGTTCTGAGCCGAAATAATAAGAAATGAATTAAATATTTAAAAAACACACATCCACCACTATAATTACCACCCCTTTTACTCACACCTTACAATGTTTGAACCTTTCCAAATTCTACCCAATACTCTTTCAAATTACTCCCCACAAATATAAGAGATCTTGGTATCATCTAAAGACTAAATCCATTTCCCTAAGAATCTCGTCATGTAAGAGAATTCAAGAGGTAAAATCCCATTCCTTTTCCTTATAATTTATTTACATGTTTTTTCTTTTATTGTTCTATCCTCTCCATTTATCATACAAATATCATGAAAACTGCAGTACCATACATGTACAGGGATTTTATTATTCTGATGGAATAATCTATCATCATGCACATTTTCCTCTCTATTTTATTCTAATAATGAAAATGTTGTCTGTGTTGTGTTGTTTTATCGCCTTCAAGGATGACAAGTATTCATTTTCCTTCTCCATCATCATGGTAATTAAAAAAACAATTTTAATGGTTGAAATAGATTTTAAAATCTATTTTCTGACCCCTTTTATCTTTTTTATGTAACATATTTATATAATTGTAAATGTTAAAACAAAATGATATTTTTATGATTAATAACTGTCGTAATAATCGAAATGATTATCACTAAATGTCTTATCTAATTATTCATACCCATAACATATAACCAAATGATATATCTATATATATATATCCACATTCAATTATGCATGTTCATAAAAAATATAATTCCAATTATATATATTTATACATGTTTTACATGATCTCCATTACTTATAAATTAGAGAATTGATTAGGAAAACAATGGAAACTGATTCTCTTAAACATTAAAATTGTATCATATAAGTCATCAAAAAGACTATAAATGATGTACATAAAATTATACCATATAAATTACATGTATAAAAAATTATTATTATTTATTTAATGGATTTAATTTGATTATCTTGGACAGAAAAGTTATGGTTTGAACACATTCAGGCATAAAGTAAGGATTTCTAAACAAACCTTCATTTTTTTCCATTGGGTTATTATTTCACTAGATTTACCCCATTATAATTCTTATTTATTTATTTTACAACATATCTATTACGTTTTTTAGTTCCAAACTCATATATACTTATCATTTCATATTTCTTTTGTGGGAATTGTCTGTTTTATAAGCATCGCTTCTTCATTCTTCTTGATACATGATCTCTATTAAAGGGAATAACTAGATTTCCTACCCATATTCATGTTCCATCCATAATCTGTTTTAGTAAGCCATTATTTTAATAAAATCACTAAAATTTTCAATAAAATCTATATCCATTATTTTCTTGTTATATACCGACAATTTTTTCTAATAAAAATTATTTTTTCAATATAAATGCTCTCTGTAATCTAAAAGGAGTATTTCTCTAAATAATTCATTGTTAATTTTATTAAATTACTTTACTTTTTGGGAACCTCTATTGAATTAATTAATTTATTAACATTGGTATATTATGATTATCATTTATCATAATTTATTAAATGTATTATGGTTTTTTTTACTTTGGATTTACTATATTTATACCATTCATTGTACTACTCATAATGGTAAGCAGGCATTTTTACAAATTAGGGGATGTTATTTGTAACACCAATATATTTATGTGTGTGTGTTTGTGTGTGCTAGTGTGTGTCTCTACGTGTGTGTGTGTTGTTTATGTTTAACCCAATTAATATGAGGAATTCATTAGACTGATTAACTGATGTTTTGGGCATGCTATAGTCCATTTATGCATCATTAGGTCTCTTGTGACTAAACAGATATGGTCTTGGTGGAGGCCCTACACATTTTAGATATGATTTTGTTTGTGGAATTAATCATGTTAGATGTCTTAGTTGTGGCCTAGATTGGATTTTTCAGTTTTATGGCACCATTAATCACCTTATTATGATATTAATAATTCATAAATCATGTGATCATTTGACTTTTATAATATCAATGGTTATGCATTGTGTTATTATTTATATGGGATTATTTATTCCGAATTTATCCCCACCATGTTATGCTCAAAAATATGTTTTAATACAATGTATTATTTTATTTATTCATTATGCCTTATTCTTTATTCTATTATTGTAATACATACCAATACTAAGTATCTAATGCAACCCTATTCTTATATGTTATTTTTCCTCAGGATGTGATGATATATAATAATATTTCCAGGATAACCTAGAAGTGTATGGGTGTTTCTAATATAGTTACTATGTATTATTTTCATTAAAGTTGTATTTTAATGTTCATTTATGTAATCTAGTTTCCAAAAATCGTAAACTATTATTTACTTTGGGGGAAACATTCTTGTTTATTATGCCTATGTAATGACGTAAGGAATCCACGCTAGGAAAATCAGGTCGATGTCTCTATAGTTAGTATCCAAGTAATCTTAGTTGAAACCATTTAAACTATAATTATAAAACATATATTATTGAAGATAACATTAAGATAGTCTTTGAGGATAATAATACAAGAAAATACTAGAATTTTGGTATGTTATAGATTGTGTGGTTCATTATAGAAAGACAACCCTATCTGGATATAATAATTGGATCTAGTTCCGGAATAGATGTTCAAGGGGTTACAACTCCTACAAGGTGTCTCGGTCCTGACTCAGGGTAACCTTGTACGTGTAATCAAGCTTTAGTTTTTACTTGGTTTCACACTCCTAAGGGATATGATTTGGATAATTCACATTTTCATTATAACCTGTGGTGAAGGATTTAAAAATAAATATTTTTCCCAAAGAAACCATGTTTATGATTATGATATTAGATATGAATAAAAAATTTAATTTATGATAAGTATTTTTCCATGTTGATATTATAAATTATGATTCGTAACCTAATCAATTTAATGGGATTATTTATATATTCTTCTTCAAAGACATAACTAAAATGTATCAACACACATATCCTATGTAATAATTACCCTCCTATGTAAGATGATTATGTTGGTATTGGTGCTATGACTACTACTAAACAACATATAACTATTTTGTGATAGCTAACCAAGTTTATTAAAAATAACCACACCCGTATAGAGAATCTTGATCTATGACACTTTATAGAAATGTGAGATCACTTCATGTTCCATTGATATCCATCATTTAATGTTACTATGAACCCATTTGTAGTAGATTAGTAGATAATTTTAATAAAGAATATATTTATCTCTTTGGAATGTAATGAAATTGAGAAGGATTTCATGGATGTTTATGATCTATTGGGAGATGTTGATCAATGGTGGACATTAATTGAAAACACAACGGCTGAAAAATAAATTAAAAATATTGAATGCATGGATTTTAATGAAATTTCCAAGGACAATATTTTTTCATGAAAAGAGACTTGATATCAAGAAGAAATTGTTGAATCTAAGACAGAATGGTGTTAAAAACATTTTCAAGTATGAATAAAACATTACAATGCTAGAATGAAATGTTTTATACTACATACATAATCCAATGAGCAATAATGATCGATTTATTGAAGGTTCAAATCCATTCCTCCAAAGGTAATTGGTCTCTCCAAATTTTTAATCATATAATCATATAGTCTCATGAGTTATCAAGACAAAAAAATTATTATATATGTCTTATGAATTGAAAGTAAAATAAGAGAATAAGAGGGATACTAAATACTATGTAAAAGGTAATAAGGAAAAGGGAAAGAATGGAATAATTGATTTTCCATCCTGTGATAATTGTGGAAAGAAACACCTTGGTAATTTCATGAATTCTCTGGGTGATTTTAAAAGTGTGGAGAAAAATATATCCAAGACCATTATTGAATGGGAAAGAAATAAGCTACCAATATTAAATGCTAAAATTTCAATGATATGGGAAATTATGAAAATGATGATCCTAAGTTTCAAGGACCTTTCCCCAAAAAAGGATAATAGAGAAAGACCATGATTATGTTGTAACAACTATTGAGGATGAAGTTCCTAATTAAGTGGTGGAAGGTATATTTATCCATACCTCAAACATATACAATGCTTTATTTGATTCTAGATCATTAAATCTTTGATATCTTTCTAGTTTTCCATTAAAAATTAGGCATTTACCTTTTGATTAAATAATGGAGTTTTTAATCAAAACAAATAAGGTAAGTATCATTGCAACAAATATGTTTCAGTTAATACCCATTATCAAAGAAAAACATGCTTTAGTTGTTGACCTTTTCATCATACTTGTGATTGAATTTTTATAATCCTTGGTATAGATTGGATTTCAAAATAATATTCAAAAATCTATATCAAGAAGAAGTAAGTAACAATCTGTGAGAAAAATTTAGAATCCTTAATATTTAGAGAAGAAACATATGAATTTGGTTCCTATCCAAATCCACCATTAGTAGATCGTATAAATGAAATTGATAAGGAGGAATTTAAAATATTACAAGTTATTCTTTAAATTGAAGACATCCCTATCGTGTAAGAATATATTGTTGTATTTCCAGAGGATTTACCTAAACATCCTCCAAAGTGGGAAGTTACGTACTCTATTTATTTAATTAATGGTCAAAGACCTATATCAAATACTCCTTATATAATGGACACTATAGAATTATTAAAACTAAAATAAACTATATGAATTGAGTGATAAAGGATTTATTATCCCTAGTGTTTCTTTGTGTGGATCCCTTATAAACTTTTTCAAGATAAAAAATGGATCCATGAGGATGTGAATTGATTATAGATAAATTAATGATATTACAATAAATAAAAAGTATCTCATTCCTCACATTGATGATTTATTCGATCAAATTCATGGAGCTCAAAACAATTTAATGATTGACATTTTATCTGGATATCATCAGTTATGTGTGAGAAATGAAGATATTATAAAGACAACATTTCAATCCAGGGATGAGCATTATGATTATATGGTAATTATATTTGGATGGACTAATGTTCCCTCTATTTACATGGATCCAATGAAAAGATTTTTCATGTATTATCTTGATGTTATCATTAAATACTCTAAAAGAAATTAAGATAATGATAATACCTTCTAGAGTATTTTGAAAAGTTTTCTAAGAAATTATTTATATGGTATGTTTATAAAATGTGATATTTGGCTTAAATAAGTTTCTTTTCATGGAAATATTGTCGCTAAGGATGGAATCTCAGTAGACCTTGTAAAGATAATGGTTTTCAAGGAATGTTATGCACCCAAAAAAATAACCAAGGATTGTAGTTTTATTTTACTAGCAGGTTATTATTGGTATTTCATTCAAAACATCACCTGGTTATCTAACCTATTAAACAAGATTAATCATAAATAGGTTATAATCATATGGATAATAGAATAATGAGAGTGTTTGGAATAATTTAATAGGATATTATTGAATGCTCTGATCTGGACTCTACCATTGGGAAAATGGTTGATTTTTTATTTATAGTGATGCATCAAAGAAAAGAATTGGTAGATTCCTTATACATAATGATAGATTCATTGCCTATGAATCATTTAAGATAAAAACTCTTGAAAGGAACAATACAACTTATTATATTGAGTTAACATCGGTAATAATTACTCTAAAAATTTTGAGGAACTTTCTCTATGGCGAATGATGTGAGATTTATACATATCATAAGAGATTGAAATATATATTCCTATAGAATGAACACATCATGAGGTATAGAATATGGATCAAGATACATAAGGATTATGATTTTCCAATAAATTATCAGCTTGGTAAAAAAAATAATGTACTTAATGCATTGATTGAGAGGAATCTTGGACTTCTAAACAAAATGAGGATTAACAAGGACCCTATGAACATGGATCTAGAAAATATAGACATGGAAATTATTATCAAAGGTGAAACATCAATACTTTTTTAATTATTTTTTAAACCATACATATTAAAGGGGATTAAAATTTCTTAGTCTGATAATTAGAATCATCAAAAGATAATTCATGTTTTGAATGATGGGATGTTTCCAGACATCATGTCTATGGATCAAATTTTTTTAATTTGGTCGGAGGTTATTTGTTCCCTCTATACCTTATCGAATAAGGGGGTTATTGAATGTTTGGAAAAGTTAAAATTAATTTATAAACCCTGGTATCACTATGTTGTGTATATATTTCGTGGAACATTTTTTGGAGGTATAACATGAAGCGAGAAATTGTTGATTATATATTAATCTGTTTAGTGTGTCCACAGGCGATGGATGAAAGACTTCATCCTAGAAAATTCGTGAAACTTCTACCTATTCCAAAAATGAAATGGGATGAAATTACCATGGATTTTGTCACTGGATTACCAAAAACATCAAGAATAAATTATGCAATATGGGTGAATGTTTATTAACATAAAAAATCTACACATTTCCTCGATATAAGGGAAGATTTTCCACTGGATATCCATTCACGACTCAATATTAATGTTCTTTTATGAATAAATAGATCACCTATCATAATTATGTCTGGTTTTTATCCAAGATTTTCATTTAAATTCTAGATATGTCTTCATAATTATTTTGATAATGAGCTTTATTTGAGTAATCCTTACCAACATCAAACGGATTCCAAAACTCGAAAGGACGATCCAAACATTAGAAGACATGTTTAGATAATCCTCACGTGATTTTTAAAGTATGTGGGATAGGTATTTACCATTGGAGGATATTTATACAATAATAGTTTGCATTCATGTATTCAAAATGGAACCATATGATGCATTGTATGAAAAGATACGACAAGCATCAACTTGATGGGATGATGTTGGTGAAAGGATGCTTGTATTCCGATGGATTAGGGAGAAAAAAAGAATGATGGTAAATAATCTTCAAACCAATATGAAAGAAACATTAATTGTTTAAATGATCTATTTAGATAATATAATGAAGTATTTGGAATATAATGTGTGGTATCACAATTTCTGGAATGTATCACCATGGAATGGTGTTATAATATTTGGGAATAAAGAGAAACTAATCCCCTAGTACATTGGTCCTAAAATTTATTATAGAATTGGAGTTGTGGATTATCATATGGTAGTCCCACCCAGCCTTCCTAAAGTAAATAATTTTTTCCATTTATCCTTGTTAAGGAAGTATATGACATACCCAATGTATTCCATAACTTTTGAATGAATAGATTTGGAACCTGACTAATCTTACTCTAAAGAGCCTATCCGGATCATTAGTAATAATGAATAGGTGTTGATGAATCAAACAACATAGTTGGTAAAGATACATTTGAAAATTATAATAATTGATGAGGCTATGTGGAATCCCAAGGAACTTATGATGATGAACTACCCAAATTTATTTGTGAGGTGATAATCTGGAAATTTCAAGGTGGAGAGTTTTGTAGGAGGGGGGAATGTAATGAACTAGAATTATATCAATGTGTTTTATCTTACTATGTTAATTTCATATAGTATAAATCACATTTAATAACATAAATAACATAATATAGACCAAATAAAGGATAAATGAATGAAATAATAGGTATTTCAAGAAGTTAAGGAACCTATACTGATGAAATGACATCTTGACCATAGAAATAGTAATATAACACATATGAATAGTAAATTTTTGAAATGAATTGTAACCACACCAATATTTTAATAAATTCAATTTATACATCTTATCAATGAAGTTATGATATAATTATATCATAGTATAAGTAAATAAATATTTTAAAAATTCTTAATTAAGTGTTAGTATTTATGGGATTTATAAATATTTAATTATAATTTTATAATTAATAAAATGACATAAAAGTAAATTTATTTTAATAAAATTTATTCCTAAATAAATATATTTGTTATTATAATTTTATGATAATTTTTTGTGACCATATTTAATTATTCAGAATGTTATAAAATAAGTTGTAATTTTAAAAACTATATTTTTTAGCAAATGATGATTTTATTTAAAAAATAAATTTCTCTTATTTAAAGAATTATTTTCATAAAATTGAGGTGAAATTTTTATTCCACTTCTCATAAAATTTTTAGGGTGTATTTATTTTATTTGTCTAAAATACTTGAATTTTTGTGAATAGTAAAATAGGATATTTTACTATAAATTTTGAATACATGAATTATTGATTCATAGGTGATGTATGTATAATTTAATCCTATAATATAAAACTCACATTATTTATTTTAATACATTAGATGATAATTCTCAATAAAATCATATTATTGATCTAGTATAATAAACGAATTCTGGCTCTGGAAAGCTGTGGACCGTGGATGTAACAGCCCAAGATTTTATAAAAAAATATTCTTTTTAATTTTATTAAAGTCTTGTGTTGTACACTACACCAAAAGGAGCTTGCACAACACGCATCCTTGACTTGCCTGGCATTACACGCAATCACGACCTTCCTCGATAGCGTGTGTAATACGCAATACCGAGTTTCACTAAACAACGATATGCTATTAAAATATTATTAAAACTAACCGTTATGAATAGTAATAACCACTTTTTAAAACTCTGTAAATCTTATTTTTCAAAATGAACTTCATTTTTGGATTCGGAGTATCGAATTTAGCCTAAGGTGAAATTTTGGTACTTTTCGGATAACTTTCATATTCTGATGAATAGTGAAAATTACTAAATTATAATTAAAAACAACTTTTTTAATCGAAATAATTAATAGTGATAAAATATTAATTTGAGTGGTTTTAAAGTATATTTAGAATATATTTTTACAATTTAATACAATTTTGGTCATTGGATGTAATTTCACATTTAAACCAGACATAGTCAAGTGTCAATCTTTTGATAGATATTGTTTCTTAAAAACACGCTCTTTGTTTTAACAGCGGGATTTAATTATAAAATTAATTAATGCAAATTCTATGATATGAATTTGGTAAAATAGACTTCATTTTTGAATTCGGAATATGAAATATATCTTAGGATGAAATTTTGGCATTGTTCTGAAAAACATCAATTTTTGATGAATAGTGAAACTACTAAGTGGTAGTTAAAAAAATTAATTTCTTCATAAATCTTAATTTTACTGCTTCTGTGAATGGAATTTCAAAAATCCGAGAGACACGGTTGATGTCAGTAAGTAAAATGTGGTTCAATGAGATGAAAATAATTTTTGGTGAATAGTAACTTTTTACTTTTTTTTACCACGGTTCATAGTAAATAGGGTAACTAAGGGTAAATATGATATTACTATTACCCTAACACATGTCCTAATTCTATTGGATAAGTGTAATTCGACCAAAAACAACCTTATGAATATAATATGACCATTTAGGTCCATTTGGATTAGATTATGACATTTAATATTATATTATTTAATGAATAGTTAAAATAGTTAAAATCAAAGTTTAATAACTAAAACATTTTTAATATGGGGTTATACATAAGATAAATTCGACTATAAATATTCATTAGAAAGATAAAAAGATTTCCTACATAATGATATTTTATTTATAATTTTTAGACTTTAAATAAATAAATTTATTTATGACACAACGATGATGCAGTAATTACCCTTTTAAGGAAATATTAACATAATTGATGTTATAAATGCTCAAATGAATGTAATTTGAGATTTTTTATGACTTAAACTAATTTTCTAGGTTACTATGATATATTAGGGTTGATTTAATCAACTTGGTTCGAACATATAATTCTGTTATGACTTTCACAAAAATCATATATCAAATAGTGTCAAAATTGACACAAAATAGTTTTTAAATAAAATATTATATTATTAATTGTTATTTTATTCCTAAAAATCTAAGGTTCGGCCAAATGACTTAGATAAGGATATATATATTAATAATAAACAATTTGGGGTTCGTTTGGAATGTTATAGTAAGTATATTAACCATATAGTGAAATAAAACAAAAAGACACGGTAAAAGTTAAATTAATTAACTTAGAGTTAAATCTAATTGATAAGGTTAAAATAATACCCTAAATTTGTCTAAATCTTATTGGTTTATAGGATTTCGACCCATCCCGACTTTATCTTCGAAATAAGACCCTTTGGAACCATTATAAACCGATTTTGACTTTAATATAAAATAATATTTTGAGATATTCCTAAGGTGCCCCTCTCCTCCCTTATAAAAGGACACCTCCTCCCCCTCCTGCTCACACCAATTTGAGCACTCAAGCCCGGCCAACCCCTGAAAAATATTTTCTCCACTTCCCTAGAAACATCCTAGAGGTTCTGGTCTTCCTCAAAGACCAATTTTAGTGCCCTAAGAGGAGGTCTCAAAGAGGCGCTTCAAAGAAAAGGTAATTACCGTTACCAATTCTTTCATCTTTATTTCTTCTTCCACTTCTTCTTCTTAGGTTGTTTCATTATGAAGTAATAACATCAGTATCACTCATATACTGATATGTTATTATAAGTATGAAACAACCCTATTTCACAATCTATCCATCCTACGGAAAAAGAAATCACTGCGCGTGCGTACGTACGGAATACCGTCTCCACGCCGTGGTGTAATCTATTTTCCACCACCACCTTACATGGATGGGTATAATGGTGTAAAGAATAACTATACATAGTTATTACAACATCATATTGATTCTGATATATTGTATAATCCACTCCGATTCAATTCAATATTTATGAAACTGATATCATCGCTCGTGCGTACGTACGGACTACCATCTCCACGACGCGATGAGATTCATTCTCCATGTTAACCATTTAAGAATGATTATAAAGTATATATAAGAAATAATAATGAAATATATGACATTATAAAGCTACTGGATTATGTATATATATATATGTATGTCATCTACTTACTTCCATTTCAAGACAATAAGGAATGGAAAACAGCGTTCATGCGTACGTACGGACTACCGTCTCCATGAACGGTGTTTTTTATTTTATCTATCTATTATATATATATATATATATACTGAATATATATGATATATAAATCAAATTTTATATTCTGGAAGTAAGTAAATCATGATATAAGTAATAATAATGTCAATAACAACAAGTCAAAACACCTACGATAAATGAAACGATTTTACCCAAAACGCTTCTTTAACATGGAATTTACAAAAGAACGGGTAATATAATGTCATAAGTGAACCATATATGATATCATAACAATGAATATGATTCTATAATAAGTCAATGACATTATTTAAATCATTATACAGGAGGTTCGGACACATACGAAGCAAATCGGACCTAAGGTAAGGGAAATATCACAATCTCATTTTTATCCGAGATTGTTTATTCGTAAGTATTTACTGAGGTGTATTTTATCATCCACATCAATGTTTCATCAATATGTAATATTATTTCCATCCACCTACAATTGTTTAAATCCATTTTTACCCTTCGGTGAGTTTTTAGTAAAGAATATGAAAGGAATCTTTTGTCGCTTTTTCGTACGAGGTGATTTTTTGACTTTTCCGACAAAAGTACGAAGAATGTTTTTTTTAACGTATACGGCATGAATGGATTTTTAAAACATTATTTCCAAGAATCATACTTTACAAGTTTTCAAGTTTATTTTTAATCAACTTCTTTTAGTTTAAAGTATTATGACATGTTAAGAAAGGAAAAATGTTTTTAAAGAAGAAAGGATATTTTCCTCAAGAATTCATTTCAAGTGTTTTTTTAAAAAACTATTTTTCCATCTAAGATGATGTTATTTGATATGTATGTTTAATGTAAAATGTCTCTATGATTTAAATGGTTTCAGTTTTCTTATGATGAAATGATATCAATTGTTTATGGATTATGATGGCATGATGTTTAAGAATCCCATTTTATTACATGGGTTATGAAATGATGTATGATTTATGATTTTGTGGCACACATAAGAATGGTATCATTATGAGATGGGTGGGACCTATATCTCCCTCCAATGCATTGGGTAATGATTTTATATCTCATGAGATAGACATGGCTGGAATGGTAGGTTATACCAGTTCAGTGAAACAGGACTGAAACGAGGGTTACTCGATTCAGAAAGGGACTTTGTCCACTAAGATAGTCTTGGCAATGAGTCTTTACTAACAAGAAATGATTCTCTATGATTATGTGTGAATGCCACAAAGTTTCAGTTTTATGTTATGATTATTGTAATTACATTTCACTGCCATGATTTACCCCATGTTATGAAATTATGATCTCTTTTGCAGGTTAAGATTTCCAAAAGTTATGTGCTTATGTATATGATGTGATTGATATTTCTTTTGTTTACCCTTACTGAGCATTTTAGCTCACCCTTTTATGTTTTCTTTTCCCCAGGATATAAAGAAAGGGTTTAGGTATAAAAAAAAGATCTTTATGGGAGATGTTGAAGATCTTTCACCACGATTAGAAGATTATATTCCGAGTTTCCAAAGACACTACACTATTACGGTCCTTGTGTGTGTGTTTTTGTTATGTACTAAGTATTCCGCAAAAGTAATGTAAAGTCCATGTACGTCAAGATACGGGTCTCTACAGTTGGTATCAGAGGAAAGGTTTAGTCAACCTTTGGAAACTAGGATGCGAAAACGTTAGTGTGATCCCTAGAGATATTTCTAAGGTATGTCTAGGGATGTCCCTAGGGATAAGTATACGTATAGGTTATAGTAATAGAATTACGCTAACGATCATAGAATTAAACCTAAGATGTTGGATATTGAAGGTACTCCCCCTTTATTATGTTGTTTTCCCTAGCATGATTTTTGCTTCTCACACTATTCTTTTGGGGTTTTAGACGATGGCTGGAACCCGAAGGAACCGTGTTGATCAATGAAATGGACAATGCAATGATTGCCCTCCGGAACAAAAAAATGTTATGGGAGATGGAGTGCAAAATCTTATTGCTATACTTACACAATCTATGAATCATTTTGGACTTCCAAATGAGCAGAGAAGGGAACAATATTCTATTGAGTCCTTCATGAGGCAACGTCCACCTTCTTTCAGTGGGTCTTCTGATCCACTTGTGGCTGAACAATGGATCAGTACTACTGAAAAGATATTTTCAGTTCTTCAATGTTCTGAACATGATAAATTCATCTTAGCAGTATATCGTTTGGAAGGTGAAGCTGATCAATGGTGGAATCTTATCAAGAATACGAGTCCAAGAGATGAAATTTAGTCCATGGAATGGGACGAGTTCAAGAACTTGTTTTTCAGTAATTAGTTCCCTCGTATTCTTCGAACGAAGATGGAGAAGGAGTTTCTTGAACTAAAGAAAAAGGATGATGAATCTGTTGGTATATACGAAGCGAATTTTACAAGACTTGCAAGGTATGCATCTGGCATTATCATCCAACCTGAAAGTAAAGTTGATCGATTTTTCAGTGGCTTAAAACCAAGTCTTCGAAGGGCATTAGCTATAAGAGACTTCAGTAGCTATGAAGAAATTGTGTGTTGTGCTATCAAGGTAGAAATGGAAGTTGGTGTTACATATCCATCTCATGGTTTTGACAAGAAACGAAAGATGGAGTTCAAGGAGAAAACTCAGAATAATGGTGAAAAGAAGATGAATGTTTCCTTATGCACAAAGTGTGGAAAGAAGCATGGTGGAGATTGTCTTAAAGGGACTAGAAAATGTTTTAAGTGTGGAAAAGAAGGTCATCGAGCAGCTGAGTGTCGAAGTAATGGAAAAAGGGTTTCTAATGATGTGAATAAAGCAAACACTGCAGAGAACGCACCACCAACACTTCAATGCTTCAAGTGCAAGGAAATGGGGCATTATGCTAATAATTTCCCTAATCCAAGGGTTAGTGATGATCAACATGAGCAACCACCGAAGGCAAAGGACAAAGGGAAATCACATGCGATCACTATTGGCAATATTGAATATGACAACGATGTGGTGGAATGATTAAGTGTTTATGTAATGGGATTCCAAAATAATGTTGTATCATTGAGTATTGCAATATTTATTGATGTGGTATTCAAAGTGATTGAGATATTTTTTGGAAATAAGATGATATGCGCATAATGAAGACGAGAAAATGAAATGTTTAATAGTATTCATGAGCTCATGATTGATATAAGGACTAAGTGATATCATGGTTTGAGTATATAGAATTTTGAGGATTTTGGTATGTGGAAAGTGTTAACTTTAAACTGCATTCATGTTTTCACTAAGGTATTCAAGAGAATACACGATTAAGGACTTTGAATGTTTGGAATGTGACCAACAAGACATATCTTATGATATATGGGGATCAATGATGGTATTAAATCTCTGGTAATCGTTTTCACTATGTTATGAGAATGGACTGCAGTATTATGGATAGGACTAAAGATTGGAATGGATTATGTTAGACATAAGTTAGTATTGTTTAAGGATAGAAGTTTTTTCAATATTATTTATGGGATGTTATAGTAATATAGTTTTAGAAAAAGGACAACCTGCAGGACGGACGACAGCCCATCGCTTCGGACAAGGCTGTAGGAATCGAACCCACAACCGAAGTGCGACTGGCCTTTATCGCCTACCACTGGCCTACAGAAAGTCCCTGTTTAGTAGAAACTAGTTTTATTATATTAAGCAGTATGATATATGAAGTATAAGTCCATTTTAGGAACCATATATGATTAATCTCACTATAGATCGACTTATGCATATAATTTTTGCTAACCTTTTGTTTGAGACAGATGGAATGACCCATCATTCTATCACATGATCTGCTAACACTTCATGAATAACAAATTCAACTTCATTTATTTAAGAGATGAAGTGGAAATTGTTAAAGGCACGAACAACAGTGAGATTGTACCAAAATAAAGTAAGTATTTATTCTAATTCAAATTTTCAACTTTAGGGAAATGATCTTGAAAACCAAAAATGTTGTCCTAGTGATCTTATACCTGATGAATCAGATGGTACCTTATATCATCACAAATCTATGGATTTGTGATTACTGGCTTTTCCATAGCCATGTTCTCTACCACTCTCCATCAGAACATGATGGTTAGATTTCTCTTCCATATCCATATTTTCACCTATGTGGAAACCCAATGATTAGTTTATTTGGGTAACCATTACGTTTCATACTTTTGTTTTTAAAGATTGGTTTTGATATTCCTTTTTACGATGTGGGTTTCTATTAAAGAAACTTTCGAATAGTAAACCATTTATAACCCCGACGAATTTCGAGGGCGAAATTCATTTTAAGGGGGGTAGAATGTAACAGCCCAAGATTTTATAAAAAAATATTCTTTTTAATTTTATTAAAGTCTCGTGTTGTACGCTACACCAAAAGGAGCTTGCACAACACGCATCCTTGACTTGCCTTGCATTACACGCAATCACGACCTTCCTCGATAGCGTGTGTAATACGCAATACCGAGTTTCACTAAACAACGATATGCTATTAAAATATTATTAAAACTAGCCGTTATGAATAGTAATAACCACTTTTTAAAACTCTGTAAATCTTATTTTTCAAAATGAACTTCATTTTTGGATTCGGAGTATCGAATTTAGCCTAAGGTGAAATTTTGGTACTTTTCGGATAACTTTCATATTCTGATGAATAGTGAAAATTTCTAAATTATAATTAAAAACAACTTTTTTAATCGAAATAATTAATAGTGATAAATTATTAATTTGAGTGGTTTTAAAGTATATTTAGAATATATTTTTACAATTTAATACAATGTTGGTCATTGGATGTAATTTCACATTTAAACCAGACATAATCAAGTGTCAATCTTTTGATAGATATTGTTTCTTAAAAACACGCTCTTTGTTTTAACAGCGGGATTTAATTATAAAATTAATTAATGAAAATTCTATGATATGAATTTGGTAAAATAGACTTCATTTTTGAATTCGGAATATGAAATATAGCTTAGGATGAAATTTTGGCATTGTTCTGAAAAACATCAATTTTTGATGAATAGTGAAACTACTAAGTGGTAGTTAAAAAAATTAATTTCTTCATAAATCTTAATTTTACCGCTTCTGTGAATGGAATTTCAAAAATCCGAGAGACACGGTTGATGTCAGTAAGTAAAATGTGGTTCAATGAGATGAAAATAATTTTTGGTGAATAGTAACTTTTTACTTTTTTTACCACGGTTAATAGTAAATAGGGTAACTAAGGGTAAATATGATATTACTATTACCCTAACACATGTCCTAATTCTATTGGATAAGTGTAATTCGACCAAAAACAACCTTATTAATATAATATGACCATTTAGGTCCACTTGGATTAGATTATGACATTTAATATTATATTATTTAATGAATAGTTAAAATAGTTAAAATCAAAGTTTAATAACTAAAACATTTTTAATATGGGGTTATACATAAGATAAATTCGACTATAAATATTCATTAGAAAGATAAAACGATTTCCTACATAATGATATTTTATTTATAATTTTTAGACTTTAAATAAATTAATTTATTTATGACACAACGATGATGCAGTAATTACCCTTTTAAGGAAATATTAACATAATTGATGTTATAAATGCTCAAATGAATGTAATTTGAGACTTGTTATGACTTAAACTAATTTTCTAGGTTACTATGATATATTAGGGTTGATTTAATCAACTTGGTTTGAACATATAATTCGGTTATGACTTTCACAAAAATCATATATCAAATAGTGTCAAAATTGACACAAAATAGTTTTTAAATCAAATATTATATTATTAATTGTTATTTTATTCCTAAAAATATAAGGATCGGCCAAATGACTTAGATAAGGATATATATATTAATAATAAACAATTTGGGGTTCGTTTGGCATGTTATAGTAAGTTTATTAACCATATAGTGAAATAAAACAAAAAGACACGGTAAAAGTTAAATTAATTAACTTAGAGTTAAATCTAATTGATAAGGTTAAAATAATACCATAAACTTTTCTAAATCTTATTGGTTTATAGTATTTCGACCCATCCCCACTTTATCTTAGAAATAAGACCCTTTGGAACCATTATAAACCGATTTTTACTTTAATATAAAATAATATTTTGAGATATTCCTAAGGTGCCCCTCTCCTCCCTTATAAAAGGACACCTCCTCCCCCTCCTACTCACACCAATTTGAGCACTCAAGCTCAGACAACCCCTGACAAAATCTCTTCTCCACTTCCCTAGAAACATCCTAGAGGTTCGGGTCTTCCTCAAAGACCAATTTTAGTGCCCTAAGAGGAGGTCTCAAAGAGGCGCTTCAAAGAAGAGGTAATTACCGTTACCAATTCTTTCATCTTTATTTCTTCTTCCACTTATTCTTCTTAGGTTGTTTCATTATGAAGTAATAACATCAGTATCACTCATATACTGATATGTTATTATAATTATGAAACAACCCTATTTCACAATCTATCCATCCTACGGAAAAAGAAATCACTGCGCGTGCGTACGTACGGAATACCGTCTCCACGCCGTGGTGTAATCTATTTTCCACCACCACCTTACATGGATGGGTATAATGGTGTAAAGAATAACTATACATAGTTATTACAACATAATATTTATTCTGATATATTGTATAATCCACTCCGATTCAATTCAATATTTATGAAAATGATATCGTCGCTCGTGCGTACGTACGGACTACCGTCTCCACGACGCGATGAGATTCATTCTCCATGTTAACCATTTAAGAATGATTATAAAGTATATATAAGAAATAATAATGAAATATATGACATTATAAAGCTACTGGATTATGTATATATATATATGTATGTCGTCTACTTACTTCCATTTCAAGACAATAAGGAATGGAAAACAGCGTTCATGCGTACGTACGGACTACCGTCTCCATGAACGGTGTTTTTCATTTTATCTATCTATT
Source organism: Viscum album (assembly GCA_963277665.1). Taxonomy (NCBI): domain Eukaryota; kingdom Viridiplantae; phylum Streptophyta; class Magnoliopsida; order Santalales; family Viscaceae; genus Viscum; species Viscum album. The sequence continues at coordinate 281,901,359 of OY728138.1, read as the reverse complement.
ATATATATATATATATATACTGAATATATATGATATATAAATCAAATTTTATATTCTGGAAGTAAGTAAATCATGATATAAGTAATAATATTGTCAAGAACAACAAGTCAAAACACCTACGATAAATGAAACGATTTTACCCAAAACGCTTCTTTAACATGGAATTTACAAAAGAACGGGTAATATAATGTCATAAGTGAACCATATATGATATCATAACAATGAATATGATTCTATAATAAGTCAATGACATTATTTAAATCATTATACAGGAGGTTCGGACACATACGAAGCAAATCGGACCTAAGGTAAGGGAAATATCACAATCTCATTTTTATCCGAGATTGTTTATTCGTAAGTATTTACTGGGGTGTATTTTATCATCCACATCCATGTTTCATCAATATGTAATATTATTTCCATCCACCTACAATTGTTTAAATCCATTTTTACCCTTCGGTGAGTTTTTAGTAAAGAATATGAAAGGAATCTTTTGTCGCTTTTTCATACGAGGTGATTTTTTGACTTTTCCGACAAAAGTACGAAGAATGTTTTTTTTAACGTATACGGCATGAATGTATTTTTAAAACGTTATTTCCAAGAATCTTACTTTACAAGTTTTCAAATTTATTTTTAATCAACTTCTTTTAGTTTAAAGTTTTATGACATGTTAAGAAAGGAAAAATGTTTTTAAAGAAGAAAGGATATTTTCCTCAAGAATTCATTTCAAGTGTTTTTTTAAAAACTATTTTTCCATCTAAGATGATGTTATTTGATATGTATGTTTAATGTAAAATGTCTCTATGATTTAAATGGTTTCAGTTTTCTTATGATGAAATGATATCAATTGTTTATGGATTATGATGGCATGATGTTTAAGAATCCCATTTTATTACATGGGTTATGAAATGATGTATGATTTATGATTTTGTGGCACACATAAGAATGGTATCATTATGAGATGGGTGGGACCTATATCTCCCTCCAATGCATTGGGTAATGATTTTATATCTCATGAGATAGACATGGCTGGAATGGTAGGTTATACCGGTTCAGTGAAACAGGACTGAAATGAGGGTTACTCGATTCAGAAAGGGACTTTTTCCACTAAGATAGTCTTGGAAATGAGTCTTTACTAACAAGAAATGATTCTCTATGATTATGTGTGAATGCCACAAAGTTTCATGTTTTATGTTAGGATTATTGTAATTACATTTCACTGCCATGATTTACCCCATGTTATGAAATTATGATCTCTTTTGCAGGTTAAGATTTCCAAAAGTTATGTGCTTATGTATATGATGTGATTGATATTTCTTTTGTTTACCCTTACTGAGCATTTGAGCTCACCCTTTTATGTTTTCATTTCCCCAGGATATAAAGAAAGGGTTTAGGTATAAAAAAAAGATCTTTATGGGAGATGTTTAAGATCTTTCACCACGATTAGAAGATTATATTCCGAGTTTCCAAAGACACTAAACTATTACGGTCCTTGTGTGTGTGTTTTTGTTATGTACTAAGTATTCCGCAAAAGTAATGTAAAGTCCATGTACGTCAAGATACGGGTCTCTACAGTGGAACCCGGGGTTAGTTCCAGGTCCCCCCTGTTTAATGTATCCTCTGGACATTTGGAATGCGTGGGGTCTCGGAGCCCACGTCAAAACAGACTTCCTAGCGTCGGAAATAATGAAGAACAAGGTCTTGATTGCTGCAGTTCTCGAACACAAACAGACGCCAGCTAGAATTAACCAGTTTTCTCACAAAATCGGTATGCATGCGTCCATGCATGCAGACCCAGCTGACCGACATATCTGGGTTTTCTGGAAGCGGGATGTTTCGGTGGCCCTCCTTCAGGCGGGCGACCAATACATGACCATGATGGAGAAGTTTGGCAGATGTTCAGTCATCGTGACCTTTGTCTATGGTAGCTGTGATAGCCATAGGAGGGATGCTTTGTGGCAGGATCTTAGTGGGTTCGATCCAGGGGAGGAGCCTAGGATTATCGGTGGGGACTTTAACATTATGGCGGATCCGGATGAGAAAAAAGGAAGAGGTGCCTTCCCCCATAGAGACAGCATGGCTTTCTCTCAGTTCATGGATAGAAATGGCCTGATGGATTTGGGGTACATGGGGGACCATTTCACTTGCTGTAATAATCAGAAAGGGGGTCGCAGATGCTGTAGTCGTCTCGATCGGTGCTTGGAAAACCATAACGCTACCTCCTTGTTTCCCGCTGCGTAGGTTAAGCACCTGGTGAGAGGCATTTCTGATCGCTCCCCACTGTTGGTGCAACTGGCGTCCAGGCAGGGGATGCATGAAAGGTTCATGTTTCGTGGCCTTTGGTTTGACAACCCAGAAATTCCCAACCTGATCCGCTCGTCCTGGATGGAACCGACGGAAGGGAACCCATGGGTGGTGGTCCATAATATGCTCAGAAGGCTAAAGAATAAACTCCACACATGGGCAGGCTCTCTCCCCCCAGTTGATCAGAATCATGACGAGCTCAAGGAGGACATTGACACAATGAAAGGCAATCTGGAGGACCTATGGGGAGAGACAATGTTCACTGATCCTATGGATAAAAAGAGCAGGCTAGCGGACCTGATCCTGGGACAAGAAAGTAGAGCTCGGGAGGGTGCAAGGATCAGATGGTTGAAGGAGGAGTGTAGGAACACGGCATATTTTCATGCTTGCATCAAGGAGAAGAGACGTCCGGTTGTTCCTAACTTCATGCACGAGGATGGATCCTACACAGATGATAAGGAGGAGGTGGGGGTATGGCCCTATCATTCATCAAGGACTTACTCGCGGGATCGAATGGGAGGACGAATGTGGGGTACCCCAGTGGTAATGTGGAGCTATGGGAGTCGATCCCCTCCTGTGTATCTCAGGAGGATAATGGGGCATTGGAGATGATTCCTGATGAGGAAGAAATCCACGCTGCTATGCTTAGATTAAACGCTAATAGCGCAGCTGGTCCGGACTGTTTCCCAGGATCTTTCTACAGAGGGGCGTGGGGGATGATAAAAGATGATATAGTAGCTTCCATTCAAGACTTCATCCGTGGGGGATACTTGACAAGGGTGGCGAGTTCCACGACCCTAGTGCTCATTCTGAAGGTTAATAATCCCTTGTCCTTATCTCAGTATAGGCCGTTCAGCATGTGCAATTTTCCCTACATGATACTGGCAGGCACCATCATTGCGAGGGTGGGGGTGAGGCTGGACAGATGGATTTCCATCGTACAACATGGGTTTGTGATTGGACGGTCCATTTATGGTGCGATGGCGATTGCTCAGGTAATGCTGAAGGATCTCAACTACAAAACTGACGGTTCAAACATGGCGGTGAAGCTCCACATGCGCAAGGCGTACGACAGGGTCGAATGGGGTTTCATTAACAGGTTTCTAGCAAGCATGGGAATGTCTACGAGGGTTATGGACATCCTGTTTAGGTGTTTTAGCTCTGCATGGATGAATGTCACCTTCATGGGGCAGTCTCACAGGTTCTTTCTGGTAGTCCGGGGCCTATGGCAGGGAGACCCGATCTCATCGAGTCTCTTCATCATCATGCAAGATACCTTAAGTCGGATGCTTAACAGATGGATCTCGAGTGGAAGGATCATGTCATATAGAAGGAGTCAGGGTATGCAGGTTATATCCCACCTGATGTTTTTGGACGATACTATCATCTTCTCTAATGCGGGAAAAAGGACTGCGCGGGGGATCATGAAGATCCTAGAGGAGTACTGTTTCTAGAGAGGGCAGTGTATCAACAACTCCAAGAGTAATATTTACTTATCTAGCAAGTGTGGTTCTGCCCGGGCCATCCAAGTTTGCAACATAAGGAATATGAAACAAGGCACGTTTCCCCTGGTTTACCTAGGAACCGCCATTTCTTCGGGGCATCTGTGTATACGGGACGTCGACTTTGTGGTGAGTAAGGTTACGGGTCGAGTCCTCAACTAGAAGAATCATTTCTTGTTATTTGGAGGGCACATCTCCTTGGTGAACAGCATCCTCTCAATGGTCCTGGTGCACGCCCTGGCTGCCACCCCCATGCCGAAAGGAGTGATTAGATCTATTGACAATGTGCTGGCCGGCTTCCTATGGGATGCCCAGTCGGTAAACAAGAGGCATTGGGTCTCCTGGGAGAGGATGGCCTGCCCGCACTGTGAGGGAGGGATCGGTGTGCAGAGCATGAGTGGCACGGTCACTTGCATGAACGTGAATCTTTCTTGGGAAGTTATTAAGGAACTTACCTTGTGGGGGAGTATTATGGATCGCATATTCAGTGGACATAGGGATGGTACTGCCTCCTGGAGCTCTCCCTTTTGGGCTAGAATTTCCCAGCTCGTCCAATTGTTGCATGGTCATGCGTGGTGGATAGTGGGGGAGGGTAAAATCCTGTTTTGGTCCCATAATTGGGCTGGCTCGAGGATCGAATATCTGGGGTGTCCATCCCCCCTTATTTCCTTTCGAGAGGCAAGCTTGCTTCAACCTTTTGTTAAGGCTGTGCTGGACAAGGAGAAACTTGCTTTATTTGAGACGATCACCCCCATTGAAGAGACTGACAGATGTGTGTTCACCCCGTCAAGTTCGGGGAACATCACACTGAATGACTTTTGAATGATCTACCCTAGTCCAGAGCCCAATGACATATGGAATGAGATAAAATGGGTCAAAGGGGTTCCTGGGAAGTGTGGTTTCCTCGGCTGGAGGCTCCGGAATAGGGCTCTCCCTACTGATGATAATATTAAGAAATTGGGGATCAGACTTGCCTCCCATTGCCATTGGTGTAAGAGGAATCATGAAGAGAGCACAGAACACTTGTTTTTTGAAGGGGATTGGGCACGGAGAATGTGGAAGCACTTTGGATCCCTTACTTCTTTTTCTGTCGTGGGCATGAGTTCTGGTTCCTTCCTGGATAATTGGTTTCAGGGGGTGATGACCCCGGGACTGGATCGGTCGGCTCGGGTGGTGATCCTCAATGCGGGATGCTGGTGCTTATGGCAGGCTAGGAACTAGGCAAGGTACAAGGGTATCTCCATCACTGACAGGGCCATCGTCATGTAGACGAAGAGCATAATAGTGGAATTGGCTACGTTCTTAAGGAACTGGCGGGAAGCCCCATCCCTGAGGTTTCTTCATTCAGGCGCTGCGGAATTGCTTGATCAGGGTAGATGGATTTGTTGGCGTCCCCCCGCTGTTGGTCTCAATTTGAACTCGGATGGGTCCTGCATCTTGGGTGACACGCGGGGAGGAGGCCTAGTTCGGGACGCTAGGGGCAGTGTCTTCCTAGCCTTCACTGTGTTTTTTGGTAGCGTCACTCCTTTACAGGCAGAGGCGAACGCACTCCTCACCGGCCTAACCCTTTGCAAACAGAGAGACCTGGTTCTCATGCAGGTAGAAACAGACTCTAAGGCTCTTCATGACTCCCTGATTGGCACAAGACCCCCCCCTGGTCTATTGAGTACACTGTGAGAAGATGCAAAGTTTTTCTCAACCATAACATCTGGGTGTCACATACTTGGCGGGAGGGAAACATGGTCGCGGACTACTTGGCGTCGATGGCAGAGCATGGATCCAGCATCAGATGTCTCCCTAATAGTAGTTCCCTCAATCTGGAGGGAGTCAATTTGATACGCGGTGATGCTCTAGGCCTTCATTATTTTAGGCCCCCTTAGGGAGGGGGTTTTGCCTCCTCCCCACCCCCCCTTTTTTCTCATTTTCTCTTTGTACTTGATACTCGAAATAAATTTAATGATGATGATGATTATAATAAATGAGTAAATAAAATTTTCAATAACACCCCTCTCCTCCACTATAAATACCCCCTCCTATCCTTGTAAATTCCAGGAATTGAGCCCTGACCAATTTCTACCCAATACTATTTATAAGTCTCTCCCCCCACATCTAGGAGCTCTTTGTATCTTCGAAAGGCTATAACCACTTCCCTAAGGAGGTTCTCATGGTGAAAAATTCATGAGGTAAAATATTATTCCCTTTCCTTTTAATTTTCTTTTCATGTTCTTTTCTTTTATTATCATCTCACCATCTACCCTACTCCAAATTAAATAAAAACTCCATTACCATGAATATACTAGGATTTTGTTATTCTTATTTAATAATCCATCATCTAGATTCTTCTCTACTGCCTTTTATTCTCAAAATTGAAATATTTTTCATGAGGTGTGGTTTCATTTCATTGAATGATTAAATTTTTTCATTTTCCTTCACTATCTTCAAGGTTGTTCACAAAACTATTTCAATTGTTTAATAAGACTATAAAATTTATATTATAACCACTTTTATTTGCTTCATATAATATATTCACAAAATACTTATTGATAAAACAAAATGAGTCTTTATGATCAATAACTGCTGAAATAATTTAAATGTTTCTCACTAAATGTCTTATCTAATGTTTCATTATCATACCATAAAACTAATATATATATATATTTATATATTTATTTACACTAATAGATGTTAATAAATTTCATATAATTCCAATTCTATATAATTATACCATTTTAACATGAAATTTGTTACTTAAAAATAAGAGGATTGATCTTGAAAACCAAGGAAACAAATACTCTGGAACATTAAAATTGTATACTATAACTCGTTAAAAAGACCATAAATGAAGATAATAAAATTATAAAAAATATATTAAATATAAATAAGGTTATTAATTAATTAATTAATTAATTTTATTTCATTTTATTTTCATGTATATTATGTTCATGTGAAAAACACATTTAGACATAATGTAAGGGTTTCTATTAGGACCTTAATTTTTCATTTGGGGTTTTCTTTCACTACCATTAGCCCAATGTAATGATTATTTATTTTTTTACTTCTTCTATATTATATTTATATTTTCCAAACCTATATATCCAGATCATTTCATCTTTCATTTATGATAATTGTATTTTTTACAAGGTTCTCTTCTTAATTCACCTCAATATGCAAGCTCGTATAAAGGTACATCTCAATTCCTCACTGATTTTCATGTACGATCCATAATATATTTTAATAACCCATTATTTTTATAAAATCAGTACATTTTTTGAGAAAAACTATATATTTTCTTTTTTGGTTTTATACGAACAATTATGACACATATAAATTATTTTTCCAAAATAATTCTTCTTTGCAAGGTAAAAGGATGATTTCTCTCATGAATTCCTTGATAATTATATTAGAGTATTAATGTTTTTTAACACTCATATTGAATTTTATTCTTTATTAATATTGGTATCTTATGATTATAATATACAAAAATTTATTAAATGGTTTATGATCAATCTGACTGTGGATGTACTATGTTGATACTATTCACCATATACTGAGAATGGTTAGTGATCATGTTTATAGATTGAGGAATGTTATTTACATCTCATATATATCTGTGTGTGTGTACTTAATGTTTAACCCCATTAATATGATGAATAAATTTGACATATTATGTGATGGTTGTGGCCCTCTATACCCCCCCCCCCACCCCGATGCATCGATTGGTCTAATGCGACCCAACAGGTATTGACTTGGATGAGGACTTTCCCTTTTTGAGATATGGTTTTTTCCAAGGTATTAATATTATTCAGATGTATTTCCTAAGACCTCGATAGTATTTTTTTGATTTCCAGCAATCTAAATTCCCTCATTTTGATATTAATAATTGGTAAATAATTAGATTATTTACATGTAGAATATCTATTGTTACATTTAATGTGATTATTGATATGACATTATATTTATGATTTTATTTCTAACAGAAAAAATATCAACAATATGTTTTAATGGGATGTTTTTTTATTTAATCATCATGACATATTATTTATTCTTTCACTATATTAATTATCCTTACATAGAATCTAACCTCACATATTTCTTATGTTTTTTTCCTTAGTATGTGAAGATATAAATTAAACATTCATGGATAATTTATAATTTTATGGGTGTTTCTAGTATTACTACTATGTTGTATTTCCTTTTAGGTTGTAATGAAAAGTTCATTTATGTAATCATGTTTCCAAAACATATAAATTATTTGTTCCATTGGGATGAAACTTCCTTGTTTATTATGTCAAAGTAATAATATAAGGCACTCGCTCGAGGAAACTACTGTAGGAGTCTCTACCTATGATCTAGTTAATATAAAACAATTATATAAATCAATTGGAAATAAATTATCAAAAAATCAACATTATTTGTAGGAAAAGAAGTTTTCCAAAAAAAAAATTGAAATAGAAAATTAAAAAAAAATGTTTTCCAAGCCATTTTACAATTTTATCTTCATAACCCATTCCAAACCACACACCCACATATCCACTAGTGAATTCATAGTTGATAGTTATATACTCATGAGTGGTCTCTCATTGATCTACCAAGTCATCCCAAGGTAAGAATTATCTGATGTCCCAGTACATCTAGGTAACCAATCACAAGGTCATATTTTAAGTAGTCCATATATTCAATATGAACACACAACACCATGTTTACAAAAAACCATGCCAATACATTCATGCCAAACAATTACAATGCTAAATCCATTTCAAAACCAAATAAATTTTATTTAAAAAACATTTCAATGAAAAAACCAATTCAATATAAAAATATTTTTTTGAAAATATTTTCATGAAACATATTACCATGAATAAAAAAAACAATTTGATAAATTTAAAATAATTTACCATAGAACATTCTACAGTAATTCAATAATTTCATAAAAATCCACAACCATAGCTAAAGAGAACCTTGCTTGCACAAAAATGTTACAATAATTTTAAATGAAAATAATAAATTTCAAACTAAATATTTTTTATTATAAATATATTATTCGATATTGAAGCAATCTGCCATGAAGGTTTTGGAGACAATAGAGAATGGCAATGAAACACCCACAAAATCAAGTTGAAACTCCAAAAACCCACCTTAAATCTATTCCCCTATAATTGAAAAAAAATAACCATATTTTTCATAAAATTATTTATATCTATCCAATGAAAAGGTATATCAAAGAAACCAAGAGACATAGAGAAATAGATCACAGGAAACCCATTGAAAACCACCAATAACAATGACTAACTGCAAGAATCCATCTTTGACGCACCAAGAAATGCTTTCATATTGCGTACAAACTAATAATGAATGGTTTTACAACCTCTGTGAGATAAAATCCTATGTTAGGGATGCTTTGGGGGGAAAATGACGCTTTAAAACATAAAACTGATCTCGATAGACATTTTTTGGATCATGTTTTTAACTTGTTCATGATTATTCACAAGGTTTGGAAAACTATGCACCAACTACTTCCTCAAAGGGAGAACCCACATGGGTTGATCACATAGTTAGAAAACTATGAATAATATCTGAATAATCCCACATTCCGATGTTGTATGGTTTTTTATATGAAACTACATTGTTTTTAATAACTATGCACCTTCTCGGACACCTTCACATTAGCCCCTTCTTCATTGTGTATAGTTTCCTAAAGGTGTTTCACAGTTTCCACAAATCATATACCCTTAGAAAAAACCCTAAACCAATTTAATCTTTATCCAAAGTATCCAAAACATCATCATAACACATTATGTACAAAAAAATCAGAAAAAAGGTTACATAATTAAAATCAGGGGCACTATAGAACCCATACTTTTCACACATAAATATTACATACTTTAAGATTACTATTAATTACATATCACAGCTGTTGACTATAATGGTTTAGTGTTTTTGGAGACTAAAAACACTAGAATATTATATCATGAAATACCTACAATATCTCCCAAAAATATCTTCCCATTTAGTTCTCTTGATAGACATACACTAATTAAAACATTCTTTATAACTCGAATAGAGGAAACATAAGAAAGGGTGATCTCAAAAGGCTCATTAAGAGTAAACATGGGAGATATCAATTTTTTATCTTATGAAATAATATGATTATAATAATGGAATGATATCATGAGTATAATATAGAATTTTCATACCCAATATCAAGGATAATAAACATGGTTCATGGAATAAAAAATTTATCATTTCAATAGACATGTATCATAATATTGGTAAATAATAAAAATTAAATTATGAATCGTAAGTTCATATAATTAATGTGTGGCCCCATCATAAGAATAGAAACCATTTCATATATCAAGATTAACTACAGAGATTATTAAATCATAACAGATCTGGTATAAACATCAGTTTTCCAAATTAGAGCAAGCACATTGACTTGCTTCCTATAGTGGATCAAGCACATCATCTTGTTTCCCATAGTAATATCATGAGATATAATACATTACTCAATACATTAGAGAATTATATAATTTCTGGACAACCAATAATAAAACCAAAACTATACACATGTGTTCTATGAGATCATAAAATATTCATCATATCATTATATAATAACCCATCCAAGAAAACTATATTTTTAATCATCTCATAATTTCATAATAACATATCCCATTGAAAATAAATGGGTTTTTTAAATACCTCGTCATCCCATTAACCATCCAGTAAAAAATAAGGATAGTATAATTGGATCATATAACTAGTGGAAAAAATTTAACATCAAATGAAATTGTTATAGAAGAAATTTAATTTAATGGAATCAGGGGAATATTTATTAAATAAAACAGCCTTTTCATTTTATAATAACATATTTTAAATAAATAAAAAATTCACAAATATTAAAGGGAAATATTATATGGAATTATCCTTAGAAACTTTTAAAGGAAACATTATATCTAATAATGGTCATGATGGAGTGAAATGACATTCATTCTCTTAATGTTTAAAAAAATATTCCATTCATATTTTCAGTAAAAATTAAAAAATACAACATTCAAAAAATCACAAAAACATTCTATTGAAAAATAATATATAAAAATTAAAACATGGGTAAAAATTTATCTTTAAAAGTAATTTGATAACAATAAAAATCAATCTGGAACACATTTTAAAGAAAATACAGACATGGAAGTAAGAGATTCTCAACTAAATAATAAAACATAGCCAGTTTTATATAAAACATTATTTCACTCTCATGAGATTGTAAAGTGAGGAAAATGAAATTAAATCATTTATTTTCAAGAAATTAATAGAGTATTATAAAATTATATGGATTTATAAGATAATTATTATATAAGTATCTAAATATATTTTCAAATATAAACAATTCCAATTAAACTTGGTTTGAAATGAAAAACTCGTACTACAATAGTAATTTTAATATAAAAACATCATGAAAGGGAGAAACATGGATGGATGTTTAAATAACTATAATTTTAAACATATCATCATAAAATAACATCTTTGTAAGTATATGCATCACAAAAAGAAACAAGTGGTGAGTATGGAATGTGTCTCATATAAATAATACTGAGATGAAAATGAATTACCTCAGGTCTAATATTTACTCATAAATATTCAAAAATAATATATAATAAATAAAAATTAATGATAAATTTATTATAAATCCATAATAATATCCAAAATAAAATTTATGATTTACTTATGCCATCTAATCACCCATTTATTTACAATTCTCTATTAACATTATTATTTTGGGAGACAACTACTGTATTTTCCATGACTTGTTTCTATGGGGAAGTCAATGTCATTGTAAATTTACCATGGTTCCATAAAATATTAAATTTTAATCATGATATAATTATAATATACATTCATTATATATATTGATAGTCTTATGTAAAATGAACATATATAAAAATGAATTATATTTTTTATTGAGATGGTAGGTCGTATGTATGCATTCATGTTGTTTTCATTTTCTGAAAAAAGAAATAAAAGAATATTAAATATTATTCTATAATTATTGAATCAAAATGATATCATAAACATCATATATGATCATAATTTTCATCCTTATAACCAATCATGTTAAATGGTTATGAAAAATTAATTACTCTACTTTTTATTGATGATTTGTTATACATACACATGAGTCATGTTTTTGTATTATATAACACGAAATGGAGGTGGAAAATGGTTAAAAAATTCATTAATAAAAATTAAAAATATTTAATATAATAAATTAAATATTTTATAATTTTTACAATAAATTTTGAGGAATTTTAGCAATAAATGAAATTTAAAACACTCAGTTAAGAGTTATACCTCTTCATTGTGAATCCTTCATTAGTTTAAACCTTAATCCTTGAAAGGATAGTATTTTAGAAATATTAGATTTTACAAGGAATTAAGAATTAATATTAAATGGTATTAATATAAGTATTAGTTGATGAAGGAGGCTCTAGAAGTGTGTTTAAGGTAGTAAACGTGGTATCCATTTGTTTGAGAAATGACACACATGGAATTACATAAATTATTAAATAATACAAACATAATAATCTTTCCAGGTGGAACCATTTAAATCCAAATAATTTGATAATATGGGTTATTGTCTATAAAAACTCAAAATAATAAATTTGGGAATGTTTTGGATAATGTTTAATCCTTACGTTATAGTTAAACCACTTTAACATGATTTTAACCACAACTGGAATAACATAAATTTTTAACATGATAACATAAGGGTATAACCAAAAATAAAAGATTTCTTATTATCAATATTCATATGATTATTGAAAATTTCGAAAAAATATCATATTTAATTTATATAGGAGTTATAAATTATATTTAATCTAAAAACACAAGAGACATGGAAAAATGTTTTTAAAAAAATTCTAGATTTTTTTTAGAATCGTTTTACCTTCGGGTGAAGTGATATTTTATTTTCCATTATTTTTTTATTAAAAAACTAAGACTGTTTTTGATAATTTTTTAATAAAATACTGAATTTATTCATTCAAACATTCCATTAATTGCAAAAAATCAAAAATATTTTTAATTTACATAAAATATAATATTTCTTTACAGAAGTCAATCGTGGGTTCCAAATAATAAAATAATGTAATAAAATAAATTAATTAACTCATAAAGGATTAATTTTTTCAGAACTTACTTCATTCAAAAGGTTAAATTCATGATTCAGAGTAATTTTTAATGATTTAAATCATGGTTTTTACCTAATTTTACCTCTTTTACCGAGCTGATAAGTATTTACTATAATCACTATTAATAATGTCCTAAAATTAACATATCACTATTGTATTATAATAATTATAATGATTGAAAATATGGAATCCATTTTAGCAAATTTTACTCTTTTTAATATCAAATTTTAATTTATAATTAAACCCACAAAATGGGACAAAAGTTGTTTTCTGATTAAAATTTTTTCATAAGTATAATGTTTTTATATAAAAATTCCATATAAAGAATTATTATAGTGACCATAATTGGATTATTAATAATAATTTATAATTAATTATACTTTTAAAATCATTTTTAATTAAAATGGAACTTTTTAAGTGCTTTTAATGAAAATGACGTTTTCATTAAAAATATGTATTTTCTACTATTCATCAGAAAATTAATATTTTCAAAAAATTATCCAAAATTTACTTCAGATAATTATGAAATGATGACTTCAATAATAAATTTTATTTTTTCATTTCATTTTTGTAAAATATTGTGAAATTAGTTATTTTATTTATTCACAAAAAATAATAATAAATGATTTTTGATGAAAATATAATTTTAAAGAATATAAAAAATTAAAAATTTGATTACTTAGTGAACAATATGTTTTCTTTGTCTGAAATATTTTAACATATTTATCAAAATTCCCATATTTCTATTCATGCAACTAATTTTAAAGCTTGGGTCATATCATTCACTGTAAATAATAATATTTCAATGGTATGTTCTAGTTTGTTTAAAAATTGTATTGAATATAACACAATTAAATGATGAAATTAAATTTATTTGAATAAAAATCATAAAATCATTTGATGTTACACTATTATTCCCCTTAGGCTACCCATTACAGTATAAATCTCCCTGATCATATAGTTTGGGATCGTTGATATGTCAAAGGGGTAAGAAACAAGGAGAAGTTGAGGGATATGATAATTGAACACAAAAAAAGAAAAACATTAATTAGAATGTAATGAATTATAATATATCCTAATATAATTGAACCATGCCTATGGATAATGATTGGATCTTTTTTAAAGGGAGTGTTGGAGATGTATTTATAGACATCGGATCAGATACTTTTTCATTATACTTTAAGTAGGAGCTAAGAATTTATTTCATCTTCCCTTAGATGGTTTCCAAATGTCATGGTCGATGGTTGAGATGGATTCAATTGAGAATAACTTTGATATTCTTCCCATCTTCAGTATTTTCCCCAAAATAGTGATCCACGCATCTTAGGGAATATTACCAGGCCTATGTGATAATCTGATTCATGGTGTTGTGAAAAATCATATTCTATAATGTGTGATCACATGAGAGAGCTTTTGAGTGATGTAGATACAAACTAGTTCTTCAGTTGAATGATAGAGGTGTGATTATTCATGTTCTTGGTCGTGGGGTTAGGCCTATAATAATATTTATTTCTATGTATGTTTGTGTCAACCTAGTGAAGAGATTGATATTTTGTCTCGGGCAGGAAGAGATGAACCTCAAGGCAGTTTTGATTGAGCATGTAGGCAGAGAGGTTATAATAACTCGAATTTTACTAGACAATTACTTTGTGAAAATCACGTTTTTAGCTGTTCTAGGAGGAAATGGTGGCTTATTTCAATATGTTTCTAAAATTCTAGTTTTCCATCGATAACTCAGGAGGTCGGCATTCGAATGTCAGCACATCGATGAGTCAGTGAATCAGAATAATTGAGTTAGTGAGTCAGCATTGGTGAGGCTTTTCATCATCATTAGTGAGTTAGAAGTTTTTCACTACTGAGTCAGGGGTATCGGTATCGGTTAGTCTGTGAGTCGGCATCACTGAGTTAGGGTGTCGACATCGGTGAGTCAGGGGAATTGGCATCGGTGAGTCAATGGCCTCAATGGGTTATGGAAACGATAGGTCATTGTGCCAATAGGTCATTATTTCCATTGGTCATTGCATCATTTGGTCAGCATCTATGTCTTAGCATCGGTTAGTGGCATTCACAGCTCAATCGTCTAAAGATCTATTTCGGTGAATCACCCATCGATTACTCGTTTTTAGTTTTTTTTGGGGTTTTTCACAGTTTTCCTATTTCATCCTACCTACATAATATTTGATGTAAACCGAGTTTAGAGAATTGTTTTGTGTTTTTAATAACACCTTGAAGGATATTAAATATATCATTAACAAACTAACATTCTGTGGGATTTGAGATACATAAACCACGTCATCTTGACAACCAATCCACAATTAATTACTTTTGTAAAACATTATTCCTTTATATCAGATATGGCCTTTCATTGTCTAGGAACCCCGCTTCCTAGTATTTTTTTAAGTTCACCTTGGTGAACCTAGAGTTCTTCTCCCTAGATGAGTCATTCACCTATTCTAGAGCCCCACCTACTCAATTGTCATGGAGTTCATTCATGCTGCTCTTGTAACCACCTGTTCTTGACCTAATGACAAAATTCGATAATTTGATCAACTAGTATATATTTCTTCCAACTCTTTTAAATTTTTTATCATTCATATTGGGTGTACAAATGATTTTTTTAAGAATATATGAATACATTTCTCAAAATAAGAATTAAATAAAAGTTAAATGTGATCAAAAGATGACAGGGTAATTAAATAATGAATGGGGTGTGGTTTGATGTTTGATCATCTGTTTTATTTTGTTATCCTTATTGATGTTTTTATTTATTGTGGTTATAATTCCTTCTAAGAATAATAGTTGCTGATGTTCTTTTTCAATGCATGGGTGACTCTTTACAACTATTATTATTTCCTAATAAATAATTGTTATAAATTCTAATATGGATAATCACGTATACTCAATTAAATAATGTGAATGCCCTGAGATGAGAACCCTTGTATGATCACCCCTATTTATCAAGAGGGTTAAACAACATGGATTGCCAAATATGAATATGTATACACATAATGTTGATAGATTTGCTTGAGTTAAGTGTTTTTATAGGTTTTGTAACCTTGTGTGAGTTGTGTGGTGCGGTTGTTAAGAGCATGGTAATGAGTAAAAGGTTGTACATAGGGGTTGGTTCTCTGAGAAGGGTGTGGTATGTGTGTGCAGTGAGACTGTAATTAAATACTAGTCTTTTTTGGGATTTGTGTGTGGGGTAGTACATGTTGTGTGTTGGTATCTCGGTTTGAGAGATATATTGTTTGTAAAATTAATGGACATGTAGGCCAATGAACTACCTTTGTTGTGTTGTGGTCGTCTAATGGTGTTGGGTAGTGGTATTGTGGTGTGGATATGATCTCATTTTTAGTGGGACAAAAAATCTAGTTTCGTTTTCATTTTGTTAAGGTTATGGTTGTAAATTTCCCAATAATGCGGGAATCAATGAATTTGAACCACTAAATAAATAAATGATAAGTGTTTAAATGAAAATTTGTTTGAATAATGCTTTGTAAGTGGTTGTTGTGTGGTTATGTATATAGGGGTAGCAGAAAATGTGGTTTTGTATGAGTTGGTTTTCTGTCGTGGGGACCCATTGGTTGGACAGAGTGTTTCTTACCTATATATATATATATAAATAAATTATAGTTCATGGTTATTTATATATGCACCCCACCCTTTTTGAGAACAATATTTTGAATAACTCAATTTCATGGGGTGATTTTTTTCAAAATTTTAGTGGGAGTATGGATGGCTAGTAATTGACATTCTCCATCGCACCCTCTTCCAGGTTTATACCGCTAGAGCATATTGGCTTGAGGCTTACCATTGTCCATGATACGTTGGCAAGGGGTTTCTTAGAAGATAGGACTAGGTGTCTGTGGTCCAGGATTGTTTTCCCAAGTGTCATTGGGATGAGACCCAGGTGTCTTCGGGCGACAGGTGTGTTTTTTATTTCCAAGATGACTATAGGTGGAATTTTCTGTTGTTTGTGGCCCATGAGTGTGTGAGTGGGTTATGGAAATGAGAATGCATTTGGGAGGAGTGGTAGCATTAATGTGTTAGTTGTTATAAATGAGCAGCTAACCAGTGGGAAAGTGATGCAACGTACCCAAATATCGATGTTCTTATACTACTGCTTTAATGGACTTTCCATATTTGATGAGTGTGCCTTGGTGAGGCTGGGATGGTTAGTATTCTTTGGTATGCTCTTTGAGGATCTACTATTTTCTCACATAGGCATTATTATATTCCCCGAATTGTACATAGGTGGGCTTAGTTTCCCTACTAGGTATACTTATATACTCACCATATGTATATGAAACCGTGTTCATGTTTCCAGGAGGATGTTGATGGATGTGTTGGACATTACAAGCTCGAGCATCTAGAATGGTTGTTGTTTCTTCATAGTCTCTTTTCATTTTGTAATTTACATTGGTGTTTTTTATACCATGTATCATATTAACTTTTGAAAATGCATTTAGGAACGGATTTTGGAATTAATTTTACTTTTAGTATTTGGTGCTTCTTGAGATTTACCATCATATCTCCCAATATTGTTCTATAAATGGTTAATTCCTTCTCTATTATGTGATATTCTATAACCTTTGTTCTATTCATTACTTTGGGGCCTATTGAAGGTGTCACTCGGGGGGGGGGGGGGGGTGGGGGTCATTATCTCTCCTTCATCATGAGGAATGAATGGTGTGGAACTCTATTGTCCCCTCCCTCATCTTAAAGATGGAAATTCATAATTAATTGTATTAGATGGGATGGTTTTCAGAGTTTGAGAGGTAGGATGGATTTTGGATTTATTCATACTGATGATTTCATGGGATGGTAGCGAAATAGAGTGAGGTGACCTTGGTGTGTGAAATACACCAGGGAAAACCAGCTAGGAGGCAGAATTCTAGGCCCCCATGTGATCTGATGCAAGGACTTTGGAGCTTCTAAACGACCAAGTGAGCCTACACTGATTACAGTGTAGTGACCCTTGGGGGAGGAAGAAGACTGATATTTCATGGGATGACTATGAGAAGGAGTTCCGAATGGAATTCCATTCTTCCACGATCAATTCCAGGAAGAAGAAGGAGATATTATCCTTCCAGCAATGAATTTTGTCAGTGAAGGATATTTGGATCATGTTCAATGATCTTCTATGCTTTTCACTGGATCTCATTTAGGATGAGGAGTCCCGATATTCTTAGAGGAGGGGCTCTAACCTTTTCTTCAATTTTATATCACTCACTTCTCACTACAGACATAATTAGAGGTTCAAAAGATGGTTGAGTTAGTGGGAAGGATTCACATGATGTATGATGTGCTATGAGAGTGGATCCAGCTATGTTTTTCAAATTGGAAGGTTGTTGGCTGAAGGTCTCCATCATCAGGGACATCCAAGTTTTGGCCAGCGTGGAGTAGGCCTCAGCAGTTCCAGTTATGATCCCTTGGTCTTATCCCATTCCCCATGGATCTAGTGCCTAGGTTCTTTGTCGATGGAGGATGTCGACATCTTTAGAACTAGTTCTCATTTCGTTCACCATAAAGTGTGGTTGGGCAGGTTTAGCACCAACTTCAAAAGTAGCTGTTACCAGTCAGGCCCTACCTCTAGAAGGGGAATTGAGCTCCTTCTCAACCATGGGGAGATAGTACCATAGTATTCCGACCCTATGGTGCTCCTTAGGGACCTCTACTAGGGCATGGTTGGGGAGGTTGTCGATAGCTGAGGGGTAGGCAAGTCATGTGTGGGATGTTTCACACCGCGGAGGCATCAGTTTCAATAGGGATGGATGTTGTTTGAGGTACAATAAGTCTATTTTTAATCTTGTGTGTGTTATGATTGATTTAATATCCTCTCATTCCTTTGTTTTACCCAATCTATCCCATACTCTAGGATCGTATGTAGAGAGACATCCCATTGCCTCTGGTGTTTATTACACTATTTGGTTGTCAGACCAATCTATTTGATGTTTTTCAAGGATATAGTATACTATTGGGGCTACATCAGTTCAGTGGTGATCTACATCTAATACAGATTTATCCATTTGGTTTCATTCTAGGAATCAAATGTTTTTTATACACACTATGATCAACTGCATCCAGAGAAGATTCGTTTTCTCAGATATCGGAAACCAGTGCATAGATTTCATCGGTGAGCGGAGTTTTCCAGAGGGTTGCGAGTATATAGATCCTCTTCTTTCATTGTTAGTCAAGTTATCAATGGATATAGAAGATGTAGAGATTTTATAAATTCAAGGTGTTTTAAGTGACTTTTTGATGTCTTTGCTAAAGAGGTTTTGACTCTACCCCTTTGATGTGACGTTGAGTTATGAATAAACTTACAACCGAGTGCTCGTACGATTTTGATCGCTCCCAATAGAATTGACCCTTTTTAATTGTAGAAGTTTCGGATTCAGGTTGACTACCTAATAAAGAAGGGTTTCGTCTATCGATGTGTAAATTCATGGGTTACATTATTATTTTTCACATAGAAGGTGGATGGTGGTCTAAGAATTTGTGTATACTACCAGATACTAAATCAAGTGACTGTCAAGAACCATTACCCCTTTCTGGGGATTGACGACCTTTTTGACCAGTTGAAGGGAGAAGTTTGGTTTCCTAATATTGATCAATGGACTGGATATTACTAGATGTGGGTGAAGGAAGGTGAAATCATGAAGACTGCATTCAAGTGCATGTATGGACACTTTGAGTTCTTGGGCATCCATGTCGGTGTCACGAATTCACCAGTCGTGTTCATGGGGGTCCTAAACAAGGTTTTCCATGAGTACCTAAAATTATTCTCCACCATGTTCATTGATGATATCCTAATATACTCAATGATAGTGGAGGGGAATTACAAGCTACTGAGGACTATCTTGGAGGTCCTCTAACACCACCAATTGTATGAAAATTTGTCTATGTGAATGTTCTAGACACGAGAGGTGCACTTCCATAGACATATTGTGTCTCAAAAAGGGATATAAGTGGACTCATCAAAGGATTAGGTGGTTGTTTCATGGGTAGAACCCATGAATGTGGTGGAGGACCATAGCTTCCTAGGTCTGGAAGGCTATTATAATAGGTTTGTACCTGGCTTCTCTTGAGTTTCATCTCCATTGATAACCTTTACCAAAAAAGACAAAGTCTTCATTTGGACTGGAAATTTTATGGAATATTTTTTCAATTTGAAGGGTAAATTGGTTAGTTCCTAGTTCATTGGTTTCTAGAGGAAGGGGTGATGTTCGAGGTGTTCGTGGCACTTTTCGACAAAACATGGGATGAGTGCTGATGCATCAGTGATGAGTAATCTGTTATGGGTCTAGGTAGTTACGTTATCACGAATATAACTATAACACTCATTATATATATCTTGTAGTGTTCATTTTCATGCTAATGTTGTGGCGGAATTACCTCATTGGGGTGTGCTTTGTGGTCTTCATGGATTAAAATATCTTGAGTTGCATATTTTCCCAACGAGACCCGAATTTGCTGCAGCGAATGTGGATGGAGTTCCTCCAAAATTACAACAATGAAATATCTTACTCCCCAGGTAAGGGGAATGTGGTGGCTGATGACATGAGTAAGAATTCATAGAATGAGGTATTTTGGTAATTCAAGAATGCTTGGAAGGAAATATATGAGTTGTCCGATTTTCACCTAGATGTTGGGGAGGACAGTAAAAAATGATATCTATTTAATATGACAGTGTATTATTCCTTGGTGAAATAGGTAGAAGAGTATTAGTGGAAAGAATCAGTGGCTGATGTAATGTGTGATCCCATTTCCTAGTATGATTCTCTGGAAGGATGGTAAGAGAAAATACAGATATAGGATTTTGTTTTGTGAGAATCTGTCTATCCTAGTGGAAATAAATGAATGACTTATCCATGAGTTTCATAGCTCACCCCTAGTGGTAAACCCAATAGTTTCTAGGATGTACCTAGGCATTAGGGAAATGTTTTTTGTCTTGGGATAAAGTAGTAAGTGTCATAATTTATGCCAAAGTCCCTAATGATTCAACAGGTTTAGAATGAAACCCATGTCCATGGTGGTGTGTTTCATCCCTTATATGTTCTCGAGTGGATGTGTGATGACATATTGATGGTTTTTGTTATAGGATTGCCCAGTAAAATGGGAGAATGTGATGCTCTTTGGGTAGTGGTGGATCAATTGAAAAAATTGGATCACTTCCTAGAAATAAAGGATTCATGTGTGGTGGATGTATTAGCATAGTGGTACATAGACAAAGTGGTGAGGCTATATGGAGTTCCAGGACCCATCATCTTGGATTGAGATGCAAGGTTTCCCTCATGAGTGTGGAGGGGGTTACAACATGATTTCAACACCTACATACTCCTCAGCACTAATTTCCACCCTCTTAAGGATGTAAAAACTGAGAGGACCATCTAGACGATGGAGGATATACTGCGAACAAGTGTTTTGGACTTCATAGGATCATGGTTATGACAATTTCCCCTATTATAATTTTCCTACAATAATACCTATCACGCTACATTTGACAGGCCACCATTTGAGGATTTTTATGGAAGACCATTTCATTCACTTATATGCTAGATATAGGTAGGATATGTATCCCTCCTTGGACTATAGGTAGTGCAGTGCACAATGGAGAAAGTTCATCTTTCGTGAGAGAGGATGGAGTCAACTCTAGACTAGAAGAATTCGTATTCCAATCATAGGAGTAGGCCCTAGGGGTTTGAGGTAGGGTAACATGTGTTTATAAAGGTATCTCTGTGATGTGGATAGTGGAGGTTTGGTAGGGTAAGATTGCTTTCTCCTGGGTTCATTGGACCTTTTGGAGGTGTTGGGACAAGTTGGAATGTGGCATATTAACTAGAATTTCTACCACAGATGGAGAGTATCCCCAATTTCTTTCGAATTTCTAATCTCTATTGGTATCTACATGAAGAATCCCACATCTATGACTGGGGCGAGTTGGATGTTCAGGATGACATGACATTCATGGAGCGACAAGTAAAAATTGAGGATCATGAGGAAATGAAGCTTCGTGGGTGGACCATTCCCTTGGTTTGTGTGAAATAGATGCATTGTGGACTCAACGAAAGTGCTTGGGGTTGATAATGATAGATGTTTTCTATGTACCCGGAGTTATTATTAGTTTGATCTTCTTTTTTACTTTTTACATTACTTCTGATGTAATGTTTGACCTCTCCTGTTGTACGATTGGTTTTTTCCATCTTCTCTGATTTTTTTAAAAAATTATTTCCTGTGGGGATGTGATAACTAGATCTTTAATCATGATCTATTAATTTGGTTTTTATTAAACTTGTGCGGGTGAGTCAGTTCCACCAAATGCAAATAGTATCTTTACATGGAAGAAGTTGCTTTTTAATCCATGTGTCTAGAAAACAAGACCATTTGTGTTGGTGTGGTTATTTGGGGCAGTAGGGATTTCGTTTTTTTTTTCACATTTTTTGAGGAGATATATGTCAAGGTGGTTTCCATAGATGTTGATGCTTTCACTCCATCATTAAAAAATAATAGAATGTGGTTTTATCCTAAGAGGTATCTTAAGGGGTGTTTGTTAAGATCCCATTTCTTCTGGGTTAGTTTTAAATTCTCGAGGATGAAAATAGTTTGAGAGGTATCTAATGTAACAAACCAGATTTCCTTGGAGCATTCCTTTGTGAAAAAATAGTTTTTTAGGTGTTCTTGGAGGAAATGGTGGCTAATTTCAAGAGTTTTCCAAATTTCTGATTTTCCATCGAAAGCTCTGGAGGTCAGCATTGGTATAATAATGTATCAGTGAGTTAGTTTGTTGGCATCGGTATTTCAAGGCATTTTTATTGGTGAGTTAGGGGAATTGATATTGATGAGTCAGTGCATCGGCATTAGTGAGTCAGGGCATCATCATCTATATGTCAGGGGTGTTGGTGGGTCGTGGCGTCTGTAGGTCATTACGTTAGTAGGTCATTGTATCTTTAGAACATTTTGTTGGTGGTTCAGTATCAGTGGATAAGCATTAGTAGGATGCATTGGTAGCTCACCAATTGGTGGCTCTGCATCAGTGACTAATTTGTAGTTTTCCCCATTTTTTCCAGTTTTCTAGTTTCACCCCTCTTATGTCTTATTTTACATAAACTGAGTTTAAAGACTTTTTTGGGAATTTTAGTGAACATTTTTAATGACATTAGAAATATATTAAACATCATAATGTTCTATGGGATTTGATATACATGAACTACATGATCATGATAAAGATTCCATGATTAATGACTTTTGGAATCCATACCTCCTTTAAAATAGGATATGGTTATTCAATGTCTTGGAACATCCGTTACTTGTGTGTTTTTTGTTTCTCCTTAGTGAACCAAGATTAATTCTCCATAGATGATTCGTACGCCCATGTTATAGTCCGTCCTACTTTGTTGTCTAGGATTTCATTCATGCAGCTCACACAATCTTCTGTTCTAGGCACAAGGAGGAACATTGGTCCTTTGATCTTTCGATAGGGATTTCATCTGTCTCTTATAAATTGTCAATAATGTGGGGTGGGTGTAATAATGATTCTTTTTCATGAATAGATGAATAATTTTTTTAAAATATGAATTTAATATGAATTGAATATTATCAAAAGATAATGGGGACATTAAATAATGGGAAAAGAGTAGTATTATGTTTGATCGTCTATTTTATTTTGATATCCTTGATGATGTTTTGATCCCTTTTGGATGTAAATCATTCTGAATATCATCGATTTTGCTGTTATTTGTCTATTCATGGCTGACTCTTTACAACTATTAGTATTTCCTTATGAATAATTGGTATAAATCCTAATCTGGGACATCATGTATAACCAGCTAAATGAAATGAATTCCCCAAGACGAAAACACTTGTATGATCACCCCTCTTTATGAAGATGACAAAGAAGAGTGATTACCAAATTTGAATATTTATACACATCTTGTTGATCAGTGTGGTTGAATAATATTTTTTGTTGAGTTTTTTATCCATCTACGAGTTGGGTGTTGTTGTTGTTAAGAGCATGGTCGTGGGTACAGGGATGGACAGAGGAGTTGGTTCTATAAGAATTGTGGGGTATGTTTGTGTAGTGGGTCTACGGTTCAATAGTAGTTGATGTGGGATTTGGGTTTGGGTAGTATAGGGGGTTTGTTGGTATACCAGTTTGAGAGACTGATTGATTTCGGAATGGATGGACTTGTAGACAGCTTAACTATAACAACACTTCGCTTTATTAAAAAATTAATCTAGATTAATTACATAAAATATTCACTCGATACAACATAGAAGATCGAGAGGTCTAGTATCTTTGGGGCTTGAGAACATTACATAACAACATAAAATATGAAATACACATCATTATTGAAATCCTCTTTTACATGACCACACACATTCCTTTGTACTATAAGTTGTACGGGATAACCTAAGGAAATTCATAAGAAAATGGCAGTCTATAAATCCCAGTAAGTGTGTAAAAAAAATAACATGAATAATATAGTACATGTTAGGCAATAGGAATTTCAAAATATAATAAGAAAAACATGAAAATAAAGGCATGATATAGCATGATTAACATATAATTGAAATGTGGCATTAACATTTAACATGATATTATCATGAGCTAAGGCTCATTGGACATGAGGCATTAGTAAACCCTCATTGAACATGAGTTAGAAATAGTAACCCCTCATTGTACATGAATTATCATGATTATAATGTTTACCCAATGCATTGGAGTGCTATTGGGGCACACCATTCATAATCATTTCATTTCGTGCTTAAGTGTGTCACATGGATCATATAACATGGATTCAATAAACATAATCATTTATTCCAAGATAAATGAATTTGTAATTCATACCTGAAACTCTAAAATAAATAAGTAAATTCTCATATTGTATAATACCCTTGTTAAATAAATATGCATGGTATTCACTACACAATGACATTGGCTTGGAAAATCGCGGTCCAATTTCAGCAGCATAACAACGTGACATAAGAACTCATAAAAATCGATGATGAGAGATAAAGGGGTGTCTCATCATATGTAAAATAAATGTACAGTAATTGGGTCATATAGATACATGTCCCAATATATGTAATGGAATTAAATTCATAATACAAAAAAATTTCTTGATTGTGAATTAGAAGAGAGATATTCCTTATGGAATTTCAGCATGGTAGATACTGTACATGGGAAGAATTAATGAGAGAGAATGATGTCTATCATCAATAAAACATAAGGAGGGATGTATGGGTGTGGTGATTAATTGTTCCTAAACATTATTAATTGAAAAAACAAGGGTATATAAATATAAATAAACCTGGAAAAAAATGATAGAGGAAGAAATCCCTTATGTGGAAGTGTGATCCCAAAGGATTGGGAGAGGCTTGAGAGAGGATTATTGGGAGATTGGGGTTCCTTGTGAGGATTTTAATGAGTGTATGGAAGGATAGGGACGTTATCAAAGGGTTTCTGTTGAAGATAAGTGGGATCCTGGGTGGGTTTGTATAGGAAAATAGAGGGAATTCTTTATTATATGGGTTTTGGACACCACACATAAACCAAACAAAAACACAAACCAAACATGGTTTATGCACATGGTTATTGCCAAAGGGGAGTGGAAAAAATTATTTTATAAGGCCAGTGGTCTATCTTCTTGGAATATAATGCTTAATTATGTGGAGGTGAGTCACACTATCAAGGAAATCATTTTAATGGTTAAAATGTTTTATATATCTTGGAGGGTCAACTAAGTCACCATAATATTAATCAAAAAAATTATAAAATCACATTATTTTAATGTTAGAAAAAAAAATTTACGAACTACTCATTTATATTATTTTATAACATCACTATTGGATTATTATGAGGTCATAAAACCCATTATATAATTAAATGGTCTTTCATTTTTTACCCAAAAAACGATTATCTCAGAAAATAAGGAAAAAACCATCCTTTGATAATTTTAACGTCCAAGTTCCAAAAATAATATTAATATTATCTAAATAATTTCTTAAGTGGGTTATTTTTAACTTTTAAAATAAAAATTGACATTTATAAATAGTTCATGGTTTTGAGAAAAACAGCTTTCAAACATTAATAAAAATTACAATTATATTCATAAAAATTACATGATCATTTATATTTAATAAAACATAATTTAAAAATAATATTTTATTTAAATATATTTTAATATAAATTTTTTTAATTAGTCAAAATAGATATCTTAATTTAATATTATCTAAAAATCCTATTTTTTCTTCATAAAATATTTATAAATTAAGAGTAAAAAAAAATTATATTATTTATTCAATACTAATATAATGAAAATAATCATATTTCTAGTGTCTTGTTAAATAACCCCTGATAAAACCTGCATATGACCTAAGGTTAAGGTGTGTGATGGTGATAAACTCTTGGGGTGGCTTGTATGAAATCTTTTGGGTGGAAATTTCAATCAAATTCTACTTCTCCCGAAGGTTGTTTGATTTGAGATTAACGTATTCAAGCTCAACTTCGGTTTGGTCAGGAGCGAATCCCAGTGATTCCACCTCCTTTTCGAGCTCTGATAAATGGGCCTCGTATGGATAAATTCTGCGTGATGAACTCATCGCTTCATTATTGTGAGTAAATTGTATTTGTTAAAGACCTATATTTATATTAACCAATTTATCACTGTTCAATGGCTATATTAGCAATGGTTATAATTATTAATGGTATTTTGAAATCCAAAAACCCAAAACCAAGGAAGTGAATATTTTATATAACCATTTTACATAAATAGTAATTTAATTAGATCAAGATGAATTTTTATTAATAAAAGTTTGTGTCGTTAAAATATTCTGCCCTTACAAAATTTCTCCCCTGAAATTTTCTTTTCCCACACTAAAATAGATGCGGGTAACTCTACGACATCACTTCCTCCGATTACCATGTTTCTTATTCAAACATGTGGTTTCTCCACCACATGATCACAAGGGCATTGTCTTATTTTGTTAAACTTTTTCCCCATGATCTATGTTCATCACCAGCATCTCCTCATGGGAGATGTCATTCTCCAATGGTACCACCTCCAAATTGATTACATGTGATGGTATGGGTATTTACATCCTCAAGAATGATACATGGAATATATCTTGTACTTGAGATAGGTTTAGTGGGAGTGATATTAAATAGGCCACAACTCCCATGTGATCAAGTATGTCAAAAGGGCCAATGTACCCCTGAATAAGCATTCCCTTCATCCCAAATATCATAAATCTCTTCCATGGTGATATACAGAGGAATTATTTATCTCCCACATCAAACTCTAGGTCTCTTAAATACTTATCAGTATAGCTATTTTGATGACTCTGAGTATCTTTAATTTGTTTTTGGATGATCTAAAACTTCTCCACCATTTCTTCGACTTTTTCTGGAACAATTAGTATTTTCTCCCCAACTTCATCCTAACATGCCGGTGTTTTTCACCTCTACCCATAAAGGTATTCATAAGGAGCCATTTTTATGATTGAGTGGAAATTATATTCTATGGGAACACAACTAGAGGATGAAGTTTATACCATCCTCTTTTTATGTTTATTGGTCATGCTCTCAACATCTCCTCTTGTGTTTGGATATTCCACTCAGATTGGACATCTGTTTGAGGATAATATGCAATACTAATGTTCAACTTGGTATTCAGAGCACCTTATAGACACTTCCAAAAACTAGAGGTGAACTTGGATCTCGATTGGATACAATCGATAATGGTACACCATGCATCCATACCACTTTTCTGATAAATTTCTGTGCTTGTTGATGAAATGAGAAATTCTATTTATTTTAAATGAACTATGTAGTATTTTTAAGAAGATCCGCAAAAACCCATATATCATTGTTTCCTTTGGATTTATTTATATTTCCATTGAAAAATTCCATTGTTATTTTCTCCCATTTCCATGATGTTCTGCGTAATGGTTGCATCATCCCCTTGGACATATCCTCTCATCATTTAGTTTCTGACATACCAGGAACTTTGATGTATACTCAGTGATATTCTTTTTCAGGTTATCCCACCAATATTTCTCTCAGAGATCCTGATACAGCTCTATGTTTCTTGGGTGAATGTAGAACCTTAAACTATGTGCATCATCCAAAAGATCATTCATTAACTATGGATTTTATGGAACTTATAGTCTAGATCCAAATCTCACAATTCCTTCTTCATTAACATTGAACACTAAGGATAACCATTTTTGACAGTTTCCACATTCATTTGAATTCCCACATCATCCTTTTGAGCATCCATTAACCGTTAAAAAAGAGATGGTGAAGAAATAATTTGTGAAAATATTGATGATGTTCTATTCTATATGACTCCTTTGTCCATCTTCATTAAATATAAAAATACTAGATCCTCTTCAATTTCCATTAATGATAGCATTTATGGGTCCTTTCTACTTAGAGCATCTGCCACAATGTTCGATTTACCAAGGTAGGTAATAAATTGAGAAGTCATAGTTTTTCATCAGCTCTATCCATCTTCATTAGCACATATTCAACTCTTTCTTTGTGAATATATACTTTAGTAATTTGTGATCTATGTATATTTTACACTTCTCCCAAAAGAGTTAATGTCGCCAAATATTTTAAACAAAGATTACTACAACCAACTCCAGATCATGTGTTTGATATTTTTTCTCTTGAACATTCAATTTCATTGAATAATATGTAATGAATTTTTCATTTTTCATCAACACACAACCCATTCCCTTCTTTGAAGAATCACTAAATCCAAAAAAATGTTCTCCACTTGTGGGTAATGAGATCAGGGGTGCAGTGATAAGCCTTCTTTTAAACACCTTGAATCTCTCTTTTCATTAATAACTCTAAGAAAACAAGAATCCCTTACAAGTAAGAATGGCAATAGGGTTTTAAAATCAAGAGAAATTTCTCAAAAATAGGTGATAATATCCTGCTAACCCCAGGATGCTATGGATATCTATCATCAATGTTGGCCTTAGTCATCCCTAAATTTCATCTATCATGGAGGGATCCATAGATATCACATGTCTTGTGATGATATGACCTAATAATGAGACCTCCTTCACCTAGAAATCACACTTTATATACTTTTCGTAGATATTCTCTTTTCTCTAGGACTCTACTACTATTCCTAGATTCTCCTCATGATCCTACTTTGTTTTGGAGTTTATTAGAATACTGCCTATAAATACTACCAAAAATTTGGTTAGGTAATTTATAAAGACTATATCCTTAATTTCCATGTATATTTTGGATAATTAGTTATTATTAAAGGAAATACTATGAATTAATAGTTCCCTTGCCTTGTACAAAAATAATTCTAGGGGATACCTCCTTCTTCACCCATATATGATAATATCCAGACCGCAAATCCACCTTGAATAGGTATTGTTCTTCATATAGCTGATCAAACAAGTCATCAATTCATGTCATATTATACATGTTCTTTATCATGATTTTGTTTAGCTCACAATAATCAATGAAAAGATGCATTGACCCATTCTTCTTCTTGATGAAGAGGACTGGTGAACACCATGGTGAAGCACTTGGGTGTATGAACCCTTTATCCAGAGTCTCCTATTGATGTTTCTTCATCTCCTCATGCTCCACAAAATCCATTCTATAATGAGTCTTGGATATTGGAAAAAAATAGGTATAAGATCACTTGTGAATTCAATATATCTTCTAAGAGGAAGAACAAACAATTCCATAGGAAAAACTTCAATGAATTCATTAATAATAGGCACGTCTTCAAAGATAGTTGCTTCCTTAGACTCAATCATATGAGCAAGATAAGTGTCCTCATATGGTATTATTATCCACATTTAAAATGTTGGTGCTAAGGAAAATTCATTCTCCTCCTTGCACATGTACAGAATCAGGGGTCAATTCTCCATATGGAGAGTGATTTCCCTCTCACAACAATTTATCTTGGCTCTATATACAGAAATCCAATACATGCTAATAATTGGATCAAATTCTACTAGAGGAAGTATGATGAGGTTCTATAGGTAGTTCAATTCAAAAATTGTTATAGGTGAGATGTTATATTCATAGGTTACAATGATTTCCCCATTTTTCATTCTCACTAAAATCCTTACCTCTATGATTTGTGGTGGTTTTCGGATTTTTATATTAAACATTTGGGATAAAAAATAATGCATAGAACCAGAATAAAAATGTATGTTCACTATTCTTGAATGAATAACTAGAATACCAGTCACCACATAATTTTCAGGGTTCACATCAGCGGTAGTGGTGGAAAAATCATTCTTTTTCAGCCTTGGAGGTTGTTGGATGCGTCAGAAAACCCTTGGATTGGGGCACTGGTTGGCCAAGTACCTTGTTTATTTTTAGTTAAAGCAATGAAAAACGCATTGGGGGTCAAACAGAGCATTCATATCCTATATCACAGCTTCTGATTTTTTTATCCGCAGTTAATGGAATGGTGCAGTCTTCATCCACTGCTAAAGCATTTCCTCACCTCCTTCAATCAATTTCCAGGGTGCTTTTATCTGCACCTTTGACTAGTGGGGTGTTGTATTTTTTTAGCACAGTTGGGTTTATCCATCGAGCTTCTTGAATTAAATTCCACCTTACACTTCTTATCCCCATGATACCCCGGAGATTATCCAATCTCCATTTCAACATTGAGGGAACATCATACAATTTCATTATAGCTCTCTACGTCACAAATCTCTATGTATTTTTTATGGTATGTTTTAGCCAACCAAATAAGCTGTAAACGTTGCATTAAGGAGTAATGAAAAAGACAATGGTGTATCATGCAAGCCTTGTGAAGTTTTCCTCATACACTCCAATGGAATTGATGTCTTTTTTCTTAAGGTCAAGAAAGTATATTTCCATCTTAAGTTAATGGGTGTGTGAAAAAAATTTATCGAAAAACATTTTTTAGGAATACATCCATTCAAATGCCTTGATCTCTTCCCTAGGATTCATTTTTTTGATCATTTTACACTATTGACTAGATTCACCCTTCATATGATAAGAAGCCAGAAAAACCTTCTCTTGTTCAGAACATTTAATTATGTAGAATATCTTTTCAATGGACTTGATCCATTGTGTGGAAATTGAGGGATTGGATAATCCATTAAATTTAGGAGGCCATTGTCTCTTAAATCTCACAATTGTGAATTTTTCTTTATTAGGGGGGTTTGAATGTACCTCTTGACCCATTTTTATATTCAAAACTTGAGTTAACTGAGATATTATCGTGACAACGTTTTCAATTCCTACTCCCATCAAATTGGGAATCTCATTAGAACAGTCATCACATTGATCTTCGTGTTGGTTGTTAGCATCATTCCTCCTATTATCATCCATTGGTTGGAATAAAATTAATGTTAGGGGTAACACATAAAGGGTAATCCAATGAAAAAAAGGGAAAAATTATAAATTACACTAATTTCATTATCTTATTAATTCCATGGTTTCAATCTATGTTATCTATTATTTACTTCCCAACATATATTCTAAAGGGGAATTTTTTCCTTAATAATGGTTCATAAAAATCTCATGAATTTACCAAAGTATATCCCCCCAGAGTGTAATGACCTGAAGTGTAGAAAGGATTATTGTCATACACTAGTTCACATTCAATTCTTGATCAACGTGGTGTTTTCAGGTTTTACCCCAATTAACATCTGTGCCCGAGCGGCCTCAACCTGCTCGTATCCAGACAAGGATTTGTTTTCATGAAAATCCACTTACTCAATAATCAAAAAAGGTATGTTTTTATTATACATAGAATTTTCCCTAAGGCTTTCACTAGGGTATTCTAATCCTAATCCAAAAAATAACTAAACATATCATCTGATACCAAGTACAACAACCCTTATCTTTGTTATAGACATAAACATGATGGATTACATAAAATATTCACTTTATAAAACATAGAAGATCTAGACGTCTGTTTTCATTGGGGTGTAAGAACATTACATAAAAAATTAAAATATGAAATTAACATCTTTATTGAAAACATCTTTTACATTACCACAGACATTTCTTCATACTAAAAATTTCATGGGATAACTTTAGGACATGCATAAGAAAAGGGTGATCCGTAAACCCCATTAAGGGAGTAAACAAGGTATAACATGAGACAAACTAGTGTCTTGGCACAAGGCCTTGAAAAAATCTTATTTTTAGTCTTGGCACGAGGCTTTAGCTATGTGGTTATGATAGTCTGGCATTATTCATTCCATCATTATGAAAGGGATTATTGATATTTCATGTGAATTTTTGACTTTTAGAATATCCATGTGAATAAGTAAATGGCATTATTTATTTTTATCTTTTACATAATATTCTTAAGTTCAAGTTTAAAAGGGATTTTGTTTTAGTTATACATTTCCTTAAATGATTATTCTTTTTTATGAAAGTTTCCGCAATATTGTTATCCTTACTGAGCATTTGAGGTCACCCCTTTCAATGTTTTATTTTTCCCAGGATGTGAAGAAGTAATTTATGAATGACCTTCAGGGATAGTATGAGGGGATATGAAGACATTATGTCGTTGTATTAGTTTTTACTTTATGATGTAATGTAAACTTTATGAATGTATCTAGTTATTCCAAGGCCACTAAACTAATAGGTCTTTAGAGATATTATCTTTTTTGATCATGCCAATGTTATGTAATAATGATCCAACTCTGGGTAACTGGGGTCGGGGTGTTACAGTAGGTATCCGAGGAAGTTTAGTACAAACCTTGAAAGCTAGATTTAGATAAACTCTTATTAGAGCACATAACCCTAAGATATACTTTGAGGATTAGTATAGAAAAACTGCCTAGAATTTTGGTATTGTAGAGATTTTTGAGTTTTCTGAGAAATATAATCATTTATGGATACGAGAAGGTAGAGAAAAAATTGGAACAGATGTACATAGGGGTAAAACCCAAAATACCGCTTTGAGCTAGATTCAAACAAGAAGTGGTTCAGGACAACGGGCATTGCTGCACTCTTGGTTACGACACTCCTGGGGGATATGCTTAGTATAATTATCATTTTATTTACAAACCATTATGAAGGTTTTATCAGTATATACTTCCTCAAAGAAAACATTTTTATGATTATGTATAATATCAATAAATAGTTCAATTTATGTTAAGTGTTTTACAAGTATGGAATTATATATTTTGATTCATAAACTAATCTAGTTTATGCCATTAGATAGAAATGGCACGTAGTTGAAGAAATGGAATCTATATCAATGCCTGCACTCCATATAGGGATTTCCCTCCTACTCAAGATAATTATAGTGGAGCTAGTGATACAATTGGTGCTGATCAGCTAATCACCGTACTGGGACAACTCACTCAGGTTATGAATAATAAACTTACCCGTATGGAGCACCCTGATCTGCAGAGTGGAGGATCAATGTTAGATATCTTCATGAGGAAACAACCACCAATGTTCAATGGGAATAAAAATCCTTTAGTAGATGAGCAATGGATAAATTCCCTAGAGAAAATATTTCATGCTTTAGGGAGTAGTGAAAGGGAAAAGGTTATCATGGAAGTTTACCGCCTCACTGGAGATGCTGATCAATGGTGGTACATGATTAAAAACACAAAGGATGATGAAGAAGTATCAAATATGGAGTGGAGGGAGATCAAAAAACTTTTCGTAGAAAAATACTTTCCTCATGAACATCGAGTAGATATGGAAATACAATTTTGGAGTTTGAGACAAAATAAGGATGAGAATGTCACAAAGTATGAGGATAACATTACAAGGATAGCAAGGTATGCTAGAGATTATATACGTAACCAAAAATTAATATTGATCATTTCTTTTATGGGTTTAAAACATTTCTCCATCGAGAATTAGTCTCACAATCCAACTCATCATATGAAGACATTGTCTCATGTGCTATAAAGGAAAAATAGGAACTCTCTAAGACTTATGACCGTAAAGAAAAGCAAGAGAAGAAGAGATCTACTGATCAATCTGGGAATGGAAATAAGGGGAAGAAGGGAAAGTTTCAATATCCATCCTGCAGTAAATGTGGGAAGAAACACCCACGTACTTTCTTGAATGGAATGGGAGTCTATTACAAGTGTGGAGAAAAAGTCCACTATGCTCGTGATTGTAAGGAGAATAAGGAAGCTACCGATGTCCAATGCTACAATTGCAGGGATATTTGACATTATACAAATGAATTTCCTAAGATTCAAGGGAACATACCTCATAAAATGAAAAGGGACCAAGTCCAAGTTTATTCTATCAATACTGCTGAGGTAGAAGCTCCGAAAGACGTGGTGGCGGGTAATTTAATGGTTTCCTCAAGTTTTGAAAAAACATTATTTGATTCTGGATCATCGCATTGTTTCATATCTTCCCAGTTTGTTAAGAAAATAAGATATTTCAAATTTGACTTAAAAAGGAAGTTATCAGTTAAAACTCCTAAGTGAAGTATCAATGCAACAAAGTTTTGTGAATCAGTCCCCATTAGAGCACATAAATGTTCTTTTCAATTCATCTCATCGTCATAACTATGATTGAGTTTGATATAATCCTCGGTATGGATTGGATTTCAGACCACAATGAAAAAATTTATTATAAGAAGATAGATGTTACTATTTATGATGATGCTGATAAGGAACACCTTATCTTTAGAGCAGAATCAGCACTACCTAATTCTTACCTAGATCCACCCACAGTAGCTCAAATAAATTCAATTATTGGGGAGGAAGAGAATGAAATGACTGTGGGTGAGGAAAGGAATGTTCAAATAGAGGATGTAACTATTGTGAAAGAATATGTAGATGAGTTTATGGAATATTTACCTGGACATTCTCTAGAATGAGAAGTTGAGTTTTCCATTGATTTAATTCCTGGATCAAGGCCTATATCGATGACCCCTTATAGAATGGCCACCGTGGAATTAGTTGAACTAAAGAAACAACTAGAGGAATTGATTAATAAGGTATTTATTGTCCCTAGTGTTTCTCTGTGGGGAGACCTGGTTCATTTTGTTAAAAAGAAAGATGGATCTATGAGGTTATGCATCGACTACAGGGAGATCAATGATATAATAATAAAGAACAAGTATCACCTACCTCTCATTGATGATTTATTTGATCAACTGCATGGAGCTCAATACTTTAAAAAGATTGACCTTCGATCTAGATATCATCAGTTGTGGGTGAACAAGGAAAACATTCGGAAGACAACATTTTGAACCAGGTATGGGCATTACGAGATTACAGTAATGCCTTTTGGATTTACTAATGAACCCTCTCAATTCATGGATCTAATGAATAGAGTTTTCAAGAAATATCTCAATGAATTTGTGGTGGTATTTATTAATGATATCTTGGTATACTCCAAAAGATATGAATATCATTAAAATAACTTGTGCATTAGCCTGAAGACTTTGAGAAGACAAGAATTATATGGAAAGTTTAGCAAGTGTGAATTTTGGTTTCAGAGGATTTGTTTTCTTGTCCATATTGTCTCTAAATATGGAATCTCTTTTTATCCTTCTAATACCAAGGCAATCCAAGAATGTAATACACCGGAGAGTATAACTGAGGTATGCAATTTTATTGGTTTAGTAGGTTGTTATCGACATTTCGTCCAGAATTTTTCCCGATTGGCTAACCGATTAACAAAGGTCAAACGTAAAACTATTAAATTTGTTTGTAAAAAAGAGTGTGAAGAATGTTTTGATGAACTGAAAAAAGATTAGTCAATGATTCTATATTTACTCTACCATTAGGGAATGATGGGTTCGTTATTTATAGTGATGAATCAAAGAAAGGGCTTGGTTTTGTCCTTATGTAGAATGATAGGGTTATTGATTATGCATCATGACAGTTGAAAATTCATGAGCAAAACAATCATACTCATGATCTCGAGATAGTAGTTGTGATATTTGTTTTGATGACATGGAGACACTACCTCTATGGTGAAAAATGTGAGATTTATACTGATCAAAAGAGTTTGAAGTATATTTTCTCACAAAAATAACTCAACATGAGGCAAAGATGATGGATTGAATTAGTCAAAGATTATGATTTTACGATACACTACCACCCGGGGAAGGCAAATATGGTGGCAGATGCTTTGAGTAGAAAAGATCATGGAGTTTTGAACAATATAAGAATTGAAAGGAATCCAATTTTCTTGGATCTAGTGAAGATGTACATGGGAATAACCATGGATGTGAAACACCAATTCCTTTTCAAATGGTTGCCAAACCATCTTTACCAGAAAGGATTAAGAGTTCTCAGACCGATGATGAAGAATTTCAAAAGAAGA
Organism: Viscum album; assembly: GCA_963277665.1. NCBI lineage: Eukaryota > Viridiplantae > Streptophyta > Magnoliopsida > Santalales > Viscaceae > Viscum > Viscum album. The sequence goes on along the minus strand of OY728138.1, from coordinate 281,865,060 downwards.
ATAAAGCTGTGAACAATGGGAGATTGAGAGACATTGTGTATGGAGAAAGAATTTTGAAATTCGGGAAGAGACTCTGTGTTCTCGATATACCTGATCTAAAAAGGGAATTTTTATATGATGCTCATAGATCTAAATTCTCTATACACCCTGGGAGAACCAAAATAAATAGATATTTGAAAGAACATTTTTTTGGGACAACATGAAGAGGGAGATTGCTGATTTTTGGTCAAGATGCATGGTTTGTCAACAAGTGAAAGCTGGAAGGAAACATCTTGGTGGAGTCATGCAACCTCTTCCCATACCGGAGTGGAAATGAGACAATATTACGATGGACTTTGTGATTTGACTACCAAGGAATCCTAGATGGAACGATGCAATATGGGTTATTTTTTATCGTCTTACCAAGACAACACATTTTCTTGCTATAAGAGAAGATCTACCACAGGAACGTCTACCAAGACTATATATTAATGAAGTTGTGAGACTTCATGGAGTACCCCTATTGATGGTTTATTATTGTGATCCCCGTTTTACTTCCAGATTCTGGAAGAGTCTTCAGAAGGCCTTGGATATTGAACTTCATTTGAGCACTGCCTACCACCTTCAAAAAGATGGACAATCAGAATGGACTATTCAAACCTTAGAAGACATGTTGAGATCTTTCTCACATGACTTTCAGAGTATGTGGGATAAATATTTACCTCTGGTAGAATTTTCCTATAAAAATATATTTCAATCGAGTATTCAGATGGCACCATATGAAGCGTTATATGGAAAGAGATGTCGTACACCAACCTGTTGGGTTGACGTTGGTGAAAGAAAACATGTAGCCCCAGAACTGGTGGAGGAAACAATGGAAAAGGTAATGGTAATCCAAAACCACATCAAAGTAGCTCAATGTAGGTAGAAGATCTTTGTCGATAACCGAAGGAAGTATTTGGAATCTCATGTAGGAGATCATGTTTTCTTGAAGGTATCTCCATGGAATAGAATTATACGTTTCGGTACTAAGGGTAAATTGAGTGCCAGGTACATCTGACCTTTCGAAATTCTAGAACAAATTGGGGTTGTAGCTTACCGTTTGGCAATGCCGCCAAGTCTCTCCAAAGATCATGATGTGTTCCACATATCACTGTTGAAGAAATAAATTCCTGACCCAACTCATGTACTCACCTATGAGAAATTATAACTGGAACCCGATCTGTATTATTGTGAAGACCCCATCAGGATTATTGATACGAGAGAACAAGAACTAAGAAACCGGATGACTCGTCTGGTAAAAGTTTTGTGGAGAAACCAGAAGTTGGAAGAAGCAACGTGGGAACCTAACGAACATATGATGAAGACCACCCGAGTCTTTTCATTCAGTAGTATTATAGAAATTTGGAGGACGAAATTATTTTAAGGAGTGGAAAATGTAACACCCCAACTTCCAAGGTATGCTTCTCTTTGAATAATACAGGTGTGTGTGTTGTACTCAACATCGAGTTCTAACACACACCATAACCAATAAAACTAGACATTATGAATAGTAATACTCAATTTTTGGACATTTATAAATTTTATCTTTCAAAATGGACATCATTTTTGGATTGGGAATAGCGAAATTAGCTTAGGGTGATTTTTTGATATTTTTCTGAAAACATTCAATTTTTGATGAATAGTGAAAAAACACTAAGTTATAGTTTAAAACCGAATTTTTATTCAAATTTTTATTTATTTTATTTAAATTTAATTGAGGTTAAAATAGATACATAATACCTATATAAGTTCAATGTAATTCATTGGAGTTAGTTTAGAATAATTTTTGATATATAAAAATTTTATGGAACTTTTCACCGTCTTTTACCCACCTTCTAGGAGAATTTGGAAATTCTCATAAAACATAATTTTACCACTTTTGTGAGTGGAATTTCCAAAATTCGAGAGACACAGTTAATATCAAGGAGTAAAATTGGGTTCAATAAGATAAAAATAATTTTTTTTGAATAGTAACTTTTTACTTTTATTTAACACTGTTAAAAGTAAATAGGGTAATTATGTGTAAAAATGATATTAATATTATCCAATAACATGTCCTAATTATATTGGACTAGTTTACCTAGACCAAAACCAAACTTATGAATAAAATATTATCATTTAGGTCCACATGGATCAGATTAGGACATTTATTATTATTTAATTCAACGAAGAGTTAAAAGTGTTAAAATCAATGTTTATTAACTAAAACATTTTTAATATAGGTTTTTACATAAGATAAATTCAATTATAAATATTCATTAGAAATATAAAAGGTTTTTCTACATAATGGTATTTTATTTATAATTTTTAGACATTAAAAAATTTAATTTATTTATGCCACAATGATGATACAATAATTAAGGTATTAATGAATGATTAAGATAATTGATATTATAAATACCCAAATAAATGTAATTTGAGACTTTTTATTAATTAAAATAATTATATAGGTTAATATGACATATTAGTATTTTTTGAATAAATTTGTTTCTATGTAATAATTTTGTTATGAATTTATCAAAAAAACAAAATACACAATACTTTCAAAATTGACATAAAATAGTTTTTAAAACAAATATTATATTATTAATTGATATTCAATTCATAAAAATATAATAATCTGCCAATATACATATATCATGATATTTTTATCATTAATGTACCTCTTGGGGGTCTCTCGGATGTATATATTATGTTTATTAACTATATAATATAAAAAACAAAGTGACATGGTAAATGTCAAAGAAATTAACTAAGAGTTAAAAATAAATGATAAGGTTAATATAGTCACCCAAACCAGTCTAAAACCTATAGGTTGAATGGTTTTCTAAATATAAACACCTTAACCTTTAAATAATTTATTTTGGAGACATTATAAACAGAATATGAATTTATTATAAAATAATATTTCTAGCTTTTCCAAAGGTTCCCCTCACCCCTCTTATAAAAGGGTACTCCCCTTTCTCTCTAATTCATACCTTCAAAGCCTTTTGGATTGACCAAAAACTATAGATATACCCTCTTAAATATCCTCCCTTCATAGTATAGGCCTTCCTTTAGTCATAAAGCCAACTTATGGAGCCCTTTTGAGCAAATCAAAAGGAAGAACCCGATGAAGAGATAATGTTTTCACCACCCTCTTTCAAGTTCCTTTCTTCTTCAACATCTAATTTCTTTGTTATTTCCATTATGAAATAATAAATCCAGTATATTATATATACTGTGATGTTATTATAAATATGGTACAACCATATTCAGTATTCTATCCATCCATTGAATGACATGTCATGATACGTGCGTACGTATGGCTTACCGTCTCCACGTCGTGGTGTAATTGTTATTCAATATATTATTATTTGGATGGGTATAATAATGATGTGTGATTCATGTAAATAATAAATATAAAATTTTAATTATACTGTATATATGATATAACATTCAATTATATATTATTTTAATATGAAAAAAATGATATTGTCGCTCGTGCGTACGTACGGACTACTGTCTCCACAAACGCGATGAGATTCATTCCCCATCATATCCATTCAAGACTAATTATCATTTGATGATTAAAAGTAATGTTTAATAACTTTATATCATTATGTATATGAATAATATACAACCTATCCATAACAAACACGACTTATATAACAAAACATATAAAAGAAAATGAGTAAGGTAACACCCAAAACGACGATAATACAAAATATTTTTAACATAGCATTATTATAAGATCATATATGATATCATAATTATGTACATGGTTCATTTATAATTTAATAACATTTTTTTATCTATTATTCAGTATATTAACATACCATAGAATAAGGAAAAATACAATTTAAGGTTTTATTTCACAATCTCTTCATTGTCATAGGGTGTTTATACGTAATTATCTAATGGGACCTATTTATCATCCACATCCATGTTTCATTAAAATGTATTTAAAATCATTATTAATATTTTAAAGACTATTGGATAAAGTCATTTATACCCCTTTTGAACTTTTATAAAAATATTGTAAAGATATATTTCTGTCATTTTCTAAAGAAGGTCCTTTTTAACCTTTTCGACAGAATTAAGGTAAGAATGTCTTTTTTTAAATTATACATCGGGTGCGGCTATTTTACACCGTTTTAAAATCATAAAAGTTTTCCTTACAAGATTATAAGAATATTTTCAAAGTAAATTTTTTATTTTATAATTATGTGACTTTTAAATTATCTCAAGAAAATATATATTTCTCTCAAATAGTTTTGATTTCATCTATGTCAACATCCATTGATGGATTTCACGCTTATTTGATGTTGATTTATTATGATACAAAACATCCATATTGTATTGAAGGTTTTGTGATATGTTTCACTATGGATGTGTTATTTTTATACCATTCATGGTTTATGGAGAACGTATTTACATTTCGTATTCTAGTTTTAATACGAATGTTCATGTTTTGTTTAAACATGTTCATATGAGGAATGCATTGGACTTAGTAAGTGACGGGTAGATCCTGATATAGCTCCTCGATGAATCAGTATGTATCATGAGACAAACTAGTGTCTAGGCACAAGCCCATGACAAAATCTTATTTGTAGTCTTAGCATGAGGCCATGGCTATGTGGTTATGATAGTTTGTCATTATGCATTCCATCATTATGAAAGAGGTTATTGATATTGAAAGTGAATATTATACTAGTAGAATATCCATGTGAATTAGTAAATGGAATTATTTCATTTTATCTTTTCCATATTTTTCTGAAGTTCAAGTTTAAAAAGGCTTTTGTTTTAATTATACATTTCCTTAAATGTTTATGCTTATTTATGAAAGTTTCCACTATATTGTTATTCTTATTGAGAATATGAGCTCACCCCTTTCAATGTTTTATTTTTTCCAGGATGTCAAGAATTAATTTATGAATTACCTGCAGGGATAGTATAAGGGGATATGAATACAATATGTTGTTGTATTAGTTTTCACTTTAGGATGTAATTTAAACTTTTTGAATGTATCTAGTTATTCCAATGCTACTAAACAAATCGGTATTTTGATATGTGATATTTTGTGATCATGAAAATGTTATGTAATAATGCATTGACTCTGGGTAACTTGGGTTGGGGCGTTAAAATCAACATAAGGAATCATGGAATAAAATGAGAGTGTAAGAAATATTTTACATGGAAGTGTGATCCCAAAGGCTTGGGAGGGGCATGAGAGAGCTTATTTAGAGATTGCGGAGCCTCGGGAAGATTTTACAGAGGATAGGGCAGGGTAGGGACATGATCAAAGAGTTTTGAGTGAATAGAAGTGGGATCTTGTGTGGATTTATATAAGAAAAGAGAGTGAATTCATTTTTATTTAGGTTTTTGACACCACACATTAAACTAATCAGAACCACAAACCAAACCATTTTTTTCCACAGTTTTTGCAAAAGAGGAGTGTAAAAAATTATTTTATAAGTAAAATGGAATAACTTCTTAAAATATTAGTCTTTATTATGTGGTGGTGAGTCACACATTCATGGAAATAATTTTAAAAGTTTAAATGTTTTATTTCTTTTGTAGGGTCCACTAGGGCACCATAAAATTAATAAAACAAATAAAAACACATTATTTTAAGGGTAAAACATATAATTGAAGAAAATTCAATTTTTTTTCATTTTATTATGTCACTATTAGGTCATTATGATGTTATAAAACACAATATATAATTAAACAGTATTTAATTTTTTACCGAAAAATCCAACTGCCTGAGAAAATTATGAAAATTCACCTTTGGATAATTTCGATGTCCTGATTCCAAAAATAACACTCATTTTATCTATAAAATTTTATAAATATCTTAATTTTTTACTTTTAAAATAAAAACTGGAACATATAAATAAACATGGGTTTTGACAAAAACGGCTTTGAAATATTAATAAAAATCACAATTTTATTCATAAAAATGATACGATCATTTATATTTAATAAAACTTAATTCAGTAATAATATTTTATTAAAATATTATTTCATTCAGAAATCCATTAATCCTTAAATATAGATATCTTAATTGAATATTAACTAAAAAACTCTTTGTACCATAAAAAACTTTTTACAAAGTAGCATTAATAAGATGATTGTATATTATTTATTCTATAAAAAAATAACCCACATAATAATTGTGCTAGGGTCTTGTTACATAACCCTTGATAACACCCTCATACCACCTAAGGGTAAGTTTTGAAATGGTGATAGACTCTTGGGATGGCTCTGATAAAATTGGTTTGGTGATCATCTATATCATCTTTCACTTCTCCTCTAGGCGGTTCTATTGAAGCTTAACATATTGTAGCTCGGCCTGGGCTTGGTCAAGAGCGAATCCTAGTGATGCCAAATTTTTTCTGAGCACCAACAAATGGGACTTGTATGGGGAAATTCTACTAGATGAGGGCATCACTTCCTTTTTTTGAGTAAATTGGATTTGTTAAAGCTCAATATTTATACTAGTAAATTGATCACTATTCAATGACTATATTAGAAACCGTAACAATTTTTAATGGTATTTTTAAATCCAAAAACATAAAACCAAGGAAGTGAATATTTTATATAACCATTTAACATAATTATATATTTAATTAAATCAAGGAAAAATTTCATTAATAAATTTTTGGGTCGTTCCATAAAATTCCATTGTTGCGTCGTGGATGTCGAAAAATGTTCCGTAGTGGGACTTCCGTGTTGTTTTGAACTTGAATGCAGTGGGACTACAAATCTAGTTTCTTGTTGTTTTGGTATGGTTATGTTTTTTATTTTCCCTGTATTTATGGAATAAATTAATGTGAACCCCTCAATTAATAAATGAAATGTTTTTAAATGGAAAAGGGGTTGGGTTATGCTTTGGTAGTGGATATTGTGTGGTCATGCATATTGGGTTAGCAGAAAATGTGGTTCTGTATTAGTTGGATCCCTATTGTGGGGACCCGTAGGATGCATATATGTACCACACCATTTTTGAGAACTAAGTACCAAACCACTATATTTCATGGAGGAGGGTGATTTTCCGAACATCCTAATTATACGATAAATGGCGGTTAATGAATTTCTCTCTCATACCCTCTTATTGGTTCATACTGCTCAAGCGTATCCAGGATGGATATAATGTCTTGAGTCTTACCATATTCTAAGATCCTTTGGGTATAGTTTTCTTTAATATGAGAGGCCTATGTTTTTGCGAGATAAGATTTTTTTCCAATGTGTCTTTGGGATGAGTTCCTAGTGTCTTTGGGCTAGAGTTGTGGTTCTTATGGCCCATGTGTCTATGGGTGGGATTGTGTGTGGTTTGAGGCACGGGTTTTTTGGGTGGGTTGTGGTAGTGGGACTGAATATAAAAAGAGTGGTAGGATTAAGAGGTTAGTTGTTAGGGATGAGTAGTTAACCAGTGGTAAGGTGGTGCGGGGTACGAAAATTTTGATGTGGTTATACTACTACTTTAATGGACCTATTCTATTTGGTGAGTGTTCCTTAGTAAGGATGAGCTGGTTAGTGTTCCTCAGTAAGTGATTCATGTTTCTAATATTTTATCATAGGGACATTAGTATGTTCCCCCACTTGTGAATGGGTGGCTTTAGGTTCTCTACTAGGTAAACATGTATACACACCCAACATATATATAACTGTTCTCAAGTTTCCAAGAGGAATTTGAGGACCGTGTTTGAAATTACTAGCTCGGGATTTGGGATTACCTGATGTTCCATTATAGTATCTTTTCATTTGGGACTTTACTTTGTATTTTTATTTTTCCTTTTATCATGTTTACTTATGAACATGCATATGGGAATGGATCTTCTCGTCACTTTTACCTTTTGGATTTGGAGTTTCTTGTGATTTACCATCTTATATCCCAATCTTGTTCTTTAAAAAAGGGCAATTCCCTCAATATTATCTAAGATTATATTCCCTTGGTGATAGTCTCCACTCTGGGGACTATTTAAGGTGTGACTCGTGGGGTCATTATCTATCCTTCATCTTGATGAAGGAAGGGCATCGCACATTGTTGTCTCTTCCCTCATCTTGACCAAGGGGAATCGTGATAGAATAACATCTTCAATAAACATCAATTATTGTTGATTTAGCTTCAATTTATCAATGTGTAGTAAACCAGAATCTTTGATGGGATAGAGGTCAAGCTCGAACACTTACATCATCTTCCAAACTTCATCATAGTGTAGGGACTTCATATGGGAATTTCATCGAGCACCATTTATTAATTTTAAATTTTAAAGTGACAGTTGTCTGGTTTTTATATTAATAATTTGAATCCAAATAAAGAAATGTAAATAAAAAACAAAATAATGGGTTGAAGAAGAAATATTGGTGGTCCTATAGTGAATTATAGGGGTTTCGATCATCTTTTTCTTTTGATCGAATTCTTTAAACTCAATGAACAAACTCAATATCATTCATCTGTAAACCCTTAACTATTTAACAATGATATATAACCTCTAATATTCCCATGGATCCATAACAAATAAAAAAATCATATAATTATCCTTGTTAAATGGACAATAATACTCCTCAATCAAGTGAAAGGAATTACACACTCACCTAGAAACTTGTGCATGCCATTCTTCCATTAAAATCATATAACTCCACTTTTATGATGTGTGATCTGAATGGAGGTACACATTGATATAATAAAGGAATATGATCATAATAGTGTTAATTTAATGTCAAGATATAATATTATACATTACATTCCATCATAACATTTGCACAAAAATTAGAGAAAATTCATCCAGAAATTGAAACACATAAATTCAAGCGCTCTACTATAACACCCCTATGACCACCAATTGGGTATTAGATCTTCATTTTCATGGAGTTTGGGATAACTGAGACATCACAGGGGTGAGAAAAATAATGAAATCAAGTGTGATGAGACTAGAAAAATGAATAGATGAAAAACAGAACATGAATTAAAATGAAATGAATTGCACTAAATCCAACCATAATTTAAACCAAAAAAAATACAAATTTTTCATTTTAACAAGGTGGATGGGATTTGTATTTATATACATTAAAGAATATTCTTCTAATTATTCATAGAAAAGATGTTTAGTAGTGAGTTTCTATTTCCCTATATAGTTTCAACATTTAATGTTATATGGTGAAGATGGATTTAGTTGAGAATACATTCATGAATCTACCCAGATTAAGCATCGATCCCCTAATTAGGCTCTTCATGTATTTTATAATATTCCTAGGATGGTGAGATATACTGCTTCTTATATTAGGAATAATGAGTAATCTATTTTGTGTCATCACCTGAGGAATAATTTCAGTGATGAAAGCGTCAACTATATCTTTGGTAGAATGAGATATGAAATATTAGGCCTAGGGTTGATCATGGGATCAATCCTGCAACTTTTTTTATTTATTCATATGTTTTTCACTACATATTAATTGATATTTAATGGATTGGATCTATAGGTTTTACGAACTAGAGCTGGTTGGGACACTTCTATATTTGTCCAAACACCCAGTTACTATGATTTTTCATACTGTCACATGATACAGGAGGATAAAATCAATGAGGATTCAATTTTTCATGTGTATAGAGAGGAATTTATTTAATCATCTTCAATCAGTGTTTCTCAGGATTGAATTTAGGAATGTAAATAAAAACAAAATATTGGTTGAAAATGTAATTGAACTCAGACACTTGATTTTACATTATATATTTATCATAGTTCATGGGATTCACATGGGAATTTCATCAAGCACCATATGTAAACAAATTCTTGTAACGTGAAAATGGTGCATTGGAATGGACCTGACGTCTCACTATCATTTATTTTTTATTGGAATACATAGTATCCAAAATTTAAATCATTTAAATGTGGATATCTCATCACCAATATCCTTGATAAATATCCTTCATGTACTACCTCGATGATGTCAGATCGATCTATATCATCCATTAGCATAGGACTCATGGTCCTCTCCATGTTCGACAACCTCTGTACATCCCATTCAATATTCATTGCTGTTGATATTTTTAATGTTTTCTAGGTTGTATTGGTTTTTATCAATAAAACCCATCCCAGTTAACTCTTTGGTTTCACAATTCATCATTAGTTTTTTGGAATCATGATTGAAAAAATATTAAATCAAATTTTAGGCCTCCTTTATAATTTTTGGTTTGACCTCATCTTGAAAATGAATGAATGGGAATATATTATGTGGATTTAGGTGTAATATTTAGTTAAACCAACAATTTTTTTGTTTCTCCATTGTATTTCTTCCAAAAAGATATATATTAATGTATTTGAGATTTTTCATTATTTTTTTGCATAGATCTCCACTAAAATTAAATTCTGGATTTGTATCTCATTGTTGAACAATGTCAAGGGTTCATGGATAGAGGCTATGTGGGAAAAGAGGATAAACTAATTTATAAAAAATATCTTGGGAATAGTCACACGAGAACATTAGTAGTTTGACTTATTTTTATGTCATAATAAAAAATTTAGTGAAGCATGTAGGACCATGGTGGAAGAACTTCATAGTAGTAGTGGGAACATGGTCATAGGGAAAAAATGATGTATAGTTGAAGGGTGACAAATTCAGGGATCTTCTCAAGGACGCAGAAGGGTGTCAACCCAGTCAAAACTCCGTCCTCAAAATATTTGGATTTTAATATTTCTATATTTTTTTCATCCCATATAAAACAAATAAATATTTTTTATAATACCTAAATTTTATTAAAATAATTTCAAATTTAATTAAAAAAATTAATATAAAATAAAACACCCTTGATAAATTAATTACAATATTTAGTCCCAAATCATCCAAATGAAACTTAATTTTCAATTAATAATTTTTAAAACACATATTAAAATTTTAGATTTACAATTCTATTTTAAAATATTAGAGTTCAAATTAATGATAATTTATTCATCACATATAAATTTAAAAAAAATCGGAACAGTTTTGTTTCAAAAATCAAGGTATGAATTTTCTAAGTTGATTTAAAATTGAATAATCCAAAAAATTAAAAAATAAACCCAAATTTAAATTAATCCCAAATTTATAAAAATAAATCCAAAAATATAATTTACTCACGATTTTAATTAATATTGTGGTAATTTTCAATGAAAATCATTTAAAATTTTCAAAAAAATTATTTTTCTTCAATCACCCACTCTTAATCTATTCCACTCCAATGAAATATATTGAATTAAATTCATTAAAAAATATCAAAAAATTATATTCTCAAGAATATACCTTAATTTACAATATAGTGAAAAAGAAAAGTATAGTTCATGCTATTGTTTAATTTATCATGCCACTTATATGATCTCAATTCACTACCATATTTCATTTCAAGATATATTTCCAAGTCCATGAGTTGGAAAAAATATATTTTAGAGGAATCAAATTTTCCATGAGAAGAAAGTCCAATTAAAACATACTCTTGTGTTTTTCAAACCAAAGGTAAAATTTTTACTTCATTGATAAAACTCAAAATAATTTTTTATATATAAATTTCTTCCTTGTTTGTATCGGTTCAATATTTCCCTAACCTGGATGAATTCATTATTGACTATTAAAAAAATTATGGAATTTTATTTATTTTTCCTAAAATTATATTTGAAGATAAATATAAAAAGTCATGTATTGAATATTAAAAATGGCTTTACTCGTTCACTCAGTTCTGGATATCTTAGAAATTTATTAGGGAATATCAATAGCATTTTTTATTATAGTTTTAAAAGAAAAATATTAATTTCTATTATTTTTTATCCAAAGTGACTTCTTTTTCATAGAGGAAAAGTTACAATAGATTATGTTAAAAATTAAAGTGACCATATATTATAATTCTGATTCCATGTATATATTTTTACTCACACTGCTTCTCCATTTACTAAGACCAAAATTCTTGTGAAATTAGTATTATAATCCACTCAAAAGTTATATAACTCTCACAATTTAAGATCCAATGACTTTCATCCATATTGGACTAGTATTAAATCTATGTATAATAATAATAAATTTCAATGTTTTTATAATGCTAAAAACACACAAAATACTAAAAAAATATAAACCAAAAGAAATTATATAAAAATCACTCTAATGGATTAGGACATAGTATTCAAAAACCAATTCACTAAAATAGTTTTGAAAATTGACTAAAGAACTAAATTGGTTTGGTTTCCTCCCATACAATTATTCCTGACACTATCCTAAATGATTTACATTAAATCATTTTATCAACTAGAGTAATGTTAATTATCATTAGTTTAATAAACAATTGATAGATATAGAAAAAAATTATTATTTGTTGTCCAATAGGTTTGATTTAATCTGTCTACTAGGTGAACTTGTAGACAAATTGATCTAATATCATATGTGTTTTCCACATCGGTAACCCTAAAAAAGGTACAATAAACAATATAAATCTAATTAAAATGTAAATAAAAGGTAAAATAAATATAAGAGTGTATATTCTTGGGTTTTCCCCCCTAAGAGAGGATTTATTTAAACTTTCCACAGCTGTACAGATGCATGGTCATCCCCAATATTCCATAGAAAGTGTATTTTGTAATGAAAACCACTACATATTATTCCATTCTATTCTACTCATCTCTAATTCTTCATGGAGGTCCCATTAAACATATTTCTTCATGTATACACCCTAATTTGTGATCTTTATTACATATTTGTGGTTGAAAAAGGATGCATGTGGTCTCCTCTGCAAGGGTTGTTGTGGAATATTTATCTAGTATTATCTCTAGTAATTCATAATTATAATGTTCTAATAAGGGATTGTATTTAAATAAATCAACATGAATACAATTAAACCACTTTTGTTCAATTCAATTTCACCCCCTTGTAAATGGGAGAATGTTCTTATGTTTATTCCGGAGAGGCCATTGGGTATCATTGTTATCTTATTCCACCATCCAGTTGTAATTGGGTTGATGTTGAGATAGTAATTGTTTCATCATAGGTTATGTAGTTTCTTCTTCCTTGTCCCCTTCATGAGTGACATTCACTTTAATTTTTTTAATAAAATGTAGTAAAATGGGAGAATCTGCAAGATGAAGACATTGAATGCTAGAAGTGTGTTCATATTTCAAAAGTTTGTGTTCTAACGAGTTTAAATTTGATTTTTTCCCTACAAATAATAATTCAACAGTTCTAAAAATGTTTCCTTAAAATAGGGGTTATAGATTCTAATTTAATTTGAGATTAATTAAATGTAATAGAGTCATGATTTTTAACACCACCCTTATGTTGTTCAGTGGATAGATCATGTTTCTCCTAGAGTTCATCATGCATCATCTCATAATTGTGTAAGAGATAAAGATGATTATGTAATTCAACCATAATAATTTCTTCTTAATATGTTATAGGATTATGTTTTGGATCATCATCCACTGTTACTCCCCAGTATGTATTTAATCTTGAAAATATAAAAATATTTTAACAAAATAGATACTTTACATCATCTTTGGTGGGTTAATATTTAATATGCTCACTAATAACATTACTATTAGAATTTTTTTTGGTCGAGGAATGAGTTCATGAATCATTTTTGAGAGACCCATCACAAGTTTTTAATTTTTTTTAATTTCTAAAGTATAAAATTATTTATAAGGTTGTTATGAAAAGTGACTTTTCAATAAAACTCTCTATAAATGGACTTATGTTGATATTGTGGATGGTGTGGGATAAAATTAAATATAATAATTATTTGAAACATGGAATTCACCCTAAGACTGACCAATTCCATTTTCTGTGGAGTGTAAATGGGTTTGTTCTTTACTATATCAATCATTGATATATGATTTTGATAGTCTTCCTAACATTAAAAGAGATTATAATTGAAAAGTGTTGTTCTTTGGTTTTATGGTTATGAATTAGAAAAAATATATAGTCAAAATAATAATAATATGTTTATAAAGAAATACATGATGTATTAGGGTGAATTTCAATTGGTTGGATCAACATTTACATTTTCTCAAAATATCGTAACTCAATGCACTGACTCAATATCATTCATCCATACACCATATAATATTTTTGGTTTATATGGTACCACTAATTAGATCAATATTCCTCAACCATACCAACAATTCCATGATTATCTTATATGAAGGTCAAGAATACTCCTCAATTAAGTGAATAGACATACTCACCCACTTTACAGAAATTAGATACCATTATTCTAGTAAAATATTATGACTCCACAATTATGAACTGTGATCCCAATTTAGGAAAACATTGATATATAATAAGTAGAGTAGTGCATTACTATTAATGGAATTTGAATTGAAAATGACCTCCTCTATACACCATCTTCTCTATCGCACTAGAATAAAAATAATAGAGTCATACGTTGAAATAAAAAAAATTCAATTACACCACAATGTATCGAGACTCTTACATTTCAAACATAAGTATTATATCTTTTAAGATTAATATCCAATACATATTAGAAAATAATTTTCATTATACCATAAAGGATTATTTTATTTGGAGACTAGAAAAACTATCTTATTATTTTGTGAAAGATCCTAAATATCACAAAAAAATATATTGTTATTTAGAACTCTTTATAGATATACCATACATAAAACTTTCTTCGTATCCTAAGAAAATTAAACATAACAAATGTGAGATCAGATGCTCCGTAAAAGTAAACATGAGAGATATTAGTCGATCATCATGTAAAAAAAATAAGATAATAATAATGTTACAATATCAAGAATATAACTTAAAATGTTCATACCCAATATATAATTAATCACAAACATGATACATAGTATTAAAATTTTAACATTTCAAAATACATGTATCATAAGAGTGATAAATCATGAAAAATCAATCATCAACTATAATCCCATGTCATAAAAGTGTGGAACCATCATATGTATAGAAACCATTTCATATATCATGGGTCACTATTGAAATCACCATATCATAATGGATCAAGAATCAATACTAGTTTCCCAAAGTGGGCCAATCACATTGACTTGTTTGCTATAGAAGATCAAGCAAATTGAAATGTTTCCCATATTGGTCAAAGAAAATCAACTTGTTCCCTATAGTAATCCCATGAGATATAAATCATTATCCAATGAATTGGAGGACTATATAATCTCAAACACACCATCTTATAATGAAAACCATATTCATCTGTGCAACAAGATCATAAAATATTAATCATATCATTTTATCATAACCCATGAAATTTAAATGGGATTCAAAAACATTTCATGATTTCATTATAGAAATAATCCTTTAAAGTAAATGTGTTTTGTAAATACATCATCATATTTATCATAAACCATCTAGAAAAAATAATAAGTATAGTATCGTTGAATTATATCACCAATTTAACATAATTTACAACAATTTATGTTATTATATATGATAATTAATTTAATAGAATCAATATAATATATTTTTTTTGAAAAATACCATTCCTATTTAGAAATAAATTCTATAAAATATAACACATTTCTCAAATATTTAGTAAAAATTCTATTTAAAAATAACCTTGGAAATATAAAAATGAATCTTCAAATCATTTAATGGTTATGATTGAGATAAATTATGTTAATCTTCCATATGATCAAATAATGATTTCATTCACATATTTGGAAAAAATATAGAAATACTACATTAAAAAATGTCAAGAATATTATTTTGAATAATTTTCATAAAATGTAAAATGTGGGTAAAAATTATTTTTAACAATCATTTGAGAATAATCATAATCATTCTATAATTTTTATTGAATAAAACATAGACATGAAAGAAAATTATTTTCAACTGAATATTGAATCATAGTCAGTTTTCCAAAAAAAATAAATTCTAGAATCATGAGTATATAAAGTGAGTAAATGAAATGACAACATTTATACTCTATAAGTTACTAGATGCAAATAAAATGGGAGGGAGTTATAAGATAAGGATTATATAATGTCCTCAATTGACATTCATGGACAAATGATCCCGATTAATATCTGGTTGATAGATAAATCCCTTAATGCATTTGTAATTGTTTTATCAAGACATATTGAAATATAGAACCTTATATGGATATTAATGTATATATAATTTTCAATAAAAAATTATAAAATAAATTATTGGTAATTATATACACCACATAAAACAAAAAATTGGTGAATATGAGTCTCATATTTCTTCATTCATTGTTGAATCTCTTATATAATAAATATATAATTATTATAAAATTAATATAAAACCATAATCATATGAATAATACAATTTTTTATTTACTTGTGACATATTATCACCCATTTATTACCAATTTATTGTTAAAATCACTCTCCTGGGTGATAACTACATCGTTTTTCATGCATGTTTCGGTTTGGCAGTATCATTCCTTGTACATTGATCATGGTTCCATAATCTCTATAATTTTAACCCTGATATAAATATCATATATATTTATTATATATGTTTATATTCATCCATAAATGGTATATAAAGAAAAATTAATTATCCCTTCCATGAAGATGGTTCATACACATGAACGTTGTTTTCATTTTCTAATGAAAATAAGGAAAGAAATATAAAAATTATTTTAAAATTATAATAGAATAATTATATCATAAATAGCATAAATATTCATTATTTCAATCCTTATAACCATCCAAGGAATATGGTATTGAAAACAAATTACAATAGTGGGTGGATATTGTTACTTGTATATACACACGAGGGATGCTTTCATTTCATATAGGATGGAAAGAAGGTGGATAACGTATATTACATTCATTTTATAAGAATTAATAGTATGTAATATATTAAAATAAATTTTTTATAATTGTTTTTATGATTTTATTGGAGGTATAACAAGAATAAAAATTCCAAACACTCGGTTAAGATCTATACCACTTCGTTGAGAAAATTGGTTTACACCTCAAGCCTTAAAAGGATTGACTTTTGGAAGACCCAAAAGAAATAGAACATGTGTAAGTAATATGGGTAGGTATTATGTAGGTATTTCATGATCTATAAGTCTTGTGAAGTGTGGAGAAGAGATTAAATGTGGAATCCTTCTAGAATGGTGGGAAAGTAATCACTTAAAATCAATTAAAAGATTAAATAATATAATATATCAATCATGACATGTATAAACAAGGAAATATAAATTCAAATATAATTTTTTTTGGGTTTAAATAATCCCCAAAAATAATATTTGGTTATTTTTTGGATAAATTTTAAACATTATGTAATTGTTAAACTACTTTAAACTAATTTTAACCATAACCTGAATAACATATTTTTTTACCATGATAACATAATTATATATCAAAAAATATAAGGGCCCTTATAAATAAATATATTATTATTTAATATTGGAAATAAATTTTACCATATTTAATTTATATTGGTTTTCTGAATCGAATATAATACAAAAACACAAAACCCAAGGAAAGTGGTTTTTAAGAAAATACATGATTTATGAGTAAAACTCATTTTACATTCAAATAAACTAATAATTAGGTTATCTGAATTTTGATGGTAAAATAATAAAAATGGATATTTTTTATAATTTTTGAGAAATCCCACACCGAATTTAATCATTCATCCATGTCATTAATTACAAATAATGAAAAAAAGTTTTTAATTTGAATAGAATATAACTTATCTTCAAAAAAATCATGATTGGGTTTCAAATTTTAAAATATGGTTTCAAATTACTTTATTTAACTCTTAAATTAAACATTTTCTTGTAAAATGCATTATCCAAAATCATAACGTCTTGATTAATGGTTATTTTTAAGTTTTACCCCTTCGTTTAAACTAAATGTTACCTCATTTAACGAGGCAATTAATAAATACTATGGTTACTATTCATAATGAAAAAAATAAGTTATCCAATTTATATTATATTAATAATTATGATTTCAACTATATATTTCATTTTACCAAATCTAACACAGATAATTTGCAAAAATTAATTTAATATTAAACCCACAAAACATGATGAAAAGTGGTTTTCCAAATATAAGGTTTTTAATATAATTTTTTATATAAACATTTAATAGAAAAAATGATTCAAATGAAATAAATTACATTAATAAAATTAAATTTGAACTAATTTTACTTTTAAAACAATATTAAATTAAAAGTTATATTTTTAAATACTTTAAATGAAAATGTAGTTTTCAATAAAATTCAGTTTTCTTCACTATTCATCGAAAAATGTATATTTTCATAAAATTGTCAAAAATTCACTCGAATATATTCTAGAAATTATAATTTCAAGAATGAACATTATTTTATAAAAAATATTTTCTAAAACTAGAAATTATTTATTATTTTATTTGTTCAAAAAAAGAAATACAAAACCATTTTTGAGGAAAATGTATTTTTAATGCGTATAAAAAATTAAAAAATTGAGTACATATTTATAAATATGTTTTAATTGTCTAAAAGTTTTATAAATAATTTTAAAATTTTATATTTTCATATTCACTCATACAATTTAAATAGCTAGGTTATACTGTTCACGTTAAATAATAATATTTCTATAGTATGTTGTGGTTCGTTTAAACACGGTATTGTCTGGAACTCTAGACATCAAGGAAATTAAATTTATTTGAAAAAATTATTAAATATATAATTTTAACATAATTATTCCCATATTTCCCATCCACTGGGGGTTAAATATCCCTGAACATGGAGTTTGGGGTCACCGGGATGTCATGGGTGTAAGAACCACAAAGAAATTGAGTAAGCAGAGAATATAAAAATATAGCAGTTTAAGAATAGAACCTGAATAAGAATGATGGGAAATACTATGAAGCTTATGTTATTGGAAACCAGTATGAAGGCTAAGGTATTTATATTATTTTCAATGGGGTATTGGAAATATATTTTTAGATATAGAATCTTATTCTTTATCATTCTCCTATAAATCAGCACTAAGCATTGAGTTATTCTTTCCTTGTATGGTTTCCACATGTCATTGTAGATTGTGGATGTGGATTCATCTAATAATACCATTGAGACTCTTCCAACCCTAGGTATTTTTCTCACAATCTAGTTCCACACATCATTGTGAATATTCTTAGGTAGATATGTTGTGTTGTTTTGTAGTGACAATTAATACTCAGTTTGTTGTGATCACATGAGAAAACTTTTGAGTGGTACAAGTACAAGCTATGTCTTCAGATTTTGTCTCATTATTGAGTATTATAACACCAAGGTATATTTAATGTATAATATTGGTTGAGGGGAATTACTTCATTCAACTTCAATTAGTGTTTCATGAGCTCGAATTTATCAATAGAAAACAAACTGACAACTTAGTTGGGCTAGTCATTGTGTTTAGACACTGAATTCAGATTCCCAACATCAACATAGTATAGGGGATTCAGAAAGAAATTTTATCAAGTACCATATGATCATAATTCAAAAAATGAAAAACTGATACATTGGGATTGACTTGATATCTCGCCCTCTTTGATCTTCTTAGGGCACACATAACATCCAAAAAGAGAGTGATTAAAATATGGCTATCTCATCATCAACAGCCTCGATTCATGGCCTTGTTATACATACAAAATGATCTCGAATTGAACTAAATAATTATGAAGAACATTATTCTTACCCATATTCATTCTCAGGGACCAAAACAAATTGGATTTCACATTCATCGTCTTTAGTCTTCTTTATTGTTGTTCTAGTTGGATCATTTCCTTTCAATCAAAACCTAGCAAACTCATTCATCATCTTCATAGGTCTTCCTAAAAACGATTAAATCATGATGGAAAATATTCTAAATAAAATTTCATCCTCCTCCATCATGTCTATATTGGATTAATATGAAAATTATTAAATAGATGTGTCTTGAGTGGATTCAGGTGTAAGATTTAATCGAACCAATAGTTCTCTTCATTGGGATACCATATTTCATCATACATGATCATGATCGTGGTATTTCAATTTAATCATCATCTTAATTTCATGATCATCACTCCATTTTTATTCATGAGTTTTAAAAAGAATTACCACAATCCAAAACTGGTGAGTGGATGATGGAAGAAGATCTCGGGGGTTGGTGTCTCAAAATAAGCCATGAAAATGATATGTAACCTCTAGAGGAGACTCACTATAAGGTTTTTGATTCATCTAAAGAATATTTAGAGATACCCCATTTGAACCTTCTCCACTACTTTGTCTTAAAATTGGATTTTTTTGTGGATAAATGTTGGGAAGATATTAATCTATTGGAATTTCCATTTGAATAATATTTTCTAGATTCCTTCCCCATGGACGTAGGTCATCTTAATGAACAACATAAAACCTGTTGTGATCCCCTATTTATTTTCTTTTTATTTGTGTTATACATTAGAGGGTGAGGATTCCACACAATATAGTGGTATCAATTGAAGGTGTTGGTTTGAAATGGTGATGGTGTGGAGAGATTTTCCAGTGAAGGTAAAATTGAAATATGTTAGAAATTTTTTGAGTGCAGATCTAGGAATACCGCATGTGGGTGATTCTAATGACGCTTGTGGCCTAAAATATTGTGCAAAAACAAAAATGGTAGAGATGATAATATTTCCCATCAAACCTCAGGTGATACACTACAACCATGTCAATGAATATGACATTGTTCACACCTGCGAAAACATTCTGATGGGTTTTTTCAACCACTATTCTGACAATCCACGTAAGCACCACATCATCATATGATCAAGACTGTTGAATTTTTTTGTAACTATTGCCCAATCTGAGTCCAATTTCAGTGATCCAAGAGTCGATTATAGCATTTTCAACCATTCCAGGCACATATGTATGCTTTGATTTTGAAAATTCTATACATTTTTTGTGATGGTAAATCTCAAACTAAAAATAGTATGCTACCACCCCATGAGTCTATTTTAGCTACACATGTTCGATCTAGAAATACTTTCATACATAGAATTATGGGTTCCATTAGTTAATTTGAGGTGGGGAAATTCAATAGTATTAACAACTTCCACATGTAGAAATGTGATGTTTTGGATATCCTAACTCATCAGGAGTTAGATAATACCTTGGAAAAAATCCCACTGACATCTTTGATGGTGATTTGAGGATACTCAACCATCAATCTTGTGGTAAAATCCTACTTTTTTTAATAAATATCAAAAATACATTTTTATGTGAGAGACCACTACAAAAGTTTTGACGTAATAATTAGAGATAATGTTAAGACTCTATTGTTGTAGAACTCTCTACTAGAGACCTACGATCACCTTACCATAACAGTGTCATATGGTAAGGATGAGGTAAAAAATAATGTTTCAAGTTACTTGGTTAACAATGAGTAATGGTGGAAGGAAATGTATGGCCATTTGGATTCCTCATCAGAGGCATTAATGGAATCAAGAGGAAGATAATATGGTAGTAAATTCGGATGATTCAGAAGAGGTGAATCTAAATAAACATCAAAAGGTGAGTCCACCATTAGATGTCTAGTTAAATATGATTGTGCCTACAATCATGAAGAAGGTCACTAGAAGAAGGTTGTCCAAACATTGGGAAACTAGAAGTAAATTTTATGCATTGAACATAGGATGTTGAAGATATTGTCCCCGTTTTCACGATGGTCAACCATTAAAAAGGTTGGATTCTTCGTTTAATTTGTTCAAACCGTATATTCTGGAATTAATATTCGTTTTCAAACCTCAAAGAGTGAAATGAATTTGTAGTGTTTATTGGAAATAACAACTCTTTCCACACAAGAGGTATTGGAATAATATTGTTGATTATTCATGAATGTACAAATCAATTCCTTATAGATGTAAGATATGTACAGGAATTGGATGTGAACCTCATATTGCATTGATTTTGGATAATATTGGTTACCAAATAATCATTGAATATGGATTCATGAATGTTATCCATGGTCCAGTTATTATAATGAAATGTTTACGATAAGGATATTTGTATTATTTTAAATCTGAGACAATTACAGGTGGATAGGTGATATTAGATAAGAGTATCAGCACTAGTAGAACATAAAGGACTATACAAATACCTTACAGGTATGAAAAATTGGTTTGTTATTCTCTTTCTATAGTCGAAGACGGTGTTCCATATTGCTATCAAGAACTTTTGGATAACTATTAATTAAACTTGTGCAACTCTATCATGGAATAGTATTTCAATTCACTACATCATTATATTATAGGGGATCTTGTTCTTCCTCGGATGGAAAATAATTCTTCTATATGGATAATTTTCCAACATTTTTTAGAATTGATCAATATATATCAAACTTGATCTTCTTATGGGCATCAAAGAAGGTAGCAGAAGACAGATATATTTCCTTCAAAAGGAGTAGAAAGTAATATTTAAGTTACATGGTGATTTGTTTGAGCAGAAACTTGGTGATATTTTTCATTCATGGTTGATATTCTTGTATTTTGATAAAAAAATACCACCATCCAAAATTGGTGTGTGGCTTATGGATGAACATCATAGGGTTTGGTGCCACTAAAGAAGACACAGACTTGATAGGTGACCACCATAGGAGACTAATTGTAGGTGTTTGGTGGCATCCCAAGAATATTTGGAGTTACCCCATTTGAACCTTCTCCAGTTCTTTGTCTATAAATTTTGTTGTTGTTGTCTGTAAAAAACGATGGGATATTTATAATCAATATATATTCTTGTTTGAATAAGATTTGCTGCCCACCTTCCCCATGGACATATACAATCCGACCAAACCACATAAATCATTATGTTCTCCTCTATTTTTTTTATTTTCTTATTTTTTATTGCAATTCATGATAGGGTGAGGCTTCCTCACAACACATGGAATTAGGGGATGAACATATGATTCCATATAACTTGGGAATGGTCTCATGATCACAGTAGTAGTTTGGAATTTTTATGTCATAGTCCCAAATGAAAAAAATGTATGAAGAGGTATAGTTATTGTAATTTATGACCATAGTAGGTACTCATAAATTTAAAAATTGAATATAAAAATTTTATTTCAAAAAACATGGTATTAAACAAAACTACTAACAATAATTGTAAATAAAATTTTCAATTACACTTAGAATTCAAAAAAATGATTCAATATCAATAATTTACCCACTATTCATATTAATGTTGATGTAATTATCAATGAAATCATTTAAAAAATTAAAAAAATCAACTCTCATCAATTGAAAAGGAATGTTAAATACAAAATGGGACATTTTAATCATTATAGAAAATAATTAAAAAAATATTAAGTCATAATATGTCATCAATTTCTTAATGTATGCATAGAACCATAGTTCAATGTATATATCTTTCGATATTCAGGGTGCTTTCAATTATCAGGGGGTTCTAACAAATGTTTTATATTGACCAAAATAAGTAGCATCAATGGTTAACTACCAAAAAAGGACATTGTGTTACTTGGAGATAATTATTTAGAGAATCTGGAAAAAGAATTTCAGGATTGCAAAGTCAATTTAATGAATCAATGATTTTCTAGTTTTTTGTTGTAAAGACATTCTACAAAAATATCTTCAAATAATTTTGTAGTCCAATGTATGGCTACTATTTTCTAAATAATGATTACTTCCAATAGAATATCCTAAAGATATAACATTTTGAGTCCAATAGTACTGGCATTGGAACTTGATAAAATAATGGGAGACTAATTTTATTAAATTAATTCATCTAGCATATTTTTTAATAATGTTAATTATAAATAACATACATTAAAATTATAGTTTTATAATCGAAATATTGTCCAACATGTTATCATTATTATCTATAATGGATATGGAATATCTCATTACTCACTTTGACTTCTAAAAATGGTACATGTGGTTTTTCATTGTATTAAACACCTAATGAGTGCTTTACCTGCTAGAATTTCATTTTTATAATCCACCTTAATTGGAGGAAAGTGTCAAAGTGATCATCATATATAAAACCACATGATTGATAAATTAGATGTTTAGTGTTTGATGAAATCACCAATGTCCGGTAAACTCATGATGTTTCATGAGAACATGACGGATATATAAAACATCCCAGCCTAGGTGTCACATACTGACGCCCGGAGCTGGTTGGTAATATGACTTCATGAGTTCCTCCCCATACTTCATAGGATGACGACTAGCAGAGATGGTATAATATAAACATGGGGATACTATACCCTCTTTATCAAACTATGAAAATTGAAGAAATAGCTAAAAAATAACAAAATAGAAATAACCATAACAAGTATAAACCAGTAAAACAATATGACCAAAGCATGAATACAATATCAAAAACTCAAGTAGTGGACATTTCGTGCCTTATACGTTTCAGGTGTCAAATGAATAATCAAAATAAAGACATGTTGAAAATAAGAAGAAGGTTCTGACATCATGTATAGTCCTCTAATCCATGATCCATCTTGACTCAACCATATTTCAATGGGATCTTTATCTTATCCAATCTTGTAAACTTGATGTCTATTTGGCTACCGGACATGTATCCTGAGATGGGTGTGAGTAAAACTTAGTAGGCCACCACCAATAGTGTTATAAATAATATATTCTCTAAAACATTGTATGTGGTTGTATAGATAATAAATTATAGGTGATGAAATAAAAACTTTAGCTATTCAATTATTCTATCACTAATCACCTAATTTACCTCGGATCCGGATGATTTCCAAACCACCAATACTTGATACCACCCATTCTAGATTCTGAACATTTCCCATCACATATTACATATCACACCACTCGGGGTTTTAATTTATCATTTAATTTGAATTTAAAATTATGACTACTTTGGAACCATAGTCTAATGCCAAAATTTTGGACCTATAACTCCATGTCCAGCACCTTATGGGTATTTAACGAATTTTTCTCTATCCCACATCCCATTTATTAGTAGATAACTTATGGGATTTTGATGCTTCATTCCATGTCCCACAAACCTATATCATTCAATCACATAATGGCATCTGAACCAGCAATCCATGTCCCACACACGTATACTAGTCAATCAAATATAATCTTTTGAAACAATAGTCCATGTCTCACACATGAATATCACAATATCATATATACCAGATAAATCAAAATTTCAAATTCATCAATTTTAAGCATTATTAACCTTATTATCAAAAATTCTCAATAAAGTGTACGTTTTAAATTTTTTAACCAAACTTGGTAAAACACATTAATTCACATGGAATAATAAGAAAATTTAACATTAAACCATTTATCAACATTTAATCATATAAACCATTAACCCTTTAAGAATTATACAACCTACCCATAAATTCCCATTAATCAATCCATTAAAAAACACATTAATTGAAAATTTCCATAATCCCAACCTCCCATAAATTTCATAATCACAAATCAAACAACATAAAATGCCTCAAATTAAACCCAATTCATTATCACATGGAAATTAAATTTAATCAAATCAATTTTGGATGAAGTTTAAAAATCATGGAAATTGAAATTGAAAATTTTCACACATGAAATAAAAAATAAGTCTTTGTGAATTGAAATTTAGACAGCCTATCTCAAGATCCATGAATAGCTTTTTCTAAGAAATAATTCACCAAATTGAATAAGAATACTCAATTTCACAATTATTAATGAGATATAGCACCAAAACCTAGTTCCAAGATCATTGGATTATGATCTATTAAAAAATATATCTAAAATCCACACTGATAGAGGGAAATATCCTTTCAAAAGATGAGAGAATGACAAGAGAGGGAGGAAAACAATTTAATGTCTCATATTATTTTCATTTATTATTTTTAAATATTATATGGAATTATTTCAAGGCGAGGCGTAGAAGTGAGACATGATTCTGAGGCCCGGTGATCCCATAATGGTGGTTCAAACTTTTTTTATGTTAAGTGAGTCAGCACTTGTGCGCGGTTGGGGCAGTTTCCAAATGGATTACCAGATCACAAATCTAAGATAATCATTTTATTCGGGAAGATGAATATACCTAAGAATGGTTATAACCTCAACTGGCATGGGTTGAGGGAAAAGAGATAATTTTCGGATGTTTTAAGTAAAATAAAATAAAATAAATTCACAAAATTTATTGTAATATTTTTATGGAAATATCTGCTGCAGTGCCGCGAAGGGGCAGTTGTTTTAGTAATTAATGTGATGTCATAATGACTCAAAAACAATAACACTAACTCATTATTGTTGTAGAATAATGGGATGACAAATATTTTTCCCTTTTAAATGGTATAATCGAATTTTGATCGTTCGGGATGATTGAGAGACATATCTAGAGAATCCGTAGAGCGTTGGAGAAAAATCTCAGTGACAAATAACGATGGATCAAAATTGAGAATCACTGCACCAAAAAAGTTTTAGTTTCTCGAAGATAATGGTAGAATGGACCCATCATCAAAGATCGATCCCAGTTGAAGTATGGGTTGTTATTTCATCTCTCTTTACCTATTTTGAATTTAAAACATCGAACGCAGATCAACCATGAACAAGTTGATCTGTAGATTCATACATTCGTGTGGAAGGGATTTCATAGGGATAATTATAGGAAATTAAACCATGTTGATTATTTTTGTTGATTTTTTCCTTGTTTAAGCCTATTAACGCAAGCGGATAAATTTCATGATGATGGACGGCGAAAGTTAGTTCCTCAAATTTGTTCGATTGTTTTTCCTACCCCCTTTCCTTCTCACGAGTTCTTCATGTTATTCGTGGGGTGGCGAACAATGGATCTTTTCACAACCATCTTGCAATTAAATGGTCTGAAACTGGATATCATACATCATAATGACCTTGCTGAGGTGCGATAGCTATAATGGACGACGAATCAGATCAAATCAGAAGATGTTGTTATTCGAGCGTTCTTCACGTGGGAAGATCAAAACATGATTTCAGAGTTGACCAGAGCCCCAAAAACATCAAAAGTAGCATCTTTGTGACGAGGAGACCAAAACCCGGGTGTTCCATGGTGATTGGATGACCATATCGACGAATGGGACATCATTGTAGGCACGACGGTGGAGGTTCACATTTCTAGAAATTTTTAGAATACACGGCGTGTACTTCTGAAGAACATGTCCTATAGTATTGGAAGTATTGGATAGGGTTTTAGGGGTAAGATAGGAATCACACAGTGTGTGACCATTTTCACACGACAAGTTGTAATTTCCCCAAATCATGGAATTTATTTTGGGAAGTACACAGACACATGATGATCTACATGACTTCAGAACACGACGTGTACAGCAAAGCAGAAGAGGCTATGTGGGACTCGACGTGTATTTTTTTGGGGAGGGGGGGTACACAGACACGGGTTGGTGTACACGGGTTAAAGACCGTGTACAGGCACATGGCCAGCATACATGGAACCGACCCCATGCACTCGGACACCGTGTGTACAAAGTACTACACGCTGTGTACTAACTCTTATACACAACCGGCCTCACAACACAGGCAGTTATACACAAGCAGTACCTCGGGTCAGATGACACGACATGTAACGTTTTTTACACATCCTGTACTTTTAAAAAAATGGCATGGTCCTTTTTTCCACTATATCATGGACATGTTTCATTTGGGTTAGTTCCCCTTTTCTCATTCCCCTAAAAGTTACGCATCGTTTCCTTCTATATTAGTATGATCCCTTCACAGGGAATTTTCGGAATAGAGTTAGACATCCATCCGAGAAGCCCGGATCGATATCCTCTATCCATTCGTGACCCCAGGTAGAGTCAAGCATCGACGTAACCGACTCCACCGGGAATCGATCATTTACCTATAATGTGAATTACAGATGAGTCGTAGTATCCTCCATAGACATATAAGTGATCCTCATCTATGTATCGTGATCTTTCCCACTCAAGAGTGTGTCTCTCATAATGAGCGCATCTTTCTATCGAAATCTTCCCACTCAGGAGTGTGACTCTGGTAATGAGTGTAACTACCTCTCTTGAAGGTTACCGACAAACAGTACTTCTCGGATGGATGTCCTCATAAATATAAGACTCATGGAGTGTGTTCTACTGGAATTAGTGCATCGTGGAATCTTTGAACTGAATCCCTAGCGGGGGCATGCAGGTGTGTGATTTGTCTCTAGACCACCGGTCTGGGTTATGAGTATATTTGGTTTGTCTTTCACTTACTATATGTTCTGTAGATATTTATTGTGCATACCTGATTGTACCTTTATTTTGTATATTTTTTTGTGGTTTTCTAGGTCCACTACTGATTATTTTTATACTCACCCTGGCACGGGCTTTGCCCACACGAGTCATGTTTTGTGCAGATGAGCAGCCTTTTGATAAAGTCTGAGCAGACCAGGACAGGACCGAGATTTCTGAGTTCCCTACAGGCCGAGGTGTTCCTATGGCTACGAGCATCAGTCCCAATACCTTCTTGTGTTTACAGGTTGGACATTGGAATTTTTAGACTCTTGTTTTTTTGGTCTTGTATTTTGGCTTAGTTTACATTATGTACATTACTTTCCATCATACTCTGTTGGTTGGGTTTATTGTATGCATGCATTTTGATCCTTGGTGGTTTTTACATTTTAGAATTTGTGGGCTTGGAGATGAGTGTGTGTGTACAGGTACTTAATAAATGCCTCCAATGTTAGTAATATGCCAGCTCGGTGCTAGTCACCAGCCCCTAGCCTATTGGAGGTGGGCTTGGGGAGTCACGGTGCAGGCCCCACTGGGAGGGGTCTTGACAGAGTGGTATCAGAGGATGTCGGTTCTACCTTAGGACCAAGAACTTGTGATATAGGTCTGGGGAAACAATGTTATATTTTTCAAGCTCAGCTATCAGGCTAGTGACTCCAGTGATGGTGCTGCAGCTGACGTATCCATACACCAGGACTCTGGTAATCTGATTTTCGACTCGGTATATGAAAACACTGGGTGCGGGGAATGAAAATAAAGGTGCATGCATCATATTGGAATGGGTTATGTTTTCCATGTCCTCTGAGTCAGCTATCCAGATATAGTCATGCTACATATTTTTACATTAGGGGATTCCTCCGCAATGCATACCCACTAGGATTCAGCAGCACGTTCACGAGGATTACCCCTTCAGTGATGAGGCTTCAATACAAGGACCGGTTCCCCATGAATTTATACTAGGTGGTGAACCTGCTATACCACCACCAGTGGAGCAGCTCATGGTACCTGCTGTACCAACTGACAAGGGTCATAGGCTTTGCGCGCTCCATGAGTTCCAGAGATAGAGACACCTCCAGTTACGAGGCGAGCCCGACCCTCAGGTAGCTGAGGACTGCCTTGAGGCGGTGACTAGAGTATTCTATCTAGTGAGGATTCAAGTAGACCATATGGTGATCCTAGGAGCGAGCCTTCTTCAGGGCTTAGTGGGATGATGGTGGAGTCTGACCACATAGACTCACGATGAGGATACTCTTTCATGGGAGGAGTTTGAGTGACTCTTCATGGAGGAGTTCTCTCTGGTTATGTTGAGATCCTTACACATCCAGGATCTTCTTCACCTCCATCAAGGCAGTATGAATGTAGATGACTATTCATTGAGGTTCACCAACCTCACCCGGTACTCAATGGATATGGTAAGGGATCAGTACTTCAGAGCTCAGACCTTCAGGCGAGGTCTAAGATGAGAAATTAGAGCTAGTGTTTTGGATCTATTCATATCAACTTATGCTGGAGTGCTCGTGTGGGCCTTGGTGATCAAGGCCATCTTGGTGGAGCAGAGACAACCAACGAAAATCAGAAGCTGGAAGATATGTGTGGAGACACCGACAATTGTGATCTGGTGTCAAACACATTGATCTAGATGTGGGAAACGTCATAGGAGGACCTAAGACAGAGGATCGATAGTCCAGTGATCTCAAGCTGGATCTAGTCAGCCTAGGGAGAAGCGATTCTTTTCATGAGACGGTAGAGGACATCTCACTTGAGATTGTATACCCATCGAGTTGCTGGAAGGGAAGCAGTGGAAGGACCACTGGGGCAGAGGCAGAGAGTGGAGCAGATAGACCCTCCAAGAGGAGGATGCGGTAGAGGAGCAGGGAGAGCTGTGGGTGGTGAAAAACTCTTCAACATACTTCCACCACCACTGCCAGGAGGTCCGCAATAGGCTCAGGGAGTTGGAGGAAAAGGATAGGGACAACTGTATACGATCGAGGCGTACGACACATGGGCTCTAGGGGTGATTCTAGGTATGATCTATGTCTTTTATACCTTAGTTTATGTAATCATAGACACAGGTGCCAGTCATTTATTCATAGCCACATATCATGTATGAAACCTCGAGATTCTAGTAGAACAATTGACACATTCTTTACGCTTTGAGACACTGACGGGGGGAGACTCCACGATAACGAACCTTTTTAGATAGTGTGATCTTACCTTTGGAGGCAATATTTTTGGTTGGACCCTCTTGGTGGGAGCATCGAGGCCTTATGACTTCATTCATGGTATGGATTTATTATCTTCAGTCCATGCCCAGTTTGACTATTTTAGGCAAAGAGTGTGGTGTGTACGTAGTGATGGGAAAAGGTATTCCTTTGTAAGAGATAGGGAAACCTAGGAAGCATAGAATGGTCTTATACATAAGAGGGTGCATCCAATTGCCCAAGAGTTGGCTAGCCTTTCCCTCAGAAGAGTGGGTGTTGTGGGCTCTTAGTTCTCAGCAGTAGTGGTGGAGTACGGGGATGACATTCTCGAAGATTTTCCAGGACTACCTCCCCAACGAGAGATCAACTTCGGCATCAACATACACCCTGGGAAAACACCTATTTCTTCATCAGCATATCAGATGGCTCCCACAGAGCATCGTAAGCAGAAGATTCAGTTGGAGGATTTCCAGATAAAGGGTCTCATGAGACCCTGTGTTTCACCCAGGGTGGCCCCAATCTTGTTTTCTATGAATGAAGATGAGAGTCTGAGGTTGGGCATGGATTATCGATGCTTTAATCAGGTAACGTTTAAGAACAAGTATCCACTGCTGAGAATCGACAACCTCTTCGATCTACGAGAGGGGCACAATGGTTCTCGAAGGTTGAACTTCTATCAGTCTATCACTAGTTATGAGTTCGGGACGAGGATATACCGAAGATATATTTTGGATTCTGCTACTGTCACTATTAGTACATGGTGATGACTTACGGCATGACGAATGCCCCCACAGTGTTCATGGGACTGATGAAACGTATCTTCCAGCCGTACAGGGACTGGTTCATAGTGTTCTTCATCGATGAAATCCGTGTGTACTCAGTTTCAGAAGAGGATCATGTGAGACCCCTGCAGATGGTTCTAGATGTACTTCGGGAGCACCATCTTTATGGGAAGCTCTCAAAGTTCCAGTTCAGGATTCAAGAGGTCCAATTTCTGGGACATGTCATCTCAATAGATGGAGTAGCTATAGACCTAGCTAGGGTGGACATTGTGTTAGCATGGGATCCACCTTAGAGTGTGACGGAGTTGTGGAGCATCCTTGGATTGGCAGGATATTATAGGAGATTCATTCCTTACTCCTCCCGGATATTAGCACCGATGACAACATTGACCAGGAAGGGGAAACCCTTCGTATGGATGGAGAAGTGTGAGAGGGCCATCGAGTAGCTAAGACAGAGTTTGACGAGTGCCCCAATCTTGATATTTCTAGAGGAGGGTGTCGAGTACATAGTTTTTTGTGACGCATCAGGGACCAGCCTAGGTTGTGTCCTGATATAGAGGTAGGCAATGATTGCTTATTTTTCACACCATCTTAGGACACATAATCCGAAATATGTGACCCATGATGTCTATTTGAATGTTGTAGTATTCTCATTGAATATGTGGTGACACTACCTTATGGGCGAGCGGTTTATCATCTAATCTGACCACAATAGCCTCAGGTACATATTATCACAGAAAGATCAGAATCTGAGATCGAGGCGTTGGATAGAGTTCCTACAGGACTATGATATTGATATCATCTATACTCTTAGGAAGGGGAACAAGGTGGTGGATGCTCTGAGAAGAATTTCGATCTCACAGCTATTTGAGTGAGGCAACAGAGTAATTATCCATGTTGTAGTTGTCCTTCGTGGATAGAGAAGATGCAGCCTACCTGCAGTCGATGGATGTCACCCCTCCTCTCTTACAATGAGTTAGGGAAGCACAACTTGGCGATGTCGACTGTGAGGCATTACATGCTCAGTTATCCATATGAAATGATCTTCATGGATATTCTCAAGGTGTGGAGCACATGATTATTTTCGAAGAATGAACTGTCGTACCAGTGGCATTGCGGGAAGAGGTCTTGAGGGAGTTTCATACATCCCCTTTGGTGGTACATCCTGGAGTGGAAAAGTTGTACCATGATCTTTGATGAAGGTTCTGGTGGTCGGGAATGAAGAAGGAAACAGCAAAGATCATTTCACGATGCCTCACATGCCAACAGGTGAAGGATTAGCACCAGGTTCCAGCGGGATTAGATCACCCCCTAAATGTTCCAGAGTGGAAGTGGAATGGAATATCGATAGACTTGGTGAAAGGATTACCACTGACGTCTGAGGGTCATGATTCCGTCTAGGTGATTGTTGACCGGATCACCAAGTCATCCCACTTCCTAGTTATCAGGGAGCATAGTTCCCTAGAGAGTTTGGGAGGCCTCTACGTGCAAGAAATAGTTTTGATTCATGGATTCCCCTTGAAAATAGTCTTGGACCAAAATGACCGCTTTAAATCCTGGTTGTCGAAGGAGTTACAGGAGGATTTTGGGACTTAGTTGTGCTTGAGCACTATGTTTCATCCCCAGACAGATGGTCAGAATGAGAGAACCATTCAGGTTCTAGTGAATATGTTGCGAGCCTTTGTCCTGGACATTGGTCACAGTTGGGAGGACCACCTACCACTAGTGGATTTTGTGTACAAAAATAGCTACCACTCTACCATTGGTATGGAACCATTAGAGGCCTTGTATGGGAGACCCTTCCAGTCACCACTTTTCTAGACTAACCCCGAAGAGTCAGCCCTCATGGGTCTAGATTTTATAAGAGCTACCACCGAGAAAGGGAAGATCATCCAGGAGTGGATGAAGACTGCATAGAGCCGGCAGAAGTCTTACGCTAAGAGGCGACAGAGACCCCTAGAGTTTGAGGAGTGAGACCACATCTTTCATCGGGTCTCACCTCGATAAGGGTTACAGAGGTTTTTACGGGGGGGAAAGCTATCTCTGAGGTTCATTGGACCTTTCCAGATACTTTGTAGTGGTGAGGTTGTGTACCTCCGAGATCTATTGTTGCAGTTGCATCGGGTACATGATGTATTCCACGTGTCTTAGTTGAAGAGGTAGGTGCCTAACCCATCACACATCATCGACTGGGGTGAGCTGGACATAGAAGATGGAGTGACCATTACTGAGTAACCTATGGAGATCGAGGATTGGGAGGAGAGGATCCTTCGTGGGTGATTGATTCCCATAGTGCGTGTCTGGTGGGAGCACGAGAATCGTTAAGAGGGAAAGTGGGAGCGGGAGTCCCAGATCTGTGCCCAGTACCCACATCTTTTTTAGCAACATTTGTTTTGTATTTTTGGTGATGTAAAGCCCAAATGTGGGGAGAATATAATGTCTCAGATTTTTTCCGTTAAGTATTTTTAAATATTATATAGAATTATTTCGAGACCAGGTGTATAGAAGACACGTCATTCCAAGTCCTGGTGATCCCATAATGGTAGTTCGATTTTTTTTTAAGTTAAGTGAGTCAACACTTGTGCACGGTTGGGGTAGTTTCCAAACGGATGCCCGAATTAAAAATATGAGGGCACCGTTGCGTCCGAGATGACGACTTTACCTAAGAACAGGTCTAACCTTGACTGGGGTAGGTCGTGGGAAAAGAGTTAATTTTCGGATATATTAAGTAAAATAAAATAAAATAAATTCAAAAAGTTTATTTTATTTCTTTTAGGAAATATCCGATGTAGTGCTGTGACGGGGAAGCTGTATCAGTAATTAATGTAATGTCATAATGTCTCAGAAATAGAAATGATGACTCATTAATTCCACAAAGTAATGGGATGTCAAATATGTTTCCCTTTTTATTGGTATAATCTTATTTTTCTTGTTAGCGACGATTAAGAGAAATCTCTAGAGAATCTGAAGAGCATTGGAGCATACTCTTTGTGACTAACGACGGTGGATCGAAATTGAGATTCACAAAGCCAAAGAAGATGGAGGATCTCGACGATGACAGTAGCTTGGATCCTTCACTAGCGATCGATCCCAGTTCAGTTAGGGTTGATATTTCATCTCTCTTTCACCATTTTGAAATTAAAACAACGAAGACAGATCAACCACAAACAAGTTGATCTTCGGATTTGTACGTTCTTGCGGGAAGGTTTTCTTTGGGGTGAATATAGGGAATTAATCCATGTTGATTATTGTTATTTATTTCTAGCCAATTTAATCCTATTAAAAAGATCATATCAATGTCGCGATGAACTAAGGCCAAGGTTCGTTCCTCAAATTTTTTCGATTGGTTTTCCTTCCCTAATTCCTTCTTACGCGTTCATCGCCTTCTTCACGGGGTGAAAAACAACAGATCTTTGCACACCTATCTTGTAATGCAATGATCCCAAATAAGAGATCCGGAATCACAACGACCCAAAAGCGATGCGACGGCCCTGGTGGATGACAAATCAGCTCGAATCAGAAGAGGTTTTTCTTCAAGATTTCTTCACGCGGGAAGAACAAAACATGTTTTTAGAGCTGATTGGAGGTTCGAAAACATTGGAATAAGCCTCATGGTGTCAGGGAAATAAAAACATGTGTGTTCCATGGTGTTCATATGACCAGATCATTGAACAGGACATCACCGGAGGTGCGAGAGAAGAGGTGTGAATTTCTATAAATTTTTAGAATACACAGCATGTACTTTCGAAGAACACACCATGTAGTACTGGTGGCGGCAGCTAGGGTTTCGGGGGTAAGAGAGGAATCACACATCATGTGACCCTGGTCACACGGTTTTTTGGACTATCCCCAAATCTCGGGGTGAATTTTGGAAAGTACATGAACATGGGATGACCTACACAGCTTCAGAACATGGCGTGTACAGCAAGGAAGAGGCGACTACGCGGGACTCTGTGTGTATTTTATAGGGGTACACGAACACGGGTTAGAGTACACAGGTTGGAGACCATGCACAGGAACATGGCCAGTAGAAATGAAACCAACCACAGGCACTCAGACACAGTGTGTACACAGTAATACAAGTCATGTGCTAACATTTCTACAAGACCAACCTAACAACATGGGCCATTGTACACGGGCAGTACACAGGGTTTAATGACACGACGTGTATCTTTTTCTACACCATTTGTAATTTTTGTAAAATGGCATGGTCCTCTTGTCCACCGTATCATGGACATGTTTAATTTGGGTTAGTTCCCCTTTTCTCATTTCCTTGAAGGTCAGGCATTGTTTCCTTCTATAGAAGTATGATCCCTTCAGCAAGACTTTCGGTGATAGAGTCAGGCATCCATCTGAGAGGCCCGGATCAAGATCCTCTACCCCTTAATGACCCTAGGTAGTGTCATTCGTTGATGTAACCATCTCCACCGGGTGTCGATCCTCTACCTAGCAGGTGAATTCTGAATGAGTTGTGGTATCCTCCATGGTCCTTGTAGTGATCCTCATTTGTGTATCATGATCTTTCCCACCAAAGAGTGTGTCTCCTGTAATGATTGCATCAATCTATCGGAATCATCCCACTCATGACTGTGTCCCTCGTAATGATTGTCACTACCTCTCATAATGGTTCCCGATGAACAGTACTTCTCATATGAACATCATCAGAGCTATAAGATTCATGGAGTGAGTTCTCCCAAAATGAGTGCATCGCAGAATCTTTGAACTGAATCCCTAACAGGGGAATGCAGTTATGCGATTTGTATCTAGACTGCGGTTCTAGGCTTTGAGTATATTTGGTTTTTGTTTCTCTTGCTATATGTTTTGTAGTCATATATTGTGCATAGATGACTGTACCTTTATTTCATGTACTGCTTTGTGGTTTTAAGGGTCCTCTACTGAGTATTGTTATACTCACCCCTGCACGGGATTTTCACACATGAGTCTTGTCTTCTGTAGACGAGCAACCTTTTGACAGAGTCCAGGGTAGACCAAGAAAGGACTGAGATTTCAAAGTTCACGACAGGCCTAGGCTTTCCTACAGCTATGAGCAGTAGTCCCAGTATCTTCTTGTGTTTACAGGTTGGACTTTGCAGTTTTCATACTCTTGTTTTGGTGGGCTGGTTTTCTGGCCCAGTTTACTTTCAGTGCATTACTTTCGGTTGTATATGTTGGTTCGGTTTAGTGTATGCATGAATTTTGTTCCTTATTAGTTTTTACATTTCATCATTTGCGTGCTTGGAGATGTATGTGTGTGTACAGTTACGTAGGTAATGCCTCCCATGTTAGTAATATTCCCACTCAGTGCTAGTCACCAGCCCCTGGTCTAT
This sequence comes from Viscum album, assembly GCA_963277665.1. Taxonomy (NCBI): domain Eukaryota; kingdom Viridiplantae; phylum Streptophyta; class Magnoliopsida; order Santalales; family Viscaceae; genus Viscum; species Viscum album. Next base: position 281,828,552 of record OY728138.1, on the reverse strand, counting down.
TGGAGGAGGGCTTGGGGAGTCTCGGCACGTGCCCCACTAGGACGGGTCATGACAAACAATCTAGATGATATTTCATAATGGAAGAGGTGATGATATGATAAAAAAACTTTGGCTCATCATAAATTTAGTTTTTAAGTCCATGGACTCTATTCTGGATCCACTAAAGATGAATTTTAACCAATAGGATTGATTCAGGTCAAGTGATGGGGAAATCCCTGGGGTTTGGGAATTCCAAAAGAAATATATGGGTATTAATTTATCATGCATGGTTTTCTTGGTAGGTGCAAATTGTTTTCCAAAATGTGTGTCCTAATTTCTCACCTCATCTAGGGGGTTCATGGTGACTCCTAAGAGGGATCATAGTTTGAATAAAGTTATTCCAACCATGAATGATCCCTCTTATTTTGTTTGTATGGGTTTTAGGGTGGGTGCATGGTTTATGAAAACCTTGGGCCAACAATTAATATCCCTTATTCATTCTCAAAATTCTCAATTTTCACCTAAAACAACCACTGAACAAAAACCCAACCAAGATATAACAGAACAAATGTAAATGATTAAATTAAACCGAGTACGAGCCATATTTAAAATGTTTGGGATCATACAATATCTTCCCTTATAACATCTCTTCCATGATCTATACTCCCTATAATATCTATGATTATATGGTAAATCCATTGGGCCACTAAGACTTCATATTTACTTATCTCAAATATGTTTCCTCCTGAACAAGATAATATTTCCAAAACACATAAAATAACATCACATTATTTTCCCACAACATTTTATCATTGTGAACCACAACACGTTTTAGATGATCTTAAAAGGACATATCAGTCTCAAGATCAACATCATTAACATTGATCACCTGATAAGGGTTGGGGTGATACCGCAGAAGCTGTGATGCTTCAAGAACATTGTTCATAACAATATACCTTGGTGGAATATCCAATCGTTATGTCAAAATCATTATTCTCTTCACAGCCTCAAATTGTTCGACAAACTAGGGAGCCAACATTCCCTACCTCTGGATCCTATGAGGGATCAATCTTTCCGAATCATGAGGGAACACATGATCACCCACTATAAAATCATGGGGTCTTTGAAAACTGACAATATACAACTTCTACATACCCTATGTTCTAGCCATATGTTTCTGAATCAACTGAACCTACTCTAATGTATACTGCATGAGACTTGGTCTCAATAATTTAGTCTAACATACCTCGATCTATTATGTAGGAGATCTGAATGACCTACCATAAAATGATTCATATGGTGAAATATGAATATTCTCTTTATAATTGTTGTTATAGGCAAATTCAGTGACCCATCTGTGCTTCTCTTATGACCCAAAAATGTGTAAGACAGAGGCTCATAGCATATCCTTCGAAATATAATGATACATTACAATTGACCATCTATTTGTGTGTGTAATTCCACACTAAGATATACATGTGTACCCACTACATTCTAGAATCCATTCTACAAGCGTGAAGTAAAACATGAGTCATGGAATGAAACTATACTCTGTATCACGCCTATAAAAATGGACCATCTATCAGACATACATATCTCCCATCTAATCCACTAATAAATCCTCTTGAATAAGAACGAAGTTTTATACATTCTTCAGTCGATCCACAATTACATAGATAACATCATTCTTCCAAGGCATCCTAGGGAGAAACACCAAAAATACATGGTAACATCATCTCATATACAATTGGGAAAGGGAAATGGTGGTAGTAATCCCCCAGGCCATTGATTCTTATCCTTCACTAGTTTATAGGTGTCACATTGTGTCATGAACCCTGAAATATCCTTCTTCATGCCTGGCCACTAATATTTTTGACATAGTTATTGGTACATTTTTCTCAAAGATAGATTCACCACCCACTTCAAGGAAAAAAAATTCACATATCAACTCCTCTTACATACTCAAAGGTACATGAACATGATTTCTAACATAGATGACCTCATCCTAAAATTTGGTCTTGTATAAAGGTGAATCCCCACCTTATTGGTTTTCCCTCAATGAGAAATCGTATATATCCTCATGTTGACATTTTGTTATCTAGTTCAAAAGTATGGACTCTACTGATATTGATATGTGGGACATCTACTCTAGTAACTCATGAACCCCTATATGCATCTCATCTAAGAAATTTGTCCTATTCCATTTAGAACATCCCTCCTCAACTATTTTAATTTGAGTTTTCTTCTCAAACATTCAGCCACACTATTTCCATTAAACATGCATATATTACATTCAAAATGAAAATAATGTATATAATCAACCCACCTCTGTTGTCAGAGATTCAGATATCATTGAGAAAATACATATATTATTCTATTATGATCAGTATACACTGTAAAATTTTCTCCCAACATATAATACTTCCAAAACATGAAATCATAAAACACTGCAGCCAACATGAGGTTGTGTGTAGTGCAATTCCATTCATGTGTCCCAATATTTCATGACCCATACAAAAAATTCGTATCTTCTAGCATCAAAAATACTACAATTACTATCCCATATTCATCAGAAAACAACATATACTCCTCCCCTTGTTCAGGTATTATTAAGATCATTGTGGTAGAAAAATACCTCTTTAATTCTTTGAAACCATTCTAACCTCCTCCAGGCCATTAAATCATTATAACCATTTTTTTCAATCCAATAATTGGTGACAAAATAGGGAAAATTGTTGGATGAACCTTCGATAATAGCCTACTAATCCCATAAAAGTATGGACATTGAAAAAATTCTTGGGTTGTTCGCAAGAATCAACTGCCTTCACCTTCTCTGGGTCCTTTGACAGAACTTCCTCAGAGATAATGTGACCCTAAAAATGTACCCATACAATCTAAAACTGATATTTAAATAGATTATAATATATTTTAATCTCTCTTAGTGTACTTGAGATGATGTAAAGATAATGTTAATGATCATTATGATACTTGGAGTACACCAAGATTCCATAAACAAACACTTCCACAAACTAATCCATTTATCAGTGGAAGATTATATTCATCATATCCATAAATATTGTCGGAGAGATTGTCATCCCAAACTACATCATGAAAAATTCATAAAGTCTATAACGTATTTAGAATGTTTTTATGGATATATAGAAAGGTCAGAATCTAGGATTATTAAACCTAGATATCAACAAAAATCATGGAGAAACACATGCTCCTCTCAATTGGTCAAATAGATTTTTGATATGTGGAAGAGGATACTGGTTCTTAACTTTATTACTGTTTAATTTCCGATAATCCACACATTACGGCAATGGTCTTTCAACTATATTTGAAAACAATATATTAGAACCCCAAGGCAACACAGTTTGATAGATAAACAACTTATCAATCAACTCATTCTTTTATGTATTTAAATCTTGAAGCTATGTCATTCCCATTCAGTATGGTGGTATGGAAATTGGATCAGTCTCTAGCATTATATCAATAAAAAATTCTACATCCCTCTAAAGTTGTATCCCTAAGAAGTCCTTGTTTAAAATTCCATAGTACCACACTAAAATGGTTGGAAAGACTCAATTCATCACACCCCCATCATCCAAAAAATACTCACATCTTAGGATGTGATCTTACCCAATTTCTATTATCCTAGGACTATATAGCCCTCCTTGATATTTCACTCTCCATGATGAACATAACCGTCACTATCAGGAGCTATAAAACTCACCATGTTTTGGTAACAATCTTTTTGGTCATTTTATGCTACTAAACAGTTTATACCCATAAAAAAGTCAAATAATATCATACCATAAACGTAAAGATCCCAACTGAAATGATACTCCCCAACCTTGGAAGAACAACCATTTATCAAGTGGATGTCTCTCGACCATACTCCCAAAGGTGTATCAATCATCATAACCCAACATACAAACTCCACTTCTAGTCACAACTCATTCACATGTTTTTCATATATAAATTAGTGAGAGGCATTAGTATTAAATAAGGAACTAGAATGCATAGTATCTACAAGAATAGAATCACCAAATTTTGAGGTATATCCTTGATATCCACTAGTTTCAGTTGAATGATATTCAATTATTTTTCCCCTATTCCATATGATTCAATCTGAGTCATCTGAGCTACACTACTCTACTGATATGAGAACTATTTCAAAGAAGTACCACATCCACTACACTGACCAACATGGATAGCAGAACTATAACTTCTAGGATAGTATGATATATAATTACACCATTCTATACTTTAGATTGTTCTAGATAATCCATCACTACCCATATGATATGGGTTCCAACAAACCCACTATAGATTAGACATCTTGTCGTAAGAACATCATTCTATCATTGGTTGGGGACATTGTATACAAACTTGACCTGACCAACTGCACTAGTGGATGATCACCCAAGTCATATCCAGAGTAACTTCCCTTCCCCTTGGCCACACATCCTTCCACTACTTTGGTTAAATTTATCATAGATTCTCTTTAGGATCTTGGAAGACATACCTCTTTTTCATCCATCAGATACCTCCGACATTCTACTAGAATCCTCCTTTAGGTTCCCCTAAGATATGAGAGCCTAATTTACCACTTCTAAAAATTTATTCATCCAAAATATGTTAACCTGAGGAATTCACTTTACATTTAATCCCATCATGATTTTGTTCTACTGTCACCTCATATTCATCCAATATTTGATCAAAGAACTATAAATTAGTAATGCATTCATAAAATTCTATCACAGACAAGACCCCTTGAGTTTGCCTCCTGAACTATATTCCCTATCATACCTGAGTGAATCCGAATAAATTACACTATGAAATTCTCTTGAATGACCTTCCACCCCATATTCTCCATCTTTCTATCCTAATTCCAAATTTTCCAGCAATGATTTTTCTTAACAACATAACATATATGTATATAGTTTGACTATTTTATCAGTATGAATCTATAGATGGTAAATAATCACCTAGATATAATAAATCCTAAACTCAACCACCTGAGGTCCATCCGTATCAATAAATAATAATGGTGTTGCCACTGTAACTCATATGTTAGGTTGGAAAAACTCTTTGCAACTCACCCTTGGCCTCTTTACAAAAACTGTATAAAGTGAGAAAAGTTCTCAAAAAAAATTTCTCTGAATTCCTCACCCATAACTATCGAATACTCAGTTTCCACAACTAAAGAATCACTTCTATCCATTTCTGCCTATCATTATATCTATAAGAATCATAATGGATGTATAACTCTACAATTAAAAACACATTTCATAGGAAACATTACACAACATTATCAAATTTAATGGGAGGGGTTCATATAAGTCCATAACAAGTCGTCCCCCATAACCAGCAACACATTCAAAATCAAAGAACCATCAATAGCATCATATATCCCATATCTAGGTCACAAATAACATAGTATAAACTTATCTTTACATTTCATTTTTTTCATTAGACTCCCTTTTGTACACTTTTTTTACCACATTTAGAATCTTTCAAAATCTTAGAGATCATATTGGGAACCTTTTCATTTAAACTAAACATTTAAATAAGATCATTTTTCATTTGAACAATTCACCCCAAACCCTAATTTTCTTTTCGTTCTGAAAATGATGCATGTAAAAATAATTCCCTAGTTCCTAAAATGATGCATGCTTACACAACACTCATTCCATTACAGACCCTGAAAAAAACCCTCAAAAATAATAACATCAAACAAAATGTGCATCACATAAGGTGAAATAATATCTAATTCTGACAAAAAACATCATCTAAAGAAATCCTTCCCTATGTAATTTGGATATCCCACATTCTAGGGTTTTCTACTCCAATGCAGGAGCTCATGCCCAAGGCCTGACACTTCCTAGAATCTTTTCAACCTTTCCCAAATAGTAGAAATAAAATAAAAGAACATGATCTGATACTAGTTACTAATGTCCTAACCTAGGTGCCACATACCAGTGCCTGGATGTATTTTTCTACCAATCCATAGGATTTATTCATGATATGCTAGAGGATTTTGTTTAACTGAGGGTTGAATAAAAACATGGGGATACTATACCCTCTATATTTGAGTATTTATTTAGTATAAATAGATAAATAGTATCGAAATGCATATAATTATAACCAAAATAAAACTAGATTTACATGATTACCAAAAAATTAATACAATACCCAAATCTAAAATAGTGTGTAAGTCATACCATATAATAGACAGTTTTAAAATGAAAACCCAAAATAAAGACACCATGACACTCCCATGTAGGTCTCAACATCATGTCTGATCCACCCATCTATGCTCTTTCCTGAATCTACCATCTAACATTGGTCTCCTTTTCTTATCTTGTCCTGAAAACATGAATCCTATTTGGGTACCAATCTGGCATCCCATGTAGGGTTTGAGTAAAACTGAATAGAAAACCACCCACATTTTCTAAAACAACATCCAGTCTATAAAAGTGTATATAGTTGTATAAAGTATAATGTAAATGGGATAAAATAATAATTTACGAATTTAATTATTGTTTAATTAATCATTTAATTTACTTGGGTTCAAGATAAGTCCCAAAATTCCAATACATTCTTTGGCATGTGACAGATTCTAAACTATTCCCAACAAATATCACATATTACTCAACTCATGGGTTTTTATTTATCATTTAACTACAATTTAGTATTACTGTTACATGGAACCATAGTCCAAAGCCAATATATTGGGCTTAGAATGATAGGTATAGAACCCTATGGGTATTTGATGAATCATTATATGTCCCACAACCCATTGAATCATATTATATGTCCCACAACTGAATATCATTCAATCACATATGGGATTTTGAAGCATCATTCCATGTCCCACACACATATAATATAAAATCAAAAAGGAATTTTGAATAATCATTCCATATCCCTTGCAAGAATATCACAATATCACATATATCACATATATCATAATTTTATATTAATCAAGGATTAGAATCATTAAACTTCTAATTGAAAACTATAATTAAATTATAACTTTTAAATTTATTAAACAAAAAAGGGTAAACACATAAATTAATTTTGAATAATAAGAATAATTCACCATTAAATTATTTATGAAAAGTTATTCATATAAACCATTAACCATTTAAGATTAATCCAACCAACCCATTAATTACCACTAATAAAGAAATTCAAAATCTTATAAATTGAAAAATTCAATAATTCAAATATCCCATCAATTTATTAATAAAAAACAAACCAATTTTAGTTTCCCCAAAATCATCTCAATTCATTGTCACATGGAAATTTAATTTATTAAACTCAATTACGAATGTATTTGACCAATTGTGGAAATATCAATTGAACAATTTTACATACATAATTAGGACTAATATTGTGGGAATTAGCATTTAGACCACCTACTTCAAGGTCCTTTACAATTTTCCAAGCTGAAAATCCCCAAATTGAAGTGGCATATTCAATTGCACAATAAAAAATGAGATAAATAACCAAACCCTTGATACAAGATCAAAATACTATGATATATAGAAAACTAGATCTAATTCCTTCAATAATGGTGGAAACAATCCCTTATAATATGATATACATTAGGGATACAAGGAGGAAACCAATCAAGAAGAGATTACATATCAGGAGAGCTGATGATCGGTCAAATAGATTTTAGATTAGTTAATAAAGGAGTAGAAAAGTCATTGGAATATATTTGGAAGACTCTAAAATTGATGGAAAACCTTTTGGGTCAAATTGGGTCTTTTGAGGGTGAAATCTAGGGGGTTCAAATAATTTAAAATAATTTTTTAGGGGAATTAATTTAGTGTGATCCGTTTTCTAGTTAGGGGTACATAGTTTCCATACCATACACCCCAACTATGTGCCTTTTGTAAGGAGGTTCACAGTTTCAACTAAGATAGAACATGGTTTAAAAATCTATGTACCAACTATGTAAATATCCTCTACCTGGGTGGGCACAATTTACTTGGGTGGGTGCACAATTTTCCCAAATGGTGCACCAACCGTGTACAACCCCTCTTCATACCAAAATACTGAATCTTTTCCCAAAAACCAAAAAAAACATCCAAGATATACCAAAAAGGTAAATGTGTACATAAAACTATTTTGAGACATCTCTAGAATGGTTAAGATCTTAAGCTATTGAATTCTCAAGCATTTCCATTGTGATTATCATGAGAGATAAAGGCATGAGTGGTTTGAGATATCCATGTATCTTCTCATGAGAAAAAAACAATATGATCTATGATTTGGTCCTCACATTGTAATGAATACTTTCTATATTGATAATTTATATGTTATTTTGTTAAGCTTCTCAAGTAATTTATCACTTATTTCATAATTACATTAATTCTTTAAAGAATATCCTTATTTATTATAAACATAAACATAAACCGCAATGGTAATAATCTTCTGAATCACCATACTACGATTTTATAGGTTGATTAGGATATGTATCATGAAAATAATTTAGTTCTTATAGTGAAAAAAATTAAGGGAAAAGGAAAAACTCCAGGATTGACTCACATTTTAAGTGTTCTTTGAAATTACTATCCATGAGAAGTAAGTTCAAGGGGAAATAAAAGGATTTGGATTCCCTATTATTGTATATTGAAAGAATGTAACCTTGTAGAATAACTGATCCATAGTAAATATGTATGGGGGAGATTTTATTACCTTTTCCATTGAGTGGAATCTATTTGTTTTAACAAATTTGGTATTGGCTATAAATTATTATTCTCGCATTTTTATCCAATTATAGGAATGAATTATATTTCGAAGAGTTAAATGAATTGAGTTGGATATAAGAACCAAAAATGGTTCTAGTCTTGTTGTAGTGGCTATTTGGTACTACCAACTCACATTTCAAATCGATTAATCTTTTTTAATTGTTCTTATATACCATCATTTACCACAAGCATTGTTTTAATGTACCCATTTCATATTGATGGATTTATTTTCTTATTTGTGAATAATTTTTTCTTATTTTATATGGAATACATTTTTTATGGAAATGCAACATTAATTAATGGCCTTTTGTGTTTGATATCGTGAACCAGGTAATGAAAATAAATAATGAGTTCGGTTTGTATTACTCATATCACACCCAACCATAGAAGCAATTTTTATAGCATATGTATGAAAAATAGTTGACTAAAGTATAAAAATATTGATATTTATATTATTTTGAACTACAAAACATGGCATATGTAATGCTTGTTGGCAAGGAAAAATGAAAAAATATCTATTTATAAGAAAACGTCAAAGGAGAATATAGATTCTAGAGTTTGTTCATATAGAATTGTATGGATTGATTCTTTTTGAAGAAAGTGGTGGATTCTCATAGATTAAAAATTTAATTGAAAACATCTGTATATATGGATATGTCTACTTAATGAGGAAGAATTAGGATTTGTTTGATAAATTCAAGGAATATATTAATGATGTTGGGATGAAAATTTGATTGAAGATAAAAAAACATCACTTAGACTATAATGGAGAATGTTTAAACCAATAGGTAATTGATTATCTATAGCATCTTATGATTGTATCTCAACTTACTCCTCCTAATAAACCATGATTGAATGGTGTAAATTAGAGGCGTGCATGAAACATATTAAACATGGTTAGATAAAATATGAGTAATACATTCCTTACATTATCCTTTTGCAGATAGGTATCACATATAGCAACATATACACCAAAATTAGATCCAGATAATGTGTAAGGAAACGTTCCATTGCTTCCCTAGAGTGATAAGAAACATGACTTTTTCACAATTATAAGATTAGGGATGGGAATTATTTATTAAATAATCAAATAGTAAATAATTATAACCATGGGGGACTATGTTTACATTTATAATATATCCTAATGAAGATAAATGGTATTACCTATGTGATCACTTAGAAAAGAATGTAATATTAGTATGAAAATTCATATTTCGTAAGAGGGAGCACATCTCTAAAAGAGATAGTGGGTGTAATATTGTCTTTTAAAAAATCATGGATTAAGACACATAAGATTTGGCACAGTAACATATTCCATAAATACCCTTGTAATAGGATGTTCCAAAGATATAAGTATTATGTAGAAGTACAAGAAAGGTTATATAACCAATAAAATTTTGGTTATCTAGTCATCAAGGATGGTGTAAATTAATTATTTGATAGTAATGAACCAATAACCAATAAGGAAGTAACAAGTGGCCCAAAATCATCCAATTTTAAGGAAACCCAAAATTATGATATGGGATCTAAGTACCAAAACTACATATGGATATTGTTTAATATGGAAATTGATTTAAATCTCATTGGTTGCACATTAGTGTTTATGAAGAAACTAGACATGAATTTTAAAGTTAATACCAATCATAGAAAATTTGTTGTAAAAGGGATTAAACAGTGTTAGTGGGAATAATATAATGAAATCATCACCAATTAAAATGTTGAAATATATTTTTGTTATAAATTCCATTATATATTACCATTCCTATGAGGTTGAGCATATGGATGTCAAAACAACCTTCCTTAATAGGAACCTTCAAAATGATTTCTATATGAAACAAACAGAATGGGTTGTTACTCTAATGGATTGAAACAAAGTAATAAAATTGTAGAGATCCATTTATGTTTAAAATGAAACATATATATCGAAAAATATTTTCTTTGATAAAGCCATGAAATTATTTGATTTCATAAAAAATGAATGTGATCATTGTGTGTTAGAAAAAAACCCCTCAATGTAACATTTCTGTGTTTTTGGGTTGATTATGTTTGTTGAAAAAGTGGGTTGACATAGTAAATTTTGGAGTTCTAGAGAAATTTTTGACACATTTTGTTGAAAAATATCTATGAAAAAGAATTAATACTTTGGAGGTAGTGCCAAAAATTATGTAGACATGGTGCCATCATTTCCTAGTGATATCCAAATTTTTGTGGTCTAAAATATCAAAGTTGGATCAATAATCGTAAAAGATATATTTCCATAAATACCTCATAGAAATGTATAAAAACATTATTTTAATGAGGATTTGATTTTAATGGGGGTAAATAGATTTTCAAATGCATTTGGTGTCACATATGTTATGTTTCACAAAGGTCTAGAGCATGACGAATGCACGATGAAAATGGTACATCATTGAAACCATGATAAGTGGAATATTTATAATCTATAATGAAAAATGGTACATCTCTATAACTATGATATCATTTCCAAATCATAAATTTCCATAGTGCATTGTGGAAATAGGGAGCTTCACGAATGATATTACATAGCTGTGAAAAAAGGTGATGACATGGATGGATGCTTCTGGAATTAGAGTCAATTCCAATAAATATGCATACCCCCTTATAATAGTAGTGTATGACTAAATAATTATTATAAGTCACCTAAGTCATGAAGGTGATCCATTCAAAAAAATTCAAATAATTGAAATTCATAATGTTTGTGAAAGATGACCGAAAGTGTTAATGTTTTTGAAGGATATGTAATCTCACCAAAAGTTTTGATATTAATAAAGGTATAGATATTCAAGAAGAAAATATGAGATTCATGAAAGAAATGTTATTCGTGAAGGCATAGTGATATTTTTAAATAGAATTTTCTTCGTGAAGGCTATTTGAGATTCATGAATGAGGTGGTCTTCATGAAGGCAATGAGCTTAGCAAAAGTATTAAAAGGAATTTTCTAATAAATCTATGTTAAAGTGGTATTTATCATGTGAGTGAAAGTGGGAAGTCAATATATCATTCAACTATAGTTTTGGATGTATTAATTTTTTATAATTAAGTGACCAATATGTTCATAAATTGTGTGTAAATCCTTTCAAGGGTTGTGAGAAATGGAATAGAAGAAGGTGATCATTTCCTCTTGTAGTGATCCATAAAAAGAAGATTGAGGGAGTGACCCTTGGGTATTTGCGACCTATCCCTATGAATTATAAACGTTGTTACCCTTGGAAGAGAAGTAACCTAGCCTAGACTACAAATTAGTAGTTAGCCTTAGTAAATTTGGAACATCAGCACATTGTCATTGTATGCTCCTTGGACATAGCCCTGTGTGGGAGAACCAAGTAAAATAATTATGTCTCGTGCATGATCTCATTTATTTACATCCATTTATATGGAGGTAAGAGAGATAAATGGATTTTATAATGAATAAATAATCTCTGATGTGGTGGTTTTTTAATCTATCATGCCTTGATTCACCCCTCTCTTTGTGTATTTCACCTAGATGGGAAAAAATTGGGTATGTATATTGTTTTTTGGGTGTGAAATGATTTTTTTAATAGTTTATATTAATTTTATATTACATATTAGAAATAAATTACAGGTATTATAGATCATTAATACATGGTAAAACACATTTATCTCTATGAACGACATAGGTTAAGCAACATAAATTCCTTATATCAAAAGCCATTATGATAGATCTAATAGGATTCCTGGACTAAATCAAGGTATATATTTATTGGAAATATATTTAATAGATTCAGTATAGAGGAATAATAGAGGTGGTTGTTTCCAATGTCACTAGATATACATATCTCTAATAATATGTGTCCTCAAACATATAATGTAAGAAATAAGATGACAACGAACCTTTGTAAGTCTGTGATAGGGCCAGTCATGTTTTCCATTTCATGTAACATACTATATATTTACTACACCATGTATGTGGTAGGTAGATATCAAGATGACCTAGGAGACCACAATTTGATGTAGTCAAGACTATCCTAATGTACCTCGAGCATACGAATTATATGATCTGATATTTTAGAAGAGATAAAGTGATACATATAATGTGATATATATATATACATATGTGGAAATTTTCAAATAGATCATGATGATTTTAAATCACAATGGAGATACATATTTACTCTCAAAAGAGGTTTCAAAAGCCGGTCGATCCCAATGAATATTTTGGCTTCCAATATATATGGATGTTGATATAGCTAAAAAGGTATTTGGAGATTCAATTTCATCGAATATCTTATTTTGGTTCCTATTAGTATATATCATATCACACAATGCAATGATAATACTGAAGCAGTTGATATTTCCAAGGATCATTGTCACATTAACAAATGGAGAACATACACTGGAAGTTTCATCTCTTGATAGATTTTTCTAGAGAGGTCATGTTGTATAAACTAATTTTTCATGGAATAAAACATGGAATACATGTTTACTAAAACCAATTTTCACCAAGAAAATTAACTAAATGTGAATTTTAGAAGAATCAAGGTTGCTTTCAATTGGCTTGAGTCTGATTAAGAGTCTCATAGAGTCGGTTCTCTAGAAAAACTACATTTTAAATTTTTTACATGTACTCATAAATTCAAATATCAATAAATATCTTATTACATATTGATTTTTATTATGACTGACAATTTTATGATAATATCTTATAGAATATACCACATTGTCAATGTCATATCAACTCCATACTACGAATGGATCCTTGAAATATTATGATAATGATTTTAAAAATAAGTCTTATAGTTGTATGATATTATCTGATTGAATAAAGATGATGTAGACTATTAGTAGTTGGATACTGATAAGAGGAATAAAATTCATCTCAAGAATGTTTCACATGGTAATCTCTAAGATAGAAGATTATGAACAAATATTTGAATGTAGGAATTTTGAATGTCTACATTTCATTTTATATTTTTAAATATGAACATGTTCATGATTCTTAGACTATTATATTATCATTAATACATATCATGATTTTCATACATTGAAGTATTGATAAAATTTGTTATAATACATGTTCGTGAAGAAGTAGGGTATCTTTTGTGCTTCTAGAGGCGTATGTTATTAATAAATAAGTTGGGAAATGTTTTCGCCTTCATCATTTATAGAATTTTATATCTTATCCAATTTATTATAATGAAATTATTAAAATAAATACCATGGTCATGGTGAAGGGATAGGTTCATTTCAGATATTCAAAGTTGTATTTAGATTGTAGATTTATGACACTAGTATTCACCCAGTTTGATAAGATAATGAGTCAAATGTATTATATTGCACAATAAGCATTCATATATTGTTATCATCATTGGAACATTAAATTACATCTTCTTAGGTTCCTTAATGTGTTTATAAATGTAGATATTTTACTATAGAAAACCCACCTAATGAGACTATGGAAGAAGCCTAGAGGGTTACACACATACTGTTTCTATTGAACTCTATTAAATTCTATTTGAAATTAATTATTTGAATAAATATTATTCTTGAGATTAAGGAAGCGTATTCAATCAATATTTATTGATCTCATATATATGGTCATTATTTTATGTGTGTTGAATATTATATTATTAATAATTTAAAATGATATGAATATTTTAAATGTTTGTTTATATATTAATTGATTGATCTTTATAATTCATGGTATAGTAAATACCAGAGGAAACACTAACTGCTTCAATGATCCTGGTGGGAATAATATAATAAATATAATTTAAAAAAATATGTGTTTATTTATTTAATGGGTGATATTTATTTAATCCACCAAACATGATACCACTGTATTATTAATAATAATAATAACATTATTATTATTATTTGAAATGGGGTTTTTTAAGTAGTATGACAATAATTATGGACTTATTTTCAAATATGTATTCCTTAACCCAGATCTATAAATACATTATTATACCAATTCAACGGGTTATATGAAATTCGTGCAAAATAATTTTCCCCTAGATAATTTCCTACACAAAGAACATCTCTAGGGTTTTCTCCCAACATCGAGAGAACCTCTTACACTTCCCACCAATGTCTTTCTCTCACTCTTACAGAATAATGATATAACAATAATTAACCCTTAAAACCCAAAGTATAGTGTAGTAATAGTTAGTGGTATAATATGATCAATACCACTGCCCTAGCATCTCAAGTATTATAAGTGATGCTTTAAGATCATTAGAGCATTTGTGGATCAATAATACGTGGATTCTATCCATATATCCTTATAGTAAAATGAAAAAAAAAACTGAATATATTTAAGATAATCAACATCTTCAATGAATAGTATACTCAAGACATATGAAATTATTACTTTTACATAAATTATTAATTGAACAAGAAATATCTTATCTTCATATTCTGATGTTCTATATAAATTTCATTAGATAAATTCACCTATCATGACTTATATTGTCATGTATATTTCTTTTTATTTATTGAATCCAACAGAATCCATGTATTTAATGGCCTTAATATTCACATATTCTTCTCTCAAAACCGTGAAGTCGAATAATATTTTCCATTAAAGGGAGGTACAACATCATGGAGATAGTACTTAATTTCGTGACTACTACTTGTAATAGTTTTGTGGTTTTGTGTGTGGTATTTTCAATAGAAATTCCTTATATAAGAGGGACACATCATGGATGTGGTAGTCACACCGTAATTACCCATATGTATTGGAATGTTTTAAGTTAAAATATGTTACATAGGGGTGTCATTCAATGGGTGAGGGAACCAAATAATGATGTGTTCTCTTATGTAATATAGTATAAATATATTATACACTACCTTAGTGAAATTTCACTAATAAATTTGGTCATCTTATTAACCTTGGTTCACACAACTGCAGTTAGTGAGGGAGCATACTAAAGTGGAGATCTCATGTCTTGAATCCAAGAGTGTAGGAACTTCTCACTATGAAAGGTGCAGGCCCAAACATATATGGGGAAGTCACATTAAAAAGTTTGGAGGCCATACTGTGAAGGCATGGTCCATGAATTTTGAATCTTTCAAAATACAACATGACTAGAGGGTTCACACCATGGTAGTTTACTACCAAGGATGAGTCCCTCTATCTAGGAAAATTCATTCTAGGAATTAGAGGGTAAATATTATGATTTTTCCTAGAGTGTGTGTTTCATTTCATGACCACGAGTCTCACATCATGAATTATTGCTAAAATAATTTTTTAAATAGGTAAGAATTTTCTTTTTGGGATTCTAAATAATAAACCCCCTTTTAGTTTCTTATCCTTTTAGTCATGTGATAATATGCTGGATATTCGCTCACCCTATCCATTATCCTCATCCAACCATTTCATCTATGGATACCAAAGGTGGGTTCTTCATCATTAAAAGGTGAAATTTTACCTTTTTACTCATTTCTTTATCTAATCAATTTTACATTAATTTATTATGGTATGGGTTAGGTTTTTATAAAGATTCTATTTTATCATGGTGGAATCGAGCCAATATTATAGGTCTTATGTTATACCATGATTTAGGGGATCATAAAATGATAAACATGTTAGATTTTGTGCATTTTAATTAAGGTATTCCAATGAAAAAAATTATTTTAGTTTTTACATAAATTAGAATTAAATTGAGTGATGAATCGACATAAATTGTAAGGTAATTCATCTATTATGAGCATGAGGATGTGTTGAGAATGATTCATACCCTGTTACATGAGGATTGGGAATCGTTACACTATTTGGTGGGGTATTCATAAATTATTCAATAATAATTAATTATGGAATATTTATTTAATTTAATTTATTTCTTAATTATAATCGTCTTGTAATTAATTGGAATGGTTATCAAAGAAATTGAGAATCAAGATACTTGACGATGGTTAGTAAAGAATGGTTGAAATTAAGGGATGGTGGTTGAGCTTATTTTAAATGAAATGACTCTAAATGAGGTTGTTGGTTCCTAAATATCCTTATGATTAATGATCTTGTTTATATAACATGTAATATGTTGTGTCACCACATATTCTTTATTGACCCTAAATTTAAATCTTCATTGTTTTCTTAATTACCCATGACTATAATGGAATTATCGTGGGGTTTTTTGGACACATGAACCCTAGATTAATTCCTCGTCCCATATTGGTTCTCATTTTAATCATAAATATTTCTTTTTGGGATACGTAAACAATAGAGTGACATAAACATGATGAGTGAAACCTAGAGTAACTATATATGTATTCCATTAGATCCCACAACTAGAATACTATGTTATGTTTTGGAAATAGTTATCTCAATGTTATACCATGGAATGGATTTATGTATAGATTGAGTGTAAGTGTACAAAACATGTTTTACATGGATGTGAGATTGGACTCATCCCATATCTTTGGTTTCATACATGTTTTATATCACATGTGTGATTAACTAAACAATGATGAAAGCATGGTTCTATTGAGAGATGTTATTACCATAATGATGGGCATTGATCCTATAGTAGGGAATGAGATAGTGGAATCTATATGGGGTGTTCAAGCCATTATGTGACTAGTGGAACATAGTGGGTTCCCCAATTGCGAGCTCATCCTAAAGAGTGTTAGTATATGAGAGCTAGTGGGGTTGTAGCCAAATATAACATTAGAAATTGTAATTGGTTATGTTCTTGATAGTATAACCTATTAAATTTATGTGAGGTTTTATTGTGTTTCAAACACCTTTACTATAATAAATGATATTTGAGTTATTGGATAAATATTTCGCCCATGGTTGTATGTTATATGATAGTTATAGGATGAGATGTGTCCCCTTTTATTATTTTTATATGATTATTTGAGGGTGGGATGTGCCTCCTTAGTTTTATTCTATATTCCAGGTCATGTTGGGATATAGCCCCTATGGGTATTATATGTGAGGTTCTAGGCTAGGATGTGATCACGTAGGGGTATATGATATTTTAGAATATGTATTGTCATGTGATGCAACCCATAGGTGTACAATAATTAGTGAAAATCGCTAAGTAAATATGAAACCTTTAGGTCTATACGATGTGAGATTATGTGGTTGGATACAACCCCTTGGGTGTATAATGTTAGAAATAAGTTCTACGGTTTGAATGTTTCCCCATAAGTGATATTGAAAATGGTGTTTTCTGTAGGAAGTTGTACCTCCATGGGGATATATTCTAAAAATATTTAGTGATCGGTACTATTTTTCCCTTACGTGGTGATGTGACTTACTCATAGAAATCTGACACTGACCTAAGTAGATATAGTTGACCACTGGTATCATCGTAGAACTCAAGGAGTGATAGTGATTATTTTTTTGTCACATTTAATATTTATTTAATTTTAATAACCATATCACATTGTACATAAATAATATTTACTGGTTAGGATAGTGAGACTATTAGGGTAACCTACTGAGTTTTACTCACACACTACTTAGGCATCCCTGAAAAATTAGTACCTGATATGGCATCATTATCATTTGTATAGGTGGGTTGTAGGTCTAGTGTCTGATGGTTCAACTGGATAGCATGTACAATGTCTTGTTATAGAAATTTATAGGTATTATAGTCTATTTTGTGATTATTTTAAATCAGGTTTTTTTCATTAGGGATATATATGTTTCTCCCATAATAGATCCTATTGTTTTCTGCATAACTCATGTTACATGTAGATAGTTCATTTCATTATAGCATATGGTATGTTACTTATTATGATTGAAATTTTCCATGATATCCCATGTATTAATTTTTTTATTTCAATGACAGAATGTTTACTGTTTTCATTATTATTTCTTTAACATGATATGATGATATAGTCTCACCAAGAGAGCACCTTAGATGCTTTTTTGAGTTAGAAAATTCTTGTGTATGAGAAGTAACACTTGAGGTAATATGATTGATTATTATCACTATTTTATATTGAGATGGGATGGAAAATAGTTGAGCTATACTCCCCCTATGGATGTCTAGTTGAAATGGTAACCCTCAACTGATATTCCTAAAAATATATGCGTAAAACCCCTTATTTACCTCATATTTTCCAATATTATAATAAGTATTTCTATTAAACTAATAAACTTAATGGGATAATCAGGGTCTCTGTAGGTAAATAGTGGAATACTGCTAGCCATTTGATTTCCAAACTAGTGGGATAGTCACCTGGTTGTTCGATTGGGTACCCGATGGTATAGGATTGGGTTCCTAGTGGCTGTTATATCTTCCTCCCTCTCATTTTAATATATCTAACTACCATAATATTTACACCAATAATTTTCCACCAATATTTCAACAAAAAAATATATAAACATGAAAAACATGTATAAAACATTTCCACTAGTCTGAATACAAAATATAATGTTTACCTCATCAAAACAAACATCACTGTCTGACCTTCCATATTTTTTATAGACATGTGAAGTTGTGAGATTTCACTTATAATAACATATATATAGAATTTTTGAAAATGTTTCTAATATGATCAAAATTATCTTTAATTATTATTTCATTCCTTTAATGGTTCTATTCCTGAATGAACAATATGGTTTCTCACTTTTCTTCAAAATTGTTTTGATAATCAAAAAGTTAAAGATCAATATCTATAAATGGTCAGATTACTATTATAATAATCATATAACCAATAGATAACATTCATCTTTTCAATGATAATGTAATTACTATTTTAACCTCTTACCTAATGAAAATGTTTCTCAATTTACACTATATAAACCTCACCCCTTAGTTATTAAATTTTCTTTCCCTATATATTCTATAATATGTCTATCCAGTTACTAATATTTATATATCATTATATTAAAATATGATAGACATTTTTCTTATGAGAAACTATGATCCGACATATTTAAATCTTCAAGTGATGATGTTTATTTTTATTTATTATTCAATTTTATTTTTATAAATTTTGATAAATTTATAACATTTTTTAAATTTTGTTTTAATTAAATAAAATAATGGTTATTTTACCACTTTTATTTATCTATTTTAAACATTTTACTATACTCATGTCCTTTTATTAAAAAAAAATATATTAAATCATGAAATCAATTTTGTGTAAGAGATTCAACTATAAAAATTAGATCATGATTTGTATAAAAGTGTATGGATTTGATGGAAATTTTAGAAATCACAAAGATTTATTTCATGATTCATTAATTTATAAATTACCTTAGTTATTTTAACTATTTTAATATAATTAATTACACTATTAGTTATTAATTTTTTTAATTATATTTAGATACTACTTATTTTATTATAACTTACTAATATTATTAAACATATTGTTGATTATTAATTACAATAATTTTATTTGTAATTTCAAAATATTATTGAGGTCGACCCCAGGAATGGAAGGTTCATGAAGAGGGGGTGAATTATTGAAAAATATATATTTTCATTCATTTTAGGATTTATTACAAAATCAACATATTACACATTATAAAATTATTGGTATCACTTCTTAACTTATACACAAAATGATAATAAAAAACTGGGGTACTCAATGTACAAGGTTAACAATACGAAATTAGAAGGATAATCCATTGCATGATCTATACTCACTCACGACTATATGACCCACAATAATTATCTTCATGGGTATAAAATTCTTGTAAAATTATTGACATCATGTTTACATGGTAATCAAAACTTATATCTCCCAACACAAGATGAAAGGGTTTCAACTTTGGTCAACCTTTTTCCAGTTTGTCTATTACTATTGATATAAAAGGATTTTCCCTGAGGTATCGACTCTCATATTCCCTATTATAGGTGGTGATGGACATTATACCCACCCTCTAGAGGGGTAGGTAATTATATTTTCATATGTGGAGACTTAGCTTCGTTCCTTATTCCCTTATTTAATATTGATATCCTTCAATCATTCCATGAGATTTTTCTAAGACCAAAATTTCAAAATTTATTCAATGATTTCACTTATCTCTCACTCTAATCATCAAATATCATATAAGAAACATGTCATATTAATATTATTCTAGTGTTGTGTTTCAAACAATATTTTTCCCCAGTCGAATCCTTTGAGAGGTTTATTTTTAGAACATGGGGATTATAGGAATGATCAATTTCTCGACTCCTCGATAAAAGGAATAAAATAATTCATTTTAAATTGGAGAATTATTTGATCCCATTCTTGTCTTGATCACCTTGTATCTGCAAGAAACCTCACCTCTACTTTTTCAGGTGGTCTTTTGATTTCTATATGAATCATGATACTCTGACCATAACACGGTGGATTATTTTACTAGAATTTCATCTTCATTTTCAAAATACATTGACCATTCTAATGTTAGGGAATATATTTGTCTAATATTTATGTTTTGAAAGTAAAAAATATCTATTTCTTGTCTTATATCCCCTATAAATTTTTTAAAAATTTATTTTTCAAGACCACCAAAAATAATTTTTTTTTGGATTGGGGTTGGCAAAGAGTTATGTAATATGAATATAGTTTTCCTATATATGTGGGTTTATTTAATTTCTTCTTCAAATAGATTGGGTCACCTGATTTTATTGTGCTAGTGTGGGCTCAAGAATCATTACCAGAAGATTGAAACTAGTTTGGGTAGTAGTAAAGTCATAGATAACATATATCTGTCATCTTCTTCTGGTGAAGGTTTGAAGGAATGGGTCCAAATTGGAGACATTTCTTCAAAGTCATTGGGGTTAATGGGGTTTATACAATAGGTTCATTAATCCTAAGCATTATCACACAAAATCCTTCATTGTATATATAGGTAGTGTATACTGGAAATGATTCTAAACATTAGTTGATACTAGTGGTGACATGTGATGAAGGTATATCTATCTTCATTCCCTAGGGATGCTCAATGTAGGTAACCCTAGATATAATGGAGGGATGGGTGAATATAGTGAACATTTCAGTTCCTAAAAGTATTATTATGAATTTTAACCTATGAAACCACTTTGGAGTTATGGAAGTTGGAGGTTGGGATCATTAACAAAGGGAATGGGATATGGGAAAATCAAAAGGAGAAGGTTAAAAATTGGTAGAGATTGGAATCCATGACCCCCTTCCACTAGATTAAAATAATTAAGTTTAATGATTCTATAATATAGGTTTATATGATGATATCGTTAGTAAATTATCAGTGGATATTACATATGGAATTCATAGAATATGACTTCACAAACTAATGGGGAATAAGAAGCATAAGGGAATGTGAGACTCACTGAGCTATATTGTGCTTATGGTAAATAAGTTTAAAGGGACCAAAGACTACTCTCACATACCAAAACCCATGGATACAAGGTCTACCGAAAAAATGGGTAAAAAGGTGAACTAATTTGAATCCACTATGCATGATCATGTTAATAAGAGGATTATTATTATTATTCATGGTGAAAACCAAATGGATGGGTGTGGAGATTCTATAATGTTATATTATATTTGTGACAATATAGAAGTTCCAAATGGGATGCAGGGAGGCTTATTGGTTGTGGGTAATTATGTTTTCATACTGAAATTGACAAATCTCACTAAGATAATCTTACTGTATTAGGAATCAGTGCTTGTAGATGATTTGAAGAGAAATTTAGGAATAGTGTAAGTGTAAAAAAGAAAAAAAAATTATGATCATTCTCTACTATATGGATGACTTACTGGTGGTGGTTATCAGTATCATTGATTCATTTGAGGAAGTTAATAGGATGTATAATAGAATGATTGTATTTGATTCTAATGAGGACAAAATGGTGTTGATCAGTATACATGAATACTTTTTTCCATGATGCTTTAATGAATGTAAGATCATTTTTGACGAGTGTATTCAAACTTGGGACAAGATCGTCTATCATTTTGAAGATCATATCAAAGAATTACTAGATACAATCTTTACTACACTTCTAGGGAGATTATATAGGGTGATTTATTCTGATAATATTAATCTAATTTTTAAGTATTTCTTGATTTCTTATGGTGTTTTATGAGATCTTTTTATAAACTGCTATGGTCACCCACTTTTTCCACAAAACATATTTATGAAATAAAAAATATTATTTCCAGTTTTTTATTATTGATATAGGGATTATCATTTTTTAATTTGATGATTTTCTCCTAAAAATACTATAGTTTTCTAATACTTCTTCTCTATATATGAATAATTGTGACTTATTTATTTCTTCATAAAAAAAATTCATAGTTTTGATGATCAAACACACCAAATAATAATGTGCACTTCTTAAACTACTACTAATTACACTGATACAAGTATTATGACTCTTATTATCATACACACTACACTATACACAATGTTAAACTCTATACCTCTATATATTAATATTCTTGAGTATTCTCTACTTCTATGATGCAAGTAAACTTCCTAATTTAGCCCACAATAAATTTCTAATGATATGAAAGATCCCTGTTCTTTTAGTCTCATACAATGCATAATGCTTTAATGTATTTTTTTCAAATTCAAATTAAAATTCAAACATTTTACTTCCATCAAATAATTCACAAATTTAAACACTTCCTTTTAATCTATTGGATTATTTAAAATATCATTTTCAACAAAGATGAGGTTAAATGACTTAAAAGATCATTTGTGATAATATATTGAGTCATAAAATATTATGTTTTATTAGATAACTCAGATCTACATCTCTACTCTGAATTTGAAGGAACAATGAAATGTGGGATCCTATGTTGGTCTAAATATTCTAAACTACTAGGAAATAGATATCAAAATTCCTAGAATCTGGTAATGATATCCATTTTTTATTTCTGACATTTATTCTTCTCTTTCACTATGAAATGTTCCCCAATGTATATATCCATGTTTCAACTGCCCATCCATTTAACTCCTCAGGAATGAGTCACCAAATACTTTAAGGACCTATAAAAATAGTCAAAAGGAATTTACCACCACATGGTGGTCTCTATTTCAATTCCCAAACACTTAATCTACTTTAGACACCATGCTAACATATTTGGAATGTTCTATCATGTCCTTTCCTATAGGATGAATTCTCGACAGAAACACCCACTCAATATATACCATAGTGTGGTCTATAAAATATGTTTTCCTAAATTTATCCACTTTAGATCCACTAAGATTCCTATCCATGACATAAAAGATCCTTTTTATTCTTAAAAGAAATTGTTCAATTGAAACATTCATTAAAACACCCATTTCCCAAAACAATATGACCAATTATTTCTTCATTTGAGTCCCATGATATAATTTCATTTATTTGGAAAAAAAATTCATATATATTTAATATTAACTATACAATTACTCCTTTTGTATTTCCTTATTCGACAACCACTTCTGCATGGTGTTTCCCCACATAATGATTCATCCTCTTTATCAATGTCTACTTGCACTGGGTATGCTACTCCTCCCTTTTTTCTCTCACATGAACATCCATTGTGCTAGTTCACTACCTCTTTGGAAGATAGATTCTCAGGTGGATATTTCTTGAGGAATTAACCCCTTTATATGTTCATTATATTATATTTCCTTTAAAAAACCTAATTCAAGAGCATGAATACACGTAGGTAGATTTTTTCACACAACTACACTTCACATCAATATCAAAACACCTTCCATTATCTTCAAATCATAGTAAAACCATGAAGTGGAAATCATCTAAAATGACTCATCATGAAAGAATATAGATTGACCATGAATTACGAATTATCAACAAAATACAATACTACCATCATATAAATATCACCTTAATTAATTTATTCATAATACGTGGGATAAATAAACTCCAAAACATATCCTAGGCTCAATAATTATATTATTAATTATTTAAACATATTCACATATTTTTATTAAAAAAATTAATAATCAAATACTTCAAAATTTGGAACCCCAGTACACTTTGAAAATAATTATTGGATTTCAATCTTTACCCCCTTATAAGAGGGATGACCAGATTGGGTTTCCAGTTATATTTTTTCATTAATTTAATATATTTAATTACAAATAAATTTCCATCTTCTAAATGTTGTTTAAATTTTTATTTTTTAATATATGAACACATGAACAGACATAGAAACACACATACATTTAAATAGAAACCAAATTAATAATATTACAAAAAAGTGGAAGGTGTGAACTGCATTCACTTCTCCTATGAAATCTATAAACTAGAGGCATGAATTTAGTTCACACCACCAGAAGAGGTTGACTGAATTTTTAACATCATTCACACTTCCTAGAAAAAGATGAATCATTAGTGGCTTATATTATTCTCATGTTTTTTACAAAATATTTATAACCCTGTGCATTTTTTACAAAATAAATTTAAAATCCCAAATTAAAAGAAAAATCTTATTCAAAATAATGGAACAACTTATCTTATTAAAAATAAAATTATAGAGAGTGTAAAAAAACCACTACCTTGTAAACACTATATATTAACCATTTAACTTATTATTTGTGTGTATGTATATGTTCTTTGACTTGAAGGCTTTAGAAAATATGAAAATTATTTTATGAAAACATATATTTATTTAGAAAGAAAATATTAATTTCAATAATTCAAAAAAATTTAATACATTAACTAATGTGAATTTTTCATATTTTTACTACAATAAAACTACCATTATTGACCCACAAAATTATTCTCAAAAGTTGTATGGTGACCCCCAGATGACTACCAAATGGTGGTCCATTTTTATTAGTTTCTAAAGAATTTTGTTACCACTAATCAACAGTCACTATAGGTCATCTCACGTGAACTTATAGTGATCACCACTCAACGGTCCCTAAAGACCATCTCATGGGAGTGTATTTTGACTGCTCTATTGTAGTCACTAAATTTATTTCTTGGATACATTATATCAACACCCATAGGGTGGTCAATATTATTAATATTTTTTAAAAAAAATTAAAAGGTCGCGATAGCTTTTATTTAAAAAAAATAAAAAAATAAACAATAATTAAAAAATTCAATATATGACTAAAAAATTAAAAAATTATTTAATATGCTCACAAATAACATTATCATAATTTTTTTAGAGCTTCATAACCATCATCGCATAAATTAAAATCAAATAAATAAAAATTGTTATTTATTATAGAAAAATAATAATTTATTAATTTGAACATACAATATTATTTAATGTAAATGTTTATATAATAAAGAAAAAGTCTCTAGTTTTTTTATATATATATTATTATCATTTAATAATTTTTTAATAGAAAACTATTTATTTATACATTCTAAGAACACTTCATATTGGATTGATTTATAATTTAATAATAATTTTAAAAAATAATTAAAATATTTTTTCCTTATGATTTCACATAAATCCATTGTAATTTTATAGGTTTTAACCATTACACAAAAATTTTGGACTCTTAAAACACTAAAAGGAAAAAAATTATCATCTAATGGAAACCAATATTCTGATTGACATCAATCCAGTTCTTATTTCTCAAAAATTAATGATCATTAATTACCATACAGTTTCACATTAATGAGAGGTCATTTAGTTGGTTTTGATTCCCTAATGTGTGTTTTTAAAGACATTGATATCTTAAAAAAATTAGTTATTTTGAGAACATTTCATGTTGTATTGACGTGTCTTCTATTTAAAAGAGTAATAAATAATTAACATACTATTTATTATAATTCATAATAAATATGTGGTCCTTATTTAGGTTTTAATACTCACCCCCATTATTTAGAGTTTTAAACATTGAATGTGTGTCGTTTTGGAATCCTCATAAAATTTATACTCAAATTTACATGGATTTAGTAGGTATATTTCAAAAAAAATTGTCATTTTTCTATGATTTAATTGAAATACGTGGTCGTTTTCATGGTTTTGATCACCTGATGTGTATTTTACATGACATTAATATCTTTAAAACAATTCTTCACTCAATCCGAACACACCGTAAGTCAGATCAATATGGATTATACTTATACACATCAAAAATAATTAAAATATTAGTTTAATATAATTTTCAATCATTCAGTGATATTTTTTTAGATTTTAACCATTACACAAATGTTTTAGAGTTTTAAAACACTAAAAATATGTTTTTTGGTTTTTTGAAGAAAACTATAACTCAAATTGTTTTGGATTCCATTCATACAATTCAAAAATAAATCTTCATTTGTTGTTATATGATTTATTGTAATTTGATATCATTTTATTTTCAAACCAAATACTTGGGTTTTTAAAGACATTAATTTCATTAAAACAACTTTTTTCAATCATTTTATGCACACTAAACATATAATTTATGTTTCCTCTCCTAATAAATTCCACCAAGTAATCAGCGATTATTGTCTTATGATTTCACATTAATCCAATATTATTTTTCTTGGTGTTGGTCATCACATGAATATTTTAGATTTTTAGAACACTAAAAAATGTGTTCATAGGCTTTCCCGGTGAAGATTCATCTCAAATTTATGTGGATTAAATTCATACATTTCAAAAATAATTCAATACCAAATACTCGATGATTTCATTTCAATACAAGGTCTGTTTCTTTGTTTTGACCCCCCCACTGTAAAAAATGGTTGTATTAACGGTCTCTTGGAAAACTGCCATGTATTTCACATTAATCAATTAATTAACGATGGTTATTATTTTTCATATTGGTTTTTGTATGTGTCATTTAGGGATCATTTATTGGTAGTTTTGATTTTATTTATTAGTTCTTTTATAAGAAATATTAGCTAAAAAATAAATATATAAAATAAACCTAACCACTACTACATATATTAGAGGCAACTTATATAAACCAACACTAATTATAATTTAATGAAATATATTTAGCGGTGGTTATTATAAACCAACACTAAATATTATTATTAAACAAATTATAAATATTTTTAAAAAAAATTAAAATATAAATCGGTGACATGAAATAAAATAAAATAAATAAATTTATATTAAAACCATCATATATCTTTAAACATATATATATATATATTACCATAGTTTTCCTTACTTTAGTCACCATATCCTCATTCCAATCATAACCTCAATAATAAATATATAAATATAAAATAATTCCAATAACAACCCATCTCCAATAAACATCCATACAATGAGGACTTCTACATCCATATGCCTCCACATCAACTCACCAACTAGAACTGACCACATCATCTCATAAACTATAACAAAAAAAAAGTATATAGAAATTTAAATTGAACATAATTAGTCATAATTATAGTTGAATCATTGATAATATTTAAAGATATATAAAAATTAAGAACCATCATGTTAGTATTTTAGGTAATGTCATTGATCAGAACAGCTGACCTCCTACCTACTGCCTACATATATCACCAATAATAAAAACCAGTACATTTGAGAAAATGAATTTTAAAGAGAAAAGAAACAGAATATATTCCGAATTTGGAACATAATATTTTTATTTAGTTAATAAAAAAGAATACATTTTAACATAAAACATATAATATATCATGAAAAACACATTTAAATCCTAAAATTACCAATTTAAGGTACAATTCAACAATTGAAACTAAATGGGTTAAGTATATAATAATCTATTTGGTTTTTAAATTGATGTGCAGTGTGTTTTAAATTTATTTAATAAAAAAAATTATATCTTTGATATAGTATCATGAACTATAATTAGAAAATAACTCAACGGTGATTTTCCAAATATTTCATGTCAATCAACAGTTATTTTATGTCGTTTTTACTATTACACCCACATTTTATTATTTTAAAACACTAAAACATATTAATGGAAATCCTAGGAATATTGTAACTCAAATGATGTTTCGACAGTTCATATATTTCAAAAATCAATCTAGAGTCTTTTTTCTATGTTTTAATGGAAATATTAAATTATTTGTCTAGTTTGACCACCTAAAATAAGTTTTAAAGGATTTGGCACTTTTAACAACTATTTACTAAGTCATTATGACCACACCACATATTATATTGATTTTTTCCCTCTGAGTACATATAAAATTAACTCCACTGTAGTTTTACAATTACTATAAATCAATTTTTGGGTGTTCTCAATGGGATTGTCCAATACATGCAATTTTTAGTGTTTTAAAACCCTAAAACTTGATTCCCAGTATCCCTAGAAAATCATATCTTGTAATGATGTTTTTTCATGTTCTAAATTTTCAAAAAAATCTATGTTTATTATCATTGAATTTCATGGTAATTCGAAATCATTTTTCTTGTTTTGACCTCATGGCACATGTTTGTAAAGGCTTTGGTACCTTTAACAAATGATTACCAAGTCATTCCAACATAACTAGACATGA
Source organism: Viscum album (assembly GCA_963277665.1). Classification (NCBI taxonomy): domain Eukaryota; kingdom Viridiplantae; phylum Streptophyta; class Magnoliopsida; order Santalales; family Viscaceae; genus Viscum; species Viscum album. The sequence goes on along the minus strand of OY728138.1, from coordinate 281,799,496 downwards.
TATGGATGTTTTATCTATGTATATATGTAAAAAATTACTCATTTTGGGTTTTCCCATTTGTTAATATCAAATTTAAGTTGTTTTCTATGGTCTTGACTATTACACGCTTGTTTTAGTGTTCTAAAACATTATAAACATGCTTACAAACATCCCGTAGAAACTATATCTCAAAATTATGTTCTTTCTATAGATAAATTTTAAAATTAAATATATGGTAATTATCATATAATTTAATTACTATCTTACATCATTTTTCATGTTTTGACTCCCCCTGAAACTCGTTTTAAAGGTTTTAGTACATTTAAAAACTATTAACTAAGCCATTCTTAAGGCACCACAAGTCGAATTGGCATGATGTCTATGTGTACACGTCATTAATAACATAAAGGTGCCTTTCCCGTGATTTCACCTCAATATAAAGTCTGTTTATACGTTTTTCTCTATTCCATTCATGTTTTAGTGTTTTATAACACTATACTAATTTTTATGAGAATCTTGAGAAAACCTTTACTCTGAATGAAATTTTTTTGGTTCCAATATTTAAAAAATAAATCTAATGTATTTTCCATCTAATTTCATGACCATCCCACCTCATTTTATTTGTTTTTACTCCCCATCAAACATTTTTAAAGAGTTCAGTACCTTTACAAAATGTTTATCGATTCATTTTCAGAGCATCACACATCGAATTTTTTTTTGATTACGTGTTCACATCAAAAATAACTTAATAGTATACATACCATGATTTAAAATAAATATAAGGATATTTTATAAGGTTAGGACAATTACATATATGCTTTAGTGTTTTGAAACATTAAAAATGTGTTTTTGGAAATCTTGAGAAAAATCATTACTTCGAAAGACTTTCCATGGGTTCTTATATTTCAAAAATAAATCTCCAGTAATTGTAAACTTGTTTCCTGTCCACCCAAAATTGTTTTCTTGGTTTTGATCCACTAAAAAGCATTTAAAAATTCTTTGATACCTTTATTAGTTGTTTATTAAGTCATTCCGACCACATCGCACATTAGATTGTCATGTGGTATACATATATCTATCAAAAATATCTCAAAACTGGTTTTAAAATTATTTCATGTCATTATGAAGTCTTTCTATAGTTTTGACCATTACATGTACATTTTAGTGTTTCAAAACACAAAGAACACATTTATATTCATCATGAAAAAATTCAAACTCATAATAATTTATCTTCAGTTCCTACATTTTAAAAATAAATTTATGATATTTTCCCTATATTTCATGGCTATCTTATCTTGTTTTCCTAGTTTGGACTCTTCAACCCATGTTTTTAAATTCTTTTTACCTTTACAACCTGTTTACTAATTCATTCTAATCACAACTCATGTTGGATTGATGTGTTTATTATGTATACATGTCAAAAATAACATAACAGTGTTTTCCCCCAAGATATAATGTCAATATGAGTTCATTTGTTCTGTTTTTCAAAACTATACGAATGTATTAGTGTTTTAAAACACTAAAAATGTATCTAAAAGCATACTTTGAAAACTATAACTCATAATGATGTCATCTCATTTCCAACATTTCCAAAAATCAATCTGTATTCATTCTCTTATTATTTCAAGGAAATAAGAAATTATTTTCCTCGTTTTGACCCCCCCCCCTCTGCCATCATTTTTTAAGGATGTTTTACCTTAAAATACTAGTTTTCTAATACAAAAACGATAAAAAGAGATCAAATTATCTTTTATTTTTTGAATATTGATCTATAATTTATTTTTAAAATTTAGGAATCAACCAAACAACAATACATCACATGATGTGTTTTTTATAACATTAATTGCGTGTTTTCAATATAAAAGTTTTATTTTAGTTTAATTTATGGAAGTTATAGGTGTTTCATTAAAATTTGTGAATGGTAATTGAAATTTAGAATTTACAGTGGGGGGATGAGCCATATTTCTTGATATTTCTTCAGGGATCATTTTATTCATCCTCAGAATTATTAGAACAAAATATTTTTCAATTGAAAACCACTAATAATGCTATGTTTTCTTATAAGAGTTTTGTTCTTTCACATTTTCATTTACCCTAGTAATTTTTCTTTGTGATTCCAGATGAATGAAACTTATCTAAACCCCATTGGGTGTAGACGTAATTTATGTTGATTCCATTCTAAATTCACCTAATGTACTAGTCTCATAACACATCCCCAATAAAATTATGTGATGATCCTTCCCTACAACAATTTTGACTGCATCATTATGGGTAACAAATGATGATTTTCAAGGGTTTTTATCCTAGACTTCACAAATTTTAACCAATTAATACAAATATTAAACAATTATTTTCCAAATTTTCTGAACATAATAAATTTATCTAATTAATAAAAATTTTATTAAATTTTATTGTTATTTATTTACTATAAAAACATAACAATGAAAAATAAATTAAAACAACAAATAATATATAAAACTAATTAATTGTGGCAAACTAGATGGATCCAACCACACCAAATTGGCATCATTTTTACCATGTATCCATCCCCATTTAATTGGGTTTATGTCTTTCTTGTTTTTATAATATAATTTTCATCATTATCCTATTTTATTAATCAAATAAAATGAATTAGTTTTGAAAATTATTCACTATAACATATTTGGAAGGGTCATCTACAAAACTATCATTAGGCATCCTCTAAAAATTAAACCACATCACTATTAATCAAATAATGTGACCTAATTCATTATCATTTATAAAAAAAATTTAAAAACATGAATTTTAATAAAATGATATAAATAATAAGGGATAAAATAAGAACCAAAATTTTTTTCCCCCAAAAAATTCTTAGACTCGGTGATATGAGGAATGAATTTTTTTTTATGATTCTTAGTTTTTTATAATTCCATCATAAAATAAAAAAATTACTAAAAATTAAAATATTCTTATGTTTATATTGTTAATATACTTTCAAATAAGCAATTATATCATTAGTCGGATCTCTGTTAATATCTTCAAACAACTTACATTTCTCAAATTAAATGCTTTCTGGAATGTTCTCAAAAATCTACTATGAGCTCAGAAATTTGTAATTAAACTCATTCCATAATATCCATTTAATATTTCTCTTTTTCATTCCAAAAAATTCCAAATTCCATGGTCATCAAATAATCTTATGGACACTAAAATGAAAAATAATCTAGAAATAAAAAACATTTCACTTTATAAGTATATTAAAACAATTAGTCATGTATTTTAAATTAGTTATCAAAAAATATTAAATTAATATTACCTTTACATGATTAGAAAATACCTCATTTTTCTATGATAAGGTAATATGACTCAAATAATTATAATTAATGTCAAATCTTACCATATCACAAGAAATATTTCCAAGAATCTTTCTTTTGATTCAAGTAGCATCATCATAAGGCACCCTAAACTCATCAAATTAAATGATATTCTTGAATTCCATTTGTTCCCACACATCTTTCAGGTTCGTATTTATATCCCTTCCGTCGTTATTTTAATTGTTTTGAAAACTCAATTAAACAATTAATAAAATATATAAATTTTTTGTATAATGATATACATACTAATAATGTAAAATATTCAATATACCCTAGATGAAAGGGTCACAACTACTCCATCACTAGATATGAAACAGATGGTGGGCTATGACCAACATATGAAGGAATAGCTAGCTCACTGAATGTATTTAGTACAACAGAATCACTTGGATCCACTCAAGCTAAAAGTTGTGGTAGAATGCTCTAAGATGTTGATCATCTAAGATCTTGAATTGCTGTTGTTCTTGGAATTCCTACAATTCAACTGGTTTATATATATTAATCATATAAAAAATTCTAAAATAAATAATTTTTACAATAAAACAAAAATAATAATAATGTATATATGCACATAACACTTATATGTGAGAAATTGTAATATAGTTTTGTTGGTCGGAGTTGGACACTCAAGAGGGGTTGAAATGAGTTCCTATAAAAATTTCTATCTAAAACAATTATTTAAAAATTCCCCAATTTTAAATACAAAATGTCATAATGAACCAAAGTAGATGATTTATAAAAATAATGATCTTTTTAAATATTTATCAAAGATTGGTTCGTTATCAATTTAAGTAACATGTATTGTTATTTTATCTTTTCAAATCAATCTACTAAACAATTATAATATAAACACTATCTAATATTAATTATCAAATTGAGGTAAAGTTATATAATTGAAATAAAATAGTGAAAAATGAACATTAATAAGAATAATATAATTAAAATAAGAGGTTCAGTATCTAGTTGAGAGTTAGTTCTCTCTGATTGGTGATCACCTTCCACAAATATTTTTTTATACATATAAACTATGATCCACACCCTCGATCGGAGTACACAAAAACATACACAACTATCATGGTCAATACACTGCTTCCACAGTTTCTGTGGGAGTAAAAATTATAATAGGATATGTAAAGACCTCATCCACTGTTATTTGTGGTAAGTGTATGGTGTAAAAATATTGGTTTATACAGATATAAATGTATCTTCTATTTTGGAACATGAGTCAGTGTGTGTTTTTCAAACAGTTAATCAAACACTACTAGAAATATAAAATAGTACACAATCAGAACATAAATAATGAGGTAAGAGTTATTAGTCTTTGTGTGTTTCCTTATATAGCACAAGACTCCTCAATTTTATGTTGAAATGAAGTTGTAGTCTATTTCTAAAAACATCCATAAAATCTGAGTATCATTAGAGGGCCAGTCTTCTTCTTCTAGTGAGGAAATAATGTGGTCGATGAATGTTATCCTCTTTTAGTTTGAGGATTTATATGTTCTTCAATTTTGTTTCTTATCATGATCTTTGAGTATGTATAGTAGGTAGTTCACCTTTTTCTTGGATATAAAAATTCATATATTTTTTTAACTTCTCTTTGTCTCTTGGATCAGGGGATTTCTTTATACACTAGATGGCCAAAAATATGCACAATCTCAATCATATTCCATTCCCTATTACCTCATACTCTTACATCGATATAAATGTTCTCTACAAAAGTTAGAAAAATCCATTAAAATAAATCATTTTATTATGTATTATAAATTTTACCATTAGAATAAAATTTAAATTTATATAAAAAAGGAGTGTTGGTGTCTCAGGAATGGCGAGTTGGGATTTTTTTCTCTATGTCGATAGGTTTACTTGATGGTAACATAGATATCAGTAGTTCATTCTGATGGTAGGTCTACATTACAGTAGTTCAACTATTGATAGCTCAAACTTAGAGAAAATTCTGAACATTGGTGAGTCATTTAGTTGGTAGCTTGAGCTGATGGTGACTCCTGCCTTCGATAACTCAACTAGAATGATGACTCATTATTAGCAACAGTTTTGAGAATCTATCGGTAGCTCAATGCGATGGTGACTTAGCTATTAGTAGGTCAGGAATCGGTGAATAATTATGGTTTATTTTCCTTTTCCATATTTCAGTATTCATCATGAAGTAGAGACAGTTGATAATGATACATATCATTGGCAGTTCCAACAGTGAGTCCACACTAATGGTGACTCATACTTAGAAAAATTATTCTAACATGTATTATGTAGTAAATCACTAATATAATATATTAATCATACATTTAAACATAATTAAACACAGATAAAAACAATTAAACATGATAAAACATAATAAAACAACATTTTTGAGCATTAAAACTATAGGAGGCAAACGATCTCCCCTTTTGTGATGATCACAAATCATGGAATTGACACGAAATTCATAATAGTCAAAGGAACATTCTTTCTTAATGTAGAATATAGATTATGTGAAATTAAATCATAGGAGAGACATAATCAAAAAAAAATATTAAATCCAATAAAATTCATCTCATTCTATAAAAGCCATAATGATTCTCATGTTATGTTAAATTTCATCTCATATTTCTCCCCCTATTGGGATTATCAAAATGTGAACAAATAAAAAGATATAAAGAACATAACATTGATGAAAAGATATAATATATTTCATGATCAAGAGAGTGAAAAAAGGATTAAATGAGAAAAAAATACATCCCCATAAAAGATACATCTAGTCACTTCTTCTCTAAGAAAGGATCCATGAGTGACTTTACATTACAAATAGAAACGAACGGAATAACAGGGGGTCAGAAGGAGAAAAATTATACAACTTAGGAATGGGGACTTTATAAGGTACATGAGGTAGAATATTCTTATAAAAAGATGTAGGATCTGTAGGTTACCTTCCGATCACAGGTCGTAGATGACTAATAGCATGTGCTACAGCATAGGAAATGGTTGAAGAGTTGTAGAAAGAGGAGAAAAAGGGTATCTTGTCACAGTAGCTCTGAATTGGGGATAATCTAATCGATATATTGAGCATGAAGGAAGGATCTCAGTCATTGGTTGAATGGTGGATGTTTTTTGTGCTACAATAGCTTTACTCTAATGATGTAGGTAAGTATTCAAAAAATTTAAAACGTCCATGATTAATTGCCAACCATCCTCCATAGCCTTTATGAAATATTCTTCATTTTCCATAAACATTTGAAGAGAAGGTGTCAACTCATTGAGATATTTCACATGTTCCCTAATGGCTTGAGTAATAGGAGGTATCATCAAATTTTCAACCATGTACTAGAAATTATTATAAAAATGTAGCTTTTTATAGATCATTTTAAAGAAGTAATATAATTTCTGTATGATACCATCATTATCATTATTGGAACATTTATTTTAAAACCTCACCATATCATGTATGTATTCATAGTTATTCCAAATTTTTCTTAGGCTCTTTTAATATGTGCCACCCATCATGGTTTAAATCTATTCTCTAATCATTGTTATGGTCATCTCAACAACAAGAGTTTGAATATAAGGAGTAGAAAAGGGTGAGTCACTATTAACTCCATCTTTGATAATTGATCTTATAATTGATAGATCATGAGTTGAAGGAGGAGGAGAATCATCCTTAGAAGATTTAGAAGAGATGTCCCCCGAACATTCAGAACCATGTATAAATATGCTCTATGTTCAATGGTAAAAATTTTATAAGGTGAATCAAGACCAACTAAATAATTACTTAATGGATTATTTTTCTTTACAAATTATTCAAGCACTCTATGAAAGTAAGGTTGAATCTGAGAAAGAACCTTTTTTGAATGCATAAGTGAATCAGTTTCTCTAAAAGATGGAACTGGAGTTCGTTGATATGAAAGGAATGTTCTATGTACTGAACCTAACTCTTGCTTAATCATTTGGAAATCATTTTGGGTCATATAATCTATAGGTACTTGTGCAACGGAATAATCTCAAATAGGAATAGGAGAAACAATTTGAGTAGGTTTTGTTTCTAGAGTTGTTTCAATTAGAACTATTTGATAATGACCTACTAATTCAACTAATGATGCCTTAGTACTGGATTCTTCATCATCTACATCAGGATATTCTAAACCAATTGTGACATATCTGGGATAATTTTGGAATTAATCTACTATTACATCGTAAGGAATGAGCGTATCAAATCTTACCCTTTTTTCTAATGCTCACCCCTAAGATGTACATCCTCATTAACTAGGGATTCCCTTTCAATGGGGACCTTATTTCTGAAAAAAACATGTTCTTTCACTAGAAAAACTATAACTTCTTCTTTAATAGGAACATCATCAGGAATATGAACATCTAGAGCTATTTCCAAAATCATAACTAACTCAAGAGCTTCCTGGGATTCCAAAACTGATTTTTTTTCATAAAGTTGTATCAGTATAATTTTCATGCTCTATAAGATCTAGAGTATGATCAGTAGGTGATAAAAAAGGACCTTGATCTTCCTTAGTATGGTTTTATCCACTCATAGATTCACTACTTACTTCATCTTCCACATCGTTTAAATTGTCTTCATTTTAATAAACATATTCTTTTCTTTCATCTTCAATTTCATTATCTTCATCACCACCATCCTCTTATTCTCCCTTATTTTTATTATCTTAATTTTCACCATTTGACTATTCATCTTCTACACTACCACTTTTACTGACATATTCAACATTATCTAGTTCTTCAGTCTTATAATAATCATCTTTAGGTAGTAGAGGTTCTTTTTTAAAAAGAGACATATGAGGTCTATTTAGTCTATAAGACATCCTTTCTGTAATTACTTCAATATCTAGATAACCTCTATCATCAATAATATATTCATATCCTTGATTTTATTCATCATATTCTTCTTCTTCAGAATACTTCCCAACATCATCTATTCCTACACTATGATCAACCATGTCTCTTGGCCATGAGGGGTCCTCACCAAGATTAAATTGCACATAAATTTTATCATTTTCTTCAACCCATTTTTTCTTCTATGGATTCCAATTGATCTTCATCATTTTAAAAATGACATTAGTGTTGAAAAAACCATCACAATAAGTTTCTAATTCTTTATTCTCATTCACCAAACCTTTGGCATTCAACATTTTAGAAATAAACGTTGGATAAAACAAGGAATTTGAATTGGATTCGGATTTCATAATTTCATTCATATGAACCATTAAATACCTTAACAAGTTAATCACTTATCCCATTTTCATCAGACACATCAAATATACATCTTGGAATTTGAGGGAGAAAAATTCCCATTTTCTTGAACTTAACTAGTACTAGATAAATTTGAAAAATATCCTACATTCACCATCAAGATCTATTGATATTGGGATTCTAGGAACTCTATTTCCGGTAATCACAATCAATGCTTCCATAAAATTTGAAAATATCATTTGTTGGAGGGGGACTGTCTTTATAATCATTTAAAATGCCTTCCTCATGTACATTCAAGAATTCATCCCACTACTTTAAAGAAAATGAAATTCTTTCACTATTTATCCAAGACTTAATCGAAAAATATTTCGAGCCTTCAAGAATAAATTTTTCATGAAAATAAAACACATGCATAACCATAAGAAAAAACAATCTAGTGTTGTTGAAGAACCACTACAACCATCCATTTTCTTGAAACACATTCAAAAATAGTGACTTATTTGGAAGTAACCATTCAGAATGAACTTCATTTTCAGGATTAATGATTCTACTTGTGAGTTCGAGATGGATAGGTTTTGGTTTAGGTTTACTTGATTCACCTTTCTTCTTTATGGAAGGATGAAACTCATCCAGAGACCGTTAGATACATGCTTAACTTGATCCAATTATGAGATTTGAATATTTCATTTCCTAGGAGAAGGGTTATATTTCAAGAGTGATTAATGTGAGAGTAGGAGTGTGAGAGTTATAATGTGAGTTGGAACGGTTTGGGTTTTATTATTTAGGGATTCATAAATCATAAATCAAGAAATGAAAGATAAAATAATATGAAACATATAAATCAATGACATTTTCTCTTCGAGAAAGAAAAATAACAATGAATATAATGGTGTGACACAATGATGAGACATCAACGGTGAGACACAATAGTGAGGAACGATGGTGTGACATCAACCATGAGACACAACAGTGAGACATCAATAGTGAGTCATCAATGGTGAGACATCAAAGGTGAGACACAACATTGAGACATCAATGGTGATTCATCAATTGTGAGACATCAATTATAAGACATAAATGGCGAGACACAACGGTGAGATATCAACAGTGAGAAAAAACAAATATTCATTAATGGAGAGACACAATAGTTAGTTAGAAACAGTGAGACACAATGGTGAGACATCAACAGTGAATCCCAATAGTGAGACAACAATGGTGAGTCATCAATGGTGAGACTTCAATGTTGAGACACAATGGTTATTAATTAATTAAGAGACACAATATATTTTCATCAATGGTGAGAGAAAATGGTGAGACCTAAATGGTAAGACATCAATGGTGAGACAGAACGGTTAATCATCAATGGTGAGTCATCAATGGCGAGACATCAACGGTGCGACATAACATTTAGTCATGAACGGTGATACACATCACATTTTCATCAATGGTGAGACGTCAATGGTGGGTCATCAATGGTGATCATAAATAGTGAGACACAATAGTTAATCCTCAATGGTGAGACATCAACATTTGGACAATCAAATTAGATCATCCCATACACATATCTAATGTAGCTCACTCTCTAAAAAGATAAAGGCTTAGAAAAAATATTAGAAAGGTGATGTTCAATGCCAATTGAATTTTAATTTTATACGACCTTTTTCATAATTATCTCTCAAAAATTGATGTCATATATCAATATATTTTGTTATTGAATGGGAAATTGGATTGTTAGAGATATTAATAGCACTTCTATTATCACAGTTTATTGGGACATGTCTAAATTCATATCTATAGTCTAGTAATGTGTGTTTCATCCATAAATTTTGAGCACGACAACTACTAGTAGCTATGTATTTAGCTTCATTGGTATATAATGCAACAAAATTTCACTTTTTACTATTCCCTGAAACTAGATAATTTCCGACAAAGTGATATGTTTTAGAGGTTCTTTATTAATATAACTTACAACCACAAATTCCGCATCAGAATAACTAATTCAGTAAACTAGTTTTATCCTATGGTGTAACAGTCTTTAGTTCATAGTCTAATTGATATATTTGAAAATTATCTTAATAATAAGTAAATGTGACACATTATGATTTTCTTGAAAATGAGCACACATACATACACTAAACATAATATCAAGTCGGATAACAGTCAATTAGAGAAGAGTTCCAGTCATACCTACATAATTGGTTTGATTTACATATTTTCTATCTTCATAAAGATCTAATTTATTGGTGGTACTCATAAGAGTATCACTATTTTTAGTTCTATATGATTTAAAAATATTTAATATATCTTTATTGTACTGAATCTGATTTAATATAATACCTTCTTTATTTTGAGAATTTTGAAATCCAAGAAATAATTTATGTTCAACCATTAAACTCATTTCAAACTAATTTTTCATCATTATTAAAAAATCAATACCAAAATAATTTTTTGATGATCCAAGAATATTATCATCATCATATATTTGAACAAATATAACATCTTTAGAAATTATTTTTATGAAAATAGTTGGATCAATAATACCTTTAGTAATTCCTTTGAAATTGGAAATTTTTTGAGCCTATCATACTAAGATATTCGCACCTATTTTAAAGGATACAAATCTTTTGTAAATTTAAAAAATTGTTGGGAAAATTAATATTATTGAAATGATGGGGTTTTTCAACATAAATATTCACAACAATATAACTATCTAGGATAGAAATTTTATCATCCACTTGATAATGTTTAAAATTTATAAGTACTACGTAAGATAGTAGTATTATAATTCCTTCACGTCGACCTACATGTGCAAAGGTTTCTTCATAGTACATTCTTTCTTCTTGACAATAATTGTGTGTAACAAGTCTATATTTATTTCTTACTACTGTTCTGGTGTCATCCACTTTCCTCTAAACACCCACATAGTACCTATTTTCAAGGTTTACATGGGTCAATCAACTAGTTTTCATACCTTTTTATTTCAAATTTTTTTAATTATTATTTCATAGATATAATCCATAATCCCTCATTGATTGAATCCTGTAGGTTTTTATGTTCATTATGTGAAAAGAATACTTGATGTTCAACATGATTTATTAATGAAACTCTAGTATGTTTTTCCTTATCTAATTCAACTTCTACAACATCTAATGGTTTTTAAGGGTTTTAATAGATCTAGATATATAACGGTTGGTTGTGTCAGGTTTATATATAGATTTAGCTTCCCTTCCATTAGAATCTGGAGATTTCCCAGAACTGAATCTTTCAAAATCTTTAACAGCAGAATCATAATCTTAAGAATTGAAGTCTAGATTTCAAATAATGTCTTAATTATTTTCTAAGAATTTTTTAGACTCGTATAGATCTGTTTCATCAAAAATGACATGTAAATATTATTCCACTCACTTGGTTTTTTATTAAATAATACATAGGATTTACTATAGATTGAATAAACTAGAAAAATACATTCATCACTTTTAGAGGAAAATTTTTCTAGATTGTATTTTTCGTGGAGAATAAAGACTTTTCAGCCAAAAACATTGATGTAATTAACCATAAAATTCCTATTTTTTTGTGTCTCATAGGGGCACTTCATTAAGAAAGGTATAATTAAAACTCTATTGGTTATGTAATAAGATGTATTTACAACTTATGCCCAAAAATAAATAGGTAGATCATATTGATTAAGAGTAGTTTATGTTATTCCTTGTATGGATATACTTCTCATATCTACTACTCCATTCTTCGAGGGACTCCAAGTTGCTGAGAAGTTATAACTATAGCCATTTTGAGAGATAAAATATTCAAAATCATGATTTTCAAACTCATAGCCATGGTCACTAATTAATGAATTGATTCTACGTCTACTTATGCTTTCTGATGACCTATAATAAATTATGAAGTAATTGAAAACCTTAATTTATTTATCTAATATGAAATTCCATGTATACATAGAAAAGTAATCTACACGAACATAAACATTATGAATTACATCAAAACATGAAACACTAGAAGGTCTAAAAAATCAATGTGTAATAACTTAAGAGGATTAGAAGTTGATACTTCTTTCATTGGGTTCAAATATATTTTATGTTTCTTTCATTTTTGACAAGGGTTTATAAACTATTTCATTTCGAAACTCTAGCTTAGGTAGTACCTTGGCTAATCCTTTTATAGTTAGCTATCTATGTGAGTGAATGTTACAGTGTCCTAGTCTCTTATTCTAGATCCATGACACATAATAAATGTCACATAAAGTAAAAAACATTTAGATAATCTAAAGAATCCATATGTATGGCATATAAATTTTAATTTTGAAATCTAAAAACACAAAACAATTCATAGAATTAAAAACATTACAAGAATCATCTTCAAATTTTAGATGATAGATATCACCAGAGAACTATGAAATTCTAATAATGTTATAATTAATACCATCAACAAAAAAATAACATTAGAAGTTAAAAGTGAGTTAGTGTTATAGATTTTTCCAAAGCCAATAATTTGTTTACTGTATTAACACCAAAGGTGAAATGCCCATCATAAATCTTAATAAGTTTCATTAAATAAGAGTTTTCCACTATCAAGTTTCTTCAACACTAGTTTTCCATGTACCATAATATCTAAAAAGAACTCTTCAAGAATATTTCCTACAAAAATATTTAAACATGAAAGGAATTCGGTACTCAAAAATTATTGGGACTAGTATTATTAGTTATTATATATTTTGGAACCCATATATTCTTTAGGGGTTTCCTATATATAGATTGTAATGTTTTAAAAAAATAAACACTATTAGGTCCAGAACCACTAGTAGTAAAAAAACATGTTCTATAGCTATAACATGTAGAAAATTTAACAAAAGTGTGTATAAGCTTGAATTTTCAAGATATGGATACAAACTTAGATTTAACCCAAGTTATTTTTCCAGGTTCATAACCAATTCTCGTATTATAATTAGGAGCAACCTATTTAACAAGAATTTGAACTAAGTCATCTTTAAAATTTATAAATTTCTCTACATCCTTTTTTAAATTTTCATTAGAATGTTTAAGTTCAGTATTTCCACTAAGTAATTGAGAATTATTTTCTTTTTATATGCTGAGTTTAGAAATTACAGTAAAAAAATAGTATATTGTTTCCTATGATTTTTATATTTATATTTCAACTCATTTAAAGTGTCCTCAATATTCTTAAAATATTCAAACATTTATTCATGTGTCATATTATCATAATTTTCATAATCAGATTCATATTTAGAACAATAAAAATTCTATATTGGATATGATAAGGTTACCACATATGTATTTTTCATAAAACACATGTTGACTTTGTTAGAATTTTCCTCATGATATGATTCTAATTCAGAAGAGCTATCCTCAAACACACATGAGGTAGCATTAATTTCCTTTTTATACTTCCTAGACTTGTCCTAATACTTCTTTTTGTGATTTAATTTGGGACATTTAACCTTCACAGGTCCTCTTCACTTTCACTCAGAGCAGGCAATCTTATTTTTATTGTCATTTTCCTTCAATTATTTTTTCCAGTTACCTTTATCGGCATACTTCCCTCTGTAGGTAGGCTTTAAAATGAATTTATTCATTGTATAGAATTTCTAAAACATAATTCTTAACTAATATAGTTTTCCATCACTATCACGTGATGAATATTCAATTCTTTCACATCCAACATGAACATGATTTTCAATTTTATTTTGGATGTAGTTGTTTTGAAAGCCACCAACTTTATTTTTGGTTCATCATCTTCTTGTCTGTTATATTTCAGTTATTTATCATGAATCACCATCTTACCTATCATCTTCTTTATAGGTAGTTCATTGATTTCACAAGATTCTCAAATTGATACTGAGGTCCCTCTCAATCATTCTGGAATACCTCTTAATATTCTCATGATCTATAATTTTGATGTGATTTTATTTCACAGTGAGGTCATTGAATTTAAAATTTCATTGAACCTAAGGTACATATCTAAAATAGGATCTTTATGATTCATTTTAAATTTATCATATTTGATATTATATGTTTTAAGGTTCATTTATAAACATTATAGGTTCCTTCTTGTGGAACATCTTGAGTATAACAAATTCCAGAGTTGTTTTACATTCTGAAATCCTATAGAATTTTTCATATCCCAAATCTCCGCATATGGCATTAATAGTTCTGAAATTATTATTAAAGGCTTCCTTAGTGTCATCATCCCATGTATTTTTAGTAGTATCAAGAATCTTATATTCATCAACTGTAGAAGACCAAATTCCAAAACTCGTGAATTCAAAATGTATTTTAATTTTTAGTTTCCATTGAGCATATTTTTTCCATTAATGTTTGGAGGTCTGTTGGTAGCAGCACCTTCTCATCTATTTCCTATGTTAAATACCAAATACATGTTTTAAGGAAATATTAATTTTGAACTAAGAAAAATTATAGATCTTAAAAACACAACTAAAATAACCATTGTATTTTTTTAAGAATTTGATAGTAAGAAATCCCATTATTCCAAATGTTGGTTATAGAACAATACTCAAAAGGTGGTGAATTGAGTTCACATAAAATTTTTGGTCTAAAATAAATATTTAAAAGTTCATAAATTTTAAATAGAAAATAGTTCAGTTAAATAAACTACATATTTAAAAAAATTCGATCTTTTGAAATATTTCATAATGATTGATTAGTTATTAATTAAAGTAATATGGATTATTATTTTATCTTCTGACATAAATATACTAAACCAAATTCTAATATAAAAAATATCTAAGACTAACTATCAGATTTTTGTATATTTTTATAATTTAAATAAAATAGTGAAAATAGAAATTTAAAAGGAATAGTGTAATTCATATAAGAGGTTCATTCTTTAGCTCAGACTTAGTCCTCTCCACTTGGTTATCACCTTCCACCATGTAGTTTGTATATAAATATACTCTGATATTCACCCAAGATTGGGGTAAAAAATAACATAAATAGTTTTCTTGGTTAATAGACATCTTCCATAGTATTCATGGGATTGAAAATTACTAAATCCTACATATTGATATCTTCCACTATTATCTGTGGGTAGTGTAAGTTGTAAAAATATAGGTTTGTTAATATATAAATGTATCTTCCATTTTTTGTAGGTGTCAATGTTTTTCTGTAATACAAATAGAAACACACTACTCACAATATAAAATATTTCAAAATTAGAGATTATATAATGAGATAAGAGTTAGAAGGCATTGTGTGTTTGTTTCATTAATTTTGTGTAGAAATGAATATTGAGTTGATTTCAGGTAACAACCTGTAAAATAGAGTATCGTAAGAGATTCAATAATCTACATATAGTGAAGTAATGATATTTTTAGGGAACGTTCTCTTCATTTCATTTGATATGGTAGATGTTATTCAATTTCGGTTCTCATCAATGTATTCAAGTAGCCACAGTAGGCAGTTATTCTTTTTTGTTACATGGATATGCGACTAGCTATATTTTTTCATCTCTCTTTTTCTTTTGGATTAGGCTCTTACTTTATACTCTTTAGATCCAACAAGAATCATGATATTGATTGTGTGATGGTACCTCGTACATCATACTCTAACACCAATATTAATGTTTTCTACAGAAGGAAGACAAAGTCATTAAAATAAATTGAGGTGCTATGTTTTAAAAATATAAACATTAGAAATAAATATAAATTTAAATGACAAAGGAAAGAGTGATGGTGTCTTAGGATAGGTAGATCTAGAATGGTGAGTCATGATTGGTAGGTCACTCTGTTGGTTGGTTAACATGGTGGTGAATCATCTATCGGTAGGTCATTATGATGGTATGTCTATTTTACAGTAGGTCAACTATAAGTAGCTCATACATAGAAAAAATTATCATCATCTGTGAGTCATTCGGTCAGAATTTCTATCTAACAGTGACTCATGCCATCGGTAAGAAGTCTTGAATAGTGACTCATCCTTAGAAAAAATTCTCTGAAGCTATCAGTAACTCAATGTGATGGTGAATTAGTTATAGATAGGTCAGGAATCAGTGACTTGTATCAGTGTATTATCCTTTTCATGTTTTCAGTATCTATGATGATGGTGACATTACTGATAGTGACACATATCGTCAGTAGATACAATTGTGAGCCCACGCTGATGATGACCCAAACCTAGAAATTTTTTTACTAACATGTCTTATGTCGTAAAAAACTAACAAAATAGATTAAGATTATAAGTAAAGAAAATTAAACATAATTAAACATGATCAAACCTAAAAAATATGATTTTTGATAATTAAAACTATAAGAGGTCAATAGTTTTCATTACCAATTTATATATTTAATTATCTTCGTATTCATTTACATAATTATTATAAACCTCAATTACAATAAGTGATTCATTTTCACCCTCTCTTATAAGATCACTTTTTCAATATTGATAGTAAAATAAATTTCAATGTTTTTTGGATGATAAGGTTCACTTTTATAATGTACCAATTGATCTTCATCACCATATCATATAATCCTCTAACATTAATGTGTAAAATGACATTAAAACCTTTATATATTCCATCATCCACATGATTACCCATCATATCATGTGAAACAAAGATAATTGGATCATTCTATACATAGTCACCTTTATAGATCAAGTGAGAGAAGTTGTCATGTGTAAAAAGTAACAAATCATTCATTGTTCCACTATAAAAGATGACCCACTTTCATTTTAATAAGACAACTAAAAATTGACCACGATTGTTTAATTCAATTATATCATTCAACATTCCATAGTATCCCACCATTGAAAATAAAAATACACCACTATTTTCTATTTTCAAGTCTTCTTTATGATAAATTGTACTAAACCTAATGCCATAAATACTATTGGAATCGAATATCCTAGCATTGTTTAGATGACCATGGGTCAAAACCATAAAATGTTTTGATATTTCAACTTGATTATCAACATTTATTATCTAGAAGTTAATGTATAACATGTTATTTTTAACATAGACAAAATAAGTACACATCAATAATATGAATATGAGTATATACTTACGTAATGTGTAAACCATTCAAAAAAACTATTTATTAATAGATTTTTTATTTGTGGATTATTTAGAGATCAACACCATATTTTTCTATTTGTTTTCAATAATAATTCATCAATAAATGATTATGAAACCAAATTAATGTGTAGAACATATCTATGTTCTTGTAGAAACTGATATTTAGAAATTAAAAATTTCGAACCCTTTCCAATTGGTCATCCAATTGTAGTAAATAACACGGACTAGTTTTCAGAATGAGAATTAGTGGAGATGTCGTCAACACATTCAGCATGATTGAAACTTGTCTCAATACAATTCAAATTACTAGAACATAAGTTTAAGAACTCATAAAATATGTAACCTTAAGAAATTTATCCTTCTATTTGACATGTATTCCTCAAATATGATTACAATTGGCTTATGTACTTGATGAAAAAAAGAAACATTTTAAAAAAAATTACAAAGTGATTTGATAAAATTGATTTCACCAATGAAATTAAAAAAATCAATATACATCTCAATTTATTACTTTCATAGATATTGTATCGGTCCCCAAAATTTAACTTCTATAACCAAATTAACAATCAAATGGATCATGATTGTGAATAATTAAGGGGGAATAACATCTACAAATAACAATGTGTCAAAACAATACATTCATTATATTTATCAAGTTCAGTTGGATATAATGTTTTTCAAAATACTCTCTAAAAAAGGTACACAAATCAACTTGAACTATAATTACTTTCTATAGTATTATAATATGAAATACTAATTAAACAACTATTTCCAAAGAATATATGAGTGATTACTTCTCATTCCATGTATATTTGAATGTTTTCATTCAACCAACCTTGAATTATTACTTGAATAAACATTTTTCACATTTTCATTCTCTAATGTTTGAAGGAATACATTTTTATCATGATTTTTCATTGAAAAAGAGACAATGGATACTTTACATTCCAATTTTAAAAGAAATTATTCTTTATATTCATTAATTCAAAAACATTACAAGCATTATGGTTATCCTTTGATTTACCGTGGTCATAAAGAAATGTAAAAAACACATTATCATATATAATCTTATCTTTATGCATTACATCAAGATTATAACTTATAAAATTAAACTCTCATTAAATAATTTTTAAAAATGTAATCATTTTCATTCATTTTTGTGTTCCTACTACTTTAGATATTATCCCTCACACCCATTAACCCTTCTCTAAACTAGTTACATTTTCCTAATTTTATAGAGACTTTATTTAATTTTTCTATGATTTATGAACCATATAACAACTTTAGTATCATTTTAAATTGAATATGTCTATTTAATTGTGTCTTATTAATCTTTAATTAATTATAAGAATCAAGAAATCATTAATGAAACATAAGAACCCATTTTCAACAATGAGGTAATTAATGAGGTTCAAAATTAAAATTTAAAACTAGAAAAGTGAAACCGATATGAGTGTGTCAACTAGATATGATTTTGAGTCTAGGAAATTCACTAATTTTCTACATTAATGCATCATGCATTTTCAATAGTACTCTCATATAATCCTCATATATTTCCACAAAATCATCTCATATTTTTCACAATTATATTATTAGAGGATAATGGTATACACCAATGTTTTTTCTATGAATTTTCATTCTATAAATAGTCATTGAAAAACTGAAAGAAGTAAATTTATTACACATCCATGGAGTTAGATTACATGGGATCACAATAACAGGAAAAATTCTACAATTACTAATTAATGTACCAAAAAGGCTAAAATCATTAGAATCTTATCCCAAATGTGAATTCCTACGGTATGAAGATAAATTTCTATATATTGAATCAAATAAATTAAATGATGTTGAATATTTTGGATGTCTAATCAAACATAATTATTTCTATCTTGTGTATCCACATTCATGCCATATCTTGTATTAGATGACATTAATAATCTTTTCAAGAATGTTTTCAGAAGAAAGTAACATAGTACCTTTGTAGGAGTCTTCTGGTTCTCTTTATTCCTAGGGTTGAATTGATTTATACTCTCATATTTTTTCATTAATTTATATCTCATTATATTGAATCTTATGAATTATTCTTTATTAAACTATTATCTCTCTAAAATCATGCAATTATTTGGGTATCAATGTGTCGTTTTATAATTTTTTCAATTTTTTATGGTTTATTCATCTCCTAAGATGATACAAGAATGTTAGATTAACTAAATTCATCATGAAGAAACACTAAAAAATTGTTACCTTTTTAGTAATTAAAAAGAGACACTTGATATTATATAACTTACATATCAAATACAACATTTAATACTTGGAACAACCTTCATAGATTTCTTTTTTTTCTATCTTCAACTAATTTATAAAACTCATTTTTTGGACACTGAATTTCTAAGAAAGATTAACCTACTAAAGATCAACTAAATGTTCTATTGATCTATTAAAATATTTTATAATGTATCCTATAAATACAAATTCTTAATATATCAAATTTATAACTAAATTCTTCTATGTTAGGCCACTTTGTATTTCATTGACAGGTTTTTATATTTTTTTACTTTATGTATCTTTCGATTAACCATGCCCAATATAACATATATTTTTGGTAGGATACTAATTAAACATCATATTATTATATAATTCATTTCAATTCAAACATTTTTTGAATTTACAATAACGACATGGAAATTTTACTCTCCCATCCCGTGATTAGTTTTCAATTTTGATGTCTAAACCTTCATCAAAACCCTTGGTATAACAAGATTTTTTTTTCATAAGATAATAAATCTTATTATCCATAGGTATTATATTTTCACTCTTCTTTATATACATTCATATATAAAGATATAAATGTTTTATAAAATAAGTAAAATAAATAAGTAAACATCACCCAGCTTCTTCTTTGACCAAGGTAGGGTCTTGATTCAACATAATAAAAACTCCACTTTAAAATGACTCAATAAACCGTTAAAAACAAAAAATAGAATAGATAATTCACATTACAATAATATGGTTGGATGTCATGGAATAAGTTCCCTTGGATGAGGAGAAACTTTACTATGATTTAAAGCATACTACTATCATTTCACCATAATATATTAACTTTATTCATCTATTAA
The DNA here is from genome assembly GCA_963277665.1 of Viscum album. Taxonomy (NCBI): domain Eukaryota; kingdom Viridiplantae; phylum Streptophyta; class Magnoliopsida; order Santalales; family Viscaceae; genus Viscum; species Viscum album. The sequence goes on along the minus strand of OY728138.1, from coordinate 281,778,780 downwards.
AAAATATCCAACTTTTCCACTTTTCATATATTATAAAATTTTAATTTATATTTCACAAATATGATGATATATATAGTTATATATTGATTTTTTATTATGAAAATCAAGATTTATTGTATCACAAAACAAGAAAATGGAATTTTGATCTATGATGCATGTGTCCCCAAATACATCGTAACATTTCATGAGAATATGGTTTTACCATATTTTCATAATTGATTTTAAATAGTACTCAACATAAATTAGAGTAAAAATATAGAAAGCATCAGGTAATAGGAATCTTTATAGATTGTAGTGATCATAATAAATATTACTCAGGATTTAGAGTATTTGTTATTTAATATATTAACTTCATGGTATCATTTTCAAAAATAGATAAGAGGGTGGTAAATTACACATGTTGTGTGTTCTTAAACAACATGAAAAATTATTGGTACTTCCATATGAAAACCCTTAAATTGAACATCTAAAACCACTATTATACCCAATCCAACCCATAATGGCACTTACAGTTTACCTTAATAGAAAAATTCTAATTTAAAAAAGAATTTAAATGATTATTAAATGGGTAAGACACATAATATTGGAGGATTATCCTACCTATTAATAAAAATGTAGGAGATTAATGTTTTATACCACACACTGAAAACAACGTAGGAACCCATTCCATTACACATAAAATTAATATTTAATTATAAAAATTTACAAATAATTATTCAAATGAATAATAATAATTTCTTAAAAGAACATTAAAGAGTATGGGGACGATGAGAAGTCGTCGTTGGGAGAAAGGGGTAAAAGTCAAAGGTATCAATGCTAAAAGATGGGTGAGGGGTAGTAATAATTGAGGAGAAGGAGGGTCAAGGCTGAGGGTAGGTAGCTATCAAGGATAGAGGGGATTAGGCCTGAGGGGAGGTCATTGTCATGGGTTTTTGGTAGGGTGGTGGGGTATCGGGGTTGAGAGTGGTAGTGACCATTGGGGGTTGGGGAGAGGGGGCTGAGGGAGTGAGGGGTGGTTATCATTAGGGGGTTGGGGTTGGGGAGGGGAGTGATTAGTCTGATAGGGGATGTCATCATTGGTAGTAGGGGAGAGGGGGTCGAGACTAAGAGGGGTGGTTTCAATCATGGCTAAGGGATAAGGATTGAGAGGGTGCATTCGACATTGGGGGTCGGGGGGTGGGGGTCATGCCTGAGCGGGGGTGGTTGCCATCATGGGGTTGGGGAGAGGGGATGAGAGGGGGTTATCACCATCAGGGGGATCATTACTAAGAGGTGAAGTCTCTATCAGGGGTTGGGGAGGAGGGATTGGGGGGACATATGATATAATTTAATGATTTATCTATGGTTTAAGCAAAACCGACATGAAATTTCAAAATAAGAAAATATAAGTGTTATTGTATTAAACAAAAAAATATATTATAAATTATATTTAGTATGATTTGTTTATAGTCAGTTCTAATAACCTCCGCTTATTAACTATTTCTAGAACCACATTTTTATGTTGTACAACATATTCCACTCAGTACTTTGATATCTTTAAAACTATAATATCACTCATTACAAGAACATTTCATGTCATATTGACAAGTATTATTATCATGGATATTAAAAATAATTCAAATCCATTTTACATCTGATTTCACATCAATAATGGGTCCTTTTCAAGGATTAGACCCTTACATGCACATTTTTTATTTTTAAAATAATAAACATGTGGTTTTTGATATCCAATGAAAATAGAAACTCATATTAATGTGGTTTAAGATTATACATTTTAAAATTTAATCATAATTTTTTTTCACTATAATTTAATGGATATTAGAGGATATTTTCTTACGCTGACCTCCAAAAATGAATTTTTTAAGACATAGATATATTTAAAACTACTTTTTCTCTCATTCTGATAACACTACCCTTAGAATTAATATATCATCTTCTCATACATATGAGAAATAATTCAAACACCATTTCATATGATTTAACATCAATTTGTTATTTTTTTCAAGGATTTTACCATTTAATGAATGTTCTAGAGTATTATAATAGTAAATTTGTGTTTTTTCCATCCTAATAAAATTCCAACACATATTAACTTACTATAAATACCTACATTTCACAAATCAATCATCATTCGTTTTATATGAGATCACAATAATAAAATGTTATTTGAATGATTATTAACGCCTAAAATGGGTTATTAGAGGCTTTAATATCTTTTAAACTATCATTATAATCATTTCAAGAACACTACAAAACATATTGATGTGTTTTCTACTCGAATTCTTGATAAGTAATTCGAATACATTTTTACATTAATTTCACAAAAAACTATGGTCATTTTATAGGCTTTGACAATTGCAATCCCATTATAGAGTTTTAAAACATTAAAAGTGCATTTTTTGGAATATTGACTGTGAATATACTCATTAAAATAAGAAAAAAAATCAATTACCACCATCCTATGATTTCAGGAAAATCCAAGTCCATTTTATTGGATTTGACCATTACACATATGTTTTAGAGTTATAAAACAATAAAAATGATTTTTTGGCCATCCTACGAAAATTGAAACTCAGATTAATGTGGAATTAATTACTAGACTTGAAAAATCAATCATCAATCAATTAATTATGAATTCATGTAATTTTGAGTTTATTTTCGTTGTTTTATGCCTCTGAAACATGTTTCTAAAGACATCAGAATTTTTAAAACTTCTTTTCACTCAGTCTAAGCACACCACATGCGACATTGATGTTTTGAATCCTTTAAAATGACACAAATAAACCAAATACTATTTTAATTTTTCCCCATCATTATATTATTTTTTTCACAGTTTTGACCGTTGCACAAATAGTTTAGTTTTTAAAAAAAAGTAAAAGTTCATTTTTTGACCATCCTAAGAAAACCACAAAATAAATTGATTTGTCAACACTCCATTAATTTGAAAAATTAATCTTAAATAACTATTTTAGAATTTCATTTCAATTTAAAATCATCTTCTTTGGTTTGACCACGTAATGTTCATTTTTAACACATTAAAATATTTAAAACCACATTTTCACTCTTTCTAAATAGAATGAATGTTAGATTGATCTGTAATCTACTCGTACATTTAAAAAATATTTATGAAACTATTTTCCTATGAGTTAATTTCAATTAGTGTTAATTTTTTATATTCTAACTATTACATAGAAATTTTAGGGACTTAAAACAAAAAATTGCATTTTTTGGCCATCCCAAACAAACAAAAATATAGATTCACATTATTTTAGTTCCTATACTTTACAAATAAATCATCAGTAATTTTTATTTCATTTCATCGAAAAATGAAGTCATTTTCATAGTTTTGGTCCCCATATTTGTAGTTTTAGAGACAGTGATATATTTAATACATTTTTTCACTCATTCATAGCACACCACATGTCTGATTAATGTTCTATCTACTCATACATGTCATAAATAATTAAAAAACCATTTCTTTATTGGTTTAGATTAATGTATGGTTGTTTTCTAGTTTTTTACTCTTACATGCTTGTTTTAGGGTTTTAAAACAATAAAGGTTTTTTTATCATCCCAATAAAACCATAACTCTTATTGATGTTTCATATATTCTTATATTTTTAATAAATTATTTGTTATTTTTAATGATTTTTTAGTAATTTTTGGTCATTTTTTTGGTCTTAGGTACACAATGAACATTTTTTAAGACGTTGTTATCTTTTAATCTAATTTTTAATTAATTCAAAAACACCATATGTTGTATTGATGTAGCATCTATGAATTCACAAAAAAAAATTACAAGGAAATTTTTCTATGATTTCATATCAATATATAGTCAATTTTTTAATATTACACATATGTTTTAACATTTTATAACACTTATTGTCCATTTCATGGCCATCACATGAAAACTGAAACTCTAATTGATTTAGTGAAAATCCATACATTTAAAAATTCAATCATAAAACATATTACAATGATTTTATATAAAAAGAAGGCCATTTTTTGGGTAGGACCCCTGAAACATATTTTAAAAGTATTTATTATCTTTAAAAATCATCATTAACTCATATTAAGAACACCATGAATCATAATGATGTATCAAGTAGTTGAAAATATCCAAAATAATTCAAATTATGTTTCCCTATGATTTCATGTGAATTTGTGGTTTTTAATTAGGTTTTTAATATTAAACAAACATTTTAAACATTTAAAATTGTAAAAGAGTTCTCTTTATCCATCATAGAAAAACAACCACATAGAGTGAGGTGTTATTAATTTATATCTACTAAAGAAAAAACTAGTCATTTTCCTCTGGTATAATGGAAATTCAAGGTCACTATCTTGGTTTTGACACCTTACATGGACTTTTCAAGACATTAATATCTTAAGAACTTCCCCTTTACTCATTATTATCACATCACAGGTTAGATTAACATTTTTGATGCTCATAGACATAAAAAATAAAAACATTTTTGTCTTATTATTTCATGTTAATATGTGGTAATTTTCTTTATTTTAACCATTACATGCACAATTTATAGTTTTAAAACACTAAAGGTTCATTTTTTAGGAAATCATTACAAAATTAAAACTCTTATTAATGTACTTTTTGTTAGTAAATTTAAATAATAAATCATCTATAAATAAACTATGATTTAATAGTTATATTAGGTCATTTGATTGTTTTTGAGTCCTTAATGTGTCTATTTAAAATATTATAATATCTTTTTAAACTACTTATTTAGGCATTCTAAGCAAAATGAACATTAGATTGATGTATCATATTCTCAAAAATGTCAACAACAAAAATAAAACACCATTTTTATATGAATATAATTAAATATATTATAATTTTACAATATTTTACCATTACATGAATGTTTTAGAGTTTTAAAATACTAAAAGTTCAGTTTTTTCATCCCGAGTAAATAGAAATGGTTACTAAAATGGTGTCAATTAAAACATTAAAAAATAAATCATTAATAAGTGTCTTATTATTTCATAAAAATATGTAGTCATTTTAAATATTTTAATCCTTTTATGACCATTTTTTATGACTATAATATCTTTAATACCACTTTTCCACCCATTAAAGGAACACAATATTTCTAATTGGCCAATTTTGTACTCATACACATCAACAAATCAGTGAAACATTTATTATTATATCACTGCAATATGTTTGCATTTTCAATTTTTTGACCACTATAAAAAAATTCTATCATTTTAAAACTAAAAAAATCATCCTATGTAAATAAATAAATATATTATTATGGCATTAGTTCTCAAATTTCAAAAATAAATTATTAGACTTCATCAAATGATTTTATAACAATTTGAGGTCATTTGGTTTGTTTTAGCCCCATTATGTGTATTTTGAAAGACGTTAATTTTTCAAAATATGGTTTTTAAATAATTTTAATTACACCACATATTGGATTTAAATTCATTCTAATCGAAAATACCACAAATAATTAAAATACTATTGTATTGTGACTCTATGTAAATTCATGGTCATTTTCACGGTTTTGACAATTACACATGCATTTTATAGTTTTGAAATAAGTCAAATTTATGTTTCATTTTATCAAACATGTCAACAAAATTAGAACACAATTTTCCTATTGTTTCACATCCACCCATGGTCATTTTATGCATTTTCACTAATACATTCACGTTTTAGAGTTTTAAAATACTAGAAGTTCATTTAATGGTCATTCTGAGACAACATTAACATAAATTTACATGGATTTAATTCATACATTGTATAAATCAACCATCAATTATTTTACTCTTGTTTTGTAGTAATATGTGTTTAATTTCATAGTTTTGACACCTGGACATGTGTTTTTTAATCAATAATAATATTAAAACTATTTTTCACTCATTTTGAGCATACCAAATATTGGATGGATATTTAAAATGATTGTACACCTCAAATATAACTCAAATACTATTATCTTAAAAATTAAAATCAATCAATATTTTTTCTATGTTTTTATTTTTAGATTCATGTTTTAGAGTTTTCAAACACTAAAAGATATTTTTTTACAGTTTCCTACAAACTAAATATTAGATTAATGTCACATCAATTATTAAATTTTAAAAACCAATCATGGGGAACTATGTATGTATGTCATATAGGTTAGTGGTAATTTTCTAGGGTATGGGAGTTATATTAATTTTTTTCGTGTTTTAAACAATGACTATGTTTTTTTACCTAGTGTAGACCTGAAATTTAATTAACATTGTGTCAATTAAAAAATTTATAAAATCAATCAACGCCAATTTTTCTATAATTTCAAGGAAATTTGAGGAAATAATCAAGGTTTTGATCCCATGAAGTGTATTTTTATAGACTTTAGAATTCATAAAATGGTTTTTAGACTTATTATGAACACACCACATGTTATATTGATGTGAAATATAATTATTCATATAAAAGATAATTTAAAACTCGTTTTTCTATGATTTCACATCAATTTATGTTCAGTTTTAGGATTTGACCATCACACACATGTTTTATAGTTTAAAAAAATAATTTTTTTGAAATCTAAAATCCTACAATAGTGATTTATGTGGATTCAGTTCATACATTTCAAAAATTATTCTATGGTCATTTATCCATTAATTTCACAAAATATTAGACCAATCTATTACAAATTTATTGTAACACTATGATGTGACACACATGTTTTTCAGTATTATAAACCCTTTAGAAATATAAAATGAAATTTAATTATATTTTAAAAAATAACCATTAAATAATATTGTTAATAGAAAAAATACATCATTTTTCTTCAAAATCCACATACAGATCACCTATATACTGAAGATGATCCCCACCAGCTACTGATGAAGCCTATAATATATTTAAATATTATATATTATAATCATATAAATAATAATATCTGTGGGTATAATTTACATTCTTTTCTACATATAAAATTTACAACATTTCATTATATATAGAGATATGTGTCGTAACCACATATATAAATGAAAACATATGTGATAATATCTTCTCATAAATTTTCCATATCAAATGTAGCCTATTATCCATATTTCACTCTATATCTAGTACTACATTACCTTCCATAGACTGTGTGTGAATCCTTTCATCATTTAATGCACCCAATGTATCTAATCTGACAGCTGAACACTATGGGACACCTATTTGGTATATTAATTATTAGCAACAACTATCAAAACCAAAAAAAACATAGAAACATTTCATCTCTTCAAATTGTAAAATGTCACTGCTTTACTGGAAGTTGTTCTAGCTAAATGTTAAACAGAACATATTCAATATACATAATGAATTAATGAAAAGTTTTGAATATTTTATATAAAATAAAACTACCTTATTTACTTAATAATTTACATACTATAATATCTGAAACATTAGTATCTGCATCCTGATGAGTCTTTATCCAAACTAACAATAGATTAGTGTGATAACCTCAAAGGCATTACTACGTAAAATGTTACGAAAAATTAAATATTTATATTTATGGTATAAAATAACATTTAAATTATATAAATGAGAAATGAATTATAAACTCACATTATGTATGTGTTGCGACATATAATGAGGGCCAAGTCTGGAAGGAATGTGATATATAGCATTATAATTTAAATGTAGACCAAAATCCATTGAAATTTATCATATTCTGTTACAATACATATGAAATATAATGATAATTTATATATACATGGTATTGAATTTTACCATCACCACCTCACTCCACCAAAACACACCCAAATCATATTACTGTAAGAAAAGAACGCATGTCTAGTGTCATTGTATGATGTCTCAGAATCCTAAAAATGGTACTTAGTGATATTTATCAATATTTACCTTATATTATTTTAAAAACATTAAACATTTTATAATTAACAGTTGTTAAAAATCATTTAGATATGGTATAAAATTATCTTGTTTCCAAAATAATCAATGGCTAAGAAAATAAAAAAATAATTTCATAAATATTTAAGTAGTAAAATTACAATAACCTTCCTCCATAATCTATCAAAAATATCATATGGGAATTATTTACATTAAGGGATCATTATTTGGATTCACTAGGAGTTTCATATCATGTCTCATTTGAATAATTAGTGTAGTCGCACCTGCTATAACTAGATGAAAGTTGTTTTGAAATAACACATTAAGCCAAGTATTAGAGTTCCAAGATAAAACCCCTTTAATAGGGACTATAAATCTCCAAAAAAATCACACCATATCATAGAAAACATAAATTTATAATTCAACAAATAATAACTCATTTTATATTTTATAAAAGAACATAATAAAAGAACATGCATACAAAAAAAATATTGTAAATTAACATAACAAATTAAAAATTACATACCTGTAATTTTAGATAAACCCCTATTAGGTTCATATATAATATTTAAATTTTAATAATAATATAAAGATAAATCATGTATTTTTATTAAACTATGTAAGAAATATTTTACAAATGATAAAAAAAATAATGTAATTGGAAAAAATATATTTACTATTCAAAATGCCATGTAAACTTTTATTATATCCTTAATATTTCTCACTAAACCTTAGAATATCATATTCTCGTATATTTATTTATATTTTATCTAATTATTTTATTATTTTTCATAAAAAAATTAAAACATTAGAATATTATAAAAAATAAATTATATTATTCATTTTTATTAATATAAAAATAAAAGAGGTCAAAACAATATACCATAGTAAAAAAATATAAGAGAAGAATTTGTTAAGGAATAAATAACCAGGAAAAGTATCAGTTGATAAAATTTTCCATTATTTAATTAGTAAATTAAAATTATTTATATTTACATATGTTTTACTAATATATGATTGACTAATTTATATTCTAATAATTTATATTTATAGTACCATATATATACATATACATTTATCTTTCAATATATATATAATAAATATTTATTTGGAAAGGAATTCAAAAAATACTGATTAATTAAAAAACACATTCACTTTAGCCAAACGAAAATTCTGAAATTTTATTGTAGGATCGAAATAATGATGTAGTGCTCAATATACAAGAGGGGGGGTGAATTGTACACTTTAAAAATTTCCTTTAACAAAGGAAAGAGCTAAGTTTAAAAACGTTAACCTAAGAAAATTCACAACACCTCTAACACCAATTAAAACATGGAATAAGGAATGAAGTTATAAACTTCAAGTCCTATGTACTTGCTTAAAACTGGAAAGAGATTCTGAAAGTAGGTTCCGGAAATATGGATCCGGAAATTTAAACTTAACTAAAAATTACAATATGAGATTCTACCTTAAAGCGTATAGAATCTAAATTTATCAAAGTACAAGTGAGGAAGTATAAGAAAGTTATACTTTCCTAACAATACAATATGTAATGGAAACAAACAAGTAGTAAAACTACAAGTAACAAGATATAAGTCTTTTAACCCAAAGAGAAGGGTATCCAACAACCTTGGATAAAGGTCCCTTGATTTATACTTTCAAGCAAGTCTGTCATACCCACACCAGGGTAAGCCCTCGATATGAATATCGGAATCTCTGTATTTCTATCCCCGCAAGCCCTCAACTTCAAGGTTGTTGGAACCTCTTTCTTCCTCCGCAAAGAAGCCCTCGAACTTCAAGGTATTCGGCACCTCTGTCTTCCTATCCCTAGAAGTCCTCTAATGTAATCATCAACATTTGGAGTCACACGAAGCAAAAACTAAACTAGCGGTTCAGTACGCACAAGGCATGAAAATATTTCTCTCTCTAGAAATCACCTTAGCTGCGTGTGGTCTCTAGATCGATCAACTTCTATGTCGTTGTGATGAGCTCTTTAAAATGAGCTCCTATTTATAGGAAAGGTCGGCCTCCTTTCCAACGGTCATATTTTCCTTAAAAATCGGAGGGACTTGTACACGTGTAACTTAACCAACGGTTAGTTTATAACAGAATAGACGACATCATTTTATAACACAACAAGTGTAACAGACAGTATGACATCATTTTAAGTCTAACAAAAATGTTCAGAGTGAAGGTTCGGAGTGTAAACAAAATGTCAAAGAGTAGAAAAATTATAAATGTATAAGAAAAATGAGAGTTTGGAGTCTAAAAAAAATAATATTCGTAGTCCAGAAAAATGGAGTATATAAAAAAAAGATGATCAGATTCTGTTTAATAGGTTAATTCGGAATGAGCATTCAGAATGAGAATTCGCCATGAGAATTCGTAATGAGAATTCATCATCAGAATTCCTAGTAAGAATTCGTATTCAGGATTCATCATTAGATTTTGATGTCAAACTTCATGAGAGTTTGTATCCAGAATTCGGAGTAGAACTTTATCAGATTTTGTATCCAGAATTCGGAATGAAACTTCATTACAGTTCTTCATCCAGAATTCAAAGCCTAAAATAGAGTGCTTCATATCAACATTTCAAACAATTCTTAGAATATTGAAAAGAATCTGATTCTTATACTTATGAAAAATATGGATATAGATAATAAAAATATGATAAGGATAATTTTCCTTACAAAAGCGACCTTCCTTATAAAAGCAATTTTCCTTATAAAAGCGATTTTCCTTATAAAATCGATTTTCCTTATAAAAGCGATTTTCCTTATGAAAGGGATTTTCCATATAAAAGTGATTTTCCTTATAAAAACTATTTTCCTTATAAAATCAATTTTCCTTATAAAAGATATTTTCCTTAAAGATAAGGTGTTTGTGATTTTCAAAACAAGAAGGAATGGAAAAGTTATAAGGAAAACCTTATTGACTCAATAATCTCCCCCTTTTTGGAAAGCACAAACATCCTTACGAAAAATATATACTATGTAGAAAGAAAAACATGAAGGCTTATCTTCCTTTTCTTATGGATGTTGATGAATACAACTAACTCCTCCTTAAACTTTAAAACTCTAAGGATCATATTCTAGATTTCCGGAATGAAATATCATTAAGAATTAGAATGTCTTCTTTAATGACAAACTCCCCCTTAGATAAATTCTATTAGAGTTATTTTTCTCTCTCACCCTTTGTTAAGATTCTTTTTCCTTTTCCCCCTTTATTAGGGTTCTTTTCATTCTCCCCCTTTGTGATTTCCAAAAAGAATTCGAGGGAATGGAAAATATAACATAGTACCTGAAACATTAGTAGCAACAAAAAAAGAGACGAGCAAGCACAATTTTCATAAATTTTGAATGTTTCAAAAACATGGAAGTTAAGATACAATAAAAGATCGGATTTGTCTATTTTGGATCTTTTTCCTTCGTCATGAGACCCTTAAGAATAGTCTTTATCTTCTTTTGTCTTTGTGATCTTTCTCAGCTTGCTTCTCTAACACAACTATTCTTGCACTTTGAGCTTCAATCTTTTCTCCCTGAGCATGAAGCTTTTCTTCCTGAGCTTTTAAAACTCGTTATTTTTTTAACAAATTCTCTTCAATCTCAATCTGATAATCCCTTTCATGCCTACAGTTTTGAGCAACAGAATTCAGCTTCCCATAGAGATCTCTGTCTTCTTGCATCTGGGAATTATTCTCAGCTGTCATCTTTTCTTAAAAGGAAGAAGTAAGTTCATTTATCTTCCTGTCTTTTGTCTCAAAAGCATCTTTAACATTATCTTGGAATTTATCAAAGAGCCTCATCTCTTCTACAGTTTTCCTCAACCAACTAGTCATTCTCTTGCAAGACCTTTTGTGGGCATCATAGCTGACAAAAAAAGTTTTGAACTGAGCCTCTATCTCAACACATTTGTCCATAACCATGGATACAGAGTCTATTTTATAATTCAAATCATGTTGGAGAATTTGGAATCTTGAATCAATGCTTGAGAAAGTCGGAATAGTACCCACCAACTTCTTTAATGACTGAACAACAAAGTCATGCCCCAACGAAGATGACTCTGAATCAACGACTTTTCTTAGAGAATTTTCTTCTTCAATTTTCTCAAGCTTTCTCTTTAAAGAACTACCAACTTCCTTTATAGCCACTAAGCTTGGAGTATAAACAATGAGTTGCTTTACCTTGTCCTTTTTCGGAATGGAGTCTGGTTCCGGAGTTCCCTTTTCACTGTCAGATACTTGAACAACATTGTCTTCATCATCAATAAATTTTTGAGCACCATCCTCTACATTCTCCATTTGAGAAATATCATGTAGAAGTTGTTCTTCCTCTACATGATAAGCTACTTCTTGTTCTCCTTTCTCCTCATCTTTCCCTGGAGTGACTAACTTAGAAGAGTCATCTTCTGATGTTCGGAGCGACAAATGTTCCGAAGGTGTCCCCTTATAATCGTCTACTTGCTTGAAAATATCTCTGGTCTCACCAATACCTTCAGAAACTGCTTATTACTCTTCCACTTGCTCAATTTTCTCAACATCCTCAACAGGGTTAGAAACTACCTCTTCCAGAGTGACATAGTTTCTTCCTAGAGTCTCAGGAAGAGATTCCACAGAAAATGATCTCGGAACTGAAATGTTTCCAGAGGCAATCTCATTAAACTTTAATTAATCTGAACCACCTCAGCTTTAGACATCTTCTTCTTAAGCTTCTTTTCTTTCACATGTTTTTCTAGTTCATCCACTTTCCTTTCCATCAAGGCCTTAGCCTCCGCAGGATCCAAGCCAAACTGAGGCTCCCCTTGCACTCTCTTCTCTTTGATTTCCCTCCACTTAGCAACTAACTCGTCAGGATAATCTTTCTTCTTATTCAGTTTTGGAGGTGCGGAATGAACTTCCATAGATTTGGGATTCTATGATTCAACTTCAACTTCTTTCAATTTTCTCTTCTTTACTAGCTTAGAAGAATCAGGTTCACCAACTTTCGGAACCACATCTTCTTGAACTAGTAAATCAACGAACTGACCAGTCTTTTTTTCGAAGGCAACATCCATTCTTTTGAGTGTACCATCACTCACCAATATAATTTTTCAAATTCTTGGATTAGACTTCCAAGCCTCCCTGAAAGACTTAAGGCAACAGACTATTATCTTTGAGATGATTGTTGGATACATAATGATCTGAGCTCTCAGAATCCCTTTCTTAACATTCTCAATTGTAATAAGAACGTGTTTCATCAGATTGAACTTCCTCAGATTTATCAGAAAATCTAGAATGTAGATCTCTATTCTCTTCAAACTATCTTTGTCACCCTTTCTCAGTACGATAAGGCCTTGTACCCATAATTCTAGAATCCGAAAATTCGTAGACAGAGTAGCAATATTTAGAGCCTTGTCATCTACCAGTCCAAGAGTTTCTAAAGCTTTTCCCTTGTCGAAGCTTCCATTTGATTCCGGAAACACATGAGAAATGAACTCGGCTTCTCCTTCATAGGTCAGCCCTACCAAGCTAGCTGCCTTGACATAAGAAAGCTTATAATTATTTCCATAAGACTTAAATGAAAATTTATCCCTGTCATCTTCCTTAAAAAATGAAACTGTCTCATAGAACTCTACAAGAAACTCTAAATAAACTTCATCTTGATTTCCGGGATTAGACACAGCAACATCTTCCCATCCGTTAAGCTTAATGTTATTGGATATAAGAGAATCATACTTGTTGAAGAACTTAGGATTAACCAACCTTTCTCTATATACTAACCACTTGAAAATCAGCTTAGTGGAAGACATGTATTGAAAATCTTCTTCCACAGACATTCGGATCTGAAGACTTCTGATAAGTTCAGAAAGGAGATTGCTGAAGTTTGGAACGGCCTTAAAACGGAGAGGTAGAGCTTCGAGATGCTGGATCTTGAAAAACCGATGTGGGAAAACCAGTTGGGTCCCATTTATATAGGCAATGAAAAGATGGTTAATCTTCCTCGGTTGGTCGAACATTTGTAACAAGCTGAGATCAGATCTGACGGTTGAAAACCAATTCTCAAGAAAACTTGAATCCGATCTTTTGGGGTTTTTGTTAAAACAATAATTCAAGAAAACTATAATTAGAAAAAAATAAGAAAATACCAACAAGTAATGTATGATTATGAACACTTGAGTAAGGAAATCATACCTTTCAGATTGGCTCAGGAGGATTATTTGTAATGGGTAATATTTTTCATGAAGAAAAGAAAATAACAAAAAATGACTACAAAAAAAACTTTACTACGAAAAAGTATAGTTTTCAAAACTCACTACGAAAAACACAACAAAGAAAAACATTACAAGATTTTCAGCATGAAAATTTTATTACAAAAGTTTGAATATAAAAAGCTCATTATGAAAGTCTCGGTACAAAAATATCGTTACGGAAACACCAGTATGAAATTTTCCATTTCGGATATTTTTAATACGAAAATTTCCATTCCAGAAGCCTTTTATATGAACATATCTATTCTGGAAAATTTCATTTCCAGAAATTCCCATTCTGGAAAATTAGTTCCCAAAAGGTTGAAAAACTAACTTTGAAAAATTTAGTTATCTAAAAATCAAATGTACTCTCCCTATGAAAATGATTTTATTATTGTTAGGAGAATTATTCAACAAAAGTTAATAAAGAATGATTACCTAACGATTATAATTCCTAACTTTTGTTTAATATATTCAAATCTATCAGAAGGCAAAGATTCTGTGAAAATGTCAACAAGTTGATTTTGTATTCCTATAAATCGAAGAATGATATATCCTTTTAGTGTGTGATCCCTAAGAAAGTGATGCCTAATATCTATGTGCTTTGCACGTGAGTGATGTGCAGGGTTCTTACATAGAGCAATGGAACTTGTGTCATCACACAGAATTTGAGTTTTAGTAAAACTCAAACCATAGTCTGTGAGTGTGTGTTGCATCCACAACACTTGATCACTACAACTTCCAGCTGCTACATATTCGGCTTTAGCAGTGGAAAGTGCTATAGAATGTATCTTCTTCCAAGACAAAGAAACTAATGAATCTCTTATAAAGTGATAAGTTTCGGATGTACTCTTTCTATCCATTCTACATCCACCAAAGTCAGCATCAGAAAATATTTTTATAACAAAATCATTTCTAGATTTATAAAATAATCCTAGATTCATGGTTCCCTTAAGGTAGCAAAAAATTCTTTCTACTTCCTTTAAGTGGGATACCTTAGGATTGGGTTGATATCTTGCACATAAGCATACTGAGAAAATTAAGTCTGGTCAACTAGCTGTTAAGTAAAGTAAACTTCATATCACACCTCTAAAAGATGTTTGATCTACTGGTTTCCCAGCTTCATCAAAATCTAAAGAGTTTGAGGTACCAATGGGAGTACTTATACTCTTAGTGTTGTCATAACCATACTTTTTTTGAAGATCTTTAATATACTTATGTTGAGTTATATAGATTCCTTCTGGTTTTTCAGAAATTTTAAAACCAAGGAAAAAAGTTAACTCACCCATCATACTCATTTCAAACTCAGATTTCATTAGACTCGCAAAAGAGTTGGTTAAAGATTGATGAGTTGAACCAAATATGATGTCATCAACATAAATTTGAACAATCAAAACATTTTTCTTATCTTTCTTAATAAAAAGGGCCGGATCTGCATTCCCTTGACATAGTAATTTTGAAGCAAAAATACAGTGAATCTATCAAACCATGCTTGTGGGGCTTGTTTAAGACCATACAGAGCTTTGTTAAGTCTAAAAACATGATCAAGATGTTTTGTATCTTCAAAGCCACGAGGTTGTTCAACAAAAACTTCCTATTGGACATAACCTTTAAGAAAAGCACATTTCACATCCATTTGGAAATTTTTAAAATTAAAGAATGCTGCAAAGGCAAGTAGAATAAGGATAGATTCAAGTCTAGCTACTAGAGCATAGGTTTCTTCATAGTTTATTCCCTCTTGATGATTATATACGTTAGCAAAAAGTCTAGATTTATTTCTTACTATGACTCCATTTTCATCACATTTGTTCTTGAAGACCCATTTTACTCCAATAACAGAAGTTTCCTTAGCTCTTTCAACCAAATTCCAGACTTTATTCCTTTCAAATTCATTTAGTTCATCTTCATGGCTTTGATCTAATCATCATCACCTAAAGCTTCATCAGTTCTTTTTGGTTCTAATTGCGAAAGAAATGCTAGATGCTCTACTTCATTTCTTAAGGAACTTCTAGTCCTTACTGGTTGATTTACATCACCAATGATACTATCACTGGGATGATTCTTAAGAAACACCTTTTTTGGGTTTTTAAAAGCATGTTCATCAACATAGGGTAGAAAGTCTTCTGGGGTAAATGTTTCAGAAGTATCTTCTTGAACATTTTCCTTATCAGAAGAATCTTCTTGAAAAGGTTTATAATCAGTTTTTGAAAAAACATCCGAGGATGTAGGCTGGGATGGATTGAAATCAAAAGGATCAGACTCATCAAATTTTACATGTACCGTTTCTTCAACAGTACAGGTATTTTTATTAAAGACTCTATAATCCTTAGAAGTTGTGGAATAACCTATGAAAATTCCTTCATCGGATTATGGTGAGAATTTATGTAGGTTATCTTTAGTATTCAAAATGAATACATTGAAACCAAAAACCTTGAAGTTGGATAGTCTTGGTTTTCTACCATTCCATAACTCATAAGGCATTTTATTAAGAAAAGGTCTAATCAAAACTTGATTTATAGTATAGAAAGCAGTACTTACTGCTCCAGAAATGTCTAGCTATATAATATTCACTCAACATGGTTCTAGTTATCTCTTGAATAATTCTATTTCTTCTCTCAACTACACCATTCTGTTGAGGATTTCTAGGTGCTGAAAAATTGTGAGTAATACCTTTTCTACTACAAAATGTTTCAAAATCAGAAATTAGAAATTATCCTCCATGATAACTATGTATAGTTTTCAATGGATGGTTTTTATCATTTTTAACTTGAGCTCTAAAACTTTTGAAATAAGAAAAAGCTCCAGAATTCTTTGCTAGAAAATAAACCAAAGTAAATCTTGTGTAATCATCAACTAGAACAAACACATAGTATTTTCCTCTAATACTTCCAGTTTTGGTTGGACCAAAAAGATCCATGTGCACTAACTATAATGCATCAGTTGTTGAGACTTCAACGATTGATTTAAAATTAGATTTATGTTTCTTTCCATATTGACAAGGATCACAAACTTGAGAAGAATCAAATCTAAGCTCTGGTAGATCCTTAACTAGTTTATTCTTAGAGAGTTTTCATAAGTTCCTAAGGTTATAGTGACCTAGTCTTCTATTCCATAACCAGGAATGATCTTCCATTGCACTTAGGAAAGGTAAATCTTGACTCTTGAGGTCTTCTAGGTTTAAAGTGTAAACATTCTCTTGTCTATTGGCTGAGAGAATAAATTATTCCTTGGAATTGTGTACTAAGCACTTATCATTCCTAAAATTCACATGGTAACCATCATCACATAACTGACTTATTCTAATGAGGTTGTCCTTAAGACCCTTAACAAAAAGAACATTTGAAATCAAATTTTTAACTAGAAGAACAATATTACCAATACCAATAATCTATCCCTTATCATTATCTCTGAATGTTACCTTTAGTCCTTTCGTTTTGATAATCTTTTCAAAATAGATTTTGTTACCAGTCATGTGTAGAGAACATCCACTATCTATGTACCATGTGTTTTTGCTGGTACACTCTTTATTTTCCTGAAATCAAGAAGAGAATTAGACTTTTGGAATCCAAACTTGTTTGGATCCGAGATTTCCATATAACAAAATTTTAGGAACCCACATCTTCATTGAGAAATAAGTTTTATGAAATCTTAGATATTGGGTTTTGTTTAAGGAATAATTCCTTGCCTAGTGACCACCACATTGACACTTGGTACAAAATGGGGAACTTTGAGGAACAAAATAATTGTTACTAAAAATAGGTTTTGGATGGGTATAACCAAATACGGATTTATTTCTTAAAGGTCGTATTTGGGAATAAATTTTATTAAAATTTTCCTTACCATGGGTAAAGTTTGATAATCACTTATTTATGGAAAAAATTTCGGACTTGAGTTTTATAAATAGGTTTTTATCCTCAAAATCATTAGATTTAGAACTAGAGCTAGGCTCAAAAACACTTTTCTTAGAAATTACTTTTTCTAACTCTTTAGAATGTTTGTTCTTCTTAGAACATACTTCCTCAAGATTTTTTGAAATAATATCAAAATCAGAATTTTTTTTATCAAGATCATTAGAAAGATCTGATATCTCTTTTTTAAGAATAGAATTCCTAGAGTTTGCCTTATCATGTTTCTTATTGTGTTTAGAATTCCCAATCTCAAGAAGTTCATCAAACCTAGAGACTTCTTCATAGGTAGGTGAAGTATTTTCTTCATCAGAAGAGGATTCTTCATCAGAAGAGTTATAATACTTATTATCATTAGACTGTAAAGATTCATTGGTCAATGATTTAGCATTTCATACCTTAGCCATAAAACAATGATTGTCAATATGTAGTCTGGCTATAAGACCAAGATTCTTCTGTCCTGAAGATTCATAATCAGAAGATTTATCTGAAGTGTCAGTACCACTGGCACTCCAGGTTTCATTAGCTTTCAAAACCTTCTTAGCTTAATAATACTTCTTTTTGTTCCTGTCTAAATGCCTTTCTTTCCTTTATTTCTTTTTGAGCAAAGGACAATCCAGTCTAATATGTCCAGCTCTCTTGCATTCATAACAAGTGACTTCTCCATCTTTCCTATCTTTCTTTTCCTTTTTCTAATACTTGGATTGGAAACTTCTTTGGCCAGTTATCTTGTTCATCCTTCGAGCAATATTTTCTAACTCATATTCAGAGACTTCACTCTCACTAGATTCGGATTGGAAAATGGCTTTCTTAGTCTTGGATCTGGTTACTCTCTCAGGAGTCTTAGATTTCATCTGATTTGATGTTGTTGTAAAAGCAACAGTACCATTTCGATTCTTCTTTTTGATATTGTCATCATCTCTCTTCATTCTGGTTTCATGTTGGAGAAGAGTTCCAAAAAGATCATCAAGATAAATTTGAGTTACCTTCCTGTTCTCATCTATAGTAGTTCTTTTGGATTCCCACTCATTGGGAACGATATCAATTATCTTATCCACAAGTGCTTCATTATCTAACCCTTTCTCTCTCATAGACTATAAGCTATTGACGATAGTCATAAACCTCTATTGAACATTACAAATTGGTTCACCATAAGGAAAATTGAATCCATGGTATTCAGCTCTAAGCATAGCTCTCCTAGTCTCAATTACTTTAGAAGTTCCAAAGTGTGTAACCTATAACTTCTTCGAGATACAATTAGCTGCTTTACAAGAAGAAATTTGGCTATATATATATCTAGTCATTGAACAATGTAAAGTATTTCGTACCTTATAATTGAGTTGATACTCTTGATTTTCCTGGTTAGTGAAAGTTCTAACTTCCTTATCAGGAATTTTATAATCTCCGGTAAGCATAACAAAGTTGTCCACTCCAGTATTGATAACAAAAGTCTTCATTCTATCTCTCCAGTACTCATAGTCATTACCATCAAATATTGGTGATCTTGTAGGATTTAGATTATCAATGGAACCAACATTAATTCCTGCCATACTTATAATAACCTTTGGCACACAAACTTGTTAGTAGAAAAAGATTGTAATCACAAAGTTCGGAATGACAAAATTCAGAATGAGATAGTGAGCAAGAAAAACTTATACGTATGTACAAGTATTTCAGAGACCTACTCTGATACCAATTGTAGGATCGAAATACTGATGTAGATTCTCAATATAAAAGAGGGGGTGAATTATACACTTTAAAAATTTCCTTTAACAAAGGAAAGATCTATGTTTAACAAAGTTAACCTAAGAAAATTCACAAAACCTCTAACAACAATTGAAAACATGGAATAAGGAATGAAGTTATAAACATCAAGTCCTATGTACTTGTTTAAAACGGGAAAAAGATTCTGAAAGTAGGTTCTGGAAATATGGATCCAGAAACTGAAACTTAACTAAAGATTACAATATGAGATTCTACCTTAAAGCGTATAGAATCTAAATTTATCAAAGTACAAGTAAGGAAGTATAAGAAAGTTATACTTTCCTTACAATAAAATATACAGCGGAAACAAAAAAGTAGTAAAACTACAGGTAACAAGATATAAGTCTTTTAACCCAAAGAGAAGGGTATCCAACAACCTTGAATAAAGGTCCCTTGATTTATACTTTCAAGCAAGTCTGTCTTACCCACACCAGGGTAAGCCATCAATATGAATATCAGAATCTCTGTCTTGTTATCCCTGCAAGCCCTCAACTTCATGGTTGTTGGAACCTCTGTCTTCCTCAACATGGAATCCCTCTAACTTCAAGGTATTCAGAACCTCTACCTTCCTATCCCCAGAAGTCCTCAAATGTAATCATCAACATTTGGAGTCGCACGAAGCAAAAACTGAATGAGCAGTTCAGTACGCACAAGGCATGAAAAGCATTCTCTCTCTATAAATCACCTTAGCAGCGTGTGGTCTCTAGATTGATCAACTTCTATGTCGTTGTGATGAGATCTTTCAAATGAGCTCCTATTTATAGGCAAGGTCGGCCTCCTTTCCAACAGTCATATTTTCCTTAAAAATCGGAGGGACCTGTACACATGTAACTTAACAAACGGTTAGTTTATAACATAATAGACGACATCGTTTTATAACAAAACAAGTGTAACAGAATGTACGGCATAATTTTAAGTCTAACAGAAAAGTTCGGGGTGAAGGTTCGGAGTGTAAACAAAATTTCAAAGAGTAGACAAATTATAAAATTATAAGCAAAATGAAAGTTCGGAGTCTAACAAAAATAATATTCGTAGTCTAAAAAATGGAGTGTATAAAACAAAGATAATCAGATTCTGTTTAATAGGTGAATTCGGAATGAGCATTCGGAATGAGAATTCGTCATCAGAATTCATAATGAGAATTCGTCATCAGAATTCATAGTAATAATTCTTAATCAGGATTCGTCATTAGATTTCGATGTCGAACTTCATGAGAGTTTGTATCCAGAATTTGGAGTAGAACTTTATCAGAGTTCGTATCCAGAATTCGGAATGAAACTTCATTACAGTTCTTCATCCAGAATTCAGAGCCTAAAATAGAGTGCTTCATATCAACATTTCAAAAAATTCTGAGTATATAGAAAAGAATCTGATTCTTATACTTATGAAAAATATTGATATAGATAATGAAAATATGATAAGGATAATTTTCCTTACAAAAGAGATCTTCCTTATAAAAGCAATTTTCCTTATAAAAGCGATTTTCCTTATAAAATCGATTTTCCTTATAAAAGCTATTTTCCATATAAAAGATATTTTCCTTATAAAAGAGATTTTCCTTATAAAAGTGATTTTCCTTATAAAAGCGATTTTCCTTATAAAATTTATTTTCCTTATAAAAGAAATTTTTCTTAAATATAAGGTGTTTGTGATTTTCAAAACAAGAAGGAATGGAAAACTCATAAGGAAAACCTTATTGACTCAAAAATTATTTATATTTAATTGTTGTACACTAAGATTATTTTTAAATATATATACTCATAATATGTATTAAATTTATAAATTTATTAAACATTTAGTTTTCTAGTAAAAAATATACATTTATATATGAATATTTTATTAATATATATAATTGATGTAAATTTATCCAGGTTAAATGTAATTCTTAATTATAATATAATTAATATGGAAAAAAATTAGACCTTGGGGAACCATTCATTTATTGAAAATAAAATAAAATAAAACCTATTTCACCTCATTAAAACCAACTAAATCCATAGCTATAAACCAATATATATATATATATATATATTTCAAGCCCAATTAAAACCAAGTCTCCTGGACTTTAAAAATAAAATAAATAAAAAAATTTATCATAACCACTTATAGAATCCAAATATATGAGTCACCATAAGAAATTTTCAATAGTTTAAACACACTAAATACAAAATTTCTAAATACCTTGATTTCCATGGATTAATCAATGAATCAATGATAAAAAATGGTATTTATGTTTATAACTAAAATAATTTTAAATTTATTCCCATAAACTTCTTTTGTAGCGATCGAAAAAATTAAAAATTGTTTTTTTGTAAAAAAATTTAATTTTTATTAAGGAAGAGATAGATGGGATCAACGAAAACTTCTATGAGAGGAATATTGGTGGGGGAGGATACTTGTGGGTTAGTGTTGGGAGAAGGATGTGTTTGTGGGAATTGTGTGGTGGTTCGGGGAAATAGGTTTAAGTAAGGGATAAATCATGTGTGGGTAAGAAGGGGTATTCATACTGGGGGAATGATAGGGAAGGGATCACTAGATGGTGGAATTTAAAAATGGTTCCATGGGGAAATATTTTACAATGGTAGGTGTAATCATGTAGAAATAGGGTAAATCATTTTTCATTGGTCAAGGGAATTTCATGGTTGAAGATCCTTCTTCTAGATTGATGAATTAGTGGTAATATGATAGTATCAACATCAAAATCACCATAATGAATCTATATTAAAACTTTTAGATAGAATTTTGAATATTGATAAAGCATCTAGAGAATGTTTGGATGATCTAGATGGTTTTGGGTTTGGTTCCTTCATGGGAATATTGTTAACAATGTATGAAACATACCTATTATTGAAATTAAATGCAGTATGGTTCTGATTTTATTGTTCATGATTAATTAAATTACATTGGATCCACAATTTTTACTATGCAAGGGGCATCACTGGAGATGATCTCATGATGGTGCGTAGATGATAAAATGATAAAATTGTATCAGTTCATGATTTCTCTTTATTCCCAGTACAAACAATATTCAACCATGAAAAGTTACCTAGCTTCATATACCTAATAAAATCATGTCATTATTATCATATTTTGTCCTTTAAGTATCAATTATATTTTTCAATCATTCAAATATAACATAATTCTATCACAGAGAAAATTATTGTTCGCAATTTTCACTCTTTCTTATCGATATTTTATATTAACCATTTAATAAAGGTCACACTTGAGTCCAAACTGACTATATCATAGAGAATAACATGAGAAGGATCTAATTGGTACCACCTTAGTTGAATAATATAGAAATAAGTTTAACCAAAATAATATTTCAGTATAAATTTTAAATAATTTTTCATAACATTAATTCATTTAATAGTATCATATCAATGAATATATAATTGTTTCAAAATTTTATAATTAATTTGTATTTGATGTCCAAATCAAAATGAATCTTATTAAAAGTACAAATTTATAATAAAAAATTCATAGGTTCATCATCTTTATTCAATAAAATAATTCTATCGAGTTTGTGTTTTAATCATTCTCTATTATGTCATTTGAACTTGATCATTCATCTCATACAAAAAAAATATTCTAAGAGTGACTTATCTTTTATTTTCTCACAACCCAATAATTATCAACATGGTCTAGTTTAAAATAATTTGAAAGTATAAATTTGAATAAATTCATGATTCTAATTTTTTAAAAATAATTCTATGAAAGGATATAATCCTCCCATCAAATCCCAAAATAAAGTACACAATCATGAATACTGGTATCCAATATTTTTAAAGTTTTCTTAGAAATAACATGTGTTTATGGATTATATGACATACTAATATTAAACTGATTACCCATTTTATTTTTTAGTTCTCTTTCAAATCATTAATTGTACCAAGGTTATATATTTAAAAAGATAAATGAAGGAAATTTATGAATTCTAACCTAATTATTATATTGAAAATTTATCCCAAATGGGTAATAAGTAAGATGAGTGGAGGTTATGTAGAGTTGATACATCCATCAAGACCATGCCTAATAAAATTTTACACCAGTTTCATCAAATAAAACTCTAATAACATGAAAAATAATCCCCAAATTCTTTTTTGGGAGGATCTTTTCACATAAATTTTATAATTAATTAAAATAGTATTCTACCTTTATTTATAATTATTTCACTAATTTTGATCAAACATGTTTGCGTTCTTACCAAATCATCATTGTAGTGAACAATCAAAAGTATAATTCCACTTGAAGTATCCATACATTGTCTGTGAATCTCAAATCATTTTTTTTAATTCAGGTACTATTGTGTAGGAAATAAACATTGTGCATCATCTTCCATTGAATTTGATATGAATTCTCTCAGGTTTGAGGAATCATTTCTCTTATTATCTTAGTAATGATAGGGAGGATAAGTATTGTCTATCAATATTGATAGTATTTTTAAGTGATTCTCTTAGTCTTGAGATAATTATATTGAGTGTAAATTTTTTATAAAGCAATTCACATCCTAATAGAAAAATAATATAAGATAAAATATACATTGTGGGTTAAATATATGATAATTTATTTAAAGCCCTTCTTCAATTATTGTATATAATATATTCCACAGTTCAAATTATTGTAATATTATTATATTCCATGACATTCCCTAACCCATAGATATTTAAATATTATTTCATAAATATATTAACTAATATTTATTTAAATGATATTAAATAAAATATGTCAGTACAATTAGGGCCTTATCATGGATCATAGATCATTCTCATCATTTATCAATCATAGTATAATAAATATTTTTTCTATATTAAAATGATTACATTATACATTTAGTAAATTATAAAATAATATATTCTCTAAATCAGGAGTAAATATTTCTAAATATTCAAGTCAAATTTATTCTAAACCCTAATAACTGATTATTGAATTTATGTAATCATATTTACCTAAATAATCTTTATTCTATAAATTTAATAATAGTCTTTATACCTAATAAATAATTTAAAAAGAATTAAAGTGAGATTTGGTCTGCACATAGTGTGTGTCACACTAGTCCTTGATCTCAGTGGCATTAGGATGGCCATTATAAACAACAATAATGGAATCCAAAAACACGTCAATGGCCCAATAGAGAAAAAAATTAATATTTAAATTATAAAAACCTTAATTGAATTCTTACAATGTAATATAATATATTTTTCTTGATATTTAATCAAGTAGGATTCATACTTTTGTCATGAACCTATATGCTTGAGTAATATTTCTTTTATTATCTGAAATGAACTCATTGATAAATATTAATTTCTATTGGCTTAATCAAATAGATCATTATAAATTAAAGTTCTTGAGATATATTATTATCATAACTTGAATGGGAAAATTTCTTTTTTCATTTATTCAATCAATTTCATTTCACTTTGATTTTTCCCCATATATCCTACCACACCACGGGCATATGTCAACAAATTTTTGCTAAATATACAATTTAATGATTCATAATATACCTTAATAATAATATCAATTCAATGTAAAAATACACACATTTGAAGATATAAATATCCAACAAAACATATAACAAGTGTAATTACTATTGATAGGTCTATCCTTATAACCCACCTTCTTAGAGATTACAAAATGTGAACTTCATGAGAAGAAGCCTCAATGTCTAATGATCCCCCCAACAATTGATAGTCAAAGATCATCAATGTCACAGAAAATATATGTCATCAAGACTATTTAAACTATATTTAAGAATATTTTCATTGCACTCTAAGGTTATTATTATAGAGGGGTCCACTTATAACCTTTCTATAAGAAACATAATGTATGGAAATTATCCCATAAACATTATACAGAATAAAACTCAAGATCTGATAATATTTATATTCTTCGTGACTTATCCCAATGGGTCCAATTCTATGACTCTACATGCCATCCTCAAATATGCTAGTGGCTAGCGGCTAGTGCTGAATAAGAATATCACTATCATGGGATGAATTGTCCTGAGTACCTTTACAAATGCATACCACTCCAAGTCAAAACTATGGTGAAATGTAAACAATTGAATGAAAACATTTATTCAAACATCAAATACCAGAACCAAATTTCGATATGAAGTAATGGAAATTAAACAGGGCCAAATAAAATCCCAATAAACATATTTTCAAAATAATTCCATCTAGAAAGTAAACTATGAACTGTTATCAAGATAACATGATAACACACCTCGTTATATTTGGTCTCCCTAAGCACTATATGGTCCTGATATATCTAGGACACAGTCAAACATCTGAGAGTCTACACAGGACACAACAAGTGTGAGAAAAATCTATGTAGGGTTGAGTATAACAATACCCAGTAGGACACCTAGAAAACATAAAGCATATAAAAAAAGAATAATAGTTACCTCTATATAGGTATATGTCTAAAAAAAATATAACAATATATCTATATATAATAAATAAAGACACACAATCTAAAGGAGAGTCACAACTACAATGCTTGCATAGGATTCCAACTTTAAGGTTCCATGAAGTACTTTCTAAGTAGAACACAATCCATGAGTTAGATAGTACGGATGATGTTTTTTTGAGTGGAATTCGTTAGTGGGTCTATCCATAAGAAATATACACTGTAAGTATGAATTATTAGGATAAAAAGATGAGTATCACACCCTAGTCCTTGGGGTATACAAACAATTCAATATGAAATAAACTAATAATTACAGAATCGGCACCCACATAGTGTGGGTCATGATGATATGAAGAAATCAACCTATGGTAATAATGTGATAGTGTATCTCACTTTGTGACACACATATTTATTTAAACCACTTTATAAAAGTATTCCTACTTAATATGTTACTTTTATATATGTAAGTGTGGATTTTCTTCTAACCCTCAAAGAATTGATATTGGGAAGGAATTGTTACATAACATGTCGAATATATAGAGGACAAGGGCTCGGATCCAATATCAATAGAGTACACAGTGTGTAGTAGTGGTATAGATTGTATCCCTTAAACCCCATGTCCTTCCCATGTAAACAGACAATTTCATTATCTATGTAAAAGTAAAAAACATGTTGTTTCCCATATAATAGTACATCGGTTAACTTGTGTATTCCTAATCTGTCCATGACCATGTAGGAGTACATGACATTACAATTCATGTGTACTTCATCCATTGTATGTGTACACTCTATGGTAAATGTCAATCCAAATGAGAGGGTTCACACACATTGAGAGAGGGACACATTTTTTATGATACATAACTTACTATAAAAACCGAATCATCCACTAAGAGGCTCCCACACACCATGTAATCCTTGATTACACAACATCTGTTGCAAAATTTTCTAGAATCTTATATATGGATCTCATGTCTTTAGAATCTCCTCCATATCTCATTCTAGAAATGTGCCTCTCCTTCAATATATTTCATCCTTACATTGGACTAGTTCATCATGGTGTTCATCAATAACATTATCATCTACTCTTTGACACTAGAGTAGCACACCAACTATCTTACGATTGTCCTATGTAAAGTTTGACCACATTTTATTTACGCTAAGCTATCGAAGTGTTTTTTATAAAGTAAGGTGGTGAATTCTCAATATATTTTCTTGTTTAAGATAAGTATATTCATGGGCCCAGTGAAAGTGTAAGTAGGGATGCCCTGGACACATACGTAGAACATGTTTGATATTAGGTGCTTCTTAGGATTAGCTAGATAGTACCATCATATTATCTAGATATTTCCTAGACTATCAACACTCAAAGATGCATTGATGATGAATGAAGTGAAATTATAGTGGTTAGACCGGTGTAGAAAACCGTTTATTGAGTTAAATATTATGAAGAATATATCTCAAGTAATAATTATTTCTAAGCCCATTATTTGATATGAATTATTATATGATGCATTAGGTGTTGGGGTCAGTATTAATATAGAGTAGGGGTAGAAAATTATGGGTCCAAAACAAAATGATACCTTCCGGAGAATTTCCCCACTCATAATATGGAACTAGTAGTCATGTTCTATGCTATAAAGTACTTGAGACACTATCTTTATGATGGGATGTTTGTTGTATACATTGATCACAAGATAATTCACTTCATCTTTACAGAGACTATCATAAATATAAGGAAGAGGCACTATGTGGAGTATATGAATATTTTCAACATTAATATGATTTATGCACTAGGAAGGGTAATTTTATTGTGGATTCTCTTATCCATAAGAGGTATATTGGGAATGATCATACAGAGATACCATTAGAGGATTAGTGTAAATTGATCATCTTTTTGGATTCCTGGGGGTTGAAAGTATCTGAGGATCAGGGACATACGACTTGTTCTCTAATAGTGGTGACATATTAGCTACTATATTGGGTAAATTATGGATAAGATACTAAACCAGAGTCTACTAGGATGTAGTAAAATCAACTTGGTTCTTATCTAATACCTGAATGTTCATTGGGTGATGATTATGTTATCCTCATACATGGGAGATTATTAGCCCCTATATCCATCAGAGTGGAGATGATGAGTTATTTCAATACCACTAGATGGGTAGTGTTTCCTAGTTTGATCATGTTTTTCAATGACATCATATGATAGTTCATGTGCCTTGGGAAGAATAGAGATATTTTTTGTTTAATCTATCCATGATTTGTCTATCAAAGGTTAAAGGTTGAGCACTAGTGTCGTGGTGGTTTACTCCAACTATTTTTTGTCACATGTTTAATTGTGAGGAAATTATGGTTGAATTTGTGATAGCTTTAACCATATCCTTGATATTTTTTGACAATATTTGGGTTTTTTTTATTAACTAAAGATTGTTTCTGACTTCTTATTTTTTTTATAGAGACTCACTTTGTAGGTGTTTAATGAAATGATTATATTCATATGATTTTAGGATTAAATGGGTTTTCCTTTATCATTTTATCTAATATATGTTTGTATTTTACTTCATGATTTCGGTAGGGCTTGTAAAAATATCTAGGTAATCAACTAAGATTGAGAACGACATACCAGCCTCAAATAGAAGGAAATTTTTAGTGTACACTATGTATATTGAATTATATTCGTTGAGCTTGTGTTCTAGAATTTTGAGGGGCAAGGGATGATCATATATCCTTGGTTGAGTTTGAATACAAAAATGGATACAATAATTTGATTCATATGTCACCTTATGAGGATCTTTATTAATGGACATATTGTTCACCACTAAATTGGAATGAGGTAGGTGAGACAATGCTTCCGGGAAGAAATTGGTTCAAGAGACCTATGAGAGAGTGTGTCTGATCCATAATAAGTTGATCACTACTCAAAGAAGTCAATGGTCATATGATGATCAAGGATGATACCTGTAGAATTCATGGTATGTGATCAAGTTTTGATGATATTGAGTCATCATATAGGCCCTGAAAATCCTATAAAGAAACGTAAGTTAGCACAACATTTTCATTTAATATTTGAGATCACCATGAAGTTTTGGATAATGTAATATTGGTGGGACATTCCTTTTCAATACTGAGGTATGCATGATGTGGTTCATGTGTCATAGTTCTAAAGGTACTAGGCCAATTTTGTGCATGTTATCAACTATGAGTACTTTGAGTTGGATCCAAATACATCATATAAGGATCATCCTACAGTGACTATGGACTGACAAGCAATGTCATTAGAAGGAATACAATACCACTTGTTTAGATTCAGGGACACCATGGATGGATCCAAGAGGAGATGTGAGATTGGGAGTTTGATGTTCATGATTAGCGGCCTAAGATGATTGAACTATAACACTAGAGATAATTTGAAAGGTGAAATTTCATTAGAGTAGTAGAATTGTAACATTATCAATTTTATTTGTTTCTTAAACCCTCTTTTTTAAATTATAATTTATTTATGTGGAAATATTAATTTTCTAAAAAATTATTCTTATATTTTATTGTGTTATTTAAGGGTAATGGCGTGTTAAAAGACCATACATAAGGTTAAATTGTGTTTTCCAATGGTTACATATGGTTTGAGGGGTGTCCCTGTGAACGACATAAATGTAATTCCATTTTTTATTTGGGTTTTGTAGGAGAAATATGATACTACCAAAGGGAAAGCCTTGGTTCAATGATTGGGTAAGGGTTAGGGTGATGGTGCATAAGGGTACCCATGCACGACGTAAGGTTCATCCTAGAATTCTATAAGGCTATGGACCTCATGTAAAGGTATTGAATAATGGTTCAATTGATTTTCCTCTACTCGTCTAAGGGTAAAATCGAGTGAGCATAGGGGTAGTCAGTTATGTATGTGTAAATGGGTAAAGGTAGTATATAAGGGTAACCAATAGATTTGGTTAGCGTACAAGATTGTATAAGGGTACTGCGTAATAGAAACAAATGGTGTGTGTAAGTGTGTTGGATCATGTAAGGGTACTATGTAAGGGTAAAAATGGGTTGTGTAAGAAAAAACCGCACATTATAAGGATTATATTTGGGTAGAGGAATCACTTTGTGATGGTAACTTTTGTGTATAAGGGTAAAACCAAGTTACCCTTGCACAATGCATACCCCAAGCCTAAGGGTAAATGTTATACATGATTTTTCTTGTTTTTTTCCTTTTTCATCACCAGAATGCTTTTAAAATATGAGTTTGACTGTTTCAAATCCCAAAATAATTGGAATTAAATCCTTTAGTTTGTTCTAGCATAAATCATATTTATCAACGAAATTAAAACCCTCCCCATTCAAGAATTGATTAAAACACCAGTAAACGTTTTATATAATTTTTTGGTTTTGATAATAGTGATCATGTACATGGTTTTTTATTCTTAAATGGTTGAACCTTTCTTGCCTTCCATTTTTATCCATTCTTTGAATAGGATAAATCTGGTGTTTCCCATGTTTATGTTTAGTGAATAATTTAATCCAATGTGTGACCCCTTCTTCCATATTTCATGCATGGTAAAACGCTTGTCTATCTATCTCCCTTCCCTCATCCACGGTGTAATGAATATAAGAGATAATTGTAGGTATGATTGTTTTCTTTTATTTACTCCAAATTTAATGTATATCATGAATTAAATTTGGGAAATTTTATAATGAATTATTAAATAATAATCATTCATTGTTTTTTTAAATAATAATAATGGAATACTATCCTGTTAATTATCAAATATAATAAATGAATTATTATCCTAAAATATGAAATAATTTTAATAAAATATTAAGAAATGTATATTATTCTATAGAGATGGAATATTAATTCAAGTGGTTTGATTATTATTAATGAAGAAGAATTGATAACACAAGGTTTGGTATGTTTTTCTGATTTGAAAATTATCAAAGAGAGAGAAACTATTATCACAAGTGATATTTTATTTAATTTTGAATTAATATTTTTGGTTTTGATTATAGGGATCCTTGATTAAAATAGAACATTGACATGTCATTAACATTGGTAATAAGGCTCGTGAGGAGGTGTTCTTGGTTGTAGAGTGTTTTACTCTAGATTTTGAACAACACAAGTAGTTTTATCCTTGACGTGAAGTTGACATCTTGAGGTAGAAAATTACATTGCTTTTTAGGGTCTTTTCTACACACGTTTCTTTGATATGATTTTTTATTGACATACTTTGATTCAGCACGCATGATTTTTATTGCATGTGTGTGTGTATCCCATGATACCCACTATGGTTTTGAAATCGATGAGTGTTTCTCGAATATCATACTTCCATGTTTGATTATGATCACATGTGTTTATGTATTTCTAGTTTTTTTTCTCATGATGAAATTCTTTCATTGCATGATTTACTTTATTATGTTTGTTTCCTTTTTTAGAGGTATTGTTCATGTTTCTCAAAATAGGTGGACCATCATAATATGATTGTCCCTTACATGGGGTGTTCTTGTCATTAAATGATAGTGGTGATGGACCTATGAATAGATTGAAAATATGATAAAACCATTAAAAACTATTTTTCTAATGGACTTGTTGCCTATGTATTGGAATAATCGACGCCTAATTGATTTGTGAGTTGAATTCAGTGTTGTGAATGCACTCAATGTTTAGTTCATTTGCAAGAAGTGTGTGTTATTTGATCCTGCGAAGAACCAAGTAGCTTGTACACATGATTCCATTTGGATATAGAGTTAAATATTAGATATTCAATGTCTAATTTATTTTTTTGACAACATATTATGATCATTATTAAGGCATGGAGATTATGTAAGAACGATACGTGGTTTGTCTGGATTATTTATAACACAACCACTCTTTTTCGGTTTGTATGTGGTTAGTATTGTAATGCATTTATTATTTCCCTCGACTATGCTTGTTATAATTGAGAAAAACTTATAACGACTAATATTTTTGTCCTAATCAATGTTTTACCCACACCCAACTCAAGCATTTCAATGTGATTATAGATCACATGACATTAGATCCTGTAAAGGGAAATTTATCTTTGTTAGTTGGATGAATAGAGGTTCAAAGTGATGGTATTGGACAGAAAATGAATATGAGGAGTTTGTTAATTATTTATTTTTAATCTATTTTTTATACTCTAGTTTGGATTTCCATTTTGGGAACATTTATTACTTATACAAAATGTATGACTTTTTATTTTATTAATTTAAACATTATAAATTGATCCTTATATTATTGATTATTCAATTATTTATTTGTTTTGTGGCATGATACTGAGGATATAGAATACCCACTAACAGACATAAACCCTAAATGCTAATGGAAAAACACTAGTATATAGGGAGACACTCATGAGGTCATGTGATCCTCTGTCTCAAACATTGTGGTTTAGGATAGGGCGTTACATAAATAAAAGGACTCCAAAAGTTATAATTGAATCCAGAGTAAAGTGCAGTAGATTAATAAATAAATAATACACTATAGATTCCTCCAAATTAGATCTCAATCCTACAACTTTCTTCATGTTCCATGACTTAATTGTCTACTATGGACCCTTTTCCGTTTATTAGATATCTATACATAATGGTTTCATGCACATCAATATTACTGTATAGGGTGTGAGTAATATAACCTAGTAAGGATCAACCAATGAATCCTTAATAATATTTCACATGAAAAAAATATATCATGACGATATATAAAATAACACTCAAGACAAAAAAGTGTGTGTATGCTTACCATGCTTACACAAAACCCAGTTGTAACTTCTTCGGTACCTTGTTTGAAAAAAAACTGAGTGGTCATGGAAACTCCACAGGCATAGGATCCAGCCATGATGTTTGTAAATAATCAAATAGAAATTAAGCCCCTAGTCTAGAGAATAATATACCAAAATTCCCTATATAAATCTCTTGATTCTAATAAAACTGACTATCATGATCTTTTTCATGCATGAGTTAGATCACATGGATCATCATGCCCCCAGGATAGGCCACACTATGCCACCATTCCTCGTATATATCTTGTTCCTATCACTATGTCATATACAATGTTTAAACATACTCCCCCATCTATAGCCACTGATACTTGATAGGTAAACCTTGCACTTTTTAACTATACATCTACGAATTATAAATCATAAACCATGTGGAAAAAGGAATGACACGGGAAGTCACATACAACATATCATAAGAGTGAGAAATATCCAAAATAGGCACACATGTGATCAAACTAACCATGGTCATAGGGTAACAAAATACAATATCATACTATGATAATGTTTATAAACATGGCCTCTTTATAGAATGTAACTTCCTACATCATGGTGTTTAATGTAATATTCATGGGTTTCTATGCATGTCATCTCTTGAATCACATATTTACACAAAATAAAAATCACATTTTGATGAATTTCTAAAACCATTTTCATAAAAATAATAATATGTTTTATAAAGAATGACACATTGAAGAAAAATACAAATGGTAGAAAAATAAATACCTAATGATGACTACTGACAATAGTAGAATCTATGGCTAGTTAGAGGAAGATGAATCCATTACTCTTGGACAGCCAAATGAGGATAATAATAGAATGTAACCTAGATGTCATAGAACTCCACTAATCTGCAAGAAAATAGTTGATACACTAATGTTGGAATTACCTTATTATATTACACAAGGAACCATCTTCTAAGACATAATAGAATTATTATACGATTGAATACGAAAAAATAGAATAAATTCACCAATGGATAAAAGACTCCTTGAAAGTCATAATTAAATCTACCAAATCTAAAATCATTGCTGAATGGGGATGTATGGAGCCTCTAGATCTACCCATGATGAGGAAACATCTAAACACCCAAATATGTAGCTTCATAAATATGGTTCATCGAATGATTATCCATAAACACCCAAAATTCATATGGAATTTGAAGGGAATTTCTAGAGAGGTGGATGATTAAATTATTGGTTATTGGAATGAATTATAGGATACATTAAAAAATCACATTTAATCCAAACAAAATTTTTATTTTTTTGTCAAGATATGATAAAAATACTTTGCATTCCAGCTATTTCAAACAAAAAATGACTATTTTTGTGCCCTATACCAAAACATGGTGTTCTATGCGGTGTCCTAGCTTGAATACTACAAAAATGCTTCCACCATGTTTTAGATATGGCCATTTTATCACATGAGGCTGGGGAAAAATTTCCAACAACTAGGGCATGGTGCCAAAGTATTTCTTGTATTCCCCTCACCACGCCCTGCAAAAAGGGAATAGTGGGGATACCCAAGACATTTTCGAAATAAAATTTCAGAAAACACCATGTATATGGCTATGTATTAGACAAGACATTTCCCCTAACAAATTCTACACCCAGACCAAACTATAGACTAACACAACTTATACTACTCTATAATGTTGCTTGTTTTGGACAGAGCATGCATTTTAGCGTCCAAAATATTCTAAATAATCCCAAGGTTGAATACAAGGATATATAAACTCTAAAATAAGATGGGGGAGAATGAAAACATGTATTTACATAATGAAAAATTTTTGTAGGTCTTTAAAATCATTCTCTGTAAGTACTTCTCACCACCAAGAAGTATCTCTAGAGTTTCTGCTCAAATGACTCAGGCCACTAATTTCAAATGTCAGACTACCACTCACTTTTATTATCCTGGATCTATCCATGATTACATAGTACAAACACAAGAGGATCTTTATTCCCCTGTAAAATGGTATCACTCTAATATACGTTCTACACTGGGCAGTACAAGAAATATATGTCTTTATTCAACTAAATATCCTCATAGTTGATAACATGTATAGTATAAGACATATACCATTAAATTTGAGACACATGAAACACATAATTATTCCATTGATGGTGATTAAGATGATCCAAAGGGTAATCCACTATCTTTATATAGTTTATAAGCATTGATGTCCTGAAATACATTAATGTTATTTATCCTTTCTTCCAAACACATTGACTCCCCAACAATGGTGTCACCCTCAAGAAGACACATTGATCTGCAAAGAACTCTAAAGGTTTGATTAAAAATTCCTCATATGGTATCCACCTATTCTGAGTCCTCATCAACCATTTATAAATAATCTTGACTCTATCAGAGGTCTCAGATTCCTTACTTGACCCTATAGATTCTACCTCATCAGCCTTATGCCAAAAGAGTTGGCAATGATATGGCCTACTGTATAGATCCTCATTAAGTGACATTGGAATAAAATACATTAAAATATTATTATATTCAAACTCATCCAAGGCTAGGTGATCATCCCAAGATCCACCCAGGTATATGGCATATGCTTGAAGCATATCCTCTAGTATGTGAATCGTTGACTTTGATTGTCAATATTTATGAGTATTATACAATGTTCTCAATCTTAGTTGAGTCCAAAGGTATTTCTATGATACTTTACCAAATTGTGATGTAAAACAGGTATCTATATCCTAAACATGATCAATGGAACTATATGTAGGTATAAAATCTCACAAACATAAATCTTTCCCTGGTCATCTATTAAGTGATTCTCCCATATTGGAAAGAGATTAGAAACATTCATTAGATGATCAACAGTCACCTAAAAAACATCATGGATCCTCATACTTCCATTTAACCTGATCAAAAATTCAATCTTAGAATCCTTCCACTTTTATATTGGTATACAGTTTTGATGGAATGATACACTAGGATGATGGGGCTTAGACTTAATCCTTTAACAGGTAAGGGATCAAGAAACAAATCCAATAAATTCTCTCTTCATCTCTAGCCACCAGAACTATATCCTAAAATCAAAGAATAACTTCTTCTCCCATGGATATACCACCGATTTTGAGAAATGGATTCCCCTCATAAACTCCACCCCAATGGAAGAAGATACTACCAATACTCGATCGAAAAGGATAAAATCATTGTTATCCAATGACTACTAGGGTATCCAATTGCTTCTTGTTAGATGTTTCCATATCACATCACTCTCTGGGATAGTATCATGTACAACCATTACCTAGTCTACTGAAGAAGAATGGACCACCATTGGAGAACATGTAATTGATCCTTGATCCATAGATGAATCCTTCTGCTAGTCGGCCAATGTGATCATAAGGTGGTTTTGTTCCTTTGATGTTTATTCACCAAACACTTCATTTATCTACATATTATGGAAAAGTGAATCTAAAAAACATTACCTTTACTTGGTGTATAATCTATATCAAATTTGAACATCTATAGATACTCTAACTAGAGCTTCTACATCATATCGAGGCCTCAATGTGTGATGATATAATGAAGAATCCAGAGGTCGGTATAGACCAAAAACCCCTCATTAAAGAGATAATATTCCCATAAATTCAATGTGTGGACACCAAAATTAGAACCAAGTCGTGGATATGATAGTTATACTCTTGGTGTTGAAGTTTATGTGACTCATAGGCTACTAACCCCTCCCTATATATCAGTACATCCACTAAACCATTTCCCAATACATCGAATTACACTACATATCCAATCCCGCTCTTAGGAAAAATTGAAACTGGTTCTGTTTTTCACACCTATTTAGCTCAAGAAAATATTCTTAACATTGGTCCAACCATCAGAGCATAATTCCATTCATCATCAGCATGGTCATATGTACTGATAAATATGATAAGTCCTAGATAACCCAAAAGTAGTATCTCAAAAATCTTAGAAATCTGTATATCATGAACACATTCCTGAAATATGTCTAATAAATCACTGGATACACATTCAATTGGAACATGGAAATACATTTCTTAGACACCACATTCCCAAATAACCTTTCCTATAGAATCCAAAATTTACCCCTCAATAGTAGGGAATAAATTATATATACTCAAATTATACATAGTACAATTTTAAAATTTATTGCATGTTTCTCTGTGGTTAGTGAGTATATAAGGATGTTATCAAAATATACCTTGATTAAAAGTTTAATATATGGGTGGAATATCTTTTTAATGAGATCCATGAAAACATTTTTAACATTATAAAATAAAAATTAAATACCAAAGTGCTCATATATATATCCCATGACTTCTTTGAAATTACATCTTTAGTATGTCTTCCTCTGTAACATGTAACTGGAGATAAGCCGCTCAAAGATAGATGTTAGGGAACCAATAAGATCTGTTTATCTAATAAAAAAGACCATCTATCTAGGGAAAAGGTTATTTTTTCTTCACTATAACCTGATTTATATTTAAATAATCAAAAAATAATTTAATACTACCACCCACCTTCATGGAAAACCAGATGGTTACACTCCACAGGGAAGTACTGAGCCTGATAAATTCTTTATACTTTAATTCATCAGGTTGTACCTTGATCTCCATTAACATATTCAATTTCATATGATAATGGGGTTCCAATGCTGGATGATTAAGTGGAATGAGATCTATATCAAACTAATATTTTCTATTATAGGATGTCATTTAAATTAATTAGGTAATATGTATATATAGAGTCCCAAAAATATAGAAAATGACATGGGGGATACCATTAAACACCCTGAAGTAGCCAGACCTATAATATGTCTTGTGATCATTCCATAATGACTTAAGTATAGACCAAATATACCTACACTCAATTCTAATTCCCTATTAATTACATAAATCACACCCTTAGGCAGTGCAAATGTTAATCAGCTCAAATAGAAGTAAATGTGGGCTCAAAATCTATTCAACCAGTCCATAGAGAAAATAATAAAAAATATCACCATCTCTGATATCTATATGTATCATACATGTACCTAACTGAAAAAAACTATAAGACACTGTAGAAATCACTAAATATGGACCACCATTATTCCCATCAGTGTGTCAATGGAAAGAAACATGGAATAAAACATCAACTATGAGTCAATTCCAAAAATAAATTTTGAAGATATAAAGGAATGGGAAGAATCAATTAAAAAAGTAGTATACAAATTAGATGTGATCAAGAACATACCTTGAATATTAAATGAACCCTCATTATCATGCACTTGTGTCTAATCTACAACATATATTCAGTCTACCTTAGACATAATGACATATCCCTAATATGTGTTAATCTCTTGATTCATCGTCTTCTGAGTGGTTTGAACCTAAATCTGAGAACTCCAACCTATCCCATGGACTGAATTTTGCATCTGAATCTAACACTTGTGATACATCCTCCATGACACCTTCATGTAAAATCATTATATACCCATATTATTTACATAATAGAGACACATAATTTTAGGATTCAATTATAATATATGATAGTTCCCCATTGTCCATATTTAAAGCATTGAGGACCTTTTCCCTCATAGATGGTGCTACAAATCGTATTCTTATCTTTGAGTATCTATCATTTCCCTAGTTTGAATCATAAACCGTACTCTTTATACCAATGGAAGTATCACTATGAATTCTATTAAATTATAAAATATCATCCTTGAGACCCTTCATGATTGTTAGTGTCTTCTAATTCACCTGATTATACATCGTTATATCTATGTTCTTGACTTGGAATCTGAACTCTTATCGAGGATTAATATAGAACTTCCTTGATTTCAATTCATCATCTTCATCTAATAAAATATTGGATCATAGTAAATCAATAAAACATGTTGAGAAAAAAACACCATAATTAAATCATAGTGAAGCTCTATGAAAACCTATGATTGGTCCATCCTTATCGTATCCATGAAGAACTCCTCAAAGAAAAGTTCCTTGAAAGTCACCCACATGAGACCCTGACATCTTCCAGTCAAAAGTATAGATCTCACAAGTTTTCAAATGTTTCTTGACTTATAGAGGATTCAATCATCTTCATTTTATAATTATAGGTGTCTTCCAACTCAATGACCTTCTTGATGATCCATATGTAGTCCTATGTATCTTATGGTCCTTTAGTCCCTCATAATGATAGAGCATGTTTAGATAGAGGCCTTGATCAAATTCATCCATAGTCTAAGATGAACATATTCTTTTATAGTCACTATGTTTAAAACAATTTTCTAGATTTTCCCTTTTCCTTCAGCTATTGGAGCGGGTGAATGAGTACTAACTTATATGAATTCTAGTAGAAATAGAATGTACTCACTCATGTGAGCATTCCGTCCTGCTACACCAAGTGTTCTGGTCAATCATCTTCCAGGTTGTATTTCAAAATCAAGAAGGAAACCCCTTTAATGTATAATATTTTAGTAACATATAGATCTTAACTATTATATGGGATCATGGATATTTTCCCTAATGATACTACTCAAAATCCCAAGGTTTATCCCTCTTAAACAAACCATGGTCTCCATCCTTTCATTTCAGTCATATTCATACGTATATAATAAACATATCATCATGCACATGTATAAATAATTATTGAAAAACCATATATCACAAGAAAATAGAATAGAAAATATATCACCTAATTAAAATATATATTACCATCTCAAATATATAACACATAAAGGAATTAAATTAAAGAAATATTTTGTATCACACAACAAGTATATATATATATTGAATTTGATCCCACATTCCAAATCTTGATACTTGAATGCACCCAAAACCCATAAAATAGTAACAACAATCATGAAAATGGTAACTCAGATGTCTGTTACAGATGAGATGGTTAGAAACATGGAAATTCCCATGTTCATTTCCAACACATCTGGTCTCTTTTCTACAATGTACAAGGTTTGTGAAAATGAAATAATAAAATCATGCTATGATACCATTTTTTAATGCTCTAACCCGAACCACCATGTATTATATAGAGAGTAACATGACCATATTCAAATATCCCTATATGCAAGATCTTTTTGACATGCAATTAGGGTATGCAGTATATTAGTGGGAAGACTATACACTCATTATCATATCATTGAACTAATAAAATAAGTATAATTTAATAACCATAGTAACATCAGTAAATAAAATAATAAAATTTCAAATATGTCATATATATAAATTGAGAGGCTCCCAAAGTGGAATCTAATACTATAGTAAAGTACAATATATAATTAAATTAATAAAACACTATTGAATCATTCAATTCCTATCTTGATCCTACCAGAAGATCCATTCCAAAGGACTCATCATTCTTTCAATAACCTCTTTTCCTTTCTTAGGTCCCTTTACATGAACTATGCAAGAACATCAGGATTCCCATACAAGGTGTGAGTAATGAAACCTAATAGGATGCCATCAATAAAACCTCAACAAAATTTCACAATTATATGAGTATAATACCTAATAATAAGTAAAATATCACTCAAAAAAATGATATCGAGTGTCTATTTCCAAACTAACCCTCCAAAAACCCCAATTGTAACTACTTCATCTCCTTTTTGAAAAATTGATGAGTGGTCTTGGAAGCATCACCAATATAGTAAGAATCCCCAATGTTTCTCAATAATCATACATAAACTAGTCCAGAAGGTCAGTCTATGATAGGACATCGTTACCTATCAGTATCTCTCAGGTTATGTCACATAAATAAGCATGCCCCATGTTTCGTCATGGGTCATATTTAATGGACCATCATGTTGTAAAGTCATGAAAAACAAGGAATTAATACCACATCATATTCCTAGATCCTATCATCATATCATATCAATCATCAAAACACACTCCTCATATAGGTTCACCAATCCATGATGGCTCCACCTATCACATTGGTACAG
The DNA here is from genome assembly GCA_963277665.1 of Viscum album. Lineage (NCBI taxonomy): Eukaryota > Viridiplantae > Streptophyta > Magnoliopsida > Santalales > Viscaceae > Viscum > Viscum album. The sequence continues at coordinate 281,737,902 of OY728138.1, read as the reverse complement.
TGCATAGGGTGAAAATAATACGTAAACCAAGTGTGACACATGGTAACATAGAACAACATGTCAAGGAACACATAGTATAACATAATTGTGAACAGTAGAAAAAACCTAAAAACATGATATCAAAGTCAACATGGGAATAAAATATAAACACACAATAAAATATCATGCTAAATATTATATACATGACCTCTACATTGTAATGAAATTCCTACCTTAAGGTTTTCAATATCAATATCTTGGTTTATTAGGGAATCATCTATCAAACCACATTCACACACTAACCAGAACAAATTAGCTTTCCATTAACTCCTAGAACTGGTTTCACATTAAATAAAATGATTTCATATGCATGAAACATTATAGATGAATATATGTGAGAAAAAAACACACCCAATGATGGATACCGATAAAGGATGAATCCTAAATCATTTTAAGGAAGATCAAAACATCACTCTAAGATAATGATGAATGTAAAAGTTACCATCAAAACACCACTGAGAAGTTATATAATTCCACTAATCCACAATAAGGATATTAATACACCAAGACAAGAATTACCTCTCTATAAATCACAACAAACAATTTTCAAACGCATAAAAACATCATTACCTTGTAAAATATGAAATAAGAGAGAAAATATTTCCATGAAATAATGCTCACTAAAATCCTTCATTGAATCATAAAAAGTTCATAAGTACCAATTAAGGAGGATGGAAGGAGCCCCTAGATAAACCCAAGAAGAGACAAGATCAGAATACTAAAAGATATTGATTTGGAAATAAGTTTCATTGAAAACCTCTCTATGAACACCTAGAAGTCATTTTTTATTTGAAGGGAATATCAAGAGTGGATTATTAACCAAATAGTAGTGGTTAAAATCTATTAAAGAACACATTAAAAATCCAACATTTAATCTATATTAATTTCCCTATTTATTTGTACAAGATACAATATAAGGTTAGGTATTTCAACTATTTTAAATGAAACACATCCATTACCACACACTACCACATGGATTAGTCTTGGTTACGGTGTCCTTGAATGTCTAACCCAAAATGGCTTCCACCACAAACTATACATTATTGTAGTGGTTCTTAAGCTCGAAGAAAAATGTCTAGCCACTAGGTATTCTCACGGAAGAGTATCCCATTCACCTGGACAACATCCTCCAAAATAGGCATGTGGGGATTACCAATATTTGGTCTACATATAATTTCATTGAACATCACGTCTTGTCCATTGATTAACCAAGCTAGTTACCTTGGGACATTTTACACTAGAACTAAATCAGGGACCACCAATACATAATTTATGTCACAATGTTGCTCATTTGGCCAGATAATTCACAAAACACAAATTTTATCTTCCAAAATCTACAGAAAGGTATTATGGTTCCATAAAATCATGAATAAACTCAAAAATAATAAGAAAAAGAAGGTATAAAAGGCTTCATATAAATAAAAAATGTTTCAGGAAATTACAAAAAAATGGCTCATTATTATCAACTAATAATGAGTCATTATTCTTGGTGACTAGAAAAATGAATAACTTTCATTATTTAACCTATCGAGTACTTATATTTAGTATTTGTGACTCTAAAACAAATTCTTCTATAATAACTAGTTTAATTTATTCCTATTCTAACTATTATCTATCTTGACCCTTGACATCATTAAAGTTTATATTTCTCCCACTATCTATTTTAGAGATTTTATCTTTCTTAGGGAACATGGAATACTTCTCACTAGTGCCTTTTTTTATAAGGATCTGTATAATAAATATTTACTTTTTTTTCTTATGATATCCTATAATGACACACTTTCTCCATTGGGATGAAAATTTATTTCTATAAGTGGAATTATGAAATTTTTCACAACCACATACATGTAGATTTCACAACAAAAGTTTTTTCTCACACCATAACTCATATAGGATTCTATTTTCCAATTTAGTTGGTACTTATTTTAATGTTTAAGACACAACAGGTAATACTTATCATGAAATGGATAATAAAATACTCACAGGGATCATCATCGATCTAACCATATTAAATAAAGTGTTGTTCTTGCATTTATTGAAACGATTCCACTCTGGTCTATCAAGAGGAATGAGTTAAGATAGAATACTGAAATACCGAAAAAATTCAATAAATCACTTAGTTAGGATATTTTCTAATATAGTCTCAATGTATTTTCATTAACATTTTACCTAGATAATTATATAGTTCATTCTTATCATTCTCAAATTTATTAAATCATTTATAATTGTACCTCACTAAGTATTCATATCCATATCTATTAAAGTCATTGGTACAAGTTATCAACTAATATTATACACCTATAGAATCAACTAGAACTGTTGCACTTATGTTTTAATGAACTAATTAAATAATATATGTATACCATTCAAACTTTACACTAAATAAATACTTGGTTATTTTACATTGAAAAAAACCATTTAATACATTTAAGGGTTATATTTTAAAAGAATCTAAATATACTTCTTAAAAAATCATTGTTGATCTATTATCATTATCATGACCAATCTAGTGATTTCACAACTATGTATGATCTGAATCTTCTTAACATTATATTTCATGAATTACAATATATTTATTTTCATATTCTAGTACATAAAATCATTATTCAAATGTGTCATCATATAATATATTCTATACTTATAAAGATAAGAAATCATATTTCTAAACATGAAAATACATCCTTCCATATCTAAACTAGAAATGGATTTTATGTTTTTTTGTTATACTGGGAACCTCATAACCATTATTTAAAAATAGAATCAATAATTTCATCAATGTTATATGGTAGTCTCTAATATCTATTACAACTATTCTTTAAACATTGGCTACTCAAATATCTTCATAGTCTCTGGTAATCTTCTTTAATATACATGGATCATGTATATGAATATAATTATGGGAACCTCCATTTTCAACTCGTTCTTAATATCTAAAAATTGAAAGATTATACATGAAAATGAACACACTTTAATCTTCAGCCTTATTCTTCACTGATGCAAAATTCTTATTCTAGTGGCCTTTATATCCATAGTAAAAACACACTACATCATGTTCCTTAGCCTTCTGAAGAGCGTTGTCATGGGTACTCTCAAATGATGTGTAATTTTCAGTACATGGATGAAACAGAGTGTAAAAATAGATCATTTTATCAAGTATGTTGTTCTTAAAACAATTTATAATAGTAATTATGAAAATAAAATAAAATAAATCAATGTCTAAAAAGAATCAGGGTGTTTGTTTGATTATCATTGAACAAGAAGAAGTACATAATGAAAATATTTATTTAGAAATTTTTTTATATGGAATGATAATTATAACTCTACCAATTCAATTGTATATAAATTATTTTCCTTTTTATTAAACTATTTAAATTATATTCTAATAATTTATCAATTCTAAATTCTTTCAGAATTTGACACAACCACTAAGATAAAATGAACTAAACCTTAGTCTATTATCAGAATGAGAAATATTAGAACCCTATAGTGATTGTTATTTATAGGATAATTAATAGCTAAAGGTTAATTAGGGAATAAATCCACACTAAAAACCATAATTAATTGGTTTAATGGATTATAATTGAACCCTAAACATCAATCCTTCTTGATTCGGTTTTATCAATTAAGATTACACTCTCTAATGTCATATATTACTTGACCTCGCATGTAAAGAGTATATATTTTGAATGATTTATTAAATTCAAACTCAATTATAGATTAAAATTATATTAATAACATCTATCTTGTGTATTCAATAAATAATCATTGAATGAGTTGATAATTAGATCGACTACTAATGCACAACACTTCCATGGGTGGAGTAGTCATTATAGAAAAAACATGCATGTGAAATGGACAAAAATTTGTATATACCAATAATATTCTTATTATTTATTTCTAGAAAAAATTAATTGAAGGAATGATAAATTAAATTTATTAACATAATATAAATATAATATAAATAAGGAATTATTTTATATAAAATTAAATCAACAATGTAATGAAAAAAATGAAGGCATCGATAAATGGATTTGTGCTTCAAGATATATCCATCTTATAATGCTTATATAAATGAAGTATGACCACTTAATATGTTCTCTAAATCATATAATTAATTTAAATCCCTTTTTAAATGATAAAAATACCCATTTATAGGGTGAATATGGGGCTAGTGTAACATGTTGTTAAAATATTGAATGGAAAATTTGGTCAAATATTTTAGTCCAAGAAGTACTGAATTTTCATCCTCCAAAACATGTGAACCAAATTTCTTTTCAATAGGGTTTTATGTTTTGAAATTTACCCTATATCAATTTTCTAAATTGAGTCTAACACAATATTTAATGAAGATTACATGGCTGAAATTGTGAATTTGGGTCCCTGATGATGAGCCTAGTCCTACTTTGAATATTTGGTCCATTTTCTCCCATAAAATATAATATCTATTGAGAGTGATACAAATAAAAATTATATCCCATATGTTAAATAATACATTCATGAAATTTATATTCCAAATATTTATTATAAAAATATTTATTCTAAAAATACTAGTGTACTTTATAGGGTTAAAACTCTAATTTTAACCACCTTTTTAAATTCATGATCTAATACCTTATTTTTGATAAATAAACATATTTATAAAAATGAGATGAAATATATATCATTTATTGTCAATAAAATATTAAATAAAAATTTGTTTTTCAAATACCTTATACATAGACTTTTCACTATTAGCTAAGTTCACCTGTCATGAATTCTAGAAAATTGTAATAAAATATGCATGATGGAATTTATTTAATCCATGATAAAAATGCAGGCAATGAAAGAATCACATAAATAATTCAATCTCAATAAATATGAAAATCATTGTCTCTTCAATTTCATCAAAACAAAATCTAGTGAGATTAGTGGCACTAATCCATGTGCAGAAAAAATATGCATCAATTATGAGTGTACTAGTTTGGGATATGCCTAATACTGAGATGGGATGAATCGATGTTGGGGGCCTTTTTGAACCAATTTCTTCTTTTTATCCCAATACCTCATGAATTGTTAGGATCATTATTCTCTTATTCTATTTTCCAGGTCACATGCAATAATATGGACGTAGTAAAAATATGCACATGATATTTTTACAAGGTTCACCACTCTATAAGAGCAGTTACGTCCTTTTCGTGTATGGTAATGACCAGTGCACCAATTCTCCACTATAATGTAGGAACTGTTATAGTGGTTTACTAGGAAATCAATCTGCTAGTCTGTGTGGCTCCGAACACTTAGAAGAGGGAAATAAATAATCACCCCTAGTTTTTCTCCCTACACTCATATGGGGGAAGGGAAACAATCCTCTTCCAACTTGCAGTGAGTAGTATATACCCTTACACTTGCTGGTTCATTATACTTCCTATGCATATAGTCTTCTATTTGTTCAATGAGTATACAACACAAAAATAATCTTCCATATATTGAGACATGTTGGATGATACAACTATACTTTGTTCATTGACAACCTTCTTATTATTCTTGTTACTTACTTAGCATCATGCAAGTAACCAACCGCTTCTTTTTATGCAGAAAACTTTTAGGCTACACACTCTTCTTATTCATCTATTTCTTCAATGAAAAACCAGCTGCCCTGAAACATTCTCTTCTTAACACATTCTCTTTCAGTGTAAACCCATCTTCACTAAACTCTTATTCTTCTTTTTCATGCTAGACTCACATGTTCTCCTCGTGATTGTTAAAACATTTAATTTCATCTCAACTTTGCAACATCATAGATGATCAGAAGCTGGTAAGAAGTTCTATCACAACTCACAGCTTGTGATCCAATCCATACTTTCACTCCACCTAACTTGTGTGCCTCCCTGCTTGTGCGCCATCAAATACTTGTGAACCACAATTTTGCACAACTCATAGATTTCACACCACATCGAGTTTAGTCACAACCAACTTGTTGCACAAAACTCTCTATAAGTGTGCCTCTTATAACTTTCGCACCACTCTTCTTGCTTGACATGAAACTTGTGCAATAATTCCTCTTGCATGCCACTTTATACTACTTGCGTGACCAAAGCTAAAATTTTCACTTATGTGTTGAGCGTGGAAAAATGGGGAGGGTTCTATCTGTATATATGAATTTTGGTGACTTGCGTGCCACATACACTTGTGCACCATTCCGACATACACACCACTCCATCTCTTGTGTGACACTCCATCACTTGTGTGTTTCTCCATCAGTTGTGTGTCACTCTATCTCTTGTGAATAACACCATCACTAGCATGCCACTTTCTTTCCTTTCTCATATTTTGATCATCTGATGTTGAAATATGACTTGCATGTAACATACACTTGCGCAACGCTTATACTTGTGCACTAATTTTTTACTTGAGCTCTAATCTTTAACTTTCATGCCACATTATTTCCTTTTTCATATTTTTAAGTGATTATCTTGAAATATGACTTGCGCTCAAGATACGCTTGCGCTCAACATATACTTTCCCACCACACTTGTGTTCCACTTCTAGCATTCAAAAAACATTATTTCCTTTTCCAGAAACACTTCTTTACTCCCCTTATCTGTCATTTGGATTGCTTCACAAGTTCTCCAAACTTATGATATTTGTGAAATAGAAATAATCAATTCATCGTCATGGTTTTGGCCTTTCCCATAGTTCTAATCCCACGAACTACTTCCTTCCTTCTTTTCATCTTCAACAGTCATCTTTCGTTATTATAATAATCTTTGGAATATAATTCCTTTTTGAAGTGTTAATTTCAAAGAACTCCAATAATTTATCTTCATCTAAAAGAGGATGCTTAAGGCTTCCTCAAACACCTTCAATGTGGTATATAAGGTATCACCTTTGATAAATGTATTTGTAACTTTAAAAAGAGTGCAACAATCTTATAATTTCAAGGAAATGTGTAATGCATTACCATATTAGAATGTCAAGCCCTTCCATAATATCTCTTCTTCTTCAACCATTATTTTGTACTTCATGAAAATCATATGATTATTTTCTGCATGTAAGATCTAGCATGGTTCTCATTGAATCCTGAAGTGTTGCATGGTCTTCTTCAAATCCTCGTTCTTCTTTAATCATCCATAGATGGTTGATACTTCTCAAATATTTATGGTTGTAAACAATGTGTCACCTTTGACACACGTTTTTTGAATTTAGGATCAGTTCAACAATCATCTGAATTGATCTTATTATAAAATTTATCAAGTATGACATCCAATGATAAGATTACATAACAATTCTCCAGGAAACCTCACTTCATCCAATCACTATTAATAATTTTTTTCTTCTTCATCTCCTTCATCATTTTGACTAGTATTGAAAATCGTTGAAGAAAAATACAATCTTCATACACAAAGTGGTCCCAAAGATCTCCCATTTATATTTTGTTGTCAATACCTTAATGTCTCTTCAAATGAATGTGTCAATGTTAAAATGAGAATCTTATATCTCCCCTTTACTTCTTTCTCTCCCCCTTACATTTAAAACATTCATTTCACATTCTCTCCCCCCTTAATGACATGAAATACAATTTTTAGGGTAGAGATGGTATCAATCCTTACTTATGAAGTGAGCCATCAATCATTTAACTCTATATCTACTTGAGAAAAGCTCGAGGTAGAAAACAAGAGGATTTTATTTAGACAACAAAGATGTCTATTATCCACTGATCATGATACCTCATGAGATGAGCTATGATACACTTTCCTTCATGTTTTTACCACTTTTATTCCAGGCTGAAGATATTGAATATGATAGGAATTAATAAACCTGAAATTCTAGCACTCACTTAAACAAATGGATCAGAAACATTCAAGTTCAATTGGATGGATAAGTGTCATTGGGGAACATTTATTCTCTTTATGTCACTGATTGACATAATGACTCTCCATTTGTAGAAATATATTTAATTTGATTAACCAAGGATGAGAGATTAAGAAAAAAATATGTTTTCCAATGACATGATATTTATGGAATTTTTAGAGTAATTGAATTTTATACCTGCTAGAGTTGATACTAATTGAAATATTAACTATGGAAGATTCTTCATATATATCTCTCTTATGGGAACACTCCCCATCATCTTCACTAATGGTGATCCATCATCATATTAATATTTGAATATATATTAATCAATATTCCACAGATAACAACTTTTCCAGCTTTTCTATTAAGAGTTGATATCAATCAATGCTTTTCAGGTTCTCTCCCTCAAATCTTGCTTCACTTTAAATTCCATGTATTATCAGAACAAATATATTTCACACAGATTTAATGGAATAAGGTTGATCCTTCTTGCTTGTTCAATGTGAGCAGTAATGTTGGTATGATTTTATCAACCCAGATGCTCCATTTTCTCCATTCCTCACACATGCACATATAATCTTCAATTCTGACTATGGTTGTGTGTAACACAATACTTCTTCCATTTTTTGTGTGTTAATTATCTTTCTTCAAGATCCTTCCAAGAATTAGAATCTCCTTGTTCAATTTTCAACCTTTTGATATATTATTCATAGGCTGGAATAAGTTCAATGTAATTTTTAATAGTTTGACCAGCCTTTTTTCACCTCACACACAAAACTTCATGAACATCAGAGTTTCCTTTTGTTTTCAACCTTTTATTCAGCTTTTCTTCATCATGTGGAATCTTCTTATTACAATTTTCACTAGCCTTCCCATGTTCATCTTCCTATTTTTTCATTACTTCAAAATCATTAGGCCAAATAACCAATATGACTTTAGGAATTGTGGAAGGATGATTTTATTTTCCACATTTCTTTTTTAGAGTGTCATCCTTTTTTATTGTTCTTTTGGATTCCCTTCCCATAAACTTCTTGGATTTGAAATCCAATGACTTCTCAGTTTTTATCCATGTAATATTATTTGGAGAATTCTTTTTTTCAACATACTTCTGATTACTTCCAATGATAGCTTCTTAATTCATTTTCAGCTTCTATGGTCTTTTGTTCTTATCTTCTTTGAATAAATTCTGAGATAATCAAGCACCATTCTTGTGGTCACTACCATTGCATACATCACAAATATTTCCAATCATTCCAATTCTACACACAATATACAGATACTTCTAGATATGTGGATGTTGCTTTTTCTTTTCTGTCTTTATACCCCTTGATATGGTCTTTATATATAATTTTATATTTAAGGGATTGTACCAACAATCCAGTGCACAATTCCAAAATTTGTTTCAACACTGGTATTGACCCAAAAATCTTGACTTCTTGATATCTTTTCTATTAGATTGTTGAGCCTTATTCTTGATGTGTTTTTCTCTATCTGGGGAACCAAATTCTATATTCTTATTCTTATCCACCCTATCCATTGTGGTAGTCCCCTCATCACCTTTCCTCATCCATACTTTTTTAGAGTTTTTTTAACCTGTATTTTTTATAGAAATAATTTTAGAAACATTGGTAAGCTTTGGCATGGATGGTGCATTAACTTTCTCATTATCCTTTTATTGATCAATGAGTGAATACATGATATTATTATCACTTTATGGATGTATTTTGATTGTATAATTCTCTAGTGATCTTCCAGTACAAGAAACAACTATTTTCTTCTTTTGTGGAGACTAAATATGTGTCTTCTCATGATTGTTCAACTGAGCTTCCAACTCTAGACATCTCATATTGAGGATGTCTTTTTGGTATTCAATAATAGTAATCTTATCTTCACAAGACTTCATTAATATTTCAACTTTATGTTTATGCATACCTACTTTATTTTGTAACAAAGAGTCATGTTATTTGATCTTCTTGGAGTCTTCCTCCAAATATATATTTTTTATTTCAGTTCTATTTTTCATCTCATCTTTAAGTGCATGGATCTTTTTTTCTAGAGTCTTGTTGACTCCATCCTTTTCTTGACCATCTTTGAGATACATTAATGAAATTACTTCAAATAATCTATTTGTTTCGTAAAAGGCTCTAACCTGTCTTGAGAGCTTCAAACATTCAAAAAAATTCATGTAATCCTTTCTCCAAAACATTAGTTTCTTATTCCAAATGAGTGATATTTTCTGGCATGCATTGAAATACTCCACAAACCATGGATGTACATTCTTTAAGAATACCAGGCAGAATCATTCTTAATCTATCAAATGATATTTCATGAGACGCTATAGATTGGTCATCACCACTTGTGCTTGGATTTTCACCATGTGAATAATTTCCAAATTTACTAACACAAACCTCTTGATTAGTTGAGGTAGGATGGTTGTCCATATTATTGGTGGGATCTTGAGGCACCTACTCCTTACTTTCGAAGTCTGTTGTGTCTTTAATGTCATCTAGATATGGATAACTATATGCTTCCTCTTCCTTAGATAATAGGGAGTTATTCTTTAGTTTTCTCGTCTCATTCTTTTTCTCGTTCCTCAATGTTTTGGTAGATATAGAATTATACATAGAGGTAACTGACTCTTCATAAAAACTGCACTTCATTGTTAACTCAGAAAATAATCTCAGGCCTTTAAAAGAGAATATCTCTAACATAGTTAGTCAAATAGAGGTGAACCTATCCCTCTAATGCCAATTGAGAGGACCAGTTTGGGATATGCCTAACATATAGAGGGTGGTGAATTAGTGTTGGGGACCTTTTTGAACCAATTTCTTCTATTCATCCTAAAAACTCTCAACCTATTAGGATCTTGATTCTTTTATTCCCTTATCACTATCGCATTAAATAATATGAATCAGTAAAAATATGCACACAATATTTTTGAAAGGTTCACCCCTCAGTAAGAGAATTTATGCCCTTTCCGTGTAAGGTAATGAAAAGTGCATGGATTATCCATTATAATGTACTAACTATTATAATGGTTGACTTGGAAATCAATCATGTATTCAGTGTGGCTCCTTGAACATGGAGGAGGGAAGGAAATAATCCATTCTCAGTGTTTCTCCCTACACTCGGATGGGGAAAGGGCAATAATCCTCTTTTAACTTGCAACTATTAGTATATACCATTACACTTTCTGGTTCTTTATACTATCTCTAAAGACAGTTTTCTCTTTTTTGAAAGAGTTTTCAACACCAAAATAATCTTCCACCTGTTGAGACATGTTGGATGCTAGAGTGCTACATTGATTTTCCACAACCTTCTTCTGCTTCTTGTTACTTTCTTTATAGCATGCAAGTAACCAACCTCTTCTTTGTCTATAGCAAACATGTAGGCTACACACTCTTCTTCTTCATCTATTTCATCAATGAAAAATCAGCTAAACTAAAAAAATCTCTTCTACACACATTCTCTTTTAGTGCAAAACCAATATCACTAAACTCTTATTCTTATTTTTCTTTCTAGAATAACATGTTCTCTTTGTGATTGATAAAATAATGAAGTTCAGCTAAGCATATCATCATCATAGTTGATCAGAACCTTGTAATAACATCAAGCGCATATCACAGCTTGTGAGAAAATCCCTTCTTGTAGGCCAACCAGCTTCTGTACCTCCCTACTTGTGCACAACCAAATACATGTGCACCTCAATTGTGCATAACTCACAACTTACACGCCAATTAAGGTTAAGACACAACAAACTTATTGAAACAAATTCCCAACTTGTGCACCTCTTAGATCTTGTGTGACAATCTACTTACACACAATGATGCTTGCATACTTCCCTACTTGAAAACCTTATAAATAAATCATAATTTTCATGACAGTTCAGCTTCTATGCCACTTTCTACTACTTGCACCCTCAGGGTTCAAATTTTCTCTTAAGTGTTAATCATAGAAAAATGAGGAGTGTATCCATCTATTTATTGAAATTTTTTAACTTCCATGCCACATACACTTGTGCGCCATTCCAAATTCAACTCCGCTCCATCACTTGTGCCCCACTCTGTCACTTGTGTGTCGCTCTATCACATGTGTGTCACTCCATCACTAGCTTTCCAATTTCTTTTTGTTGTCATATTTTGATAAGGTGATATTGATATATGACTTGAGTATAACATACACTTGTGTGCCTCTTATACTTTCATTCTGCTTTTTGACTTGAGCGCTAATCTTTAACATGCACGCCACTTTATTTCCTTTGTAATATTTTTATGTGATGATCTTGAAATATTACTTGTGAGTAACATACGCACGCATGCCACATATACTTGTGTGCCACACTTGTGTGCCACTTTTTACTTGTGCACAACTTTCTTTCTATTACCAAAAATTATTCATTACTCCCCTATCCTTAATAAGTCTTGCATCACAAGTTCTCCAAACTTAGGATATTTTTGAAATACTAATCAGTAATGCATCCTCATTGTTTTGGCCTTTCTCATAATGTCGTGCCCATGCACTACTTCGTGTCTTCTCTTCATCTTCATCAATCGTCCTTCTTTATTATTATAATATTTGGAATAAAATTCCATTTCGGAATGTTAATTTCAAAGAACTCCAATCATCTCTCTTCATCCAAAAGTGGAGGCTTGAGGCTTCTTCAAACACCTTCAATGTTGTAGACAATGTATCAGCTATGATTCATTTATTTAGAACTTTTAGAACAGCTCAACAATCTTATAATTTCAAGGAAATGTGTAATGAATGACCATATTAGATTGTAATGCCCTTCCAAACTCTCCCTTTTTCTATAACCATAATTTTTTACTTCATGAAAATCATATGATTCTTTTCTTCAAGTAATATCTTGCATGGTTATCATGAAAACGTGATGTATTGCATGGTATTATTTAAATCACAATTCTTTTTCAATCATCCTTAGATGGATGAAACTTCTCCTTTATTTATTTTTATAAACATCATTTCACCTTTGTCACAAGTTCTTTAAACTTAGGATCAGTATAAAAATCGTCTTAATTGATCTCTTTATAGAATTTCTCAAGTATGACATCCAATGCTATGATTGCATAACAATTTTCTGGGCAATCTCACTTATGCCAATCTCCATTAAATTTTTAGTCCTTTTTCATCACATTCTTCATTTTCACCAGTATTGACAATTGTTGAAAATAAATAAAATTTTTATACATAAAGTGGTACCAACAAATTATTTCACTAATAATTCACATGTGTGTGTGACAAAAATTTCAAGATTGTATTTCCATTCATTATTTAGTATGTTTTGGGAAATAAAAAATTAATTCTTATTAGGTAATTTATACCAAACCTATTTGTAATTCTTCACAATCAAATACCAAAACCCACTCAATTCCTTATTCGAATATGTTTTGAATTAGACACATGACCTAGATTTACCCATATGTCTTAATTTTTATCATTCCCCTCTCTATTTTTATTATTTTTATTATTTTTTATAGAATTCAAAATTTGGATATAAAGTAAACATCTATAGGTCAGTTCAATACAAAAATTAAATTTATTGAAAGGGAAATGAATGTATGGAATGACAATTCAAGTAAGATTAATAAAATTACTTCCCATTATTTTACCTTTAATTAAAAAATAATATTTTCACATTTCATTATTGTGTGTGATGTAGTGTAGAGAAATCAAATGAAATAATTTAAAATAAACAAATATTACAAATAATAGTTTGTTGAAAAATGTTTTTATAATGATATAACTGATAATATCATTTCAAATTTCTATTTCATAAAAAATTGATCATTAATGAAGAAATAGTGAAACCACATAATAAGATTACAATGTGATTTTACACAATAAATGATTCATTTTACATATGTTCTATATTCAAATGATCATGTGGTATGATTAATTTTTTTAAAATAACACAAAAAAAAACTCAGATAAAAATATTAAATGAGATACACAAAATTTTATCCTTTCCCCCACATGTAAAATGTTTCTATTTTCTTAATGTTACCTTATTAAATGATATATGATCATCAAATAACAAATTTTAACTTATAAAAATAGCATAAATTTTAAAGGGTTATGGACAATCCAATGTTCTTAATTCATGATGGGGAAATATAGTGTCATTCCATCATCTTCTTGTATTGGAAGTCCCTTAAAGAATTACCTCACCCACTATACAATGATTATAAATATATTTCCCCTCACCTCTTGTGTAATCACTATTTCACTGATAGAAAAAATGATATATAATATTAGGGAATAAACATATATAATAAAACTTACTAGGAATCATCCATAGTTGTAAACTATAGAAAAATTCTTTCTCTTTATCATGAAACTCTTATATATGGATAATCTTCTCATGGGTTGGATTTTCGCTTTCTTTATAATGCGTTGAGTTATCAGATGATGATAATGAGATCTATTGAAGTTGTAACTTTAATTTATCTTCTTCTTTGCAAAATCCACGTTTCATTTTGTTGTTGACCAATGTTATTGATGATCAACCTATGTGGGATGATATAAACCCCTCTAAACACACTCGGAAATATGGAAATTTTAATGAGAGTAATTTATGTCATTCTATACTACTAAATCACTTTATAAAAGTGCTTTCTCCAATCCTATTTTTTTCATTTGTACAGTTTTTTCTAAAAAATTCTCCATCTCTTGATTTGAATCCTACGCCTGTAAATTCATTTAAGGTTTGTAAACGGTTGATGTTTTTTTTCATCATCCTGTATCTATAAGGAATTGTATCCAAAGTATGTTTGAAAAGGTTAGATCCTTAGTTACTATTGATATTTGTCAGTATTTCATACCTATAAAAAATCTATTCCTTAAAAAATCCAATACTACATGAAAATCATTTGTCACAGTGACCTTGGACTCTAAAATGTTTCTATATAATTAATTTTAATGATAATTTACATGAAACCAAATGAGCTAGGAAAAATAACTAGAAAATAAATTCTAAATACATAAAAAATTACACATAATAATATGAGTTTTTTAGGTATCTCATGTCTCCTAAAAGTATTTCCATTGTGTTAGATACATAATCATTACATAAAAACACATGGTAATCATAAACAAAATCAATCATAGTATAGTTAAGAGTATAACACAATCATGTCTATTTATGGAGTCCAAATTGTCTACTAAAGGTTAGTGTATGATAAAAATAAAAAACATACCCAAACCTAATATGATGAATATACATTCAAATAATTTAGTTACAATACATATTATAGAGGTAGGAATCATCCCATACATAAAATATAAACTTACTCTTTTCAATTTTTTCAATGGGTGTTCCTTTTAGATTTGAGGTAACTTCAAAAGTGAAATGATAGATAACAAAATCAACATACCAAAGATGTATACCTGAGATTTCATAAATATACACCTCATGAAATTTTTCTTGAAGTAGTA
Source organism: Viscum album (assembly GCA_963277665.1). Classification (NCBI taxonomy): domain Eukaryota; kingdom Viridiplantae; phylum Streptophyta; class Magnoliopsida; order Santalales; family Viscaceae; genus Viscum; species Viscum album. The sequence continues at coordinate 281,722,575 of OY728138.1, read as the reverse complement.
ATTAATCCAAGGTGTATTCCTCTAGTGTGTGTGTGTGTGTGTGATCATAATCATGTGGTATAACACCATGTTATTTGAACTATTAATTTTCCTATATGTTGATTTCAAACTCTAAAATAAGGAGTATCTAATGGTTATTTCTTCTCTTTTAATCTTGATTCTTCAAGAGGTATCTCAATGTTTCATGGCCAAAAAACTACTACATTATAGTCTAACAAATAAGAAAATTATTTATCTAATGTAAATTTTATAGATAGAAAATAATTTTCTATTATTTTTAGTTAATTTCTACTAAATCCAATGTCTTTTAACAATAGGAAATAATTGTGGACTCCCCTCCACCATTTGTGGTAATATTTCTCAAACTATAATGATTAAATCATCAATAAAAAGATCAAATTGAATCCCAAAACATCGGGGGTTTTAATATTGGAAGATTGGAGAGATTATTCATTATTTTTTAAAAGAAAAACCACGAGAATAATTAAACACAATATATTAATCCTTTTGGAGTAATCTCAAAAAAATGTATAGTAATCTTATTAAAATGTATTATGAAGCATACATAAAAACATGCATGCCTAGGTAAATATCTTACATCACTCATGTATATAGGATTTGAAATGGATAAAATGATATCTAACTGAGATCTATCAACATCTATTCTACTCTTTTACACTACATTACCTAAGACAATTCAATGAACTACCATGAAATAAATAAAACAAAGCTTAAAACTATATTTTTCTCAATTTAATAATGAAAAACAATACCCAAACTCAATATGAACTCGTAAAATAAATAACTGTATACAGTAAAATAACCCATAAATACCTATATGAGATTCTCAAGTTAATTAGAAAAAATACTCACCATTCTTCTCAATAAGGTACTTGTGGATTTGAAAAATCAAATTGACATCCTTTTGTAATCAAATGTACCGAACAGGAAAGTGAATGTCATCTTATCTAGATACTCTAAAGAAAAACGAACCTAAAAAGAGCTAGAGAATATATCCATGAAACAATAGTGTGTCCCGCCACAATGTCTCTTGAGTATATGATCAATGAATGGGATGGTAAATGGTCATGACATGAGATTGATGTAGATTCCAGAAATCAATACCTACTCAGGAAAAAAATTTCAAACACTCGGTTACTAACTCATTATTTTTATTTTTTACAATAATGAAACCAATCTTCTTTGGTATAACCTAAATAGATATTACACTCTAAGAGTTAGAGATTAGATAAATTATACCTGGTTCAATTATATTACATCAATTTCTTTATAACTTGTAATAGTGTGGGGAAAAGTCGAAAATTTAGATTTCTAACTTCTTTAGTCATATCCTCTAAAAGAATAACATGAATGAAAATATAGGGGATAATACCTTGAATACCTAATAATGTCTACCAGATTTCCTGATATTAACCCTTAAATGATTTAAAATTCATTTTTATTATTTTTTAAGAATAATATTAGCAATAATTCTAATCAATTTTTTGTCATTCAATAGATATGAATATTTAATATTTTGGGGAAATCATGTGAGTTCCAATTTCTATGGTTGTTGTATTCATCGAAATGATATAGAAAATGAAATATGTGAAAATTTTATATTAACATATGAATATATTTAAGATTTTTATTTATTAACATGTAAATCCATTTTGATTTTTTTACTTTGTTCTAGGTTTGTAAAGTGTTAGATTTTGGTTTGGAAGGCTTTTTAGGTGGCCAAAACTTTTATGGAAAATATTTTTGGTCTAAAAAACTGTCTCTGGAAAATTTCCACACCTTGTATCCATATTAAACATTTTTTAATAGTTTCATAGGGATAAAATTACAAAAGACGATGGGTTTCTTGGCGTAAAACATTAAAAATAATTAGATAATGTGTAATGGAGTTACACAACATGTAATTCTCTGAGAAGTTGATTAAAAACTACATTTCATTTCATTTTTCTTTCTTTTCCTTCATACAACCTTCCTCCTTCGACACCTAGGGTGACTCTTAGAATATTTAGGGAAATTTATTCATCTATATTCATTTTGGATTGGTGTTGGATACCTGGTATTCCTTTTTTTTCATTGGTTCCCTTCTGTTCTTCCATCTTCTGATGAAGATGTGGATCCTTTGATAGTTGTGGGTTTCGAGTTTGACCATGATATATGGTTTTGGTCTAGATATCTTTGGACATTATTGATTTGACCATCTTACTTCCATTAGGTTTTTTTGTTTATGACCATTCTTCATAAATTTTTACATAGGTGTTGTATTATTCAAATCCCAAAGTCATGGTTTTGAATACATATATATAATTATAGAATTCATTTTGGATGGTTAGCATTTGATTTCCCAAATTATAATTTATTAATTTGTTATATTAATTAATTAAGGAATAATGAAATTATGTATATTATTTTGTGGGTATTAATTAACTAATTTTTTAATTAATTAATTTTTTAATTAATTAAGAGATATTTTTGTGATTGGGAAGTTGTTTCAATTAATTAAATAATTGTTAAATTAATTAATGGGAAGGATTTAGTTAATTAATTGTTGATTCAATTGAAGGTATTGAAGTGATTAATTTTTAATTAAATTAATTAATTAAATGGATGAAATTAATTAATAGGTGGATTAATTGAAGGGGTTGTCCTGATTTACTAAATGTTGAATTAATTAATGGAATTCAAGGGATTAATTAATTTTTTGAATTAATTAATGGATTTATGTGATTAGGAAATTTTATAATATGATTAATTTTTTAACTGACTAATTCATGTTATATAGTGGCACATGTGAAAATGTGATATTGTGATATATGATTTAAGAATGGCACCTCACTCTCCTGGATCCCACTCTCTATCTCTTGGATTTACTACATATTGATAGGGTTTTGTTCCCTCCCTGCCATCTTTGGATCCCATTTTTCTTTTCTCCCCTTCTATCTATCCTTTCTTTGTCTCTTGGTGTCGCATCTTCCTCTCCTAGCATCTACCCTCAGTATCTCAGGTTCATTCTACTATGGCACTTTTAATTTTCTCTGTTTTTCCCCCTAGCCCTACACTAATCATCTATCCCGATGCACCCAACCCCACCCTAGTTGTATGTGTAAGTTTCATTGATTAGTTTTGGGCTGTATTAGTGGGTGTGGATCAATGGGAGACTCTTTTTTGTGGCTCCATCTTTCAACTCTTGTGTTTCTTAAGTGGATTATCTTTAGAGGATTATTCCCATTCTCTTAGAGTTTCATCCCCATTTCCATATTATTTATTTATTGCGATCAATTTACATTAGGGTTTTATCCCTTAGGTCACCTATCTCACTTATTATAATTGTTTCTATCCGGGTTATATCCCCAGTTTTTCTTTTCCTCCTTATCCCTTTTGGGTTTCCACTCCCTGTTTGTTCCTTCCCCCATTGTCCTATGCTATTTCTCTCTTTGGTGTTCATGTCTATTTCTTCCTGGTGGTGTTTGTGGTGCATTGTTTGGGCATGTAGGGAAGTTACATGGGTGACTTGCTGTTTTTTCAAGTAATCTTGTGTTGTTGGTGGGTTCTGGTGTACTTCGGACATCGCTGGTGGTTTATTGGCTTAGTGATGAGGCGTTTCACTCTTCAGGGTGAGCTCCTGGGGAGGTTCTCTCTAGGTTTATGATGTCAGTCCACTTGGTGGCACAATGTCAATGACTCTTCAACAACAATGAGAGTGAGTCAATGGTGACAATGACGGACCCCTTTCGGTGGTGATAGTTTTCAATGAGTCTCACTGGCGATGTTTGGTGATGTGCATTGATGGTGGTGACGTAGGAGATGATATGTTGATGATGGTGGTGATTGTTTCGAGGGGATTAGGTTTGTGATGGGTCGATGGAGCTGGATAATGTTTCATTTAGGTTTTAGTCCCATTGTGGTATAATGGTATTTTCTTTTTAATTTCAAATTTTGAATCAGTTTGGTTTTGGTGGCAACGTGGAATTGTTGACTTTATTTAATTGGTTTATGTGGTGATGGTCTCATATTTATTGTAATGTTTGATTTTGGATGTTGATGTTTGATTTTGGTATATTGTCTTTGAATGTATTAATGGGGTATGTGCTAGTTATTGTGAACTTTCAATAAGGATCCCACTTACCCATAAAGTGGATTTTAATAATAAAATAGATTGTGTGTGATATATGTTTTAAATGTGTGCGGATTGGGACTGAGGCTCTAAATACCCATATGTATTAAATGTGTTTGTGATAGGGGATAAGGCTAAAAATATCCATATTTATTAAATGTGTTTGGGATGGGGTTGAGGCTCCAACTAACCATATGTGATAGTTATTATAGTAAAGGGACCAAGGATAAAAATACCAATGTGACATTGAGGTGTGGAATAGGGACTAAGGCTCTAAATACCCACTGGGAGTTTGAAATGATGTTCAATTCCCATGAGTTAAAATTGGCGGTGGTTCTAAATTGTCGTGATGTGAAATGACTTTACAAATAGTAACAATGGAATTTAGATATATGATATTCCTTATGGATAGCCTAGATTCCATCATGGTCTGAAGTATGTATTAAGGTTTGGGTGTCTGGAGGAACTAGGGGGTTTGAGTGGATAAATAAACAGTAATTGAATAAATGTAAAATGTTTACTTTATTGCATTTATTCTATTCTTTATGCAACTATATACACTATTATATACTATATATTATTTTAGATATCGTTGGTGGAGTCTGACTGAGTTGTAATAATACCCTACTTGGGATTCATGATCGGTACACAAATAGACTTCATATTTGTTGGATAAGATATGGGAAAATTCCGTGTTTCAGATTGATGATTCTTGAGGGGGAATGGATGAGGGAATAAGATGAGGTTCAAGACCCACATCGGAGTTGAAAGATTCATTAATTTTGGGCTTTCTTTTTGACACTTTTCATATATATTAGAATGGAATGTTTATTGTTCAGTTATGATATTTTATTTCCAGTTTCGGTCATCTTGTGATACTAGTATTTTCCTATTTCAGTTATATCTGTTGGTTACTCTTATTTATTAATTCTTTTTAAAAACATTGATAAATAGGGTATTGTCTCCCCAATCTCTACATTAGACCCTTACTTCTAGTCAGAAGCCTCTAGTATATGGTAATGCATGCTTGAGGTTGTGTGACTGACTTGCTCGGGGAATCAGTGTGTGGATCAAAGTTCAGGGTATTACAAATTTTTATCTAAGGGGTTTTCTTTTCTTTTTCTTTTTTCTTACTATTTGAGAAACGTATACATGACAATAGGAAGAGTATTATCATGGTAAATAGCTTGTTTATGGGATTATCTACCCTATATACATGGGTAAATTCCAATTACTCAAGGTGGGGTTTTTGTTATTGATATGTGTTACTATATTTGATTTCATTTCACCATGGGTGATTCACTATTCATGTGATGTGCTTATCGTTTCAAAAAAAATTTGGGATTTAACTTATAGCCTGGTATGGAATGAGAGTTGAGTTTTCATGAATGATTTTTAGAAATTAGTATTATTTTTTCAGATGCATTATCATAGGCATGCACGAAAAATGGGTTTTTGGTAAATTGTTGAACATGAACCATGATTTATTTTTTGTCAAATTGAAATGAAAATGGGGCATAATATGAAATTATAAATTTAGAAATGATAAAAAATGGTAAATAAATGAGTGTCTAATGTGAAACTTCAATAATTGGAGTGGTTTTACCCTATGATTACCATGACCTAGATGTATGATGGTTAAAGTTAGTGATAAAACCTTGGTTATGGCCATGTGGAATGGAAAGCGGGAAATGACTTGTTATGGATTATTGTGATTTCCTATAAACTTTTTATTGTTGTGTTATGTACCTTATGGTGCATGTTTATTATTTTAGAGATATGGATATATGATAATGCATGTTGATAGGGATATCGGAGGATATTCCTAGAAATGATTTTCCAGTAGTGGAATCTAGGGCACTAATATTTCCAAGAGAGGAATTTCAAGAGATGTTCTGATAGAAATTTTCTCACTTCATATAGTTTATAGAAACATACCCAGGAAGGTTTTTGATAATGATGTCTGACCTGATGATAGTGTTTCAGTTATTGAACCTTTAATAAAAATAGGATATGGTACACCTGCGGTGGTAGTGTTTGGGATTGAGTCCATCCAGACTATACATGATCATTTAAATACTCCTGCTGATAAGAGGTTAAATTTGGAAACTTACATATTGTGAGGATCTGTGAAGCACATGGGGGAGGGGGTTTTGGGTATGTTCCTAGAACACTTCAATCGATAAATTTTGATATATGATAGATAAGTTGACTTTATATGGTTGACACTGGGGAGAATGTACATAATGGACTATGTTGGTCATATTATTGACTTTCAACTCATTTATCTAGTGTTGGGAAGGGATGATTCATATATAACAAAAAAATTCTCTAAAACATATTAAATGTGATATTAAATCCCAATTTAACCTCTTTCGGTTAAATGTTTTTTATCGGGTGGTGGATCGAGCAATCATCGCTGAGGTGAACCTGAAAGAGGATTCCAATACCAAACAAACAGTTGTTGCTAGATGATCATGAGGTAAGTCTTATCAGGGGAGGAAGCATTGATGCAAGAATGATAGCTTGTGGAAATCAAGAAGATAACACTGATGAAAATATTAGTTACTTGGGATATTACTCTAGTTCTTTTCCCCCATCTCGGTAGGCTGGTCCAATTTGGTAAACATTGTCCTCAACCATCAATAGAGTTTTAGTCCAACGACAACATGGGATATCTACAAAGGTTCTACACAAGACTGTAATTGATGGGTAGTGATGGAGGAGATGGAAAAAACAAAGTGTGGAAAGGGGATCATCATCACCATATCAGTCTGGATTCTAGAGTTCTACTAGTCATGAAGGTAAAGAAAGTGTATGTGGAGATTCAGGGAAAGAGCACTTGTATCAGCAAAGTGGTTCTCCTCAGGGGTCTCAAACTGCATCATAGGGAATCATGGTAGTATTTTAATATTCCATTATTCCAATAATTTGGGATATATTATCTAGACCATCGACAGTAATTGGTACTATACTTGTAGCTTCTACATTATCTAGTTCCTTATTTGATATTGGTTCCACGCATTACTTTATTTCATCACAACATGGGAATCTGTTGAAATAGGTAGTAGAGTTCATGAGTGTTGTTTTGACAATATATACTCCATTGGGAGTACAGTCAAGAGACATATTATCATACAAATATTTTTCACTCAGGGATGGGGAGTATCATTTTCTGTGGGATCTTTATATTCTTGATATGTTACGATTTGACCTAATTTTGGAAATGGGTTTGTTAGTTACATATCGAGTTCATATTTATAGTTACCATATGAGAGTTACTTTTATATATCATATGGGTGACAAATACATTCCCCATGGAGAGTGGGACATCAAGGTGTGTCGTGCAGGGCATGTTCATTAGCAACTGGGGGACCTCACCACCCAGGTTGCTAGTTTGTTGAATGATGATAGAGGTTTGAAGCATGGTGACTATCCACTAGTACTAGATAGGTTTCCTGATTTTTTTTCTATGTAATACTCTGGGATGACACCTGATAGGGATATATAATTAAAAATTGATCTCATTATGGGAGATGATCCAGTTCTAATTCCACCGTAAAGAATGGAATTGATAGAGAATGAAGAGATTATTATTCAACTGGAAGAGTTGGAAGATATGTGTTTTATCTATCCAAGTACATCTCCTTATGGATCTCCAGTTTTTTTATAAGAAGGATGATAGGACTCTACACTCATGTGTTGATAACTTAAAGTTTAAACGAATGACCATAAGGAACTACTATCCTCTTCCACGCGTCAATTATCTTTTTTACATGTTATAGGGAGCTTGTGTAATCTCGATGATCGACTTGAGATCAGGGTATCTGTAGTTGAGAGTTACAAGTTATCATATTCTTTTAACTACATTAAAAAGTATACATTTCTTTTATGAGTTCCTTATAGTGATGTTGGGGTTAATTAATACACAAACACCGTTTATGTCCTCGATGAAAAGAATATTCTTTCTGTACGAGGATCAGTTGGTGGTTTTGTTCATGGATGAAATATTAGTGTACTCAAATACACCTGATGATCATTCCAAACATCATGGAATTTCCCTAAGTACACTAAGAGATAATTGGTTTAACACCAAGCTATCTATGTGTAAGTTTTGGGTTGATTGGGTACACCTCTTGGTTCATATCATCTCATAGGAAGAAGTATCAGTTGACCACAAGAAGGTTGTGGCTATTGTATTTTGGGATTATCCCAAGAACATTTTCAATATCTGTATATTTTTTTCGTTAGTAGGATATTATTGATGGATTATTATGTTCTTTTCATGATTTCCAACCCCACTAACGATACTAAATAAGAATAAGATAAAATTTGAATGGAGGGAATCATGTGATAATGCCTTCCAAAAGATGAAGATTCCTTTGAAATAAAAACCAATCATGATCCTATATGATTAAGTGGAGGACTGAATGGTATTTTTTATGATTTTGGGATAGGAAATGGATTAGTGTTGATGTAGGCAGATCGAGTTGTGGTGTATGGGTCTCGGGAGTTAAGGCCACATGAATGGAAGTCCCTTATACAGGACCTCGAGTTAGCTATAGTGGGTTATGACTTTATGTAGTGTTGGAATTATATTCTTATCCAAAAGTAAAATATTTATACAATTCATTGGATCTTGAGATATATATTTTTGAAGATATATTTGAATCTATGAAAGAAGAGGTGGGTTGGTATATATATTCATTTGATTTTGAGATAGACTATATGATCAAAAACGAAAACAGTGTTGCTAAACTCTACTAAGAAAAACTCATATTTAAGTTATTCATGATTATTGTGACAAGTGGAAGATGATGAATTTTCTTACTCAGAAGCATGTTTTGGTTCAATAGTGTTTGGAACAGATGACTCTGGTATCAGTTTTGTTGGATTATACACTCATGAGGTTGATCAAAGATATGCAGTATGAGGATTTAGAATTTTTATCCTTTAAGGAATGACTTGAAGGTAGATACTCCCCTTAATATTGGAAATTAAATGAGGAGGAGATTATCTATTTTAGGTATCGGTTTGTTGTGCCTGTGAGTATGCAGTAGAGGTTCAGGCATGAATTTTATTCCTTAAGGTGGGTGGTGCGTCCATGTGTGAAAAAAATATTCCATGACCTAGATGATAGTTTTGGTTGTAGGGCATGAAAAAAGAGATTACAAGGTTGGTGAAATAAGGATACATCCATCTGTATGTGAAGAATTAATATCAATGACCTTTTGGTTTTCTAAAACAATTTATCATTCTGGAATGGAAGTGGGGTGATGTTACTAAGGATTTTGTGGAGGCTCTCCGGAGGATTCTGAAACAGAATGATTCCATTTTAGGGATTATGGTCTATTTGAACAGGGAAACACATTTCATTCATAAATAAGAGACATTCATGGTTGAGGATTTGGAAGATTTGTATATTTGGTAAATAGTCCATCTTCAAGGGATGGCAAAAACTATTGTTTCAAACTTTGACTCACATTTTAATTAATGCATCTAGAAGGAAATACAAAATGAAATTAGTAAATAAAATTTATTGAGTATGTATTTACACAAAAAAAAATAGATGGCCAGTAGAAGCCAAATATACATGTTCTTGATGATATGTTGCGAGAGTGTGTAATTTCCTTTGGCGAGTCTTAGGATAATCACCTAGAATTAGTGTAAATTTTCAATAAAAATAGTAATCAAGGAATGAAACAAATTTTATCATAAGAGGAACCTTGTGTTAGGCCATGCAGGTCACCTTTTTATTGGTTGGAGGAAGGTGAGTCAGAGTTTTTGGGACCATGTCTCATACATGAGACATCAAAGCATGTGGAAATCATTTTCAAGTGTATATATACAGCTAAAAGTTGATAGAATTCATATGAAGATTTACATTGAATACCCATAGATTTTATATAGAGTGGTTGTGTATTCTTCCAAGAGTCACTTTTATTGGTTCACCATAGGAACAAAGGTAGGGAAATTTGGAATCCAAGGTTGTTGGACCATTTGATATTATTGAGATTATCAGTCTGGTGGCATACTAATTAGATCTTCCATAGAGATACAGTGTTATGCATGAAATTTTCCATGTGTCACGACATCGGTGGTATCACCCCTAAACATTCTCATGTGAACTATGTGGATGATATTGAGTTTGAGATGGATATATCCTTTTATGATCACCTGATACATGTGTTGGATCACATTGATAATTTGTTGAGGGGAATGTCTTTACTAATATTATTATTATTGTGGTACATGGTACTAGTCATGAGGAAACATGGGAGAGAGAAGAAGATGTACAGGAAAAGTGTCCTAATATTCTAACCTCAAAGTCTTAGAGATGCTTGGGAGTGCAGCTTGAGCATGAGCTGTTATAATGTTGGGAGGTTGTAATATCTCATTCTCTTTCCAAGTACATCTCTATTGAGTTTTCTCTTTTTTATATGGTTGGAAATTGTATTATTATCGTTTGTAAGGCTTTTTAGGTGGGTGGATCTTTTATGAAAAAAAATTTTGTTCTAAAAACTATCTGTAGAGAATTTACACACTATGTAATGATGTTACACTTCATGTAATAGTTTAATCCTTATTAAATCACCTGAGTTGACGGGTATTTCTGTGTTAACCATTAATATTAATTACATGAAATGTAATGGAATTTCAATCCAAGTAACTCTTTGAGAAGTATATTAATATATTCTATGTTGTTCATTTTGATTTATTTCCCTTCATATGGCCTTTCTCCTTTGACCCCTAGGGTTACTCTTATCATATTCAGAACAATTTCTTCATCTCTAATCATTGAATATTGGTGTGGGATACCTGGTAATAAATTTTTTCTTTGATTACCTTATGTTCCCCCTTCTTTTGATGAAGAGGTGGAACCAATGATAGTTTTGGGTTTGGGGGTTGATCTTGATTATAGTTTTTAGACTATATCATATTTGTTGTTGTTGATTTGACCATCTTTTATAAAGTGGGGGTTTCCATCGTCGAGCGTTCTTCCAAAATTTTGAGTTTTGTAGTCAATTATTCAAATCTGAAATCCTTTATTTCGATTATATGTATTTAATTTAATAATAACTTTTGGTTGATTAGAAACTGAGTTCCCAAATTTGAATTAATAAATTTTGTAGACTAAATAATTAAGGAATTGTGAAATTGGGTATATTGGGATTGTTATTATTATTTATTTAATTTTATAATAAAATAAGGGATACTATTATGATTGGGTTTCTGGTTAAATTGACTAAGTATTTTTCAAATTAATTAATTGAATGGATTTGAACAATTAATTTTGGAATAAATTAAGGGGATTGATGTGATTTATTAATTATTGAAATAATTAATGTAACTAAGGAAATAAATTAATATGTGGATTAATTTAATGGATATATTTGATTAATTAATTCATGAATTATTTATTCTAATTGGTGTGATTAATTAATTTTTTAATTAATTAATGGATTGATGTGATTATGTAATTTCGAAATTTTTTTAATTAATTGATGAATTAATTAATGTGATTTTTTGACATATGTGAAATTATGATATTGTGATTTATGTGTTAAATGTGTGTGGGAGAGGGACTGAGGCTCTATATATTCATATGTGTTAGATGTGTAGGGGGTAGGGATTGAGGATCCAAATTCCTATATGTGTTAATTGTGTGTGGGATATGGACTGAGGCTCCAAATACCCATATGTGTTAAATCTATTTGGGATGGGGACTGAGGCTCCAAATAACCATATAATATAGTTAATATTTGATAGGGAATGAGAATCCAAATACCCATTTGTCATTGATGTGTGGGATAAGGATTGAGGCTCCAAATACCCTGGTCTAGTAGAGATGATGTTATATGCCCTTGTGTTCGCATTGGACTATAGTTCCAATTGGTCATGATGTATAATGAGATGAATAATAGTGATAATGGAATTAAAATATATGATATTCCTTGGGGATAGTTTGGAATTATTAATGGGTTGAAGTAGGTATTGAGGTGGGGGTGTCCTAGGGAACCCAGGCGTTTATCTGGTTAAATGAAGTGTAATTAAATAAATGTTTGATATTTACATTATTAATTTAATTATATTATTTATATATATTTATAAACTAATATAGACTGGATATTTTTGTAGATGTTTTTGGCTGTGTCCTACTGAATTGTACTCATACCTTACTTAGGAAGCCTATTTGGTACCCAAATAGACTTCATGTTTGCATGACTGGATAATGGAAAAGGCCCTCTATTGGATGGATGATTTGGGATAGAGCATGGATGAGGGAACTATATGTGGTTTGAGCCCCAATAAGTATTCCAAAATATATTTAATTTTGGGTTTTCATTTTAACACATACTAGATACTATATCAGGGAATGTCTATTATCCAGTTTTGATATTGAATTTCTAGTTTTGGTCATCTTGTGATACTGGTATTTTACAATTTATGTTATATCTATTTGTTTTTTTCATTATTACCACTATTAATAAACATTGATAAAAAAGTTATAGTTTCCCCTATCTAATTTAGACCCTCATTGATATTTGGAAACCTTTTCTTTATGGGGAGGTGCGCTTGATACATACCAGAATCCAAATTAGAATCTACAAAATAATAAAAACCAAGAGTGGTTTGGTCATGAGAAAGAAGAGTGGAAATGCACATTGGAATCAAAAAATAACCAATAATAAAAATACACCTAAGATTTGAATGATCCAAAATTGAATAATATTGAAAAATAATGTTTTTTAGAATCCTCACAAGATTGTTCAGAATGTGAGATGAAGATAGAAAAATCATCTTCTAAGTGGTACATTATAGAGCCCAAATTATTAAATGTTATGATCCCATCTTCCTAATCAATAGAATGTTTACCCTCATATAAATTTATAATTATATTGGAAATTTTTAGGAAGGGACTACTAAAAATAATGGGAGTATGAGAACATACCTGATCATCCTATATATTCATCACATACAAAACATCAAGAAATACAATATCTCTGATCCGAATAAGAATATCTTACAGGAAACCTATTGGGAATATTGTGACCATTTTTCCATTTTCACCACCACCCTCCTAAGAATCATTTATATAACCTAAAATAAATATAAATTATATTGAGTTAGGAAAATAATGGAGGCACTCTAATCACATAATTTTTTAGACAAATGAAACTCCTATATAGTGCATGGTATGATCAATGTTATTGGAACCAACATTTTATAGAAATAACAAGGTGGGTGTCATGACTGTAGATAAATTCTCCCAAAGTTTGATCCCCTCATATTCCTTTATCAATAGTCTATTCATACACAGTTCCTTTAGGAACTGGGTACACTGTTTTAATTATCTTGATCACTTCATGTAGAAGAATGTTGATCTTAATGTGCATGAATGTATCTAAATCCAATTTTTTCAATGGGTCATCGGCTATATTATGGTGTTATACAACATTATTTGGAAATGGAGTGGGTTTAAATGTAAAATAATCATTCTTATACTTACCTTTTTTATTATCCTTTTTTTGATAATAGATTATTCTTAAATATATAGTCTTCAGAGTTGTGGTGAATCCTAATGGATAGATAGTAGAAGATGTCTCATTCATTTTTTATCATAGTTTAATGGGACTAACATTCCTTATTGGATCTTTATTAGTTTATGATGTAATATTTCTATAGTTATTTATTATTAGTTAATAGAAGGTGGTGTAAATCTATATTATCTAAATCTTTATATACCTAATCTACAAACCCTAACTCTTCAACCCATTTTATTGTATAATAACAATTTATTTCAATATATAATCAGTATTAGAATCTAAATTTAGTTGGGATAAACATTATTTTTTCACATGATGATTCTTGGTGTTTTATATTTTTTCAGATTATTGAATTCTTTATTGGTCAGGAGGAGGTTTCTTAGAATTTTAGTTTGAAAATGGAAACATTTTTTATTTCTTATACCATACATGGGAACTACATAATAATTCAATCCTATATTTTAGGTCAGAGTGAATAGATCATACTTATTTTAGGGAGGTGGTTGTTTATGTAGCTGATATGGTCCCCTCGGATAGACAATAGAATAATAAAATTTATGTTGAAGACGAGGAAAATAATCTGTAGGGTGTTCTGGTTTAATGAAAATTCCACAAGGCCTCTCACAAGTGAGAGGTAAAGTGTTTTACACAAAGAAATTCTATCTCACAATAGTTGTATATTAATAAAAATTATTATTAATTAAATTATTTTCAATAGTTAAACATATTACATGGTATCCTCCTCTCATAGATCGTGTACCTCAATTACCAAATTATTGAGAGTTCTCTTCCATTTTGTTAATTAATGAGCATGTAGCTTTTAGTTTTTTTCCACTAATTCTACCACCACCATATCATCCTCCATGATTTTTTTTCATAGGTATGAGGAATTCATTGAAAAACTAGATGACACCATTTTCACTGATTTGGTGATGTGGAAATATTTCATGAAACATCTTTAATTGCTCTTAGTAATCATGAATTAACTCCCATGATGCATTCCTAATCGCTAATATCATCTTTTTAATGATAGTGGTCCTTGATTCCATAAAATATTTTTAAAAAAAGACATTTAAAATTATTCCATCATGAATCCTTGTATGTTATAAATAATAAATCCAATATTTTGTGACTCTATCAACTGAGAATGGGAATTATTTTAGTTTGATTTGGTCATTAAAGACATTCAATGGTTTTATTTTTAAATAACACAATTGCATTAATATATTTTATTTTTTGATCCTTGGTATATGGTCCATAAAATTTAGAAATAAGTTGAATTAAACAATATTTTAGCTTAAAGATTGATTTTAGTGTTTTAAATGAATTGCATGTTCGTTGATAAATAACATCAGTTATAACCATCTCTCAAATGGTTTTTTGAAGTACAATATTATTTTCCTCCATTTTATCCTAATAAAATTTTATTTGAAATGAGATACTTAGACACAAATTTTCATATTGATGGAAAAAAAATTTCTGACTTTTGAAACATCTTGAATTTTAATATTGCTTTATTTCAGCCCAAAATCTTGGTTCGGACTTTATTTCTAGTTTAAAATGAACATATGGGTTGGATCATGTCATCAATTTGGGAGAGAAAAAAAGAGGACCACAATATCATCAATTGAGGTATCAATTGATGATTTTAAAAATAATAAGTGATAAGGGAAGAAGATATAATATGTATAATAAGAATAGAATAAAAAAAAGAAACCAAAGAAACCAAATACCTCAAAAGGATTGAAGAAAGTAATCTCCACCTTGGAAATAACACCAATTTGAAGAGTGTTGTCATTGGAGCTCTCAAATGATGTCATTATGCCGAAATTCAAGTTTAGTGGCAATTTAATTCCCCACTAAAAAATTAGTTTTGTTAATTTATTTTTTTTATTTTTTTATTTTTTTATTTTATTTATTTTTATTTCATTATTTCATTATTATTTTTTATTTTTTATTGATTTTTTATTGATTATTTATTTACTATTATTTACAAATATTTAATATTATTTACTATTATTTTATATTATTTACTATTTTACTATTTTATTATTATTTATTATTTATTATTTATTATTAGTTATTATTGTTTATTTTTTTACTATTTATTACCTTGCAAATGCACATGAATGTGCATATGCCATATATAAGAATTCTGTATTTGGTGAGATTTGAACCCATTACCTATTCTCTATTATATGGCCCCATCCTTAAACATTACATAATCTTGAATGAAGTTAATAATTCACATTAGGGATCTTTTTAGGTTTAGAGCATTAGAGAGTTAGGTCATAAGTTATACATAAAAACATGAATATTACATATAGACACTTTTTCTTAGAATCTATTTTTCAATAAAATAAGAACTCTAAAAAACCAGTTTAGTTCCATTTTTTAAATATAATTAATTTTCCTTGATCCCATCATTGACCATATTCTACATTATGTCCCGTGAAAAACATTTTAAAAACATGGGATGAGCATACAAAGCTTAGTAAAGGATGCACAAAGAAAGAAAAATGTTTGTTTTTTAAAACAACATGTAAACTGTGATTACTTTATCATAATTAATACTTTTAACATTTATGGCATAGTAATTACTTTTCACTGAATAAAATCTCATTTATTACCATTTTTTAACCCAAATATTACCATAAAACCCATTTAAATAACACATAACATATAAAAGATAACCTTGGTACATAATCATACTAAAATGGAATAACAATATGGTCGACTTCCACAAATCATTCTTACAAATAGAACAATTATACAGCCGACTTCCATACCTAATGAATTAGATTTTATAACCTAAACATCCATCCATGTATTATCCTGGAACCACCCATAATTTGTTTTATCACATAACCACCTTTCAAATATTCAATTACCATTACATAATCATCACACATTAAAGATTACAAATATCATCATTTCAATCATAAAATTTCATTTGAAATCACAAGAAATAATTTCATGATATTGAAAGAGTATATCCACATTCAAAACCATTTTGAATAACAAAAAATGTATAAATGGTATGTGGTATTTATTTTCCATTTTAAATCATCACGACTTGTTAAGAAAGAAAAATATCAAATAATGCTCATGGTGATCGAAAGGTTGTTGTCCCTACATATGTTAAAAAGAAACATTCTCATTTTCATTTATTAAAATTCTATATATAATAAATATTCCCTTTGAATGAAATTAAATGTCAAAGGGGTTTATACACCATATAAAATCAAGTTGTCTGTAAATCAAAATATGCCTCAATAGAAAGAGAATGAGACAAAGTCCCTCACCTCATGTCCTACATGACTCATTTGTTCATTAATTTCTTGAATAATAAACATAAGTTAATTTATTCTTGCTCTATAACATTTTTCAAGTTTATTATTCCTTTTATATCACTTATTTCATTGCTATAATAATTAGTTAATTATTTTAGTTTATATCAGACATTTTGTTGATGTTCGAAATTTGAGTCAAAAATGAACTAGTTGTAATTATAAATTGTCCATGTTGTAAAAATTGAATTATATACAGAATTATATTCATAATTTAGATATCATATGTATCATATATATATCCAGAGTATACGTATTTATAATATTCCATAGTATGTGGATATAATAAATGAAATGTGTTGTTCATGGAGATGGTAAGTCATACGTACACATGAACGATACTTTAATTTTTTTTTCATATTCAAAGGAAAGAAAACTAAATGATACATATGAATATTATAATTATAGAATAATATATGTGTTTTATATGATACATAATTTCATTAATTCCATCCTTTATATGTTCCATGTATATCATGAACGAGCCATATCACTTTGAGGGGGCGGTAGTCCTCACTTCCTCAAAAAAAATTATCGTATTTATACAACATAAAAAGAATAAAGGATAGTTATAAATTATAATTATAGTAGAATAGAGATAAAATAACTATAATATATATCATAAATAATTATAGTTACATCCTAACATCCACCATATGTGGTACTGTGATAAGATTGAACAATCATCGTTTCGTGAGGCAGTAGTTCGCCGTCCACAGAAACAATATGTTATGTACCCATTAGAAGGGGGTGTGTGCAAGTTTAGGTAGAATAATTGTCATAAAAACAACATAATATATTTATTATACATGTGTTATTATGTAAACAAAGAATAATCATAGTATAGGGAGTGGAGAATTAAATATATTGGAAAGGAACTTGAGAGAAGGCGTTACCCCAAATCGGGTAACTTCGTTGGATTTGAACCAAATGGGTCTACTAAATTGCCTTCTATCTAGGTTAAGGAATCTAGGAGGAAGTGAGGGATGTTGGGAGATTATTTGGACCGAGGTTAGATGAACCATGGGGTCTAGAGATGTGTGATTAAGGGTTAGGGGTGGATTCCTTTTATAAGAGGGATGAGGGGCACTTTAGGTATATTTGAAAGTATTATTTTATTATTAATTGATTGTTTATTTCTAGTAAAAAACATGATATATTTTTAAGACTAGATGATTATGGGTCTAAATCCTCTCAACAAATGAATTTTAGACAAGTTTTGGTCACAACAGTATCCTTATATTTTATCTTTAACACATAGTAAACTTATTTAACTTTCACCATGCATACTTGTATATTCATAATATATGGTTACCATAGATACTATAAAATTCTCAGATACCCAAAAAATGGATCATTAATGAAAATTTTAACATTTTATATTAAATTTGGATGAATATTATATTTTTTGGAGTATTATATCAATTAATAAAATATTATTTAATTTTAAAAAATCATTTATGTCAACTTTTATACTATTCATATCATGACTTTTTAAAATAACATAAATACTTGTTTATTTCTAAAACACTTCATTGATTCAAATATAACATGTAATAATCCTCCATAAAATTTTTGGATGACATAAAATGTTTCAAAATAAATTTATTTTAAAATTTATAATCTCATTTATTTAAATCATTCATTAATAAGTTAACCACTACATCCCCATTGTGTCATAAATAAATTTACTTGTTTAATATTTAAAATTATCAATAAAATACCATGATGTATGAAATATTTTTAAATTTCTAATTACTATTTAAAGTCTAAAATATCACTTATATAACCCCATTTAAATTTTTTACTAAAAGATGCATGTTTAGGTTATATTTTCCTTAAATTTAAATTAAATGTAATTAGATGTAATTTTCATACACTAGTGGCTCCAAGGGGACCTAAAATTTACTCAAGAATTCCCATGGTTGGAAATATCTTATCCAATAGGGTTAGGATATGTGTTAGGATAATTTTACATTTTTATAATATTATTTGTTTAACATTATTTACTAGATGTACCCTTTAACCATGGTAAATAAAATATTTACTAAAGTTACAATTCGTAATTTCTAAAAAATATTAACTATTTAAAAAATTTGGACCTCCAGATTTGAAATATGAATAAATTTTTCCATATTCAAAACACATAAGTTGCAGAAATTAATTTAAAATTAATTTTCATTGTCAAAACCAAAAAGCATGTTTTTAATAAGTAAAAACTACAAAAACATTGACTTGTGTTTATGTCCAATTTCAAAGTGAAATTACTTCAAATGAAAAAAATTGGATTAAATTATAAATAAAAAATCTAATTATACATTAACACCAATTAAAAGGATAATATAGTCAAATAAATAAACAAGATGAAAATATAGTTTTGACCTAAAATGCAGTATTTTTCACTATTCCTTTAGAAATGAACTTTATCTGAAAAATACCAAAAAATTACCCAAAGTAAATTTTGATGTCCTGATTCAAATTAAGAAGTTTATTTTGTAAAATAGAATATGTAAAAGTGAAAAAAAACTATATTTAAAAATTATTTGTCATCAAAAGGTGGTAAAACTACCTTTTAAAAATATTAAAGTATTTATGCTTAAAATTGGATTCATTCTCATTTTAAGACTATAAATTTATTGGATAAATGTAATGAAATTTAACAAACATGTATAATCATAATATGGTTAGTTCTGTTTGTTCCTGGAAATACAACTTCTAGGTGTTTACTCACATTTAAAATAATAATATTATATTATTATTATTTTTCTCTATATGAATAAAAATTTTGTGAAACATGAGATTTCAAGGAAACACATTGTTGTGTGTCAGGTACGACATCAAACATAGTATCTACTTTAACGTAAAATTAATATTTAATTCACAATTATTAATAAATATGAATATTTCATATTCTTTATTTACCTGGAATGTTACATCCGTCCCCCTTTTGGAAATTGCATCCTCGCGGTTTTATTCACTTATCAAATAAGTAGGGGTATTTATCCCTTATAACATTATCATATTCTCCTGCTGCCACCTCAACCATATGGATTTTCCACAAAAACATTACTTGACTAATTTCCTTATTCTGCAATAGTTGATCTCTTCGTTCAATAATCTAGACAGGTTGTTCCATATAAGAATGATTCTCTTATAACTTAACTATATCTGGACTCAAAACATGAGATGGATCTGGTATATATATCTCAACATTCTAACATCAAAAACATTGTGTAACTATAATCAACATGGAAGTAAATCCACTCTGTAAAAAACAAATCCTACTTTTTCTAGGATTTCATAGGGTCCAATGAACCATGGACTCAGCTTCCACTTATTACTAAAACTCATCACACTTTTCCATGGAGAAAATTTTAGAAAGACATGACCATCAACCTCAAAAGAAAGATCATTCTTTTGGTTATCCGCAAAATTTGTATTCCTCTTTTGACTTGTCCACTTGTGTTTCTATATCAACTAAACTTTTTCATCCATCACTTCTACTAATTCTAGTCCAATTAGTTTTCTTTCACCTACATCATCCCAAAAAGTTAAAGATCAACACTACTTCCCATATAATGCCTCCAATAGAGCCACATGTATACTGGAATGAAATCTGTTATTATGAAAAAAATCAACCAAAGAAAGATGGTGGTCCCAAATTCCCTAGTAATCCATTGATCAAGCATGTAGCATGTCTTCTAATGTCTGAATTGTTCATTCTAACTGCCAATCTAATTGAGGATGAAAATCTATAATATAATTTAATAAATTACCCATTTACTTATTAAGGGAATTACAAAAGTTAGAAGTAAACTTTGGATCACGATCAGATACAATGGAGAGGGGAACTCCAGGAAACCTGACTATATCTTTAACATATAACTGAGAAAGTTGATCTAGAGACAGAGTATATCAAATATGAAGAAGATGAGAAGATTTAGACAATTGATCAACAATAACCCATATTTTATTATCACCTATATGTTTCTACAGTAATCCAAAAATAATGTCCATGGATATATTTTCTCATTTCCACTTTGGCACTAGTTAAGGCTAAAGCATCCCTTTCTGTAAATTTCTCTCTATTGTAACATGTTGACAAGTCAAACACTTCACAGTATTGTCAGTAATATCTTTTTTCATTACATCCCTAAAATAATACTCTTGAAGGTCTATGTACATTGTATTACAGCCGGGATGAACTGAAAACGTAGAACTATGAGTGTTACATAACAACTCTTTCTTCAACTTTGAATCACAAGGAACAAATAATCTCTTCCCAAATTAGAAAATACAATCATTATCAACGTAAAATTTAGGAAACTTACCCTTTTGAACCAACTCTACCTTTTCCTCCATCTCACTCTCTTCCTTCTACACTTTATTAATTCTTTTTGAGAGAGATTATTCACTGACACCTGAAACAAAATAGTGGAATTTCCTACACTAACAACTTCAATGCCAAATTTCATCAAATAGTTAATCAAAGGATCTTGTTCCACACATAACATGGTTAAAGTATCATTACTTTTTCGACTAAAAGCATCAGCCACATTATTCTTTTTCTAGATGGTAATGAATCATTTAATCATAGTCCATGATTACTTCCATCCATCTCCTCTATCACATTTTCAATTATTTCTGAGTGAATATATACTTAATACTTTTTTAGTTATTATATATTTCACATTTTACTCCATAAATATGATTCCTTAAAATTTTTAAAGAAAAAACAATAACATCTAATTCGAAATCATGTGTAGGGTAATTTAACTCATGATGTTTTAACTGAAATAAAGCATATGAAATTACCTGGTCATTCTGCATTAGGACATAACCAAGTCCGTTCAGCAAAGCATCTCTGTAGATAAAAAAATCACCATCTCTAGAAGGTACTACCAACGTTGTAGCATTCGCTGATATTCATTCCAATTCTTAAAAAATTCATCACATTATTTTTTTCAGATGAACTTAACACCTTTTTCAGTTGAAATAGTTAGAGGGCTAGAAAACAATGAAAATTTTAAAAAAACATCTTCAGTAATAGCCTGCCAAATCAAGAACACTATGAATATATATTATATTTGAGGGTATTGTCCATTCATTAACAACTTTTGCATTGTAGGATCAATAGTTATTCTGTGTTTTGAAATAATGTGACAAAAAAATGAAATTTGTTTTAACCAAAACACACACATGCTGAATTTCCCATATAATTTCTTTTCTTTTAAGGTTTTTAATTAAACCGTTAAATTACATTCATTTTCATCATTAGTTTTGGAATATACCAAAATGGCATCAATAAACACAACAAAAAACCTATCCAAGAACTCACTAAAAATTCTATTCATAAGATACATGAATACAGTAGGTGCATTGGTTAACCCAAAATTCAAAACAAAAAATTCAAAATTTTCATATCTAGTATGAAACACAGTCTTTGGAATGTCTTCTTGCATTATATTCAATAGATTTTACACCGACCTCAAGTCAATCTTCAAAAAATACAGAGTTCCCTAGAGCTGACCAAACAAATCATCAATATAAGGAAAATGATACTTGTTCTTAATAGTGATATTATTCAATGCTCTATAATCAATGTAATGTCTCATTAAACCATATTTTTTTTTAACAAACTAGACTGGAGAACCCCACAATGATGTGCTAGGTCAAATGAAAACTTTATCTATCAACTCATATAATTGTTTCTTTAACTCTAAAAGTTCAATTTGAGCCATTCAATAAGGGGGAACTACTACAAAAATAGGCAACGGAAGCACTACCCTTTTATCAGCGCTAAAAAAATTCTTGATAAAGGGGGCCTTTATCAATACTTTTTTTAGCAGTGACAAAGGCCCCCTCTTTATCAGAACTTTTTTATCACAATTAAAGGGGACCTGTTTGTTAGCGCTTTTTTTAGTAGTGCTGAAAAATTTATGTTTCAAAAAACATTTCATGAAAAGTAATATATTTTTATATAGTTATATTTATATTGATATAAATATAATATATATTTGAAATATGTTTTAGATAAGTATAAATAGACTATTACATTTAATATATAACAAATTTAGTGAAAATGGAATTAAAATATTTTAAAAAATATTATTAATTAATAATGTGCAAATTATTATCGATTAAAAATCATTTAATAACACTTTAAAGACACAAAAAATCAAAAAAAATAATAAAATATCTAAAATATGTTAAAAATATATCTCAAACTACAAATGACCATAAATTTAGATCTGAGTGTCTGTTTGAGCCCTACAGCATATCAAATCAAAACCTACGATGAGATCTACACGTTTTTGATCGAATCAAAGCTTCGATCACATTTTTCGAGCCCAAAAGGCCTAGAAGGCCTTCAAAACTGAGATTTTAGTCTGGATACCCTGATTTATTATCATTAAAACATGTATAACTTCTGATCCGGATGTCCGTTAGGCCTGTACTACATATCATATCGAAGATTGATTCATTTTCATCAATTTTACTAGTTGTGG
Source organism: Viscum album (assembly GCA_963277665.1). Taxonomy (NCBI): domain Eukaryota; kingdom Viridiplantae; phylum Streptophyta; class Magnoliopsida; order Santalales; family Viscaceae; genus Viscum; species Viscum album. Next base: position 281,699,036 of record OY728138.1, on the reverse strand, counting down.
AGTTGAAGAGGGATTATATATTAGATGTTATGGTCATTTTAACATTATATGTCTTTTAAAATATTTATATATGTATTTATGTATTTATTCATAAATATATATGTGTGTGTGTGTCTTTGTATTTGTGTTGTATATATGTATATATTTATTTATTTATAAACACACATAAAAACATATTTTATAAATCTATTTAAAACTAATATTATAAATATATATTAATATACAAATAAATATATGGATAAAAAATTGTAACTACAAATATATATATAAATAGATATAAATATATATTAATATATGAATTAATATATATACTAATATATGAATAAACATATATGTATTGATATAATTAAATATATTTACATTAATATGAATCTATATTAATATAGAAATAAATATTACTATATATATAAATAAATATATGTATCATTAAATAGAAAAACGAAATGTCTTAGTGGTAAAGGTGCAGGCGTGCAAGGGGGAGGTCGCAGGTTCGAGTCCGGGTGGATGCAAGGAAGTGTCGGCTCATGTGTGGGATGAGTGAGCTAGGGCTGCACACGGGAGTGGGGAGGGGCCGCCTAGCGCTGATAAGGGGGGGGGGAGAACTATTAAAAGACCCCCCTGAATATAGATTTTTTATATTTTTTATATTTTTTTACTTTTATCAACACTTTTAAAAAGTGCTGAAAAACACCCGTTTTATCAGTGCTAAAAAAGCGCTGATAAAAGACCACTTTTATGAGCTCTTTTTTTAGTGCTGATAAAAGGGGTCTTTTATGTGCGTTTTTTTAGCGGTGATAAAAGGGGTCTTTATCAGCCCTTTTTTGAGTGTTGATTAAAGGGACCCCATTTCATCTTCGCCTTGATTAACAGTTCTTCTGATTGCACTGTTAATACTCTTTTCTAGTGCTGATAAAAGCATTATTTGTAGTATTGGGGTTTTGAAATTGTCTTAGAATCAGTAACTAATTCAACAGTAAATTAAACTTTTTGATCAAGTATAATACCAATTAACTCATCAATAAAAACATCATGATACTCATTTGTTACATGCACATCATTAATCTAAAATGTTCCTTCATTTTCAACAATATGTACAATAAAATAATCATTTTCATATTTCACTAGTTTCTCTGCTTCCTAATATGTTATCAGATATAAGGATTCATTCTTGTACACAAACTGTATGTATTTCTGAAAAGAATCTACTTTATCCCTCTAGTCAATCTTAGTATGATAAACAAAAACCCAATCCATTCCAAAAATAACATCAAACTCTACTAGAAACAAAACAAAAAGGATTGTAGGTAAATTATTTACATAAATAAACATAATAATATTCTTATAATTTAATTTTACCTCATCATTTCTCCCATTAATTTTTTCCATAAGTTCTGGATTCATTTCATGAGGTGGAATTCGAAATATACCTGAAAATTACTTATAAATGAAAGAATGTGGTGAACATAAATCAAAAAATACATTGGAATAATCTAAAAAAACAATGTATCTGATACCACTTCATTTTATGGTCCCACATCAATCGTAGTAGTTGAAAATTATTTTTCCCCACCCATAATCATTTGATCTATCTGGTTTCCACCCTAAGTAATCATATATGGACACAAATAGACAAAGTTCCCAAACTCGTTACAACTAAAAAATCTTACCGCTGGATTTTCATGGCCTACATGATCATCTTCCTTACTGTTATGAGAAATATAATCAGTATTACCACATTAGAAGAACTTTACAGATATTGAGAGGCATTCTCCATGATGCTTTTTCCACACTTCATAGATAATGGAAATTTAATTTTTTTACCTCCTAGTTTCTTTGATGAATATTATCCCTTTTCCTTCAAATGGGACCACTCTTTTTGCTTTCTCTCATGGAACACCTAATAATAAAAAAACTCCTTTTCTACCTTCTTGGAACATTTGAGAAGTTTCTCATAGGTTTTGAATTCATGAGAAACTAATTCTCTTTGATATCACGGATTCAGCCCTGAGTAAAATATATTTATCTTACTATCAAGATCTAGGATGAAATTTGGAGCATACCTTTCCAGTCAAGTGAACATTTCTTCATTGTAAAGACTCGTAAATTTCAAGGAATTTTATTTTTCTTAAATACTTTGGAATTTTACGAGTCTGTGTCTTATAACGGCACTTGATTTGGAGGCAGGTGTGCCCTGAATCAATTTCTTATGATTATCTCGGGTACGTTCAGTAAAGGAATGAGCGGGTTTTTCTATCTTTTGAACTGGTTCTCGAAATTGAAATCGGTGGGCACCGATGAACTCGGAGCGCCGATAATTGGTTAATGAGACCATTACCATAGTTCCATTTTAAGCAGGTTGAGAATTATTATTTATGGATTTGGTTTAAAATAAATAAAATTGTTGGAACAATTTTATTTTATAACATTGAAAGTTAAACACTCCCATGGGAAGTTGTTGGTGGTTCCCACAACCACAAAACTTCCCACATATGGATATATTAGAGGTGGGTCCCACACAATCCCCAACAATTCATCTCCCATAACCCTCTTTAAACTCTCCAAATAACTCCCTTAAACCCCCCTCCCCCGCATTAAACACCCTTGTATAATGTTTACAAATCTCCTAACATTTATGAATTCTTCCACCTCATCTCCCTCTCTTTAATTAATTGCCACCACATTTAATTAATGAAGTGGTTTGAATGTTTGAATTTTAAATGGATTTTGTTAAATAAAATAACAGGGTAGCTTATTATTTTATTTTGGGGGGAGGCTTTCATTGTGTGAAGAAGAGTTGGGGAGAGCTCTTGTGTTTTTGGGGAAGAACACCAACCCTCTGATGAAGAACGACGACTTCTTCGATGAAGAACGCCGGTTCCATGAAGAATGATGATGCACCATCCATTCTATTTTCTATGACAAGTGAGGAGATGCCTCTTCCTCCTTGTACGCACTCCGACGTTGCCTAAAAATCCTTTCCCCACGACACTGTCTTCCGTGACGCCCGATGTGCGACGTCAATTATCAAGGTAGGGATTATGTTCAATTTTAAGGGATTATATTTTGTGCCTCTCTTTGTCATTGTATTACCTTGATTGTCGCAGCCTATTGATATCACTTAACGCGGAGGGCATGGGCCAAACAAACCTGGCCCGACGACCCACCGTTTGATCTTGTTTAAATTTTATGGAATCGACGATAGGTGGTGGAACACAGAAGAGGCTGGCGGCGCAAGGGCCGCCATCGCACACACAAAGAAATCCGCAGACACTCGGGCCATGGCGGAGGAAGCATGGCGTCGTTGCGTCGTGCCAGGAACGCAGTGGAGGAAGCCGGCATCTTCACGCCAGATGTGCAGAAGGAACTGCGGCCCACTTCACAGGCCTCTTCGGCGGAAGGACTGGCCGGCTCTTCGGCCGGTCAGGCAGAGAAAAGCTACGGCACCAGGAGGGATCTGTGCCGGAAGAGCCGCGGCCCGCCCGTGCGGGCCGCTTGCGTAGAAGGCCGTTCAGTTTAGCCAGCCGGTTAGGGAGGGAATTTCCGCTTGGCATTGCTAGTTCGGGCAGCCACCCCCCCCCCCCCCTCGGACTGCTCGGACCACTGGCCGAGCCACTCGACCGGGCGGGCAGGGCCGTGCCCCACGGGCCAAACCGTACATTTCTTCGGGCTGGTCTGACACCCATTCCAAGTGGGACCCATCAAAACTGGGTTAACCCGACCCTCCAGCCCACTGGGATTAACGGGGCGGGCCCGTTATTCACTTAAACGTGAATAACATAAATATTTCGCGTCCGATCGACGTGCCGTCTATGGCACTAGGACCCTATCAACGAGGAGGTCCTTTCGAGATACTCTAAGTGTGTTTTGGACAACTTTGGTAAAAGGTAGGGTTTGGAATGAGCATATTTCCAATCAGGCCCCTGGAATGAAAAGGCCAATATCTCTTGGACCGGGCGTCCGATTGACGCGCCGTCTATCACGTTGAGTTCCTTTAGACAAGTCGGAACTTCGAGATACATCAACTCTAGAATTCATGACAATTGATGTATCAACCCCTTTAATCGAGGAGCGGACCCTCCCAGAATTGATTACGCTGTGTTCAGGAACCCTAGAGCCGGTTGCGACTATGACGACTACCGTACTGGGATCCTCTGTGGGTTCGACGACGATGACGACTGTACTTGGATCCTACGTGGGTTCAGCATCGATGATGACTGTACTAGGATCCTCCATGGGTTCGACAGTGATGATGAATGTACTTGGATCCTCCGTGGGTTCGGCAGTGATGGTTAATGTATTTGGATCCTACGTTGGTTCGACAACAACATCTTCAGTACTTAGATCCTACGTGGGATTGGAAGAGGAGATGATTTAGAGGCTACATCTAATCATCTCCACCCTTCTTTGTGAGTAGTATACCTGTGTGAGCTGAGTCTTGACTATTCAATCATTACCATTGGTGTGATTGACTTATTTCATGTGTGGACGGGGTTGTACATGGGCCCGAGATTTGGAGCCGAACTGGAATTGATGACTTAGGTATATGTATGGGCATATACCTCAGTGGAGTCGGTTGATGGTTTGTATTTGTATCGTTCCTTTGTGATTTATCCTTTGTGGATTTTGGGAGACCTACTAGTGTCTCGGGGTCCCTACTGAGTATCGTATCCTCACCCCTGCATGGGCTATGCCCGCACTACGTTGTGTTGGATGCAGACGACGGACAACACTGATTAAGGTGGAGGCTTGTGGAGCTGGACGGTACCCAGGGGTGGACCACAAGACTGGACATACACTGAGCGGACGGCCAGACCTAAGGAGCTGATGAGACCATCTATACCCACCCTTCAGGTGGGATATCCAGAGGACGACTCGATGGTTTCCACTTTACTTTACTTTTGTTGTACTTTTTTTTCAGTTGTACTGTACTTTCAGTTGGGTTTGTATACTGGCCGATTTACTTTTCAGCACCAACTGGTGTACTCAGTTTACATTTTTCTTACTTCAGTTGTGTACTATGTTGTGTTTATTAACTTTATAAAGCCAACGACTTCCCTTTTTATCAAGATTTATGCCTTTGGTGCTAGTCGCCAGCCCCTGGCCTATGGAAGGCGGGCTTGGGGTAGTCACGGTACGGGCCCCGAGGACGGTTCATGACAAATTGGTATCAGAGGATTCAGTTATACCATAGAACTTAGGACTCTTATCTTTCTTCTCTGTGAAGCAATAGTGTTAAGAGTATTGAGTGTGGTTTTCAGTCTATGGAGTCCAGTGTTGGTGCGGCGGCCGACGTATCCATAAACCAGGACCCTGACTCTTGATTTCAGACTTGGTGCACGAAAACACTTATTGCATGTGTGTTTCAAAAAAAATCTTTGTGATTACTTTGTGTCAGATCACCATGTATACTTTCTTAACCGTGGCTAACCTATGGATTTTCAGGATGGCCCCACGAAGACAGCCATCTAGGCTTCCGAGCTACATGCGAGATAGCAACCCACTGAGCGACAAGGCCTTGGTGTAGGGCCCCATTACAGTAGAGGCGTCAGCGGTACCATTACCTGCTGACCCACCAATGCCACCTGCCCCATCAACAGAGTGCATGCCACCTAAGTGCGTTGCATGAGATTCAGCGACAGAGGCCTCCCATGTTCCATGGAGAGACAGACCCTTAGGCAGCCGAGGATTGGCTGGAGGTTATCATCGGAGTCTTCAGATTGGTAGAGACACCAGCAGACCTTATGGTGATGCTTGTCATGAGTCTCCTGCACGCAGCAGCAGGTAGGTGGTGGAGCCTGATTCTCTAGGTGCACGATGAGGAATCACTACTTTTTATGGACTTCGAGCACCTCTTCTGCTCGAAGTTTATTCCATCCACCCTCTGTGTGGTGCACATTCATGAGTTACTACAGCTGCGGAAGGGTAGTATGACAGTAGCCTAGTACTCGACAAGATTTACTGACCTCTCACGCTACTCCATGGACATGGTATGGGACCCATTCTTCCGGGCATGGACCTTCGAGCCGGGACTATGATTCTCGTTCAAATTTACCCAAGAGAAGAAGGTAGAACGGTCCTTGTAGTTTATCTTGGGTTGTCGAATCCACAGAGACCTAAGAAGTAACCTATAGACATGCACATTCTAAGGACTATTTTTTACCATGAAGTGGCCAACTTCGGTTGATTTTAGATGGGTTTAAAGTATCACTAACAGATTTAAGTGAATTTAATTTAAAATAATGAGTTTATACTAGGTTATCTCTTGGGGTGGATTGGATGTATTTCCTTTTCAATGATTTCAATTTCTTATATTTGATATGGGTTCATTTAAGGAGATAAAACAACATCATCACATACTAGTTGAATGCATACACCCTTTAATACTAATCACCTATACACTTGAAGGATCAATGTTTTGAGTATTTCAAGGTAATGGTTTGTATTAGAACTTGAAGTTTGTGGCCTTAAATTCAACATGGATGATGGAGTTTAAAAATCATCAAATAAAAAACTTAATTAAAGAAGTGATTATACATTAATGGGGAGATAAATAACATCCAATACAGGCCCTTGCTACTCCCTTGGATCATCTCATAAGTGGGTTATCCCTCCATAGATTCTATAATTTCAATTGAAGCGGAATGTAGACTCATGAGGGAGGACATGGAGAAGTAAAGTAAACAACAAAAATAAAATGATCACTCCACCATTGTGTGAATAATTTCACAAGATTTGGTGTGAAAAAATTCACACCTTGAGACAACAGTATCAAAGTGAGATGTAGAACAACAAAATAAGAGGAGAATAAGAACATTTATTAAGAAACTAAAGTGAATTGAACAACTTACAAGTGAAAGACAAACTTGAGACAACAAAATTGCAGCATAACATCACAATTGAACAAAGCACCAAAGATTAAAAACTCTTTCACCACCACTACCTTAAATAGACATTTTGGGAGACTTGGTTCGATCCTAATACAGTAAAAATGATCCCATTTGAGTATGGTAGGCCTAGGGTGGTGGAAAATAAGGGAGAGAAGACTTTTCCACCCTTGACCCGAGGTGGTATCCAGCTTGCTTCCACCGAACGGACATGCTTGTACGTCCTTCTATATTTCCGAATCATAGTGGTTCATAGAAGAATAAAATGGATCCCCAGATGTCTTCTAACCACCTGTAAAAGTTGGGCCCATTTGGACTTGTGTATTCCGAGATATGATCATATTAGAGGGCTATTTTTCTAGGCTGCAGAATCTGGAAAATAATTTTATCTCTAACATGGGATGCCTAAATGGACACCATGGAGACCTAATTAGCATTGGATCTTGAACAGTGATTTGTTCCTATACATGTCTTATAGCATCCCATGAAATGTGGTATTCATTGAATTTCTATGGTGGGCCTCACATTCTCATCAGTGGGATGGTGTCCAATATGACTTCTCCAGAATTACTTTCATTCATCACAAAATATCCCCATCTTTTTCCATGAATTCTCCATTGATCCCTAAATGAAACATGATCATATTGAAGTGTAAATAAATTTACCAAAATATCATATTGAAATATGGATAATTTCATTCTTTAAAATCAGATGAATCATTGGGTACTTTAAATGATGTTAAAAAATGTACCACATAATAGTGCATTTTAAGAAGGTATTACAATCATAATGTTAAATATTGTTCAAAGTGTAAAATGCACTAAAATGGTGTTTATGAATAAGAAATAACATGAATATTATGTATATTAACAATGAATATTATCCTAGTATAGTGGAAAATCACACCACCCAACTTGAGTTTTGCTAGTCCCGAGCAAAATATATCTCAACAATATGAAATTCAAATTCCATTTTCCAAAAACATTTTAATACACAATGATCACCAGAAACCCATATACTAGACAATCATGAAACCCATCAAAATATTTTAATACAAGATAGTTTCATAAGCATATCCCAAGGCCAAGCCCATTACTTTGTTCAAATTCATTTCCATATTTCATCCAATATCAATTAAGTATGAGGATGTGTTGTGCATCACAATAGACATGGGGGTTCATCTTTATTCAAGGGGAAAATTATGGAAGCGCTAGGTGGAATAAAATTTCAATATTAAGATGAGTATTCAAAAAATTTATTATATATATTTTTTGTTTTTTTTTTGTGTTTTTTGTTTTTGTTTTTGCAATTTTTCCATGGTAATTGAAATTGCACTCAAAAGAGTCAACCCCCGTAGCGAGAATTTGTCGATGACTCCTAGGCTCAAAGACCTTAGGGAACCATGTGATGCCCACATACTCGGGCATCATCTCAAGTTAACTCAGTCAAAAACAAATTCAAATTTCCAAAAATAGAGATAAAATTACTAACTCTGGGAAAGACAACTATGGAGTCACGATCCCCAAGTGCCAAAAGCCACGCATTAGGTCATTTCATTGCTCTACGCGCAATTTTTTTTAAATATTTTTCTTTGAATTCTCATATTAAAATAAAATGATAACCATACCGATTCTATTTATTTAGAGGACCCCATGAACTCAAACTAAGACCCCACTATCCAAAGGACGTTCATTGTGATCTTTTTTTATTTGGATGAAAATATAAATGATGAAATATCACATTGGGCAGCCACACTTTCTAAAATCTATGCTCATGAAATTATACAAGGATAAGAATCAGAATCAGGGCATGGTAAATTATTTGATATTCAGTTTCAAAGTGTGTAATGTGTATTACCATGTTCAATGTTAAATGACATTTTCCTTCCATTTATTTTTTTTTCAAATCATTTTTTTACACAAAATCATTTTTTTTATTTTATCTTCCCCCCAACTTAAAATAACATTGACCCTAGTGGTTAAAGAAATGAAAATTTAGAAGGGGATAGAGGTAGAGAATGAAAGTTCAAAAAGGAAATTGAAAATGAATATGATGGAATGATGTCACCTGGTGGTTGAAGGTAAAATTCTTGCTGCTCCATTTTAATTCTTTGATATCCATGTCACTTGTAGAGTTCCCTAGTAGAAAAAGGAAAAAATAAAAAAATAAAATAAAATAAAACAATATATATATATATATATATTTATATTTATATAATAAAGAAAGTAAAATATAAGTATATATATATATAAATTATAGAATAAGGAATCACAAAAAGCCATAGGTCAGTGGTAGGCGTTCACCCCTATCTCCCTTCGGTCCCGTGTTTGAATCCATGCGGCTTCACGGTTGTGACGAGGTCCGCCCCATGACCTACGATGTGGCCTTTTTTATTTATTATTATTATTTTTATTTTTTATTTTATTTTTATCTTAACTTAAAAAATCATAAAAAGAAAATTAAATAAATTGATGATACATTGTCTTATTTCTAAATATATGGGTAAGGTATTACTCAAGGATCACACCATGTGACACGAATGAATATGGTGCTCCCCTTTCATACCCATCCATATTCATTATATACGAACAGGTCAACGGTTTATTATTTTTATTTCTAAATATCAAAATTATTCATTAATCCTATTTAAAATATAAAGTTGATTAAAACAATAAAATGATTGGAAACTTGTAACCCATGGGTTGCCTCCCATGAAGTTCTTTGTTTAACGTCGTTAGCCCAACATAGACCTCCCAACTTATCCAATAACAACTTCCAACATTTTAAGGACCACATGTTTCACCACTTCTACTAGGTTCATATTCATTCTCTTTTTATAATTTTTTCTTGCACAAACCTATGTTCTAAAATGAGTGGTAAAATCCAATGAATATTAGAAATTGTTGATTCAGTTTACTCTATAGTCTTTCCTAAGACATCAATGATCATTCCAACTTTTTTAGTTTCAAGAGAAGAATGAATTCCAATTGAAAGGTCATGATTATACCTTATGAAGGGATTCTTTAGAGGGGATGGAAGGACAATAATTTTGAGCTCAGATTGTATAGGACATTTAGACACAAGTTGATATTATGAATAACACTCAGTTTCATTTTCCAAATTTCTCAACAAAATTGGTTCCTTTAGAATAGAAGTTTCAACCACCAAATTAGAAAGTTCAGTTTCAGGAATGGGTATGGACTCAAATTTTGTGATTTCTCTTAATGGTTCAGTGATTTGTGTTTTTGAAAAATCATCAATGGAGTTATATTCATGAGACTCAATCCATGATGTCAAATTCTCCTCTTTTGAATCCAAAAAATAAATTTCATATTTATTTAAATACCCTTCAACAATTCCTTTATATTCTTCATATATCCCAAATCCAAAGATTGGTTCTTCAATAAATTCATGTGGGGTTTGTGGGAAACTAGACACTTCACATAAGGTTATAGAAGGGACAATTTGTGTTAGGATGGTTTCCTCACAAGTTTTAATGCTTTGTTCTTCTAACCTCAATGATGAAACCTCAAAATTAATTTTCTCCATTTATTGACACAATTTCTCAAGTAATGGTTGTGTATCATGATGGTCAAGGGGTTGAGAATGATGTTCTATTCCAAGTGGATAATTAAGTTGTTGGAATTGCATAGGAGGGTGTTTAGATTGGCTTTCTGGGGATTGAAAGTAATTATATGTTGGGATGTTTTGTGTATCATAGGATTAAAAACATTTCGGTTCATTAGTTTGTTAATGATCCCACATGTAGAAATTAGGGTGGTCATTGTACATCACACATGGGGTTGGGTGATCAAAGTAGGGATAGCTTTCCCAGGTTTGGACTTGATCAAAATTGATTTCCATAGGAGTGAGTGGTTGAGAATAGAGAAGAGGGATGAAAAAAAGGATTATACTGTCTAAGATAACATACTTAGGTCCCCATCAATGGAATTAAAATTTTATTCTTGCTCAAATTTACCCAAGAGAATAAGTTCGGACGGTCCTTGTACTTTAGCTTGGGTTGTCGAATCCACAGAGACCTAAGAAGTAACCTATAAACAAACACATTATAAGGACTGTTTTTTTCTATGAAGTGTCCAACATGGATTTATTTTAGATGGGTTTAAAGTATAACTAACAGATTTAAGTGAATTTAATTTAAAATAATGAGTTGATACTAGGTTATCACTCGGGGTGGATTGGACGTATTTCCATTTCAATGATTTTAATTTCTTATATTTGAGATGGGTTCATTTAAGGAGATAAAACAACATCATCACTTATTGGTTTAATTCTAAAACCCTTTAATACTAATCACCTGTATACTTGAAGGATCAATGTTTTGATCACTTCAAGGTAAAGGTTCGTATTAGCACTTGAAGTGTGTGGCCTTAAATTCAACAAGGATGATGATGTTTAAAAAACATCAAATAAAAATATCGATTAAAGAAGTCATTATACATTAATGGGGTGATAAATAACATACAATCCAGCCCCTTTATACTCCATTGGATCAACCCATAAGTGGGTTAGCCCTCCATTGATTATATGGTTTCAATGGAAGAGGAAATTAGACTCATGAGGGAGGACATGGAGAAGTAAAAAAACAACAAAAATAAAATGATCACTCCACCATTGTGTGAATAATTTCTCAAGATTTGGTGTGAATAAATTCACACCATGAGACAACGGTATCAAATTGAGATGTATAAAAATATAATAAGAGGAGAAGAAGAACTTTTATTAAGAAACTAAAGTGAATTGAACAACTTACAAGTGAAAGACAAACTTGAGACAATAAAATTGCAGCATAACATCACAATTGAACAAATCACCAAATATTAAAAACTATTTCACCACCACTTCCATAAATAGTCATTTTTGGAGGCTTGGGTCTAGATTACAATATTACAAAGGATCCCACTTGAGTATGGTAGGCCTAGGGTGGTGGAAAGTAGAGAGAGAAGACTTTTCCAACTTGACTCGAGGTGGCAGCCAGCTAGCTTCCACTGAAAAGAAGTTCTTGTATGTACTTATATAAGGATGAATTAGAGTGGACAATAGATGAATGAAATGTGTCCCCAGATGTATTCTAACATCATGTAAAATTTGGGCCCATTTGGAGTTGTGGATTCCGAGATATGAACATATTATTGGGATTTTTTCTGGGCCAGAGAATCCGGCCCAGAATTTTATCTTTAACTTTGTCCGCCTAAATGGACACAATGGAGGCCAAATTAGCATTGGATCCAGCATATATATTTGTTCCTATACATGTATTCTAGCATCCCACGAAATTTGGGATTCATTGGAACTGTATGGTAGGCCCCATATTCTCATCAGTGGGATGTTGTCCAATATGACTTCTCCAGAATTTCTTCCTTTCTCACAAAATATCCTCATCTTCTTCAATGATTTATCCATTGATCCATAAATGAAACATGATCATATTGAAGTTTAAATCAATTTACCAAAATATCAAATTGAAATATGGATAATTACATTCCTTAAAATCAGATGAATCATTGGGTACTTTAAATGATGTTAGAAAATGTACCACATAATAGTGCATTTTAAGAAGGTATTACAATCATAATGTGGAATGATGTTCAAAGTGTAAAATGAACTAAAATGGTGTTTATTAATAAAAAAGAACATAAATATTATGTATATTAACAATTGATATTAGGCTCATTTAGTGGATAATCAGACTGAGGCATGAGATCATGGCTTCGATGGTCTCCCTCAGCATTCTGACGCAGGAAAGAGTACTAGAGCGAGACCTTCTTGTAGAGATATTTCTTGCTGAGATGATGCCAGCAGCGAGACCCACCATAGGGTGACATGTAGTGCAGTCTTCTTTATCCGGTAGTAGATAGATTTTGAAGAGGTCTAAGCAGACCTATCCATCAGGTGGGAAACATCAGGATACTGGTTCGGATGTGTGGGGCACATGGTGCAGAGCCAACCATATGAGGGGCAGGCAGTGCTATGCATGCGGCGGGCAGGGCCACATGACTCGGGACTGCCCGAGCCGTCATGAAGATGAGCAGAAGACAGTAGAGGGACCTCCCAAGAAGAGGTATAGGTTTGACCATGGTGGTCCACAGGAAGCAGGGGGACGAGGCAGAGGAGTTGGCCGAGCTGCTAGTGGTGGATGACATTTCAAGGCACTACAACCACCGCCACCAAGGGGACCACCCCGACCATAAGGAGTTATAAGACAGGGGCAGGCTCAGCTCCAGGCAGTCAAGGCCTACGACCACAGCGCACCTGAGATGATTTGAGGTACTATCTGTGTCTCCTCCACCCTTTCTGCAGTTATTATAGACACAGGAGCAAGTCATTATTTCATTGGTGCTACCCTTGTTCGGATCTCGGAGATTCTGATGTAGCCATTATCTCGATCCATAGGTCTAGAGACTCCTACAGAAGAAGACACAATGATTAGGCACTGGTTCCAGTAGTCTGATCTTACTCTATAAGTTGATAGCTTCGGCTGGGATCTTCTTATAGTGGCATCGAGGCCTTACAACATCATCTTGGGTATGGGCTGGTTATCTACAGTCCTTTCCCAGATCGACTGTATTAGGGGAAAAGTGTGGTGTTTCCACACATATGGGAGTATTTTAACCTTCAACGGTGTGAAGGGAGCCTTTGCACTGTAGGATGGACTTACGTAGAAGAGAGGGCAGCCGATCACACATTAGTTAGCTAGTCTCATCCTAGGAGCGGTTGATGTGCGGAGTCCGTGTTTTCTTGTTGTGGTGGATCAGTATATGGATGTTTTTCCTGATGGTGTTCCAGGACTACCTCCTCACAGAGAGGTAGATTTCTACATTGACCTATACCCTAGGACAACACCGATATCTACTCCAGCATATCGAATGGCTCCCGCCGAGATTCTTGAGTTGCGGGTACAATTGGAGGACTTTTAGGGAAAGGGATTCATCTGACCCAGTGTTTCACCCTTGGCTTCTTCGATTTTATTCACCAAGAAGGAGGATGTGAGCTTACGACTATATGGCTACTACAGTCTCCTAAATTAGGTGACCATAAAGAATAAGTACCCACTCCTGAGGATTTCCGACCTCTTTGATCGGCTCATGGGAGAACGATGGTTCTCGAAGATAGACCTTAGGACTGGCTATCAACAGCTCAGAGTTCGAGATGAGGATGTGAAGAAGATGACCTTCAGGTGTCGATATGGCCACTATGAGTTCATGGTTTTGCCCTTTGGCATTACCAACGTACTTGAAGTGTTCATGAGTCTCGTGAACAAGATCTTCCAGCCTTACCTAGATCGTTTTGTCATAGTATTCATCAACGACATACTAATTTACTCGACTACTGAGGAGGATCATGCCTACCACTTGCGGGTTGTACTGGACACATTCCAAGAGCACCATCTTTATGTTAATCTCTCGCAGTTCTAGTTTTGGATTTAGGAGTTTCACCTGTTGGGGAACGTCATCTCTGAGGCAGGAGTTGTTATGGATCCTGTGAAGATCGAGGCAGTACTTTCTTGTGTTCCACCTAGGAGCGTGATGGAGGTGCGGAGCTTCCTAGGTCCGGCTGGGTACTATCGGGGATTTTTTCCAGATTTATCCAGAGTTATAGCACCTATTTCAGCATTGACGTAGAAGGGGAAACCCTTCATGTGGCCAGATAGATGCCAGTAGAGCTTCTAGGATCTGAGAAAATGATTGACCAGTGTACCCATGTTGAGGCTACTGGAGGAGGTCGTTGGGTATGTGGTTTACTAAGATGCATCAGGGACCGAACATGGGTGTGTCCTGATGCCGGAGTGGGCAGTAATCGCCTATGGGTCACGACAATTGAGGCAGTATGAGAAAAACTATGCTACCCATGACATGGAGTTAGCGGCAGTGGTCTTCGCCCTGAAGATGTGGTGGCACTATCTGATGGGTGAGTGCTTTACAGTCTACTCGGACCACGAGAGTATCATGTATATTTTCTAACAGAAGGACCTGAACCTGAGACAGCAGAGATGGATCGAGTTCCTCCAGGACTATGACTTTGAGATAGTATATACTCCTGGGAAGGGAAACATTATGACTAATGCTCTCAGCAGGAGATCGGGCATTCAGCTACTTGGAGAGGTGAGCATTTAGCTACTTTGCAGATATCCTTCGTGGATAGAGATGGGGAAGCTTTTCCACAATACCTCATAGTTACTCCTCCACTTCTTCAGCAGGTCAGAGAGGTACAATGTGGGGACATTGACTGTGAGACGCAACGTGATCATATTTTCAGAGGGCAGGCGCCTGATGGTTTTTCTGAAGGAGGAGAGAACATCATCCTTTTCAGGGGACATTCCATGGTACCAGTTGCACTGTAGGAGGAGGTTATGGGGGACTTTCACACTTCCCCTCTAGAAGTACATCCTGGAGTGGTGAAGATGTACCTAGACATTACACGACAGCACTGGTGGCCGGGTATGAAGAAGGATGTCGGAGAGTTCGTTTCACTATGCATCACTTTCCAGCAAGTGAAGGTGGAGCACCAGGTACTAGCAGGCTTGGTACAACCCTTAGAGGTTCCATAGTGGAAGTGTTATGGGATATCCATGGATTTTGTGATGGGGTTCGACGTACTTCCAGGCTATACTACTCTATCAGGGTGATTGTCGACCAACTGAAAAAGTCAGACCACTTCCTTCCAATCAGACATTAGGGTTCATTTGAGAGCTTGGGACGCCTCTACGTTCAGGGGATATTATGGCTTCATGGTGTGCCATCGTCTATCTTCTCCAATCGAGACTCTCGTTTTACTTCCCGTCTTTGGAAGGCATTGCCAGAGGCATTTGAAACACAGCTACGCCTGAGCACCGCCTTTCATCCTCAGACAGATGGCTAGATAGAAAAGACCATTCAGACTTTCGAGTACATTCTCTGTGCATGTGTCCTTGACTTTGGTCGTCGATGCGATGATCACCTACCCTTGGTGGAGTTTCCTAAAACAACAGCTACCACTCCACCATTGGGATAGGACCATACGAGGCACTACATGGCCGACCATGCAGATCACCTCTATGCTGGACTGTCCCTAGGGAGTCAGCACTTGTAAGACCAAAGATGGTTCAGGCTATGACAGAGAAGGTGCAGATCATCCAGGAGCGGATAAGGACTGTACAGAGCAGACAAAAGTCCTATCCTGATAGGAGACGGATACCACTGAAGTTCGAGGATGGAGACCATGTTTTCTTATGGGTCTCACCTCGATGTGGATTATGGAGATTTGGTTGGGGCAGCAAGTTATCTCTGCGCTTCCTCGGGCCTTTATAGGTCCTCAATAGATTAGGCGAGGTGGATTACCGCCTGGACCTTCCACCTCAGTTGCACTGGGTGTATGAATTCTTCCACGTATCTCAGCTGAGGAGATATCTGCACGACCCGACCCACATCATTGATCATGGGGAGCTGGAAATCGATGACGGGGCTACATTCATGGAGGTCCCGGTGGAGATCGAGGATGGACAGGAGCGGGTCCTATGTGGATGGTCGATTCCTCTAGTTCACATTCGTTGGTAGCATGAGAACCTCCAAGTGAGCACATGGTAGCGAGAGGCTCATATGCGTGCACAATACCCTCATTTGTTTCCCTAGTTTATGTTGTAGCTTTACGGGGACGTATATCCCTGAGGTGGGAGTAATGTAAAGACCTATAAATTTAGATGATATTTTTTTCTTAATTACTTTGGAATTTTACGAGTCTGTGTCTTCTGACGGCACATTATTCTGAGGCCCAGTGTGTCCGGAATCAATTTATGAATTTTATCTCGGGTACGTTCAGTAAAAAAACAAATTGTTTTTCTATCTTTTGAACCGGTGCTCGGAATTGAAATACGAGGGCATCGATGAAGTCGTAGCACCGGTAATTGCTTAATGGTACATTTACCGCAGTTTCCTTTTATGCAGGATGAGAATTATTATTTGGGGATTTGGTTTAAAATAAATAAAATTGTTGGAACAATTTTATTTTATAACATTGGATGTTAAACCCTCCAATGGGAAGTTATTATTGGGGCCCACAACCACCCAACTTCCCACATGTGGATATATGAGTGGTGGGGCCCACACGATCCCCAACCTTTCATCTCCCATAACCCTATTTAAACTCCCCAAATAAATCCCTTAACCCCCCCCCCCCATTAAACACCATTGTTTGATGTTGACAACTCTCCCAACATTTTCGAGATCTTCCAGCTCCTCTTCCTCTCTTTAATTAATTTCCAACACATTTAATTAATGAATTGGTTTGAATAATTGAATTTTAAATGGCTTGTGTTAAATAAAATAATAGGGTAGATTATTATTTTATTTTGGGCGGAGGCTTTCGTTGTGTGAAGAAGAGTTGGGGTGATATACTGAGTTTTTGGGGACGAACACCGACCCTCCGACCAAGAACGACGACTTCTTCGATGAAGAACGTCTGTTCCACAATGAACGACGATGCGTCATCCATTCTCTTCTACGCAACAGGCGATGAGACGCTGCTTCCTCCTCATACACACTTTGACGTCGCCTACAAATCCTTTCCCCGCGACGCCGTCTTCCGCGACGCCCGACGTGCGACGTCAATTATCGAAGTAGGGGTTATGTTTAATTTTAATGGATTAAATTTTTTGCCTCGGTTCGTCCTTGTATAACCTTGATTGTCTCGGACTTTTGTTATCTCTTAACGTGGAGTACACGGGCTGAACGAACCCAGCCCGATGACCCTCTGGTTGATCTTGTTTATATTTTATGGAATCGACGATCGATGGAGGAATGTGGAAGAGGTTGGCGGCGCAAGGGCTGTCGTCGCACACGCAATGAAAGTCGTGGCCAAGCGGGCCGCAGCTGAAGAAGCACAACGTCGTCACGCCATTCCGATAATGCAGAGGAGGAAGTCGGCGATGTCATGCCGGCTGTGCGGAAGGAACCACGGCCCACTTCGCGGGCTACTTTGGCAGAAGGACCGGCCGACTCGTCAGCCGGCCGGGTGGAGAGAAGCCGTAGAGCCAGGAGGGTTCCGTGCAAGAAGAGTCGCAGCCCTCCCGTGCGGGCCTCTTGCGTCAGAAGGCCGGCCGGATCCAACCGGCCGGTTAGGGAGGGTGGCTCCATGGGTTCAGGCATCCGGGGGGCTGCCCCCCCCCCCTCAGACCGCTCGGCCTACGGGCCGAGCTGCTCAGCCAACTGGATGAGCCAACTGGGCGCACCCCATTGGCCGAACCGTGCATTTCTTCATGCCGTTCCAAAACCTATGCCATGTCGGACCCGTCAAAACTGGGTTAACCCGACCTGCCAGCCCACTGGGCTTAACGGGTCGGGCCTGTTATTCACTTAACCGTGAATAACTTAAATACTGCGCGTCTGATCGAAATGCCCTCTACGGCACTAGGACCCTATTGACAAGGGGGTCCTTTTGCGATACTCTAATTGAGTTTTGGAAATCTTTGTTAAACTACTTGGTTTAGAATGAGCATATTTCCAATCGGTCCCTTGGAATGAAAAATCCAATGTCTCTTAGACCGGGTGTCTGATTGATGCGTTGTCTGCCACGTTGAGTTCCTTTTGACGAGTCAGAACATCAGGATACATAAACTCTGGACTTCGTGACAGTTGATGTATCGACCCCTTTACTCGAGGATCATACCCTCTTGGAATTAAGTACGTTGTGTGTAGGAACCCTAGAGCTGCTTGCGACTGTGATGACTACCGTGCTGGGATCCTCCGTGGGTTCGACGACAATGATGATTGTACTTGGATCCTACATGGGTTCGTCAGCGATGATGACTGTACTAGGATCCTCAGTGGGTTCGGCAGTGATGAAGACTGTATTTTGATCCTCCATGGGTTCAGCAACAATGGTTACTGTACATGGATCCTACGTGTGTTTGGCAGCGATAACTTCTTTACTTGGATCTTACGTGGGTTTTGCATAGGAGATTATTCAGAGGATACATCTAATCATCTCCACCCTTCATTGTGAGTAGTATACCTGTGTGAGCTGAGTCTTGACTATTCAATCATTACCATTGGTGTGATTGACTTATTTCCTCTGTGGATTGGGTTGTACATGGGCTCGAGAGTTGGAGCCGAACTGAAATTGACAACTTAGGTATATGTATGGTCATATACCTAAGTAGAGTCAGTTGATACTTCATGTTTGTATCTTTCCTTTTTGGTTTATCATTTGTGGATTCTGGGAGACCATCAAGGGTCTCGGGGTCTCTACTGAGTATCATATACTCACACCTGCATGGGCTGTGCTGGCACTACGTTGTGTTGGATGCACACGACAGATAGCACTGATCGAGGTGGAGGCTTGTGGAGCTGGACAGTACCCGGGGGGACCACTAGATGGGACATACACTAAGCGGATGGCCGGACCCAGGGATCTGAGGAGACCATTTGTACCCACCCTTCAGGTGGGATATCTGAAGGATGACTCCGTGGTTTCTACTTTACTTTTCTGTTGTTGTACTTTATTTTTAGTTGTATTGTACATTCAGTTGGGTTTGTATACTGGCCCATTTACTTTTCAGCACTTACTTTTCTACTCAGTTTACTTACTGCTTACTTCAGTTGTGTACTCTGTTTTGTTTGTTTACATTATAAAGGCAATGCCTTACCTTTTTATCGAGATTTACGCCTTTGGTGCTAGTCACCAACCCCTGGCCTATGGAAGGTGGGCTTGGGGTAGTCATGGAACGGGCCCTGAGGATGGGTCGTGACATTCATAATCTGACACTGAGTCATCCTCCTACCCCAATTCGAAAAAAAAATTCTACCATAAGTCGAACCACCTTAGAAAAATATTTCTCAAGAAACATACCTTTGAATTCATCCCTACCAAGAACATAAATATCCTTACTATCCCAGATTTTTTTAACTATTGACCTCCACTGATCTACTTCTCCTTAAAAATGATAAATAACAAGACAAACCTTTTGATTGTACATACAACCCATGACATCAAAAATATTTTCTAGTGCGTCAATTCTCCCTTCCCCTTGAACAAGGTCAGATGATCCTCTGATTAATGGGGGATGTGGCTCATGAAATGCTCCACTATAGACATGTTCTTATGGGGTTGATCTAGTTGATCCCATGTGTGTATTCCACCACTATTTATAGCCTATGTTAATTGATCCATTACTATAAAAAAATTGTTCAGTTCAGATTCTAACCATCTCAGGATGCTGAATTGGAATGTTATCCTCCTCTGTATGCCTTTCCAGCACTACTGCCTTGTTTCATCTACAGAAAACCATTCTGAATAAACAGGTATTATATGAAGCGACATATTAATCTTCAAATGTTATATCATTCCAATTTTACCATAATGTAAAATTCATTTAAGGATATTTTATTAACAAAATTATAACTCTTAAAGTTGTCTATACTTACCTTTGATACCAACTATAAGGCTCCAGCCTTAAACAATACATAATCTTGAATTAATTTAATAATTCACATTAAGGAGATTATTAGGCTTACATATTTAGATAATTAGATCTCAATTTATACATTACACTTTAATATTACATGTATTAATTTCTACTCAGTATCCATTTTTTTCTTTAAATAAAAACTCTTAAAAGAAATGAAGCATGTTCAGTTCCATGTTTTAAAAAGTATGAATTTTCCTTAACAACATCGTTTAACCTATTAAAATTTATGTCCTATGAAAAAAATTTCAAAAACATGGGATAAGAATAAAATTCTTAATAAGGGATACACAAAGAAGGAAAATTATTTGTTTATCAAAACAAAATGTAAACCATGAATACTTTATCATAAGTTTTACTTGTCACCTTTATGAAGTATAAAATACTCTTCACTTAATAAAATATCATTTATTAAACTTTTGTAACCAAAATATTACCATAAAACCCACAGATAGCTCACAAAACATATGAAAGGTAAACAAGGCACATAATCATACATAAATGGATTAATCATACGGTCGACTTCCACAAATCATTCTTATAAAGGGAATCACCATACGGCCGAATTCCATACCCAATTCATTGTAGGTTATAACATAACCAACCATAATTTGTTTATCATGAAGTCAACTGTCATTTGGTTTATCATGTAACCACCCATCAAATTTACATGTACCATTATATAATTAGCACTCATAAAATATTGGAAATATCAACATTTGAATCATAAAATTCCATTTAAAATCATAAGAAATAATTTGATGATATTCATATAGTAAATCCACTTTCAGAACCATTATCAAGACAAAATTATGTAAAAGAGTTATATGGTATTAATTTCCAATTAATAACATCATGGATTGTTACAGAATCCAAATATCAAATAATGCTTGTAGCAGTGGATAAGTCATTTTCACTGCATACGTTAAAAAGAAACATTCCCTTTGTGATTTAGTAAAATGATACATAGAAAAAGGATTCTCTTTGTATTTAATTAAATGTCAAATGGGTTTATAAAATTATGGATATTAAGAAAAATTCCCTTACCTCGTGTCTGCCTTAAAGAAAGAAGATTGAGAAAAGTCCCTTACCTTGTGTCTTACTTGACTCTTAAGTTTTTTAATATCATAAATAATAGTCAAAAATTTATTTCTACTTGCATTAGAATCATTTTGAAGGTTATTATTCCTTATATATCACTAATTATTCTACAATAACAATTAGTTAATTATTTGAGTTCATATCGGACATTTTGTTGATGTTCATAAGATGAGTCAAAAATGAACTTATTTTAAATATAAATTGTTCATGTTGTGAAAATTACATTATCTAAAGAATGATATTCATGATTTAGATATAATATATATAATATATATCCATTATATATGTATTTAGAATATTCGAGATCATTTGGATATAAGAAACTAAATGCAGCATTCATGGAGCCGGTAAGTCATACGTACGCATGAACACTACTTTCATTTATTTTTCATATTTAAAGGAATGAAAACTCATTGATAAATAGGAATATTATAATTCCAGTATAATATATATGTTATATATGTTAAATAATTTCATTAATTGCATCATTTATTCCTTCCATATATAGCATGAACAAGTCATATCACTTTGAGGGGGCGGTAGTGTGCACTTCCTCAAATGAAATTATCGTATCTATAGAACATGAAAATAATAAAGCTATGTTTTAAATTATAATTAAAGTAGAATATAGAAAAAATAAATATCATATATATCATATATAATTACAGTTCCATCAAAATGGCCACCAAAAGAGGTGGTAGTATAATATTGAACAATCATCATTTTGTGTGGCAATAGTTCGCCATCAACAGAAACAATATGTTCTATATCGATTCGATATAGGAGTGTGTGGTTTTAGTTTGATTCCTTCTCACAAAAACAATCTACTATATCGATTATATATGTTTTTTTATGTAAACGAATAATAATACTAGAATATGGAGTGGAGAAAGAAAAATATTGGAAAGGAACTTGAGAGAATAAGTTACCTCAATTCGTGTAACTTCTTTTGATTTGAGCCAAAGGGATCTCCTGAATTGCCTTCTATCTAGGGGAAGGATTGTAGTAGGAAGGGATGGATTTCGGGAGATTATTTGGGTAGAAGATGGTCGTTACAAGGGGTCTTGAGAGGTGTGAGTAAGGGTTAGTGTAGGTGTCCTTTTATAAGAGGGAGGATGGTGACTTTAGGATAGTTTGAAAGTATTATTTTATTAGTAATTGATTATCAAATTCTAATAACAACAAAGTGATATATTTCAAAAATAAATTTACTGTGGGTCCAAATACTCTCAAAAAATGTATTTTACACAAGTTTAGGTCATAACATTAACCTTATCATTTAGCTTTAACCAATATTAAATTTATTTAACTTTTACCATGTCTTCATGAATATTCACAATATATGGTTACCATAGAAACTATAAAATTCCATGAGACCCAAAAATGGATCATTTATGAAAATTTTAACATCATATATTTTAGTTTTCCCAATAGTATATTTTTAAGACTCTTATATCATTTAATTAAATATTAATTAGTTTAAAAAATTCATTTATGTCAATTTTTTTACTATTCATATCATGACATTTTAAAAAATCATCACAACTTTTTTATTTATAAAAAATCTATAAATTCAAATATAAAAAATAATAATCATCCATATAATACGTGGATAAATTAAAAATTTTCAAAATAAATTTATTTTAATATTTATAATCTCATTTATTTAAATTATTCTTTAATAAGGGTAATCACTACATCACCATTGTGTCAAAACTAAATTTATCTATTTAACATCTAAAAAGCATAAATAAAATAACATGATAATGTAAATCATTTTATATTTCTAATGACTATTTATAGTCAAAAATAACACTTATTTAATCCCATATATAAATTTTTAACCTTAAGATACATGTTTTGGTTATATGTTCCATAACTTTAAATTTAAAGTAATTAAATGTCATTTTCACACACAAGTGGATCCATGGCATCCTAAAATCGACCCAAGGATTCCCATGGTAAGAAATATCTCATCTAATATGGTTATAAAATGTGTTAGGATAATTTAATATTATTATGATATTATTTTTTACCCGTATTTTCCAGATTTACCTTTAACCATGGTAAATAAAATATATACCGAAGTTACTATTCGTAATGCCTAAAAATAAAATTTACCTATAAAAACAATTTGGACATTCTGATTCCATATATGGAATTAATTTTTCTAAATTCTAAACACAGAATTTGCATAAATTAATTTTAAATTAATTCTCGTGGTCGTATATAAAAAAACACATTTTTAAGAAGTAAAAATTACCAAAAGATATGCTTTTGATAATTTCCAATTTCACGGTAAAATTACTTCCAATGACTGAAATTGGATTAAATGATAAAAATATAATATAATGACACTTTTAAGACAATTAAAATGGTAATCTAATGAAATAAATAAACTAGATGAAAAGGCATCTTTGAGATAAAATGCAGTATTTTTCACAATTCATTAAAAATGAACATTATCAGAATAATAATAAAAATTTACCCAAAGTAAATGTTGATTTCAAGCTTCTAAAAAATGTTTATTTTGAAAAATGGAACATACAAAAGTGAAAATAAACTAGATTTAAAAAGGTTTCCCATCAAAAGGCTGTAAAACTACCTATTGCAAATATATGAGTATTTATGCTTATAATAGGATTCATTCTCATTTTAAGCCTATAAAATTTATTGGATAAATTTAAAGACATTTAAAAAACATTTATAATAATAATATGGTTAGTTCTGTTAATTCCCACTAATACAATGGCTAAGAATTAACTACCATTTAAAATAATAATATAATAATATAATTATTATTTTTTGTATGACTCAGCCTTGCGTGCAACATAAGATTTTTGAGAAACTAATTATTGCTTTTTGGGTACGCCATCGATCATAACATCCCCTTTTATGTAAAATTAATATTTAATTTACTGATATTAAAAAATATGAAAATGTCATATTCTTTATTTTCCTGGGATGTTACACATATTTTCAACTGACTTTACCACTCTAGTAGGCTCTCCTTGTAGTGAATAAATAGAATAGAATATACTTATATCTATATTAATTGAAAAACCAAATAATTCCTAACAAATAAATATAAACTGCATAATTATTAATAAATAATTATTAATCAATAATGATTAACCAATAATATATAATAAATAAAAAATAAGAAATTTTTAATTATTTACATTTAATAATTACTAATTACTAATTAATAAATAAAATTAATAATAATAAATAAATACATTCATACATGATATGGAAATAGCTGGTAAATAACAAATAGTAAATAATAAATAATAAATAATAATAATAAATATTAAATATTAAATGATAATAAACAGTTTATAATTATAAATAATGAAATAACATCTCAATAAATTACTAACAAAAAAATATCACATAAATAAAATATAAATAATAAATAATACAAAATACATAATAAATAATAAATAATAGGTAAATAAAAATAAATAATAAACAATCGTCAAGAAATAATAAAAAATAAATAATACTAAATAAAGGATAATAAATAAATAAATAATCAATAATGATTCAATAATGATTCAATAATAAAAGAATAATAAAAAAATAAATAAATGATAAAATAATAAAATTACTAAAATAATAAACTCACGGATATAAGAAAATAAATTCATAAATTAAGAAAATTAAGATAATAAAATAATAAAATAATAATATAGTAAAATTATATATAATTAATAAATAATAAATAATAAATAATAATAACTATTAAATAAATATTATTTAATTAATTAATTATTAGTTTAATTAATTAATAATTAATATGTATTAATAAATAAATCAACAAATCATAAACCAATCATAAATAAATGTATAATAAATTACAATAATAAAATAATAAAATATTGAAATTATAAAAATAAAAAAAAATAATACCTAATTATTAATAAATAATAAATAATAAATAATAAATAATATTTTTAATTTATTATAATTAAAAAATAATTAATAATAAGTACATCGTAAGAAATAATAAATAAATAATAATAAATAATAATATTAAATAAATTAAAAATAATGAAAACTTATTAAATAAATTATAAATCAATAATAAATCAGTAATAAATAAATAATAAATAATAAATAACAATTCAAAAAACAATATTTGATAAATAATAAATAATACATAGGAAATAATAAAATAACAAAATGATAAAATGGTAAATAGATATAAATATCTATAAATGTATATACTAAAAATAAAATTTACATAAAAATATATAAACACATATTTATATTAAAAAATAAATATAAACACACTCATATTTGTAATTGTATATTAATAAATATATATAAAAACACAATTAAATATAAATATCTCTATATATATCTACAAATAAATGATATAAAAATATATAAACTGATATATGTATAAATATTTAAGAATTTATATAATATTGATAATTATTATTTTTAAATGAAATGAACTAAAAATATTTTTTCCCATTTGGTTTATAAGCTTAAAAATACATTTTTATAAATTGGTATTTATATAGGTGATTTCATAAGTAAATATATGGTAATATTCATATATGTAATTATAAATAAAAATATGTTCTGAAAAATGATATTGTTTCAAAACCATAATATCAATATGAATATAGTCCTTAAAAATTAATTGAGTCCCCACCAAAAAATGGAATTAGACCCCCTGAAACAAGGTTGAAAATCAATAGAATGTTAAAAAAATGTAGTACCCTTAAAACACATAAATACATTAAGAAAATCTTAAAACCCTAAAATCCTTGAAAGGATTGTAACATTTGATATGCGGTCCTTTTCATCTCTATGATGAGTAAAATCAACGATCACAAAATGAACTTTGATATGATATGTGGTCCAGACCTAAGAGAAACCTGGATAAGAAGTTATTTTCATTTACATTTCATGAAACATGGGTCGGTGCTAAAAACAAAGTTTTAGAGGCTTTCTATGCCTTTCGGGGGAAGAAAACCGAAAAAAATCACTTTAACTCCATTCCTAGACCATCTCGGGCATAGATCTCATCATAGGCTTTGATTATATGGAAGAGCCAGAACGGAAACCCGGATCAAAAGTTTTGGTTGTTTGAAGTAAGAGTTTGATTTTCATATTTTATAAAAATATAATATATTTTTTCATTTTAGTATCACATTATTTAAATATCATGTGGTTTTAACTTGTTTCATAAGTTTAAATTTTATTATTTGTGGAGCTATAATTGACTCCCGGATCGAAATTTATGGCCCTTTGATGCCGAAGTCTGATTTTTAACATTTTGAAGATTGGTTTTCACATTAAAATTATTATTAACTAATAATTATAAATATTTATTAATAGACACAATATAATTAATTAAAATTATACATCATGAACTATATATAATATTAAAAAAATTAAAATTCAATTAATTATTATTTTTTTATTTTTTCCTTCTATTTCGTGCTGGTTTTGAAGAAACCACTTATATTTCATGGCATTTGTTTTAAAAACCTCCATAAAAAATGAACATTTTTAAAAAAATTATAAATATATATATATATATATAATATTTAATGAACATTTAGAGAATGTTTTTAAAAATTCCTCTAAAACCCACAACTAAATTTTACCCTGAGAAACATTTAGTAGCGGTTTTGAAAACTGCCTATAAATTGTAGTTTTCATGTAGTGTGCGAATATGTATTAGTACACAGTTGTATCATAGTAACGAACCATGGTTATTCAGTCAAGAATGAAATATTTAAAAAAACATATCATAGGTATTATAAAAAATTAAATAAATTTAACTCTAACAAGAATGAGTTTTTTAATGATTATAATCCTATATGAAGTTCCCAATAAGCATATGTTTTTTATAAAATAATTTTTGAAGGTTTAATTGATCTAAATATCCAACTTTAATTATATATTAATCATTATTCTTTGAATGAAATATTTCAAAATTATAATTCCTTAATTCATCAACTTAGATACCCTAATGAAATTTACTTAACCACTATAATGAAATGAATTATACCTTAGATTAAATTTTGATCGAGAAATATTATCGCCCTTCCTTGATTCTCTTATTTACAAAAAACTCCTAGAAAATTATTAATTAGAAAAAAAAATATACACTATAAATGATCATGAATTAGATTTAATGATTAGACCTAAACCCTAAAAATATGTCCTACTTAATTCTATTTTATCTATTAAGATTGTGCTATGATAATTCACATATTTCTCAACCCCACATGTAACGTATTGTTCATTTGAATTATTTTTTGATTAAAAACCAATTCAAATATATTATAATTTTATAAATCATTGTGATGTTTTGGATTCAGAAAAACGTTAAAGGATGTGAGAATTAGATCGACTTCTAATGTACTACTCATTTGTGGTCAGAGCAGTCACCATTGAAACTAATTGCATGTAAAAAGGTATAAAAAGAGTATTACCCAATAATGTTTATAATCAGTATTTTCATCCTAAATAAGTTAATTAAATAGTAATAATTGTCACGACCCGTCCTCAGGGCCCGTGTCGTGACTACGCCAAGCCCGCCTTCCATAGGCCAAGGGCTGGCGACTAGCACCAAAGCGTAATTCCCAATAAAAAGGGAAGGCATTGCCTTTTTAAAGTAAACATGCACCTCAGAGCAAGCAAGAATAAGTAAACACTAAGTAAAAACTGGGTACAATAGAAAGTGTGGTAAATTATGTGGGCCAGAATACAAACCCAAACTGAAAGTAAAGTACAACTGAAAAAGGGAGTACAGCAACTGAAAAGTAAAGCCACAGCCTTGAGCCATCCACTAGAAGTCCCACATGAACGGTGAGTACAGATAGCCTCCACAGCTCCTCGGGTCCAGCCGTCCACTCCGTGTATGTCCTGCCCAATGGTCAACCTCCAGGTTCCGACCTGCTCCGCAAGCCTCAACCACGATCTGTGTTGTCCGTCGTCGGCAACCAACACAACGTAGTGCAGGCATAGCCCATTCAGGGGTTAGTATAAGCTACACAGAAAGGACCCCGAGACCCCCTGAAGGTCTACTATAATCCACAAAGGATAATCCACAAAGGAAAGATACAATCACAAAGTAACATCCGTCACTACTTAGGTATATGCCCATACATATACCTTGTCATCAATTCCAGTTCAACTCCAACATCTGGGCCCAAGTACAACCCAGTCCACACAGGAAATCACAACCCAATCCACACAAGAAAGCATAACGTAATCCACACAGGATATCATGTCAATCTTATCGAAGATAAGGATTGAAAGATAAGATTCTTCTCACACAGGTATACTTCTTCGTAAGACGATAGAGATGATCAGATGTAGCCACTGATTCATCTAAGTCATCGGACCCACACAGGATCGATAGGTACTAACCCCCGCAATGACCCACAAAGGATCAATAAGTAAATAACCCCTGCAATGACCCACACAGGATCGATAGATAACTAACCCCCGCAATGACCCACACAGGATCGATAGGTAACTAACCCCCGCATTGACCAACACAGGATCGAACCCACATAGGATCTGTAGGCGCTGGCCCACATAGTACTGCTAAGCGCTAAACCACACAAGATCTGACCCACACAGGATTGGTATCACTGATCCATGTCGGATCGTTGAGTGTTGTAGTCGTCGATGTTGAATCCACGGAGGATTTCTGTATAGTCGCCATCGTCGTCGCAGTCGCAGCCAGCTCTAGGGTTCCCACACACAGCAAGCTCGTTCGGGAGGGTCCGCTCCATGAGCCGAGTGGCTGATACATCAACTGACACATAGTCTGGAGTTGATGTATCGAAAATTTTTGTATAGTCAATAGGAACTCAACGCGACCGACGACGCGTCGATCAGATGGCCGGTCTGAGAGTTATTGGATTTTTCGTCCTAGGGGCCCGGTTGGTTTTTAAGTCAAAACCAACCCGACCATACTCGAACTATGTCCAAACCTCGAGAGGAGTATGCCAAATGGTCTGTCTCACTTAGAGGAATCCATCAAAGTTGACGAAATGTCAATCGGACGTCTGGAGCTCATGTTATAAGTGTTTCCGCTCCGAGGGCCCGGTTCGTTTCGTGGTCAAAGCAACCTGGCCGAACGCAAAGTACTCCGAAACCTAGAGTGTGATATATAAAAACGACTGTCTCGATCCAAGGATCTCATCACAGCTGACGGTGCTTCGATCATAGGTCCGCAGCCCAAGTTATGGGGAAAAGACCGTGAGTGGTCCTGTATTAGGGGGTTCGTGCCCAGTCCGACCCGGCCCGGTACCACCTGGGTTGGCCTAAACCAGTTAGACCTGACCCGGGTCTAGGTCCAGCCCGCTTGGGCATTGCCCGTCCTGGCGCGCTGGCGCTGGCCAGGGCCAGGTGGCTTGGCCGTTTCGGCAGAGCGGATGGGGGGGGGGGGGGGGGGGGCGAGGCCCCCCTTTGTGAAACCGCGGCCCCCATGATGGGGGTCGCTCCTGCTAGCCAGCTGGGGGTTACGAACCCCCGAATGCTCCCTTGACCGGCATGGGCCGGTCCCCTTGCTCCGACGCCGGCGTCCCGGAACCGCCCGCCGGTCCTTGCTCCGCTGCGGCCTCAGTTGTGGCCTCGGTCCGTCTGGCACGGCGCAATGGTGCTGCGCGGCCCCGCTCCGGCCACGGTGTCTTCGGGTTTTTCCGGTGCGGCGCAACGGCGCCGCGGCTTGGTTTGATTTTAATTGCACGGCACGACGGTGTCGTGCATACTTTCCGCACATTCGCGCGTGGTACAACGGCACCGCGTCACTTTCCTTCGAACTGTAATAACACAAAATTAAGGGAGGAGGGTCGGCCGTGTTTGTGTAGTCCATCCCCCTCCCGTTAATCGATAGCAAGCGGTCCAATTGAAGGAGTAACGTCGACGAAAGAAATCACAAATATCAACAATAATAAAAATCCCCTACCTCGAGCGTAGTGTGAAGGGAGGTTCGTCGCGAAATGTCACGTCACCGAAGAAGGCATCGCATAAGGAGAGGGTCGTTGGTGTTTTTTGATCTCCAGGGAAGGCGTCTCTCGCCGTCGTTCGCCGTCGGAGGTCGGCGTTCTTCATCGGCGGTGGTGCGTTCATCGCGTTCTTTGACAAAGAATGAAGAACCTCAAGACTTCTCTTTTTCTCCCAAAGTCTCAACAGAAAAAAACCCAACAATAAAAAAATAAGTGTCTAGTCTTATTTTGTTACTCAAGTCATAAGAATTTTGAATTTCAAACGTTGTATTAAACCACCTAATTAATTCATGTCATTTAAAAGGAGAGTTGTATGAGTTTGGGGAATATGAAGGGGTGGGGTTCATGTGGGCCCCACCGCCCGCATAACCTATCTAGGATAGTTTCCCAACTTCCACATAACGGATAACCACTTAGTAAAAATAAAATAAAATTGAAGCCCAATTTTATTTTACCTTCCACAATTTTTTTACATCTCTTCTCGAGCAAACGCAACTCCAAAAAAGGTGTTCCTAATAAATTACCAGCATTGTGATTCCATCGGTGCCCTCAGAATTTGATTCTAAGCATCGGTCCAAAAGTTAGGAAATCACGCTCGTTCGTTCACTGAACTTACCCGAGCTAATCATCGGATAAAAATTCTGGGCACACTGGGCCTCGGAATCAAGTGCCATCAGAAACCGTGTTCTTTTAAAATCCTAAAGAAAATTAAGAAAAAAATTCCCTTGAATTTTATGGGTCTTTACATTACTCCCTCCTCAGGGCTTTACGTCCCCGTAAAGATACATCATAAACTAGGGAAACAAATGTGGGTATTGTGCACGAATCTGAGCCTCCCGCTCCCAAGTTCTCTCCTGGAGGTTCCTGTGCTGCCATCTGATGTGCACTAGAGGAATCGACCATCCACGTAGGACCCGCTCCTGTTGATCCTCGATCTCCACTAAAACCTCTGCAAAAGTCTCCCAATCATCAATATCCAGCTCCCCATGGTCAATGATATGCATTGGGTCGTCCACGTATCTCCTCATCTGGGATACGTGGAAAACATCATGCACCCGGTGCAACTGAGGTGGTAGATCAAGGCGATAAACCACCTATCGAATCCTGTTGAGGACCAGGAATGGTCTGATGAAGCATGGAGACAACTTTCTACCTCGGCCAAATCTATGTATTCCACGTCGAGGTGAGACCCGCAAGAAGACATGGTCGCCATCCTCGAACTCTAGTGGCCTCTGCCTCCTATCAGCATAAGACTCCTGCCGGCTCTGAGCTGTCCTCATCCGCTCCTAGATGACATGAACCTTCTCTGTCGTGGCTTGGACCATCTCCGGTCCCACAAGTGCTGACTCCCTAGGGTCTGTCCAGCATAGAGGAGATCAGCAAGGTCGACCGTACAACGCCTTGTATGCTGCCATCCTGATGGTGTAGTGGTAGATGTTGTTGTACGCGAACTCCACCAAGGGTACGTGGTCCTCCCAGCTGCGACCAAAGTCGAGGACACATGTGCGGAGCATGTCCTCGAGAGTCTGAATGGTCCTCTCCGTCTGACCATCTATCTGAGGGTGAAAGGCAGTACTCAGACGTAGTTGTGTCTCTAATGCCTCTTGCAATCCCCTCCAAATCTGGGAAGTAAAGCGGGAATCTCGATCGGAGACGATAGATGATGGCACACCATGAAGCCGTACAATCTACTGAACGTAGAGACGTCCCAAGATCTCCATTGAGCCCTGCTCTCTGATGGGTAAGAAGTGAGCCGACTTGGTGAGTCGGTCGACAATCACCCAAATGGATTTGTGACCTCTGGAAGTGTGTGGAAGTCCAGTAATTAAGTCCATAGATATTCCATCCCACTTCCACTACGGGACCTCCAAGGGATACACCAAACCTGATGGTACCTGGTGCTCTACCTTCACCAGTTGGAAGGTGAGGCATCGAGAAACGAACTCTGCCACAACCTTCTTCATGCTCGGCCACCAGTGATGTCATCTAAGATCCTGGTACATCTTTGCCACTCCAGGATGTACCTCAAATGTGGAAGTGTGAAACTCTCTCAGTACCTCCTCCCGTAAAGAAACTGGTACCAAGGTACGTCCTCTGAAAAGGACGGTGTGCTCTCCTCCTAAAGAGAAACCATCAGGTGCCTGTCATGAGGATATCTTTGCATTCCGTGTCTCACAGTCGGCGTCCCCACGCTGTGCCTCTCTGACCCGCTGCAGTAGTGAAGGAGTGGCTGAAGAAAGGCTGCTCCATCACTATCCACGAAGGATATCTGCAAAGCAGCTAGCAGCTCTGTCGCCTCCCCAAGTAGCTGAATGCTCGTCCTCCTGCTGAGAGCATCGGCTACTACGTTCCCCTTTTCCAGGAGTATATAGACTATCTCAAAGTCATAGTCCTGGAGGAACTTGAGCCATTGCCACTATCAGAAGTTCAGGTCCTTCTATGAGAAGATGTACCTGAGACTCTGATGGTCAGAATAGACTGTAAAGCACTCTCCCATCAGATACTGTCACCACATCTTCAGAGCAAAGACCACTGCTGCTAACTCCAGGTCATGGGTAGCTTAGTTCTGCTCATGCTGCCTCAACTGTCATGATCCATAGGCGATCACGGCCCGCTCCTAAATTAGGAAACATCCGAGTCTGGTCCCCGATGCATCGCAGCAAACTACATACCCAACTCCCTCCTCTGGTATCCTCATGATAGGCGCGCTATTCAATCTCTATCTCAGCTCCTGGAAGCTCTGCTGACATCTATCTGACCACACGAAGGTTTGCCCCTTCTTCTTTATCATTCTGCAAAACTGCATAGATTTTTCCTTTTCCAAAAAGAGAAATCCGGTCTCATCCCCTGGATGAACCACGTTACTTTCCTAATACAGTCAAACCCATTATGATCTGTTAATTTATGCCATGGATGACGTCGTATGGCCTCAATGCTGTTACCAAGAGATCCAACCGTTACTCTCTCCTCCAAGGGTTGAGTCACACTATCAGCATCAGTGTGTAGTCACTGGGTCTCCTCTAGTAAGAATCTCGCAAGAGAGGGTCAAGTCAATAGTTTTTTTTAACCGGAAACTCTTAGTATTAACATACAAAAGACAAAAAAAGCAAACGCCAATATTGAAAGCGTCTTTTATTACTTCAACTCAAAGTACAAGGACACAAGGCAACACAAACAACGAAGCTAGAGGCATTATGGGAAAAGGCCTCTATGCCTGGAGCTAGTCCCGCACTTGTCCACATGCTTTTGGAGCTCCATGATCGTAAGCTTCAGGTGCCAAAAGCTATGCTCTCCCCTGAGGTCGGGGTGGACATCCTAGTGGTGGTGGTGGTAGAGCCTCAAAACGCTGTCCAGCACCTGCCGCTCGACCAGCTCCTCAGCCTCGTCCACCTGCTCCCTGCGGACCGCCACGGTCAAACCTTTGCCTCTGCCTGGGTGGTTCCTCAACCGTTTGCTGCTCCTCTGCATGGTGGGTCGGGCAGTCACGAGCCATGTGGCCCTGCCCGCCGCATGCATAGCACTATCTTCCACTTGTAAGTCTAGCTCTGCTGCATGTGCCCCGCATATCTAAGCCAGTATCCTGTGGTCGTCCACCCGATGGCCTGGTCCGCTTGAACCTCTGCGACATATGTCTACTACCTGCTGCAGAAGACGCCGCTACATGCCACCCTGTGGTATGTCTCACTACTGGTGTATGCTCATTAAGAAAGCTCTCAATTATAAGGGCTCTCTCTAGTACTCCTGCCGGCGTGAGAATGCGGAGGGAGATCATTGATGCCCTGATCTCGTGCATCAGTCCTTGCTCAAAGGTCCGAGCCCGGAAGAATGGGTCACGTACCATGTCCGTTGAATAACGCGAGAGGTCGGTGAATCTTGTCGAGTACTGGGAGACTGTCAAGCTGCCATGCCGCAGCTATAGAAGCTCCTAGATGCGCACCGCACGGAGGGTGGCTGGGATGAACTCCGAGTGGAAGAGGCTCTCAATGTCCGTCTAGAGGAGAGATGCCTCGTCGTGCACTTGGAGCATCACGCTCCACCATCTGCCTGTTTCCTTGTCCAGGAGGCTCACCGTGAGAATCACCATGAGGTCTGCTGGTGTCCTCACTAACTTGAAAACTCGTACAATAGCCTCCAGAAAATCCTCGGCTGCCTGAGGGTTCATCTCCCCGCAGAACCTGGGTGGTCGTTGACGTTGAAACTCGTTCAGTGCACTAAGGCGACGTGCATCGTCAGCGACTGGGGCTGGTAGCATCGGTGGCTAGGCGGGTAGAGGTACTGTCGGTGCCTCTGCTGTCAAAGGGCCCTGTACCGAGGCCTCATCGCTCGGTGGGCTGTCGTCGCGTACAACGCTCGGAACCCTAGTTGGTTGTCATCATGGGGCCATCCTGTAAAGAAACAAGTGTGCCACGGTCAAACAGTATACCTGGTGAGCTAACATAATGTAATCACAAAGAAAACTTGAAACACACATGCAATCAATGATTTTGTGCATTAAGTCGGAAATCAGAAGTCAGGGTCCGGGTGTACGGATACGTCGGCCGCCAAACCAACACTGGACTCCCTAGACTGATAACCACACCCAATACCCTTAAACTTATTGCATCACATATAAGAAAGATCAGAGTCCAATGTTCTGCGGTAGAACCGAACTCCTCTGATACCAATTTGTCATGACCCGTCCTCGGGGCCCATGTCGTGACTACCCTAAGCCCACCTTCCATAGGCCAGGGGCAGGCGACTAGAACCAAGGCGTAATTACTGATAAAAAGGGAAGGCACTGCCTTTTTAAAGTAAACAAACACCTCAGATCAAGCAAGTAGAAGTAAACAATAAGTAGAAACTGGGTACAATAGAAAGTGCGGTAATGTATGTGGGCCAGAATACAAACCAAAACTGAAAGTAAAGTACAACTGAAAAAGGGAGTACAACAACTGAAAAGTAAAGTCGCAGCCTCGAGCCGTCCATTGGAAGTCCCACCTGAAGTGTGAGTACAGATAGCCTCCACAATGCCTCGGGTCCAGTCGTCTGCTCCATGTACGTCCCACCCAATGGTCCACCTCCAGGTACCGACCTGCTCCGCATGCCTCAACCACGATCATCACTGTCCGTCGTCTGCAACCATCACAACGTAGTACGGGCATAGCCCATGCAGGGGTGAGTATAAGCTACTCAGTAGGGACCCCGAGACCCCCTGAAGGTCTCCTATAATCCACAAATGATAATCCACAAAGGAAATATTCAATCACGAAGTAACATCTGACACTATATAGGTATATGCCCATACTTATTCCTAAGTCATCAATTCCAGTTCGGCTCTAATATCTGGGCCCAAGTATAACCCAGTCCACACAGGAAATCACAACCCAATCCACACAGTAAAGCATAACATAATCCACATAGGATATCAAGTCAATCTTATCGAAGATAAGGATTGAAAGTCAAGATTCATCTCACATAGGTATACTTCTTCGTAAGATGATAGAGATGATCATTTGTAGCTACTGATTCATCTAAGCCGTCAAACCCACACAAGATTGATAGGTACTAAACCCCACAATGACCCACAAAGGATCGATAGGTAAATAACCCTCACAATGACCCACACAGGATCGATAGGTAACTAACCCCCGCGATGACCCACACAGGATCGATAGATAATTGACCCCTGCAATGACCCACACAGGATCAGACCCACACAAGATCTATAGGCGCTGGCCCACACAGGACCACTGAGTACAGACCCACACAGGATCTAACCCACACAGGATCGGTAGCATGGATCCACGTAGGATCGCTGAGTGATGTAGTCATCACCATCGAATCCACGGAGGATTTCTGTATAGTCATCATCGTCATCGCTGTCGCAGCCAGCTCTAGGGTTCCCGCACACATCAAGCTCGTTCGGGAGGGTCCGCTCCACGATCCGAGGGTCTGATACATCAACTGACACATAGTCTGGAGTTGATTTAACCAAAAGTTCTATATCGGCAATAGGAACTCAACGCGACAGACGGCGCGTCGATCGAAGGCCATGTTTGAGAGTTATTGGCTTTTTCGTCCTAGGGGCCCGGTTGGTTTTTAAGTCAAAACCAACCTGACCGTACTCCAAAAATGTCCAAACCTCGATCGGAGTAAGCCAAAAGGTCTATCTCACTTATAGGAATCTATCAAAGTCGACGCCACATCAATCGGACGTCCAGAACTCAAGTTATAAGCGTTTCCGCTCCGAGGGCCCGGTTGGTTTCGTGCTCGAACCAACCCGGCCGAACCCAAATTACTCTGAATCCTTGAGTGTGATATAGAAAAACGACTGTCTCGATCCAAGGATCACATTGCAGTTGATGGTGCGTCGATCAGAGGTCCGCAGCCCATGTTATGGGCAAAAGACCGTGAGAGGTTCGGTATTAGGGGGTTCGGGCCCGGTCCGACCCAGCC
This sequence comes from Viscum album, assembly GCA_963277665.1. Lineage (NCBI taxonomy): Eukaryota > Viridiplantae > Streptophyta > Magnoliopsida > Santalales > Viscaceae > Viscum > Viscum album. The sequence continues at coordinate 281,662,164 of OY728138.1, read as the reverse complement.
CGATTCCCCCTGGGTCGGCCCAAATCGGGTTGACCCGACCTGGGTCCGGGTCCAGCCCGCTTGGGCGCGGCCCGGCCTGGCGCGCTGGCACTGGGCAGGGCCCTGTGGCTCGGCCGTTTCGGCCGAGTGGATGGGCGGGGGGCGCTGCCCCCCTGTGTGAAACAGTGGCCCCCATAATGGGGGGCCTCTCCTGCTGGCCAACCGGGGGTTACGAACCCCCCGGCTCTTCCCTTGACCGGTCGGCCCGTTCCGGCCTGCCGGCTGCTGCCGCCATAGGACCGGCATGGGCCGGTCCCCCTGCTCCGACACTGGTGGCCTGGAACCGGCCACAGGTCCTTGCTCCGCCGCGGCCTCATCCGCGGCCTCGGTCCGTCCAGCGCGGCACGACGGCGCCACGGCCCCGCTCCGACCGCTGTGTTTTCGGGTTTTTTTGTCGCGGCGTGACGGCGCCGCGACTTGGTTTGATTTCAATTGTGTGGCGCGACGGCACCTCCCATCCTTGCCGCACGTTCCCACGCAGTGCAACGACACCATGTCACTTTCTTTCGAACCATAACAACACAAAAATAAGGGAGGAGGGTCGGCCGTGTTTGTGCGGTCTGACCCCCTCCCGTTAATCGACAGCAAGTGGTCCAATTGAACATGTAATGTCGATGGAAGAAATCACGAATATCAACAAAAATAAAAATACCCTACCTCGAGCGTAGTTTGAATGGAGGTTCATCGTGGAAAAAGGCGTCACAGAAGGAGAGGATCATTGGAATTTGTTGATCTCAAGGAAGGCGTCTCTCACTGTCGTCCTCCATCGGAGGTCGGCGTTCTTCGTCGGCGGCGGTGCGCTCTTCGTATTCTTTGACGAAGAATGAAGAACCTCAAGACTTCTCTTTTTCTCCCAATGTCTCAACACTTCAAAACCCAACAATAATAAAATAAGTGTCTAGTCTTATTTTATAACTCAAGTCTTAAGAATTTTGAATTTCAAACATTGAATTAAACCACTTAATTAATTCATGTCATTTAAATGGAGAGTTATAAGAGTTTGGGGAATATGAAGGGGTGGGGTTCGTGTGGGCCCCACTGCCCTCATAACCTATCTAGGATAGTTTCCCAACATCCACATAACAGATAACCACTTAGTAAAAATAAAATAAAATTGAAGCTCAATTTTATTTTACCTTCCACAATTTTTTTACATCTCTTCCCGAGCAAACGCAACTCCAGAAAAGGTGTTCCTATGCAATTACCAGCGTTGCGATTCCATCGGTGCCCTCGTAATTTGATTCTGAGCACCGTTCCAAAAGTTAGGAAATCTTGCTCGTTCGTTCACTGACCATACCCGAGCTAAATTTCGGATAAAAATTCCGGGCACACCGGGCCTTAGAATCAAGTGCCGTCAGAAACCGCATTCTTGTAAAATCCCAAAGAAAATAAAGAAAAAATTTCCCTGTAATTTTACAGGTCCTTAAAATAATTTTGAATAAATAACTATACATATAAGATAAGTAAAGAATTATTTTAAAATAAATGACATCTATAATGTGAAAAATAAGAAAAAGAATGTTTCAAAGAAGGGATCATAACATTTTGAGCTATTAATTTTCAAATTCATAGAGAACTGGAGTAAACCCACATCCCGTATGACCTAAATATATTAATGGACATACATCCCATTCAAAAAAAGAAAAATACACATTTATGGGGCGGAGGGGAGGATACAATTTCAAGTAGTTACAATTGTCAATGGAATATTTATAAAAATAATTTAATCAATTATGTATTGACATTTTGACCTCTAAAATGAATGAATGAGTTTTTCATTTAGAAGGATTAATTTTTTTAAACATTGATTCTCAATATACAATTTAAATTAATGACCTATCTAAGCATGAATAAAGAATACATGGCCCAAATTGTGAAGTAGTTTCATTTTTGATGAGTTTCCTTTATATTTGGTATTATATCCCATTTTCTCCCATCAAATATATGATATAGTAAGAATAATCCAAATAAACATTGTATCAAAGAGAATGAATACTACTTTCCTAAAATTTCATTTTTATATAATTATTTAAAAAATACTTATGATACAAATACAATATTATAATTTAATGGGTTAATACTATATTTTTTATAAAATTTTAAAATGCATGAACCAATCCCATATTTTCCATAAATACACATATTTTTCACAATATGGTGAAAAATATGTCATTTATTATCAATATAATATAAAATGAAAATGGTTTATCACCCACCCCTTGTTATTTCTATGTTTAGAATAGCGGTATAAATTTTTATTAGAGATGCTGATAGTATTAGGGATTTTGGCCTTATCTTCCACTTTTTATCCAAAATGATTGAATTTTTTCATGATTTATATTCTTATATACCTATAAAATAAAATTAAATGGATTAAAAAGGATATTATATATTTTTTTATATTAAAAATCATAATAAAACATCACAAGATTAGAAAATGCGAGGTGAGCATGAGGATTGTGACCAATTCCTAAGGTAACTTGAAGCCCGTAATTTATAAACACTCCATGTAGCCTATAATATTTTCTAAATGGGACACAAAAGATATAAATTATATAATATTTTATGTAAAGAGTGAATTTGAGATATTTTACCACTCTAGTCTTATTTTATCTCTATAAATATCATGGATATGAGACAACATGGTTTATGCATCTATGTCTTCATGAAGCTGCAATAGCTCACAAGTCATGGGTAGAAGGAGGCATAAAAAATATTATTCACCATACATTAATTTTTAATGGGAATAATGATCATCCTCTCTATCCACCTTAGAATGATTTTTAGGAACTACGGACTCCACCACATAAAAAAATTGTTAATAGTGTAATATAATGTAAATGTTATTAGACTCATCATAAACATTAGCATTGGTCATAGGATTACATTTATCCAATATAAATAAATTGGATAATTTCATTATTAATTTAATTTTCACTTTCTACAATAAATAAAATCTTATTTTAGTAATTTATATTCAATACCCAGTGTGATGTACAATGTTCATATTTTTTTAGTCTCGCACTATTTTTTCAAATCTTAACATACATAACCATTGGATTTGGAATTTCACATTGAATGGATAGTATTATGGAGAAGATATATATTCCCCTTCTCATAACCCATTAAAGGGACTGGTTAAATTTTTAAATGTTATTTGAGTAGTCATTATTCCCAAATTAATAGACTAACAGTTCCTTAGTCTATTGAGTATACTCCCTAGTCCTTAAACCATGTACTTGGATTTCCTCAATAATTTCCTCAATGATACACAAAATCTTTTTTGGTAAACAACTCTAGAGTATATCTTTGGTAATTTAACCAAAAAAATTCATTATAATTCGAATATAAATGAAAGTTTCTTATAAAGGTCTAGAATAATAATTATATCTATGGTTTTATTCTAACTAATGTGATGGAAGGTGATATCTGACTTATTATTTTAATGAGGTATTTTATTAGTCTTTATGAATAAATATTTCACTATGGTATCCTTTACATTATAGTTAATATTATGTAGATTTTATATAATTCATTTACCTTTTCTAGTAAAAAAATTTATTCATAACAACTTCATTTTATTTCATTTTACATTCTGGTTAATTTATTAAATATATGTAGTCATGTATAATCATAAAATCAATATTTCATCACATTAAAAAATAAATAACACTTACAACAGTCCAATGTATTTATATATTATTACCTTTAAATAAGTTAATGTTCCCAATATCTTTCTCTACCTGAAATATTGAATCTAAAAAAAATCTTGATATATTTTGATAGAATATAAATATTTATGTAAATAAATAAAAAACAAAAATTGTAATTTGATGTAATGAATAAGATTAACCACTTTATGAAATATTTATAGAAATAAAATAATGGGTTTCTTTAATATGAATGTAATTGGATTTGTATAGTAAAAAAACTACAAAAATAATTTTTAGATTAACTTTTTTCTAATATTAGTGTTTTATTTTAGTAAAAAAATTATGCAAGACACTCTGGGACACAAGTATTGATTATCTGACCCTTTTTCTTCTCTTTTTGGTCCAATGAATATTTGGGGGATCGGAGGATGAAAATAAGGGATTATGGGAAAACTGTCGTGGCACACAGTTAAGGTGAATAATTAGTTTAACCGTTACATAATCATGTGGCATGACTCTATGAGGTTCTAGTGGTGTTTTTCATGATTTAAAAACGTTTATTCATACTATGAAACATGACTAGTGAATCATGTGTCATTTCTAATGGTTTTTGAGGGGTGTCACACAATTTGAGAATAGTTTCCCAAAACCATATGGCCCCTATTGAAAATATTTCTCCCTTTGGATAGAGGGGGTTGCATGGTTGTTGTGTTGTTAAAATACCCATTCATCCAAACAAATCTTCTACATAGAGTGGATAGTATGGGTGCATGGTAAATTTTGATAGTTATTTATACCTTGTTTCCTCCTCTCAAAAATCATGCAACCACCTCCAAAATCATAAAAAGATGAATTTTAGCCGTTTTAACTTAGTTATTTTAAAGCTTAATCACCCCTTAATCCCATTGTTTAACATACCAAGTATTCCTTAACACGTTGAAGGTCTCAAAACATTAATTCTATAGGGAATCCCTTCATTATTAAAGGATCACATTGAGGTATGTTGCAACTTTGATCTAGTTTCCCATCTTCTTTGTAGATCAAAACTAAATCTCTTCTCCCCTCATATTATTAGAACCCAATTGGGATGTTATTCTGAATATATAGGATTTGATGAAGTATTTACATTGTTTATTATGGATATAGGATTGTGAGTACATGATCTACTCTCCCTTAATCCCTTTTTTCGATGGAAATTTATTATACCTCTCTTTTGAGGCAAGTATTTCTATAAAAGAGTTATTTATATGAATTACATATCATTATTATAAAATTATTTATGGTTATTTGTTAATTTGAATTGATTTTTGGTTTCATGGTATTTCATTGAAATATTCATTTTGTAATGGTGGGTTTGATAAAAAAATGTGTTTTTAGACACTGAAGAAGATTTCCTTGGAATTGAAAATGTTTTATAAGATATGATCACGGTTTTAAAATGGATATTGAAAAACCTGGAACATTGAGAACCTTGGGTGTGGTGGGAAAGGGTCATAGATGACCTTAGTGTTTGTGGCCCTAGTAGTGTTTAATTTGTGACATAGATGGACTATAGTAGGACTTGATATTGGTTTGTACCAACTTATTCATGGTATATGATCTCTTATTTATAATACATATTCTAATAGTTAAGGCCCAATGTCTTTTCCTTTTTTAATTATGTTTATTTATAACATGGTGACTTTTTTCATGGATTTTTTCTTACATGGTTTCACATATGGTTTTATCACATGTCTTTAAATGATTGATTATGACATGGATTCATGTTTACATACTTACCATATAGTTTATAGATATTATTTCATAATTTATTACTTATACTTTTCATATTCTCAGTTTTGTGAATCATAAATGACTTTATTAAAACAAAATGAAAATGAATTAAAAATGGGTTTGGATTTTAGAAAATGATTTGTATAACTATTTCATTTTTAGAAGCTAGAACTATTGTATCCATGATATTAAGTTGTGTATAGAATATGTGGTGGTATTATACTATGCTTTATTATCATAGATTTGTTTTTTTTTACTTTGGGTAGTTATAGAAGTTAAATTATAGAATTTAGGTAATGGGAAGGGAATGTTGTAGCATATTGGATTCTCTTATTATTGTTTCCTTCTGTTTGGGATGGTTTTGAGGTGACTATTTCTCAAAAGGAGACTTTTTTTTCACGTTCTATTCATAATTCTTGGATTCTCTAGTTTGGATTATATTGTATTGATAATTTGTGTATCTCTTTCTTATGAATTGTACTCTTCATGTCTAACATATTTTTCTCTATATGAAACTTGTTTCTTTTATCATGTTTAACCTCACCACTATGATGGGAGGAATCAGGTTTGTTATCTAGTTTACTCATGTTGGTTTATTATAGAATGGTATCATAGGGATTTTTATCCTAGAGTTTGTTAATAATTCTAGATTTTTGTTTTATTTCATGGGTATATAAGATTTAATAGCATCAGAATTTAGGTAGTAAGTACGGGATAGTTCTTGTCCAGATCACTTCCTTGTCTAAAATTGAATTACTATGGGGGGTCAATTTTTTTTACCATTTTCCAAATAAGGATTTTGAATTCATTTGAATAAACTGGATGGGGAGTTTATTTGAATGGAACTTTTCCTTTTTAAATTATTTTTTTTGTTTATAGAATTCTTGACATCATTAATTTATAGAGATATTAATTCACAGATGTGAATTCTAAAATTTGGTCCTTTGATTTTAGGTTATTCTTTAAAATTGATTAGTCTTCTATTGTGATTAATAGAAAATAACAATGAGGACAGTTCTTCCAAATCTGAGAGAGTGGAATATTCCAGACTATATTTTCAGATGAACCCCCTACTTGATCCTTATTTGTTTGAAGTTATAATATATACAAATAAAAATATAGATGAGGTGGGTGTCGAGATACTAGGACGTGTGGTGGATCACGGATATGAATTCACTGAGAAATATACACCCATATTCTTTTGTGACAATGGACCACAAGAATACAAGGAGTGGATTGAGAGGATTGAGATATTCTTTAACTTCATGAATACTCTTAGGGACTCTAAGGTGTGTTTCCAAATGTATATACTCAGGGTACCAGAAATGAGATTGTGGGACTATATTGTCCATGTTAAGTTTCATGAGGACCTTACCTGGGATTATATCAATAAAATAATCAACTAGTATTTTTTACCTTGATATATTACATGTAGTAAATACCTAGTAGTTTCTAAAGATGGAGAAAAGGGACTGTATTTTTTGAGAGTATTCCACCCTTTTTGTTGAGTGGGTGTATATGGAACAAGAAATAGTCACCATTGAGTACCTAAAGGAACAAAGGATTGAGTTGGTTTTGAGGCCTAATATTTGTTTTATGTTGATTCTCATTCATCTACCTAACGTGAAAGAGGTATTAAAAAAGATACTTTGGTTATGGTAGACATATCTGGAAAGATAAGAATGGGTGGAGCATTGGTTGGTGCAGTTGGTAGCCTAGGTTTGTCTTCAAGCCATAAAAGGAAGCATATGGGTGGTAAATTCTCATTAGGACCTATTTATGGGGCTTCATCAGGATATAAATAGTTTGTATGATATTATTATGGGAGGTATGGTCATATTATGAATGTCTTTACAAAATCTCAATAGAAATTTCATTGTTTTATATTATTGGTTCATCAGATTAATTTTCTGGAAAGAATATTCTGGGGATGTACGGCAGGATCCACTCTCATAAGTGGTTCATAAGTTCATAATGATACTTTAAAGGGTATTTGGCCTTATCCTTAGTTAAATGGGGGTGTTCATGTGGATAATACAAGATTAATTTATGCATCAATGTACTCACCAGAGGAATCTGAACTAAGGAGAGATACTATTAGAATTATAGTGTTTATTTTTTATTCTATGGTGATATCATTGTTTGATATATGTGATACTCATTCTTTTATATGGTAAATTTTATTTCATGATTTCGGTTTATGTTTTTAACTAATGTTGTGACTATTTTATATTTCCATACCTTTGGTATTTATATTCAAAAAATGTTCCATGTGTCCCGTGTGTCAAGTTATTATAGAAGACTACGAGGTGATATATGACTCTTTAGTTCATGGTATTGAAATATTATACTTGATACTTAGCATGGATTTAATGATTAATGTTAAATCTCTAATAAATTATTATCATCATCTAGTTTATTTTTTATCATTCAATGGGGTCACTCATCTTTTTCAAGGTTAGTGGGACTCTATATTTGGAATGGAGGGAATTTGTTTCCTTATGGTTGGGTAATCTCATGAAAATTTTCATAGATGTTTCTAGATGATGTAGACTATTATTTGAGAGGAATTATTCCTAAAGTGGTCTGTGTGTGCCTCAATGACTTTCTAGATTATTTTTTTACCATAGTAGAGATAGTTAGAGTAAACTACAGACCTTATCCTTAGTACGATTCCCATTTTAATTCCATGTTATGGAATAAAACTTTCTATGTTGGTGGAACATAAAGTCCTACTTGAGTATATAGATGTTAAGGGATTTATTCATCCACAAATTTCCCTATGGGATTCACCAATTATTTTTTACAAGACTAAAAATGGTACTTTAGAACATTTTTTAGATTATAGAAAGATAAATTAGGTGACCATTATGAGAAAATATCATTTTCCTAGGATTGATGATATTTTTGACCATATTATTGGGGCATGATAGTTTTCAAAATTGACCTTTGGTCAAGGTACCTCTAGTTGATATCTTAAGAAGAAGATATACCTAACAAATAATTTATTTTATGATATGGGCATTTGTATTTTCATGTTATTCCATTCGGTCTCACTAACACTCATACGGTTTTCACGGATTTGATAAACCATTTATTTAATCAATTCTTGGTCTCTTTTTCTTATGTTCATGTATAATATTTTCGTCTAATCCATATCATAGAAGGAAAATAAATACCACTTTAATATCATTCTTATGACATTGAGGTAAAATTGTATGTACAGTAATATCTCCAAATGTGAGTTTCAGAATTGATAATTAAATCATTTATGGAATTTTATATCTACTAGGGGCCTCTTAGTGGATACTAAAAAGTTACTGGATGTTATGCCCTAGGAGATGTACATAAATGTGTTTGATATCCAAAATTGTTTTTGGTTTGGTTTTTTATTAAATGATATTTTTTCAAACTTATGGAATCTTGCATATATTATGACATATTTAACCAGTAATGGTGTAAAGTCTGTGTGGAATGATAAGTGTGAGTGATCTTTTGAGGAACTGATGGTGATATTGACTTCAGCTCCATATTTTATTCTTATTAAACCAGGTTAGGTTATGATTTTTTCTTTTATTCCTTGGTAACAAGTTTGGTATATGTCTTAATGTAGTGTAACTAGGTGGTGGCCTATGGATCTTTCCTATTATTCCCCAAATGAGAAGAACTACCCATCCCTAGATCTGGAGTTGGATAAAATGTGGAATCTCTTTATCTTTGGGGAGAAGTTTATAGTGTATTCTTATCAAAATGGTTTGAAATATATTTTTACTTATAAGGATTTGAACTTATGATATAGTTTTCGGTTTTAGTATCTTCATACTTTTGATTTTGACAATACATGCACTCCTATGAAAGGGAATCTAGATGTTGATTTGTTGAGCAAAAAATTTATAACACAATCTGTCAAAGAATATATATAAGAGAGGTATTGTACTAGTTTAATTGCTGAAATTATCATGATAGTGGAAGAAGGTGGTGGGTGGGTAATTCTATCTTTGATAAAGCATGAACCTTCATTTAATTAGAGGGTTCAACTCAAGAATATGTATGGCCCCATGTGATGGAGATTTAGTAAAATCCCTTTTTGGGGGGATTCCATGAGTGAGTGGAATCAATCTACTTATGGTGGTTATTATTTTTGAAAACGTTTGGTTTTTCATCCTTTCATATGGTGGTGGTAAATGGAATGTTGAGACCATTATTGATGGTATGGACACCCATGTACTACCAATATGTATCATGGTTTTAGACGCCGGTTTTTGGACATATGTTTGAGATGGTCAATTGAAAATTTCACAGTGTCATGCTTCTTAGAGGATTAAGGTCGACCTCTAGAGACCTTCTCTTCTGTTACAGAAATCAACCATTATAGTGTGGAAATGGGATGATATTTCCATATATTTTATTATTGGTTTACCAAGAACTCCTAATGGGAAGGATTAAATTTTGGGTACCATTGATAGACTCATGAAATTGGTGAATTTCCTACCCATTAAGGAGATGATGATGTTGGAACAACTTTGATACTTTTATATTTAAGAGTTTTTGAGAATTCATGGGGTTCCCTATGTGGTTGTTTCTAAAAACAACACAAGGTTCAGATCCAGGCTATGGAATTTTTTTAGGACGAAACAGGTTCTTAATTGAAATTAATCAGGACTTATCATCTGTAGATAGATGGATAGACAAAGATAGATATCTAGTTTTTAGAGGATATACATTGGGATTTCATACATGATTTTGATAGATCTTTGGAAAATAATTTTCCACTGGTAGAATTTTCCTATAATATTATTAATCATGCTTCAATAAATCTGGATCCCATTGAAGAACACTATGTCTGGCCATGTAGGTCTCCCTTGTGTTGGGAAGTGTTGAGAGTGTGTTCCTTGCTGGGGATGAGTAATTTTAAGAGTTGATGGAAAAGGTTCTGTTGATATAGATTTAGTTGATAACAATATATATCCATCATAAATCTTATATAAACTATCATCACCAACATTTAGAGTTTGGGTTTGGTGATATGGTTTTTATTAGAGCTTCACCTTGCCTATGAAATTGTCGGTTGGGTAAGCATGGTATGCTTCCATAGAGTATTATTGCCCACATTAAGACTATGGAGTGACTTAAAAAAGTGGAATATCATTTGAACATACCATCTTGTTTGAAATTTATCTAAAATGTGTTTCATGTTTCCCAGCTGAGGAGGAGTCTAATAGATCCTTCCCATAACATTTAACGGGAGTATATTGATCTTGATCCCAATACCACAACTGTTGAAGAACCAGTACATATTATGGATCACCAGGATAATATAATGCATAGTAAAACTATTTTATTTGTATTGTATTGTGTCAGTGTGGATGGGATAGCCATATGATTTGGGAGTGGTAATTATTCATGAGGAAGCACTGGCCTTCTCTTTTGTAGGTCTAGAACCTTTAGGAGTTTATAGGGATAAAAAGTGTTTATGGTGGGGAGAACTGTGATGCACTCTATTTCATAGGCACACCATAGTTGTGCCTTGGTTTTTGAATTTTGGGTTCAGGGATGATTTGTGGGGTCATAGGTCAAAACAGGGGAATTTTTGAGAAAAAAGGAAGGCCACATTGTTATGGTGCATAATTATCTTAACTGTGCAATAATCACATGACATGAATATTTGAGGTTCCAATGATTTCTTTCATGGTTTGATAATAGTAATTAAAACTTTGAAACATGCTCTGGGAATCTTTTATGGAGTTTGTGGGATTTCCATGGGTATCACACAGTTTAAGAATTATTTTCCCATACCATATGGCCCCTAATGAAAATCAAGAACCCATTGAAAAGAGGGGGTTGCACAGTTAGTGAACGATATAACTAACATTGCATAAAAACCATTTCTCCAACCATAATGTACTCTTTAGAAACATCATTATTCTATATAGTTGTTTAACCATGATTCCCGTTCCAAGAAACTCTTGGTAACCCCCTCTAAACTCTTAAAAAGAATAATTTTACCCTTTTTCATTGTCATTTTAAATCCTAATCACGATATAATTTCATTTTGTCTCATCATAAATCTTACCATGTTCTGTAATGGTCTCTACCTTTGGATTATAAGTAGAATCCTTTTGTTCATGATGAATCAAATTGTGGTATGTTGTGGTTTTGATTTGATTCCCCTGCTTCTTTGTAGATTTATGTTAAACCTATTCTCCTCTCCTCTTATTGGAACCCAATGGGGTTGTGATGCTATATTATATGGTTTTGATGGAGGATCAATGTTGTTTCTTATGTATCTATTAACACGATTACCTAATATAAACTTCTCCAATATCTGTTTTTGAAGGCACTTTGTACTACCTCAGTTTAAATGTACGTGTTTCTATACAAATGGAAAATTAAATAAAGTACTTATCATTATTATAAAATAACATTGGGTTATTCATTTATTTTTAAGTGATTTTTGGTTCAAGGAACATCTTGTAAATAATCATGTTTTTAATGGGTTTTTATTTAAAATGATTCTTTTTCACACCATGTATTTGATTAAATGATTGAATGGTGGTTTTGATTCAAAAATGGGTTTTCAAATATTGAAGTGGGTTGGATTGGATGGGAAAAATTCTTTATATATTATGATCATGGTTTTAAATTTATTTTTATAAAATTGGAAAATTTAGAACCTTGGGTTTGTTAGGAAATGGATATAGTTGACCCTAGTGTGTGTGGAACCAGTAGGGGTTACTTTGTGATATCGATGGACTGTGGTAAGACTCAATATTGGTTAGTACAAGATTATGTTGGGTTTATGAAATTTTATTAATAGTATGTATTCCCATAGGCTATGAAACAATATGGGGTTCTTTTTTATTTATCGTTATTTATTATAGTATGGGTTTCTTAAAGGATTGTTGCTCACAATTGTTCACATGAGGTTGTATCACATGGCCCGAAATGATAGATTATGTCATGAATGTGTGTTTAATATTTAACCCTGTGGTGTATGGATATGATTTTTTTCCACGTATTCTTGTAATATTATTTTATTTTTGAATATGAAATAATTTCAGGAAAACCAGTGGAAAATTATTTACAAATTGTCTGGATTTGTCAATTTCTTTTTAAGATTGTTTATATTTTAAAAGCATGAAAAAATACATTCTTGATATTAGACATTACATAGACTCTGTGGTGGTATCCTATATGAATTTTTTCACACACCCTACTTTATTAATTTTGGTTGTTGTAGAAGTTATATTGGAGGATTTGGGTAGAGGGAATGGAATCTTATAGCATGTTGTCTTCTCTTGTTATCGATGCCTTCAGTTTATGATGATTTATAGCTGAATATTGTTCACATTGAGACTTGTAGATATTTTTTATTCACAATTTGTTGTTTATATATTTTGGATTGTATTATATTTATATTTTTAGTATCTTTTTATTCCACATTGTACTCTAGTTGTATGCCTTGTTTCGGTTTACATGATACTTTTTATGTAATCCTCTTGCACCACACCACCGATTTGGACCATCTCGGTTTTATTGTCTATTTGACTCGAGTTTTTTCATTACAAAGTATATTTTGATTAGATAATAATACAATATATTTATTATATAAATAATTTATTAATATTAAATTAATTATTAATTGGTAGGAAATAAGAATAGAGAATAGTTAAAATTTTAAAAATATCATTTCCAATATAAATATTTCTCTACTATATTTTTTGATTTTTTTTAATATTGAATTATAATATTTTATAAATTTTATAAGAAAAGATGAGAGTATTTTTTGGATAAATTATAGTAATATTTTCTAAATATTAATTTTTATAATTTCTTTGAAATACATATTTTATGTGTGCAAATGTTAAAAATAATTTTCCCCGGACATATTAATATTTTTTCATAAAATTTAATATTTATCTAGAATAAATAGATGAAAATTATATAATTTATCCAATATTAATTTTATTCATTGAAAATAAATTTCTTCTGATAATGATTTATTACCATAGTAAAAGTGAAATGATCATTTTCAAAGAATAATTTTTGTGAGTGTTTCATAATTATTGTCTATATAAATTAGATTAATCTATATAGAAATATGACTCTAATATGATTCTTAGAAACATGAAAAATTACAAAATCACCCATTTTATTATTAACTAATAAAAATAACAATAAAAAACATAATATATATAAATAAATTATTCTACAAAAACAGTTTATCAAGTATCTAATATTAATATTTAAAAGTAATTTTATTCATATTCAGAAACTGAATTAGTTTAATTAGATCCTAAATTAGTATCTATAATGATTAAATTTGGTATGAAGTATGTTATTTTATTTTTAGTAATAAAATAAATCAAATTGTTAATTTTTAATCATGATAAATAATGGTAAGGTGAAAAAATGAGGTATCTCAAATTTCTAGTAATTAAAAGGTCACACATACCTTTTATAACTTATTGTGAGGAATTAAACTCATACCCACATGTATTATCAAACATCTCTCTACCTAAATCACTAAACCCTTATTAATTTCCATTATTATAACTTATATAACATTCTTTTCTAAAGATTTCCCCTCTTTATCACCTATAAAAGGAGATCACTTCCTCCCACTTCAATTCACAGCCATAGTTTGAAATGACAATAAATATTTGAATTATTTATTTATTTTATATACACTTAAATTCTAGGATTCCCTATACCCAAAAAATTTCCCCAATCCCATCATTTGCAATGGATTCTTCAAGAGAAGATGTAGATTCTAATTATAGTTATTACATACCCATTTTTTATTCTTTTCTCTTCCCATATACCCTCCTACAAACCCATTATAACCACACACACACACAAATATATGTATATATAATAAAATCAGTATAAATAATACAAATAATTTTTTATATTTATGGTATAAACATTATATGTTCTCTTCCCATTCAATTAAGAAAAAATGAAATTATTTCCCATGTTTATGTGAGGACAACCACCTCCATGAATGAGATGTTTCATTTTTCATCACCAACATTGAAAGATGAATCTTTAAATATTTTTAGATAATGTATATGTTATTTTTGTCAGTGTTTATTTTTTTAATACAAATTAGGACTTAAATTATTCATAATATAACTAAATGATCGTTGTAATGTTAACTATATTAAACAAGCATACTAAAAGTGAAATATTTTTATTCAAACAATGTAATATATTCATATCCATTAATTATTCATCTAAATCCTCAACATTTTAATATACTATAATAAAAATAAACTAAATTAGATCATTATTGTTCTTGTATAATTAAATAATAACTAAACCACCTCATAATCATCTATTAATCTTTGTTGGTTCGTGTTTGGGTCAATTTAACCTCCTAATTGAACATACTATGAATTTATATCATAATTGACTATAATATATTATTTACTCGTATAATATGAAATAAATGTTTCAATAATAAATTTTTATTGTAGTTTTATATCAACACCTAACTCATTATTTAAGAAATCACCCTTCATTCATTATAAATCACTGAAACATTCTGGTCATCGATTTCCACCTCATGGATCAAAAAAACTACTATAGAATGATATTATATATTTATAAACTATTTTAGAATATCAATTATATTATATTAGATAAACTAATAGTGACATAATTTTGAAAAATAATACATACTAACACCAACTTTATGAAACCAGTTCAAAGCAATAAATATAATTACACCTGATGTTAAAAATATGTAAAAACAAACTTATATATATATATATCAAGGTTGTAAATAAAGAGTATAATTGGTTATAATTGTTATTAATGTTCTTGGGTATGTATTTAATGATATTTATTTATTTATGTGGGATGTTTGGTTCATGTGATGAACAAACCACCATAGAGATAAAGGTTTTCATCCCAAATTCATCTTGTTGAGACAAGTTATGTATTGTGAGAATAATTCTATTTATGTATTTTATATACATAAAAATTTATATATAATATCATGAATAATATTTTAATAATTTCATGTAAAGATAAATTATAATCCCCCACTTTCATGGAGTTTTGACTCAAATTCTTTCAATGGAGGAAGGATTTTATTATTCTCAATTCAGTTTATTTTAGACCTATTAAATATTGTTCACCATTATTCCCTGTATTTTATTCTATTTAGTTACTATCACATGAAATACCTATCCTTTATTTAATTTTATTTCATGGCATATACTATGTCAAATAAATTTCTTTTCTTTAAATTTATTTTGGATCAATTATTACCCCAATCGAACAAGTTTTTTGTAACTAAATTTTTATTCATTGAGTTATGATAATTCACATGAACATATTTCATATAAGTTCTTTAAATTATTATATATGGTTATATTATGTGTTATTCCCACATGGTTTAAATTTTCTCTATATAAACCTATTTTAAAATGTTTATTCTTTGTATATTATGTTTCCCATAACGGATATTGATAAATCAAGATAGCTTTACATGATTAATATTGTTTCATCATGAAATTATTTCTCCCCCCTTTGGGTTATCACACATTGTTATTATATAAAATAATTTATGTTTTTTTCTTCCATTTAAATTATCATCTTAAAAAGGACAAACCCTAGTGGGGTTTATGATTCATGATATTTATATCTTATCATTTAGAGTATTTAACTCATGGTATCCAACATGTAAATTATTAATCCCTTCATTTGTGAAACAATTAAAATAATTATGTTTACATGTATGATTTTAATATATTTCAATATACTTATTTGTTTCATTTGTAACACTATGGTTATATTATTTTGAATCCATACATCCTCTTTCTATGTATTTATTATGATCATCTTATTCTATTATTGAGTTATCCATATACTAATTGGCAAATACAATGTTAGCATTAAATTTTATATAATTCATACTAAATGATTATGTTCACCTATAAAGAATTTTATTCCTTTGAAAAAATTATATATATTGGGATTTCATATATTATTATTCCATTATATATTATTATTATAAATTTTATAGTGTATTTTATAACCATCAACCATTTTTTCCCAAATTAGTTATGATCATGTTATCCCTTTTATTAACAAGGGGAGAATTAATTTCATTCCATATATTGTTATTCCCAAACATATGATTATTAGAATGTAAACTATGTAATGGTTGATGAGAAAAATTCTTTCGTTGGATGTATTATAATTATGTTATCCCTTTTATTAACATGGGTAAAATTATTCTCATTCTTGATGACTATTTACTGTTAACACATGTTTATTATTTCATTGATTTTATTATTTCTCATTATATGTATGTAAAAGTTTTATTGAGAAGATTTTACTTTGGGAATTGTATGAAATATCTTGATGAAATTTATGGTGAACACATTGGAAAAAATTAAGTGGCGGGTGCAGATTAGAATTATATATCCCCTAGATTAATTGATAAGTCTTGTAGGAAAAAATAATTTTGTTTATTTAGTGTATGAATACCCAATTCCATAATATGTCTTGACTGCGGTCTTAAAGATAATTAAATTTTTTAGAAAAAGGGCTTGAAAATAGTTTTTTATATTTGGAATTATACCTTCAATGAATATGAAATCAATATTCTTCTTATCTTTATTTTCATTTATTATCATTGATATATCATTCTCCTAGATTAATGTTGAATAAATCTTAATGCTTTTTACCTATTACATCCAAAATATTTATGCCATTTTTATTCCATGATTGATTCATTTATATTTTCCCTTTACAAATAATTTTAGGTCACCCCTTTTATAAGGTCCCAGCCTTAAACCTTACTTAATCTTGAGTTATTACAAGATTACACATTGAGGATCTTTTTGGGTTTAGAGTTTTAGAGAATTAGATCATAAAACTTGCATTACATTCCACATATAAACAAAGTGGTTACATAAAGATAGTATTCTTCATTCCCATCAATGGAAAGACATTTAAAATAAAACATGGATTATTTCTTGACACTTCCTTGACACTATCATCATATCATGTACCTTTCCCTTGACCTGTGAAAAACATTTCAAAAAAACATGGGATGAGCATAAAAAGCTCAGTATGGGTTATAAAAACATAGAAAGTAAACATGGGTACATATATACATAAGAATGAAATCATAATTTACCCATAAAACATAGGCACTTTAACATACCTATAAAATCATGAATAAATCATAGAAATCGTAGGACATAAAGGTAACTTGAGTCATTCATAACATTCTTACGTAGGGAGTAACCCTCTTGGTTACGTTTGGAATACCCATCATAGTATATTCCCTAAAATCTCTTCGGAGAAACCTTAACGTTTCACTCCTTCGCGTTACCCAATGCATTGGAGAGCTATATCGGGCTCACCCGCCCTTAGTTTATCACGGAACCACCCGTCTTCATAATAATGCCCAAGAACCATAACATAATCGTATCACATAAAACATGCATAAAGGAAACATAACATTTCCACATTTCAATCACAAGATATCAATACAACACAAAAACATTGTGAAAACCATTTTCCATACCAAAATAAAAGAAAGGTAAAACATGGTATTTATTTTTCTTTTTAAAAAAAGGTATGGCTTGTAGAGGAATCCGAAACTCAAATAACGGTCACGACGGCGGAGAAGTCTTTGTCACCGCATACGTACGACAAAAACATTCCCTTTTGTCGTTTAGTAAACGCTTCGTATAAAAAAAGATTTCTTTTGAATAAATGTAAAAGTCAAAGGGGTTTATACACCGTATAAAAGAAAGTTGTTTATAAAATAAAATATGCCTCAAAGAAAGGAGATTGAGACGAAGTCCCATACCTCGTATCCGACTTGACCCGACCATTCTTTAATCTCCTGAATAATAAACTTGAGTTAATCTCTAATTGCTTGAGAACGTTTTTCAAGTTCACTATTCCTTTTATACCATGTTATGGACATCATGTAATCATTTATGTTAATAATGTTCATTTTGTCGGTATTTGGTTCTTAAGTCAAAAATAGACTTCTTACACTTACATGTTGTTAATTTGGTCAAAGGTTCGTTATATCCAGAATGATATTAATGATTTGGATAACATATACATCATATATATTCAGCATATACGTGTATTTATAATATTACATCACATTTAGAGGTAAGAAATGAAATGCACCGTTCATGGAGACGGTAAGCCGTACGTATGCATGAACGCTACTTCCATTTCTATTTCGTTTTTTTTTTTTGGAATGGAATAATAATTATATAAGAGTAAATTATAATTCCAGTATAATAACATATATAATATCATTAACTTTATCCTTTACACATCCCACATATGGTATTAACGAATCAAATCACTTTCAGGGGGCGGTAGTCCGCACTTCCTAAAATGAAGATATCGTGTTTACCCATAATGGAAACCATAAAGGTATGCCCAAAATGGAAAAAAACAGAAGCTTAAGGAAAACATAAACATATCATATATCATATATAAAAATAGTTACATAATAATGGTCACCTTTGAAGGTGTTAAATGAGTATTGAACAATCATCATTTCGGGAGGCAGAATTTTTCCATCCACGGAAACCGTATGTTCTTTAACCATTTGATGTAGTTGTGTGAGAGTGTAGCTCAAATAAATCTTATAACAACATCCTAGTATATTTAAGATACTGGTTTTGTTACAAAAGAAGTAAATAAATAGATTTTAGGGGGTTGGAGAAGCAAAATAAAACAAATGAACATGAGAGAATGAATTACCTTTAAAAGTGTAACTCCTTTTGATTTGAGCCTAAAGGCTTCCTTTGAAAGGATTATGCCCAAAGGGAATCCTCTAGGATGAGTAGAGGGATGTGGAGATAGTAAATGGGCAGGGTTTGGCCGATCCAAAGGCTTGATGAGTGTGTGAAATGAGGTAGAGGTGGGGGCCTTTTATAAGAGGAGAGGAGGGGCACTTTTGGAAAGTAAATAAATATTACTTTATTTGAAAATGTGTTTCGGTTTTAAAAGGTCCCACATTGATATAAGTCGTGGATAAGGTGATAAGGGTTCGAAATCCACCCATACAATAAGTTTTTGACATGTGTAGGTTTTATATTTTTCATTATCTTTCCATTTTATTTAAATCGTTAAATAATGAGGTCATCGCTGCATCATCATGATGTCATAAATAATTTAATTTATTTAATGTCTAAAAATTATAAAAAAAATACTATGATGTAGGAAATCTTTTTAGATTTACAATGACTATTTATAATCAAAAATCTTATCTTTATAACCCCATGTAAAAATTCTTTTCGTAAGACATATTATGTTTGTGTCATTTTTACTTTAACATTTAATAAAAAGTTATTTATGTCATTTCCCAACCAAAGTGTCTCCATGGGGTCCCCAAGTTTACCCATGGCTTGTCTTGGTCGTCCATGACACAACAAATAAGGTTGGGACATGTTTCTAGGTCATTTCATATTATTAAAGCATTATTTATACCTTAAACTACCCTAATTACCACTAATCGCGATTAAGAACTTAATAAGTTACTATTCACCAAAAAATTATTTTAATCTCATTGAACCACATTTTACTTATTAATGACAACCATGTATGTCTTATTTTTGAATTTATAAACACAATGGTGGCAAAATTTCATTTAAACGGAAAATCAGTTTTTATAAGTACCACTTAGTGGTTTCACTATTCATCAAAAATAGAAGTTTTTCAGAAAATTACCAAAAATTCACCCTAAGCTATATTTGATATTCCGAATTCAAAAATGAAGTATATTTTACAAAATTCAATACATATAAGTCAAATTAATTAATTTAATAATTAATTCCCGCTGCCAGAGCAAATAGCATGTTATTACAAAACAATAAGTATCAAAAGATTGACACCAGTTTAAGTCTAATTTCAAAGTGAAATTGATTCCAATGACCACCATTGGATAAAATGGTAAAAAATATTCATATTACACATTAAGACCAATTCAAAAGATAATCTAATCATATAAATAAATTAGATTAAAAAGCAGTTTTGATGTAAAATGCAGTATTTTTAACTATTCATTAAAAAAATGAACATTGTCAGAAAAATACCAAAAATTCACACAAAATAAATTTTGTTGTCCCAATCATAAATAATAAGTTTATTTTGACAAACATAGTTTATAAAATTGTCAAAATATAGATTAAAAAATGGTTTGCCATCAAAAGGCAGTAAAACAATCTTTTAAGAATATTAGTGTATTCCATGCATAAGATTGTATTTATTTTCATTTTAAGCCTCTATAACACTATCTTAATCATTAATAGACATAGATAAAAATATCTATTATTCATTACTTATTTGGGATGTTACATCCTTCCCCCCTTTAGAAAATTGCATCCCCACAATTTATTTACTTATCGAATAAATGGGGGTACTTATCCCTCATTGCATTTTCAGATTCCCATGTTGCCTCTTCAATCATGTAGTTTTTCCACAAAACCTTTACCTAGTGAATCACCTTATTCCGTAACACTTGCTCCCTGTGGTCAAGAATCTGGACCGGTTGTTCCTCATAAGATAGGTTCTCTTCCAGCTGAACTACCTCTAGACTCAAAACATGAGATGGATCTGGCATATACTTTCTCAACATCGAAACGTGAAAAACATTGTGTACCTGAGATAAACTCGGAGGTAAAGCCACTCGGTATACAACTGATCCAACTCTCTCCAAAATTTTGTATGGTCCAATGAACCTTGGACTCAACTTTCCTTTCTTACCAAATCTCATCACACTTTTCCAAGGATAAACCTTGAGAAAAACATGATCACCTACCTCAAAAGATAGATCCTTCCTCCGGTTATCCGCATAACTCTTCTGCCTGCTCTGAGCTGTTCTCATGTGTTTCTGAATCAGCTGAACATTTTCTGCCATCTATTCTACCAATTCTGGTCCCATCAACTTCCTTTCACCCACTTCATCCCAGAAAGCTGGAGTTCGACACCGCTTCCCATATAATGCCTGAAATGGTGCCATCTGTATACTGGAATGAAAGCTGTTATTATAAGAAAACTCAACCAAAGAAAGATGTTGGTCCCAACATCCCTGATAATCCATAGAACAAGCTCGTAGCATATCCTCCAATGTCTGAATTGTTCATTCTGACTGCTCATCTGATTGAGGATGAAAAGATGTACTAAAATTTAATTCAGTACCCAACGACTTCTGAAGGCCTTTCCAAAAGATAGAAGTAAACCTGAGATCACGATTCGATACAATGGAGAGAGGAACTCCATGTAACCTGACTATTTCTTTAAGATACAAACGGGAAAGTTGATCAAGAGAGAAAGTATCTCGTATAGTAAGGAAATGAGAAGATTTGGTCAAGTGATCAACAATAACCCAGATTGCATTATTACCTCGAGATGTCTTCGGTAATCCAACAACAAAGTCCATGGATATATTCTACCATTTCCACTCTGGCACTGGTAAAGGATGAAGCATCCCTTTTGGTAACAATCGCTCTGGTTTAACCTGTTGACATGTCAAACACTTTACAGTAAAATCAGCAATGTCTCTTTTCATTCCATCCCACCAGAAATACTCCCGCAGATCTCTATACATCTTAGTACTTCCTGGATGAACTGAAAATGGAGAACTATGAGCTTCACATAACAAATATATCTTCAACTGTGAATCACAAGGCACACACAATCTCTTCCCAAATCTCAAAACACAATCATTATCAATGTTGAATTCAGGCAACTTACTTTTCTGAACCAGCTCTACCTTTTTCTGCAACTCACTGTCTTGCTTCTGTGCTTGCTTGATTCTATCTGATAGAGATGATCTCACTGATACCTGAAACAAAACAGAAGGACTTCCTACACTAACAACTTCTATGCCAAAGTTCATCAAATCCTTAACCAAAGGATCACGTTCCAAACACAACATTGCTAATGAAGTATTACTTTTTCGACTCAAAGCATCAGCCACTTTATTTGCTTTTCCCGGATGGTAATGAATTGTACAATCATAATCCTTGATTAATTCTAGCCATCTCCTCTGTCTCATGTTTACCTCTTTCTGAGTGAATATATACTTTAAACTTTTGTGATCGGTATATATTTCACACTTTACTCCATACAAATGATACCTCCAAATTTTTAAAGCAAAAACAACCGCAGATAATTCCAAATCATGTGTAGGGTAATTTACCTCATGAGTTTTCAACTGTCGTGAAGCATAAGCAATTACCTGATCATTCTGCATTAGGACGCAACCAAGTCCTTTCAATGAAGCATCACTGTATATAACAAACTCACCATTCCTGGAAGGTAGTACCAAAACTGGAGCATTCACCAATCTTCTTTTCAATTCCTGAAAACAATCATCACATTCTTTTGTCCAGATAAACTTAACAACCTTCCGAGTTAGCTTAGTCATTGGACTAGATAACAGTGAAAAATTTCTAACAAACCTTCGGTAATAGCCCGCCAAACCAAGGAAGCTACAAATCTCAGTTACATTTGTGGGTCTTGGCCATTCTTCCACAACTTTTGTTTTTGCAGGATCAACAGTTATTCTATCTTTAGAAACAATGTAACCAAGGAAAGAAATTTGTTGCAACCAAAACTCACACTTGCTGAATTTCCCATACAGTTTCTTTTCTTTTAAGGTTTGCAAGATAACCCTTAAATGTCTTTCATGCTCCTCTTTACTTTTAGAAAACACCAAAATATCATCAATGAAAACCACCACAAACTTATCCAAGAACTCATGGAAAATTCTATTCATTAAATCCAAGAATACAGCAGGTGCATTGGTTAGCCAAAAAGGCATTACTACAAATTCATAATGGCCATATCTTGTACAGAACGCGGTCTTCGGAATATCTGCCTCCTTTACCTTCAGCTGATGGTACCCCGATCTCAAGTCAATCTTTGAAAAAAACTGAGCTCCTTGGAGCTGATCAAACAAATCATCGATATGAGGCAATGGATATTTGTTCTTAACAGTGATATTATTCAAGGCTCTATAATCAATGCAAAGTCTCATAGAACCATCTTTATTTTTAACAAATAAAACAGGAGCACCCCATGGTGATGTGCTAGGTCTAATGAAACCTTTCTCTAATAAATCTTGCAATTGCTCCTTCAACTCTAAAAGTTCAATTTGTGCCATTCGATAAGGGGGTTTTGAAATTGGCTTAGCATCAGGAACTAAGTCAACAGTAAACTCAACTTCCCGATCTGGTATTGTTTCAGGCAACTCATCAGGAAAAACATCAGGATACTCATTTACCACTGGCACATCATTAATCTGAACAGTTCCTTTATTTTCAACGACGTGTGCAAGGTAACATTCATTTCCATCTTTTACAAGTTTCTCAGCCTCTTGATATGTTATCAAAAGTAAGGGTTCATTCCTGTAAACAAACAGAAAGTCTTTCTGAAAAGAAACTTCTTTAGCTCTACAGTCAATCTTAGCATGGTAAATAGAGAGCCAATCCATACCCAGGATAACATCAAACTCTACTAGAGGTAGAACAATAAGGTTTTCAAGTAGGTTCCTTCCACAGATAAGGATAGGAAGATTCTTATAAATTCTTTTTGCCTCAACATTTCCCCCAGGTGTTTTTACCAAAATTTCAGGAGTCATTTCTTGAGATGGTATTCC
This sequence comes from Viscum album, assembly GCA_963277665.1. Classification (NCBI taxonomy): domain Eukaryota; kingdom Viridiplantae; phylum Streptophyta; class Magnoliopsida; order Santalales; family Viscaceae; genus Viscum; species Viscum album. The sequence goes on along the minus strand of OY728138.1, from coordinate 281,638,032 downwards.
CATTTTACTAGAAAAGGTTTCAGAGATGAAAGAATGTGTAGACCCTGAATCAAACAACACACTGGCATAATATGAAAAAACAAACAAAATACCTGATACAACTTTATTTGATGGCCCGACATCTGCTGAAGTAGTTGCAAAGGATTTCACCACCCCTTTCTTCTTGTAGTCTAACTGCTTCCCATCACTCAAGCTATTTTCCGGACACTCGTTTGCATAGTGACCCATCTCATTGCACTTATAACATTTCACTAACTGTAAATCAAATTTGTTCTTACCTTCACCTTGATCCTTTTCAGTGAAATCACGAGCCTTATGTCCCATCTTACCACATTGGTAGCACTTTCCAGAATTCAGAAGACATTCCCCAGCATGCCTTTTGCCACATTTATCACAAACTGGAAACTTAGTTCTCTTACCATCAGACTTTTTTGAAGAATTATTACCTTTCTCCGGCCACCTCGGTCTCTTCTTCTGTTGGTTGTTATAGAACACTTGGTCATCGGAAAACTCCATTTCCACCTTCTCAGCACATCGAACAAGCTTTTAATAACTTTTAAACTCTTGAGAAGCTAATTCCCTTCGATATTTTGTCTTTAATCCTGAGTAAAAACGATTGATTTTACTATCAAGGTCTCAGATAAAATTTGGAGCATACCTTGCCAATCGAGTGAACCTTTCTTCATAGGCAGCCACTGAGTCTTCCTCTTGCCTCAATTCCAAGAATTTATTTTCCATCCTAAGTCGAATATCCTTAGGAAAATACTTCTCAAGAAACATACCTTTGAATTCATCCCAGTCAAGAGCATCAATCTCATCGGTGTCCCTAATATTTTTAACCATAGACCACCACTGATCTGCTTCACCCTCCAAACAGTAAATAGAAAGACTAACCTTTTGATTGTCTGAACACCCCATGACATCAAAAATCTTCTCCAGTGATTTAATCCACCCTTCAGCTAGCACAGGGTCAGATGATCCTCTGAATGATGGTGGATGTTGCCTCATGAAATGTTCCACCACTGACATGTTCCTCTACGGTTGGTCTGGCTGATCTCGTGTATGGATACCACCGCCATTTATCGCTTGAGTCAACAGCGCCATTACTGCAACAAACTGTTCAGTTCCAATTCCGACCATTTCTGGATGCTGATTCGGAAGGTTATTTCCTTCTGTATGCCTTCTTAGCACTGCTTCCCTGTTTCCTCTGCGGAAAACCATTCTGAACAAACATGTCTTAGATAAAGCAACATGGTAATCTTTAAATGCTATATCATTTCAAAAAAAAAATATTTTTGGATAATCATTTAATAGAATTCTAACACCTAAAGTTATCTGAACCGACCTTTGATACCAACTATAAGGCCCCAGCCTTAAACCTTACTTAATCTTGAGTTATTACAAGATTACACATTGAGGATCTTTTCGGGTTTAGAGTTTTAGAGAATTAGATCATAAAACATTCATTACATTCCACATATAAAAAAAGTGGTTACATAAAGATAGTATTCTTCATTCCCATCAATGGAAACACATTTAAAATAAAACATGGATTATTTCTTGACACTTCCTTGACACTATCATCATATCATGTACCTTTCCCTTGACCTGTGAAAAACATTTCAAAAAAACTTGGGATGAGCATAAAAAGCTCAGTATGGGTTATAAAAACATGGAAAGGAAACATGGGTACATATATACATAAGAATGAAATCATACTTTACCCATAAAACATAGGCACGTTAACATACCTATAAAATCATGAATAAATCATAGAAATCATAGGATATAAAGGTAACTTGAGGCATTCATAATATTCTTACGTAGGGAGTAACCCTCTTGGTTACATTTGGAATACCCATCACAGTATAATCCCTAAAATCTCTTTGGAGAAACCTTAACGTTTTACTCCTTCGTGTTACCCAATGCATTGGAGAGCTATATCGGGCTCACCCGCCCTTAGTTTATCACGGAACCACCCGTCTTCATAATAATTCCCAAGAACCATAACATAATCGTATCACATAAAACATACATAAAGGAAACATAAAATTTCCACATTTCAATCACAAGATATCAATACAACACAAAAACATTGTGAAAACCATTTTCCATACCAAAATAAAAGAAAGGTAAAACATGGTATTTATTTTTCTTTTAAAAAAAAGGTATGGCTTGTAGAGGAAGCCGAAACTCAAATAACGGTCACGACGGCGGAGAAGTCGTTGTCGCCGCATACGTACGACAAAAACATTCCCTTTTGTCATTTAGTAAACGCTTCATATAAAAAAATATTCCTTTTGAATAAATGTAAAAGTCAAAGGGGTTTATACACTGTATAAAAGAAAGTTGTGTATAAAATAAAATATGCCTCAAAGAAAGGAGATTGAGACGAAGTCCCATACCTTGTATCCGACTTGACCCGACCGTTATTTAATCTCCTGAATAATAAACTTGAGTTAATCTCTACTTGTTTAAGAACCTTTTTCAAGTTCACTATTCCTTTTATACCATGTTATGGACATCATGTAATCATTTAAGTTAATAATGTTCATTTTGTCGGTATTTGGTTCTTAAGTCAAAAATAGACTTCTTACACTTACATGTTGTTAATTTGGTCAAAGGTTCGTTATATCCAGAATGATATTAATGATTTGGATAACATATACATCATATATATTCATCATATACATGTATTTATAATATTACATCACATTTAGAGGTAAGAAATGAAATGCACCGTTCATGGAGACGGTAAGCCGTACGTACGCATGAACGCTACTTCCATTTCTATTTCGTATTTTTTTTGGAATGGAATCATAATTATATAAGAGTATATTATAATTCCAGTATAATAACATATAAAATATCATTAACTTTATCCTTTACACATCCCACATATGGTATTAACGAATCAAATCACTTTTAGGGGGCGGTAGTCCGCACTTCCTAAAATGAAGAAATCGTGTTTACCCATAATGGAAACCATAAAGGTAAGCCCAAAACTAAAAAAACACAGAAGATTAAGGAAAACATAAACATATCATATATCATATATAAAAATAGGTACATCATAATGGCCACCTTTGAAGGTGTTAAATGAGTATTGAACAATCATCATTTCGGGAGGCAGAATTTTGCCATCCACGGAAACCGTATGTTCTTTAACCATTTGATGTAGTTTTGTGAGAGAGTAGCTCAAATAAATCTTATAACAACATCCTAGTATATTTAAGATACTGTTGTTGTTACAAAATAAGTAAATAAAAAGAGTTTATGGGGTTGGAGAAGCAAAATAAAACAAATGAACATGAGAGAATGAATTACCTTTAAAAGTGTAACTCCTTTTGATTTGAGCCTAAAGGCCTCCTTTGAAAGGATTCTGCCCAAAGGGAATCCTCTAGGATGAGGAGAGGGATGTGGAGAGAGTAAATGGGTAGGGTTTGGCCGAGCCAAAGGATTTAGGAGTGTGTGAAATGAGGTAGAGGTGGGGGCATTTTATAAGAGGAGAGGAGGGGCACTTTTGGAAAGTAAAGAAATATTACTTTATTTGAAAATGTGCTTCGGTTTTAAAAGGTCCCACATTGATATAATTCGTGGATAAGGTGATAAGGGTTCTAAATCCACCCATACAATAAGTTTTGGACATGTTTAGGTTTTATATTTTTCATTATCTTTCCATTTTATTTAAATCGTTAAATAATGAGGTCATCACTGCATCATCATGATGTCATAAATAATTTAATTTATTTAATGTCTAAAAATTATAAAAAAAATACTATGATGTAGGAAATATTTTTAGATTTCCAATGAATATTTATAATCAAAAATATTATCTTTATAACCCCATGTAAAAATTCTTTTCGTAAGACATATTATGTTTGTGTCATTTTTACTTTAACATTTAATAAAAAGTTATTTATGTCATTTCCCAACCAAAGTGTCTCCATGGGGTCCCCAAGTTGACCCATGGCTTGTCTTGGTCGGCCATGACACAACCAATAAGGTTGGGACATGTGTCTAGGTCATTTCATATTATTAAAGTATTATTTATACCTTAAACTACCCTAATTACCACTAATCGCGATTAAGAACTTAATAAGTTACTATTCACCAAAAAATTATTTTAATCTCATTGAACCACATTTTACTTCTTAATGACAACCATGTATGTCGGATTTTGGAATTTCAAAACCCAATGATGGCAAAATTTCATTTAAACGGAAAATCAGTTTTTATAAGTATCACTTAGTGGTTTCACTATTCATCAAAAATTGAAGTTTTTCAGAAAATTACCAAAAATTCACCCTAAGCTATATTTGATATTCCGAATTCAAAAATGAAATCTATTTTACAAAATTCAATACATATAAGTCAAATTAATTTATTTAATAATTAATTCCCGCTGCCAGAGCAAATAGCGTGTTTTTACAAAACAATAAGTATCAAAAGATTGACACCAGTTTAAGTCTAATTTCAAAGTGAAATTGATTCCAATGACCACCATTGGATAAAATGGTAAAAAATATTCATATTACACATTAAGACCAATTCAAAAGATAATATAATCATATAAATAAATTAGATTAAAAAAGCAGTTTTGATGTAAAATGCAGTATTTTTCACTATTCATTAAAAAAATGAACATTGTCAGAAAAATACCAAAAATTCACACAAAATAAATTTTGGTGTCCCAATCATAAAGAATAAGTTTATTTTGACAAACATAGATTATAAAATTTTCAAAATATAGATTCAAAAATGGTTTTCCATCAAAAGGCAGTAAAACAATCTTTTAAGAATATTATTGTATTCCATGCATAAGATTGTATTTATTTTCATTTTAAGCCTCTATAACACTATCTTAATCATTAATAGACATAGATAAAAATATCTATTATTCATTACTTATTTGGGATGTTACACCTTTCTTATAGTAACATCCCTCCATAACTCATTGTCTAGAGAGGAGGAAAAGATGCTAGTATCCTTATGTGACATACCTTAGACACCAAAAGCTAGAAATAAATTCCAATGGATTTATAAAATAATATGGTATGATTCACCCTTAGCAATAAAACCACTTAACAATATAAAATCTAAAAATCCAATCCTCTTATATGATGCATGAGTATAAATAATACAACCCAAATATAAAACCAATATTACCAATATATATATATGACATTGGAATAAGGAATATAAAATGAAAAAACTAAAGGAAAACATTAATCAATGAAATCCATGTGACATTATCATGAGTACTGATTAAACTTACTCCAATCCCCAACACCAAATTCCCTGACAACAATATAAAAATGCATTTCTATTGAAATAATATAACTTTACCTTCCCTATATCTTTTTATGAAATCAATAAATGAACTGAAGGTCCCAAGAAGGGGGTGATAATAAATTCAATATTATATTTCTATATACTTATTTACACATTCCACTTAGACAATAATAGGTAAGAACAATTCATATAAAACATTTTAAAAGAAGATAAATATTTCATATAAAACTATAAGTATAATCTATGTGAGAAAACCCTTAAACATTCTTACAACTATTTAAACATAATTGGAATAACCATTTCTATATTCACACACACACACACCCATTGATACGATTATGTTTGGTTTTTTCATTGATGATGGTACTTTATGACCATAAATTATCCTACCTTAATGGTGGAAATTATGACCACACTCATCCACAATAAACAAATCCAATCATCCTATTCTCAATTTCATGCCAACTCATATTTATAAAAATTCTTTGAGAATATTTCATCAAATACATTGTTTTCATTAAAACCAATCCATAATTTTAGAAATATCATTTTAAAGTTATCAATAATGAGGGTTTTTCAAATTCAATCCATTTTTCAAGAATTCTAAAACTTATACCAAAAGGATTTCCATTGAAAAATCACAAAATTATTTCGTTTAACTTATAAGAAAAAACATGTAAAAATAAAAATAATGTTAATGAATAATTGGATATGAGAGAAATCCCACCTATTTCTGAATGAATGGAAGAAATTAAGAATGACAGTAAGAAATTCTAGATCCAGGATCACAACATCATTCCTTTAATTGATAAAATAATATCTCATAAAACTTCATGTCATAGAACATGTATTTATCTATAATAGACAATTTCTATGTCGTTGAGGGAAAGGGGAAAGAATATCTAAGAAGAAAAGGGAAGAAAAAGAAATGACCAATGATTATAGATCTCTAACACACATTAATTAATCCAATAGATACATTTGTTTTAGAAGGAATTTTCTTAGGGTCTGATGGTAGGAAAAGAGTTTGATAACTTATAAGAATACAAGAATTATAACGTTTCCATGGCCTTAATATGAATTAAAACATATATTTATGAGGATTAACTTCTTTTCACATGGTTAAGTCTAATTATTTGTCACATCATGTGCATTCTATTGTACATTTCCTAGGTAGTCACACAATTTTATTCCATGGTTTGGAAAACCATGCACCAACTATGTTGTGATACTATCTCAAGTCCAACCACTCACGTGATTGTCTTACATGGCTTGAAAGACCATGCACCAACCATAGTTCTCCCACTGTCTGCACCCACACGCCTTCCCTTAACATGAACATATTTTGGAAAAATCATTATCTCACTATACCCTTCCCACTAACTCACAACATTACCTTACATGGTTTCCTGGAGATAGAACACAGTTTCTACTAACCATGATCAAATTATGTACCTTTAGAAACATTTTAAAATCTTCTCAAACCATCTAAAAAATCCAGAAACATGACCCTATAATTTTATAACACTAAAATAAAAAAACATGGTTAAGGTACCTAAATATTCCGCTATTATATTATACCACAATTTTTATTTCCATCCTCATAAATTTGGAGACCAATGTTTCATAAAAATACCTAGACCCATAGTTTCAAAATTATATTTTCATGTTCCTACATAACTTTATGAATTATACCATGATACAGTAAAAGCTATACTAAACTTATTCTTTTCCCACACAATTTCTTCTCTTGCCTTTCCAGAATATGTAATAAAAATGAATTATCATAGCATCCAGTTCAATCTCTACAAGGTCCCATCGAATCATAATGTCAATATCGGGATAAAAATTATTCAGTTGAGATACATGAAAAACAATATGCATGAAGCTAAAACTTGGTAGTAAATCCAACTCATAATCCCCACACCCACACATTCAAGTAACATAGAATGGTCAATGCACTAAGGAGTCAACATTCCTTTCCCACTAAAGCAATGATGTCCTAACCTTTGAGAGATTCTCATGAAAACATGATCATTCACACCTAATAATAACAGTTATTAATTATGATCAACATATAATAATAGTCATCACAATTATCTTTTTTATCATTTGAATCCTCAATTTTTACCTCTTCTATAAGGCATCGCCTGATAATTGTAGTCTCACCAGTTTCAACCCAAAAAAGTGGAGTGTCACATGGGAGGATATACAATTCATCCAAATGATCAATATTTATACAGGCCTAGTAACTCTTATTTTATGGGAAATCCAGTAATGATATATTCTCTTCCCATGATCCCAAAAAATATATCACAAATTTTGTTAGCATATCATCTAGTATTTGGATCATCTGTTTGGATTGTCCATCCATTTGAGGATTATAATCTATGCTTATAGTCAACTAGGTTCCCAGTGATTTCTATAAGGACTTCCAAAACCAAAATGTAAACATATGGACCCAGTCAAACACTATTGAAATTGGAACTCCATGCATCATTAAAACATATTTAATATAAATTGTTCGAAATTATTCTTTAATATTGGATTCATGGATAGTGATAAAGTGTCCCCACTACATGAGTTGATCCATAATCACTCACATGGAATCATTTTTACTAACAATTATTGGTATATATGTAACTAAATAATAAGATATATCATAGATATCCACAAGTATAATACATAAATATCACATCATAATCAATTAATAATCATAAAATAACAAATTGATCCATTATATAATTGTTTAGGTATGGTTCCCTTGTATACATGGATACATAGGAAACTAGTTCATAAGTAAACTATGTCATCTCCCATTATGTTTTTAATAAAGGGAACCCTTCCTATACATATCATACATTATACATTTCTTTATAACCTGGGTAAATGAAATATAAGAAAGGGTAATCATTGATGCTTGGTAAGGGTGAACAAAGGATATATCAATATAACATGAGAAAAAAGGTATGATAACATGAGAATAACATTTGAAAACCATACTCTTCTTATAATAGATAAAAAAACGTTTCTTGGAATAAATTATGGTCGATTAAAATACGTGAATAATAAATGAATCAAGGAACATAATCTAATAGAGTATAACAATGTCTTAAGAAATAGATTTCTGGGATACACATAAGAATTGAAAATAATTACCTTAGTAGACAAGCCTCATTTCCAAGACTGTAATAGGGGACTGGGTTCACTACATAAACTATCATATTAGTCAAGGCTCAATAATAAGACTATCATATTTGATAGAGTCCCTTATTGAACTGGGATCATTTTCCCTTCTAGTCCAATTTATCTCATTAGACATCAATCTTTACCCAATGAATTTGATAGATATATAATTTCTATCCCACCTTCCACACAATGAAAATCATATAGATGTGTAACATATGATTATAAAACATTAATCATATAAGTACCCATAAAAGGAATCAGATTTCATAAGCATTTCTTCCTATTATAAATCATGAAAAATAATTGGGTTCTATAAAAATTTCATAATTTCATTATATAATAACCTATGGAAAAGGAATGAGTTTCGTAAAAATATTATAATAAAAAATATTAAACATAAATAGGAATAAAAATGATGGTTTCATTATATAATACCCCTTTAAAATATTAAGTAATAACAAATGATTTCATCTTATATAGAAAATAATTATGAAATATCACATGGTATATTTCATGAGAAAATTATCTGTTCCCTTATAATACCAATTATTTAAAATCTAAAAATTTACCAATGATTAAAAACAATCCTTTTAACATAATCATGGAAACATTTAATGGGAATCTGACATAATTTATTTTTCATGATATCAAAAAATAATGTTCATGATATAGATGTTAAAACAAATATTCCTTTCATATGTTGACAAAAATTCTAATGTACATCATTTGTTAAATAAAAGGAAAATTAATTTAAACCCAATTTTTAAAAAATAAAAATGTGTGTAAAAATTAATTTAAAAAATCATTTCATAACAGTAAAAACACTCTTGAAAATGTTTTTAGAAAACATGTATATAGAAGTTAATTTATTTTTGACTAAAGAGAAAAAAATTCGTTTTTCATTAAAAATATTCTTTTATAATCTTAAGTACATAAAGAGATTAAAATTAATTAAAAAAATATTATTAATATGTATATATTTCAGATAATATAATTAATTAGTTTATTTAATTATGTATCAAAATATTTTATTCTCAAGATCATAAACATAAAAAATATTAATAAACAATGTGATAGTAATATAAAACCTTTAACAATTTTGTAGCTTTTGAATCACAAAAACCATGAAATAAAAAAGAATATATAGATTTTTAAATACCCATTAATTTTAATAAACAATAAAATATAAATTCATGGTCAATATATACACCACATAAAAGTAACAAGTGGTGAATATGACATGTGTCTCGTAGAAATAAAAGAGAGACAAAAATCACTTACCTGAAGTCATGAATTTATTTGAACACATTTGATATTTATGTGGACTAAATTTAGGTTTATCATAAATATATTCCATTATAATCATATATATACTACAATATTTGATATACTTTTTACCTTTCATTACCCATTTATTAATAATTCAAATTTCAAATCATGTTTTAGGTAACAATTACTTCATTTTTCATGTATGTTTTGGTTTTATAGTTTTTTCCATTTTATTTTGATCATGATTCCATAATATCCAATATAATAACCATGATATAATCATAATATATATTAGTTATATATATATATATATTAGAGTAACAAATAAATGTTAGATATATAAAATTAATTACATTTTTATTAGAGACCACATGTCGTACATACACATGAACACTGCTTCCATTTTCTCAGCAGATGGAATGAAAAAAAGTTAAATAATAAATCACATTTATAGAATCTTTTTTATGTCCTTTATATAATATATTTTCATTAAATATATCCTTTATATCATCTATTCCAAAATAAATGTAAAATGAATCCCATTAATTCAGGGAGGTGGTAGTCCAAACATGCGCACAAGTGATGTTGTCATTTTCCAAAACCAAGGATAGTTGGAAGGAAGATAAGATATTATAAATAAAACAGTATAATTATTTCATAAATATATTATATATAATTTAAATACATTATTATATCTTCCTTTCTATTCTGTGATGGAAAATGATTTACATCAGATCATGAGGTGGTATTCGACCATGCACATGATCGACAAATTCGCCTCCCATTTGATGGAGGAGGAGATGAATGTTAGTTATGAAAATAAAATAATAAAATATCAGTATATTTGAGATAATTATTTTATAATATTATTATAGTTTTATATAATTTTAAGGATTTGGAATAAAATAAAAATTCTTGGTTAAGAATGATATATCTTTTCCAGGGAACCTCATTGGTTTCCACCAAAATCCTTCATATGATGGTTTAATAATCAAAATAAGGCCTCTAAAACTTGAGGAGGGAAGTAAATAAGGAATATGGTCGAATAATGTTTGAAAAAAAATGTTTTTTAAGTTTTAATTTGTGATTATTGGAGTTTTTCTTTTATATGTGGGGGAGAGGACACACGTGGAATTTTTTAGTAGAAAAAGTTATACCCACATTTTACACATGAAAAAAATATCTAAAATGGATAGTTATAAAACCTTATTTGAGATATGGTCATAATATGGGAATCCAATTGGAGCTGGAAAACTTTTTACTTCCTTCTAAACCTTATCTTCTTATTTTAACCCCTCAACAAACTTGTTTTAGCCTTAACTATGCTAATTACTTTTTACTATTTTTACTATTTATTTTTAACAAACATTTAGTTTAAATTATTATGTAATATTTGATATGATTATTATAAATACATAATCCATTTTAAAAAATTCATTTCAATTATGTGGAAGAATTTAATTTAATATTAATCCCACACACATGAAGAAAATGTAGATTTCCAATGATAATTTTGTCATAAGTATAAAAAAAATATCAAAATTGAACATAAAATGTATTTGGGTGACCTAAATTGGATTATTAATGCCATAATTAATCTAATTCAAATTTTAATCCACTATAAAACAAAACAAAACATTTTAATGTTTTTTAGAAAAGTAATTCTTCAATAAAAAAACGTACTTTTCACTATTCATTATAAAATTAAAGATTTTAGAAAAATCCAAAAAATTCACCCTATGATAATTTTGAAATTTTGTTTGAATAAATGAATTTAAAATTTTATAATAAGTTTTATAAAATTGGAAACAAATTTATTTTATTATTTTTTTTACAAAAATAAATATGTTTTTTTAAAATATTATTTTCAAAGCATATAATTAAATTTAATAGAAACTAAGTAATTTTTTATCAGTGTGTCTTAATTATATAAAACAATAATATTTAATTTTCCAAAGTTATTCATTACTATTAATACTACCAATTTTAATGTCTAAGTAATAATACTCATGTCTAAATAATAATATTATTTTCATATTTTTGTTCTTCAATGCTTGGTGTTGCATGTAACACAGGATATCGAAAAAATTAAATTTATTTAGAGAATAATATTTAAGAAAATCTCAGTGTGTTAAATTATACCCCACTAAAAAGAAATTTTCTTTTGAAATTACATCACTTTTATATAAACAACTAAAGATTCTAATAGTTCATCATATCCTTAAGTTACACTACTTCTTCTTCAAGTTAGTGGTTTCACCAAAAAACTTTGACCAAACAAGTGGTCTTAATAAATATAATTTTCACTCTATGATCCAGAATCTCAAAATAATGTTCTTCATAATAAAGATCATGATCTAGTGGTATGATCTCTGAGTTCATTACATGTGAAGGATCAGGTATGTACATTCTCAAGGGATATACATGGAACCCATCAGGAAATTTGGAGAGGTTGAATGGAAGTTCCAAGCAATAAAAAAATGTACTTACTAAACCAAGAATATTGAGAGTGATAGTACACCTAGGGATCAACTTTTATTTCTTCTTAAATATCATAAAACTATTTCATTGAGAAATTCATTGAAATACCTTCTTCCTATCTTCAAAATTCTTATCAAGGTAATCCTCATATCCAAATTATATACAAGAGAATGGGGTACTCCATTCCACATTACCACTTCATTAATTTATATGATGGAAAGCTGATCAAGATTAAATTATTTTAGAATTTTAATGACGGGAGATGAAATTCTAGGGTTATTGACTACAACCCATTTATCATTATGCCCTTTATATTTTATGGGGTGTCTGACTACAAATTACGTAGATATATTTTTTCATTAAAATTTATTATGTGTAATGGTAATAACATCCCATTATAGTTTTATTCTCTTACATAACTTGATAATATATGCTGCACTGAGATAAAAATTCAATTATACCCCTCTTTATTTTTTCCTACAAAAATTACTCATTAAAATTAATATATAACTTTGTAAGTATAGGATGAATAGTGAATTAATAACACTAAAATACCTCTAACAACTACTTCTTCAATTATGGTATGTATGGAATAAAAACATTATTTTTAGACCATATCATTTCATCATAATGACGTTCAAACATAGTAATATTTCTCATCTTCTTCTGCATCTCTACATCTTCATTATATACCTATTTAATCTTAACTTTTATATATGGTTGAAAACTCATTTGAGAATGATAATATTTCTATCCTTACATAAAGATTTGTAGATACATTCTTTGAAAATATATAACTATTGGATCTTTTGTGATCTCCATCATAAATAATATAACATGATCTTTTCAACTCAAAGAATTTTCCACCTTATTTTATTAACTAGGGATGTAATGTTTTGAGAATTCTTAATTTTTAATCAATTTAAATCAACTTATTTTGTGTATATTCAACTCTATATGTTTGAATATATACATTAAATTTTTATAATTAGTATATATATCACACCATTCTCCATAAATATAATTCCACATAATCTTTAATGAATTTTTTTTACAATTGACTCCAATAATTATTTAGCTAATTTTTTCTCAAGGTCCATCACTTTCTTGAGGCATAAATTATATTCATGTCATTATGCATGATAAAACATCCCAATCCCTTATTTTACACATAGTTATATATTTAAAACCCTTATACACCATATAGTAATGTAAGAATAAGATCACTAACTAACCTTTTCTTTAGTCCTAGGAAATATCCATCACATTCATATATTCGATGGAAATTTTCTTCCTTCATAGTTAATTAAGTGATTGGATTCTAAATTTGTGAGAAATAATATACAAACCATAAATAATAATAATTAATATCATGAAAACTTCAATTAATAGTCATAGTGGTTGGTATGAAACAATATTTAATAAATTCAGCCTTTGATGGGTTCATAGATACACCCTATATTGAGATTTTATGACCAGAAAATGAAACCTTTTGATATCAAAATTAATACATTGTATATTTTTCATATATTTTCTCATTCCATAGGGTCTTAAGATAAATTCTCAAGTGATATTCATTCAATTATATCCTCTTTGAATATATATGAATACTTTCTATACAGACTAAAATTGACATATCAAGGAAATATATAAATAGTATATTCTTTAAAAACATGAAGATAGTGTGGAATTTAGGAAGACCAAATGGAATTACTATATATTCAAAGTGTCTATACCTTGTATAGAATTTTTTCTGGGGTATATTCTCCTTCTTGACACTTAATTGATATTATCCATAATGAAGGTCAATTATGGAAAAGTATTGATCTACACACATGTGATCGAACAATTCATAAATATGGGTTAAAGGATAATTTTTCTTGATTATGATCTTGTTATGATTTTTATAATCAATATAGAGTCTAATTGATCCATATTTATTCTTAAAAAATAATAGATTCACCCCAAGGTGACAAACATTGCTAAATTAATACATTTTTAATATTCTCACGGAGTTTCTTCTTTAATTCATAAATCTCAATTCAGGTAATTCTATTGAGATTCATTAAAAATTTTGGGGAACCAAGTATGAACTCTATAAATAAATTATCTTTGTGATATTGTGTAATATAAGAAAATTCAACTATAAAGAAGTCCAAAAACTCCCACACAATAACATATCATGGATTTTGAGTTTCTTCCCAACCATATGACATAATAATCCATTTGAAATTGGAATCAGAACCCATAAATTTTTTTTATTTCCATTACATGTTCATATTTGTAATCACAATATCATATAATCATAGTTATGTTTGGAATATCAATCATGACTTGAGAATCATATACTTGAGATGTGATCATCCTACCATTAAGGATTTTACCTTCTAATTCAAAATCTAATAATTGAGGTGGTTTTATAATACCCATAGAAAATTTTATAAATATAAAAGAGTGGGTAGATCTAGAGTTTAATCTTGTTATCTCACCCCTCATCAAAAATAGTGATCAACTGATATTTCACTTTTTCTCTTATCTTAAGAGGTTGATGATGTCGATCATCATTATTAACATTTTGACTTGGTAACTTATTAGCATATACCCATAAAAAATTAATTTTATGAATTGGAGTGTGGTTGGTGAATTATATGGAGATTTATATCTATTCAGGTCATTAGCTAACTAGTTCCCATCAATTTGGTGTTTCATTTTCCATAGACATTCTATTTTACACTAAAAACTTTTACCATTCCCATAAATACAATTTAATCCATGTTTCCTTCCACACTTTTATCATAAATGAAAACTCATATTCTTCTCTCTATGGTTTTTATAATTTTCATTTAATTCATTATTTGTTTTTTATCCAATCCATGAGATTGATGGGTAACAATAATCTTAAATATTTTTTATGGCACAATAAATTATTTCTTCATAGATAAATAATTACCTTATGGATAACACCCTAATAAAATGTTTTTTTCACTAAATAATTAATAAACATAAAATTCATGTTGGGTGATAATACCATAAGTGAACTTCATAGATCTTGTAAAATGTTCATCATTATTACAAATAGATTCATCAAATTTCTACATTACATTAATTAATTCCGTATACATTTTCATAAAATGAATATGATGAATCTAATTTTTGAAAAACAATATCTTAAACTAAACACATTATTTGGATTCAATTTTATCATGTTTACTCATATTATCTATAAAATTCCACCATTGATTTGTTTCTCCTTTCAAATGATAGATAGCCAAAATTACATTTTCATGCCCTGAACACTAGAGAATGAAAAATCTTTTTTCAATGGAACTGATCCATCTCTTAGTAACCAGTGGATCAATATAGCCACCAAAAGAAGGTGGATTTTTCATTATGAAGGACTCAACAAAACATTGTTACCTTATTTTCTAATTTAGAATTTCAATATGATTCCTATCTTGAGAAAGTTATGTAAGTATAATAATATGATTTTTTATTAAATTTACCATAATATTTGGTTTCTTTTGAGTACAATCGTTACATTTTCCATTTCATATAGTATGAACATGTTTTCTTTTAGGTTCAAAACATTGACTAAAACAAAAAATCATAGTGTGAGAAATAATAGATATAGTGGGGAAAACACATAATCGTGAAAAATACTCTATAATATATCCGAATCATGGAACCCTCTTTTCAATCTATGAAACCTCAGGTTTAACCCAGGTAATTCATTGTCATCATGCATTTAAATAATTAATAATTGTACATAAGGATATTGGGAATTTATAAAACATATCCCCCAAGGAGTGTCAAACTAGGTCTGCAGCAAGGCTCATTATTAGGAACCAGACGACTATCAAGTCAAATCCCATTATAACCATTTTAGATTTATTACACCAAGGTAAAACTATTCCAAATCCACATCCACATATATTATCTAGATAGGGATATAATTTTAAAAAAAACAGATCACTTTATCCTTCACCAAAATTCTAGGATATTTTACTATACATGGAATTATACTTATAGTTATCCCTAATGTTACCTTATACTATTTCCAAAAGTTTAACTAAAACATTTTCTAATATGAACTATAGAAACCCGCACTGTTCATATAGATATCAAATCATTCTATATGAATAATCATTATATAACATAAAGATCTATACTAGAATTGTTTAGGTCTAGTGCCTTTGAAAACATGGACACCTAAAAAAAATTTATAAGTAAACTATATAATCTACTATTAAGTACTTATTAAATAGTACCCATATTAGATAGATAATAATAACAAAATCGTTATTCATAACTTGTGTAAAGTAATTATAAGAATGGGTGATTTGAGATTCTCTATAGTGTTTTAAAAGGAATTTATCAACATGGTACAAACATAATGGTATGATGTCATGAGAATAAAATGTGAAATCAATTCTTGGTATATTTTACTTCATAAATTTGTGTCATGGAATAAATCATGGTAGTTTATAAGAGTTGATTCATAATTTAATCAAATAATATAAGTCATGGGTGCATAAAATTGGCATAAAACATAGATTTTTTGACATACACATAAGAGTAAAAAATAATTTCACTAATAATAAAGTCTCATTCAAAATACTATAATAGTGTAATGGGTTCACTCCCCAAACCATCATAGTAATCAATGTTCACTATCCAAACTATCATAGTGGAAGCATTCCCTTACTGAACTGGGTGTCATCCCCAATAATGTCTAATTTATCTCATGTGATATTAATTTTTACCTAATAAATTGGATTGATATATAATTCTAGGCTCACCCATCACCTAATGAAAACTATAAACATTTATTTCACAAGATTATAATACATTAATCATATCATAACCCCTGAATAGAAATGGGTTTCATAATTATTCCATCATATAATAACCCATAGAAATGAAATGGGTTACATAATCATTTAATCATTTCATCATATAATAAACCATGGAAATGGAACAAGTTTTTTTAACATATTGTGATCATTAATTGAGAAAATCAAAAAGAAAAAATAAATATGGCATCATTGGATTATATCCCCAGTAAATCATAAATATCCTAAAAAGATTATATCTTATATAGAAAATTATTTTGAAAGATCCATTGAAATACTTCTTGAGGAAAATATCATATACATTTTGAAATAACTTATTGAAAAAACAAAAACTTACCAAATATTAAAGAAAATATTTAATTCAAAACAAAATTAGAATCTTCTAAATTATGTTTTAAATCATTGATCATATATGATTTTGAGAAATACCATTCAATATGTATACGTTAAAATAATTATTCTTTTCATATTTTTAATAAAAAAGTCAAAACTACCTCAATAAAAAAATGAAGAGAATATTTATTTAAAACCATTTTTTAATAATTAAAACATGTGTAATAATGAATTTTAAAAATATTTTGAGAATATTGAAAACAATCATGAAAATACTCTTAAAAATCAAGCACAAGAAAGGGAAATTAGTATTCACCAATGATAAATAAAGTTGAATTTTCCTTAATAACATTATTTTTTATGCTTGTATACATAAAGGGGGAAAACGAAAGAAAATAAGTAATTTATTGAAATAAAAATTTGAAAATAAAAATCATGATTTTATTAAATGGTATATCATAATATTTATTCAACATAAATATAATCATAAAAAGCCCTATAAACAATGAGATTATAACATAAAACCATTACCACTATTTGTATATTTTAAATCACAAAGCCCATAAATGAAAAAAAAAATGGATATGAAAAATACCCATAATTTTCATAACAATAATCATAAAATTAAAATTTTGGGTATTATATACACAACATAGAAGAAACAAGTGGTGAATATGACATGTGTTTAATTGAAATAAAAGTAAGACAAAAATCCATTACCTCAAGCCCCAAATTTCTCCATACACATCCGAACATCATGTATAATAAATATAGGTTTATTATAAATATACTTTAGAAACATTATAATATATATAATATGTTATATTATCCACTTATGACCTTTTATTATACTTTTATTAACAATTACTCATTAAAATCGAGTTTTGGGTCATAACTCACTATAAATAAGCACAATATTAGCAACTGTTTTTATGAGGGGGCACTGAAAAAACCCCTATAAATTAATTTTAAAGTGAGTTATGCACAACCCCCCTCAAATTATAAAATTTTTAGGGGGTTTATAACCCCTGTAAAATGTTTTAGCATAATATTTGTAGTATTTGGTTTAACTTTATAGGTAATTATTTCTAATCCATCGCTAATTTAATAATTATTGGTGTTATATATTCAGTTGGATTTAAGGTATATATATATGTAGTATTTTTTCATATATATACATATGATATTTTTAAAAGAAAATAGTAGGGGTTCACAACCCCTTCGGATTTAATATATTATAGTGGGTTCATGAACCATTGATAATCCCTTAGATTAGAGAGGGTTTAGAACCCCTTATAATATAAGAAATTCTAAGGTTTTGTGAACCACCTATGATTGATGATATAAGAGGGGGTTTTGAACCCCCCCTATCTGAAGAAATTAGAGGGGGGTTTGAACCACCTCTAATTTAAGAAATAAGAGAGGGTTGATGAACCTCCTTTAATCCCATAGATTAAAGGGGGTTTTTAACTGCTTGTAATTTAATAAATTATAATGTGTTTCGAATCCCCTCTAATTCAAGAAATGTTATGAAGATCATGAACCTACCACTAATCCCTTTGATCATATGGGTTTTTAATCCCCCACTATTTTAAAAAAAATTTAATCTCTCATAAATTCAAATCATATAATATATCTGTGTGTGTGTGTATTACATAAACACATTATATAAATGTATTTGAATACCTTATAAATATATATATATATATATACCATATAAATATGTTAAATAAATACTTATACATACATACAAAAATGTGTGTGTGTCTACATATATATATATTAGTATAGAAATACTGGTATACATAATATAAATGTAATTATATATATATTTGTTCAAATTTATAAAATTTATATATGGTTTTTAAACATTATAAAATTATATTATGATTTATATTATACATATATTATATTAAATTCATTTGAATTGTATATTTTTGTAAAAATGCATTTATATAATATTATTTTAACAAATATATATATATATATAATATAAAAAACATTAAATATAAATATACATTTATATATATATTATAAAATTATATATTAAATATTATATATTATATTATAAATATTTAATTATATATAAATTTATATATATTATATAATTATTTTTTAAATATTGTAGTATACCATCTTAATTATAAATTAATTTTATAAATACATATATATATATATATCATTTAATTGTATATTATATTTCAAATTATATGAATGTATTTACTTTTTTGTGGGTATATATATATAAGATACAATATAAATGTACATAATCATATATATAAATATATAATATAAATTTATTTAACAAAAAATATGTATAATATAAACCATAAAATATATAAATGTGTAGTACTTATAAAACGAACATTTAATTATTATAGTTTAAAAAATAAGTGCAATAATATTAGTAATTAATATTATTATTGTTATGAAAACACACACAAACGTACATGTATAAAAATATATAAAATTGATTACTTAAATATATATACTATAATTATATTATATCTATAAATACCATATAAATACACAAATACACGCACACAAATATAGATGTATTTACAAATATGTGTATAAATATATATTTTTATATGTAAATATAATTATGTATATGTATATATATATATTATATACATGGATAATATATATATATATATATTATACACAGATATATTTTATATTTTATAATATTGATGCATCAAATATTATATATATATATATATATATTATAGACAAATATATATCATATATTATAGAAAAATTCATTATATATATTATACACAATTATATGTATGTTATAAATTATACAAAAATATTTATTATATATAAATATTGTACAAAAATATATCATATATTAATATTTATATATATTTAAAATTTTATTAGTAATATATATTTGAGTCACTTTGCTAATATATATAAATGTAATAATGCATAATTTATAAAAATAAATCTGGTTGCTATAGTGGAAAAGTGGTGTCATTACATATGGTCGGTATGTGGTTTGAAATCTAGTCAGTTTCATTTTATAAGGAATCGATGAATTGGAGGAGACATACAATGCATGGGGGAACTTGAGGGGATAGTAGTGAAGGGTGGTAGACAAAACAACATGAGGGTGGGACGGTATTGTAACTATAGGGAAGTGTCACGGGGAATATGTGGGACCGTAGAGGGGTTAAGAGGTGCTGTCATGGGAAATGGGCGGGACTAGAGTAAGGGTAAGGGGCACAATTGTGGGGAATAGGCGGGCCAGAACCATTTGGAAAGGGAACATTCATGGGAAACTGGAGGGAGCAATGTAGGGGTGAGGGGCACAGTCTTGGAGAATAAGTTGTTTGTAACCATATGTAAGGGGCGGGACGTGAGAGAGGTGGGTTTGGGTACAAGTTTTTTAAAATAAATAAATAAATTAGCGTTGGTTTCCAAATCCTCTCTTATTATGGAAAATAGATTATAGTAGGTTAAACACCCCCCCCCCCCTAATCTAGCCCTCAAGTAAAAGCAGTTTTATAAACCACCTCTATAAAGTAACTTATTATTTGAATAAAACACTACTATTCTACTAAATATATTAGAGGGTATAAAAAACCACTCTAATATGAGATTTCACAATGAAATTAGAAGGTTTTAAAACACCATCTAATCTAACAGACACAAATTTACTTAATAAATTACCTATGGTTCTCCAAAACTTCCTCTAACAATAGTAGATTGGTAAATTAGAGGTAGTTCATAATAACCATCTATAATATGTTGAAAGAGGGTTATAAGTCCTTCTAATTTAAAAAATAACCCCCTCGAATCGGTTCATTTTTTGTTGTAACTATTTCATTTTTCATGTATGTTTTGGATTAGTATTTTTAGAAAAATATTTCATTCTTATATTACCTATAGAATCTTAACCATGATATAAATTTCATATATATTAATTATATTTTCATTTTATGGTAATCTATAAAGTTTATAGATATAAACTAAATTATTCTATTCATTGAGATGGTTGGTCATACGTACGCATGAATGTTGTATCCATTTTCTCTACAGATTGAACAAAAGAAATGTAACCTTTTTAAAACCCTAAAATATTGATTTTTATTTCATATTATATATATATATTAATTAAATATATCTTTATTACAATCTATGACAAAATAAAATGAAAAACAAATCATGTCTCTTTAAGGTTGTGGGAGTCTACATGTACTACTACAGAACTGGAATTTAACAACGATGGTATTTATAACTATTATAAGAAATTGCTGATAAATGGAATATTTATTATCATTATAGAATGAACTGATAAACTTAACCATTTATTAGTGATTTTTTCTAGTATTGATAAATTGAACCTTTATCACAACTTTATTTTTAGCGATGATAAAGATGCATTGTATTAGTTATTTTTTAGTGCTGAAAATCTTCCGAATAAATAAAATTAAATAACTAAATAAATAAAAAATAAAAATGTGTTTATTAAAAAAAATTAATAAATATTTATTGATAAAAATGATTTAGTTGACTCTAAAATATTAAATAATAATATTTTTATTAACTTTAAAATTATGATAATTAATGCTATTAAATTGAATATATGAAATATATAGATATATATTAATGTATATAAATATGATTTATATATTTCACAAAATTTATGAACATTACATTAAATAGTCATATATTAAGTGAATAAGAGTTTATAATTAAAAATTAATTTTATTTAAAGAATATTGATGAATTTCATAGTGTAATGGACATATAATTGAATGTGCCATTTGATTTTTCAATTTATCATAGATCAAATATGTGTTATATTGATTTCACATGTGCATAATAAATGAATTTTTATATACAATACACATACAAAAAACTTATCCATTTTTTTGATATTGTAAAAGTCTAATTATTTTTAATTTATTCAATTTCGATAAATTTTAATATATATGCATTCATGCACATAAAATTAGATATAAATATTATTTTTTAAAAATATTTCTATAAGTTTAAATAAATAATTATAAAATTATAGTTAATATATTTAAAAACTAATTCATTTATAATACTTATATTTCTATATATTTATTAATTATATATATATAATTTTATTTTATATTTAGAATTATAATTATAATTTTTTTATATGCGCTTAATTAATAAGAAATGATAATGGAAGGTCTTTATCAATTTATATTTGTAAGCATTTAAAAAAGTTTCCCAAACTATCTAAAAAATCTAACCATTTCTCAACATATCGTTATATTAGGATCTTTCTGTGGAAGTCACCCACTTCTGGTGCTCATCCTCAGTTAATCAAATCTTGAATCACATTACTTGATTACCTCCAATTTCTCTAACATCATCGAACATCTAGTGTTTCGTTATAGATAGTGTTTATGAATTAGATTTTCTTCAAACTAGCGAGGTAAGCCTTGTTATTTTATTTATGAATTTTTTTTTTATTTCTTGTTTGATTATATCATGATTTATTTATGGTCCAGTTTCTGTATACTATTTTGTTTTATATTATGAATGACTTACTTGTTTATGATCTGTTGTTTGGTTGACTACCGATATAGATATTCTGTTTTGGTATTTTAAAATTTTTTTTGATCAATTTTTTGTCTACATATATACCCATTATTGCTCCACAAGATTAATGTTTTCACTATTTTGGAATCTTATAGATTCAGCAATGCTGAATTAATTCTCATTGATAGATATTAAATAATTGATTCACGTACCCAATTCATTTTAAAATGTTCATTTAGAAATTTGGAACATTTCCACCACATCTAATTTTTTAATTAAAATAATCTCATTAGTCATTATGGTAATGTAATTAATGAATATGATGAAGTAAAAATAAAATTGTGTTTAATTTTTCGCATGGGTCTAAAAAAATAAAATTGTGTCAACTAAAGATGATTGTTGTACTAAATTTGCACTCTTTTATGATTTCCTTTAATGATTTTTCATTTTGTATTGTCTCACAAATCAGTCCACTTTAGATTTTGAGATGAGATATGTTTTTCAACAAATATCAATTTTAATTTATTCAGAACATTAAATGAGAAATAATACCCAAACATCTATGATATCATTTGTTATCAGAAATTGAACTCAGATGGCAGGAATGGTTGGAGTCTCCATTCAGAAAGAGATTCCCACAAGTCCTCTCACATGTATTACCAATAATTCCATATTTTATCCTATTTAATTGTATTTTTTTCTAAATAATACTCCATTATAATCATAACATAGAGAAATTAACCTAATTTTTTCTGTTTAGGACAATCAACAAACAACCAATCTTTCGACTTCCAAATTAGTATAGAGTTGTTTTTATTTTACTATATTGTAGTATTCTACTATAAAGGCTACATATATATTAATCTATTTACGTTTATTTTATAAAGAAATATAATTATATATATGTGTATATATATAATTACAATAGTTTGGGGAGGGGGAGAAATACAATGAAAATCCTACTCTACACCAATAGAAAATAACTTAGTGGGACTCGAAGCCGAGACCTCACCGATACCTCATAGTGATGCTACCAACTAATATGGGCCCTGAGGAAATATATATTTACATATATCTTTCTATTTATTTAAATTTATTTCCCAAAAATATAACATAAGGGTGATTTTATATAAAATTATTTACAAATTATTGTTCTGGATTTCTAAATAATGAAGATATTTTATTTACATTCATAAAACATTAAGTTTAAATGTGAATTTTTTTATAATTATGTGTGTTATATATTCCATGTTATATATATAAATGTTCAAATGTTTTTGAGATATATTTTATGATGGTTGTTGTTTTTTTCTCCCTTGTTTTTTATATATCTTGTTGATTTGTATTATTCCTTTATGCCATGTTGTTTATAGACATCCTTAGAATCTCAATGATGGTTAAATGGGTATTATATGGCATCCCTAGAGTCCTTCATATGGGTATATCTTATGAGACAACCTCCCTAGAATCACTGGGATGGGTCGGTGTGGTGATATGACATCCCATGAGTCCTGAGTTGTTTTTAAATATCTGATATACCATTAATTTTAAATGTTATAATTCATTATTTTACTTTATCACTTGTTCAAAAAAATAATGGAACTTATCAAATTCTATATATTATATGTTATTGAAATTTTTTTTTGAGACTCGTCCTTCATCTCTTTTATAGACAGATATCATCCACGTCACGTTCCTCTCATGAACATCCATTATTGCAATTTGTTGCTTGAATTTCTTCACCAATTTCCTTTATATTTATTTTACTACTCTGATCATCAGTCAACCTAAGGATGAATACTGCTTAGATTAATTCATTAAACATAGGTTCACGTCCACAATAGATAATGGATGTGTCAAATAACAAAATGCAATGATAAATGTCTCGGAGATGATGTGATGAGGATTATAAGTCTATAAGTATCACCATAGAATGAATTCAAAGTATAATACAATTTATAGTGGATTAATTCTTTTTATAAATCTAATTACCCATTTTCTTCAACATATTCAAATTCTTTGAAACAAACAAATGTTGAGTTTCCCTTATTATAATTTTCTTAAATATACACATTTGATAATGAATATCTTATGTGTATTTATTTATATATTTTAAATAATTAATATTTTACGAACCCAATAGAATGGAAATGTATTGAAAATGGATTCATGATAATCATTTGATAAATTAGTGTGAGGATAGAGATAAAGAGTTCATCATGTTTTCATGAGAGTATACAGATGACCATTCTAAAATACTATGTCGAGGTTTATATTGTAGTTATTCAACAAAAATTTGTCCGAAAGAGTTGGAAGAACATTTAATTTGTCACTTAATTGATCAATGCTATAAATTTTGGACTAAAAATGTGAAAAATATGATTTGGACACTGATTGGGATGATACTTTTGTTTATGAATCATGTGATATGAATACCTTTAGAATTGATGATGGAGTTCACTTGTAATAAATGGAAATGGTAATTTAATATGACTTTCGTGATTGTCTAAAGTTGTTTTAGGAGTTAAATTGTTGTCCCAGAAAACCATTTTATACTGGTTTTAAAAAATATACAACATTTTCCACTATATTGTAGTTATATGATTTGAAAGCTGGTAGGAGATAGAGTGACACCATCTTTACAGAACATCTTGGTCTTCTAAATGATATGCTACCAGAAGAAAATTAACTACAATTCCAATCATATGATGCTAAAAAATGTTATCTTAAATGTTAATTACATATAAAAAATAAGTCATTGTCCAATTGATTGCATAATATTTCTCAAGAACTGTGAATCACTCATAAAATTTCCTAAGTGTTGTGCATATCGATATAAGAAAAATGAGTCAATTCCTTCAAAATCTGTATGATAATTTCATATCATTCTATGGTTTTGAATACTATCTAAATGTTAGGAAACATAGAGATAATTATAATGGAATACAAATACAATAATTAAAGATGATATCCTACTCATCCAGTATATTTTTCTCAGGTGAAGAAAATTGGTTATGAGTTTGTTGAATTTGGAAATGAGCTATGAAACTTGTGTCGTGTGTTATATACAAATGGAATAAATCATTTTCATTTAGATAGTGGTACTTAGAAAAATGACCCATCAAGTTATTAAAATAAAATTTTCCTCCATGGTTATTCATGAGGTGAAAATACATTATATTTTCTCTACATATATCTAGACCGAAGCAACCCGGTGATGATATTGATGTATATTTGGCACCATTTATCGAATATATGAAATTTATGTGAGATACAGGTCGTACAATGTATGATTATCATATAATTAAATAATTCAATTTGATTTCCGTGTTGTATGGAATAATAAATGACATACCCACTTATAGATATTTATCAGGCTATATAATTAAATGAATTTTAAGGTGTCCCATTTTTTAAAAACACTCATACTTAGTTCAAATGAATCATTCATCAACGAATTTTCTTTTAGGACATTGGAATTTTTTACCTCAATGAAATAAATATTTGTCATGGATATCAACATTCAATGGGAATATGGAATAAAGTACAACACCATCTCCAGTAATGGGTGATTAACTTTTCAGTAAAGTAAAAAATATTGACATTGTTTTTAGTAAACCAATTTCAGAAAAACATACAAAATCATATTGGAAGAATATATTTATTTTATTTGAATTATCAAATTGGAATTGTTTGTAAGTCACATATTTTTTTGATGTCAATCATATAGAAAAAAAATATTTGATTGTTTTATTAGAACATTACTAAATGTTCATGGAAAAATAAAATATTTCCATAAGAATACGTTGGAATTTATTGCAATGGGGATAAGGGAAGATTTGGCACCGATGAATGTTCAAAGGTGGACTTTTCTACTTCTAATATATTAAACACTATGAATATAGGAAAAAATACAATTTTTCCTTTTCTTTACTAGTGTAAAATTTCTACAAGGGTATTCATCAAATATCAATAATGTCGTGGTAATAAATTATTTTAAGATACAAGGGAAAAAATTACACAACTATCATATTTTTATTCCAAATTTAATACGTGTTTCTTTACATTTCATTCTGCCTCAAAATGTATGACATACATTTACTAGACTCTATTTGTTTTTGAAATCCATATGTTGTCATATTGTAGACCTAGAGAAGTTTCTCATCATGAATAAAGAGATTGCATCCATATTATGTGAATTAGAGATGTTATTCACACCATCATTCATTGATATAATGGTCAAACTAATGGTTCTATTAGTTATAGAGGTACAACTATGGAGTCATATCCATAATTGATGGATGAACCCCATTGAATAGTATCTTAGTATTTTGAAAGGGTGTGTTAGAATCGAAGTCATCCGGAAGGATGTTTTGTAGAATGATATAGTTTTGAATAAGCTATTGACTTATGTACCAATTAACTATTTGATGATGAAATCATCGGTCTTCCCATTTCTGATCATATCGAACACCTTTTGGGTGAAGGGAATTATAGAATAGATATTGTTACAATTACCGTGATAGATCAGTAGAAATCACACTGTTACATATTACATAACTGTGAAGATGTTTATTCATACATTGGATCCCTAAAAGAAATTACTAGATATTTGAATCCATCAAAGGATGATTTATAGATGTCAAATAAACATAATCATAAGTTTATAAGATGATTCAGAGTTCAAATTTATAAGAAGTTATCTGAAAATCATAATTCAATTGTCGAAAAAATTGAATGGATAGACAGAGGACTGAATTAAGATGTTATATCTTACAATATCATTGTAATAAATGGTAATATTCTATATAAAAAAGAACTTTATGACTTTAATATGATGTAAAATAATTTTGTTATGCTTGTGGATGAAGATATGAACATATATGGTTCCAAGAATAGAAATCCAATTTATGCAAATATATCATATTTTAGCATTATATAATAGATGTATGAGTTGTATTATATAACATTTCAAGTGTCTATTTTCTATTGAAAATGGTTTGACAATATCAATGGAGTGAATGTTGATGAAATGGTATTTGTGTATGTGAATTTTATTTTAGAATGGGATAGAGACAAGCCGTTCATAATGAAATCACAAGTAGTGAAAGTATTTTATGACATTGATCAAACAAAAAAAATTGGTCAATTGACTTGATGGAGAATAAAAAAAATGTCTTTAGATGAAAACTCAATTGAGGATGACAGTTTCATTCAGATATTTTAATCATTTCATATTGGTCCCAATATAGAAATTTTATTTTAATTTAGAGGGGACCAGAAAGAGGATATTTGGATTCTCAAAAGAGGAACTAGATCCTTGAATCCTTTAGAAAAATATAGTTCAATGAAAAGGTAAAAGTGTTTTTTAATGTATTATGTTTTCTCTCATAATATTATATGTTCACTACTTTATTAACATAGTCTATATTAAATGTTTGACTACTCATGATAAAAATTTCATCTACACATGATGATTCTACCAATCCTTTGGAATAAAAAGCTATAATGAATGAAATTGTTATAACAATGATTGCTAGAATTTTTTTCTGTCTTTGGGGAATGTAAGAATTGTTTTCACCTCAATCTAACACACAATGTGACCATTACGACTCCAAATAATTGTTTTTAATTAAAATTTGACTTTATTTTTACTAAAAAATACAACTAACATACTCAAAATAGAGAAAAATATTCAAATTATTTTGATACATTAATAAAATGATCCATAAGTAAATTTTGATATGCACGAATTAGTCATACCTCATTCTAATACATGTTGTGTCAGATTTGACTCAATATTGTCATTATCTGTTTAAATTCGACAATTGACTTTAAATAGAGAAAATCAATGAAACCTGAGCAAACAAACTTGTATTTTCTTGATAATTTAGGGCATCAATACATAAATCTTTTTTTATGTGTAGGAATATGACACACATAAAACTGATACATGATGTTATCCTTATGGATCAAAGTGCATGTTTCGTGTTTAAAATGAAAATTTAGTAAAAACTAAAACTGATGAACTCAAAACTAAGAAAACACATTCAGATTTTTTTGATACTTTAGGATAATAATCTATATGTTATTTGGAATGTGTGGGAATAAATTTCACCTCTATCTGATGCACAATGTGACCGTTTTGACTGTAGGTTCATCTTTAGTTTAAATTGACATCAATTTTAGTAAAAAAAAACTGACCTAATCAAAACTTGTAAGAACCCGGTATTTGGTTACAAAGGAATTTGGAATATTCTGGATATTATTCCAGAGCAGTGACCTCAGACGGCGTGTAATTCCGAGCCCCGGAGTGGCCAGAATTAAATTTTCTGTGTGTTCACACTGTAAACTCCAAATGAATGGAATAACTCCTAAATGGTGATCCGGATCGAGAATACGAGTGTTCGGATGAGTCCGGAATGGGGTTTTTACCCTAGGAACAACATAAGGTATGTCGGCGCGAGACGTTTGGACCCCTCGCTCGCTTCCAGTATGAGAAACGGTTAAATTAAATAATTAATTTATTCGTTTAAGGTTGAAGCTCAAGTATCACCTAAATGGTGGCTCAGATTGGAAAACTGAGGGCACCTTTGAGTTCATAGCATGCCATTTACCTTAGGAGGGGTGTATGTTTTGCGGGCGTGGGCCGTCAGTGAAAAATGGCCCCATGGGTGTTTTCGTAATTTGGCGGCTTTGGGTGTTCAGGTTTATAACTTATGAATAGGGCCTCAGATTAAAATTCCAAGACCGCCGTTGTGCTCGGGAGGTGGTGTTTGGCCTAGGGGATGCTTAACCTCGACCCCGCTGGAGGTTCGGGTTCGGGCCGGTGGGCGGGTGGTGAAGTGTGTTTCTATTTAAACACTTAAACCCCCCCTCCCCCTTTCTTTATCTCCTGGTAGGAGCTCCTCCTCCATCCTCTCCTCCTCCACTCCGGTGAGGTGGATCCAACAGGGTAGCTCTGGCAAGACGGTGGTTCGGCGGCGGAGCTCCGGGCAATGCCCACGAGGTAGGGTTTTGTTGTGTTTTTTTCTTTCTCACACCTACTTTGAGATCGTTTATATGCATCAATTCGTTGTTTTAACCTCAAGAAAAACACGTGGTAGTGTAGTATAATTATTTCCTTTCCAACGTAATTTTTGGTATCTAAATCTGAGTTCAGAGGAGGCCGGGGTTGATCGTCGAATTTTGCGGGTTTTGTTTTTTTTCCGGCGGACCTTCAGCGGAGGAGGCAGTCAGGGGAGGCGGCGCGGATCTTCCAGGTGGCTCAGGCGGATGGCGCAGTGGTGAGGCCCTTGGCATTGGCAGATAGTGCGGTAGCGGGGCGCACGACATTGGCGGCTAGCACGCCGAGTGGGGCGAGGTGACGCCTGCTGGGGCATGGTGGAGCGCCGGGGCACCGTGGAGCGCCGGGGCGCGGCGACCACGGGGTCGTGGCGCGCGACCCCCGTGCGGAGACAACGACCCGCGTCGCGCGGGTCTTCACACGGCGACTGACCTCAGCCGGTCTGCCACCGCCGGACCATGTGGCCAAGCTACGGGCCAGGCACTACGAGCCAGGTCGGCCTAGGCCGGGTGGACCGGCCAGTCCAGGCCGGTCCAGCCCAAGGGGCTTTGCCCTTCAGTTTTCTGATGCCTGTAACTTTCTCTACGAGCGTCCGTTTTGCGTGCCGTCAGTCTAAGCGCAGACCTCACGTCAAGAAGACCTTTTGAGATGGTTTCGGGTATTTTTAATTCTCGAAACGAGGGGCCTCGGACGTGCAACACATCTTTAAGTAAATTGATGTTTTCTTAGGGGGATCTTGTTTTGGACGGCGCAGACGCATCTGACATCCGTTTCGAGCGCTATCAGTGGTGTTGGGACCCTGGTGCCAAGGTAGAGTTTTCCAGTTTGGTTTCGGGCTCCAAAATCGGAGTTGAGGTGTGGGCCCCATGGCCTGTCTATTGAGATGTGAGTAGCATTTAACGACTTTCTCATCGGGCGCCCGTTTGGGGCATGCGAGGAGTCGATTCTGAATGTTTTTTTAGGGAATTTCATTGGGAAAGTTTTCCCGCTCTAATTCTGCACAATGGTGCAATCCCTGAGGGGGCCGTGTCGGGAGTTGACGGTGATTTCTAGTTTTATGACAGGGTGTCCATTTTGGAAAAGTGAATAGTCCATCTTGAGTACGTTTTCGATAGGATCGCAACGGTGCGATCTGTTCGTTGAGTTCTGGGACAGGGATGCGGGTCCCACGTAGCACCCCTCTAATGCAGTGCACCAGAATTCAATTACTTTTCAGGATATCCATTCCACTCAAGTGAGTAGTCCTTTTGACGTGTTTTCCTGAGGGAATCACAATGGTGCGATGTGCCCGACTGTTTTCGGGGCCGAGGCTCGGTATCACGGGATGCCATTCAGGCATGAGGCGGTGTTGGTGGCTTTTCCCTCGAATATTCGTTTGAGGTGAGTAAGTAGTCAATCTCTCATGATTCTCCGGGAATATTACAATGGTACAATCTGTTTGGTTGTTTGGAGACTCTTACATGATCTTATTATGTGTTGAAATGTGAAGCTGCCCCAGTGGCGGTTCTTCTACTATGTTTGTAGCGGACCCCTGGCGCGTGATTGTGTGCACTCCCATGTGAGTGGAGTAAATGCTTAATGAGATGTGGTTTGTCGTGCCTGGGCTGATGAGGTGGAAATTTGGAAAAGTTAAGTTTACGCCATTTGTGTTAACTTTGGGGTGTTGGGTGCACGATAGCATTAGGGCTGGAGACGTGGTATACTCTGGGAGTATACAGGAGCAATGGGAGGTACATGTGGATGTTGGTACCTAAGAATGTCTGTACGCTTGGTCGGGGTTGACTTGGGGCCACACGTCGTGTGGGCCCCATGTGTGTGTTGTGTTATGATTTACGTACTTTGACATATCGCGACGTAGAGGGTCCCTCTGTACTCGTTTATTTGACCAGAAGGGTGGAGTTTTCCCCTGGCTCTGTGCTTGTTTGTTTGACCAGCAGGGTTGAGTGGTCACCCCCTGGTTTCGTTCTCGATGGATCGGCCGGTAGGGGTGCTAGTGACACCCAGTGATGGAACAGGCACTGAACGTCTTTTGGGTGAGTTGTTATGGAGTTGAGTGGTTGCGTGGTACCCACTCAATGCTTGGTTGGCCAGTGTTGTACCATCTAGTAGAGATTTCCAGAGCAGTTCTGGGTTTACCCTCCTGCGGGGTTGGGTAGTGGGTGACTCATCGACTTCTCAGGGTTTACCCTCTCATAGTGACTAGGTTGTGGGTCCCCCGACGACTATTGAGGGTCTACCCTCCAGCAGGGTTGGGCAGTGGGTCGCCCATCATCTTGTTTCAGGTCTACCCTCCAGCAGGGATCGGAAGTGGGTCACCTGTTGACTTGTTCAAAGTTTACCCTCTAGAAGAGACTAGGAAGTGGGTCACCCGACGACTATTGAGGGTCTACCCTCCAGTAGGGGTGGGCAGTGGGTCGCACGTCATCTTGTTCCGGGTTTACCCTCTAGCAGGGCTGGGCGGTGGGTCACCCTTCGACTTCTTCCAGGTCTACCCTCCAGCAGGGCTGGGCAGTATGTCGCCTGATGACTTATTCTAGGTTTACCCTCCAGCAGGGATGGGAAGTGGGTCACCCGATATCATATTATGAATTAACCTCCAGTAGGGCTGGGCAGTGGGAAACCCGTTGATATTCCAGACTCAGTCCTTTCTACTAGGCTAGTCTGTGGATTTCCACCGTGATTACCTGAGTGGGACCCTTGGTTGTACAGGTCAGTGAAGGAATGACCTTGTCATTGAGGAGACCTCTCGACTACGGGGCAGTGACGGGTTGTGGTTTGACATTCCCCCAGAACTCTCAAGTGCGAGGGGAATTTTCCCAACCGAGACGCGTCCTTGTGACACGAACTAAAACCGTGCGGGTGAGTCAGTGCTTCCCAAAGCGGATAGTGTCGAGGTGTAGTGATATGATCCCCTTGACTTGCAGTTCGGGGCATATGTGAGGGATGATAGGCATTGGTGGTGTATACATCTAGGAATGTTGGCTACTCACTTTCATGGGCTGAGCT
Organism: Viscum album; assembly: GCA_963277665.1. Taxonomy (NCBI): domain Eukaryota; kingdom Viridiplantae; phylum Streptophyta; class Magnoliopsida; order Santalales; family Viscaceae; genus Viscum; species Viscum album. The sequence goes on along the minus strand of OY728138.1, from coordinate 281,605,011 downwards.
ATGGGATGGAGATCCCCTTACGACCTTGTTCGGGCTTCTTGTTGAGCACATGTATATGTATATACCTCATTCCAGTACCCACTTCTTGGGTTTGGTTACTCTACTTCTAGGAGAAGCGAAGACGCGCGGGGTATGCCACGTGCATTCCGTGTCTAGCTTCTCGTGGTGGGATGAGTCTGCTCTCCTGATATAGGTAATAATGACTCAACGGGAAGTTCATATTCTCCTTGTTTCTAGCTCCTTGTGTCGGGACGAGTCTGCCTTCCTTCCTCTTATTGGGTTGAGCTGGACTCTTTGTGGAACTTTCAGTTGTACTCCTATAATTTTCCTATTTGCTCTACTGCTCACCATTCGGTACCTCCTTTGTTTCTCCCTCGAGCCTTTGGGGTATCCAACTGAGTGTTTTTTTATACTCACCCATGCTTGGTCTTTTCCCACACTTGGTGTGCCCTTGTAGATGACAGACAGGTTGGTCGTGACGTCGGAGGAGCTTAGGAGTTCGGGAGCTTGGACCGCGTGCGGTGGTCAGAGTTGGGTTCCAGGTGGTGAACCTTCCAGTTGTTCTTCTTTTGTTTACTTGTTACCAGTTTGTGGCACTTTTTTCATTGGGAGCCTGTTTTTCCCCTTTTCGTTTCAGTTTACCTTCAGTTTCTACTTATATTGTTTAGAGGTCGATGCACATTTATGGTATATATATAGAAGTTTACCTTTTCTTTACTTGTCTTTTCTTTTACTCTGGAATTTTTCATTGAGTGTGCTACATGTGGGTGTGTACAGGTAGTTAGACAAAGGCCTCCCCGAGTTGTTGCTCTTTTGGCACTGGTCGCCAGCCCCTGGCCTATGGAAGCAGGCTTGGGGTAGTTGTGGCTCGATCCCGGGTAGGGTCAGGTCGTGTCAAAGTGGTATCAGAGGTGGTTCATTCCTTGGGATGTTGTTCGTACGTCCCTAAAATAAAAGGAATTGGTTGGTATTTAGGGAAACAATGTTACCGTGTCTCGAGAGTGGCTCTCAGTCCAAGGAGTCCAGTTATGGTGCGACGGTTGACGTATCCATTCACCAGGACCCTGATAACCCTCTTGTCGACTCGGCATGATGAGACACTTGTTGCAGGGAAAATTGGTTTGTTCATCACATAGGATTGAGTATTGACTATCCTTTTTGAGTCATCTCCACATCGTTGTTGTTGTTGTGATATACATATATGCTCATTAGACCACGGAACTCCTTGATAATATTCAGGATGTCTCCGCGAGGACAGCCAGCCAGGATACCAGCTTTGGTTCATGACGACGGACCAGTGAGCTAAGAGGCCACAGTACAGGACCCATCATGCGAACCTCTTTCTCCAGGTGGGACGGTAGCAGCACCCCCACCTGGTGAACAACAGACAATTTCATTAGAGCAAGCTGAGCTTGAACGCGGGTTGAGCGCGTTCCGTGAGTTCCAGCGGCAGAGACCGCTGAGGTTCAGTGGTAAGCCAAACCCTCAGGTAGCAGAGGTTTGGCTAGAGGCAGTGCTTTTCCTTTTCAAGGTTGTTCAGATTCCAATAGATCATAGAGTGGCTTTGACATCCGACCTTTTTCATGGAGCAGCTAGGCGTTGGTGGAGTCTGGTGACTCAGTTTCTTGATGAGTCATCGCTTTCGTGGGGTGACTTTCAGTTGTTGTTCTGTGATTAGTTTTTCCCCACCTGCTTGCGCTCTCTTCAGATTCAGTAGATCCTGCTGTTTCAACAGGGAGGGATGACAGTGTCCAAGTACGTGGCTAGTTTCGTAGACCGGTCACGCTTTTAGCAGGACTTGGTCCATGACGACAACATCCGAGCGCGTAAGTTTGAGTAGGGCCTCCGCCGAGATATTCGTGCTATCATAGTACCCTTTGGAATTTTCCACATATTCCAGGGTTCTAGAGTAGGTGCTAGTGACAGAGATCTTATTGTCATGTTCGAGAGTTGGTGGTGGCAGCAGGCACGTTGAAGCTGAGATGTCTATCGCAGCTAGCGGTCGTTGGCAAGAAGAACCTCGACGCAAGTGGATTTATGACAACCAGACTCACGGGCGTGGTCTTACACCATAGTGGCGCCGGAGGGCACCAGTGTTGCCCAATGAGATTCAGTGATATGCTTACGATGGGTGTGGTCACCAGGCACGGGACTGCCCAACCCGACATGTAGAGAGCTTCAGGCAGGCAGCAGGTGCACCACCACAACGAAGGCAGCGCCGTGATCGGAGTAGTACCTAGAGAGGTGGTGCTAGAATAGGAGTGGGAGGATCTAGTAGTGGGGGATAGTTTTATGAGGTCTTCTGATCACCACTTAGTGGTCCACATCAGGCTCTGGGAGCTGACAGTTGGGACCACAGACAACCACGAGCTTTGGGTGTCTACGATCCTGTAGAGCATGAGGTGATGAGAGTTACGCTCTACAGCTCTTCTACTTTTTGCAGTAGAATTTTTGGACTCTATCTGTGAAATGATTTCCTCCCTGCTGCTTGCATGAGGTGTTATCAGGGTGACGCAGGGCGTCAGTGTAACCATGTGTCATTAGGGTAAAAGGCGTAGCAACTTTTTCTTTAATCGATGGTGTTGACTCCTTCACTCTCCGAGCGTGTAAGAGAGTCTCGGTTGCGAGACATCGACTGTGAAACATTGCGTGACCAGATATCCTTGGGTGTTCCACCATATGAATATTATGAAGGATGGAATCACCGGGCCTTGTTCTAGGTGCGGGCGGTGATTCCAGTTGCGGCGTGCGACGTAAGGGTTCGGTCGGGGAGGTGAGCTACCCCTGAGAGCCTCCAGGACGTTTGAAACCATGCTAAGGGATGGCGAGGTTCCCTACCACCTTTCCCTAACCCCAATGTATGGATTGGGTGCACGACATCGGCAAGGGCCTATCTCATGTGAACAGATCAATTCTTTGGTCTGTGTGCGGTGGCGCAGAGCTGTGCGAGAGTTCGTTTGGGTACGGAAGAGCCGGGTGTGGGCTTATTACCCTGAGTTGTTCCCGGGATTTTCTTTTTGGGGAAAAAATATCGAAGGAGAGAATTATTTAAGAACACCGTTTTTGGCTACAAAGGACTTTGGAATATTCTTGATATTATTCCAGAGCAGCGACCTCAGACGGCGTGTGATTCCGAGCTCCCGAGTGGCCGGAATTAAATTTTCAGTGCGTTCACACTGGAAACACCAAATGAATGGGATAAATCCTAAACGGTGATCCGGATTGAGAATTTGAGTGTACGGATGAGACCAGAATGGGGTGTTTACCCTAGTAATGACATAAGTTATGTCAGCGCGGGGCGTTTGGACCCGCTGCTCGCTTCCGGTACGAGAAACAGATAAATTAAATAATTAATTTATTCGTTTAAGGGTGAAGCTCAATTATCTCTTAAACGGTGGCTCAGATTGGAAAACTGAAGGCACTTTTGAGTTCAGAGCATGTCGTTTACCCTAGGAGGGGTTTCAGTTTTGCGGGCACGGGCTGTAAGTGAAAAATGGCCCCAGGGGCGTTTTTGTAATTTGACGGCTTTGGGCGTCCAGTTTTATAACTTTTGAACGGGGCCTCAGATTAAAATTTTTAGATAGCCATTGTGCTTAGGAGGTGGTGTTTGGCGTAGTGGATGCTTAACCTCGACCCCGCCGAAGGTTCGGGTTCGGGCCGACGGGCGGGTGGTTAAGTGTGTTTCTATTTAAACACTTAACCCCCTTTTCTCTCACCCTTTCTTCATCTCCTGGCAGAAGGTCCTCCTCCATCCTCACTTCCTCCACTTCGATGAAGTGGCTCCGGCGAGGCAGCTCCGGCAAGGCGGCTGTTCGGCGGCGAAGCTCAGGGCAACGCCCACGAGGTAGGGTTTTGTTCCATTTTTTTTCTATCCCGCACCTACTCTGAGATCGTTTATATGCATCAATTCGTTGTTTGACCCTTGAGAAAAGTCCATGGTAGTGTCGTATTAATTCTAGCCTTTCCAACGCAATTTTCGGTTTGTATATCCGAGTTCGGAGGAGGCCGGGGTTGATCGTCAAAGTTTGCGGGTTTTGTTTTTTTCGGCAGATCTTCAGCGGAGGAGGCGGCCAGGGGCGGCGGCGTGGGTCTTCCAGGAAGCTCAGGTGAATGGCGCGGCGGCGGGGCGCTTAGCATCGATGGCTAGCGGGGCGGCGGGTTGCTTGGCGTCGGCAGCGAGCGCGGCGAGCGGGGCAAGGCGACCGCAGGGCCGCGGTGCACGACCCCCATGCAGAGACAACGACCCGCATTGCACTGGTCATCACACGGCGACCGGCCTCAGCCGGTCGGCCACGCGGTGGACCGAGTCCACCGCTGGCCCGCGCGGCCCATCCACGGGCCGGTCCAGCCTAAGGGGCTTTGCCCCTTAGTTTTCTGAGCCCGTAACTTTCGCTACGAGCGTCCGTTTTGCATGTCGTCAGGGGAAGCGCGGACCTCGCATCAAGACAGTCCTTTTTAGATGGTTCGAGAATTTTTAATTCCTAAAATGAGGGGCCTCGGAGGTGCAACACGTCTTTAAGTAAATTGACGTTTTCTTCGGGGGATCTTGTTTGGGACGGCGCGAACGCGTCCGACATCCGTTTCGAGCGCCGTTAGTGGCGTTGGGACCCTAGTGCCGAGGAGGAGTTTTTCAGTGTGGTTTTGGGCGCCAAACCCGGAGTTGAGGCATGGGCCCCACGACCCATCTTTTGAGCTGCGATTAGCGTCTAGAGACTTTCTCATCAGGCGTCCGTTCGGGGCATGTTAGCAGTCGATTCTGAATGTTTTTTCGAGGGCATTGCATTGGCACAGTCTGCCCGGTCTAATTCCGTATGATGGTGTGGGCCCCATGGAGGCCATTTCGGGAGTTGACGGTGATTTCTGGCTTTATCACCGGGTGTCCATTTTGGAAAAGTGAATAGTCCATCTTGAGTACTTTTTCGAGAGGATCACAACAGTGTGATCCGTTTGTTGAGTTCCGGGACCGAGATGCGTGTCCCATGTAGCACCGCTCATATGTGGTGCGCCAGAATTCATAATTTTCTCCAGATATCTGTTCCACTCAAGTGAGTAATTCTTTTGACCTGTTTTCCCGAGGGGGTCACAATGGTGCGATGCACCCGACTGTTTTCGGGGCCGAGGCCCGGGATCACGGGACGTCGTTCGGGCATGAGGCGGTGTTGGTGGCTTTTCCATCGGATATCCATTTGAGGCAAGTAAGTAGAAGATCTCGCATGTTTTTCCGCGAGGATTACAACGGTTTGATCTGTTTGGTTGTGTAGAGACTCTTACGTGATCTTATTAAGTGTGGAAGTGTGAAGGTGCGTTGGTTGAGGTTCTTCTACCATGTTTGTAGCAGACACTTGGCACGTGATAGCGTGCACTCCCGTGTGAGTAGAGTAAATTCTTAATGATATGTGGTTGGTCGTGCCTAGGCTGATGAGGTGGAATGTTGGTGAAGTTATGTTTACGCCCTTTGCGTTGACGTTGGGGTGTCATGAGCACAATAGCCTTATGGCTGGAGACGTGGTATACTCTCGGAGTATACACGAGCACTGTGAGGTACATGTAGATGTTGGTACCTGAGAATGTCTGTGCTCTTGGTCGGGGTTGACTTGGGGCCAGACGTTGTGTGGGCCCCATGTGCATGCCATGCTCTGATTTACGTACTTTGACCTCTCGCGACATAGAGGGTCCCTCTGTACTCGTTTGTTTGACCAGCAGGGTGGAGTTTTCCCCTGGATATGTGCTTGTTTGTTTGACCAGCTGTATTGAGTGTTCTTTCCCTGGTTTCGTTATCGATGGATCGGTCGGTAGCGGTGCTAGTGACACCCAGTGATGGAAAAGGTGCTGAACCTTTTTTGGGTGAGTGGTTCTGGAGTTGAGTGGTTGCATGGTACCCACTCATTGCTCGATTGGCCAGTGTTGTACCATCCAGTAGAGATTTATAGAGCAGTTCTGGGTTTCCCCACCAGCAGGGCTGGGTAGTGGGTTACTCATCGACTTCTCAGAGTTTACCCTCTAGTAGAGACTAGGCAGTGGGTCACCCGATGATTCTTGAGGGTCTACCCTCCAGCAGGGCTGGGCAGTGGGTTGCCCGTTGTCTTGTTTCAGGTCTACCCTCTAGCAGGGATGGGCAGTGGGTCTCCTGTCGACTTGTTCAGGGTTTACCCTCTAGTAGAGACTAGGCAGTGGGTCACCCGACGACTCTTGAGGGTCTACCCTCCAGCAGGGCTGGACTGTGGGTCGCCTGTCGTCTTGTTCCGGGTTTACCCTCCAGCAGGGCTGGGCAGTGTGTCACCCATCGACTTCCTCCAGTTATACACTCCAGCAAGGCTGGGTAGTGAGTCTCTTGATGACTTATTCTAGGATTACCCTCCAGAAGGGCTGGGAAGTGGGTCACCTGATGATGTATTATGGTTTACACTCCAGCAGGGTTGGGTAGTGGGTCACCCGATATCATATTGTGAATTACCCTCCAGTAGGGCTGGGCAGTGGGACACCCGTTGATATTCCAGACTTAGTCCTTTCTACTATGCTACTGTGTGGCTTTCCTCTATGATTACAGGAGCGGGACCCTTGGTTGTACGGGTCTGTGATGGAATGACCTTGTCTTTGAGGAGACCTCTTGACTACGGGGTAGTGACGAGTTATGGTTTGACGTTCCCCTAGAACACTCATGTGTGAGGTTCATTTTCCCCACCGAGACGCATCCTTGTGATGTGAAGTAAAACCGTGTGGGCTAGTCAGTGCCGCCCAAAGAGGATAGTGTCGAGGTGTGGTGATTTGAGCCCCTTGACTTGTGGTTCGGGGCAGATGTGCGAGATGCTGGGCATCGGTGGTGTATACTTATGGGACGGTTGGCTACTCACTTTCTTGGGCTGAGCTACGGGATGGAGATCCCCTTACGACCTTGTTCAGGCTTCTTGTTGAGCACATGTATATGTATATACCTCGTTCCAGTACCCACTTCTTTGGTTTGGTTACTCTCCTTCCCGGAGAAGCAAAGACACGCAGGGTATGCGACATGCTTTCCCTGTCTAGCTTCTCATGGTGGGACGAGCCTGGTCTCCTACTATAGGTAGTGAAGACACGACGGGACATTCATCTTCTCACTATTTCCAGCTCCTTGTGTCGGGACAAGTCTACCTTCCTTCCTTTTGTTGGGTTGAGCTGGACTCTTTGCTGCACTTTCAGTTGTACTCCTCTACTTTTCATGTTCACCCTACTGCTCACCAATCGGTACCTCCTTCATTGCTCCGTCAAGCCTTCGAGGTATCCGACTAAGTATTTTTTATACTCACCCATTCTTGGGCTTTTCCCGCACTTGGTGTTCCCTTGAAGATGACAGATATGTCGGTCTTGATGTTGAAGGAGCTTAGGAGTTCGGGAGCTTGGACCGCGTGCAGTGGTCGGAGTTGGCTTCTAGGTGGGGACCCTTCCAAATATTCTTCTTTTGTTTACCTGTTTCCAGGTTTTGCCACTTTTTTGTTTGGCCGCCAGTTTTTCCCCTTTTCTTTTCAGTTTACCTTCAGTTTCTACTTGTACTGTTTAGAGGTCGATGCACATTTATGGTATATATATAGCAGTTTCCATTTTCATTACTTGTCTTTTCTTTCACTCTGCACTTTTGCATTGAGTGTTCTTCATTTGGGTGTGTACAGGTACTTAGGTAAAGGCCTCCCCAAGTTGTTGTGCCTTTGGCGCTGGTCGCCAGCCCCTGGCCTATGGAGGCGGGCTTGGGGTAGTTGCGGCTCGAGCTCGGGTAGGGTTGGGTCATGACAAAAATAAACAGAAACATTAATATTGCATTAAAACATTAGGAAAAGGATATATAATTTATTTGAGAATTTCAAGAATTAGCCGCACCTCAACATGATACAAGGTGTGACCAGTATGACTCCAAGTACTTATTTCTATTTAAAATTGACAATAATTTTAGTAAAAAACAAAACTAATATTTTGAAAACCAAAAAACCTGTTTAAATTATTTTGAAACATTGAAATATTGACCTATATTTAATTTTTTATATTTAATAATCAGTAGTACATAAATACGATACACGATGTGCCAGATATAATCCAAAATGCATATTTAAATATTAAAATGGCATTTTAGTGAATAATAAAAGTGGCACACTCAAAAACAAAAATAATAATTCATATTGTTTTGATAATTTATGACAATGATCCATAAGTCATTAGGGATGCTTATAAATCCACCTCACCTCAATCTGATGCATGGTGTGATAGGTATGACTCAAAGTAGTTACTTTTATTTAAAATTTTCATCAATCTCAGTAAAATGGAAAAATTCCCAACTCAAAATTGAGATAACACACAAAGATTATTTTGATGATTTATGAAAAATATAAATAAGTCATTTTTATGTGTAACAGTCAATTGCATCTCAATTTGATACATGATGTCCTCGGTAAGACTCAAAGTGTTCGTTATCAATTTAAAATCAACATTTTAGTTTAAATAGTGTCATTCACTGAAATTCGATCAAACATGCTTTTATTTTACGGACAATTTAGGGAAACAATTTATAATTCATTTATGATGTGTAGGATCCTGTTTCACATCAATCTGATAAATGATGGGATCAAAATAGGTCAAAAGTGTGTGTTCCGAGTTTAAAATGATATTTTTGTAAAAAAAATACTACTGATGTACTCAAAATAGAGAAAAAACCTTCATATTATTTTAAAAAATGTAGGATAATGATCCACATGTCATTTGAGATGTGTTGGAATCTTTCACACCGCAATCTGATGCACAGTTTATCTAATATGACTGCAAGTGTGTCTTTATTTAAAATTGACATCAATTTTAGTAAATTTAATACTTTTTATTAATTTATCTCTTTATATTATTACTAAAAAGAATATTATTCTTATAAAAGTGCATTATTTTTCTTGAGTAGGGGTGTTTTTTTGAATTATCATGAGTTAATTCAGTATTAAAGGATAATGTAATATTAATGTTTTTGAATTAATGTATTAATTTGTATTTATGTAATTGTATAAACCAGTGTTTGAAATGTATATAATATAGTTTTTTTTCATGTTTTTGTGTTGTAAATTTAAATTAATTTAAATCTTGTATTGGGATATGTTTTTTTATATCTAGTGTGTTTTTGGTGTTTTGGTGTGCAGTTACTACACATTGTATTGGTGTTGCGGTGTGATGTTACAACATGTTACAGTATGGTCCTTTATCAGTGCTTCTATGATCTCTGATAAAATTTCCTTTATCAGCACTTTTATACAAATCGATTAAGGTATAATTTATGAATTTCTGTATTATCCCTTATAAAATACCCTTTATTAGGGCTTTTATAAGCACTAATAAATGGTGCCCTTAGCAGTGGTAAATTAATGTGATGATAAATGGTTCCTTTATCAGGGATGATAAAGGTCCCATTTATCAACCATTTTTTAGTTTCAATAAAGTTCCCCTTTATTATTTATTTTTCAGTGTTGATAAATGACCATGGCTTTCATCCTCACACATGTAGTCAGTTCTTTTCTAGTGGAGATAAAATCCATTTCTACGGCTGTTAAAGGCCGATTTTGCAGTAGTGACGTATTTACAAGCGGTGTTAACTTTTTCTAAGACTTGGATGGTAAGAAGAAAAATATGGTATTAAAATAAAACATAATAATTATTTTATTAATATAATATATATATACACACTTTAAATCCAGTGTTATATCCATATATGGGAGGCGGTCATGGAAAACTATTTACATCAGTTCTTGAATAGGTAGTTTGTCATACGCATGATTGACGATTTTGTTTCCCATTTGATAGAAGTGGAGATGGATGATGGTTATTACAATAAAATAATCACAAATCATTTCAAGGTATATACTAATTTTGTTATATAACAATATTTAAATAATATTTAAAGGATGTTGAAGAAGAAATTAAATAAAATTATTGCTTAAGAATGATACCTCTTATTCAGAGAACAAACATAGGTGTGAACCAAAAGCATTATTATGAGCTCTTCATAATAAAATAGGGCACATAGAAAATGGTTGTTGAAGTAAGGAAGGTGTTTGCGTATGTCTTGGCTAAATCAAAATTATTCGGAAGTGTCAAGAGAAGAGAATACGGAGTCCCCTTTAATAAGTGGGGGATATAACGACCCATACATTACATACATTGTTATTATTTCAAAATTAAACCACACTTATTACAACATATAACAAATCCATGAAAGGACAGTATAGGTATAGTGTCTTTAGAAACTGGAAAGCATAAACAACTAGTTCATAAAGCATCTACTTTGCCTCCCATTTATTTCATCATATCTAGAGTCCCTTTTTGGCATATTCTACTTAATAACATTCTTCCTGGCCTGGGGAAATAAAACATACAAAAGGGTGAGCTCAAATGCTCAGTAAGAGTAAAAAAAATAAATATCAATCACATCATATACATAAGCACATAACTTTTGGAAATCTTAACAGTAAAAGAGATCATAATTTCATAACATGGGATAAATCATAGTAGTGAAATGTAATCCCAATAATCATAACTTAAAACATGAAACTTTGTGACATACACACATAATCATTTAGAATCAATAGTTTTTAGTCAAGAATCATTTCCAAGACTATCTTAGTGGACAAAGTCCACTTTTGAACCTAGTTCACTCCTCGTTTCAGTTCTGTTTCACTGAACCGGTTTAACCTGCCGTTCCAGCCATGTCTATCTCATGAGATATAAAATCTTTACCCAATGAATTTGATGGAGATATAGGTCCCACCCATCTCATAATGATACCATTATTATGTGTGCCACAAAATCAGAAAACCATACATTATAGAATAACCCATGTAATAAAAATGGGAATCTTAAACATCGTGACATCATAAAACAATTCATATAAGATAAAGGAATTCATAAAAATATAATTCCATCGTAACATAATAAAATCAATTTAATAATAGGGATAAAAACAGAACCCTTTATTATCTTAGATGGAAAATAATTTTGATAAAACACTTGAACTCCATTCTTGAGGAAAATATCATTTCTGCTTCAAAAACACTTTTCCTTTCTTAACATGTCGTACAATTATAAACTAAAAGAAGTTGATTAAAAATTAACATGAAAACTTGTAAAGGAAGACTCTTGGAAATAATTTTTTAAAAATCCATTCATTCCATATAAGTTAAAAAAAATCAATCTTCGTACTTTTGTCGGAAAAGTCAAAAAGTACCTCGTACGAAAAATGACAAAAGATTCCTTTCATATCCTTTACTAAAAACTCACTGAAGGGTAAAATTGGATTTAAACAATTGTAGGTGGATGGAAATAATATTACATATTGAGGAAACATGGATGTGGATGATAAAATACACCCCAATAAATGCCAAAGTATAAAAAATCTCGGATAAAAATGAGATTGTGATATTTCCCTTACCTTACGTCTGATTTGCCTCGTAAGTGTCCGAACCTCCTCTTCTATGAAGTGCTTCTTTGAGAACTCCTTTTAGAGAAGTGAAATTGGTCATTGAAGATAACCAGGACCTCTAGGATGTCTCTAGGGAAGTGGAGAGGAGAATGTGGCAGGGGTTGGCCGATCTTGAAGGCTCAAAGTGGTGTGAGGAAGAGAGGGAGGAGGTGCCCTTTTATATGGGAGGAGAGGGGCAGCCTTGGAATAACTAAAAATATTATTTTATTATAAAGCCAAATTCGGTTTTAAATAGCTCCAAATTGATTTATTTCTAAGCGAAGGTGGGTATGGGTTTAAATCCTCTCATCCAATAGAATTTAGACATGTTTAGGTTCCTATTTTGACCTTATCATTTAGATTTAACATTAAGTTAAATAATTTAACTTTTACCATGTCTTCTTGTTTTCTTACACTATATGGTTAATAAAAATACTATAACAATCCAAACGAACCCCAAGTTGTTTATTATTAATATATATAACCTTATCTAAGTCATTTGGCCAAACCTTTGATTTTTAGGAATAAAATAACAATTAATAATATAATATTTTTTTAAAAAACTATTTTCTGTCAATTTTGCCACTATTTAGTAATTGATTTTTGTGAAAATCATAACAGAATTATTAGTTCAAATAAAGTTAATTAAATCAATAATAACATGTCATATTAACCTATAAAATTAGTGGAATTCATAAAAAGTCTCAAATTACATTTATTTGGGTATTTATAACATCAATTATGTCAATATTTCATTAATAAGATAATTACTGCATCATCATTGTGTCACAAATAAATTAAATTATTTAATGTCTAAAAATTAAAAATAAAATACCATTATGTAGGAAATCTTTTTATCTTCCTAAATAATATTTATAGTCGAATTTATCTTATATAAATCCTTATATGAAAAATTATTTACTTATTAAACTTTGATTTTAACTATTTTAACCCTTCTTTAAATAAATTAATAATAAATGTCCTAATCTAATCCAAGTGGGCATAAATGGTCATATTTTATTCCTAAGTTTGTTTTTGGTCGAATAACACTTATCCAATAGAATTAGGACATGTGTTAGGGTAATAATAATAGCATTTTTACCCTAATTACCCTATTTACTTTTAATTGTGGTAAATAAAAGTAAAAAGTTACTATTCACCAAAAATTATTTTCATCTCACTGAACCACAATTTACATACTGACATCAACAGTGTCTCTTGGATTTTTGAAATTCCACTCACAGAAGCGGTAAAATTAAGTTTTATGAAAAATTCAGTTTTTTAACTACCACTTAGTGGTTTCACTATTCATCAAAAATTGAACGTTTTCAGAAAAATACCAAAATTTCACCCTAGGATAATTTCGATATTTGGAATCCAAAAATGAAGTCCATTTTGAAAAATAAAATTTATATACTGTCAAAAAGTGGTTATTACTATTCATAACAGCTAGTTTTAATAATATTTTATTAGCATATCATTGTTTAGTGAAACTCGGTATTGCGTACGACGCAAGCTATCGAGGAAGGTCGCGATTTTGTGTAAATCAAGCCAGGTAAGTGTTGTGTGTAGAAAAAGATTCCTTTGATGATTTATATCACATAAAAGTCTTGGGTGTTACATTCTACCCCCCTTAAAATGAATTTCGCCCTCAAAATTCGTCACTTTGTAACAAACAGATGAGGATACCTCTCCCTCATCAGATCCTCAAGCTCCCATGTAGCTTCTTCTAATTGGTGGTTCCTCCATAAAACTTTCACCAATCGAGTGGTCTTGTTTCGTAGGACTTTTTCGCTATGATCCAGAATCTCTATCGGTTATTCTTCATAAGAAGGAACCTGCTCCAGCAGTACAACTTCTGAGCTGAGTACATGTGAAGGATCAGGTATGTACTTTCTTAGGAGAGATACATGGAACACATCGTGAACTTGAGAGAGATTCGGTGGAAGCGCCAATCGGTAAGCTACCTTCCTAACACGATCCAGTATTTCGAAAGGACCAATATATCTAGGGCTCAACTTCCCCTTCTTTCCAAATCTCATGACCCTATTCCAGGGAGATATTCGTAAGAACATTTTATCACCCACTTCAAACTCTAGGTCTTTTCTTCGGTTTTCGGCATAACTTTTCTGTCGACTCTGAGCTGCTCTTATGTGTTGTGGAATAGATCTGACCTTTTCTGCCATTTAATAAACAAGATCGGGTCCGAATAGCTTTCATTCCCCAACTTCATCCCAGCAAGTTGGAGTCATTCATTTCTTTCCATAGAGAGCTTCATAAGGAGCCATCTGAATACTGGAGTGAAGGCTATTATTATAAGAAAATTCCACCAAAGGTATGTGTTGATCCCAACCACCTTTGAAATCCATAGAGCAAGCTCTCATCATATCTTCTAGAGTTTGAATTGTTCTCTCAGACTAACCATCTGTCTGGGGATGATAAGCAGTGCTGAAACTCAACTTTGTATCCGGAGTATGCTGAAGACTTCTCAAGAACTTCGAGGTAATTATCGGATCCCGATCAGATATAATAGAAAGTGGTACTCCATGGAATCTTACCACTTCCTTTACGTATATCCTGGCAAGCTGATCCATAGAGAAATCCTCTCTAATAGTAATGAAGTGTGAAGACTTTGTAAGACGATCCACTATGACCCAGATAGCATTATTGCCTTTGGACGTTTTATGAAGTCCTGTGACAAAGTCCATAGTGATGTTTTCCCATTTCCATTCAGGTATGGGTAATGGTTGTGACATCCCCTTAGACTTCTGTCTCTCAGCTTTAACATGTTGACAAACCAAGAATCGAGAGACATATTCAGAAACATATCTTTTCATGTCATCCCACCAGAAGTACTCTTTCAGGTCCCTATACATCATCGTGCTTCCAGGATTAATAGAGAATGAAGAACTATGAGCCTCATCCAGCAGCACCTTCTTTAATTCGGGGATGGGAGGAACAAAAACCCGATTCCTGAACTTTATTATCCCATCACAGTCAAGGTTGAATTCAGGAACATTTCTCACCGTCTTTTGTAACTCGACATCTTCTTTCTGTGCCCTTTTTATCTTCACATGTATAGATGGTTGAACATTCATTTGAGAAAGATACGATTTTCCCCTTTCATTATAATTCCATGATCCATCCTTTGATAATCCATAAATATTGGATCTTTTGTGATCCTTATCATTGATAAACTGCCATGGTCTTGTCGACTTAATGCATCTGCCACCTTGTTTGCTTTCCCAGGGTGGTAATGAATTGAGCAGTCGTAGCCCTTAATCAGCTCCAACCATCTTCTTTGGCGCATATTCATCTCCTTTTGTGTGAAAATATACTTTAAACTTTTATGATCAGTATAAATATCACACCTCTCACCAAAAAGGTAATGCCTCCAAATCATTAATGCAAAGATTACCGCAGCTAACTCCAAATCATGATTTGGGTAATTTTGCTCATGTATTTTCAACTGTAGTGAGGCATAAGCTATCACCATATCATTTTGCTTAAGAACACACCCCAAACCCTTCTTGGATGCATCACTGTAGATCACAATCCTTTCTCCACTACAAGGCAGTGTGAGCACAGGTGCACTGGATAACCTTCTTTTCAACTCCTTGAAATTCTCTTCACATTCCTCCGTCCAAAAAAACTTAACTCCTTTCTGAGTCAACTTGGTGAGTGGATTAGATAATCATGAAAAATCTTTAACAAAACGTCGATAATATCCAGCCAAACCAAGAAAACTTTGGATCTCAGTTACTGTTGTTGGTCTCGACCATCTTTTGATAACCTCTGTTTTTGCTGGTTCCACAGATATCCCCTCTTTTGAGATTATATGACCCAAAAATGAAACTTTTTGAAGCCAAAATTCACACTTGGTAAATTTGGCATAAAGCTTCTCCTTTCTCAGGGTCTTCAATATAATTATCAAGTGATCTTCATGTTCTTCCTTGCTCATTGAATAGACATGAATATCATCTATAAAGACTACCACAAATTGATCAAGATAGTCTCTAAAGACTCTATTCATTAGATCCATGAAGAGAGCAGGGCATTAGTAAGACCAAATGGCAACACTATAAATTCATAGTGTCCATACAATGTACGGAAAGCCTTCTTTGGTATATCCTCCCTTTTGACCCTTAATTGATGATACCCTGAACGAAGATCAATCATGGAAATGTATTGAGCTCTACGTAGTTGGTCAAATAGGTCATCAATGCACGGGAGAGGATATTTGTTCTTGATAGTGATCTTGTTAAGTTCTCGATAATCAATGCAGAGTCTCATTGATCCATATTTCTTCTTAACAAACAGAACAGGTGCTCCCCAAGGTGACGCACTAGGGCGTATGAACCCTTTATCAAGATTCTCTTGGAGTTGCTTCTTCAATTCCTGCAAGTCAATTGGGGCCATTCTATAAGGTGTCTTTGAAATAGGAAAAGCATCTGGTATGAGTTCGATTGAAAACTCAACTTCAATATTTGGTGGAAGACCCGGTAATTCCTCCGAAAAGACATCATCAAACTCTCGTACAATGGTCATATTCTTAATTGTGAGTTTCTCACCAACCATTTGAGATAAATAACCTTCATTTAGTGGAATCAATACCCATAAAATGGAAGAAATTTCCATTGGAAGGTTATGTTCATCCTGGCATCGATAGATGATCATAGATTGATCTGGAATATGAAATGTGACTTCCCTTCTTTGGCAATTGATATGAGCTCCATGTAGAGAAAGTCAATCCATGCCAAGAATCACATCAAATTCCACTATAGGAAGGATCACAAGATTTGTAGGAAGCACTTTCCCAAAAACATCAATTGGAGAAGAATTATAAACTTTTGATGCGACTGTTGTGCCATTAGGGGTTGTCACAGCTGACTCAACATCTAACTATTGAGGTAATACGGTGATATCCTTAGAAAATTCTTTATAAATAAAGAAGTGTGTGGATCCAGAATCAAATAAAACATTTCCTACTTTAGATTGGATGGTAAGTGTACCTTTCACCACATCCTTATCGTACTCCACATCACTGATAGAAATTGCATGTGACTTTCCTTTGTCTTTATCCTTAAGAGTTTGTTGATTTCGACCATCATCATCAACCCTTGGATTTGGCCATTGATTGGCATAATGCCCCATCTCCTTGCACTTGAAACATTGAAGTGTAGTAGGGTCATTCTGTGTATCCCTTCCTTTGTTTTCATCATTAGACATCTTCTTCCCATCATTGCGGCATTAAAATACCCGATGACCTTCCTTTGCACATTTGAAACATTTACTTGTCCCTTTAAGACAACTCCCTCCATGTTTCTTTCTACACTTTGAGCATAAGGGAATGTTCATCTTCTTTTTAGTGTGCTCTTTAGATTTTCCTTTGAATTCCATTTTCCTCTTCTTATCAAACCCATATGACTGATGGGTTACTCCAATCTCCATATCGACTTTGAGAGCACATAGAACGATTTCCTCGTAGTTATTGAAGTCCCTTATGGCTAACGCCCTTCGAAGACTTGGTTTTAAGCCACTAAAGAATCGATCGATCTTACTCTCAGGTTGGATAATAATACCAGAAGCATACCTTGAAAGTCTTGTAAAATTTGCTTCATAAGTACCAACAGATTCAACATCCTTTTGCTTTAGTTCAAAAAACTCTTTCTCCATCTTCGTTCGGAGAATACGAGGGAAGTACTTATTGAAAAATAAGTTCTTGAACTCGTCCCATTCCATGGACTCAATTTCATCCCATTGCCTCATATTCTTAAGAAGATTCCACCATTGATCAGCATCTTCTTCCAAACGATACATAGCTAGGATGACTTTATCATGTTCATAACATTGAAGAACTGAAAATATCTTTTCAGTTGTACTAATCCATTGTTCAAAAACTAATGGATCAGTAGACCCGCTGAAAGAAGGTGGACGCTGCCTCATGAAGGATTCAATAGAATTTTGCTCCTTCCTTTGCTCGTTTGGAAGCCCAGCATGATTCATAGCTTGAGAAAGTTGTGTGAGCATTGCTACAAGATTTTGAAATCCGGATCCCATAACGTTTGGTTGCTCCGGGGGACAATCACTGCATTTCCTATCGCATTCCTCATTAACACGGTTCCTTCGGGTTCCAGCCATTGACTAAAACCAAGAAGAATAGTGTGAGAAACACTAATTATAATAGGAAAACCACATAATCAAGAATAAAATTTCACACTTAAGGTCTTATCCTAGGTTATTCATGGTCATTCCTAAAACACTAAGATTGTGTTCTATGCTTAGAATTATCCTTAGGGTTCTTACTAAGGCTTTCACATCCTAGTTTCCAAAGGTTGACTATACCTTTCCTCTGATACCAACTATAACGACCCATAATTTACAAACATTATTATTACTTCAAAATTGAAGCACACTTATTACAACATATAACAAAACCATGAAAGGGCCGTATAGGTATAGTGTCTTTAGAAACTGGAAAGCATAAACAATTTGTTCTTAAAGCATCTACTTTGCCTCCCATTTATTTCTTCATATCTAGAGTCCCTTTTTGGCATATTCTACTTAATAACCTTCTTCCTGACTTGGGGAAATAAAACATACAAATGGATGAGATCAAATGCTCAGTAAGAGTAAACAAAATAAATATCAATCACATTATATACATAAGCAGATAACTTTTTGAAATCTTAACCTGCAAAAGAGATCATAATTTCATAACATGGCATAAATCATAGTAGTGAAATGTAATCCCAATAATCATAACATAAAACATGAAACATTGTGGAATACACACATAATAATTGAGAATCATTTCTTGTTAGTAAAGAATCATTTCCAAGACTATCTTAATGGACAAAGTCCACTTCTGAACCGAGTTCACTCCTCGTTTCAGTCCTGTTTCACTGAACCGGTTTAACCTGCCGTTCCAGACATGTCTATCTCATGAGATATAAAATCTTTACCCAATGCATTGGAGGAAGATATAGGTCCCACCCATCTCATAATGATACCATTCTTATGTGTGCCACAATATCAGAAAACCATACATCATAGCATAACCCATGTAATAAAAATGGTAATCTTAAACATCGTGACATCATAAAACAATTCATATAAGATAAAGGAATTCATAAAAATATAATTCCATCATAACATAATCAAAAAAATGTAATAATAGGGATAAAAACAGAACCCTTTATTATTGTAGGTGGAAAATAATTTTGATAAAACATTTGAACTCCATTCTTGAGGAAAATATTCTTTCTGCTTCAAAAACACTTTTCCGTTCTTAACATGTCGTACAATTATAAACTAAAAGAAGTTGATTGAAAATAAACTTCAAAACTTGTAAAGGAAGATTCTTGGAAATAATGTTTTAAAAATCAATTCATAACGTATAATTTAAAAAAAACATTCTTCGTACTTTTGTCAGAAAAGTCAAAAAGTACCTCGTACGAAAAACGAAAAAAGATTCCTTCCATATCCTTTACTAAAAACTCACCGAAGGGTAAAATTGGATTTAAACAATTATAGGTGGATGGAAATAATATTAAATATTGAGAAAACATGGATGTGGATGATAAAATACACCCCAGTAAATTCCAATGTATAAACAATCTCGGATAAAAATGAGATTGTGATATTTCCCTTACCTTAGGTCCGATTTTCCTCGTAAGTGTCTGAACCTCCTCTTATTTTAAGTGCTTCTTTGAGGCCTCCTTTTAGGGCACTAAAATTGGTCTTTGAAGAAGACCAGGACCTCTAAAATGTCTCAAGGGAAGTGTAGAGGAGAAAGTGGCAGGGGTTGGACGAGTTTTAAGGCTCAATGTGGTGTGAGGAAGAGAGGGAGGAGGTGCCCTTTTATAAGGGAGGAGAGGGGCACCTTTGGAATAACAAAAAATATTATTTTATTATGAAGAAAAATTCGGTTTTAAATAGCTCCAAATTGATTTATTTCGAATCTAAGGTGGGTATGGGTTTAAATCATCTCATCAAATTGAATTTAGACAAGTTTAGGTTCCTATTTGGACCTTATCATTTAGATTTAACATTAAGTTAAATAATTTTACTTTTACCGTGTCTTCTTGTGTTATTACACTATAAGGTTAATAAACATACAATAACAATCCAAACGAACCCCAAGTTGTTTATTATTAATATATATAACCTTATCTAAGTCATTTGGCCAAAAATTAGATTTTTAAGAATAAAATAACAATTAATAATATAATATTTGTTTTAAAAACTATTTTATGTCAATTTTGACACTATTTAGTAATTGATTTTTGTGAAAATCATAACAGAATGATTATTTCAAAAAAAGTTAATTAAATCAATAATAACATGTCATATTAACCTATCATATTAGTGTAATTCATAAAAAGTCTCAAATTACATTTATTTGGGTATTTATAACATCAATTATGTCAATATTTCATTATTAAGATAATTACTGCATCATATTTGTGTCATAAATATATTAAATTATTTAATGTCTAAAAATTACAAATAAAATACCATTATGTAGGAAATATTTTTATCTTTCTAATGAATATTTATAGTCTAATATATCTTATATATAACCTTATATTAACAATTATTTACTTATTAAACTTTGATTTTAACTATTTTAACCCTTCTTTAAATAAATTAATAATAAATGTCCTAATCTAATCCAAGTGGGCCTAAATGGTCATATTTTATTCCTAAGTTTTTCTTGGTCGAATTACACTTATCCAATAGAATTAGGACATGTGTTAGGGTAATAATAATATCATTTTTACCCTTAATTACCCTATTTACTTTTAACCGTGGTAAATAAAAGTAAAAAGTTACTATTCACCAAAAATTATTTTCATCTCATTGAACCACATTTTATTTACTGACATCAATCGTGTCTCTCGAATTTTTGAAATTCCACTCACAGAAGCGGTAAAATTAAGTTTTATGAAAAATTCAGTTTTTTAACTACCACTTAGTGGTTTCACTATTCATCAAAAATTGAAAGTTTTCAGAAAAATACCAAAATTTCACCCTAAGATAATTTCGATATTCCGAATCCAAAAATGAAGTCCATTTTGAAAAATAAAATTTATAAAATTTCAAAAAGTGGTTATTACTATTCATAACGGCTAGTTTTAATAATATTTTATTAGCATATCATTGTTTAGTGAAACTCGGTATTGCGTACGATGCAAGCTATTGAGGAAGGTCGTGATTTCGAGTAAAGCAAGCCAAGAAACTGTTGTGTGTAGAAAAAGATTCCTTTGATGATTTATATAACATAAAAGTCTCGGGTGTTACAGGGGATATAACACAGTTGGAGTTTTTGAATAGAAAAGCTAATACCCATGTTTTACCCAAAAAATAAGGTATAAAATGGATCATTATAGACCCTTATATGACATAAGGTTGTAATATGGACAATAAATAATAATTTTATAGGCTTTTATGTAATTTTAACCCTTATCATTTTAGTGTAAAACCTCTATAAACTTGTTTTATCATTAACCATGATAATTAAATATTACTATTTTTTCTATTAATTATGTAAAAATTAATTTAACATTATCAGAAAATATTAATTATTCTGATTAAAAATGGAATGATATTTTCAAATTCAATTCATATAATATTAATTATTTAGCCTAATCTAATATTTACATCTTGATTCTCAAAATGAATGTCATTTTTTATAGAAGTTTTCTAAAACATTAAAAAAATTATTTTATTATTTTTTCACAAAAAATAAAAGAATTTTTTTTAATAAAATAACATTTTCAATGTATATAAAGGATTTATTAAAAAATCAGGTAATATTT
Organism: Viscum album; assembly: GCA_963277665.1. Taxonomy (NCBI): domain Eukaryota; kingdom Viridiplantae; phylum Streptophyta; class Magnoliopsida; order Santalales; family Viscaceae; genus Viscum; species Viscum album. The sequence continues at coordinate 281,583,735 of OY728138.1, read as the reverse complement.
ATCAATGAATTTTACTTATATAAAACCATTATACATTATTTTAAAAATGTTAGTATTCCAATTCATACTTCCAAGTTTAATTTGTAGTTTATAAAGTTCATTTTTAAATATAAATATATATAGTATATTATTGTTTTTTAAAACTCAACATGGTGTTTAATACAAGATATCAAAGAAATTAAATTAATTTAAGAAAAAAAAAATTCATAAAATCACATGGTGTTACATATCTACACTAATTTAAACATGAAAAGTGGTAAATAATGCAATATAACAGCTGTTTATTGGTGTTCCTCCTTGATATGGTAAAAATTGAGGAATCTCGAAAGAAATTATAGAACAGTCATCTTCATATCATCCCCCACCCAAAAAAACTTTGATATCAACAATTTCAACATCTTTAATATTCTATGATGAAAAAATCATCTTAAATGCTGTTAGGCAGAATGAATCGATTCATAATAGGTTGGAGGAACCAAAATCTTATCTCTAAAACGCAATATAGATCACCCTTCTGGCTTCCAACCCTCATCCTTCTACCCACCATTAAGTTCATTACTCATGGTTGAACATTTATTATGGGGTGTTTGATTATATTTCATGTTCTCAACTATATTATGAATAATGGGAACTTGAAATAAAACCATAACATCTCCATTATCAGCACAATCAAGATGAATTTTAACAATAACCGACATTATTTTTCATTGATCAAAATTCTCCTTAACTAATTGATAATAATAAATCTGACTTAATAAATCAGATAGAAATTTCATTTTCTTGTGCATTTGTAAATTCTAATTCCAACATATAAATATATTCCATTCATATTTGTTTCTTCTAATTCAAACCATTTTAGGAGAGAATGTGTTTCTTGTTCTTTTGATATATGAACACCATAAATTTCACACCAAATGGTAATTATTCCATTACATTAAGCGATGAAATTCATTAGAATATTCCAAATAAGGTTTTATGTAGTATTTTATAATACATCCATAAATTTCATGAGTTATAAGAAACAACATGATCTCTATTCATGAGAATACAACCAAACCCATATCTCAATGCATCATAATAGAAAACATAACCATGTCATGTATTTGGTAATGTATAGATAGTTCCTATTGTAATAAAAATATTATGTTCATAGAAATATTTCATGAACCAATCACCCTATTATAAAGGAAAATATTTCCTTGTAAATGATATCATTGGTGATTCAAGTCATGAAAACTAACACAAAAAAAGTGTCGATAATTTTCTCTTGAGCTAAAGGAAACTGCATATCTAAAAAATATTACTTATTGGTTCCCAAGAGATAAATTCCTATACCTTTTTAAGATCGAATAAAACTATTATTCAAAAATTACATGGCCTAAAAAAATACCTCTTTTATTAATAAATCACATTTTTAATGCTTAGCATAAAGTTGATATTCTCGTAAGATGCACAATAATATAACTAAGTGTTGTTAGTTGATGGATTTTGTCCTAAATTACAAAATAATATCATCAAAGACCACACCTAAAAAGGAATCAATATACCAAAACAAAATTTAACTTGGTACATTTGTATGACCAAAGGTAATAAACATATTTTCACAGTGTCTATAACGACACCTAAAACCTATCTTCCAAATATGCACCTTTCATACTCACAGTTGGTGATAGCCTGCTCATAATTTAATTTTAGAGAACCATTTTACTCTAATAAATCGATCAAATATATATTAAATTCTTGAAATATTATACCTATTATTTATCATAACCTGTTTGAGATTATGATAATTCACATAAATCTTAACAGTTCAATCCTCCATTTTTATAAAATAACAAGTATAGCCAAGGTAGACACACTCGGTCGAATTATCCCATTGTTTTCTAACTCATACAATTTGAATGATAATTTCCACAAATATATTTGTTATATTCTATAAGACATAATTAAAATTGTTTTAGTCCCTAAAGAGCGGATAAATCATAAATTCTACTTCACTTTCCAGTGGAAACTCATATAAATTTTCAGGAAAGACATCACAAAATTAGCTAATAATGTACGAAAAATATCTATGTCTAATTTTGTAAAAAATGAAAAATTAAATTCTACCAACTGATTGGATATGTTCCCAAAAACTTTTAAAAAGGTCATATTCATCATTCATTCACATCCCAATCTCTTATAATAGGATTCTCAGTGACATCAGTAGATGTGAAACTAACCCTTTGTGCATAACAGGTGATGTGGGACATGAATGATGTTAACCAGTCCATTACCAAAATTAAATCAAATATATCTATGTCAATTATTAGAAAATCCAAAAATAATTTCACCACATTGATTTTTTTGAATAACTCTACACACTTAAATGCTAGATAATCCCAATTTTCCAATGTTGTTTAGAGTTTCAATAAAGAATGGAACATCTCAACATGTAAACCCACATCATTCATGACATAAGAAGTGATATAAAAGTAGGATTTACTCATATAAAAAATATTTCATAAGAGTATAGTTCAAAATAATCATTCCTCACACTGTTAAATTGACACATTAATCATTCATGATTATAAGCTGGGCACTATATTATGATTTCTATCTCTTCCATGATACTTTATTCCTTGCTAAGTTTAGTGAACATGAGGAGTACTGGTCCTTTAACAACCACCATGTACTGTTTTGTTTTCAGGGTGTAATTTATTCTAGTGAGATCTACCCATAAAAGCATAGTATTTATAAGAAAAATAAGATACATCTTTAGCACCAAACTTTAGAATTCTATGATAATAAATCTTGAGACATCCCATCTAGTTAAAGTTGTTACATTCTCTAGGTGGTATCATATAATATCTTTTTATATGAGAAGTAGAACCACATTGGAAGTAACTAGGATTTTTATTTGGTCATGGAAGGACATTAACTGATCTCAGGGTTTTATTATAATATGTTCCACCATCTTAGATATAATTTTACCTATTATAATTATTTACCTCATTTTAGGACCCACATATTCCCATGGTGTTAAAAACATTCCCCCATCTGAATTTCTAGATATATCTATTTAATTAAATTCCATATGTTTACTATTTATATATAATTCATCATACCATTAAAATGTATCATCTATATTAGAGTGAATCATCAGTCATAGTCTAGTCTCAATGATGTGTGCCTTCAAGGAATCACTAGTAGTAACTTTAGGGGAAAATAATATAATGTTCATATACATATTTATATACTCTATCAAAAATATATTATCAAACTCCGGGTGGAATAAATCAGTTTTTATTTTGATCTTGAATGTGTGAGGATAAAATTTCTTTTTGAAGAATTTTTCAATGTATTTAAACATAATACCTAGGTCAATAATATCTTGGATAGATAAATCCCACCATTGGAATGAGATATAATCCAATATAAATATGTTTTCAACAAAACTTTAATCCCATATGATATACCTAATAATACAAAAATTTGGTTCATACTATTTGGCCACACCTCCACGTTTTCAAGTTTGAAATCCCTATAAAATATGGTTAGATTATATTTTTGAAACTATATTATGTAATACACTTATTAGGGTTCATTATTATAATATTATATTTTAATAGTTTGAAAATAATAACTGATGCTTTAAAATAGTTGTTGATTCATTGGTGGTATAGGTACAACCACATTTTCAGTAGCCACTTCTTTCTGATTCTTATGAAGCCTACCTATATTAATTATCTTAAACCAGAAAAAACCCTTTTTATTTATCACTCACAAGAAACTGAAGGATAAAAAAATTCCAAATCACCATAATTTAAAATTATTAGAATCAAAGTTTCCAAAATTCATTCAATTTAACCATTTTATAATTTTCAAACTCAATATAAACTTTGCATTCCTAGTGGGATGTATCACTTAAATTGAATGTTATGAAATAATCATCATCTAAACCCTTAAAGATGAGATTAAAACACACCTAAAATTTTCATAGAATGATTTTTTACCTTGACACCATGGACCATGATGTTTATCATAAAATTATAGCTATATTTTATAATCTATACATTTTGGTTCTAAAATTCCTATTTCTTTTCTACCATCCTGAGAGATAGAAGGGTTGGCCACTATTGAATCCATTTGTAACATTTCTCCCTAAATCTATATCATGATATGATTTAGAGAAGATACTATCCTTATGTTACATCCCCAAGAAACCAATGAATCAAAATAAATTCCATGGTCTTTGGAAAAAAATGGGGATGATTTTTTATTAGAGATAAATCCACCTAATAATATAAAATATAAACATCATATCATAATATATGATACATTAGTATTATTAACAAAACCCAAATATAAAACCAGTAGGAAATTTGTAAGCACACTAATATTCCCAAGAAGGGGGTGAGTATAAAAATAGTAGGTAATCTATGGATACATTCCAATAATCACCACAAGAATGGTAACCAGTTAGCATATTTTATATAAAATAGTTGAAATGTAGGTAAATATTTTATAAAAACCATTAGTGAAATACATTTGAGAAAAACCACAAACAATATTTCACTGTTTGATTGTACTTTGTATAATAATTCCCATATTGAAACACATACATGCACACACACTGATCCATACACCCACTCTTAGTGTTACATTTTATGGTGGTACTCCATGATCGCAACCTATCATATCATGATGGAGGAAATTTAGACCAAACTCCTCCCACATTAAATACACTCTAACCAAATTATTCCAAATTCCATGCCAATCAATTTTTCATAAAACAAATTTTCTTTTGAGAAACTTTTATCAAATCAATTGTATACATAAAAAACATTCAATAATTTTAAAATAATCTTTTAAAATTTATAAGGAAAGTTTGTTTTGAAAAATCTATCCAATTTTCTATAATTATTAAACATAAACCAAAATAGTTTCAGTCATAAAATCTCACTATGATACCATATAAAATACAAGAAAAACATTTTTAATTAAACTAAGACTACATGTACTAGAATTAGTTCATATGATAGAGAAAACACCTACCTATCAATGGATAGAAAAGAAATAAATGGAACTATGAACTTTTAGATCTCAGATTATAATACCTTCACATAAATTGATCTAAATGGTCTCTTCAATATTCATTTAATAGAATATAGATTTATCTATAACAGACTAGATCAATTTCTCTAAGAGTTAGGAGAAGATTATATCTATGAATTAAAAAAAGGTCTTAACAATGACTCGGGATCTTGAATGTACATTAATTCATCCAACGTAATATTTTTGATCAAAGGGAAGTTTCTTGGGAGACTTGGAGAAGAATGTGTTTAGAGACCCTACCAGAATAGAAGCCTAATGAGGGGATTGAGTCCTAATCTAGAATTAAATATAGTTTTTGGAGAATAGGATACATGTTTCATTTTTAGGTTTCACTATTTTTCAAAACTTGCACATGATACTCGACAACGCTCGGGTAGTCTCACAAGTGTATAGTAAAGATCAAGAAACTTTACATTAATCATGCAGCTCTTCTGTCTAAAGGACAACCCCATGAATTTTTAAGAAATTTCCTTTCATGAAGGAAAATATCATTTTTTGGGTAAAAATTACCTTAAATGTCCGGAATAATGATTCATAATCATGTCATTGTGGTAAATTGGGAATATAGGGATAATTTGAAATCTAAGTCCCCAAAATTGGAGTGAAAGACTAGGCCACACAGTCATTGACAATCATGTCTCCATCCCGTAATATTTCCCTAAACCGTTCAGTTGCAAACAGTGGGTCAGATAGGGCCACATGACTTTTCTGCAACTATATGACCCCAGGAGATTGACCATGTGACCTATTGCAGGTTAGGGAAAAATAATTTTTACTTGGATTGAACCGGATTAGATAAACTATGTGCCAATCCATGTGGTATACCCTTATATAGTAGTGAATGGTGTGTGGTTAACACAAGGTTTTTCCAACCGTGTGGCCAAACAGTGCGCCTTTATATTTTGGGATGAAATTGAAATTTTTACACTAATTAATTATTTTACATTTTAATTCATCCTTATTCTTACTCTAGTAGATGAATTGGTCTCCCCCTCCAATTATGAGTTCCAAAAATATCTCAATTTTTTATTTGAATTAACTTTGTAATACAAATTCTGATTCACGGTCTGCCTAATATATTGGATTCATCTCAGTACATTCTAAAATCAAATCCCTTCATATATATGTTTTTAAAGGAATACATCATGCTATTTAGGTTGAAGCTCATTTTCCAAATACTCATGACATTGGGTGGTTTCTCAGATATCTTTCAACCTACTCTCAAACCGATGATAATATGAAGCGAGGAGTCATCTATAACCTTGAAGTATATGGTTGCATTGTTTTCCCTTTGAGTTCCATTGCATCATAGCTATCTCATTGTGTTACGTTATTTATTTTCTAGAGCTTATTATTTTGGATGTGTCTTTCAGATCAATTTGATCAATACTCCTTGATACATTCTATTTGACCCTTTTTTAGTTGTTTATAGGGTGTTGAACTCATATATGGACACCCCTTTTGTCTTCCATTTTGGAATTCCCCATTTTCTCAAATGTTTTCAATACCTAGAACTCACATTTAGATATCAGATTATCTTTTATATGGAATTTCCCATGAGAAATGAGTATTAAATGGAATCCAAAGCACCTCCCAGTCATTTTGATCACTTAGTTGAAAATTACCATGTTAGAAGTTACCTTATTTGACAATGAAATCATTAATTTCCTATAGACCCTTATGGATTGAATTAACATGAAAGAGTGACTGAAATGGAATATAAATATGGAATGAATTATTCATGATGGTTGTCTTCATTTTAATGAATTGGAATAATTAAATGAAATCATTTATGAATTGTGGTAAAATCATACCATTTGATAATGATTTATTAAATGTTTAATTATTAATTTTATTACAATCAATGAATTGAACTTGATTAATGCGACATATGATAGGTTTTTCATTGGGTGTTATGTTATAAACATGAATATGACTTCTTTATATATAAAGGCTCTATAAACATATTACATGGGAGGTTTTGACTCATAATAAATATTATAAATTTGATTATTCCTTGATATTGGTTATGGTATCATTGTAAGGGATCTTTTGAGCATGATGTGTCCTATAATTAAAACTAGTTATACATTAGTATTTATGCGCGCCCCATATTATAATGATGATGTGATGGATCACTCACCTTCCCAAGTCTAATGCATGACATATAACACTCTTATTTGGTTGTAGAGAATGTTCCCTATTACATGTTATTATAGACTCATCAGACTAGTTGTGGATGTCTATATTACCCTTGGTCTACCAAGAAACTAGTATTCTTTCTAAATGATCACTTATATAAGATTGTTCTTTTTTCATATAGGTGGATGAAAAATATTTCTATTCAATATATGTGTGTGTGTGTGATATTAATATAAATATATATTACATGATCTGATATTTCTTTCTAGCAGTGAGCTAAAATAGGTATAACCTCGAGGTGTCCTATAAGATCCTATGTGAGTTAGTGTTTTACTTACCGCATTGATTTCATATTTTGTTTATACATTCACACTATTTAGTTATGAGTAAACCTTATATTAATAATAGAAACCATTGGAACTGGCCAACTAAGATATTGGTCTCACACCATATCTAGGATACTTTTGGCTCCCATGAATATTATCTTTCTATAGGTACTGATATGGGAAATCACCCTTATACATGTTTTTGATATCCATAAATATAGTTGGAGATTAGGATTGGAGGATCATGCATTCACTCAAAATTCTAGTGGAACACTTTTTCTTATTTTGGTAATTTTTGTATAGCATGATTTCATGCAAATTCCCCAACTCCCCATTTTTGGTACATCAACTTTCCATGCATCCCTATATTGAAACATACTAGTGGATTTGGATTTATTTATTCAGTTTTTCATATCTATTTACTTTTAAAAAAAATTATTATTTCTGTTCAAATATGATTCTTCTAATTTTGTATACCTATGATTATATACATTGTTCCATTCATATAATATGGTATAGTCTCCCCCCATACCACCTTTACCCCTCACTGCTAGTTGTTAGCCTCGGGCATATGAAGAGGCACACCTGAGGACATGTGACCCACCGGCATGGAGCATGGGTTCAGTGGGTCTTGGTTTAGGACGTTACACTCATGGTTTTCTTGCATGGTCTGAAAAACTATGAACCAACCATGCTTCTCCGATTATCTCCACCCACACTCTTTCCCATGGAATGTTCATGGTTTGGAAAAATCATGCTCCAATATTAATGAACCAGAATTTAAAAATGAAATTACATTTTTGATTGAATTAAATTTCATGTTATGTAATTTGGTTATAGAAAACACATGACGTTATTTGTTTATATTAGACAATTATAAGTTTTGTATTATCAGAGTCAATAAACCATTAAAAAATATAACCATTAATAATATATCTTTTGAATAATTATCATAATATTTTTATATATTTAGGGTTAAAATATGGTCCTATTGGAAAAAAAAATAATTGATGGCCTCAACTAGTGGGATGATACCCTATGAAGCACATTTATTAAAGATTTTGATGGAGGTAGCATCTCTCGGTTTTTACCCTTATCAACCCCAATATTTGATTCAACAACATAAGATTGAGAATAACCATATATGAGAGAATTTCAAGGTCATCGAGGTCGCGGCCCAAACCATGTTCAACAAACCACCCTAAGAGAATATCACAATCCCAAACCATAAAAATATAGCATCCACTAGTGTAATAAAGGTCTAAAATTTTCAATACTAAAAATATTAAAATTATTTGTTTTCATAAAAAAAATTATTATATTTATTATTTATTATTTTTACATTTTAAATGATTAATTAGTGAGTTTATCAAAAAATTTATTTTAATACGAATAAACATGAACTGCATTTTTGGGTAACATTCAATTTCAATTAACACATTCCTTTTAATTAATTCATGAATTTTTAAAATAAAATATATTTTAATAAAATATTATTATTAAATATTAAATAATAAATAATAATGATAATATAATTTTATGGACTAAAATTTTATGTTTTATAAGGGTTAGAAAACTATAATTGTTAAAAATAGTTTTTTTCTATAAATTTATATTTTAATTAAAAGATTTATTTATCATATTTATAGAAATATTTTTATTAAAAGAATATTATTTTTTTAATCTTCATTTAGAAATTATTCAGTGGTGAGTCTTTATTAATTTTATGAGACATTAGAATTTTTTGTTAAAAATTAAATAAGCTATAAATATAATTTTTGTGTTATGAAATCATAATAACCCCAAAGATATGTAATATTTTCTATAAAATCTTTCCACAACCAAATATATTTTTCCCCTTTAAAATAATTTTTTTGAGGTTATTTGATTATTTTTATAAACCCTTTATGAATCCTTCAAATACTATATTATATTTTGTTGTTTTAAAATAACTTCTTTATAAAAATAACTCACTTCCACATCACAAAGTGTATTTTTTAATTTTATCAATTCATTTTTTTAAATAATCAAAACCACTCATATTTGGATGTATAATTTTTAAAATCCAAGGGAATATATTTGTTTTTACTTCTTTTTTTATTGACTCTAAAACCTATGTCTGAAAATTTATAATGAACTCCAGAATTTTTTCCAATATAAACCCACCAAAGATCAAATTTATCTTCACTCAAAAACCATGTAGCATGAATATACTATAAATTTTCATCTCTAGAGTCCCAATAAGGTTCCCCAAAATCACAATACTCTTCTCACTTGATTTTTGAGTCACCCTCTCAGGATAAGGGATCCTCTATTCCCCCTCATTTTTCAAACGCCTCCTTAGCATTCTGATTTTTTTTAAAAAAATTCTTCTTAATTGAACACCATATCTCTAGTAATTTATGATTTATTTTTTTATTTTATGTATATAGTGTAATTAGGTTATATTTTCAATGGTTTTAGGGGTTTTGGAATGTTTTGGTTATTTTCTATAGGTGAATGGCTTGAGAATGGTTTGGAGAAACCATATAAAACATCTAGGAAACCATATTGGAGAGAACGTGAGTCGCTTGGTTATAAGATGACTATCACATGGTTTGGCCAAAACAAGTAGCCACCATCATGAAATCATTCAATGTAGAATATAGTTACAGATCATAGTTGGTGCACAATTTTTCTAATCATGTGAGCCAACTCTGTAAGGGGTGTATAGAGGTAATGGTTAGTGCAAGATTTATGCATGATTTTCCCAACCATATTTCTAAAACTTGTAGAATTAAAAAATGATCCAAAAATTGTGGATATAGTTTTTATTTTCCTCTAATGCACTCTTTTCCCCCTAATAAGAACTTAAATCTATTTCACTCCTCCCAAAGGTTGTGGAGACCCTTTCCCTTAATCTAGGGGAATTCATTGGTGATTCTTTTTGCAATAGTGGATGGATTCCTTGGTAAGTCACTATTCATGGTTTTTTTCCTTATATTATTCTTCTTCCCTCTCTTGTATTATTTGATCTACTCCTTTTTGGATAGTATGATGGTGTTAGATTCCAATGATGATTATAAATGGTAGTACTAATGTTAGGGAACAGGATCTGAAGTAGGATTTTGGAGTCTTGATCTACTTTTGTTGAAGAATTAATATTGTTCTTAGTTTTTTAAAAGGTTTTTGATATAGGTGGCCTCACACTTGAATCCTATTATTTGAAATTAAAGTGTCTCTTTCAAATTTTATGGATTGATTGAAATTTATTGCGAAATTAATGTGAAAATCTGTGTTAAACCCCTCTTTAGTGATGGTTTGGAATATTATGAAAATTAGTTGATGTGAAAAGTGAATTGTTTCATGTTTTTAAAATGATGTTTTATAAAATGGCTTGGTTTTGAGTCAATTAATGTTTTTTATAGAATAATTTTTTTTAACAGAAATGTTTTATTGAAATGTCTTGAAATTATTGGTTTGGAATGAAATGTGGATTACTTTTTGGAGCATGTTCATTTTAATTAATTTGAACCTATAGAAGGGTTGTGTTCCATTAGGGAACATGGTATGTGGTTACCGTGTGATGACATGGTAAATTGATGAGGGATAGGTCATGAGTATGGAAATATCACCATGACATGCATGTGCGGTTGTATGGAATTTTTGAACAATGTAATGGACATGCCAATGGATTGAGAAATTGTTTGAAGGAATTGTTTGGCTTCATTCCTTGGAAATGGTTTTAGTCTGGAAAAAAAATTGTATGAAAAATATTTCTCTTAAATTTTTTTTATTTGATATAAAATTTTATATATTATTTTATATATATTATTTTATATAAATGTTCAAACATGTTCTATCCTAGTGGCATGAGTAGTGATGTCATTTGGGGAAATCCTACTGTGTTTTATACTCATCCCCTATGTGGTAACTATGGTGTGTTTGTAGATATTTTTCATCTAAACACACGTAAAAGAAAGGTGTCTAATTTTTTTTGATGGATCATGATACCTTGGGCATGGACTATGGAGTTGGGGCTTAGAGCATTTTGGGAGCTGTGGAGCTCTGTCTTTAGATTCTTTGAGATTTAATGGTTTTTTATTCCACAGTATACATTAATATTGTTATTTTTTGTGGTTGGTATTGTTGTAAACATGGAATTACATTGTTCTATATTAAATTTTTATCATGAATCATATAGTGGATTTTTGGTTTTTAAAATAATTGTTTAGTTGTTTTATTTTCTATTGGAAAATCATACCCTAATTTCTAATGAATCCCTTTGTATTTATTCCTAGCCTTTTGTGGCATGGGTATGTTACCTTAGACCCAGTGATGTCACCATATCTTCCCAATCCAATGGGTGAGGGGTAGTATGTTAATGATGGATTTAGTCTTGGCTATTCCATCTTTAATTTTGGGATAGATGTTATTATATTTCTGGTCATGGTGTGGGAAAACCATTCTTGTTTTGTCCTTGTGTCGGGTTTTTAGCAATGATTAAAATCATCAAAAAAATGAAATGTAAACCATAAAGAGGCATCGATAACCTATTTATGTTAAACCTCAATATACTCTGCAGTTGGGTAAAAAGGTGTATTCAGACACTTTTTTGAGTTCTAAACTCATCATCATGGGTTTAGCTGATGAGAAGAGCATAACATGCATTGATAGAAATGACTTCCCACTAGGTGTGTATATTTAATTTTGAGTTATGATTTTTGATGTTTTGTAAAAGTGTTTATTTTAAAAATATGATTCAATTGTTTACAAAAGTATTATTTTTAAAAGGCATGAAAGTGGTATTTTGAAAATGGTTTGATTTTAAAAAAGTAAGGTGGAATTTTAAAAAAGGGATATAAATGTATAATGTTAAATTCTAGAAATCTATGTTGTGATAGTCTTGATATGCTAAATTTGAAACATATAAGCCTTTAGTTTCTATAAAGTGACAATATCTGAAGCTTGTTTTGGTTGTAGAGAATGGAACCAATTAGACATAGAAGAAATAAATCAAAAGAAGCTGCTGAGAATGTGGGCTCACTAGAGCCTCATTTGAACCAATAGATGGTTTAGAGTATTGTCCTTGATTTTCAAACCATGGAAAGAGGGAACCAAAGGGATAAATCAAGGAAACTGGAGCACTGTTTTTAGATACAAAAATAGAATCCAACCATTGTTTAGGGTGATTTGAAACCATAGAAACCAGAGGTGTGGTTGAATATGATGAATCAAATATTTGATTTTATAGACACGCAATCTCAGTTGGAATTATACTTGAAAATGTATATGATAAACGATATTTCACTACAATAGTGAGATTTAGCAGTTCTGCCTAAATCTGGCCATGTAATTGCATTGGGATGATTTTATAGAATTGTTCATCAAACTGTTCTATCCTCACGTGTTCGGGATTTATAGAATCACAAAATCATTCAACTTAATAATGATAACCTTTTAGTGAAATAGTATGTGACTAAATCCATTAATTTAGTCCTCTTTTAACCTGTAGTTATTAGAAGGGAATCCTTAAAGGAATATTTTTCTGAATCAAGGTTAAGGATAAATATTCTATTAAATATTTTTATTCATTGTATAATGAATTATATTAAAATAGTCAAATATTCGATGGTGGTAGGAAGGGACATTTGAAGTAGTATTGGTGGGGGAAGCATGCTGGTACATTTGGGAAATGGTGGGATCTCTCATTCTAGAAATAAGAAGAAGAGGGAAACCTGTTTCCAACATAGTATAATGACTCAGAATCAAATGGTTGAATTGCTGAATATTCTTACAACAACAAAATATAATCCATGATGTTTTAAGTGTAGTTATTTTGATCGCATGAAGTGTGATTATTTGACACCACGTGGAGAATTCCATAATTTCAATTATATGGGGAATCTTTAGCGTTATTTGCATTGTGCTCCAAGGTGGGGTACTTGGGAGAAATCTGAAATTTTGGAGACATTGTATGATTTCTATGAGATAATGATAGCATAATAACTCTCATCGGTAGAACTAATCTAACAAAGTTGATTCTAGAAATACTGTAACTCGTCAACAAGGTAAATCTCAACATGGAAATAAATAACAAATTATGGTGAGTAAGGAGTTGTATAAATCTAATAATGTGATCTTCAATGTTAAATATGGACCTTTAATAATTATAGGAACAATTATATAGAATTTTACCTTTATGATATCCTTGTTTGATATGGGTGAATCGAATTAATTTATATCTTATCATGTTTTTATTCTTCTGGGCTTTCATATTGAGATTATGCCTTCTATTTTTGAAACATCAAAGGCCTCTTGGCTAAAGAGAAAGTAAAGCCATTATATTCAAATCATGTACTATAACTATTGATGAATCTAATTTTATATGGGATTTCTCTATGCTTGAGATGGATGTTTACGAAATAATCCTCGATGTGGATTCATAGTATCTATTTAAAGCTCATATCAATTTTTTGTGCTTGATAAGTTATTTTTACAACTAATGATTGTGTCAATAATCACATTAGAGGAGATTAAAATGTAAAGGTAGGTGCAACATGATTTTTAGCATGATTAATGGGAACAATATCATACAAACTATCATCATTAACCATAAAATCAGTGTAAATCATTGAGAATAATAGTTTTCTAGTTATTTTATACAAGTTTTTAGATGTTTTCCCTAAAAACAATTCACAGGGTTACCACCAACAAGAGAAGTGTAATTTAATATTGATCTTTATCCATGGACAAATACTACTTCCCTTTCATTTTTTTGATGTAACCAACAATGTTAAGGTAATTTAATGTTAAAATATATGATTTAGGATGAAAATGGTTTATTAAACAAAGTATGTCTTTGTGGATAGGATTTTTTTTGTGAAAACGTAATATGAAACTCTTTAGTTGTGTATGGATTTTCATAATTCTGACTATGTTATGATAAATAATTAGTATCCACTTCAAAGCATTGATGTTAAATTCAATCAATTAAGAAAATCCTAGTTGAACATAAAAACTGACTTGCAATCCGAATATCACAAATTTCATGTTCAGAATGAGGATATTCCAAAAACAATCTAGGTGAAGATATGGCTATTATGAGTATGTGGTTATGCCTTTTGGACTTATGAGTTCACTAACTATATTTATGTAATTGATGAATCCAATATTTAAAAGGTATGTGGATTATTTTATGGTGGTGTTTGTTAATGAAATATTGGTGTATTTAATGACATGGGTTGAGAATGAGAAACACACGGTGGCTGTGATAGGAATTTGGTGGGATGAACATATTTATGATAAACTTTTAAATTTTTATTTTTTGGATACAATATGTACAATTACATGGAAATAAAATCTCTAAAAAATGTGTCACAGGGGCTTTAGAAAATTTTGAGGCTATGATATCATAAAAACTATAAAATATTTACATTAAAATATATAGTTTCCTTGCATCATATATTTATTATTGATGTTTTTTTCTAAATTTTGATGACTAACTTCGCCATTTATATCTTTTACAAGGAAAATTGTTCCATTCAAATGGAACGAGTAATGTCATAATAAATTTTAGAGGTTTATATTTTTCATTATATAAACACTAATCATGATTTTTAAAGAATCATGAAATTTTTACACGGTGTATTGTGATTCTATGGGTTCTGGGTTGTGATGGATACTCATGTAGGTAGATCACATTTTTAGGACCAAGAAATATATATTTTTATGAGAATAAATACCCAACAAAATATTTATATTTCCTTATTATAGTACATGATTTAAAAACATGTAACCCTTACCTCTTTGGTGAGAAATTAATGGTGTTTGCATATCATAAGATATAGAGAAACATTTTCTCACAAAGGGATTTGAATATGAGATAAAAAATATGGATGGAGTATCTCCAAATGATTTATATTGACTTGATGTATACAACGGGTAATGGAAAATTAGTGGCATATGCATTGAGCATAATGTCATATAGTCAATTAGAAAAGGAGGCTTCAGGTCAGTGGTAGTTGATGTAGGTGATAGATGAAAAGCACATAGATTATAAATATCTAGGTTGTGTTGGGGTTTTATATCTAATTTATTTTTTCCTGATTTGGTTGAGATGGTTAAAGAGGAAAAAATATCTCATTCTTGAATATATTTCCTTGGGGTCAAACCTCAATGGTGTGGAGACCATTGAGGGATATCAGTCATGACCCGTCCCTGTAGGGCCCATGTCATGACTCCCCAAGCCCACCTTCAATAGGCCAGGGGCTGGTGACTAGCACTGAGTAGGCATATCACTAGGATAGGAGGAATTTCTTTTATACCTGTACATACAAACACATCCACAATCCCATGAAATTATGATATATAAAAACCACAAGGAACCAAATGCATGCATAACAATATATCCCAATGAGTGTATAATAGGAAACTGAAGTACATTAAGTTAGACCATGATAGAATAAAATTCCACTAAAAAGAAGTTTGTAACCACATGTATGACCTGTAATAATAGGTAGTTGTTTTCTATTACCTTACGAACACCTCAGCCTATCTGATCTCATAAGGCATCATCTAGTCCATGTTCTCCTAGGACACCATCAAATGGTCAAACATCTCCACAAGAAATGACATGTGCGAGAAAATCCTTTACAGGGGTGAGTAAAAAAATACTGATTAGGACACCCTGAAAGAAAAAAACAATACCCAAAAGAATTATACAGTCATCTCTACACAACATATTTCTACATCACATATGATAATGTTATCTAGATATACTCAATCCACGAAATTTAGTCTAGTGGTAAGTCACAACAATAACATACCATCACAAGGGATCAATCTCAAAGATTCCACAAAGTAATCATTTGGGAGAACACACACCCGAGTCTAATAGTACTGATGACTTCCATATATAGAGTATTATATGTCGGAAACCATCATTCGAGAGATACAATGATAGATCTGAATAGAGGGATATGATACACGTATAAGGATCACAACCAGGTACACACGGTGATACTAAAAACTCCATCTAGATTAACCTACTATGTAGATGATCGATGTCTAGTAGGATAGGTCATGATAATACCAATGACTCTACCTTGGTAATAAAGATGAATAAATGATCGTATATTGGGCCTCTCGGGGGATTCCAACGACACTATCCGCAAAGTCTTACTGAAGGTATCAGAATCCTATGAGTAGGAAATGATACCCACCAACCTTCAGGGAAGTGATAAAGTGAACGAACCCTAAAGAAACTTGTCCAAGATACTGTGGACAATAGATTCAAGCCATGTAAAAAGGGGTATATGGTGTGTACTAGGGTCTCACACCATGTCTCATGACCTTGGGTGCTACCCATGTACAATGTATCGTGTCCTCAGAATACGTCATGAAGAAGATGGGCACAAGGCGTGTAGAATAGGTCGCACATCATGCCCCTACATCTGAGATTCACTCATGTACTCCGACAACGAGCCAGTACATGGTGTCAACCCGTGTGTCTCTTCCCATGTACTATTACTTGGGTTAGTATGTGTACTTGGTATAGGACAAGTCATGTGGTGTTGTAGACATTGTATAGGCAACCTGTGTACTCCACCCCATGTCCTTGTATCTCCCAATATACATGTTGAGTCTCTCGGAAGGTCTTATACATTGTGTTACAGGGTGACATGCCATGTGAAATTTAACCATTACCCAAAACCTAGCCAATTCTCTGTGGGGACCACATGTCGTGTATCTCTGGGTTAGACACTATGTTCACCAGGATATTCAAGAAACTTGTGTTCTTCCACCCACATATCAACCAATCTTTTGGGACTCCGTTCGGTGATCTATTCACCAAGAAACTATAGATCCATGGTATTTTCATCACCCTATCACAGAATCTATATATTTTGGGCCTTCAATACATTTAAAAAAACAACTTTGAATCCATCTGATGAAAACCACCCAAACAATTATATCTCCCAAATTGATTTTATTCATCTGTTTTCATCACCATCGCACCTCTATTGGGTTTCCCAGATGTCAGAACATAATTTTTGGATTGTTGAACCATTAAACGAAGGTGCAGAGATAAATCATTCATAAACACATGAAGAATAGATATTAAGCATTGAAAAAGGGGGATAATTTTACATGGAACAAACCTTAAGAACAATCCTTTCCCATTTTTCATTTTGGCCTCAATCATTTCCTATAATAACGATCAATAATCAAATCACAGTAATAAATAACCTTGTTGAATCATGTAATTAAAACCCATCCCTCAAGAATAATCAAACCATGAATCAGCATGTTTGTTGGTTGGTTTATTTTTTTCATTGAATCTTCTAATGGGGAAAAGAATATCAGAACTACATACCCTACCTGGGAATTGGATCATTTTCTATTAAAGACTGATTTCCATTGGTGAATCCCTCTAAGAAGAATCCTTGATCTTGGTCTCTGTTATCACAACCAAGAGACTTATTTGGGGTTTCTCGCCATAGATTCTAGGGAAATCTATGGTTATGAGACTAAAGTCAGATCCCTGCCTAAAGGATTTATTAAAAATAAAAAGAATTTTTGTGTCTCTACATTGATGAAACATTAAAATAAAATAAATTTATAATTAATTTTGTACCATGAAAACACCCTAAAATAATTTTCCCAGCTGACCCACGCCAGACAATGATAGGCCTCTCCTAGGGTAAATTTTCTTCTCTGAATGCAACAGTGCAATCGTATTTTTGATCTGGACACCCATTTAGAAGTTATTATTATTTTTTAGGATAATTGTGCATCCATAATATTTTATATTTTAATATTTTTCAATAAATTATTTTAGGCACACCAGGCCTCAAGATCTCACATTTTCATAGTTCTTGGTCTCTAATTTGGTCCATATAATATTTAAAAATAATATGTAGAAAATAAAAGACATGGGATTCCCCCCATCTTAGGGATTTATGTGCTAGAATATCCAAAAAAAGATACTAAAAAATATGTGGGTACTATGTGTGAATCTGAGCCTCCCACCACCATTGTTCACTCTTGAAGATTCATGTGTTTCCACCAAACCTTCACTAAAATAATTTATTGACCACAAAGCATCATCTCCTACCATTCCTTGATCTCCACTAGGTACTCAAAAAAAATCAATCAATACTCAATGTCCATATTCCCCCAGTCAATAACATGTAATGGATCTTTCACGCATCTCCTCAGTTGTGACACATGGAAGTCATCATGTACCTGATCTAACTATAGTGGTAGAGATAAGTGGTGGGACACCCAAGAAAATCTACATAATATCTAAAAAAGGGATGGTAAACCTCGAATATAACTTATCACCACTATCAAATCTCTATAATCCCAAACAAGTTGAAACCCGAAGGAATACATGGTCTTCTTCCTCAAACTCCAAAGGCCTCCACTTCCTGTCATCATAAGGATTTTGATGGATCTAGGTAGTCTTCATTCACTCTTGGATGATATATACCATCTCTTTTTTATCTCTCACTAACTTCGGGCTCATAGGTGATGACTCTCCTAGGTTAGTCCAGCAAAGTGGTGACAGAAAGGGTCACCCGTACAAGGTCCTGAATGGTTCCATACCAATGGTGGGGTGGTATGTGTTTTTATAGGTTATTACCACCAGTGGTAGGTGATCCTCAAAAATATGGATGATGTCCAACATGCAAGCTCACATCATGTCCCCCATAACCTGAATGGTCCACTCTGTCTGGTCATTCGTTTGTTGATGAAACACTATGCTCAAGCATAAATGGGTTCAAAATGCCAAATTCAATCCCTTCATGAATCAAGAATTAAAACAAGAATAAATATTAGAAACAATCATCAATGGAAATCCATGGGGTCAAACTATCCTTTCCACATAGAGGCATCACAATCTCTCTACAAAACTCTGTTCTTAGATGGTTAGCAAGTGGGACAATTTATTGAGTCGGTCAAAGATCACCTAGATGGTATCATGTCCCAGAGATGTATATAGTAAAACTGTCATGATGTATATCTATATACCATCCCAATTCTATTTTGGTACATCATGGAGTTAGGAAAAACTTTCTTGAACCTATTTATTAACCTTCACTTGCTGTTAAGTACAGTACTGAGAAAAAAACATCCACTCCTTTCATCATTATTGGCCACAAAAACATAAAACAAAGGTCTTGGTAAATTTTTTCCTCACCTGGATGTATTACCCAAGCGTACATATGAAACTCTCTCAAACCACATCCCGCAACATCATGGGTATTAGTGTACGTCCTCTAAAAAATATGGTGTTCTCCCCACCTTTCGAATATCCATCAAGATCATGCAATGTTGGTTTCTAAGCACATAGAGTCTCACAGTCGGTATCCCCATGGTGTGCATCCCTGACTCATTGTGGGATTGTAGGTGTAACAACCATTTACTAGAGGTAAGATGCTCCATCTCTATCCACTAAGGATAACTACAATGAGACCAAATTCTCTAATGCCTTATTTAGAAACTGCAAACTAGATATCTCACTGAAATAATTTTCCACCACAATCCACTTCGTAAGAGTATAGACAATCTCAAAGTCATATTCCTAGAGGAACTCTAGCCATTTCCTCTATCTCATGTACATATCCTTTTGAGAGAAGATATACTTTTTACTCTTTTGATCAGAGTAGACGATAAAATGCTCTCTCATTAGGTAGTGTCTCCACATTATAAATGTGAGGACTACCACTGTTAATTCAAGATAATGGGTCACATAGTTATATTAATGTTCTTTTTACTCCCAAATTTATCCTATATATTTAATAGGTCATTATATTACATTTTGGGGTCGAATTCACATTGATCGAAGAAGAAACCTAGATATAGTTGAGTTTTTTCTATTTTGGCTATGGAGTGGCCAACTATTTGGATTGATTTAATTTGATGAAATGGTTATTTTGATTTAATTAATAAAAAAACACTCAATTACTTGGTCTAAAACAATTAATTATGGTTATTCAGTCCTAGGTCTTCATTTGGGGTGGATTGGATGAATTTGTTTTCTTAGAAACTTGGAGATCACTAAATCGAGATGCATCCATAAAACGAGATAATTCCACAACCTCTTTCTCAAATTTAATCCTTACAAAATTAAAAGTCTAATCTCCAATTCACTATTAATATTACATTCATGATCATTTCAAGTAATTTTATCTTACTAGAACACAGAATGTGCTACCATTAAAGTTGGTGAAGAGGAAGAATAAAATAATACATCAAATGGGAGTCCTAAAATAATGAATTTATATTAAAGAACATGAAATAACATTCATTCCAACCCCATAAAACTCTCAAGGATTAACCCATTAATTTTTATCCCTCCAAATGTTATTCTATCAATGGAAGTGGGAAGTTGACTTAAAGAAACATGTTTGAAAAAAACATTGACATAACATCACTCCACCACTGTGTGATGATTTTCAAAAAAGATGTTGTGAATATAATCACTTCATATAGAAATGGTATCAATGGGATATAAATAGAATAAAATAATAGAAGATTAAGAATAACTTTTGTCAATAAATTATGGTGAATGAAAAACATACATGAGAAAAATTGTCAATGTTATTACAAAATGGAAGCGGGAAATTACAATTGATTTTAAAAAACATAGATAGAAAGGAAAAACATGGATTCTAATTACAATTACCAAAATCTTCATATATAGTCATATTAGGGCCATATATTTACCTTCCAACAATAAATTCAACCCCATTAATTATGAGAGTCAAAATGGGGGTGAACAAATCATGGGAAATTCAATGTTTCAAAGTTGACCCGTAAAATCATCCAGATTCTTCCCAAATTTTGACGTATGAAGTTTTTACTGATTATTGCAGAATTTTTATTGGTAATAAATGGACACTATCCTCTTCTAAGTGTCCTGTAACTTCTGTAAAAATTTCAGTCAAATTAGATCAGTGGTTTGGATGTTATGGTCAAGAAAGTGGGATGACATTATGGGTATTCAAAATTGGGCCACAATTTATATTTCATCTTTGGATCCATTTATCTCCATGAAAACATCATGATTTTCTCTGAGAATATTTTAATGAAATCATCCTCATGTTCTATCTTTCGAAAAAAAATTCTTCATTGGGTTTTGATTTTGGGCCCCACTTTGGTTTGATGGGCATTAGGCCCACATTGCTTTGTCCGTAAAATTTATTCAATCATGCTAAAAATATCCATAATTCCTTGGGATTAATCCATAATTCCTAAAAAATTCTAAAAAAGTGATCAATTATATAAAAAAAAATATTAAATTTAGAAAAATTAAATAATTGAATTCCACAAATAGATGATTTATTCAGCCAAAATTTTAACATTAAACATGAATTACACTTGTGATGTGAAATGATGATCAATTTATAAAATTCACTAAATTTGATGTTCATGGACTTATAAAATACAATAATATTAAAATATTAATAAGGAATATTAGCCTCTTTCAGCAGCTAATCACACCCCCAACTTGAGTTTTTCTAGTCCCGAGCAAAATGTATCTCAAAAATATTAAATTGAATTCAATTTTCTAAAAAACAATTTAACAAAAATTACTCCTAAAAACATCAATCCAAATAATCATGAAGAATTTCAAATGTATTTCACACATGATTGGTCCAAAAGCATATCTCAAGCCTATGCCAATTCCATTGTAAAAATTCGTCATCACATTTTTACTATATTCCAATTAATCATGAATATGGGTTTTGCATCACCAAAGACATGGGACCCATTTTCTTATTCAAGGGGAAAAATGGAAGCACTTGGTGGGAATCACAACAAACCTTATGATGATTATCCAATTTTTTTGATTTTTTCTTTGTTTTTGGAACTTTCTATCCATAATAGGTTTGAATAAACTAACTCGTGGCAAGATAACTATGTATTCACAATCCCCAAGTGTCAGAATCCACACATGTTGTCAATTACATGCTCTAAAATAGAATTATAAATCATAACAATGGGAATGAAAACTATTTCATCACAATCCCCAAGTGTTGGACACCACACATTTAGACAAAATATGGCTCTATCTTCTCATTAGTTTCATTTTTTTTAAACTAAAATTAAAATAAAATTTGACCCAAACCATATTCTATGTTAAAAGGGACCTATGAAATCAAATTTACACCCAAGGTCCAGTGGATGTGAATTTTTGAATTTTCATTAATAAGATGAAAATTTTAATGTTGAAAATCACATTGGACAACCACACTTTCCAAAAACTATGCTAAAAATCGTTAACATACAATAAAATAATAATTAATTCATTCAAAATCAGTTGAAGTTTAGTTTTCATGTTTCAAAATGTACATTATTTCATTCAAGTATAAGGAATTTAATTTTATTTAATTGAATTTTTTATCATAAAAGCTTTATTTTTTTTCAAAATCACATATTCTCACTCCCCCAAACATAGAATAAAACATACCTTAATTTTGAAAGATAATAGAAGAGAGAAAGATAATATTTGGGAATAAATAAGGGGGTAAGTGATTTGAAATGAAATCATTGAACAAAATCACCTATTTTGTTGTCCACAACCCACGAATAATAAATTTAGTATGTTGGAATCACGTAACATTTAGACTCTTCTGAGATGATTGATGGATGGGTTTGAACATTAGAAGGAAAGTGTTTTATTTGAAATAATATAATGAATAAATACTTAAATCTCACATACAATATACATTAGATGATATTGGAAACCCGAAAGGGTTCCCTTGAAAAAATGAAAAAACACCTGAAATAACAAAAAATGCATAAGCTGTTTTGCCTCCCAGAAAGCGCTTTATTTAATGTCATCATCTTGACATGGATCGTAAATCTAAATATTATTGTCCGGCTTATAGGTTGGATCAATTATCTCCTCCTTTGTTTCTTTTTTATTGAATGTTTCAATGAATGGTTTTAACCAATGACTGTTGACTTTGATGATTTGACCACTGGTGGGGTCCAACATCTCCATTACTCCATGGGGGTATATATGATGCACTGTGTAAGGCCCTGGCCATCTCAACCTTAAATTTAATGGGTTGAAATGATGTTTGGAACTATTTAAATGCACAAATTTTCCTTGTTCATAATTTTTTCCTTTTAGGATCCTATATTGGAGGGCATTAAAAATGTCTTTATTTATCTTTGGATTTTCATAATCCTACATCCTAAGTTCCTAAAGTTTGTTAATGTCTAATTTCCACTTTTTTGGCCAATTAAATGTAAAATTCTATTTTATTGATTTTCCAAAAAGACTTATGTTCAATTTCAATGGGTAAGTTGGAAGATTTTCCATATACCAACCTATATGGTGAAATTCCTAGGATGGTTTTGAACACAATACAATATTCCCAAAAGGCATTCAAGACTTTCTCCTCCTAGTATTTTCTTGAGGTATTGATTGTTTCTTCCATAAATTTCATAATTTACCAATTTTACAACTCATATTTACCCTTGGATTGAGGATGGTAGGTAGTATAAAATTAATGAGAAATACCATACATAGACATGAGTGATAAAAATGGATGGTTTCAAAAATGGGTTCCACAATCACTAATGATAGCCCTAGGAATTTGAAATCTAGAAAGGGTGTGTTATTTTAGGAATCAAATCACAACATGATGGTCATTTAAATTTTTGGTAATGGCTTCATACCACATAGAGAAATAATCAAAAGCTATGAGGATGTATAGATAACCCCTAGAGATTAGGAAGGGTCCTATGAAATCAATCTCCCAATAGTCTTATATTTTGACAACCAGAATTGGCATAAGGGGAACATGATTTATTTTGTTTATGGATCCAAATTGCGTACATCAAGGACAACATTGTATGGATTTTTAGGAATACTTTGTGAGGTTATGCCAGATGAAATCACTTTGTATGACCTTTGCAATTGTTGTCTCTTGGTAAAAGTGGCCACCACATGCCTCTTCATGAAATAATTTAAGAATCACCTCTTGCTCAGACATGGGGACACATCTCTTAATAACATGATTAGGACATAACTTAAAAAGTTATGGATCATAAAACACAAAGTGTATGACATTATATATTAATTTCCTCTTATATTTTTTCCCATGGAATTTGGGAATGTCACACGTAACAAAATGGTTTTCTATTAGCATACCATGGGCCAACGCTCATGGAAGATAGGTGTTCATCGAGAAATGAATCAGCCACTGAAATGTGATGTGAGGTGACATTAAGTTTTATCCTAGAGAGGTGATAAACTAAAAAAATTTAAACCACTTTTTATTCATTAATGGTTAATCATACTCTTTAAAAATAAGGACCCACCTAATCAATCTATCCTTAGCAGATTGTTTTTTCAAAACGTATTTTTGAGAAGAATTATCAGTGAAGACAGTGATGGGGGATCCTAAGAGATAAGACCTAAATTTCACTAGGGAAAATACAACAACAAGTAACTCTTTCTCAGTGGGGGTGTATTTTATTTGTGCATCATTTAATGATTTACTTTCATAATAATTCTCCCATGGAGTTTCATCACAATGTTGTCTTAGTATATCTCCAATAGAGAAGTCACTATCATCACACATGAGTTCGAATGGAAGTTTTAAAAAGGGATATTTCATGATAGGTGGAGAGATAAGAGAAGAATTTAGTATTTATAATTACTCATCACTCCTTTCTCTCCATATAAACGACGTATCTTTCACCAGAAGAGAACAAAGTGTTAGTAAAATTGAAATGAAATTACTAGTGAACCTTCTATAGAAACTAGAATGTCTTAAGAAGGACCTCACTTCCTCGATATTTTTTGGAGGGTGAAGGTGAAAGATGATATCTACCTTATCTTTATAATCTGCAATCCCCCTACTAAAGACCAGATGGCCTAGAATAAGTCCTTCATTTTCCATGAAATGGCATTTTTCCTAGTTCAGTATGAGATTCTTATCCTCGCATCTAGACAGAACCCTTTCAATATTTATTGTGATACCCTCAAAAGTATTCCCGAATATGGAGAAGTCATCCATAAGTACCTATAAACAATCCTCCGCCATTTTTGAAAATATTCCCATCATACACTGATAGAAAGTACCACATGGATTACATAACCCAAAGGGCATGCACCTGAAGAAAAAGGTGCAAATAGATAGGTGAAGGTTATTATTCCTTGATCTTCTAAAAAGAATTCAATTTGATTATACCATGATAATCCATCTATAATTTAGTAGAACTGGTGACCTTACGGCCTTTCAAGGACTTGATCAATGAAGGAAAAGATGAGATTCTCATTCTTAGTGCGCGGGTTCAACTTCCTATAGTCAATTCACACTCCATCCACTACTAACACATGTGGGGAGAAGACCACCATCCTTGTTGGTAATCACAGTGATCCTAGATTTCATTGGAACAACTTGAATTGGGCTTACCCACTCACTCTCCACAATGGGATAGATGATACCATCTTTTAACAACACAATAAGTTCATTCCTTGCCACATCATAATATTGAGATTGAGTCTCCACTGAGGTTGATGACATGGCTTGTATTTATATTCTTGAACAATCCTATGAGTTCCAATGAGAGGGATAATCCTTGAAATATCATAAATGGTCCAACTAATTACTTTCTTAAGTTTTCATGGTATATCTAGAATCATACTTTATTGATTGGATTCAAGAGAGGAAGAAATGAAAATATGAAAAGTTTGATTATCCCATAAGAACAAATACTTTCGTGATTGAGGTAGGAGCTTAAATTCAATTTCATATTGGTGAAAAAAATCAATAGAATAATTGTCGTTTGCACAAAACATAGTGTTTTTTACATTTATTGACAGAATGGGTTCATTTTGAATAGAAGTTCTAGTTTTCACATTTCCTTGGTCAATGTCAGGAATGGGTATGGAATCGGTGTTGTTCATTTCGGAAATGGCATCATTGATTGTTGATCCGGAAAAATATTTAAAGGGGTCATCTGAAATAGATTCAAGGCATGGAGTCAAATTTCCATTATATCAATAAAGGAAATCAATCTCATCATGACTTAGACATACTTTAATGATTCCTTGATGATCCTCTATTTCATAATAAATGCTACTTATGCAATTAAACTTGTGGAAATATTTATCATCCCTTATTTAAATGTTTTAATTGTAGATGTTTAGATCACGGCTCAATTTTACAATGGTTATTTTCATGTTTCCCTTCTTAACATGGAATATTGAATTGATTGTTTCTAAGAAAGGGTGATAAAAATGAAGCGGGTTTTCTCTCTAGGATGTTATCTTGGGAGATTGTCTAGGACAATGAAGATATTAACGTAAATGGAATTTTCAACCTTCAGCAAAACATATTTTAAAATTCCCTATGGAACTCGATCACTAAGATCTATACGTTGGACTGTGATAGATGTTGGTTGAAGATCTTCAATCCCGAATTGACTATACATGACATATGGAATGAGTTTCACACTAGCTCCAAGATCACAAAAGGCTTTAACAAATTTGTTCTCTACTAACTCAACATTGATGTATGGAAATCCTGGAACTTTCAACATTGGAGTAATGGGGCTATGAATTGTGTTACACACATTAGAATCTAAAAGGACATGGTTTAGATACGAAAATTAACTTTTAAAAGTGCACCAATCCTTAAGTTACATTTATTCCAAAATAATGGTTTGGTTTTCATTGAGAAGTTGAATATTTATCTTAAGCTGAGAGAATATTTTTCTTAATGTATCATTCAGTTTAGGATTATATTTTCCTCTCATATGTTGGGGGAATGGGGCTGATTGTTTGATTTTTTTGTGAGGTTGTGGTTCTTTTACATTTTCATTCGATTTTTTGAAATCTGAGGGTTGTTATTTAACAATTTCATGTGATTTTTAATCTTTTAATGGTTCTATAATGGTTGGTTTAGGTTTTTCAATTGATCTCCCACTTATTAAGATAGTCATAGATTTTAGTTATTCATGATAGGTTTATGTGTAATTTGATTCTCCCCTTCTGATTGGGGATAGAACTGCCTGAGTAGGTAACAATTCCTTTCTAGTTTTGATTTTTTTTGTATTTTTTATTTAAGTGATGAGACTTATGATAACATTTTCTTTATTTTCTTATACATTATTCATGTATTGTAATAGATTGGGTAGTGGCATGTGCTAGTTTATTTATCCCAGGAGGACATTTTTGTTGTTGGGTTGGATATTGAATGGGTTCTAGGATAGGTTGTTGATATTGGATAGGAGGATGTTGGTATTAGACCAGTTCTATATGGAACAAATTAAAGGTTTCAAAATTTTGTGAGGATATGGGTTGAGACATTGTTGTTGTTTTGGTAGTGGATTGTCCTTCTATTGAATCCCCGCAAGTATGCATCATGGTGGAATCCTAAAAGAATACAAGATGCACCACGGTTAATGAGTATATATGTATAGCTGGCTCAAGAAGGATGTGGACACCAAAAAAATTCTTATATGATTCATGTACCATTAATTCATTGTAATAAATGTTCTCATGTTTCGAGTCTAAATGAAGGTTATCATAGTCTTGGTGTATGGATATGTCAACCACCCACACCAACATTGGAGTCCCTGGCCTAAAATCCGAACTCTAAAAACATAACATTGTTGTCCTAAACCAATCTCATAGAATCCTTTCCTAAAGTAGAACTGACCACCTCTATTACCACTCTATAATGACCTATTCTTAGTGGGTCATGTTTCGTGACTCTCCAAGCCTTCCCCCAAAAGGTCAAAAGCTGGTGACTAGCATCGAGTAGGAATATCAGTTACATGGGATGAATCTCTTATATACTTCTATGCACATGCACATATCTAAGCCCAAAAAATATCGAAATGTAAAAATTGATCAGAACCCAATCCATTAAAACCAATATATCCCAACCAATTTATGATAAGGATGTAAAGTATAGTAATGTAAACTGGGTCAGAAAACAATCACACCAAAAATAAGTCAGTAACCACAATTCCAACCTACAAGAAGAGGTATTGTCACTACTATCTATAGCCATAAAAACAGCTCAGTCTTCCTGATCTCACAATGCACCATCTGGTCCTATTCCTCCTAGGACTCCATCATATGGTCACTCATCTTAATAAGACATGACACATCAGATCAAATATAGTGCTTCGGTGAGTATAAAAAAACTCAGTAGGACACCCTAAAACCAAAAATAAATACACAAAGGAATGATACAGTCATATCTACACAACATATATCTATAGAATATATGAAAATTTTATCTAGATATACTCAATCCAAGACATGAATTTTATAGGTAAGTCGCAACTACTGAATACTATCACTACAGATCCAAATCGATGATTCCATGAACCACTCATTTGGGATAACAAACTACCAATATCAATAGAACTGATGACTTCCATCCAAGAAGTATTGTTCATTGGAAACCATCATGTGAGAGATATATTGATAGATCTGATGTGAGAGATACAATACATAGATGAGGATAACTATTAGGTCAATGGGGTGATACCAACAACTCCATTTAGATTAACCTGCTATGTAGAGGATCAAATTCCAATAGTATTGGTCGTGTAAATACTAAGGACTATAACTTGGGCACGAAGATGAATATAGGATCTTTCATCGAGCCTATTAGGGGATTCCAACTAATATATCCATGATTTCATACTCAAGGGATCATACTCCGCTGAGTAGGAAACGATACCCAACAACCTTTATGGAAGCAATAAAGGGATCAAACCCTAATTAAACTTGTCCAAGATACAGTGGACAAGATATTAAATCCATGTAGAATTGGGTACATGGTTTCTAGTAGAATCAAAAATTGTGTCCCTTGACCCTGGGTACTTCCAATGTACAGTGTAATGTGTCATCAGAATATGTCATGTAGAATAATTCTACACGACATGTAGAAGAGGTGACACACTGTGACATTCCATTCGGGGTCCACCCGCGTACTCCCTCTATGTGCTTGTACGTAGTTTCAACCCATGTGTCTCATCCCATGTACAATTACATTGGGTCGTCCATCTTCTTGTTCCATCCCAATTCATGTGGTGTTGTAAATGTCGTGTAGGAAAACCTTGTACTCCACCCCATGTCTATGTATCTCCCGAGATGCAAGTCGAGTCTCTGGAATGGGCCTATACGTAATGTGACAATTTCACATACCGTGTAACATTTAATTATTCCCTAGAACCCTAGACACCACTCTATGGGAACCACTCACCATGTAACCCTAGGATACATGTCGTGTTCATTGGGATTTTCCAAAAACATTTGTTATAACTCCCATGTGTCATCTAATCTTACAAGTCTCGTTTCGGTGATCTGTTCACCTTGAAACTTTATATCCATGTTCATTCCATCACCCTATCAATGAATCGATGAGTTTCAAGCCTTCAATAGGCTCATGAAACGTCATTAAATACATCCAATTAAAACCACATAAAGAATGATATCTCTTAAATCGCTTCGATTCATCTGTCGTTGTATGCGTCACACCTCTACAAGGTCACCCTGGTGTTGGATCATCAATTTAAGTTCATTTCACCATGAAACGAAGATGAAATGATCATTCATTCATAACCCCGTGAAGAATAAATAATACATGAAGAAAACATGGGATATAATTTCTTATCGAACAAACACAAGGAATGGACCTTGATTGTTGTTCATTATGTCCTCGATATGTTCCCATAAGAATGATCAACAATCAAATAAATATAATAATCAATACCATATAATCCCAAAATCAAAACCCTATCATACAAAAATGTTTGAACCATAGGTCAACATGTTCATTGGTTGGTCCATCTTTATCATTGAATCTAAGAGAATAAAAAATAATATCAAAAAAGCATGCCCTAACTAGGAATTCTATCATTCACTATTGAAGATTTATTTCCATCGACGAATCTTATCAAGAAATATCCTCGATATAAGTCTATGTTCCCAATAGTGTGCGAATTATCTAGGGTTTCTCTCTAGAGCCTCCATGGAATTCTACGTTTATGAGCCTAACCCTATATCCCTTCCTACAATCAATTAAAAAGAAAAAATGTCACTACTTAGAAGAAACAGTAAAATAAAATAAAATACAATTTATTTTATTCATTAAATAATCTTGAAACTACTTTTCACATCCGAATCATGCTAACCAATGTTAGGAATCACCTAGGGTAAATATGATGCATTGAATGCTATGGCGCCATCATATTTATAATCTCGGTACCCGTTTAGTTTTTACTACACTTTTTATAAAAAACAATACAAGCATGATATTTAATATTTTATTATTTTTCAAGAAATTGTCTAGGGAAAAATGGGACTTTGAATCACATGTCATCTTAGCACTTGGTCTCAATTTTAATCCATCTAATACTTAAAAATAATAAATGTAAAATTCATGAAATTATAATGGAAGTTAAATGGGAGTAATATTTTATTTTTTAGAGATTAAATTGTTATACATGTGGGTTTTTAGGAACAACTTCTTCATTCATACCACCATTTGATTTTGTTTTTCATCCTATAATAAAAAATATGTATAGGGAATTTAAAGAAAAATTTTGGTCAGTTGGAATAAATAATAAATATGGTTGAGTTTTTTATGATATGCCTCACCTATTAGTAGGTTAAGTCAGAGCACCAATGACCATTTGGTATGTTGTCGTCTTTACCTATTCTTTTTTGGAAATGGGAGTAGATAGCCTTGGTTTTTTTGACAGGTCTCCTAAGGATGGTTTAGAAATATGATATAATATGGTTCACAGTGGATTATCTCACAAATTCATCTCATTTCATCTAAATTATTGAATCTCATATAGTAGAGGACTTTTATAATGTCTATATCCATGAAGTGGTAATGAGGAACGAATAAAAGTTTTGATAGTATTAGATAGAGATACAAGGTTTATGTATAATTTATATAAATCCTTATAGAAATCCCTTGGGACTAAATTGACCATGAGAGTGACGTATCATCCTTATATGGAAGGAAAATACCAATGGATGATAAGAATTCTAGAAGACATGCTTCAGGATTGGGTAATATATTTTGGTGTCTCGTGGGAAGAACATGTACCATCGGTTGAGTTCACATAAAAAATAGTTACCAAGCCTCAATACATATAGATCAATTTTAAGAATTGTGTGTTTTTCCTTTTCATTATCTTTTTTTTTGGAAACATGTGAGACATCACTGGTTGGACTAGGCTTTGTTCAAGAGACAATGAATCAAATTTAGTTTATCCAGAAGAGGATAGAGAAAACTTAAATTCATCCTAAATCATATGTGGATCATCATTGATGGCCGTTATTTTTTATGGTGAGTGACCATGTGTTATTGAAAATATTTCTAAGGCTAGGGAATCATATTCTTGGGAATCATTTCATGTTATATCCTCGATACATAGGCCTTTTAGATATACTTTATTAGGATGGTGAATTGGAATATCAGTTAGTTTTCCCACCATGGTTCAGTTTAGTGCATAATGTGATTCATGTATCCTAGTAGAAAATGTATATACCTAATCCTAATCATGTGATTCGATAAGATAATAATATCCTCGAGTCATATTGTTTTTTTTTCTTGTTACAGTACAGATTGGTGATATGAAAGAGAAATTATTTAATGGGAAAAGAATTAGTCTCATGTGGTTTTTATGGATACATGGTCAGATTGAAGATGAAACTTGGGAATAGGAAAATGAAATGATCGAGCAATGTCCCAAACTCATTTAGGATGATGGTGTTCTCATACTTTCCATGTTTGGAAATTACAATGGTGTGGAGAATTTGGAACCCTTGGTTTCTGGTAATTAACCAATTATTTTTATATTTTAAGTATATTTTGTAATTAAGTTGTGTTTTGGAAGTTTTGAAGGTGTTTTGGAATATTTTTTTGGATTTTTTTAATGGGTGAAATTTGAGCACTATTACGAGAAACTGTGCAACACCTATAGGAAACTATGTAATGGAGAACAAGAGTCACTGTGTAGGTGCATGGTTGGTAAATGATTTGGCCAAATTGGGTGGACAGGTAGGTGAAACAATGAAAATAGGAATAGAGGTACTAATAATGGTCTGAACCTGATTTGTCTAACAATGTGAGAAAACTAAGAGAGGGGTGTTTGGAGGTAGTGTCTAGAGCATGAATTGCACACTGTTTTCCTAACAATGTGACTAAATACTAGAGCAATAAAATCAAGATCCAAAAATTGGGGATCTAATTTTTATTTTCCTCTAAAATTGTCATCTACACACCAATATAACCCTAAAAAAAATGTATCCTCCTAATGACTGTAGAGACCTATCCCCTTGATTCAGGAGTAATTAAATAGTGAATCTTTGTGCATTGGAGGTCAGATACCTTGGTAAGTATATTTTTTTTGTTTTTTCCATGGATTATTATTCTTACCTATCTTTGATTTGTGGATATAATCCGTTGTGGATTTATCCAAGGTGTGTGATGCCAGTCATGATGAGACATGTTAGTGTTTATGTTAGGGAACAATATCTAAGGTGGGGTTTTGGAGTTTCAATCAGTTTTTATTGAAAATTTTGTGTTGTTCTTAATTTCCCCTTATTTTTAATGGTATGTGGTTTAACTCTCTACCCCTATTATTATAACATGATAGATTGGTTTCAAATTGTTTATATTTCTTGAAATTTATTTTTAAAGTGACATGAAAATCTTGTCAGAAACCCACTTTAGTGATGGTTTGGAAAATAATTGAAATTTGTCATTGTGAAATGTGATTTTCTTCAGGATTATAAAATTTTGTTTTGAAATATTTCATTTTTTTAATCATAGAAATGGATTAATAGAATTGTTTTCAATAAAATGATTTTTTTATGAAAATTTCTTGAAAAGATTTGTTTGGCATGGAATTTGGATTACATGGTTGGCATGTGTTCATTTTATTCGATGTGTCCCTATGGAAGTGGTGTCTTCTATTAGTTCACATAGTATATTATTACCATGTGATACTTGGTATACTGATTAGAGATCATACATGAGAATGGAATTATCACATGAGCATGCATGTCTTGTAATGACCTAAAATTTTAAAAATAAAATTCCCCTCACAATTTAATTAAATGTATTATTATGTATTATGGTTGTAGAAAACACATGAAATTATTTAGTTTAATAAACACAAAAAGATTTAAAGGACTGTTAAGAATGATTACTATTGATAATATAGCTGTTAAATAGTGATCACGTTATTTTTATAAATGTATGGTTTTAAAAAATTCAATTTCTACTAACAGGGGAAGTGATGGCCTTAACAAGTAGGATTGTACCCATGAAGCTCATTTATCATAGCATCTGTTGGATATAGCTTCACAAGTATTTTCTATGATCAATCCTAATATTAGATCCACTAACTTAAGAATGATAGAAATCATTTGTCTTAGAATTTTAATCTTATCGAGATCCTAACCCAAACCATATATTTCGAACAACCCCATTAAAATCTCACCATTGTGCACCATAACCATAGGATGTTTAAAGGTGTATTATAGGTATTTTTACCAAGAAAATAAAAATTTGAATATGAATATTTTATTTTTAATAGAATAATATTCATATTTTCTACTTATCATTACATTATAAGTGATTTTTATTTTTATACAATAAAGCACAAATTATATTTTTATTTAGTATTCAATTTTAGTTAAGATGTTTATTTAGATGAATAAATGGATTATTTTAAAATAAAAAATATATTAATAAAATGTTATTAATAAATAATTTTTATTAAAAAAATTATCATATAATTTTTTTGAAGTCAAATATATTTTTTATAAGGGTTTGAAAACTATTACGTTAAAAAACCCAAAATTTCTCAATAAATATTGATTATTATTTTAATCGTGAAAATTAATATATTTAGAAAATTATTTTGATAAAATAAAATTTATTTTTTGAATAAAAATATTTAAATTATCCAGTAATGGGTTATTTATAATTTTTTTGACAGTTGAATTTTATGGCAAAAATTAAATACTGTATAAATATACCGTGTGTATTATGAAATCATAATGACCCAAAAGTGTGGTAATACATACTATAAAGGGTATAAATGACCAAATGTATGTTTAAAATTTGAAATAATGTAATTTTATGTTTACATTATATTTTTATAAATCCATTATGAATACTCCATAATATTTAATATATATTAAAATATTAAAATCATTTATTTATGATTATGAATCACTTCCACATAATCAAGGGTATTATATTATTTAGTTTGGACATTTTACTTATAAAATAATAAAACCCACCCCTCCATGGTAAAAATAAATGAAAAATATATGGGAATATTTTTGTTTTGTCTATTTTATTATATAGGTTCCAAAACCTACGTTTGAGAAATAATAAAGAAATCCCCACTCATTTCCTATATATACCCACATAAGATTCGATTTACCCCTAATAAAAATACTTGGATCATGTCATTAATCGGACCTCCCCTCCCCAGAGTTTGTGCATGGTTCCCCAAGCTCTCAAGAAGACACTGCTAGGAATTTGGAGTCACACTCACTTGCTAAGGGATCCTCACATTTTACATCTTTATTCAAGTTTATTATCTTATACCTTTAATTTTCAATTCATAATGTTGAGATAAGTTTATCTGTGCACCTATTATTTTCCATTTTTATCAAAATGAGGATATAACCCTATTTCTCTCGTCAACCCATTTTATTAATTTTATGTTATGTTGTTTTGATACTAAAATTCCACTGTTATTTTCCATGACAAAACAATTGTGTAGTGAATATCATACCCATTTTATATCAATGGTGTTCAACTTTATATGATTATAATTCTTTAACATTGTAAATTGCTGAATTTCTCCAACACTCCTTAATCATTTAATAAAATATGATGATGAATGAATCAATGGTGTATGATCTATGTGGGACACCTAAGAATGAGAATAAAATGGACGTGACATTTGTGCCTGGAATTATATATTTCTCCAATGCGTTGGGTATTGTTCAGTTTCATGAGATTTCATGTTGGGATAAAGAGTAAAACTGATTCCTTTAGGAGACATTTTTCATCATGGTTTCTTTTCAATTATCCTCAACCTATGATTATGATGAATTATTTTATGTTGGGTCCCAATTTTCAGGTTTCTTTTATTTTATCATGTAATATCACGGCTCATTGTTCATGTTTATGGTTCTCACCAATTTTATGCCCCATTGATATTCCTATTTTCTGATATGTATTACTTTATTTGTGTTCTCCCACACTTATTCTGTTACTGGTATTTATATCTCACCCATTTCTTATGTCTGCCCTCTGGTTATCCCATATAGTTTTAAGTAAGAAGGATTATTATGATCTTGTTAAGGATGTTTACAATAATAATATTATATTCCTTTATTATGTTTTTTTTGTAATGTACATATTTCCTAAATACAAAATACATATTTATCTTCTAGGTTGTATTATGTATTCTTTTATGTAATAAATATATAAATAATTCTTAATAATGAGAAGGGTTTTCAAAGTTGGTATCAAAGCAAATGTGTTGTTATTTTTGGGATTAGGATTAGAAAACTCTTGTGAAAGACTTAGTGATAAAACTCGATATAATAAAACATCCTTAATTTTTTTTTAATATAGAGAAATTCATTAATTAAGAAAATACATTAATTCCTTGATACTACAAGGGGACGAGGCTCAAGCATAGTTCTACATGGCGATAAAACATGAAAACACTGTGTTTAGCTAGATTCAACCAAGAACTAGTGCACTAACATGGGCCTTGATACACACCTTGTTTTGACATTTTTGGGTACATGCTTTGGTAAATTTATAATCTCATTATGAAGAATTATTTATGAATAAAAAATAAAAAAAGAATATATTTTAGGACCTATATTGTTGATAACATGGATTAAATCATGGAAATTCATAAGTTAAGGAATCACATGTAATTTATAAGTATCTAATTATATTCAATGGATTCCCTTATATGAGTTTAATAGTTAAAAAATACACTTCCCAAATATTATCTTTAATCTATCAAATGGTTAGAAATAAGAGGAATTATATAAACAATCAATGTGATGGGAAGTGAGATGAATGTACTGAAGTGATTCCCAACCTGATGGGAGTAGGAATTGTGAAATTTTGGAATATACCCTCTTAACTGACTAAGGTTCTTAATAAAATCTTGCATTAGGAGGAGCACCAAAATCACCTTATAAAAGAATAAGATTCCATTGATAGGTTTAGGAAACAAAGGCCTCCTAATTACTATGGATCATCTGAATATTTAATCATGGAATAATGGATCAACTAAATTCTGAAGATATC
Organism: Viscum album; assembly: GCA_963277665.1. NCBI lineage: Eukaryota > Viridiplantae > Streptophyta > Magnoliopsida > Santalales > Viscaceae > Viscum > Viscum album. Next base: position 281,546,810 of record OY728138.1, on the reverse strand, counting down.
ATCCATACTAAAACATTCTGAGTAAGAGAAGGTTCTGCAACCAATTTATCATATAGAGGGAGAATCTAATCAGTGGATGACATTGATCATGAATATGAATCATGGGAAAGTGATCAACAATATATGGTGGTACAAACTCTGTACAAAAAATTTTAATAATAATTTTACACATACTCTATAACATTAAATGGAAATGGATTTCCAATCCATTAAAAAAATCAATATATTGGGTCATATGAGGAAAAATTTCCACGACTAGTACAATATTCCCCTATATTTTTTTCTAACCTAAACTACCAAGTTTTCCAATTATTTGGTGGGATAAAAAATATTATACTAAAATCCCTAGTGATCCAATACATTGATAGCTATGAGGAAATTGTTTGATGTGCTATTAAAGATGAAATTAAGATTGGTGAATATCAATGTTATCATGAGGATAAAAAAGAAAAAAGTGATGTTTTAATATGATAGTTCAGTAAAGAAATATAATGGTGCTAAGAAATTTCAACATCACACTTGTTAATGGTGTAGAAAAAAGAACCCAAAAAATATCCTATTTTTAATGATTAAATGTTATGGGTGGGGAAGGAAAAGAGCCCAGCTAAAAATTTATTATAGGAAAAACCCAACTTGTACGATGGAGGAAAGGAATGTTATGATCAACCCTAAACATATTTTTCATTACTTCAACTACAAGGAACCATGGTACTTTGCAAAGAAATTCACTATGCTAAGGGTATTCATAGATATCCAAAACCTCCAAGTAAGTAAGGGTGAAATTTTAGCATGATGCCTAAAGAGGAGGCTCCAAATAATGAATTTGTGAAGGGTATTCTAATTAATCATTAAATAATACCAAACATTCTTTTTTATTCTGGTTCAATGAATTCATTCATATAAAATAAATTAGTATAAATATTCTAACACCACTAAAAATCATGGAGGTACAGCTATTAGATAAAATGGAAAATATGGAAATCATTGAAATATTGGGTACGTAACTCCTCTCATGCCAAAGTTTTTGAGTTGAACTTCCCCTCGAACCTTTTCATAATGCCTTTCGTAAAAAAAATTGCAATTATGCGTATGGATTTTTTTATATAGATCTAATATAAATTTATGTGAGAATTAAATCACTCTCCATATCGTGAATCAACCACTAGTTATATACAAGTGAAAGGAGGGGGATGAATCTTCATTATCACAAATATCTCAAAAATGGATATTATTTCCCAACAAAGATGAATATCTAGCACAAATGATTGAGTCTATGGAATGAATCCTACTTTAATACCATACCATTATGAGGGAATATTCTGATTATTTTCCTAATGAATATCATGTTTTTCCTCTAAGTAGAGAGATTGAATTTTCAATAGGTCTTTTACATAGGGAATTACCATTAACCAAGACTCTGTATCGAATGGATGTTGAAGAACATGAGGAGTTGAAGATAAGACTACAAGAGAATCTATATGATGGGTTTATATTCCCATGTGTTTCACTTTCGGTGAATCAGTCATCTATATCAAGAATAACGATTATTCAGTTCCCCTTTCAATTAATTATTCTAATGTCAACAAGATCATGATAATGAACAAGTATCATCTTCCTTATATTGATGACTTGTTCAATCAAGCTATGTAGATCACAATACTTCTCCATGGAAAATCTATATTCAGTATATTTATTTGTTAAGGTGAAGAAGGAGGATATACCGAAGACTAATTTTGGTTCAAGGTACATCAATGATGAGTTCATATTAATTACATTCAGACAAAATAATGAAAAAAAGATATTCATGTATTTGATGAATATTGATTTTATACATTAGCTTGAAAAAATTAGGGTAGTCTTTATAGATGATATTATAATATAATATAATTGAACTTTTGGGAATGAGTAACATTTGGGTACTCTACTAATGTACATAAAAAGGGGAAATATTTATGCCAAATAAAACAAATTTGAGTTTTGGTTTAAGGATGTCTCATTCTTAGGGTATATAATCACAAGAAATGGGATATCTATGAGCCCTTTAAAAATAGATTTAATTAAAGGATAATGGAGGCTGATATCAATGATCAATATCCATAGTTTTATTAGATTAGTTTGGGACTATCATTAATTATTGATAAATTTCTCACCGTTGTCAAACACTCAAACCAATATAACTAGTATGGGAGTCAAGTTTGTTTGGAATGATGAATTAGAAGATATATTTAATGTGTGTAATATTATTCTTATCACTGAACCTATACTCATAGTACCCACACGTGAAGGATGTTTTGTGGTATTAAGTGATCTTTTGAATATGTTTTTTTATTTCTATTAACACTGAATGATAAAGTGGTAACGAATGCTTCAAGTAAGTTGAATATTCTTGAATAGGACATCCCAATGCATGATCTGTAGTTGGTTGTAGTGATATTCAGTTAGAAAATTTAGAGGAATTATCCCTTTTGGGATATGTGTAAAATATATACAGTTTACAAAATCCTCATGTATATATTCACATAGAAGGAGTTGAATATGAACCAAAGAATATGGTAACAGATGATCAAGGATTTTGAATACTCAATTAACAACCATCATGGAAAATATACTTAAATTTTATACTCTCTAAGTAGAATGGATCCAAAAATTCTATCATTGATGATAATTTATAGGGATCTGATCTTATTAGAATAAAAAATGATGGACATCTGAATCATAATGGAAGGAAAATCATTAATCCTTTCACAAATGATTGCTCAAACATCCCTTATGAAGAGGATAAAGGATGCTCAAAGTGATGTTGTGGGAATTCAGAAGAAATTAGAAGCTCTAAGAAATTTAAAATCCATAGAGATAAATTTTAATGAATAAGGTATTATGAGATTTGGGTCAAAACTATGTGTACCATCAAATCCTGAGTTAAATTAGGATCTTTTAGATGGTGCACATAGCTCAACCTTCTACATACACCAAAGAATCACAATGATGTATGTTGAAATCTGAGGAAATACTTGTGGGAAAATATGAAGAAAGAGATCATGAAATATACATAAATATGTCATGTATGTCATCAATTGAAGGATAAAATGAAAAATATACTGGGATAATGAATCCACTAACCATAACTACATGGAAATGGGAAAAATAACAGAGGACTTTGTCTCTAGTCTTCCAAATACATCAAGAGAAAATAATTATATATTGGTTATGGTGGTTGGTCTTACAAAACTTCACACTTTATTATGATTCAAGGGAATTACTCCCTTGATCAACATGAAAGGACATACATTAGATAATTTGTCAGGAAACATGGAACACCACTACCAATTTTATCTGATAGACACACAATATTTACATTCAATTTGTATAAGAGTCTCCAACATGACCTAAATATTGAGCTGAACTTTATCATGGCTTAAAAACCTCAAACCCATGTCCAATATGAGAATATTATCCAAACACTTGAATATATATTGATATCAAGCTCAATTTACTTTAAAAGGGGATTAGATAAAAATATTACTCCAGTTGAGTTTACAAACAGTAACAATTTCTACTCAAGCATCCAAATCACCCCCTATGAAGCCCTTTATATGAAGGGGTGTAGAACACCTGCATTCTAGGATGGTGTTGGGGATGGAAAACTACTACATCCTAAAATGGTTGAGTAAATGGTGGATAAGGATAAGACCATTCAGAAGAAAATCAAGGCTTCATAGAGCCGATATAATATCTATCCTAACAATCATTTATCAGACCTAGAGTTTGATATTGAAAACATGGTATTCCTTCACATATCTCCATGGAATAAATTAATTAGATTTAAGAAGAAGGGAAAACTTAAACAACAATACATTAGCCCCTTTGAGATCCTTGATCACATTGGAGTGATGGACTATCAATTAAAACTCACACCTAACCTATCTCAATTACATGATGCATTCCATATATCCCTCTAGAAGAAGACAAAACTGAACCCCTCACATGTACTCAATCCAGAGGTGGTATTGTTAGAGAATGAACATTCCAATTAGGAGCATCCAATGAAGATTCTGAATTGTAGAGACAAAGTTATACAAAATAAGATAGTTCACATAGTCAATGTTCTATGGAGAAATGAAAAATTTGAAGAAGCAACTTGGGAATCGAAGGAAGTAATGATAAAAAATTAACCCCATATTTTTTAGTGTGGGGAAAAATTTCAATGGTGAAATTTATGATGGGGAAATGATTGTAATGACTTGAACATTTTAAAATAAAATTCCCCTTGTAATTTAATTAAATGTCTTATTATGTGTAATGTTGATAGAAAACACATACAATTATTTGGTTTTATTATATCATATCATATTTAAAGGACTATGAAGAATAATTTCCATTGATAATATAGTCGTTGAAAAGTGATCACATGATTATTATAAATATAGGGTTTTAACAAATCCAATTGCTACAAAAAAATTATGTGGTGGAAACAACTAGTAGGATCATATTCTATGAAGCCCATTTTTCAGATATTCCAAGTGAGATAAAATAACTCTTTTTCTCCATTGATCAATCCCATGTTGAGATTCAACAACTTAAGTATGACCAATTTTTTTATGGGGGATGTTTAGGCTCATCGATATCACGACCCAAATAATGTATGTCTAATTTCCCCATGAAAGTCTCACAATCATAAACATTACCATTAAGATTTTTTATAGTGTATTTAAGAGATATTTATAAACAACATAAAAATATGAAAATGTATATTCTATTTTCAAAAGAATAATGTTCATATTTTATTTTTTATCTTTACATTATAAATGATTTTTATTTTGATACAATCAATCCAAAATTGTATTTTTAATGAGTATTTAATTACAATTAAGATGTTTATTTTTATTAATTAATGTATTTTTAAGAAAATAACATTTTAATAAAATCTTATTATTAAATTATTTTTATTAAATATAAATGATCATCTAATTTTTATAAGATTTCAAAAACTGTTATTGATAAAAAAAAACCCCATCATTTCTCAATAAATGTTTATTCTAATTTTAAAAGTGAAAATTAAAATATATATAGAATTATTTTTCTAAAAAGAAATTATTTTTTGGAAACATAATGTCAAAATTATCCAATATTTAATTCTTTATACATTTATTAAGGCATATGAATATTCAGGTAAAAATTAAATATCATATAAATATACGGTGTATAAAATGACATCATAATGACTGAAAATGGTTCCAATAAATAATATAAAGGTTATCCATGAACAAATATATTAATCCCATTTAAAAAACGATATTTTATGTTTATTTTATTTATATAATAAAGCCATAAAAATATTATAAAACATATAAAATATTTTTAAGGTCATAAAATAATTTATTTAAGAGTACGACTCACTTCCACATCATCAAGGGTGTTATTTTATTAATTTCAGCTCTTATACTTACAAAATATTGAAAACCACACCTATTTGGTAGAAACCTGGGGGAAAACCTTATAATTTTTTGGGGTTTTGGTCATTTTATTATACTGAGTCCAAAACCTAAGTTGGATAAGTAATAAATAAATCCTTACTAATATCATATATAAAGAAACACAAACTCCCATTTCACTCATCTAAAAATCCTTGTATCAAGTTATTAATCTGCCCACCATTTTTTATAGTCCACCCAAGGTTCCCCAATCTCTTAAGATGCCCCCCACCCCAAGCATTTGGAGTCACACTCTCATGGTAAGGGATCCTCACCATATCCTATTTATTAAGGTTTTCTTTTCATTTTATGCCTTCAATTTTTAATTCTTATTGTTGGGATATGTTTCCCCAAGTCCTTATTACTATCAATTTTTCTTTTAAATGATTAGTGACCCCTTTTCTCTAATAAACCAATTTTATTATTTTCTAAGTAAAATTATTTTGCTTCCAAAATTTCCCCATGATTTTACATTTCAAAAAAATTGTGAACATAATACCACACCCATTTTCTATCAAGGGTGTTCACATTTATACACTTATACATATTTGAATTTGGTATTACATTTATTTATTTAACAGTACATGATCTTGGAATAAAATATGATGATGAATGAATCCATGTTGTGTGATCTATATGGAACACTTAAGCATGGGAATGAAATGAATGAGAAGGGTGCACCAGAAATTATAAAGTGCTCCCATGAATTGGGTAACGATTACTCCCATGAAAATCCTTGTTGGGACAAGGAGTAGACCAAATGTTTTTATGGGACATTGTCCATTATGATGTCTTAGTAGTTAGCCTAGATCTATCTTTATAATGTAGTGTTTTAAATTATTTCTACATTCCCCATGATTTCATTATGTTATCTTGTTATATCATGCCTCATTGATCATGTTTTTGGTTATAAACGGATTGCAAGAATGAGAGGGTATGACACCTGCCTTCGGGACAAGCCTATGTAAGCACTAGAAATCCTATCCAAATAGCCATGTGAAAGTGGAGATCTTATTTCACGATGAAGATGCTGGGGAGGAGCAGTTCCAAGTAGTTAGTATGGGCTGCATGTAATGTTTGAAGCCTACGGGAAATGAATTCCTCTAAGGCCTACGGGCCATATAATATATATTCCTACAGGCCTTGTAAGGGTTCAATCTCACCCCTTGAAAGTAGGATTATCAATGATCAATAAAAATGAAGTCCTTTAGGCCATTTGTGGGGTATTACATTATTCATATTATTCTATTTTTATTATATTATGTGGCTTTATAGCATACCCCTTTATTATGTATATAGTCAGCTTATCCCAGAAATTTTTAGGTTTGAAGGAATATTATGAGCATGATAATGAGGTTTTAATAGATATTATGTATTCCTTGTTTTATGTTTTCATGCAATGTACCTAATTCCAAAATACACTAGACTTATTGATCTTCCATGTTGTATAATGTGTACTATTATATAATAAATCAAAAAATATTGTTAAACAAAGATCATGTTAGTCATATGCGTGGTTGTGAGGTATTTTGGAACCATGTAATGGGTATGCCAATGGAGTGGGAAATAGTTTAAAGGAATTATTTGGTTTCTTTCATTGTAATTGATTTTGGTTTGGATGACTACATTGGTATGAAAACTATTTTTCTTCGAAATAGTTTTTTATATAAAAGCAATTCTAAAGTCTTTTATATAAACATTTTTATATAAATTTTCTAACATTTTCTACCATAGTGGAATTATTAGGAATGTATTTCAGGGAAATCCCACTATGTTTTATACTCAACCCCTACTTGGGATCTTTAATGATTTTGGAGATATTGTTTATAAATCCATAGTTAAAGCAATGATATCTCATTTATTTCATGTTTCTTTGTGATAACATGGGTATGGATTGTGGATTTGAATCTTGGATCATGTTGGGACCAATAGAATTATGTATTTCTAGTATTTTATATTTTTCTATTTTTTCACCCAACTTGTTCTCTAATATGGATCTTGGCCGTGGTTTGTATTTTTTCAGTTTGGAATTACATTGAGTTGTACTAAATTATTCTCAAGTATTATATAGTAGCTATTTGGTTTTTAATATTCTTGGTTTAGTTTTTTATTTTCAAAGGGAAATTAATCCCCCAATATTGAAATAGTCCCTTGACATTTATTTCTACCTTTACCATCTTGAGGATGTCTCGTGATGCCTAGTAATGTCACATGCTCATCCTATGCCAATGGGTGAGGGGAAAGATGTAATAATGTTGTTGTATATTCTCACACATACCTTTTACATTAATTATTATTTAAAATTTTTTATAAATCTATTTCACTCTTATTAATCTCTTCCATGGTTTATTATGTTACCCCATTATGCTACTGAAATTATCCTATGATTTTTCCATGGGAAACTTTTATTCAAGAAGAATTATTCTCTTATTCATTTGAATTCCAAATTTTTTTGTTGTATTATATTTTTAAATATAACTCTTACTTCACTCATGATTACTAAGTGATGAGATACCACTTTCACTCTAATTAATCCCCCCCCATGATTCATTATGCAACACTGTTATACTACTGAAATTATCATATGATTTTTCCCTGATAAACCTTTATATTATGAAGAAAATTTCCATTTCCACTCAATAGTACTAACGAATACATACCTATACATATTTTATTAGTGAATATCATCTATGTATTCCACACCCTTTAATTGTTTGATTAAATGTGGTGAAACATGATCTTATGTTGAAATATTTATGTGTCAGACTTATGCATGTACATGATATGAATGTGACGAGTGTGCCTTGAATTATATAGTTCTCAAATTCATTATACAATGTTTTAGTCTCATTATATTACTTTAATGGGAATATAGACTAAAATTAATCCATTATTGAACTTTTTTCTAACATATAATGGTTTCTTAGAGGTTACCCTTAACTTATGATTTTTAAGTCATGTTTAATGTTGTCACATTACCATGTTACCATTATGTTGTCATATTATGTCATGACTCAATATTCAAGATCACAATTCCCACCCCTTTTATATCCGACTAAAATTCTTTTTGACTAACATGTAATTATTTCTTCATGTTATAATTTTTTTATTCCCTTAATATTCTTTATAACTCACCAGTTTCTGAATATGGCCCTAGGTTATCCCATGTAGTTTTAAAATATATAGAATTATTGAAGAATTTTAATGATGTTTCCAATAATATTATTATATCCACATATCAATTTGTTGTTCCATTTACCTAGTCTCACAAATACACTAGAATTATCATTCTTCTAGGTTGTACTGAGAGAGTTTTTTGTATAAAATCATAAAATAAAATGTACTAAAAACATGTTTTATCATAGTTGTAATCAATGGAATCTCTAGTTATTTTAAATATTGGGATTATAAAACACTAGATAAATACTTAGGGATAAAAATAAACATAATTAAAAATCCCTAAATTTTGGTAGAGTAGAGAGTAATTGGTTTCTAATAACACACAAACATGTCTTGATAATAAAAGTTGGTATGGGTCTAGCAGAAATGTACCTAGGGGTAATAACATTGAAAACATCGTACTGAGATAAACCAAACCAAGAACTAGTTTCTAAAAACTGTAATTATTTTACACCTATTTTGGAACTCTTGGTGGATAATATTTTTTAAATTGATAAGATCATTACAAACCATTATTAAGGGAACATAATCTCTTATAAAATTTTATATTAGGAAATAGATCATGGATAACATAGATTGAAAAAAATAAAATCATTGGTTAAATATTACATTTAATTTATGTGATATATATATAATATTCATAGTCTCCATTTTATGTTTTTTTTTATTTTAAAAATATCATCCCCAATTTTTAGTTTATTCTAGTCAATAGATAACAATAGGAGGAACTGAGTTAACAAACAATGTGAGGGGAAATTTTATGAATGTCCAATTGAGATGCTCAATATGATGGGAGAAGAAATAATGAACATCATGACTATAATTTCTCAATTAACCAAAGTTTTAAACTAAAATCCAAATCAGGAGAAACACTAAAATCACCCTAATAAATCGAATGTTTCAATTAATACCTTTATGTGACTAATTACCCCATATTTTAGTGGATCCTCTAATCCCTTAATATAAAGAAAAATGGATTAACTCTACTATAAAGATATCTACCTTCCTTAAATGTTATGATAAAGAGACTATCCTACTGGATATTTATCATATGGAAGGAGAAGTTGATCAATGGTATAGTTTTTTCAAGAATATGAAGCCCAAGGAGGTGATAAATGAAATTGATTAGAAGGAATTCCAAAAAAACATTTGTGATAAATATTTTCCGCATACTCTCTTACTGAAAATGGATATCTACTTCATTATCCAATAATAAATTTATAAAGAATATATCATAGTGTATTAGGAAAACATCAAAATGATAACATAATACGCCTCCATTTTTGTCATTACCCCTGAATGTAATGTTAACTTCTTCATTGGTTGAATGAATATAAGTCTACAAAAATCATTTTCTCATTTTTTATATTGATAGTTATGAGTAAATATTAGGGTGTTCCCCCAAATTTGAAATGGTTATTGGTGAATTTCAAGGGTAACATGGGGATATGAACCATAAAGTGGAATTTAATTCAGGAATTCTGATGGATAAATCTAATGGTGGAATAAAATTTCATAATCCCACTTGTTGAAGGTGTGGGAATAATTAACTTGGAAATTGACTGAAGTGGATGATAAAATGCTTTAGGTGTGGTGAGGAAGTGCACCTATCTAGTGATTTCTAAAGGGAGAAATCCACAAATTTAACGGAAGAATGTAATTCTCCTGTAAAACCTCCTCCAATTTTCCAATGTTTAAATTTAAAGTAATAAGGACACTATGTGAGTTAATGCACTAATATATGGGATGTTAATGAAAAAATATGGAAATAACACCTAAGGACTAATGTGAAATGAATAGATCATTCCAGCACAATAGTAGAAGTGGATCCTAATAATGAAGTGGTGATTTTTATGTAATTTATTCATTCAAGTATATAAAACATACTTTTTTATTCTACATATACACATTATTTTGTATCTCATAAATTTAGTTGAACTATTCCCATGAAACCCTTGGTGTGGAAGTTGAGTTATCAGTGAAAACAAAAAATTAGGAAATTATTACTTCCCAAGTATTAAAATCATCACTAGTAAAAAAATTGTCAGAATATACCAATGATCCTTGTGATACTCCTTTTAGAGGAATTTGATACAATTATGGGTTTGAATTATTTTTCCTTATATATATCCAACATAAATTGATTAGAGAAGGAAATCACCCCTATATCTTGAAACACTCTCTAATTATATATATGTTCAAGGATTTTAATCAATAATATTTGATAACAACATCTCAAGAATGGATATTATTTCCTTGTGAGAAAGAATATTTGGTCCAAATGATTGATATTAATGAAAACTTATTCCCTGAATACATGAACATTGTGATTTAATTTGAAAATGAGTTTCCCAAATAATATCATGGTCTTCCTCCTAGTAGAGATATAGAATTTTCAGTTGATATTATACTTGGGGAATTATCAATATCCAAGATTCCTTATAGAATGGACATTGTTAAAATTAAGTATCTAAATAAGAAAGGAAAGGTAAATTAGGATAAGGGGTTCATTTACCCAAGTGCTTCACTATAGGGTGCATCAGTCCAATTCATCACGAAGGTTGGGTCATCACACCTTTCCAATGATTATCATTAACTCAATAAGACAAGCATAATTAATAAGTACATTTTTCCATGGATTGATGGATTTTTTGATCACCTATATGTTATTGGCACGATGAGTTTATATTAATGACATTTATACTCACTAATGCTTGAAAAATATTCATGTATTTGATGAATATAGTCTCTAAGGATTACCGTGAAAAATTAGTGGTGGTCTTTATTGATCATATTCTTATCTCTTTTAAAAGTAAGAAGGAACATGTGGAGAGTTTTAATATTATAATGAGGACCTTTCTATTTTAAAAGATGAATGCAAGGAATAATGAACAATATTTCTAGTTAGAGAAACTGAAATCCATGGGTAATTTCAACACCATAAAAGGTATGTCTATGGATCCTTCACAAATAGAGATGACTAAAGGGAGGCCCATACCAATCTTTGTGATGTAAATCTATAGTTTCCTTGGATTAGTTTTGAATTATCACACATTTTTGATAAAATTATCATGATTATTAATCCCCCTAACAAAGATAAATAATAAATGAGTCATGTTTTTCTAGAATGATGAATGAGGGGAATGTATTAATGAGATGATGAAGAGCCTAATCACTATACTTGTACAAACATTATGCACTATTAAGGAAGGATTTTTGAGCTGTTGTTATGAATCCAAAAAAGGATTGGGTTGTGTATTCATGAAAAATGATAAAGTGATATCCTATTACTCCTACTAAATAAATATCCATTATAATAACTATGAAATTCATGATATATAATTGGTTATAATGATCTTTGAGTTAAGTATTTGGAAAAATTGTCTCTTTGGGGAGAAATGTGATATATATATATATTTATAAACAATAAAATCCTCAAGTATATATACTAAGAAAAAGATCTTAATATGCGCCAATGGAGGGGGTTATAGATGATTAAGAATTATGATTGTTCAATCCATTACAATCATTGGAAGGGAAACAAAGTGGAAGATGATATGAGTAAAAACGATCCCATAACTCTATCCATGATGATGATTATAAGGGATTCAATCTTCTTATACATGAAAATGATAGATCTAGGAATAATAAAAGGATCTTCATCCAACCTTTCTTAGCTAACTACTCAACATTCCATTCTTAGCAGGACCAACGAGGCTTGGAAAGATGATGAGTTGATAAAGAAGAAGATGACATATATTCTAGAGATAAACATTAATGAAGATGTATTTATATGGTTTAGAACCTGAATATGTTTCACACCAAAAAAACTGAATAAAGAACATCTAGTTTATGTGAATATCTCATCCTTATATATTTTTCTTGGAAACACTATGGTGTGTAGATATTTGAAGAAAAAACTATGTTGGGATAACCTACAGGGAGAGATTTCAGATTTTGTATCTCAATACTTGGAATGCCAGCAATTCGTGTGTGACTGAAAAAAGTATAAGGGTATGATACAACCATTTCTCATTCCAATATTTAAATGGATAAACCTAACAATAAATTTTGTATAAGGACTCCACAATACACCTAAAGTTAATAATTCCATCTGGATGGTAGTCGATCACCTTACCAAGTCAGCACATTTCATTTCTATCAAGGAAGGATTATCACTCGAACAAAATTCCATGATACATATAATATAAATGGTAAGAACTCATGGGGTTCTAATATCTGATATATTAGATCAATATATAAGGATTTTATTGTAGGTTTGGAGAATCCTTCATCAATAATTAAATACATAAATGATATTTGATAATACTTGACAACCATAGGTGGATGTTCAATCTAAAAGGATCATCAAACACTATAGATTATGTTGAGATTTTTTTAATGTATTTCAAAAGAGATTGGGACTAACACCTTACAATAATTTATTTCTTATATAACTATTGTTTTCATTATAGGATTCAAATGGAAACTTATGAGGCTATGTATAGGAAGAGTTTTTAGACTCCAAAATTCTAGGATGAAGTTGGAGAGAGGAACCTAATAGTAGCTAATCATTTCTAAAGGATAATAGAAAATGTCTAAATCACTAAGTATCACATGAAATCAACACAAAGTCACCAAAAAATCTATATAGATAATCATCGATGACACTTAGAGTTTTAGATTGGTGATAATGTTTTCCTTCATATATTTCCATGGAATAAAGTCATGAGATTCTGAAATAAGGGAAATATTATTCCAATATGCATCTCCCCCTTTGAGATCATCAATCGCATCAATGTTTTGGCATATCTTTTAGAACTCCATCCAAACCTAAATCATGTACATGATGTGATCCATGTATCCCTCTTAAGTAAGTACATACTAGAGCCACCACATGTACTGAATATAGAGGTAGTTCCATTACAGAATGATCTTTCATATAATGAGAAAGCAGTGATGAACATTGATTATAGAGACAAAGTTCAATGAAACAAGAAAACTCACATGGTCAAAGTTTTGTGGTGGAACCACAAGTTTGAGGAAGTGACATAGGAATTGGAAGGGGTGACGAAATATAAGTTCCCTAATCTATTTTAGTATATGAAATTAAAATTTAAATGGTGAAATTTTTAAAGGGGGAAATAAAGTAATGTCTAGAACATTTAAAAACGAAATTCCCTCTATAGTTAAATTAAATACCCTATTATTTTATGTCACAACCAAAAAATAGGGGTTTAAAAGGACTAAAAACCATTATCATCACTAAAAAAGTTCTAAAATTTAGAATCTATTAAATGGGAAGCCCCTTTTGTCATGGCTGAAAAAAGCATTGATAAAAGATGAAAAACCCAAACAAAATAGAAAATCAGAGGGTTTTAATATCCCTTGAATACCCATTTAATTACACTTATGAGCCCCAGACCTTCCCACACAGCCACACTCCCCAACCCCACCCCACCCCCTCCCCCTCTTTAACAGTGATATTGTCATCCCTTCACCCACCGCACCCCTGCCTCAACTTGGTTTTGAACATGAGACCTCTCCCCATGTACGAATGTACCTTTACCACTCCCCCATCATGTTAATTTCTTCATTTAATGATATATCTATTTACTTATTTATATATTTAGTTTTATTTAATTGTATATTATTATATATTTATATTATTATATATTTATATTAATATATATATAGTTATATTAATATATATAAAAATATAGTTATATTTATATATTTATATATTTATTTCTATATTAATATATATATATATATTTAGTTAGTTATATATATATATTCTTATATTCATACATTTATATATTTATTCATATATCAATACATATTTATATCTGTTTATTTATATTTATTTATTTATATTTCTTATCTATATATTTATTGTTATATTAATATATATTTATAAAATAAGTTTTTAATATATTTAGAGAATATGTTTATTTTGTGTGTTTATAAATAAATAAATATATATATATACAGCATAAATACGTACACACACATATATGTATTTATATTATATATGTGTATTTGTAAGTATAATTATATATAATTATATATATATATATACACACATATTATATATTAATATGTATATACATATGTTAGAGTATACAAATAATATATACAAGTTTATTAATATAGATACACACAAATACACACACACACACATTATATATGTTTATAAATATTCAAATATTTTTTTTAAATAAAATGGATATTACTATTTTTAGATAAAGATTATATATTGAGAAATCTATTATATATGTAAATATGTTTAATTATTTATTTATAAAAATAAATTTTTAGGTGTGAATATATTATAAAAAAATGTATTTTTTGTTATATATTTGATTATAAATAACTATAAATTTTGCAAAATGACAAAATTTCAAAACCATAATATCAAAATTAATGTAATCCATTGGTATAACTTCATTACCCACATATAAAAGGAAAAATTCCCCCTTAAACACGGATGAAATTCCATCAATTGTTACAAAATTTAGAGTGTCCTAACAAAAAACTCAACTTTGAGGACATTGGGGTCTTTTGGGGCTTGAAAATTGTAAAAACAGTTCACCTATGCCACTAGAGGTGTATAACTCATCACAAGTTTTTATTTGATATGAGGTAGATCTCAATCAGTCACTCGGATAAAAATAATAGTTGTTTGAAATTTGAGTAATGTTTTCAACTTTTTTTGGATATTTTATTAATTTATTGATTTTTATGTGTCTTAAAATTGTTATTGAATGACTATTACTTGATAATAATTAGAAAATTATTAATTAATTTTTTTTTAATTTTGTTAACACATTTTCACTAAATATCTTAGATGTTAAGGGTAAATTCCTATTTATACTTATCTAAAATATATGAAAAAATGTATATTGTATTTATATCAATTTAAATATAGTAATATATTATTTTTAATGAAATTTTGTTTTTAAAAATACCCTTTATCATTACTAGTCAAAAAAGTGTTGATAAAGAACTCCCTTTATGAGCGCAACTAAAAAAGACTTGATAAAGGAGGCCCCATTAATAGTGATAGAAAAGAACTGATAAAGTGTGTACCTTTATCATCACTATAAGAAAGTTCTGATAAAGGGGTAATTTTTACCGAACTTTTTTTAACGCTGTTAAAAGTACCCTTTATTAGCACTTTTTTTAGTTTTGTTAAAGGGTGGTGCTATGAAAAAACATTTTTGGGGTAGGGTGTGATTATAGAAAACACGTGAATTAATTTGGTTTTATTGGACTATTATAAGGTATATCCAATCATATATAAAATATGGTTTAGAATCATAACCATTGATAGTATATCAATGGAATACTGATCAAATTATTTCTATATATTAACGTTTGTGATAAAGTCCTTTCAATTGAGAAAAAATAAGTGATGGCCTAGAACATTAGTATTATAACCTATGTAGCCAATTTATCAAATCATTTCAGGGAGATAGAATATTTTTAATTTCTCCTTGATCAAGACCAATCCAAGATTCGATAACTAAAGCATTAATGGATCATCATTTAAGATAGTTTCAAGCTCATCGAGATCATGGAGGAAATTATATTCACTGAACCACCCCATTGGAATCCCATCATCGCAGAGCTTAACATTAATGTGTTCACTGGTGTAATAAAGGTATTTGAGTCTTATCCTTAATAGTTATAATATATATATATTCTTTATAATGAAATATTGATTATATTTATTCATTATTGTTTTTAATTTATAAACTATTAAGTAATGAGTTTGAAAAAAATTAGAATTTAATACGAAAAAACACTAATTGTCTTTTGGATAATATTAAAATTTCAATTAAGACATTACATTTGATGAATACATGATATTTTGAAAAAAAAATATTGTTATAAATTATTATTATCAAATAATATATAATAAATTCAAATGATAATAAAATTTTTTGATACTAAAAAGTAGTTTTTATAAGGTCTAGAAATGTTACTATAAAAAGACAAATATTTTTCTTAAATTGGGTTTTTTAATTTAGAAGTTTAACTTATATTTAGACAATTTTGTTTTATAAAATAAAAACTAATTTTCAAAAACCATATTAAAATTATCGAAAACATAATTATTCATAATTTCTTGAGATAATCAAATTTTTGGGTAACAAATAAATTTGTTATAAATAAATTGTTTGTATTATGAAATCCAAATGACCCAAAAGTGATGTAATATGTGACATTAAAGTTATCCATGGACAAGTATATGTTTTCATTTTAGAATAATGGGTTTTAGTATTTTTTTATAAACCATTTATGTGTCCTCCAAAACCTATTTTATATTTTAATGTTTTAAAATCAATTTGTTGTAAACATGACTAACTTCCACATATCTAAGGGTATTATTTTAATTTACTCGGTTCATGGATTTATAAAATATTTAAATAAAATAATCATTTTTAGAAACCATGGGGTGTTTTTGGTTTTGAATAATTTATTATATAGAGTCCAAAACTAATTTTTTTAAAATAATAAAGAACTCCCCTCTCTTTCCTTATAAAACCCGCCCAATCATCCATTTATCTTCACTCCAAAACCATGGATCATTAATATAATATTTCATTTACTTTGTGGGTCCCTTATAAGGTTCAAAAATCTCTCAGTAATCTCCTCACATGATTTTTGGAACACCCTCTCAAGGTAAGTGATCCTCTCTTTCTCCTCTTTATTTATGCACCTCCTTTGTGTTATGAATTTTTTCTCTTTGATCATGTTGGGGTATATTCCCACACATATTTAATAATTACTTTTTTATTTAAATTTTTTTATATACCCATATAACTCTCATTATTACCATCCATGGTTCATTATGTACCGCCATTATTCTTTAGAAATAATCCTGTGATTTTTCCATGTCTAACTCTTATTCAAGCATCCTTTTAGTTGTATTCCTATTTATTTCCAATTTTCATGTGATATTAAGTTCTTAAATATACCTATTTCTTCCCTCATTAATTTCAAGTGATTATATACCACTTTTAATCTCATAAAACCCTCTTAGGATTTGTTATGTACCCATATTATGCTACTGAAATTATCATGTGATTTTTTATTCCAAACCTTTGTATTGTGAATACCATATCCATTACCAATAATGGGTATTCAAATAGACTTAACTATACTTATTTTATTTGGTACATACATATATTTATTCCACAATCCTTACTCATGGGATTAAATTTGATGAAATATAATTCTATTTTGAATCTTCTATGTGGCACACTTATGCATGTACATGATATGAAAGGGATGGGTGAACCAGGAATTATATAATACCCAAATACATTGGGTAATGTTTTAGTCTCATGGAAACTAATTTTTGGGATCCTAGAGTAAACCTAATATATTATGGGACTTTTCCACCATGTTAAAATCTATTGGTTCTTATCCTTAACCTATGTTTTTGGTGTCATGTTTAATATTTTTTCCACATTCCCATGTTACACTTATATCATCATATAGTATCATTTCTCATTATTCAAGATTATTAATATCATAACTTTTATCCCCCATATAAATTCCTATTGACTAAACTTTAATACTTTTATCATGTTGCATTTTTTTATTCCCTTACCGGGCATTATAGCTCACCATTTTTTATGTATGTCCCCAGGTTATGCCATGCAGTTTTAAAAGCTATAGAATTATAGAAGAATGTTATGGAAGTTTTTAATAATATTATTGTATCATTGTATCATGTTGATGTGATATATACATAATCACCCAAATAAACTATGATTATCCATATTCTAGGTTATAATAAGTGTTATTTCATGTAATAAACCAAGAAATAAATTGAATAAAGACAAAGGTTTTCATACCAACTGTGTGCCAACCCAATGACTCATAGTATTCCCTTTCATGATTTTTTATAGATATTTCACAGTTTTCAATAACTTTCAAAAACATTCTCCCTCTAGAAACACTTCCAAAATAATTAAAACCCATTAAGAAGCTCCTAAAACATAACCCCACCATAATATAACATTAAAATACACAAAACATGGGTAAATTACCTGAAACTAGTGGTGTTAAACTTATGGTTCAATTCCCCATGTTATGAATAAAATTATAAGGTGTGTCAAGTTTATAAATATAGATTTTGTGGAAGAATATATGGTATATGTTTATGTTTTACCATGATTAAAGTAGTTTCATATATCTAAGAGAAAAAAATTCCATTACTTGAGAAATACCAGGGATTTATAAGTAGATCAAGTGTCATAATTCCATAAACCTCTAAACATGAAAAGTTAATTTTGATATTAGTTATTTGTTAATCATTATTGTTTTTTTAATTATGGATGGTTATATCAAGGTTTTTATAGCTGGTATCAATGTAAATATATAAAGTATGTGTTTAAGGAATTGGATCTTAGAGAATGGGTTCAGGGAATCAAAGTACGTATCAAAGGAAAGGTTAAGATGAATTTGTCTATTAGTATATTTTTCTAGAAAAATTTATGGATTTTTATGTTAAGGTTGATCATATTTTCAATGGTATATATAACCCTTTGGAATTGTTTAGAATTTATTACTAATGTAATAATGAACATTTTATTTGGGGAAAATGATGAGGGAATTTTAGTGAAATCCTTATTGATAATTATAAGTATTTTAAATCATCATAATTTTTTGTTAAAATATATATTAAGAGTATTCTCTTACATGCCTATATGGAAAATAAAGAGTGTATGTTGCAGTGGCCTAGATACACCTATGGGTAATCACGTAGTAAATTATTAGTTGATAATTTACTCAATCATCACTATGATGCATGATTATTGAGCCTAAGACTACAACCCAAGATACAAACACATAAGGGATATAATTTGGCTGTTTATGATCTCTTTATAAACCATTATTATGGTTTTAATAATGATATTTACTAATTAAGTTAGAAAAACTAATAGAAATATGACCGTGGATAACCAAGGATTGAACAAGGATAGGCATAAGATGAACTGAAACTATCTATTTTAATGAAAAAAATTTCATAAGGGGATTAATATTTCGATAGATGTTTTTATATTCATATTTTTTATATTATCATAACCATTTTTTAGTATTTGGTTGATATAGGGTCATGAAGATGAATCCAAGAAAGTTCTGTATCTAGAAACCACTAAATATTATAACTAAATAAGAGAGGATACATAAATTGATGATAATCATATTATTATCTAGTTGTGATGGAAAATTTGATTTCATGTTTTACCTAATGCAGCAAGGTTCATATCATAATATAAATTTACTCCTATTCTGTTAGTAATTTTAATTAGAAGATCAATATTTATTACTTGTATTTTGGTATATTCGAAATGTTATTAATTATTATTTCAAACATATAATTATATTTATTTATTATTTTACTTTAATGGTTTTAAATTATATATTAAATTGTATTAATAAAATTTAGAAATGATTTTATATAAAGGTTGTATTTTTTGAAGAACACATATTTAAGGGATGAATAGTTTTAGGTTTAGTATATGTTTAGTGTTGAGGAAACAAATGGTTTGGTGATTTTGAAGGTATAATTTATATAGTATCTATATACCTAGGATTTATGATAATTCATGATATATTGGTAATTTTTATCCCTTTTTTGGAAATACGATATGAATTGACAAGTGTTTCCCCTTTTGAACAATCATTTAATACCATTTAAGGGTAAAAGATAGGGTAATATATTTGTAGAAATATATAACTTCATTGTGGTTTATTTTCTTGGAGATATAAATTATTTTAGGAATGTTATGTTATGGATAATATCTTATATTATTATACACACTAATGTAAATTTGGTTTTGGGAATGATTATTGTTATATAACATGATATATAATTAGAGAGTATAGTAGATGTTATAGTAGAAGTTAAACCTCGAATGAGAAATATGTAAACAATACTTTAACACCCCAAGCTTCTATGGTACGCTTCTCTTTGAATAATAGAGCAGTGTGTGTTGTATGCAACATCGAGTTCTAACACACCGCGACCAATCAAAGTAGCCGATATGAATAGTAATACCCACTTTTTAAAATTATATAAATTTTATATTTCAGAATGGACATCATTTTTTGATTCGGAATATCGAATTTATCCTAGGGTGAAATTTTGGAACTTTTCGGATAACGTTTATATTTTGATGAATAGAGAAAATTACTAAATTTTAATTAAAAACAACTTTTTTAATCAAAAAAATTAATAGTGATAAATTATAACATTGAGTGGTTTTAAAGTATAATTAGAATATAATTTTCCCATTTTATCCAATGGTGGTCATTAGAATTAATTTCACTTTGAAATTGGACAAAACAATTGTCAATCTTTTGATTGATATTGTTTCTTAAAAACACGCTATTTGTTTTGACAACGAGAATTAATTATAAAATTTATTAATACAAGTTATATGTTTGGAATTTTTTAAAATATACATCATTTTTGAATTCAGAATATCAATTATATCTTAGGGTGAATTTTTGGTATTTTTCCGAAAAACTTCAATTTTTGATGAATAGTGAAACTACTAAGTGGTAGTTTAAAAACTAATTTTTCATGTAAATGAATCATTTCCACTTCTGTGTATTTAATTTCATAAATCCGACATACATGGTAGTCTTTGGGAAGAAAAATTTGTTTCAATGAGATGAAAATAATTTTTGTGAATAGTAAATTTTAAGTTTTATTAATCGCGATTAAAGGTAATTAGTGAAATTTAAGGTAAAAATGATATTATAAAATTATGAAAATATCTTGAAACTTTTCCTACCCTTATTTTATGAGTCATGTACGACCTAGAAAATACATGGGTAAACTTGGGGACCCCATTGAGCCACTTGGGTAAGAAAATGACATTAATAACATTTTATTTAAAGTAAAAATAAAATTGTCACAAACATATGTTGTTTTACTAAAACAATTATTACATGGGGTTATATATGTTAATATTTAGAATATAAATATTAATTGGAAATCTAAAAAGATTTCCTACATCATGGTATTTTTTTTATAATTTTTAGACATTAAATAAACTAATTTTTTTATGACACGATGATGATGCACTGATTACCTCATTAATTAACGATTTAAATAAAATGAAAAGATAATGTAACATCTATGACATAAACTTTTCAAAAACCTATTGGATGAGTAGATTTATAACCCTTATCACCTTATCCTATAAATATATAATTTTGGAACCTTTAAAATCCGAAACTCATTATATAATAATGTAACATTTCATGACTTTCCAAGAGTGCCCCTCCTCTCCTCTTATAAAAGGACCCCACCTCTACCACCTTATTCACACCATCAACTCCATTTTTCTCAGCCAAAATCTATCCAAATACTCTCTAAACATCGCTATATTACTCATATAATCCTCAATTTTGGCATAAGTCATCCCAAGGAAGCCTTTGGCTCAAATCAAAAAGAGTTACCCGATTTTAATGTAATGTCTTATCTTATGTTCTTTTGATTTATTTTGCTTCTCCAACCCCTTAAACAATTTTTATTCCTTTATTTTTTAATACCTCTAGTAACTTCAATATACTAGGATGTTTTTATGAGAATTATTTGATTTACACTTACACACACCTTCGTCTAATGGTTAAAAAACATACTGTTTCTGTGGGTGGCTAATTACTGCCTCACGAAACAATGATTGTTCAATATTCTTTTAACACCTCTCATAGTGGCCATTAAGATGTCACTATATTTATATATGATATATAGTATTTTTATGTTTTCCTTATTCTTCTGTATTTCTCATTTATGGCATACCTTTATGATTTCCATTATGGGTAAACGCGATAATTTCATTTTAGGAAGTGCGGACTACCGCCCCCTCAAAGTGATTTGAATCGTTAATGCCATATGTGGGATATATAAAGGATGGAGTAAATGATATTATATATTATATTATACTGGAATTATAATATAACTTTATATCATTATGATTTCATTACATAACATATGAACTAGAAATGAAAGTAGCGTTCATGCGTACGTACGAATTATCGTCTCCATGAACTGTGCTTATCATTTATTAACTCTAAATGTTATGTATTATTATAAATGCATGTTTATACTAGATATATATGATATATATTATTTCTACATCATGAATATAATTCTGGGTATAATATATATTTTACCACATGAATAACTTGTAATTATAAGAAGTTTATTTTTGAATGAAGTACCAAAGATCGAAAAAATGACCGTTATTAACTTCAATAATTACATAATGTTAATAACATGGTAATAAGTGATATAAAAGGAATAATTAACATGAAAAATGTTTTTAAGAAAGTATAAATTAACTCTAGTTTATTATTCAGGAGATTACAGAACGATCGAGTCAAGTCGGACACGAGGTAAGGGACTTCATCTCAATCTCCTTTCATTGAGGCATATTTTGTTTTAGACACAACATTATTTTATACTGTGTATAAACCCCTTTGAAATTTATGTTTATTCAAAAGGAATATTTTATACGAAGCGTTTTTACTAAACGAAAAAATGTATGTTTTGTAACAACCCAAACATTTTAAATAGTATTTTAACATACTCTTAATGATTTAATAGAGATGTTAATGGTTAATGCAGAAAGAGGAGTCGATGGTTTCATCCAGTAGACTCTAACCTTATGAAGCTCACTTATTAGAGCTTGGGATGGAGGTGGCATCTTTGGGATTCTCTTTGAACCAAGCCCAAGCCGAACTACAGCGTGTCAAGCTTGAACAGAAACGCCTGCGGGAGAAGTTCAAGTTAGTAGAGATTATTACTAGGGCGATGTTATATGAGCCTCCCTCAGATTCTCTCACCATAGCACATATTAAACTTAGGTCATATGTTGGTGTTATAAGGGGATATGTGACGAGACCGTAGCTTCTTTGTGTAATCCTTTGGGATGAATAATTTAAGATTTATTCCTTTAGTGATGTTTGTGAAATTTCAATGTCCGGATAATTTTGGGATGTATTTTATTGATGAATTTTGGAAAAAAAATATATATTTTAAAATATTTATGTAAACGTTAAATAATGTGTAATGATTTTCAAAAAATGGTCTTCTACAAAAGTGTTCAGTAAGTAATTTGGAGTCTCATAAGATCAACTTAATTTTTGATGAATAGTAAATTAAGAATAGTGATTTTACGCTTAGGATTAGTAATGTTACCAAATGGATTTGTAATCTCACTTAAATAAAGTCTTAATATAATTTAGACACCTTGAATAAGTAATGAGATTCAATAAAATGGGTAAATAACGGTTTTATAAATTATTAGTCAAGTATTAGTTTTTTTCAGGAGAATAGTGTTTTTTAATTTAAAATTTATTTAAAAATTATTAGAAAATTATTTTTATAAAATGGACTTTATTTTTGAACTCATAGCATCGATATTATGTTACGGTAATTTTTGGGGATTTGTCTATTAAAAATGAATTCTCAATGAATAGTGATGTTATTTAAAAATTAAATTAAAAATATTTAGAAAATTATTTTTATAAAATGGAGTTCATAAATGTAATTAGAGCATCGATATTTGGTTAAGGTGAAATTTTGGGATTTTTCTGAGAAAGATGAATTTTTCCGTGAATAGTAAAAATCCAGTTTTAGGGTTTCGGTATGTTTAATGACATCATAAATGTGTCATGATGATTTCATTGTATATTTTAAGGTTTTTCCGTCCAAAGTTGATTCATTATTGTACTTGGGGCCCCATGTGGCCTAACTCCATGGTAAATTCCATGGGAGAGCACATGGTTTTGAGAAAAGCACTTGTGAGATGTCCCTTGGCCATTAATGCCTTGTCCCCTCAATTTCCCTATAAATACCCAGCCTTTCATCCTTCAGTTTTTACTCCCAACTCCCCATAAACGATTTTATGGTCTCCTTACCTCCCAAGGAGTCCTCCCATGGTGCCCCCAAGCCCTCAAGGTCCAAACCTTTGAGTTTTAAGAGTTACGTTTTAAGATAAGGGATCTGACCTCTCTCTTTCTTTTCAAGTAATCTCTTTTATGTCATTTCTTTTACACTCCATATTCATATGTTGTAGGATGTTCTTATATATTCATATTAATTCCCTTTTAATTTCCATATTATGAGACACCCCATCTTTCTCTCATCAATTCGTTTTAAGAATGTTTAAGTGACGCCGTTAGGCTGCCTAATTTTTAAGGGGATTCTTTCACCTTTCTCATTCTTTTCAAAAATCTAATTTGATGACAAGTCTTTCAAGGTATTTTTTATTATGTTGGGGTATGATATCTATATCAATCATACTGATCTCTTATGTTCACATGATGAGAGACCCTATTTTATCTTTTCAAATCATTTTTTTGATGTTTAAGTGATGTCATTAGGCTGCCGAATTTTCATAAGAGAAATCTGATTTTTGTCTTCCTTCCATGTTTTTTATTTCAAATGGTATGTCCCTCAAATTTCATTACCATGTTCATATATCCTTCTTATTCTGTCCCTCTTCTATTTTATGGGTCATTTTTTAATGTTTGACCCATGTCCACTCTCCTTTCAATGTTTTCTAAAACCCCGAAACATAGCTGTTATGCTGCAGAATTTTCGTCTCAAAATGCCTCTCTCTTTTCTCAAATTTTTTTTTATAAATTGAATACTTAAAGCTCTTATTTCTACAAGGGTATTCATATATATATCAAAATTTTCTATTTTAAATTCTGTTATTTACATACATGAGACCCGCTTTCCCATTCCATGGGTTTAAAGTGACATTAAGATCATGTATTTAATGCAGTTTTTAAAATGTTATGATTATGAAATGAAACCCATTTATTTTATGCTATATGGGTTATTTATGAAATTTTTGATGATGATATATGTGGCTCACATGATAATAAAGGAAAATTTAAGGGTGCTCCCTGATAGAACTCCAATTCATTGGGTAATGATGTAACCACTAGAGGATACAATTTTCACGATACCTTGGTAAATAACATTGGTAATTTTCAAATGACATCTTGGGGATGGACCATAGTGATATGTTCATGATTGTCTATGTTAAATGATTTATCCACATCTTCAAGTTATGAAAAATGTTATTTTCATTATTAAATGCCTCATTATTTCTTTCTCATGCCTTAAAGTTCTTTTCATGACCTTATTGAAGTATATCAACTTCACATGTAAAATGTTTATCTTGTTTCCCTTACTGGGCCTTCTGCTCACCCTTTCTTTTGATGTATGTCCCTAGGTTATGAGATGCAGTAATTAACCTATGATGAACTTAAGGAGAAGCCTTTCAAGTGTTTAAGAAGAATGTTTTATGTTGTTTTCATGTATTATGTTCCTGGTTTCCAAGACAGTAAACCTTAAAGATCGTCAGTTTTGTGTAATGTAATGAATGATTATGTTATAAAAAGGCGGGATGCTATAGTTGGTATCAAATGATGGTTTAGTTATTTGTGGAAATTAGGATATAAAAACTTTAGGAAGAACCCTATATAAAAGTTAAATATAGGAAAACTTCTTGGTATTTTGGTAAGTATTAAGTAAGTTGTTTATCAAACAAATACATCCCTGTCTGGATACGAGCAGGTAGAGGCGGCTCTGGCACAGATGTACATAGGGATAAAACCCGAAAACACCTCTTTGAGCTTGACTCTAACAGGAACTGGTGCATGATAATGGGCCTTGCTGCACTCTTGGTTATGAAACCCCCGAGGGATATGTTTGGTTAATCACAAGCTTTTTAGAGAAGTGTAATTGTCTAAGCATGAAGTCTTAGTTAAAAGATTCATAAATGAAATAAGTTTCTCACTAAGGTTTTATTCTTTTATAAAATGGCGGGCAATAGGAGGAACCGTGTAGATGGAGACCGCAATGCACCATGTGCTGACAGCCCTCCGATGGAAGCCGGAATGGAAATATTCATGCGAATGATAAACCAACTGACTCAAGTTATGAGTAATAACATGAATCAAGGTGAGAGGCCGATCTCACCACGAAGGGAACAACATTCTTTTGAGTCCTTAATACATCAACGACCACCAAAATTTAGTGGATCTACTAACCCATTGGTTTCAGAACAATGGATAAGCTCAATTGAAAAGATCTTTTCTGTACATCATTGTTTAGAACAAGAAAAAGTCACCCTTGCTGTTTACAACCTAGAGGGAGAAGCTGATCAGTGGTGGTCACTGATAAAAAACACGAAGCCACGAGGAGAGATGGAAGCTATGGAGTGGGAAGAGTTCCGGGGAATATTCTTTAATAAGTATTTCCCTCGTTCGATGAGAACGAGAATGGAGAAAGAATTTCTCGAGATGAAGAAGAAGGAGAATGAATCAGTTGGAACCTACGAGATGAACTTCACAAGGCTTTTCTGTTATACCTCAAGATTTTTCATGGACCCTAATGGGAAGTTTGATAGATTCTTTGGTGGACTACGACCTCATATGCGGAAGAATCTAGCCAACATGGACTATGATAGCTATGAAGAAATAGTTCGAAGTTCTATGAAAGTTGAACTAGAGTTTGGGGAGACACAGTGGTCTCACAAATCTAATGAGAAGAAGAGAATTATATAACCAATCTTGGGAAGAAGTTTTGATTAGGAAAGAGGTGGAAAGAATATGCAACATGCCACATGTAATAAATGTGGGAAGAATCATTCGGGGAATTGCTTGATGGGAAGTGGTAAGTGCTACAGGTGTGGAAAAGAAGGCCATATTTCTCGGAATTGTTGTAGTGATGTGAAGCCTCAACTTCCCAACACTAACGACAGAGGAAAGATGGTTCTGGACCTACCCGAAGTCACATGCTTCAAGTTTGGATAGCTTGGGCACTTTACTAATCAATGTCCAAATCCAAGGGCGGTGGAGGGGAATCACTATCAACCTCAGCAAAGGCCAAGGGATCAAGGTCGTGCTTTTTCTATCACAACAACTGAAGTTGAAGCTCTGAACGATGTGGTAGCATGTACTCTTGTTGTCCTCTAAAAACTAGAAAATACTTTGTTTGATTCTGGTTCTATGCATTCCTTTATTTCCTCCATGTTTGCAAGGAATATAGAATCAATCCCTGAACTTCTTGAGGTAAAATTTTCAGTCAAGACTCCAAGTGGGATTATTCATGCATCAAAAATGTTTAGAGACTCTAGTGTTTACTTTAGTGAGAAAAATCTTATTGAAAATCTAGTAGTCATTCCCATGTTGGAATTCAACGTTATACTAGGGATGGACTGGCTCTCAAAGTATAATGCTAAGATCAAATGTATAAGTAAGGAAATCTCAGTAGTCTTGAATAAAAGACCTACAGTTATCTTCTAAGGAGAGATATCCGGAACTGATCCCTATCTAGAAGCACCTCCTATAGATTTCTTTATGGATTTAATTGGTGATGATTAAGAAGGAAAAGGGAGCATTCAAATATAAGATGTTCCGATTGTTCAGGAATACATGGATGTATTTCCTTAGGAGTTACCTGGACCTCCCCCAGAAAGAGAGGTAGAGTTCTCCATTGAACTCGTACCTGGGTCTCAACCGATATCAAATACTCCATATAGAATGGACAATGTGGAGCTAGAAGAGTTAAAGAAACAACTCCAAGACTTGTTGGAGAAGGGGTTTATCCGACCGAGTGTGTCTCCTTAGGGACCACCCGTTCTCTTTGTGAAGAAGAAGGATGGATCAATGCGGCTATACATTGATTATAGAGAACTGAATGGGATCACAGTCAAGAAAAAATACCCTACTCCAAGAATTGATGATTTATTTGACCAACTTCGTGGGACTAAATTATTCTCCAAGATTGACCTTCGATCTGGTTATCATCAACTGAGGGTGAAGAAGGACGATATTCCAAAGACTGCCTTCCGATCAAGATATGGGCATTATGAGTTTATTGTTATGCCCTTCGGCTTGACTAATGCTCCTGCTATTTTCATGGATTTGATGAATAGAGTCTTTAAGGAATACCTTGATAACTCTGTGGTAGTCTTTATTGATGATATTATGATATATTCAAAAAGTCGTGAGGAGTATAAAGATCATCTGAGGGTTATTTTGAAAACTCTGTGGAAGGAAAGGCTCTTTGAATGTTCAGCAAGTGTGAGTTCTGGTTACAACAAATGGCTTTCTTGGGGAACATCGTAACTAATGAAGGAATCTCGGTTGACCCTGCAAATACAAGGGTTGTGGAGGATTGGCCTCAACCCACAACAGTAACTGAGATTCGTAGTTTCCTTGGTTTAGCAGGATATTATAGGAGGTTTCTGAAAAACTTTTCACAACATTCTAATCTGCTAACCAAGTTGACTCGAAAATGGTTTAAGTTCATCTGGACAAAGGAATGTGAGGAAAGTATCCATGAGCTAAAGAAGATATTGGTTACTGTACCTGTGTTAACACTACCCTCTATCGGAGAAGGATTCGTTATTTTTAGCGATGCATCTCTGAAATGGCATGGGTGCGTCCTCATGAAAAATGACAATGTAATTGCTTATGCATCTCGACAGTTGAAGATTCATGAGCAGAACTATCCTACGCATGATCTAGAGATAGCGGCAGTTGTTTTTTCTCTAAAGATATGGAGGCACTATCCTTATGGAGAGAAATGTGATATATACACCGAACACCAAAGTTTATAGTATATTTTCACACAGAAATAATTGAACATGAGACAAAGGAGATGGTTGGAGCTTATTAAAGACTATGATTGTTCAATTCATTATCACCCTGGAAGAGCAAACAAAGTTGCGGATGCATTAAGCCGGTAAGATTCTGTTGTTCTGGAAACAATGAGGATCCTAGGAGATCCCTTGATTAAAGATCTAGTAAAACTGGACATGGGAATTTTAAGGGAAGGGACATCATCAACCTTATCCCAAATGATTTCTAAACCTTCATTACTAGAGAAGATCAAGAAGGCTCAAAAAGAAGATCTTTTGCTGCAGGAGAATATTGAGGTTGTAAAGGATGGGAAGTTCCCTGATTTCAATATTGATCAAGAAGGTTTAATGAAATTTCATACAAGACTATGTTTTCCATCTATTCTGGAGATAAAGAAAGAATTGATGTATGAAGATCATAGCACTACTTTCTCTATACATCCGGGAATCACTAAAATTTATAGAGACCTTCGTGATCATTATAGGTGGGATAACATGAAGCGGGAGATTGTTGATTACACTACAAGGTGCCTGGTGTGTCAGCAAGTAAAGGCAGAACGACAACTTCTTAAGGGGGTATTACAACCGCTACCCATACCAGTGTGGAAGTGGGATAATATCACCATGGACATTGTAACTGGTCTCCCGAAAACATCCAAAGGAATCAATGCGATATGGGTTATTGTGGACCGTCTCACCAATACCACTCATTTTATCTATATTCAGGAAGATTTCCATCTGGATCAACTTTCCATGATATACATGAAGGAAGTGGTAAGGCTGCATGGGGTACCACTATCCATCGTATCTGATCGTTACCCAAGATTCACATCAAAATTCTAGAGAAGTATTCAACATGCTCTGAATACTGAATTGAATTTTAGTAGGGCCTATCATCCTCAAACTAATGGTCAATATGAAAGGACTATTTAGACACTCGAAGACATGCTGATATTATGCTCAATGGAATTTAAAGGTGGATGGGATCAACACCTCCCATTATTTGAGTTCTCCTATAACAACAACTTCCATTCGAGTATTCAGATGGCACCCTATGAAGCTCTATATGGAAAGATGTGTAGAACTCCTACCTGTTGGGATGAAACTGGTGAGAGAAAGCTTCTTGGGCCTGATCTTGTGTAAGAGATGGCAGAACGGGTTCATGCCATCCAACAACACATAAAGGCTGCTCAGAGTCGGCAGAAGAGCTATGCTGACAACCGTCGAAGGGACTTGGAGTTTGGTGTTGGCAACAAAGTATTCCTTCGAATTTCTCCATGGAAGAGAGTCATGCAGTTTGGGAAGAAAGGGAAGCTCAACCCTAGGTACATTGGCCCCTATGAAATCCTTGATTGCATAGGATCAGTGGCCTATCGTCTAGCACTTCCACCAAACCTAGCTCAAGTTCATGATGTCTTCCATGTATCTCTCTTGAGGAAGTACATACCCGACCATTCGCATGTACTGAACCCAAAGGTGGTACAACTGGAAGATGACCTCTCTTATGAGGAGCATCCAGTGGAGATCATAGACCGTAGAGACAAGGTTCTACGAAAAAAGATCACCCACCTTGTGAAAGTGCTATGGAGGAATCATAAATATAAATAAGTGACTTGGGAGCCTAAGGAAACAATGAAGAAAAAGTACCCTCACCTTTTCGACTAGGCCTCAAGTATAAAATTTAGGGGACGAAATTTCTTAAGGGGGAAGAATGTAACGACCCAAACATTTTAAATAGAATATTAACTTACTCTTAAAGAATTAATAGAGATGTTAATGGTTAATGTAGAAAGTGGAGTCGATGGCTTCATCCAGTAGACTCAAACCTTATGAAGCCCACTTATCTGAGCTTGGGAAGGAGGTGGAATATTTGGGCTTCGCTTTGGACCAACCCAAGTCGAACTCCAGCGTGTCAAGCTTGAACAGAAACGCCTGCGGGAGCATTTCAAGTTAGTAGAGATTACTACTAGGGCAATGTTATCTGAGCCTCCCTCATATTCTCTCACTATAGCACACCTTACACTTAGGTCATATGCTGGTGTTATAAGGGGCTATGCGATGAGACCGTAGCTTCTTTGTGTAATCCTTTGGGCTGAATAAATTAAGATTTCTTCCTTTAGTTATGTTTGTGAAATTTCAAATGTCAGGATAATTTTGGGATGTATTTTATTGATGAATTTTGGAAAAAAAATATATTTTAAAATATTTATGTAAACCTTAAATAATTAGTGATGTGTAATGATTTTCAAAAAATGGTCTTCTGCAAAAGTGTTCAGTAAGGAATTTGGAGTCTAATAAGATCAACTTAATTTTCAATGAATAGTAAATTATGAATAGTGATTTTACGCTTAGGATTAGTAATGTGACAAAATGGATTAGTAATCTCACTTAAAGAAAGTTTTAATATAATTTAGACACCTTGATTATGTATTGAGATTCAATAAAATGGGGAAATAACGTTTTCATAAATTATTAGTCAAGTATTAGTTTTTTTGGGTGAATAATGTTTTTAAATTAAAATTTTAATTAAAAATAATTATAAAATTATATTTATAAAATGGAATTTATTTTTGAACTCAGAGCATCGATATTATGTTATGGTAATGTTTGGGGATTTTTCTGAAAAAAATGAATTCTCAATGAATAGTGTTTCTATTTAAAAATTAAATTAAAAATATTTAGAAAATTATTTTTATAAAATGGAGTTCATAAATGTAATTAGATCATCGATATTTGGTTAAGGTGAAATTTTGGGATTTTTCTGAGAAAGATGAATTTTTCATTGAATAGTAAAAATGCAGTTTTAGGGTTTCAGTATGTTTAATGACATCATAACTATGTCATGATGATGTCATGGGATATTTTAAGGGTTTTCTAGCCAAAGGTGATGAATTATAGTATTGGGGGCCCATGTGGCCTAACTCCATGGTAAATTCCATGGGAGATCACGTGGTTTTGAGAAAAGCACTTTTGAGGTGTCTCTTGGCCATTAATGCCTTGTGCCCTCAATTTCCCTATAAATACCCACCCTTTACCCCCTTTAGTTTTCACTCCCAACTCGCCCTCAACAACTTTATGGTATCCTTACCTCCCAAGTAGTCCTCCCAAGGTGCCCCCAAGCCCTCAAGTTCCAAACCTCTGTGTTTTAAGAGTTACGTTTTAAGGTAAGGGATCCGACCTCTCTCTTTCTTTTCAACTAATATCTTTTATGTCATTTCTTTTACACTCCATGTTCTTATGTTGGAGGATGTTCTTATATATTCATATTACTTCCCTTTTAATGTTCATATTATTAGAGACCCCATCTTTCTCTCATCAATTCGTTTTAAGAATGTTTAAGTGACGTCGTTAGGCTGCCGAATTTTTAAGGGGATTCTTTCACCCTTCTCATTCTTTTCAAAATTCTACTTTCATGTAAAGTCTTTCAAGTTCTTTTTTTTATTATGTTGGGGTATGATCTATATATCTATCATAGTTAACTCTTATCTTCACATGATGAGAGACCCTATTTTATATTTTCAAATCATTTTGTTGAAGTTTATGTGACGTCGTTAGGCTGCCGAATTTTCATAAGGGAAATCTAATTTTTGTCTTCCTTCAATGTTTTTCATTTAAAATGCTATGTCCATAAAATTTCATTAACATGTTCATATATCTTTCTTATACTATCCCTCTACTGTTTTATGGGTCATTTTTTAATGTTTGACCCATGTCCTATCTCCTTTCAATGTTTTCTAAAACCCCGAAACAAAGCCATTATGCTGCAGAATTTTCGTCTCAAAATGCCTCTCTCTTTTATCAAAATAATTTTATGTTATAAAGTGAATACCCAAAGATATTATTTCTACAAGGGTATTCACATATATATCAAAATTTCCTCTTTTGAATTCTGGGATTTACATACATGAGACCCGCTTTCCCATTCTGTGGGTTTAAAGTGACAATAAGATCATGTCTTTAAAGCAGTTTTTTAAACATTATGATTATGAAATGCAACCCATTTATTTTATACTATATGGGTTATTTATGAAATGTTTGATGGTGATATATGTGTCTCACATGATACTAATGGAAAATTTAAGGGTGCTCCCTGATATCACTCCAATGTATTGGGTAATGATGTAACCACTAGAGATTACAATTTTCATGATACCTTGGTGAATAACCTTGGTAATTTTCAAATGACACCTTGGGGATGGAACTTAGTGACATGTTCAGGATTTTCTATGTTAAATGATGTAGCCACATATTCAGGTTATGAAAAATGTTATTTTTATTATGAAATGCCTCGTGATTTCTTTCTCATGCCTTAAAGTTCTTTTCATGACCTTATTGAAGTATCTCAAGTTCACATGTAAATTGTTTCTCTTGTTTACATTACTGGGCCTTCTGCTCACCCTTTCTTTTGATGTATGTCCCCAGGTTATGAGATGAAGTAATGAACCTAGGATGAACTTAAATAGAATCCTTTAAAGTGTTTAAGAATAAATTTTTATGTTGTTTTCATGTATTATGTTCCTGGTTTCCAAGACACTAATCCTTAAAGATCCTCAGTTTTGTGTAATGTAATGAATGTTTATGTTATAAAAAGGAGGGATTCTATATATTTTGTCTTACCTACACGGCGAAAACTAATTCTCCACCTCCATTACCATTATTTGAGTTTCGGCTTCCTCTACAAGCCATTAAATTTTTTAAATTAAAAATAAATACCAAGTTTTAATTTTCTTTTATTTTGGTATTGAAAATGGTTTTGATAAAGGTTTTATCATATCAATGTGTTGTATTGATATCTTGTGATTGAAATTTAGAAATTTTATGTTTCCATTATGCATGTTTTATGTGATACGATTATGTTATGGTTTATGATATGTTTAAACCTTTTCATATAAGGAATGCACTGGACTTAGTATGTGACGGGTGGATCCCGTTATAGCTCCTTGATGCATCAATAGGTCTAAGGAGACAAACTCGTTTCTTGGCACGAGGCCTTGACAAAATCTTATTTGTAGTCTCGGTATGAGGCATTGGATATGTGGTTATGATAGTCTGGAATTATGTATTCCATCATTATGAAAGTGGTTATTGATATTGCATGTGATTATTCGACTAGAAGAATATCCATTTGAATAAGTAAATGGAATTATTTCATTTTACATTTTCCATATTATGCTGATGTTCAAGTTTAAAAAGGCTTTTTTTTAGTTATACATTTCCTTAAATGTTTATGTTTATTTATGAAAGATTTCTCCATATTGTTATCATTATTGAGCATCTGAGCCCACCCCTTTCAATGTTTTAATTTTTCCTGGATGTGAAGAAGTATTTTATGAATGAGCTGCAGGGATATTAGAAAGGGGATATGAGTGTGGACTATGGAGACCATGTTATGGTAGTTTTTCACTTTATGATGTAATGTAACGTTTATGAATGAATCTAGTGTTTCCAAGGCTACTAAACTAATCGGCCTTTTGAGACTTGATCTTTTGTGATCATGCCAATGTTACGTAATAATACACCGACTCCGGGTAACTGGGGTCGGGGTGTTATAGTTGGTATTAGAAAAATTCTATTACTAACCTTGGAATCTAGATTTAGATAAACTCTGATTAGAGCATATATCCCTAAGATAGACTTTTATGATTTGTATAGAATAACATTCTAGAATTTTGGTATTATAGATATTTTGTGAGTTTTCCGAGAAATACATCCCTGTCTAGATATGAGCAGGTAGAGGCGGCTCTAGCATAGATGTACCTAGGGGTAAAACCCGAAAACACTGCTTTGAGCTAGACTTGAACGGGAACTGGTGCATGAGAATAGGCCTTGCTGCACTCTTGGTTACGACACTCTCGGGGGATATGCTTAGGATAATTCTCATTTTTATTATAAAACATTATGAATGGTTTGTGAGTATATACTTCCTTAATGAAAACATTTTTATGATTATGGATTATATCCATAAATTGTTCAATTTATGTTAAGTGTTTTGCAAGTTTGTTATTATGTATTTTGATTCATAAATTAATCTATTTTATGACATTGTTTAGAAATGGAACCCAGTGGAAGGAATGGAAACCATATCAATGCACACACTCCATGTAGGGATTGCCGTCCTGCTCAAGATAATTATACTGGAGTTGGTGATAAAACTGGTGCTGATAAGCTTATCACCATTCTGGGACAACTCACTCAAGTTATGAATAATAACCTTCCTCATATAGAGCACCCTGATCCGCAACATAGAGGATCAATGTTAGACTGCTTTATGAGTCAACAACCACCAACATTCAATGGGAGTACAAATACTTTAGTAGCTAAGCAATGGATAAATTCTTTAGAGAAAATATTCCATACCTTGGGGAGTAGTGAAAGGGAAAAGGTTATCATGGCAGTTTACCACCTCACTGAAGATGCCAATCAATGGTGGTCACTGATTCAAAACACAAAGTAAGATGAAGAAGTATCAAGTATGTAATGGGGGGGAGTTTAAGGAAATTTTCTTAGAAAAATACTTTCCACATGACCTTCGAGTAGATATAGAAAGGAAATTTCTAAGTCTGAGACAAAAGGAGGATGAGAATGTCGCAAAGTATGAGGACAACTTTACAAGGTTAGCGAGGTATGTTGTAGAGTATATATGTAACCCAAGAAGTATGATTAATCGTTTCTTTGATGGGTTAAAACCATTTCTCCGTTGAGCATTGTGTATCACAGTATTTCTCAAAGTATGAAGATATAGTCTTATGTGCTATCAAGACAGAAAAGTAATTCTCTAAATCTTATAACCATAAATTAATGCAAGAGAAAAAGAGAACGGTGGAACAAGAGAATGATAAAGGTAAAAAGGGAAAGAAGGATTTTCCATTATGCGCTAATTGTGGGAAGAATCACCCTAGTACTTGCCTAAAAGGAATGAGAGTTTGTTATAAATGTGGAGAAAAAGGTCACTAGGCTTGTGATTGCAAGGGAAAAAAAGAGGCTATAATTGTTGAATGCTATAATTGTAGGGAAATAGGGCATTATTCCAATGAATGTCCTATGAATTAGGGAAACATACCTCAGAAAAGTCCAAGGGATCAAGTCCAATCTTAGGTTGTTACTACAGTTGAAGTGGAATAATTTTTTTTGGACTCAAGAACTCTATTATGGTTATAAGAATGATGTGATATATATAAGGATTGTACTTAAGTACTTTTTGTTTTCATTAAAGTTTTAATATGATGAAGTTAATAATATCTTTAATATATGAAAATAAGAGAAACTTTACTTTTTTTGGGGAAACTAATGAATTGATTTTGGAATTTAGAGACCATTTAGAGAAAGTCTGGACAGAGGTATTTTGGATAACTATAAATGTTGGAATGGATTACGTTTAACTTTGGATAGTATTGTTTAAGGTTAAAACATTTCTGAAGATTTTTTTTGGAATATTATAATACTATTGTTTTAGGAAAAGGACAACATGCAGGTCGGGGGATAACCCATCTCGTCAGACAAAGCTGTAAAAATTGAACCCACAACTATAGTGCGACATGCCTTAATTTACCTACCACTAGCCTACAAGAAGTCCCTGGTATTATAAAATAGTTTTCCTAATCTAAATGGTATGTGTTAATATTTGGAACCTTGTACGATTAATATAAATATAATATTTTTCATATCTATTATCTTTTTGAGTGAAAGATGAGTTTGTGGTAGGAATTAGATAAAGGTTGAAACTCTACTTGTCAAGTATATATATATATATACCTCTCTCATATTCTCTAAATAAATTAATTATTAATCATTAAGAAATAGATATTGAAAAAATTTTGTTATCCTAATACCTTATGTTTTGTTTAAATGATGATATTTTCATCATAAATTGATGGCTTTGAGGCCCTCAATTTTACACTTGTTTTTGATTGATGAACACAATAAATCCCTATAAATATTTACATTTTCCTCTAATTACATGTCTATAATTTCCACCAATGTTCTCCTATTTGAAACCCTAATTTGTTGGTGACTTTCTCATTTCCATTTCCCTCTTATTAAGACTAAGTTTTATTAACCTTATTTCTGATGTGGGTTTTCCACAAAGCTATTTTCTATTTTCAATATTTTATTTTTGATGAACAATTTCAAATTACGAGGATGAAATTTATTGAAGGAGGGTAGAATTTAACACCCCAAGTTTCCATGGTACGCTTCACTTTGAATAATAGAGTAGTGTGTGTTGTACGCAAGATCGAGTTCTAACACACCAAGACCAATCAAAGTAGCCGTTATAAATAGTAATAACCAATTTTTGAAATTATATAAATTTTCTATTTTAGAATGGACTTCATTTTTGGATTTGGAATATCGAATTTATCCTAGGGTGAAATTTTGGAACATTTTGGATAACTTTTATATTTTGATGAATAGTGAAAATTACTAAATTTTAATTAAAAACAACTTTTTTAATCATAATAATTAATAGAGATAAATTATACCATTGAGTGGTTTAAAATTATAATTATAATATAATTTTACCATTTTATCCAATAGTGGTCAATATGATTAATTTCACTTTCAAATTGGACATAAACAATTGTCAATCTTTTGATTGATAGTGTTTCGTAAAAACACGCTATTTGTTTTGACAATGGGTATTAATTATAATATTAATTAATGAAACTTATATGATTGGAATTTTGTGAAATATACAACATTTTTGAATTCAAAATATCAATTATATCTTAGGGTGAATTTTTGGTATTTTTCTAAAAAACTTCAATTTTTGATGAATAGTGAAACCCTAAGTGGTAGTTTAAAAACTAATTTTTTGTGTAAATGAAACATTACCACTTATTTGTATTGAATTTAAAAAATCCGACATAAATGGTTGTGATTAGGAAGATAAATTTGGTTCAATGAGATGAAAATAATTTTTGGTGAATAGTAACTTTTAAGTTTTATTAATCACGATTAAAGGTAATTAGTGAAATTTAAGGTAAAATGATATTATAAAAATATGAAAATATCCTAACACTTTTCCTACCCATATTTGATGAGTCATTGCCGACCATGAAAATCCATGGGTCAACTTGGGGACCCCATGGAGCCACTTGGGTAAGAAAATGACATTAATAACTTTTTATTTAAAGTAAAAATAAAATTGTCACAAACATGTGTTGTTTTACTAAAACAATTATTACATGGGGTTATATAAGTTAACTTTTAGAACATAAATATTCATTGGAAATATAAAAATATTTCCTAAATCATGGTATATTTTTTATAATTTTTTGACATTAAATAAATTAAATTTTTTATGACACCATGATGATGTAGCGATTACCTCATTATTTAATGATTTAAATAAAATGAAAATATAATGTAAAATATAAGACTTAAACATTTCAAAAACCTATTTTATGAGTATATTTAGAACCATTATCACTTTATCCTAGAAATATATAATTTTTGGACCTTTAAAATCCTAAACTCATTATATAATAATGTAACATTTCATGACTTTCCAAGAGTGTCCCTCCTCTCCTCTTATAAAAGGCACCCACCTCTACCACCTTATTCACTCCATAAAAGCCATTTTCTCGGCCAAACTCTTCCAAAATACTATATAAACTTCCCTATATTACTCCTATAAGCCTCAATTTGGGCAGAAGTCTTCCCAAGGAATCCTTTGGCTCAAATCATAAAGAGTTGCCCAATTTTAAGGAAATTTCTTCTCTTATGTTATTTTGTTTTATTTTGCTTCTCCAACCCCTTAAAAACATTTTATTCATTTATTTTGTAACAACACCAGTATATTCAATATTCTAGGACGTTTTTATGAGAAGGATTTTATTTACACTTACACACACCTTCGCTTAATGGTTAAACAACATACTGTGTCTGTGGGTGGCGGATTACTCCTTCACGAAATGATGATTGTTCAATCTTCTTTTAACACCTATCATAGTGGAAATTAAGTTGTAAATATATTAATATAAGATATATATTATGTTTATGTTTTCCTTATGCTTCTGTATTTCTCATTTATGGCATACCTTTATGATTTCCATTATGGGTAAACGCGATAATTTCATTTTAGGAAGTGCGGACTACCGCCCCCTCAAAGTGATTTGAATCGTTAATGCCATATGTGGGATATATAAAGGATGGAATAAATGATATTATATATGATATTATACTGGAATTATAATATAACTTTATATAATTATGATTTAATTCCATTAAATACGAACTAGAAATGAAAGTAGCGTTCATGCGTACGTACGACTTACCATCTCAATGAACGGTGCATTTCATTTCTTACCTCTAAATGTTATGTAATATTATAAATGCATGTATATAATAGATATATATGATATATATTATTTTTACATCATGAATATAATTCTGGATATAAAGGATATTTTACCACATGAACAACTTGTAATTATAAGAAGTTTATTTTTGACTGAAGTACCAAAGATCGACAAAACGACCGTTATTAACTTAAATAATTACATAATGTTCATAACATGGTAAAAAGAGATATAAAAGGAATAATGAACATGAAAAAGGTTCTTAAGAAAGTATAAATTAACTCTAGTTTATTATTCCAGAGATTAAAGAATGATCGAGTCAAGTCGGACACGAGCTAAGGGATTTCGTCTCAATCTCCTTTCATTGAGGCATATTTTGTTTTATACACAACTTTCTTTTATACGGTGTATAAACCCCTTTTAATTTTGATTTTATTAAAAAGGAATCTTTTATATGAATCATTTTTACTAAATGACAAAAGGAATGTTTTGTCTTACATATGCGGCGACAACGACATCTCCGCCGCCGTGGCCATTATTTGAGTTTCAGATTCCTCTACAAGCCATAAATTTTTTAAATGAAAAATAAATACCATGTTTTAATTTTCTTTTATTTTGGTATTGAAAATGGTTTTGATAATTCTTTTATCATATCAATGTGTTGTATTGATATCTTTTGATTGAAATATTGAAATGTTATGTTTCCATTATGCATTTTTTATGTGGTACGATTATGTTATGGTTTAGGATATGTTTAAACCTTTTCATATAAGGAATGAATTAGAATTAGTATGTGACGTGTGGAGCTCGTAATAGCTTTTTGATGCATTGGTAGGTCTCATGATACAAGCTAGTGTCTTGGCACGAGGCCTTTACAAAATCTTTTTTGTAGTATTGGCACGAGGCCTTGGCTACATGGTTATGATAGTCTAGCATTATGCATTCCATCATAATGAAAGTGGTTATTGATATTGAATGTGATTATTCGCATAGAAGAATATTCATGTGAATACTTAGATGACATTATTTCATTTTACTTTTTCTATATTATGCTGCAGTTCAAGTTTAAAAGGCTTTTGTTTTAGTTATACATTTCTTTAATTGTTTATGTTTATTTATGAATTTTTCCGCTATATTGTAATCATTACTGAGCATCTGAGATCACCCCTTTCAATGTTTTAATTTTTTATGGATGTGAAGAAGTATTTTATGAATGACCTGTAGGGATAGTTGGAAAGGGATATGAGGGTGGACTATAAAGACCATGTTATTGTAGTTTTTCACTTTATGATGTAATGTAACGTTTATGATTGTATCTAGTGTTTCCAAGGCTACTAAACTAACTGGTGAGACTTGATCTTTTGTGATCATGCCAATGTTACGTAATAATGCACCGACTCTAGGTAACTGGGGTCAGGGCGTTACAAATACCCTCACCTACTTTATTAAATGACTACTAATTAAAATTTTGACGATACAATTTTTTTATTATGGGATAATGTTACACCATGAGATCCTAATATATTATAACCTTTAAGTAACCCAATGTGATCGATTACCTACTCCACACACAACACCGAATTTAAATAAAACCAATATATATTTAGATAAAATGAAATAATATAAGTATGATAATTAAAAACCTAATTATTGAATTACAATGAATTAATTATAGTATCCTATTTATGAAATAATTATAGAAATAAAATAATGACTACATTTAATATGAATGAAATTGAATTAGTATAGCTAAAACA
Source organism: Viscum album (assembly GCA_963277665.1). Taxonomy (NCBI): domain Eukaryota; kingdom Viridiplantae; phylum Streptophyta; class Magnoliopsida; order Santalales; family Viscaceae; genus Viscum; species Viscum album. The sequence goes on along the minus strand of OY728138.1, from coordinate 281,505,396 downwards.
ACAAATTAATAATTTTATGTTTAAAAATATATAATTCTATAATTGGGGTTTTATTTAAAAAAACAAATGATATTTCGGTTAGATAATAAAAAAATATACTGATAATATAAATTATATGTTACTAATAAATTAATTATTAATTGAGATAAAAAAGAATAAAGATTAATAACTATTTTAAAAAACAGTTTTTTGAAATGAAACATTCTACACTAAATTTTTGAATTTTTTTAAGTATTTAATAATTAAATTTTAGATATATAATTTTACAAAATGAAAATAATTTTTGGATTAACCATAATAAATTTTGTCTTAAGAATATTTTTATAGATTTTTCTAAAAATTTATTTATGTGTGCAACTATTAAAAATAATTTTCCCTACACATATTATTTTTATTTGATAAAATAGAGTTTTTATTAATAATAAAAAATTAATAAATTATTTAATTATTAAAATATTAATTTTATTCATATAAAAAATTACTAAGGATAATGATTAACTACTATAGTAAAAGTAAAATAGCTATTTTAAAAGATTTAATTTTATGACTTTATATAATTTTATGAAAATAAATATATTCAATATAATTTAAAATATAACTCTAATATTATCTATAAACATATCAAATAAATATAAACACTCTTTAAATGAATAATTAATATTTAATATGGATAAAAACACTTAATATATAAAAATACAATTTTCTAGTAAAATAGTTTTTACTATATATATTTTTCAATTTAATATCAATTTTATCATATTTTGAAATTGGATTTTCTTAACTTGTTACCAATTAGAAATTAATCATGTTTAAATTTTATAATAATGGAAATATTATATTTTTAGTAATAAAAAAATACAAAGGATTTTTTTATTTAAAATTTGTAATGGTAATATGGGTATATAATGTATCTAGAATTTTTAATGATTAAGAGGTCTCATTAACCTTATAAAAATATTTTTAGGTATTGAATTAATACCCACATGTCTCACCTACCATCTATCCACCTAAATCATATAACGCTCATGAAATTTCACTATTATCCCTTACCTATCATTCTTTTCCAAATATTTTCCCTCTTTTTCAAATATAGAATAAACTCTACTATTTCTAAATAAATCAAAAACTATATTTTAAAATTCCTAAGAAACTCTACCCTATTTAATTCTTCTATATACCCTCTAAAGTTTTGTTATATCCTATCATTAACAAAGTGCCTCAAGTCCTTCATTTTCAAAGGATACTTCTAGGGAATATCTTCATTCTCAACGTAAGTATTACTTAGACTTTTAATTCTATTCTATATCCTTTCTATTTGTACTATTAAAAAAATTATAACAATATGTATATAATTACATCAGTATATAAAATATACTAATATGATATTATATTGACGTTTTAACCATTATCTATTCTCATCTCATTTAATCAAAAAAATGAAAATACAGCTCATGTGTGTGTGCAGACTAATACCTTCATGAATGAAAATTTTCATATTTCATCACTTCCTCTCAAGGATGGAACTAGAATTGGGTTTCATGAATTATATGATATATATGTCATTATTTATATTATGTAAATATAAATTAAAAATTATATAATTTATATTATATCTAATTGATCATTGTAAAAATAACTATTTGAAACATGTATATTAAGCGGAAAATATTTTTATTCATATTACCTAATATGTTTGTATAAATTATATCTTGTTATACATCCTTAAAATTTTTATATATAAAACTAAACAACACTAAATATGTTCTTTATTACTCTGGTTTAATTATACTACAACTTAATCACCTCATTATCATATATTAATTATAGAAGTTTCATGTTTGGGTCAGTTTAAGAACCGACATGAAAAATATTTTCTATTTCTATAATTCAAGACTATAATAACTTATTCAATTGTATAATATTATATAACTATGTATTTTTTATTTTAGTAATTTTATATCTACATTTAACACATTAATTAATAAATCAGCATTCAATCATTAAGAATCACTTAATCATGCTCTTCGTTGATTACAACGTCATTGACAGTAACCAAAACTACCATGGAATGAAATTATATATTTATAAAATAAATTGTAACATGTATTAAAATATAATATATTATCTAATAGTGATGTAAAATATTAGATACAGACACATGTTTTATAACACTGGTTCAATATAATAAAGAATATTTACACCTAGTGTTGAAAGTAGGTAAAAACTAATAAATATATTTGTATACAATTATTATAATTTGACCCATTAAGATTTTCTAAAATATTATTTTTCTAATAAATTTATTATTTTCTATATTATTATTTATACGCAACACAACTTTTAACTTGAGTAATATACAACACTGAGATTTAATGTAATGTGACATATTAATAAAATATCATTATGACATTTACCTACTAGAAATTGGATTTGATGTTTTGAATAATATTTTCTAAATTATGAAAATATTATTTAAAATTTTATAAAAAATTAATTCTTTGGTGTCCAAATAATTAGAAATGAAAATGAAACACTTTTGGGAATGAATGTAAATCTTTCTCTAAAAAACTATTTTTATGCGTGCAAGTTTTTTTTATTAATAAATTAACCAAATAACTATCATGTAATGACTTTAATTAAATTTATATAATATATATTTAAAAAAATATAACATTCAAAAATAAGTATTCTATATAATAAATAAGAATAAATTCGTTTTTATCCCTTAAAACTGTATTTTCTTAAAAAGCATATTTGTCGCTATCTAGTGAACTTATAATAAAATTAATTTTTGAAAAATTTAGAAAATTAATATTATAAAAAATTATTTTTTTAAATCAAAATTTTAGAATTATACTATGGTGTATTTTTGATATGTTTCTAAAAAACATTAATTTTTTATGAATACAGAAAAAATGAAATTTAATTTAGAATTTTCTTTATGTTTAAATTATTTATAATGTTAAATTATATTTTCAATTTATTTTAAAGTGAACATAGTTAAATTTTGTATCAGTTAATCTAATATGGGTCATTAAAATTAATTTCATATTGAATTTTGATATAAAATCATTTCAATTTTTTAAACCTTTTCTCTTTAAAAATCCACTTTCTCATCACATTTGTAAGATTAGTTTTTAAATTATAATTTCTCGATTGTTTTTATGGAATTTGGAAAAAAGTATACCATTTTGGAATCAAATGATTAATAATTTCTAAAATGGTCAACATAATTTTTTGACCAAAATTAATAGTGAATGTAGTAGAGATTAATTACTGTAAGTATGGTAAAAGTGGGTTTACAGAGAATTTAAACTAAAAAGATATGGTTAAAAATTACCAATACACTTTTCTGAAAACTATATTATGGACATATTTTGACCATTACAGATATACGGTCTGATAATGTTCTAATTTTTTCCCTTGTGGAATATGAAAAATGTGGGATCACTTATTTGTTTTAAAAAATATCAAGTATGTCCTCTCCCCACTTATAAAAGGCCACCACTATCCTCTCTTATTCATACCACAAAACCTATTTTGTTTAGAAAATACCTTATTTTCATCCTCCCTCTTATCATTATTTAGTCTTTATTATGGATGTAAATTCATCTGAGGAAGGCATTTAGTGCAAAACAATGGAGGATACCTGAAGAAGAGGTAACACTCATCAACAAGTATTTCTGTTTTATTTAATAATCCAAATATTTAAATTTTTTTGACCATGATGATATAATATACTCATTATATTACATATAAGAGTGTTATTTTATAATAACGCACTGACATAGAACTATCTCCACTTCTATCAAATTGTTAAAAAATCATTGTTCACCTGTATGGTGAACTTCTGCACGCGAACTGAAGTCTTTTATTTTTTCATTTAAACCTCTAACAATTGGACATAATGATGAATTTTTTATTAAAATATGATATTTATGATATTAATATTCCTAAAAAAATATTATATCTACATAACATTATGATTTAAATTTTTTTGGAATACGATAACAACACTCAGGTGTATGGAAGACTACCACTTTGCGAAGTGATGTGATTCATTCATGATTTACATGGAAGGTGATAATGGTAGATTTAATGATTGTATTTGATATAATTTAAATAATTATTATATTCATGAAATATTAATCTTTCTAAAAAAATAACATATATATATATATCTTATTTTCTTTCATAACTTTTCACTCAATGAAAGATGATAATGTCGCTCATGTGTGTTTGGACTACCACTTTCACAAAGTGATGTGAATATCTTTTCTTCACCACAACACATGTAAGACATCTATAAATACATTTAATGAAATAATATATTTTTTATGATATTATGATCATTCATTAAGTTTATTATACTACTTAACACATTTCCATAATGATCATAGAAAAATGAAATCATTACTCATGTGCACGTACAACCTATCATCTCTTTCATCATAAAGAACTTTATTTATCAAAATAATAAGTAATGATTTGTATTAATAGTATATTTTATGTAACAATATTATAATTATATAAATATTTTGTTTCTTTAAGGTATTTAATCATGATCAATGTAAGAGGATTTAAAATAACAAATCAAAACATATATGAAAAACAATTCAGTTATTACCCAGAATGTGGATTTAGCATAGAATTTTAATAAATGGATAATAAAAGGAAATAAGTAAACCATATATGGGATAATATATATATATATATATATATATATGTTTGTGTGAGAGTGTAAAATTTTATTTAATAGATTTAAAATAAACATATATTTATTATTCATGTGGTTCAAATGAGTGCGGAGGAAGTTAAGACAAAATGTAAGGGATTTTCATCTCACTTTTATTTTCCTGTGAGACATGCCATGTTCACCACATATTTCTTGTATGTTGTGTATATACTACCCATTAATATATTTTATGATTATTTTACATAAATTTATTGGTATTTACATATTCATTGAGGGATTTGTCTTTCATAGGGTTTAAGGGTCAAAAGTTATCAAATTGATCAAGGATTTCAACCTCAATTTTCCTTCTTCAGGAAGTAATTTATATTATTCACCTATCCTCTTAAATTTTGTAATAATACTTCATATTTGAAATTTTATATGATTAATATAATTAATCTCGTGATATTTTATGTTTCATTTAATGTTACTCTTTTATGGGGATTATGATTCAATATCTCTAAAGTGGTAATATTTTTATATTATAATCACATAATTTATAGAGATTTTTTATGATTATTATTCCAATAATGAAATATTTTTATTTAACTCTAGAAAAACTCATTAAATATTCTATACTCTAGTTATGTCATGAAAATATGTTTTTTTCTTTTTCTTACTCTTTATGCTCTCAAGAGTTCAAAAGAATGTTTTTTTTATAAAAAATTAGATTTTCGATCAAAAACTCATTTTCTTAAAAATTATAGATTTTTAAAAACATTAAAACATACTAAAAGAGGAAAATATATTTTCTTCAAAAATAATTTAAATGATTTTTAAAATCTTCCTTAATAAGTTACCAAGTCTATTTTCAAATAAAATTACTTTCTTATTATTTTATGTTATAAAAATTGATTTTTAATGAAAATATATTTTCTTATATTAAATGTCCAATGTAGTAATTAAAAATTATTATAAATCTAAGATAAATGTCTTTGTGGTCAGCTATTATTTACTAGGAATATGAACCAAGAATATCACCCTTATTATTTATCTAAATGGTTTATGTTTATGATGAAGAGAGGTTTATGAATCTCATTTCTCTATCATGGGATATACCATGATTAAACTATTTTGTTACCCACTTATTTTAATGGGTTATTTTATGATAAAATTTAGATATTATTATGAAACCTATCACTTCTCTATAGATTATGATAAGATTAAATTTTTTTTAAACCCATTTTATTTCATAGGTTATGACATGGTGAATTTTATATGATCTTTTGGTATAGATATGTATGTTTTGAATTATATGGTAGTAGTTATGTTATAACTAAGGATAATGGTTATGATGAACTAAAATATGGGTGGGACATATATCTCCCTCAAATTTATTAGGTAAATATTTATATCTTATTATATATACAAGACTATAATGAGGAGTGAACTCCGTAAAGTAGGGGACTTTGTCTGTTGTGATGATCTTCAGAGTGAACCATGACTACTGTGATGTCAGGAAAAGAGATTTATTTAATTTATATCATGTTATGGATGATTCTGTTTATATGTTCCCCATATTATAAATGAACCCGATTACATATTCATAACCTTATTCATGGATCTATCTTTCATGTCCATATTTTAATTTGCCGACTTGGTTACATGTATATATGTTTATGTGAGGGAATGATTTCATTTCCTTAACTTAATGGCTGGAGATTTTTGTATCATTTATGTTTAAAATTTAATAACCTGATGTGTATTCCCAAAATAAATGTCTTATACCAATGGTATACCCTCTAGGCTCATGTTATTTTAAATTTTTATGGACCATGCCTCATAAACTTCCATGTTTTATGAGATGCCTCTAGATTATGATATTTTTTTTCAAGTTATGGTTTTAAAATGTTATGATCATGTTATCATACCTATAGGCTCATTTAATACTACTGTAATCATTGATATCACACTTACTTGCCCTCACTGAGAATAAGATATCACACATTCTAAGGTTTCCTTCCCCAGGTTATAAAGAAAATTTTCAAGTCGAGTATGTTTGTGAAGAGTAATAATGTGGATGATCCTTATGGGATATGTTTAAGATTTTTCACTTTTGTTATAATATTGTGTACATGGTCCCCAAATCCACAATATTTTTATGGTACTGTATAATTTTTTCTAATTTATTGAATATTAATCTAAAAATTTGTAGTATACATGTCTGATAGTCTTGTGTTTTAATAGTTGGTATTAGAGTAATGGTCCAGTTAAAATTTTCAAACTAGGATAATATAACATTACTTATATTCCTATATATATTTCTAATGATTCATAGAGTGATGTCCCTAATGATAAGTCTAAGGATGACTTAAACTATAGGGAAATTTTCTGTAATTTTTCTAAAGGATATAATGAGTGGTTTTAAAGTAATTAAATCCATGACTAGTTAATACAATTATATGTGTATTTGGAAAAGATTTATATCAGGGTCCCAAACTAGAAAACACGGTATTGATCTAAACATGGTTGGGAATTGGTGAACAATAATAGACCCCGATGTAAACCTATTTTGAGAATCACTTGGGATATGATTTTTCAATTCAAAAACACATTATGAACCATAATTAAGGATTTAAATAGATAATGACTATGAATGAATGAGGATAAACCTATAGTTTCCTATATTAAATTGTCTTTTTCTTGATATAGACCTCATAAAATATTTTTTAGGGTATTTGATTTTCCATTATGATTATTACTTATCACATTATGCTTTTTGGTCTTAGTCAATGGTAAGAACCATAAGGAACTAGATTAACATTGAATTAGATGGAAGAATTATAGATCAACATCCATATGGGATGATGGAAAGAGTAAAGGATGTTTTTATTATATATAATAAATTTTTGTGCTACATTATTAACAACATGTACCTTAAAAACTATATGACTCAACAATGAAGATAAGGAAAGAGTTTATGGAGTGTTTGGGTGATGGTAACCATGTTGTAAATAATATTAAGTTACCTATATTCTAGTAATTATGAAAGAATAACACAAGTTAATGTATTATATGAATGAGAAGATGTTTTGACTATATAAAATAAGGACACAAATCAAATAAAAATAAAGGAAAAATGAAATTTTTAGTTAACGTAATGAATGTGAACATTTTCCCTCTAAAGTATCATCAACTATTGAATTAATTAAAGATGTATAGTTTGTGAATTAATAAAATCAATGTCCATGGGAAAACGATCAAGAAGGGAATCACCAATATGGTATGAGAAATAGTTACATTGATAATGTTGAAGAGATTATGAGTGATGTGTGAATGGAAAGATATATTAAGGAATAAGATCAGTAAGCCTAGATAATGGATTAAGTATTATGTGGAATAATTAGAGTGTTTATATATTGGAATTAAAGTATTACTATATTTATAATTATATTTTAGTATAGGTATTTTTTACGGATTTAAAATAATATATTGAAAGGAACTGATGACCAAGAAAATTTATTTAATTTAATGTGTAACGCCCTAACCCCAGTTACCCAAAGTCGGTGCATTATTACATAACATTGGCATGATCACAAGAAAGATCAAATCTTGAAAGACCGATTGGTTTAGTAGCCTTGGAAATACTAGATATATTCATAATGTTTTACAATACATCATAAAGTGAAAAAATACTATAACAACATATTGTCTCCATAGTCCACACTATTATCCCCTCATAATATCCCTTCAGGTCATTCATAATTTACTTCTTCACATCCTGGGAAAAATAAAACATAGAAAAGGGGTGATCTCAAATGCCCAGTAAGAATAACAATATAACAGAAACTTTCATAAATAAGAATAAACATTTAAGGAAATGTATAACTAAAACAAAAGCCTTTTAAACTTGAACTTCAACATAGTATGGAAAAAATAAAATGAAATAATGCCATTTACTTATTCACATGGATATTCTACAAATCGAATAATCACATGCAGTATCAATAACCACTTTCATAATGATGGAATGCATAATGCCAGACTATCATAACCACATAGCCAAGGCCTCTTTCCAAGACTAAAAATAATATTTTGTCAAGGCCTAGTGCCAAGACACAAGTTTGTCTCATGAGACCTATCGATGCATCTAGGAGCTATAGCGGGCTCCACCCGTCACATATTAAGTCCAATGCATTCCCATATGAAAAGGTTTAAACATAACATAAAAATTCGTATTAAAACAAGAATATGAAATGAAAATACTTTATCCATAAACCATGAATGGTATAACACATCCACAGTCAAACATATCACAAAACCTTCAATAGAATATAGAAGTTTTGTTTCAGTATAAATCAACTTCAAATAAATGTAAAATCCATCAAAGGATGTTGACATAGATGAAATCAAAACTCATTCTAGAGAAATATCTCTTTTATTTTGAAATCATTTAAGAGTCCTATATTTCTAAAATAAAACATTTTCTTTGAAAATATTCTTATAAGATTGTAAGGGATTCTTTGAATATTTTATAATAGTGGAAAATAGCCACACCCGCCGTATAAGTTAAAAAAAACATTCTTACCTTAATTCTGTCGAAAAGGTTAATAAAGCACCTTGTTTGGAAAATGACAGAAAGTTTCCTTTATAAACCACTTATAAAAAGTCAAAAAAGGGTATAAATGACTTTAACACATATTATTGTAAATAGTAAAAATGTTTTGAAAAAAATTTATAAGAAACATGGATGTGGATGATAAAGAGATCCCAGTAGATTGTTTGGTATAAACAACCTCAGATAATGAAGAGATTGAGAAATAAACCATTACCTTGTAATTTTACTTGGTTGGGGGTAGGTTAACCTCCTTTATAATGGTGAAATAATTGTTATTAAATTATACAAGAATCATTTATATTAATATGATATCATATATGATCTTTTAACATTGATTTGTTAATAATATCTTAGTGTTATCGTTGTTTCAGGTGTTAACTTGCTCGTTTTCTTTTATATGTTTTGTGACGTAATCTGTTTTTTAATGGAGAGGTTGTATATTAATCATATCTAGAATGATATCAAGTCCTTATATACTATTATTAATCATCAATTGAGAATTATACTTGAATGGATACAATTGAGAATGAATCTTATCACGTTCGTGGAGACGGTAGTCCGTACGTACGCACGAGCGACAATATCATTATTTTGATATTAAAATAATATATAATTGGATGGTATATCATATATACAGAATCATTATCATGTTATATTTATTATTTACATGAATTACACATCATTATTATACCCATCCAAATAATAATTTATTGAAAAACAATTACACCACGACGTGGAGACGGTAAGTCGTACGTACGCACGTATGGTGACATGTCATTCAAAGGATGGATATAATAATGAATATGGTTGTACCATATTTATAATAATATTACAGTATATAGGAGATACTTTATTCATTATTTTATAATGGTAATAACAAAGAAGGAAGAAGTGGAAGAAGAAAGGAACTTGGAAAAGGGTGGTGAAATCATTACCTCTTCTTCGGGTTCTTCCTTTTGATTTGATCAAAAGGGCTCTTAGGTTGGATTTCTGACTAAAGGAAGGCCTCTATGATGAATTTAGGGATGTTTAAAGAGTATTTGGGAAGAGTTTTGCCGAGCCAAAAAGCTGTTATGGAGTGAGTTAATGTGAAGGGAGAGTGCCCTTTTATAAGAGGGGTGAGGGGCACCTTTGGAAAAGCTAGAAATATTATTTTATAATAAATTCATATTCGGTTTTTAATGGCTACAAAGTGGATTATTTAAAGTTTAAGGTGGGTATGGGTCGAAAACCACACAAAAAATAGGATTTAGACAGGTTTGGGTAATTAAATTAACCTTATATTTTAGTTTTAACTCTTAGTTAATTAGTTTGACACTTACCATGTCACTTTGTATTTTTATATTATATAGTTAATAAACTTATTATATACCTACAAGAGACCCCCAAGTGGTCCATTAATGATACACCTATCATGATATAAGTCTCTGGACCAAATCATAGATTTTTTAATAATTTAATATCAATTAGTAATATAATATTTGTTTTAAAAACTCTTTTATGTCAGTTTTAACACTATTTGGAAAATTGATTTTTGTGAAAATCATAACAGAATGATTAGTTCGAAAAAAGTAAATTAAATCAATCCTAATATGTCTAATTATCCTAGAAAATTAGTTTAATTCATTAAAAGTCTCAAATTATATTTATTTGAGTATTTATAATATCAATTATTTTAATTTTTTACTATTATGGTAATTACTGCATCATCATTGTGTCATAAATAAATTACACTATTTAATGTTTAAAAATTATAAATAAAATATTATTATTTAGGAAATATTTTTATCTTTGTAATGAATAATTACAATCGAATTTATCTTATAAATAACCCTATATTAAAAATCTTTAAGTAAATAAACATTGATTTTAACTCTTTTAACTCTTCTTTGAATTAAATAATAATAAATGTCCTAATCTAATCCAGGTAGACCTAAATGATAATATTTTATTCCTAAGGTTGTTTTTGGTCTATATACACTTGTCCAATAGAATTAGGACATGTGTTAGGGTAATATTAATATCATTTTTACCCTTAATTACCCGATTTACTTTTAACCATGGTAAATAAAAGTAAAAAGTTACTATTCACCAAAAATTATTTTCATCTCATTGAACCACATTTTACTTCTTGATATTAACCATGTCTCTCGGATTTTTGAAATTCCAATCTCAAAAGCGGTAAAATTATGTTTTATGAAAAATTCAGTATTTTAACTACCACTTAGTGGTTTCACTATTCATCAAAAATTGAAGTTTTTCTGAACAATGCCAAAATTTCACCCTAATCTATAATTGATATTCTGAATTCAAAAATGGTGCCTATTTTACAAAATTACAAACATATAAGTTTCATTAATTAATTTTATAATTAATTCCTGCTGTTACAACAAATAGCGTGTTTTTAAGAAATATTATATATCAAAAGATTGACAATTGTTTATGTCCAATTTCGAAGTTAAATTAATTTTAATGAACACCATTGGAGAAAATGGTAAAAATATATTCTAATTATACTTTAAAACCACTAAATAATATAATATATCACTAGAAATTATTTTTATTAAAAAAGTTGTTTTTAAGTATTTTCACTATTCATAAAAAATTGAAGTTCTCAGAAAAATACCAAAAATTCAACTTAGGATAATTTCGATATTATGAATCCAAAAATGAAGTCCATTTTGAAATATTAAATATATATAATTTCAAAAAGTAGGTATTACTATTCATAATGGCTAGTTTGATTGGTTGTGGTGTGTTAGAACTCGATGTTGCGTACAACACACGCTATCACATTATTCCAAGAGAAGTGTACCGTAGAAGCTTGGGGTGTTACATTCTCCCCTCCATCAAAAAATTTCTTCCATGAAATTTCTAGAATACTACCGCATGAAAAGACTCAGGTGGTTCTTCATCATAAGTTCCTCGGGTTCCCACGTTGCCTCTTCCATCATATGGTTTCTCTACAAGACTTTTACTAGACGAGTCGTCCGGTTTTTCAGTACTTGTTCTCTCATATCAAGAATCCTGATGGGATCTTCGCAATAAGATAGATCGGGTTCCAGTTCTAATTCCTCATAGGTGAGTACATGCATTGGGTCAGGCATGTATTTCCTCAATAGATATACGTGGAACACATCGTGAACTTTGGAAAGACTTGGCGGCATTGCCAATCGGTAAGCTACAGTCCCAATTCATTCTTGAATTTTGAAAGGTCCGATGTACCTGGGACACAATTTACCTTTCTTACCAAAACGTATAACTCCCTTCCATGGAGATACCTTCAGTAAAACATGATCACCAACTTGAAATTCCTAATCCTTCCTTCGATTATCGGCATAGCTCTTCTGCCTACTTTGAGCTTCTTTGATGTGATTTTGGATTACCTTCACCTTTTCCATCGTTTCCTCCACCAGTTCTAGGCCTACAAGTTTTCTTTCACCAACGTCATTCCAACAGGTTGGTGTGCGACATCTCATTCTGTAAAATGCTTCATATGGTGGCATATGAATACTCGAATGGAAGCTATTGTTATAGAAAAATTCTACCAGAGGTAAATATTGATCCCACATACCCTGAAAGTCAAGTGAGCAGGATCTCACCATGTCTTCTAAGGTTTGAATAGTTTGTTCTGGTTGTCCATCTGTTTGAGGGTGGTAGGAAGTTCTCAAATGAAGTTCAGTATCTAAGGCTTTCTGAGGACTTTTCCTAAATCTTGAAGTTAAATGGGGATCACGATCAGAAACAATCGATAGGGGTACTCCATGAAGTCTCACAACTTCATTAATATATAGTCTTGCTAGATGTTCCAGTGGTAGATCTTCTCTTATAGCAAGAAAATGTGCTGAATTGGTAAGACGATCAACAATGACCCATATTTCATCGTTCCTTCTAGGAGTCTTTTGTAGCCCCATAAAAAATTCCATCGTAATATTGTCCCATTTCCACTTCGGTGCAGGAAGAGGTTGCATGACTCCTCCAGGCTGTTGCCTTCCAGCTTTCACTTGTTCACAAACCATACATCTTGACACAAAATTAGCAATCTCCCTCTTCATGTTGTCCCACCAAAAATGTTCCTTAAAATATCTATACATTTTGGTGCTTCCAGGGTGTATAGAGAAATTGGAACTATGAGCATCATCCAGCAATTCCCTTTTTAGATCAGGTATATCAGGAACACAAATTCTCTTCCCAAATTTCAAAATTCCATCTTCATACACACAGTCTCTCAATATCCCACCATTCACAGCTTTAATATTCTTTTTAAATTCCTCATCATCGGTCTAAGAACTCTTAATTCTTTCTAGTAAAGATGGTTTGGCAACCTTTTGAAAAAGAATTGATGTTTCACCTTCCCTGGTTATTCCCATGCCCATCTTCACTGGATCCATGAAAATTGGTTCCCTTTAAATTCTCATATTGTTCAAAACTCCATGATCTTTTCTGCTCAAAGCATCTGCCACCTTGTTTTCTTTCCTCGGGTGGTAGTGTATCGTACAATCATAATCCCTGAGTAATTCAAGCCATATCCTTTTCCCCATGTTGATTTCTTTTTTTTTAGAAAATATACTTCAAACTCTTGTGATCAGTATAAATCTCACATTTTTCACCATAGAGGTAGTGCCTCCATATCTTCAAATCAAATATCACAGCTGCTAATTCAAGATCATGAGTAGGATAGTTTTGCTCATGAATTTTCAACTGTCGTGATGCATAGGCAATAACCCTATCATTCTGCATAAGGACACAAACAAGTCCTTTCTTCGATGCATCGCTATAAATAACGAACCCATCATTACCCGATGGTAGAGTGAATATAGGATCACTGAATAATCTTATATTCAGTTCTTCGAAACATTCTTCACACTCTTTTTTCCAATCAAATTCAACCCCTTTACGTGCGAGCTTCGTTAATGGGTTTGCCAATCGGGGAAAATTCTCGATGAAACGACGATAATAACCTGCCAAACCAATAAAACTGCGTACCTCGGTTATAATATTAGGTGCTAGCCATTCTTGGATTGCCTTGGTCTTAGAAGGATCAACAGAAATTCCATCTTTAGAGACAATATGTCCTAGAAAAGAAATCTCATGAAGCCAGAATTCACACTTGCTAAACTTCCCATATAATTCATGTCTTCTCAGAGTCTTCAGGATAATGCACAAGTGACTTTCATGATCTTCATAGATTTTAGAGTATGCCAAGATATCATTAATAAATACCACCAAAAATTCATCGAGATATTCCATGAAAACTCTATTCATCAGATCCATGAATACAGAGGGTGAATTAGTCAATCCAAAAGGCATTACAGTAAACTCGTAATGCCCATACCTGGTTCAAAATGATGTCTTCAGAATGTCTCCCTTATTTACACACAACTGATGGTATCCAGATCGAAGGTCAATCTTCGAAAAGTATTGAGCTCCATGCAGTTGGTCAAATAAATCATCAATGCGAGGTAGGGGATTCTTGTTCTTTATTTTTATGGCATTGATTTCCCTATAGTCGATACATAACCTCATAGATATATCTTTCTTTTTAACAAAAAGAATAGGGGATCCCCGTGGAGAAACACTAGGGTCAATAAATCCCTTATTACTCAATTCCTCTAGTTGTTTCTTTAGTTCAACTAATTATACAGTTGCCATTCTATAAGGGGTATTAGATATAGGCCATGATCAAGGAATTAAATCAATGGAAAACTCAACTTCTCGTTCTAGAGGATGTCCAGGTAAATCTTCCAGAAATACCTATACATATTCTTTCACAATAGTTACATCCTCTATTTGAGAATTCCTTTCCTCACCCACAGTAATTTCATTCTCTTCCTCCCCAATAATTGAATTTAGTTGAGATACTGGGGGGTGGATCTAGATAAGAATTAGGTGGTGATGATTCTGCTCTAAAGATAAGGTGTTCCTTATCATCATCATCAAAAATTGTAACCTCCATCTTCTTATAATAAATCTTCGCATCATAGTTCGAAATCCAATCCATACCGAGGATTATATAGAACTCAATCATAGGTATGACAATGAGATCAGCAGATAAAGAACATTTATGTCCTCTAATGGGGACTTATTCACAAAACTTTGTTGCAATGATACTTCCCTTATGATTTTCAACTGACAACTCCCTTGTTAAATCAAATTGGAAATATCTAATTTTCTTATAAAACTGGGAAGATATGAAACAATGTAATGATCCAGAATAAAATAATGCATTTTCTAAACTTAAGGAAACCATTAAATTACCTGCCACCACGTCTTTCGGATCTTCTACCTCAGGAGTAGTGATAGCATAAGCTTGGCGTTGATCCCTTGGACTTTTCTGAGGTAAGTTCCCCTGATGATTAGGTCATTCATTTGAATAATGTCCCATCTCCCTGAAATTTTAGCATTGAACATTAGTAGCTTCTTTCTTCCCTTTTCATTCACGATCTTGGTGGCCTTTCTCACCAAACTTGTAACATATACTCATTCCCTTCAAGTATGTACCGGGGTGTTTCTTCCCACATTTACCACAGGATGGATATTCAACCCTTCCCTTATTCCCCTTATTTCCATTCCCAGATTGATCAGCAGATCTCTTCTTCTCTTTCTTTACTTTAAAGTCATAAGACTTAGAGAATTCCTTTTCTGTCATGATATCACATGAGACAATGTCTTCGTACGACTAGAAGGATTATGAGACTAATGCTCGACAGAGAAATGGTTTGAACCCATCAAAGAAACGATCAGTCTTACTTCTTGGGTTACATATATAATCTCCAACATACATTGATAACCTTGTAAATTTAGCCTCGTACTTTGTGACATTCTCATCCTCCTTTTGTCTCAGACTCGGAAATTGCCTTTCCATATCTGTTCGATGGTCACGAGGAGAGTATTTTTCTAAAAATAGATCTTTGAACTCCCTCCATTCTATATTTGATACTTCATCATCTTTCTTCGTGTTTTGAATCAATGACCACCATTGATCAGCGTCTCCATTGAGGCGATAAACTGCCATGATAACTTTTTCCCTTTCACTACTCCCCAAAGCCTGAAATATTTTCTCTAGGTAATTTATCCATTGCTCAACTACTAAGGGATTTGTACTCCCATTGAATGTTGGTGGTTGTTTCCTCATGAATCGATCTAACATTGATCCTCCATGCTGCGGATCAGGGTGCTCCATAAGGGTAAGGTTATTATTCATAACCCAGGTGAGTTGTCCCAGTATGGTGATTAGATGATCATCACCAGTTGCATCACCAGCTCCACTATAATTATCTTGAGTAGGAGGGAAATCCCTACATAGAGTGTGTGCATTGATATGGTTTCCAATTCTTCCACTAGGCACCATTTCTAAACAATGGCATAAACTAGATCAGTTTATGTATCAAAATACATAATTTCATACTTATAAAACACTTAACATAAATTGAACTATTTATGGATATAATCCATAATCATAAAAATGTTTTCTTTGAGGAAGTATATAATCATAAACCTTCCATAATTATTTATAAATAAAATTAGAGTTATCCTAAGCATATCCCCCGACAGTGTCGTAACCAAGAGTGAAGTAAGGCCCGTTGTCGTGCACCAGTTCCCGTTCGAGTATAGATCAAAGCGGTGTTTTCGAGTTTTACCCCTAAGTACATCTATGCCAGAGCAGCCTCTACCTTCTCGTAACCAGACATGGATGTATTGCTCAGAAAACTCACAAAATCTCTACAATACCAAAATTCCAGGAAGTTCTTCTATACTAATCCTCAAATTTCATCTTAGGTCTACGTGCTCTAATCAGAGTTTATCTAAATCTAGCTTCCAAGGATTGTTCTAAACTTCCTCTGATACTAATTGTAACTCTCGGACCCTAGTTACCCAAAGTCGGTTCATTATTACATAACATTGGCATGATCACAATAAAGATCAAATCTCGAAAGACCGATTGGTTTAGTATCCTTTGAAACACTAGATATATTCAAAAAGTTTTACAATACATCATAAAGTAAAAACTACTACAAAAACATATTGTCTCCATATTCCACACTATTATCCCCTCATAATATCCCTGCAGGTCATTCATAATTTACTTCTTCACATCCTGGAAAAAATAAAACATAGAAAAGGGGTGAGATCAAATGCCCAGTAAGAATAACAATATAGTGGAAACTTTCATAAATAAGAATAAACATTTAAGGCAATGTATAACTAAAACAAAAGCCTTTTAAACTTGAACTTCAACATAGTATAGAAAAAATAAAATAAAATAATTTTATTTACTTATTCACATGGATATTCTACTAATCGAATAATAACATTCAATATCAATAACCACTTTCATAGTGATGGAATGCATAATGCCAGACTATCATAACCACATAGCCATGGCCTCGTGCCAAGACTAAAAATAATATTTTGTTAAGGCCTTGTGCCAAGACACTAGTTTTTCTCATGAGACCTACCGATGCATCGAGGAGCTATATTTGGCTCCACCCATCACATATTAAGTCCAATGCATTCCCATATGAAAAGGTTTAAACATAACATAAACATTCGTATTAAAACTAGCATACAAAATGGAAATACTTTATCCATAAACCATGAATGGTATAACACATCCACATTCAAACATATCACAAAACCTTCAATACAATATAGAAGTTTTGTTTCATATCAAATCAACTTCAAATAAGCATAAAATCCATCAAAGTATGTTGATATAGATGAAATCAAAACTCTTTTTAGAGAAATATTCCTTTTATTTTGAAATCATTTAAGAGTTATTTATTTCTAAAATAAAACAGATTCTTTGAAAATATTATTATAAGATTGTAAGGGGAGCTTCGAAGATTTTATAATGGTGCAAGATAGCCACACCCACCGTATAAGTTAAAAAAACATTCTTACCTTAATTCTGTCGAAAAGGTTAAAAAAGCACCTTGTTTGGAAAAAAACGGAAATATTCCTTTATAAACCACATATAAAAAGTCAAAAAAGGGTATAAATGACTTTAACCCATATTCTTGTAAATATTAAAAATGTTTTGAAATACAATTTTAAGAAACATGGATGTGGATGATAAAGAGATCCTAGTAGATTATTACGTATAAACAACCTCAGATAATGAAGAGATTGAGAAATAAACCCTTACCTTGTACTTTTACTTGTTTGGGGGTAGGTTAAACTCCTGTACAATGGTGAAATAATTGTTATTAAATTATAAAAGAATCATATATATTAATATGATATCATATATGATCTTTTAACATTGATTTGTTAATAATATCTTAGTATTATCATTGTTTCGGGTGTTAACTTACTCGTTTTCTTTTATATGTTTTGTTACGTAAGACGTGTTAGTCATGGATAGGTTCTATATTAATCATAGATAATGATATCAAGTCCTTAGATACTATTATTAATCATCAAATGAGAATTATACTTCAATGGATACAATGGAGAATGAATCTTATCACGTTTGTGGAGATGGTAGTCCGTACGTACGCACGAGCGACAATATCATTCTTTTGATATTAAAATAATATATAATTGGATGGTATATCATATATAAAGAATAATTATCATGTTATATTTATTATTTACATGAATTACACATCATTATTATACTCATCCAATTAATAATTTATTGAATAACAATTACACCATGACGTGGAGACGGTAAGCCGTACGTACGCACGTATGGTGACATGTCATTCAAAGGATGGATATAATACTGAATATGGTTGTACCATATTTATAATAATATTACAGTATATAGGAGATATTGGATTAATTATTTTATAATGGTAATAACAAATAAGGAAGAAGTGGAAGAAGAAAGGAACTTGGAAAAGGGTGGTGAAATCATTACCTCTTCTTCGAGTTCTTCCTTTTGATTTGATCAAAAGGGATATTAGTTTGGATTTATGACTAAATGAAGGCCTCTAGGATGAAGTGAGTGATTTTGAGAGAGTATTTGGGCAGAGTGTGGCTGAGCCAAATGGCTTGGAAGGTGTGAGTTAATGAGAAGAGATAGTGCCCTTTTATAAGAGGGGTGAGGGGCACCTTTGCAAAAGCTAGAAATATTATTTTATAATAAATTCAAATTCGTTTTCTAATGTCTCAAAAGTGGATTATTTAAAGGTTAAGGTGGGGATGGGTCGAAAACAACTCAACCAATTTGATTTAGATAGGTTTGGGTCATTATATTAACCTTATCTTTTAGTTTTAACTCTTAGTTAATTAGTTTGACACTTACCATGTCACTTTGTATTTTTATATTATATAGTTAATAAATTTACTATATACCTACAAGCGACCCCCAAGTGGACCATTAATGGTACACATATCATGATATAATTCCCTTGGATGAACCTTAGATTTTTAGGAATTTAATATCAATTAATAATATAATATTTCTTTTAAAAACTCTTTTATATCAATTTTGACACTATTTGGAAAATTGTTTTTTGTGAAAATTATAACAGAATGATTAGTTCGAAAAAAGTAAATTAAATCAATCCTAATATGTCATGTTATCCTATAAAATTAGTTTAATTCATTAAAAGTCTCAAATTATATTTATTTTGGTATTAATAATATCAATTATTATAATTTTTCACTATTATGGTAATTACTGCATCATCATTGTGTCATTAATAAATTAAATTATTTAATGTCTAAAAATTATTAATAAAATATAATTATGTATGAAATTTTTTGTATCTTTCTATGGAATATTTACAATCGAATTTATCTTATGTATAACCCTATATTAAAAATGTTTTAGTAAATAAATATTGATTTTAACTCTTTTAACTCTTCTTTAAATTAAATAATAATAAATTTACTAATCTAATCCAAGTGGACCTGAATGATAATATTTTATTCCTAAGGTTTATTTTAGTCGAGATTCACTTTTCCAATAGAATTAGGACATGTGTTAGGGTAATATTAATATCATTTTTACCCTTAATTAACCTATTTACTTTTAACCGTGGTAAATAAAAGTAAAAACTTACTATTCGCCAAAAATTATTTTCAACTCATTGAACCACATTTTACTCCTTGATATTAACCATGTCTCTTGGATTTTCAAAATTCCAATCACAGAAGCGGTAAAATTAACTTTTATGAAAAATTCAGTTTTTTTAACTACCACTTAGTGGTTTCACTATTCATCAAAAATTGATGTTTTTCTGAACAATGCCAATATTTCACCCTAAGCTATAATTGATATTCCGAATTCAAAAATGATGTCTATTTTAAAAAATTCCAAACATATAAGTTGAATTAATTAATTTTATAATTAATTCCCGCCTTTACAACAAATAGCGTGTTTTCAAGAAACAATATATATCAAAAGATTGACAATTGTTTTTGTCCAATTTCAACGTGAAATTAAATATAATGAACAACATTGGATAAAATGGTAAAAATATATTCTAATTATACTTTAAAACCACTAAATAATATAATTTATCACTATAAATTATTTTTATTAAAAAAGTTGTTTTTAAGTATTTTCACTATTCATAAAAATTGGAAGTTCTCAGAAAAATACCAAAAATTCAACTTAGAATAATTTAAATATTCTGAATCCAAAAATGAAGTCCATTTTTAAATATAAAATATATATAATTTCAAAAAGTAGGTATTACTATTCATAACGGCTAGTTTGATTGGTTGTGGTGTGTTAGAACTCGAAGTTGCATATAACACACGCTATCGCATTATTCGAAGAGAAGTGTACCGTAGAAGCTTGGGGTGTTACATAATGTTTATATATTTAATAGAAAACAAATTATTATGCTAATTTAACCCTTAATATTTCTCTATTGTTTATAATATAGAATTTATCATTGATAAAAATGTTATTGATATGGTTAAAGTAAATTGGATTGAATTGATGGCATATTACTAAAAAAATAATTAATGAAAAAGTGGATTATTTTATCATTGATTGATTTTAAAATATTGTTGGATATATGGAATAAATTCAATAATTATTTTTTTCATAAAATTAATGTGGATTTATGAATACTCTCTAGAAGGTTATATGGTAATTCATGTCATAATCATGTTTTAAGAGAATTCACGGTGAAGGTATTCAAAAATTTGGTATATGATAATACAAAAACACTTTATATTGTATAGGGTACTAATGATAATCTTATATTGAAAATTTAGTATCCTTATTTATATTGTTTTAAATTTTAATCTTTTTGAAGGTTCATACGGTCAACCATGAATGGAATTTTTTAAGTTAAATTCTTGGTGAGGTTTTCAGGATTCATATATTACTTCACTATATGATGATTTATCCATGTTGGGTAATCAGTGTTAACTTTTTTAAACTAGAGAGATAAGAAATGACTTATCATTCACTTATGGATCATATGATCCATTAGTGATTTAGGCATAAAAAATCACCTCCATTTATTTTAGAATGATAGGATGTGAGAATTGATCCCGGCACAACTAAAGGGTGATATTGGTCTTAAAAAATGGAATAAAATAAAGAATGTATGTTTTCTCATGAAAATTATTGATATAAAATTATTCCATGTTATCACTATTTTTTAGGATAATAATGGCCTTTTTAACAAATCTTTTTTATGGATTTATGGTTGTAAAACATATCTAGACCACACACTTTCTTACGATCAATGTTATCTTTCACAATTCATTGGTATTTGGTTGTTAGTTTTCTCTGCAATATCCATTTTTATATCCCACCTATGTTCCTCATTTGGAATCTTATTACAAGTCATTATAGATAACTTGCACACATCCATTTCTTCTTTTCAATATAATTTTTTATTAAGATTTTTTTTACAATGTGGTTTCCAAAAAGGGATTTTCTATTGTTAAACATTTGATGACCAAGATGAAAGTTGTGGGTGAAATTAATTTTACAGTAACACCCTAATATTTTAAAAATGTTATTTTTTCATATAAAATTTCTCTTTTTGAAATTTTTCATTACACACGACACAAATTTTATATGATATTACACATCACACCTTGTTTAAATGAAATGTGACATATTATTAAAATATTATTGTGATAGGTTTGAATTATCCATTGAAATTTTGTTTATGAATAAAGTTATGAAAATATGGTTTACACAAGTATATAAAATAAATTCTTTAGTTACCAATCTATTAGAAATGAAAATAAAACCTGTTTAAAAATAAAAAGAATTTTTTCTCTAAATAATTATCATTGTGAACCAAAGTGTGCTTTATATCAATAATTTAATCATATCACCAATTTTTAATTATAATATATATATATATATTATATTAATAAAAATGTTTAACATTAGTCTTATATGTTTTTTAAACAAGAAATAAGAATAAATCTAAATTTTTTCTAAAAATATGTTTTTATAAATAATGTTTTTATTTCTTTTTTGTGAAAATATCAAAAATAAATTGTTTAAAACATTAGAAAGTTAATTTGGTAAAATAAACAAATTTTTTTTTATCATAATTTTAAAATAACCTTCGGGTGAATTTTTTATATTTTGATGATAAGTTTAATTTATTGATGAGTTGTGAAAAATACTGAATTTTAATTTACAACATCATTTTATTTGAAATTTTTTGTAATGAGACCTTATATTTTTAAATTTTTATAAAGTAACTTTACTTATATTCTATATAAATTAATCCAATTTAGTTCATTTTAATCAATTTCAAAATGAATTTTTATATTAAAACATTTCAAATTTTTGAAAATTTTCTCTTTAAAACCTCACATTCTCTTCACATCCACAAGATTAATTTTAAAATAAATTTTAATAATTCTGGGAATGTAATTTTGAAAAATGTATTCCATATTTGGAATCATAATAATTTAAATTTTATAATAATTTCAACTTAATTTTTAACTAAAATGAATAGTTAATAGAGAAAAAAATAATTATCACAGTTAATGTAAAAATTGGTTTATTATGGGTTAAACTAAAAAGATAAGGGGGAAAATGTTCTATAAGCTTTTATAAAAACTATTTTCTAAAAATATTTAAACAATTAAACTTTTATCGTTCCTTAATGGACTATTTTTGACCCTTTTGAGATATGAAAAATGCGAGAGAGCTTATTTATTTTAAAAAATACCAATTGTGTCCTCTCCCCTGCATATAAAATTCCACCCACTATCCTCTCTTCTTCAAACCATAAAACTATTTTTTTACAACACCTACCCAAATAACATAAAAAAATAAATCCTAGAATCCTAGAATCCTTATTTTTATATTAATATATCCTATTAATGATTTTACTACAAGCCTAAGAAGGATTCCCAAAGAAGTGGTAATGTCCATCAACAAGCATTTTTGTTTGATTTCTTCCAATGTCACCTTAAATTATTTTTAAAACATTAAAATTTAATAACCATAGTATCATATATATAATGTTATGTTTTAATTAATGTTAATGAACTAAAAATTTCTCCATATCCATCAAATGGGTTAAAAAATCATTATTCATGTGTATGATGTATTACCGCCTCATGAGCCAAGGTTATTAATTTTTCCATTACCACTACAAATGGTTGAAAATAATGATGGATTTATTGGTTTAATATTGTATTAATTATATCTTTAAACATAAAAATTATTATATCACACATAAATTTAAGCTTTAAAGTTTTTGGTAAGATGATAACTTCACTCATGTGCTGATGGACTTCCTCCTCTTTAGGCGATGTGATTTGTTGATGCATTATATGGAAGGTGATACGTGTAAAGTTAATTATTATATATGATATAAATGAAATAATGATGTTATTAATGAAATATTTATCATTGTAAAATATATAATATATATATAATGTTCTTTATGGACTTTTCCCTCAATGAAAGATTATAATGTCACTCGTGTACCTGTGGACTGCCGCCTTCACGTTGTGATGTGACTCTATTTTCATCACCAAACTACATGTATGATATCTAAAATTATATTTAAAAATATAATATTTTTTATTATATTATTAAAATTATTTAAGGATAATATTATACTTACCTCGTTTATATAATGATTATTGATAAATGGAAATGTTACTCATGCATACGTACGACCTACCATCTCTATGATCGTAATGTACATAATTTCCAAAAAAATCATTCATTATTTTAATAAAAAGTATATTTTATTATAAATATGATAATTATATCATTATTATTCTTATATAATATATTGAACCATGATTAATGTAAGAGAATGAAGAATAAAAAATCAAAACATATACAAAAACCAAAGTAGTTATTACCTAAAACATGACATTAACATAGAATTGTTAATAAATGGGTAATAAAAGAACATGAGAAAAGAATAAATGGTAGGGTATTTAATTATGATTCTATAATAAATGTATAATAAACTTATATTTATTATAAATTAGGCTCTAATGATTTTTAAGGAAGTCAATACATAAGGTAAATAATTTTCATCTATCTTTTATTTTTTTGTGAGACACATAACATATTCTCAAAATGTTTCTTTTATATGGTGTTTATAATTCCATTTAACTTATTTTATTACGATTATAATTAAAATTATTATTATTTACATATCCATTTGGGTATCTCTCTTTCATAGGTTTTAAGGTTGAATAGTTTTTAAAGTGATAAGGGGATTTTGTCCCATTTTGTTTTCTTCAAGACATACGTTATGTTATGAACCTATCCGGTTATATGAGGTATATATAATACCCCCTTGGAATTTTATATCAGAAATACATTAATTTTCTTGATATTTAATATTTAATTTTATTTCATTCATTCATCAGTCTTACGATTGAAAGTTACCAAAGTGGTAATAGTCTTATGTTACAATCTATTTATTTTTCAGGATTTTTATGATAATGATTCCAATGATGGAATATTAAGATATATATCTCAATAAAATCATGAATTTTATTCTCTTAAATTTACGTCATGATAATAAAATATTCCCTTCATTTTCCTTTCTCTGTGTACTCAAGAGTTCAAGAAGTGTTTTTTATAAAAAAATCATTTTTCGGTCAAAAACTCTTTTTCATAGAAAATCATGCTTTCTAAAAATGTTTTAAAAATTTTATAAAATAAAAATGAAAAATATATTTTCCTCAAAAAATGATTAAAATTATTTTTAAAATATTCCTTTATATGTTATCGAGATTAATTTTAAATAAAATTATTTTCCTAAATTTTTTTGAATTTAAAAAATACTTTTTATAATAAATCTCTTTTCCTTAAAAAAATTTCCCAAGTGATCTTTAAAAATTATTTTCCATATAATTTGATATTTTGTGAGGTTAATTATTATTTATTCAAGATACGATCCAAGGATACCAAACTTATTATTTATCTAAATTGTTTATTTTTATATTGACCAGATGTCTGTGAAACCTGTTTCTCTTCTATAGGTTATACCATGATAGAAATCTTATGAATTCCACTTAGTTTTATAGGATATGATATGAAAAAATGTTGATATTATTATGTAACTTATAACTTTTCCATAGGTTATGATATGATCAAATTTTTATGATAACCATTTCATTTCATGGGTTCTGTTATGCTTAATGTTTTATGATCTTGTGGAAAAAATATGTATGATTTTCATTATATTATATTGGATATGTTATATCCAAGTACATAATTTATTTTATAACCAAATAAAAATAGGACATATAACTCCATAAAATTCATTTGTTAAAGATTTATATCTATTGAGATAGACATGACAAGAATGGGGAGTGAACTTAGTTTAGTATGGGACTTTGAATGCTATGTTGGATTTGGGAGTGAACCTGTAATACTATAATGTTATGAATAGACCTATATTTAATGTCCATCATTTTATCCATGAACATAATTACGTGCCCAAAATTTTATATGTGAACCTGATTAAAAGTTCATAATGTTATGAGTGGACATCTCTTTTATGAAACAAATGTTATGTGTTGACATTGTAACATGTCCTTAAGTTTATGTGAGGGCCTATTTTCATGTTATTAACTTAATGAGTGAATCTGTTTCCATTTATACATGTTAAAATTTTCATAACATAATGCTTATGAAATAAATCCATGTCTTATTCTGATGTTATTCCCTCATGGATTCTATTCTTTAATTTCTTTATGATTCATTTCTTAAGAACTGCTATGTTTTACATCATTCCTCTAGATTAGAACATTTTTTAAGGGTTATGGTTATCAATTCATAAAAATATGTTTTCATATCATTATTATCATGTAATACTTATGTGATCATTAATATCACAACTTCTTACCTTTACTGAGCATCTAATCTTACCCTTTCCTATTTTTCCTTTCCCCAAGTTATATAGAACAGTTTTAAGTAGGTTTTTTTATAAAGAGTGATGAAGGGGGATATCCTTGTGAGAGATGTTAAAGATCTTTCACAATGTTATAAAACAATGTACCTAGTCTAAAAATACACTAATCTACTTTTATCCTCATGGATTTTTTTGTGTAAGGTATATAATATTATTCAAAAAATATTTAATATCCATGTGTGAGAAGTCAGGGTTTTTATAATAATAAATGGTTATAAATGGTATTAATTATGGTTATTGTTAATGGGTATATATTTAATGATATTAGTTAAATTATTGAGTTTGTTTTGTGTTGGTGCATAATGTATCAGGATATAGTTAATAGTTTTCATCTCAAATTTTTCTCTTTGATACATATGTTACATTTTACCATTAATTTTATTTATGTGGTGTATGTATTTCCTACTGGATATATCATTTCATTAGTAATATTTTAATCATGGTATATTAAGTTCAATTATAGTCCCAATATTTTTTGGGTCTCTGACTCAATGTTTTCTATACATTTAAGGATTTTTTGGGAATTATTTTAGATTCATTGAGACATATTACATGTTAATACTTGTGATTAATTTTATAGTTTTAAATTGGATTATTTTCCCTTGAATCTTTTATATGTTACTTCCTATTCATTTATTGGAAATAAAAAATACTATGAATTTTATTTTCCTCAGATTTATTTTTGGCTCTAGTGTTACTAGATTCCTAAGAGTTTTTTTGTTACTCAATGTTTTTTCATTGATTCATTATCATTCACTTGAACATATTTCATATACATTATGTATATTCTTCCCTTTAATTGTATTATGTTATATTAACTCATTTTTAAAAAATTTACTATATAAACCCACTTGAAAATGTTTTTTGCTTTATGGTGTATGTTTGCCATAAAATATATTGATAACTCAAGTAACAT